>OY728143.1:934313703-939313703 GCA_963277665.1 Viscum album | reverse complement strand
ATTTGAAAACAACATTTGACATCTTATTTCCAGTGTTTCATCTTTTTTATGAAGTGAACTACGATTTATGTACTTTTATATTAGATCCTATTATATATATGTTCTAAATTGATAAAAATAGAGATGAATAAATTTAATATTCAAAACAAACCAATTCATTGAACTGTTATCATGAATCATATACTATTTACAATTATTTTTGAAACATCCTAAATACATGATGTCTCTACCTTTATATGAACTTCTGTATCCTCAGATTTTAAGGAATGTCTCAAAATAGTTTCATTTCAATATTATTAAAAACCAATTATTAATATATAACATCATATTCAGGATTTAGGAAATTATAATATATGTAATGACTCACAATAAAAATTTCTCATGAAATATTATTCCATAAACCTATTATGAACATATTTTCAAATCCTAAAACTCATCTTCAACAATTTTCTCCATCCAATTGAAATATTTATTTTGAGATCAACTAAAAAATTTCTTCTACTACCCTTAATGATAATATTCCATTTAATATATTTATGTTTCATCATACAGTAACAATTCCTCTGATTGAAATATATTAATCTGTTTCACCAAAATCATAATTCACTACACTTCCTAAACAAGGATGAATTTATAAACATCCTTCTAATGGAGGGTATTGTGATTTAATTTACTAATAAGCACAATTAATAACCTCACAATCTCAAAAAATACCATTATAATTTTTTTTGAATATATAATTTTCTAATCCCCTCTATAATTTTGTTGACATTTTTTCATCCAATTAATAATGGTTTTATATATATTGGAATTTTTTAAATTGTTTTTCTACAAGAAAAATTATTCATCTAGTGAACTATGTAGATTTCACAGTTTTATTTATTAAATTAAAACTTGATAGATATTATATTATTCCTTTATCTTCTACATACCATATCACATAACTGAAATACTATGATACAACTATTTTTTCAATTTGTTGTCTAATAATGTTTTTATAGGGAGTAGTCATATAATATTCATAAAGAAGGTCTCTCTATAATCGTATCCTACAGTGTTCATCTAGTATATTCCTTTAAACAACATATTATAAAAACTCATTGAATTTATTTGTCTTGAATTTTTTTGGAGACTTTAATTCATATATTCTAGTGATATCGTTCAATGTTGACAAAATTACAATTGTATATTATTCTTATGAAAACTTTTTATAGTAACCTTTGATTTTTACAATTGTTAATTGTTATTTCATAATATATAGTATATTTAATTACATTTAAGAAAATTCATCATCTATCATTAATTCTTCACAATTTTTAGAAGCATTGAGGTCAATATTGAATTATCTATTTTTGTAGGGAATATTTTGAAACAACATTATGAATTCTTCTAAATTTCAACACATCCACAAGAAACTGTAAAAATAACATTCTTAAAAATATTTAGAAAAATAATTTATCCACATAATATCTACATTTAATATAATCCTTCTTAACAAAAATATGTATGAAATACTTATCATTTTTAGAAACAATCAGAAATGATCATTAATTTATAATTTTTATTGGATGAAAAAAATGTTTTTTAAAAAATTTAACCAATAATAAATTTTCATATGAAAAATTTTCACAAGTCATTTTATTTTAACAACAACCTTTTTTCTCCATATGTAGAATAACAAAATCATTTTCATAATTAGGTAACTAATATCAAATTATTTTATAATGTTATGTTTTTGTAATAATTAAATCCCTTATTGATTTTTTTGAGGATATGTTTTGATAAAACCTCTCACCTTTCATTCCTCAATTATTCTTCACCACTATATTCTAATAAATAAAATCTCACATACTTTTTTGAATGATTTTTACAAACTCTCACTCGCTTGGGGGAAAATTTTACTCTACCAAATTTTAGTTATTTTTTTACATTATATTCTTATTTTGATATCTAATCCAAAGGTTAGTGGGGGAAATTTGGACATACATTAGGAAGTCTTTGTTATAGGCTGAACAACGGGTTGAAACCATTATTCCACCATCTTGTGTCATATATTTTGTAAAATCATTATAAATTAGGTATTTTCATGAATCTAATTCCATCATAGAATTTACACATGAAAACATACATTAAATGAAATGATACATCATATCAATGTGTTTCGATATTGAGTGTTATAAAAGTTTTTGATAGAAATACATGTAAATTTTGTATGAAAATAAATCATTAATGTTATATAAACATTCGCACTCAAAAAATCTGAAAAATATTTCATCTTTATCATCTAAGTAGTTGTTTGGGTGGGGGAAATATATATTTATTCTTTTATTCAAAAGTTAAAAATCTATGTTTTATAGTATTCCAACTCACATAACATTATCCAAAAGAAAATATTTGTCATGATGTTGATTCTGTACCATTGGGATTTCCTACACTATCAACATTTGTTGACAGAAGATAATTTTAATATCATGGGTCTGGGTGCCAGCCAAAGGCACCCCAGACCCGGTTGGTCACATAACCTCAAACAAATTTCCTTCAATTCCATTATCTATCACATATAATATTGGAAGAATGTGTGATAATTAAGAAACTATGCCTTCATTGGTAGATTATACACACCAAAAAATAGGAATCAGTCGTAGTTGTTGTAATACCATACAAACATAATAAATGTAAGAGGAGTAATAGTAATAAAACAATTGGAGAATGTTTATCAATGAATAAAGTCACATCTATCTTAGAAAACATCCAAAAAAGTCACAATGTTGGAAATAAAATACAAAAACCAATGTACTGAAAAGTAATTAAACTATAGTATCATCACAAACATCATCTTGGTCTCATGCTCTCCAACACCAACATCAATCATGTACCAAAAGAAGAAGGGTGATTTCTATTATCTAAACCTACAATCATATAATCTGTTTGGGTTTAATTCATGAACCAAACATGGTGTGAGATAATTCTTCTTAGGTAACAACATAATGACCTAGGCCTAAATATCAATAAATATATATATCACAGGTAATATTATAAAATTATGGAATAAATTATGAAGGAATCAAATGAAAAAAGTCATTTAGTTTTCAATTACATTCATTTACCCTCATATCATCCATTATATCATGAAATATTGGGATCTTGACAGTTCAATATATACCCTTGTGTAGCAGAAACAAAACAGTTATCTACAAAGTCCATCAAAATAGTCAACAAAGAAAGATTCCAAGATGGTGATTTGACAGGGAAAACTCATTACAATCATTTAATCATTCACAAACAAACCTATTAGAAATATCATGTAGTGTAACCCCTTTTGATTAACATAACTTTAAATAATTTAAAAATGACTACCTGGGAAGCTCCAATAGTCAATACCCATGGGTTAACATGACATCAATAACATATAAATGACCTCCTTGTTAGTTGTCCAGGTCAATACCCCTAGGTCAACATAGTATAAAAAAGCATAAAGGACCACATGGGTAGCTTTCATAGTCAAAACCCCTGGGTCAATATCTACAACAATGCACTCACGGTTATCTGTAAATAATCATGAAATCCCCCACAATTTTTCCATTATGAGGCTGTCATTTTCCTTTGAAAAAAATGTGTTTATCATATCAAATAAGCAGATGTATTCGATAACTACAACATGGGTAAAAATTCACCTTAATTCCACATTCATTTCATATAATCAATAAAAATACGACTTAAGCATCCATGGAATGGAATACAACGTATTCATAAAATGTATTCTTGACTAAATGGCCATAAAGTGTCAAACAAGGGAAATACCACTATGGGGTTTCCCCTAAACAAGGTATCTAACCTTATTCAAAAGTAACAACCCCTAAACAATCAATCAAACCATTCCAGTAAATAACATAGTTTAATTAAAAATCATGAAATACCCTAAATGTTAGTATGTTGAACTTTTACTTATATAAACCAAAGACTAACAATGAATGAAACAAACCCCCTACATTGATGTCGTATGATCAATACCCTTGAACGTCTTACCTTTAATCAACAAAGAATTGCATATCATTATAAAAAGGTGAGAACTTTTCAACCTTGAATAACTCACGAGAGAGGAAGATTCTGGAATATGGGATATTCATGAATTGAGTACGAATTTGTGTGATTCGAATGCACCTAACATCATCTCAATTTGATGTCGGATAGAGAAATATGGGTCATTCATTATTCGACAATCATGAGTACTTCTATATGAAAAACAGAAAGAGGAAGATGGATCCAGAAATGTGATGTGACATGATATGATCTATCAAATATAATTAATACTACACATTGTTTACATTAAAGGTACACGATGTTTAGTAGCCTTAACCATCCCCTACCATCAGCGGCCATCCAGGTCACCTACATGACCATGTACTCGGCTGTTACATGAACTATACGTGGCTATATGTAGTACCTTGGTACAAATATTGTACATAATAAATTCCCATTTCATCAATTTTCTAAAAAAACAAACCGAAATCATGATCCATAACACAAATGAAGATCTGTGTACTTAAAAACCTCAGCATAATGAAATGCATCCCTGAATTTCCATTCAAAGGGTGATAGAGATGAAAATTAAAACTACTACGGACCCTGCAATTTTATCTCTGCATCCCTCTCTGAAGTATCAACTTCTACTCACCCATGCTACAATAACACCCATACAGGAGGAAGTGGCCAACCACATATAACCTTCCTACTATGATCCATAATCCAAATAGGGTTCTCCTTAAAAGTTGCATCCACCTTCAACCCAACCTCCTCATGTTCAGAATCATTGGACTGGTATAAAAAGTAACAACATAGTTGACAAACAACATAGACAGTGTTTATATCCTGGTACCTATATGGTAAATGAAAAGGAAAGGAAACTGTCTATACTCTCTCAAAAACATCAAATAGTTCGATGTATCTTGGTGAATGCTTCCACTTTCTCCTAATCATTCTCTTTCCGGAACTCAGGTTGATAGGTAAGAAAAACTAATATCCATCCTTGAACTCCAAAAGACATCTTCATCAATTAGAATATGTTTTATTATGAGATTGTACAATATCCATTCAATTCTGAATCAATTCCTCCTACTCATTGGTCTCCTAGACAGGAAGAGGTCCAAGAAAAGTTGCCTCTCCTACCTCTAGCCTCCAAAGGGGTGATCAAAATGGCCTACAATACAAATCATTATAACCATCCAAGTCATTTTTTTGATATTATCTGAAGCCACATTAAGGGTAAGTGGTAACCATACATCACAAATCAAAATACTACACCATAATACAACGACGCACCTCATTCCCAAAACAAGAGAAAAACCATCACGTCGCACTCCAATGCATCGCGTCATGAACTTCAAATTCAAATTTCAAACTCGTAAAAATTGATTTCAGAACACGTGCCAACCGCACATCATTTATAATTAAACTAAGAGAATCCTCGATTTGCAAAACGGTCACTTGCCTTGATTTGCGCCAACGGAAATCCTCCAGTCACCTCCATTATCAAAGCTCCTCGTAACTACCAACATCATCAACATTGTTGTTATCACCGGATAATCCTTTATCGTCATCATCATTGGCCACCAGAAGCCCCATCCCCACGTCGCTGACTAGGCTCCGTCACCGTATGCGTATCAAAACACCACCACCAAAGACATCAACCCTTGTGCCTCATCACTGCCAGCCACTCTAAACCCAACATCGTTGACAATCACCTGGAATCCAAGCACTTGAACTCATGACCCAAATGACTATGGAGACCACCGCACTACTCCTCCTCAGAGAGATTGGAGGGAACCTAGAACTAGAGCACAGAAACGAGATGGTATAGGTAGGAAGAAAAGCCAAATGGTCCATGAAATAGCTCCATAGCTTCATCATCGCCATCATCACCATCATGTACGAAAAGGAAATAGGCATAGACACCAAATTTTATCCAATACCAACTAAAACAATGATCTTCAACTGAAAAAACCTCATCGACATTGAGGGAGAACTGAGGGCACCTTCTAGGACACCCTGACCAAATGAAGACACCTCCCCAAGATTACCTGCACCTGCACAGCTGACCGACTAGGAGAGCGGTGAAAGGAGTGTAAAGCCAGTGAAGCGAAGGGCTTGGGAAAGGATTCAACTGAGAGGAAACCAATAGAAACACTAACCTCTTGGAGCACAAATTACCAGACCAACCAGACATCCCAAAGCCTCTGAGAAAACTATCACTACTAACCAACTAGGAGAGATTTGCAGGGTTCGAAGGCCAGAGAAGCAGTTAAATATGGCCAGGAAACCACAAGAGAGGCACAACCTCGACTGGACCACCTACCCCTTCCAGCCAAGCCACAGCCGAGGAGAAGCCCCACCTGAAACAAAAACAGAAAAAAATACACCAGCATGTAGGAATCCCCAAAGGAGGCAGGGTCCTAGGAAGAAAAGGGAAGAATGAGGGGGGATGCGAGGCCAATGAACGGCGCACCGGCCTCCCCCACTGAAAAACCACTGAGGAACCCTAGTGATGGGGAAGTGAGAGAGAGATACAAATCATCATAAGGTTCCATCTAAATGATTTCCTAAAAATTTTTATTATAAGAAAGCTCCACTATATGTATATTACTCTCCTAAGATCACCAAAAATCTATGACAAATAACCAAAAAATTTCCTCCAAAACCTGAATCATGTGCTATAACTAGCCATCTATCATGGTATGAAATGATATACATTGATTTATCTTTTATCCATATCCATCTGATGTACCTTCCAGACATAATAAGTTAACAATACATCCATATCTAAAATGTGAGAGTGTGGAACCACATGTAAATGTATAATCTATCCAATGTACAACATTTCATGCTAATAAACACTGAAGGTTTCATTGATCACCCTGAAATTTGATACCTTTTTGAGTCATTCATCATCAAATGAAACAGAATTATTATCTCATGTGACATCTATAAACACGTATTGATATCCATCATGGTATCATTCCACTTCCACTCAAGATTGGAAAATTACTGTAAATGAACTGCCAGCTGCTAATGATCTACCTTCACCTACTGGCAGGTGGGAAATCTCATAATAAAACCAGTTGCCACCCTCTTCCTGACTAGCCACCATTGATGACGATGTAGATCTCGATACATATTATTGACACCAAGATGAACGTACGAAACTGAGGAATTAAAAACTCCCATTAACTCCTCATGTATCCCTGCTGACACCATAAAATCCCTTGAAAATGAATAACTACATCCTTGTCTATGGTCCACCAAAGTGGTTTTTCATCTCGTGACACACTCTCCCACCAAACTCAGCCTTCTTAATCTAATATATTCCTCATTCACAATAAATCTAGTATAATATAGGTAATACTTATTGATGAAATAAACATTTGTCCCTATCTATCGTGAACCTCAAAATTAATCTTAGAGAGCAAATAAATAGGTTCCCACAAACTACTAGTCTCTTGAACTACCTATATCTGAGTCCTCCGTCCCAAAGCATCAGCCACTGTATTTCCTTCTCCATGCATGTAAGCAATTTCAATGTCAAAATACTGAAGGTACTCAACCCAACATCACTATCTCAAATTCAAATCGTGGTGAGTAAATTTATACTTGAGGATTTAAGGGTGTGTTTATACCAAAAAATAATTTCAAAAAAGTTAATGTTTCCAACAACATAACATGTGAAAAACTATAGCTACCTCAAAATCGTGCATCCAGTAATTCCACTGACATGGCCTTAACATCTGGGACCCATACACAATGATTCCTTCCACCGACATAAGAACATCTCCCATCCCGACATATGATACATCACTATAAATGATGTAGCTCATGCGATGCTTTGAAAATGTCAGTATCGGTGCTGAAGACAATCTCTCTTTCAGCTATTGAGAAGATAAATAAAAGGAATTTGTCCATAATTACATCACATCATTCTTAGTCAGGCTAGGAAGTTGCACTGATATGCGTGAAAAGTCATGTATAATGTGTATCTAGTAAACATATAACCTTAGACAACATCGTACCTCAGGTATGTTCTTCATAAACTAATAGAATAATAATACACTCACTTTCACTAGGTATTATAATACTCTTGTCTCAATGATTACATGACCCAAAATGTGAATCTGGTCGATCCCAAAGGGGATCTTTGAGATCTTATCATATAACTAATGCTCTCGTTGTGTATTCAATTCGATCTCATGTTGGGTGGAATGGTCATGTCAAGTGTAAGAGTACCCTAAGATATGGTCCATAAAGACTACCGCCAAAGAATACTTGTAAGGATGGAACACATGGTTCATGAGTTCCATGAACACTGGTGGAATGTTTGTGAGAACAGACGACATAACCAAAAAATTGTATTGACAATACCTACTTTGAAGGGCTGTAAGAGGTATATCTGATGGTCTAATGTGAAACTGATGATAACCAAATCAAATGTAAATCTTTAAGAACACTCAGATCATCAATTATGATCAAATTGTTCATTAATTCACGGCTTGTGATATTGGTTCTTGACCATCAACTATTTTCCCTTTTGATAATATATGCAATGTTTTGGGAGACAATCCAACATCTTCATAAAAAGCATAGAAGAACCCCAAGGAGAATACCGGTTCAGATGAAACCTTTTTCTTGAAACTCCTCCAACTACATATTGAGCTCCTGTATTTCTCGACAATCCATCCTATAAGGAGGAATAGACACAAGTACCGCTCCTAGAACAATATCAACAGATAAATCTACCTCTTCTTCTAGAGGTAAATCTGAAAATTTATCTAGAGATACATATCTGAAAAAAATCCACCACTGGAGGAAAGTCAATCTTTGAAGATCCCTAGTTATAATAATATAAACAAGCAATATGGGCAGTAATTCCTCCCATCCCATGATTCTAGGGCTAGAAATGTTACATGAACATAATATTATCATTTATTTAGAAAAGATTCACCCATTAGTGATGTGAAACTCACCATGTGATAATAACATTTAACAATGGCCTGAAAAAAAAAGACGGACCAGTCTATTCATAGAATGACATTGAAGAATTTTTTCTTTAAGACAAAGAGGTCCTATAATAAGTGACACCCACTAACATCAAGAGGGAATTCCTAGAACTGACCTGCACCATCCATCCTAATCCCCAATAGAGTTTCCTACATTATAATAACCTTATATATAATGTTACAAATCCCAATTAATATCCACAAGGGAAAAAGATAAAAAACTATTAGAGGACTTAATATCAAAAAAGAAAACTTGATAAATTTGAGGAAACTAGAATCATATGTCTATATATAGAGGGTTTGAACTCCTTCCGCTACTGGGTTAGTTCTATGGCATATGTCTGACCTATATTGTGATATTGTGACACTTCATGGCTACCCTGTGCAAATATACACTGGTGTTGCTGAAAACATGTCATTTTTCTAACACGACCACGACCACCTCATCAACCTGAACGACCTCACAAACTCTATTTCCTTGAATTATGAGAAACTTTTAGTCTTTCACTTAAATGTGGAGTTATAACAGATCCCATCGCACTCACTATAGGTGAGTCCATCTAAAAAAATGTATAATAGGACCCATTATACTACAAGATCAACACTCAATTTGGTATCTCGGGCACTGAGGTCTCATGTTCCCATTCTTGCCAAACTGGTATCACCAAAGTATGATTCCATACATTATATCCCTGCAACTAAATTACTCATGTGAAGGCTCTCTATAAAAAATCCTACTACCAAACTATGGAGTATAAGTCCAAGATTCTGATCCCCCTCGCTCGCAGCTCCAAAATCACTAATATTTCCCTAGGTAATCATTTCTAGGATTATTATAAAAGTCACAGAAATCAAACTAAAAACATTCACCAACGATCAAATGTCTTACATAAGGCTATCCCCAAATCATGTAGATAAAAATAACTCGTCAACTCCCAAAACAGGTGTGATGCAAAAAATGCTCTGTAAATAATGATGAATAATCCATCACTAAAAGAGAACCCTCCTCCAAATTCATGAACTCTTGTTCTAGGTTACCATCATCATCTACGAGTATAAATAATCATCGAATGTTTTAAAAAACTCATTCCAATCCATATCCCAATGACATCCCACCTTGAACATAACATCCCACCATCTGTGGCAGAATCACAAAGCATGTAAGTCGTGTGTTGAACCCTCTTCTCTTGAGGAATCTATAGTTACTCGAAGATAGAAGTCATGGCCTCCAACCATGAATCTACCCCCTGTAGTCCTCAATCCCCTAAAAATGATGGAGGAAACTGCTATTGGAACACCTGCATCAGCTCTTCCATAGTCAGGGAAGGATATAGTGCTCCCTAAAAAGTATGAAACATACTCATAAAGACCTCATAGAATAATGAATCGTCACATACGTCTGGTATAATAGTTTCATCCAAGATGGGAATGATGGGAGGATCTTCTAGTAGTCCCTAATCTAAAATTGTCAACGTATTATTATCACCCTATACAAGGTGTACAAAAGGATGAGTTCTTGTTTTCATGAATATGCAAGGTCATGCTCACACCCCAGTTCAACTTTATCATGTAAACAAACATACAAGTTTATGAATGTAGGAAGGGATGGAAACATTATTATTTTTCAAAAGAAGGTTATATAGAGTGTATAACCACTAAAAACGTTTCTACATATGCTTTAGACATGAATGTGTGCCCCATCCAAATTGGCCGTGTAACACCCCATTCACACAACATGTATCTCATGAGCCATGTCACGTACTTAAATATTCCCTCCTTTATATGTTATTTTACATACATAAAACTACACAGTTCTATCCTAGTGTAACACTAAATAGCATGATCACTCTAGGCATGGAATGTACCATGAATGTTTCATCTACCCATGGCATTAGTCACATCCAAGAATACATGGTTGATTACTACATTATGTCTATAAGATATAAATGAAGAGTAAAAGATATGTTTCATCCACATGTGTTGTTAGTCACAAAACTAGATACAAGTTCCAATTCAACACTATTTGTAAAAGATAAACACGACGTGTTCTACCAAAAAATTATCAACCTCATGTCACTACTCACATAGTCAGTCACATGGTCAATAGATACCCGGTGTGTATATATATTACATGATGTGTACATAATAAAATTAAGTTCTTCTAGAACATAAGAACAAATTACATGGGTTTATAAAATCACATGTTGTGTTGTCTATTTTTCCAGGTTGTAAGCCTCTCAAACATATCAGGAACCCTTAAAAATAAAATATTCCAAAGGAATGACAAATTATAACACGTTATATTCCATATTTTCCATGAATCAATGTTTGGAATCCATATTAATATCATAACTAGGCAGAAATCAATTACAATTCAGACACGATCCACCAAAGTTTTATCCAACAGGGCCCATAACACCTTAGGTGCCAAAGTTTGGCATCCATCTAAATGAATCTTTTCATATTAAAATACCATATAAATATAAATTGTATTATATCCTGGAAAATATAAAAATAGAAAACATACCTAGCACAATGTCTATCACAACAACATGTAATCATTAATGCACCAAAATTGGAATAGAAAGAATGCATGACATGCAATCTCTAGAAAGTGGGTATATGATACATGAGATGGAATACCCTCAACTCATCAGGTTTAAATATAAATAAAACTAAAATGATATCAATAATAATAGAAAAATACATGTGTAACACCAAACTATGATATCAAATCAACTGTATAATTAAAAACCCAAAAAAAATTACAATATTCGGGGTATCTTAGGTTTTCCTTGTAAATAGGTTAGCTACACCCAGACATAAAAGATTTGAAACATCCAATTATCTCATAACATAGTTTATTGGTTACAAATTAAATGCTATTTATGAAAGAAACATCTATAACAATAGTAAGTAATTTCATTGATCCGGCTGTCTCCCAAAAGTGCCCAAAGCCGGGTTGGTCACATAACCTCAAGTGTATTTCCTTGAATGCTGGAGGCTGTAGACTTGTAGTGAGGGCCATAGTGTTATTATGGGGAAACTATCCTATCTTTATAAGATTATAAATATTAGATAGAAAATTTAAAAAATAGGGTAAGAAGTAATAACATACAACATATATGAATTCCGAAAGACTGATAGTAAAAAATCAACTAGGGTTTGTATATAAATGAATCATGTAAAATGTATCTAGTAAATTTTCCAAAATATTTATAATTCAAGAAATAAAATATGGATACCATTGTACTAAAATTTTTTTAAACTCCGATAACATTAAAGTCCTCATATGGGTCACATGCTCTCCAGCTCCAATAGTAATCAAGTACCTGATGGAGAAGGGAGCATTCTCTTATCTATACCAGGAATCATACAATCCGTTTGGGAAAAAATCATGACCCAAATAGGGTGAGCGACCATTCCCAGAAGGAAAATACCAAAATATCTGTTCGTAACTATCAATGAATATATATAGAAGTTTATATATAGAAATGAAACAATAAACATGGATGTGATCAAAAGAAAAAAATATTTTAGTTTTAAATTATATTCATTTACATTTATTTCAATATTTAAATCCTGAGATCTCAATATATAGACTATGATCTATATACCCATGTGTAACAATAACAAAAAAATGTCTCAAAATGAAAAATAAATAATCCATTATGACTGAGTCCATGCATGTGCATTATTTTGGTAGACTAGTCACATTTATTTAGCCATTCATAAGCAACCATCTGAGAAATCTCCCACGTTCTAACCTCTTTGGATTAACATTGAATCAAATAATTTATAAAATACCACCTGGGCATCTCTCACGGTCAACACCTCTGGGTCAACATGGCATCAATAACTTATAACCGACCACTTATTTATCTCACACAGTCAATAACCCAGGGTCAACAGAGCTAACAAATCATAAAAGATCACATAGGAAGCTCTCATGGTCAATACCCCATGCTAATACCTATAACATGGCCCTCACAATCAAGTGTATATAATCAAAAAAATAGCTACATTTTTCCTGGTCCAAGGATCTCACTGTCTAATGGATAAACATCACGCATATGATATCAATGTAAAAAATGTGATCTTTAAATACAACATGATGAAAAATTCACAAGAATAACACATTAATTTCTTATAACAAATAATCTCCATCCCAATCAACCATGTAATGGAAATCAATGTATGACTTACATTATTTCTCAACCAAACTACCATAAAAAGGTTAACAATGGAAATTCACACATGGGGTGTCTATAAATCAAGGTATATAACCTTACAACTAAGTAATAACCCCTTAAAAATCAATCAAACAAAATAATGTAACGACATGGTCAAATTAAAAATTATGAAATACCCTAAATGTTGATATGTGAATGTTTTAGCATATATAATCCAATAATGAACAATGTAAGGCCAAAACAACCTACCTTTACATTGTACAAAAAATAACGTTGAATGTTGTCCCTTGAATAACATATATCAGTGGAGATCTACAAAAAGGTAAAAACATTCATCCTGGAATAACTCATGAGAGACGAAGAATCAGGAAGAAGGGATATTGATGAATTGACAACTTTATGGTTGTATTCCAACACACCCTATGTCATCTCAATCATATTTCAGATGAAGAAACTGGGGCCCGATCATTATTCGTCATTACCTAGGGCTCCTACATGATGTAAACAAAGAAGATGATGATTCTAAACATGATACAGAACCATCGCTGAAATATAAAATAAATAGAAAAATACAACGAAATATCATTAAAGTTACATGATATGTAATTTATTTAAATGACACCCTCTATAAGTGGTTTTTAATGAAACCTAAAAATCCATGTACTCGACCATTAAAATCTATTACATGGCTATATGTGGTACCTATGTACACTATGTGTACACATAAGTACACAATGTGTACATAAAAAATTCATATTTCTTCCTTTTTCCTCATAAAAATCCATAATCAAGAACCATAAATGAAATGAATATCTAGGTTATTACAATGGTTTATATCATTTCATTATATGTAAAACAAAATGTAATAAAATTTTCCTTTGTAATATCAATGGATTTTGTTTTATTCCAATATATGTGATTCTTTAGTATAACATTTATATCACACAATGAAAGTAAAAATTTAACGAAAGATATAACAACAAGTTGTAAGACATATTAAAATTATTATAAACCTTATAAAATATTTTTCATTCAAAATTTTCCATACATACTATTTAATAAAAATTATTTAATAAAATATAAGTAGGAAAGGGAATGGTTTTATAATTAATATATCCTTTCCACATCACATAACTAGTAGAAAAATAAATGGGTTTCGTAGGAATTTTATCATGCTTCAACCTATAGAAGAAAAACATGTTTCATAATTATAATGTAAATATGATCCATTCATAGAAATAATATGAACAATTCCCTATAATAATATCCCAATAAATTATAAAGTTAAATCAAAGGATGTCATCTTAGTTGGTAGATTATTCGGATGATAAATCACAAGGAATTATCCTTGAGAAGGATATAATTTCCATGAAAATAACTTTTTAAAACTATTAAATTATCAAATATATTGGAAATAATTTCCATTGAATATAAAATTAAAAAACATAAAGGAATATTCAATGAAAATTATGGTATTAAATTACAGTTGTTTTTTTACTTGTTTCTATAAAGATTGCATTCATATTTTAAGTAAAATCCAAATGAGATTTATTTGGAATCCAACATGAATATTCCTTTATTTTTTTTAACGCAATGAATGTGTAAAACTGTCCTGAAAATATAATTTCAATATACTAAAAAAATTCAATTTCATTTCATAGATATTTTTTTATGAAATTGGGTTTTCTACTGAAGAGAAAACTAAAGATTATTTTTCTTATAAACAATATTTTGAAGTCATGAGTACAAAAATGCATGAAAATGAAGCGGAAAAAATTATTCTCATCACATAACCAAATGAGAATAAATTTCGAGATTTTATTGAGATATGTATCTTAATATTTTAATATAGGAAACATAATCATAATCTATAAGGCCCTAGCCTTAAACCTTACTTAAAATTTAATTAAATGAATAATTCACATTGAGGATCTTTTCAGGTTTAGAGTTTTAGAGAATTAGGACATAACTATTACATCTCAAAAGATTACAAAGTTTTCTCTTCTACTAAATTCCATAAAATAAAAAAAACTCTTAAAATGAAACATGTCTAGTTTCATGTTTTAGGTAGCATGACTTTCCCTTGATCCCATCCTTGACCCAATTCCACGCTAAGCCCTGTGAAAAACATTTCAAAAACTTGGGATGAGCATAAAATGCTCAGTAAGGGATACACAAAGAATTAAAACTGTTAGATTTTCAAAACAACAAGTAAACCATGTATACTTTATCAAAGTAACACTTTTAACCTCTTATAAGTAGTAAAAACTCTTCTCTGAATAAAATTTCATTACTTACCTTTTTGTAACCAAAGGATTACCATAAACCCCATATAAAGAACACATAACATATAAAGGTAACTTGGGACATAAACATACTTAAGTGGAATAACCATACGGTCAACTTCCACACATATCACTTAATGGAATAGCCATAAGGCCAATTTCAATACATACATAATGGAATAGCCATACGGCCAACTTCCATACCCAATGCATTGGAGGTTATAACGTAACCACCCGTCCTGGTATTCACGGCACCACCCGTCATATGGTTTATAACGTAACCACCCGTTAAAATGTCCAAGTACCAATATAAATTCATAAAACATAAGACCAATATAAATGAATGATAACATTTACACATCACAATATATCATAATAGAATCCTTTATCAAAACCATTTTCAAAACCATTTAAAACATTTAATAAAGAGATTTTTGAATCAAAGTGTCCCATACCACCTTGAAGCTTAAAATTTTAAACCATTAATATCCATATAAATAAATCCTTAAAACCATTTTGAAAACATGGATATTAATAAGAACAAATAATTAAAACATTTAAAATGACATTTTGGTTAAAGGGGTTTTACCAAAATTAGAGACACTTGAATACAATAATTGAGGAATAACATTTAGTCATAACTTTATAATATCATGAGAATAAATGGATTCATGATATAATACTCCAAAGGACAGTATATACACCATATAAGAGTGAATTGATGCATAACAACAATGAACCCTCAATAGAAATGTCAAATGTGATGAAATCCCTTATAAAGAAGGTATCCTTAAATTAAGGACAAATCAATCTAAAAAATATGTGTGACAAATATAAATACACCCAGTATAAGTGGATATTAAGTGTAAAACAATAAAAGTTTATTCACACATATTCAATGGATGACATATTCAATGACTACATGTTGAACCCAAAGAAATCGAAATTGGGTTAAATAGTTCCCTTGACAGCCTAACGACATCACATCAAAATGAGTTGATGAGAGATAAAACTTGTATCTCATCACTTGGACATAAAGTTTACATCAATAAGGATATATGAGAACATATCCCAACATCACAATATGTAAATTAAAAGACCCAACAAAAGAAGTCTTTTTAAAAAAGAGGAGGGTGAAAGGTTCCCTTACCGACTTGGGTATCTTTCAAAACATACACCCCATGAAATAAGGACAATAGATCATTGATGTAAATACTCATAAATGAAATTATATTACACAAAGAGTATAATAATGGGCATTACATACACCACTCAATGGAATTTGTGGAAAATGTATCATAAATCTCACTGGAATAAAAGTGAGATGAAAAATCCCTTACGAAAACTTGGCAGCCTATCGACGCCACATAAAACATCTGAATATAGATTGATGATATCAAATAGGGTATCTCATCACATTACAATAAAATTTACAGCAATAGGAATATAAAATAACATCCCCCAACTTTACAAAGAGGAGCTTAAATTAAGTGACATAAAGGAGAGTACTTAAAAAGAAAGGGAGAGGTTATATCTCTTATGAAAGTTCGGTAGCCTAACGGCGCCACTCAAAACTTCCAAAATGGATTGATGAAAGAGAATATGGTATCTCATCACATGAACATAAAAATTACAGTAAGTGAAATATAAAATATCACCCCAATAACAGGAAAGATGAGCTTTAAAAGGAATGACATAAAATTGTGTACTTAAAAAGAAAGAGAGGAGCATGATCCCTTACCTCGGGTCCGACTTCACTCGATCGTTCATTAACGTCCTGAATAATAAACTTGAGTTAATTTCTATTTTATTAAGAACCTTTTTCATGTTCATTATTCCTTTTATATCACTTATTTCTATGTTATAAACATTATGTAATCATTTAAGTTAATAATGTTTGTTTTGTCGATATTTGGTTCTTAAGTCGAAAGTGGACTTCTTACAATTACATGTTGTTGGTGTGGTCAAAGGTTATTTATATACAGAATGAAATTCCTGATTTGGATATCATATATATCATTTATATCCAGCAAATACATGTATTTATAATATTACATAATCATTTAGAGGTAAGAAATGAAATGCACCGTTCATGGAGACGGTAAGCCGTACGTACGCATGAACGCTACTTTCATTTCTTTGTCATATTAATAGAATTAAAACTAAATGATAGGTATATATATTTTAATTCCAGAATTATATTCATCATTTATATGTATCATACATTATATATATCCATTATATACATATACTTTTAATAGTACAAGACATTTGGGGATAAGAAATGAAATGCACCGTTCATGAAGACGGTAAGCCGTACGTACGTATGAACGCTACTTTCATTTCTATCTCATACTTTAATGGAAAGAAATAATAATGATATAGAGGTATATTATAATTCCAGTATAAAATCATATATAATAACTTTGAATCCATCCTTACACGTCCCACATATGGCATTAACGAATCACATCACTTTGAGGGGGCGGTAGTCCGCACTTCCTTAAATGAAGATATCGCGTATACCCATAATGGAAGCCATAAAGTTAAGACACAAATGAAAAATACAGAAGCATAAGTAAAACATAAACATATTATATATCATATATAAAAATAGTGACATCATAATGGCCACCTTTGAAGGTGTTAAATGAGTATTGAACAATCATCGTTTCGGGAGGCACAATTTTGCCATCCACGGAAACCGTATGTTCTTTAACCATTTGATGTAGTTGTGTGAGAGTGTAGCTCGAATAAATAATATAACAACATCCTAGTATATTTAATATACTGGTGTTGTTACAAAAGAAATAAATAAAAAGAGTTTAGGGGGGTTGGAGAAGCAAAATAAAACAAATGAACATGAGAGAATGAATTACCTTTAAAAGTGTAACTCCTTTTGATTTGAGCCTAAAGGCTTCCTTTGAAAGAATTCTGCCCAAAGGGAATCCTATAGGATGAGGATAGGGATGTGGAGAGAGTAAATGGGCAGGGTTTGGCCGAGCCAAAGGCTTGGGGAGTGTGTGAAATGAGGTAGAGGTGGGGGCCTTTTATAAGAGGAGAGGAGGGGCACTTTTGGAAAGTAAAGAAATATTACTTTATTTGAAAATTTGTTTCAGTTTTAAAAGCTCCCACATTGATATAATTCATGGATAAGGTGATAAGGGTTCGAAATCCACCCATCCAATAAGTTTTTGACATGTTTAGGTCATAGAGTTTACATTATCTTCTCATTTTATTTAAATCGTCAGATAATGATGTCATCGCTGCATCATTATGATGTAATAAATAATTTAATTTATTTAATGTCTAAAAATTATAAAAAAATTACTATTATGTAGGAAATATTTATATATTTCCAATGACTATTTATAATCAAAAATCTGATCTTTATAACCCCATGTAAAAATTGTTTTCGTAAAACATATTATGTTTGTGTCATTTTTACTTTTACATTAAATAAAAAGTTATTTATGTCATTTCCCAACCAAAGTGTCTCCATGGGGTCCCCAAGTTGACCCATGTCTTGTCGTGGTCGGCCATGACACAGCCAATGAGGGTATGACATGTGTCAATATCATCTTATTTTATTAAAGCATTATTTTTACCTTAAACTACACTAATTACCACTAATCGCGATTAAGAACTTAATAAGTTACTATTCACCAAAAAAATTATTATAATCTCATTTAACCACATTGTACTTCTTAATGTCAACCATGTATGCCGGAGTTTTGAAATTCAAAACACAATGATGGGAAAATTTCATTTAAACAGAAAATCAGTCTTTATAGGTACCACTTAGTGGTTTCACTATTCATCAAAAATCGAAGTTTTTCAGAAAATTACCAAAAATTCACCCTAAGATATATTTGATATTACGAATTCAAAAATGAAGTCTATTTTAAAAAATTCAAAATATATAATTCACATTAATTAATTTAATAATTATTTACCGCTGTCAGAGCAAATAGCGTGTTTTTATAAAACAATAAGTATCAAAAGATTGACACCAGTTTAAGTCTGATATCAAAGTGAAATTAATTCCAACGACCACTATTGGATTTAATGGTAAAAATATTTTCTAATTTCACTTTAAAACCAAATAAAAAGATAATCTAATCATATAAATAAATTAGATTAAAAAGAGGTTTTGAATTAAAAAACAACATTTTACACTATTAAAAAAATGAACTTTTTCAGAAAGATACCAAAAATTTACACAAAGTAAATTTTGATGTCCCGATTATTAATAAGAGTTTTATATGGTCCAATAGAATTTATAAGAGTGAAAAAAAACTATATTTAATGATGGTTCAACATCAAAAGGTGATAAGTGAACCTTTATTGAAAACTAGGGCATATACACCTAAAATTGAATTCTTTCCGTATTTTAAGCCATTATATTTTATTGGATAAATGTAAAAACATTTAAAAACATATATAGTAATATTTTAGTTATTTCTATCCATTCCCGCCAATACAACTTCTACATGTTAACTACCATTTAAAATAATATTATTTTATTATTAGAGTGCAACGTAAGATTTCCAAGAAACTCGTTGTTGCGTATTAGGTACGCCATCGGGCATAGCTTCCCCTTTAAAGTAATATTAATATTTTATTCACAAATTTGGATAAATAAGAAAATGTCATATTCTTTATTTACCTGGGGTGTTACATCCTTCCACCCTTTTGGGAATTGCGTCCTTGCAATTTTTAAAATTGAGCTTGGAAACATCCTTGAAAGTTCCACATCGGAAGAAGAGTCGGTAAAAAAATCACTTTAAAATAAAGAAAGATAAGTGCAGAGTTCACCCGAGTTAACCCATACTAGGACTCCATGTAGGAAAACATGGACATGGAGGAGAAAACATAGGTTCATGTTCTGATGGAGAGTGATAGAAAACATGTTTAGGAGAAAGTTAACAATAAGAAAATCACAAACTTGTGATGGGTTAAACGGTGTTGGGTTCCCCAGTAAGAAAAGATAATAGAAAACATTTTTGTTTTAAGTTACTTTTTATTGAGGAATTTATTCATAAGGAAACATAATCACTTATCATGTTGACTTTCAACTTTTACTATATTCCTTAATCAAACTCATATTATTTTCAAAAGACGAGTATTTAGGGAGACTTGTTCGCATTAAGAGTACTATAATCAACTTCTAGAGAATCACCTAATCCAAAAAAGATAACTATATACATCCCATGTCTTTAGGCTTTAACCAAAAACAAAACCAAAAAGATTAGTACAAGATCAGATAACCTAGAAAAGGATAACCCATTAGAATGAAAATCTATTCTTAATCTCCAAAATTTGTCCAACAAAACCCAAAGTTCAACGAGGACCATCCGATAAGAAATTTGTCCATAAAATTCTTCAAAGTAAACAAATCTAAGATTGAAACCCAAACATTTGAAGGATTTAGTCACATAGTCTTCCAAGTTAAATCGTAACATTTATCTCCAAACAAAATCAGTTTCTCTTAAAGTCTCGCATTGAAAAGTAATTATCCTAATCACATATCCTCCATGATAGTTTAAACATTTTCATAAATAACCCAAAATCTACTTACTCTTAATTCATAAAATCATATAACTAAAAAGAATCAGTCAAACTAACCAGGGACTTCACGTAGTCCAATGGTAGGCGATAAATACCAGTCACACTTTGGTTGTGGGTTCGGTTCCCGCAGCTTTGTCCGACGCGACGGGTAGTCACACGGTCCGTGTGTTGTCCTTTTTCCAAAACTATATAATTCTTAAAACATTCCCCAAAATGAGATAAAATATTCAAAGATGATCATAACATATTTTAACCTCAAGTTTATCTCATGCCTTTCATTTTCCATCATAACATATAATAACACATAATTACCTCAAAAGTAAGGATCATATAAACCCTAATGGTTACCTTAATAATTATTACCTGAATTTCCACATCGAGTTGGCTATCTCGTACATGATGCATTAGAGAACTCACCAAGGTTGAAGTGGTTGATCATGACTCCTTGATAGTTGGTTTATAACAACCATGAGATTCTTCATTGAATCCCCCATCTCATCCAGTCTCTTAATCAGAGAACCACCACAGTTTCCTTAAAACCCATTGTCACTTTGGTGCCTGCTAGATCCAGCCATTTACTAAAACCAAAAAGGTCAGTGTGAGTATATCAACAAAACCATCAAGTACCAATGAGGAAGATAAACACTAAGATATACTTACTCATTCACTTTATCTAAAACTATGACTCTTTCTGAAATCCTAACCATTATGGTAATGTCACTTATGCTTAAAGAATACCCTAACCTCTAAAGTTATCTAAACCGACCTTTGATACCAACTATAAGGCCCCAGACATAAACCTTACTTAAAATTGAATTAAATGAATAATTCACATTGAGGATCTTTTTAGGTTTAGAGTTTTAGAGAATTAGGAAATAACTATTACATCTCAAAAGATTACAAAGTATTCTCTTCTACTAAATTCCATAAAATAAAAAAAGATCTTAAAATGAAGCATGTCTAGTTTCATGTTTTAGGTAGCATGACTTTCCCATGATCCCATCCTTGACCCAATTCCACGCTAAGTCCCGTGAAAAACATTTCAAAAACATGGGATGAGAATAAAAAGCTTGCTAAGGGATACACAAAGAATTAAAACTGTTAGATTTTCAAAACAACAAGTAAACCATGTATACTTTATCAAAGTAACACTTTTCACCTCTTAGAAGTAGTAAAAACTCTTCTCTGAATAAAATTTCATTACTTACCTTTTTGTAACCAAAGGATTACCATAAAACCCATATAAAGAACACATAACATATAAAGGTAACTTGGGACATAAACATACTTAAGTGGAATAACCATACGGTCAACTTCCACACATATCACTTAATGGAATAGCCATATGGCCAATTTCCATAAATACTTAATGGAATAGCCATACGGCCAACTTCCATACCCAATGCATTGGAGGTTATAACGTAACCACCCGTCCTGGTATTCACGGCACCACCCGTCATATGGTTTATAACGTAACCACCTGTTAAAATGTCCAAGTACCAATATAAAATCATAAAACATAAAACCAATATAAAGGAATGATAACATTTCCACATCACAATATATCATAATAGAATCCTTTATCAAAACCATTTTCAAAACCATTTAAATCAATTAATAAAGAGATTTTTGAATCAAATTGTCCCATACAACCTTGAAGCTTAAAATTTTAAACCATTAATATCCATATAAATAAATCCTTAAAACCATTTTTAAAACATGGATATTAATAAGAACAAATAATTAAAACATTTAAAATGTCATTTTGGTTAAAGGGGTTTTACCAAAATTAGAGACACTTGAATACAATAATTGAGGAATAACATTTAGTCATAACTTTATAATATCATTAGAATAAATGGATTCATGATATAATACTCCAAAGGACAGTATATACACCATATAAGAGTGAATTGGTGCATAACAACAATGAACCCTCAATAGAAATGTCAAATGTGATGAAATCCCTTATAAAGAAGGTATCCATAAATTAAGGACAAATCAATCTCAAAAATATGTGTGACAAATATAAATACACCCATTATAAGTGGATATTAAGTGTAAAACAATAAAAGTTTATTCACACATATTCAATGGATGACATATTCAATGACTACATGTTGAACCCAAAGAAATCGAAATTGGGTTAAAAAGTTCCCTTGACAGCCTAACGGCATCACATCAAAATGAGTTGATGAGAGATAAAACGTGTATCTCATCACTTGGACATAAAGTTTACATCAATAAGGAAATATGAGAACATATCCCAACATCACAATATGTAAATTAAAAGACCCAACAAAATAAGTCTTTAAAAAAAAAGAGGAGGGTGAAAGGTTCCCTTACCGACTTGGGTATCATTCAAAACAGACACCCCATGAAATAAAGACAATAGATCATTGATGTAAATACTCATAAATGAAAGTATATTACACAAAGAGTAGAATAATGGGAAGTACATACACCACTCAATGGAATTTGTAGAAAATGTATCATAAATCTCACTGAAATAAAAGTGAGATGAAAAATCCCTTACGAAAACTCGGCAGCCTATCGACGCCACATAAAACTTCCGAATATGGATTGATGAGATAAAATAGGGTATCTCATCACATTAAAATAAAATTTACAGCAAGAGGAATATAAAATAACACCCCCAAACATTACAAAGTGGAGCTTAAAATAAGTGACATAAAGGAGAGTACTTAAAAATAAAGAGAGAGGTTATATCTCTTATGAAAGTTCGGCATCCTAACGGCGCCACTCAAAACTTCCAAAATGGATTGATGAAAGAGAATAGGGTCTCTCATCACATGAACATAAAAATTACAGTAAGTGAAATATAAAAGATCATCCCAATAACATGAATGATGAGATTTAAAAGGAATGACATAAAATTGTGTACTTAAAAAGAAAGAGAGGAGTAGGATCCCTTACCTCGGGTCCGACTTGACTCGATCGTTCTTTAACGTCCTGAATAATAAACATGAGTTAATTTCTATTTTCTTAAGAACCATTTTCATGTTAATTATTCCTTTTATATCACTTATTTCTATTTTATAAACATTATGTAATCATTTAAGTTAATAATGTTTGTTTTGTCGATATTTGGTTCTTAAGTCGAAAGTGGACTTCTTACAATTACATGTTGTTCGTGTGGTCAATGGTTCTTTATATCCAGAATGAAATTCTTGATTTGGATATCATATATATCATTTATATCCCGCATATACATGTATTTATAATATTACATAATCATTTAGAGGTAAGAAATGAAATGCATCGTTCATGGAGACGGTAAGCCGTACGTATGCATGAACGCTACTTTCATTTCTTTTTCATATTAATAGAATTAAAACTAAATGATAGTTATGTATATTTTAATTCCATAATTATATTCATCATTTATATGTATCATACATTATATATATCCATTATATACATATACCTTTAATAGTACATTACATTTGGGGATAAGAAATGAAATGCACCGTTCATGGAGACGGTAAGCCGTACGTACGTATGAACGCTACTTTCATTTATATCATATACTTTAATGGAAAGAAATAATAATTATATAGTGGTATATTATAATTCCAGTATAACATCATATATAATAACTTTGAATCCATCCTTACATGTCCCACATATGGCATTAACGAATCACATCACTTTGAGGGGGCGGTAGTCCGCACTTCCTTAAATGAAGATATCGCGTATACCCATAATGGAAGCCATAAAGGTAAGACACAAATGAAAAATACAGAAGAATAAGTAAAACATAAACATATTATATATCATATATAAAAATAGTGACATCATAATGGCCACCTTTGAAGGTGTTAAATGAGTATTGAACAATCATCGTTTCGGGAGGCACAATTTTGCCATCCACGGAAACCGTATGTTCTTTAACCATTTGATGTAGTTGTGTGAGAGTGTAGCTCGAATACATAATATAACAACATCCTAGTATATTGAAGATACTGTTGTTGTTACAAAATAAATAAATAAAAAGAGTTTAGGGGGGTTGGAGAAGCAAAATAAAACAAATGAACATGAGAGAATGAATTACCTTTAAAAGTGTAACTCCTTTTGATTTGAGCCTAAAGGCTTCCATTGAAAGCATTCTGCCCAAAGGGAATCCTATAGGATGAGGAGAGGGATGTGGAGAGAGTAAATGGGCAGGGGTTGGCCGAGCCAAAGGCTTGAGGAGTGTGTGAAATGAGGTAGAGGTGGGGGCCTTTTATAAGAGGAGAGGAGGGGCACTTTTGGAAAGTAAAGAAATATTACTTTATTTGAAAATTTGTTTCGGTTTTAAAAGCTCCCACATTGATATAATTCATGGATAAGGTGATAAGGGTTCGAAATCCACCCATCCAATAAGTTTTTGACATTTTTAGGTCATAGAGTTTACATTATCTTCTCATTTTATTTAAATCGTCAGATAATGATGTTATCGCTGCATCATTATGATGTCATAAATAAATTAATTTATTTAATGTCTAAAAATTATAAAAAAATTACTATTATGTAGGAAATAGTTTTAGCTTTCCAATGACTATTTATAATCAAAAATCTGATCTTTATAACCCCATGTAAAAATTGTTTTCGTAAAACATATTATGTTTGTGTCATTTTTACTTTTACATTAAATAAAAAGTTATTTATGTCATTTCCCAACCAATGTGTCTCCATGGGGTCCCCAAGTTGACCCATGGCTTGTCTTGGTTGGCCATGACACAACCAATTAAAGTATCACATGTTTCAATATCATCTTATTTTATTAAAGCATTATTTTTACCTTAAAGTACACTAATTACCACTAATCACGATTAAGAACTTAAAAAGTTACTATTCACCAAAAAAAATTATTATAATCTCATTGAACCAAATTTTACTTATTAATGTCAACCATTTATGTTGGAGTTTTGCAATTAAAAACACAATGATGGAAAAATTTCATTTAAATGGAAAATCAGTCTTTATAGGTACCACTTAGTGGTTTCAATATTCATCAAAAATTGAAGTTTTTCAGAAAATTACCAAAAATTCACCCTAAGCTATATTTGATATTACGAATTCAAAAATGAATTCTAATTTACAAAATTCAAAATATATAAGTCACATTAATTAATTTTATAATTAATTCCCACTGTCAGAGCAAATAGCGTGTTTTTATAAAACAATAAGTATCAAAAGATTGACACCAGTTTAAGTCCGATTTCAAAGTGAAATTAATTCCAACGACCACTATTGGATTTAATGGTAAAAATATTTTCTAATTTCACTTTAAAACCAAATAAAAAGATAATCTACAATATAAATAAATTAGATTAAAAAGAGGTTTTGAATTAAAAAACAACATTTTACACTACTAAAAAAATGATCTTTATCAGAAAGATACCAAAAATTTACACAAAGTAAATTTTGATGTCCCGATTCT
The DNA here is from genome assembly GCA_963277665.1 of Viscum album. Taxonomy (NCBI): domain Eukaryota; kingdom Viridiplantae; phylum Streptophyta; class Magnoliopsida; order Santalales; family Viscaceae; genus Viscum; species Viscum album. Next base: position 939,287,164 of record OY728143.1, on the reverse strand, counting down.
TAATAAGAGTTTTATTTGGTCCAATAGAATTTATAAGAGTGAAAAAAAACTATATTTAATGATGGTTCAACATCAAAAGGTGATAAGTGAACCTTTAGTGAAAACTAGGGCATATACGCCTAAAATTAAATTCTTTCCGTATTTTAAGCCACTATATTTTATTGGATAAATGTATAAACATTTAAAAACATATATAGTCATATTTTATTTATTTCTATCCATTCCCGCCAATACAATGGATACATGTTAACTACCATTTAAAATAATATTATTTTATTATTAGAGTGCAACGTAAGATTCCCAAGAAACTCATTGTTGCGTATTGGGTACGCCATCGGGCATAGCATCCCCTTTAAAGTCATATTAATATTTTATTCACAAATTTGGATAAATAAGAAAATTTCATATTCTTTATTTACCTGGGGTGTTACATCCTTCCCCCCTTTTGGGAATTGCGTCCTTGCAATTTTTAAAATTGAGCTTGGAAACATCCTTGAAAGTTCCACATCGGAAGAAGAGTCGGTAAAAAATCACTTTAAAATAAAGAAAGATAAGTGCAGAGGTCACCCGAGTTAACCCATACTAGGACTCCATGTAGGAAAACATGGACATGGTGGAGAAAACATAGGGTCATGTTCTGATGGAGAGTGATAGAAAACATGTTTAGGAGAAAGTTAACAATAAGAAAATCACAAACTTGTGATGGGTTAAACGGTGTTGGGTTCCCCAGTAAGAAAAGTTAATAGAAAACATTTTTGTTTTAAGTTACATTTTATTGAGGAATTTATTCATAAGGAAACATAATCACTTATCATGTTTACTTTCAACTTTTACTATATTCCTTAATCAAACTCATATTTTTTTCAAAAGACGAGTATTTAGGGAGACTTGTTCGCATTAAGAGTACTATAATCAACTTCTAGAGAATCACCTAATCCACAAAAGATAACTATATACATCCCATGTCTTTAGGCTTTAACCAAAAACAAAACCAAAAATATTAGTACAAGATCAGATAACCTAGAAAAGGATAACCCATTAGAATGAAAATCTATTCTTAATCTCCAAAATTTGTCCAACAAAACCCAAAGTTCAACGAGGACCATCCGATAAGCAATTTGTCCATAAAATTCCTCAAAGTAAACCAATCTAAGATTGAAACCCAAAAAAATTTGAAGGATTTAGTCACATAGTCTTCCAAGTTAAATCGTAACATTTATCTCCAAACAAAATCAGTTGCTCTTAAAGTCTCGCATTGAAAACTAATTATCCTAATCACATATCCTCCATGATAGTTTAAACATTTTCATAAATAACCCAAAATCAACTTAATATTAATTCATAAAATCATATAACTAAAAATAATCAGTCAAACTAACCAGGGACTTCACATAGTCCATTGGTAGGCGACAAATACCAGTCGCACTTTGGTTGTGGGTTCGGTTCCCGCAGCTTTGTCCGACGCGACGGGTAGTCACACGGTCTGTGTGTTTTCCTTTTTCCAAAACTATATATTTCTTAAAACAATCCCCAAAATGAGATAAAATCTTCAAAGATGATCATAACATATTTTAACCTCAATTTTATGTCATGCCTTTCATTTTCCATCATAACATATAATAACCCATAATTACCTCAAAAGTAAGGATCATATAACCCTTATGGTTACCTTAATAATTATTACCTGAATTTCCACATCGAGTTGGCCATCTCGTACATGATGCATTAGAGAACTCACCAAGGTTTAAGTGGTTGATCATGACTCCTTGATAGATGGTTTAGAACAACCATGAGATTATTCATTGAATCCCCCATCTCATCCAGTCTCTTAATCAGAGAACCACCACAGTTTCCTTAAAACCCATTGTCACTTTGGTGCCTGCTAGATCCAGCCATTTACTAAAACCAAAAAGGTCAGTGTGAGTATATCAACAAAACCATCAAGTACCAATGAGGAAGATAAACACTAAGATATACTTACTCATTCACTTTATCTAAAACTAGGACTCTTTCTGAAATCCTAACCATTATGGTAATTTCACTTATGCTTAAAGAATACCCTAACCTCTAAAGTTATCTAAACCGACCTTTGATACCAACTATAAGGCCCCAGACTTAAAACTTACTTAAAATTCAATTAAATGAATAATTCACATTGAGTATCTTTTTAGGTTTAGAGTTTTAGAGAATTAGGAAATAACTATTACATCTCAAAAGATTACAAAGTATTCTCTTCTACAAAATTCCATAAAATAAAAAAAAACTCTTAAAATGAAACATGTCTAGTTTCATGTTTTAGGTAGCATGACTTTCTCTTGATCCCATCCTTGACCCAATTCCACGCTAAGTCCTGTGAAAAACATTTCAAAAACTTGGGATGAGAATAAAAAGCTCGGTAAGGGATACACAAAGAATTAAAACTGTTAGATTTTCAAAACAACAAGTAAACCATGTATACTTTATCAAAGTAACACTTTTCACCTCTTAGAAGTAGTAAAAACTCTTCTCTGAATAAAATTTCATTACTTACCTTTTTGTAACCAAAGGATTACCATAAAACCCATATAAAGAACACATAACATATAAAGGTAACTTGGGACAGAAACATACTTAAGTGGAATAACCATACGGTCAACTTCCACACATATCACTTAATGGAATATCCATACGGCCAATTTCCATACATACTTAATGGAATAGCCATACGGCCAACTTCCATACCCAATGCATTGGAGGTTATAACGTAACCACCCGTCCTGGTATTCACGGCACCACTCGTCATATGGTTTATAACGTAACCACCCGTTAAAATGTCCAAGTACCAATATAAAATCATAAAACATAAAACCAATATAAATGAATGATAACATTTCCACATCACAATATATCATAATAGAATCCTTTATCAAAACCATTTTCAAAACCATTTAAATCATTTAATAAAGTGATTTTTGAATCAAAGTGTACCATACAACCTTGAAGCTTAAAATTTTAAACCATTAATATCCATATAAATAAATCCTTAAAACCATTTTTAAAACATGGATATTAATAAGAACAAATAATTAAAACATTTAAAATGACATTTTGGTTAAAGGGGTTTTACCAAAATTAGAGACACTTGAATACAATATTTGAGGAATAACATTTAGTCATAACTTTATAATATCATGAGAATAAATGGATTCATGATATAATACTCCAAAGGACAGTATATACACCATATAAGAGTGAATTGGTGCATAACAACAATGAACCCTCAATAGAAATGTCAAATGTGATGAAATCCCTTATAAAGAAGGTATCCATAAATTAAGGACAAATCAATCTAAAAAATATGTGTGACAAATATAAATACACCCAGTATAAGTGGATATTAAGTGTAAAGAAATAAAAGATTATTCACGCATATTCAATGGATGACATATTCAATGACTACATGTTGAACCCAAAGAAATCGAAATTGGGTTAAAATGTTCCCTTGACAGCCTAACGTCATCACATCAAAATGAGTTGATGAGAGATAAAACGTGTATCTCATCACTTGTACATAAAGTTTACATCAATAAGGAAATATGAGAACATATCCCAACATCACAATATGTAAATTAAAATACCCAACAAAAGAAGTCTTTTAAAAAAAGAGGAGGGTGAAAGGTTCCCTTACCGACTTGGGTATCTTTCAAAACATACACCGCATGAAATAAGGACAATAGATCATTGATGTAAATACTCATAAACGAAATTATATTACACAAAGAGTAGAATAATGGGCAGTACATACACCACTCAATGGAATTTGTGGAAAATGTATCATAAATCTCACTGGAATAAAAGTGAGATGAAAAATCCCTTACGAAAACTCGGCAGCCTATCGACGCCACATAAAACTTCTGAATATGGATTGATGAGATAAAATAGGGTATCTCATCACATTACAATAAAATTTACAGCAAGAGGAATATAAAATAACATCCCCCAACATTACAAAGTGGAGCTTAAAAGAAGTGGCATAAAGGAGAGTAATTAAAAAGAAAGAGAGAGGTTATATCTCTTATGAAAGTTTGGCAGCCTAACAGCGCCACTCAAAACTTCCAAAATGGATTGATGAAAGAGAATAGGGTCTCTCATCACATGAACATAAAAATTACAGTATGTGTAATATAAAAGATCATCCCAATAACAAGAAATATGAGCTTTAAAAGGAATGACATAAAATTGTGTACTTAAAAAGAAAGAGAGGAGTAGGATCCCTTACCTCGGGTTCGACTTGACTCGATCGTTCTTTACCGTCCTGAATAATAAACTTGAGTTAATTTCTATTTTCTTAAGAACCTTTTTCATTTTCATTATTCCTTTTATATCACTTATTTCCATGTTATAAACATTATGTAATCATTTAAGTTAATAATGTTTGTTTTGTCGATATTTGGTTCTTAAGTCGAAAGTGGACTTCTTACAATTACATGTTGTTCGTGTGGTCAAAGGTTCTTTATATCCAGAATGACATTATTGATTTGGATATCATATATATCATTTATATACAGCATATACATTTATATATAATATTACATAATAATTTAGAGGTAAGAAATGAAATGCACCGTTCATGGAGACGGTAAGCTGTACGTACGCATGAACGCTACTTTCATTTCTTTGTCATATTAATAGAATTAAAACTAAATGATAGGTATGTATATTTTAAATCCAGAATTATATTCATAATTTATATGTATCATTAATTATATATATCCATTATATACATATACTTTTAATAGTACATTACATTTGGGGATAAGAAATGAAATGCACCGTTCATGGAGACGGTAAGCCGTACGTACGCATGAACGCTACTTTCATTTATATCTCATACTTTAATGGAAAGAAATAATAATGATATAGAGGTATATTATAATTCCAGTATAACATCATATATAATAACTTTAAATACATCCTTTACACGTCCCACATATGGAATTAACGAATCACATCACTTTGAGGGGGTGGTAGTCCGCACTTCCTTAAATGAAGATATCGCGTATACCCATAATAGAAGCCATAAAGGTATGACAGAAATGAAAAATACAGAAGCATAAGTAAAACATAAGCATATTATATATCATATATAAAAATAGTGACATCATAATGGCCACCTTTGAAGGTGTTAAATGAGTATTGAACTATCATCGTTTCGGGAGGCACAATTTTTCCATCCACGGAAACCGTATGTTCTTTAACCATTTGATGTAGTTGTGTGAGAGTGTAGCTCGAATACATAATATAACAACATCCTAGTATACTGAAGATACTGGTGTTGTTACAAAATAAATAAATAAAAAGTGTTTATGGGGGTTGGAGATGCAAAATAAAACAAATGAACATGAGAGAATGAATTACAATTAAAAGTGTAACTCCTTTTGATTTGAGCCTAATGGCTTACTTTGAAAGAATTCTGCCCAAAGGGAATCCTCTAGGATGAGGAGAGGGATGTGGAGAGAGTAAATGGGCAGGGCTTGGCCGAGCCAAAGGCTTGAGGAGTGTGTGAAATGAGGTAGAGGTGGGGGCCTTTTATAAGAGGAGAAGAGGGGCACTTTTGGAAAGTAAAGAAATATTACTTTATTTGAAAATTTGTCTCGGTTTTAAAAGGTCCCACATTGATATAATTAATGGATAAGGTGATAAGGGTTCGAAATCCACCCATCCAATAAGTTTTTGACATGTGTAGGTCATAGCGTTTACATTATCTTCTCATTTTATTTAAATCGTCAGATAATGATGTCATCGCTGCATCATTATGATGTCATAAATAATTTAATTTATTTAATGTCTAAAAATTATAAAAAATTTACTATTATGTAGGAAATATTTTTAGCTTTCCAATGACTATTTATAATCAAAATTCTGATCTTTATAACCCCATGTAAAAATTGTTTTCGTAAAACATATTATGTTTGTGTCATTTTTACTTTTACATTAAATACAACGTTATTTATGTCATCTCCCAACCAAAGTGTCTCCATGGGGTCCCCAAGTTGACCCATGGCTTGTCTTGGTCGGACATGACACAACCAATGAGGGTATGACATGTGTCAATCTCATCTTATTTTATTAAAGCATTATTTTTACCTTAAACTACACTAATTACCACTAATCGCGATTAAGAACTTAATAAGATACTATTCACCAGAAAAATTATTATAATCTCATTAAACCACATTTTACTTCTTAATGTCAACCAAGTATGTCTGATTTTTGAAATTCAAAACACATTGATGGAAAAATTTCATTTAAACGGAAAATCAGTCTTTATAGGTACTATTAATTAATTTAATAATTAATTCCCGCTGTCAGAGCAAATAGCGTGTTTTTATAAAACAATATGTATCAAAAGATTGACACCAGTTTAAGTCTGATTTCAAAGTGAAATTAATTCCAACGACCACTATTGGATTTAATGGTAAAAATATTTTATAATTTCACTTTAAAACCAAATAAAAAGATAATATAATCATATAAATAAATTAGATTAAAAAGGGGTTTTGAATTAAAAAACAACATTTTACACTATTAAAAAAATGAACTTTATCAGAATGATACCAAAAATTTACACAAAGTAAATTTTGATGTCCCGATTCTTAATAAGAGTTTTATTTGGTCCAATAGAATTTATAAGAGTGAAAAAAAACTATATTTAATGATGGTTCAACATCAAAAGGTGATAAGTGAACCTTTAGTGAAAACTAGGGCATATACTCCTAAAATTGAATTCTTTCCGTATTTTAAGCCATTATATTTTATTGGATAAATGTAAAAACATTTAAAAACATATATAATCATATTTTAGTTATTTCTATCCATTCCCGCCAATACAACGGCTACATGTTAACTACCATTTAAAATAATATTATTTTATTATTAGAGTGCAACGTAAGATTCCCAAGAAACTCGTTGTTGCGTATTGGGTACGCCATCGGGCATAGCATCCCCTTTAAAGTCGTATTAATTTTTTATTCACAAATTTGGATAAATAAGAAAATTTCATATTCTTTATTTACCTGGGGTGTTACATAATCAACCGTAAAAATGATGAGATTGAATATTAAAATCATTACCACTTTAGTAAATTTTAGTTTTTATCCTAATGAAAGAAAAAAATAAAGTGAAACATAAAATAGCATGATAAGAAATTAATTAATGATTCTTCGTTTAATATTGTATTTATATACACATCATAAAATAATATCGGTGTATTAAAAAACTTATGTAACATGGAAATAAAAATAAAAAATATATCTTACCATAAGTATCAAAATCAATCATTATTGTTCATACCTCATGTATAATAAATATAATTTTTTTATACCTATAAAACATATATATATATATATATATAATCATAATTTTTTAACTTATTACCTTTTATTACATATGTAATAATAATTTAATGTTAAATTTATGTTTCGGAAAATAACTACTTTGTTTTTATATGTTTTGTTATTTTATTTTTGGTAGACATACATGGATCCTAGATATATAATCAATATAATTTTAAAAATTATAGAAATATCATATAATATTAGTTTATGTATATTTATTGTAATCCAATAAATTTATAAATAAAAAATTATATACACCATTAATGGAGATTGTTGGTCCTACAAACACATGAATACTGGTTCCATTTTATTTAGGGATTGAACAAAATATAGAAATAATATATTAAAATTATATATTAATATTGATTTAAAATATATCATTTATATTAATTAAATTTATCCTTAACTAATTCAATGTAAATATAATGAAATGAAACACATCGCTTCACATGATGGTAATCCACCATACACAAGAGCAACATTATTGTATCCCAAACATAATGGAAATTAAAAAAATATAGCATCAATATGATAATTAAATAAGTATAATTATTTCCTAAATATCATTTATATATTTTTAAAATCAATAATTATGTCAATCCTTGATATTTGGAAATAGAAAAAAACTACATCGATTTGTGATGCAGTAGTCTACTGTACACATGATTTGAAGATTCATTATACATTTTCTAAAAGTGTAGGTTGAAATAGGTAATTACATTATTAGAAAATATGAGTATATACATGATACTATTGATAATATTTTGAAATTTTTAATACGTAGTTGATGGTTTAAAAATAATAATGAAAAATAAATATCTTAAGGAACCTAATTACCTTATCTTAGAATGACATCAATTGGATCACTTACAAAAGACCCTAGAGTTAGTATTTTAAGAAGAACGATTATATATAACATTGAAATGATTGTTTTGGAGGTATCTTTTTTGGGTAATTCTGAAATAGATGTATTAATAGGTGTGAATATCTGAATTGTGGTATAGTCCTTATATAAATGCTTCAAAGGAACAAAATTGAATACAACATAAAAATTTACCAAAAAAATCATTATAATAAAGACCTTACAATGTTAATTTATTATAATTGTAATTATATGTTTGAACAAAAGGAGTATAACAATTAATAATGGACATATCAGAGTAATTTTACAATTTTTATATTCTTTCTACCGTTAACATCATAGTTTAACCCAAAGTAAACTGATTTTTACATTAACTATGTTAACTAATTTTTACTGTTATTGTAACATCCCAGGTAAATAAAGAACAAAGAATTTTCATATTTATTAATATTTACTAATTAAATATTAATTTTAATTAAAAAGGGGTTTCTATGTTCGATAGCGTACTCGATACGCAACGATGAGTTTCATTGAAAACATACGTTGCACACTAGTAATAAAATAATATTATTTTAAATTATAGGTAACACGTAGCCGTTGTACTAGTGGGAATGGATAGAAATAACTAAAATATGATTATATATGTTTTTAAATGTTTTTACATTTATCCAATAAATGATAAAGGCTTAAAATACGGATTGAATTCAATTTTAGGCACTTATACCCTGATTTTCATTAAGGGTTCACTTATCTCCTTTTGATGGAGAACCGTCATTAAATACAGTTTTGATCAATCTTATAAATTCTATTGGACCAAATATAACTCTTCTTTAGAATCGGGACATCAAAATTTACTTTGTGTAAATTTTGGGAATCTTTCCGATAAAGTTCATTTTTTAATGAATAGTGTAAAATGTTGTATTTTAATTCAAAACCTCTTTTTAATCTAATTTATTTATATGATTAGATTATAATTTGAATTTTTTTTAAATTGAAAATAGAAAATATTTTTACCATTAAATCCAATAGTGGTCGTTGGAATTAATTTCACTTTGAAATCAGACTTAAACTAGTGTCAATCTTTTGATACTTATTGTTTCATAAAAACACGCTATTTGCTCTGAAAGCGGGAATTAATTATTAAATTAATTAATTCAACTTATATGTTGTGAATTTTGTAAAATGGACATAATTTTTGAATTCGGAATATCAAATATATCTTAGGGTGAATTTTTGGTATTTTTCTGAGAAACTTCAATTTTTTATGAATAGTGAAACCACTAAGTTGTACTTATAAAAACTGATTTTTCGTTTAAATGAAATTTTACCACTTCTGTGTTTTGAATTTCAAAATTCTGACATAAATTGTTGTCATTAAGAAATAAAATGTGGTTCAATGAGATTAAAATATTTTTTTTGGTAAATAGTAACTTATTAAGTTTTTTATCGCGATTAGAGGTAATTATTGTAGTTTGAGGTAATAATAATGTTTTAATAATATGAGATGAGATTTAAACATGTCCTACCCTTATTGGATGTCTCATAGCCGACCAAGACAAGCCATGGGTCAACTTGGGGACCCCATGGAGCCACATTGGTTGGGAAATGACATAAATAACTTTTTATTTAATGTCAAAGTAAAAATGACACACACATGAGATGTTTTACTAAAACAACATTTACATGGGGTTATACAAGTCAGATTTTTTACTATAAATAGTAATTGGAAAGACAAAACTATTTACTAAATCATAGTATTTTTTTATAATTTTTAGAAAATAAAAAAACTAAATTATTTATGACATCATGATGATGCAACGATGACCTCATTATTTAACGATTTAAATAAAACGGAAAGATAATGTAAAATCTAAGACCTACACATCGACAAAACCTATTAGATGGGTGAATTTCGAACCCTTATCACCTTATCCTTGAAACTCATCAATGTGGGACCTCTTAAATCCGAATACCATTTTAAAATAATGTGACTTTTCTTTACCTTCCAAGAGTGCCCCTCCTCTCCTCTTATAAAAGGCCCCCACCTCTACCTCCTTACTCACACTCCCAAAGCGTTTGACTCGGCCAAACCCTACCAATTTTGGCTCTCCACATCCCTATCTTACTCCTTGAAGCCTCAATTTGGGAATAAGTGTTCCCAAGGAAGCCTTTGATCTCAAATCTTAGATAGTTACCTGATATTAAGGTAATGTCTTCTTTTGAGTTCTTTTGTTTTATTTTGCTTCTACAACCCCCTAAACTCTTTTTATTCTTTTCTTTTGTAACAACTACAGTATCCTCAATATACTATGATGTTGTTATAAGAAGTATTCAAGCTAATATTACACACACCTACATCTAATGGTTATAGAACATACTGTTTCCATGGATGGCGAATTTCTGCCTCCCGAAACGATGATTGTTCAACATTATTTTAACACCTTCAAAGGTGGCCATTAAGATGACAATATATTTATATATGATATATAATATGTTTATGTTTTCCATAATCTTCTGTATTTTTCGTTTTGGTCATACCTTTATGATTTCCATTATGGGTAAACACGATATCTTCATTTAAGGAAGTGCGGACTACCGCCCCCTCAAAGTGATGTGATTCGTTAATGCCATATGTGGGACGTATAAAGGATGGATTTAAAGTTATTATATATGATGTTATACTGGAATTATAATATACCTCTATATAATTATTATTTCTTTCCATTAAAGTATGAGATCTAAATGAAAGTAGCGTTCATGCGTACGTACGGCTTACCGTCTCCATGAACGGTGAATTTCATTTCTTATCCCCAAATGTAATGTACTATTAAAAGTACATGTATATGATGGATATATATAATTAATGATATATATAAATGATGAATATAATTATGGAATTAAAATATACATTCCACTCATTTAGTTTTAATTCCATTAATATGAAAAATAAATGAAAGTAGCGTTCATGCGTATGTACGGCTTACCTTCTCCATGAACGGTGCATTTCATTTCTTACCTCTAAATGATTATGTAATATTATAAATACATGTATATGATGGATATATATGATATATATGATATCTAAATCTGGAATTTCATTCTAGATATAAAGAACCTTTGACCACACGAACAACATGTAATTGTAAGAAGTCCACTTTCGACTTAAGAACCAAATATCGACAAAAAGAACATTATTAACTTAAATGGTTACATAATGTTTATAACATGGAAATAAGTGATATAAAAGGAATAAGGAACTTTAAAAAGGTTCTTAATCAAGTAGAAAGTAACTCAAGTTTATTATTCAGGACTTTAAAGAACGATCGAGTCAAGTCGCACCCGAGGTAAGGGACTTCGTCCCATCTCCTTTCATTGAGGCATATTTTGTATTATAGAAAACATTATTTTATATGGTGTATAAACCACTTTGACTTTTACTTTTATATAAAAGGAATATTTTTCTACGAATCATTTTACAAAACAAAAAAAATTAATGTTTCTTTTAACATACGCGGTGACAACGACTTTTTCTGCCGCCGCGAGTATTATTTGGTTTTTGGCTTCCTCAACAAGCCGTAATGTTTTTAAAATGAAATAAATACCATATACTCATTTATGTATTTTGGTATTGAAAATGGTTTTTATAATGGATTTGTTATGTCAATATATTTGAGTGATATATTGTGATCAAAGTGTGGAAATGTTTTCTTTCCATTATGTTTGTTTTATGTCTTATGATTTTATAATGGTACTTGGACATTTGACGGGTGGTTACGTGATAAAAAATATGACGGGTGGTGTCGTGAATACCAGGAAGGGTGGTTACGTTATAACCTCCAATTCATTGGGTATGGAAGTTGGTCGTATGGCTATTCCATTAAGTATGTATGGAAATTGGTCGTATAGCTATTCCATTATGTGATATGTGTGGAAGTCGACCATATGGTTATTCCACTTAAGTATGTTTATGTCCCAAGTTACCTTTATATATGTTATGTGTTCTTTATATTGGTTTTATGGTAATCCTTTGGTTAGAAAAAGGTCAGTAATGATACTTTATTCAATGAAGAGTTTTTACTACTTCATGAAGTTGAAGGTATTACTTTGATAGAGTATACACGGTTTACTTGATGTTTGAAAAACTAATAGTTTTCTTTCTTTGTGTATCCCTTACTGAGCTTTTTATGCTCACCCCATGTTTTTTTTGAAATGTTTTTCACAGGACATAATGTGGAATAAGGTCAAGGATGGGATCAAGGGAATGTCATGCTATATAAAACATGGAACTAGACATGTTTCTCTTTAAGATTTTTCTTTATTATGAAAACTTAGTATAAGTGTCTACTTTGTAATCTTATGAGATGTAATAGTTATGTTATAATTCTCTAAAACTCTAAAACTGAAAGGATACTCAATGTGAATTATTCATTTAATTCAATATTAAGTAAGGTTTAAGGTCGGGGCCTTATAGTTGGTATCAGAGGTCGGTTTAGACAACTTTAGGAGTTAGAAAATTGTTAAATTATAAGTTAATTTATGATATGATTGAAATGATATAGCATTTATAGATTACCATTTTGCTTCGCCTAAGATATTTCTGTGTTCAGAATGGTTTTCTGCAGAGGAAACAAAGAAGCTATGTTGGGATGACATCAGGAGGAAGACAGCCTTCCAAATCAGTAACCTGAGATGGTCGGAATCGGAGTTGAACTGTTTTTTGTAGTGATGGCACAGTTGACTTAGGCTCTAAATGGTGGTGGTATCCATGCACGAGATCAGCCAGATCAACCGCAGAGGAACATGTCAGTGGCGGAACATTTCATGAGGAAACATCCCCCAACATTCAGAGGATCATCTGACCATGTGCTAGCTAAAGGGTGGATTAAAGCACTAGAGAATATTTTTGATGTCATGGGGTGTTCAGAACATCAAAAGGTTAGTCTTGTTATTTACCGTTTTGAAGGTGAAGCTGATTAGTGGTGGTTAATGGTGAAAAATATCAGGGATAGTGGTGAGATTGAGGATCTTCACTAGGACGAATTCAAAGGTATGTTTCTTGAGAAATATTTTCCTAAGGTGGTTCGTCTTAGGATGGAAAAAATGTTCCTAGAATTGATGCAGGAGGATGATTCAGTGGATGCTTATGAAGCAAAGTTCACTCGATTGGAAAGTTATGGTCCAAAATTCATACGAGATACTTTTTCCCTAGATCAACTTTCCTGTTTGTATCTTAATGAGATAGTTAGGTTACATGGAGTTCCTCTCTCCATTGTATTTGACCATGATCCCAGGTTTACTTCTAACTTTTGGAAAGGCCTACAGAAGTCGTTGGGAACTGAATTAAATTTTAGTACATCTTTTCATCCTCAATCAGATGGGCAGTAAGAACGAACAATTCAGACCTTGGAGGATATGCTACGAGCTTGTTCGATGGATTATCAGGGAAGTTGGGACAAACATATTTCTTTGGTTGAGTTTTCTTATAATAACAGTTTTCATTCCAGTATACAGATGGCACCTTTTAAGGTATTATATGGGAAGCAGTGTCGAACTCCAGCATTTTGGGATGAAGTTGGTGAAAGGAAGGTGATGGGACCAAAATTGGTAGATGAGATGGCAGAAAAAGTTCTGCTGATTCCGAAGCACATGAGAATAGCTCACAGAAGGCAGAAGAGTTATGCGGATAACCGGAGGAAGGATCTATCTTTCGAGGTAGGTGATCATGTTTTTCTCAAGGTTTCTCCATGGAAAAGTGTGATGAGATTTGGTATAAAAGGAATGCTGAGTCCAAGGTTCATTGAACCATATGAAATTCTGGAGAATGTTGGATCAGTTTCTTACCGAGTGGTTTTACCTCCGAGTTTATCTCAGGTACACAATGTTTTTAATGTTTCGATGTTGAGGAAGTATATGCCAGATCCATCTCATGTTTTGAGTCCAGAGGTAGTTCATCTGGAAGAGAACCTATCTTATGAAGAACAACCAGTCCAGATTCTTGACCACATGGATCAGGTGTTACGGAATAAGGTTGTTCATCAGGTAAAGGTTTTGTGGAAAAATCATGTGAACGAAGAGGCAACGTGGGAATCTGAAAATGCTACGAGGGATAAATACCCCCACTTATTTTGATAAGTGAATAAAATTGCGAGGACACAATTCCCAATAGGGGGACGGATGTAACATCCCAGGTAAATAAAGAATAAATAATTTTCATATTTATTAATATTTACGAATTATATATTAATTTTAATTAAAAATGGGTTTCTACGTTCGATAGCGTACTCGATACGCAACGATTAGTTTCATTGAAAACATAAGTTTCACACTAGTAATAAAATAATATTATTTTAAATGTTAGGTAACACGTACCCGTTGTACTGGTGAAAATGGATAGAAATAACTAAAATATGATTTTATATGTTTTTAAATGTTTTTAGATTTATCCAATAAAATATAAAGGCTTAAAATACAGAAAGAATTCAATTTTAGGCACTTATACCCTAATTTTCACTAAGGGTTAACTTATCACCTTTTGACTGTGAAACGTCATTAAAAACAGTTTTGATCAATCTTATAAATTATATTGGACCAAATATAACACTTCTTTATAATTGGGACATCAAAATTTACTTTGTGTAAATTTTTGTTATCTTTCCGATAATGTTCATTTTTTTAATGAATAGTGTAAAATGTTGTATTTTAATTCAAAACATCTTTTTAATCTTATTTATTTATATGATTAGATTATCATTTGAATTGGTTTTAAAGTGAAATTAGAAAATATTTTTACCATTAAATCCAATAGTGGTTGTTGGAATTAATTTCACTTTGAAATCGGACTTAAACTAGTGTCAATCTTTTGATACTTATTGTTTCATAAAAACACGCTATTTTCTCTGACAGTGGGAATTAATTATTAAATAAATTAATTCAAATTATATGTTGTGAATTTTTTAAAATGGAATTCATTTTTGAATTCATAATATCAAATATAGCTTAGGGTGAATTTTTTGTATTTTTCGGAAAAACTTCATTTTTTGATGAATAGTGAAATCACTATGTGGTACTTATAAAAACTGATTTTTCGTTAAAATGAAATTTTACCACTTCTATGTTTTGAATTTCTAAAATCAAACAAACATGGTTGTCATTAAGAATTAAAATGTGGTTCAATGAGATTAAAATAATTTTTTGGTGAATAGTAACTTATTAAGTTTTTAATCGCGATTAGAGGTAATTAGTGTAGTTTAAGGTAAAAATAATATTTTAATAATATGAGATGATCCTGACACATGTACTACCCTTATTGGATGTGTCATGGCCGACCAAGACAAGCCATGGGTCAACTTGGGGACCCCATGGAGCCACTTTGGTTGGGAAATGACCTAAATAACTTTTTATTTAATGTTAAAGTAAAAATGACACAAACATAATATGTTTTAAAAAAAAAAATTTACATGGGGTTATACAAGTCAGAGTTTTGACTATAAATAGTCATTGGAAATATAAGAATATTTCCTACATCATAGTATTTTTTATTTAGAATTTGTAGAAATTAAATAAACTAAATTATTTATGACATCATTATGATGCAGTGATGGCATTATTATTTAACGATTAAAATAAAATGGAAAGATAATGTAAAATATAAGACCTACACATGGAAAAAACCTATTGGATGGGTGAATGTAGAACCCTTATCACCTTATCCCCGAAAAAAATCAATGTGGGACCTCTTAAATCTGAATTCCATTTTAAAATAAAGTGACTTTTCTTTACCTTCCAAGAGTGCCCCTCCTCTCCTCTTATAAAAGGTCCCAACCTCTACCTCCTTACCCACACTACCAAAGCCTTTGGCTCGGCAAAACCCTACCCATTTTGTCTCTCCACATCCTTGTCTTACTCCTTGAAGCCTCACATTGGGATGAATCCTTCCCAAGGAAGCTTTTGAACTCAAATCTAAGAGAGTTACCCGATTTTAAGGTAATGCCTTCATTTGAGTCCTTTTGTTTTATTTTGCTTCTCCAACCCCCTAAACTCTTTTTATAATATTCTTTTGTAACAAACCCACTATCCTCAATATACTATGATGTTGTTATAATATGTATTAGAGCTACAATTACACACACCAACATCTAATGTTTAAAGAACATACTATTTCCGTGGATGGCGAATTTCTGCCTCCCGAAACGATGATTGTTCAACATTCTTTTAACACCTTAAAAGGTGGCCATTAAGATGAAAATATATTTATATATGATATATAATATGTTTATGATTTCCTTAAGATTCTTTATTTTTCTTTTTGGTCGTACCTTTATGGTTTCCATTATGGGTAAACACGATATCTTCATTTAAGGAAGTGCGGACTGCCGCCCCCTCAAAGTGATGTGATTCGTTAATGCCATATGTGGGACGTATAAAGGATTGATTTAAAGTTATTATATATTATTTTATACTGTAATTATAATACACCTCTGTATGATTATTATTTCTTTCCATTAATGTATGAGATTGAAATGAAAGTAGCGTTCATGCGTACGTACGGCTTACCGTCTCCATGAATGGTGCATTTCATTTCTTATCCCCAAATGTAATGTACTATTAAAAGTACATGTATATAATGGTTATATATAATGAATGTTATATCTAAATGATGAATATAATTCTGCAATTAAAATATACATACCTATCATTATGTTTTAATTCCATTAATATGACAAAGAAATGAAAGTAGCGTTCATGCGTACGTACGCCTTACCGTCTCCATGAACGATGCATTACATTTCTTACCTCTAAATGATTATGTAATATTATAAATACATGTGTATGCTGGATATATATTATATATATGATATCCAAATCATTAATTTCAATCTGGATATAAATAACCTTTGACCACATGAACAACATGTAATTGTAAGAAGTCCACTTTCGACTTAAGAACCAAATATCAACAAAACAAACATTATTAACTTAAATGGTTAAATAATGTTTATAACATGGAAAAAAGTGATATAAAAGGAATAAGGAACTTTAAAAAGTTTCTTAATCAAGTATAAATTATCTCATGTTTATTATTTGGGACGTTAAAGAACGATCAATGAAGTCGCACCCGAGGTAAGGGACATCGTCTCAATCTCCTTTCATTGAGGAATGATTCGTTTTATAAACAACTTTATTTTATACAGTGTATAAACCCCTTTTACTTTTACTTTTATACAAAAGGAATCTTTTTCTACGAAGTGTTTTACAAAACTAAAAAAAGGAATGTTTCTTTTAACGTACTCGGTGACAATGACTTTTTCCACCGTCGTGAGTATTATTTGGTTTTTTGCTTCCTCAACAAGACGTAATGTTTTTAAAATGAAATTAATACCATATAATCTTTTATGTATTTTGGTATTGAAAATGGTTTTTATAATGGATTTTTTATGACAATATATTTGAGTGATATATTGTGATCAAAGTGTGGAAATGTTTTCTCTCCATTATGTTTGTTTTATGCCTTATGATTTTATAATGGTACTTGGACATTTGAAGGGTGGTTACATGATAAACCATATGACGGGTGGTGTCGTGAATACCTGGATGGGTGGTTACATTATAACCTCCAATTCATTGGGTATGGAAGTCGGCCGTATGGCTATTCCGTTAAGTATGTATGGAAATTTGCCGTATGGCTATTCCATTAAGTGATATGTCTGGAAGTCGACCGTATGGTTATTCCACTTAAGTATGTTTATGTCCCAAGTAACCTTTATATATGCTATGTGTTCTTTATATGGGTTTTATGGTAATCCTTTGGTTACAAAAAGGTATGTAATGATAAGTTATTCAGTAAAGAGTTTTTACTACTTAATGAAGGTGAAGGTATTACTTCGATAGAGTATACGAGGTTTACTTGATGTTTGAAAAACTAACAGTTTTCATTCTTTGTGTATACCTTACTGAGCTTTTTATGCTCACCCCAAGTTTTTTTTGAAACGTTTTCATAGGACTTAATGTGGAATAAGGTCAAGGATGGGATCAAGGGAATGTCATGCTATATAAAACATGGAACTAGACATGTTTCTTTTTAAGAGTTTTTTTATTATGGAAACATAGTAGAAGTGTCTACTTTGTAATCTTTTGAGATGTAATAGTTATGTTCTAATTCTCTAATACACTAAACCTGAAAATATCCTCAATGTGAATAATTCATTTAATTCAATATTAAGTACGGTTTAAGGCCGGGGCCTTATAGTTATCAATATATAGAATGGTAATAAATTAATTATTATTTAATTATCATATAATGTTATATATTTCCAAATATAGAATCAATTTTTCCAATTTCCATTCCTAAAATTGTAAAACAGTAATGATTAATTAACCCCCAAAATGTGATGATAAAGAAGGTATTCAAAGTGAAAATGATCAAATGTTCATAAAGTTTTTAATAAAAAACATCAACATGTAAATGAATCCAATAATATAAATTATATTAATTAATATATTATTGAAAAAAATTTCTTTTTCAATCCATATTACGAAATTATATTTTTAAAATCCCATAAATGAAATGAAAATTCCTAATTAAATCACATAATTTTCATTATTTATCATAAAATTATTCTGTCTTGAAGTATCTAATAACCTCAACTGAAGATAATTTTTATGTGATTAATATCGAAATTGAATTCATTTTATATTTTTTTCCAAATGATTCAAAAATATATTTCATTACTATTCAAAAAATAATAATTTTATTTAGAATTGGTAATATTGAAACATATAATTACATTAACATATATTATTTACCTTGTTTTTAGTATGTTTTATTTATATAAAAAATAAAAATTATGATTAAAATGTGGAAATTCCAATAATTTTAATTAATTTTAATGGTTAGGTATAAATGTTATTGTTTAAATACTAATAAAATTAATTTATTGTTGTTTGTTAAAACACAATATTGAGTAAAACACAGTATATCGAAGAAATTTAATATATTCACATAAAAAATCATCAATAACCTAGGTGTTATATTATACACCACGTAAATGGTATTTTTACATTTTAATTCATCCGTCTGAAAGAATTAAATGAAGATAATACTATCTCATTATCTCTTTAGGTTCCCATGTTGCTTTTTCAATTTGGTGGCTTCTCAAAATCATTGACCTATGGAGTTTTATATTATTAAAATTCTCTATACAATCTAAAATCTCCATTAATTTTTCCTCAAAAGAAGAATCATTATCTAGTTTTATGAACATTTTGTCCAGTACATGTGATGTATCATGTATTTAAGTCACCATGAAATATAAATGTAGCATACCATTATCATGAGAGATGTTTGGTGGAAGATCCAACTGATATGCAACCATCTTGTTACAACCATGAATTTAAAAGTGAATGATATACCTAGAGTTTAGTTTTCTCTTATTTCAAAATATAATTAAATTACTCTATAGGGAAATTATTATGAATACTTTTTCACCAACATAAAAATCTATATCACATCATCTATTTTCATTATAACATTTTTGTATACATTGATCTACATTTTAGTGTAGCTAAATGGATCCGACCATCTATTTCATTTCTTTTTCTATATGAAGTCCCAATAGCATTCTTTCGCCTTCTTCATTCCATCACATTAGTTCTCTAAGCCTCATTTAATATAGGCCTTCCAAATGATCCAACTAAAATCTCTATCGAAATATATATTTATATATATATATATATATTGATGAATAATCAACTATATAAAATATTTGATTGGAAAAACCCATGATATTCAATGATTATGTTCCCTGCATATCCACCATGTATTAAATTATTCTATCTAACATAACATCATTATAATGAGTATATTTATTGGTGAAACTGAATTACTTATATTCAGTGTGTTGATGTCTTCACGAGAACATTGAGGTAATCCTATGATTTTGAATATACACAATGGAATTCGTTAATCAAAAAAGTCAAAAAAAATCATTGTTATATAGTCTATATTGTAGAAGATGAAGGAATACTCATCTTAATTGCGATGTAGTGTGATGACTACATAAGGACATCGATTACAATATATATATAATTATTACCATTTAATTTATTAGTGTCACTAATAAAAAAATACATGGTGATGTTTTTCCCATTTCCATTAGGGTTTGGATAATTAATGTCACGTCCCCTAACACATTTTTCTCTTAAAATTAACATTCAGAATTACGAAGAATGATGAAACAAACTCTATGGTATCTCCCTCCATTATCCCCCCCTTGTAATAAAATTTCCAAAATTCTACACATAATCTTACTTCCAGTATGCATTATAAAAGAAGAACTATGATATTCCTATAACAACTCCATCAACAAATATATTATGGGTAGAAAACATATATAGTACCCAAACTAGATCATTAAATTATGATCAATTATAAAATTTTGAACATTTTTAACCTTATGTAGTATCTCTATGGCTTCCTTATGTGTCTCTTTAGTCATCACATGTATAGGTGGATTATAATTTAAATGAAAAAGATAACGAATAACCCTATCTTTCAGGATTTCAATATCCATACTATGAGAATTTTAAATTATTGGATCATTTGTTGTCCTCAAAATATATAACAATGAATGATCCATTTGAATAATTTCATCAACCACCTTATTATGTTTCCCATGTATATAATTTAATGAGAACTCAAAATCAATAGTCAGAGCTAACCATATTATCAAGAACTAATTCAACTACTTCTCGGTGAATATATAATTTTATAATTATTTATTTTTATATAAATGTATATTACATATTTAATGAATAAGATAATGGAATTATATATTTAATGAAAAAATTAACATAGTGAACTCAAAATCATGATTTGGTTATTTTTTCTCATGATCCATCAATCGATGTGATCCATAAGATATAAACAATTCATTCTATATAAGAACACACCCAGTACCTTTATAGACACATATTTATAGTTTAAAAACTCTTATTCACAATAATATAATGTAATAACATGTGTTCTTTATACAATTTTCTTCAGTCGTAAGAAATATTTCTCATAATAATTTTCCCGCAGAAATTATCTCCATTCTGAGTTATCTTGTTGATTAGATTATACAATCCTGATAAATATTCCCTAAAACAAAGATAATATTGATAAAAACCTTGAAACCTCCTATAGCATACCACCTTTTTATCACATAAACTTTCATTACATTTTAAAAAACCAAGGATATTTAAGGTTTAGTGTCTTGGAAACCAGGAACTTAAAACATGAAACAACAACAAAAAACATTCATCTTAAACACTTGAAAGACTTCTCCTTATATTCATCCTAGGTTCATTACTGCATCTCATAACCTAGGGAAATACATCAAAGGAAAGGGTGATGAGAAGGACTGGTAAGGGAAACAAGAGAAACATTTTACATGTGATCTTGAGATACTTCAATAAGGACATGAGAAGAACATTAAGGATTGAGAAAGAAATAATGAGATACATCATAATAAAAGTAACATTTTTCATAACTTGAAGATGTGGCTGCAACATTTAATATTGACAATCGTTTGTTTCACTAATGTCCATCCCCAAGGTGTCGTTAAAAATTATCAAGGTTATTCACCATGGCGTCGTTACCAAATGGTCATCTCTAGAGATTAAGTCTTTACCCAATGCATTAGAGCACTATCTGGGCGCACCCTTAAACTCTAATCTCTTGTGGTTACATCATTATCCAATGAAATGGCGAGCTATCAGGGTGCACCCTTAAATTTGACTTTATAATCATGTGAGCCACATATATAATCATCAATAATTTCATTAACAAGCCATATATCATAAAATAAATGGGTTTCATTCCATAAACATAACGTTTTAAAAACTGCTTTAAAGACAAGATCTTTATGACACTTTAAACCCACGGAAAGGAAAGAGGGTTTCATGTATGTAAATCCCAGAATTTAAAATAGAACATTTTGATATATATGTGAATACCCCTATAAGAATAAGATATTTCAGTATTCACTTTATAATATAAAATAATTTTTAGAAAAGAGAGAGAGGCACTTTGAGATGAAAATTCTACAGCATAACAGCTATGTTACAAGGTTTTAGAAAACATTGAGAAGAGAGGGGACATGGGTAAAACATTCATAAATGACCCATAAAACAGTAGAGGGAAAAAATATAAGGGATTTAAGAACATGGTAATGAAATTTGAAAATATACCATATGAAATGAAGAATATTAAAGGAAGACAAAAATAATATTTCTCTTGTGAGAATTCGGCAGCCTAACGGCATCACTTAAACATCAACAAAAATGAATTGACAAGGTCAAATAGGGTCTCTCATCTTATGAACATAAGAGTCCAGTATGATAGATATAGAGATCATACCCCAACCTAATAGAAAAGAACTTTTAAGACTTGACATGAATGTAGAACTTTGAAAATGTGAAGGGTGAAAGAATCCCTCAAAAATTCGGCAGCCAAACGGCGCCACTTAAAACATAAAAATGCTGAATTGAAGAGATAAAATGGGGTCTCTCATCATATGATAATAAAATATCAGTATGATTAACTTAGAGATCATACCCCAACATGATAAAAAGTAACTTGAAATACTTTACATTAAAATAGATCTTGAAAAATGAGAAGGTAGAAAGAATCTGTTACAAAAATTTCTGCAGCCTAACGACGCCACTAAAAACTTCATAAAACGAAATAATGAGAGTAAGAGGGGATATCTCATTATATGAACATAAAAAGGGCAGTAAGAGGAGTATAAAATAACATCCTCCAACATAAGAACATAGAGCATAAAAGTAATGACATAAAAGAGATCACTTGAAAAGAAAGCGAGGGGTCGGATCCCTTACCTTAAAATGTAACTCTTAAGCCTCAATGGTTGGGACCTTGAGGGCTTGGGGGCACCTTGGGAGGACACCTTGGGAGGTAATGAGACCCGAACTTTGTTGGGGAAGAGTGGGGAGTCGAATGGATGAGAGGAGGGCTTGTTATTTATAGGGAAAGTGAGGGGACTAGGCATTAATGGCCAAGGGACACCTCACATGTGCTTTTCTCAAACCCATGTGCTCTCCCTTGGCATTTACCATGGAGTTAGGCCAAATTGGGCCCCCAAAAGAATAATTCATTACCCTTGGCCGGCCAATCCTTAAAATATCTCATGACATCATCATGACACAATTATGATGTCATTAAACATACCAAAACCCCAAAACTGTATTTTTATTATTCACTGAAAATTCATCTTTCTCAGAAAGATCCCAAAATTTTACCTTAATAAAATATCAATGCTCTGATTTCAAAAATGAACTCCATTTTATAAAAATAATTTTCTAAATATTTTTAATTTATTTTTTTAAATAAATACACTATTCACCAAAAATTCATTTTTTCAGAAAAAACCCCAAAAATTACCATAACATAATATCGGTTCTCTGAGTTAAAAAATGAAATCCATTTTATAAAAATAATTTTCTAAATATTTTTAATTTCATTTTTTAAATAAAAAACATTATTCACTCGAACTGATTAATACTTGAATAATAATTTAAGAAACCGTTATTTAACCATTTTATTAAATCACATTACTTAATCAAGGTTCCTAGATTATTTTAAAACTTTCTTTAAGTGAAATTACTAATCCATTTGGTCACATTACTAATCCTAAGCGTAAAATCACTATTCACAATTTACTATTCATCAAAAATCAAGTTGATCTTATTAGTATCTAAATTTCGTACTGGACATAATTGTAGAAGACCATTTTTTGAAAATCATTACACATTTTAGATTATTTAAGGTTTATATAAACATTTTTTTAAAATATCCTTTTGAAAATTCATCAAAAATATGAATACTATTTTTATCCGGTTATTTGAAAATTCATAAACCTCATCATAAGAAGAAATCCAAATTTTTATTTAAAACAAGGATTACACAAGGAATTTACTGTCTCGTTAAATAGCCACTTATAATACCAGCATAGGACCTAAGTGTAAGGTGTGCTAGGGTAATAGAATAATGGGGCGGCTCAGTCAACATTGCCCGAGTATTAATTTCTATCAGTTTGAACTTCTCACGAAGGCGACTCTGTTTTAGCTTCACATGATGAAGTTAGGCTTGGATTTGGTCCAGAGCAAAGCCCAATAGTGCTACCTCCTTACCAAGCTCTGTTATATGGGCTTCGATTGGTCCAAGACTACTAGGTGAGGCCATCAAATCTTGATTCTATAATAATTAACCAAGATTACTTATATTTAGAGACAATAATAAAAACATTTTGTTCATAGCAGTCATATTGACCGATGGTCATATAACAGTCAAAACCCACTGGTCTCATTTTAATTATAATCATGTTTATCAAATAAAACATTTTTGTTGAGTATAAAAATAAAATAAAATAACACATGAAATTAGGAAACAATATTTATTCAAAATTTCTGGCCATTACAATCTTCCCCCCTTAAGAAATTGCGTCCTTTCAATTTTTAAAATTGGGTTTTGAAATTTCGTTGAAAGTCCCACATCGGAAAAAGAGTCAGTAACACCATTACTTTAAAAGAATGAAAAGGAAGTTCAAAGGCCACCCGAGTTTACTCGTACTAGGATTCCATGTAGGAAACATGGACATAGAGGAGAAAAAAAGGGTCACGTCCTAAAGGTGAGTGATAGAAAACATGATTAGAAGGAAGTTAACCACCAGAAAATCCCAAAATTATGATGTGTGTAAGCGGTCTTTGATTACCTAGTAGGAAACATAAACCGACAACGTTTTTGTTTTACGCTCATTTTCATAACATTGAGGAATTCATTTACATCATAGAACAAAAACATAAGGAAACATATCTATCTTCATGTAGAGTTTCATACTTTAATAAGTTTCTACCAAAACTAATCTTTTCTCCAAACGATGAGCATTCAAAACTACATGGTCTCATCAAAACACGAGAATCATCTTCTAGAGAATCACATAATCCACAAAAGATCAACAATCTATTTCTTCTATCATTAAAAATTATCCCAAAAATAGAAAGGGTAAGGTAAAAAAACTCTTCAAAAAGAATCCCATTGGAATAGAAACTACTTTTAAACCATCAAAGTTCCATGGTACTACCCAAAGTTCATCATAGACCATTCCGTAAATAATGGTACTTAAGATTCCTCAAAATAAACCAATCTAAGATTGAAACCCAAATACAAGAAATATTTGATAACATAGTCTTCCAAAATAAACTTCACTGTTCATCTCCAAATAACATCAACCACTCCTAACATCTTATAACAAAAGTAGCTACCCTAAACATATTTTACCCAAGATAGGTTAATCATTACCGTAACTAACCTAAATTACTATAAGTCAACCTTAAATTCATCGATTCTTCAAAATATAAGTCAAACTTACTCCTCAATGAAAATACTGTAGTAATCTAGTTACCTCGATCAAATATGGTTCCCAAAATAATGAACGTCTTCCAAAATATTAATCATCTGTTAATCACCTAATCACCCTTTTTTAAGAAGAACAGCTTCACTACATAAACATGTGGTACATAACAATAGATGTTTTCCTTAATGATATAAATTCTTCTTAGGTAGTGACTCGATGACCTTAGAAAACATAAAATATATTCTCATAGAGCACAAACTAAAATACAACATGACATAGACAGTTATTGCAAAGAAGTTACATGTACTTCAGTCATCATGATCCATCTCAACATAGAACTTGAATTGTTCCCTTGTCCTCTAAGATTGTTGATGCTCATCATTCTTCTCACCCATTCCAGGAGAGCATTGCCTTGGATAGTGTCTAACTTCACCACATTTACGACATCGAAAAGTATAAGGCACATTAGATCGAACCGTATCTCTATTCATCACACTATCCATTTTTTTAAAGTAATTGGCTACTTTATGCCCTATCATCCCACACTTAAAACATCTCCCGGTTCATTTGTGACATTCTCCTTGGTGCCCCTTTCCACAGTTTTTGCACAAATGAAATTGGGTATTCTTTCCCTTATCAACTTTATCATATGAACATCCTTGAGAATTTGTTTTCTCCTAACTTGATGAGTTTGGGCATTCAACTAGGTACCAATTGTTAATTGTGATTTTTGATAGCTGGTTTGGCATAATCACAATATGTTCAACTTGATCTTTGGTCATCTCTGTCACATCAATAAGGCAATCATCAAATTTCCTCCCACATTGGTTGTTGGGACATTTTATTCCATTTACCACCATTAACTAATAAAAGAAAATATAATTAAGGTTTTGAATACATAGCCAATAATCATTAAAAGAAAACTATAAATATAGAAGGATAAACTTATAGAAGGAAGGTATACCCTAACGTGGGATCCCCTAGGTTCCAATCTAGGTTATCCATGATCATATCTTCTTATGTGAATCTCTATATTGTTCCTTTAATAATGGTTCATACTAAGATTATGAATTTACCAAGCATATCCCCCGGGAGTGTCGTAACCAAGAGTGCAACAAGGCCCGTTGTCGTGTACCAGTTCCAGTTCGAGTCTAGCTCAAAGCGGTGTTTTCGTGTTTTACACCTATGTACATATGAGCCAGAGCCACCTCTACCTGCTCGTATCCAGACAGTGATGTATTTTCTTGGCAACCCATTACTCAATGCTCACCAAAATACTAGGAAGATTTCCTATATATAAACTTTTCTATAGGATTCTTCCTAAAGTTTTCATATCCCTATTTCCACAAATAACTAAACCATCCTTTGATACCAACTATAGCATCCCGCCTTTTTATCACATAAACTTTCATTACATTTTACAAAACCAAGGATCTTTAAGGTTTAGTGTCTTGGTAACCAGGAACTTAAAACATGAAACAACAAAAAAACATTCTTCTTAAACACTTGAAAGGCTTCTCGTTATGTTCATCCTAGGTTCATTACTGCATCTCATAACCTGGGGACATACATCAAAGGAAAGGGTGAGCAGAAGGCCCGGTAAGGGAAACAAGAGAAACATTTTACATGTGATCTTGAGATACTTCAATAAGGACATGAGAAGAACTTTAAAGAATGAGAAAGAAATAATGAGATACATCATAATAAAAATAACATTTTTCATAACTTCAAGATGTGGCTGCAACATTTAATATTGACAATCATTTCATTTCACCAAGTTCCATCCCCAAGGTTTCGTTAAAAATTACCACGGTTATTCACCATGGCGTCGTTAAAAAATGGTCATCTCTAGAGATTAAGTCTTTACCCAATGCATTAGAGCGCTATCTGGGCGCACCCTTAAACTGGAATCTCTTGTGGTTACATCATTTTCCAATGAAATGGGGCGCTATCAGGGTAAACCCTTAAATTTTCCTTTATTATCAAGTGATCCACATATATAATCATCAATAATTTCATAAACAATCCATATAGCATAAAACAAATGGGTTTAATTCCATAATCATAACGTTTTAAAAACTGCTTTAAAGACATGATCCTTATGTCACTTTAAACCCACGGAAAGGGAAAGAGGGTTTCAAGTATGTAAATACCAGAATTTAAAATAGAAAATTTGGATATATATTTGAATACCCCTGTAGAAATAAGGGCTTTGAGTGTTAACGTTATAACATAAAATAATTTTTAGAAAAGAGAGAGAGGCACTTTGAGACGAAAATTCTGGAGCATAACGGCTCTGTTACAAGGTTTTAGAAAACATTGAGAAGAGAGGGGACATGGGTCAAACATTCATAAATGACCCATAAAACAGTAGAGGGACAAAATATAAGGTATTTAAGAACATGGTAATGAAAGTTGAAAATATACCATATGAAATTAAGAATATTAATGGAAGACAAAAATAAGATTTCTCTTGTGAGAATTCGGCAGCCTAACGGCGTCACTTAAACTTCAACAAAAACAAATTGACAAGGTCAAATAGGATCTCTCATCATATGAAAATAAGAGTCCAGTATTATAGATATAGAGATAATACCCCATATTAATAGAAATGAACTTGGAAGACTTGACATGAAAGTAGAACTTTAAAAAAGAGATGGGTGAAAGAATCCATAAAAAATTCGGCAGCCTAACGGCGCCACTTAAAACATCAAAATGCTGAATTGAAAAGATAAAATGGGGCCTCTAATCATATGATAATAAAAGATCAGTATGATAAATTTATATATCATACCCCAACATGATAAAAAGGAACTTGAAATACTTTACATGAAAATAGATCATGAAAAATGAGACTGGAGAAAAAATCCGTTACAAAAATTTCGGCAGCCTAACGGCGCCACTTAAAACATAATAAAACGAAATTATGAGAGTAAGAGGGGATATCTCATTATATTAACATAAAAAGGGCAGTAAGAGGAGTATAAAAGAACATCATACAACATAAGAACATGGAGAATAAAAGGAATGACATAAAAGAGATCACTTGAAACGAAAGAGAGGGGTCAGATCCCTTACCTTAAAATGTAACTCTTAAACCTCAAAGGTTGGGACCTTGAGGGCTTGGGGGCACCTTGGGAGGACTCCTTGGGAGGTAATGAGACCATAACTTCGTTGGGGAAGAGTGGGGAGTCGAATGGATGAGAGGAGGGCTTGGTATTTATAGGAAAAGTGAGGGGACAAGGCATTAATGGCCAAGGGACACCTCACATGTGCTTTTCTCAAACCCATGTGCTCTCCCTTGGAATTTACCATGGAGTTAGGCCACATGGGGCCACCAAAACAATAATTCATCACCCTTGGCTGTCCAACCCTTAAAATATCTCATGAAATCATCATGACACAATTATGATGTCATTAAACATACCGAAACCCTAAAACTGTATTTTTACTATTCACTGAAAATTTAACTTTCTCAGAAAGATCCCAAAATTTCACCTTAATCAAATATCAATGCTCTGATTTCAAAACTGAACTCCATTTTATAAAAATAATTTTCTAAATATTTTTAATTTATTTTATTAAATAAATACACTATTCACCGAAAATTCATTTTTTTAGAAAAAACCCAAAAAATTACCATAACATAATATCGGTGCTCTGAGTTCAAAAATGAAATCCATTTTATAAAAATAATTTTCTAAATATTTTTAATGTAATTATTTAATTAAAAAACACTATTCACTCGAAAAGATTAATACTTTAATAATAATTTATGAAACCGTTATTTAACCATTTTATTGAATCACATTACTTAATCAAGGTGCATAGATTATTTTTAAACTTTCTTTATGTGAAATTACTAATCCATTTGGTCACATTATTAATCCTAAGCGTAAAATCACTATTCACAATTTAATATTCATCAAAAATCAAGTTGATCTTATTAGACTCTAAATTTCGTACTGGACATAATTGTAGAAGACCATTTTTTGAAAATCATTACACATTTTAGATTATTTAAGGTTTACATAATCATTTTTTTAAAATATCCTTTTGAAAATTCATAAAAAATATGCATACTATTTTTATCCGGTTATTTGAAAATTCATAAACTTCATCATAAGTGGAAATCCCAATTTTTATTTAAAATAAGACTACACAAGGCAGTTACGGTCTCGTTACATAGACCCTTATAATACAAGTATAGGACCTAAGAGTAAGGTGTGCTAGGGTGATAGAATCTTGGGGAAACTCAGTCAACATTGCCCGAGTAGTAATATCTATCAGTTTGAACTTCTCGCGAAGGCAATTCCATTCTAGCTTCACATGATGAAGTTCGGCTTGGATATGGTCCAGAGCAAAGCCCAATGGTGATACCTCCTTCCCATGCTCTGTTAAATGGGCTTCGATTGGTCCAAGACTACTAGGTGTGGCCATCAAATCTTCTTTCTATAATAATTAATCAAGATTACTTATATTTAGAGACAATAATCAAAACATTTTGTTCACAGCGGTCATATTGACCGATGGTCATATAACAGTCAAAACCCACTGGTCTCATTTTAATTATAATCATGTTTATCAAATAAAAAATTTTTGTTGAGTATAAAAATAAAATAAAATAACACATGAAATTAGGAAACAAGATTTATTCAAAATTTCGGGCTGTTACACCTCCTGATCTAAATACTAATTATTTTCATAGTACAAAACCCAATTAACTCATTCAGTGATTGTAATTTCACAGAGCTCTATGTCCCATTACATTACGAAATTATGGTGTCTAATGTGTTCGGAGAGGTCGAGGAGGCTTATCTCCAACACATTTCCAAATTTCATGTTCTAGGAATTGTTAGATGGTAGCCTTATGTGAATAGTAAAACAATAGACATAGGTGATTAGTTCAAAGGTAGCCTTATGTGAATAGTGCCATGGTAGACATATATAAACAGTGCCAATGGTGAGGTTGCAATAGTAACCACTTTCCTTTTCCAAATTTTGTATTCATGAACAGTGATTCCAAAATGGTAAGGTTCCAATGGTAACCTCTTTCTTTTTCCAATTTTTGGTTTCATGAACAGTGTTTCAAGTATAGCGAGGTTCAAATGGCATCTTCATTCCATTTTAAAATTATGAGATTATGAATAGTGTTTCCAAAATGGTGAGGTTCCAACGGTGAAATAAATCCATTTTTGGATTTTGTGTTCATGAACAGGGTTTCCCAAATAGTGAGGTTGCAATGGTTACCTCTTTCCTTTGCGGAATTCTGAGTTTGTGAATAGTGTTTCAAAAACAGTGAGGTTTGATTGTTTACATCATTCCTTTTCAAAATTTTGAGTTCATGAACACTTTTTCCAGAATAGAGAGGTTCCATCAGTCACCTCATACCTTTATAAATTTTGAGTTCATCGACAGTGTTCTAGAATGGTGAGGTTCTAACACTGGGCTCTTAATATTAACAAATTTATAGTTCATGAACAATTCTTCAAGAATGGTGAGGTGCCAACGGTGACATATTTCCTTTTCCAAATTTTGAGTTCATGAATAGTGTTTTCTGAACGTAGAAGATCCAATGGTAAACTCTTTCCTTCTCTAAATTCTGAGTTCTTGAACAGTACTTCCAGAATGGGGATGTTCAAACCGCGACCTCTTTCCTTTTCTAAATTTTATGTTCATGAATAGTGTTTTTAGAATGGTGAGGATCCATGAGTTACCTATTTCTTTTGGAAAATTTCATGTAAATAAACAGTGTTTCCGGCTTTTTACAGTTTCACCACTTTGATGTTTCCTTAGACATAAAAAGCATTTAACGAATTTTTTTAAGGGATCAATGGATGATTCCAATGATATAACTCCTATATTAATTTCTATAATGCATGGGATTCTTTAACATGGTCAATCTATATTGTTTTATGAGATCATCTTTTAATGGAAATTCTAGCATATCTTAAACCACATGTCCATTAAATATTCTAAAAGGATGATGTATCATCCTTCCAAGTTATTCTCCATTTTTCTTGGTTGTGAGATGATCGAACCATTCATTCCTTCTCTTAAGAGTTTCATAGTCAAACATTCCTCCTTGGATTGGTTCCACGATGTTTGTATGCAATCAAGCAGTATCAAACAATCCTTGATATAAGGTATGATCTATCATCATTTTCTGGATTCAACCTCTTTTGTTTCTCTTTTTTCCTTTAATGTAATGGTATCTCCCTGTTCATAATAGACTTTTCATGGGTGTTTACCAGTGTGGTGATGTCTCTTCATCCTTGGTTAAATTCAATTATCTCGGGGGGAAGAGATCATATCTTGTTCTGTGGCTCAATCTCATATTAAGAAAATCAAGACCCATTTTAGGTAGATGATTTTTTTTATTCTCTTTTGTTTTACATGAAACTGTATAGTTATCATGTTTTATCCCATAGGATCACAATGGAATTGCCAGAAATAATATTTGATCTGGATAAAAACTTGATATTGATCCTTTATTATTGACACTTGGTTTATAAGATAGTGTGATATCAATTCATTTTTTGTTTATCTTTTCATTAATTATATAAATTTGGTAAATAAAATCAGTCCAAGATTAATTGATAATAGTTTGTATGATGATAAATTGTCATGTGAATGAATCCGATTGTTTTAGTTTTAATTTTTTTTATAATCAAATTAATACATTATAAATGGTTAAACAGTTTTTGATAGCTTATTATTTAGGATTCATGTAGTTAGAACATGTGAATAATGAATATGTTAATTCATGATGGATTAAGGTACTGTTAATTTGATAAAAGATAATTCCTTATAGGTTTTTGAGTTACCCAGTTTATTGTTAATGGTACAATATCCTAATTGATATGATGTTTGTTTTCCTACAGCATGTGTTTTGTTGTGAGCCTGGAAGATTTTTGTGATATACGGGGGAATTAAGGTTTATTTGTTGTGGTAGCGGTTGATACCTAGAGTGGTAAGATAGATAGGTTTATACATGTGGGTGTCCGGGAGGACATCAAGGATGATCAAATGGGTAGTATTTAAATTTTTGGATGCCTGTGGATTCATATTAGTTGTTTAACTTTATTACATTCCCCGATGCTCATGACAACCGGTCTTGCTTACCCTTCTTCCAAAAGGGGTTAATACGGGTGGGTTATGACACGTGCATTACATGTATTGCTTCTCATGGGAGGATAGGTCTACACTCTTACTATAGACAGTAATGACTCGATGCGATGTTCATCTACCCAACGTGTTGAGCTACCCTTCTGTTTAGAGAATAGAATGTTTTTCTCTCGAATGCCTGGAAATATGATAAAGTAATAATGTAAATAAATAATTGAATAAATGATGTTAACCCATGGGGATGGAGCATGTTGTGACGTAATGTTGATGAAAAAAACCTTTGGGTGTGATGCTAATGAAATATAATTTGTAGTTGTTAGTGGTTAATTAATGTTTAATTAATTAATTAATGTTATGAGCATAAGATAAAAAAGGAATGATGTAATGCATTTATTCTCTTTAATTTTATTTGTGCTTATAGGATAATTAGTCATAGAAGTGCCAGTAGGGAGTCTAAGAGAAGTTAGCTACAATTGAGTCTTAGACTATGTTGTGGCCATATTGTGGTTGTGAGCTACAATATATTAGTGTAATTGTTGTGTTTCTATATACTATTCCACACAGTCTATTAGAAAATATAACACCCCGGGGATATTGAGCCCCTGGTGCTGCTTTCACCGACATTATTGATGGAGGATGGATGGTTGAATACTCCATTGATTCCCACTCTCTACTCTTGGTAGTTACTTGTGCTGGTAGTAACTATGGTTATTTTTACCCATCTATGTGTGTAGAGGGATGTAATGAATTGTGGTTTTCACCAACCTATAGTCTGGATATAGTTTCCTAAGGACTATAATAGGTGAAATTTGTATAGGCTATGATGGCGTGAGGATCCTAAATCATTGTATGGGCTATACTGTCTTGATATTTAATACACAACATATGATACACGTTATACGAGCTGTTGTGAATCCTAGTAACTACCTAGTTACATTGATTTCATGGATGGGGTGGTTTTATTGCACAAGGTGCATGTTGTGGTGCTTCACCAAGGGGTCTGCAGGCAAGCCTTTTTGGAGAGAGATGCTTAGGATGTGCAACATTGGATAAAAGTGGAAACCCATTTTGGAATTAATAGTGGGGTTCCATTGATATTCTTTATTATATAATATACTCTTGTATGCATTACTTGGTAAGAGTATCCAAGGTGAGGCTAGGAACCTAGTATGCCTTTTTAGATGACATGTTTGATTCACTTGTTTTTCACTGTTCTTTATTAATCATTCTTTATTGCTGCAAGATAGGCTATGAGGAGGATACTATTGAGAATTCTATCATACTCAACAAATATTTATATAAACTATTTTTCATGTCACTTAGAGTAGGTTGGAGATCAGGCTGGTTTCTACTAGATTGGGATTACTGAAGCTGTTCGGGATTCTGGGTTGTTGTGTTAGCATTCTTTTGTGTACTTGTATTTTTCCCCTTTTTGCAGAAGTAGTTTTTCCTAACATTAAGTATGTTTACATGGGATTTCATTTATATTTCTCTCCAAATTGGAGTTGGTTGGTTTCTATCCTATCTCTCTCTTTCACATGAATTCTATTAGAGGGTAATGCCATCCATTTGTGCCTTTACTATACCCTCAGTGCCAGTTGTCATCCCGGGGGAAACTGGAGCCGGGACCTGGGGGTCACTATCTCCCTTCTCACATTGTCGGCAATGAAGTGGAACAACTTGTCGGGAGGGGGTTGTGATATAGTGGTATTAACTCGAGGTTGATAGATAGTATGGAATTTGGTGTTAGTCACAGGTGAGGTTTCATGGGTTTGTAGGGAAACAATGTCAGTCAAGATTATAGAGTGATGTAAAAATTGGAAACCGGCTGAGACATATGCATTTTGGCTCACCTATGATCCTATGTATGGACCATTAGGATTAAAATGGATATTAAATGAGGTAATAATAGTTGCAGGGTAGAGACCTAGGAAAGGATAATGAATAATTCATTCTTATGCCTCTATTTGAATGGGTAGACCTTTGGATAGGTTAACATAAAATGAATAAATAAGAAAAATTAATTAATTAATCTCCCATCTTCTATTATATAGGTATAGGAGCTCTAAATATCTATTATTTTACATGTATAGATCTAGGTCGACGTCCACATCACTATCACATATAATATGTCTAGTAGGTTGTTCCTGTAGATCGCCCCCATGTAGAGGTCAACGATGATGACACTTTGAGGAGGAATCATTGAGAGATTTACAACTAGAGTCTACAAAATTACAAGGTCTCCATTTCAGATGCAGTCACAGAAGACTGTTTAGAGGAGGTTGAGATAGGCTTTAGTTTGTTCTATGCTCGAAAGGATCACCAGGATTCTTTAGTTGTGACAATTATGTGTGGAACTACAAGGTTGTGCCAGTACTTGTTCCTCAGGGATCGCGAGGAGTCAACAATTTCATGGGAGGATTTCTGAGACATGTTTAGTGTAGGGTTTATTTCTTTGATGGAAAAGTAATCCCGTCACCATGAGCTTCTTACCCTTTGACATGGGTTCTCCATTGTGAGATATTTTGGATTCCATTTCAGGAACCTTTTTCGATATGCTTCAGACCTGTTTCCAGATGTGGAGGCCAATGTAAGAAATTTTGAGGAGGCTTTGCATCCAGTGATCCAACACCAGGTCACCCCACTTATTTAGAATACATATCTTGAGGTTCTGGTGAGGCTATAGGTTGCCGAGAGGACATTGTCTGGAACCAGATCATCATGAGAGTGGAGTCATCATGATTCCTCACATTTCAGAGTAGTGGTCTGGGGTTCCCGGTTTTCAGATTTTCAGGTGAGGGTAGGTCCCAGACCTCATCATATAATTTCTCCAGGGGTAGTAGATCTTAGGCCTATGAAAATGGATTAGGTTATTTTTTTCATGTGGTGGTCAAGTTCATCAGTAGCAAGAGGGCCTGACCTTTCAGAGCAGTCATTATGCACCGGTTGATTCCATCCAGGTTCCTCTGTTGAGGCATGACCAGCTGAGGTAGTAGCAGAAGGTTTCACCAGATTTAGATTATCATAGG
This sequence comes from Viscum album, assembly GCA_963277665.1. Classification (NCBI taxonomy): domain Eukaryota; kingdom Viridiplantae; phylum Streptophyta; class Magnoliopsida; order Santalales; family Viscaceae; genus Viscum; species Viscum album. Next base: position 939,251,355 of record OY728143.1, on the reverse strand, counting down.
GTAGATGGGGTAGGCATAGGATAGCCCCATGATTGTCCCCGTCCTCGGAGAGTAAAGAAATGTTGTGGTTTTGGTCTTCATTATGGTCTATGAGGTCACGGAGGAGGTCATAGTCAGCTTCATGCTTTAGCATTTCCTTCCCCAGGTGATACAGGTGTCGTTCAAGGTACAATTTTCTTTTTTTCTAACTTTTTGTATACCTTCATTGATTCAGGAGAGACACACTCCATCAAATAACCTTCCCTTGACCATGCATTGGTACTTGAGGTAGAGAGGCTTCCAGTTCCCAAGGTGTTGACTAAAACAATTGTAGGTCGAGATGACTTGATTGAAGTATGTAATGACTGTGAGATAGAGCAAGGGTAGAACCGCTCCTAGGTAAATTTCCCATGATTACAGATACAACCATATGATAAGTTCCTCCGCATGGATTGGTTGTATTTGATGGAGGCTAATTTGGATTTCGTTAGGAGGCAGGTGGTGTTCTTCGATGTTGATGGAGAGCTAGTGATGTTCTTTTGTGAACGAGACACTATGATGTGTCAGAGGTGTGTTTCGTCCTTTTCATCCATGATGGCAGAGTTGATGCCGATTTATTTATAGGATCACCTATTGGTGTTTCCTAAGGTCATAGAAGTGTACCCTGATGTCTTCCTAGAAGAGGTTGTAACATTACCCCCTCGACAATAGATCATGATTGGGATCGAGCAACAACCAAAATTTTATCCTATCTCAAATGGCTCCATGTAGGATAGCCCCATATGAGTTACGAGTTTACATATATATATCATTATGTTCTGTTACAGTGTGGTTTAGTTTGGTCAAGGGTGTCACCGTGGGGCGCACCTATTTTTTTCGTAAAGAATGCTTATGGTAGTTTTCTATTATGTGTCGACTATCATCGCATAAACCAATTGACTATGATGAATCGCTATCCTATTCTTCATAATTGATGATTTATTCAATAAACATAAAGGTGAAATATGGTTCTCAACGATCAACATGCGGTTAGGATATCATCAGATGCATGTTACGGATGGGGAAATCCCAAAGAATGCTTTCCATTTCCATCTTGTGAATTTTGTGTTCATTGTAATGCTATTCGGCATGACCAATGCACCTGTTGTGTTCATGTGATTGATGAAAGCAATGTTCTGTGAGTTCATGGGCATGAATTTGGTGGTTTACATCGATGACATCCCTATGTACACCACGTCTGAGGAGGATCATATAGAACATCTACATGATATTTTAGGAGTTCTTAGTCAGCATAAGATCATTGGTATGTTGTCAATGTGTGTGTTTTGGGCTCAAGAAGTCCGTTTCATGGGGCATGCTATGTCCCAGTATGGATTAGTTGTGGATCCAATGAATATAGATGAAGTTGTGTCTTGGGTAGCCACCAAGATAGGGTTATAGGTGTGAAGTATCTCTGGTATCGTAGATACTACAGGAGGTTTGTAGCCGATTTCTCTCAAGTTGTGACTCCTCTAACAACATTAACCTAGAGTGATCAAGCATTCCTATGGACTAATCAATTTCAGGTTGCATTCGAGTATCTTAAATAGAATTTAGTAAGTGATCCAGTTCAATATCTTCCAGCAGAGGGAGTTTAGTTTTATTATTTCTCCGATTCTTCGCATCTAGGGTTACGATGTGTTCTGATGCAGAAAAAAACAATTGTTTATTATGTGACTCTTCAGTTACATCCCCTTGAATGTTACTATGACACCCATGATATTGAGTTAGAAATGGTGGGGTATTATATAATTTTGTGGAGACATTACTTCATTGGTGATAACATTGTGTTTTTTTACCAATCATAAGGGCCTTGGGTTTATTTTCTCCCAGAATAACTTAAACATGCGACAAAGTATGTGGAACGAGTTCTTACAGGAATACGACTTTGAAATATAATATACACCAGGAAATGGGAATGTTGTATTTCATGCACTGAGTAGGATGTCACGTGGGTATGCAATGTGTGAATCTGGAAATTCAAGTTGTGTAATGGAAGAACAGTCCACTTTACTCCACAATAAGAGTGAATTTGGGGGTAGAGGTTGTCTTTTTCAGATGATGGTACAATCATCTCTGGTGAAACTGGTGGAAGTGTCCAACTTGGTGGACCGTGAGATGGAGGTCTAGAGAGAACAAGTTGTTTATGGTGAAGCCTATGATTGTTGGTCTGAGGAAGAACAACATAGAGTATTGTATCATGGGAGTATTTTTGTTCCATTGATAATTCATCGGACAGTTCTCAGAGAGTTTCATAGTTATCCTTTCATGGTGCATACTCGCATGAAAAATATGTACTCAGCCTTGAAGAGCCAGATTTGGTGGCCTGAGCTGAAGCATGTGGTTTCAGAGTTTGTTTCTCAATATTTGGTCTACCAGAAGGTAAAGGTAAAACGCTGTGTTCCTGGTGGTCTTCTCCAGGCATTTTATATTCCTCAGTCTAATTTGTAGGACATCTCAATAGACTTTGTAACTAGTTTACATTGAGCTTCAAGAGGACATGAATCTATTTGGGTGGTAGTGGACCATTTAATGAAATCATCCCACTTTATAGAAATCATAGAGTCAGGATCAGTGGATGTTTGGTCGAGTGATTATCTGGTGGAGGCAGTGGGACCTCATGGAGTTCCAAGGATGATCATTTCATATTGAGATCCCCATTTCACCTCTAGGGTGTGGAGAGGTTTTAGCATGATTTTGGATCTCAACTATGCCTTAGCACAAATATTCCACTTTAGACGGATGGTCAGACAGAGCGAACCATCTAGACACATGAATACATGTTATGCTCTTATGTCTTGGATTTTGGAGGTTCATGGATGAGGCACTAACCCTTGTTGTGGTTCACATACAACAATTGTTATCAATCCATCATCAGTATGGCACCTTTGTAAACCTTGTATGTCATGCCTTTCCATTCTTTGTTGTGCAGGACTGGGTTCAGAGAGTGAGAAATTCTATGATAAGAAATAGTGCAGAATACAATATAGATGATTCAAGTTATTCGTGAGAGGATGAAGATAGTGCCTGATCATCATAAATCATTTTACTATCAAAGGAGAAGACCCTTAGAGTTTGATGTAGGGGATCACATGTGTTTGAAGGTGACTCCATGTCATGGGAAGCGATGGATTTGTCATGAGCATAAGATTTCTCCCTATTTTGATGGGCCTTTCAAGGTTTTGGCTCGTGATATAGCTGTAGCATATTGAGTATCACATCCCCTACAGATGGTCCAGATACATTATGTTTTCCATGTATTACAACTCCATCATTATCCTCATGATGAACCACACATCATCCATTAGGGAGAGAATGATGTAGATTATGATGCAAACATTGAGGTGTGCCCAGTGGAGTTCCATGAATGTAATGAGAAGTTGTTGAATGAGTGTTCTATCTCCTTTTTTTGTGTCTTGTGAAAACCCAAAAATACGTAGGAGAGTTCCCATGAACGTAAGTAACAGATAAGAACTCAGTACTCAGAGTTGTTTGATGTTTAACTCTTTTCATTTAACAATGTCCCCTTTGTATTTATAGATCATTCGGGATTATGAGATGGATTTATTGGTTGGCTTCTTATGGCTTTCTCTCTTTTGAGAGGTATCTTAGTGGGTGGTTTTCAGGGTTTTTTCTATTTTATATTAGTTGTTTTTTGAATTCTCGATGATGAGAATGTTTTGAAAGATACCTGATGTAATGCCCCAGATCACTATGGTCTATTCTGTTATGAATATCTGGAGACTAAGGTGTTCCAAGAGATCAAGGTGTCTTATGATGAACATTTGCCAAATTTCCAGTTCTATGAATAGTATGACAATTTCCTTAGGTGAACAGTTCAGAGGCAGCCCTAGGTGAATAGGGAAATAGTAGAATTTTGCGAACAGTGCCAATTGAGTGGTTCCAATGGTAAACTTGGTCCCTTTCAAAATTTTGAGTTCATGAATAGTATTTCCAGAATGGTGAGTATCCAACAAGAACCACATTCCATTCCCATATTTTGAGATCATGAATAGTGTTTCCATAATAGTGAGGATCCAATGGTGACCACCCACCTTTTCCAAATATTGATTTCTTGAACAGTGTTTCCAGATCAGTGAGGTTGCAACGATGACCTCTTTCCAATGTTAATTTTTATGTTCATGAACAGTGTTTCCAGAATGGTGAGGTTCTAATGGTGACCTCTTTCATTTATCAAATATTGAGTTCATTAATAGTGTTCCCAGAATGGTGAGGTTCCAATAGTGACCACATTCATTGGAAAAATTTTGATATTATGAACAATGTTTCTAGAACAGTGATGTTCCAAAGGTGACATCATTCCTTTTCCAAATTTTGAGTTCATGAATAGTGTTTCCTTAATGGTGAGGATCCAACAGTAACCTCTTTCCATTGAAATATTTTGTGTTCGTGAATGTTTCAAGAATTGTGAAATTAAAATAGTTACCATTTTCTATTTCCAAATTTTGATTTCATGAATTGTGTTTCCAGAATGGTGAGGTTCCAATATTGACCTTATTCATTTTCCTAATTTTATGTTCAGGAATAGTGTTTCACGAAGGTTGATGTTCCAATGGAGACCACTTACATTTTCCAAAATATGAGTTCATGAACAATATTTTTAGAACGGAGAGGATCCAATGGTGAACTCTTTTCATTTCCAAATTTTGAGTTCTTGAACAGTGTTTCCAGAATGGTGAGGTTCCAATGGTGACCTCTTTCCTTTGCGAAAATTATTGTTAATGAATAATTTCTCTATAATCCTACTGTATCACCCCTTTGATGATTCCAATTACATAAAATCCATTTAATGCCATGTATTAAGGACTCCAAGGCGAATCAAAGGCCATAACTCCTATATTAATTTCCCGAAGTATCGGGATTATTTAACTTGGTCAAACCTTTTAGTTTATTGCGATTATCTTTTCATGGAAAATCTAGCATATCTTAAACCACTACTCCATTAAATCATATATAGGGATGATATTTCTTCCTCATTGTTTTGGTTGTGAGATTCTCTAACCTTTCATTCCATCCCATAGTAAATGAAACATCAATCATTCCTCCATGGATTGGGTCCTGTCTATTCTGATGCAATCAAGAATTATTGATCAATCTTTGAGATAAGGTATGATCTGTCATCATTATTTTTGGTTTATCTCCATCTGTTTCTCCATTCCGTTTTTTGTGAATGGTATCTCCATGTCCTAAATAGACTTTTCATTGGTGTTGACAAGTGTGGTTGTGTGTTTGCATCCTTAGATGAGTATATTTTTCCGGGTGGAGATCATTACATGTAGTGTGGATTGTTCTCATATAGAGATCATCAAGAACCATTTGATTTAAGTGATTAATTTCTTCTCATTTATTTTACGTGAATCAATATAGTTAGCATTTTTTATCAAACTAGATCAGAATGGAATTGACATAACAAATATATGATGTAGATAAATAAATTGATATCGATCGTATGTTACACTCTCTTCTTTTGATTGATAGTGTGATATCTATGATTTATTTCTTCATCTTTTCTTTTTTAAATTAAATTGGTAATGAAAGTAAAGCCACAATTAATTGATAATTTTTTGGTTATAGATAAAGAGGCATAAGAATGAATCTGATTTTTGTTTGATGTAATTTGATTCTAATCAAATTGATTCAGTATGTATGTTTAATCAATTTATGATATCTTACTATTTAGGTTTCCCATAGTTGGAACCAGATAATAATGAATATGTTAATTCAAGATGGGTAAAAGAACATGTTGTCTAATAAAAGATAATTTCTAGTAGGATTCTTAGTTACTCTCTTTAATGATTAATGTCCAAGAAACAAATTGATATGACATTTGTTTTCATATTTCTTATGTTGTGATGTGATCCTAGATGGCTCTTGTGATATGTGGGGACTTGGAGGCATATTGGATGTGGCATCAGTTGAGGCCAAGAGTGGTGAGATGTATCGGTTTATGCATGTGGGAGTCAGGTAGGACACAATGGATGATGAAATGGGATATATGTAAATGTTTGGAAGCCTGCAGATTCTTATTGTTTGTTTACCTTTATTACATTCCCCACTACTCAAGGCATCTATTCATGCATACCCATCTTCCAAAAGGGGTGAAGACGTGTGGGGTATGTTACATGCTTTCCTTGTTTAGAATCCCATGGGATGATGGGTCTTCACTCTTTCTATAGGAGAAAAATTCTCAAGGGGTACATCAAAAACTACCCATGTTGTATCCCCTTGTGTTTAGTAGCAAAAAATATTTTTTTATAGTGTCCATGGGAATATGGGAAAGAAATGAAGCAAATAAATAATTGAAAATATGATTCTAACCCGTGGGGTTGGAGATTGTTGGAATGAAATGATGAGGACAACAGACTTTGTGGTTGATGAGAATGAAATATAATGTGGAATTGTTATTGGTTTATTAATGATTAATGAATTAATTAACATAAAGAGAAAATAATGAAAATGGAATGAATTAATATATTAAATCTACATAGATGGTTGTGTGGTTATTGGATACCTAGTCATAGATGTGGAAACCGGAAGACCGAGAGACTTTAGCGGCTATTGAGTCTTAGACTAGGTTATTCCTATAGTGTGGTTGTGAGAAATAATATATTCTATACATTTTGTTTTTCTGAATGACACTCCACCTCATCAGTTAGGGAAACTGACACCTAGGGGATTCTGATCCCTGGGGGTGTTTTCCTTAACAGTCTAGTGTTAGGATGGATTGTTGACTACCCCTTTGGCCCTGCAATATTCTATGGTATGTTACTTGTGCTGGTAGGAACAGTGGTTATTTTTCACCATATATTTTGGTAGAGGGATGTTATGTCTTGTAGTTATGCACACACATATATTCTGGATATTATTTCCAATGGACTACTATAGGCGAAACATGTAAAGGCTATTATGGCTGGAGGATCCTTACTCTGTGTATGGGATAGAATGGACTGAGGTTTCATACCCGACGTATGATACACGTTACGAAGGATATGTAGGCTCACAAAAACTACCTGATTTCTTTGCGTAGGTGGACGTGGTCTTTTTCTTGCAAGAGGTGCAAGTTCTGGTGCCTCGCCCAGGTGTTTGTAGGAAAGCCTTTTTGGAGAGAGATGCTTAGGACGTGCGACATTGGGGAAAAGCAACAAACCTATTGGGAAGTAGTATCGGGGTACCCATGATATTCAATATTATATTATAATATCTTGCATGTGTTTCTTGCTGAGAGTCGCCATGGTGAGGCTAGGAATAGAGTATGCCTTTTTAGGTGACAAGTTTGTTTCACTTGTTGTTCAATGTTCATTATCATGATTTCTTTACTATTTCAAAAGAGGATTCAAAAAGGATCCTAATGAGTATACTATTATAATAACCCTATGATTATATAAACTATTTTTCAGGTGACATGGAGGAGGTAGGAGATCGAGATGGTTTCTTCTAGAATTCGGTTACAGGAGCTGTTTGGGATTCGGGGTTGCTTTTGATTTTACTTTCTTTTGCGTACTTGTAGCTTTCTTATTTTATTTGTGGTAGTTTATCTTGACATTAAATATGTGTAAATGGGATTTCATTTATATTGCTATCTAAGTTGGAGTTAGATGGTGTCTATCTTATCTATCCAATTCACATGGTTTCACATAGAGGTAAATTCCTTCCAATTGTGTGTTTACTCTACCCATAGTACTGGTCGCCACCTCTGGGCCTACTAGATATAGGAGTAAGTGGTCTCTATAACACTTCTCAAATTTTTGGCCCAGGAGGGGTACACCCTATGATGAGTGGGTCGTGACATTAATGTATATACTAATACAACCACACCAGAGTTTATTTGACACCAAAATGAAACATTTCTCAACCACAAATCAATTTTCATATATTATTCATAAATAGTATCATAACATAGACAGTTTATCACAATTATTAAGTGATGTTAATTTTATTCCATAATATTTTAATGAAGAATAATAATGTCAATAATGTCTATGAAAAATCGACAAATATAATATCAAAATATTATTCATTAGATATATGATGATGGAAATGACACTATTAAGACTGAATGGAATCACTATATATCCTGTGATTCTATTCCATTAATAAATCTATGATTTGTGTATATCATCCTTATTGACCATAAATTGATGTAATCATCGATGAAGGAAAATAATGGAAATGTGTTGACTTTTACACAATTGATCAAATATATTATCAATATGAGGCAACAAATAGTTGTTCATGATTAGTTCTTTTTGAAATCATGATAATAATTTTAGAGCCACATGGATCCATATTTATTTTTACCAATTATAAAAAGTGCATAATAGGGTGACATAATTAGAAGAATTGACTCCATGATAATGTTCTATATTAGTTTCTTTTCCAATTCTTGCAAGAGAATCGATTCCATTATATATGATGTCATTAAAAATTTTGTGGCACCAGGTAAGAGTCCAATTTGAGAACACAAGTCCTGTTTTTTAAGGATATGAAACTCTTCAATAATGTTATAAATAACTCCCAAAAATTAGTATATCATTGATCATGATATTCAACCATACATATAAGATTAAAACACTTCATGAATAGAATTGAAAACCCATAAAATTGATATGAAATTCATAAAATGTTAATTTTTATCATCACATTGATAGATTATCATAAGTTAGTTTTTAATATCAAATCCATCATATAATTATAGGAAATTGATCTGGATTTTTTTAGATAAATCCAATCCATGACTAAGAGAAAATTAAATTCATGAATAGAAATAATGAGGAAGATTTTCAAAAAAAAAATTCTCAAAAACATATATCGAAGATTAATAATAAACTAGAGATTCACTCATAATACCATTATCTATTTTCACTAATAATTATATATATAATTAGTTTGATAGAATTCAGATACCATTAGATAATTATTTTCATATTAATGAATGGGTTGATCCATATTAAAATAAGGCACCACAATTTATACATTTTTTGTAATGTTTAAAGGATATAACATTTTTTAACTCTTATAATAAACAATGATAACAAGAGAATTCCCTTTATCTTTAAGCATAACATGTTACTAACACCGATAATCATAATTAACCTTCTTATTTTGGAATTGGTTAAAAAAATCCTTATACTCATTTCATTTGAACCACTACTGTGTGTGTGTAGCATTATGTGGATTTTTACTTCTATTTTAATAAATAGATATTGTATTGACATTAAATTGACATTCATTTCCAGATTAAAATCCCTTGAACACTTTAAAAGGTGACTATTATCTATAAGGAAATTTCCTATATATTTCATCCCACTCATGGATTCTAATAGAGACCTCATTTTCTACTATCCATTATTTTTATATTTTCCTTTTATTTACATATTTTCCTTCTTATCAATGCCCTGATATTGATACGTAGTTATATCCTATATATAAATTTTGGAAGAAAAAGAAAAAAATATCAAAAATAATGGAGGACTGTTATAGAAAGCTCCATTATGGTATATGATTTTATGTCAGTGAATTATTGAAATACCTTTCTATCAAATCGGATAATCGTACCACTAGCATACCTAGATATTATTATAGAATTATCGACACAATAAACAACATATTCACCATGATTTTTTATTTTCTCAAGATATTAATTCACCATCATTTTATGGATAATACAATAAATTAAATTCATTTAAAATAGGTTCATGAAATAGTCTATTATTGTAATTCAATATCATTATATTCCATTTTATTATTAATTAGTGTCCACCATTGATCAAATTTTCCATCCAAAAGATATACAACCTAATTAAAATTTTCATGTACTGAACATTGTAGAATGAAAAATATATTTTCCATTCAACTGATTTATTTCACCAAAACCAGTCGATCATTTGATCCACTAAAAGATGGTAGTCGTTAACATATAAAGTACTAAAACAACATTGTTCCCACATTTTCTCAATAGGTATTTAATAATTATTCTACTATTGATAATTTATTATTTTAATGGAATTGAGAATTTTTATTTTATATCCCATAGTTTTTTTTCATTTCCAAAGTAAAATAATTTCGTTTTCCTTAAAACTCATTATACAAATATATCCTCTTAGGTCAATCTATTGACTAAAACCAATGTGTATAGTGTATGGAAAAATAATTTTTGTACATAAGAACTAAGTTATTATTGATTTATTATAGGATTTCTATATCATGACACATTATTTTTAGCCACCAAAAAAATAGTTTTAGCCATGTTATTTATTTATCATTGTCTACATAAATTCATCTTTATGGTTCATAAAGTGTTTTTTAATTTCAAAGGAATACACCCGGATGTGTCAAACAAGGTTTGTAGAAAGGCCCATTGTCATTCAATGGGTGATGATCGTGTCTATATCAGTGTGATATTTTAATATTTTTTAAACCTTGGTAACTCTTTTCTATGAGAATATCACATTTCAGTATACATATAAGGATGAAATTACATGGAAACCACTTGCTCTATCCATTACCAAATTTACATGATATTTTCATAAACATTGTCTCATATATTGATTATACTTAGACAAGTCATTAGGGATATCTGTAAAATTTTCTAGTCATTTTTTCTATGAAAATATAAACTATACAAACTCATGTTTTTTCATAAATAAATATTACATATTAATAGATTAATATTGAACAAATTGAAAAAAATACAACTGAGGACAATATATGTTTTGTACCCTTATAGATAATATATCAATATTCTTATTTTAAAAATTATTTTCTACCTATCACATAATGATATCCCTAAATAATACCCATCATATGAATTAATTACATAAATATAATCATTAAAACATAGGTGAATGAAACAGAAAAAAGAGTGAACTGAAATCCATTGTATCTAGAACCATTTGATATATTAAATGATGATCACATGCAAGAATAAGATAAGTATAAGGGTATGAAATTGAATCATAAAATGTAAATACCCAGAAAATCCTGGATTATATACATAATTCATGGAATAAATTATAGTATCCAAAAACAAATGAAACATAAAAGAATAAAAATACATTATCTATGAGAGTATAAAATTTCCCAAATACATGGAATTAATTTCTATACTTAATCATATAACATTGTGAAAATTTATTAATATAAAAAGTTCCACTCATTATTCTTAGGATGTGAAATAAGGCCCTCACATATACTTATGAACATGAAACTACTTACAATCATGATGTTATGGACCTAAAACATTGGGACATGAATAAAATTATGGACATGCTAACAAAATACATCAGTGGAATTACATACATTAGTGATAGGTCAACAAAAAAACTAGGATCTTGAAATTAGATACACACCTAAAATATTTATCTCATGAGTTACCATTCATTACCTAAGGAATTGTAGAGAGATATATGTCCCAAAAAAATATAAATAAATTTATACATATGTTTTATAAAGGATTATAGAACATTCATCGACTCATAAATCAATAAAATAAATGTATTTCAGAACATTTAATCAATGTATAACCCTTGGAAATGTGAATGATTTCCATTGACATCTTTTCATTATATAAGTTAACCATTTATATAAGGAATACAGAAGGTATCCTTAGATAATATTCATAGTAATGTTCATATTAAATCATTGTATATCACCATATATTGAAATATATATTAAATTGTTACATGTAATAACTATTGAGAAAAATTGCCAATCGATTTTGAAGTCTCTTCTATTTTTAAAGAAGATACACTCTTATAAATGAAAATATTTTATGAAAATTTAAATTTTATTTAATAATGGAATATTCAAATGAATAAAAACATCTATTTATAATGGAATATTAAAATTATCTAGGATTCATGATAATGGTAAAATCCACTCATGCGATATAAGTAAAAATAACATTCTTTCAGTATTTGTTTAATAAAATTCCTTAAATAACATATTGGGAAAAAAGAAAACAATTACATTAAAACCATTGTAGGAAAAAACATAGGTACAAATGATGTTAAATTTTTATTGGAGAATAATAAAAATCATTTTAAATTTTTTTTTGAATACATGGAATTGAATAAAAAATATTCCTATGAAAATAACTAATCTTGGACAATCTCGAATAATAGTGAGATTACGACATAAGCCATTGAGACTTCTGCAAAATTTTAATCATATTTTAATTAAATAAAAAATATTAAATATAAGCGTGTTAAATATATTTATGATACTTAATATCAAAGGGTTAGTACACACACCACACCAAATAAATAAGTTGTGAAATTGACATTTTTCTCAGAGATGTAAATTTAAAATTAGAGACACTTACATATGGTCTAACTTCAATTGAGTGTGTACGATCATCCCATATTATAAATTAATATTTTTTATAAATATATTAAATAACCATATTTATATCTCATTCCATATATTATTTTCAAAGAATTTTTGACACCCAATAATTAGCAAGGCTTTGATAAAAACAATGTTTTGGGTAAAAATTACTTCATTTTCTAGTATGTTTTCATTATATTGTTTCAATATTTATTAGTTGATCATTATTATTAATATTATGAATATAAATCATGATATAAATATAATTATATACATATTTTTTTTATGCATATGTGTTGTTGATATAAAAATGAATTTCACCATTCATATAGACGGTATACCTTTCATAATAATTAACTTAGCTTACACATTTCCAAGGATGGAACGAAATAAAGGTAAAACATAATTTAAATATAAAACATTTTTATAAAATAATATATATCTCATATATTTACCATATCAATCCTCATTACTATTCAAGTATAATAAAAATTTAAAATGAATCATGTCGCTTCATGGAGGTGGTGGTCCACAAATAAGAACAAGCGTCATTATCCTTTTCCAACAGTTTAGAAGGTATGATGATTGATTTGATATTATAATTTAAGAAGTATAATTAGGTTATTAATATCATATATAAAAATTAAACACATCATAATACTCATCCCTCAAATATAGGGATGAAAAATTAATTGTATTTTTATGTGGAGATGGGAAGTTATAAGTACACATTAAAGACACGTTCAATTATTTTCAATGAGAAAGAGTGTATATATTGATGTTTTATTATTCAAAAAAACATTGAAGTATATTTAAATTACTTAATGAATTATTTTTTGATAAATATAATATATTTTCTAGATTCATATAGGAGTTTAAAATTAAATTTATTCATCAGGGTGATTACATCTTCATTGAAATGACTACATTTGATATCCCCTAAATGGATCCATGTTTTATCATAGAGGAAATACTAATAATTATAAAATAAGTCTAATAATGTTGAGAAGATAATTCTTTAGGTGATGGTCATGTTATAAGGCTCAACATGGTGTACACAATTGATAGAAGATGATTCCTTTTATAATTGAGTTCAGGGGATGTTTTATAATTTTTCAAAAAGATTAAATTATAATAAGATATTTTAGATCCAAAATATTATAAACTGATTATAAATTATTAATCGAAGAAATTATTGAGTATTTTTCATTCCCTTTGTTTTTATTTAATATTTTTATTGTTTTTGAATAATATGAAAATGTTGTTTTTATAATACATCAAAATTATCAATTTTAGCAGTATTCATTACATTAAATTTAATAACATCGTGAAAAAAATAAAATTTCAAAAAAATCATTAATAAATTAATAAAAGTTCTTGGGAATCATAAAAATTCATGTATCACATAAATTAACTCGAATTATAATAATTTCAGTATTTTTAATATCATTTATGTTTCCCTTAATAGTCTCACTTCTATATAATTATTGTGTAATAATATTAGGTAATTAGGCATTCTATAAAAAAATTGAAAATAAAGTTTCACAATGAGGATAAGTAATTAATACAAAAACTTAAATTTATAGTTATATATATCAATTTGATTACATGATATTAATATTTTTTAGAACGTAAAAATAATAGTGTTACATGTTTGAATTTTTGGAATGAAATGATATAATAGTAATATTATCATTAAAAATGACAAAAACAATTCATATAACCTAAATTTCAATGTTTATAAATGTAATAAACTCATGAAATAAATTTTAGGCAAGTTTTTTTGTTATCTAATAGACCTTACCATTATTTATGCTAAATTTCTTAATTTACCATTACGATGAAAACATTACATTTTTTACTATTAGTAATGCGATAAAATTAAATGGTCTTATTTAAAAACACGAACCCACAAATTAAAAATATGGAATAAATTTTTATATATTTTTCTAAATTTTTTTTAATTTAAATTTATATTATGTTCGAAAAATATAACGAAAAACTATTTTTAATACTTTTTATGCCCAAAAATATATGTAAACCAAAATAAGGAATAAGGATTGTTAAATTGTAATTAATTATAAATTATATATAAATAAATATTAATTCTGTCACATTGAGGTCAAATTAAAATTTTATGGTGAATTTTTATTATAATTAAAATGATTGTTTTATAAAAATTGTTATTTTCACTATTCAATGAAAATAAATCTTCTAAAAAAATTCTAAAAATCATCATAAGGAAATTTTTAAATAATTAATTAAAAAATGAAATTAATTAATTCAAATATATATTCAAATACCTTAAAAAACAATTATCATATTAACTCTAAATGAAAATATTTTTTTATAAAATTTTATTTTTAGCAATAAAATTAATTTACTAAAAAATTAATTATTACTTACATATAAATTATCAATATATTTATATTACGAAGAATATTTATATATTTATTATAAGTTATTTAATATTTTTCATCAATTATAAATTAACTATTATTTAATAACGGTCACATTAAATAATAATATTTAAATATCATATCATGGTTAGTTATGACATTATGTTGCATGAAACACAAACAATTACTGGAATAGAACATTTTAAAAAATAATATTTATAAAAACAAAGGGTGTAACATTTCACCCATATTAATAAATTAGGTCATCTCAATTTGAACTTTTGCTCTGAAATTAATGGTTTAACATGTGAAAATTTATTTCTGTAATCCTACATAAAAAATGGTTCATAAAACATTATATAGAATAGGAAAAGGGGAAGTGCATAGTTAATTAGGGAGTACACATACAAGGTTTCCAAATAGAACAATAGTAGAGGGATGTAAAGATATAGAAATAAAACAATGTTAATATCCACATCACTGATGAAAATAATTTTAATGATTTTGTGAATGTTGAAAAATAAAAAATCCTAAAAAATATAGAAGGAAAAATACACAATTTCATCAAAATTGAATATTATATGAAATAATTCTTCTGGAAATTAGGTAAATTTCCTAAATGTTTTCAATTTTAATACTATATATACTATCAACATAATGAAATATACATACCTGAAAACTAAAATTTCATCATTAAATCAATTTCCAATACAATATTTAATTTTCTTCCAAAATATTAATAAGATGAATATTTCAGGCCTCATGAACTAAGATAACCTTCTAATATATCCTATCATCTATAGTAGGAAAAATGATAATTCTCATGTCTTTAGATTTCAAACCAACATAGAATAGTATATGTTATTGATTATGTATAAAAATTTTAATTATTAAAACATCAATGATAATTACCATGGTTAAGCTTATTCCAATTAATAAATACTTATTCATAATATTCCTCCAAAACATGGATTAAAAAATTAATTCACTAGAGAAATTAGAAAAAAAATTACAATGATTCCCAAATCAACTTAGCATTAATCCCAAAATGTATCAATTAATGTAACATACCTAATATGTGAAAACCATTGTTATATAGTTTCATGAAACATGTTAGTATCCTAAATTACAATAAAAAATTAATGATAACATGCATGATTCCAAAAAATATCATTATAATTTTTATTAAAATAAAACCATAAGTAATTAAATATATTATTTAAATCCAACATGTAATAATATTTTAAAATATGACATTAATAACATTATCATAAAACCATTAAAAATTAAAGGGTTTACCAATACTATCACATCTATGTCAATTGTCTTTATATCCAAGCTAAGAATTATTATCATGACATTGTAGACATATTAATGTTCATTCTCCTTCAATCATCTGTTTAAAAAAAAGACAATATTTCCATTAAATCACTTTTAATGGTTATCGTTACCATTCAACATATAATTTCTGTTATTTAATGAAATAAACGTTGGAACAATCCCTAGATGATCCATGTTTCTATATTATTATTCAAAAATATATTTACAAGATAATTATAAGATCAAAATAAATAATCATTTAAATAATTCTACATCATACTGATTCCATTATCAAAGACTAATAATCTTTTTCCATAATAAAGATTTTGATATATCAGTCATTTATATTATTTTCATCAACAATGGAATAACCATTAATCGTACATCATTTGTAATCCTTTTATTTGGATTTCTATATAGTACCTTAATTTTTAAAATGCCAAAAATTTCCACATTTAAAGAATTTATCCATTGATGATACTATATTGAAACCATTATTACCATCAATGTAGTTAACCAAACCATTCATTTTCCCAAAAAAATACATTCTCTATGACTTTATTTTCCACATCCAAAAAATATAATTATTCCATTAAGGAATTATCCTTCAGACATCTTCCCATATTCTCTCACTGATTAAAATTGAACATTATTTAATATATGGACATCAGGGGTGTTAGGAAACTCCCCAATGTAGATTTTGTTGATCATATTAAAATATTTCTATTTAACATTTATAGAAATGTTTTTCATTCCACTAGTAATATCATGTTTATTCTTAAAATGAAAATCATTCCTTTTGTCCATCCCATTCAAAAATATCATGAATACTCATTCTTCTAGAAATTATCTAAAATGAAAATCAATGTTGGAGAAACCATAATGAGAGAATATTACTTATTAAGGATTTTTAGATTTTCTAAATAATAACATATTCTATTCAATCTGTGAGTCCTTTGGTTTATCAATTTTTATAAATGACTATCATCAATTAGAATTCATTATAATGGTTCAGAATGAAAATATTGTTTATCCCAAATACTTTTACCTATTCATATAACACATGGTGTGTCATAATTCCTTATTATTGCGTGTACAAAGTGATGATTGACTCTATCTCAATGCCCCCATTTCAAGGTTATTACCCATATGTAAAACGATTGTAGAACCATATCCACTAATAATTTCCTGAATGATGTGTAATTACATATAAAATCACATAATCTCTTCCAAAATATTAAATTTGAGGTGTTACTGTACATAGAATTATCCAGTGGGGTTTTACTAAGTATTTAGATCATTAATCTAAAATATTTGACGAAACATTTCTTTGATACCATCTATAACATATAATTCTTATAATATAAAAATATGACATCTTAATAGATGAATATTTAACACATCGTATAAAAAAATACACCCAATTATCATATATGTTAAATTTATTTATAAATTTCATATCAAATATCCTATTTAATGAGACGTATACCACATCTCCCATAATGATTCCCCATTTAATATGCTATATTGACATATCCTACATAAAACCTTCCTTTATAACCTATTTAAGTAATACATAATATATTTTTCAAAATAGAACATTATATTCATTAATCCATCATCAAATGAAATAATAAGATTGGACTAAGTGTATGATATCAAAATAGAATAATTTCCTATTCAATCTATCTTGGATAAAAAATGGGTCATGTAATAAATTATATTTTTTTTATAAGTAATGAATCAATAAATAATAAACGAAAATGATCCATGAGTTCATAACATTGAAATTATATATTGACTAAAGGAATAAACAAACACTTTTAACATTGTGGTCATGTATAAATATAAAATGATTCACTCTATATGTTATGAACATTAAATTAGGCCCACACATAATGTTATGGAAGTGAAACAATTCTTACACATGATCTCATAGTCATGAAATCAAGTTCCAGGAATGAAAATATTGATATGATAACTATGTCCATTCATAATTATATTAATTTAGATGTTAGGTCAATGCATAAACATGTGACCAAGAAATCCGGTTCATGCATAACATATTAACATTACCATTTATCCACCATATATAATTAATTGGAGGGAGATATATGTGAAAACCATTTCATAATGAAAATTATAATTAGGTGTTTCAAAATATCTTAATTCATTCATCCTCATAGAACTCTTGTAAAACAGGATTTTTAACATATCATCAAAGTATAACCTATAGAAAATGGAATGGGTAGTAGTAGTATCACCCAGGAATGATAAAGAGAGGCTTCAGCCATCATATTAGCCAAAAATATTGTTTCTACATTCTACAAGTCTAGTTCAACATTTGATCAATTATTTTACTACCTATATGCAATTCCCTAAGACTATGAGTGCACTTAAAAAATACCATTATTTCATTTGGATAAATTCAATTTCATTCCTCCTTTGTTTATATTCATTGAATTAAATATTGTATTAATTTTATTTACTTCTTTTCTAGTATAATGGGTTTCCAAAACATCAATAATTCATATGCATGGAATTCAAACATTTGGATCATTCAAAAACATGGATTCTTAGTGTAATGGGTGGAATCATCAGACCATCATCATACCACAAAATTTATCACATTAGATGATGAGTTATTTTTCACTTTTTTATGTGAAATTAATGTTATTTGACTAAAATGGTCGACAGAAGAATAATTCCATGTTTCAAATTGAACATATCCCTTTGTTAACCAAAAAGAAACGGACAATATGCCCAATTTGAGGGAATACACTGATGTGTCTTTTGAGTAATTGCTCGGTCTTCCTCCTAGGAGAGAGATTTAATTTTAAAATCAAACTTCTACATGGGAAATTTTTATTACCAAATAATCCATATATAATGATTTTTTGAACTTTTGGATGTGAAGAACAAATATAGTATAATCATGATAAAGGTTTCATACCCCACAAGTTCATCAACATGTTGTGTTATAGTCCTATTCATCAAGAAGAGGTATGATTCAACTCAAATTAACATTGATCAACATGAGCACAAAAAGAACACAATACAGAATAAGAATCCAATAAAAAAATTTATGTTTTTCATATAATCTACATACATCAAAATACTTATCCAAGGTGGTTTTGTTTTTGGGTATTACCCTAATTGGAAAAAGAATGAGGATTTTCCTATATTTCTATTAGGTACTAGGTACCAACACTTTGTGTTCAAAATAATTCCATTTATACGTACTAATTTACTAGAAATAATTTTGTTAATGATGAATATAGTATTTCGATATAAAAATGAAATATTGGATTTAATAATTATTTATGATATTCTAATATACCCCAAAATGAATTGGGAGAATGAAGAGGATCTCAGCACTGTGTAATGACATTTATAAAGGATAAGATTTATGAAAAGGTCAAAAAATGTGAGTATTAGTAGAAGAATTAACATTCAATGGAAATATCATTGGAATCAATGTAATATATATGGATAATTAAAAGGATTAGACAATTTATGGATGTGTAAGGAAAATATCTATGATAAATGTTTGTAGTTTACCTAGATTGGTTGGTTATTGTCATCAATTTTTTGGAAACTTATCTCAATTGTAAAACCCCCTATCCAAGATAATATAGAAGGTAGTTATGAATACTTAATATAAAGAATGTTAAGAAACAATCATGGTTCCTAAAAGGAGTATCATCATTACCCTTATGCTAATTCTTTCTAGAAGTGGCGAACATTTCATAGTATTCATTTATTCTTGAAAGAAGGGATTGGATTCTATATTTATTCTGAAAGAAAAGTCATAATTTATCCATCAATTTAGATTAATGTTCACAAAAAATTATACCCAATGCATGATAAGGATTTTTCTCCATTCATCATTGGTTATAAAATATGTCATCATTATATTTGTTCAATGTAATATGGAAATATTATTCTTTGGAGGAAATTTGTGAAATATTTACAGATCACAGAAACATAAATTATATATTCACAAAGAATGAGATCAATATAGACTAACATATATGGTTATATAAGGGAATGTAATTTGAATTCCCATTTCACAACCATCTTGGTAAATCAAATAATTAGAAGGATGTTCTAAATAGAAATCACTAACCAATTCTATAATTTATAATAATAGATATAGAACTAATTTTTGTAAATTTGAAAACTATGAACATAGGAATACAAAAGGATATAACATCATCACGTATTTCAAAAATGATTGGTTAAACATCATTTCTAATGAGGTTAAATAATGATCAATGTGTTAATGTTGAAATTAAAAAGAAATTGTAAATTATTCAAAAAGAAAAATTCATGTACCTAAATGTTAATATTGGAGGTGATGTATGATTTCAGTAAAGTTTATGTGTAAAGTCAAATCATTAGTTTAATGAGTTGTTTGATAATTCTTATAGATCATCCATTTACATACACCATGGAATCACAATTATGTGTTGAGTTAAAGGAGAACACGATTGATGAGAAAATATAAAAAATTATGTCATTGAATATACATCCAAATTCCTTGCATACCATCATGTGAATTTTTAATGTAATATTTCAAAGCGGATGATGAAAATATTACCCATACCAACACCAATATGGGAAAACATCTCACTAGAATATTCTACAAGATATTAGAAAAATCAAGAGAAAAAAAATATGTATGAGTTATGTTGGATAATATTACACTGGTAATATAATTCAAAATTATTTTAGAGGATTTCTCACTGAACCCACCTAAAAAATATATATATATTAGTCAAGTGGTTAGGATTTATAAAACCCCACTATCAATAGTATGTATCTGAGATCCTTTACTCTCATCTATGATTTATAAATGTCTACAACACGATATGAATATTGAGTTTTAATTTTTCATTCCTTATCCCCCTCAAATTTAGGTCCAGCCATAGTAGACTATCCAGAAACTAGTGTTTATATAGAGAGCATGCTTAATAAAATTCAAAAGTTGATTTGAAAAACATATTCCTCTATTTGGGTTCTCATATATTATTAGTTTCCACATAAGTATTGAAATGGCTCCCTTTAAAGACATTTATGGGAAGTGGAATAGAACACCAAAGTGGTGGCATGATGTTGGCGAATGAAAAATAGTTAGGACTGGAAAATGGTCAACAAGATGGGGGAAAAGGATATGAACATTCTGCGTCACATCAAGGCTTCTACGAGATTCCATAATACCAATGAAAATAGTCATCTAAGAGACATATAGTTTGATATTTGTGAAATGGTATTTCACCACATATCTATACGAAAGAGAGAAATGAGATATAGTAATATTGGAATGATAAGTCCAAGATAAATGAGTCCATTTGATATATATCACTAGATCAAAGTGGTGTCTTATCATTTGGAACACCCAAAAAACATACCTCAAGATCATGATGTATTCCACATATCTATATCGTGAAATTATTTTTGAAAACCCTCAGATGTAAAAAATCCAATGTATATTCCATTGAAGTATTCCATTCTATATAAGGAGATGCTGTGAAAAATTAGATTGTTTAGAAAAACATATTTGAAATAAGAAATAAAAATGGTAAAAGGTTTATGGAGAACCCATGTTTTGGTACATGCATCATAGTAACTAGAGGAAGTTTTGAAATAGAATTACTGTTATCAATAATAAGTAGTGAAATGAATATTTTGAGGATAAAAATATCTAAGGGGGGAGGTAGATTATAAAGACCTCAACTATAATAATAAAAATTCATAATTTGGAATATTTATTTTTTATATATTATTGTTATTGAAAAAACAATCAATCCTTAGGTGTTATTATATCACAATTAAAATACCATTATGATTCATTACCATTGACAATATATAAATTGCATTGTAATCATATGATTAGTATAAATATATGTTTTTAACAAAACTAGTTGATACAAAAAAATATGTTATTATCTCAACTAGTATGACCATACACCATAAAGACCATTTATCAGATTGTTTGAGGGAGATTTCATCTGTAGGAGTTCACATGACTAATACTAAGATGACTTCCTACAACATAATAAAGAGGGAACCCATTTATCAGATATGTTCTAGCTCATCGAGATCGTATCCCAAACCATGTACTCCTAACCACCCCATGAAACTCTCATCATCACACACTAGACTCATACTGTATTTTTGGGAGTATTAACAGGATATGTATCATGAACCTAGTGATAGTTATATGTAAATTACTTTTTAATAATTATAATTTCATCATTTTATTTCTACTTTATAAATAATTTTTATTGTGAAATAACAAAAAACAAATAGTATTTTTGAGTCATATTAAATTTTAATAATGGTATTTTTTGGATAAATAATTAATTTTTTCAATAAATAATATTTCAAAAAAAACTTATTAAATAATTATTTTTAATTAAAAATGATGAGATATTTTTATGAAGATCAAATGTAACATTTATAAGGGTTAGAAAAATCATGTTGTAAAAAAACACGTCATTTCGTAATAAATTTTAATTTTATTAAAAAAGAAAAAATTCAAATATTTAAAACATTATTTAGAAAAAAATTATGTTATTTTGGGAATCAAAATGATGATATTATACAATGGATAATTTTTCAAAGATTATCTGATAGTCAACCTTTTAGACAACAATCAAATACCTTATAAATATAAATAGTGTATTATAACAACATAATGTACCAAAAATTATGTTATAAATACTCTATGGGTTATATATATAAAAATATACAATTATAAATTAAAATAATTTGATTTTATGTATATATTAATAATTTTATAATTCCATTATGAATCCTCAAAAACCATTAATTTATGGTATTAGTTTAAAAAAATTTACTTAAGAGTATGAATTACCTTCACATAATTATGATAATGATTTTATTAATTTAGCTCCATGGTTTTATAAAAAAATTAATAACATTATAAATTGATAAAAATAATGGGAAACCCTTGAGAATTATTTTTGTTATTTTATTATATACAATCCAAAAGAAATGTTTAAAAAATATTATTTAAGTCACTAATATTTTCCTTTAGAAGTCCCCAAAAGCTCCAATTTATTATTACTCAAAAATGTTGGATCAAATCCTTACTCTTCCCTCCACTATCTAGAGTCAATCCTTGTTTCCCCCAAGATCTCTAGAAGCCCCTCCCAAGCATTTGGAGTCACACACACATTTATGGGGTACTTTTTTATATTATTTATTCAAGATTCATTATTATATTATGCCTTTTATTTGAAATTCCAAATGTTGGAATATTCCTTTACATATCCCTATTACTTCCTTGTTGAAAATACAATTTTGAGATACTCCTTTCTACCACATAAATCAATTTTATAAATTTTTTGGTGACATCATTATGTTGTGAAATTTAACCGCGATTTTCCCTATCAATCAAATTGTTTAGTGAATACCAAAACAATTTCCTATAAAGGGTGTTGAACATTATACACGTATAAATTTTTTAATTTTCAATTACATGTATTTATTCCAAAACCAATTATTTTTTAATCAAATATGATGACTTATTAATCCATGTTGTATTGTATATGTTGCACTATCAAGGATAAAAATAAAATGAATGTGAGGGGTGCACCTGAAATGATTGGATGTTCAGCAAACTTATCCATTGAAAACCCTACCAAATCCACCTTGAAGGTGATGAACTAAAACTAATGTCTAATACTATAGAAGAACCATGTCATGTATTATCTCACAAAGTTCCATTCAGTCAATGTCTTCCAGGGACTCTATTAAACAGTCACTCCATTGCACTAGTCACAGCACACATATGTAAACTCTTGAAGGGATGAGTATAAAAATACGTAGCAGGACACGCAAAACCACAATTAAATAAAAAAATTAAAAGTTACAGTCAACAAAATGCATGTATATGTATATATATAATATAACAAGGATATCCAGATAATACTCCAACCATACAACATAGTATATGGTATGTCATAACCACATCATATCAATGCTATTGATTCAGTCTGAAAAAATCCACAACACACTAATCAGGTAGAACACACACCTGAGATCAATTGAAAAGATGATGTTCATCCGATAGGCATTGGTCAGAAGAAAATAACTTGAGGGTGAGATAGAAACAGACTAATGATATGAGGAGAACCCGAGACATCAATGGATGATCGTAGCTAGTGATATGGAATATAACAAAAACTCCATATAGAAAAACATCTTAGTGTATGATAAACATTTCAATAGGATTTGTCTTGTAAATACCAAGTACTATAGTTAGGACATGAATACTGAATAGGTGATCCCACAACGAGCCTCACTATGGATTCCAATAAAACTATCAAAAAAGTCCTTCTAAAGGGATCATACTCTTGGGAGTTGGAAATGATACGAATATACCATTAAAAATTGATAGGGATAAATAACTACAATGAATCATTTCAAATATAGAGTAGATGAGAGAAAAAATTCAAATAGAAGCGGGGTGTGCATGGTGAGTAATAGTCACAACCACTGCATCCATTTATCCTCTGTACTTCATGGGATAATGTTCCATGTCACTGGAAATGCTAATACCAAACCCAAAATCGGTATCATATGGACTACCTCATAGAAATGGTTCTAATTCTATAGAGGGTTCATCAATCTATAATACAATTTGAATGATAAATCCATTTTATTGAAAAGCCCGATATGGGTCTGCCCTAACCTAGCAGACTCGGCCCAATGTACTAGATGACCCAACCCATTATAGTCGAACTGAACCGACACAACACTGTTTCCTGACCTGAACTGGTTTGACCGACTCGACATGACTCAGCTCGGCTCGATCTGGCCTAAACTGGCCATGCCCACTGGGCTACTCGAGCATCTTGAATCACTGGTTTGACTCGCTAGCATGATGGTTTTGCAATAGCGCCACACACAGCCCATCCAAAAACGTGATCCCATGGTCAATACTGTGCCATAATGTTCAACATGGTCAGACCATCATGTCATCCTCCCTCTCAACATGCTTTCATCGTGGGCCACCCATCCCAACTAAGCCACATTTCACATTGTTGACTCTCCCTTCACAAGATTTCGTCATACCATTCCAATATTCACCTCTATGCGCTAGTGCGTAGGGTTGCGCCTTTCACGAGAAATAAATATTTCTCTTGTCCATCGTTATTTTGAAGAAGATTCTTTTCTATTATCCTCATGTTGTCTTCTTTATCGCCTTATGCTCAGTTCTATGTAATGATTCACCCCAATATAAAATCACTCACTCAATGATATCTCAAAAATTTCATTGACCTTCCCTTCCCTATCTTCATCACACATTGGGTATTTCATGCTGATATTGGATCATAGATTTGGGATTATTATGAAATGAAATGGAGGTACAACAATCATCCATTAATAAACCACGAAGAACTCCATGAACATTGATATATAAAATCACAGTGAACATCCCTGAGATTGAACCTCAAAACTTGGTCACTCCATCCTCGATCCATTCCATAAGAATAATCAAGAAACAAGAATCAATTATCAACAATAAAAACCTTCATACAAACCAAAATCCTAGATAATCAAATAAGAATAATTTAACCGTGGGTCAACCTGTTTGTTGTTTGATCATCATTAATTATTTATTTTTATGATTGGGGAAAATAATCATATTGAAAATGCCCTAACATGATTTGGTTCGATCGCTGATGATGAATTGTTTTTGTATTGTTGTAATGGGAATGATCTATTGAATATGAGGATTTTCTATATTGATTCCCCAATCTTTTAGCATTCAATGGTGATAGATCTATCTTCTTGCCTAAATGTTTTTCCAAGGTTATGGATATATCTATGAATTTTAGTAAAGTTGTTTATTAAAAATGATACCTCATAGGATTGAATAATAATAGTTTTAAAAAATATATTTTTATTCACAGTATGTACAAAATCAACTATTTACTATTGGACCTCGCTAGACAATGTAATGTGTAACATAAGGTAAACTCACTACTATGAACACAATGGTTCCCTCATGTTTTTTATCCTATATCCTTTTTGGATGTTATTCTACATATTTATAAAAACCCCACGAGTGTGCTACTAAAAAAATAACATTTTTAAAGGAATTTTTCCAAGAACACATGGCCTAAAAATCACTCCCAATCCTTACTCCTGGCCTCAAAATTGTAGTAATTAATTTATAAATATATATACATTGAACTATGAGTCTTTACATTATACTCATTATAGTGCTTTATATCCTAAAAATCTAAATCATTGGGATAAAAAACTTTAGATGAGGGTATTGAGCATGTATCTTGGTCTCCCACTCCCACATGATTTCCTGGAGTATCCCATGCTGCCACATGAGGTACACCAATGGAATCACTCACCCACAAAGTTTAATCTCTTATAGTTCTTCAAAATACAGCTTTTTCTCTAAAACTTTTCCCCGTCATCAATGTCAATCTCACCCAAGTCGTTGATGTGATATAGATCATGAACATACTCTTTAGCTGTGAGACCTAGATTACATCTTGGAACTGAATCAACTGCGGGTATAGATCTATGAGTTACTCTACATCTCTAACTCTATACAGAATCTGAAATAGTTCAATGAACCTTGAAGTTAACATGCCTCACCGTCCACATCACTAAAACACAGATTGAGGTGAGACCTAGAGAAACACATGGTCTCCCTTATAGAACTCCAAAGACCACTATCTATTATTTGAATATGAGTAATTATAGATCTACGTAGTCTTCAACACTAATTGATGATCCAAATCTTTTCAGTAGTATCTCACACCAACACTGAACCCATGAGTGCTGACTCTCCTGCATCAGTCCATCAAAGTGGTGACTTTCTAGGTCGCCTTTATAGAGCCTTGAATGGCACTATACATATGACAGAGTGGAGTGTTTTATTATACACAAACTACACTAGTGGTAGTTTGTCCTCCCAACTAAAACCGAAGTCCATGATAATAGGCCACAACATGTTCTCAAAAATGTGAATAGTTCTCTCTATTGGTCCACCCATCTGAGGATGAAATGTTGTGAACAAGCGTAACTGAGTCCCAAATTCCTCTTCAAATTTCATCATAAAATTGAATGTTAATTGATTATAATGATTTGAAACCATCATTGATGGAACTAAATGATTCCAAACTATCTCCTATATGAAGAGGTGACCCATGCTCTATATTGAACTCGTCTCCCAGCTGGGTTGGATGCAGGCTGACATGGAGAGTTAGTCAATGATCACCAAAATGGAATCATGTCCCACTGACATACATGATAATACCATCACGAATTCCATCAATACCCTATCCAACATCCTTTCCATCAATTAAAGGTGTTGAGAAAAACCTGTTGGAACCTATTGCTCATCCTCCTCTTACTGGCATGTAAGACATCAGGAAACGAACTATTCTACTGCATTCTTCATTTTGGGCCACCCAAACTGACATTGGAGGTCCTTGTAAACCTTTTCCACAACTAGATGTACCACTAATAGGGATGTATTGAACACCCTAAAAATTTCCTCCCTCAAAACTACTTGTACAATTGTGTGCCCTGTGAAAATAATGACGTGGTCTCAAAATATTATATATCCATTTATAGCATATTCATTGGATTACTATGTATGTAGATTATCACAGTCATCATCCCCAAGATATCCCTTCTTAAATCATTGTAACTTTGTATGGGTGATTACAATCGACTAGAGTTATGATCCGCCATATCCATCCACATAGGATAACTGTAACGAGGCAAACTACATCAACACCTCATCCAACAATTGGGAAATTGATCTTCTGCTGAGGGCATCTGCCACCAAATTCCACATACAAAGAGTACAAATGATCTCAAAGCCTTAATGTTGGAGGAAGACATTACACATCCTCTATCTAATGTTCAGATCCTTCTAATAGAAGAGATACATGATACTATTGTGATCAAAGTAGATAATAAACCACTCTTGCATTATGTAGTGTTTCCTAATAATCAATGTGAAGACTACTACTTCCTACTCAAGATCATTGGACATGTTTTATTTATCATGTAGATTCAACTGTATTAAAACATATGAAATAATATATGAATCTGCATCAAGACACAAACATGTCTGATCCCTAGTGTATCACATATCACTACATACACAACATCTTTCTCTAGTAATCTCAAGACCAAGGTTCTCATCATACTCTACCTGGACAACTAAAAATCATGTTGGAACTTATTCATCCACAAAAAAGGATTCTCCATTTGGTTCAACAATGTCAGTGGTGTTAAAAACCTAGATAAATTTGTGAAGAAATATATTTTAATTCCCTTCCATTACCAAGGAATCTCTACACCTCCATCCCACTCATAGGCGGCTCCCATGTTAACACATGATTTAAATGGATGGGTTAAATACCACTCTATCTCATATGTTAACTGTCTGAGAATGTGGAACAACTGATTCTAGATCTTTCACATTATGTTATTTCCATTAATATGGTTCTCTCACTGTATTTAATGAATTATCATTAAGTGTATCATGTTCTCCTTCACAGATGTCAAGTACAAAAGGATATATTCAATGAATTATACCAAGTTCTAGTCTAGGTATGGATTGAAGATATGGTTTATGAGTCAAATAAAAAATACTGAGGCATTATTCATTCTAAATGGAATTTCCATGTAATTTAATGATCATAGAGGCATCATAATTCCATATTTGGTATATCCACATCATGTACTCATAGTTGGTGATAACACAGTCTAAGGTCATCCTTTGAGAACCAATGTGCCCTCTCAACAAATCACAATGGTTTTCGATCCCCATATGTTGATACATTATCGTCACCATCAACTACATCAAGTGTTGTAATTCAAAAAACATCATCATTCTCCATTATTAATTTTGGGAATAAAATATGGGGGTGTCTAATGGTGAAACACAAGGTATCAAGATGCCCTTCCTCTGAAAATCCCCCAACTGAATCCTCATCTCATGATGCTCTATGGGAGAAATTTGTTATGTGGGTGACGATATCCATTCCTACCCAGTTTGTATATAGAGACCTAAATCTATCTTCTTGCATATAGGTAATCCTAGAACAGCTTCAGGGAAGAAATCATTATACATCACCAATATTACTGGAAACTAGATGCTCATGTCATCTGCTTTCCCAACGTTCGTGCTTGTCATATAATGAAAAAACAATTGAACTCACATATGAATGAGTTCATCCTATACTTAATAGGTCTCTTTTTCAGAAATAATGGAAAACATCGTCCCATTGCTATGTGCACACCACACCCAACACATGTAGTAGTCAATCTAGGAATTGACCGAAGATAAACTATCCATAACAAGAATTACATCGTAAGGCTTAGACCATGCAAAAAAAGTGGTTACAATAGAATATCTCACCTACAAGGGTTAGATATCACTATAAAAAAATATTTTTGATCATCGAGTCTCCTCTAGTATGAATTTCTAAGAGGAAGGGTAGATTAAATGGTTCTACCAGAATCTCAAGGTCTGATACTAGTAACATCGAAAGAAAGGAACAACTAGAATATATTTCAATTAGTATGATTGCTAAGTTAGCGCAGTAATAGATCATATCACTTATAATCACTAGATTTCCAAGTTCATCATAATCAATCACAAGTAACTTTCCCCACGCCTATCGTATAGCTCCCTGAGCCATCCACGGACAACATGGGGGAGGTAGTGGTAACAAGTTGAAACATTGACCACCTCTCACTACTCTCCCAACTCCTCTTCCTTATCTACCAAACAGAAGATCTACCTACTCTGGCATCCACATTTTCCTCAGTGGTCTATCCAATGTCTCCCTATTAGTAGCTTGATGAGTTAGATAATCTCGAGAGAGATGTCCCCTTCCATCGCATAGTTAAGAACACCCCTTCCTAGGTTAACTAGATCCACCATGTGAATGGTGAACTACATATCCATTGTCTTGGTGAATCATTATGAAATTTCATCGACTTTCATTGCTCATTAATGAATCTATCCACCACCAAAGCTCAATCATGCACCCAAACATAAGAAGGAATAATTGGAGGGACAATACTAGCTTAGATGTATCTAGCCATACCTCGCATGATGGTTCGAGCCCAAAAGTATTGATCCCTAACCAAATCCATTGAGTACATGGAATAGTGGGTGAACATCGATGAATAATCATCCACTATCATTCCACTATACTTGAGCTAAAAAATATAATGTATATGGGCATCTCTCAGCCTAACTATGGAAAAAAATTTCTTGAAGAGGATCTTGAAAACTTTTTTTTGAAGGATTTACCACATCATGAGGCGATATAGACAAAATCCACCATCTCCATACTGAAACCTATATATGGATCTCTGCTAGGATCACAATATGATTGGTTGGTGTCATGATTAGTTGAAAAAATGGTCACCACATTAATCAAGTCCTCATCCACATGAGGTTCAGTCTCAACACGAAACCAAAGGGGTCTCTGTGTCAGAAAATCAGGGAGCATGTTCAGCATGTACTCCTTGTTTGCTGGTATTATAGGAACTCTGTGGTGCACCATAGATGGTGGAACGAATAGTGAACCACCTGTGGGTAACATCTAGGAAACAAGTCCTTATACTAATGCCTCTTCATTGAGGGGGTGGGGGTATCCAAATGAAGAAGATATTGAATCCTAGCTATTATATATCATAAAGGCATCCTATAAGAAAACAATATGTACCATGGTTAATGAGTATATCTAGATAGATGTCTCAAGAAACACATGCAACCACAACCCATTATTATATGATTCATGTACCATTATTTATCATGCAACATGTTCTCTTCTGTATCGAGCAGAAAAAAAGGTTATCAAAGTCCTGGTTTATGGATATATTGGCTTCCACACCAAGAGTAGAGTCTATATAATTAAGGATGAAATCAAAAATCATAACACTATTTATACAGTCTAATCTCACACATGCCCAATCCTATGGCTATTTTGACCGTCATTTGATACCCATCTATCACTACCCATCCAATTAGGGCTCAGTCTGTGACTCCCCAACCAAAACATCAATAGGCCAGGGGATGGTGAAAACCACTATGGAGCCATATCACTAACATATGAGTCATTTCATTAGTACCTATATGAATTCTCATGTCCCCAAACTACAAATTCGAAAATGTAAAAGAACTACGTAAACCATTAATGCACACCCCTATCCCACAACAAGAGTAAAATAGTAAAATTAATGTATAGAAAGGTAAATTGGCCCATAATACAATCCCACAAAAATAAATCAAGTAAACAAGTTTTCAAAACTCATACATAGATAACCCTACTCGATCTATTGTGATGGTGGTGATCTAATACTACAGTTTGATTCCATAAGATTACCTATGACATTTTGTTCTCATAAATATCTGTCTGGTCCGGGTCTGCCCTATGAAATGTCAAAACGTCTCTCATATAATGAAGACACAACACGTGCGAGGAAATACCATATAAACGTGAGTATATCAATACCCAGTATGACACCTCAAAACCAAAAAGTAATACATAACGAAAATGGTGTTGTTAGATCTATGAAAGTATATATAAATAGTATATGGTAATTATTTCCAGATTATACTCAAATCAAACCATATACTATAGGTTATGTTGTAACTACTTCATAGATCCTCTTGTGATTTAGTCTGAAAAATTACATGCTAAATTCATTTAGGAGAACATATTACTGAGTTCGATAGCACTAGGGACATCCTTCAGATAGGTGTTTCCCATCACAAACCACCATTATAGCTAAATATTTATATTTACTGAATGATGTGGGGAGAATATGATGCATTATTGAAGGATAATAGTAAGGGAAACGGCGTATACCAACAACTAAATCCTTAATAACTCTCTTAGAATAGAATTTACATTACAGTAATATTGGATTTTTGAATAAAAATGAATATAAATAGAGAAAGAAGACTGAATGGGGGATCCTACACCAGACCTCTTATAAATTCCATCAACTCCATAGAAGATGTCTTCCTGATGGGATCACACTATTATGAGTAGTAAACAACACCGACATTTCATTGTGACAACTATAAGGAAGAATTTCTCCAATGAATCTCATTTGAGATATTGTGGATGAGAGAATAAATTCACACAGAAGGGGAGGGCTCACGATGAGTAGTAGTCACACCCACCTTGTCCCTTGACCTAGGGTACTACATATGAAAATTGTTTGTGTCATTATAAATTCTGACATAAAACCAATATTGTTCTCATAAGGACAGATTCATCGCAATGATTCCAATGCTGTAGTCAGTTCTTTAGTTATATGTACAGTATGAAATAAATTTTAATTTTAGTGAAAAGGACTTATCTGGTTTTGGTTCGGGTAAGAGCCAACCCGCCGGCTGACCCGACCAGGTTTGGTCGAACCAACCCAACATGACTAGGCCCAATCCATCCAAAAAAGGCTATTCCTGCTATTCCTAGTGGATTGTGGCATAATGTGATTCTTTTTTATCCCGCTAAGCCGTTGGAATGACATGACTCCCCTATCCGGCTTGATGGTATATAGGCTAGCCTAATGAAACGTACGCGACCTGCCCTACCATGTTCTCTCTAGCTCAATGCATCTTTTCCATGTTATACATTGTCAGACCATTGTTTCAGCCTCCCCCAAGGACATATAACTGTGTGGACCATTAAATAGATCCATTTCACATTTCACACAACCATCTTGTGCTCCTCATGGTGTCGGCATGTCCCACGGCAGGACAACGCCGTACCTTCTGTGTACAGTGTTTCATGCTCTGGTTCTTATTTTTTTTGAAATAAATGAATATATAATGTCCTTGGGTCATCTTATTCATCACCATGTGATTTTATCCACATCGCGATTTATCTTGAAGTAAAATCCATAAGATGGGGATATCTCCCCAATAACCTTCATTCGTTTGTCATTGTTGTCGTCGCACCATTGCTAGGTCTTCCGGACATTGAACCATTGATTTTGGATCATTGTGTGATGAAATGGGGGAAAAATGAAAATCCATTCATAAACCCAAAATAACATGAAGATCATCATCGAAGAAAATAAAAAAGAACAACCTAATGAATGATCCTCAATTGTTGTTCAGTATTTCCATTATCCATTCGATAAGAATGATCTTGAAACAAGAATAAATTCTCAATAATAAAATCCATAATAAAAAATTGTAATCACAGACCATACTACAAGAATGATTAAACCAAACATCACCATGTATGTTGGATAATCCATGATCGTCATTGATTTTTTAGAACGGGGAAAATAATCACAATGAAAATTCCAAACCCTAATTCAGTTTGATCACTAATGAAGAACATGTGTCGCGTCATTGTCATGGGAATGATAATTTTTATATGAGGATCATCATTCATGATCTGCAAATCCTTATGTTTTCATTTGAGATATTTATATCCTTTTTCCTCATAGGATTTCTGGGGATATACTGATAACCATGAATTACATAACAATGGTTTTTTAAAA
Source organism: Viscum album (assembly GCA_963277665.1). NCBI lineage: Eukaryota > Viridiplantae > Streptophyta > Magnoliopsida > Santalales > Viscaceae > Viscum > Viscum album. The sequence continues at coordinate 939,217,708 of OY728143.1, read as the reverse complement.
GGAATCCTCTCATAGTTGAATAAAAATATTTTAATAAAAATATTTTTATTGCTGTTACATCAAAATTATTTTTTTCATAGTTGTCCTACACTGGACAAATGTTATGCATCATCAATTGTAAACACAATGGTTTGAATGCAAGTTTGCCTTCATATTTTTGTTCCAGACACTAATATAGATGTTATTCCACTTTTTTCAGAAAACCATTTCCTCCAAATTAAATTTTTATTTCATTTTGAAAAGATCCCACATAGGGTAAAATGTTAAACCCTGCAAAAGAAACTAGCTACTGCAGTAGAAAACAACCATGAGACCAATAGGAAAAACATACCCCACTAGGTTGGTTGCCCAGCTAGATCAGCCCAGTACTTCCACGCTATGAATTTGATGTCGGTGTCTGGGTGTGAGGGGACAAAACCCTCTAACATGGTTGCAAGAAAATCCATAAACTCCCATAATGAGTCCCTAGCAACTAGAGAGACAAAATCCAGGAACAAAACATCATGTTGAGATGTGTATTAGGCCATATGTTCTAGGCTGAGATTCAATGGATACCTCCCCTGCTCAAGTCTCTCCCACTCCTCCACTGTCAAGGCATTATCCCCAAGTCTTGACCTACTGATCACTTCTTTTGTAGCATTCCCAAACTTACTAAACGCCACTATCATCAAATCATTAAGAACCATGGGTCTCATAGTTTCCCCATTCTTTTCACCCAATGATGTATCCACCTCTGAGGGGATGAAGTCTGAGAGAGCTTCTGAAGAGGTCCCCTCACAGCTTTGGCTCAGGACCCCCCCAGAGAAATTCCCTTCCTTCCCACTACTCTAGTCACCATTGGTTTAGGATGGTAGGAATAGTGTTTCTTTTTATTGGTCTTCTTCTTTGTAGGTGCTAGAAAGTCCCCAAAATCCCAGGAGTATTTTTTCCCTTTCTTCCTGCCAGAGCGATTTTTCAGAAAACCATTTCCATTTTATATTAAAAACAAAAAAGTTTTCAAGATTTTTTTTGGGAACACCGGGCCTCAGAATCACACATCACCTCATCACCAAGTCTCATAAATTTATCAATTAATATATAAAAATATAACTGTGGATATCTAAGTCATTGTGGTTTTTTATATAACTCATGTTACCTCTTCCTTCCGTTCCATGCACATGATATTTTGATTTTATAAAAAAATTACATTTTAATGTATTAGGATATTATGGCCTCTTATGCATTTTGTGTTTCCTATAATACCCTCAATTGACTGTAATTTCAGATTTTATAATTTTATGGTGTTACATTCACCCAACCTTAATCAAATTTCATCATCAAATTTTAAAATAGACCTTAGAAATATATATTTTGATATTTCATCTGTTTAAACACCACATCTTGAGAATGGTTCATATAAATTCCACTAGAAAGATATATTGGGAAGAAAAAAGGATATATGGTCTAAAAATAACCAGGCCATTGAGTATGAGGACATTAGTGGCATGTAGGGATACATATAGAGAGGAAAAGAATATATATTTATAGGGTGTGATTGAGGACATAATTCAAAAACAATTGAATGATCAATGTAATTTTAAGGGTCTAAAATCCATAAATCCATGATGATTGAACATACCATTGGTTCAAAAATAATTACTGAATTAGGATAACATATTATATTCAAGTTCTTAATGATTCATAATTATTTTAATTCATTAGAATAAAATGAAATTTAAAAACAAGACATATTTCAATGAACATAGTTATCTTCTATTATTTTTGTTGTTATCAACTTCAAATTAATCCAATAATTCCTGAAATTGATATCTAACAATTAACTTTGATCCATTAAGGAGTGGAATATCATTTTAATGGATAATAATTCCCCTACAAAAGTGACATGTGTAACCATTTATCTATAACTATTCTCCAAATCTGAAATGGTTAATATATTAATCTATAACCCTAAAAACTGATACTTCTTCTTTGTAAATAATATTTATTAAAAAAATATATCAACTAAAAATAATGACATGTTATCTTTGACATTATTTTGGTTAGTAGATGGCATTTATCACTTATCATCCTTCAATTAAGAGATAATTACCAATGGAATTTCAAAATTTGTTGGGATGTCACTCGACATTCTTGTTGTCCTTTTGAGAATACATGCCAAAAAATAATATGGACAACCCTTAAAATATATCATTAGATAATCTTTTTACAACGGATTTTTTATAAAACCTCAACACATAAATACAATATCCATTTATATCTATATAGGTCCTTCGTATTCCTTAGATTTATCCATATAAAGATGTAATTTACTTAGTTAAATCATCAATTCCCCATATTTAAGGAATGAAACTAAAAATGGATCATTAAGATGTGTTTTATTTTCATCCTTCATAATCATCATTTTTCCAAAAAAATAATTCGATATATGTCCCTCTTTCCCTAAAATAAATCAATTTCTCATACTATTGAGACACTTTCCATGGGGAACTCTACAATATTTCTTGCATTAGGGAAATCAAACATTCATCTCTCTATGGTCTCCGCTAAATCATATCTTAGTAAACACCACCCATGTATTCTTTTGAGTGTTTTTATATTGGTTAATTCTTATCTTCCCAATCATTTTTTGGGAAAAATTATTACGCAAGAACATGATATATTTCACTCTTATGGAAAACTATTTTGGTTTTTCATTATCATCACCTTTACCTTCATGTTGAACATTAACATGACTTATTTAGGTTCCGACAATTGACTAAAACTAGAAACCATAGTGTGAGGGTCAATAGTCGTACTATGAAATCAGTATGATAATTTATATGATATGTCATCAATGAAACCTAATTTAAATCTATATAAAGTTAGTTTTAACCTAGGCTAATAATTTTCATAACAAATTCAAATCCTTCATAGTGGTTTTTAATTAAAGAGTGAATTGTCATACATGTATGACATGAGACTTTCAAACTAGGTGCGTCGTAACACCCATTTTCATAGAATGGTTATACCATGTCAGGCCCAACACACATTTTCAGATTTGATAACCCTAGGTACATTTATTTTAGATCTATGTCAAAATTTAGTATAAAAAAATGTATATATTTCTAGGAATACCAAATTAATCTCAAAATTAGTAAAATTGATAGAGTTTCATCAATACTTATCTTAAAATTCTACCATAGTGTTATGTTTAATAATCGTTGTTTTCTAAAACCTATTTATACAGGATTCTACTAAACATTTATTTATACCGATGGTAGAGACTTGACCACAAGATGTCTAAAGCCAGTGTCATGCTTCCATTACAGTAGCATGATTACCAAGAATGAAATCATGAAATACCAATGAGTATAGTAGTATTTTTTAATAAAGATACATCAATGTACAATGTATTGGAAAAAAATAATTAAAAAATAATTTTATTTATCATGGATAAATTTTTTATTTTATCCAGTTTATCCAAACATATCATTTATAATATTTTAATTTTGTTCATAGGAATTGGAAATAATATAAGGGTGAGCTCAAATGCTTAATTAGGGTTATGTATAGCGAAGGTAATAATGAATAAATGAGAATAATAAATAAATATTATAAAAACAGAACACACTAACATAAAAACAATAGGGTGAGAATGAAATTCTTTTATAAATATTTTAATAAAAAAATATAATGGATAAATAATAATTTAATCTAAATGAACGAAATGCCTATTTCATAGAATTACTTTTTCCTTCATACCAGTACGTTTACACTAAATACCTTCTACAATATAGTTTATCATATCTATTAAAAATACATCTTAGGATACAAAACCAACTATCCCCATTACACTACAGAGTCATTGAGGGGTTGTATATAATTGGTCCGCAACTATGTCTTATGTATCCAAACAATTCCTCATATATCGAATAATCTATTTATAAATTCACCATATCAAATAACGTCAAGGATTTCAAGATACATAATTATAAAAATTTATGTATTTAATGAAATAATAATGATGTACATTCTATAAATAAAAATGAAATAATGTTTTTGTAGTAATTATATCCATAATAAATTAAATAGCTATTTAGGGTTATTTGAATGTTTAATGATTTATGGATATTAAATATTTCAAGGGGACTAATAATGTAATCAAGGAAGTTAATTTTTAAGAATTCATTGGATAAATAATGTAAAAACAACCATGGGGAATAGTAAGGATTGTATCAATAAAAAATATCTCATGTTGAGTAAAATAAAGTGTATTTGTATTTGATGAATGGAAATACACTAAATATAAACTTTAAAAATATTATTCATGAAATGAACTTATTTATGTTGAACGAAATTAATGTATTTTTATTTGGAAATCCATTTTAAATAGTTTCCATAAATGTTATCCATTAAAATGCCACATCAAGTCATGGGATTTATATATAGGTTCCCCGATCTGGTTGGTCACAAGATCGTAAGCATGCCTCCCAATACAACATAGGCTACCAACTAGTATCAAGGGTATACTTTTGATAATGGGGTGACTTGTCCTCTATATATGAGTAATACATCATTGGAAAATAATGAAACAATAACAACAAAAATAATATAACCATAACCAGAATGATATTGATATCATAATATTACCAAAAAAGGAAAATTAAATATCCAAAACTAAAAGCCATACATGTCCTACTAAAATACGTCCCATGTTCCAAAAATGAAATCCCAAAATTTAAAGACACTCACCACTCCCTTTGAAATATTGCAACATATATGTTCTATTTATCCATGCTCCATTCCAAGTCATCTATCTAGAATAGGCCCTTTTCCTTGACCCTATCTTGTGAAAACGAATTCTATTTTGGTATAGATCACACAATCCAAATTGGGTGTGAGTATAACTTAGTGGGCCACCACTAAAAGTGTAAATAACAAAATCCAATCAATAACAATGTCTTTTGTTGTATAATTATCTTAGTAAAATATAAATGTAAGAAGTCGTCACATTATCAATTATTCTTTGTCTAACAACACAAACCTCCCATGTTCCCATGTGAAATGAGACCTTAATACCCTCATAAGTCCATTCCGTACTCTATAACATGTGACACTACCAATTCACAATTCATGGAAACCTATGGGATTCAATTACCCATGTCATTTCAATTCATTATATTGACTAAATGGAACTATAGTTAAATACTAATTTATTGGGTGGAGATCATGTTGTATAGAACCCAATGAGTATTCATATTATCATCCATAATTTTACATCACATGGGTACTTTTAGAGTTAATAATTATCCCCTGAAATTTTCTGGCAAGCATTGGGCCCATGAATTACATGATTAAGACCACATGGGTATTTGAACCCTTAGTCTGTGCCCCGAATCCCGTTTATCAATCCATAAAACATGATTATTTGGAGCCTCAATCTTTTTCACATACTCTTATATCAATATATTACATATATATCAATATCAAGTGTTCTAAAATATATAAAAAAATGATATTAATTAGAATTTTTCCTCTTATCACCTTTCATAATCACAATCTTAAATTAATAAATTCATCAATTACATAATCCAATTTCCATTACTTTTATAATAATAATAACTCCAATTAAATTAAATTTAAATTAATTAATTACATGAATTCCATTAATTAATTATATAATTAGTTAGCCATGGAATATTAATTAAAGGCTTCAATAATTAATTAATCATCTCAATTCCTTTAATTAAATCATCAATTAATTAATCCATTAATAAAAAATTAATCCAATAATTAATTTAATCATAATTGTATTTAAAACCCATTGAACAAAAACATCTTAGTATATATAGGATACTCATGTTATTATATAATCAATGAATATCAATAGTTGGGGGGATGAGAATGGATGTAAAATAAAAGTGTTTGATGTTGTATGTAACATATTATTTGAGTAACTCTTTTTGGATTGTATAAAAGGGCATACTTGGATGGAGTACATTGAAAAGTGTTTCTTGTAAGATTATGTGAGGGATTTTTATGATTTATTTTGAATATATTAGTTCATCCAATGTGGATTGGGATGTGTGAGTAAGTGGGAGGATTGAGTTATTATTTATAGTGGAGTTAGTGTGGTATTCGTGTAAATTTTTTAAAAGAGAATTCCACCCACGTTTTTCCAATGGCATGTGGAAGAAATAATTGACACATTTGGATTTCATTGGAGGATAATATCAATCAATTGACATAATATGTATTAGGAAATATATTATAGGTCATTTTAGCTCTTAAGATTTTGGTTTAGTTCATTGTAAAGATAATTTTCTCTTAATAATTGTAATAAAATTTAATTGCATTCAATAATATTGTTGGTAAAAATTAGGTTGACCATGTTCTAAATAATTAATTATTCAGATTCCAAATTTTAAATTTATTTTTATAGATTCGATTCAATGAAGTCACAATAATTAATTTAATTTTAGCCACATAGACGGGATGACAAAGAGGAGTATTAATATAAATGTTTTCAATAGTTTGAGATGAGTTTGTATATAATTTCATTCTGATATTGATTATAACAAACAAAATTTTACAAAAAATTTCTATAATTAAAATAAATTTACATTGGTCAAAATATTGTAATATATTTTATCTTTAATAATTATTTTTATTAAAAATTGTTTAGAATTAAATTTTTTTTGTTTTTCAGTAGTCAACTAAAATATATAAACATCATATAAAAGAAAAGAAATCAACCAAACTTGATTCATTTTTTTTTGTATTTCAAAAAAATATTATTTTGTTTATATATAATTTATAGCACTCCTAAAAATGTAAAAACAATTGGTTCCCCACTAATAGGATGTATAATTTTCTTGAGAAAAATATCATTATTAATAAAAAAAATATTTTGTTTAATCTAATATTATGACTATATAATCTATTGGATGAATGTAAAAAAAGTTATTAAATATATAATTTATATGTTTCACTCATATCACTCAATAATTGCAATTAATATAAATTAATATGACAAAATAGCATTATAGAAAAATATATTTTTCTATAAAAAAATTCCATTATATTAAATTGGTTATTCTATTAATTTCTAATTAATTTTAACAAAAGAATTTATTCTATATTTTTTTGTATCATATATACTTATAAGTTAGTTAATACTATTCATAATTAGTAATTTAATGGTTAAGATATATTTTTATATATGTAATAATATTTTTCAAAAGATATTGTTTTTTAGAGAAACTAGATCTTGCATGTGACACATGATATCCTTAAAAGCCTTTATTTCAGGTAACCCAATATAACTCAGTACTACATGTATTAAAATATATATTGAATTTATTCAAAACAGTAAAAATATCTCAATGTATCGAGATATTATATTACATTACCTGTATAGTGTTTCTTTCATAATCACTATTTAATAAAACAGTATAATTTTAGATTTTCCTGGAACTACAAGTGTGCTCTTTGAGATATGAGTATTGGTGGATCCGTATAAATTTAATGAAATGATGACCTTAACACATCACTAAAATGTTTTCGAGATCATTTTATTTCTATGATTGACATGATATTATCGATATTTTTTCCACGACCTATCTCATTTAACTTAATATTTTACTACACAGATGATTAAGTTATCAAAGTGTCAGAAGTAGGGTTATAGTTCAAAACAAATTATTTACTTGATGATGTTGTTGAATATAGACCAATTTATTATTCTCCCAAGGGATGGAATTATAAATGTCATGTAATATAATGTAATTTGTTTTTGTTTGGAGTAAAAATGATGCCAGGATCATGTTTTTTTCATATAGGTTAGGTTAATTATGAAATCATTAGTGGAACTACCATACTCACTACATAGATATATAATCTAGTGTCTACTCTCTGAGATTTTTGTGAAACCTTATCTTATGTTAGAGTGTTCTTATATAAATTGAACAATAAACCTCTATTATATCATTAATTGATGGGACCTGAATGTTAAGAAATGTGTAAGGGTGGAGTATCTACTATGTTTTACATTGAGAATATGTAAACACCAAGTAAATGATTCTTCAAAAGAGATTATCTTATCCATTAGATATAGGTAGATCCCGATATTTTTTAACAACCCTTAAATGAATTGTAATACATAATGATCATAGTGGTTGACTTGAGAATGGATTCCTTTATGTACCACGAATCAAAAAATTGTTATTTATTAGTGTAAAAATTCTTTCTATTATATTGGATAACACGTGGAAATGGTACTGAGATAGATTGTTTGGTTATGTATTAAAAACTAGATAGTGGTCACATCATACCTTTGTAGTTAGTATGAAATTACTATATTATCCATGTAAATAATATTTTAGTAGTCCTGATATCCATCATGTAAGAGTTGATAATGGGATTCCATTACATTAGAAGGGAGGTATAAACTATTGTAAAAAAGATACACCATGAACTTATGTGATATCATTAGTGTCCCTGAATGAATATTGATATCATTAGGTTTGTTTCTTATTTCCTTACTAAAAAATGGTTAAAGGATAATTAGTAATGTGTTGGTGGTTTTCTCCCATCACATAAAGTTCCCATATAGAAGTATGATGTTTCCATGTTGGACCTTGGGATGGGTTTTACCAGAACCTCAGGAATTTGTTACATTATATAGGAAGCTAATTATCTTCCGAAAAAAATGTTTTTTTGCATATTATAGATCTGAGAGAGTGACTATATAATTAGTAGGGACACGTAATTAAATGATATAGTACACAAATATATAGTTTTCATGGTAGTTTTTTTAGTGTGAAATAATGACTCTCATAATTAATCTATAAGGGACTACATAAGTCCCCAAATAATTAGATAAGATTGAGAAAATAATTCTATCATCAAGAAGATAGGTTGTCATTTATAATGATACATATACAAGAGGATAGGATCAAAACATATGTTCTAGTCTTTTGAGAAACATAGAATGAGAACCATGGATTATTGGAGTTCATATAAATATTTATGTTATTGGAATATTTATATATGGAATCCATTAATAATCTACAATGATAGATGTGACCATCACTATTATATTGGAAGCTGGTAGCTGAGGTTGATGGTTTTGTTTATAGTATGTTTTAGAAGACCTCATAGAGGGTGTAACTGATCAAGAATTAGTTTAAAACTAGTAAAAATTGGATATGATCATATGAAGACTTTATGTTAATTAATTTTATGTTCCCTAATTGAGACCATTTATTCTTATGAGTTTCACTGTCATTTTTTCATAGACGTTTTCTGTAGGAAGGGAAAATAGAACAATATTGTTTTCAATCATTTGAGAAAAACTAACATTTTGTGAAAAAATCATGTTGACTAGACCATCGACCACATTATTGAGGAATGATATATGTGTTCCACATTTATGATCTTCAAAGTCATAAACAAAATCCTAAACATGATATGGACATTAGGGACATTGATTAAGAGAATGATTCAAGTAATTGGTAGCACATGGTGTGGATCATCAACAAAAGAGAGGAATTACATTGTATAAGGATACTACCCCATGCTATGATCCTATGGAATTATATATAGATCTTGGAAAAGACCTGGGTGTTAGAGATATTCACTTTATTTTATTGGTATAACTCATTTGAGGGTGACCTCTATATAAATATCTTCCAGATTATAAGTCATTGAAGGGGTAGAATTGAAATATTTTCTATTCTAAAATGATCAAAAAAATATTGGATATAACAGATCAGTATTTTGATTCAATACGTACAATTTTTTTAATTAAATAATTACATAAATGAATCACTTATTCTTTCTTTAAGGGTATATTGGGATATGAATACCTGTTATAAGGGAAATCATAATAATTCATCAGATTTCTAATAGATAATAATAAATTATATGAGTTCTTTAATGATGGGTTAGGTGTTCTGGATATGTGATATTGTCGTACACTACATTTATAAGGGTAAAAATTATTTATATGGGTTATATAAGGCTATGTGCCTTATTATAATATATATTTCATAGTAACAAAGAGTATATTGATGTTTCATAAGGGTAATATAAATTTTACATAAATATAAGAGAAACTTCATAAGGGTACCTTTTACACTATTAAGGGTAGATATGTCATTCAATAAGATGTCTAAGGGTACTCAATTCATTTTGTAAGGGTAGATCCTTACGGTTTCTTGATGCATCAGGGTAATCTAATTCTCTATAAGGGAGAATATATGTTTATGACTTGTGTAAATGTAAAAACCAGTACCCTAACACAATAATTATGAGATTAATTTGGGTAAACCATTGTGTTCAAACACATTTCCTTTTAAAGAATAAAAAAAAATAAATGTTGTATTTTTTTTTCATATCCTCCTCTCCAACCTATAATCCTTTTCATGAATTTGAAATCTAATTATCATATGAATTAATTTTATTGTCCTATAAAAAAGTATAACCCCATATTTTAAAATATTTTGTGAATTTAAATTAATTATTAATATCAAGAACAAAATTAAAAGAAAATTTTAATTTGAGAATATCAATTTTTTATGAACCTCCTCATTGATTCATTAAAATCACCGGAAAAATCTAATAACATTGTTTTTGTTATTAATTAATGTTTTAGAAGTCAATACATTAATTAATTTGATTTAAATAATGTCTTCCTAAACTAAATAATTTTCTCATCTGTTTTACATGATTGGAAGAAAAAAAATTTCATATCATTAGTTGGGATTGAAGTAGTAAAAAAGAATGAATACCCAAGTGGTAGTTAAATTCATCTACCTTATTGTGATGATAAAATAATAATCTTTTTCATCTTTTTCTAATGCATAAAATTGAATAATTTTCTCATAAATGATAAAAATATTGAAATTATTCAATGGGTATATTGAAATATTATCCCATGTTTTTTAAGGTATGTTATAGATGGGGGAAATTAATACCTCATGTAAATTAAGTTTTCCTATATAAAATAAATGATAATCTCAGGATATATCATAAAACAGTAATATGGAATTTTTCATGATAGAGAGTGATACTATCACATGTGATATTTAATTTTAATTTTATAAAATATAATTGAATTATTTCTAGGAACCCTAGGTTGGTGGTTTGAGAGGATGGATACATAGAAATTATTTAGGTGACATTTCCTTGATAAACCGTGAATTTAATCATCAATGTATTTGAGGTACGAAGTTACACAATCTATAGGGTCTTGTATATGAAATTTTAATATAATGTTGTCTAATCTTGATGGCCCATGTTTTTATGTGATCTATATTGTTTTATGAGTGACCTATAGTGTTTATTGATCTTGGGAATATAAATATTATATCCTCCTTTGGATTACTCAGGATATTACATTTTTTTCATTTATATGCATTATATTACTCCTAATGTTTCATATAATATGGAATATTTCAATTGATATCACGATCTTTTTGTCTCACCATTTAAGCTTGTTGAAACTTATTAGGGGATTATGGTGAGATGGTAGTGGTTAAAATGAATTTAAACCATTACTCATTGATGATATTCTTGTCATTGTATATCCTTAAGGTAGGGTAAATGATTTATTTATGTCCATAATGTTTAGAATTTATATCATTATAGACGAACACATAAAAATGTATAGTTATTCAATATGACATGTATATATTAATTTTATGGTTATCTTGTTTATCTCTATATAAGGGAGTGCATATGGGACTGGGTGGAAAATTGATGGGTGGTGTAGTGTTATAAAAGATGAAAAATGTATCTGTGGTGCCTGGAATAGGACATATAATGACCATTGTTTGTTAAAGGAATGTAGTTGTACAAATAACTACCTCTATTAGGTTAGAGAATTTTATGTTACTAATAAATTCATTCTTCATATATGGGCATGGTGTTTTTCATTACATATAACAGTTTCTCTGACATACATTTATATCCTTACCAGCATCGAGCAAAATAAGATAAGTCTATGGTTCATGGAGTCTTGGTTAGTGAATGATAATAACAACAATTGGGAATATATGATTCTTGAGTAGTAAATTTCTACAAATATTAAAATCATATATATTTTTGTGATATTGTGAAAATCAAGCAAATGTGTTCTTCTACATAATTGATTACTCACACCCTACATGGGAATCATGATGTATGTGCATAAAAAATTTATAGAGATCCAATTATGAGAAATATCTCAATGATGAGGACTTCAGTTGAAAGATCCCAAATGATAGAGGCGATTCCGGGTTATAATTCATATATTTTTCTTTTACTTACTCCTAAGCACATAATTAAATATTGTTCAACTTACAACCTTGGATGCATGATTATTCGAAAATGTATGACATAAATTCCATATAAAATTTTTGATATTTACTTTTCAACATGATTACTCAAATTAATAGATTATTTATATAATCTTGAATAATAATTTTTCTTATGAAATGATACTGAGTATATAGTATCCCAACTGATGGGCATGTACTCCCACTGCTACTTGGTAGACTCATATGTGTGGGGAGGTACACATGAGGTCATCTAAAACTCTAGCCCTAAACTTATGATTTAGGTTAGAGTGTTACAAACACCACAATAGTGCAATGTGTTATGAGAAAAATTAATATAGTTATCAATCACTATCACAACAAATTAATCAATAAATGTTTCATACCCCCTCCAATATTTTCAAATGGTCCCAAAAACAATAGAGTCCTCTATTTTATGTAATTACTATTTCTATACCTTTTTATTGATCATTTTTACCATAAATGAATCATAAACTATTTAATTATATTATATATATTTTTTAATATAAAATGTTCTCTAACCCTATTCAACTTATCATATAATTTTTTATATTAAAAATATAAAATCCAATAATATAAACATATAATGTTTATTACAAATTACATGGAAATAAATAGATCACCCAAAATAATACATATATATATATATGAAAATATATAAAATAATACAATTAGTCAACATTCGTTCAATCTTGAAATTTCATTACCATAAAATTATCATTGTAATAAAAAGAAAAAAATACATAAAAATATTACCATATGCCCAAAAAATTAATCAGATACATAGAAAAAAACATATGATAAAATGTTTGAATATTCATGATCTATAAATATTGTTCTTACAAAATTCACTTAAAGAGTCCCCTATATGAGAAAACTAATATCTATATACTAATGAAAATTGAGTTTGTGGATTTATTCCACAACAAAATTCAATGATGCGTGTTTGAGAACAAGATACTTTTTTTTCAATCTCTTGATGAGTATTCAAAGGAAATTTTTTTAGTCATTTGTACAACCAATCTTACTCCATTAGATTTAATACACAACCATAGTGGGCTAATGATTCAACAATTTTTAAGTATTTGTTTCATTATATATTATTATTTACCATTATTTACCATTTTTTTAAAATATGTTAATTTATTTATGCATTTTTATTTAAGGTAGAATTATACTAAAAATTGTAAAATACTATTTTAAATAAATTAATTACATATTAATATCATATATAAGATAATGATACATTAATTATATTGAAATTTTAATCTTGAATATGTTGAATAGGGAAATTTATAAGGCATTGGAATATTTAATGATTCATTCTAAATGATACCAGTAAATTATTCTTTGGATTTATTATTGTGTGAGATTAATGTGTGGATTATGATTTTTCATTTGAATAAATCACTAATACAATGATTATAAAGGTTATCAAATATATTGAAAATGTGATATATTTGAAAGATTTTAATAGTTCAGGAACTAAAATCATATTATATGAAAAAATGCATCATAATAAATCACATTTAACATCTGAATAAGAAAATTCACATATATAATTTTATATGGGTTAGATGAAAGATATGGTCCTTGGATAATGTCAGAATCAATTTTCTAGTTATTATAGAAGAATATTTTTATCAGGAAATTCTCCATAAGTGATTAAATTGGGATCTACATTAGGAAAACAATATAAATGCACTCTTTTGTATTATTAACTTAGTGAAAATATAATTTAAACCACTTTTTAAAAAATATAATAAAAATAAATTTTCCCAATATATGTGATTAAAATTCCAAATTACACTATCAAATATGTTATGATGTGATTATCTATAATAGTAAAGTAAAATGATGATGTCATGTTATGTACAGGTTATTTGATTCACTACGTGATACTAAAAAATAGTGTTTTAAGGACACAATTGATTAATATAAATTCACATGTGATTAGACCCCAAAAGATGAGGTTTATAGTAAAATAAATCCCTTATCTATTTGCTATATCATGTAAGATAATAATACAGTTTCTTATAGCTAATATATATTTAGTGAATTGGTTTGTATGATCAAGTCCCCTATTATAGATAAAAAAATTTTAATAATTGGCGAACCCATGGGATGAAGATTCCATATTCAATGTATAACATTTATATTAAATAGTTGTGATGGGATCAGTCAATTTCCTATTCTTTAATAAATTATCAACATAAGTCACCATAAAATGGTTAAATATATCCCAAAACATCAAATAATCACACACAAGAGATCACAAAACCCGTTAAACACTATTTATGGGTCCATCAGTTTTTTTGACCCTAATGTATCATGAAATATTGAATGTGAAACTCATACAAAGAATTATGGGGAGACTGAGAATATTAAATTCATATTTACTGGGAGAATTAGGAACAGATTTGGAACCCTATTTGATAGTTGGGAAAGAGTTATGAAGTCATAAATAGAATACCTCATCTTGTAAATCATGTAATTGATTTTTGTGAATTCCACATATATTTTTACAGTATTTTTATACATTCATGATGATAATAAAATATTATAAAATGTTCATGATAATTCTTTATGTCCTTATAAAAGAGAATAAAACTCATTGTAATGGGGGATATATTTTCATTAATTATTTTATAATTATTTTTTAACATAAATTATTTCAATCATTTTCCTTTCTAGGAGAGACAATGAAAATATTTCCACCCCTATTATTGATATCGCATATTTTTTTTCATTTATATAATATTTCATTATTCAATTGATATCCATTTTCTACATTTTAATCACCCAGAAGTCATCTATATTGTTTTCATCACCAGAAAAACTATCTTCACAAAATTCCTATATAAATTTTCAAATTATATGGAGAAAGGAATATGAAATTCTTATTCAAACATTGTTATAGTAAAATAGATGAAGAAATTTTAAGATACAGAAAAAAAATTTATATTAAAATTATAAATTTAGAAAAAATACCCCATTAAATTTATTGCACCAATATTATAAAACACATTAGAATTATAAATACAATCCTTAATGATGAAAATATATTTTAGTCGTATCTATATCAATCGAAAATAAAATTTCATATTCACAAAATTTATGAAAATCACAGTATATAATCCTAATAATGAATATGTAATTACCCCCTTAAAATATTTATACATAAAAAACTATCATAAAGAAAAATTATTTCCTTGATAAAATAAATTAACAAGATATTTGATCAAAACTACCATAAATGTTGAAAATATATATTAAAAAAATACATTAAAAAATATAAAACTAAACTATACCATTAAAAATTAACTGTAATAAAATATACAAAACCAAAAGATTATCCAAATTAAAATACATTTATAAATGGACAACCCTTTTATAACATCTTATGTTTTTATGAAATTTATTAAATAAAATTATTTAAATGAATTTATAAAAAGATTATCAAGAAATTACATTTCTAATTTCATTATATTCAACACCATGTTTTTCTTTCATTTCACATAACATCGAGTTTTGTTGATAACATGTGTTACATGTATTATTGAGTCATACATAATAATAATAGAGTTCTAATTATTTTTTAACATTAGATATCATAACATGGACATTCTATTTATGGGAGTGGAATATTATTAATATATTATGTCTAAATATGGTTTAAAAAATTAATTTTAATCACCTAATATATTTTAAATTCATAAGATAAAATACATCTAGTTCTATGTTGAAAAAAATTATTTTTCTAAAAAAGAGTTCTATCACATTTTAAAGGAAGACTAGTTTTAATAATATTAATTGACAATTTTAAAAACTTGTTTAAAAACATAATTTAGTTATTTAAATAAGAATATAAAATTTTATTTGGATTATATTTTTTTTATTATTCTGAGTGATTCCTTTTTTGAGGAATATAGAGAACTCCAAAATATAAAATAGAAAAAGGTTTTTTTCTATTTTATTTACATTGTTTGATTATAATTCAAATTATTTATCTGGTTTATGATTATTAATCATAAATTTATAAATCCAATTGAAGTAAAATTATTAAATTTCACATTTAAATTTGATAAAAATACATTTTAATATTTTTATCTTTTCTCGTCACAATCCTCTTATCTACCAGAATATGATAGATTAATATAATATTAATTTTATCCTCTTCTATTTATTGGAATTTTAAATTGGATAAAATTATATTTAATCTATATGAATTTTTTGAAGAATAAATGAAACTTGAATTTTTTTTACAAGAATGATTTTTGAATACATTTTAATTTAATTATAGTGATTAAGGTAAGAAAAGAATTACATGATGAATAAACAAAGAATATATGCTGTATAAATGAACCAATAATTATCCAACATTAATTTTACAAACATATTTAGACCATAAACACTTTCATCCCAATTTTAATGCCTAATTGGGATTATATTTCATGAAATTAACATATATAACATGTAATGTAAAGAAAAATGGAAAAAATAAGCCTTCATTTCCATTAACTCTTAGAATGATTTGGAGTAGGTAAGAAGCTACATACGATTGAATATATGTATTATTTTGGTAGATAAAGTTATCATTTTCCATAACAATTTATATTTCATTTTTAAATATGATATAATTAAATTTAATACTCATGATGCAATATCATAAGAGTTATTTAGCTAATTATTAAATTAAATGAATGATATTTAATAGATTGATTTAAAAGTAATATTAAAAAAATCATCTTCCAAGTGAGTTTCAAGTGTTAGTTAATATAAAATATTGTCTTTTAAAGTAACAATTTATATTAGAAAATTAAAATATTTACAGATAAATCATAAACAAATTGTCACTATAGTTAGTGTTATTTTAGTTTTTTACATGTTACATGTGATTATATTAACATTAATTTCTAACACATATAGAAGATTATTTTTAAAAATTATATGTAATATTTTATAACCGTTGGGTATAAATTATCTATTAATTCTCACATTAATTTGGTCATAATGGATGAATTACATTGGCTAGAAAAGTAGCAACATAAATGAAAACTAAAAATGAAAAAACCAGGGAATCGTAATGACTAAGGAAAATGATAAATGCGTTATTATTTTTATATGGTGTGAGAATATTTAGAAAATAATTATTTGTTAAAAATTATTTTACATTTTTAATTCACATTTTTCAAGGGTGACATCCTAAGAGTGTTTACCTTCTTATATTTACAATAATTCAACTCCCCCACCACTATTAAAAGGAAGTGGCCATACCTACTGATTCACACCTCTCAAATATTTTTTTATCACCCAAAAAACTGACCATAAAATCTCAAAACTCTATTATATCAATCAGTAACACTAATTGTTTTGTATAAATACAACGAAGAAGTTCATTTGTGAAAAATAAATGGAGTTACATGAAAATGAGGTGACATTATTAAACATGCATTTCATTTATTATTTCATTCTAAGACACCTTCATTTGTTTATATTATATCCTTATAGAATCATAAAATATAAGAAATATCCTAATATTTTCTTATGTAAAGATATCTACATACACCTATACACACATAAATAAAATGGGTAATGAAATTACAATTTGTCTTTATATCAGGTTATCTCTTAAAGAAACAATGTAATTAGTTTATTGATTTCCACCTCAAATGGTTGGGAATTATGAATCAATAGTGTTTTAAATGATATATATTATATTTATAATATTTTAATAAAAATTTAATTTTTAAATAACACAAAATTTATATATTTGTATTTTATGTGAATATGATAACATCATTTAGGCATGAGTGGGATAATTCCTCTTTAAGGCGATATGAAATTTTCCCACATTACATAAAATGTATTATGGATAGTGTAGTTAAAAATATTTTAAATAAATGACATAAATATATATATATATATATGATATTACTGACAAAATTACCTTTCATTAATTTAATATATAATTTTTTTTTCTATCATTTTAGAACACTATAAATGTGATAACATCTTTCGTGGATGAGTGGACAACATCATTCTATAAGCAATGCGATTCCATTTACAACACATTAATTGTATATAATTATAGAAAATTAAATAATATCTTATATATTACATAATTATCATTATGTAAGGATAAATTTAAATTAACTTCTTTCCATAATGATCATTGAACAATGGGAATATTACACTTGTGTACATACGAAAAACCATCTCTGTAATTGTAACACTGGTACAATTTCCAAAAAAATCATTCATGACTGGTTGTAAAAGTATAATTTCTATATAAATACGATAAATATTTCAGGGTAATTATTATATATATTAATATAATGTACTCCTTGACCATAGTCAACTAACCATTGTCATTTAGACATATAAATAATAGATGGTCGAAAATTGTGACTTAAAATTAATTATTTATGTAATTTTATAGAACATTGTAATAAGTGAATTAAAATTAATAATAAACATATGATGTTTTTTAGTATAATAAAAGACTAATATATTATTAATATTAAGATGATAAAAGAACATTTGACTTGTCAAATTCAAGGTAAGGGACATCCTCTTAATTTCTATTCATTTAGGAATTTCATGATATTTAGAACAATATTTATTTTATAAGGGGTATATAAATACCATTCAAAATTTATATCAAAAATCTATAAATTATATTTTTATTTAATGTTTTCTAATGTTCCTCTTTCATGGGGATCATGATTCAAATGTTTCAATGACCTTTCATTGAATAATAGATTTCATTTCAAAAAAAAATCCATGATATCAATTTTATTGATATGATTTTATATTTCTATTCATATTGATATAATAGTATTTGAATATAAATTTTAGGTTTTTAGTAATTTAATTCAAATTTATAAAATTAAATCCTTTAAAATGATTTAATGATATTATATTTCCAAATAAAAAAATTAATTGAGATATTTTTTAAGTAAAAATACAAGGACCGTTCATTTAATTTTGGATTTTATTTGATATATTGATTAATAAAAGATATTAAATTTATTCAACAATTATAAACACTATTTCATAATTTTTGGGAATTTTGGTAATGAATATGTTTTATGAATGTAAAAGTTGTTTTTTTATTGAAAATTGATTTTTTAAATAGAGGAGATTTTTTTTTCAAAAGTTTTTTATATATGTTTAAAAATTGGTTATAAAAGGTATTCATCATTATATAATTTTTATAATGATATGGTACATGAGAATTATATGAAATGGATAATTCTGTTTCATATTAAATATTAGGATTCCTAGATAGTTCCAAGTGAAAATGTTACATATTATACATGTGGTGGCATAAATAGCACCTGATGAGACCATTAGAGAGTATAAATGAGGTATCAATGATTAAAAAGGGTAGGTTTATAACATCCTTCCAATGCATTGGGTGTGAAATTCAACTTCATGGTTATTTCATTTGTTGGAGGGGAATTTTTTTAATTTGGTCATTCATATATTACAATTAAAATGGTTTTTAATGTCTTTAATGAATATGATTATCTTAGTGATTTATAATCACATACACTAGGGTTTAATGATTTTATTTGATCAGAATGTGCATTTTTCATATAAATTTTTTTAATTTAATATTTGTAAAAGTACATTTTTTATAATGGTAAATATTATTTGTGATTAAATGTTTTACTAAATTAATAGATTCCATTATTTTTATATCCTTTATAGAGGTATTATTCTCATTACATGTTATTAATAAAAATTATTTTGTTTATGGATATGACTGTAATAAAATAATTAAATATTAATGTGGTTGATATTATCTCTAAATATAAATAATGATTTATTGATAATACATTTATATTTTGTAAAAATTGGATTCTTATCAAAATAATCCACATTATATTTAATGATTTTTATAAATGAGTTATGAAAAAAGTCTCTAAAACATTAAACCTGAAAAGATCCAAAATGTGGTAGAAGGTAAAATGATTTACAGAACACTTTGTTATGTAATTATTAAGGATTTATCTTTATATTTAGTATTAAAAGAATGGTTTAGACAATAATAGAGGTAATTATTGTGTTAATATAACTCCCATAGTAGGTTTTACTTTATTCATAAGTTTAACTGATAAATAATTTTATGATTTTCAAGTTTCTTTATATAAACATTGTCTTCTAAGATTGTATTTCCATAGTAGAAACAAGAAAATTTTAGTGGGAATGAACCTTGACAATAATATATTTCCAATACAGTATCACAAGATTTTTGGAATTATAATAGAAATATATAGATACGTGATGGCTCAATTAACATAAGATATAAATATTGGTAAAAAAATATATAGAGTAACAAGATCAATTGTGGAGGAACATTTCTATAGTGGATCATTTTATAATACAACATCCCCCATCATCAAATTGATCATCTGAACTTGCATCATTGAAAAGTTGTATCAATTTCATAGAGGTGATATTTTATGTCATGGGATGTTTATAATGTGAAATGGTAACCATTTCCATTAATTATTTTGAAGGTGATGTGGATCAATGGATTTCTTTGGTTAATAATTCTAGATAGAAAAATAAAAATGATTTTGAAGAATGGGAAATATTAAATAATCTCTTCCTTGAGAAATATGTCCCTAATGTTGTATGGATTATGATAGATGACCAATTACTGGAATCAAACAATAAGGATGAAGATGCAGTGTCCTTGTATAAAGGAAAATTCTAACGATTAGCTAAGTATGTTCGTGATTTTGTTTGATACACTCATTATTAAATCAATATTTTTTTATACGGATTGAAATCAACTCTATGATGAAATATTTCTCGAAAATAAATTGATGTTATGAGAATACTATTCTTTGTGTTGATAATGTTGAGATTTAGTTTTTAGAAACTTATCATCCATGAGATGATACGATTTAGGAAAGGTCATTGTGGCAAGAAATTGTAACACCCTGAGCTTCCACGATACACCTCTCTTTCAATAATGCAATAGCTTGCATTGTACGCAAGTTCGAGTTCTAACACACCGTAACTAATCAAAGTAGCCGTTATGAATAGTAATAACCACCTTTTAAATTTATAGAAATTTTAAATTTCAAAATGGACTTCATTTTTGTATTCCTAATATTGAAATTAGCCTATGTTGAATTTTTTGTAATTTTCCGAGAACTTCCAAATTTTTATGAATAGTGAAAAATACTTAAAACAACTTTTTTAATAAAAATAATTTATAGTGATAAGTTATACTATTTAGTGGTTTTAAGGTATAATTAGAATATATTTTTACCATTTTATCCAATGGTGGTCATTAGAATTAATTTAACATTGAAATTGGACATAAACAATTGCCAATCTTTTGATATAAATTGTTTTTTAAAAACACGCTATTTGTCGTAACAGCGGGAATTAATTATAAAATTAATTAATGCAACTTATATTTTTGGAATTGTTTAAAATAGACATCATTTTTGAATTTGGAATATCAATTATAGCTTAGGGTGAAATTTTGGCATTGTTCTGAAAAACTTCAATTTTTGATGAATAGTGAAACCACTAAGTGGTAGTTAAATAACTGATTTTTCGTTTAAATGAAATATTACCACTTCTTTGGTTTGATTTTCAAAAAATCCGACATACATGATTGTCATTAAGAAGTAAAATGTGGTTCAATGAGATTAAAATAATTTTTTGGTGAATAGTAACTTTTAAGTTCTTAATCGCGATTAGAGGTAATTAGTGTAGTTTAAGGTAAAAACAATGTTTTAATAATATGATATGAGCTTGACACTTGTCCTACTCCTATTGGATGAGTCATTGCCGACCAAGACAACCCATGTGTCAACTTGGGGACCCCATGGAGCCACAGTAGTTGGAAAATGACATTAATATATATTTATTTAATGTTAAAATTAAATTGACACAAACATGAGTTGTTTTACTAAAACAGTTTTTAAGTGGGGTTACACGAGTCCAAATTTTGATTATAAATATTCATTAGAAAGATAAAACGATTTCCTACATCATAGTATTTTTTTTATAATTTTTATACATTATATAAATTAAATGTTTTATGACATCATGATGATGCAGTGATGACCTCATTATTTAACTATTTTAAATAAAATGAGAAGATAATGCAAAATCCAAGGCATAAACTGGTACAAAGCCTATTGGATGAGGCGATTTAGAACCCTTATCACCTTATCCACGAATTATATAAGTTTTGGACCTTTAGAATCCGAAAAGAATTGTATAATAATGTAACATTTCAATCTTTCCAAAAGAGCCCCTCCTCTCCACTTATAAAATGCCCCCACCTCTTCCACCTTATTCACACCTTAAAGCCATTTGACTCGGCCAACCTCTGCCCAAATAATCTCCCAACATCCCCCTCTTACTCCTAGAAGCCTCACTTTGGGCCGACCTCTTCTCAAGGAAGACTTTGGCTCAAATCAAAAAGAGTTACCCGATTTTGTGATAATGTCTTCTCTAATGTTGTTTTGTATTATTTTTCTTCCTCAACCCCCATAAACACTTTTTATTCATTTCTTTTGTAACAAAACCAGTATCCTCAATATACTAGGATGTTGTTATAAGAAGGATTCGAGCTACACTTACACACACATACATCTAATGGTTAAAGAACATACAGTTTCTGAGGATGGCGAATTTCTGCCTCACGAAACGATGATTGTTCAAATTCTTTTAACACCTATAATGGTGGCCATTTTGATGACACTATTTTCATATATGATATATATATTATGTTTATGTTTTCCTTATGCTTCTTTATTTCTCATTTATGGCATAATTTATGATTTCCATTATGGGTAAAACGCAATAATTTCATTTTAGGAAGTGCGGACAACCGCCCCCTCAAAGTGATTTGAATCGTTAATGCCATATGTGGGATGTATAAAGGATGGAGTAAATGGTATTATACACTATATTATACTGGAATTATATTATACATTTATATCATTATGATTTCGTTCCATTAAGTATGAAATTGAAATAAAAGTAGCGTTAATGCGTACGTACGGCTTACCGTCTCCATGAACGGTGCATTTCATTTCTTACCTATAAATGTTACGTAATATTATAAATGAATGTATATACTGGATATATATGATATATATGACATCTAAATCATGAATATAATTCTGGAGATAATGGATATTCTACCACATAAACAACTTGTAATTATAAGAAGTTTATTGTTGACTTAAGTACCAAAGATCGACAAAACGACTGTTATTAACTGAAATAATTACATAATGTTAATATCATTGTAATAAGTGATATAAAAAGGATAATGAAATTGAAAATGGTTTTTAATAAGGTATATATTAACTCTAGTTTATTATTCAGGAGGTTAAAGAACGGTTGAGTCAAGTCAGACATGAGGTAAGGGAATTTCTTAACCCAACTTTCAGTATTTGGGTTAATCTCCTACTTTCAAATTATGTCATGATATTATTATTTCTTATTTTGTATTATTTATGTGTACCTATAGTGAATACACATAATAGATCTATTTTATTTTAAAAATGATCTTTTTACGAACTTCGCCTCAATCTCCTTTCATTGAGTCATATTTGGTTTGTACAAAATTTTCTTTTATACAGTGTATAAACCCCTTTGAATTTTACGTTTATTCAAAAGGAATATTTTTTATACGAAGCGTTTTACTAAACGACAAAAAGGGAATGTTCTCCTTTCCGTACTTATGCGACGACAACGACTTCTCTGCCGCTATGACCATTATTTGAGTTTCGGCTTCCTTTACATGCTATCTTTTTATTAATGAAAAATAAATACATAGTTTTATCTTTCTTTTATTTTGGTATTGAAAATGGTTTTGAAAGAGTTTTTATTATATCAATGTGTTGTATTGATATCTTATGATTTAAATGTGGAAATGTAATGTTTCCTTTATGCATGTTTTATGTGATACGATTATGTTATGGTTGATGATATGTTTAAACATATTCATATGAGGAATGTATTGGACTTAATAAGTGACAGGTGGAGCCCGCTATAGCTCCTCGATGCATCGGTAGGTCTCATGAGACAACTAGACGTGGAATTGGCCAAGGACCTTTTCCAATTTGATTTATGGTTTTGGCCGAGGCCTTAATCATTTTAGACATCTTGGACGAGGCCTTGACAAAATGTTTCAGAATGTCCGGCATTATACATTCCCTCATTATGAAAGTGGTTATTGATATTTCACGTGATTATTCGACTAGTAGAATATCCATGTGAATAAGTAAATGGCATTATCTCATTTTACTTTTTCCATATTATGTTTAAGTTCATGTTTAAAAGGCTTTTGTTTTAGTTATACATTGCCTTAAATGTTGATGTTTATTTATGAAAGCTTACACAATATTGTTATCCTTACTGAGCATCTGCGCTCACCCCTTTCAATGTTTTAATATTTTGTAGGATGTGAAGAAGTATTTTATGAATGACTTGCAGGGTTTGTCAGAAGAGGATATGAGAGTGGACTATGGAGTCTTTGTTATTGTATTTTTTCACTTTATGATGTAATGTAACGTTTACGAATGTATCTAGTGTTTCCAATGCTACTAAACTAATCGGTCTTTCGAGACTGATCTTTTGTGATCATACCAATGTTACGAAGTAATGCACCGAATCTGGGTAGCTGGGGTCGGGGCGTTACAGTTGGTATCAGAGGCAGTTTAGTAATAACATTGGAAGCTAGATTTAGAAAAACTCTAATTAGAGCACGTAGACCTAAGATGAACTTTGAGGATTAGTATAGAAGAACTTCCTAAAATTTTTGGTATTGTACAGATTTTGTGAGTTTTCCGAGAAATACATCCCTGTCTAGATACGAGCAGGTAGAGGCGGCTCTGGCACAGATGTACCTAGGGGTAAAACCCAAAAACACCGCTTTGAGCTAGACTCGAACGGGAACTGGTGCACGACAACGGGCCTTGCTGCACTCTTGGTTACGACACTCCCGGGGGATATTCTTTGGATAATTCCCATTTTCTTTACAACCCACTATGAAGGGTTACGAGTATATACTTCCTCAAAGAAAACATTTTTATAATTATGGATTATATCCATAATTAGTTCAATTTATGTTAAGTGTTTTACAAGTATGGAATTATGTATTCTGATTCATAAACTAATCCAGTTTATGCCATTGTTTAGAAATGGCGCCTAGTGGAAGGAATGGAAACCGTATCAATGTGCGCACTCCGTGTAGGGATTTCCCTCCTGCTCAAGATAATAACTGTGGATCTGGAGATACAACTGGTGCTGATCAACTTATTACCATACTGGGACAACTCACTCATGTTATGAATAATAACCTTACTCGTATGGAGCACCTTGATCCGCAACGTGGAGGATCAATGTTAGAACACTTCATGAGGAAACAACCACCAACCTTCAATGGGAGTAAAAATCCTATAGTAGCTGAGCAATGGATTAATTCCATAGAGAAAATATTCCATGCCTTGGGGAGTAGTGAAAGGGAGAAGGTTGTCATGGCAGTTTACCACCTCACTGGAGATGCCGATCAGTGGTGGTCTCTGATTCAAAACACAAAGGAAGATGATGACGTATGGAATATGGAATGGAGGGAGTTCAAAGAGCTTTTCTTTGAAAAATACTTTCCTCATGACCATCGAGCAGATATGGAAAGGCAATTTCTGAGTCTGAGGCAGAAGAAGGATGAGAATGTCGCAAAGTATGAGGCTAACTTAACAAGGATAGCGAGGCATGCTTCCGATTATATACGTAACCCAAGGAGTAATATTGATCGTTTCTTTGATGGGTTAAAACCATTTCTCCGTCGATCTTTAGTATCACAATCCTTCTCATCATACGAAGATATTGTCTCATGTGCTATCAAGACAGAAAAGGAATTCTCTAAGTCTTATGACAACAAAGTAAAGCAAGAGAAGAAGAGAACGGTGGAAACAAGAGACAGATGAAGGGAAAAAGGGAAAGAAGGATTTTCCATTATGTGATAATTGTGGGAAGAATCACCCTGGTACTTGCCTAAAAAGAATGGAAGTTTGTTATAAATGTGGAGAAAAGGGTCACCAGGCTCGTGATTGCAATGGAAAGAAAGAGGCTGTCAATGTTGAATGCTACAATTGTAGGGAAATGGGGCATTATGCAAATGAATGTCCTAAGCGTCAAGGAAACTTACCTCAGAAAAGGCCAAGGGATCAAGGACAATCTTATGCTGTTACTACAGTTGATGCAGAATAATTAATGTATTGGTGCTTTTGGACTCAAGGATTATATTCTGGTTATTAGAATAATGTGATATATATATATATAAGGATTGTACTTCAGTACTTGTTGATTTCAGTAAGGTTTTAATATGATGAAGATAATTATATTTTTAGTATGTGACAATAAGAGAAACTTTACTTTTCTTGGGGAATCTGATAAATTTATTTTGGAATTAAGAGACCTTTTAGAGAAAGTCTGGACAGAGGTATTTTGGATAACTATAAAGGTTGGAGTGGATTAAGTTGATCTTTGGATAGTATTGTTTAAGGTTAAAAAAATTTATGATGATTATTTTTGGAATATTATGATACTATAGTTTTAGGAAAAGGACGACCTGTAGGGTGGGGCATAACCCGTCGCGTCGGACAAAGCTGCAGGAATCGAACCCACAACCATAGTGCGACAAGCCTTTATTTCCTACCACTAGCCTACAAGAAGTCCCTGGTTATTACAAAATAGTTTTACTAATCTAAACGGTATGTGTTAACATTTGGAACCTTATACAATTAGGATAAATAGAATATTTTTGAGTTCCGTTACCATTTGGAGTAAAAGTTGGGTTTGTGGTAAAAATTTATTAACGAATGAAAGTATACATAACAAGTATGTATATTCCCTTACATTCTTAGTAAATCTCCTAAATAAATTCCTCAACATTATAAAAGGTAACTTAAAACAAAAATGTTGTCGGTTAACTTTTCCAACTGGGGATTCAATGACCGTTTAACCAATCACAAGATTGTGATTTTCTTGTAGTTAAAATTTCTCCTAATCCTGTTTTCTATAACTCTCCATCAAACCTTGATGTTTTGTTTCTCCTCCATATCCATATTTTCATAGAATCATTGAATGGGATATATCGGGTGACCTTTGTACTTATTTTGCTTTCTTTTAATGTTATATATTTATTAACCTTATTTCCGATGTGGGTTTTCCTCAAAGGTATTTTCTCTTTTCAACCTTTTATTTTCAAAGAAAAATTTCAAATTGCGAGGACGCAATTTATTGAAGTAGGGGAGAATGTGACACCCCGAGCTTCCACGATACGCCTCTCTTTCAATAATGCAATAGCTTGCATTGTACGCAAGTTCGAGTTCTAACACACCGCAACTAATCAAAGTAGCCGTTATGAATAGTAATAACCACCTTTTAAATTTACAGAAATTTTAAATTTCAAAATTGACTTCAATTTTGTATTCCTAATATTGAAATTAGCCTATGTTGAATTTTTTGTAATTTTCCAAGAACTTCCAAATTTTTATGAATAGTGAAAAATACTTAAAACAACATTTTTAATCAAAATAATTTATAGTGATAAGTTATAATATTTAGTGGTTTTAAGGTATAATTAGAATATATTTTTACCATTTTATCCAATGGTGGTCATTAGAATTAATTTAACATTGAAATTGGACATAAACAATTGCCAATATTTTGATATAAATTGTTTCTTAAAAACACGCTATTTGTCGTAACAGCGGGAATTAATTATAAAATTAATTAATGCAACTTATATGTTTGGAATTTTGTAAAATAGACATCATTTTTGAATTTGGAATATCAATTATAGCTTAGGGTGAAATTTTGGCATTGTTCTGAAAAACTTCAATTTTTGATGAATAGTGAAACCACTAAGTGGTAGTTAAATAACTGATTTTTCGTTTAAATGAAATATTACCACTTCTGTGGTTTGATTTTCAAAAAATCCGACATAAATGATTGTCATTAAGAAGTAAAATTTGGTTCAATGAGATTAAAATAATTTTTTGGTGAATAGTAACTTTTAAGTTCTTAATCGCGATTAGAGGTAATTAGTGTAGTTTAAGGTAAAAACAATGTTTTAATAATATGATATGAGCTTGACACTTGTCGTACTCCTATTGGATGAGTGATGGCCGACCAAGACAACCCATGTGTCAACTTGGGGACCCCATGGAGCCACTTTAGTTGGAAAATTACATGAATATATATTTATTTAATGTTAAAAATAAATTGACACAAACATGAGTTGTTTTACTAAAACAGTTTTTAAGTGGGGTTACAAAAGTCCAAATTTTGATTATAAATATTCATTAGAAAGATAAAAATATTTACTACATCATAGTAGTTTTTTTTATAATTTTTAGACATTAAATAAATTAAATTATTTATGACATCATGATGATGCAGTGATGACCTCATTATTTAACGATTTTAAATAAAAGGAGAAGATAATGCAAAATCCAAGGCTTAAACTTGTAAAAAGCCAATAGGATGAGGAGATTAAGAACCCATATCACCTTAGACAGGAATTATATAAGTGTGGGACCTTTATAATCCGAAAAGAATTGTATAATAACGTA
Source organism: Viscum album (assembly GCA_963277665.1). Taxonomy (NCBI): domain Eukaryota; kingdom Viridiplantae; phylum Streptophyta; class Magnoliopsida; order Santalales; family Viscaceae; genus Viscum; species Viscum album. The sequence goes on along the minus strand of OY728143.1, from coordinate 939,188,751 downwards.
ACATTTCAATCTTTCCGAAAGGCCCCTCCTCTCCACTTATAAAAGGCCCCCACCTCTCCCACCTTATTCACACCTTCAAGCCATTTTGCTCGGCCAACCTCTGCCTAAATACTCTCCCAACTTCCCCCTATTACTCCTAGAAGCCTCACTTTGGGCAGAACTCTTCTCAAGGAAGACTTTGGCTCAAATCAAAAAGAGTTACCCGATTTTGAGGTAATGTCTTCTCTAATGTTGTTTTGTTTTATTTTTCTTCTCCAACCCCCTAAACTCTTTTTATTCATTTATTTTGTAACAACACCAGTATCCTCAATATACTAGGATGTTCTTATAAGAAGTATTCAAGCTACAATTACACACACCTACATCTAATGGTTAAAGAACATACAGTTTCTGTGGATGGCGAATTTCTGCCTCACGAAACGATGATTGTTCAAATTCTTTTAACACCTATAATGGTGGCCATTTTGATGACACTATTTTCATATATGATATATATATTATGTTTATGTTTTCCTTATGCTTCTGTATTTCTCATTTATGGCATACTTTATGATTTCCATTATGGGTAAAATGCGATAATTTCATTTTAGGAAGTGGGGACTACCGCCCCCTCAAAGTGATTTGAATCGTTAATGCAATATGTGGGATGTATAAAGGATGGAGTAAATAGTATTATACACTATATTATACTGGAATTATATTATACATTTATATCATTATGATTTCGTTCCATTATGTATGAAATTGAAATGAAAGTAGCGTTCATGCGTACGTACGGCTTACCGTCTCCATGAACGATGCATTTCATTTCTTACCTCTAAATGTTACGTAATATTATAAATTAATGTATATACTGGATATATAAGATATATATGACATATAAATCATGAATATAATTCCTGAGATAATGGATATTCTACCACATAAACAACTTGTAATTATAAGAAGTTTATTGTTGACTTAAGTACCAAAGATCGACAAAACGACTGTTATTAACTTAAATAATTACATAATGTTCATATCATTGTAATAAGTGATATAAAAAGGATAATGAAATTGAAAATGGTTCTTAATAAGGTATATATTAACTCTAGTTTATTATTCAGGAGGTTAAAGAATGGTTGAGTCAAGTCAGACACGAGGTAAGAGAATTTCTTAACCCAACTTCCATTATTTGGGTTAATCTCCTACTTTCAAATTATGTCATGATATTATTAATTCATATTTTGTATTCTTTATGTGTAACTATAGTGAATACACATAATAGATCTATTTTATTTTAAAAATGATCTTTTTAAGGACTTCGCCTCAATCTCCTTTCATTGAGTCATATTTGGTTTTGTACACAACTTTCTTTTATACGGTGAATAAACCCCTTTGACTTTTACGTTTATTCAAAAGGAATATTTTTTATACGAAGAGTTTTACTAAACGAAAAAAAGGGAATGTTTTCCATTCCGTACTTATGCGGCGACAACGACTTCTCTGTCACCGTGACCATTATTTTAGTTTCGGATTCCTTTATAAGCTATCTTTTTTTTAATGAAAAATAAATACAAAGTTTTAACTTTCTTTTATTTTGGTATTGAAAATGGTTTTGAAAGCGTTTTTATTATATCAATGTGTTGTATTGATATCTTGTGATTGAAATGTGGAAATGTAATGTTTCCTTTATGCATGTTTTATGTGATACAATTATGTTATGGTTTATGATATGTTTAAACCTATTCATATGAGGAATGTATTGGACATAATAAGTGACGGGTGGAGCCCGCTATAGCTCCTCGATGCATCGGTAGGTCTCATGAGACAACTAGATGTGGAATTGGCCAAGTCCCTTTCCCAATTTGATTTATGGTTTCGGACGAGGCCTTAATCATTTTAGACGTCTTGGCCGAGGCCTTGAAATTTTTTTTCAGAATGTCCGGCATTATACATTCCCTCATCATGAAAGTGGTTATTGATATTGAATGTGATTATTCGACTAGTAGAATATCCATGTGAATAAGTAAATGGCATTATCTCATTTTACTTTTTCCATATTATGTTGAAGTTCATGTTTAAAAGGCTTTTGTTTTAGTTATACATTGCCTTAAATGTTGATGTTTATTTATGAAATCTTCCGCAATATTGTTATCCTTACTGAGCATCTGAGCTCACCCCTTTCAATGTTTTAATATTTTCCAGTATGTGAAGAAGTATTTTATGAATGACCTGCAGGGATTGTCAGAAGAGGATATGAGAGTGGACTATGGAGTCTTTGTTATTGTAGTTTTTCACTTTATGATGTAATGTAACGTTTACGAATGTATCTAGTGTTTCCAAGGCTACTAAACTAATCGGTCTTTCGAGACTTGATCTTTTGTGATCATGCCAATGTTACGAAGTAATGCACCGACTCTGGGTAGCTGGGGTCAGGGCGTTACAGAAATAGTGAACAAACTCACTAAAGAGACTATAGTTAATCCAAAATCATGTTCAATATGTGATAATATAATGTTTTAAATTTTATTGATATCATCGGGAATGAGTAATAAATGTGGTAAATTTCATAGTAAAGATAATTAATTTGAGGAAAAGTTCCCATAATAATCATGGAAAAGATAATAGATAGATAGTCAACAGTAAGATGATTTTGTAACAATGAGTGGGGAAATTATGTGTACGTGTCGATAATGTTTTTTTCGCAAAGTGGAAATCATCATGATCGGAAATAGAAGGTCATGGTAATATATTCTTCTGATTTTGTAGTTGATTTTTGGATTTTTTAAGAGGAGTGGGAAGCACAAGGGAGCATGGATTCCTTTATAGGTAAACCATTATTTCATGGTTTTACACACTCATACTAAGGATATTGCATGAAATGATCATTAGTTTATTTAAGAATTAGTGGGGTATGATATGTATTTTTTATGTTTATATAAGGGATTAATTTAATGGGAAGTGTTCATTTGATTTTTGAAATATATTTTAAGGTATTCAATATTTGTGGGTTTATATAATAATGGATGATTCCAATTATTTTTGGTATATTCCTCATATATATAAGAATGTTATGGGAATGAAATTGTGGTTATGGAAACATACAAAGTATGAATGTTTCATTATATTAATATACAAAAAAATTATTACTAAACATTATGATAATGTTCTATTTAATAATTCAAATTTCAAATGTAACATCCTAAGATTTTATTCTATATATTATTTAAACTTTATTTAAATTAGTTTATAACTTCCATTAAACACAATGCATGGTTTAGATTTTTTTATACAAAGACAATTTATATCTTCCGTTTCATGTAACATTGAGGTTCGTTGATAATATGTTTTCCATACATTATAGTTTATTATTAAATAATAATTTAGTTTTTAAATAATTATTTAATATAGATGTTATCACATATCCGTTATATTGGATGTTTTGAATAGGACTAACTATATTAGTTTTATACTAGTTTATTTTTTTTACAGCCATCCAATAGATTTTCTAGGCATAAGATAAGAACAAATGAATTTTAACGATTAAATTAGTGTTTTTCTGAAGAATGTTTTTTCGCCCTCTAATTCCATATTTTTCTAAAAATTAATTTTTAAAGATTTATAAATTTTTTCCCGAAAATATAAAATATGTGTTGAAAATATAATAATATATTTTACTTTCTGTGAATTTTTTCGATTTTTATGAGATGATTTAGCATTTTGATGAATAGTGAAACCCATACTTTTTAATTGGGATACACATTTTAATCTAATATATTTATATAGGTAAATTAAATTTAAATTGATTAAATATTTTTATTAATTAAATTATACCGAAATAAATCCAATATAGTTCAGTGGATTCAATTTCACAATTAAATTGGATATAAAAATATTTCAAACATTTGAACTTTTCTGATTAAAACATATTATCTCACTGTGTAAGCACAATTAATTTAAAATTAATTTTATGCAATTTAGTGAATTTATTTTTTAAAAATGGATACATATATTGTTAATTTTTATTAAAATTGTAGCATAATATATGAATAGTAGTATTTTGATCGTAATGATTATCGAAAATGGTTATAATCGATTAAAATGATTAATGTGACAACATGAAGACATAATGATTAAAATTAGTATATATGTGTATAAATGACCAAAAACATGTCCAAACGAAATTTAATGGACTTATATAGATTCTCAAAAACTTATTATCAATTTTTATGTGTATTGAGGATAATGTTCAGAGATGGTGACCGATATATTCAATTATGTAATGAAAAAAATAAAAAGGGTCATTCCTTGCCTAAAGACATATAAATAATTGTAGTATGGAAGAATATACGTATGTTTTTAAAAAAAAATTAATATTAAAGGTGCATTATTTTTCAAATAATACTAATTTATATTTAATTTCTAAAGATTATATAATTACATAAAATTATTATAAAATGACAACTCATGGATTACTATGACAATAATTATTTAAAATAAATGATATTTCATTAAATGATTTAACATTACTAAAAATATTTTCTTATTACTTGGAATTTCTAACTGTTAATAAATATAATATTTGGGAAATTTATCAGAATTTTTTTCTTTTATATAGATCATATAGATTCATAAATAGTAAAATCATCGCTAGCACTGTTAGGGTTAAAGTAGTGTTTTTTAAAATATTATGCATTTCTATAAAATGTAATTTACAAAATATATATAATTTTTATTTTATAAATTATATGTCACATTTTTTGATCTATTCATTTAAAAATTCTCACAATTATAAAATTGAATTATTCTTAATAGAAGAATTACATATGCTAGATAACTTACTAACTGAACGCAAACCAAAATGATAAAATGTGGATACATAATGACGAAGGTTAATTTGATAAAGATGTTTTTATTTCATTCTATGTGAGATATTAGGTAGGCTATATTTCACATTTAATCTATTTGTTTTCATTTTTGGGGAAAATGTTGTAAGGGAGACAAACAAATATTTTTTAACTTTTTATATTTACATGAATGGAACTCCCACACCACTATAAAGAGGAACTCACCCTACCTACTTATTCACACCTCAAAATACATTCTGATAATCCAAAACATGAAAATATAATATCCCAAAATCAATTATATCAACCTGTAATCACCAATTGTTTTATAAACCAAACAAGGTATAGTTTTGTAAAAACTAAAAAGAGATACCCCAAAAGGAGGTGACGTTCGTCAAAGTGAATTTCTATTTTACTTCATTATCAAAAAAATAAAATTAATATTATTATATGATAATATAATAACCTCAGTATCATAAATATAGTTAGATGTTTTTATTTTAGTGGTGTTTCCTAGACCAATAAGCAGTTCCCTCAAATAGGAATGAAAATTACTATTCATGTGTACCGGGAACTACCACCTCACAGAACCATGTCATTTTTTACCACATATCATGGTTGGAAGATATAATGATAATAATTTATATTTTTTTAATGATTTTTTTCTCAATAATTATTTATATTTTCTATAAAAAATTCATCATTCTTATCGTTTTGTAGGAATATGATAACATCATTTGTGGACTTCTAGACTACCACCTCTACAAAGTAACATTCTATGTTCACACGTTACCTGGAATGTTTTAAGGATGAATTTAATTAAAATTATGATAAATTAATTACATATATAAGATATTTATTACATAATTATAATTATTTAATTTAATATATCATTTCATTTAATACTTATTTTCACACTGAAAAAGAGAAAACGTCATTCATGGATGTGTGGACTATCACCTCCTCAATGTGATGTGATTTATTTTTCATTAATATATATATATATATATAAGTATATAAGATGAAATTGTATATAATAGAAGATATATTTATATTTATTTAAATAAAAATTTTTCCTACATTATTTCCTAAACTATCATTGAATAATTGGAACATTACTCATTCATACGTACAACCTATCGTCTCCATGATTGTAATGTCCGTTTATTTTTAAAAACCATATTTAATGATTGGAATTATGTATATAATTTGCATTTATATATAATAATTATATAAATTACTATTATTCATCATATTTATATCTAATTAAAACCTTCATCATATTCCACCAACCATAATAATTTTGACACATAAAAATAATATAGTCCAAACACCAGACGTAGACTCAATTTCATTTAGAGTTTTATAATACATTTTAATAATTGATATAAAAGTAATGATAAACACTAAATAGGTATTTAAGGAATTAAATAATTAAATAAACATTATTATTCATGATGATAATGACTCACATGACATGTTAGACTCAAGGTGTGGGACTTCCTCTCAATTTCCATTCATTATGGGATTTCTTGATGTTATGATCATTTATTGAATTATAAGGGGTAAAAAATTCCCCTTAATAATTTATATAATAAATTTATCTATTCTTATGGTATTCCTATTATGTAAATTTTATCAATTCATGGGTCTTATGATTCAAAATTTTAAATGTGTTATACTATAAATTGATTCAAAAATTTCTTCTAAAATGATATAGATTTAATTTCATACTATTTTCCTCCATGTACATATTTTTGGTATTATTTTATAAGTCTATTTATATTGATATAAAATTATTATGAAGTAAATCTTATGTAATCATTTAATATCATTAAATTGTTTAAAAAAATTTATTTTTTGTGTGTTTTATATATAACATTTTGAAAATTCCAAATGAAATTTCCAATTATTAAAGTATACTGACACTATCATTTCATGTCTTCATGAAATGTATTTGATTTGATATTTAATTTTTATGAATATTAATATTATTAATTAAAAATCCTAAATTTATTATTTTTTATATTTTTGTATTGAATTTTATTTATATTAAAAGTATTTTTAGTAATAAAAATGGGGTTTTAAAAGAGGAGTATTTTATCAAAAAAAATTATATGGGTTTAAAAGTCTTTTTCAAAATGATTTTATGATGAATTTATTTTAATGATACGATAATTGATCATTATATGAAATGGTTGTTATTGTTACATCTTATAAATGTTATGGCCCATATAGCACCAGTTTATCCTGTTATAACATATACATGGTGTGGACCGGATAAGGGATTGCAATCATGTTATGACATGTACATGGGGTGGCCTAGATTGCATTGAGTGATCCTTTTATATATTAATAAAAGGGTAAGTATATGATATCCCTCTAATGTAATGGGTATGAAAGTCCACTATATGGTTATTCAATTTGATAGACTGTAATAATTGTTTCATGCCTTTTGACTATCCTAATTAAAATGGTTTTGAATGGGTTTAATGAATATGGTTCTCTACATCATGTAAAAAATATTAAATTTGTGTTTTTGGTTTTTAATGTTTATTTGAGAAAAATTAGTTTTTTTAGTCATGATAAAATGGACTATTTAATAATCTCAAAAGAAATTTATTATAATGGTAAACATTTTAGGATTTATATGTTTTTACTGAATATACATTTTCCTTTAATTTTTTATCCCTTGTAGTCATTTTGTGATAATCCCTAAATTTGAAAAAATTTTGCTAGGTTTTAAAGATGGTTAGGGGAAACCAAATAGTCAATTTCAATGATTTAGAGATTTTCCCTTAATATAAGAAATTTTTTATTTTTAAATGTTATAAATTATGAGAATATGGATATATAATGATAGTGCCTCCATTATAATTTTTATTTGTTATGTATGATTTGTTGCCTAATTATCTAAAATTATAAACCTTAAAATACCATCAATGTGAGAGAAATTATAATTTTTTACATAACCTGATATTATTAATTATATATTGAAGGTATTTTTTCGTTTCATTTTGAAAACCTATAAAATAAAAAAACCACAATTGAATTACTGTGTTTTAAATAAAATACAAGGAAAACCCCCCCAATAAATTAAAATCATTTTTTTCTATAAAAATATATTTGAACTAATTTATAAATGTACATTCTATTTTGAAATAAAAATAAATCATTATATATATGAATATATAGTAAAAAACTTCAAAAACCCCATCTCAAAAAGATGACTACTAACCTTATACTAATTAAATCACCATAAAATATAATTTTTTTTATTAATTGTGAAGCCCGTCATTTAAAGTTGTTTTTTGGACATCTAAATTTATAAAATCTTAAATCTGATCTTAAAAAATCAATAGTAAACCTCAACAGATAATGAATTCAAATCCTTTAAAATAAAAATGTGGTATTAGGTTTATAATTAACAATAACACCCACAAAAAATAGAACATAAATTCAATTCGTTCATTAAATGATATTGATCTAAATGCAATTATTAAGTTGCATAATTTTTCATCACTCTATATTGTTACAAAGAGCTGTTGTCTAAAATAAATTTAGAACAAGGGACTACAATAAATTTTCATATATCAAAACATTTACTATTTTTAATTTAAAAAATGGATAAGAAATGGAAAACTCTATTTTGATATTCCATAGAATATATATATATATATATAAATATAGGATCTTCAACAGTTTCTTGGAAATTATTGGCTCATCAAATGTATTTAATATGGGTTTTATATAAATCTAATTTGTGATTTTAGAGGTATCCTAGGAAATACTATTTTATTTTCCTTGATCCACACAAAAAATATGATGGATTGTTTTCCCACAGAATATCCACAGGGAATGATCATTATTCTTCATTTAAAAAGGATAAAATCACACGTTAATTATAAGGCCCCAGCCTTAATCCTTACTTAATATTGAATTAAAAGAATAATTCACGTTGAGGATCTTTTCAGGTTTAGAGTTTTAGAGAATTAGAACATAACTATTACATCTCAAAAGATTACAAAGTAGTCACTTCTACTAATTTTCCATAATAAAATAAAACTCTTAAAAAGAAACATGTCTAGTTCCATGTTTTATATAGTATGACATTCCATTGATCCCATCCTTGACCGTATTCCACATTAATTCCTATGAAAAACATTTCAAAAAAACTTGGGGTGAGCATAAAAAGCTCAGTAAGGGATACACAAAGAATGAAAACTGTTAGTTTTTCAAAATCAAGTAAACCATGTATACTCTATCAAAGTAATACCTTCACCTTCATGAAGTAGTAAAACTCTTCACTGAATAAAGTGTCATTACTTACCTTTTTGTAACCAAAGTATTACCATAAAACCCATATAAAGAACACATAACATATATAAAGGTAACTTGGGACATAAACATACTTAAGTGGAATAAACATACGGTTGACTTCCACACATATCACTTAATGGAATAGCCATACGGCCAATTTCCATACATACATAATGGAATAGCCATACGGCCGACTTCCATACCCAATGCATTGGAGGTTATAACGTAACCACCCATCCTGGTATTCACAGAACCACCCGTCATATGGTTTATAACGTAACCACCCGTTAAAATGTCCAAGTACCAATATAAAATCATATAACATAAAACCAATATAAAGGAATGATAACATTTCCACATTTCAATCACAATATATCATAAATATATTGACATAATAGAATCATTTTTCAAAACCATTTTCAATACCAAAATACATAAAAGAGTATATGGTATTTATTTTATTCTAAAAACATTACGGCTTGTTGAGAAAGCCAAATATCAAATAATACTCGCGGTGGCGGAAAAGGTCGTTGTCACCGCGTACGTTAAAAAAACATTCCTTTTTGTCGTTTAGTAAAACGCTTCGTAGAAAAAGATTCCTTTTGTATAAAAGTAAAAGTCAAAAGAGTTTATACACCGTATAAAAGAAATTTGTCTATAAAACGAAATATACCTCAATGAAAGGAGATTGAGACGATGTCCCTTACCTTGGGTCCGACTTGACTCGATCATTCTTTAACGTCCTGAATAATAAACTTGAGTTAATTTATACTTGATTAAGAACCTTTTTAAAGTTCATTATTCTTTTTATATCACTTATTGCCATGTTATAAAAATTATGTAACCATTTATGTTAATAATGTTTGTTTTTTCAATATTTGGTTCTTAAGTCGAAATTTGACTTCTTACAATTACATGTTGTTCATGTGGTCAAAAGTTCTTTATATCCAGAATGAACTTTCATTTCTTTGTCATATTAGTGGAATTAAAACTAAATGAGAGTATGTATATTTTAATTCCAGAATTATATTCATCATTTAGATATATCATTAATTATATATATACATTATATACATGTAATTTTAATAGTACATTACATTTGGGGATAAGAAATGAAATGCACCGTTCATGGAGACGGTAAGCCGTACGTACGCATGAACGCTACTTTCATTTATTTGTCATATTAGTGGAATTAAAACTAAATGAGAGGTATGTATATTTTAATTCCAGAATTATATCCATCATTTAGATATATCATTAATTATAAATATACATTATATACATGTAATTTTAATAGTACATTAAATTGGGGGATAAGAAATGAAATGCACCGTTCATGGAGACGGTAAGCCGTACGTACGCATGAACGCTACTTTCATTTCTATCTCATACTTTAATGGAAAGAAATAATAATGATATAGATGTATATTATAATTCCAGTATAACATCATATATAATAACTTTAAATCCATCCTTTACAAGTCCCACATATGGCATTAATGAATCACATCACTTTTAGGGGGCGGTAGTCCGCACTTCCTTAAATAAAGATATCGTGTTTACCCATAATGGAAACCATAAAGGTATGCCAAAAATGAAAAATACAGAAGCTTAAAGAAAACATAAACATTTTATATATCATATATAAAAATAGTGACATCATAATGGCCACCCTTGAATGTGTTAAATGAGTATTGAACAATCATCGTTTCGGGAGGCAGAATTTCGCCATCCACGGAAACCGTATGTTCTTTAACCAATTGATGTGGTTGTGTGAGAGTGTAGCTCAAATAAATTTTATAACAACATCCTAGTATATTGAAGATACTGGTGTTGTTATAAAAGAAGTAAATAAAAAGAGTTTAGAGGGTTGGAGAAGCAAAATAAAACAAATGAACAAGAGAGAATGAATTACCTTTAAAAGTGTAACTCCCTTTTGATTTGAGACTAAAGGCTTCCTTTGAAATGATTCTGCCCAAAGGTAATCCTCTAGGATGAGTAGAGAGATGTGGAGAGAGTAATTGGGAAGGGTTTGGCCGAGCCAAAGGCTTGAGAAGTGTGTAAAATGGGGTAGAGGTGGGGGCCTTTTATAAGAGGAGAGGAGGGGCACTTTTGGAAAGTAAAGAAATATTACTTTATTTGAAAATGTGTTTCGGTTTTAAAAGGTCCAACATTGATATAATTCGTGGATACGGTGATAAGGCATCGATATACACTCATCCAATTGGTTTTGGCCATGTGTAGGTTTTATATTTTTCATTATCTTTCCATTTTGTTTAAATCGTCAAATAATGATGTCATCGCTGCATCATTATTATGTCATATATAATTTAATTTATTTAATGTCTAAAAATTATAAAAAAAACTATGATGTCGGAAATCTTTTTAGCTTTCTAATGACTATTTATAATCAAAATTTGGACTTGTATAACCCCACTTAAAAATTATTTTAGTAAAACAATTTATGTTACTGTCATTTTCACTTTAACATTAAATAAAAATATATTAATGTCATTTTCCAACTAAAGTGGCTCCATGGGGTCCCCAAGTTGGCCCATGGCTTTTCTTCGTCGTCCATGACTCTCCCAATAGGTGTAGGACTAGTGTCATGGTGTTTTCACATTCTTATCATACCATTTTTACCTTAAACTACACTAATTACCTCTAATCGCGATTAATGAAAAAAAGTTACTATTCACCAAAAAATTATTTTAATCTCATTGAACCACATTTTACTTCTTAATGAAAACCATGTATGTCGGATTTTCAAAATTCAATACACATTAGTGGTAAACTTTCATTTAACTGAAAAATCAGTTTGCTTGATTACCACTTAGTGGTTTCACTATTCATCAAAAATTGATGTTTTTCAGAAAATAACCAAAAATTCACCCTAAGCTATATTTGATATTCCGAATTCAAAAATGAAGTTCATTTTAAAAAATTAAAAACATATAAGTCAAATTAATTAATTTAATAATTAATTCCCGCTTTCATGATAAATAGCGTGTTTTTGTGAAACAATAAGTATCAAAAGATTGACACCAGTTTAAGTCCAATTTCAAAGTGAAATTGATTCCAATGACCACCATTGGATTAACTGGTAAAAATATTTTCTAATTTCACTTTAAAAACAATTAAAATAATAATCTAATCATATAAATAATTTAGATTAAAAAGAGGTTTTGAATTAAAATACAACATTTTACACTATTCATAAAAAAATGAACTTTATCAGAAAGGTACCAAAAATTTACACAAAGTAAATTTTGATGTCCCGATTCTAATGAAGAGTTATATTTGGTCCAAAATAAAGTATAAGAGTGATCAAAACTATATTTAATGATGGTTCACCATTAAAAGGTGATAAGTGAACTTTTAGTGAAAATTAGAGTATATATGCCCTAAAATTGAACTCTTTCCGTATTTTAAGCCTTTATCTTTTATTGGGTAAATGTATAAACATTTAAAAACATATCTAATCATATTTTAGTTATTTATATCCATTCCCGCCAGTACAACGGATACTTGTTAACTAACATTTAAAATAATACTATTTTATTACTAGTGTGCTACGTAAGATTCAAAGAAACTCATCGTTGCGTATCGGGTACACTATCGAACATAACAACCCCTTTAAAATAAAATTAATATTTAATTCGTAAATATTAATAAATATGAAAATTCTTTATTCTTTATTTACCTGGGATGTTACATTAATATGCATGTCAATGTATTTATAAAAAATATACCTTTTTTACTTCTTTAGGATATAAAATACCAATTTCAATAAAACTAGTAAATTAATATCATTATCAAATGTACTGAAAAATGTGATAAACATTTCATCTCAATTGATAAATGTTCCCTTATAAAATAACAAAAAAATCATGAATTTATTCATATGTATTGAAATCTATGTAATTTAAATACATGATATGTGAGTCCCCTAGCCACCATTATTTTTAATATAAGTAGTATATTAATGGGTGAAACCCCAAAATGGAAAAATCATCATGGGAAAAAGGATACCTAGAATTTCCCACGAATAACACATTATTTGAGCCAAACAATACTAATGTTGATTAATAATTTTATTATAATAAATCCAATGTACAATAAAAAAATACATATTAATTTCTAGATTATGATCAATAAAAACTAATCTATTTTATAACTTGTTTATTAATCTAGACATCACATTCCCAACATGTTGAAAATTTATAATTTTACATAGTACTTTCTATATTCCAACAAAAACCCATATTTGAAAAATAAATCAAAAAAATTAACATAGAATTTTGAATGGTATAAAAATATATCATATATTATAATAAAGTATATATAAAATATTAATAATAATTATACCGAATTTTGAATTAATATATATTAAACTAATGTAAACAAACTCCCCAATACCAACACATCAACCAAATCATTAAATCTAATATATGTTAATTAATTTTCCCCAAGCAGTACCAATTATGTGACCCATTCTAGATTATATATTCAATGAAATCATCATTCCTTTTATATTTAAAAGTAGTCTATAAAAATATATATTTAAATTTGGATACCCATTTATGAGGTGAGAAAAATAAACAAAATAGATTACCCCATTGATTTCCAATGCACACCATCCATGTCAAAATCATGTTTCCCATTTATATTTTTTAAAAACATAATCCATCTCGAAAATATTATTTTCTATTGTGAAACATATCAATTATTATAATAAATATAAGGATTATATAAAAAAACAAATTTAACACATAAACATAATTTCTGTCTTAACTTACACACACATAAAAAAACCTCCAACATGAAAAAACTCTTATTCTAATCCATATAAATAAGATAATACCTTTACATTTCCAATAATGAACTCCCATAAATCCAATAATATGATGTTGTGTCCAAATAATTGAAAATACAACAATATATTCACATCAATCATTTAATAATATAAATAGAAATATAATGGATATTCAGATCTAAATATAAAAGAACATTCATTTATTTTAGAGACAAAAATTTCCATAGAACAAAAACATTAAAATAATAGTCAAATATCATGAAAATTAACATTTAATTTATTTCAGAATAATGTAGTAAACATATATTTTCAAAGGCATCAAACCACCACGTTAAATAATTTTGAATAAAAATTATCATTTTTTGAAGAAAACAAAGAATAAATAAATATAATTCCAATTATATTTAGTATTAAAATCTACTTTTCTAGAATCAATTTTTAGAATCTATCATGCACTAAATCAATCTTCAGTAATATTTGTTTTGTACCATTATAAAATATGATATATCTTTAGTCTATAAATAGACCATCATATAATATATTTGTGTGTATTTATCATTAAATATATTTTTTTGAAATATCACTGTATACACAACAACGAAATAAATTGAACAATGATTTATTTTTTATTATAGAAAATTATAATAATAAATGGAAAAAATTATGATTGAACAAAATGAAACATAATTAGTTAAATTATTAAATGGATGATTACACATGAAAATATGAATACTAAATTGATGAAATAATCATTATCATGATCAACATTAAAGATCATAATACTGGTGAAATCTATTTGAAAATATAATAAATTATAAAATTGAAATAAAAATTGGCACTTGCAATTGAGATTATGATCGATGATTTTATAAAACATTTATATCTATATATTCTAATGTATTATAAATATTATATATATAATTTTTGGACTTAGGTTCATTGAATATATGTGCACCGGGTATATTGTTATGGTACAACCCCAAGCTTCCATGGAACATATCCCATTTAATACTGTGCTAGCTTGTGTTGTTCGCAACATGGATTTTTAACACACCACGACCAATCAAACTCTCCGTTATGAAAAGTAATACCCAAATTTTTAAATTTTATAAATTTTAATTTACAAAATATACTTCTTTTTTGAATTTGGAAAATCCAAATTAGCTTAGGGAATTTTGTTTTGAAAACATTAAATTTTTTAATGAATAGTAAAAAAATTGTGTTAATGTTTAAAACTGAAATTTTATTTAAGTAATTAGTTATTTTAATTTATTTTATTTTAGGTCAAAATATACACATAATACATGTATATTTTTAATTTAATTCATTATAGTCATTTTATAATATGTTTAGTTATATAAAATTTGATCGATCTTTTTACCGTCTTCTACCCACCATATAGTAGCATTTGAAACTTTTCAAAATACATAATTTTGCCGATTCGGTGAGTTGAATTTAAAAACTATTAGAAACATGGTTTAAATAATTATGTAAAATATTTTTCACTAATAAGAAAATAATTTTTGGTCAATAGTATCTTTTGACTTTTATTTACAATGGTTATAAGTTAATAGGGTTATTAATAGTAATAATGATATTATAATTACCCTAAAACAAGACATAATTCTATGGATAAGTTTAAAAAGACCAAGTAAACCTCATAAATAAAATTTTATATTCTTTGGTTCAAATAGATTAGATTAGGACACTTATTATTATTTTATCTAAAGAGTTAAATTAGTTTAATTCAATATTTAATAACTAAAATTTTTTAATATAGGGTTACACAAAATATAAACTAAACTATAAATATTAATTAGAAATATAAAAATAGTTTCTAGAAAAATTTATTTTATTAATAATTTTTAGTCATTATATAATAAAATTTATATATGACACAATGTGCACACAATAATTACATTAACAATAAAATATTAAAATAATTGATATTTGAAATATCAATATAAATTTAAATTGATACTTATGATGAATTAAACTAATTTTATATGTTAATTGACATTTTAGGGTTGGTTAAATAAATTTTATTCATATTGATAACGTTTTTATGGCTTTCAAAAAAATAAAATACTATGTAGTTTCAAAATTGACTTAAATGAGTATTTTAAAGAAAATATTGTATGATTAATTGATATAAAATTACTAAAAATATAATGATTGGGAAAATGACTTAAATAATGTTATATATATTAATAATGAACCACTAGGTGTTCTCTTGGCTTGTTAATTATGTTTATTAACCATATAATATAAAAATACAAAGAGACATGGTAAATCTCCAACTATTTATCTATGGGTTAAATCTAAAAGGTAAGGTAAATATGGTGACCTAAACCAGTATAAAACCTATTGGATGAGTAGTTTTAAACTCATCGACACCTTATCATCTAAAAAACATATATTGGAGCTGTTAAAAGAAGAAATTTATTTTATTATAAAATAATATTTCAATCTCTTCCCAAGGTGCCCCTCACCTCCCTTATTTAAGGGAACTTCTCCTTCTCTCTAAATCACAACTACAAAGCCATTTGGCTTATCCAACCCCTTCCAAAATATCCTCCCAATTTCCCTCACTCTTACCTAGAGGCCTTAGGTTGATCATAAATCCATCTTAAGGATCCATTTTGACCAAATAAAATGGAACAACTTGTGGAAGATAAAAATATTTCATCACCTCTTTCATGATCTTTTTGTTTTTCAACTTCTTCTTTAATTTTGTTTCTATTATAAAATAATAACTACATTATAATAAATATATTATGATGTTATTATAAAAAGGGTACAACAATATTCATTATTATATGCATCATATGAATGAAAATGTCAGCATATGTCTGTATGTATGACATACCATCTCCACATCCTGATGTAGTTTGTTATTCAAACACTCTTGTATTTAGATGGGTATAATAATGATTATAAAAAATTTAGACAATAAATAAAACATTTTTATTAATATTTATATATGATATACCATCTATTTACATATGATTTTAATAACAGTAAAATTATATTGTCGCTCGTGCGTATGTATGGATTACCGTCTCCACGAATGTGATGAGATTATTTTCCCCATCATAACCATTCAAGAATAATGTTCATTTAAATATTTAAAATAACGTATAAGTAGATAATATCATTTCGGATATGTTTCAAATACATCCTATTCATAACAAACACTTCTAATGTAACAAAAAATATAAAGGGAAACGAATCAATTAACACCCAAAACGACGATAATACTAAAATATTATTAACAATGATAAATTAAAAGATCATATATGACATCATATTTATGTATATGGTTCTTGTGTAATTTAGTAAAAATTATTTAATTATTATACAACATGTTAACATACCTTCGACCAATTTCAATTACACGGAAATGGTTTATTTCACAATCTCTTTATTGTCGGAGGTTATTTGATGTAAGTATCGACTAGGACCTTTTTATCATCCACATTTGTGTTTTATAAAAAACGTATTCAAAAAATATTACTATTAACTAGACTATGTTTTAATGTCATTTTTACCCTTATTTGACCATATATGTTCCTAATGGAATATTTTTGTCATTTTCCATACATGGAACCTTATGAAAATTTCCACAAAATTAAGGTAAGAATGTTTCTTTAACTTATTCGGTAGGTACTGATATTTTGTATAGTAATAACCTCATCGAAGAATCCCTTTCAATATTATAATAATATTTTCAAAATATATATTTTATTTTATAATTATATTACTCTTAAATGATTTCAGAATATAAAGAGATATTTCCCTCAAATAGTTTTGATTTCATCTATGTCGACATACATTGATAAAATTTACACTTGTTTGAAGTAGATATATTATGATAAAAATATTTCATGTTGTATTTATGTTTTTCTGATATGTTCAACTATATATGTGTTATTTTTATACCATTCATGGTGTATGGTTAATGTATTGGCTTTTCGAATGCTTGTTTTAAAACGAATGTTTATCTTATTTTTCAACGTTTTCATATAATAAATGTATCAGAAATAGTATGGGATCGAGGGATCCTGTTATAGCTCCTCGGTACATCGGTAGGTCTGATGAGAAAATTAGACATAGAATTGACCAAGGCTTTTCCAAATTTGAGATATGGTTTTGGCGGAGGCCTAAATCATTTTTAGTTGACTTCGTAGAGGCCTTGATAGGATGTTTCAGAAAGTCCAACATTATACATTACCTCATTATGAAAATAATCATGATGGTTCATGTTGTCATTCGACTAGTAGAATACCCATGAAAATTTTTATTACGGCATTATTTACACATCTCCTATTCTAGCCCTAAAAATTTCAGGTTTTTTTCATTAAAGGAATGTGTTTTCAGTTATTCAACATGAATAATGTTTAGGTTATCTTTGGATGTACTTATTACTACTACTGAGAATCGGAGTTCACCCTTTTCATATGATTTATTTTCCCATGATATGAATAAGTTAGTTATGAGTGACTTGTAGACATAATATAGGAATCTTAGATATTTCTAATGGAATAAATTAGTGTTGAATTTCTTCTCAAGTTGTAATGTTAAACTTAGGTACGTATCATGTTTCCAATAATACTAAACTTTTCAGTCCATTGGGACATGATTCCTTGTATCATATCAATTCTATATAATAAATCACTAACCAGGAGTAACTCGGGACAAGGTGTTATTTTTGGTATTATAAGAAGATTAGTTCAAACCATGGAAACTAGATTTAGATAAACAATAAATAGAGAACCTTACCCTGAGATAGACTTTGAGGATTTTTATAGAAGAACTACCAAAAAGTCTGGTAAAATATATATTCTTTGTATTTTCAAAGCAACACATCCCATTATGGATATTGTAAATTAATGGTGGATTTGGCACAAATGTACCTAGGATTGAAAACATCGACAAGGAGTTTCGTGATTGACCCAGTGTATCCAAGTAAATGACAACGGGCCTTGCCACACTCTTGGTTATGACACTCCCAGGAGATACGCTTAGTATAATTCCCATTTTCATTATATACCATTATGAAGGATATGTACGTATATACCTCCTCAAAGAATACATTTTTTTATGATTATATATTATATCCATAAATTTCTCAAATTATTTTAAGTGTTTTAAAAGTTTGAAAGTATGTATTTTTATTCATAAATTAATCTACTGTATGCTATTGTTTTGGAATAGGGCATTCTGTAAGTAATGGAAACCATATCAATGCACGTAATTCATGTATGGATTTCCCACCTACTCAAGATAATTGTAGTCAAACTGGAGATGAAATTGGTGCTGATCAACTTATCACCATACTTGGACAACTCACTTAGGTTATGAATTATAACATTTCCCATATAGAGCACCCTGACCCACAATGTAGAGGATCTAAATTTGACCGCTTCCTGAGGAAACAACCAACAATATTTAATGATTGTACAAATACATTAGTATCAGAGTAATGAATTAGTTCTGTAGAAAAAATATTTCATGCATTGGGGAGTAGTGAAAGAAAAAAAGTTGTCATGGAAGTTTATCACCATACCAAATATGTATATAAACAGTAGTCATTAATTAAACACCAAAAAGAGGAAGAAGAATTGTCAAGTACGGAATGGAGGCATTTCAAAGATCTTTTCATAGAAAAATACTATCTGCGTGACCATTGAGTTGATATGGAAAGGAAATATATGATTTTGAGACAAAATTATGATGAGAATGTCGCAATGGATGACGATAACATTACTATATTATCAAGGCATGCAGAAATTTTTATACATTACCAAAGATGTATGATTTATCGTTTCATTGATGGGTTGAAACCATTTATTTGTCAAGTATTAGTTTCACAATCCATCTTATTATATAATTATATTTTCTTATCTACTATCAAGAAAGAAAAATATTTCTCTAAGTCTTAAAACTTTGAAGAAATGTAAAAGAATAAGTGATCTGTTAAAACTATTGGAAAGGAAATAATGAAATAGGGAAGAATAGAAGAGTTGAATTACTACCATGTGATAATTATTGAAGGAAGAACCATGGTTACTGTCTAAAAATAAATGTATTATGCTACACATGTGGACATAATGGCCATTTATGTGGAGATTGTATGGGGAAGAATGAAGCTAACAATGATAAATGCTAAAATTACAGGGATATGAGACATTATGAAAGTGAATGTTCTCTGCATCAGGGAAACATAGCTCAAAAAATTATAAGGGATAAATGCCAAGATTATACGATCACTACTACTGAGGTTAAAGCTCTGAAAGACGTGGTGGTAGGTAATTTAATGGTTATCTCAATTTTAGCCTATGAATTATTTGATTCTGTATAACCAAATTGTTTCATATGTTCCCAGTTTCCTAAGAAAATTATATATTTTCAATTTAACAACACAAGCGATTTCTCAGTCAAAACATGTAAGGGATGTATCATCTCAACAATTTTTTTTGAATCAGTTCCCATTAGGGAATATAAATGTTGTTTGTCTGATGATCTCATCATCATACCCTTGAATGAATTTTATATTATACTCGGAATGGATTTTCTTTCCGATCATGGTGTAAAAAATTTATTATAAGGAGAAAGAGGTTACGATTATTGATCATGATATGGAGTACCTGCCCTTTGGAGAAGAAATGTCACCACCTGATTCATATCTAGATCCTCTCACGGTAGATCTACTAAATTCAATTACTGGGTAGCAAGAGAATGTAATAAATATGGGTGTGGAGAAGAATGTTCGAATAGAGATCTTACCTATTGTACAATAATATGTTGATGTGTTTCTAGAGGATTTACTGAGTCATCCTCTAATACTAGAAATTTAGTTTTCTATTGATTTAATTCTTACTTAAATGCTCATATCAAAGACCCCTTATGTAATGGCCACTTTGAAATTAGTGGAACTAAAGAAACATCTATAGAAATTGAGTAATACGGTATTTATTCACCCTATTGTTTCTCCATGGGGTGCCCTTGTATTTTTTAAAGAAGAAAAACAGATCTATGAGGTTGTGTATTGACTACAATGAGATCAATACTATAACAAGAAAGAACATGAATCCCCAACCTCAAATTTTTTCTTTATTAGATCAACATCATGGAGCTCAATATTTTTCAAATATTGACCATCGATTTAAATATCATCAGTTGTGTGTGAATAAGGAAGACATTACAAAAATAGTATTTCAAACCAGGCATGTGCAATAAAAGTTTACAGTAATTCCATTTGGATTGAATAATGCACCCACTATCATTATGGATTTAATTAATATTTTTTTACAAGAATATCATGATGACTTTTAGTTGTATTTATTGATTATATCATGTATAATCAAAAAAGGTAAAATGATCATAAAAATCGCTAGCACAATATTTAGAAAACCCTCAGAATAAATGAATTATAAGAGTCGTTTAGAAAGTGTGAATTCTATTTTTAAGAGATTTCATTTCATGGACATATTGTATCTATGGATGGAATCATTATTGAACTTCAAGGACCAAGGAAATACAGTAATGGACAACACCGACGAGAATAACTGAGGTATGCAGTTTTATGGGTTTAGTAGGTTATTATTGACGTTTCATCAAGAATTTTTCACGATTGGCTACCCCTATTAACCAAGATCACATTTATATGGGTTAAATTGGTTTGGAAAAAATAGTGTGAAGAATGTTTTGAAGAACTGTATAGATGATTTTTCAACAATATTATCTTGAATCTACCATCAGTGAATGATGGGTTTGTTATTTATTTTGATGCTTAAAAAAATGGACATGGTTGCTTCCTTATGTAGAATGATAGATTTCTTGCCTATGCATCATGACAACTAAAAATTAATTAGAAAAACAATCTGACTCGTGATCTTGAGTTTGTAGCTATAATCTCTTCCTTAATGATATTTAAACACTATCTCTATGGTAAAAAAATGTGGGATTTATAATGATCAAAATAGTTTGAAGTATATTTTCAAAGAAAAATAACTCTAGATGGTGAAAAAGGGATGGCTTGAAAAACTCAAGGATTATGATTTCACAATCCACAACCTCTCAGGGATGGAAAATGTGTGCTTATTCTTTGACAAAAAAGGATCATGGAGTTTTGAACATGATTAGAGTTGAAAGGATCCTATTTTCAAGGATCTAGTAATGATGGATATGGGAATAACCATGGATGGTGATACAATAAGTCTTTTTCAAATGGTTGCCAAACCATATTTACAAGAAGAATAAAAGGTTTTCTAACTAATGATAAGGAGTTTCAAAATACTATTAAATCTATAAATAATGGGAGATTGGGGGACATTGTATATGATGATGGAATTTTGAAATTTGGGAAGTGACTATGTGTTCCCGATATACCTGATCTAAAAGGGGAATTGTTGGTTGATGGACATAGCTCCAATTTCACTATACACCTTGAGGGCACCATGATGTATAGAGATTTTATGGAACATTTTTGGTGGGACAACATGAAGAGGGAGATTGCTGATTTTGTGTCAATATGTATGGTTTGTCAGAAAGTGAAATCTGGAAGGCAACAACCCAGATGAGTCATGCAACCTCTTATCATACCTGAGTGGTAATGAGATAATATTACTATGGACCTTGTCATGGGGCTACCAATGACTCCATGAAGGAAAGATGCAATATGGGTAATTATTGATCGTCTTACCAAGTAAGCACATTTTTTTCTATATGAGATTATTTAACACAAGAACGTCTACCAAGACTATATATTAATGAATTTGTAAGATTCCATGGTGTTCCCATATCGATTATTTTTTATCGTGATCCCTTTTCTATAGCATGATTTTGGAAAATACTTTAAAAGGCTTGGGATACGGAACTTCATTTGAGAGAATCCTAACACCCTCAAACAAATAGAAAATCAGAACAGACTATTTAAACCTTAGAAGTCATGTTGAGATCATTCTCACATGACTTTTAGGGTATGTGGGATCAATATTTACCAAGGGTAGAATTTTACTATAACAATTTCTTCAATTTATATATTCAGATGGAACCATATGAAGCGTTATTTGTATGGAGATACAATAAACCATCTTTTTGGGATGATATTTGTGAAAGAAAACAAGTATTCCTAGAATTTGTTAAGGAAACAATTAAAAAGGTGAAGATTATCCAAACCCCCATCAATTAAGATCAATGTAGGAAAAAGATCTATGTCCATAATCGACGGAAGGATTTGTAATTTCAAGTATTAGATCATGATTTCTTGATGGTATCTCAGTGGAAGGGTGTTATATGATTCAATAAGATGGGTAAATTGAGTCCCAAGTACATCAGACCATTCAAAATTCTAGAATGAATTGGAGTTTTGTCTTGTTGTTTGGCAACATGTCCAAGTCTCTCTAATGTTCATGATGTGTTCTATGTATCACTGTAGAGAAAATATAAGCCTAACAAAATGCATATACTCACCTATGAGGAAATAGTACAGGAACCTGATCTGTCTTATTTTGAAGAGCCTTTCAAAATTATAGATACCAGCGAAAAAGTTCTAAGAAACCAGATAAGTTGTCTGATAAAAGTTCTATGGATAATCCATAAGATAGAAGAGGCCACATGGGAACCTGAGAATCATATGATGAGAACCACCCGATTCATTTTAGTATGTAATATTCTAGAAATATCGAGGAGGAAATTATTTTAGGGATGGGAGAATGTAACACCCAAAGCATCCATGATACATTTCCCTTTGAATAATGTGGTAGATTGAGTTGTATGAAACATGGAGTTTTTACACACCACAACCAATCAAACATACCATTATATATAGTAATACACACTTTTTGAAATTTTATAAATTTTATATTTCAAAATTCACTTCATTATTGAATTATCAATATCTAAATTAGCATATGGTGAATTTTTGGTATTTGTCTGAAAAAATTCAATTTTTTGATGAATACTGAAAAACACTGCATTATTGTTTAAAACCAACTATTTATTTAAGTAATTAGTTATTTTATTTTAATTTATTTTAGGTAAAAATAGAAACATAATACCTATATATGATCAATTTAATAAATTGGGTTCATTTTATAATATGTTTAGATATATAATATTTTATTTAACTTTTTTCCATCATTCACCCACCTTCTAGGAGCATTTTCAAATTTACATAAAACATAATTTTACTGCTTTTGTGAGTTTAATTTAAAATAATATGAGAGATATAGTAGAAATCAGTTAATAAAATTTGATTCAATAAGATGATTATAAATTTTTATGAAAAATATAATATGATTTATATTTACTACGGTTAAAAGTAAATCGGTTAATTAAGGGAAAAATTGATATTATAATTACCCAAACACATTATCTAAGGCTTTTTGATCATTTTAAATTGACCAATAACATCCTTAGGAATAAAATTTGATCCTCTTTGGTCCACATGGAATATATTAGATCATTTATTATTATTTTATTTAATGAATAGTTAAAAGATTTAAATTCAATGTTTAATAACTAAACTATTTTAAATATAATGAATAAACAATATAAATTTGACTATAAATATTCATTAGAAAGGTAAAAATATTTACTAATTAATGGAATTTAATTTATAATATTTAGACGTTAAATAAATTAATTTATTTATGAATCAATGATGATGTAGTAATTACCTTAATAATGAAATATTAAAATAACTGATAATATAAATATACAAATAAATAAAAATTGAGACATCTGATGAATTAATAAAATTTTAATGGTATATATGAAATTTTAGGGTTTATTTAATAAATTTTATTGGATGTGATAATGTTTTTATGGCTTTCAAAAAAATCCAGTACTAAATAGTGTCAAAATTGACATAATTAAGTATTAAAAACAAATACTATATTACAAATTGATATAATATTATATAAAATCAATGGTTCAGACAAAGAACATTTTCGAGGCTATATATATTAATAATGAACCCCTAAGGGTTTTCTTGTCTTGTTATAGTATGTTTATTACCCATATAATATAAAAATATAAAGAGAGATGATAAATGTCATACAATTTAACAAAGGGTTAAATCTAAATGATAACTATAATATGGTGACCAAAACCTATCTAAAACTTATTTTTTGAGTGTTTTGTAACCCATAAGCTCTATATACTCTAAATAAATCACTTTTGATCCATTAGAAACCGAAAATGATGTTATTATAAAATCATATTTCTAACATTTTCTAAGGTGCCCCTCACCTCTCTTATAAAATGGCCCTTCCCCTTCTCTCAAAATCACACCTACAAAACCATTTGGCTCACCCGAACCCTAGCTAAATATCCTAATAATTTCCCTCACTTCAACCTAGAGGACATATTTTGATTATAAATCCATATTATGGTGCCCTTTTGATCTAATCAAAATGAAGAACCTGAAGAAGAGGTAAATATTTCATCACTTCTTTCAAGTTCTTTTTCTTATTCCACTTCTTCTTTTTTTCCTGTTTCTTTTCAAAAATACAACATCAAGTGTATTCTATATACTATAATGTTATTATAATAATGGTAAAACCATATTAATTATTTTATCCTTCATATGGATGACAAATTCACCAGACATGTTTACGTATGGCTTACCGTCTCCACGTAATGGTTAGTTTGTTATTCAAACTCTCCATTATTTGGATGGGTATAATAATGAGTATAAATGATGTAAATAATAAATATAACATGTTAATGATTCTGTATATATTATATAACATCTATTTACATACTATATTAACATCAAAAGATTGATATTGTCGCTCGTGTGTACTTACGGATTACCGTCTCCGTGAACGCGATGAAATTAAGTTGTCCATCGTAACCATTCAAAAATAATTTTCCTTTGAGGATTCAAAATGTTGTCGAAGAACCAAATATAATTCTATTTTGAATCATATTCTTCATATCAATAATAGACAGGACATATGTAACCAATCATATAAAATAAAATGATTCAGTTAACATCATAAATGATGATAATACTAAAATATTATTTACAAATCAATATTAGAAGATCATATATGATATCATATTTATGTATATGGTTCTTTTGTAATATAATAACAATTATTTATCTATTATAAAGGAGGTTAACGTACCCTCGACCAAGTAAAAGTACAAGGAAATGGATAATTTCACAATCTCTTTATTATCCAATGTTGTTTTATGTAAGTAATTACTGGGACCTCTTTATCATCCACTTCCATGTTTTATAAAAAATGTTTTTCAATGACTTTTTAATATTTACTAAAAAATGGGTTAATGTATTTTATACCCTTATTTGACCATATATTTTTTGAATGGAATATTTCTGTCGTTTTCCAAACAAGGAACCTTATGACCTATTCTATATAATTAACTTATGAATGTATTTTTAACATATACGATGGGTATGGATATTTTCCGCCATTACAACATCATCAAAGCTTCACTTAAAATATTATAAGAATATTTTCAAAATATTTGTTTTCTTTTATAATTATGTGACTCTTCAATGATTTAAAAAAAGAAAGAGATATCTCTCTCAAAAAGTTTTGATTTCATCTATGTCAACATCCGTTGATAAAACGTACACATGTTTGAAGTTGATTTATTATGATAAAAACAAACAATATTGTATTTAAGGTTTTGTGATTTGTTCGAAGATGGATATGTTATTTTTTTACCATTCATGGTTTATGTTTAATATATTTACATTTCTTTTTCTAGTTTTAATACAAATGTTTAGGTTATGTGTCATCCTTTTCATGTGAGGAATGTATTGGACATAGTGTGTGACATGTGGAGCCCGTTATATCTCCTCGGTAAATCGGTAGGTCTAATGAGATAGTTAGTCATGAAATTAGTCATGTCCTTTCCGAATTTGATATATGGTTTTGTCCGAGGCCTAAATCCTTTTTAGACGTCTTGGTTCAGACCTTGACAAGATGTTCCAGAAAGTATAGCATTATACATTCTCTCATTAAGAAAATAATAACAATGTTTCATGTGGTTATTCAACAAGTAGAGTACCCATAATATTGTTTTATTATGGCATTATTTACTCAGCTCATAATCCAACCATAAATAGTTCAATTTTATTATTTATAATGTAATGTGTTTTTAATTATTCAACATGCCTAATGATTATGTTATCTTCTCTTGTACATATTACACTTACTGATCATTTGAGCTCACCCATTTCATATGTTTTGTTTTCCCAGGATATGAATAAGTTAGTTATGAGTGAATTTCAGGCATAATCTAGGAGGGTTGGATATTTCTAATGGAAAAAATTAGTGTTGTATTTCCTCTAAAGTTGTAATTGTAAACTTCTGTATGTATCTTGTTTCCAATAATAACAAACCGTTCGGTCTTTATGGACATGATTCCTTCTATCATTCCAATTCTATGTAATAGAGCACAAAATCTAAGTATCTACGGTTGGGGCATTATAGTTACTCTATATATAGTCATTGGATATGACAGTATACCAAAGGTACAATTATGTTTTTATTTTATTATCAATGTAATAATATTATATGTTTCATATGTTAAATATAATAGAATGAGAAAATATGATGATGATTATATATTTTTTATTAAAATAATTTTCATTAATTATATATATTGATTTTAGTCATTTATATTAACTTTTTATATAATATATTTAAATATTATAATACAAATGTATTGATAACATTTAACCCATATAAGATATATAGTATGATTCAATATTAAATCATTTAATTTTTGGAATATTTTTGAAAAAACATGTTCCACTATTTTTCATTTTTTCTTAATAATTGAAGTTGAATAGTTGGGAAGGAAAAAAAATATTATAACAAAATGTTTCGATGTATAAAATAATTTTTTAAAAATATTTAAATATTTTATTCTATTTTGATATGATTATGAAAAATAAATGGTTTTGAAATCCATTTTTTTATTAAAATAATTTAAAAAATGTAATATATGTATTTTTAATTGTAAAATTTTATATATTTATTCATGTAAGTATAATAAATTTCCAAAAATTTTTGAAAAATAAAATTATTATTATGTAATGAGTGTCATATTATATAGTTTTTAAAATAAAATTTTAAATAATTGAAGAAGGTAAAATAGCTAAAAGGGTTAAATGTACCATAGTTAAAATTTCGGATAACTAAAATAATGTAAATTCGTCTTTGTAGAAAATGTTCAGAATTTTGATTAACTGTTGTATTTCAAAATAATCTTTTCCTTACTTAATCCACATAACAACCATATGATTCTATATATAAACATCACTAAACTCAATTTGTTATGAAATTTCACACAATTTTCACAAATATAACGATTACTCTTCTATCCACTGAAAAACACTTCAACACGTTAGTTCCATTATTTTTGAATATACCAATTCTCTCTCCAAATATCTACTCCAACAATTGCTCAACAGTATGATCCTAGCCATACTGGTGGTATGGAATTATTTAAAATTTGGTATTAACACATTTTTTTGTTAATGAAATATTTATCAGGAGTAAGAAGGGCATTTGGGGTGTTCATGGGATTTCAAGACATGAGAGGAAGAAAAACTATGACACCCTGTGCAAGGTTCATGTTTTACGTATGGTTATATAAACGAAGCAGCATTCCCAATAAAACCACATAACCATATTCAGTTCTATATCACACATTTGTCAAAAAAAAATTAAACCGTGTGTCCTACCGATGTAACCATGTGATGCATCTCCCCCTGAATATTGTAATTAATCAGGTTTGTGCATGGTTTGGAAAACTGTTTGTGCTCACCATGTTCCTATATAATAGTAGAAAAAATTAAAAAAAATTAATTATTTGATATTATGGATACAATTAATGTAATCCATTTATTTACTCCCCTAAACCCTAGTGATGGACTAGAACCCTTAAGGGCTATAATAGGTGATTCTACATCTTCTTTAGGTAGTTTAGATTGTTGTCAGATACAAATCTAAGCATCAATTTTTTCTAATATCTCTTTGAATTTTTTCTATATTACCGATTATATGAAGGGAAATATTCCTTCAAATATATAAAAACCCTTATTTTCTAGTGAAATGTAGTTTTATTCTTATATAGGTGTTTGAATCTGGATGTAATATCATTTTTAAGTGTATGATCATCAATGGATTTGAGGTAGGTGATGTACAAGTTATATCTCAAAGATTATTCATATAATTGTGAATGTTTTGTTTTTTATAGGTTATCTCTTTTTCTTCTTATGATGCCTCTTTTGAGATTCAGAAAAATTGGTGTATAATTCATGAATAGAAAACCTCATGGTACCTATGAGATGAATATAAGTTTATTTAAATAATTTATGGGAATCCTTGGGGTACATCGACCTTCAAGAAACTATGAATTGGTGTAGTTTGTACTAGGTTGATGTGGGAAAATGTATATCCCTTCATGAACATGTTTATATGATTATATTAGTTTAAAATGGAAAGTGGGTAGTGTAACTAATTTGATAATTTCTTAAGGATTTTTTTTCATGACTTGTAAATGAGTTAATTGGGTTCATTGAGATCATGTCAAGTGGATGATGAATAATGCTAAAAATACTAGAGAGAGTTAGTGCATATGAAACAGTGAATGTTTTAAATTGTTAATGAAATGTGAAATAGAAAATAAATTGAATTGGATTTAACAGGGGAATTATTCATTATTTATAGTGATCGTAGAACGAGAATGGTATTGTGATAAATTTTATATCTTATTTAAATGAAAAATAGTTTCATGGGTATTGGTATAATATAACTTCCAATGATGATTGTTACAGATTATTATTTTTATATGTTATGGTTGTTTTTTATTTGATATGTATTTTTTATGTTGAATGTATAAATAAGAATGTGCACCTGGCTTGGCATGTCAAATAAAGGAATGAGGCTCCCCTGTGGGTCATGTTTCACTAATTCTCTAGATGCACCCATAATATAATGTTTAGGGATATAGATTGATTGTTTTCCTTTAATAGTTTCATTCCACACAGATTTAAACATTATGGTGAGGACACGGGGACATTTTAATGCATAATAACATTTTGGTTATGAACCTCACCTATTACCTAATACAGAATGAAAAATGTATTGAATAGTTTTGTGAATGATGTAAATTATACACCCCTGGATTAATTTTTTCTTTTGAACTATTTTAGGAAGAAGATGAAAATAATTAATTGTTCAATTTGTAGTGATACTAATAGTAAAGGATGTAAGCTTATGGATCCTGAACTATATTTTTTATGTAAATTTTATTCAATGCATGCAAGAACTATCTATTTTGAGTAGATAATTTTGTTGACACCATTGGTTCTTCCCTACTAATATATACTCACACCATTTTTGGGCCACTATTGGGTACAAATAGAAATTTCAAAAATGCATGTGAGGATATGGGTAAAGGCTCATAGCATGGGAGTTATGTTGAGTGTGAGAGGTTCATGAATGAGGTTTTTTGCAGGTATTATGAAATATTTTTTATTATTCTGTTGTGTTTATTTTTTTATTGATCACATTAAACTATTGCATGATATGAAATATTTACTCTTGATTATTGATTTTACCTAGTTTATTTCGACGTATATTTATTCTGGTTCATTGGTTATTCCTTTTTATCCCCATTATTATATTTATTTAATGATGATTCTTACTATGGTAAATATGGTGTAGTCATCCCACATGACTGGTAGAACATAACTACTTGTTAGAAACCTCCAGAATATGAGTATGTTCACCTGAGTTCATGTAGAGACAAAACTCCTAGAATCAGTTTAGTGGCTCCTATATAGGGGATGTTACAAAGAGGAATTAGATGAGATATATTCTGTGACATAATATTTAGTGATGGTATATTGGAGGATAGGATAGTTTCAAGACTTGTTAATGATCTCATTCGTGAGAGTAGCTAACCCATGTAATGGAAAAACCCAAGTCACCAATGTTTGGAATTGTTTTTATTATTGAGTGGTTTTTAAATTTGAGGATACTTCACTATTGGGTGATTCCCATGTTGTGAGAGATGATAGTTTAATTATATTATTCTTTTGTTTGGAATGGAATGAATCTGTGAACTAATGCACCATTTGAAGAACCTATAAATACATGTAACATGCATCATGGTAGGAACTAACCCAGGATGGGTGTGTGGGATAAAAAAGGGGTGGATGCATTTTATTTTTGGGGATATGGATAAAAATAATTTCTAATGAAATGACAGAAATGGGTAAAAAATGGATGTACAATATTAAATATTGATTAATGAATTATTATTAATAAAGGCCTTAATTATAATTAAATGTTTATTGAATTAAGTTTTTAAATGGAAATGTCTATGAAATCTTGACTAATGAATTATTGTAAATGATTAGGTTGGTTTTCCCAAGATAGCATTGACCTCAGTTTGGATGTTCAAGGGTAGTGTTCTTGGTATGATAAGGCATATTTTAATAGTGTATGGTATCTGATTTATTTATAGATAGTGGTGATCTTTCCTTTATATAATGTTGAGGATTTATGGATTGTGGTCTATGGATATCATTTGGATTTGTACTGAAATTCCACCATGAATATGGGTGTTAGTTGGGAAATATGAGTATTTTGCCAAAAAATCACCCCTATTAGTGGATAAACAAGATCATGTTGATCATGATAATAGGTAATAGATGTTCCATGATAAATTTTATTGATTGGCGTTAATGATTGAATGAGAACCCATGCAGCCTACCCAATGTATGTTCATACATACTAGGGATTTTCAGTTATAGCGCCCTCAGACCATTACGAGAGAGGGTGGTCCAAAGGTAGTTGTGTTCTGGTTTGAGCCTATCTAGATGATTCTTGATCATCTGGAGACTTCTATATAGAATTGTGTCATGCTAGTGGCATAAATGCTATGGGGATAGAACATTATTGGTGGGACATTATGGTTTAGACAATGAAAGATGAAGGACTTGAATTGAAGTGTTTGAAAAAACATCGGGAACACTAATACCATGTTACTGTGATGTAGGAGAGGCCTATAGGGTTTATAAGTTTTACCTATGCGGATATGTTATTGATGAATAATTCTTGTAATTTTACTATTTTTATGGCTTCATTATGATGTTGATATAATATGAGATGACTAATGAGATTCACATCTAGTATGGATATAGACAGTCGATCAAGACGTAGGTAAATATCTACTAGAAAATGAGGTTTGTTAAGATGAGGTCCATAAAATTATCACTGATCATTATCTAAAGAGGAATTAAGGTTGTAGACTTGAGGGGCCATCCTTGTGGGAATGTTTTGTAGCTTTCAAGGGTTAGATGCATTGTTTTTGGAATTTCCTACAGGTTGAAAGTTCAAATTATAGTTAGAATAATGGTACAATCTATCTAGAGTGTAATCATGTATTCTATTACAAGAGTGGTTGTACATGGAACCTGTGGGGTTAGTGTCCCAAACATCCATTTGATTTCCAATTGTGTGGAAGGTTTGGGAATATACATATGTTTATCAAGATCCATCAGTATCTAGGCACAGATGGATGTCAGAGGATGAATCCACGTGTATGCAGGTGGTTGGTCACCCCATATCAGGTATTAGTGGGATCTCAAAGGGACATACTCTTTGGTGTGGTGGGTGTGTAACTACAAATCAAGATAATCAATACCATCAGGGTAGTGCAGTATATATTATTCATGTTAGATCCTAGGGTATAGGGGTAGGTCATATATACCCAATTCAATCTACAATGAGTGGTCGTGAGGTTCACTATCTAATATTCGAGATATGATCCATGTATCTTCCATAAACTCGAGTGGTTTATATGACAGATATTACAAACATTATTTTATTTCTACATATATTTTACTTATGTTGGGTCTAACCATGGAATGTGTATGTGGTGTTTTCTAAATTGATGCTCTGTTCATGGTGTGAGTTGTGGATATCAGACAATGTAAGGGATATGCTATGGAGGTTTATGGAAATAATTTCCTGTAGAATCCTTTTTTTCCTTAAGATTTTAGGTTTTTACCCGATATTATGTATGGATATGATGGGGTTATATCAAGAATAATTTGATATTTATTTATGATGGATAATGTTTACATCACATGATGGAGACACTTAATTCTTATGTGGTCATTGGGATGTCTGAGGAAGCCATGTCGGGACATTTTTCTTGTAATTTTAACAAATCACAACCCAGGTGTATATTTTTAAGCTAGATGAAGGTCATACGTAGAAACAAGTCTTCCTTTCCATTGTTGATTAATTTCTATATATGTTTCTTTAAATCTTCAAGGGTATAATGCATGATAGATATTATGAGTTTATAATCAAGCTACTTCTAAGGATAGAACATGTTTTTATTTGACCATATCTAATGGCACCATAATAACTAAATGAACATAAGGTTCAGCTGGAAGAGTTGGGAAAAAATTTGTTTATCCATCCTCGTAAATCACATTAGTGATCTCTTGTGATATTTTCAAAGAATTAAGAAGACTTATTTAAGTTATATATTGACATTATAATGTTTAATAAGATTTCTATTATCAATAGCTACCCACGTCCCAGAAATGATGTCCAGTTTGAAAAATGATCACTAATTCATTATTGTCCATGACCTACTTGAGAATGGGTACCATTAGTGGTAAGTGGGTCTTTCTGAAATACCACATACAACATTTCTAAGACATTACATGTTGTTTGAGTTTTTGGTGTCGTTGTTCAGGTAAAAAAACACT
Organism: Viscum album; assembly: GCA_963277665.1. Taxonomy (NCBI): domain Eukaryota; kingdom Viridiplantae; phylum Streptophyta; class Magnoliopsida; order Santalales; family Viscaceae; genus Viscum; species Viscum album. Next base: position 939,154,991 of record OY728143.1, on the reverse strand, counting down.
GCAATTGTCTTTAAGGAATTAATGAAAATATTATTTATCCAATACCTATATCTGTTCATGGATGTCTTTGATGATAAAATCATGCTGTACTGAAGACCTATTTATGATCATGTCGAACATCATGACATCATCCTGAGTATACAAAGAGAGATCATTATTCTGGTCATGAAATGAAAATTTTAGTTTTGGTTTGATAATTTCATCTTGTGGGTCATATCATTTCTGATTCAAGTGTATTAGTTATCATAGGGAATGTGCAGGTTTTGGTTTCGTGGGAGTATCCCATGAATGTTTCTAATATTCAGTGTTCCCAAGGGATTTCTAGTTATTACCAAATTTTCATTAGGGATTTATCTCATTTTATGGGCATGGATGATTCTTATCACACAATGGTGTTATGTTTGGGTGGTCATAGGAATGTTCAGATACTTTTCAAGAGTTGAAAAAGTGGGTGGCTACCTCACCAATCATTGTCTTACCAAAACCAAGCATTTTGAACACCATAGTATGTGATGCATTAAGTGTTGGATATGGGGTAATTTTAATTTAGTATGATTGGGTTTTAGCATATGGGTGAATAATGTTTAGGAATCTATAAAGAAGTCATTCTTCACATGATATTGAATAAGACACCCATGTTTTTTACCTAATGTGTTAGATTCATTTAATATTTGGAGAGAGGTTTACCAAATATACCAATGAAAAATTTATTAAGTACATATTCTCTATGTGGTATTTAAATCATATGTAGATTTTTTTGATGTGTACCTTCAATTCATTTACTTTGTGTTGGTTTTTAGAATATTATTATTGAATAGTATTGTGGATGCTATGAGTTGAAGGACTCAGAATTGGGTTGTTCTGGAGTCTGACCCTGAGTAGAGAATGATGGATTTTTTTCTAAGATGCACTAACATGTGTTGGATGGGAATGGGGAAATGGTCGTAATTTATATAGGAGTTGAGTTTGGGCTTTTGAGTTGGGTCAAAGAGAGTGATTTGGGCGATCTGGAGTGTTTTTATATGACAGAATGTTGAAAAGGGTTTGGTGACCCCTTTTAGATGGGATTATTTTGATGATAGGATTGTATATGTCTATGGAAGTGTGGTTGTTCCACTGTTTATATAGGATGATTTGAAGCACAATTTCCATTCATTGAAATGTGTAGTGCATACCAGTTTGACAATGATGTATTTTGATATTAATTGGTAGTATCAGTGAGTAGGAATGAAGAAGTAGGTTTAATGTTAGGTGGCACAATTCCATACCATTGATGAGGTAAAGGCTTAGAACCAACTAAATTTTTATTTGTAATTTTCACAGCCCAATCTAGATTTTTAGTTGGATGACTTAATGATGAACTTTGTAGTGCATATTCCAAGGATGTGTGAGAAGAATGATTCAGTTTAAGTAGTTGTGGATCAGTTGACTAAGGTAGAAACATTCAATTGAGTCTAGGATACATATACTAATGATTAGTAGGGAGATATATATAATTATTGATATAGTACAGTTTCATTGTGTTTAGATAAATATATTTTTGGATCTTGATTTGAATTTTATATTGAAATTATTGAAGGGATTATAAAATTTTCTTAGTACAAAAATGATTTTGAGTAGGATTAACTCTTACATACAGACAGGTAGTAAAAGCATACAATATATGCGTTGGAGGAAATGTTGAGAAATTTTTTACTATAATTTAGTTGATCAAGAACAAAAATATTTTTCACTTCTAATGTTCTCATGTAACAACATTTATTAGCTTAATATTCTCACGGCGCATTTTGATTAATTCTATGGGAGACCGTGTAGATCTCTAATTTCATGGAGGGAATATTGTGAATTAGAGATAATGGGAAATTGTTTATGAAATGGAAATCAGAGAAGGTTTGATTAATTCAGAAGTTCATAAAAATGGTTCATATTATATTTCATTCGTATTTAGATTTGAATTTTAGCCTCATGGGTTTATTGTTGGTGACAATGTGTTTCTTTGTGTGTCTCCATGGTTGGGGAACTGATGAATTTTCAAATAGGGTATGGTAGTGCCTAAGGATATGGGTACATATGACATTGTGGAGTGGATTATATCAGTTCCTTGATGATTGGATCTTCCACAATAATATAGTGAAATACATGATGCTTTTATGTTTCAAAACATTTTTAGTATGACCCTAATATATATCATGTGATTAATGATGGGGATGTAGAATATGAGGCTGATGTGCCTTTATAGGAGTGTCTGGTTTGTATCATGGTTCATAATAACAATTTATTGAGGGAATCATTGTGCCCTTAGTTCTATTTTTATGAAATCATGGAAACAGTTTGGAACAAAAATGGTAGTGTTGATATGATATATAGGAAAAGTGTCTGATATATTTTATTTGGAGACATAGTGAGGCTCAAAAAGAGTTGTACGAGGATAAGCCATTATAATATGTAGAGGATATAGGATACATGACATTATGGAGGTACATCCATGTTTAAATTTTATATTAAATAAATATTTTTTTGTTAATAGAATATTTGCCATGTGAATTATGGGAAATTAAGGTTGTTCCTGGGAATAAGGAACAGAAGTGGAAGAAAAACCTATCCATAAAGTGCATGGCGCATGGTTTTTTTAGGGTTAATTAAACCATGTAGTCTACCCAAGAAAATTGTGCAACGATAGTTTGTGGAATATTTCATGACAAACACAATGTTTCTAAAAACAAATGATATGCTTAGGTTACCATGGGACCGAACACCCCTTATAAAATTTTGTGTGCATGTTTGTTTTCCTTGTTTGGATAACCATGTGGGTAAATCGTGCACCACCTTACAAGTTGGAAAATATAAAATTTCTATTAAAATATTTTATGTATTCATGTGATTTTCAATATTAATTTCCTCACATAAACCCTGGTGATGAAAAAGAACCCTAATGGAAATCTAACTGATATTCTACTTCTTCTCTAGCCTATTTGGAGTGCCACGAGTTTCAGATCGAATCTCCAGTTATGTTTTTATCCTACATTAATCAATTTTATGGATTTAGGTTTCTATATTGGTATATCATCTACTAAATCAATAAAAACCATTCATTTCTAGTGGAATCTATAATGAAAAATAAATATTTATTTTAACTAGGACCTATGAAAACTTTTTTGAGTGTGATCATCAATGTATTATAGGTAGTAATTATAAATGTTATATCATATAATTTGGTAGTAGATTTGTGAATGTGAGGTTTTTTTTAATGATATATCTTGTTGTCCATTTGAATGATTTAGACATATTTGGTAAACTGGCTATGTAAATGATGAATAGAAACCCTCATGGTCCTCATGGGACACATTGAGGATGATTTTACCAATTTAGGTCCATCTATGGGGTGGTTAGACCTTCCTGGACAAAAAAATTGGTAATGTAAGTGCTAGATTAATGTGTTATAATGTAGTTCACTTGATGAATAAGTTAATATGTTTAGTTTTATTGAAATATAAATTTAGGTAGTGTACATAGATTTGATAAAGGATGGAGGGTTTTTTTGGAATGACATAAAAATCAGGCAATTGGGTTAATTGAGATCGTTTCAAGCGGATTATGAATAATGCTAGAAAAGCCGATGTGATTTATAGCATATGGAATGATGAATGTGTTAAATTTGTAATGGAATGTGAAATGGGAAATATTTCAAATGTGATTACATAAGGGAATTATTAAAAAAGATTATGGATTTAGTCTTGATAATGGGAATTGGGATAAATTAGCGACATTATGTATATGGAAAATCGGTAAATGGGTTGTCGAATAATATTAATTACCATGTTGATTATTATGGAATATGATTTTTATATGTTTTGGTTTTTATGTGGATTGCCTGAGGGAAATGGATGAAAATGCATGTTCACTAGACTTATTGTTTGGGATAGATGAATGAGGATCATTTCAGGGGTCATGATGAATTGATGGTATAACCCGCCCCCACCCACACATAAATTCACATGTTATTAAAGGGGACTTAACTATATTCCCCAAATATTTTCATTCTACTTCGACTGAGGATTGGAGGTGAAGAAATTGTTATGTTGCGATGTATTATCACTTGTGAGACATGCATTAATTATTCCCTTATAAAGACTGATAAATTCATTAAATCTTTGAGTGAATAAAGTAAAAGACATACACATGGATTACATGATGATAATGATCTATGTAATTATGAATATAAAAATTATTAATGATTCAATGGGTATTAATAGTAAATGTAATTGTTGTTATCTAATGGAAATCAAAAATAATTTTATTTAATTTTTTATTATTTATTCCACAAATGCATAATATATTTCAAAAGGATATTTTTCTAGTCACCATTTTGGGTGGCCTACTGAGTTGTACTCATACCCTTCTTGGGATGCCGTCCAGTAATATGAAAGATTTCATGCCTTCAAGATAGGACAAGGTTAAAGTCTCTAACCATGGTAGTTAATTGAGTCTTGAGAGGTACATAAATAAGGTTCCAGACATGGAGTTAGTAACATTTTGTGCATTACATTTTTTTATTTGAGTTTTGTTCACATGGAAATGTAGAATTCCATGATTTATTTATAATTGTTTGGGGTTTGTAAAATGTTTTGGGAGATGTTTATATAAACCGGTTCATTGGTAATTCTATTTTGATTCTGGTATTTTGTTTATTTTATATTTTTTATTACCCTGGTAAAGATGGTATAGTGTCCCTACATTAATTTTAGACTATCACTAATTGTCAAAATCCTCTAGCAAACAAGGAGGCATGTTTGTGGCCATCTTGGGACCCTGTGTGGGGTACATGAATAGTGGCTCCCGGTTCGGGGACTTTACAATAAACCATGGTCACAAAGAGGAAAATGTCATCCTTTCTCGATGATGAAATTTCAAGGTTTGAATACACCAAATGTTGTAATGTGTTCTCATAAACTGCATTTATTTATCTCAATTCAAATATTCTGATAACTTATTTTTTACTATAATTATGTTATTTTAACATCATTATGATCATGTGAAAAATATATTATCATTATATTACAATATTTTTTGTACTCGTTTTTAATAAATATAATGTGTTCTTGATTTAGTTGGTTATAATATGTTATATAATTATTATCTACCATTAAACAATGAATGATTAATAAAATTTATATATTGGAAATATGATAAAATAACGATGAATTTAAAATTTTATGCATATATCTATAAATTATATATATATATATATGCATTTAAATCTAATAATAAAATAAATTATTTTAGTGATAAAAAATTTGTGACAGGGTAATTTATGAAATATTTGTAATCAATAAAAGTTATATTATAATATGGGATGTTATAATTGAGAAATAATAACAACACACCTAATCAAAAAATATGGCCTATAGAGTTAATGATAACTTGACTGTGGATTATGTACTAGAATTGGCACTATAACATCCCATCCTCTTATGGACTATTTAATTTTGTTTTGGTTTTTGTTTTGAGCCTTCAAATTTGTTTGATGAAGGAATAAATAAGTTTTAGAGTAATGTATGTAATTAATATTAGTGTTTCAAACATTAAATATAGGTTTTATGTCAGAATCATTATTCTAAAAAATCATTGATAGTTTATTGTGTTTATTCATGGTCTAATTCATTATTCTAGAAATCTGTTCATCCCAGGAATGAACATGGTGGTATTTTTGGTGGCTCAATCAGTTTCTATTTATAGGGATACCAATGTGTTACATATATAAATAATTTTACATTTAGAATTCAATATATTCCATTAATATCCATTTCGTAAATAAAAAAATTTAGTGTCATTGGATATGTAGAATCATAAACAAATTTTACATAAAATGTCAACATCATCTACAATTATGAACATCATAATTGACAACCTTCTTAGAAAAATTAAACCTATTATTTATATAATAGGGCGAAATTCATTAATGTAATTCTTAAAATTAGATAATTAGTATGTTTAAACAGGGGAAATAAAAATCAATAACCTTTTTAATCATTACATCATTAAAAGGCTAAGAGAACATGATATTAACAATTGAAATACAAACCCATCTATTCATATATCATTATCACAATACATGGTATAATGATTAAATTTTTATAATAAAATTATCGATATGTGTATTAGAACATGTGTCATGATGGAATAAATATTTAGCATGATCATTTAAAAAATGAGTGGTATAACATATTGATGCTCATAGTCATAGAAATTTTTACTCAATGATACTAAACAAGACATTCATCACCAATAAGGATTAGAATAACAACCCATATACCTTCAATATTATATGTATAAAATTCCATGTACACTAGACTAGTCTTAAGAGAACCACATGTGTAACCTTTACGGAAGTAAAATTTTTATATTTAACCAATTATTATGAGGAATATAATTTACCCACTTATCACATATTCATAATCCATTAATATTTATTCCAAAATATCACGAAAACATTTATAATCAAATAAAATCACAAACCAAGGAAAATAAAATATATTATTGTTAATAATTAATCATCATAATCATAAATCATATAAAGAGTAATATAATAATGGTGATACTATATTATATATCCATTAATTCATTATAAAATCTAAATAATTATTCTATAGATGAAAATATACATAAAATATAATTATATAATTTATTTAGAAAAGATACACATTTTATTATGGAATAACTTATATAAAATAAAATAATTTATTTCATTAAGGAAAACAATTACATTTATAAAACCATAGAAACTTTTAATTTAAAATTAATATAAAATATAAGTTGTTATGGTTAGAAAATATATTATTTAAATTAATGTTAAACCCAACATGCTTTTAATATTTCAATAAATATTAAACGTCCCACAACTGAAATATGAAAAATATATTCCATATAAACGCTTTCAAAGAATGTAAAAATTAAAAAATCAAAATTTAAATATTTATACATTAAATAATGATAGGTGAAAATTAATTACAAAACATTGATATCATAACAATAATTATAATTGTATCACATCTTTTGAATCATGTTCACATTATCTTATAAAATATTAGTAATAGAGATCATATCCCCATAGTATATCAGAAGTATAACCCCTTTTAGAGAAATCATAAGTAAAATATTTCATTATATCCAAGATGAAATATAACATAACAAATGGGGGTATCAGATTATCAACAAGGGGAAAAAGGAAAGTATAAGTGGCCCTTTAATCATAACATGAACATAAAGTAATGCAAACATGATATTAATTTTTGAAGGTCATTCCCATAAATTTAGAGATTATAAACTTTAATCAAGCTATAAATATTTGGGATTATAATGCATGAATACTAATTACATAATAGAATATGATCGATGAGAATAAATCATTGGCCTAATTCAATTTCCTAAAATAGTTGTATAAATTTTCAAATAATCATAATCAATGAAATCTAATGTCAAGGATTCAGAAAAAGTTATTTCCTAACACATTATGACATGGATTACTAAATTTATACCTTCTTATAAATATGGATAACATCCCATAAACCCTATTTTATTATAAGGATAACCTCATATATACACACTATTATGATTGGGATTACAACTTTTGTACCCTTTTATATAAAAGAACATTTTTAATTATCAAATGCATAGGAGCCCTATATAAATACTGGCTCACTTATTTGTAGTCTCATAAAATGAATTGCATAAGATTATAAAACCCTCATCATATCATCAAAAAAAATTACACATCCTTTTATATATATTATTGGATTATTTTTAATAGAAACATACAATTATTACATCCCAATGATCATGAGGCTTAGTGACAATTAACGACTAAGTACATTAAACATAAATATAAACAAAAACATAAAATCTTTTTTCCCTTACTGATATCTCCAAATACTGTAGTATAACATGGGGAATACATTAATGAATGTATTGATCTTTAAAAATTATTAATGGAGTTAATATGATAATAAATTTAAATGAGTAATCGTAACAGAGTAGTCTCATGAATACTCACATAGTAAAATAACATAAACAACATGGTATCATATGATCATGGAAATTTGTGAACGTGGAAAAAAAGATATAATTTATTGAGAAAAATTCATGTCTAACAACCATGAAATCATCAAATTGTGGAATTAGTCCTATAGTTTATTAAGATTAATCCATAATTCTATATATAAATTCTCATGAGAAAAAAACCTTACCCAATTAATTGAGGCACTATTAGGTTCTATCCCACTACAATGTACAAGGGTTTATGCCAAAAAAGTAAATAAATAATAATATATAAATATATGAATTACTCCTGAAATAAATGACCTATAAATTAATGATTTATTTCTACCAACTCGTAAGGAAAAAATGGGAAACCCTCACATTGTTTGTAGTTTTGGTGTTATCCACAAAATGAGCCCACAATGTTTTAAAAAAAATATGGTTATTTGAGTCTAACACACTATAATGATACGAATTATGATGGGTTACCTACATATTTTGATCATTCTTGAGAAGATATTCAAAATAATCATCCATCATGTCCTAGGTTTAGATAAAATCTTCCACATTGATATTCATATCATTGAAACCCCGCTCCAGGATGTGGTCCTATTTGGTGATCCGAACACTTTGTTCATCATAATTATCAATAATAAGTGACATGTCATACATTATATGGAAGAACACTAGAGAGGCATTGATGAAAAGGGTTCCATAAAGTGTATCCCCCTAGATTGTAGAACTAGCTCTAGACATTCCCCATTTTTCGCTTCCACCTCGACATCCAATCTGTTTTCAGTACCATCTAGTATTGGTTCCATGTATGGTATAATGATTCCACCATCAAGGGCCATGATTTATTTACATAGGTAATGCTCACAAATATCTTTAGAATTTTTTTTACCATATTCAGTAATTTTTGTGACCCAAGTCCTTTATCGATCACATTTTTCATAGACTTCCATCAGGATCTAGAAACTATTACCTTCAAGGTTTTCAAATAGCCTTTGTTGGACTTGAATTATTCCCACCATTGTTAATTGGAAAATTCTCATAGACAAGGATCCCATGATTTCCTTTTCTCGAGTATGACCTGGCTATGACATGAGGGTTTTTCATATAATCTGTCGACACCAATGATTCACCTTCAATGTAACTTTGTTCAATATTCTTTGAAAACCTTGTAAGGATTTTATTGTGTTTCAAACTTTCCAGATGTGTTTTCCATCCTTATAAGTTGGAATTTTCCTTTCTATTTGGACTCAATCATGTGAAATTACTGTGGATCTAAATTGACCCTGGAGGTTCAAGTAGATGACGCAGTAACAAACTCGGAGATGGACTGTGGATGAACCTGGGGAATTAAGAAAATGAGATAGAAAAATATTTGGACCTGAGTAATCAAGAAACTAAGATGACCCCCTTGCATCTATATAGGCATAATCATCATGGGAGTTAGTGGAAGGAACGATCTGTTATATATTAATTATACCACTAGACATCACCTCATCAACATATAATGTTCTAGCCTCATGAAGGAATGATTCTTACTTCTCACCTTCTACCAAATCACACCTCATCTTATAAAAAATATCCATCACTCATGGGAGAAGGATCCTATTGAATGATTTAATTTGAATGAATGTAGGAATGACATTATACTCATGAAACAGAGGATCAGTGGAAATGTCCTCTAGTTCCCTGTACATATCATCCATCACTGCATTTGGAGCTTCACCACTGACTTCCCCTTTAACACTACGGTTACTAATAGATTTGGGGACACCCATGCAGGATTTGTCAAAACCGATTCACACATGGCCTCCAGACAAAAGGCATTTCCAAACATATCTTCCTAAAATAAGTAATTTGATAAATGATATTAATGCGTGTAATACCCAATCAATAGAAGGTATAATGAGCGTGATATGTATTAAAGAGACATATATACATTATTTATAAAAACTCCATAACATTAATTTTTATAATAATGGATAAAAATGTATTTAGAATAACATGTTGAATATTTCTTGGGGAAACACACGTTTCACATTAAAAAAATCATGAAAATATAAAAATTTCTATAATATTATTGAATTTTTTAACGGAACCATGGAATTGTATAATATCTTATTAAATTCAAATTTTACAAGAAGATGGGTAATTATGTTCATGGTTTAATATTTAAAATAAAAGCATCATTACATACTTTATAAATAGTAAAAATTAATTTCTTTGAATCATTATAGATATATTCAATTAAAGATTTTATTAAAAAGTAAAAAATCAATAACATTCATTAAAATGACATTGTATAATAGTAAAAAAGAAGCTAAAACTTTTGAAATAGAAAATTTTCATGAAAGAGAAAGATCCAAACCTACAAGAAGTCACATTATCAGTACTATATCAAAACAAAATTATTCCAGATTTTATGTATAAAAATAGATGAAATATAAATTATAATTTAAAACATATTAATTAAAATAGGTAAAATTAACTGTATATGGTTCATGAAATTTATTTTATATTATTTCTTCAAAATAAACACTAAACAGAAACAATCTTGACAATAGATGTCATTGTATCTTGAATATTTAACTTCTTTGATAACATTTTGTTTAAAATTTAATTTGAAAAAATTGTATTATATGGCTTTATAAATCCAATTGAATAAACTAGATAATATTTTGAAATTTATTAATGATAATTTTTATAATCCATACCTAGAATTCAGGGTTTATAATATGAAACATGGATAAGAAAGAAATTAAACATTGAAACTCATAAAAAGATCATATCTTTTGATGTGATTATTGAAAAAAGATGTAATTATGTGAACATATGAAAACAAAAAAGGAAAAACGAAAAGAAAAAGTAAATTTGTTTGATATTAAATCACTCTTAATCATGGCAAAAAAAATACATTGGTTTAAAAATATAACATAATGAATGGAAATTGAGTTCTAAATAACCATAACCCACTATTACTCTAAACTCAAATCCCATTGGATAGAGAAAAATTAATTAAAAATTAAAAGATCCTGATATATGATGTATTCAAGATATAAATTGTAAATGGTTAATACATAATATAGACAAATTAAATTAGGTGAATGACGTAAAATATTCCTTAATGATGGGAAATTGAGATGGAATCACACACATCGAGTCTGAATAATTATATACATTATTTAACTAATAATATTATAAATTAATGAATTAACTAAATTATTAAGAAAAAATTTAATTTGCAATATTCAATCTATTTCATTTAGTTATTTGTTTTATACAATTACACAATCAATCAACTTTATGACATACTTTGGATGATATTTTTCTCATAAGCCATAAATGAGTTTAGGACAATTACTATGATCAATGAAATTAATTATTCATCATCAATATAATAATAATTAAGACATAATTATAATTTTAATAGTTAACTTATAATTTTATAACCAAGAATGAAATATTGTTATGAATATTTAACTATGATACAATCATGGATAAGATAGGTTGTATCTAAATAGGAATAAAATTTCCATTTGGTAGTGGATAAAATTAAAACAACGTAATTATTATTTAATATGCAATGATTAATCATTTTATTAAAAATTCCATAATTGTTTCAATAAATACACTTATATAAACTTCAAATTTCATGATTTATTGAAAAATACTTCACATCACTTAGTGTAGGGGTAATTCAAATGTATACATGAATGATGCAGTCATCTATAAATGAATTGAAATGTATGAAATTATATGAAATATTGATATTAAAGAATTATTTATAATTCATAAATTTCATATATATATATATATATACATTAAATCCCTTATCATTATAAATAGTATTGAATGGTGTTGATTTAAAAATAATTTCATCAGTTCATAAGTTTGTAGTCCATCATACACAAGTATTATGGTTTTTATTCCCATTTTACAGAAGTAGAGATAAATGTAGGTTATTACATTAACATAATAAAATGTCACTATATTATATATATTGGTATCATTATATCAACATGGTTTAATATGATTTGAATAAGGGGTAAGATGAAATTAAATAAAAAACGATCAACTAATTACAATTACTCTTCATCTGAAATATCATTAAGTTTACACCAAAATCATTCAAAAGATGGTATTATAATCAAGAATAGTCATAGAGTACATGATAATTTATTTAAGTATGTTTTTTTGGATGTTATAATCCTATAAAAATATTTTTATGTTTGAATAAAAGTGGAGAGGTGTTTCCCTTCTACTTTTGAGTGGTGGGCACTTTAGGATGTTCATAAAATAAAATATTATTATAAATTAGTTTTCAATAGAAATCAATCCAAACATTAATAATTATAATTTAAGATTAAGGTGGATCTAAATCACCACATTAAATATAATTTGGACATGTATTGGTGATTTTTAGACACATATTTTGATTTTATTTTCATTAAACCTTTTTGACAGTTATCCCTATAAAAATGATTTTAATTTTTTTGTTAAATATTGTTAAAATTAAATTAAATTTCAACATTAATAGGAAATATACAATATTCTGAAACATATTCCAATAATGTTTACTATGATAGTATATGTCGGAAATTTTAAATCATTTAATAAAATACAATTAGTTATAAAATAACATTAATTTCATTTAATAATTTATTAATTAATTAATTTAATATTTAATTAAGATTCAACCTGATATAAATTAAAATAAAATATATTCCATTCACATGCCATATAAAATATTATGTTTGTTTAAAATATCCATTTAAATCAATAATTCACTGATATTATTTTACTTTTAATATTTTTTATTTCAATTATTGTATTTTTTTTATAAAAATTGTAACTATAATACAGAAGAATTAGAGTTAATTATATTATGAGTAATATTTAAAAAAAAGTACAATGATAAAACAATTATTTATTAAAATTAATATTTAAAATGAAGACAATTTTCTAATCCCTTTATAAAAATATTGGAATTCTTAATTTAATTATGCTAGAAAATGTTATACCATTTAATCAATTATAATAATGGTCACAGTCAAAATAATAGGTAACCAAGATACCATCTATTTGACACATTGATCGAAATTATTGAATAAAACTCATAAAATAGTTTAATTCAAATAGTTTGTGTAATTTCAAGTCAATATGAAGTTATTTTTCAACATAATTACATGATTTACTAGGAGAACCCGACTTTTAAACATCACAATTAAACATAAATTATTATATAAACATCATTTGATACAACATAGTTGATCGATTTGTCTATTGTATTTAGAACATAGTATAATTACATAACAACTTAAAACACGAAACACAATTTCTTTATTGAAAACACCATTTACATGACCACTACATTCCCTCGTACTTAGCATTGCATGGGATAACCTTAGCACATGCATAAGAAAAAAGGGATCTATAAAGCCCATTAAGGTAATAAACATGGAATAACCTGAGATATAAAACATATGTTAGACAATAGGCATATAAATAGAGAACAATATAATAATTAAAATTAAGTCATGATAATGAATGATAATCATAACAAGGAAATGTGGAAACAACACTTAACATGGAATTAGCATGAGCCAAGGCTCATTACCCATGGAGCTAGAGTAAACCATCATTATAATGAAGAATGAGTAAACCCTCAATGCTTGTGAATTATCATTAGTAAAAACCCATTGGAAATGATTTATCAAGATTCTATACATTACCCAATGCATTTGAGGTCTATTTTGGCGCACCCTTTTCAAACATTTCATTTCAGGCATTAGTGTGCCACATGGATCATAAATCATTGAATCATTCAACATAATCATTTATTCAATTATAAATGAATTTGGAATACATACGTGAATCTATTTAAAAAATATGTAATTGTAAATAAAGTCGAATACCCTTGATTGAAAAATTAGAATAGTAATCACTATACAATGACTTTGGCTAGGAGAAGCACAGAGAAATTTCGCCAGCATATCGGCCTGAAATAAGAATTCATAAAAATGGTTAATGAGAGAGAAAGGGTTTTATTTACATATTTAAATGAAATTTATAGTAAGGGGTCATATAGATACATTTCCAAACACATTTAATGGAATTTAGACTCATGATACAAAATAACTGCATGAATGTAAATGATGAGAGATAAATTTAATTCGGAATATCGGAATAGTAACAGGTGTACATGGGAGGCATTTAATGACATTGAAAGGGGTATGCCATCATTGAAACATAAATATGTACGTATGGGGAGGTTTGAAACCATACCCCAATATTTATAATTTAAATTAAAATGGAATAATAATTTAATGAATATTGGATAAAAATAAAAAAGGAATAAAAACCCTTACTTGGAAGTGTGCTTCAGAAGGGATGAGAGAGGATTGAGAGAGGATTCATGGGAGATTGGGACACCATGGGAGGATTTTATAGAGAATTTGTAATAGGTTTGATAAAATCTAAAGGCTTTGAGTAAGGATGAATTGGTATATTGGGTGGGTTTATATATTAAACGTGAGGGAATTCTTTATTTTTTATGTTTGAAACACCTCACATTAATCTAATCCAAACCAAAAACTAGCTCATGGTTTTTGACCATGGTTTATTGAAAAGAGAAGTGCAAACCAATATTTCATATCTCCAATGTCTGAATTTCTGAAAATAATGGGGTTTCATATGTGGAGGTGAGTCACACTCCCAAGGAAAACAATTTAAAAATACAAAATGAATAATAAGTCTTGAAGGCTCCACTAAAGATTTGTAAAATAAATAAAAAAACCCAAAAAACATTATATTAATGGTAAAACATATATTGGCCGAACATAATGTTTTTAGTATTTTATTACATCATTATTGGGCCATTATGATTTCTTAAAACATATTATATATTTATACCGTATTTAATTTTTACTTAAAAATTTGATTATCTTAGAAAATTATGAAAAATTCACCATTGGATAATTTTGACATCCGAAATCTAGAAATAATATTCATTTAATCTAAATAATTTTCAAAATATGTTAATTTTCACTTTTAAAATAAAAACATGCATTTATTGAAAACTCAAGGGTTTGGCGAAAATGGATTTCAAACCTTAATAAAAAAAATACAATTGCAATAATAAATTTAGTAAATCATTTATAATTAATAGAAATTAATTTAATAATATTATTATTTAATGTAAAGATTATCAAATTAAAAAATCATTTAATTTATCAAAATAGATTTCTTAGTTGATCATTAACTAAAAATACTATTTGTTCTATAAAAACTATTTACAAGGTAACCACAATGAAATGAATGTCTATTCATTATTATATACAGAAATAATATACGTAACCATAGTACTAGATTAATTTTAAATAACCCCTTAAAAAAGAGCATAAGACTAAAGGGTGAGGTGTGCGATGGTGAAAGACTCTTGGGGTGGCTTAGATAAAATCACTCTGGTGGTAATCTCTATCAACTTCCACTTTTCCTGTAGGTGGTTCCTCTCAAGCTTAACGTGTTCAAGCTCAGCTTGAGCTTGGTCAATAGAGAAGCCCAATAACAGCACCTTCATTCCATGCTCCAACAAATGGGATTCATATGGGGCAGGTCTAATGGATGAGTTCAGCAGTTCCTTTGTCTGAGTAAATTGGATATTAAGGCCATTATTTATACTTATCACGTGATCACTATTCAACAAATATATTTGCAATGGTATCAATTAATAATATTATTTTAAAATCCAAAAATATAAAACCACAATCTTTTACATTTTATATGATCATTTTATATAAAGATACATTTAATTAGATAAAGATGGATTTAAAATAATGAATGTTTGGGGAGTTACAATATTTCCCCCTTATTAAATTACGCCCTCAGAATTTCCTTTTCCTACACTAAAACAGATGTGGGTAACTCTGCTTCATCATTTCCTTTGATTACCATGTCACTTCTTCAAACTCATTGTTTCACCACAACACCTTAACGAGGGGCAATGTCTTATTTTGCAAAACATTTTCTCTATGATCTAAGATCTTCACTGGTTTCTCTCCATAAGATGGGCCATCCTTTAATTGTACAACCTCTAAAGAGAGCACATGTGAAGGGTCCGGTATGCACTTTCTTAAGAGGGATATATGAAAGATATCATGTACTTTGTCCATGGTAGGTGGAAGTGCTAATGATAGGAGACATCCCCGACATGATCAAGAATCGTGAAGGGGACAATTTATGTTGGAATTTACATCCATTTCTTTCCGAACCTGATGTCCTTATTCCATAGAGATGTGTGTAGAAATACCATGTCTCCAACATTAAACTCATGGTATCAATGACAATTATCTACATAAATCCTCTATTGACTCTGGGATTTTGTGATATGTTGTTAAATGGTTTTCACCTTCTCCACCATTTAATTGACCATTTAAACTACAATAAGATTACGCTCAATGAGCCCATCCCAACACGCCTGTGTTCTACAATGTTTCCCAAAAAAGGGATTCATATGGTTCCATTTGGATGCTCAAGTAAAAACTGTTATTATAATAGAACTCAACCAGAGAAATATGTTGATACCAACCTCCATTAAAATCCATTGAGCACTCTCTCAAGATGTCCTCATGTGTTTGGATAGTCCGCTTGGATTGGCCATCATTTTGAGGATGATAGTACCTACTGATGTTCAGTTCAATATTCAGAACATGTTATAGACTCTTCCCAAACATAGTGGTGAATCGTGGATCTCGATCGGATACAAAAGATAATGGTACTCCATCCAGCCATACCAATTCCCTGATATATATTTGTGCTAGTTGATACAATAATAAATCCTCCCTATTTGCAATGAAATGTTATGCCTTTCTAAGATGATCCAAAACAACTTAGATTACATTTTTTCCTTTGGATGACTTTAGATGTCTGATGACAAAGTCCATAGTGATGTTCTCCAATTTCCATTCTGGTATTGGAAATGGTTCCATCATCCCTGTAGACATCTTCCTCTATACCATCACTTGCTGACACACCATTCACAATGATGTATATTCCACGATCTCCTTCTTCATATTAGTTTACCAATAATGCTCTTGGAGATCTTCATACATCTTTGTGATTCATGGGTGAATAGATAAATTTGATCTATGTGAATCATCCCTTAGTTCCTTATTCATCACCAGACTTGATGGAATACATATCCTTTTCCCAAATCTCACAAATCTCCCTTCATTAACATTAAAATATGAGGATTTCCCTTTCATGATAGCTTCCAATTTTTTCTGAATTTCCACATAATCCTTTTTATCATTCTTTAACAATTACAAAAGTGAACGTTGATCAATCATTTCTAAAAGGATTTATGGTGTTCATTTAGTTGTTATTCCCATGTCCATATTCATCAAATCAAGGATGATTGGTTCCGTTTCAATTCTCATAAATGATATAATCGTTGGGTACTATCTAATTAGGGCATCCTCCAACTTGTTCACTTTTTTAGGGTGGTAATGGATTGAGAAGTCAATGTAATTGATCAGTTCAGAACATATTCATTGTCTCAGGTTAAACACTTTCTGTGTGAATATATACATGAGGCTTCTGTGTCTTGTATATATTTCGCAGTTCTCCCCAAAGATATAATACATCAAAAATTATAAAGCGACGTTCACCGCATCCAACTCCAAATAATGATTTGGATAATTCTTCTCATGAACATTCAATTGGTTTGAATCATAGGAAATGACACTGTCATTTTGAACCAACACACATCACAGACTCGTCTTCGAAGCATCACTGAATACCACAAAAATTTCTCCACTTGTGGGTAACGTGAGCATGGGCACAGTTATAATCCTCTTTTTTAAATCCTAGAACTTTTCTTCACATTGATAAGTCCTAGAAAAAACACTATTCCCTTTCGAGTTATCTTAGTAAGAGGGTTGGACAATCATGTGAAATTTCCCACAAATCATCGATAATATCCAGCTAACTCAAGAAGCTATGGATATATGTTACCAATGTTGGTCTCGGAATCCCTTCAGTTGCATCTGTTTTGGAGGTATCCATAGATATCCCATTACTGGTGATGATATTTCCTAATAACAAGACCTCCTTCAACAATAAATCACACTTGTTGTACATTTTATAGAGATTCTTCTTCAGCAGTGTTTCTAGTACAGTTCTTAGATGTCTCTCATGATCTTCTTGGTATTTGAGTATATCTGAATATCATCTATAAATACTACCACAAAATTATCGAGGTAATCTCTAAAGACATTATTCATCTAGTCCATTATGATTTCTGAAGCATTAATGAGTTCAAAATGCATTAATATGAATTCATAGGGCCGATAATTTGTACGAAGAGCAGTCTTTGGGACATCTTCCTTCCTCACCCTTACTTGATAATATCCCGACCGCAAATCCACCTTAGAGAATTATTGTTCTCCACACAGCTGACTGAAAAAGTCATCAATTCATGGAAGAGGATACTTGTTATTTATTGTGTGTTTGTAAATCTCATGATAATTGACACAACGACGCATTGACCCATCCTTCTTCTTGACGAAGTGAACTGGTGCACCCCATGGTGAAGCACTTAGGCATATAAACCCTTTATCCAGATTAACATGTAGTTGTTTCTTCAGATCCTCATGCTCCAAAACAATCATTCTATTCAGAGACTTGGATATTGGAAACATCCCAAGTAAATGATCAATTTAGAATTCAACATCTCTTCTAGGAGGAAGACCAAACAATTAATTGGGAATCACTTCAGTGAATTCCCTCACATTAGGCATGTCTTCTAGGATACTTGACTCCTTATACTCTATCATCTCGCTATATACACGTGCTTATAGGGCAGTAAAATCCATGCATGAAGATGATGGACCTAAAGTATATTTATATTCTCCCTTGCACTTGTAATGAATCGGGGGTCGATTCTACACATGGAGAGTGATTTCCCTCTCACATTAATTTATTTTGGCTCTATATTAGTAATTCTTATCCATGCAATGTATTGCATCAAATTCCAGCATAGATTGTATGATGTGTATTTCATGGAATTTTAATTCATTGATTAAGACACTATAGGAGTTATATTCATCGGATGCAATGATATCCCCATTTTCCTTATTCACAGACATCTTCACTTCCATGATTTGTGGTGTTGCTGGGATCATTTTAATAAACATTAGAGATATAGAAGAATTTTTAGAACCTAAATCAAAAAGTATGTTTTCTATTTTTGAATGAAAAACTAGAGAACCTGTCGCTAATTCATTGTCAGGGTTCATGTCAGTAGTAGTGTTAAAAAAAGCTTTACCTTGCTGCCTTGGAGGTTTTTGGTTGCCTCTAAAAACCCATAGATTTGGGCATAGATTTTCAAGATGCCATAGTTTTTTTGTTGTTGTTGCAATGAACCATGAATTGAGGTTCGAACAAAGCTTTCCTCTCATCTATCGCAGCTGTGGGTTTTTTTTGCTGACAGTTAATAGCCAGGTGACCTTATATTCCACACCTAATATATTTCCTCGTCCCCTTTAAGCAATTTACATGGATCTTCATTCCATACCATTGGCATGTGGGGTGCGGGATCTTCTAAGTACCATTGGATTTATCCATCAGACTGCGAGCATTGAAGTCCATCTTACGCTTCTTATCCCCATGATACTCTTGAGATTCTCCAATCTCTATTTCATCCATGAGGGCACATCAGACAATTTCATCATAGTTTTCAAAGTCACGGATCACTTGATCATTCCACGAGATTGGTATCATCCCACCAATGAAGAGTTCAACATTTCAATCAGGGGTAATGGAAAAGCCGGAAGCATATCAAGCAAAACTTATGATGTTTTCTATGTATGATCCAACAAATTCGTCATATTTTTTCCAGAGTTCAAGGAAGTCCCTTTTCATATTATGTTAGTTAGTGAGCATAAAATATTTATCGAAAAACATCTTTCGAAAATCCCACCCTTCCAATGCCTCGATCTCCTCCTCAGGCTTCATATTTTTGATCAACATCCACCATTGATTTTCTTCACCCTCCATAAAATAAGCATATATAAGAACCTTCTGTAGTTCATAACATTGAAGGATGTAGATGAGCCTTTCAATGGTGTTGATCTACTCTTCATCGATTGTGGTATTAGATGATGCATTAAAAGTAGAAGGCCTCTGTCTCATGAAGCTCTCGGTAGAAACTTTTTCTTTCTTATGTGAGGGGGAGGAGGGGTTCAGTGTTCCTCTTGACCCATGTTTCTATTCAAATATTGAGTTAACTAATAGAGACGCGTGACAAATTTTGTGATTCCCACTCCCATTGGATTGGGCATCTCATTAGTATAGTCATCACAGTGATCTTCACATCGATTGTTAGCCTGAGTCGTCTTATTACCAGACATTAGTTAGAATAAAATTAAAGATAGTGGTAACAAATAAAGGGTAATCCGATGACAAAATATATGACATATGAATTACTATTATTTACATAACTTATAAATATAGAGACTTCAATCTATGTTATCAATGATCTACATTCCATCATATATTCTTAGGGGAATTTTTTTTAATAATGGTTCATACTAATCTTGGGAATTTATCAAAAAATATCCCCCAGGAGTGTTGTAACCAAGAGTGCATCATGGCCCGTTGTCCTGCACCAGTTCCCATTTGAGTGTAGCTCAATGTAGTGTTTTTGGGTTTTACCCCTAGGATACATCTGTGCCAGAGCCACTTATACCTACTCGTCTCTAGACAAGGATGTATTTTCTTGATAAACCACATTATAAATACTCAACAAAACATAGGGTTGATTTTTTTATTCTTAGTCTTCTCTCCAAGGCTTTACTAGGGTTTACATAACCTAATCGGAAAAATAACTAAATATATACCCTGATACCAACTATGACAACTCTGATCTTTTATTACATAATTAAACATAAATTATTACATAAACAGCATTTGATACAACATAGTAGATCAAGAAAACGAGTGTATTTTGGGATTACGATTAATATATAACAATATAAAACAACAAACCCAACTTCTTTATAGAAATATTCCTTTACATGACCAATACATTCCCTCGTACTTAGCATTGTTAGGGATAACTTGAGGGAATGAATAAGAAATGGGTGAGCTATAAATCCCAGTAAGGGAATAATCCTGGAATAACATGATGAATAAAACACATGTTAGAAAATATTCATATCAATAGAGACAACTAGAAGCATAAAAATAAAGGCATGATATATCATGATAATCATAACATGGAAATGTTTCAACAACACTAAACCTGGAATTAGCATGACCGAAGGATCATTGCACATGGATCATGAGTAAACCATCATTTCATAAGAAGCATGAGTAAACAATAGTTTGACATGAATTAGATTGAGAAAACACTCATTTCCCATGACATATCATGATACAATATATTACCCAATGCTTTGGAGTTCTATCAAGACACACCCTTTTGAAACATTTCTTTTCATGCATAATTGTGCCACAGTGATCATAAAACATTGAATCGTTCAACATAATCATTTATTCAACAATAAAATAATGTAGAATACATACGTGAAACTATTTAAACAACAATTATTTGTGTATAAAATTGAATACCCTTGATATTTAATTGGCCATGTTATTCACTAAACATTGACTTTGTCTTGAAAAAGTGTGGTTCAATTTCAGAAGAATAAAGGTGTGACATAAAAATTCATAAAAATTGTTGATGAGAGAGAAAGGGGTGTCTCATAATATTTACATGAAATTGATAGTAAGGGGTAAATATAGATAAATTTCCCAATAAATGTAATGGAATTTAGACTCATTATACAAAATAATATCTTGAATGTAAATGATGAGAGAGGAATTCCTTTTAGAATTTTGGCATAGTAACAGGTTTACATGAGAGGAATTTAAATAGAGAGATAGGGGTATCCCATCATTTAAACATAAATAAGGAATTATGGGGGAGGTGAAATAATATATCCATAAATTTATAATAGAAATTTAAAGGGGATAACAATTTAATGAATATTGGGAAAAAAATAAGAAATGATGAAACACCCCTACTTGGATGTCTGCATCCAAAGGTGTCAGAGAGGAATGAGAGAAGCTTCTTGGGAGCTTGGGGAACCATTGGGGGTTCATAGATAAAGGATGAATGAGTTTTTACAAACTTCAAAGGCTTTGAGTGAGGGGGAAGTGGGAGATTTCGTGGGCTAATATAGGAAACGTGAGGGAATTCATTATGACTTAGGTTTGGGACACATCAAATTAAACTAATCCAAACCACAAACCATCCCATGGGTTTATCAAATATTTTTTAGAAAATGGAAGTGAAAAACAATTTTTTACATGTCCAAAGTCCTATTGTCTTAAAATAATGTGGTTTCTTATGTGGTGGTGAGTCACACTTCCATGGAAAGTAATTTAAAAAGACAAAAAGATTAATAAGTTATAAAGGGTCCACTAAAGCTTTGTAAAATAAATATAACAAACCCAAAATCACATTATATTAATTTTAAAACATATATTGCTCGAAAATAATGTTTATAGAATTTTATTACATCACAATTGGGTCATTATGATGTTATAAAACACATTATATATTTAAAAAATATTTATTTTTTGCATAAAAGTTTTACTGTCTCAGATAATTATGAAAGATTCACCATTGGATAATTTATATTCCCTGATTCTCAAAATAATATTCATTTTATCTAAATGATTTTATAAATTTTTTAATTTTCACTTCTATAATAAAAACTGACATTTATCGAAAATTCATTGGTTTTGACAAAAATGTATTTCAGTCCTTAAAAAAATTATACTTGCATTCATAAAATTATTTGATCATTTACATTTAATAAAAAATAATTTAATTATAATAATACTATTTTTTTCAATATTATCTAATTAAAAAATCCATTAAATCATCAAAATAGATTTCATAGTTGAACAATAACTAATAAAACTATTTCTGCTTTAAATACAATTTACAAGGTAAAATAATAAAATGAAAGTATATTCATTATTATGTACAAAAAAATGTACAAAACCATAGTACTAAGGTCATGTTAAATAACCACATAAAAACTTGGATAATACCAAAGGGTGAGGTGTGCGATGGTAAAAGATTCTTGGGGAGGCTCAGATAACATCGCTCAGGTGGTAATCTCTATCAACTTCTACTTTTCCCGTAGGTGGTTCCGCTCAAGATTAACGCGTTCAATCTTGGATTGAGCTCGGTCAAGAGATAATACCAATACTTCCACATACTTTCCATCCTCAGAAAAATGGTCTTCATACTGGGCAAGTCTACTGGATGAGGCCATCGCTTCCTTTATTTGAGTAAACTGGATTTGCTAAAGTCCATATTTATACTAATCCTGTGATCACTGTTCAACGAATATATTAGCAATGGTCTCAATTATTAACAGTATTTTAAAATCCAAAAACATAAAACCAATGATGTTTACATTTTATATAAACATTTTACATAAAGTTATATTTAATTATATCAAGAGGGATTTACATTAATGAATGTTTGGGTTGTAACATTTACCCTTACCATGGTGATATTTATTTACTATAGCTTTAATTCCTTATAAAAAATTAAAACATTCATAATATAAAAATTATGAACTATTTAAACAAAATAATGAATCAATTATTCATCATTAAAGTATGCAATGTATCAGAAATTAATTTAAATATATAAACAAATTGTTTTTTGAAAATAGTGTTCAAAAAAATAATTTTTTTCACAAAACAATGAATTTTTTTATCATTTTGACTATTAATATTTATTATATGAATTTTAAATCATATATGTATATATTTAATCTATAATTTTAATAAAAATAATTCCTATTAAAATATATTATAACATTTATGATGGAAAATCTAGATTCACATAAAAACAGTGTATAAAAATATTATTTTTACGCATTAAAATAAATTTAAATCAAAATAAGGGAATTAATTTAGTGAAATGAATATTATTATATTATTATTTATGATGTGGACCATTAGTATCTATATGATAAAAAAAATATAATAATACTTTATATTAAAATATTTGATTAAAATTAATGGCTGTTTTGAAAAAATGTATATTATTAACTAGTCGATCAAAAATAAAAAATTTCAAAAATATAAAAAAATGTATTCTTATGATAATATTGATATGATAATTATAAAATTTAAATAATTTATATGAAATAAAACTTCTAATGTTTTTGAAAATTTTATTATATTTTTGAATGAAAAGAATGAATTGATTTTTATGATTAAAATTTATTTTTGAATAATAAAAAATATTGAATAAAATTGTGTGATTCATTAGTTAATATATTTCAAATTATTTTTATTAATTAGGAACATAATATATATTACATAATTTTTTTAATCACAGTAAAACAAATAAATTTAACTTCTTTGTAAATACTGTCATATTTAAATAGTTGATGGTTTGTTTTGTCTTAGTGTTTCTTGTAGTATATTTTATCAAATGTAGTGTTCTTTTCAAATATCAGGGTGTTACATTGTACCAAATCTTAAATAAATTGGATTTGATAAATTTTAATTACCTTAAAAAATTGAGGATTTCTTAATTAACCACAATAACAAATATAATATAAACCTTAACATTCGTCGCTTTAGAAACTCGTCCCTTATTTCCTAGTGTTAGTGGTTACTTCATTATATTGGTATAAGATATAAATAATAACATCTTAAGGGACTGAATATTTTAGTTGTATTAGTAAACCCGATATATACCTGAAATAAATATTACATTACACAAAAATAGAAAAAAAAAATATTTTATCTAGGAGAACCATTTTTCAAATTAGAATAAATTTAAAATATAATAATTAAAAAATTTCTTATATCATGAGGAAAAATACAACCAAATAATGGGTTGATATGAATTCTATTTATGGGTAATTATAAATCGTAATCTATTAGTAAATAATTATAAATAATATTACATGTAAAATAGATGAATCACATGACATTTAAACTGATAAATGAGAATGTCCTGGATGAATAAATGATGATCTGATAATAACATTTAAATAATCACATGATAATAATGCAAAATTCTGGATATTCTAGAAATCGAATAATCACATGGAATATTAATAACTGAATTCATAATTAGGGATTGAATAATATCATATATCTAAACAATCAAGATATATTCATAGAATAGTAACTCTTATGATCTATCCTCATTATAGTGTAAATTTGTGGATAAAAACCCCCAAACTATCAAGATCCATCCACATGATAGTTGTTGTCAAGATTTATCCTCATAATAGGTCATCTTATTTGACAGAAACCAGTCTTATTTTTCGAAATGATTTTCCCAATGAGACCATTCAAATAATCATGGTTATATACTGGGCCGTAACTATCAAATACTATGTCCAAAGAATTCCACACATGAATAAATAACTCAACTGATTCAACATGAATGAACAATATTGATTAACTATCCACATTGTAGGAACATGTTAAAATAAATATCATCAAACCCCAGATCAAACTGATCATAAAAAAGTGATGTTGAATTGTATAATTATATACCATCTTAAATATAAGATTCAATCAAGGATATTGTTGTAGGTGAAAATATTTTAATGAGTTGGTTTGAATAAATATTAGGAAATATAATCTAGTTATTTTGAAAATAGATTATAAAATCTGAACACTCTGAATGTAATAAATAAATAATTTCCATTTAAAATAACCTTGTTAACATTTAAATTTAGATTTAATAAATTAGGTGATATGATAGTGTGTTCTTCTATTGATGCTATATATGTTAATGAACAATTATTTAACAATTTTTTAGTAATAAAAATGAGTTACCTTTTTTAAATGATGGAAATATTACATTTTAAAATATTTTATGAAATTTCCAATAGTCATTAAAATGACATTAAACAATAATTTGGAAGTGGTAAAACAATTTTTTAATTTTTTCAAAAAACATTGTCATGGGGGTGATGTATTCCCCTATAGAGACATAGATATAAACGATATCGAATAAACATGTGATTGTGATAAAAACACCAACCAATTTGAAATCAATTTAATCCTTTGTCACATTCATGAATAAAATTTTTAAAAAATTTAATATCATGAAAATTAATATATTCGGTTTATAAAACGGAAAATGTGGGATTTATAAACCTCATAAAATAATCTCGGGGGATAACGTCAAAATATTTTATAATAAAATATTATAGAGATAAAGTCCCTTACAAAGACAAAATCAATGAATTCAGAATTAATCAAATGAATAAAAGATGTGAATTCTCTATAAACAAAAATAAAAAAATTTATTACAAATTAAGGTAATAAAATATCATTTCATACATAATATTATCATGACATAATTTATGATGTATATGTTTAACCAAATAAATTGAAATTGTGTTTCGAAATACCATAACTCAAGAACAAAATGCATTAAAAATGTTAAAACCCCATTTATAATAATTTTAATTTTATTAATAAAATATTCTAGAATCATGTTCATCATTATATCCCTTTACCAACAATTTTTTATAAATATTTTATTACATATACTCATTTGGGTGTTAATTATTTTGTTTTAAAGAATATTTTGTCATGAATGGCCTAGTTATCTTATAGAGGATATAAATCCATAATCTATAGAGTGATTTTAATGTTCTAAATATAATATGTAATAAATAAATATATGTTTGAGAACCATTCCTGAATGGTATTGTGACGTGTAGATGATAAGCCATACGTACTCACAAGCAGGGATATCATTTCTAAATGGTTGAATGGGGACGGAAGTGAATTGTATATTAAATTTATAGAATCAATATCCTGTCATAATTATCTTAAATATATACCCATTGTATATTTCATTACATCCATCTATGTGAATTGATTATGAAAAATGAATTATACAGCTTTGTGAAGATAGTAAGCCATGTATATGCCAGAATGTCCCTTTCATTTTCTATAGAATGGAATAATGAAGAATATGGATTTAAAATAATCCTAATAATGTATCCAAAAAAATTAAATACCAAAATTTATTTATTAAATTAATATTTAAAAAATATATGATGGGTAAGTATAAGAACTAATTAACATGAAAGAGTTAGTAAAGATGATATACTCTTCTTTAAATGATATCCTTTATATCTCTTCTGAAGGGATCTTGGGTAGCAATTTTGGAACATTCAAAACATATATAACCTAGAAAAGGATGTTAGAAAAAAAAATTCATGATTTGGTTCGATTTAGTTGGCTCAATGTGCTGTTATGAATTGAATTGTTATGTTCCCATTTATAATTGAGGTGAGAGGCACATTTTGAAAATTTAAATTTATTAAAATATAAATAAACTATTTTAATTCCAAATGATCCAATTTTTTTGGATTTTTACATTGTATGATTTTTAGATAGTATATTATCAAATTTTTTATTTCTTATTTTTTTATTGTATTTTTATAAAATATTTTATTCATTAAATATATTTATGGACTATTTTGAAATAATTCTATACATTAACATTAATAAAATATATTTTTATATACAAATTCAATACAAATCATTAATATTAATCTATAAAATATTATACATCCTTTATTAAATAATATATTATAACTTTAATTTTTTTGATATCATTTATTTTAAATTTATACGAATTGAATAAGTACTACGTTATCATTGTGTAATCATTTACGATAAATATTTCTTCAATAAAATATAAAAATAATTTATCATTCTGTAAATATATATATAGTATTTTTTAAAAAGATTTATATTCAATCATATCTTTTGGATAACAAATTATTAAATAAATTATAGTTATTTAACAATGAATTTGAAATCATTTATTTTTAATGAAATGAAATATTAAAAAGATTATAATATAATTCCAATATCCATAAATGGTTATATATCTAAACAAAAAAAATTAAGGATGAAAATTACACATACAATAATATTTTTACACTTTTTAGAGTCATTTTATAGTCTTTATCATTTTATATTTAACCCATATTACAAAAAAATACCTTCCACCGTAGAAACAAAATTTACGAAGTTTACAATTCATATCAGAGACATATAAATGGGGCATATTTTATAAATGTTTTTCTATGAAATATTAAAATTTAAAATTATATCTATATTTTTAAAAATAATGTTTTATTATATAATTTAAAATTAATCCCCATAATGCAATGAAAAAATGTTTTCTAAAAAAATTAAAATTTTATGCTAAAAAATGAAACAATTCCAAAATAACGTAAAAGGATGATATAAAATGTAACTAATTTAGTCATCACTATCTGAATAGTTATATTGTTACATCACGATCACTTTAAAATCATAATGTTACATTTAATATAAGGAAGTTTAATATTTTATAAGAAATAGTTTTTCACTATTCACTAGAAAATTAATATTATCATATCATTTAAAAAAATACCATAATATATTTTTCTTCTTATTATATAGTTTTTTTATTTCTTTTATAAAATTAGCGTTATAAATGTTAAATAAATTTCTTATAATATTATCTCATATAATGTTATAAACTCATTTTTTAAGAAAATATATTTTTTTATAATTTTAATGGCATTATGAAAAATCATGTTATTATTCAGAAAAAATTATTTATGAGATAGGTTAAAATATTAATATAATAATATATTATTTTTTATGATAATATGGGTTGAGATCAATGTATGAAATTGAATATTTTTTTTAATAAAACAGTCCATACAATATTGGGGTGTTATATGCTCTCCTCCTTCAACAAATTGTGTGTCACGACCTGTCCTCGGGGCCCGTGTCGTGACTACCCCAATCCTGCCTTCCATAGTCCAAGGGCTGGCGACTATCACCAAGGCATAATTCCTGGTAAAATTGGAAGGCATTGCCTTTGTAAAGTAACAAATACCACAGAGCAAGCAAGCAGAATTAACACTAAGTAAAAACTAGGTACAATAGTAAGTGGGGAAAAGTAAGTGGGCAAGAATACAAACCCAAACTGAAAGTAAAGCACAACTGGAAAGGGAAAACAACAACAGAAAGTAAAGCCACAACGTCGAGCCGTCCACTGGAAGTCCCACCAGAAGGGTGGGTACATATAGACTCCACAACTCCTCTGGTCCAGCCGTCCGCTCCGAGTAAGTCCCACCCAGTGGTCCACCTCCAGGTACCGTCCTCCTTCTCAAGCCTCAAACATGATTAGCGATGTCTGTTGTCTGCAAACAACACAATGTAGTGCGGGCATAGCCCGTGCAGGGGTGATTATAAACTACTCAGTAGGGACCCCGAGACCCCCGAAGGTCACCCAGAATCCAAAAAAGATAATCCACAAAGGAACGATACAATCATGAAGTAACATATGACACTACTTAGGTATATTCCCATACATATACCTAAGTCATCAATTTCTAGTTCGGCTCCAACATCTGAGCCCAAATTCGATCATGTCCACACTTGATATCACAACACAATCCACATTGGAAAGCAAGTCGAGATTCAGCTCACACAGGTATACATAATCGTATGATGATAGAGATGATCAGATGTAGCCACTGGTTCATCTAACCCATCAGACCCACATAGGATCGATTGGTACTAACCTCCGGAATGACCCACAAAGGATCGATAGGTACTAACCCCTACAATGACACACAATGGATCGATAGGTACTAACCCCTGCAATGACTCACATAGGATCGGACCCACATAGGATCTGTAGACGCTGGCCCACAGAGAGCCACAGAGCGCTGAACCACACAGGATATGACCCACACAGGATATGACCCACACAGGATATGACCCACATAGGATCGCTGAGTTCTGTAGTTGTTGTCATCAAATCCACGGAGGATTTTTGTACAGTCGTCATCGTCATCGCAGTCGCAGCCATCTCTAGGGTTCCCGCACACAGCTAGCTCGTTCGGGAGGGTCCACTCCACGAGCCAAGGGGCAGATATATCAACTGACACGTAGTCCGAAATTGATGTATCCAAAAGTTCCGTATCGTCAACAGGAACTCAACGACACAGATGGCGCGTCAATCAGACGCCTGGTCTGAGAGTTATTGGCTATTTCGTCCCAGGGCCAGATTGGTTTTTATGTCAAAACCAACCCGACCATAATCCAACTACGTCCAATACTCGAGTGGAGTAAGACAAAAGGTTCGTCTCACTAAGAGGAATCCATCATAGTCGACGACACGTCTATCAGACGTCCAGAGCTCAAGTTATAAGCGTTTCCACTCTGAGGGCCAAGTTGGTTGCGTGTTCGAACCAACCCGGCCGATCACAATGTTCTCCGAAACCTTCAGTGTAATATACTGAAATGACCGTCTCGATCCAAGGATTGCATCGAAGCTAACAGTGTGTCGATTGGAGGTCTGTCTCCCATGTTATGGGCAAAAGAGCGAAAGAGGTACGGTATTAGGGGGTTCGGGCCCGGTCTGACCTTGACCGATACCCCCATGGTCAGCACGAACCGGGTCGACCCGAACCAGGTCCAGGTCCGGCCCGTTTGGGCACAGCGTGGCCCGACTGGTGCGGCGCGGCTCAACCTGGGTGGTGAAGGGGGGCGCGCTGCCCCCCGCATTGTAAACCCGCGGCCCCCATGTGGGGGGCCGCACCTGCTGGCCGACCGGGGGTTACGAACCCCCAGTTTTCCCCCCTGACCGGCCGGCCAGAACTGGCCGGCCGACTACTGCCGCCATGGGACTGGCGCTGGCCAATCCCCCTACTCCGATGCCGAAGGCCCGGAACCGGTTGCCGGTCCCTGCTCCGCCGCGGCCTCAGCCGCGGCCCTGATCCGGCCGTAGTGTCTTTGAGAGTCCTTCGAGGTTCTCTTGCATGGCGCGACGACACCGCGTCTTTGGTTCGTCTTCAACGGCACAGTGCGACGGCGCTGCGCTTCTACCCCTCTCTTTAATATTTCTCATTCGATGCTTTGGCACCGCGTTTCCTTACTCGTTCCGCAAACAACATAAAACAACCCAAGGGGAGAGGAGGGTCGGCCATGTTCGTGTGGTCCGACCCCATCCAGTTATTGTGGTATCAGGCGGCTCAAATTGTATTGAAGAAAGGTGACAGAATAATTCACGAACAACAATTAACAAAAATCCCTAGCTCATCGAATTCGATGAGAGAGGATTCGTCGCCGAATTAACCGTAGTGGATGAAGGCGTCGCAGAAGGAGGATCGTCGTGTCGCGGAGAAAGGATTCGTCGGCGCCGCATTGTCGATCTCCGAGGATCCGGTGTTCCTGTCGCCCTTCATCGGAGGTCGGTGTTCTTCGCGTTCATCGTGATTTTCGCATTCTTTGTAGAGGAGGAAGAACTTCACGGCTTGAGAGAATTCTCCCCAAACCCTCTTTCACAACCAAACCCTAATAAAATAAGAGTTGTCTTATTTTATTAATGCACAACCCAACGTCATTGAAATTTAAAAACGAAACAATCTATTAAATGAATTTATTTCAACGTTTAAACTGCCCAAATTAATTGAGGCATTTCATAAAAGGAAAAACCCAAGGGTTGACTTCCACTTAGGGGTGCATGTATGTTACCTTAATTAAAATGGGGTTGAGAAGGTTAAAAGAAATGGTGGGGCTTGTGTGGGCCCCACCTCAAAAATATCCTACCTAGTGGGTAGGATATTGTGGGTCCCACTCCAAACACTTAGCTTAGGTTAAACAACTTTAATTAAAATAAAAATTGGTCGCACCATTTTTATTTTATTCCATTATTTATCCCAAAAATTAAAAACCCCACCTGAGCAAACGCAACTCTGGAAAAAGTGTTTCTATGCAATTACCGGTGCTACGATTCCATTGGTGCCCTCAGAATTCGATTCCATGCACTGGTTCAAACGTTAGAAAAACCCGCTCGTTAGTTCACTGAACGTACCCATGCTAAACATCGGAAAAAGATTTCGGGCACACAGGTCCTCGGAATCAGGTGCCGTTAGAAACTACGTTCATGTAAAATTACAAAGAATATTAAGGAAAAAAATTTCTTGATTTTTACGAGTCTTTATATCACTCCCACCTCAGGGATTTACGTCCCCTAAAGATACATCATAAACTAGGGAAACATATGTGGGTACTGAGAACGCATCTGAGCCTCCCGCTCCCAAGTGCTCTCCTGGAGGTTCCCGTGTTGTCATCTGATTCATACTAAAGGAATCGAACTTCCATGTAGGACCTGCTCCTGTTGATCCTAGATCTCCACTGGGAGCTCTACAAAAGTCACCCCATCATCAATGTCCAGCTCCCCATGGTCAATGATATTCTTTGGGTCGTGCACGTATCTCATTAGATGAGAGACGTGGAAGATTTCGTGCACCCTGTGCAACTGAGGTGGTAGATCTAGGAGATAAGCCACCTCGATAATCCTGCTGAGGACTTGGAAGGGTCTGATGAAGCGTAGAGATAACTTTCCACCTTGGAAAAACCTCCGTAATCCATGTCGAGGTGTGACCCGCAAGAAGACGTGGTCGCCATCCTCGAACACCAGTGGTCTTCGCTTCCTGTCAGTATAAGACTTTTTCTGGCTCTGAGCTGTCCTCATCTGCTCCTTGATGACCTGGACCTTCTCTGTCGTGGTCTGGACCATCTCAGGTCCCACATGTGCTGACTCCCCAGGGTCTATCTAGGACAACAGTGATCTGCAAGGTTGGCCGTACAACACCTTGTATGGTTCCATCCCGATGGTGGAGTGGTAGCTGTTGTTTTACGCGAACTCCACCAAGGGTATATGGTCCTCCCACATACGACCAATGTCAAGGACACATGCGTAGAGAATATCCTTGAGAGTCGGAATGGTACTCTCCATCTGACCATCCGTCTGAGGGTGAAAGGCGGTGCTCAGACGTATCTTCATCCTGAACGCCTCCTGCAAACCCTACCAGAGCCGGGAATTAAAGCGAGCATCTCAATCAGAGATGATAGACGATGGAACCCCGTGAATCCATACTGCCTCCGGAACATAAAGGCGTCCAAAGATATCTATTGAGACCTACTCTATGATAGGTAAGAAGTGAGCCGACTTGGTGAGTCGGTCAACAATCACCCATATTGAGTCGTGACGTCTAGAAGTGAGAGGAAGTCCAGTCACGAAGTCCATAGATATGTCGTCCCACTTTTACTCCGGGACCACCAAGTGTTGTACCGAGCCTGCTGGTACCTAGTTCTCTTCCTTCACCTGGTGATAGGTGTGGCATCGAGAAACGAACTCTGCCACAGTGTTCTTTATTCCCGGCCACCGGTTCTGTCGTCTGAGGTCCTGGTACATCTTCACCACTCTAGGATGTACCGCCAAAGGGGAAGTGTGAAACTCTCTCAGTACCCCCTCCTGTAAAGCAGATGGTACCATGGTACGTCATCTGAAAAGGACATCATTCTCTCCTCCCTCGGAGAATCAATCAGGTGCATGTCCTGAGGATATCTGTGCATGCTGCGTCTCACAATCGGTGTCCCCACGCTGCGCCTCTCTGACCCGTTGTAGTAGTTGAGGAGTGAATGAAGAAAGGCTGCTCCATCGCTATCCACGAAGGTTATTTGCAAAGCGACTAGTTACCCTATCGCCTCCCCAAGTAGCTAAATGCCTGTCCTCCATCGCTATCCACTCAGCGATCCTACGTGGATCAGTCGTCATCGTCGTCGCAGTAGCAGCCATCTCTAGGGTTCCAGCACATAGAAAGCTCGTTCGGGAGGGTCCGCTCCCTGAACCGAGGTGCTGATACATCTACTGACGTGTATTCCAATGTTGATGTATCCAAAAGATCCGTATCGTCAACAGGAACTCAACGACACAGGCGGCGCGTCAATCAGACATCTGGTCTAAGAGTTATTTTCTTTTTCGTCCCAGGGGCCCAGTTGGCTTTTAAGTCAAAACCAAACCGACCATACCCCACCTGTGTCCAAACCTCAAGCGGAGTAAGCCAAAAGATCTGTCTCACTAAGGGGAATCCATCAAAGTCGACGGCACATCAATCGGACGTCCGAAGATCAAGTTATAAGCATTTCTGCTCCGAGGGCCAGATTGGTTTCATGTTCGAACCAACCAGGTTGAACCCAATGTTCTTAGAAATCATAAGTCTAATATAGTGAAACGATCATCTCGATCCAAGGATCGCATTGCAGCCAACGGTGCATCGATCGGAGGTCTGCAGCCCAAGTTATGGGCAGATGACCGAAATAGGTCCGGTATTAGGGGGTTCGAGCCCGGTCTGACCCGGCCCGATACCCCCAGGGTCAGCCCGAACCTGGTGGAACCGAACCGGTTTTGGGTCCGACACGCTTTGGTGTGGCCTGGACCAGCTGGCGTGGCCCTGCCCAGCCTGGGTACAACCCGGCCCGGCGGCTCGGCCGTAACAGCCGAGCGGTGAAGGGGGGGGGGGGGGGCGTGCTGCCCCCAGCGTTGTGAACCCGTGGCCCCCATGTGGGGGGGCCACACCTACTGGCTGACCGGGGGTTACGAACCACTAGTTTTCCCCCCTGACCAGCAGACCCGCACCGGCCAGCCAAATGATGCCGCCATGGGACCAGCGCTGGCCGGTGCCCCAACAGCACCGCCGACGGCCCGGAAACGGCCACCCGTCCCTACTCCGCCGCGGCCTCAGCAGTGGCCTTGGTCCGTGCGAAGCAACGCGATGGTTCTATGCCCCTCTGTCGCGGCCCTGCACCGTCCGCAGTGTCTTCGAGGTTCTCTGGCGCAGCGCAACGGCGCCGCATCTTTAGTTCTTCTTTAACAGTGTGGCATGATGGCATCACGCTTCTCCCCCTCTCTTTAATATATCTCGCGCGGTGCTTAGGCACCGCGTTTCCTTGCTCGTGCCGCAAACAACATCAATCAACAAAAGGGGAAAGGAGTGTAGGCCGTGTTCGTGTGGTGCGAACGCCACCCATTATTGCGGTATCAGGCGGCTCAAATTATTATGAAGAAAGGGGAAAAAAGAATTCACGAATATCAATTAAAATAAATCCCCACCTCATCGAATTCGATGAGTGAGGATTCGTCGTGGAATTAACCATCGCAGAAAAAGGCGTCGCAGAAGGTTGATCGTTGCTTTGCGGAGAAATGATTCGTCGATGTCGCGTCATCGACCTACGAGGATCCTGATTTCTTGTCGACCTTCGTCGTAGGTCGGCGTTCTTCGTGTTCTTTGCGTTCTTCGCATTTTTCGTTGAGGAGGAAGAACTTCACAGCTTGAGAGAATTCTCCCCAATCCCTCTTGCACAACCAACCCCTAATAAAATAAGAGTTTTCCAATTTTATTAATGCACAAGCCAGCGTCTTTGAAATTCAAAAACGAAAAAATCAATTAAATAAATTAATTGCAATGTTTAAACCGCCCAAATTAATTGAGGCATTTCAAAATGAAAAAACGAAAGGGTTGACATCCAAATATTGGTGCGAGTGTGTTAACTTTATTAAAAGGAGGTTTAAGAGGTTGAAAGAAATGGTGGGGCTGTTGTGGGCCCCACCTCACAAATATCTTAACTAGTTGGTAGGATATTGTGGGTCCCACTCCAATCACTAAGATTAGGTTAAACAACTTTAAGTAAATTAAAAAATGGTCGCACCATTTTTATTTTATTCCTTTATTTTTCCCAAAAATTAGAATCCACACCCAAGAAAACGCAACTCTGGAATTGATGTTTCTAAGCAATTACTGGTGCCGCAATTCCATTGGTGCCCTCAGAATTCTATTCCGAGCACCGGTTCAAAAGTTATAAAAACCCGCTTGATCGTCCACTGAATGTACCCGTGCTAAACTTCAGAAAAATATTTTGGGCACACCGGGCCTCAGAATCTGGTGCCGTCAAAAACTGTGTTCCTGTAAAATTCACAAGAAAATTAAGAAAAACATTTCCTTTAATTTTACGGGTCTTTACATCGTGTCCATAAAATTTGAAATTTAACATTTATAATAAATGTTTTACCATTGAAAATTATATTTGGGGAAAACAAGATCATAATAGGGATAAATAAAAATTAATTTAAAAATATGGGAAATGAATATATGTTTATCAATAAAAAACTATGATTCTGAATATGATAACATTTAAATGAATTGAAAATATAGACCTGGAAGAAAAATATAACTTCCAAGTTTTAATGGACTCTGATAGAGAAAATATTAATTTGAATTTCTACCATCACCAAAACCTTAAATCCATGATGGTTGAAAATTATACTAATAACAATGTAAGAATAGAAAATAAAAAATGTTTTTGTTCCAATATCTTTTTATGTAGTCAAGTTATTAATCTACAATCTAGATAGAAACATGAAAAAAACTGCCATTATTTCATTCTATATCATAATAATAAAATCATCATTTGGTTGTAATTTGATATATTTCCATGTCATCTCTTATTCAATGAAATGGACATTCAAGATTAATTTCTTATAGCTATAGAACATTTAATAAATCTTAAGATCAAGATGAAATTACATGAACAACATAATATTTAAGGAAATGAACATTTATATTACATATTATAAAAAAATAATATCCCAAGATAATCATAACATATTTCTTATATAGTCAATCTTATGGATATTCTTAAAAACTTTTCTCCAACCCTAACAAACAAATATTCACAATAAAATCATTAAATTTACCAAACCTACATAACACAAGATTATTTAACACAAATAAATGAAAATTTTTATTTAACATATGAATACCATGATCATCTTAATACATTAATGATGAAATTCAGCCTTTCATGAATTATCTCTCTTATATAAAAAATATCATATAATTAAATGTATATTATTAATCTCAAAAATGCTGTAAATTTCCACCATGAATTATATGGTGATATTTTAACATTCTATTTTCATGGTCCCCAATTATATAACATGACAATATTAATATAATTATTATCTTTAAATAAATAAGTTAATTTAGGTTATCCTCCCCAAATCATGTGTGTTGATAAATATCATATTTCAAAAGAATTACATCTATTAGTTATAGGTACAGTTCATCCAATAATTTGAAATACTTAATTAATAAGTACTGAAATACAATACTTTTGTATATCTTGATTCTTATAAAAATTATATCATTCATAAACATTCATCAAAATTCATGAATTCAAATAAAAAATCCATTTCATCACTCCACATCTTTCTCGGTCCATTAACTATCCTTCATCATATTATTCCACATTCCTTTTATATGTCATTTTTGGTCTCATCATCATTGGTAGTATGACTATTACATGTATAATATTCTTGATTATCATTTTTATATTCCCCACTCAAAAAAATATTTTTGTAATTCCAATACAATCAACATCAAAAAACAGTGGACAATTGATAATAAATTAAGATGATAATTGTTCAATACTTTTAAATTTTTTATAGAAATTACATTCTTTATATACCTATTTTACATACTAAAAACATGATCTCATTCCCCTAATAAATAAAATTTATGTTTCTTCTCAAATTATGAACATGTAGAAAATTAAATATTATTCCCATCATGGTATCCACAACCCAGCCTCTGAAAAAAAGTTATCATTAACTTCTAGGATGATTCCATGAGTTGGTGAATGTTTTGGGTATCAATCATATTTCATGAAAATAGTTATGAAAATTAAAAATATCTTTTATAAAGTAACCATACCATTTGGTTTATCATCAATACATTGTCTTCCATTTTAAATATTAATTTTGTTCTTTATATCTCTAGCTATACAAAAAAAACCCAATAGAAATGTCTAAGTATTAAACTTTATTAGTACATGTGATCTATCAAATAATCATGTAAAATTATTCCATATATGTTCAAATCATGAAAAATTCATCTGAAGAAATGCATCCATATTTTTACTAATGGTCATTATAATGTATATAATATGTTATCTTATAATTAGACTTATCATCAGGGTCAGACATATGATTTTATTCCCTAATATATATTTTCTTAAATAGTTTTCTTAATGATTCTACAAAAAATCCAATGTAACCAAATGTACCATCCCAACCCTTATAGCCTAGAGTATGTGGTAACATTATAAATATGGATTCTGATATATGGAATCACATCATGAAGTACCGAATTGTTTTTTAGTATTGGTAAACTCAGCACATACATGAAATTAAAATTACCCTTAAAAACATAATTTACAAAAAGTATTTTAATTGATACTAAAATTAAAAACCATACAATAACCCTAAATAATAATAAAAAATTACTTCCTCATATATTGGGGGAAAATAAAATAAAATAAAAGGATGAAACAAATTATCAGTATGGGTATGAGTACAAAATTAGATAAGGCAAACAATACATGAACAATAAGTAAAGGTAAATAAATGAATCAAATAACATTGATGTAAAAACATGTCAGTAAAATGTGAGGAAAAAATTCCAACAAATCTTATAAATAATCGCATGGTAATGAAACATGACCGTGGTTATCTTACTAGTCAAATTATCACATGGAAGGTCAATATATGAATTTATATTGATGGATCTCATAATTTTGAAGGTATGATCTATCATAAATATAGTTATTTTCCAGATCTATACTCTAGATAGTTGAAATAGGTGGGTATAAACCCCTGAACAATAATGATTTGTATTTAAGATATTTATTGTTATGATCTATCCCCAATAAAGATTAAATCATTGGGTAGATACCCACTTTATTTGGTGATATTAATTATCCCATGAGACTATTTGATGCAACACTATGGTATATTGGGCCCTTCATTTCACATACCATGTAAAATACATTACACACCATAATGAGAAATATAATTTACCATAAATCCTTAACAAACACAATAACTACCCATATTCAAAGATATAAACATATATAATAACAATATTACCACAATAAATCAAATCATAATCCATCACAAAAGATATTATGAATGGTATCATAAGAGTACATCCAAAAATTAATATTAGCCAATGTATGCTGAAATATATGAAAATAAATTAATGATAATATTTCTATATTTCTTGTTGAAAATAAATCATTTATTTTGAAAATAAGTTTTATAGTCTAAATAATATGAATCTAATAAATATATAATTATCATTGATGATAAAATTGTAAACATGATTATTAATAATCTTTTATTTATTTTGAGAAGATAGCAGGATGTACCATTCATTATGTAGAATTAAAAATTGTTTCAATGTTTTTTAACAAAAATGATAAATTACCTTGTTTTTTGAAAAGGTGGAATGATTACTTTTTAAATAAATTTGTCAAATATAAAAATATAATAAAAAATGATAGAAATTTTTTTAGGAGTATTGAAATCATTTTTTATTTGTGATTCTAATCAATAATTTTTTTCATTATATATTGATATTATTATTTTTCATAGAACACACATTTTTTGGGTCCCCTATATCAATAAGGTAAATTGAAACATTCGTGGATGTAGATTTCTTTCTTGTAAGAGACGATTAATGATTTTCTTCTTGAAAATGGAGATTCTCTATGATCTATTATCAAAGCCTGATCATGAATTCATTCAATATAGAATGGGAGTTTTCCATTAATGGCATTTTGAGTTCCTCTATCAACAGAATATCTAATGAAATTTCTCACATAAGGAATTTAGTCTCTTTTGTAGAGGTGATTTCAGGGGTACATGATCTGGTAAAATTATATGAACACATTCCTTCTAATACTCATAAATAATAGAATGGATGTTTCTTGGTGGTATCAGATCTAGATTCCTTGAAACAAATATTTTACCTCTACAGGTTCTCACTTCTTCAACGGATGATGTTGTCTAGGGGGATATGCCAAGGTCAATTGATGATACAAAGCATCAGATCTCGATTTGTTGGGGTATAATTGTTTGGAAACATGTACCAATTGGAAAGGGTTTTTTTTCATTTTGTTTTTTAGATGTAGGATGATCTGCAACTGCCTCCTCCCAATGGAAATCCTCATCTTAAATGAGGTTAGTTTCAGATTTCATAATGATATTGTAATTTTGATCCCTTTAATCAAAAGAAATCAAATGCCCAAATTTGGGTTAGATATCAGGGGTTAAATTTCGGATATTGGAATCCTAATATTCTATCTAATATAGCTTCATGTATTGGAATTCCTATAAAATTAAATCAAAGAACTGTGTAGGTTGAACATGGTATGTATGCAAAAATTCTTGTTGATTTCAATTTGGCTAATAAACGTCATATTTCTATAATTTTTAATTCCAATTATTAAAAAATATATGTCAAATATGAGTTATAACTTATTCTTCCATTTTGTGAATTTTGGAAGATTATGTGGAACTCTATGGGGACATGCAGAGTGATTCAAAATATACTTAGGGTGCCACCAAAAGTAAATGACTGGAAAGATGTTTGTAATTCTCAATAAAGGAAAGGTGAGCTCCATTAGAAGAAGCCTGATATTTATCTTTTGGATGGAGATTCACAACTCATCCCTCTATCTCTAATGGTCACTTTGAATAAATCTTGGGATGAGATAACTGAGGAGGAATATGCTCTTTCTTCAAATCCATGTCCTTCAAATATGCCTGTGATCCAAAAGCCTATTGAAGGATTTATCGATGAAGAGTATTTGGACATTGAAATATCTCATGATTTTACTGATTTGGTCTACAACTTGTTATTGAGTGTGAATGATCATTCTATTTTCAAATATATTTCTAAAGATATATCTGATATTGTTATTAGTATGCAGAAGGAACTATTCTCCACATACGATTCTCAGTTTCCTGCTTATGATTCCATTATTATGATCCGGGTGCTTGATTCAACTACTTCTCCTTTGATATTTGATGTATATCAAACTCAACTAAATTTAAAAGGAAAATTGAAATTAGGTTTTATAAATAATGATATATATATCAGTAATTCTCATCCCTTAGATAAGGATGAACATAATTCTGTTAATTTACTTGAGATTGCATGTTCTAAGGGGTCTAAATATGTTTTAGATTGGAATGATTCTAACAATACACTGGAAAAGGGGAAGGCAGATTATATCGGTGATTCTAAAATCTTGGACATGATTTAAGATGTTTTTCATGTGTAGGAATGTACTGGTTCTAGGGAATTTAGATAGGATATGAAGGAACTTTATTCTCTTTCTTCAGTTAAGGTTGATTTTATGCATATCTGGGAAGAGGGAAATATGTATATTAAGCTAGTGGATATCACCATTTTGGATCAAGATCCACTAGTTCTTATAAAGAAGGTTTGGAGGCCTATGAAATTCATCAAAAAAATGAAGGAGATAAGAATAAGAGGGGTTTTAATTCCAAAAGTGGGTCTAAATGAGGATTTTATTTTGGAATTGACAAGGTATGGACAATAGAGAAACTGTCCAGTTTATTAAACTTCATATTCAACATCATAAACCTGTACTCTTAGGGGTATCTAATCCTAAAGATGATTTCTCTAATAGACTTGCTAGCCTTGAAATTATCAGTTTCACATTGTTAGGTGTGAATAATAGTTTATCCATGTTCAAAAATATTATGGTTTTGGTCAATTATTCTGTTGATGATCCCCTATTTGATGTCTTTGGTTGTCAATAAGTAACTTGTTCCTTTTCTTTGATGGGATTCATGCAGGAATGTTCCTTCATTTATTCCAATATTAGTTATCTCAATCGTAGAAGTCATTGGTCTAATAATTATTATCTTAAAAGAATTGTTGATGGCCCATGGATCATTCTTAGAATTTTTAATTCTATTCTATTCCCAGATTAAGAAATGGTACCAATGAATAACTCTATTTTATCAAGTGATTTAAATGAATTCATGTAGAAAAATGACCTAATTGATTTCAATATTTTTGGTGCGAAGTCCGCATCTAATATAAGACATCTTAGAGGTATGGTTGCTAGTGAACTTGATAGATTCATTGTGAATAAGTATTCTATATGTTTTTGGGACTTTATATCTTGCATGAAATTATCTCATCTTAATTCAGATCATCACCCCATCTTTGTTGATTTCATAGGTAATGATTATAAGCCCCCCTCCCTTCAGATTTAATAAGGATCAGGATTTACATTCTCAGTGTGATATGCTTGTTAGTGATACTAGGGGGTTGTTGGATTGTATGAATAATTTTTTTTCTTACATTCTTAAATTACAGACTCTCAATGGGAATATAAAATTTGGGAATAAGGATAGATTTGTTACACTTGATAAAGATATTTCAAATATTGAAACCTGTATTCATTATATTCAGGATTAGTATTCTCATGATTATTTTCATGGTAGTTTTGTTTTGGAATCAGATTTGAATTTTAAACCCAATAATCGTCTCAATATGAAAAATGATATGCAATGAATAATTTTCAAGGCTAATTAGCTTAATGATGGTGATAGAAACACTAATTTTTAAACTCAATTCAAAGAGTTAGAAAAACAACTCAGCATGTTGCTTTACTTATGAGTGGAGATCATGTTTTGAACAATATAAAAGTTCATTCTGAGCACAATGTTTCTTTTTATAAAGGACTTTTGATTAGTTCTAAAACTATTTCTGTCCATGTTGATGGTTTTGTTCCAATTCTTATTAATCAAGAGGAGAATCCAAGAATTACTTCCATTCCCATGGAACCAGAGATTATGGATGTGGTGTTTAGCCTCAAGTCAGATAGTTTCCCTAGCCCTGATGGTTTTAGAAACTTCATTTCTCATAACTATTGGGAGACAATTCATGATGATGTTTGCAAGGTGGTTGTTCATTTTTTCAGAGGTGGATGTCTTCCTCAAGGTATAAATGCTTAATTTCTTACAATAATTCCTAAGGCAGAAAATTCCTAAGGCGGAAAATTCTAATGAAACTCATAATTTTTTACATATGTATTTGATTGATACTTTGTCCAAAAAAATTCAAAAAATCATGAAAATATATTAGCCCATATTTCTTGTAAAATAGATTCCTCAAATCTATTTGGGTTTGTCAAAGGTAGATCAATTCACAATTATATTTTCTGCATCAGAATGTGTAAATATTCTCAAAAAGCCTATTCGAGGAGGTAATATTGAGTTAATTTTTGATATTAAAATGGATATTGAGACGATGGATTGGAACACTATTTTTACAATCCTTGATATTTTTGGCTTTGATAATACTTTTAAAGGTTGGGTAAATATTATTTTTAAATCTGGTTGGAATGGTTCACCAGTGGGCTATTTCTCTTATTCCAGGGTGGTTATATAGGGTGATCCCCTCTTGTCTATTATCTTCTCCATTTCCAAGGATTATCATAGCAAATTTTTTTCTAAGATGGATAAAAATGGAAGTTTGATTCCCATTGGTGCTGGTAGAGGTATTTCTGCTACAACTCATCTTCTTTATGTTGAAGATCTTATTTTATTCACTCGAGTGACCAAGAAAAATATTCAAAATATCATGAAGGGTCTCTAGCATTATGATTAGGTCTCCGGACATCAGGTCAGTTGGAACAAATCATTTATTATTTTGTTTAGAATATCTCCTTTGTTAGAAATGTTTATATCATTAATGATTTTGGGATTACATAAAGAAACATTCCTTTTACCAATCTTGTGGTTCCTATTTTTTCGGGTTTCCCTAAGGATTATTATTTTTCTGGGTTTCTTGGTCATCTCAAAAATCAATTATCTTCCTGGAAGGGTAAATCCCTTTCCTGGGAAGGTCATGTTTTCTTCTAAATGATGTTATTACTTATAAGTTGGTTTACTAATTTATGGTTTCTAAATTGGTGAATTTTCTTATAAAAATAATTAATGTTTCCATTAAGAACATCATCTATACCGGTATTGTTTTGGAAAAAAAATTGGTAACTATTTGTTGGAATAATTGTTGCAAGCATTTTGAG
Organism: Viscum album; assembly: GCA_963277665.1. Classification (NCBI taxonomy): domain Eukaryota; kingdom Viridiplantae; phylum Streptophyta; class Magnoliopsida; order Santalales; family Viscaceae; genus Viscum; species Viscum album. Next base: position 939,111,029 of record OY728143.1, on the reverse strand, counting down.
ATGGGGGTCTCGGGTAAAAAAATCATAGTATTTATAATTAAACTTTGGAAGAATTTTTTGTTTGAAGGCTGTTTAGTGATAATTATGAATCCACATATTTTGGAAGAGCCATGTTTCTTGTTATGTTATTTTCAGGATTTTCAAATTATTTTGAGCTCATCGGTTTGGCCCTCTCTACAGAAACATTTATCTCTTATTGAAATTAATTCTCGTTAGTATGACTCTAAAGACTCCTATGTTCAGTTATGGAAGTCTAACTAGATTGGAGCTGTACGAATATATTCTCTAAATAAATATTTTCCCAACATTGATCTTGATATTACAATAAAGCATTTGTTGATGAACATTGAAGCTCCACCAGATAATATTAAACAGGTTGTAAAGGATAAATTTTGTTCCTCTTTTTTTAATTTTTGGGTTTGGGAGTTAAATTATTATGTTATTCAATCTTAAAAGACTTTTATTCTAACTCTATTGATTCTTTATTGGGTCTTCAATGGATTGGTAATTAAAATAACTTTTTTCCCCTTCTCGGTGTACTCGGAGTTGGAGGCTGCTGCATGGAAAAATTCCTACTGATAATTCTCTCCAAGTTCTTAGTATTTCATCATGCCCTATTTGTGTCCTTAGTCATCATCATCGTGAGTATTTGGATCATTTATTTCTAGGATGTGTTACTGCTTCGACCATGTGGAAGACCATTTTGATGAATTTGATGTTTGTAAGCCGGTCTTCATCTCTATTAGGGATTTATTTTTAGGTATGTTTTGTCTTCCCCTTTCACCTTTTGTGTGGTTTCATTTTTTAGTTTTTGTAGCGGAAGTAATCAGTATCATTTGGCTGGAATGAAACAAGTGTTTTCTTGATGGGGTGGTTCTAAACCCTTAGACTACTTTGGCTAGAATTTTGGCTGCTCTCCAGACAATTATAATACCTCAGAGAATTTATTGTTGGATGTCAATTCCTGAATTCTTTGTTATAAGGAGTTTCAACATTAAGGGTAATTTTCATCCTCTTGTGGGTACTATGATGGTTTTATAACGATCTATTTTTATTGGTTGGGCTAGGATTAACTCTGATTCTTCTTCTATAGGTAATACTAGACCTTCAAGATATGGGTTTTTTTTTGAATAGTTACGGGGATGTGATGGGTTTTTTATTTTGTTATTGTTGTATTGTTTCTTCTTTGGAAGCAGATGTGCTAGTTGTAATTGTGGGTTTGGAACATGCTAAACAAAGATTCCTGAATAGGATATGGTTGGAGTGTGATTTTACTATTATTATTCATTATATTAGATCTGCCTCTGCTCAACTTCTTTGGTGACTTGTTAACCGATGTATTTCTTATTTACATTATCCTTCATATATTGATTATATGCATACCATTGTATTTAGTGAGGGAAATGCTTCTGTTGATTGTCTTGCCGAAAAGGTGTGGATGGGAAAAATATTATGGGGTCTAATCATCTTCCTTTGGATTTGTTTCCTATTTTTGTCATGGATAAATTTAATTCTCCTTATTTTAGAATTGTTTTATTTTGGGATTTTATTATAATCTTAGGATCCTGTTTTCAGTCATGTGCTCAGTTCGTAAAATAATTATTTGTCATAGATAATGTGTTCATGGAATAGAAATTTTCACCAGTTGAGACTTAAACAAGAAAAGTCATTAATAATGATTATATTTTGAAATTAAAACATTCAACATTGTAATTATTTAAAACATTTTTCCCATGAAAGAATATTATTTAACAAAAAACATTGAATAACATTAGTATAAACAAATTCATGATATAACATGTCTATGTAGAGTTATTTATAGCTCATAAAAAATTATTTTCGCATAACATAGACATATGCCTCAATGATGGAAAAGTGAGAGGATGTACCATAAAAAGGTGATATCATTGATGTAAAAAATAATTAAATGAATAGATTATTTTTATGTACTATAAATAAAAATATAAAAGTCGAAATACGACATAAATTAATCAATAGTAATTCTCACCTAATTTTTGCATGACATAATAAAATAAGTACTATTTTAATGTATGATTTGAAAATGAGTTTGGAAATCCCATTACATATGTTAAACATCCATAATAAACATTCAAAATTATTATATAATTTTTATAATCATGTTAATAATTTAGAGAGCACAAATATTTATCTTTATAACATCCTATCACCTATTAATAAATATTATTTCATTATTTTCACTATTTTTGGTGTTAATTATCTTATATTCTCATGATTCTATTTTAATGGATATCCTAGTTATATTTCCTATGATATAAGTACAACATCACTATAATTACATTAATTTTAAAAATATCATATTTACTAATTATATGTATATATATTATAAAAAATCTTGAATTTCGACTATGGAAAATAAATCTCATCGCGTTGTGTAGGTGATATAACATACATACACATGGATGAAAGTATAATTTCTAAATTCTTGAAGTGATATGTTTTTAAATTATATATTAATTTTCCAGAATCAATATAATGTAAAAATTACCATATTTATCCATTATTTACATCATTAGAATAATTAAAATTAACTGCTGATAGAAATTAAATTCTACTGCAACATGGACATGGCGAAATGTATGTACGCTCATGCAATGTCATCATTTTTCATATGGTTAATAAAAGGTGAAATATGGTTATTTAATAATCATATAAAATTATTATTATATATGAAATTTTATTTACTAACCTGTTATATAAAAACATAGTAACATGATGTATAAGAAAAAAATTGAAAGAGTTAGTAAAGGCAACTACCACTTATTCATTAGAATAATTTTTTATCTCTTCTTAAGAGGTTTTATGATACCCTTTTGGAAAGACCAGAACCCCCATTACATTGATAGTGACTTTAAAAGGTGAAATGGGTAGTGTTTGGTTATTATAAATGGCTTAATGTGGTGTCAATCTATGAATGAAATGAGTTCTCTTTAATAATTGAGGTGAGGGACACTTTTAAAAAACATCGAAATATTATTATAAAATTAGAATATTATAGAGTAAAATTCATCCAAATGGACCATAAATTTACAAGGGATGATATGTTTGAAGATATATTATCCTCTTTTGTAAATTTTTTAATATTTTTATGATATTTATATATTTATATATTTTATTATTTTCACGTATTATCAATATTTTAATATTTTAAAATATGATTTATGTTTTCATTAATAATATAAATACAATAATATAACATTGAAAAAATATATTTTAATAAATACCTATTATTTTAAATTATTTTAAATTATTTATTGACAACAATATATAATTGATATTATGTAACCTCTAATACTTTAATATCATTTTTTTATTTTTTCAATTAGTTGTAAATATACACAATCATTCTCTTATAATCATTAAATGTAATTATTTCATTACTAACAATTATAAATAGATTTCCCCAATTTATATAAATACTTAATATTTCAATGTAATATTGAATGTTTAACATCACTTCTAGATAAAAACATATAAAAATGATATAGTTGTTAAAAACATGAATATGACCTCTTCAAATTTTAATTTAATAAAATATTACAAATAACATAATCCCACATAAATAGACATAAATTGTCACAAACCCAAAAAATGAATTTTTATAAACTATAATTTATCATCCCCTAAAAGTTTGTAAATTTTTTGTGTCATTTTCTATTCATTATCAAATTATTTTAACCTAAATTTTCTAATTTACCAATTACAATGGTAAAAAAATTACCATTTTTAATATTCATATTGACAAAAAAATAGTCCTATTAAAAAAATAGAAATATATTAACCTAAATATTTAATTCATTTTTCAATATTCGAAAGACACATGTTTCATAATTTGTTGTAAAATAAATCCATTATAACACAATGAAAAATAGTATTCTTGAAAACATGCATTTTTATGGTAAAAAATGTACGTAAAAAATATTCTTTAATAGAGATTTAAAAATTAACTAAATAGATTACAAATACTAATTATAAATAAATTACAAATAGTTGAATTTTAAATGCTAATTTGACATTTAATATAATAAAAATAGTAGTTTTATAAAAATTAGAATTTGACAACATTCCATGGAAAATAAATCTTATATGAAATTTAATAAAAATAAAACATATGATAAATTTTTTATTATTTAAAAATTATATTTTGTATAAAAATAAAATTCATATACATTCCATAAATTTATTATAATAAAAAATTATTAAAACTCAGAAAATTTTTTTTAATGAAAATATATTTTGTGATGTTTTAATTGACATTTAAAAAAATTTGAATGTTAAAAATGAATAATTAAAACATAAAAAATGATTTGGATGGTTTTAAAATTCACAAATAATTTTATACTAATCATTATTTTCAAATTAATATCTATGATATGGTGATAAAGTTATGAAATATCCATGTTCATTTAAGATGGGTGTTGAGTTATATGTAGGCTATCAAAGCGGATAATTTTAAAAAAAGTATACCGCAAAATTTTTGGGTATTTAAAACACTACCTTCAACTTATGTATAAAAAATAATAATATTTGTTTCAAAAATATTATATTTAATAAAATCTCATAATAATATTACTAGTTATATTACTATAAATATCTCTATCAATACTATTTATTATCTATTATTTACATAAAAAACCTAATAAATGGTAACTATAAATGTAATCATACCATCTACAATATAATTATCATCCCAAAATTATATAGTGTTATACCACATCACATCGATATTTTATAAGATTCCATATGGTTTATTCATTCATTATTCACAATAGATCATAATGAAAATTTGACTTAACCAAATGATATATCATAAAATTTTCAAACTAGGTTCATATAAATGGCACACTAACAGTGCATCAAAATGATGGTTGACTTATAATTATCCAAATATTTTTGGGTTATTTACCAAAATATTCATCGCTTCAAAAACCATGTGCACTTGGGGTATCTATAAGTGGATGTTTTTTCTCATCAAGAAACCACATAGCCATTATCTTACCAAAACACAATGTTTTTATCGAATACATTGAATTATCCAATAGTTTTTGTTATTATTATAAAATACTTATCAAAAAAATAACTATAATTCTATCTGACAAGACAATAATGATTCAAAAAGAAATTAAATATCAATATAATATTTTTAAAATAAAAATATAATAATTAATAGTGAAATATCATGTGCACTAGTGTCTTTGGGGGACTGGGTAGCTATAACATCCAAAAAAGTAAAGAAGAATATCATTATTTTTTTCTCAACATTCTGACCATATATCAAAATATGATAACATGGGGAATAAATATATGAAATTATTGAGATAGAAAACCTTGTATGGGATAAACATAATAACAAGGCATACAATCTTTTTAAAAAATATATGGTTTAATAATAATCATATCGAATAATAAAAAAAGATTAATCATAATACTATAGATAAAAATTAATTTGGAAAGATCAAATTACATATCATAAGATTATTTAATGCATATATTCCATTACAGTATCACATCGGGGGAAATGTCCCATTATGGATTAGGAATACCCTATAATCACATACATAATGTCTTATGAGAAAAATGATTCACCTAATTAATTTTAGATCTTTTTTAGAAGAACTATCATAAAACATAAATGATTATGTACGCCACCAAAATGGAGTCAATAATATAGAATAAATATAAAAATAACCCCGAGAATGAAATGGTTTGTATAATCTTTCATCATCTCATAATCATAGAAGATTTCCGAATTGATAAATTTTATAAATAAACATGTATTACACCATCAATGGAAGGGATAATGAGATATATATATTTTTAAGAGACTTGTTTAATTAATTTATATTTAATCAATGTCATAAAATTGTGTAACCACTAATAAAAATGTATTTGAAATATCACATGGAATATTTTGTGAGGAAAATACATTATTTAATTGTTTCTGACTTTATAAAGAAATCTAAAAATTAATAAATTTTATTGGAAAATATTTATCTAATAGGATGCACAGAAAAATTCAATGTAAGATTCAATTCATTTAGCATTAATTACGGCGAGGAAATCCTTGTTATCATATACATTAAACAAAATTATTACACTTGAACTTCTATAAAAACATAAAAAATACATCATCTATAAAATGATTAAACTATTCCCAAATTGTTTTCAAAATAAGAAATTTAAAAAAATAGTTATTTAATAAATCAATGTAGAATAGTAAAAAAATAAACTCTAAATCATATAAAGAAAAAATATAGTCATTAAATAAAAATATTTATCATTTAATAATGATACAGGATCAGTATTTTATATACAAAAATTTCATTATGTGTAAATTTTCAATAAGGTAGAACATATAAACAAAAAATATATACCAAATTTACGAATAATGAATAGAAATTTTAGTTTTAGAAATTATTTTTATATTTTACCCACAAAATAAACATTGATTATAAATAATCATTAAAATAATGGATATGGTAACATAAATTAATTACAACTTTGTTACACTCAAATCAAAATTAATTTAAATCAAGTGTATGTTATGGATCTAAAACTGTCATGAATTGAATGGTCTATCATTTCATAGTTCATTAATTAATTAATATGTCCATGATATAACTTTATCAAGTTGAATGATATAAAATAGTTTATAAGGAGAACATGTTTATGAAATAAAATCATCTATAAAGATCACATCATTTGATGTTTCAATTAATCCACGATGAAATTATTTAAAAATACATAAATGTAACAAAAAATTAGTAAAAAGTATCAAAAAAATAAATACATCCATTCACACATATTCATGGAATAAAAAATTAGAGGATTTTGATTCATAACAAAAAGAATGAACATTGAGTTACGAAACAACATGCTAGTACAATACTCTCAAATCAATTACCATTCTATGGTGTAAAATGAATTTTAATGTAAGAAAAAATAAATTATTATGAATTCTTGATTTAATATGTAAAATTACTAGTATATAAACTACATAAATTAAAATATGTTCATAACATAAAAATATGCCTCAATACAGAATTATTGAGATAAAATCCATTTCCTGGATTCTAACTAATTAGATGAAATATATAACTATATAATAGTAAACGAATGATAATTACATAATCAATTGACTTCATGGCAGCCTATAGATGATTTTTGGATAATTAAACTACAATGACATGTTTAATTTGACTGTTGAAAAAGAAATTATTTCCCCATAAATTTTGAAAAAATATTATTTTGTAATTAATATTTTATTATATTTTTTAAAATTTTAAATTTTTTCGTTTATAAGGTTACAAATAATAAAATATTTTACAATTATGGAGATAGTAGGTCATACGTATTCTTCGGTAAAATTCAAAATTTTCAATGGTTTTGTTGGAATGAAGTAAACTATCTATATATCTGTTAGAATGATAATTATATCATAATTACCATTTACTTATTTAAATACAATTATATATTCCATCCATATGATTCAATAATGAATATAAAATGACACACCTTAATGGATGTGTTAGTCCACCTTAATTCTTGACCGGCATTATCATCATATATTAAATTTAAGGATAAGAACATATATGAATTATTACAATTATAAATTGATAAATATGTCACTAATATGATATATATATATATATATAATAAATCCATCAGCATTAACATTCAACAATGGTGATAATATAAAATAAATTTTATTACATTCTGATGTGGTAGACCTCATTAATATGAAATTATGGTTCTATTTCACATATGACAGAAGAGAATATAGATATAGTCCATTTTATTAATGTAATACAATATTATTATATGGGATATAATTATTATATTTTTGCTTCATTTTTTTTATGATTTGAAGATGGTGGAAAAAGCAATATTAAAATCTTGGTTAAGAATTATAACTCTTCTTTAAGCATCCTCTATATGTTTCCACAAAAATATTTCATATTAGGGGTTTATAATAAATATAAATCCTATCAATGTTGAAAAATAAATTACAAAATTTATTTCATCACTAACAAATAAAATTATATTAACCAGGTATAAAAATTATTCATCGTTTACATAAATACTTATAGATGAGAATATTTTTTATCTATTTCTTGAATTATTATATATACAAAATGTATGAAAGTTACATTTCTATCATTATCATTTAATCAATTTTTAGAAATGTTATGATCCAATAACATTGGCCCCAAGTTGACATTTATAAAATATGTTAATGGAAATAGAAGAATTAAAATCATCCAATATGTTAAATTAATATTTAAGGGTCAATTTGTACACCTAATCATATTAATGTTTACCATAATTATATAAATTACCCAAACTATGGTAAAAAATATCTTCTATAGTTATTATTCTATAGGAATAAAAATAAAACTACACCATTTACCAAATATTTACCATCTTATTAGAAGTATTAAATATATTTATCTTTAATCAATTTACATAAAAACATTAATTTATTTTAAACTTTGTATCTCAATGCACGACAGAAAATTTATCTTCCAAAAATTCTATTTTTCATCTAAAATATGAGTTTACATAAATTTAATGGATAATAAGTTTCATTATATAAAATTATATACATATAAATTTATATATAATCTATAAAATTAATTTAATTACTTCATTTTAAAATGTTATTTTAATAATTTAAATTTGAAATATATTATGCACATTATAGCAGCTTCTAGAAAAATAGTGATTTTGTCATTGAAATTTATTTATACCAAAATCATGAAAATTATTGGTTGAAATGAAATTGATTTTATTATGAAAAAATTGATTATAGTTCACATTAAGTCCAAATTAAAAATAAAATCATGCATTAAAAAAAATTAAATTATAATAAATGATCTTTTTACACAATGTGATATTTATTACTTTTCATTGAGAAATTAAACATTTCAGAAAACATTCAAATTTTATAAAAAAAATATAATTTATATATGATGATTTAATAAATTATTTAAATTTTATCAAATATTTTTCTAAATTTTCTAGAAAGTAATTATATTATTTTCTCATGATAAATAAAAAAATTATTTTTTGATCAAACTATAATTTAGAAGAAATAAATCACTTTTCTAAATATTTAGTGATTATTAACACATAATTTATCTATAATTTGTAATCGAGTGTTAATTTACTATATAATTATTAAAGAATGTAATCCTATTAATACCAATAATATATATATATATATATATATATTATAAGTCATATTCAAATAGTTCATGATATAAATTTTTTTGTTGTTGCATGTCTTGTACTCTCTAGAATATAGTTTGGTTCTAAAATTTCAAGTTGTTAGAGATTATCTGATTGGAAATAAAATTATTTCATATACATATCATAATCATAATCTCCTGACAACTAAATAAAAAATAATGTAAAAATCAAATAATTATATATCTACTGAAACATTATTAGCATCAAGGATGACATAACAGATTAAAAATTCCTCTGAAAGATCACTAGAACATTTCCTGTGGAAAATAACATATTCATTTTGATGTGAATTATTAATTATATAAAAAAATAAAAAACTAATTAGGAAGATATTTTCCTTAAATATATATTATATATCATTTAATGGAATATTTAAATCTTTGACCAGGGATGATTGTGGAAAAATTATATTCTTGAGATGTACATTAAATTATATATTACATTCAAATTTTAATTAAAACCTATGATGTTTCTAATTCAGAAAAAACAACATTCCATTGAATAATTTAAACAAACAATACAATATGGTAAAATTTCTTTTAAAATATAATATTAGAATCGAAATTTTATTTTACACTAAATTTTAAATAAAACATTGACATGGAAGAAAAATATAGATTTCCAAATAAAAAATAATTAATTTTTTCCTTATAAACTATTTCATGTCATTATATATATATAATTTAGAAAAATGGAGAACAGTAATTAAAATTTAATCTATAAAAATAGGTGGATAAAATTAATTTCACATCGTAATAATGAATCATACTATATAATTCAATATAAGTTCATAAATTAACAATACAAATTAAAATGAGCTTGAAAAACAAACCCCCAACCAATTTGGGAATATATGAATCAAGATCATATGGAATGAATATATTTCAAATTATTTTTAAATATCTATAAATTTCATATAATTAATATTAAAATTATTTATTTTTTATTATGTAAAATAGAAAAAAATTGGGGAATGTGGAGTTTCTCCAATAGAAATTTATGTGAGATGAGAAATCCCCAGGCCTCAAATTAATTTTTTTTTAAATCTTTATATAAAGATGTATAATATTTTTAAATATATTATCAATATTTTAAATAATATATTATATACTTATAATATAATATATTACCCAACTATTACAATTTTACACCCATTTATTAATAATTACTTATTAAATTCATTATTTTAAGCATTAGATTTTTGGTTTTCAAAGATGTTTTTACTCCCCAGATCATATTGTTTACATTGATCATGGATATATTATATAAAAATATTATTTATTATATATTTATATCAAATATATTTATTTCATATAATTTATAAAATTCTATAAAACTGATATATTGAATATTTATTTATACAGTTCATGGATATGGTCGGTCGTACATATGCAAGATAACATTATTAATCTTATATTGAAAGGAATGAAATAAATATAAATATTATATTAAAATTATACCAACATTTTTATTTCATAAATATAATATATATACCTTCAACCAATTATTATTACTATACACATTAAATGGAAATGGGAATTAAATCACATCACATTGTGGAGGGGGTTTACCAAACGTACACACAAGAAACACTATCATCTTCCCATGGACGAGATGATGAAATGGTTGATATTGTATTACAATTAAATAAAAATAATTTTTTTATGAATAATATATATATATATATATATATATATCTTGCATAATATCCATTCATGAATGTTGATGGTGGAAAATCAATTTTATCGTTATCTGTATGCGATAGTCCTCACACACGCACGAACAAAAATTTAACATCCCATTTGATAAAATATAGTGAATAATGATTGTTAAATGATAATATTTACAATAAATTATATTTATACAATATAAAATAATATTTTTTGTTTAATAACTTAGTGATAATATATTTAAAAAATCAATATTCTTTAATAGGACTAATATGAGGATCACTTCTCTATCAGTTGACCACCATTATATTGGTTATTATGGACCATTGTAAGGGTATTCTTTGATTAAATGAATTTATAATTAGTGACTAAGAATTTTGGATAGATAATTGGGTCTGTTTTGGACATGATATATGTCTTAGTGTGGTGTAATGATGTGTAATGTGTGCATTCCTTCAGTAAATTGAGGTGAGGGAAAAATTGGTATTTATTTAATTATTAATATTTTACAATGTAACACAACAAAAAATTACTGAAAAGAGAAAGATATTAAATTTTGGGATATGATAGGTTCATAATATATAGCAATAGTTTTTTTGAAGTATATTTTTTAGAAAATAAACTTATTATTGTACATAGGTTATGTTACAAGGTACAATTTTTTTCTTTGATATCGTGCCTGATATGCAACACTGACCTTCATGGAACTATTAAGTAATATTTTTTAAAAAATTTACATCATAGATAATACGTTAGGTTGAAAGGTAAGAATTATATTAACTAAATAATTAAATAGATATATTAATTTCATAATTATTCTAAATTAATTTAGAAACCCTTAGTAAAAAATCCATCAATGTTTTGTAATGTAATTATATTAATCAAAAATATATTTCCCTAAAATATTTTTTTTATATTTAATGATAAAATATTATAATTAATTTATAAATAATTGATAAATTATATGGGATAAAATTAAAAATATTATTGGAATCAACATATCAAAAATAAACTAAGTTTATGTTTTGGGATCTATGAATAAATATTGATTTTTAAGGGAATAGGGAAAATACATATTTTTTGTATACCTATCATTTATTATAAATAAATTAAGTAATTTAAATTTCCCATTATGTTTTAATGTGTTCTAATTATTATTTATCAATATTTAATAGACATAATTATTTTTAAATCAATTTTTTTTTGTGATTTTCTTAAAAGATCTTTTTCGGGTTCAAAATGGAATTTTAGTGAAACATATTTTTAATGTGCACAATGTTTCACCATTTAAATTAAAAAAAATATCCCTAATAATAAATTATTTAAAATTATATTTATTTATTATACATAAATAACATTTAAACAATATCTATACAATGATTATTACTATTGATAGAATAAATATAAAATCAAATTATCCTTAAAAAAGATAGTGTTCTTGAAACCTAACTTTTTCATCAAGGATTTTTGTTTTGTTTTTTATTTAATTTTTCCAAATTTATAAAACAAAATTATATAATTTTTTTTATTATTATAAAATTGTCCTATGATTAATTATTTGTGAATATTTTGGAATTTTTCATTTTTGATGAATAGTTAAAATTGTAAAATTTTGGTTCGATGCTACATTTTCATTTAATATATATATAATTAGGTATTAAATCAGTAATTTTTTAAAAGTAAAATTTGTAAAATTATAAATATTCTAACCATTTTTTGTAATTGGAGTAAATGTAATATTGAATTTCGATATAAATTTTTTAAAACATTTGGATAATTTTTATTTAAAGCCTCCCTCTCTTAGAGTATCAAAAATAATAACCTAAAAATAAATATTATGTTTATTTTAATTGAATTTGTAAAAATGAAATAAATATTTGTAATATTCATAATATATATTATCTAAAATTTTGATGTTAATTTTTTACCCAGATGAATAGTAGAAATTATAAAAACTATTTACCATAGTTAAGGTAAAAAATATTTTTACAGGGGGTTAAACAACAAACATATAATTATTATAAATAACACAAAAACATTTTCAGCAACCATTATCGAGTCATATATCTACATTATCACATCAATGATCAATATAATTCCATTAATGAATCATTTTCCATTAAAATATTTTTCGTGTAATCCTTTCATTCATTAACATTTCATTTTTACACTCACCTCCCTTATAAAGGCCTCCACCTCCCCACTATCCATCACACCATCTTACCTTTTTTTCAGAAAATTTAGTTTCAAATAACATCTAAATTTTCCTCTTATTGACTTTGAAGTGTGATTTTGGACATAAATCCATCCAGGAAAAAATATTATTGAAAACCAATGTAGAATAACTAAAAAGAGGTAACATGTATCAACACTTTTTTTTTTCTCTTAATCCCCATCCATAAATTATAAATATAACATAAAGATAAAATAATATCATTTTATTCCATAGACATCAATTATTTTATGTTATGTGAATGATATATGACCAAATCTACATCCATCAAATGGGTTTCGAAATCATCGTTCATGTGTATAAATGAATAACGCCTCATGAAATGATGTCAATCGTTTTTCTGTTACTATCTATTAAAATTGGGTATATGGATGGATCTTATATATATATATGATATATATAAAATAATTATACCTCAATAGTGATTATAAAAAATAGAAAAATTTCAATTTCAACTCAGTATTGGATAAAATAAAATTATTTATGTGTTTGTCGGACTACCGCCTCACAAAGCGATGCGATCAATTTTTACTACTTCATTAAAAGTAAGTTAACAAGGACATAATTGATAAATATATATTGTATCATAGAATAATTATGTCATTAATGACATATTTATTATTCATAAATTATAATATATCATTTTATTTTATACCATTTCACCCTATGAAATATGATAACATCTTTCGTGTATGGGTGCATTACTGCCAATAAAAAGCAATGAAACTCTTTATTTTCATTTCCACAACACATGGATGATATGAATAATTATCATTAAATATATAATATTTTAATTATGATATTATAAATATTTTTTAAATATAATATTTTAGGAACATAAATTCAATAATGATAATGAAAAAATTGAAATGATTATCATTTGTATATATAACCTACAATCTCTAAAGTAATAACATTATTCATTTCTCAAAAAAATCTTCAATGAATTGTATTTAAACTAGAATTAAAAAATAAATATTTTTATTCATTCAATATTACTCTTATATGTATTATGGATCTATAATAAATGTATAAGAACCAAAAATAAATAATATAGACACATATGAAATACCATGTGTTTATTTTCTGAAACAATAAATAAACCTGGAATTTTTAATAAACGAATAATTAAAGGAAATAATTAAATTATACACATTATGATATATATATATATATATGATTTCATATATATAATATTTAGAATATATTTTTATTTATAATATTGGAGGTTCAAATGAGTGTGAAGGTAGTCAAGTCATTTGGAAAAATATTTTAGTCTCCTCTTTTTACATATATGAGGGACATGAAATTTTCAAAAACTATTTATTTTATGTTTTTAGGTAATTCCATGGAATTTATTATATGATTTTTATCCTTAATATTGTTTTTATTTACATATCCAATTTTGGATCAGTTGTTCATGGGGTTTACAGTTTAAATGTTACTAATGAAATAATGGATTTTTGTCACAATTTTCCATCCATGATATGTACATTATGTTTAGTGCATATATTAATAAATGGCATGAATATTAAAAAAAATTACTCTAATATAAGGAATTTAATTTTAATCATGATATATTCTGTTGTAATTTCTGTTATTCTATCACTATGATTTTGATTTAATGTTATGAAATAGGTATTGATTTTATATTTAATTCTCATAATTTTTTGGGATTTGTTTTCATTATAAAATGATATAATACATATCTCAAAAAAACATAAATTTTTGTATAATATATTTATTCATCTTATTTTTAAGTAATATTTCAAATTTACCACTCCTAGGAATATTAAATATTTTAGAAATTTTTTTTATGAAATATCATCATTATTTCTTCATTGGTATAATTGTTTTTCCCAAAAAATAAAAAAGTTTAATATTTTCAAAAAACATGTAATGCCCCGACCCTAGTTACCCAGAGTCGGTGCATTATTACATAACATTGGCATGATCAAAATAATGATCAAATATCAAAATACCGATTGGTTTAGTAGCCTTAGAAACACTACATATATTCATAAGTTTTACATTACATCATAAAATGAAAAACTAATACAAAAACATAACGTCTCCACAGTCCACACTATTATCCCCTCATAATATCCCTACTGGTCATTCATAACTTACATCTTCATATCCTGGGAAAAATAAAACATAGAAAAGGGGTGAGCTCAAATGCCCAGTAAGGATAACAATATAGAGGAACATTCAAAATAAGCATAAACATTTAAGGCAATGCATTACTAAAACAAAAGCCTTTTAAACATGAACTTAAATATAGTATGGTAAAAGTAAAATGAAATAATTCCTTTTACTTGTTCACATGGATATTCTACTAATCGAATAATCACATGCAATATCAATAACCACATTCATAATGTTGGAATGCATAATGCTAGACTATCATAACCACATAGCTAAGGCCTCGTGCCAAGACTACAAATAAGATTTTGCCAAGGCCTTGTGCCAGGACACTAGTTTGTCTCATGAGACCTACCGATGCATTGATGAGCTATAGCGGGCTCCACCCGTCACTTATTAAGTCCAATGCATTCCTCATATGAACAGGTTTAAACATAACATAAACATTCGTATTAAAACCAGCATACGAAATGTCAATAATTTCACCATAAACTATGAATGGTATAAAAATAGCACATCCACAGTCAAACATATAAAAAAACCTTAAATACAATATAGATGTTTTTTATCATAATAAATCAACTTCAAATAAGCGTAAAATCCATCAAAGGATGTTGACATAGATGAAATCAATACTCTTTTTAGAGAAATATCTCTTTCTATTTTTGAAATCATTTAAGAGACATATAAAATAAAACATTTTCTTTGAAAATATTCTTATAATCTTGTATGGAATGCTTTGAAGATTATATAACAGCGGAAAATAACCGCACCCGCCGTATAAGTTAAAAACAACATTCTTACCTTAATTCTGTCGAAAAGGCTAAAAAGGACCTTATTTTGAAAATGATGGAATGATTCCTCTTATAAAAAGTCAAACAAGGGTATAAATGAAATTAACCCATATTCTTGTAAATAATAAAATTTTTTTGAAATACATTTTTAAAAAAACATGGATGTGGATGATAAAGAGATCCCAGTAGATTATTACATATAAACAACCTCAGATAATGAAGAGATTGTGAAATAACCCTTACCTTGTACTTTTCGTTGGTTGGGGTAGGTTAACCTCCTGTATAATGGTGAAATAATTGTTATTAAATTATACAATAATCATATACATTATTTTGATATCATATATTATCTTTTAATATTGATTTGATAATAATATCTTAGTATTATCGTTTTTTCGGGTGTTAACTTACTTGTTTTATTTTATATGCTTTGTCACGTAATACATGTTTGTAAAGGATAGGTTGTATATTATTCATATCCAGAATGATATCATGTCCTTAAACATCATTTTATAAATCATCAAATGATAATTATACTTGAATGGATACGATGGAGAATGAATCTCATCGCGTTCGTGGAGACGGTAGTCCGTACGTACGCACGAGCGACAATATCATTCTTTTGATATTAAAATAATATATAAATGGATGCTATATCATATATACAGAATCATTAACATGTTATATTTATTATTTACATGAGTTACACATCATTATTATACCCATCCAAATAATATTATATTGAATAACAATTACACCACGACGTGGAGGCGGTAAGCCGTACGTACACACGTATGGTGACATGTTATTCAAAGGGTGGATAGAATACTGAATATGGTTGTACCATATTTATAATAACATCACAGTATATATATGATACTGGAGTTATTATTTTATAATGGTAACAAGAAAGGAAAAAGATGTGGAAGAAGAAAGGAACTTGGAAAAGGGTGGTGAAATCATTACCTCTTCTTCGGTTTCTTCCTTTTGATTTGATAAAAAGGGCTCCTTAGGTTGGATTTATGATCAAAATAAGGCCTCTAGGTTTTAGTGAGGGGAGTTTGGAGAGTATTTGGGAAGAGTTTTGCCAAACCAAAAGGCTATAAAGGTGTGAAGAAGTGAGAAGGCGGAGTGCCCTTTTATAAGAGGGGTGAGGGGCACCTTTTGAAAAGCTAGAGATATTAGTTTATAATAAATTAATATTCGGTTTAAAATGGCTCCATAGTTTATTATTCAAAGGTTATGGTGGGGATGTGTCGAAAACAACTCAACCAATAGATTTTAGACAGGTTTGGGTACTTATATTAACCTTATCTTTAAATATTAACTCTAAGTTAATAAGTTTCACTTTTACAATGTCTCTTTGTATTTTTATATAATATGTTAATAAACATACTATATACATCCAAGCGACCCCCAAGTGGTCCATTACTGATGAAAATATCAATATATATGTCTTTTGGCCGAACTTAAAATTTTTAGGAATTTAATATCAATTAATAATTTAATATTTGTTTTAAGAACTCTTTTATGTCAATTTTGACACTATTCAATAGTTGATTTTTGTGATACTCATAACAGATTGATTACTTCTAAAAAATTCAATTAAATAAATCCTAATATATCATATTATCCTATAAAATTAGTTTAATTCATTAAAAGTTTCATATTATATTTATTTTGATATTTTTAATATCAATTGCTTTAATTTTTAACTATTATAGTAATTAATTCATCATCATTGTGTCATAAATAAATTAAATTATTTAACGTCTAAAAATTATAAATAAAATATCATTATGTAGGAAATCGTTTTAACATTCTAATGAATATTTATAATCTAAAATCCAACATATATAACCCTATGTAAAAATTGTTTTTCTAAAAGATATATTCTTGTGTCATTTTTGTATTCATTTTAACTTAATTAAAATAAAACGTCCCTATCACCTACAAGTGGCACCATGGGGTCCCAAAATCGACCCAAAGATGCCTATGGTCGAACCTATATCAACCAATAAGGATAGGACATGTTTTAGGGTAATTTAGTATTATTATAATATTATTTTTTAACCCTTATTTACCGGATTTCCCCTTAACCATGGTAAATAAAATATTTACAGCATCAATTATTCAAAATATCTAAAAATAAAAGTTACCTATTTACACAATTTTTACATCCTGATTCCTAATATGGAATCCATTTTTCTAAATTCAAAACACAGAAGTGGAAGAAATTAAATTAAAAATAATTCCTGCTGTCAAAACAAAAATCGTGTTTTTAAGAGATAATAACTATCAAAAGATTGACAGTTGTTTATGTTCGGTTTAATTGTAAAATTATGTCCAATGACCAAAATTATATTAAATGGTAAAAATATATTATAAATATACTATAAAACCACTCAAATTCATAATATGTCACAATTAATTATTTTGATTAAAAAAGATGTTTTTAATTATTATTTAGTAATTTTCACTATTTATCACAATATTAATGTTATCCAAAAAGTACCAAAATTTCATCTTAAGCTAAATTCGATATTCCAAATCCAAAAATGAAGTCCATTTTGAAATATAAAATATATATAATTTCAAAAAGTAGGTATTACTATTCATAACGGCTAGTTTGATTGGTTGTTAGAACTCGGTGTTGCGTACAACACACGATATCACATTATTCAAAGAGAAGCATACCGTAGAAGCTTGGGGTGTTACAAAACTTCTTAATATAAATAAATAATTTAATTTTAACCCAATTTATTATTTTTAATTTTTTTCGAAGGTATTATAATGCAATGTTTTTTAAAAAATGTTTTTTGGATTTTACCTTATATCTGAAAGAATAATTGTTTTAATATGGATTGAATGAATAGAAATACCCTAAATAATTACCATTATTTTCATTAAAAATTCTATTTTATGTTTTGATGGATAATTTCATTGAAAATTATTTAATAAACGATTAATTCTTTGATAACTAATTATCTTTATCAAAATTATACTTCCTTAAATAAAATTTTTAAACGAATTAAAAAATGATCATTTCTATGTTTTCTTGTTTTTTTGGTAAAGATGATTCTAAAACTGATATATTTTTAAAGAGTTTTTTAAATAAGAAATTATATTTTCCTCTTGAAAATTTATTGATTATTTTTTAAAAAATCCATTTTATCATTTATAGGTAAATTTTAATTAAATGGATTTTCAAAATGATTCATGTTTTAAAATTTTTTAAAAATAAAATTTTTTATTTTCATTAATAAATGATTTTTATGATTTTTATAATCTTCTAGGATAGGTTTGTAATGTAATTTCTAAGGAAAATAATTTTAAGAAAAATTTATATTTTAAAAAAGGTCATTCAATGTGGATTGATTATTTTCCCCATGAAATCATACATGAAATATATCAAAATCATTCTCCATATAAAATGACTAACTTTTATTATACTTATGATTTAATATAGATATTATTCTTGGATAACATTATCATTGTTTCTTTAAATAATTTATTTTTATTATTGAATGGTATTTATGAATCATATTTCTATTCAATAGTTTATATCATGAAAAAATTCCAAGGAAACCCACTTATTTTTCCCATTAGGAATTCTTGGAAGTAATGGTGATATGATTTAAAAGGAGGCCACTTTTATATAAATGTGATGTGATGATATGTTTCTAAATCCCATTTCATTTTAGGGGTAATGATATGATAAATTTTTTATGTTCTTTTGGAAAACATATATATTATTTTCAATATGTGAGCGGTGGGACCTATATCTTAATATAATGTTGTGGGTAATGTAAACATTTCTATGAGATTATAGCGTACATGGGTTATTATTTAATGCGTAAAATTGAGTGTATATGAGTGGTTTTCTCAAGCCCTATAGAGGGCATGCTAGAGGTCAACCCAAGACCAAATAAAATACAAAAATTTTTAGAACAAGAATAACATGTGATGAGTATATTTGGGGGTTTCCCTATCATATGATTCTCCATTCTTATATATATACAAAAATTCATTCTCTTAGTCCAATCATATACTCTCATGGATTATATTCATTGATTCTCTTTTGATTGATCTCTTATGGCATACCAACAACTATTTCATGACACAATATTATGAAATTTGATATGTACCTTATGGTTTTTACATGATATGATCTTGTTATAATTAACTTATGATCATGTAATGATTTAAATTTTTCCATGTTTACCATTACATTTCATTTGTGATCACCCTTTCATATGTCTCAATTTTTCAGTTATAATTAATTGATTTTTTGAAGGAGTACCAATTGGGTGAATATTATGGGATGAACAAAATATATTTCATGATTAAAAAGATAGTGTTACATGTACAAATAGTTAGTAAATTATTATGGTCCATAGGTTTGTCTTTATGTAATGAAATTAATATTTATCTAAATGATGAAATTTCTTTGTATTAGTAGTTCAGTTCACTATAGTTGGTATAAAAAAAGATTTAATAATCCATTTGAAACAAGGATACAAAATCTCTTTTAATGTAACTGCAGATATTTCAATGGTTATTTCATACTCTATATACAGGGATAAGTATAAGGAAGATTCATTGTGTTGGAAAATTTCTTAGAATTTTGGTAAATGATAAAATAAATGGTTTGTAAGAAACTACAAATCTGTATGGATTTTACATGTTTAAGAGGCTCTAGTCTTGGGGAATTTTGGAGTAATAAATATTAACACAGATCATAGATATGAATTAGACTCTCACCTCGATTATGAAATCAAATTTTTTTGAAGCCCTTATTTTCACTCATAGGGGGTATTATTAGGAAATTGATGCTCTCATTATGAACCATAATAATGGACATAAAGATATAATGATAATGAATGATATGGGGTGGAAAAAAAGTGTCCTATATTAAAAACATGTTTAATTATTTAGATATACTATGTGTTATTATAATGTTTATTTAGAATCTAATTATTATTAGAATTACTCCTATATAATTTATTATTTTAGTCAATGGCTGGATACCGAAGTAACATGATTAACATTGAATTTTATAAAAAAATTAGATGAGGTGAGAAACCTGAAGAAGAATTGAGTGGGTGATATAGATATCATTCCCAATCAATTTTCAAAAAAATTAACTATGTTCACATTAACCAACTCATGGACTCAAAAACAATGTGGAGGATAATGTACACTATGATTTTAGTAAGTATATACCACAGATGAATCATGATTCAATTTCTTGTATGTATAGAATGTTGGGATAAGCAATCATGGAAAGGTCTCAGAGGGGTGGGAAGATGGTTTTAGTGTGTAAAAAGAAACTATGCATGTCAATGTTAGAAAAAAATTAAAAGTTAGATAAATACAATGAAATATAATAATGCCAGGACATCCACCACCTAGAAGACACTAAACAGGTAGTGCATGCTAGGTTACCGCATGACCTGATGTGTGCCTCCCTACATGCCAGATGTTATTTACTAACAATGACGGTCTAAAGGATCATGTGCGGGGAATATACCATGTTACCGATGTACAACAAAGAAGAAGACATATGAAATAAAGGAAATGGAAAAAATAAACAACAAAAATGAATTATTTACCACCTCCCAAATAGGGTCCTCACTATAACGAACAATATATAAGACATTCCACATTAACACTTCTAAGAGTGAAAAAAAAATACAAAAAATAAACACATCTTCAAATTCTCTGAAAAATGTCTAGAATCCATGTCTACATCCTCACTCGCGCACATTCAAAGCACAAAAGGACTCCATAGTATAGGTAATTTCCCCTATCATTACTCGAAACAATTAATTATACTATGGTACCATTAATAGGCTTGGTTGGGTTTGATTATAAATCAATAGTCCAACAAGATTTGTGTATACAAAAAATCCAGTCTAAAGAGATAGTTTATGCATGTACTAAAATATGTCATGATAAGAAGAATATAACCCAGTTTCCATTAGACCATTTCACATTCTCAATCCATTAACCAATATCCAAATAACAATTTTTCATACCATATACCATTTAAAATATATAATATATTCCATAAATTCCCCCAATTCACTCATTAATAATTTAAAAATAATTTACCTATTTAACATGTTAATCATTTTATATTCAAAAACATAACTATGAATTGTAGTATCATTTCATCTGTCATTTAGCACAAATAGTATGCTTCATTCTAATAAGTTCATAATATCTAAACAACCCATTATGACCATATCATTGTCTAGAAAAAAAATTAAATATTCCCATTTCAACCCATCCAACATATCAAATTCCACATCTTGGGTTTTACAATATCCCTAACAAATTTCATGCTTACCATTAAAATTTTTCATGGTTTGAATTTATAGAAAACACCATGGGTTGAACAATTGTGGTCTAGTTAGTCCTAATTTATCGTAAAGGGATCATGAATGTCTTAATTCACCATTTAGCCAAAAATATTACCAAATCATTAGAACCAATTGAAATGCACAACATTAGGGAACCAATAACCCAACAATAAATGATCAAGTTAACTTCAAAAATATGGGATATAACTTTTATACCACCTACCTAGATTCCCTTGATGAATTATCACATAACAATATCCTTATATCTATATTCAAGCACCATTTGAACCCTCATCCTATTATCCAATTGAAATGAATGGGTTTAAGGATTCATAAGAATAAGAATGAGACTAGAAACCCTAATCCAGAAAAGAGATGAAAAATGTGTGTTACACATACCAAGAGCTTTGAATTGTGAACAATGACACTCCAAACAGATATGAAATGAATGATAAAGACTGTTTGAAATTTTTGGGTACTTTGGTTCATCACAAGTGCTAGAAAAAAAAAATATTGAGTGATTTTAGGTGAAAAAATAAATTCTGAACGTAATGAATTATAAATTATCACATTTTTAATGAGGAACTTGTTTTGGCCACCTGGTTTTCCAAAAAATTTCACAACCATGAACTATCCTCTATCCAAGAGTGATGACTTCACATCACGATTTAGGGAGACATCATGGAATGAAAAATAACATACCAATCGTGACTAATGCCTCCATCAAAATTGAGATTGCTTGGATTGGCCCCATTAATGTTTTACATATCCTTTCATCCCTCCAACTTGATATCATGCTTAGGGAGCATGATTACCCATAACTATGCACAAACTGGGAAACATGCACTAGTTTTCTATTTTCTCATTGGTTCATGTCTCAAAACCCTAAGACACCCCCTGACCTTCTAATAAACATAATAAATAATTAATAAAACAAAACCTATGAGATTTATACAAATATTTAAATAATAAAATTCCTCCCTGATGACTGTGATTTTACAACTTCTATACCATATAATGGATCATCAATAATCCATACATACATGTATCACTCATCTTCCAAACTATTATATTGGTCCACTAAGACTTTATATTTAACTCCCTCTCCTAATATTTTTCTTGAATGTTACTGTGCTTCCCCAACACACCAATAAAGGGTACTATCTAACCACTCTAAAATTTATCATTGTGATCAAAAAAAAGATTCTCTTCAATGAAAGCTCATCATAAATATCAACATCCATGAAATAGTTCACATAAGATGGGTTTGGGTGATACAGATAAACCCATGAAACATGAAAAACAATTTTCACAAAACTATTCTATTGTGGGAGCATCAATCATTTTCCACCAGTGGAATTTTATAAAAAACTCAAATGGACCCACATACATGGGAACCAACTAGAATTATTTCCAATGATGATGGAAACCGATCCTTGGAAACAATTATAGAAACCCATGATCACACACCAAAAAATCATGAGGTATAAGAAAATAAAAATTAATATCAATTCTACCCACTATAAGCATCTACATTTGTCTAAGAATCAAATGAACCTTTTTTTATGCCTCATAATTGAGACTCTATTTTAGCATCATTTATTCCCTATTATACAGTAAACATAGAGGTCACCCACATTTCCTCATATAGAGAACCTCATATGTTTCTATATAAATAACCACGTGATAACTATATTTTATCGGATAACTAAACATGAAAAAATTGCATCTCCTGCTATCGATTAAAAATCAAGGACAAAATCAATCAACATTACCACTTGTACATGAATAGTATGCTTTGATTTCATATCCATCTACGGGAGAAAGGACGTACTCAAAAAACACCATGGTAAAATGTTCATCCTATAACACCTTCTAGATGAATAATGTGAAATGTTTCTCATGATATGAAACTATATGATATGGTGAACCTTGAATCTATACTCTCTCTTGAACATACAGCTCACCAAACTGATCCATGGTGAATGTCTCTTGAATTGGAACTGAATGAGTTACATTATTCCGTCGACCCAAATCTATATAGATTATATCATTATTATGAGGAATTATTTCAATAATTACCACAAATTCAATCATCACTTCACCTTATTCCCATTAATGAATATTAAATGGATATAACAAACCACCGGGATGCAGATGCTGTTCCTTCAGCTACAAGAAATTAAGGGATCACATAACTAAACCTTCAACCTCTTTCATCATTTCCTAGAAACCCATATTACTTATGAATATCACTACACATATTTTTTTATAGAAGGATTCACATCCCATATTGATTCATGAAAGTCATCCATCTAATCTTATCAAAAACATGTAGGAACATCCACACAATCATAATCCTAAATCATCCCCTCATCTGATATGGTCTAACTAGAATGTGAATCACGACCGTGAAGACATTCCTTGAAATCCATGAATATATATTCATATAAAATATATTCATTAATTTATATTATATTCATGGAATTAATTTCTAATGTTTCAAGTGTCATCAACCCTTTTCCATCCATCACAAATAGATACATCTAAGAAAACAATAATTTAATCATCATCTTAGAAATGAATTCTTGAAAACATTGGCTTTCAGTGTTCTGACTAATGGAATTTACAACACATTCTCCCTTTCAAAATGTGTTAACATTGTAAAATACAACATATTTCATTCATTTTTCCAATTATTACTAATAATGATTCATGCCCTACTTAGGGAAGACGTACTTTATGATTTTATGATGGATATATACCGTAAAACATTCCCCAAAAAATTTGTATTTCAAAAATATTAAGGCATGAACCGCCATGGCCATTCGAAGATCAATGGTGGGGTAAATTTTTTATGAGGATTCCACTTTTGTGACCTATAATCCACATTCCAATTATCCTTTATCAATATCACTTGAAGACCAAAATAAGGAACATCAGAAAATTAGTTCTACATAATTTCTTACTCTGGTGAGATTAGAATATATGCAGTTTTGATGCACGTTTATAATTCTTAAAAGGCATTATCACACTACTTATACCACTAAAACATGACTTCCTTCATTGTTAATCTTTAAATATTTTCTATAAAATGTGAAAAGTATTTATGAGACATTCACTAATATATAGAAAGGCACAACAAACATCAGATATCAGAAAAATTGATAGGCCAGATTCAAGACACAACATCCTATAAATTCTATAGGTATATGGATACTCCTTACACTATTATGATATTCTCTATGAAATTAAACTTTTCAATACTTAAATGAACCTTTTATAGCTTGGAATATATTATTTTCTCTCTTAGTGTACTTAGTATGATGTTAAGACGTTTGGAAAGATATTTAAGAGTTTGGGAGTACAATATGACATCATTTATAAACTTAACATTAAATTAGACCATGTATAGGTAAAATAACATTTAATTAGGTCCCTAGACAGTAATTGTCTATTGTTTAACCTAAAAAACATAAAAAAACGCATATAACCCTTAACACCATCTAAATTTAGAATATTATACATAAAATTTTCTCACACATAACTGAGGTTATCTCATACTAATATAGATATTGCATAACTATAAAGAACCTCTCCTCTAGTTAAAAAGATAATCGATTCGAGGAAGAATATATCTATTATTAAATTCCATCCGATTCTAAAAAAATTAATTGACTCATATCTGCAATGATATGTCGTCCACCATAGAAAACCACACTAGAGATTCCCAAGGTGACATACTTTGACGAATAAACCCCTTTTCTATTATGACCCTAACTGAGTTTTATTTTCACATATACCTATAGGTTTACTTATATATAGTAGAGTGGAAACAGCTTATTCAACTTAAAGAAACTCTATCATGAATTAAAATATATCTTTGGTAGAAGCACTGAGAATACCTCAATAAACAAATCCTGGAATTGATAAACCATAGGGGGAAAAATGCTACTCTACTTACTCAACATTGAAAAATGATATAAGATACTTGGGATGTGAAATCACCCCAGTACTAACAAATTAGTCATGCATGGACATCTCATATATCTTGTTCACCCCAATGGGCATACATGTGTCCCTCAATAGATGTTAATGAAACCCTATGATTGTAATGGTCAATATGTGATTAGTGTAACACTATCCAATCAATAAAAAAACCATACCATATCCCAAAATATTTGTCTCATAAAAGTCCCATAAGAATCATTACCCACCATCCTAGGGTTTACTACCCTTACATTACCTTTTATTTTCTACTGACACCCTTAATTATGTTCAATTTAATAATAAATAATAGATATTTTCCCTCCTACACCCAAAAAAAACCATAAACTGATAAAATATAAATAAAAAGAGGATAATATATATAATTAACTACTAGAAAGTGTGTACTAAATAATAATTTTACCACAAATTATCTATGGTCCAGCCTATTTGACTTCATGTTTTGGATGATAATTATAGAGATTACCTTCCCCTCTACCCTGGCCCCAAAAATGAATCCCTAGAGATTTACAACCTTGATTATATGGATAATCTCATCTCAATGTACTATTCCTTTCACCTGTTCTTGTGTAGTCGATAGAGCTCCAAATTCCATATTGATGTAGTGTAACCGAACCCCATGCTACACCCAACATTGAACTTGATCCAACAACAATGAAAATTACTCTACGGTTCTTACAAAACCTCTACCCAGTAAATATGTTTTCACATTCATGACACTCAATAGGTGTTCAATGGGGTTAACCAACTTGTTTTCTCATTTGCGATGCAGATATAAAAACATCTGGTCACCACCCTAATTGGGTGATCCCCTATTTTGACTACACTACATTCTAAAACCCGGTGAAGACTTTTAAGATGACATTTTATTCGATTAGATGAATCACCATTGGTCTGTTAAACTGAAACAAAATTTCTACCACTTAAAATCTCCCACTACTTCCCTTTTCATGTAAGGTAATGATCGACCACTTGTAAAAACTGTGACATAATCTTCTGTCTTATTCATTTTCGAAAATATATTTAGGTAGTGGAATCTCCCCCTTCCAATGTTAGGACAATGTGTTACATGTCCTAGACGAATCCCCTTAAATCGATTATTGATACAGGTCTTTTCATCAAAAAATTAAACTCTATATCACACTACTGTCACATTGTCTACATATAGAATTATTCCAGAATCTCTTCATGGATGTCCTCCAATAAAAACCCATCATACTATGAAGTCTAATATTTGATATCCCACATGTGGTTTATCAGTCCCTACAAAATATATAATTCTAATTTGTCACTCCTCTTTATAGGAGTCTCCAAGTGATCAAAAATCTCCAAGAGGAATTGTCTCTAGAACTCTACTAGAACCTGTTTTTTTGTGTTAAAAATGAAAAATTGTAGATAGATCTCTCATACTTGGTATTTCCCACCTTAGGTCCCATTTCATCAAATGTATAAAATAAATGACATAATAACAAAACATATCCCTCTAATATCACCCTTGATCCCTGGTTCCCTTGCTCTATTTTTGGAGGAGCTTTCTCAGTGACGATATTGTTTCGACCAACTAACACATATTGTGGTTTTAGTATTACTCTATAGTGTCACACAAACATAATTTAATACTTATCATAAACCTACAATAATTTTCATAAAATAAGTTTCTTTACAAGACATAAACAACCCATTTCACAGACACTTTCCTCATGGACATTGACTCTTAAAGAATAGTACATTGAATCATCCCTTCCATAGGTCACAGATATGAATGGGTAAATTGACATACATAGTCTCCCATATTTCATTAAAGACATTTTTATACTATTTTCTACCCCTCAAAATATGTATTTCCATATAGGAAAATTTCTAAATTCACATCTTGTTATAACAAATATGTTAAATCCATAACAATCACCATTAAGTATAATACATTAACCATTATTTAATATTCTTTCCATTTACCCATTTTCATCATCTTTGTTACACATGATTTTCATCTATTTCATAGAAATGAAAATGCATCCTACCATTCATGTCTTATACACATATCCCGTAACCTTTTTATAATCATGCATCCACCAATATTTGATGTAACCCATAGTGATGAATGAATGAACTACCTCTTATCATTCTAGTCATGTGAAAAATAACAAAAAACTATCTCAAAAAAGAACTAGTGCATCACCAAATGAACAAATATCATTCAGCTATGGAAAAAAATTTCAAGAACAAAAATTGCTACTCTGATTACCTAGGTTTTTACCCATACATGGGTAACATACTCCCTTGCATGATCTCATTGTTAATGTTTGAGACCTTTTATTTTTATATCTACTATACACAGACAATTAGGAATGAAAAATAACAACTCTGATACCATATTGTATCATCACCAACCTAAAATCCACTAAACCAGTTCTCTTTGTCTAGTCTCCCAATAACCTAAGGAATTAAACCCCTATAATCCAAAGGTGTTCGACTAGCAACGATGGTCTAATAAATCATGTGGGGACATTATTCCCTATATACCAGATCTTGAAACATGACAACAAATTTAATATAATGGGAAAATATGTAATTTTCCATAATCAAGCATTACTGACCATTTCCAAAACAAAGTAAAAAATGACACCCAACAATAAATATGAAAATTCAGTCTAATAGTGCAAATAATGATGATCAAACCCTTAAATAAAGGCAACCACCCAATCCAAAAAAAAGTCCAAACATCAAGACCAAATCCTAAACTATACTCATACCAAGCACAACCCAACTAACTATAATATGGATTTTCCCCTTTTCATGTCCGTCAACCATGATTTCTTCATGTATAACACATGGTGTCCCATGAAGGGTGTGAGTAAAATACATTATTCTTTGAAAAATAGTGTCTACAAACTATTTAGTCTAAATAGATAGTGTTTTCTGGTACAAAACAAATTGCTACCTAAATAGAATTTTACCCATGATACATTAGATATAAATATACTACTTAACCATTTATATCAGTATTTTTATTTTTATAACATAATATTTGTTCATCACTTAATCAATGTTCATATCATAATCTATTTGGTTAGTAATTTAAAACAATTTTCCTATAGACTAATCTGATCAATTATTATGAATAATGTAATATGTTAATATCTGTATCTCACTATCGACAAACATTTAATAAACCATTACATTAAACATTACATAGAGCCTTAGTCATAGTAGTGTCATTAGGTGAAACTGTCAGGGGATATATCCTCAATTCCCTTCCATAACTTGCGCATTATAGTGGTGGGGTTTTGATCCTTGATCTGATATGACTTGTGGACATTGATCTTGAACTCTAATTCCCCACAAAAAAAAAATCCATGTGTGCTTTATTATTAAATCCTTTAATATATATATAAAATAACAAAAATAAAGAATTTTTTAAAGAAAACAATCACAAATCATAATTATTAAACATGTTAATTAATATCAATCTATAACGAATTAACACATTTAACGATTAAAATGAATATTCCATTTATCTCAATTTCATTTCTCACTTCTTAACCAAATATCATAATAAAAAATTCACATATTGTGAGACACTTCATATATCCATCATCTTGGAAACATTAACCCATTTAACTCATTCAACAATTCAAAATAATTTACTCATTTAACATTATAATAATTTATTATTATTAGACCCATATATAAATTTAAATTAGAATTCATATGTCATAGAGAAGATACACATTATTTCATCCACCTCATTTCATAAAATTCTAGAAAACCCTATTAAGACATTATCACTGTCTAGAAAAAACTAGAAATATTCCCATTTCAACTCAAATACATTACAAACATTTTCTTAATGTGATTTATATTAATAGTATTCAATTTAATTAATGACATTACAATTTTCCATGTTTGGAAATGTCCACAAACCCTATAAAAGGTCCTAAAGTGGTCTTATTTAGAACAATTCATTCCATAGTGATCGTGAGTGGCTCAATTAATAATTTATCAACCAATTTTAGTAAATACAATCAAAGGAATCAAATTAAAAACAAGAGAGATCTGGTAACCCAACCACACTTGTACAAATCAGCATTAACACTATGAGATATCACTTGTTGACCACCCAGCCTAAATCCATTGAAAAAGTCTCCCATAACACTAGCCTTATACTAGTATTCAAGAAAAATTCTAAGCCCTAACCTATAATATACTAGATAAAAAGTATTTTAGGGATTTTAAAGAAGAAAAATTAATATAAAATTCATAATCAATATTAGAGAACCAAAATGAGAGTTTTACTTACCCATCGCTTTGATATTCAAACCAAAACAATCCAAAAAACCAGGAAATGAATGATATTTTATCCCAAGATGACATTGGAGAATTTTCATGTAACTAGGGTAAGATAAATATTAATAGGGAGGAAAATTAGGTTAAATGATAAAAATAACGAGTGAAAAATGTTAGTTCGCCCTTTTTATGGGGAACATTATTTGGATGCATGGTTTTCCATGTCCTGTGCCAACTGTGAACATGCCTCTATCCATGAGGGTTGAAGTCACAAAATTACCCGAGGAGACAATATGAGTTGAAAAACCATCCACCAAACATGGAAAATGACTATGTTGAAATTCAAACATTTTGGATACCCCCTTGCACAGTTTACATTACCGTGCACACCTCTTTGTGGGTCACATGGGTTGGTCACATTGTTACCCATAATCATAATACAAAAATGCAACAGGAAATAGATGACCATTTTCATTGTCATTCATGTCCTGCACCCCCTAAACAACCAAAGTCGACTTGTACACCCTATAAAAAATTCATAAACCAATAAACAATATATTTAAAGTTAAATTAAAAAAATGTAAATCCTCCATGATATGTGGGATCTTAAAAATGGTCACCTTATGGTGTCACTTACCATTGGATGTTTTAATAGTTGAATGTATGGTAATTATGCATGATGCTGTGGTAAGGAGTAATATTGTGATGAGAATCAGTAACATTGTATGAGTAATGGTTTTCTTGTTCACAATGAAGAGACATAGAATAAAATAATAAAGGAATAAGGTAATAAAGAATAAGATGAAGAATCCTAGTAATTGGTTTTATATGCAAGTGGATGAAATAATTTTTAGGTATAAGAATTCAAATTTTTGATATATGAATTTTAAAACATATAATAATCTTCTAGTATCTGTAATTAGTTAAATATTTTATGAATATATTGAGAATTGTTGATGACCAAAAAAATTCAATTAATTGATCTGAAATACAATACAGAAAATACATTATTAACGGAATACAACCCACAATATGTGCTTAATGATGAGAAAATTGTAATTAGTTTGGATAAAAGGATGTTTGATATGGTTAATGTAAATTGGATAGTATTGATGACCTAAGGATTGATGTATTATTTTTTGAAATATTGATTAATGTAATAATTGATGGGGTTAACCATGTTATTGGATTTATTGAATATGATAAATAGTCTACTGTTTTATTCAATTAATGAGGAAGAATTCATTTTTTTTATTCAAGTTTTATTTTAGTTTTTGTCACCCACATGCTATATATGAAAATATGAACATGGTGTTCGCATATTTTGAATATGACATTTAAGAGAATCGTAATGATATTTTGAGGATTCATGTTAGGTTTATCCTGAGAAATTTTGTGAACTAATTTATAGATTTTTAATTTTGGATGTGTTTTAATGTTAATCATCTTCCAGGTTGTTTAAGGATATAATTGGATTTGGTTATACAGAATAATTTATTAATACAAAATATGAATGTTTACAAAAATTGGATTATAAGGGAAACCATATTTCTATAAGACATGTAAAGAATAACTAATCATTTTATTATGGATATTATGATCCATTAAATCTTATGTCGTTAAAAAATTAATCTTCATTTCATATAGTATGATATGATGTAGAAACTGATCAATGGATAATAATAGGATTAACTTTTTCTTAAAATACAATGTAACAGAAATACCTTTGAATATCAACCACTTTGGAAATCATGGACATATTATGAACATATATTATCAAATGGTTCTTCCTCTGAAATAGTCTCTTGTTCATGATGTCTTCTATGAATCATTAAAGGGGAAGTATGTACCAAATATTTAACATGTACAATAGAAATAGGTCATACCTATGGGGATTGATATTCCTTTTGAGGAAAAACCTATAGTGATTCTAGATTGAATAAATAAGGTTATATGAATCAAATATCACATACCTAGTCAATTTTTTGTGGAGATACCAATATCTCGATGAAGTTATGTAGAATCATTATGATGTAATGAAGAAGATGTATCAATAGTTCTTTAGATAATATGACAAATTTGGAGGGGAAAAATAATTTTAATGGGTGTATAATAGAACACAATGATATTAGGGCTAATATTCTTTGCTAAATTTAATTAAATTTTTAGAATGGTGGTGTAACATTAAAAGTGGTTTATTCGATATCTTGCATGAAACAGAACAGTAAGATTCGTTGAATCATAATATAATATTATTATAAATATTTCCATTATAACATAGTCCTTAAAAGGGATTGTATAAAGAGGAATAAAAACATTATAAAATATAAATAATAATTTTTACTCAATATAAATTTATTTAAAAATTAATAGTTAGTGATCATATTTTTTCCAATAATGTAATTATATTTCTGAGAAATATATTTTTTTAAAATTGAATTTTGTTTCTTTTTATCAAAAAATCCAAAAATTATATTATTTTTATTTCAAGAAAAACTATATGATAAAACAAACATCATTTTTTGAATCATTATATTGAAATTAACTTATAATGTAAATTCAAAATTTTCTAAAAATAACGAATTTTCATTGCATATTGAAAATATGAAATTTAATTAAACAATAATTTATTTTCAATAAATTATATAATATAAATTACAAAATATATTTTATTATAAATAATTATTAATTATTTATATTTTATCCACCTAATTACTTTTGAATCAAATTAATATTGGATTTCAGTATATACTTATTTTTGGGTTTCAAAATGTAGTTTTTCTAAAAATTCTTTTATGGTGAAACATGTTGTTCGGTTATAATTAATTTTAAATAAAAATTTATTTGGGTTATTAATATTGATAGATTTAATTTAAAATCACTTATGATGGTATAAAATAATCATTATGAAAACCCTCTTTTACATCATGGCTACATTTTTTGTATAAAATTAAAAATATTTGTCATACGTTATTATGTTTATAAAATAATATTAACATTTAAAATAATATTTTAAAAATTATCATAGGGTGAATATTATGGATTTTTTTGAAATTTTTAATTTTTTATTGAATAGTGAATAATACAAAATGTTAATTTATGAAAAAAATTACGTTAAATTTATTTATAATGATACATTATATTTTAAATTGTTTTAAGGTAAAATTAGTTAAATTATTAATCTATTAATCCAATTTTGGTCATTTTAATCAGTTTTATTTTGAATTTTTATATGAAATACCATATAAAATATTGAAAAATCTTTCATTAGAAGCCCTCTTTCTTGCAACATCTACGAGTTTAACCTTATATTACATTTTCTAATTCAATTAATGTAATTTATCCAAATGGATGAAATATTTGGGATAGGATTTAATTACATTATTTAATAATTTAATCTTATTTTTATCCAAAATTAATTGGAAAAATAGAAAAATATATTTACCATGGTTATGTTAAAAATGATTTAGTTGGGGATAAACAAAAATGAAATGTGTATTAAATAAAAAAACATGCCAACCCACTTTTTATTGGAATTTTTAGACAATGTATATTTTATATTTTATAATAATTTATTATTGGATCTATGTGGAAAAAAACAAGTTTGGAACACTTTATTTTGAAACACTACATGTGTCTGACTCACCATATTTTTAAATTCCACCCCCATCATCTCTTATTGATACATTAAAAAACTTTTTTTCTCAAATAACATCCACAATCAGATGAATAAATACCTACTGTCATAATATAATCCTTATTTTGGATATAAATATATGCTATAATGGATTTTGGTGAAACATTATGGATGATATTAAAAGATGATGTAACGTTCAATAGTGAGCTTATTTTGTTTAATTTTTCCCCCACATCCTTATATTATTATTTTACCATGATTATATATAATCTTGTGTATATACGATAAATTTTTTTTATGTTTTCTTAATGACCTCAATACATCTACACTTCCATGAAATGGGATAGTAAATAATCCATCATGTGTACAGTGGACTACCTCCTCATGTACAGATGTCATTTCTTTTCATCACCACATCTATTAGTTGAAAATGATGATAGATATTAAATATATATTTGAAAATTATAACATAGTAATAATTATAGAGTAATTATTACATATATATCTGATCATATTCAACTCTGCATGGGATAAAATAAAGTCTATCATGTGTACATTGGACCAGTGCCTTATGAAGCGATGTAGTTTGTTTTCAATAACACATTACATGGATGTTAACAAAGAAAATACTAATAAATATATATTAAATTAATTTTATTTTTTTGTATATTCATGATATATTAATATTTTATAAAATATATAATATAATTATATTTCTAATATTGTCACCCAAGGAATGATGATAACATGTCTCATTTATGTGTGGGTTACCGCCTTCACATAGTAACGTGACTCTATCATATCATCACCACAATACATGGATGATTTATATTTTTATAATTAATATATTAATATTCTTTTTAGGATATTTTTTAAATTATTTAATTCTAATAAAATAATTACCTGAATTATATAATGACCATTTAAAATGGAAACATCACTTATGTGTATGTACGACATACCGGCTCTTTGGTCATAACAAACTGGTTTAGTCAAAACCATCAGTAATGATTATTATTAGTAGTATAATTTATGTAAATATATGATATTTATTTAATGAATACTAATTTTTAGATTATGCAACCATACTCAATATAATAGGATATTGAATAAAAAATTAATTAATATATGAAAAACAAAGTGGTTATTACCTGAAATGTGACATTAACATGGTATTTTAATAAAAGGGGAATTTATGTAAACAAGTTAATAATATATGTTATGATATATATATATATATGATCCTATTATCTATTTATAATAAAATTATATTTATTTTATTGAAGGATTGAGTATGTGAGATAGATGTCGAGATATAGGATTAGGGATCTGCATCACACGTTTTACTTTTGTGAGACACCTTCCATATTCACCACCTATAAATATTTTGTTTTGTATATACAGTCCTTGAATTTTTATTTTTATTCATACAATTAATATTTTGGTGATTTGAATATCCTCTAGATAAATTCACTTTCATGTGGTTTGTGGGTTAAATGATTAAAACAGGTAAGGTATTTTGGTTTCAATTTTATTTCATTTAGATGTATGTAATGTTGTGGGACTATAATCATTTAGAATGTGTATTTAAAGAAAAATTGAAATATAATATCATGAATTTATTTATCCTCATTATATTTTATGATCTATTTTATTTTATTTCTTCATGAGGAAAATGATTAAATGTAACCATATTGGTAATGATTTTATGCTAAAATCTCATCATTTATTGGGATTATTTATGGTTAAAATATATTATGATCCATATATCATGAAACATAGGAATTTTATTATCCTTTTTTCAAATAAAATATATTCAATATTAGTAAAAATTTCAACTTTATATTACTAAAATTGTATGATAAAATGATATAATAAAGCATCATTATTTACCACTTATATTAAAACTATATTTTCTAAAATTGGAGTCAATTCTATTTCGCTAATTATATTTGTTATTTATAAATGAAATGTCAACCAATGTTTGAATTTTGAAAACTTTCTTTAATGTAATAATCATTTTCTTGTCCAAAAAATTTATAATTTTGTTCTACTAAAAATGTGAAATGAATCATTTTTCAACGTTTGATGAATGAATACATTTTTCTAGTGTCATTTCCATTATATTCATTGAATCTCAATTTATAATATTTTTTTTATAAAAGAAATTTATCTTCAATATATATATATTTTAAAAATATTTTTTTATAGTTGATTGGATATTTTTATGAAGAAATTTTATAAAGCACTTTTCAAATAATTTTTATATTTATTTTTCATGTAGTTATAAATAAAAAAGATAATGAAAATATTAATGTTTTAGAAAAATTATAAATTTATAATGTTGTTTTCGTAATGATAATTTTAAAATTATTTTTAATATATTACATTATAATATTTCATGGTTATTTTCAATTAAATGGATTTTCAAACAAAATTAATTTTTTTTTAAAAGTTTAAAGGATATTTTCTTAATGAAAGGATTTAAATGATTTTTAAAAGCCTCAAACATATTATTTACAGGTTATTTACAATAAGAAATTATTTTCAAAATGTTTATTTTTAAAAATAAATATCAAATTAGAAATGGGATTTCTATAGAAAATATTCCATGATAAAATTAAAAATAATTTTCTATTTTAAATGACAATATTTGAGGAAACTTATGATTTATTAGTAATTTTTTTAATGGATAATATTCTGATGATTAAGTTGAATGGTTTATGTTTATAAAGGAATGATGTTTTGAATCCTTTTTCTCATCCACCAGATATAATCTGAAAATATTTTTTTGAACATTATTCATTTACTAATCGGTTATGCGCTGAAGAAATGATGTAATGATTATGAAACCTAATGCTTTTATTGAGATACTGTTATGATGAATTTTTTTTTGAATCCAATTTCATTAAATGTTTTATGATTTAATTATTGTTTTATGATCTTATAGAAAATATATTTATGATTATCATTATATGATTTGTGTGACCTATGTCCCACTCTAATGCATTGGGTAGTGACAAATATAATACGGTCCTAGAGGGAACACATGTGGTTATCCTAGTATTGATAAGAAATTCAAATATATTATCATCTGATGCTCAATATAGGATAAATTTGAACTCATTATATTCCCAATTCTAGTACATAGATAGTTAGCACTACGTATACAAGTTATTAATGTCTTCGACTATGTCCAGAATATAAGATTATCAATGATTAGGTATATTCCAAATTTCTACACCTTATGACAATGTTATTATCTCAATGATCATGTTCATTGATTCCCTTAATAATCATGTATTCTAAAATGCCAATTTTTATTCCCAAAATCAATATTATGGTATTTTACATGAATTTTGTGGTTTGGAAAATGTTATGCTCATGTTTTCATAACCATATGAAAATGTAATTATTTTGTAGCTCATTTTTTCCTTATAAATCATATAATCTGACTATTTCTTATGTATCCCTTCACTAGGATAAGAATAGTGATTTTAAGGATGGTGTAAAAAATAGGAAGATCATTGTTAGGGGTATTTAAGATCTTTTAGGATTTAAGAAGATTTTGTTTCATGTTTCTACATGTATTATGATATTATGTCCCTTATGTGTTTTTACATTTAATATAATTAATATTTATTTCAAAATATGTAATTAGAATGTATGAAAATCATAGGCCTATATATAATATGGATTTCAATAGGGTGTAGTTATTTTTAATTGTAATAACTACCCTAATTTCTTTATTTAACAACCCTGGTAATCTTGTTTTAACATTTACCATGGAATCAACTATTTAATATATTTTCAATTCATCATAAAAAACATGAATTTTAAATAATTAATACACAATAAATATTTTGACAATATATATTGAATTAATTTTCTGAAATAATATTATTAGAAATTGAAAATTTTAATTTAAAAATAAACTATCAAAACCAGATAAAAATAAGTTATCTACAAATGATGTTTTCATAAGTATAATAAGTTTTTATTACAAAATACTAAATAAAATATCATATAATTAAATTAAATGTATTATTCATAATATAAATTAACATTTAAATTGTTAAGTCCAAATTAAAACAAAATGAAACATTTAAAAAATGAAACATAAACAACATTTTTAGAAAAGTCAATATGTTTTACTATTAATTGAAATATATATATATATATATTAATAACATTAAAACATTCACAAAAGGATATTATTTTTCTGCTTATTTATAAAATGAATATAAAGTTTTAAAATTATAATTCCATCTTTGGAATATATTTTATATATTATTTTGTAACAAACAACAACAAAAAAAATTTCTGGGTATTTTTTTAAAAAATATTATGAATGTTCTAAAAATTTAGTACATATTTATCAATATATAATATTACTCTAAAGAAATTATACTTATTTTTCGTTGTTCTAATTCAATCTAAAAACATAATCTATCAATTTTATTAGTATACTATATTATTGTCCAATTAGACTCTCGGATTCATGTAAAGCAATATATCGAATTTTTTTTAATTAAAATATTTCATAAAATATGATAGTTTTTTATTATATCTAGATAAATTTATCTTATACATAAATATTAATTCAATCTAATAAATACATATCCAGATACCTCTATTTTATCACTTTCTCTAGTTTCTATGTAGCTGCATCAAATTTATGATTCTTCTACAAAACCATAATTTGGTGTGTAGTCTTACTATATAACATGTTATCCCTATAATTCATGATTTATAATATATGTTAATCATTTTAATGAGATTTAACAAGTAATAAAACTTCTCTATTTATATATAAGAAGTATTATGTATGTACTTCCTATGATTGATCTATATAAAAACTTATGGTCTTTTTAGAAGATCGATGAAAGCACTAATATATTACTGTCATCCCTACAAGATCATAAATGTGAAAGGGGGAAATATACCCAGGTATCAACCTTGAATTCTTTCTAATTCTCATAACCTTATTGCATGTTAAAATTCATAAGAATATAATCTCACCATAATCATATTCCTGATTACACTGAATATTATTAGCATAACATGACTATTGACATCGAGTTTCCTTGATATAATGCTGAATGTATTCTATATTCTCTTCCCTTTCCTCATTTATCTTAGTTACAAATAGATTTATATCTCTAACATTATTCCATCACATTGTATTTGAAAACTATGTTCCAAATAGGAAATCATAAGGACTCATCTGAGATCTCTATTGAAATATATTTTTATAATTATACTATATGATGTTTTTGATGCAAACCCCCTTTGATGAACATAAAAATTTGAATCAACATATACTTCATTGATTTATTTTTTTACTATAATGATCATCTATACGGGGATGATAATATATATGAATTGAAAATAATAAATTTTTTTTCTTACAAAAGGGTTTCAATAACAATGATGTAAAAGTATTTTTTGACCAAATGTGATAAACTATTGTACTCCATGGAACCTTATCACTTCCATATTTTATACTCAGGAATAATGATCTAGACACACATTATATCTGATATAAATTAAGACTGATGAACTTTTAATCTTAATGTCATTGAAAATTACGTTGATTTTGATGAAAATATAAATGGCGGTGTTTTGAAATTTCCATTTTAGTGTTGGTAATGGTTAGAACATTCCATAATATTTCAATATCTATTCCATAACAACTAAATTACTTAAAAGAAATATATAGACATTAAAATATATTTTTCCATATTATCTAATAGGTTATACTGTTTCATATCATTATATGTAGTCAAACATCATTGTTGAACTGATAATGATGATATATGATCATCATAAAAAAATTAATTATTCATGTCCTATATTAATGGTACATATACAAAACTAATACACCATAAAATTCCATCCCCAACCATGGTTGATGTCATGAAAATTTCGCTTCATTTTTTAAAACCATTCATCTTTTATTGATACCTTATTAATAATCAGTTGGTTTGACGAAAAAAATACAGTCGATAATGATATGATTTATCTAATCCTTCATGATTCATATATTCTCCCATTGATAATCCTTAAATACAGGATCATTTTATACTCATACCATAAAACCTTAAATGATCCATTTAACTGAGAGAATCTTATACATTGTTCTCCTTCACCGGGAAGTAATGTTTTTAGAATTCATAATAATTAATCACATCAAATAATATTCCTTGATCAATATTAAACTATTTTGATGAAAATATGTACATTACACCACTATGGACAACATATAAAAAACACATTTATCCATATAGATTATTTATCCATTTCATTAATGAAAAAATTACCGATTCTAACTCAAATTAATTATTTTACAAATTTTGAACGTGAAAATTTAGTATTTATGTGGTATATGTTATCACCATACAATTTCAAGGGCCCAAGGGATTGTGAAATCATATTGATAGGGGAGGGGTTAGTGATCTATTATGAATATATTTATATAATTATATACTTTATTATTACCCACAATTAATTAAAAATTCAATCATTTGTTATGATGAGTGGATCCTATATAAAATGTATAAATTCACAAAAATAGGCCACATAATATTTTTATGATGAGTGGATCATTGAGAATATGGTTATAAAAAACATTAGTTTATCCTTCAATTGTTCTTTGGAAAATACCAA
Source organism: Viscum album (assembly GCA_963277665.1). Classification (NCBI taxonomy): domain Eukaryota; kingdom Viridiplantae; phylum Streptophyta; class Magnoliopsida; order Santalales; family Viscaceae; genus Viscum; species Viscum album. Next base: position 939,069,927 of record OY728143.1, on the reverse strand, counting down.
GAAATCCAACTCATATTCTTCAATTGGGTAGACCCCCAATCCATTTTTCAGTTTAGAACCTGAAGTCTCTTAACCTCTTTAGAAACTAGTTTAACCCCATAAAAACACAATCATTATTCTTTTCATTTTCCACCATATGTTGATATTGCGATCTTTCACCAAGATAATTCTCGATCAGGCTTTCTCATGTACAACATCAAGTAACTTCAACTTCAACTAATCATAATTTTTTTCATTGTAATTATGATCACATTAATCATATTAGTTTCCTTAATAAAATTACTTTTTAAATTATTTTTTATTTAGTTGAATACCCACCTCACTAATCAATGACTACTCTTGTTTGATTTCCCTCTAAAATAACTAACAACTTTAGTATCAAATTATGTCACACCATTCATAAAAAGAATATAAAAGATATATTTTTCTATCTCTGTGAATGTCTATTACTATTTATAGTCTTATTAACTCTTCTTCACTATATGTCATGCAAAAAAATAAATTTCATAGAAAACATTATGCATTCATTATTTTATGTGAATGTATGTCAATAATAATTAATGTACACTAGTATACAAGAAATATATATTCCCTACATAAACACACACATGTCACAAAATATATTCTTAGTTTATTTAATATTATTATTTCACACAATACTACTATTTATTCACAAATCACTCAATATAATAGATGGATATTATTTCAGTCATGTATCTAATATATTTAAAAGAAACCCTAGATACCCTATCATTATTTTATAAACTTATTAGTTCATTTAATCTTGTGTGCCTATTTTTACTAGTTCCATATACTCTACTCTTTATATTTGAATAATAAATATGAATATCAATCTAATATGTATAAATTTAATGAATTCAAATAATCATGAGAAATAAAAATTTATTGAAGGATAAAAAAATTTTCATTTAATTATATTTCAAAATCCTATCATTTTCCTTTTTCACAATTTCTCTCATAGCTATCTCAAAAACGTTATTTTTGACATACTATATATGAGAGAGGTTGTGGTATTTTTGGATAACATTATTACATCTAAAATACACTAACATATCTCCATCGCATATGTGTACTATATCTACGTATTCTATATGAATATGATGAGTCGAACCCTTGAAATATATATTCATTCAGAAAGTCTTCACTTGGTATAACCATTATCACAAACACATATAAAACACTTCAAAAAAATCTATAATAAATTTAGTAGTTAATAATGATCGTATTTAATCAAATATATCTCTTGAATTGATTTTGGTCCAATAATTTGTGGTTCAAAATGCTAATACCGTTGAACTGCAAAACCCATCATTTCCTTTTAATTTAGACGTGAACTCATTAATTATAATAATCATTTCAATAGGCCTTCAATACAAAATTGAGGTCATTACCCTGATACTCTTTATGTTATTGTATTTTCATGTGATTAACCTCAACTGTATAGGCCAACATGTCCCCCTTAATTTTCAAACTCTACACTACCTTTTGTTTCTCTAGGCCCATTATTTTTATGATCTATTCATTCTTCTATATTAACATTTAAAAATCCCATCAACCATGGTTGAATGGGGTATAATCTATTTCCAACCTAAATGGTTGTTTCGATGGGCCCTTGTATAGCCTATAGATGGTGTATTTTTTTGTTAAATCCCATAAAAATAAATAAAAAAATCTAATAAATTTCCATTCCAAAATACTGAACAAAAAAAATTATCATTTCATTTTATTCTGGAATTAAATTATAAATACCATATCTCTTAATCCTAAAATAAAATTAACTTTTCAAACAAAGTAATGAATCTATATTACAATTAGTAAAATTTTCTAATTTCATTTTCATAAATAATGATTCATCAACTATAACATTTGAAAATCATTATATTTTCATCTTCTTAGCTTATAGTAACATAATGAACATCAATAAACCACTTGGGTTATTAAATCTACCACTTTATTTTTTTTTCAATTAACAAATATTTTATAAAATCAATGATATATTATCCTAATTATTGACATTAAATTTTTTTTGTATTTATGGTATGGAATTATCATCTTTAGAACTCAAAAAAATATTATTATCATTAAAAAGTAAATCAAATTTACTCTTCAATAAAAGGATAAATTCACAAATAAAATATAAAAGATATAAAATCATCATCTTTAAGTCTGTGTAATTATTCCAACCATTATTATTCAGTGATGCTCATTTGATGGAATATGGTAGAATGAATGTTTGGAAGGTTGAACACTTACTCCATCAGTCAACAATTAGGTCTTCTAAATGAGGATTCTGATTTCAAATTTGAGAGGGCACATGATGTTTCTGAGGGTATGTATAAGGGTGATTTTTGGGTGTAACTTCTGTTTATGTATGATTTCTCTGCACTTCTCACTCAACAAAAATGTGATTTATAAAAATTTAAAATGATGGGTTGTATCCTCTATGTAATCCATGATTACTATACAATTTAATAGTTTTCAAAGTGAATATCATTTCAATCATTAAATTTCTATCATTTAATACCTACTGAAAATATTTTTTTTATGGTTTGTTCAAATATTATAATCAAATATTCATCATTTATCTAGAAAACATATTAAAAAAATCAAGAGAAATAATTCATGCCCCTATTAATGTATATTTTCATTTTGTAGTCAATTAATAAATATAACATATTTTAATTTCTTTTTTCATCATGAAAATATTTTAATGAAATCAACCGTCTCAATGAAGAAAAGATTAAATCTCTATATTTGTAACATAATTAATTACCAGATGAATACCTCTAATTATATTTATAGATTCATAAGATATTGACTATGATATATAGATCATGTTGTTGATCTTATATGCTTCCCCACAAGGGATTATTTTGGTACTTCATCATCCTGATTGAACATCACTAGAAATATAATCCAACAATCATCTAAGATTATTTTAATTATTTCAATGTGTAATTCTTATGAAAACAATATTCTGGGATGTATAACTATGTAACTCAATGTTGTTCTAAACTATTATCATATTTTAGAACTCTATGAATATATACAACTCTCCTTAAAATCACATCATGTTAAACAATCACAATGAATTTATAGGAATAAATTGTTTATTCAATACTCTCTAGTTATATCAAAACTGTTATGAGACTTTTCTAAACCCCACTATCTTATTAGATGAAAAAGTATACATTACATTTGATAGAAACACAGATTCAGTTATCTATTATTGATATATCATTATCATATCTTTCAACTATTATTCCCATATGTTCATTCATTATATGGAACATGTTGAGTCTTCACAATGTGTATACACTCATATTATCAAATTATATATTTAGTATAATAAGTTAGATGTTATTTTATATTATTGTTATATCCATGTAATTGGTTTTTTCAAATTTCCAAAATATCTTAATCTTTTCACACACATAATTACAATTATTCTTGTATCATTTTTTATGAATCATTGTATATTTTTCATCATATATGAAATTCACCAAATAAATTTTTTTTATTTTCATTCTATATTAATACATGCATTAATTCCAAATTTTTTATATTAGTTTTGAAGCTCATTAAAAATAAACAATAGTTTAGTATCTGACCTTTCCAACCATCATTGTAGAATATCTTATTTAGTGTGACACACTTCACATAATTCATCACACACATTACATCATTCTTCAAAATATTTTTACTATAGATTTATTTAATAGTATTCTTATATGGCTAAAGTATAATGGTCGTCTTTTAATATGATTTTTTTGCATGAATCACTTAGTATTATGGTCTTCTCTTCACATAAATATATTTTTTAATGATTATAACATTATATAACTTATTATATGAGTTTACACTTCTGTTAAAATAATTACATAAATTTTCAATGTTTTCTATAATGTTCTTGATAGAGTGATTACTTTTCTATAAACAATTCTTCTATTATGCATTTTTTGTGGATTCATCAGCTCTTATACACATAAATTTGGACATTATTTAGTTTCTATAAAATTTAATATAATGAAAAAAAAACATTTTGTTGGAAACTAGGTATCCATTAAACCTGTTGAATCAAAAAAAATAGTAATTTCATCCTTTTATACTCCGTATTTTGATTATAAGATATCTTAATTTGTGATTTTCTAGGGATCAAAAATTATTATTTTTCTTAAAATCCATCTCAATATGTGCTGTGGATTCATGACTATTTTTATTCACCAATATCTATAAAATTTAGTGAATCATATCTAGTAGTCATAAAAATAGAATTAGTACATTGATATTTGTTAGGAATATGGTTAACATCTTCAATATTTTTTATTAGTATTAATATTTGATAATATCGTGCTCGTCATGAAACTTGGTAGAGACATTCCTAAATTAATACTCATAACAGAATCATTTTTGGAGAACCATCATTTATCAATATCAAGTGGTACCTTAGCTGGTGGATATATAATATTCATATAATTCAGAAGCAATTCAAGAAGCTTTATGTTTAGAGAAATCCAACCATATTAATCTTATTTTAGGCTTTCATCCCAATGAATCTGTACCTTTTGAATCTTATCATCAAGAAAATGATTTTCATATAGTAATAAATTATTAATATTCTTGATTTATTCTAATTTAACCTCTATATACGAGTCTTTGAAATTCAAAGATGTGATATGATTCATTTAATGTGAATGGAATAATTTCTAAAAAAACTATATCTATAAATATTTTTTAATGTTAACTATACTAAATGTCATCTTTAATTAAAGTCATTCAATTGATTCAAAGGGATGCTAAATTTTGTATTTCTACTCCATCCATGAAAAATATTTATTCACACATCATCAGATTCTATTCAGTAACATTTTCATATGTTAAAAGAGTTTTGATGTTATGATCCATGTTACACTATTTTTCTTCCATGGAATCATTTTATTCTACCAGATAGATTTTATAATAAATATGATTCATGAAAACACTAACCATACATGTGAAAATATATTTTGAATCATTCTTTAATTGATCCAAGAGTTCAAAATTGAACATATCATTATTAATGATTCAAAATTATTTATTATCCATAAATAATAGTTACCCTTATGAGTTTATTCAACCTATAGTTGATCGTAATTAAAATTTAATTTCATATTACGATTATTTTATACTCTTTTTTTTATAAACTGGAAAATATTTTTTTATAATTTCTGAATTATTTGATGGATTTTATGCTTATTTATCATCTCAGTTTTCATCGAACACCAATCCTCATATCATATAATCATAATATAAAGATCAAGGAATGTGTTTCAGATCGAACAAAGGGTGTAAATTTTTCTATGATAATAATTAATGATCAGAATGAATCATGCAGTCACACTATTGGGGTGGCTGCTGAATCCAGTATGACATATCTTATTAAATTATTTTATATTGATTGAACGAATTTTATTCATGACTATGACACAAATTATAATTATAGTATTACGTATAACTTTCATAATATAAATAAAACAATGAATATAATATTTTTATAAGGAATGGATTTAATGAATACTTATTTTGATATGAGGTATACCTCCCAACATGGGTACTCCACTATAACCATTTTATCAGTAACAGTGGTTTAGGTTAAAAAATAATTATTCAACAGAGTAGTAGATCCTCTAGTGGATCATGATTATACCCCCATCAATGAAACTATTATTCCATGTGATCCTCTTTAATAAATGGTAAGAAACCATGGTTGAATGCTTTGTATTACAAATGTGTTCTATTGTAGTATGATAACTAATCCTACCCCACATGCATGCAGGATTACAATAGCTCATATAGAAATTGATATACCTTTGACAACTAATAATATTGTCTGTTGGTATTTTTCAATAATTCTAATACAAATATCTAATCAGTTTACATTGTGAAACTATGCATGGAAAAATGTCATTTATTCAAATGAAGACATAAAATCATGTATAACTGAATTCATGGTTACAATTTCCATCTGAAATTGTAACTGACATAGACCTCTAATTTAAACTCACAATTCAATTAGAGAATATCACATTTTTATTTATCAAACATAATTCAGGTATGATTCAATTCCTGGAATTATCATATATTCTTTAATAAAAAATTTTCAGCACTAAAAATTGAAAATCATTAAAAAAACATGAATGAATTATTGCATGTTCATTAAGGTGTTTTATAATAAAAAAACACACATATAAAATCTTGTTATATTGTATTCATGCATGATTTCATGAAACTTAGAATATTATCAGTTTCACTCACATATGTATATGTTGTAATACTAATTTTTATTTATGACTCACATAATCATATACAAGAGTATTACTCTATTCATACATCTAAATAACCTCTAACACATTGGAAAACTTTTGTTTACAATATTATGTATTAGTTTGTATAATATAATGAGGTTTTAAGCAATAGATCATCATGCTAATCAATACAACTTTTCATAAAAACTATGAATGTGATGGGGTTTACAGGATACAAATCATAATTTGATCATAAATGATTTATAAAAACAACAATGATAAGTGGAGTTATAATGTGAAATCAGAGCATTTTACTTTTCCCTATTTTTCTCTCAACCCTTTTGAAATTCACATTTTCAACTAAAGAAAATTAGAAAGCTCAATGATTTTATAGATAATATTCCACAAACAAAATTCCATCCACTAAGCTCTAATATATATCTCCACCATCTCAATATTAGCTCGATGACTATGAAATAAACTATAACATCAAATATTATTCCCATAGTTTTGTCTTGAAATAGATTTCACATCATTATAATATATCATAAACCAATTAATATAGTATAATAAATCATTTTCAACATAATTATGATTAGAAATGACTATCCATATCTCAAAACATGTAGTCTGTTCCAACATGGGATGTTTGACATATAGATCCCACTAAATACTAGAACCCATGATGTACTAGTGATAGATGATGAATTATGGCATGATAGAATAGTGAAAAGGTGATTGATTAGATGAACACAGTTATTTATGTATCATTTTATGATGCGTGAACAATAAACTAATCCCTATTTCCCACATTGATTATTCATTCATAACTATTATCTAGTAAAATACTCATAATATGACATCAGGTTTTAGTAATCACTAGGGTTATAACCTATACACTCTTTCACACACACACATATCTCTGGCCACATCCCCCTGTTATAGGACCCCTATGTACTAAGCATGTCTGAGATATTCTAAACTTGTGGGAAAACTATTCACTTTCTTTCTATGACCCCTTCTGTCATATTTAGTCCAATTAAATCATCTCTATTTATATGAATAGACATGGTTGTCCTTCTTGTGCATTAAAGAAGTGGTTGAAAAGGTACCTTGGATAGTGTATGGTTGTCCAATTTTTAATAATATCATTTTAAAATATTAAATAACAATCCACTAGTATGCCCATCAATAATATCTTACTTACAATAGAAAAATTTATCATTTCCATTATTTCAATAGTAAACATAAAATTTCAATTCATTTCATCCATAAATAATTTTTTCCATTAATAAATTTTAAAAAATAATCATATATAATATTGAAGTTAGAAAATTTATTTTACATTGTGAATAGTTATAAATATTGGTATTTATAACACTATACCTTATCGTATTAACAAATTCATGAAAAAAATCTACTTCTATAATGAAATTGATCTAATTATTATTATTAATTAGAACATGAGTTAGTTATTTTTTTATTCATTACTATTATCTGAAAACACTTATCCACTATATGTTTATGTGAGAATAGTTTCATTAATAGACATTTTTTTAATTTCTATGATATTTTACATACATTCATCTATCCAATGGAACATTTTTTCCTACTGAGTTAACATTGTTTTTGGATTATATTTTCATTAAATATTCCTCACATAGTATCATTATGATTCATACAAAATAATAAAACTATGTATTTTGGTCACTGTTTTTTTCTCGATCAATGTCCAATAACCTCCATATTTTATGGGTCCACTAATAGACCCTAACATGAGATTATTTTCCCCCAAAATGCATATTTTTTAGTAATAAAATCTAACATCTAATTTTTTATAAAATATATCAATTCTAAGGGTATTTAGTGAAACTATGATGTATCTGTTATAACCATCCTTTCATTTGAAATATATAAGAATATCATCTATAAATAATATTATAAACTGAAAAATGAAATATATAAAGACTCAATTCAGTAAACCTATAAAATTTTATGTGTTATTAGTATGTCATAATATAATATATAAAAATTCATTTTTTAATTTTATCATATAGATGATTTTGATGGTTTTTTAATCACTTTTGACACTAATTCATCTGTATCTATATTTAAGATCAATTTGGGGAAAATATTGATCTCCTAATAATTGATCAATACAATTAACAATATAGGTAAAAGGATAGTTATTTTTAATTATCATTTGATATTCTCGATAATATATGTATAATATCATTGTTCTATCATTTATCGTATAAAAAATAAATGGGGAAACCCATAGAGAAGCACATGGGAAATTGATCCATTATCACAACTATAATTGAGTCAATAATAATATTAATGTTACCAAATCCATTTAATTCTCTATCAACTATTTGATATAGGTGTAAAACATAGAATTAGTTATATTAAAAACTCAACATCTTGATTCAGAGGATAACAATACAGTTATTCTACATGGATATTAATAATAATAATAAATTATGAATTTAAAATAATATGAGTTTATTCTAACCTATATAAGATAAAAACAATTATTCAAAAGGAATTATGACCCATACAATGTAATTATTTTGAACATGATTTTTAATTTTTCATTGCATTTATAGTTTGTCATAGTTTTCTTAGGAATGTAAAATTTGAAATACATTCATCAACAATTGTTATAAAATTTATATATAGTAATCAAATCTTGTATAAATTTATATTAAATATAATTGGCAGGATAATAATTTTTTCACGAAGTATAATCACCCACCTTTCAATCATATAAAAATCATTGACATAATTTTAAATTACAATTATATTAATAGTTTTTATACTAACTGGATGTTTAATATGGGTGGTTGTGAATGAATATCAGTATAGATTTTTTTGATATATTTCATGTTATATTAGAAAGAAAACATATGGTACATAAATATATGAGCACATATATAATTATCTCAATGTTATCATTATATCTTCAATCATTAATAAAAACCAAATGAGGTTGAATAACCACCAAGCATAATTATTCATTATTATCATTCAGGAAAAATTAAAAATTGGATGTTCAAATCATGAATCATTATTTTCATTCTAGGATTCTCAGATATATCTTTGGTCATCCCTAATCATTATCAATTTAAATAATTTATAAATATATTCATTGAAAAATAAAATTTACTGAATAATATCCCCCTATAGTCTATAGAATGGTGTGAAATCATATTCCCACTCATCATTTACTAGCAAAAATCAGGTTAATTACCAATATTAATTTTTTATATTTCCTAGACCAAGGTTTATCTATGTTATAGTTGTATATATATAAAATTATCTAGATAAGGATGTATTTTCATTTAAAATCATACAACATTATTTTCAATAAATTTGGATGTTTGACTCAATAATTGTTTCACCTTTAATTTAAAAAAATATCGTTGAATTTTTATAATTTAAAATATAGTGACCCATATTATTTTTACATATATATTAGATCATTTAAAAGTAATACTCATAATAAAACATTATGATGCACACCATATCTATAATGTTTTATTGTATTTGGTAAAATTAATATATGAAAAACTAGTACAAAATGGATCTACATCATCTCCCACATAGCATAAATGATCTTGAAAATTTCTTATATACATCGTAATATCCTGATGTATTATTAAATGGACAAAATATATTCGATATCATACAAGACATGCCACATTTAGCTTTTGTGAACATTTAAATAATATTATTTAATGTAGATGTTCAGGAATATATATTATATTTTTTAAATGAAAATGATTAAAATAATTTAGAAAATTAATCCAAATGTATATATAACTAATTATTTGTAATATAATTAATATAAATGAATATAAATCTCTTTTTAAAATTAATGTATATGTTTTTTAAAAAAATTATTTAATGGGGTACAAGAATTTTTGTATGAATAAATAATAAAATAACTCTTTTGTATTATATTAAGGATATATATATAATATATTTGATCTAATATTAATAATTTATATTATTTATTTTCTTGATATGATATAAGAACAATACAATTTTATTGGAAAAGATTTATTTTTCCAAAAAGGTATAATTACAGCCTTTTGATAGTGAACATATTTTAAATCATGTTTTCAAACATTTATAAATTATATTTTAAAAAATAATCCTATTATTTGAATTTGGAGTAAAAATTAAATTTTTTTATTCAGATAAGATGCATTTTTCATTGAATCATTTAAAAATACCGCCTTTTAATTAAAAACTACTTTTTTGTTAGATGTATTAAAATTTTTACATTAAATATTATAATAGATTTAAAGTATAGTGTATATATAAAAAATATTATATTTTAATATAATTAATTTTATTTTAAAAAACATTACATTGAATTTCGATATAAAAACATTTCAAACTTTTTGGAGTTTTAACAAAGAAAAATAGTATTTTCGATAAATAAATATGATTAATTGTTAATTAATTTCGGAAAATTATTTGGATTAATTTTTAGAAATGGAGTCCATATTCGGAATTATAGGTCACAATTTATGTAAATAATTCCCATATATTTTAACAAAAATTATTAATAGTATCTTTTGTTAATTTATTTACAACAGCTACTTATAAATTAGAAAATTTATAGTGAAAATATTATTATAAATGTTATATAATAATGCTAAAAAATGACATAATTTTACAGGATAAATATTTTTTATTTTTAATTATTAATGGATTGGTTATGAGTCCATTTATATACTTTTGGATGATAATATATACATTATAATATTATATTCAGAGGAATGTTAATTTTTTCATAATTTTTATTTTGATAGTAGAAATATTTTAATATTTGGTATCAAATTAGAAATGTTCGACTATAAATGTTTCAAGGAAATATAAAAATTTTAACTAAATAATAATAATTTATAATTTTTTCTGATAAAAATATTACATTAATTGGTGTCATAATAATGATGGATGAATTGTTTAATTAATGGATGAATCAATTAAATGATAATATATATTTTTATAATAAATTTTATTTAAAATAATGAATTTCATACATGATTCTTTAGAATAATTTGATATTTTAGTGAATATTTAAATTATTTCCTTCGAAGATGTCATGAATTTATTATATTTTTAAAAATCCATGTAATGAATACAATCAAAATTGACATTAATGATACTCTAAAATAAATAATATTTTATAAAATGATAAAAAAAATATAAAAATATAAATAAATATAAAATATTTAAATAAGTCATAAAATATCATTAATGATTCATTCTATAGTCTTATGTTGTTTCATTGTAATTTTATTATCTCTATAATAATAAATTACAAGATATCAATGTAAGAAGTAAAAAAGGATAAATAAGGGTGTATGAACAATGATAAGAATTAAAAAAAAGAGCCAGAACATATGTAATATTTATTGGACGAATATATTGTGTCCCAATAGAATAATATATTCAAAATTTATATGTTTGTAGCTATTTGGAAATTGAAAATAATTTATATTAATTTACTTTTTTGATGATTAACTAGAGTGCCCCACCCCTCTCATATAAAAGGGAACCCATTATGATATTTTTTTCACAACAAAAAAATATTTTATTCATACATGATCTTCCAAAATACCATAACATAATTACAATACACATTCTATTGGAACAATTTTAATCATAACTTTATATTAAAATTTATTAATGTGTTAATAAATGGAGATCATGGGATAAAGAGGTGTCATTTTTAATTGTACTTACCGACTTTATTTTTTTTCAAATTCCATTAAATGTTCATCACCATGATGTCCAAAAAAAAATTAAAATACTAAATATAATAACATTTTATTAATCCAATATCATCACCAAAATCCATATTAACTTCAATCAAATGGAAAACGAATTATCATTCGTGTGTACGGTGAACTACTTCCTCACTACCAATAAAATTCATTTTCCATCAAAATCTATCCAGACTAGTCATAACTAAGAAATTTAATCTTATATATGATATTAATAACATATTAATAATTAATATATTATAAAATTTCATTTATTATATTTCTATTTCATACACCAAATGATTATTATGTCGTCCATGCGTACATAGATACAATCAGCTCCACGAAACAATGTGATTTAATTTTCATTGACACATCACATTGATGATATATATAAGTGTAAATAATATATTTATATCAAATTAATAATTATATTTTAAATATTTAATGATGATATAATACTTATCTTATTTCAATGATGATAATTGAAAAATAAAAATTATAATTATTTAATGTATGACTTACTGTCTCCATTATTGTAATGTATTTCATATTTAATATCCACATGAAATGAAAAGATATAAAATTATAATATTTATAGAACATTTATTATTATTTATTTAATAATATTATGGAAAATATTTCTTCGTGAACATATTTTCTATATTTTTCATACCGATGACATTTTAGACTCTTATACAAAATATTCTCAAAACATCTAAAGAAAACATAAAAAATTATGTAACATTTATATCAAAAAGAGAGTTACATAAAAGAAGTAATTAATATTTAAAAGTTTCTAAATAATATAATAAATTAAAATATTTTTATTATTTATGATGATAAATATTCTATGTGACGAGAAAGACTCAAGTTACTGGACTCCGTCTCAATCTGATTTTATTGAGGCATATCTTGATGTTATTCAATGACATTTATTATGAGGTGTATAAATAGCCATTTTGGAATATAATTTCATAAATTTATGGACTATGTTTAATTTAATATTCTATTAAATTTTACTCCATCATAGGTCTTATTATTTAAATGTTAAATGTATTGTTGGAAACATTGAATGTTTGAATATTTAATTTGAAAATAATTCCTCAAAATTTATATTCATGATATTATTTTATATATTTATTTATATATAATTATTATAAACTATATTTAATGTATATTATCAATTTATTTTATTTTTTTTAGAATAATGAATCCTTTTATGTGTTTTATATGAAACGTTTGGTCAATACAAGAAAAGGAATGTTTTATTTCTATCATACAAAATAATGATGAATTTTATACCTCCAAAAAAATTATATTTACATTCCATGATATCATTTTTCATGAAAATGAAAAATCTAATTTATATATTCGGTTATTTGGGTATCTAAATTTTATTTTCAAATAATATAGGTTTTTGGTATTTAAAATGTGGTTTTAAAATAAATGATTATTTTTGTATGAAATTATTTTTCATATGTGTCTACAAGTGTATTTAGAGGGTTATAGGAGGAAAGTGTTCTATTTGTGAATTGTTACAGGATAATAATATCATACGGGTGATCATGATCATTTTATAAAAGGGACCGATTCCCATTATAGCAGACGGGTGAGCCCGATATAGCGTATAAGAAGCATTAAGCCTCATTATATCTAATGTGACACCAGTGATCCTTATATATATTATATCAATGGGTTCAGCCCCGTTATTGTTCTTGTGTGAGAATGGTTTATTTTATATAAATAATGATAAAATATATATATATCTTATTAATTTATTAATAATAATATTTGAAGTCACCCATATGGTTATTCTAATGGGGTGGGGTTTTCATGTATCTTTTGTATATTATTCATCAATTAAACTAAAGGAGTATTAATTGATTTTTATTTCTTAAAAGATTGTATTTGATAAAAACATATGTGTGTTATTCATGTGAAATTATTTTGTTTCATTCTGTCAATGAACATTATATGGGGTTTTTTTATTTCACTCGACTGATGGGTTTATTCCATTTACGTGGCATTAGGACATTTTTGTGTCAAACTCATGGTTTAGAATGATTTTCACAGGGTTGAAGAAAGAGTGTGGACAAGGTTGAGGACATGATGAAAATTTTTATGTTATATCATGGAATGAATCCATTTTTTATTTTAAAATGTATTTATTGGTGAAAAAATTGATATTGTGTAGAAGTGTCTACTTGTAAGGTATGATATTACAGTGTAAAACTTATTCAAAATTCATTAAATATCTAAACTAAAAAAACCACAAATTTTTATTCTAGATATATAATACTACAATATGAAATGTTAATGTGTGTCACCTTATAGTTGGTATAAAATAATGGCTCTAACAATATTAGAGGATTGGATAATATAAATTGCATTCCCTTCAGATATTTTACATTATTATAATGTTGACAAGACATAGAACATAATGATTACCTGTTCCATATTCTAAAATATTTTTTTCCAGAATGCTTTTCCCTAGAGGAAATGTGAATGTATTAATTATAATAAAATGATAGGAATCCATAATTCTAAATGAGCATCCTAATATGGTTTGAATTGGATCAAAATAGTTTATTGTTGTGATGAATCTAATGAAATATGTTTAATTATTTGTGGTATCCATACAATATATGAACATTATCATCTAAAACATCTATAATTATGTGTTATACCAATTCCCCTATATAAACAGTTTCAGAAAACCAATGGGATATGTACCTTATAACAATGGATTTCTCAAAACCATTGCAATAAGGTTCAATATTTTATATTTTTCCACCAGTTTTCAAAAAATATTTGGACAGGGATGTCTATGATAATGGTTAAGAATAACCAAAGGAATTAGATATAAAAATTCAGTCTATGTCAAGGGTTTTAAATAACTATTTTTATAGTGAATATATCCCAATTGTTTTTAAAAATTGTTTGTATACTTTTCCCCCAAATAAAATACCGATCCTACCACCCAAATCTAGATATGATTAATATTTACCTACAATATCACTGCTCTATTTCCAGATTATGACCACTCTTCTAACAGGTGATTCATTATTGTTTAAAAACAGGTTATTCAACTTCAAATTGGGGATATTGAGTTATATCTTATAAATAATTTTTTTAGTTTTATATACCCTATTTAGTTTATTTCTCCCATCGGTCTTCAATCTATAATCATTTAGATGAATTGATTATTATTCATATACTGCATCTGTATACACAATGATTCATTGATTTTGTTTAATATAAGATATATGTATACTCATTGATACATTAATTTTGTATAAATCTATTATATTGCAAATATATAAATAGACTGCATCATTATATATATAGATGCAGATTTTCTTTCATATACATCATTTTTATACATACACTGCATCAATTTTCTATACATATATTTAATCTATATTAATCTAGTTTACATTTAATATGTGTACTGAATTTGTTTTATATTTAATTGTGAAATTGAAATCTATTGCAATATGAACTATACATTGTGCAATATGTTGTATGTGTATACATCCTGAAACATGTAATCTGTTTTTCTATAGAATTTTGCGTATGTAAATTATTTTTAAAACGAATGATAAAATATAGTATGTATTCATTAAAAACATTATGAAATACGTATCATGTTTTCCTATTATACCATCCAATTATAATTTGTTTCAATAAGAATCATATCATAGGAAAAACGTAATTTTTGCACACTAGGTAGTTTGTTTTATGTTTTTGATTGCACCATAAATATGTTATTTGTTGAAAATATGAATCACACACTATGAAATATGTTATATATTAATCTTTTACGCTATGTATTAGTAATCTATTTTAGTATGTAATCAGTTATTCTATTAAACTATGTTTGAAATATATTCATTGTTTTTATATTATAATAACCAATATAAATCTTTTTCAATATGAATTATAAATTTTTCAATAGTAATACATACCTATATTATTTTTACTGATGTTATAGTTATTTATTATAATATTCATCTGTATGCACTATATTTTTTCTATATTGAAATATAAAAAATAAATTGTGCAATGGTAATTTATTTTTCAATAAAATAATATAGTAAAAGGAGTGTCAGCAAAGTGTCACGAGATCTCACATGCTTTGTACTAGTTATATATAATTTTTAAAGGTGCTATAATAATTTGTCACTAACCTGGTTAATTATTTTCAAATTTTTTGGCGCATAATATATTGTGTTGTTTCATTGATTAAACAGAAATTGTTGATGTGGTAGTGGTTTTGTGATATTTTTTAAGTGATTTTGACTTATATTTTTCATATAAATAAAATAAAGTGTAAATGATTTCAGCTTATAGAGCATCATTACTAAAATAAATTAAATATAATATTTTTTTGACTGATCTATATTGATTTTAAGAAGAACCATAACAACATAAATGATTTTACTAAAATATTATATATTTAAAATTGATAGAAAAATTAATAAAACTCAAACTAATATTTGATGGGAGAGGTTAATTATGGGATGTATATAACAATCATTGCAAGATATCGGGGTATACATGGATAAATGAGTGATTTTTCACAACATGACCCCCCTATGAAACCCTCATCAATATGTGCCACCAGCCGCTACATTATATAATGTCAAAAACCTAAACGACATATATATAACACAATAATCGGACCCCATGTGACCTCAATAATGCATCCATATATATTATATACTACAATCAAACAATTATCCCCTAATATATATAATTGGAAAACATTTTCTAAGATATTATAGCCATTTAATATCTTTTATTAAAAAAAGCATAAAATATAAAAAAAATATATATTATGAATTAAAAAAAAATTGGTTCATCATTAAAAATATTATATACCCATTGAAAAACTATATATATACAATTCCATGGAATAGAACCATTGAAAAAAAGAAAACATTGGGAGAGGATGATCATATATATGAAAATCCATAATATAAACAAATGTAGTGGAGAATTCCTATCAAATTCAATGGTCAAGACCCCACAAACATATCATTTAAATTTTAATTAGTCAACAAAAATTTAATAATTTCATTAGTTTTCATGATTTGGTATAATATCACCAACATTCCAACGGTCATATTTCATTCACTTTTTTATTTATAAGTTTATTCATATATGTTTGAAATGTGGGTCACTAGAATGTCTATAAATTTTGATGACTAAATTATATTCTCCAAATATATTTTCACTATTTTGGGTTATTTAAATCCATTAATCTCACAACTCTTCATTACAACATTTTTATATGAATTCAAATTATTTATTACATAATTTCATGTTATTTCCAAAAATAATTTCAATGAAGTTAAATATGGTATTCAAATGATCTAAGTGACCATTCTGAAGCCTCTTGTTGATGTTAGTTGTGGGATCTACATGGGAGAAGTGACTTGTGTGAGGCACATGGTAGTAATTCATATCTTATCCAAATTTTTGTGCAAGGCTACACAAACAACTTTTGATATAATTAACCCATCTTTGACGCACAATATCCTTTACTCAATGATACATTCAAATAATTACATTAGTACTAATAAAATATTACATGATTACATCCCTACATCCAATGAAATAAAAAAATTAAATTTTACTTGATGATGTTTTTTCATGCATCTAGGGGATATTGGATATTTTTGTACCATGATATTGCTTATTATATGACCCCAAAATTTTGAAAATTGTGAATAATTTGAATAAGTTATCTTTTTTACCCTATGGGAGAACAATTACAATTACATGAAAAAAGATTAGAATGAATATATCTTCATAATGTATAGAATCCCTTGAAAATATTGGCATGTATTAGATTAATGTAAATATAACACATTGGGATATACTATGAAGTTAATCAATCAATCATTAACTCAACTTGTTGTATTAATATCATTTTTGTCGAGCTACTACATGTTTATAGTTCATGCCTCCAAGATGGATACAATTTAAATAAAACAACCAATAAATAATATCATCGATCACCAATACTGAAATGAAAAAATTGATTAGACATAAATATTTAATTTTGAAATACAATGATTTTTATAAATTTAGACTTAATGGAAACTATATTGTAATAGTTGTCCAAGAGAGATCATTCTTTATATAATAATTTTCCATCACATCCAACATGTTTCAAATCAATATAATGGTTTTATATTTATATTATATATATATACAATAATTTTTTGTTCAAATTAGGATTCTCATATAGAGTTGTGTGTTAGTTATGGTTTTTATATAAAGTGAATAAATATCATTTACATAAAAATATTTTGGACTATACATGAATATTATTAAATTTCATTCAGTAAATAACTTATTACAATTTTTACATAATGGATAGAAGACAGTTGTATGTAACAGAATAGATCTCAAGCGATTTTCTAAAAAGTTTTGGAATTTTTTTAGATTATTCATTTTACAATTGTTTATATATTGGTCACATACATTTCCCAGGTTATAATTGTGTTGGAAGAAATTGGTAAGGGAATGGATAAGTAAGATACCATATAAAAAAATAGGTTCTTCAAACAAACTACTATGTGTAGTATCATAGTGTGTATAAAATTTAATCTCAAAACGATGATGATCTAAATTAGATTACGGGATTTGAATAATTTGTTATAAAATTGGTTTCCTTATATTCATCATCATGAGAAGTAAGGGATTTGACCCAAAGAAGGATTCGATAAGAGAGAACATGATTCAACCAATGAAAATGATGAGGTTGACATGGAGAAAAAAAATCAAAAGCTGGTACAATGACTCTAGTATATCGGTTATGTGGTAAAATAAAAAAAATGTAATTTTTAATCTGATTGTTTCATCAGAAAACCATGTCTTGGATATCAAATTGGTCCATCGATTATATTCATACCTTCTTAATGGAAATAATTCTATATGATATATATATTAACTAAAACCACGATATGGAATGGATGTTAGTTGAAGAACTTGGAATAAATAAACAAAATTCATGCTTTCCAAAAATATTGCATCATATTCTTCAATGAAATTGTAGAAATATATGATTTTAAAATATGGGGAACATCATGATGGAATCCAAAAGATGATGTAGCCCCAATTTGTTTTCCATAGTAAGTAATTTGTCACATTTCACTGATCTCCACAATCTAGAATCATTACATGTGTGACGAAATATAAATAAAAATGTGATCTCATGATGCCAAGGGAAAGAATAATAATGAAGTGTATGTTCACTAGGTAGATGGATTTTCATGGTAGATATTTGATTCTGAATATACAAGTATGTAGCTCACGAGTTTAATCTGAGGTTTGGGACTTTCATGTGATGGTTTTAATCTATTTGGTCATATCCTTACTTCACACATCGCATGGAAAATATTAATATACAATTATAATCTTCCCCTGTGGTTTTTTATGAAAAAAAAATTCACATTAATGAGTATACTCATATATATCCCTAATGATCATATAAATGATATAGATGTAAACATTATACTATTAATAAATGATTTGAATATTTCTTGGGATGTGGGTGTGCTCACATACAATGCATGATTGAAATATATATTTCAGATGTGGGTTGTGCTTATGTGGATGATCAATGATTTTCCAACATATGCAATGATGTCTACAGGGAGATAGAAGGGAAAAATATCATTTTCTATATTCATGAAGAATACTAGATAAAAAAATATCATCATAGTTATAGTTTTTTGAGACAACGAAGATTCTTTCTAGTGGACAATACATATAGAAATATCCTTACAAAATTTGATAATACCATTTAGACTGATGATCCAACTTAGAATATTTCTAGAACTGAAGTGATTAAGGAATCTAATGATTTCATTTTTTCATTTTGGATTTTTTAAATGAAATATAGGAATATGAAGAGCATTTCCAATTATACATGTTACTGTTTCAATATGATGAGTATTTAATTTGAGTTACCTTATAGGTCAAAAATAAATTTCATCATTCCTTACATTCAGTTTACATTTAATTGATTTTATGTTAAATTTTACTTTTGAATCTTCTAAATGCCATGTGAACGAAAAAAATATTATTTACGATATTCACAAGACATGGTGGATTGGTGGATTGACCAAAATTTATTCTTATGTATATTAGTGAAGATAAATGGAAACTTCCCAGTGATTCTTATGTGATTTCTCATAAATAAATAATATATTATTTTGATGCACTATAGAATATTATGGTTTTAGATGGATATTAATCAAATATATCAACATAATTTAACTGGTGAGTGTTCAAGCTAAAATATTTGAAGACTCATGATTATCACACCCTTCTACGTGTGTTGATTCCAATAACATTCCACCAAGTTTTATTCAATAATGTAATTGTGTTAGTTATATGGTTGTTTTATTTGTTTATATATCATTGTGTGAAGATGGTTTCCTTTTCTTTCTTGTAAAAATGTTGGCAAAGACATGATTAAATTTTTTTGTGTAAGATAAAATATTGTCTCCATAATTTTTGACATACATTCTGCATCTGAATTTTCATAATATTACTAAAACACTTCTCAGAGTACCTTTTTCATTTCATTGGATGTATCCATCAGAATGTATAATTTACACACGGAAATCTTATGTGTGGTATTGATGTCATCTTGAATGTTCTACCATGAATAGCTACTGGTAACATGAATTTGTGGTTTTCTGATTAATGTATTTTTATAATATTACAGTGAGAATTAAAACACCAATTTGAAACTATGAATGAAAGTATGAGTAAATTTAACCCATTATTTCATCACATCCATAAACAATGGAAATTTCAAAATCATATACATTTGCGACATTATGCCTTGAAGAGTGGGAGATGGCCCATCACACTGTTTTGTTCTAATGTGATTTTTGAGGAATATAAAATGTATGTAGATTTAACATGTATGTATTATATCATATCTCATAATTTTAAAAATATGTGAATCTATTTATATTTTTATATATAGTAATCATAAATAAATGATAAATAGAATTAATTGTTTTTATCTTTGAGAATGATAGATACATTAGATAGAAAAGAGTTTTTTTCTATGATTAAAACAAAGTTAGAAACATTTTCATAATAATTAAAAAATAATAATTATTTAATTCTGTTTAATATTCTTTTATATTTCAGGTATCGAGTTTTCCTTCTAACTCAATCTCTATGGAAATAAGAGCTTTGGCATTAAGTGATAATGCTACTATTAGTGAATGTAAATAAACTGTGATCAATGGGTAGATATTATTTATTACTAAATGAGAAAATGACATGAAAAATTAACAATATGGTGTTATTCTAACTACCCTAATAGACAATTATGTTATTATAATAGATTATAGAACTCGTTTTCAAAACGTATCTTTTTATGGAGTCGTTTAAAAAATAACAATATTTTATTATTACATTCATGGTCGAGTCACTATGATGAAATGTTGATGGTTTGATTCTATGATGAGGTAGTGAACATTTATTGATTATTATGTATATAGGGTTACTAAAATGAATCAGACTATTTCTGTAGATGAACCATATATATTGGCATTTTTGGAAAAAGATTTTTTTTGTCAAAGATCATAATCATACTACATTTGGCTTCATTATAGATGTAATTATATGATATGTATTTGATGATGGAATTTACATCGTACCTAAAATCATTGTCTCGAATGCATTTATTACTTAATATGACTCTAATACCTAAATTTTTAGAGTTTATTGTGAACCCATTATTGTGGAAGAACTTATATAGAGTATTCATTTTTATTTTGGTTCATTTCGACTTGGGACATTATGGTTGGTAATATTAATTTTTTTTAAATATTGATTATAAATATATTATATCCTACTTTTCCATGATGAAAATTTTCTATATTTATTTGTTGTAGATTAATTAGAGTATTATTTTCAAACATTGAGTGACACTAAATTCATACTTAAGAACACACAAAACCTAAATAATTAAATTAGAATAAATAATCTAAATAATTGAATTGGAAATATTAATCTTATTGATATGAAAATAAAAATAGATGAAATTAATGTCCTATCTGAAAAATAGACAAATTACCAACCTGAAAATATGAACAAAATGACCAAAGTAAAATAATTCATGTTTAATATTTTTGCTTTTTGGGTAACACATTAATTACGATTTTATTATTACATCCATTATTTTCAAATGATGTAAAAGAAACCAATTGAGGAGAAATGTGAAAAATGAATGATAGAAGACACTCGCCAAATAACATAGATGGGTGTTCATTAATTACTGATTGTTGTGAGTATTTTAATTCAAATATATATATATATATATATATCAATAAGATATAATGTCATGTGATTAATTTTGTGTTAATTTTATTTATAGGATCAATCACTAAGGATCCATTTATTCAATGTGTGGACTAGTAGTGGTCCAAGTACTCAGGTTGTTTATACGAGGGGGTAGTACCTGAGCTAGGCACCCAAGTTTGCATACCTGAATATACCATATCCCTACAACTAAAATTACTTCTTCCACACAATTGTTTCTCATTATGTCATTTGGGACACAAAATATATTTATCCCTTTCATGTTTTAAAAAAATTACATCTAATCCTACTCTATAATAACATTAAATTTACAAGAAATTTTTTAGAGTATGCCTAAGTGAATGTGGGACAAGGCTCTAATATAACACGTGATTCCAAGGACTGGGGAGCATGGAATACATTTTTTATTTTTTTTATGGAGCATTCAGAAAACATGTAAGTAGAATTTTCTATGATTTGAAATGGTACTCATATTAAAAATATGATACAACCGATGAATCTGTAGCGTCAAGATTCACTTAAGTGAAGATTCACATTGATCATAGTAGGTCAAGAGAAAAGGTATGTTTTTGGACATTTTAATGAAAAGTAAAGTAACATGTAAATGTTAATTTAATTCCTTTTTCTCCAACTGATGAGCGGTAGTAGCTGGACCAGTGACTTGTCAATCCTTTTAATGGATAGACTCATCAAATGTGTATCTTCACCATTGTGAATTAAAATAGGTTCATTAATTAATTTAATGAACCTCATTATTTCTCCAATGCATTACTCATCATTCCTCCTAAAATTTAAATGGACCTTTGGGTGGGGTTATTGATTACTTCTTTTAGTGAGGAAACGCTGGATAAATTCAACAACAACCACCACCAGGAAGACGATTCAAGATTTTGTGAGCACTGATGAGGGCCAGTAGATTACAAACTGATGGAAACAATGAAAGAGATTATTTCAATGGTCTTTAGCGGACGTCTCATCCAAGTATGGGTTTTTTGGTGATATTGGGATAATCCACATTCCATGTTCATTATTTATATGATGAATGCAGATCAAATGACCAATGGGTTGATCCTCAGATCATTCTCTAAACACGGGAGGTAGATGTGAGGTTACTAGTCGAGAGTTATTTTTAATTTCAGTGATTTTTTCTAACACCCAATTGTTAAAATGATAACGTGGTGGTTGTGAGCTAATCTGAAGAAGGCACAAACCCTTTACCAATCTTGTTTTCATTTTTTCCTATGTGAAGTTGGTAAATTTCACGAAATGTAAGAAATAGGGGTCACGTAGTGGTGGTGGTGACCCAAAAGGCTTTTAGGCATAGATGACACCATGAAAGGACCATAAAAGCACATCTGGTGGACCCCAGAAAGGACCGCCGACACACTATGCCCGCGGAGGCTGGCGGTGGCTAGAGGAGGCCCACGACAACTGCCCTTTGGAAGTGGTATGGCGGTGCTATGTCACAAGCCCAAGTGGATATATGAGATTGTCCTGACCGGGCCATGTGGGATAAGGGAGGTTCCCTCCAGAACCACTGGCAGTAGGAGCCATTGCTAGCGGGCCATAGTAGGTGGGGGCAGTGTGGCCATGTGCTGCAACACATTGGTTTGAGACTGTTCAGGTAACGAGCCATCCGTTGCTTGCAGTGGCGCAAACCCCCACCATATGGATGAAATTGCCTTGCTCCGCAGGTCTATCTTGAGACATTGTACACCTTCATATGGACCGGGCCAGACACTGGCCGAAATAATGGGCCAAACCCGCAATCTAGCACTGGTGGAATGAGCCCCACCCGGTGGGCCATGAGAACCACAACATAGGCCCACGAACCAGCTGGGATGATTTCAAGGGGCCAGACCTAGGGAACAAATGCCGAACCATAAGGTGTTGTACCCGATTGGGGTCAGGTATACCACATGACCCATATTGTTGGGCCGACCTAACCGAGTCGGACCGGGCCCAGTGCAACCGGCTCCCAAATAAAGAAACACCTATAAATGAAGAACCGAGTATCTGTTTGACAGGCCATTAGGGGATTTGGGACTCCTTTTTGGAAGTGGTCCCTTGGGAATATTATGGAAGGCCCGAATGAGAAGGGTCAGACTGAGGTTCTATCACCCACGTTTCACGGAACGGAGTGTAACTAATAAACTGAGCATCTGATCGATGCATCATCTAAGTCATAAGGACCATTGTGACAAGGTGGGTTTTTAGTGATACTCTAATTAAATTTTTATGGAGTTTGACATGTGACCTGGGATGGTTCGGACATGAATCCAATAAGCCCCTTTTTATAAAAGTGCCCATGTGTCACATACCCGGTGTCAGATCAACGCATTGTCTGTCACATTGGGGCCCCTATTATAGGTAAAAACCTTGAGGATGATTTTTTCGGGACATCAAACTTGTGGATATATGACTAAGTGATAGAGGAGAATAATTTTTCAGAGATCAGGTAAGCTTCATGCATAAATTCAGTGGCTGGATGCGACATGAAGAAGTTGAGGGACCAATATGGGTCACCATGAAAAACTACAGAGTGGGATGATGTAGTTGTACAACTATTCTTCCCTACCTCTATACCAGTGACCAATACAGGTCAGCACCAGCAACAAACACAGGTCAGCACCAATGACCAATATGGGTCAGCACCTATGTCCAATATGGGTCAACACCAACAACCAATACGGGTCAACACTAACAATCAATATGGGTCAGTATATAGTGACCTATGGGTCAGAATAAAGTGACATATATGAGCCAGCCATATTTTTATATGGATAAGATAATATGGCATTGCAACTAGTCATCCCTCTCCCAGTAACCTTTATGTTATACCATTAGAGTGAGCTGTCACTTTAGCATTTTGCATCATGATTTAGATCATACATGTGATATTAATTCAAGGGTATTTCTAGTGATATATTATTGGGTGGATTATTGAGAGACCTTCTGGGGTATCGGGGTCCCCTACTGAGTTGTTATACTCACCCCTTCACGGGATCTGCCTACACGTGTGTGCCTGGTGAAGACTACTGATTATCAAGGGTAGAAAATTGAGGTTTGGGAATTGATGGAGCTTGGGGTGATGAGAGAAGATGAGATACTCTTCTTCATCATCATAATTACAGCTACTACCATCTAGGTAGAGCTCTATGGGGATTCCATAGCTTATTAATTTCTTTTCAATTTCTAGGGATTGTATACCAGCACACTATTTTTAGTTTACAATTGTTCTTCAGTTTATACTTTTCTCTCATGGTTATACCATACTTTTTTGGTTGTTTACATCAGTGGCCCTTTTTGAGTGTGTAATGATATCTATGGAAATACCTTCCTTGTTCATGACAAGTCTCCAGGATCTAGACACTATCCCTTGGCATAAGAATGTTGTGCTTGGGGTAGTCATGTTCTAGCCCCGTGGAAATAGTCGTGAAAAGTTGTATCCCAGACAGAACGGTTAATCCAGAATAACTAATGGACTTCATTTAATGAGGAAATTGTGTAAATTATCTTGAGTTTGGTTTTCAGCACATCTATTCTAGTGTTGGTGTGGTGGCCGACGTATCCGTACACCATGACCCTGGATTTTTTTCTCTGACTCGGTAAATGAAAACACAAGTTGCTATAATTTCGAAATTTTTTCATGATCGTTCTTGAGTCATCTCACCAGGTATAACTAACAGATCGTGACGCATCTGTTTCATATAGGATGCCTCCCCAACGTCAGCCATCCAGGATTCAAGTTAGAGATCGTGATATTGGCCCACTGTGCAATAAAGCATCGGTAGAGGGACAACTCATAGTGATAGAACCATCATTGGGTATACTAGCAGAACCCCCACATTTTACAATAATATTCTACTAGTGGACCACACATGAATCATTAGTGTGTTTCATGAGTTCTAGAGATAGAGGCCCATGATGATTCGAGGTGAGAGGAAATGCCAGGTTGTATAGTAATTCCTTGAGGAAGTTTCACATGTCATTCTCTTAGTTTAGATACCCAACAAGTAGTTGGGGATCTTGGCCGCTAGCCTTCTTCGAGGCTCGACATTACATTTTTGGATCTTGATGCTCAAGGTGCATGAGGTGATGACCCTCACCTGGCCAGACATTGAGATACTTTTTAGGGCGGAGTTCATTCCTGTGACACTATGCTTGGTGCATATTCAAGAGCTATTGCATCTATTGTAGGGAAGCCAGACAATGGCTCAATACTCATTGAGATTTAATAACCTTTTCAGGTACTCCACATACATGGTACAAGACCATTACATTTGGGCCAAGACAATGGATCAGTGGCGCTGATGAGATATTAGAGATGCGATAGTTTCTCTCAGCATTCTGATACAGAATTGGGTGCTAGAGTGAAGTTTGATGATGGAGAGATTCCTGAAAAAGTAGTAATAGACATTGAGAGAACCTACCAGATGACATGTAGCAGCGTCATCTTCAACTCGTATTAGTTGGATGAAATATAATCCCAAGTGGGCGAGGCCATACGGAGGGCGGCCCCAGGATTTGGGGTAAGAGGTGTGATGCTTGAGATGTTAAGGTATACACTAGTGAGTCATGATATGTTTTTTCTATGGGGGGAATGGTCACAATGTTTTTAACTATTTAACTCCCATTTGGATGATCTTTAGATGGTGGAGGGGACACTGAGGGAGCGGCATTGGCTATAGAATTAGCGTCAACCAGTAAGAGGATGAGGCATGGGAGTAGGGAATGCAGTGCAAGGTGGTCAGGGACACCTGGAACTACCACCACCACCCTTGGAAGCCCAAAAAGAGCATAGGGGGTAGGTATATGGGTACATGCCCAGATACATGCAGTAGAGGACCAAAATCCTCACATCCCTGAAAATATACGTGGTATGATCTGTATCTTCTCTAAATTATCAGTCGTGCTTATCAAAATTGGATCTAGATATTTTTACAGTGTCGCAGACATAGCTTGAGACTCAGAGATTCTGACTGAGTTTATAGACCTACCTTTTTGTTTGGATACTCCTACGAGAAGAGATTCTGCATTCGCACACAGGTGCCGACAATGTGATCTTAGTCATGGTGGAGATAGCTTTTGATGGGATCGTCTAGTAGCATCGTTGAATCCCTATGACATCCTTCATGGCATGGATTGTCTATCAACATTTACTGAACAGATTTACTACATGATACATATAGTGAAACGTACGCGCAGAGATAGAGTCATGTTTATATTTTGTTAGTGAGAAGGAAAACAGTTCTCCACAAGATGGGACATCTTCTGGAAATATGTCTTCATACATGTCCCCCACAGCTGGGAACTGTGGAATCATATTATACAATGTGATGAAGATCTTGCTTGAAAATATTTATGTAATTACCTGCACCCTCCTGGATATGGTAGGTCCACTTCATGGGACACATCATCTTAGAGGCTGTAGTTGCAATGGATACATCGACGATTGAGGTAGTACTTGTTTGAGAGTCCCGCAAGAGTGTTACAGAGGTGCATAGCTTCCTTGGAGTAGCAAGTCACTATCAGAGGTTCGTACCCAATATCTCCAAAGTAGAATAACCTATTTTTTCAATGAAGAATTAGAGGAAACCCATCTTGTGGTCAGATACATGAATGTAGAGATTTCAACAGCAGAGTTTGTGCATGATCAGTGCTCCCATCTTATGTTTTCAAGAGGAGGGTACTGAATACATGGTTTATTGTGATGCATCAGTGGCCAGAATCAGTTGCATCCTGATGATGCACTGATTTCTTATGGATCATGGCAGTTGAGTCCTCTTCAGCAGAATTAGTAAACTCATGACTTGGAGTTGGGACCAGTAGTCCTCCCACTAATGATGTGGCATCACTACCTGATGGGTGACTGGTTCATTGTTTACTCAGACTAGAAGAGTCTTAGATATATCTTCACACAAAATCATCTGAATCTGAGGCAATGTCGTAGGATAGTGGTCCTTTAAGTCTATGATTTTGATATCGTATATAATCTTGGGAAGGGGATCATATTAGAAGATGAAATTATCAATAGATCGAGTTTGCAGCTACTAAAAGAGGCTTCAGAGTATTTAGCCTTGCTTCAGATGTCTAATGTGGATAGAGATGAGACAGTATACCTTCGGTCAATGGTAGTAGCCCCTCCACTCCATTAGAAAGTCTAGGAGGCATAAATCAGAGACAAAAACTGTGGGACTACACAGGATCAAATATCCTCAGGCCATGAACCTGATCGATATTATGAAATTGGGGGGAATTATATCCTTATCATAAGATGTACATTTTTACTAGTGGAGATACAATAGGATGGAATGTGGGAGTTCCATACATCCCCCTTGGCAGTACATCGAGGCATTATGAAGTTGTATCAGGACCCCCATTGTGAGTACGAGTGGCGAGGGATGAAAAATTTTATGGAGGAGTTTGATTCTAGATGCCTCACATTCCAACAAGTGAAGGCCACACACCATGTACAAGCAGGCTTGACCCAATCCCTCGAGATACCATTTTGGAAGTGGGAAGGGATATCGATGGTCTTTATGACAGTGTTACCGCATACGTCTAGAGGACAGAATACCATCTGGGTTATAATTGACTGTCTCACCATGTTGGATGACTTCTTTGGTAATCGAGAGATGGGTTTGGTAGAGAGAATGGGACATATCTATGTTTAGGTGACTGTGTGACTTCGTTGGGTGCTTTTAAAGATAGTCTCAGACCATGAAGCATGCTTCACGTCCCTGTTGTGGAAAGGATTTTAGGATGCTTTTGGGACTCAGATTCTCTTTTGCATAGGTTTTCAATTGTAGACAGATGGTTAGACTAAGTAGACCATCCAGACTATGAAAGACATGCTTTATGCATATCTCTTAGTTTTATGTCATAGTTGGGAGGACCACCTACCCTTGGTGGAGTTCGTGTAAAACAAAATCTATCAATCTACCATTTTTATAGAGCCTTTTGAAATGGTGTGTGGAAAACCGTGAAGATCACCCTTTCTATAGATAGTATCTCTAGGTGATCCAACACTCGTGGGCACCAAGATGGTATGAGAAACCACAGAAAAGGTGCAAGTCATCCGAGAGAGGACAAAGAATACAAAATGATAACAGAACTCTTATGATGAAAGGCGATGGATACCACTGGAGTTCTAGGGGAGGTACCATGAATTCATGAGATTCTACCATAGATTGATAGTACAATTGTTTGGGTGAGGTGAAAAACACCCACAGTGGTTTTTCAGACCATTCTTGATACTTCGGAAGATCGGCAAGATGACATACAACTCGACACTGCCACCGTAGTCAGAGATGGTGCACGACATCTTCCACATATCCCATCTGCGGAGATATGTGCATGAACCATATAATGACATCGACCATGGAGAGCTACAAATTAATGAATTGGTGAGTTTTTAGAGTACCCCATGGAGATAGAGGATCAACTAGAGAAAATCTTTTATAGGTGGTCGATACCTCCAATGTGTGTTCTGTTGACGAACAGAAATCTCCAAGAGAGAACATGGGAGTGAGAGGATCATATGTATGCCTCGTGCACCACTTTGTTTGTGTATCCTTGTTTGTATTTTTGTGATATAAATCCCCAAGGTGGGCAGAATTTAATAACCATGAATTTTGAATGATTTTTTATTTCAGTTTGTTAATGTGAATATGAGACCAGGCTTAGAGACAAAACATGATTCTAAGGCATGGGGTGCTCAAAATTCATTTTCGTGAGATTTTATAAGGTAAATTTAGTATACATGTGGGATACATTTTCTATCCATTGAACTGGTGATATGATTAAAAATTGGATGGCACCATTGAATCCATAGTACTAAGAATATATTAAGGGAAGATTCCATTTTACCATAGCATGTAAGGAGAAAAAGATAATTTTTTATCATTTCAATGATATGTAAAATAACACGTAATTATTATTTTCTTTTATTTTTATCCAATGGTTGAGCGACGGTGGTAGGACCAGTGACTTGTCATATAATTTAATTGATTGAATCATCAACTGCTAACTCTAGGGATGTGAATTAAATTATGGTCATTATTTCATTTATTGAAACTAAGTAATTCCCCAATGTCTTACTCACCTTTCCGTATCCTATTTAAATGGAGATAATGGTGGGGTTTTGGACAACTTCTTCATGAGAAGAATCTCTGGTGAAGAACTGCTGCAAAAACCACATGGAGGATGAGAACAGATACTACGAGCGGTGATGGTCGCCCCCAAGTATGAACCAACTATAATGTCGAATGAGTTTCTACAGATCATCATCAGCAGACATCTTATCGATGTAGGGGTTTTGGTTTTGGGTATTGTGATATTCCACCTACCCAGTTCATTATTTATAAGAAGAATGAATATTAACCAACCAATGGGTGGATCCATGTTTCTATCTTTAAAAATTTGAGGTTGATGCGTGGTTATAATTATGGATTTATTTCTATTTTCTCTGATATAGGATAACACCACCTTGTTAAAAATCTAACACGGTGGGTGTGGGCCAATCAGATCATGGCCACATCCTCTGATGATCTTGTTGTCCTTTTGATTCTTGTGCATAGCTGGGCAATTTGATGACAAGGGAGATATAGGGGTTAGTAAATGTCGGAGGATATCCAAGAGGCTCGTAGGCCCAAATAACACCATGAATGGTCCACTAGAGCATGTCTTGTGGCCTATGGAATGAACTGTCGGTGTGCCATATCGGCGGTTTCCAGAGGAGGTATGAAGGAAATGGTCACGAGCAATGAGAAGTATGTATGTCATCACGTGCCGCGGTGGCCAGTGGAAGCCATCACGATCTGGACATATGGAAGAAGGACATCACGTGTAGATTCCATTGGAGGCAGACTCTGTGGCTAGCATGAAATAGAAGTAGAGGGAGTCAAGGCCCCACACCGCGCCGCATCGACTGGATATAGGTCGGCCACTTGGCCGACAGTTTCATGTTGTTGGGTAGCCCCCCAACGACCAGATGAAGCACCCTTGTGTCCATGGGGCCAGATAGAGATAGGATCGACCTTGAAGAGGACCGAGCCAGATGCAGGCCAGGCTGGACTAGTGGCCCGACATGCCAGCATGGGTGGGAAGAGCCCCACCTGGCTGGCCGGACCATCGCAACACTGGCATGTGAACAAGCTGGGCCAAACCATATGGGATGGACCTAGTGAACAAGGGTCGTACCTTAACGTGAAAGACCTATGAGAGGTCAAGTAGACCCCAGGATTTGTTGCATCCGATTCTCTTGACTGAGTAGAACTGGGCCCAGACCAATAGGCCCATAAATAAATAAACACACATAACTGATGAACCAAATGTCCAGTTGACACACCTTGAGTGGCGTTGGGACCACTTTTTGGGCAGAAGAATCTATGGCATATTCGAGTTGGCCCAAATGAGCCAGGATGTACCGAGGTGTGATCACCATTGTTTCACGGAAATGGGTGTAACTAACTGACTGTCCACTCGATTGATTATACATCTATGGGATAGGGACCCCTTTGACAAGGCTGAATTTTGGAGATAGTCAAAGTGTTTTTTTTGATAGATTTTGAAATGTGAAATTTGTTCGATCATACTTGAATCCAATTGGGCCCTTTAATCAAAAGTTCTCATTGATCACAGACTGGGTTCCTGGTCGATGGGAATTCTATCATTTTGGGACCCCTCTAACAGTGTGGTCCCTTGGGGTTGATTTTTTCAAGACATTATACTAGATGAAATTTGGATGATCACTTGAGAAGGCGAATCGTACAGAGATTAGGCCTGCTTCGTGTAGGAATCCAGTGGCTGGCTTTGAAATGAAGAAGAAGAGATACCAATATGTGTTAGAATCATATACTATAGAGTGGTATTATCTTGATATATGACTAATCATCCCTATATCTATACTAGAGACTAATATGGGTCAACACCAGTGACCAATATGGGTCTCCACTAGTGACCAATACATGTCGGCATCCCTAACCAATAAGGGTCTGCCCCAATGACCAATATAGGTTAGCACCATCGACATATATTTGTCAACATCTAGAGACCAATACGGGTCTGAATACATTGACATATACAGGTCAGAAATAGTGTTACAATTGGTAGGATGATACGGACATACAAGTAAACATCCCTTTCCCTATAACCCTATTGTTATACCATTAGAGCGACCTGTCTCTTTTTCTTTGTGCTTCAAGATTAATATTACCCTTTTGATATTACATTTTAGGTAATTCTTGTGATTTTTTCCATTGTGGTTTACATAGAGAACATCGGGTTTGTCGGGGACTCTTACTGAGTTCTTATACTCACCCATGATTGGGCTCCGCTGGCACGTGTGTGTCTGGTGTAGACTACTAACACTCTAAGTTAGTCTTTGGAGGTTCGAAAATTGGTGGAGCTTGGTGCGACAAAACAAGTCGACATCTTCTTCTTTGAATTGATATTTACATCTACTACCCTCCAGGTAGAGCTCTAGGGAAAATCCAACATCTAGTTACATTTTTTTCTATTTCCAGGGCTTGTAGTATGGCCCAATGCTTCTAGTTTATAATTTTACTTTTGGTTTTACATTACTATAATGGTTATACCTTACTTTTGTTGGGTGTTTACTATAGTTATCATTTTAGATTGTGTACTGATATAAAAGGAAATGCCTTCCCTATTAGGGAAAATGATTCACATTCTAGTCACCAACCCCAAGCCTATGGACGGCGGACTTCGGGTTGTCACGTCCGAGGACCATGGGAAATGTCGTGACATCATCACCCATCATTATTATATCCAATTATGATTCCCACTCCTCATCCATATCATGCATTTGGACGTCCATCCATGCCATCATCATTAACATCTATAACATTCTCTCTGAACTTATACATTCCTTATTCGACTCTAGTAACGATGCATGCGGCGCATTTTAAGCATACATTGGGATGCACTACACATGTATAGGGTGATTTTACTTTTGTTCCAGCGCATCTAGTGGGGCCTATTGATCAAACTAACACATGTAAATTTTAGAACCCTAATAATATTTTTAAAATAATATATTTTCTATATAATATTGATTGATATAACATATATTCCATTAATAAAATCTAAATGTACTAATAGGTTGAGGGTCATACATGCATTAGTGTGGTGTAGAACTAATGCACATTGTTTATGGTGGACTACAACAAAGATAACCAAATTATCTAAAAAATAGGGATGTAATGTCAGTATTTTTTTGAAACTCATGTCAAATACTCTAACATAATTCCCTTCCACCATATCTCATGGAGAGAATTTCCAAATGAAGTCATGGATAATCATTTTAGACATATATGAGTAAAAAAATATGTTCGATTTAATGTAATATTATTATTTTTATATGAATTAATATTTTTGTGCCAAATTTGTTTTATTTTTCCGGATGGTGATGGTTCAAGGACAACACATCTAATAGAATTAAGTTATATTTTTAGAGCATATAAACAATATTATTATATTATCTTTAATTCCAAATTTATCACCGATTTAGTGGTAGTACAAATATTTTATTTTTTCGACTTCACATTATCCGAATAAAAGTACGCATTCAATGACTACCTAGTTTAATGTATTAATCAAATTTAAGGTTTTTAGATGATAATTATAATTTTGTTACTATATAATATCTTTAATATTATTGAATTTTATTTAAGAATAATTAGGAAAAAACCTTGATTCTAAAAGATACCTCCACTCTTTACATCATACAAAGATGCCAGATCATGAGAAGAAACCCGTACGATTGTTGTCAATAATTTTTCAATAGGACCTCAAGTTTCTATTTTTCCACCATTAGTTAATAGATTTATAATTATTTGATGTAATTTTAGTTATGAAATTAATTATTTTTAACCTATTTTAAATCATGGATTCCAATATTAATTGTCATTGTATAGGGATACATTGGATGCATTGGATATTAAAGGATATGTTACTTTTTTAAAAACTATTTTGCTCGAGTTTAAAGAAAAATAATGAAGTATTGTTAAAGAACCAATAATAAATCACATTTTATATTTTATATTATTTATTTAAAATTATATTATCTATTTTTTGACTAAATAATATATTTTTATTTCTTATCATCTGATTTTTAGGCCCTTGATTTCTAGAAATCTTACAATTTTGGGCCAAATGATCACATACAATAGGTGTTCATACATGGGAACCATGGAAGGGAACACTACCGACCTGGGAAGATTATATCACCAATGATTTATTGGACATATTTAGGTACAATTTTTAGTACCACCAATTTGAAAAAAGGTATTGGAATGGGTAGAATAGGCCAAAAAATTGTCAACAAAGTGGAAGAATGGGTTGAATGGGAAATCAATGAGTTTATGAAACTAGTGAATCTTTTATGTCCATAACATCAACTAGATACCAGAATGGTTTTTCAGAAATTTAGTTTTTTGATCCATTCAATATATAGTACAATATGTTGTAGTCCTAGTAGTGGTTGATAAAATGTCTTTTCGGGTGCTAGCAATTGTGAGGAAGAGGACGGGGGTAAGTACGTGACTGAGGAAGAGAAAGGGGTTGAGAATGGGGATGATGAAGGGGATGACTATAGGGATAGGGATAGGGATGATTATAATGATTATGATGATGATAGTGATGGTTATGTGGGAGATATTATTATGTTATATTTTTTACTGATATTACTAACATTTTCAGATTGATGATTTTATGTGATTGAATATTTGTGTGATATTTTGTTTTTCTGTTATCATATATTAAATGCAAAAAATCATTTCATAAATTATCATTTTTGAAATATTATTTATTTGGATATCAATTATTTTTTACTGGTTCCATTATATGTTTTTCTATTGAGGTTGTGTTGTTGCTTTCATTATACATTATGATATTCTGTTTGTTTTTTGATTTTAGTGAAATGATATATTCATTATTTACCATGATCTGTTGTGATGTTTTGTAGTTCTGATATCGGGGAATTATGTTCTTATTTTTTGATCTGGTGCATTACATTAAAGGTAGTCCTTTTTTGTAGGTAGGTATTTATATTCTGATTATATGTCCTTTTGATGTGCATTGTAGTTGATGTGGTAAATTCAATTGAAAATAGTTATTTATCACAAAGGGTGTTTTGAAATTTTAATTTGAAGACATTAGGTAATAAGGTTCTCCTAACCAAATTTTTTATGGTCAATTAATTTATATAGTGTTCATATATTTTAAAATATTTCTCTAGAATTTGATAGTATTTTCACTCAAATGAGTACCTTCTCTCATTGGGGATTTTATCCCCTATGATGATGTTATGGTTTTTCAATTTAGTTTGGGTTTATTGACAATTCTTCTATTGTTATATTGGGAAATTATTATTTATAAATATTCTAAAATCCAACATTTATGTATCAATTGGTTTACAAAAAATACATTACCTTCATTTTTGTATTATTTTTTCAATGAAATATATACATAAAATATAAAAAAAAATACATTATCCTATCATACCTTCCAAAATCTGATTGTTAATTGCTCTCAGGATACTCCAAGACCCGTATGCTAAATATATAACCCTTGCCTCATTCTTTTGTCCATTTCTCCCCACCCAATGGAACCAATTCTAATAAAAATCTGAAACCTCACTGGCCATTCTTCCATGACCAATGAGCCAGCCAAAACAAATTTTAATGAAAATAAGATACTTCAACTTCACATAATTTGATTGTCAATTTCATTGAGACTTTTACGTGAATATAAATATTTTAGGTATGATCACATTTTCTATTGTAATGAAATGATTTGAAATGTTCTAGACCCAGAAGATGATCATAATTAGAATATATTTACACAGTAAGAGATCTCCAAAATCAAAAAAAGATACAAACACTTCAAAAAACATTTTAGAATTTTTAGAATCTTATAAATAACTTCAACTAAGTTCCCAAGAACACTTATTACATATATAATCACTGTTTTGATTTTTATTGTACATGAACTTCCTGTTCAAAGTAGCTTCACTATAAATCCTTCAAATTTATTATCTAATTGTATTTAATGTTATATATTGGGTTCCTTTATCCAAAATAACATTTAAATTGTTTTATCTATAGTCTCGTTTCTTATGAAGATTACTCTATAAATCCATAGATGGTTTCATCAATATATAGTTTTGTGATAATTTTCTTAAATTTCATTACAACCCTTCATTCAAAAATTTATATATAAATTAGTACCCACCATTAAGAACCTATTGTAAATCAACACTCGTGTGTTGT
Source organism: Viscum album (assembly GCA_963277665.1). Classification (NCBI taxonomy): domain Eukaryota; kingdom Viridiplantae; phylum Streptophyta; class Magnoliopsida; order Santalales; family Viscaceae; genus Viscum; species Viscum album. The sequence continues at coordinate 939,033,174 of OY728143.1, read as the reverse complement.
AAATACTGAAATCGTCAATAAATAATAGAAACACAACATGTATATATTTCCATTTCTAAATTCCTACTAAGTTCATTTTACCTAGTTTTTACTTTTGGGTGGATGTAATCTTTATTTTGATGTGGATACAGTCCTTTTTTTCAGTTGTATTCAAGTGGAAGATTTTTATTTATATTTTTTTTCTTTTATTATTATTATTGTATTTTATATTTTATATATTATTAGGTGTATTTATATTGTGCTTTTCCTAGTAAAATGTTTTTTCTGGTTTTGTATTTGTTTTTATCTCTGGTATTTTATTCCTCATTGTTTTATAGTGTTTTTAAATATTTTTTAGATAATTTTAATGAATTTTTATTTAATGTGGTATTTGGAATATTGTATTTATTAGTGTTATTTTGAAATCTATACATTATATTTTTTCAGAAGTTTGTACTATAATTTCATGTAATTGCAGAGGGGTTGTTGATGTATGGAGCTTTCTAAAATTGGAGTACACTAAATCAACGATTTTTAAACTATTGTTATAGATGTTAAAAATCTAACTATACCAATAGTTTTATAAGAACCATTGGTAAAAAATATACCTATGGTTTATAAACTATTGTTATAGATGTGAAAAATTTATTTATACTAATCGTAATTAGAAATCTTTTGGTAATGATCTATATAAACATTTTATAAATTTTTTCTATATTTTTATATATCAATCTATACCAATGGTTGAAAATTGTTAGTAAACATATATTCCAACAGTTATCAATAAAAAATTAATATAATTTAATTTCCAATTTCCTATACAATAGTTAATGAATAACTATTGGTAAAGGGAAGTCTCAACGCCTTAATAGCCCACGTTTTGGAAAACCATTAGTATAGGGTATACAAACCATTTTCTGTCTTATACCAATGGTTTGATTCCAGTGGTATATCATATAATTATAGTTGTTCATAATGAAACCTATCTGTATTTGAGCAATTAATGAGGTAATACCACCCATAATTCTACAGATCAACTAATCTAGTTGTTACTAAATGATGGATCCAAGCATTGGGGGAGATATTTCATGAAATGGGTTGTTAGTTACAACCAATGTAAACACATTTAAATTTTCATTTTGATGATAAAGCTGGATGATTGTAGTTAATGGTATAGAATACTAGATAAGAAGATAATATCTATTCCACGGAATGGGAACCATTTAATAATATCATAATTTATAAATAATTCCATATTTATTTGAAATTTGATTGGAAAAATTCGTGTATTTTAATAAAATGGATGATGATTTAGTGGCCTACTAATAAGAAATATTTACGATACAAGAAACATATGTTCCAAATCTTATTCATGATAGTTGTTGTAAAATTAAAATTAATTACAGAGGATTGAATCCATGTATATGAAGTTCATTAGACTCATGAGTATTTTAAATTTATGAGAATGTGGTAAATTATGATGAAAATGTTCAGATAGAGTTTCTAGACACTTATGTACCATTGGAAGAAAATCTTATTAAATATTCAAGGTGGAATAAAATGGAGAAGAATCCAACCATGTAATCTTGATGAAATCCAATAACATGTTCCAAGTGCGCTAAAATAAATTTTTGATAATTTTTGTCAGGACCTAGAATGTGTTATCTGTAATGACCTGATCTATTATGAATAAAAGTAACTTTCATTTAAATTTTTATAAGAAACACATAAAATATTTTCTTATATTTGGGTTTAAATGCCTCTTACATATCATTAATGTTGATAATATAGTCATTTAATAGTGATCACATGACTAGTAATAATATAATTTTTTCATAAATCCTTTTGACACATATAATGGAGGTGATGTCCTCAACTCGTAGACTCAGGCCATACGAATATTATTTTTTGGAGCTCAAAAAAGCGGTAGAATCACTAGGATTCACTCTTGAACTAGCCCAAATAGATCTTTATCACATTAAACTTGAATGAAATAGGATATAGGAGAAGTTCCAGTTAAGAGAGATTACCACCAAAGTGATGTTATCTGAGCCACCCCAAGAGTCGGTCACCATCGCACACCATACAATTTGGTCTTATGTGAGTGTTATACATTGTTATGTAACAAATAACTAGTTCCATTTTGGTTAATCCAATTTTTAAATAAAATCCTTAATCTATTATTTAATTTATGAAAATAGTTTTCTTAACAATATAATTAATTAGATAAAAGTATATTTCGGGAAAAATGGTACTTTCAGAAATATATAAATTATTATTTTTAAACTATGTTTTTAATAATAATGTTTACATAATAGTGTTTTAAGAACACTCCTTTTAATTATAAATGATTAATATATTTAGGGTTTTAAAACTATAAATTTTTTTTGTCCATTTTGATATGAATTATATCTTTTTACGAATAAAGGAAAATTATATTTTTAAATAAAGATATTATTTTCATTAAATAATTAATTTAATTAAAAAAATTATTATTTTTCTTACTTATTATTATCATATTAATTTTTTGAGTAAAAATGAGTAAATGATTCTTATGAAATAAAATTAATTTTTTATTAAAGTTTAAAATCTATTTTTTAACCCATCAATTTTAAATAAATATATGTTTCTATTATTAATGTGAATGTTCAAAAATTTTGAAATTTATTTTGATAAAATTTATATTATTTTTGGAATCAGGATTTTGAAAGTATCCTATGGTGAAATATTTATAATTTTATTAAATAGTCGAATGTCTGGGTAAATATTAAATATAAAATAAATATATAATGTGTTTTATGAAATCATAAGAAACCTATTTTGATGTGATAAAATAAAATAAAAAGGTTATTCGTCCAATATATATTTTATCTTAAATATATTGTAATTTTATATATATTTTTGTTAATTTAATAATGCCTTAGTGGACCCTCCAAGACTTATACTATATTTTTATCATTTTAACATGATTTCATTTAGAGTGTGATTCAACTCCACATAAGAAAGCCTAATATTTTATTATATTCCATTCGTTTTCTTATAAAATTATGTATTTTACTCCTCATTGTTAAAAACCATTGTAAAAAACCAAATGTAAGTTTATGTTTTTGAGTAGTTTAATCTGTACAGTCCAAAACCTAATTAAAAAATTTTTCTCTCACTTTTCCTATATTAACCCACCCAACCACCCATTCTTCCTCACTAAAACCATATAAATCTCAACCAACCTCTTCCAAAAACTCTTTTTAGTCCTCCAAAGTCTCACCAAGCTCCAAATATACCTCTCTCATGCCTTTGGTATCCCTCATCTATATAAGGGATCCTCACTTTCCTCCCATCCTTTAAAATTCAATAATCTTATTTGAAAGTAGTTCATGTAATTTAAATTGGTAATATTGTAATCCTCTATAATAATTTCCCTACTTTTAGTTTTATCTTATTTCCGCGGAGGATCATTTATCCCTCCTCATTTGGACCCATATCTATGCTGTTACAATGCCAAATTTCCATAATGGATTTCACTCTTCGCATTTCCATTTAGGATACTCTTTTATATTATGCATCATAAGTTACATATATATATTTTGGGTTATGATATACTATTACTCTCATAAATACCACATTATGTGCATATTATTATATCTTCTTTTCAATTTAAAAATGACCTGATATTATTATTTATGTACACCTGTTACCATACCGTATTTTTGGATGGGATTTCTTCCATTCTCATTTTTTCCAATTTTTGTTATGTAGTCATACCATTTTATTTTCATTACCAAATGATTAATTATTATTTTTCACCTCCCCATACTTCCTTAATTTTTTATTACTGATTATATCCCTCTTCCTCTATCATTAATCCCTCCCATGTACACTTGTTACCATGTTGAAATATCATATGTTTTATTCCATTTCACTGCTTTCATCATGTTTTATTATAATTTTATGCCTTCTATATCAAAATTCCATGACTTGGGACTTGTATATATATGCCCTAATTCCTATAAATTTAGGGTACATATTATGAGACACCCATTTCTCTCTAATCAATCATTTTTAAGAATTTTATGTCACGTAGATAGACTGCCTAAATTTCACAACAATTCTAAAAGCTATAATCATCATGTAGTGAATAGGATTCCCATTTATCTATTAATTGTTTTCAACTCTATGAACATGTATGTAATTTTTTATTATATAATTTCATTTATTTATTCCAAATTCCATTAATGTGGAATTAATGAGGATGTTGAATGATTAAATGATATATGTTCCATGTGGAACACTTATGCTTGATTTGAAATTTTTATAAATTGACTGCCCTGATATCAATCCAATGAATTGTGTAATGTTTAGTGTAGAGATACTCAATGTGAAATATGTGTTTAATAATGTTAGTTAATGTGAAATTAGTTTTTAATCATGCTAATTCATGGGGAATTGGGGTTTAATCATGCTAAATCATTTCCAATGAGGGTTTACCGATGAAAATCCATGTGCAGTGAGCCTTGGCTCGGGATAATACCATGTTTTATATTGTTTCAACATTTCCTTGTTAGGATAATAATTCTATATCATGCATTTATGTTCATGTTTCTATTGTGATCGATTGATATTCTTATTTCTTAACATTTATTTTGTTCTTTATTTTATACAATTTTTACTCATTTACTGGGCTTTATAGCATACCATTTTCTTATGAATGACCTCATTTTATCTGATGGAATGATATGTTCAGGGGAATGTTGTGGTCATATTAAAGTGGTTTTCATTAAATTTGTTTTTTGAAATTTATTTGATTTGTAATGTTACCATCACCCAAAGACAGTAGACCTCTCGATCCATGGATATTTTTTCAGTGCATGTTTATTAAATAAATAATGATTAAATATGTAATAAATTGAAGGTTTGTTATAGTTGTTATCAAAGGATAGGTTTAGTTATTTTGTGGGATTAGGAATATAAAACCCCATTGAAATCCATAAGGATAAAACTATGTATATGGAAAACATCCCAATATTTTGGTTGGTATAGAGTATGTGGTTTATCATGAAAATACATCCATGTCTGGATATAGACAAATAGAGGTGGCTCGAGCATAGATGTATCTTGGTGTAAATGCAATTAAACAAAATTTTAAATACAAAATTTTCCTGGTTTGTCGATGTGAATGTGAGATAAGGATTTGAGACAGCACGTGATTTTGAGGCCTGGGGCACCAAGAATACTTTTACGAACATTCATTATGTACATTTAGATGATGTACGAGTGGGTTTTCAAAACTATTGAACCAATGACCTGATTGAAAATTTGAGGGCATAATTGATTATAGAATTTTGGGTTTCAAAAAAATGGTGACCTATCTTTGTACTGTAATTTTCAGATGGGAATGATTTTTTTCCAGAAATTTTGTTATAAAAATTAATATAAACTTATTTTATTTTCGATAACAGCTGAGCAGCAACACTGCGTAATAGAAGTATAGAGATGGAATAGTTAGAGGTCAATAAATAATAAATTATCCTTTGAATGGAAAACTTGTCTGCTCATACTATTATGGAACCATGTTTATTGTAATTCATTAATGCACCACATTAATGAATGCAATGTTGGGGGGGAGTTCTCGATAATTATAACCATTAGTTAGAGAATGAATGGAATAAACGCTGGAGAACCTCCGATAAAATGCTGTCCTATTTCATCATCATAAAAAACTGAAGGTTGCTGATGAAGAGATACCTAGAGGAAAAGGCGAGATTCAAGGATCAATGACTAGCGCCACTGATACAAGATCCCATGACAATGATGAATGAGGTTCGTTCACTTGTTGTCTGAAGTCATCTCATCTAGGAAGGGGTATTTTTTCATACTGAGATATTATTACTTCGCCATTCTTGATTTATACGAATTATGTGGATCAAATGATCCATAAGAAGATCAATGGAGTTTTCATTAAACACGGGTGGTTGATGCAGGGTCACGTGTTGGGAGTTATTTCTAAATTCACTGATTGTGGATTACACCCCTTGTTAAAATGTTAACATAGAGGGTGCGGTCCAATCCAAACAAGGCACAGAACTTCTGCCGATTTTGGGGTTCTTGTGTTTCACATTTGTGTTGGGCACCATGACCGCAAGGTATAGATAGGGGTCATGCAATAGCTACAGTGACATTAGAGGCTCGTAGGCACAGAAGGTACTATGAACAGACAACCGGAGCACATCCAGTGGATCGAAGAATGAAATATCGGTGTGCCATGTAGGTAGTGGGTGATGTTGGCCGAATTAGGCCCACAGAAACTAGCTTCCGTTGGTAGGAGGGAGACTCACCATCACGCACCCTGGTGGCCACAAGCTACCAGCCTCTGTCGGCTGCGTGGAAGAAGGTTGGTGCCAACATGTGCCTACAGTGGTAGCAGCCGTAGCCAAAGGGGGTTGACACAACCTTGCACCATGACACGTGGTCTAGAGACCAGTTGTACACCTGGACAACAGTTGCATGATGTGGGGTAGTGCCCTACCAGCCAGATGAAATTTCCCCACATATGTGGGGATATCTAGAGACAATATCCGCTATCAGGCCGACCAGTCCGGACAAATGAGACGAACCCACCTAGTTGGCTGGGCCAACCTCGACCTAGGTCTACGAACCAGTCAAAACGAACCAGACTGGTCGAACCTAGTGAATTGGGCTGACCCTTAAAGGGTCAGACCTAGGTGGTGTCTGGTAGGCCCTATGACCCATTGCATCAATCCGACCTGACTGAGTCGAACCAGGTCCAGACCCCACCATCCTCTGGATAATGAAACACTTGTAACTGATGAATCGAGTAGCTGTTTGATATGATGACAATGGTGTTGGGACCCCTTTTTGAGAAATGTTCCCATTGGAAAATTCGGGTGGGGCTGATCGTGCAGGGCAAGACTGAGGTGTGATCCCCCCTATTTCATGAAAAGGGGTTTAGCTTACATACCTATCGTCTGATCAACACGTCGTCTATATCCTAAGGACCCTTGTTAATGTAAAGGTGGGTGTCTTGAGAACTAACTGTTTTGTACTTTTATTACATGAATATACACTTATTATATATTGTTTATTGTTCTGTGTGAAGATAATATAATAATGTCCTATAATATTTGGTGCATTGAAAAGGTCCTGTAAGATCCCCACTATGATGAGAACCATAAAATTCTATAAAAATATTCATAATAGAAGTTCTACTGTTGGATGGAATACTATTATAGGACACAAAGTATACTAACCATCATGTGCGATAACTCGAAAGAAGGAGAGACTCTCTATCATAGAGTTCACACAATGTAATCTCTAATATGGGAGATTATGAGAACAGACTCTCCAATTGAAATTCCACATGTCTTCGTGTCATCAGAAATTGATATATACAAGAGTGTGTAATGGTCCTTATACTGGAATATTATCATTAACTCATGTCATGACTCGCAAACTTAGATTTGCTGACAAAAACCTTTACGAAATGAGTTAGGGGGAATTAGGGTACGTTGGGTGTGTCATGAAGGACATGTTGTTAATTGATATGTTGAGGAAGGATTTTACCCTTCCATATTTATGGAAGTAGATATCTTGGGACCTTGTATTGAAATAGAACTGTCAAAAAAATTCCATGCCCATGGTTACATGACGAGTTTATTTCTGGAAGTCAAAAAATGACAGATCAAGCATATAGGTTTATGACACTGCCTAGAAACCTGCTTGATGAGATATTGAGACTATGTGATTAAATTACAAGGTAATCATTCGTATGAGTTGAAATTTCAATAAGGGATCAACTTCTTTCTCTTGGGTGCATTGACCCATTTCTACATAGTAATCTTGAAATTTAGGCAAGCCCGCGTAACGATAATGAGAAAAAGAGGCCTAGAGGGTCACACACTATGTGTATTCACGTATCTCAATTAGAATAATGATTATTCCCATACGTGGTTTTTTAATTATTCAAGGAAGCCTAAATTGTTTTAATGTTGGATAATGAATAAAATGAAAACAGGTACACACCGTGTAATAATTCTTACATGCCATGTAATTTTTATTTTGAAAACAAGTACACACTGTGTATTATTAAATGTACATGCCGTGTAGTATTCATTTTGAAATGTAAGTGAATAAATGAAAACAAGATATACATGCCATGTACATTAAATGTACACGCCATGTAGTTTTCAATGAAATACAAGTACACACAATGTATTTATGATTACATGCCATGTAGTGTTTCCAGTTGGGATTTTGAGGAAATATCATTTAATTTAATGATATTTATTAGAATCAGTGTGGGAGCATGTCAAGGAATTAATGACTCAACAAGTTGGTTCCAAAAAGAGTTAATAAAATAAATAAAACGTGTAACAAATTTATTTATTGTCATAACTCTACAAACTCAAACACGATTATAAATATCCTCACAATCCCAACTCTTTTCCTAAGAATCATTACGCACAACAATTCTAGGGAATTCTCTCATGACGGAAAGAACTCCTTCCTCCAAGAATGCTCTCTAGAACTAGAGAGATCCTCTGCATCGGATCAAGATGATCTAAGGAAGGAAACACATGCAATGGTTTCTCCATGATAGTACCCAGAGACACCTTTGGTGATTTCTAGAGATTTGTGGTGCACGTGTGGATCACAACTTGAAGAAGTATGCCCTTGGCTTATGCGACGCAATGACAAATCATATCGGAATGTGATCATGAATATCAACAAAGAAAGAACACCCATAAGGTACTTCATTCCACTTAATTAAATTAATTATAATCAAACTGTGACGATCCACATTTGTGGTTCCAACACCTTTGTTATTATTTGTCTATTTATGTAAATCAATCTATAGAGACTGGCGTTAATCGTTGTATTGATCCCGGATTGATCATTTCTAATGACAAAAATCCAAGTGGGAACATTCACCCACATGCTTCCACTATTCCCAGAACCTTCAAACATTATCAAAGCGATGTTACAACATTGATTATAGTTATTTAATTTTCTTTGATTATTTTCAAATTTATATTTGATTCAATTCGTGATAAATCATTCTATTCAACTGAATAAATGATATATATTATTCTTCATTCGCTTCTCATTTCATATCATAGAAACGACCTTTTAATTTTAATTATGATTAAAATAAAAATGAGGAACTCATCTGGAGGTTCCTATATTTCTATGTAAACAACATGAGAATACACGGCGTGTAATGAAAACAATATGACATGTTCATAGGTTCAATGAACCAATACTAGTCCTCCAAACCACGCTGTGTGAATTGAGTATACCTGTGTTTTTTGACACCGTGTTGACCAGAAATGAACAGCGCATAGAACCAAAATACACGTCATCTATGTTGAATCAAGACGTCGTGTAGTCTGATCTCTCCCAAGTGAGACTGCATACAAGGGATTTGCAGGCCAGTAACTACGTAAAAAAAGTACATGCCATGTTAGATTAATCTACACACCATGTACTCCAAAATTTCTAAATTATAGAAAACACACCAAAGCCCCCGGCATGTACTTTGGAAAAAAGGTGAAAAAAATACACATTGTTTAAATATAAACTACAAACCATGTACATTGCTGATATGGAATTTCACCAGGTTTCCTCCAAAATTACAAAGACATGTACAAGGAATAAGGATGAGAAGAATCTCATGGAAATTCAGAAAAGAAATTTAAGATAATCAATTTATTAATTATAAGATCATATTTAATTGAATTCAAGAACGGCTTATCAACAAAGAAGATACAACGGTGGACATGTGGGGGATACAAACCACGAACATTCAGTTCAAGGTGTTTTTCCCTACGTCAGGGTTATCTTATCAAACTGGTAGATAAGGTTACAAATAAAAGTTCATTATCATCCCATTCATATTTTATTTTTTTTCTATTTGTATGGTTTATTTATTATGTGTTGTCACGATCACATAGTTAATAAAATAAAAAATCATGCAAAGATGTATAAAATAAAATCCGGACTATGTGTAAACAATATCAGAACATGTTTAATCACTTAAGCAAGTGTCACATCATATTAACATTAATGTGATAATGAGAAACTATTCATAAAGGATTAAAATCCCTCAATACTATATTATGTAACAGAAAGTCGTTTGTTACTTGATTAAGAGCCAAACTAAATAAAACAATGTGTTTGAACAACCCTTGGTTGGACACATACTTTTATAAAGGAAACCCTTATGAATGGTTTCAGCTTGACATAACCATATTAAATCAAGAGGAGTAGCCCTTTCTAGAGTTGAAGTAATATTTGAGGCAAGATTTGAGGATATCCAAGTCAGGATTTCATGATTGGGGAGTCGAGTCAACAGATCAAGGGACTATAAGCTCAAAGTTAGAAAAGACCTGCCTACCTAAATACCATCCAATATATTGACCAACACTTATTGGGGTTATGAAAAGGGGAATATTGATCCTTTTCACTAGAATGTCAAAGAAAATATACATTCTGGGTTCAATGGTAAGGGCCACTGGGGCTCGATAAAATAGTGGTAGAATAAATAAATTCATTTAAAAAATGTAATAAAAAAGTGCTGATAAATAGTCTATTTTAATTTGTAGAATCAATATGAAAACTCGTCAATCACCTTTTCTCTGCGATCAATTCTAGATAAATACAATATCCTCACCTGTAGTAACTTTCAAGAATGGTTTAGGTTCCTTTGGGTTATCCTACACCATGAACGAGTGTATTATGCATTGGTGTCCTAACTTCATGATTCTCCTACAAAAGGGGCGATTAATGAGGATTTCATACTCTATGATCAATATTTGAGAAATGCACTCAATGTTCAATGATTGATTATATCATCAATGTCATGTGAGCTCAGTAAATCTCTTGAGTACATAGATTCCAATAGCAGGCTCGAGCACCTCCGTGGTCTATACTAGGAGAGAGAAAGAAATGAATTCTTTGAGATATCCAAGTCTCTATTTCCGATCAAGCTTTGGGAGGGTTCCCCAGCTGGGCCTCATGTAGTCATACTCATTTTCTACATTGAGAACATGGAGGGTTTTGGGTTCAAACTCCCCGAAGAATTGGGTACCGGTCTCATTCTTTCATCACTCCCCCAGAGCTTCTCAAACATTGTTGTAAATTTTAACATGAACAACATTGAGTAGTCTCTATCTAATCATCTTATCCTAATTCTCCAAGTCGATAATGATATGAAGTGTGAAATCCCTTCCGTCCTTATGGTGAATAAAAGGAAAGAGAATGTGTAAAGATTTAAGCCCAAATATTCTTCAATGCATTCCATGAAAAGGAAGATCATAGGGGAGGCAAGAGAATAGGAGGATTCTTGTTTCACATGTGGCAAGAAGGGACACTTGAAGAAAAACTGTACCCAGCCAAGGAAGCAAGGGGAAGCTTTAGGATTGTTTTTTATCGAATGAAATCTATGTGTTTCAAAAAATTGGTTATTAAATACTTCGTGTGGATCTCACATATGTATCCAAATACATTAACCAAGTAGATTCAGGATGATTGATCTAGGGGAGGTAGATCTACGAGTAGCCAATGGAGCTAGACTCGCTGTTATAGTTGTCAAAGACTACCATCTCACATTGTCTACTATGATGGTCTTGGATTTAAAAGGATGTTATTATGTACCCTCTATAAACAAAAACATTATTTTACAATCTAGATTAGACAGTGATGGATTCATCTTCAAGATTGAATGTGGATATTGCTACTTTTATAAAGATATCATTTGTTTTGGTAGGGCACAATTATATACCGGACTTTATGTGTAAGACTACACAAACCAACTAATGGAAATAGATGTCAATGTTAATTCACATGAATCATACCTCACCCAAATTTGGCATCACAGCCTAGGTCATGTCAATGAGAAACATTTGAAAAAATTAAATCAAGATGTGTATTTAGAATCTTTCGAACTAAAACCACTTGGTGTATGTCATGCATGTCTACAACGCAAAATGACCAAACACCCATTTAGTGGGAACGGTTTAGGGTAAACGAGATTCTAGAAATAGTTAACATAGATGTGTGTGGACCATTTCTAGTTGAAGCAAGGGACAGGTTGTCGTACTTCATAACTCTTATTGATGATTTTAGTGGATATGGATATATTTACTTAATGAGGTATTAGTCATATTCTTTTGATCGTTTCAATGAATACAAGAATGAATTTGAGAACCAGCTTGGTAAGAAGATTAAGAAACTCTGCTCAGAAAGTGGAGGATAATGTATTAATCAGAAAATAATTGATTTCTAATGGGATTTTGGGATTTTATCTGAACACACACCTCTTTACAATCCTCAGTGGAATTGTGTATGTGAAAGGAGGAACTGCACCTTGTTAGACATGGTGAAATAAATGATCAGCCATACAAGTCTTCCATTAACCTTGTGGGGATACATATTACAAAGAGCTACATACATACTAAATCAAGTACCAACTATATTGATATTTGGTATTCCATACGAGTTATGGAGTGGATGCAAAGCCATGTCATCAAATTTACATGTGTGGGGTAGCGAAGCATTTGTTAAAAACTCTTCAGGAAAACAAACATGCACCCCGAGGCACATAGTGTATCTTTATAGGATATCCCATGGAAAAAAGTGGATATTACCTATACAACCCCTCAGAAAAAATGGTTATAGTTCCAAGACACTCTATATTCCTTGGGAGAGATCACATCTCCAAAAGAAATAGTGGGAGTGATATAGACTTTGATGAAGTCAAGGGTCAAAATACACCATAGTTGGTACAAGAATAGATTCCAAAAAGCATTATGGAAGAACAATATGTTCCAGAGACACACGAATTTTGTGGGAGAATGAGAGAGGTTAGAAAACAAAAATGATATGTTTTTCTTGCCACCAAGGATGGTGACTCATTATTGGTTGACAATGATGATCCTCTTAGCTACGAGGAAGCAGCTGAAGGAATAGATGTTTCCAAATGGCAAGAAGCCATGAATTCTGAAATGGATTCCATGTTCCAAAACAAATCCTGGATTTTGGTTTATCCTCATGTTGATGTAAAGCCTATTTGTAATAAATGGGTATCCAAGAAGAATCTAGACATGGAGGGGAAAGTCATCACATATAATGCATGACTTGTTGCAGAAGGATTTAGATTGTGTCAATGAATTGACAATGATGAAACCTTTTCAGCGGTTGCGATGCTGAAACCCATCAGAAAACTATTGGCCATTTCCACTTTCCATGACTATGAAATTTAGAAAATGGATGTAAAAACATCATTCCTTAACGAGAACCTCTAGGAAGATGTATACATGACATTAATTGAAGGGTTTCTGACTCAAAGGATGCCAACATGGTATGCAAGTAGTATAAATACATTTATGGATTAAGGAAAGAATCAAGGTCATGCAACATTCGTTTTGATGAAGCTATAATAGAATTTGGATTTATTAAGAACGAATTTGAGCCTTGTGTCTACAAAAGGTTTAGTGTAAGTGTAGTTGTTTTCCTAATAGTATATGTTGATGACATATAACTAATTTGAAACAATGTACCTATCTTACTGTCATTTAAGGCATGGTTGGATAAATTCTTCTATATGAAAGTCTTGGGCGAGGCAGAATATATTCTTGGGATCAAGATCCATAGTGTTAGATCAAAGAGACTGTTGGGCCTCAGTCAAGGAACATACATTAACAAGATACGAAAGAAAGTTTGTATGGAACAATCCAAGAGGGGATTATATCCAGTGTCAGATGGCGTTCATCTTTTTATAAAAATGTGTCCTCAGACACATGAGGAAAGAAATAAAATAGAAGGATCCCTTTCACATCCATGATTGGGCCAATCATGTATGATATGCTATGTACAAGGCAAGATGTTTATTATGCAATAAGTGTGGTAGTCAAATATCAAGATGATCCAGGAGACAACCATTGGATGGTAGTCATAACTATCCGTAAGTGTATGATGCGTAATAAGGATATGTTCTTGGTTTATGGAGGAGATGAGGAACTAGTAATCAATGAACATGTAGATAATAGTATCCAGATTGATTAAGATTACATGAAGTCGCAAACTGGATACATATTCAGTTTCAATGGAGGTGAAGTGAGCAAGAAGAGCCCAATGCAAAGTGTGCTGGAAGATTCTACAACATAGTCCGAGTATATCACAGCTTTTGAGGAAGCTACAGAAGAAGTATAGATGTGAGGCTTCATCCAAGAGATAGATGTAGAACCTAGTAGTAATGATCATATCACACTCTATTTTGATAATAATGCAGCGTTGATACATGAAAAAGAGCAAAGGTCACATCAGTGTACAAAGCACATTATTCAGAAGTATCATATCTTGATGGATTTTTCTCAGAGAGGTGATGTTGCATTGAGCAGAATTTCCATGGAAGACAAGGTTGTAGACCCCTTGACTAAAGCCTTTACTCAGCAGAAACATGATCATTATGTGAGGTCTAGCGGACTAAAAGTCGTAGGCAGTTTTCTCTAGTCCATGTGGGAGTTTGTAAGGGTTTATGTCTTGAGAACCAATTGTTTTATATTTTGATTACATGAATGTACACTTAATATATATTGTTCATTATTCCGCATGACTATAATATAATAATGTCATGGAATATTTTTTCCATTGAAACGGTCATGGAAGATCCCCACTATAATGAGATCCTTGAGATTCTATAACAATATTCTTAAATAAATTTCTATGGTTGGATGACATACTATTATAGGACACGTAGTATAAAAACTGTCATGTGTGAGTTCTCGTAAAAAGACAATACTCTCTATCATAGAATTCCCACATGGTAATCTCCAAGATGGGAGATTATGGGAACTGACCCACCAATTGCAATTCTGCATGACTTGGTGTCATCAGAAATTGTTATGTATGACTGTGTGTAAAGGTCTTTAGACTAGAAGATTATCATTAACTCATGTCATGACTCGCACACTTAGATTTTCTACTGAAAACCATCATGAGGAGTGTTGGTGGGATGTAGTGTATGTTGGGTGCATCATGAATGAGATGTTTTTAATGGATAAGTTGAGGAAGGATTTTTCCCTTCCAAATTTATGGAAGAAGATATCTCAGGTCATTTGATTGAAATAGAACTATCGAACAAATTACAGGGCCACAGTGACACAATGAGTTTTTTTCTAGAAGAAAAAGAATGACAGATCAAGCATATCGGTTTATGACACTACCATGAAACCTTCTTGATGAGATATTGAGACAATGGGATTAAATTACACAGTAATCATTCGTATGTGGTGACATATCAATACGGCGTCAACTTCTTTCTGTTGGGTGCCTGGACCCATTACTTGAGAGTATTCTTGGACTTTAAGCAAGCCCGCCTAATGCCAATGAGAAATAGGCCTAGTGGGTCACACATTAAGTGTATTCAAGTATCTCAAGTAGAATATAGATTATTCCCATACATGGATTAATAACTATTCAAGGAGGCCTGAATTATTTTAATGTTGGAGGAAGAATAAAATTAAAACTAGTACACAACGTGTATTAATGTTTAAAGGCCGTGTATTTTTTATTTTGACCACACGAACATGTCATGTATTATTAAATGTACCCGCCCTTTATTTTTCATTTTATAAAGGATGTTATTAAATGAAAACAATATATACACACCGTGTACATTGAATGTACATGCCATGTAGTTTTCAATGAAAAAACAAGTATACACCGTGTATTTATGATTACACGCCATTTAGTTTTCTCAGTCGAGATTTTGATGAAATATCATTTTATTAGAAGATAATTATTATAATCAATGTGGGTGTATGTCAAGTAACTAATGACTCGACATGGAGTTTTCAAAAAGAGTTAATGAAATAAATAAAACGTGTAACGCATTTATTTATTAATATAACTCTACAACCTCAAACAAAATTATAAATATCATTGAAACCCCAAGACATTTCCTAAGAATTGTTGTGAACAAAAATTATAGATAATTATCTCAAGACCAAAATAACTCCATTCTATATGAATGCTCTGAAGACCGAGAAAGATCCTCTTCATCGGATCAAGATGATCGAAGGCGTGAAACTCCTACAACGGTTTCTCAACACTAGAACCTAGAGACACCTTTAGTGACATCGAGAGATACGTGGTGCACGTCTAGATCACCACTAGAGGATGTCTACCCTTAGAATTTGAGTCACAACGACAAATCACATCTGAACGAGATCAAGAATATCTATGAAGAAAGAAAACCCAAAAGGTAATTATTGTCAAATAATGAAATTAATTATAATAAACCTATGATGATCCACTTTTGTGGTTCCAACACCATTATTTTTTTTGTCTACTTCTATGAATCGATCCATGGAGTCTGGCGTTTAGCATGGTATTGATTCCGTATTGATCATTACTAATGACAAAAAGACAAGTGGGAACATTCAATAATGCCCTTCCAATGTGCCTGAAACCTTTAGTTACAAGGCAGTCCTATGAAGGTACACTATGTGAGATTTTATTGTGTTTGATGTGTATCATGGGTTGGATCATACATGAATCCAACCAAGTCATTTTTACAAAAGTTCCCTTGTCTCACAAATTGGGCATCCGATCAACATGTTGTTTTTCACGTTGGGACCCCAATGATGTGTCAGTCTCTTGGGTATGCTTTTTTTTGGGACTTTATACCATTTGAAATATGATTGAAGGCTTGAGATGTTGAATCATATGGAGATCAGGAAGGCTTCGTGTGAGAAATACATTTCCAGTATTTGACATAAAAAGATGAGCGGCCAATACATGCTAGCATTGGAAACTCCAATGTGGGTTGATCAAGTTGTATGACTAATAATACCTACCTCTGTACAAAAACCAATATAGGTCTGCACAAGCGACCAATATAGTGTAGCAGAAAAAAAAATACATGTCACTAACAACAACAAAGATGGGTCAGCATCTAGCAACCAATACGAGTCAGCACACAGTGACCTATATGGGTCATCAAAAAAATTACTATAGATTGAATGATCTCTCTTTACAACTAGTCATCCCTATCCCACTAAACTTGAAGTTATACTATTAGTTTGAGTTGTCTCTTTTTCTATGTGAATCATGATTTGGATAATTATTTTGATATTACCATTTTGTTATTTATGGTGATGTTTTCCCCTAATACATTGTTATACTCACTCTTGCTTGGAATTCAACCTCATGTGTGTGTCTGCTGTAGAATAAAAATGCTCCAAGGAAGAATTTGGATGTTCTGGACAAAGTAGATCTTGGTGCGATGGGAGCAGTAGAGTTCCACTTCTCCCACCTCATATATACAACTAATGCCCTCAAGATAGGGATCTAGTGAAAATACAATAGTTTCCTAGTTTCTATTCAGTTTAATGGGATTTTATTCCCGCCCACTATATTGAGTTTACAATTGTACATGTGATTTTACATTATTCTTGTGGATATACCATAAATGTGAGGTATTTTTACATATGTTGTCCATTTTGGGTTTTTACAGTTCTCTATGGAAATGCCACTCCTATTTGGGAAAAGTCTTCAAGTGAAAGTCACTCACCCCTAGTATATGGATGGTAGGATTGGGGTTGTCACATCCGGGCCCTATTAGATTGGTCCTAAAAAAGTGGAATCATAGGGTGGTTGGTTTTTCCAAAAGATCTAAGAAACTACTTTTAATGAGGAAATGGTGTAATGTATCTTCTGTTTAGATTTCAGTATAGGGAGTCATGTATTGGTGTTCTAGAAAAAGAATCCATACACAAGGACCATGAATTCTGTTTTTTGACTCGGTACAATAAAACACATATTGGAAGGGTTTTGAAAAGTTTTAATCATCTTTCTTATGTCATCACACTAGGTATAACATTTTGATGGTGGCTCATCTATTTCTTATAGGATTCATCCACGAAGGTAGACATCCAAGATTCCAGTTATAGATCATAACAGTGACCCAACATGTGGTGAGGAATCTATATAGGGGATAATCATAGTGATGTCACCTTTGGGTGGTGTACTAGTAGCACAACCACCTATTGAGCAGAATATGCTACCAGTGGATCATGCACGTCATATGAGCGCATTGAATGAGTTCCTGAGACAGAGGCCTCTAAGGATTTGTGGGGTGATGGAACCCCAGGAGGTAGAGGACTGGCCTAAGGTGCTTTCACAAGTATTTCTTTTAGTAGAAACACCCATCGATCAAATGGAAATCATGCCTGCTAGCCTTCATCAGGGCACAACAGGATGATGGTGGAGCTCATTGCTTTAGGTGCATGAGGAGACAACCCTCACCTGGATAAACACTGAGAGTCTTTTCAGGGTGGACCTCATTCCAATGACACTATACTATCTTCATATTATAGTGTTACTGCATCTACAACAGGTCAGCGAAACTGGGTCTCAAAACTCGGCAAGATATACTGACCTCTCTCGATACTCCACCAGTATGGTAAAGGAAACACACATCATGTCCTAGACCATTGAGCAGGGGATCTGAAAAAAATATTAGATCATTGATAGTTTCTCTCAGCTTCCGGTCGTATGATGGAGTGATAGAGAGATCATTGTAGATAGAAAGATTCAATGCTGAGTAAGCAACAACAATGAGAGCCCCTACAGGATGACAAGTAGCAGAGTCACCTGAAGCTGTCAGTTAATAGATGATGCGGAAGAGAAAGTGGGCTAGACCCTTTAGTGGGAAACCCCATGATGCAGAGTCAGTGGTGAGAGTATTGAGAGGTCGAGGGAGCCACCAGAGAGGCATGATCTATTTTTTCGGCATTGTACTTGATCACAGAGATAGTGATTGTCTGAATCCCCATGTGGATGATCGAAAAAAGAAGAGTGGCCACCGAGACAGCAGTGGCGGCTAATCATGATCGCCAACTAGGCTGCAAACAAGCCCGAGGAGTAGTACTTATAGCGAGAGGTGTTTGGGGTCATCGGGCACTACCACCACCACCCCCAGGCGGTCCACCATGAGCTCATGGGGAAGTTGGACAGGGAAAGGCCCAACTACAGGTCGTAGAGGCTCACAATTCTGATGTACCTGATATGATACGGGGTATGATATGTTTCTTCTCTACATTAGGAACAATGATGGTTGACATGGGTTCTGGATATTATTTTTTTCATGGACATAGATTGGGACTCTGATATTCTGACTATTCTTTAAGCTCAACCTTTTCATTTGGATACTTAAATAGATGGACAATCTGCAATCACACACTGCTGCTAATATTGTGATATTACTCTAGGAGGAGAGAGTTTCAAATGGAATCTTCGAGTAGCATTAGTGACTCACTATGATGTCATTCAATTCATAGACTAGCTATCAGTAGTTCACAATCAAATTGACTACTAGACACATATAGTGTGATGTACGCATAGAGATGGGGGCTTGTTTTCATTTTTTATTGAGAAATAAAACAATGAACTAAAAGATAGACTCGCACTCAATAGGGTGCAATTGATGACATATCGACTGACATGAAAGACCTTCAACATGGAGGATGATGTGGTTTCATAGTTCTCAACAGTTGAGGATGAGTATGAGGGAATCCTTCAGAAATATATCCTAGGACTATCTCCTGGTAGAGAGGTAGACTTCTACAATGACATGTACAAAGGAATGAGGCTGATATCTACACTATCATATTGGATGGCCCTTACGGAGCTCTGCATGCTGAGGGTAAAATTGGATTACTTATAGAGGAAGTTGTTCTTAAGGCCTAGTGTTTCTCTAGGGGAATCCCTAGTGTTGTTTGAATCAAAGGTAGATGGATGTTTGAGGTTATTTGGGGACTTCTGGTGCCAAAACCAGGTGATCGTGAAGAACAAGTATCCTCTTCCATGGATCAATGATCTCTTCGGCTAGCTGAAGGGATCTTGTTGGTTTTTATTGATAGATCTCAGATTAGGCTATCACCAACACTAGGTTTGAGATAAGGACGTACCACAGACAACCCTCAGATGTTAGTATGGAGATTACGTGTTCATGGTGATGCATTTAAGTGTGACCAATTGTCCAACAGTGTTCACGGGGCACATAACGAAGAAATTCCATCCATACCATGATCATTTCTTGTTGGTTTTCATCGACGACATCTTTCTGTAATCATCGTCTGATGAAGTGTACATTTAACACTTGAGGATTATTCTGAAAACACTCCAAGTGCACCAATTATTTAGGAATCTCTATAAGTGTGAGTTCAGGATATAAAAGGTCCAAATTATTGATAACGTCATCTTAGAGGCTAGAGTTACATTGGATCCAACAATGATCGAGGTAGTACATTCTTGGGATGCACCCAAGAGTGTTACTGAGGTGCAAAGCTTCTTTGTATTTGAAGGATACTATAAGAGGTCTGTACCTGATTTATCTAGAGTAGAAGAAAAAATGACATCCATGTTGAAGAAGGGAAAACCCATCCTATGGTCATAGAGATGCCATCAGAGCATTCAATAATTGAGGGAGATCATGGCTAGCACTCTCATCCCGAGTTTTATAGAGGGGGGTACTGACTATATGGTTTACTGTGATGCATCAGGGGTCAGAATCAGTTGCGTCTTGATGAATGATGATGCATTTATATCTTATGGCTGATGAAAAATGAGGTCCCATGAGAAGAATTATGCAAATAATGACTTGGAGATGGCATCATTAGACTTCACATTAAAGAAGTGGAACTCTACATGATTGGTGAGTTGTTCAATATTTTCTCAGACCAAAAGTTCATAGATATATCATTACAAAAAAAGAATTTTAATTCAAGACATCGATGTTGGCTAGGGTTCCTCCTGGAATATAACATTGATATAGTATATACTCTTTGGAATGGTAACATAGTGGAAGATGCACTTGGCCGGATATTGAATTCACAGCTACTGAATTAGGATTCAAAGAAGTTATCCTCACTTCAGATAGCCTATATTGATAGAGATGATAAAGTATACCCCTATTCAATTTTAGTAGTGCATCCAATCCTTCATTGAGTCAGTAATGCATAACTCAGAGACAACAACTTGAATACTACAAGTGGTCAAATATAATCAGGCCATACACCTAATTGTTATTTTGATGGTGGGGAGCACACTATCATTTTTAGAGGATGTTTAATTGTACCATGTTACAAGGAGATGAGGGTGATAAGAGAGTTCTATGCATCCCCCTTTGTAGTACATCCATTCATGATGAAGTTGTATCAGGACCTCTAGATTTAGTACTTGTGGCCATGGATGAAGAATGTTGTGTTAATGTTTGTTTCTAGTTGGTTCCTTTTCCCAACAATTGAAGGCCTAGAACAAGGTACAAGTAGGCTTGACCCAACCCCTAGAGATACCAGAGTTGAAGTGAGAATGTATAATTATAGACTTCGTGATGAGGTCTTCACATGAGTCCATAGTTCATGATAATATCTTGGTGATCATTTACCAACACACCTAGTTGGCAAACTTCCTTGCTATTTCAGAAAAGGGTTTGTTAGAGAGCGTCGTAAGGCTACATGTTCAGGTGATCGTGTGACTTCATCGGGTTTCGTAAATGATAGTCTCAGAACATGAAAAAAAACATCACATCCCAGTTGTTGAAAGGATTGATGGAGGCTTTCGGGACTCAGCTTTGCTTGAGCACAGTTTTTCACCAGAAAATAGATGGAAAAACTGATCAGACCATTCAGACCATAGTGGAAAATTTTTCATGCATGTGTCCTATATTTTGGTCATAGTTTAGAGGACCACCTACCCATGGAGTATTTCTCACACAACAACAGTTATCAACCCACCATTGGTATGGCACCTTTTGAGGCGTTGTATAGACGACCATACCGATCGACCTAGTGTTGGATAGATCCAGGAGAGCCAGCAGTCATGGGCCAATATATTGAACGAGCTACCACTAAAAAGGTGTAGGTTATACGAGAGTGGATGAAGTATTCTCAGAGGCTATAGAAGTCCTATGTTGATAGGAAATTATGACCACTATATTTACAAAAGTGTTACAATATAATTTTGTGAGTCTCACCATGATAGGGTGTACGAAGATTTGGTGAAGGCGATAAAATCACACAGAGGTTTATTATACCATTCCTCATACTTATGTGGATTTGAAATATGTCTTAATGCTTGGAACTACATCTGCAGTTGAAGAGGGTTCATGATCTCTTCCACGTATCTCAGCTAGGAAGATTCATGCATGACCCATCTCACCTCATCGACCATGGTGAAATAAAGATTGATTATGGGGGGACTTTTATCGATTACCCTGTAGAGATATTGGATCAACAAGATCAGATATGTTGTGGGTGGTCGATACCTCTGGTGGTCATTTTGTGGCAGCATGGGAATTTCTAGGAGATCACATTTGAGAGAGAGGCTCATCTGTATGCCCATTATCCCTCTTTGTTTATGTAACCTTGTTTGGATTTTGTGGAGGTAATGATTCAAGGTAGGGAAAATTTAATAACCTAGATTTTTAAATAAAATTTTTCATAGTTTATTGATGTGAATGTGAGACCAGGATATGAGAAGACACGTGATTCATAGGGTTGGGGCTCACAGAAAACTTTTCTAAACATTATTTATATATGTTATGTGGACATGAGAGCTTGTTTTTTATCTTTTGAACCACTCTTCAGATTAAAAATCCAAGGACACCTTTGAATCCAACATATTGGGTTTATCATAAGGGGGTCCTAACATTTGTCAACAAAGGTCGAACAAGAATGATTTCAATTCAGAAATTTTTTTATAAAAAAAATAAAACAAAATTATTTTATTTTCTATATCTATGGAGTGGCAATGCGGCGTAACGGAAGTCTAGTGGCAAAACGGTTACAGGACAATAAATGACCCATTACCCTTTGAATGTGTAATCTAACTTCTCTTGCGGTTATGGAACACTATTAATTTCAGTTCATCAATGTTCCACATTAATGAACACAACGTTGACAGGGTTTTAATTAATTATTACCATTCATTGGAAAATGAAAGGAAGAAAAGTAATAGATCCTCTGACGAAACACTAACATATTTTTTTCCTCAATGATGAACGGCAGATGCCGTTGAAGAAACACCTAGAGGATGAGACCAGATTTAGTGAGCGGTGAAGAGCACCTTTGAATAAAATAATGATGACAATAATGAATATGGTTCCGTCGATCTTCCTCAGCTGACGTCTCATCGAGATATTTGTTTTTGTTTTTGATATTTTGGTATTCCTCCTTCACCATTCTTGATTTATAAGAAAAAATTGGATCAACTGATCAACGGGATGATCCACGAATCATTCATTAATCATGGGAGGTTGATGCAGGGTTAATAGTCGGGTGTTATTTTTAAATTCATTGATTGTTTTTAACACCCATTGTTAAAGAACTAAAGTTGGTGGTGTGTGAAAATACGAACAAGTCCTAAACCCTATTCTGATCTTTTTGTTATTGGTTTTCCCATGCATGGTCAGGAAATGTGACGACATGTTAGAAATAGGTGTCATGCAGTGGCGGCGGTGACCATAAAGGCTCGTTGGTGGAGAAGACACCAATAACATACCACTGGAGCAGAGATGGGGGCCCACAGAATAAACCTTCGGTTCCCCATGCTGGTGGTGGAAGGCAGTGGCTGAAGTAGGGCCATGGAAACCATCCATGGGTGGTTGGAAGATGGTTTGCCATCACACACCGTGGTGGCCGACATTAGTGGACAAGAGCGTCACCCTTAGGCACCACCAGCATCAGCAATCGTGACCCCACACCGTGCCAGGTAAGTTGGAGACTGGTCAACATCCTGGAAGACCATTGCACGCAGTGGGGTCGTGGAAAAAAATACATATGAAACGGCACCATGTCTGTGAGGCCATCTAAAAAAAATCCCCATTCAGGTGGACCAGGTCGGATGTGGGCTGACAGAATTTGAAGGACCTACAACCTAGTGGGCCAGTGTTGGTGGGCTGACCCACCTAGAAGTCCGGGCCAACCATGACACTTGCACGTGACCCATCCGGGAAGACCCCGATTGGCTGAAACCATTGAATCAGGATGAAGCATAACAGGCCAGACCCGGGCGGGTCAGGTAGGCCTCGATACCTGTTGCATTGGGATGACCTGAGCAAGTCAGACTTGGCTCGGACCTAACCATCCCTCAAATAACGAAACACCACTGGGTGTTTGTTTGACACACCATCAGTGGAATTAGGACCCATTTTTGCGAATTGGTCCATTTGACATATTTCAGCTGGCCCGACCGAGATAGGCTGATCTGAGTTACGATAACCCCCATTCCATGAAAAGGGGTGTAACTAACAGAACATTCATCCGATCAATGTGATGTCTTTGGAAAAAGGTCACCTTTGATAAGGTCGTACATCAAAGGTACTCTATATTAGTTTTTTTTGGAATTTGATGTGTGACCCGGGTTAGATCAGACATGAATCCAAATGGGTCCTTTTTACAAAAGTGCCAAAGTCTCACACACCGGGCATCCGATCGACGCACCATCTATCATTATGGGACCCCTATAATGGTGAAGTCCCTTGGGAATTATTTATGTAGGACTTAATACAGGTTGAAATATAACTGATATATTGAGGATCATATTCTTTTAGAGATCATGTGTTCTTCATGTGGGAATTCTGTTGTTTGTTGTGAAATGAAGAAGAAGAGCGAACAATACAATATAGTATTAATAATTCTAGAGTGAGACGATCAAGCTGTATGACTAATCTTCCCAACCACTGTAACCATGACCAATACAGTTCAATACCAGTGACCATTACGGGTCCGCATTAGCGACCCATAAAGGTCAGCATACAATGACCTATACAGGTTTTTCTAAGAGTTACTACGAATTTGATGATCTAGATTTACTACTTTTCCTTATTATCCCAATAACCATGAAGTTATACCATTAGAGAGAAATTTATCCTTTTCTATTTGCCTCATGATTTTTTTCATGCTTCTGAAATTAAAATTGTGGTATTTATTATGATGTTTTTATTTTCAGATTACTGAGAGACCATCCAGGGTCTCGGGGTCCCCTACCGAGTTGTTATACACACCCATATATGGTCTCTACCCACACATGTGGGTATGGAGAATAAAACTGATGCTCTGAGTGAGACATTGGTGGTTTGGGAATTGGTAGATCTTGGTGTGATAGGTGCAAGTAAGACAATATTTTTCAATATAATACTAAAAGCTACTACCCTCCTGGTTGGGTTATTTGGTAGAAGAAACAACTATTTTGTTTATTTTCAGTTTATAGGGCTTGAATTCCGACCAACTGATTTCAGTTTATACTTATACTTTACAATAGTGGTTATAATTTACAATTTTTGGTTGTTTAATTTAGTTAAGATTTTTTAGTGTCTACAGATCTCTATGGAAATTCATTCTTTGTTTGTGAGAAGCCTTTAGTTTCTAGTCCCCATATACTAACCAATGGAAGGAGAGTGAGGGGTAGTTAGGTCTTGGCCCTGTCAGATGGTTCATGACAGTAAAACCCATAAATTCAAATTTAATATCGAATCAAAAGAGATTTGGTGAATGACAATGATCCTTGTTTCCCTCTTAGTTAGACTCTTCCCGGGGATATGCATTGGTAAATGTATATTCTTATTATGAACCATTTTTAAGGTTACCAAATAAAATACACATAAGAATATATGTTATAAAATAGGCCACAGATAACATAGATTTGAAATTAGGTTATCACAATTTAGGATATAATATTCATATACGTGTTTATTCTTATAAGTTCATTGTTTCGATTTTTATCTTCTTATTAACTATGTATTCAAACCCCATAATTGTATTTTTTTATATTAAATATTGAAGGAGGAATACAATGAACAACTATTCTCTCTCTTCCTGTAGAACTATGTGGAGATATTATCCCGAAGTTATGATCATATGAATTTGAAACTTTTTCAATTATCCTTGTTACATGGAAAGAACATTATAAGGAAACCAATACCTCGAGCATTGCATTATTATTTAATGAATCAAGTATCATATATTTGAGAATATTGTTCTCTCAAATTAAATTATATGCTAATCATGAGATGTACCATTAGTTTCTTTTCAAATATTTTTCTTTATATAAAAATTATGATGCACTAAATGATTTTATAGATTTTATAGAAGAGGATTCCCTCCAAGTAGACTATATGGTTGAAATGATAGATTTATGTCTTTGGGGAAACAAAAAAACTGGATTACCAAAACCATATTTTGAAATACACGACAGAGAATCAACAAGACATTTTTATTGAAAACTTCTTCTAGATGTTGTCTCAAAATTCTATACAAGAAATACATTTATCACGACTTATCACTGCCCACATCGATATAATCCATGATGGAAGTATAGTTTTTTTCTAATTGAAGTAAATGACATTTAAAACATCCTGACGTACTATCATGACATATGAACCCTTTCTCCTTGGATGAAATTCTAACAAGAAAAACTTAATAATTTATTGAAGTGAAAAAGGAAAAGAAGCATAACATTTTTTCGAATAGTTTATGAAAAGGAAATTTCAAGGGTGAAATTTATTATGCAGGGAATATTGTAAGTATGAAAACTTTTATGAATAACATTCCATTTATTTTAATGTCTTATAGAAAACACATACACTCGTTTTTTTGTTTTGTTTAAGTCACCATTACGTATCATTAACATTGATAATATAACCATTGAATTGAGATCACATGACTAGTACAAATATAAGGTTTTATCAAATCATTTTTGACATAAACATATGAGGTGATGACATCATCCTGTAATCTAGGGTAGTACGAAGATCAATTTTCATAGCACAAAAAAGTGGTAGCATCCCTAGGCATCGCTCTTGACCATGCCCAAGATGATATTCAGCATGTTAATCATGAATAGAATCAGATATGGTATAATTTTATGTAAATAGTGAAAACCACCTGGGAGATGTTATCTGAGCCACCCCAAGAGTCAGGCACTGTTGTACACCTTACCCTTATATCTTATGTTGGTGTTATAATAGGTTATATTACAAGGCATCAATTACATTTTTATTAATCGATTTATAAATATAATTTTTATTCAATCAATTCATTTATAATATTAGTTTTCATAGAAATAAAATAAATTAGACAAATTGATTTTTTCGGTAAAATGCTACATTATATAAATGTATAAATTATTATATTAAATAAATTTTTCATTAAAAATGTTATTATAACAGTGTTATAAGAACACTCTTTTTAATTATATGTGAAAATTATATTTATTGTTTTTACACTATAAAATATTGTGTATCATTTTTTATAAGAATATTATTTGTATACGATAAAACATTAATTTTGACTTTTAATTTATGAATTTATATTGTTTAGTTTATTAATTATAAAAATAATTAATATTTTTATTAAATATTATTATGAAATTACTTTTATGAATAATAAATAAATATATACTTTTTATCAACTAAATTTTATTTTTTATTAATGTTTAAAAACTATTTTGTTCAAAACTAGTGAAATTTCAATAAGTATCAATTTTTATTTTAATATAGAAAATTCAAATATATTAAAAGTAATTTATATAAAATAAATAATGTTTTTGGAATCAGGATGTAGAAATTATCCAATGGTGAATTTTTCGTAATTTTCGAAGACAATAGAATTTTTGGGTTAAAATTAAATTCAAAATAAATATATAATGTGTTTTATGAAAACATAATTACACAATAGTGATGTAATAAATTACTATAAAAGGGTTAGTCATCCAATATATGTGCCTAATATTTTAATATGTTTTGTACTTAGCCTTATAAAATATTTTTTACCACTCATATTTGGCAGAAACCATAGACATAAACCATGGGATTGTTTCTGGTTTTGATTAGTTTAATGTGTAATATCCAAAACCTAAATAATAGATAATTCCCCCTATTTTACTATATAATCCCACACATTCTATAATTAACCATAAATAAAACTATTTTAATATTTACCAAACTCTGACCCATACATCCTATAGACCACCAAAAGCACACCTAAGATCTACAGAATCATCTCTCAAGCCTTTTTGATTACACTACATAGATAGGGATCCTCACTCTCCTACAATTATTTAAAATTATTGAATCTTATTTGAATGTAGTTCTTGTAATTCATGTTGTTTATTTATTCACCATTTTATAAAAAATTATCTTTTTTCAATTTGCTATTATTTTTTAAGGGCTCATTTAATCCTCCTCATTTGGACCCATACCTTAGCTGTTACAATGCCAAATTTTCATTATGGATTTCCCTCTTCTTATTTCTATTCATGAAACAATGTTAAATTATGATTCTTATGTTACATGTTTATATTTTGGGTTTTGATTTTCCAGGACACTCATATTTTCCATTTGATGTATATACGATAATATATTCTTTACACTCACATCAAGTGCGCCTATGATCATTTAAGCACACCCATAACCAAGCCAAATATTTTCATGGGATTTCATCAATTCCCTTTTTTGTTGTATTTTCATTATGTTGTTATACACTTTTATTTTCCATAAAAATTGTTATATTATGGTTTTTGACCTCCCCATACATTCCTCTTTATGTTTTAATGATGTTATACCTCTGTATATCTCATTAATCCCTCCCATGTACACCCATTACCATACCGAAATTTAGTACGAGTTATTAAATTTCCCATGTTTCTTCATGTTTATTTATTATGTTTTGCCTTCAATTTCCAAATTCCATGTGTTGGGAAATATATACATATGATTCCCTTACTGTCCATTTCGTGTACATATGATGAGAGGCCAATTTCCCTGTCATCAATCATTTTTATGAATTTTATGTCACATCGTTTGTCTATAGAAATTTCATAACAATTTTCCATGCCAAAATAATCCTGTTGTGAATACCATGCCCATTTATCTATCAAGGGTACAAAAATTTAGTCACATATACTTATTGATTATAAAATTTATAGTATTTATTCCTCATTATGAAATAATTTAACAAAAGGTGATGTTGATTATTCTATGTTAAAAGATCCATTTGGTACACATATTCAAAAAATAAATTTTTTATAACAGTTGTGAACTGATAGCACAAAATTGCATTGTGTAATGTTTAGTATCATAATATTTTATATTAAATGAGTTTTTAATCATGCCAGTTCACGTGCACTGATGTTTTACAAATAATAATTCCTATAAAACGGCGGTTTAGTGAAGATAATTTATGTGCAATGAGGGTTTAAAAAAACTAATCCAGGTACAATGAGCCTTGGCCCAGGCTAATATCACATTGTACGCTGTTGAAAAATTTCCATATTATGATAATCATGTTATATCACGCCTATATGATCATGTTTTTGTTGATCTACATTGATATTCCTATAGCTTAAAATGTATTGTACTCTTCATGTTATTCCTTGATTAATCTATTACTGGTCGGTATAACTCACTCTTTTTTTATTTATGTTGACTTGTTATCCCATGTGATGCTAAGTATGAGGGGATGTTTTCATCATGTAAAATATGTTTTAAATAATGATGTTTTTTATGTCTTAAGTTTTCATGTAATGTTCCAAATCCCCAAATACACTAGACCTATGGATCCTCGAAGATGTCTTAATTAAAGGCTTATGTAATAAATAATGTTTAAATATGAAATAATGATTATGGTTATTAGATTAATAGGGCCATATGTTACTCAAAAGCTATGTGACTACATGGAATAGAGTCTACAACAATCCCACAATGAGATAAATCATATCTAGTCTATAAAATGACAATTTACTTGTAATGAGTTGTTGAGTTATGAATATTATTGTCTGATGTTACTTACGCATGGTGGTAATCATCATGATAAAAATCAAAAAGTTGGGTAAAATATATATCTATAAGTAAAATTTATGTTGAGACATCTAATGATTTTATTCACTTTCTAGGGATCACATTTTTTAAAATGATAACTACAAGATCATTGATTTAGACATATATCCTATAGTTTTAAGTGATGTGATCGTAAGAGATTATATGCCATTTTGGGACATGTATTTTTGTGGTTATGATTATGTATGGCTTCTAAGAATGATAAGTATTCGATTACATTTTAAATGAGTATTATGGTTTTATAAACATTATGTGATCATTGAGGATAAATGATATTTTTTTTGATTTCCATCCTAATTATTGGAATGTTAGGAGGATGAAATTATGTTTATAATATTGAAATATATCAACTAAATATATTTAAATATGTTCATATACATGAATGTAATTCCTCACCTCTTTGGAAGGTATTGTAAATGAATAAAATTATTCATTTACTCTTCTATCAAAGTAGATATTGGCCTTTTAACCCATCATAATTTTATGGTTTTGTGATTGTTAACTATGTCATGTTCATATTCTATATAAAAATCAATAATATATTGATAGAAAAATTTCAAATTAATTTCCATGATTTCCAACATTGAACCCCAAAAAAATGTATCTCAGGTGAACTCTCTACATTATTTTCTCTCTGATTAAGTGGAATTCAGATTGGCCCTTTTTCCAAGGTGTGAGTTCAATAATGATATTTGGTAAATTGAATCCTCTAGTTATCAATAATGATATCATGTTAGAAGGGAAAAATTTATAAAATGGTGGGAAAATGAATCATCATGAGTTTTTTTAAATAGAAACACTCTGTTTGATTGCCTACATGGAATTCCAAATCATGCTTCAATGAAAAACAAAATATTATTAATTATTATGGTAGTGGTCACCTATCTATTATAATAGATGGAATGAATAATAATAATATAATAATGACAATATATTTGACACATAAATATATAATTAATTATCTTTTGACCAATTAATAATAAATTAACATCATACCATTTTTAGAATAAAATTAAATGTTTTCATAAAAAATATCTACAGGTGAACATTTGTGTTCTATAAAAATATATAATAAAATAACTATTGATGGATTATGTTAATACAATATATATATATATATATATATATTTAATATAATTTTTAAATTTCATCTTATTTTTTTTCTAAACACGATATAAGAAGAAGTCATATTTATTGGATAAAAGAATTATTTTTCAAAAAATGTATATTGGTTTCCTTTTGATAGAGTAGTTTTCTTAAATATAGTTTTTCAAACATTTAAAAATTATTTTTGAAAAAAACCACTTAGTTTATATATTACTATCAATTTTTTACATTGGTTTATGTTTTAGTATTTGTATTATAAGATTCATCTGAGGATGAATAGGGAAAAATTTTGTATTTTAATTTAAAAATAATTTTTTACTCATTAATTTATATAGAATGATTAAAATATAGATTTGTTTTAAATTATATTTAGATTTATATTTTATCATTTAATACTTTTATGGTAATTGTAATAAATTTCAAATAGAAATTTTAGATAAAACCCTTTCAATCTTTTATATGTTTTTATCTATTAAAACCCCCTTTCCTGGATATGCCAACATGAAAATCTTTATTATTTGATGAAAATTATGTGTCCTGAATTTTAGAAATTGGATTACATAATTGTAATAAGAAGTTCCAAATTTATTAAATATTATTATTTTCATTTTGATCAAAATATAAATTGTATCGTTGGTAAATTGTTTACCATGGTTAATGTCATATAAGGTAAATATTGTAAATATATTTTTATATGTATTATAAAATTAACATAACACTTTTCATAATTGAATTTTATGAATATTTTTTTCCCCTAATAATTAATTTTTAAGTCATTGGACCATTTTATATCCTTTTGGATGAAAAAATAACCTGTATTATTTTTAATTCAACAGAATGTCAATTTTGACATGCTTTTGTTATTGAAAGAGAAAAATTTTCAATATGGTGTTATATAAGTTTGATTTTCGACTAAAAATATTTTTTATAAAGTTGAATTTTTTAACATTATGATAATTTTGGTATAATTTTTATTAGTAAAATAACTACATTAAATGGGGACATAATGATGAAGTAATAGTTGATTATTTAGTGGATGAATCGAATAAATGATACTAAAATTATTATAATAAATATAATGATATATAATTAATATAATAAATGAATTATGTGGAATAATATTAAATATTATGGTTTATTTTAAATAATTTTGGTTGATATCATGTTGTTATGATATTTTTATAAATTATGTGACGAATAGTGTCAAAATTGACATTAACAATAATTTAAAATAAATACAATTTAATTAAATGATAGAAAACTCATAAAAAATAAAATTCATATAAATAATTGGTAATATTCTTAAAATTCCATCAATTAATCATTTATTGGTCTTTCTGCATTATATTGTATTTATATTAACCCTCATAATGTCAATTACATGATATCACAAATAAAAAAAATATTGTTAAATAAGGGTTACAGCTAAAAGATAAGGATTAAAAATTAGTCAAAAGATATATAAATTTATTTTTGGAAGGTATTCAGACCCAATATCATCCTATATTCTAAATTTATATGTTTGGAGCAATTGGGACTGTAAAAATAATTAATATTTATTTAATTTTCTATAGATTTCTAAGACTGCACATCCCCTCTCTTTTTAATGGAAACCAATTATTCTCTTTTCTTAACAATTTTTTTTGATCATCCAATATCAAACCAAATAACACCCTGTAATCCTTACCCACATTATAGTGGAATTATTTTTGGTATAAATCCCTCCTTATATATATTAATATGTTAATCAATGTAGATCATCTAAAAAAATGTATCATTTTTAATTAAGTTATTCTAATATATTTCTTCTTCCACTTCCTTCAAATAATCTTACACAAGGTTGAAATAATATCACCAGTATCAAAAATATAATGAGAGGTATTTTTCTAATATCATCACCTGAATAAGTATCCACTTCCATCAAAAGAGATACAAATTATCATTCATCTGTACAACCAACAACTACCTCATGAACCGATCAATTTTTTTCTCCATCACCATCTATCATAAATAGCTGTAAAGATAAATTTAATGTTTATATATGATACTAATAATATATTTATTATTATAAAGATATGATATATCTTTAAATTTCATTAAATTCTACGCATGAAAAAATGATAACTTCAATCGAGGGCACCTGTGAACTATCAACTCAATGAAGTGATGT
The DNA here is from genome assembly GCA_963277665.1 of Viscum album. NCBI lineage: Eukaryota > Viridiplantae > Streptophyta > Magnoliopsida > Santalales > Viscaceae > Viscum > Viscum album. The sequence continues at coordinate 939,000,004 of OY728143.1, read as the reverse complement.
GATTAGTTTTTCATCACCATATCACACATAAGATATATAAAATTATATTTAAAAAATAAATATCATTTTAATAATATTATTATAATTCTATAAATAATAATTAATAATTACATTACTTCAATATTTATCAGTGAAAAATGGATTCATTACTCATGTATATGTACGACATAACATATCCTTGATTGTAACATAGTTTATTTTTTATATCAATATGTAATTAATGGATTTAAAAGTATAATTTATTAATAAAATTTATTCTTATGTGATGAATATTATTCTTGATATGATGGAATCATGACCACTTTGACTATAGACATCATACTAATGTTATCCGGGACTCAGGTACTGAATATCATCTTGAAGTCGAATGTGAACATAAATAATTAAGTAATTCTTTAAAATGATAATATTTTGAATTAAAGGAATAATAAATTAGAATCAAATTTATATAAAGTAAATAGTTAAGCATATTTTATTATTCAATAATATGAATATTTTATTTGATGAGTTAGACTCATTTTATAGGACTACATCTCAATCTCATTTCATTGAGCGTATCTTGTTGTTATACAACCAACTTCATTTGTGAAGAATATATAAAGCCCCATATACATATCAAATCATTAATTAATAAAGTATTATTTTTATTGTCTTTTAATGTTACTCCTTCATGTGGATAATGATTTAAAAGTTGAAAATAGTATATGACAATTTGAATGGTTAATGATTTAATTTGAAAATATTTCTTCCTTGTCAATATTCTTGATATTATATGAAATATTTTTTGATCTAAAAGTATTATAATAATAATTTTAGTAATAATATAATTTTCATTAAAATGTTTTAAAAATGGAATATTTTTACATGTTTTAAACATAATGTGCTGAAAAACAACTAAAGGAAGGTTATTTTACTAACTTATACAGTGACACTTACTTTTCTTCTTTCATGGATAATATTTTTCATTAGAGTGATTTAATTTATCATAAAATGTAAAAACCATATTTATATGTTTTGGGTATATTGTTACTGAAGATGGGGTTTTAATGAAAATGGGGTTTTATTATTGAAAATGGGATTTAAATTGTAAATGATATTTTTATATGAAAGTGTTTTTCATATGGAATTAAAAGATTTATTCAATTGATTTATGATTAATGTGTTTTATTCATCAAATGCTTATGGAGGTTTATATGAAATGGGTGTGCCGGATACAACTTATATAAAAGGTTTTATCCCTATTTTAGCTCTTGGGTGATCCCAATATAGATTATATGAAGGGATGATACCCATTATAGCTCATGAAAAATATGTGATCTCAATATAGATTATACGAAGGGTTAATCCCCATTACAGCTCAAGGGTGATCCCAATATAGATTATACAATGGGTGACCCCAAAAATTGTCCTACAATTCGTTAACGAATAATAATAATAAATAAGGAATACAACAATATATTTATTCTAATTGAATTGTTTATGAAAGTGTTATATGTATATTATACATTATGTCATATGAAGGATATTAAATTTCATTTTATTAATTTTAATGATTTTATTTTGTGAGAACATATGTTGTTTATTAATTTTTTTTCATTATCTAAATTATCATTAAATGTTTTTTCATTTCATTCACTATACTAATAATTTATTTATTTACCTTAAATATCTTATTGTGATCTTACATTTTTTTAATTTTTTCCTTGGGTTATTGGATTCTTCGTGACAAGGGATAAGGATAAGATTAAAATTGCGACGTCTTATTATGTAGAGAACCCATGTATTATTCCAGAATGTTTTAATTGGGTAAAAATGGAGACTATTTAAAAGTGTGTAGTTATAATATATGTGTTTAAATTGTTAGAGTTTATCCTAATTCTCTAAAACTCTAAACAGAAAAGATACTCGAATGTGAATAATAGATTATAAAATAAAAAATATATATTTTTAGGATGTGGAAATATAATTTGAGTAACATACTAGGTAGATAAATATTAATATATTTTTTGAATTTATTAATATTTTTGAAATAAATATTTATTTTACTTTATACGGGATTCTATGTTTGATGGCGTACCTGATACGCAACAATGGGTTTCTTTGAAAACTTATTTGCAGAGTAATAATTTAATATATTTTTAAATTTATTTAATTCCTAGCCATTGTAATAGAGGGAATGAATAAAAATAACTACAATATGATAATAAATCATTATTAAATTTTTTTACATTTTTTCAAAAAAATATTAAGGTATAAAATAAGAAAATATCTGATTTCAAGCATAAAAACTATAATAGTTTGATTTACCACCTTTTATTAGAGAACTCTCTTTAAAACTATTTTTTTTCACTTTTATCTTTTCTATTTTACAATATAATATTCATATTTAAAATTGGGACATCCAAATAACTGTTTGATAAAATTTTGGTATATTTTTGATAATGTTTATTTTTTAATGAATAGTGAAAATACTGAATTTTAATTCAAAACAGCCTTTTAATCTAATTTATTTATATGGATAGATTTTGTTTTTAATTTTTTTTAATGTTTAATTAGATTATATTTTTACTGTTTAATTAAATTATGGTCATTGTATGTAATTCCACATTGAAATAGGACATGAATATGTATCTATATTTTGATAGTTATTATTTTTTAAAAACAAGCTTTTTATTTTGATAGCAGGAATTAATTGTAAATTAATTTCTACTAGTTATGTGTTTTGCATTTGGAAAACTGGATTCCATATTCAGAATTAGAATGTCCAAATTTTTTAAATAGATAACTTTTATTTTTTGACATTTTAAATATTTACTATAGTAAAAAATATATTTACGATGGTAAAAGGGTAAATCTGGTAAATAACGGTAAACAAATGTTATTATTATAAAATAAAATTCTATAACATTGTCCTAATCCTATTATTTGATATGGTTCTGACCATGGGATTCCTTGTGTTAATTTTGGAACCCCATGGAGCCACATAATTGTGATAATGACACATTATTTTATTTTACATAATGTAAAGAAAAAAATAACATAGAAAATTATCTTTTAGTTAATCAATTTTTACAAAGGGTTATTTGATTTATCTTTTTGACTATAAATTTTCATTGAAAATCAAAAAATATTTCATACATCATGGTATTTTTTTATAATTTTTAGAAATCAAATAAATAAATTTAATTTTGACACAATAACGATGCAGTGTTTATGTCATTAAAAACGATTTAAAAAAATAATATCATAAAGATTAAAATAATATCTAAAACATGTCCTATTTTATTTGTATGGATTTATTTCTACCATTATTCTTCTTATATTTGGGTTTAATACGTTTTGGACCTTTAGAAATCCGAAAATCATTATATAATAAAATAATATTTTAACACTTTCCTAAAGAGCCCCTCCACCCCCTTATAAAAAGACATCAACTCTAACCCATTAATCACACATTTAATGAATCTTGGATCATGAAAAACCATCCCAAATAATTTCTCAATATCCCTTTCTTCCACCTAGAATAATTAACTTAGGTAGAATTCACTTCAAAAAGTCCTTTTTGTTCAATCCAAAAAGAGATACCCGATTTAAATGTAACATCTTCTCTTATGTTATTTTGTTTTATTTTCCTTCTCCAACCCCCAAAAAACTTTTTATTATTTTCATTTATAAGAATCGCAGTATAGTAAAAATTTAGGATATTGTTACGAAATGTAATCAAACTACACTTGCAAACACCTCTATCTAATGGGTAAAGAACATACTATTTCTGTGGATAGAAAACTAACGCATCCGAAAACAATGATTGTTCAATTATCTCGTATTGCTTATCATGGTGGACATTAAGTATAAACTCTATTTATATATGATATATATTATGTTTATGTTTTATTTATTCATCATTATGTTTAATTTATAACATACCATTATGGTTTCCATTATGGGTAAACGTGATAATTTCATTTGAGGAAGTACAGACTACTTCCCACTCAATGTGATATAACTCGTAAATTCCATATTTGGGATGTATAAAGGATAAATTTAATGATATTGTATATGATATTATAATATAATTATTGTATATCTGTGTATTATTATGTTCTTATTCCCTTATAATATGAAATATAAATAAATGTTGTGTTAATGCGAACATACGGCTTAACATCTCCATGAATGGTGTGTTTCATTTCATTCCTCCAAATATTATGCACTATTGTAAATAAATTTATATTATAGATATATATGATATATATGATATCTAAATATTGAATATCATTCTGTATATAATGATCTTTTGACCACGTGAACAACTTGTAATTATAGGTAGTCCATTATTGTCTCAATGACCAAATATCGACCAAATGACCATTATAAGCATAAATGATTACATAATTTTTATAACAAGTCAATAATTGATATAAAAAGAAATAATAAACATGAAAAATGTTATTCAGAAAGTATATATTTAATTTAATTTGTTATTCATCAAATTAAAGAATGAGCATGTCTAGTAGGGCATGAGGTAAGAGACTTTGTCACAATCTCTTTTCATTTAGGCATATTTTGTATTAATACCCTAAATTATTTTATACATTGTATAAACACCATTGAATTTTCATTTCATTCAAATGAAAATAAATTTATACGAAGCGATTTACTAAATTTCAAAACAAATATTTTTTAAACGTTCATGGTAAAAATGAAATTTCTACCACCGCAAGTATTATTTGATCTATAGATTCCGTAACAAGACGTAATGTTTTTAAAAGGAAAATAGGTACCATATAATTTTCTACATATTTTGGTATTGAATTTTTTTTATAATTGATTAGTTATGTCAATATATTTAAATGATATATTGTGATAGAAATATGGAAATGGTATCATTTCTTTATGTTTGTTTTATGTGTTATGATTATGTTATGGTTCTTGGGAATTTTTACATACACAGGAGGTTCAGTGATAATCCTAGGGCAGGTGATCCTGAGATAGATCTCCAATGCATTGGGTAATCTGAAAGAGGTAATCCTGAATGTTCCTCTTAATAGATTTAGGGAATATATTTTGATTGTTATTCCAAATATGACTCCTTATATATCTATGAAATCTACAATGTAATTATGTTATGGATGCCATAAGTTGACATTATGATTTACGATTTCTATGTGATAAACATAAATATAATGATTTCATGAGGTATGTTAGAGAGCTTATGTTATATATCCAATGCTTAACTATTGTTTTCTTTCATTGTTTATAACCCTTAATAGATTTTTATGCTTATCCCATGTTTTGAAATGCATTTCAAAGTAACTAAAGAAGAATAGGGCCATGGATAGGATCGAGGAAAAGTCATGCTGTCTAAAACATGTGATTAGACATTAGTATTTTTTTCAAGAGTTTTTATTTTATCAAAATTTGGAAAATGAGTAGAAGTGTCTACCTTTTAAATTTTTATATTTAATTTTATAGTTATGACCTATGTATCTAAAACTATAAACTTAAAAAAGATCATTAATGTGAATTATTCATTTAATTAAAGATTATTAAATTCTTAAGGGTGGGTCCTTATATTTTGTATCAAAGGATGGTTTAGATTACTTTAGGAGATAGTGTATTGTTAAATTGATATCCATAAAATATTTATGTTAAAATTGAAATGATATTGAATTTAGATATTACCATATTTCTTAGCCTGAGATATTTCTATGTTCAGAATGGTTTTCCATAGAGGAAATAGAAAATCTATGATGGGACGACATAAGGAGGAAAAAGTCATCCAAATTAGCAACCTGAGATGGTCAGAATTGGAATTGAACAATTTTTTAATGTGATGAAATTATTGAATTTGGCTATAAATTGTGGTGTTATCCATGCCAATGATCATCTAGATCATCCACAGAGAAGCATGTTAGTAGTGGAACATTTCAGAGGCAACATCCCCCATCATTTAGATGAATTTATAATTCAGTGTTATCTAAAGGGTGTATTAATGCATTGGAGAAAATTATTGATGCCATGGGGTTTTTATAACATCAAAAGGTTATTCTCTTTGTATAGCATTTTGAAGATGAAGCAGATCAATGGTGGAAATTGTGAAAAATATCAGGGATATTTAGTTGATTGACTCTCTTGATTGGTATGAAATCAATGGTTTGTTTCTTGAGAAATATTTTCTTAAGGCAGTTCATCATAGGATGAAAACAAATTCCTGGAATTGAGGTATAAGGATGATTCAGTGAATGCTTATGAAAAAACATTCACTCGACTGGAAAGGTATGCTCCAAATTTCATATGAGAATATGATAGTAAAATCATCTGTTTTTACTCAATAATAAAGGAAAAGTATCGAAGGGAATTATATTCTCATAAGATAAAAAGTTATGAAAAACTTGTTCGATGTGTGGAGAAGAAGGATATTGAAATTGACGATGATCAGGAGTTCTTTGAAAAACAACAGAATAAGAGGTCAAGGTGGCAGACAAAAGGGAAGAACTCTTTAAAAAAGTCTGATGGTAAGAAAATTATGTTTACATCTTGAAAAAATTGAGGAAAAATAGCATTCTAGGGAATGTGTTTTTATTTCAGGTAAGTTCTACTGATGTGGTAAAATAGGACATAAGGCTGGTAATTTCACTGATATATAACATGGTAATGGTAAGATAAAATCTTATTTACAATTAGTAAAATGTTTAAAGTGAAATGAAGTTGATCAATATAAAAATGAGTGTCCAATGAAGAACTCAACAGAGGGATGGCAAACAAAAAACAATAAGAAAGGGTTGGTGATTTCCATAGAAACTACTTCTTTAGATTTTGGGCCATCAATTGATGTAGTATCAGGTACACCATTTGTTTTTTCAGATTATACCAATGTGTTGTTTGATTTGGGGTACACACATTTGTTCATTTATGAGAAGTTTCTAGTAAATTGGGAATTCCATATCTAGATATGAATCCTGAACAGATGGTAAAAACACCTGGAAAAAATAATGAACCAAAAAGTAATTATATGAACATTCTTGTCCATGTGTGCACAAAGAATCTACCTATAAACCATATTGTTTTCCTCTAATAGAGTTTGATGTTTTTTTGGGTATGTATTGGATTTATGTTTATCATGCTAATATTGAATGCAGAGTTAAAGAGGTTTCTATTCAGAATGATAATCACTTTGGTTATAGGAATGAGCCATTACGTTTGATAACATATCAAGAGGCTGAGAAACTATTAAAATATGGAAATTAATGTTATCTTGCACATATTGTTGTAAACAAATGAACTATTCTGATTATTGATGTACCATTGGTAAATGAGTACCTTGATTTTTTCTTGATGCATTTCCTGGTATTATACCTTATTGGGATGTTTAATTTACTTTTGACATAGTTCATGATGATATGACAATTTCAAAACCCCCTTATCAAATGACCCAAATTTAACTTTTAGCGTTAATGAATCAATTTCAAGATTTATTAAATAATGGTTTAATTCGACCATGAACATCACATTGGAGTTATCCAGTATTGTTTGTTAAAAAGAATAGCGGTTCAATGAAACTATGCATTGATTATAGATAATTTAATTACATCACTATTAAGAATAAGAATCATTTTCCTCATATCGATTATTTGTTTGATCGGCTCGAAGGAGCTCAATATTTTTCGATGATTGATTTGAGGTTGGGGTACCATTAGTTGAAGGTAAAAGAAGAAAACATTCTAAATACCCCATTTCTTACTATATATGGCCATTATGAATTTTTAGTTACGCTTTTTGGTTTAACTAATGCTCCTTCTATATTCATTGATATTATGAATATAATTTTCCGTGAGTTCATGGATATATTTTTGGTTGTGTTCGTTGATGTTATATTTGTTTATTCTAATGGTAATGAAGAGTATGAAATTTAATGAAGTGTTTTATTTCAAACCATAAAAGAAAATAATCTATTTGGGGAATTTATCATGTCTAACTTTTGGTTACAACAAATTTCATTCATAGGTCACATTGTCTCATAAAATGGCATAACTATTGATCATACTAAAATAGAAGTTTTTGAAAAATGGCCAAGACCCACTAATATAATTGATATCCATGGTTTTATTGGTTTGGTAGGTTATTACCAGAGGTTTGTGGGGAATTTTTCACAGTTATCTAGTCCAATGACTATGTTAACTCAAAAAGGTGTTATGTTCATTTATTCAAAATAATGTGATAATTGTTTTTAGAAATTTAAAAAAATATTGGTGATTGCTCTAGTATTTTCACTACATTCCAGATATAGTGAGATTGTACTGTGATTCGTCGTTGAAAGGACGTGGATGTGTCATTATGAAAAAGTATTATGTTATTGATTATGCTTCATGATATTTCAAACCTCATGAGTTAAATTACCCTACACATGATTTGAAAATAACAAATGTTTTTTTTTGCATTATAAAATTAGAGGCATCATCTGTATGGAGTAAAATTTGAAACATATACCGACCAACAATGTTTAATGTTTATATTCACTAAGAAAAAATAGAACATGAGACATATGAGAAGGATGGAATTAATCATGGATTATGATTTCACGATCCTTTACCATCTAGAAAAAAAATTAAGTGGTTGATGATTTGAGTCAGAAAATTAATACTTAATTTACCATGCAATGTTTGGAACAAGATACTTTGGTTTCTGGTATGATAAACATTGGAATAGAATTTTTTGGTGTAGGAAATTATTCTGTTTAGATTTAGGTGATAGTGAAATCATCTCTATTAGACATAATAGAGATAGCATAGAAGGAAGACAGTGAGTTCTAGAAAATGGATGATTTTTTCATAAGTGTAATTTTCCTGAATTTAACGTTGATAATGAATGTTGTTTTATTTTTGTAAATAGATTACGTGTGCCTTGTGATTCAAAATTGAAGAATGAGTTCTTATGTAAAGCTCATAGTTCCCCATTTTATGTTCATCCTGTCAGTACTAAGTTGTACAATGATCTTCAAAAGTATTACTGGGTGGATGGAATGAAAAAAGATATTACTGAATTTATTTTGATGTTTTTGACTGGCCAGCAGGATAAATCAGAGCAGCAGTTACCAAAAGGGATTCATCAGTCATTACCAGTTCCAGAGTGGAAATGGTAAAATATATATCCATGGACATTGTTGTGGGATTACCGTAGACATATCAAGGTAACAATGCAATCGGGGTTATCGTTGAATGATTGACTAAATCTTCTGATTTGCATCCAATTTTAGATACATTGTCTCAAGATAAAATTTCTCAATTTTATATTAAAGTGATTTTATGGATGCATGGAGTTCCTTTCTCCATTGTATTTGATCGTGATCCCATGTTTACATCTAATTTTTGGAAAGGCCTTCATATGTCGTTGAGTACTGAATTAAATTTTAGTATAGCCTTTAATCCGCAATCAGACGGGCAGTCAAAATGAACAATTCATACATTGTAGGAGAAGCTACGTGATTGATTACTATATTACAAAGGATGTTGGGACCAACATATTTCATTGGTTTAATATTACTATTACACGAGTTTTCATTCCAGTATATAGAAGGCTCCATTTCAGGCATTATTTGGGAATCTGTGCCGAACTCCAACATTTTGGGATGAAGTAGGTTAAAAGAAGTTGATGGGACCAGAGTTGGTAAAAGTGATGGAAGAAAAGGCTTAGTTGATTCAGATGCACATGAGAATAGCTCAGTGCATGCATAAACATTATGTGGACAATTAGAAGAAGGATCTTTCTTTTGAGGTAGGTGATCAGGTATTTCTCAATGTTTCTCCATGGAAAAGTTTGATGCATTTTGGTATGAATGGAAAGATGATTCTGAGGTTCATTGGACCTTATGAAATCCTATATAAAGTTGGATTAGTTGCGTACATAATTGAATTTCCTCCATGTTTGTCATTGGTACACAATTTTATTCAGGTTTCAATGTTGAGAATTTATATGCGAGATCCATCGCATGTTTTAAGTCCATAGGTTGTTCAGATGAAAGAAAATATCTCTTATGAGGAAGCACTAGTCCAAATTCATGACTGTAGAGAGAATTATTGATGAATATAGTGATTCACCAGGTAAATGTTTTGTGGAAAAACCATATCATTGAAGAGGCAATGTGGTAATTTGAAATTGCTATGAGGTATAAATACCCCCATTTATTAGATAAGTGAATAAAACTGTGAGGATGAAATATCCAAAGGGGGGAGGATGTAACATCCCCGGTAAATAAAAAATAAGAAATTTTACATATTTATTAATATTTGTGAATTAAATATTAATTTTACTTTAATGTGGATAATATGTTCGATGGCGTACCCGATACGCAATAAACAGTTTCTATGAAATCTAATGTTGCACAATTATAATTTAATATTATTTTAAATGTAGATAATACCTAGCCATTATATCGGTGGGAATGAATATATCTAGCTACAATATGATTATAGATATGTGTTAATTGTTTTTACTTTTATCTAATAAATATTAGAGGCTTAAAATAATAAATAATCTGATGTGAAGTAGTAATACTGTAAATGTTTGATTTACCTCAATTTAATGGAGAACAATCATTAAATATTGTTTTTTTTCACTTTTATATTTTCTCCTTGACAATATAATATTCTTCATTATAATTTATATAGAAAAATCATCTTTGGTTAAATTTTTTTATTTTTATGATAATGTTTATTTTTTAATGAATAGTGAAAATATTGTATTTTAATTCAAAGCTGCCATTTAATCTATATTATTTATATGGTTAGGTTATATGTTAAATTTTGTTTTAAAGGTTAATTAGTTAATATTTTTACCATTTAATCCAATGTTGGTCATTGGATGTAATTTCACATTTAAATATGACATAAACAACTGCTGATATTTTGATAGTTATAATTTCTTAAAAACATGCTTTTTTGGTTTTAACAGTGGAAATTAATTTTAAATTAATTTATGAAACTTCAGTGTTTTGAATTTGGAAAATTGGATTCCATATTTGGAATTAGGATTTCCAAATTTTCTAAAAAGGTATCTTTTTTAGACATTTTAACTATTTACTACAGTAAAAAATTTGTTAACCATGGTTAAAGGGAAAATCAGTTAAATAAGGGTATCAATGTATTATTATAATAATATATAATTATCCTAACACGTTTCATAATCCAATTGGTTGATAAATGACTATCCATGGTCATCCTTGGGTTGATTTTGGGACCCTTTGGTTCAACTTAAGAGTGATAATGGCACATTATTTTAAGTAACATAAAGTAAAGACAAAAATTACATAAACAAATATCTTTTACTAAATCAATTCATAAATGGGGTTATATAAGTTATTATTTCGACTATAATTATTAATTGGAAAAATAAAAATATATCCTACATCATTCTATTTGTTGATAATTTTTAGACATCAAATAAATAAAATTATTTTTGACACAATAATAATGTAGTGTTTACATTATTAATAAATTATTTAAAAGAATTATATTATAAGAAATATAATAAATTTAAAAACATGTATAATTCTTATAGTATGATTTTATTTCTACCATTATTAATCTTATATTTGATTTAATATGTTTTGGACCTCAACAAACCAAAAATCATTATTTAATAAAATAATATTTTTACACATTCCTAAAGAGCCCATCTCCCCCTTATAAAATGCCTCACGTATAACCAATTCCTCACACCACTCACGCCTCTTGGCAATTCCAAACCCTACACAAATAATATTATAAGATCCCTCTCTTTACCTTATGATCTTTAACATAGGCAGAAGGTACTTCAAGGAGACCTTTTGGTTTAAACCAAATGGATATATCTGATTTAAAGGTAATGTCTTCTCTTATGTTCTTTTGTTTTATTTTCCTTCTCCAACCCCTAAATTTTTTTTTCATTTCCATTATAACAATACATGTATACTCAATATACTAGTATTTTTTTATGAGTAGTATTTTAACTACAATTACACTCACATCCATGTAATGGGTAAAAACATATTGTTTTTATGGATGGAAAAATATCACCTCCCGCAACAATGATTGTTCAATTATCTAAAAACACTTCTCATAGTGGACATTAATATGGAAATATATTTATATATGATATATATTATGTTTATTTTGTCTTTATTCTTCTATATTTTCCTTTTATTGAATACCATTATGGTTTCCATTATGGGAAAAACGATAATTTATTTTGAGAAAGTGCATGTTACTGCCCCCTCAATGTGATATGGCTCGTTAATTCAATATGTTGAATGTATAATAGATGGAGTTAATGATATTATGTATTATATTATACTGTATTTATAATATACCTATGTATCATTATGTTTTTATTCCATTAAAATAAATAATTGAAATGAAAGTAGCATTCATGCATACATACAACTTACCGTCTCCATGAACGGCGCATTTGATTTCTTATCTACAAATGCCATGTACTATTATATATACATAAATATACTAGATATATATGATATATATGATATCTAAATCATGAATATCATTTTCGATATGATTAATTTTTGACCACGTGAACAACATCTAGTTATAAGAAGTCCATTTTTGACTCAAGTACCAAATATCGACAAAACGACAATTATTAACATAAATGATTACATAATGTTTATAACATGGTAATATGTGATATAAAAGGAATAATAAATGTGAAAAAATTTCTTATGAAATTATAAATTAACATTAGTTAATTATTCAGGAGATTAAATAATGAAAAGGTCAAGCCGCACACGAGGAATGAGACTTCGTCACAATCTCCTTTCATTAAGGAAAATTTTGACTTAATACATGACTTTATTTTATACGATGAATAAAACCATGGACTTTTCATTTCATTCAAAGGAAATATATTTCTATAAAGTGTTTAAAAAATAAATAAACTAATTTTTTTATCATATGTTGTGACAACAACCTTTCTGCCACCATGAATAGTATTTGATCTATGGATTTTTTAACAAGCCGTAATATTTTAAAAAGGAAAATAAATAACTTATTCTATTTTACGTATTTCGGTATTGAAAATGGTTTTTATAATGGATTTGATATTTCAATATATTTAAATGATATATTGTGATTTAAATGTAGAAATGTTATCTTTACTTTATGTTTATTTATATGTTATGAATATGTTATGGTTCTTAGGAATTGTAATGTATATGGTGGTTCCGTGATAATCCTAGGGTGAGTGAGCTCGAGATTTCTCTCCAATGATTTTGGAAATGTGACAGAGGTAAACATGAATGTTCCTCCTAATTGATTTAGGGAATACACTGTGATGGGTATTCCAAATGTAACTCCCCACATAACCTTGAATGCTATAATGTAGGTATGTTATGGATGCCATAAGTAACCTTTATGATTTATGTTTTCTATGTGTTATTCATAAATATTAAGATTTCATAAGGTATGTTAAATATCTTATGTTATATATGAAATGATGAACTGATGTTATATTTCATTGTTTTATAAACTTTACTGAGCTTTTTATGATCACCCCATGATTTGAAATGTTTTTTACAGGACCAAAAGATGTATATGGTGAAGGATGGGATAAAAGAAAAGTCATGATACCTAAAACATGTGACAAGACCTGGCTTTTTGTTTCAAAATTATTTATTTTATGAAAAAATGGAAGCTTAGTAGAATTTTCTACCATATAATTTTTGATATGTAATGTAATAGTTATAGCCGAATTCTCTAAAACTATAAACATGAAAATATCATCAATATGAATTATTCATTAATTCATGATTATACAATGCTTAAGGCTGGGACCTTATAATTTGTGTTAAATGATTGGTTAGAAAACATTAGGGTTTATGATTGTTTTAATTTAAATGCCTTAAAATATTTTTCATTGGGATTATGTTAAAATTATGTAGAATTTTAAGAGATCTTTGTCACATCATTTAAAATAACTCCATTTAGAATGTTTTCTCATATAAAAAATAGTAAAAGTTTTAAAGGGAATGAATTTTGAGGATAACATCATTCCAAATTAGCATCATGTGATGGTTGGAATTAAAAAAGAATTGTTTATAGAAGTAATGTGCCTGTTGACACGTGGTATAAATGGTGCTCGTACCCATGATAGATAAGAGACTAATCTACCAAAATATAAAATTTATAAAATAGATAATATAATGAATAAATATATCCCATCATATAATAAATCATCTGAGCCATTTGTAACTAATGAATGTATTGATGTATCTAATAATTTATTTGATGTCATGGGATTTTCATAACCTCAAAATCAATCTCCTTTAATGTATCATTTATAAGGTGAGGTATACTATTTGTGGAATTTAGTTTAGAATAATAGATAGATTGATAATATTGATTCCATGTATTGGTTAAAACTCAATAATAAATTCCTTTTTAGATAATTTATTTTGTTTTTTCAACTTAGGATGGGAAGACATTAATGGAATTTAAGAAAAATAATGATGATTTAGTGGCTGATTGTAATGAAAACATAGAAGGATTGGAAATATAAGGTTATAACCTTAAAAATAAAATAATAGTGACTTTTGACTATAAATCATTTCTATTCATTCTCAAATATCTTTTTTATAGATTTTTGGGTAACTAGGACAATCTCAAACATAGTAAACCCATACATTACAAATTTATACTAATTTTAAGTTTCAATTTTTTACCAAAAGAAAACATTTTAGGATAAATTGTGATTTATTTTCAAGAATAATACTCAATACCTTCATTGTGGAATATTATTTTTCCTTACCAATCTTATGAAATGTGAAAAAACATTTTATAGCTTTGTATGAGAAAAAATTATAAGAAAGGGATATCCAAAAAATAAAAATAGTTCATCTTGGAAAAACACGAAAATCATGAAGACATTATTGTAATGTATTTCATTTAACCTATAAGATGTAGTAGATACTCACTACAGGATATATGCTCATTTTTTTACAATTTTAAAATAAAAAGAATAAAATAAAACCAATAGAAATCAATATATAACATATAAAGGTAACATTAGACATAATCATACTGAAATGGAAGAACCATATGGTCAATATAAACATATATTACACATAAAAATGGAATATCTGTATGGAAAAATTCAACACACAATGAATTGTTGGTTATAATGTAAGCACCTATCCTCAGTTTATCACGGAACCAACCATGTTTGGTTTATTATTTAACTAAACATCATTGTTTTATCACGTAACCAGCTATCAATTAACCATGTACCATTTTATTATAATAACACATAATTTATTTCAATTTCTCCATTTCAGTAATATAATTTTAATTATCATTCACAATAAATCATTTCAAAATATTGAAATATTCAATATATTTAAAAAATCATTTAAAACATCAATGAAAGAAAATATTAAATCTATTTGTCCCATACCGTGATGAATCTTCTGAGTGAAATTTACATTTTAAAACATACATTTCTATATAAATAAATTAATAAAAAACAATATGACAACATAGAAGTGAAATAGATGACTTTATTGCAATAAATATTTAAAACATGTAAAATGAATTTTAAATTGTGGAGTCCCTTTCCATTTGAGAAACATTTGAATTAGAATAATTATGAGATAAGTTTATATGAAACATTCAATATCATTATAATATATTATTTCAGGATATTACATGTCCAATGTGTTGAATGTACATCTTATAGGATAATAAAGGTGCATAAAATAAATAAGTATCCCAATTAAAGAAGATTGAGATGAAATACCCTACATTGAGTTTGAATCATCACATATAATAATTACATTCTAGAATAATAAACATAGGTTATTTTATAATTTCACGCACACCATATTCATGGTGATATTTCATTTTATATAACTTATTATCATGTTTTAACAATTAAATAACTATTAATGTTTGTATTATTTTTCTTGTCGAAAATCAATACATTAGAAGAAAATGAACATCATATTACATTAATAGTCCATATGGCCAAAAGACCATCATCTCCAAAATAATAATAATTACATTATATTAACTTTCATATATAATTTAATTGATTATATTATATTTCAAAATATGAATAATGTCAATTTTTATACTATTCATTGCATGAATTTTTTAAAAAAAATATAAAACTATTTTTCATTCTAAAAAACTACTTTAACAAAATCCTAACATGTCATAGTCATAAATCAATTCATGTATGGAATCCAATATTTATAATTATATTAATTTTAATCATATTAGTATCATTGGTTTGAATCTTTTGTTAGTAAATCTATTACTACATATTCTTTTTTCAAGATTAAATTTAATTATTTAATTTCTCATAATTAAAAATTTGTTTTCCATGATGAATGTAAACTTTTTAAATTTTTAAAAAATATTAGTAGTATAATTTATCACTTATATAACGTAACACCCCAAGATTTCATAGTGTGTTATTTATCCAAATAATACAATAACTTTCACTATATGCAACATCGAGTTCAAGCGCATAATGACTTACCATGAAAGTCGTTCAAAAGATGTTATGAATTGTATTAACTAAATTTTATACTTTATATAATCCTTATAATTCTAGAATCCATATTATGAGTTTCTTAGACAAAATGTAAGAAAAAATTCATTTTCAGTATTGCACATTGACCAAATTTTAATAGTGAACCCTTTTTAAATACAATATTTTAAACTATTATATATTAAATTTGACTAAATAAATTTACTTTTTAGAATGGGGACATCAAAAATTTACAATGAAACATCCCAAGCTTCAACGGTATGCTTTCTTTTGAATAATATAGTAGCGTGTGTTGTACGCAACATCGAGTTCTAACACACACCACAACCAATCAAACTAGCCATTAGGAATAGTAATACCTAATTTTTTAAATTATATATATTTTATATTTCAAATGGACTTCATTTTTGGATAAGGAATATCGAAATTATCCTAAATTGAATTTTTGGTTTTTTCTGAGAACTTCCAATTTTTATGAATAGTTAAAAATACTTAAAAACAAATTTATTAATAAAAATAATTTATAATGATAAATTATACTATTTAGTGGTTTTAAAGTATAATTAGAATATTTTTTTATCATTTTATCTAATGGTGTTCATTATAATTAATTTCACATTGAAATTGGACATAAACAATTGTCAATCTTTTGATATATATTGTTTCTTAAAAACACGCTATTTGTTGTGACATCGGGAATTAATTATAAAATTAATTAATTCAACCTATATGAGTTAAACTTGTAATATAGACATCATTTTTGAATTCGGAATATCAATTATAGCTTAGGGTGAAATTTTGGCATTGTTCTGAAAAACTTCAATTTTTGATGAATAGTGAAACTACTAAGTTGTAGTTAAAAAAACTGATTTTTTCATAAAACATAATTTTACCGCTTCTGTGATTGAAATTCCAAAAATCCAAGAAACACGGTTAATATCAAGGAGTAAAATGTGGTTCAATGAGATGAAAATAATTTTTGGTGAATAGTAACTTTTTACTTTTATTTACCACGGTTAAAAGAAAATAAGGTAATTAAGGGTAAAAATGATATTTATATTACACTAACAAATGTCCTAATTCTATTGTACAATTGTATCTCGACCAGAAACAACCTTAGGAATAAAATATTACCATTTAGGTCCACATGGTTTAGATTAGGACATTTATTATTATTTAATTCAAAGAAGAGTTAAAAGAGTTAAAATCAAAGTTTATCTAGTAAAACATTTTTAATATAGGGTTATAATAAGAAAAATTCGATTGTAAATATTCATTAGAAATATAAAAAGATTTATTACATAATTATAGTATATTTATAATTTTTAGACATTAAATAATTTAATTTATTTATGACACAATGACGATGCAGTAATTACCAAAATAGTGAAAAATAAAAATAATTGATATTATAAATACCCAAATAAATATAATATGAGTTTTTATAGGAATTACACTAATTTTATAAGATAATATTCCATGTTAGGATTGACTTAAGTAACCTTTTTCGAAGTAATCATTCTGTTATGATTTTTACAAAAATCAATTATTGAATAGTGTCAAAATTGACATAAAAGAGTTTTTTTTAATTATTATATTATTAATTGATATTAAATTCCTAAAAAATATATGTTTCGTCCAAGAGACTTAAATCATGATATTTGTATCATTAATGGACAACTTGGGGGTCTCTTGGAGATATATATTATGTTTAGTAACCATATAATATAAAAATACAAAGAGACATTGTAAAAGTGAAACTAATTAACTTAGAGTTAATACTTAAAGATATGGTTAATATAGTAACCCAAACCTGACTAAATTATATTTTTTGAGTGGTTTTAGACCCATAACCACCTTAAACTTTAAATAATCAACATTCTATCCATTAGAAACCGAATTTGAATTTATTATAAATTAATATTTCTAGCTTTTCCAAAGGTGACCCTCAACCCTCTTATAAAAGGGCACTCCACCTTCTCACTAATTCACACATTCAAAGCCTTTTTGTTCGTCCCAATACTTCCCAAATACTCTCTAAACATCCCTAACTACAACATAGATGCCTTAGTGTGATCAGAAAGCTAACCTATGTATCCCATTTGATCAAATCAAAAGGAAGAACCTGATGAAGAGGTAATGTTTTCACCACGCTTTTTCAAATTCGGTTCTTCTTCAACTTCTTCTTTCATTGTTTTTCCATTCTAAAATAATGAATCCAATATCTCCAATATACTGTAATATTATTATAAATATGGTACAACCATATTCAGTATTCTATCCATCATTTCAATGATATGTCACCATACGTGCGTACGTACGACTTACCGTCTGCACGTCGTGGTGTAATTGTAGATCAGTATACTATTATTTGGATGGGTATAATAATGATTTATAATTCCTGTAAATAATAAATATAACATGATAATTATTCTTTATATATGTTATATCATCCAATTATATATTATTTTAATATCAAAATGATGATATTGTCGCTCGTGCGTACGTACGAACTACCATCTCCACGAATGCGATGAGATTCATTCTCCATCGTATCCATTCAAGTATAATTATCATTTGATGATTTGAAAATAATGTTTAAGGACTCGAAATAATATGGATATGAATAAGTACATGCTATCAATGAAAAACATGGCTTACATAACAAAACATATAAATGAAAATGAGTAAGTTAACACCCAAAACAACGGTAATACTAAGATATTATTAACAAATCAATGATAAAAGATAATATATGATATCATATTAAGGTATATGATTATTGTATAATTTAATAAAAATTATTTCACCATTATAAAGGAGGTTAACCTACCCCAAACCAAGGAAAAGTACAAGGTAAGGGTTTATTTCACAATTTCTACATTATCTGAGATTGTTTATACGTAATTATCTACTGTGATCTCTTTATCATCCACATCTATGTTCCTTAAAAAAATATTTAAAAACATTTTGACTGTTTACTAGGAAATGGGTTAAAGTCATTTATACCCTTATGTGTTTTTAATGGAATCATTCCATTGTTTTCCAAACATGTCACTTTTACCCTTGTCGAAAAATTTAAGGTAAGAATGTTTTTTTAACTTATACGGCGGGTGCGGCTATTTACCACCGTTATAAAATAGTCAATGCTTCCCTTACAATATTATAAGAATATTTTCAATGTAAAAGTTTTATTTTATAATTATTTGATTTTTAAATTATTACAAAATGAATATTTTAAGAATTTGTGAAAGGTAATTTTTATCAAGATCATAATTTTAAATATTTTAAAGATTTATCTTTCTAAATCTTCTTAATTAATGTCCATGTTTTCAAAATGATTTTAAGGATTTATTTATATGGACATCAAGGTTTTGAAATGATATTTATTTTCAAAAGTTTCAAAGTGGTATGGGACACTTTGATTCAAAAATCTCTTTTAAATTACTTCCTTTATAAATGTGCGACATTTCAATGATTTCAAGAAAAGAGATATTTCTCTCAAATAGTTTTGATTTCATCTATCTAAACATTATTTGATGGATTTTAAGCTTATTTGAAGTTTATTTATTATGATACAAAAATATTTTAATGTATTAATGGTTTTGTGATATGTTTTACTGTGGATGTGTTATTTTTATACCATTCATGGTTTATGGAGAATGTGTTGACATTTCATATGCTAGTTTTAATACGAATGTTTATGTTATGTTTAAACCTTTCCATAGGGGAATTCATTAGACTTAGTAAGTGACAGGTGGATCCCTCTATAGCTCTTCGATGCATCGGTAGGTCTCGTGAGGCAAACTAGTGTCTTGGAATAAGGCCTTAGCAAAATCATAGTTGTAGTCCTGGCACGAGGCCTTGGCTATGTAGTTATGATAGTCTGGCATTATGCATTCCATCATTAAGAAAGTGGTTATTGATATTTCATGTGATTATTCGATTATTAAAATATCCATGTTAATAAGTAAATGGAATTATTTCATTTTATTTTTTACATACTATGTTGAAGTTCAAGTTTAAAAGTCTTTTGTATTAGTTATACATTGCCTTAAACGATTATTCTTATTTATAAAAGTTTCCTCTATATTGTTATCCTTACTGGGCATTTGAGCTCACCCCTTTTCTATGTCTTATTTTTTCCAGGATGTGAAGAAGTAATTTATGAATAACCATCATAGATAGTTTGAAGGGATAAGAGTGTGGACTATGAAGAAAAGTTATTGTTGTATATTTAATTTTTATGATATAATGTTAGACATATGAATATATCTAGTGGTACAAAGGCTACTAAACTAATCGGTCTTTAGAGACTTGATCTTTCTTTTGATTATGCCAATGTTATGTAATAATGCACCAACTCTGGATAACTGGGGTCCGGGTGTTACAGTTGGTATCAGAGGATGTTTAGTACAAACCTTGGAAGTTAGATTTAGATAAACTCTGATTAGAGAACATATATTTAAGATGGACATTGAGGATTAGTATAGAAGAACTTGGTAGAATTTTGGTATTGTAGAGATTTTGTGAGTTTTCCGAGCAATACATCCCTATCTGGATACGATTAGGTAGAGGTGGCTCTGGCACATATGTACCTAGGGGTAAAACCCGAAAACACCGCTTTGAGCTAGACTCAAATGGGAACGGGTGCACGACAATGGGCTTTGCTGCACTCTTGGTTACGACACTCCCGGGGGATATTTTAGGATAATTATCATTTTATTTACAAACCATTATGAAGGTTTTATGAGTATATACTTTCTCAAAGGAGACATTTTTATGATTATGGATTATATCCATAAAATATTTAATTTTTGTTATATGTTTTACAAGTTTGGGATTAGGTATTGTTATTCATAAACTAATCTAGTGTATGCCATTGTTTAGAAATGGTGCCCAGTAGAAGGAATGAGATCTCCAGTAATGCACATGATACAAAGAGAAGTAAAGATCATATATTTCATTGTCTTAAGCCAGAATTTATAAGAGAAATAGTCTCACATATATTATCATCATATGAAGAAATAATATCATGTGTTGATAAGATAAGTAAAGAGTTTACTGAGTCCTATGGCTTTGAAGGGAAGCAAGTGAAAAAAAGGATGGAAGAGAGATAGATGGATAAAGGGAAGAGGGAAAAGAAGAATTTTCCCAAATGTGATAAATGTTGAAAGAAACACCCTGGAACTTGCTTGAAAGGAATGGGAGTTTGTTATAAGTGTGGAGGAAAAGGGAACAAAGTATGTGACTTTAAGGGTAAGAAAATGGATTCAAATTTACAATGCTTCATTTGCAAGGAGTTTGGACACTACGTGAACCTATGTCTTAGTCATCAGACTATGCTGCAAATGATGCTATTGGATAATAATCATGTTATGATACTACCACATATGAAGAGGAATGATTAGAGATCTTATGTTGACAATGTCATTTGAGTATTTTATCAACAATGTAGTTGTTATAATAATTATGGAGTATATAATGATTATATTACAGTACTATTTCATTAAGGACTTGAGAATGTGTGGAACAATGAAAAGTGACTCAATAGCAAGTTAAATTTGTGGAAAATATTTGGTTGAGAGAAAGATAAACCATAATATGGTTCTGATACCGAGGTAGTGATTTTAGAATAATATATGATTGATTTGGATAAATTATATTGGATATTCTTGACTACCATGAAACTGATTAATGGTTTTTATATTCCATCATTGTTGGGGTTTACAACATTTTTGGATAGAAGGAGTATATCTATTATTCTATACGGAATATGGGATCACGAATGTAATCAATAAGGTTTTATGGTAATTCAGAATGTTTCAGTGTTTTAAAAGAATACATGATGAAGGTGATCACATTTTATTATGCGAAAAAAAGGATCTTCATTTTGCTTACCTTCCTTATAAATTTTGGAATGAAGTATTTTGGATATCTCTTGTTTGGATTATTTTGGATTTCCATAAAAGGACAACCCAGAGGTCGGGCGGCAACCCATCACGTCCGGCAAGGCCACGGGGCTTGAACCCACAACCGAAGGGCGACAAGGTTTTATCACCTACCACTTTCCCACGTGATGTACTGGTTTGAATAATTTCATTTTTTAATGGTTCTTCTAGATGAATTATAAATTTATATTTTTAACCATATACGAATAAGATAAATAGAATATTATTTTTAAGTTATATTATCTTTTAGAGTGAAAGATGAGTTTGTGGTAGAACTTAGTTAAATGTTGAGACTCTACTTGTCAAGTATATATTTATCTTCTTCTCTTATTCAATGAAGAAATTAATTCTTATACTTTAGTGAAGGGATCTTAAAACAAAAAACTGTGTTATCCTAATACCGTATGTTTTGTTGAAGTGATGGTATTTTAAATCATCATAGATTGATGAATTTAAGGCACTCAATTTTACACTTGTTTGTGATTGATGACCTCAATCACTACCTATAAATATTTACGTTTTTCCTCTAATTATATGTCTCTAATTTCCACCAATGTTCTCTGAATAGAGATCATAATTTGGTGGTGACCCTTACATTTCTCTTCTCCTCTTATTAGGACTAAATTTTATCATCCCAATTTCCGATGTGGGTTTTCCCACAAAGATATTTTTTGTATTTAACCTTTTATTTTCAAAGAACAATTTCAAATTGCGAGGACTCAATTTATTGAAGGAGGGGAGAATGTAACACCCCAAGATTTCATAGTGTGTTATTTCTTCAAAATAATTCAATAACATTCACAACATGCAACACTGAGTTCAAGCGCACTGTGACTTACCAAACAAGCTGTTCAAAAGCGGTTATGAATAGTATTCACTAAATTTTAAACTTTATATAATCCTCGTAATTTTAGAATCCATATTATGAGTTTCTTAGACATAATGTAAGATCAAATTCATTTTTAGTATTGCACTTTTACCAACGTTTAATAGTGAACCCTTTATATATCAATTATTTTAAACTTTTATATATTCAATTTGACTAAATAAATTTACTTTTTAGAATTGGGACATCAATAATTTACAATGAAACATCCCAAGCATCCATAGTACACTTTCCTTTGAATAATACAATAGCATGTGTTGTACGCAACTTCGAGTTCTAACACACACCACAAAAAATCAAACTAGCCGTTATGAATAGTAATACCTAATTATTGAAATTATATATATATTTTATATTTAAAAATGGACTACATTTTTGGATACGTAATATTGAAATTATCTTAATTTGAATTTTTGGTATTTTTCTGAGAACATCCAATTTTTATGAATAGTGAAAAATTTAAAAAAAAAATTTAATCAAAATAATTTATAGTTATAAATTATTCTATTCAGTGGTTTTAAAGTATAATTAGAATATATTTTTACCATTTTATCCAATGGTGTTCATTAGAATTAATTTCACTTTGAAATTGGACATAATCATTTGTTAATCTTTTGATATATATTGTTTAATAAAAACACACTATTTGTTGTGACAACGGGAATTAATTATAAAATTAATTAATGCAACTTATATGTCTGGAATTTTGTAAAATAGAAATCATTTTTGAATTTGGAATATCAATTATAGCTTAGGGTAAAATTTTGGCATTGTTATGAAAAACTTCAATTTTTTATGAATAGTAAAACTACTAAGTGGTGGTTTAAAAAACTGAATTTTTCATAATAAATAATTTTACCACTTCTGTGATTGGAATTTTGAAAATACGAGAGACAAGGTTAATATCATGGAGTAAAATATTATTCAATGAGATGAAAATAATTTTTGGTGAATAGTAAGTTTTTACTTTTATTTACCACGGTTAAAAGTAAATAGGGTAATTAAGGGTAAAAATGATATTTATATTACACTAACACATGTCCAAATTCTATTGGAAAATTGTTTCTCGACCGAAAAAAACCTTAGGAATAAAATATTATCTTTTAGTTGCACATGGATTAGATTAGGACATTTATTATTATTTAATTCAAAGAAGAGTTAAAAGAGTTAAAATCAATGTTTTTTTACTAAAACATTTTTAATATATGGTTATACATAAGATAAATTCTCTTGTAAATATTAATTATAAAGATAAAAATATTTCCTACATAATGATAGTTTAGTTATAATTTTTAGACATTAAATAATTTAATTTATTTCTTACACAATGATGATGCAGTAATTACCATAATAGTAAAAATTTAAAATAATTGATATTATAAATACCTATAATAAATATAATTTGAGACTTTTTATGAATTACACAAATTTTATAGGTTAAAATGACATGTTAGGATTGACGTAATTAACTTTTTTCGATGTAATCATTCTGTTATGATTTTCACAAAAATCAATTATTGAATAGTGTCAAAATTGACATAAAAGTGTTTTTTAAAAAAATATTATATTATTAATTGATATTAAATTCATAAAAATATAAGGATCAGACAAGAGACTTATATCATGATAGGTGTATAATTAATGTACCACTTTGGGGTCTATTGGAGGTATATAGTATGTTTAGTAACCATATAATATAAAAATACAAAGAGACATTGTAAAGGTGAAACTAATTAACTTATAGTGAATACTTAAAGATATGGTTAATATAGTAACCCAAACATGTCTAAATTCTATTGATTGAGTTGTTTTCAACCCATACCCACATTAACCATTATATAATCAACTTTTGTGCCATTATTAACCTAATATTAATTTTTTAGAAATTAATATTTCTATCTTTTCCAAAGGTGCCCCTCACCCCTCTTATAAAAGGACACTCCCCCTTCACAATAATTTACACATTCAAAGAATTTTTGTTCGGACAAACCCTACCCAAATACTCTCTAAACTTCCCTCACTACAACCTAGAGGCCTCAGTGTGATCCTAAAGCCATCCTAAAGATCCCTTTTGATCAAATCAAAAGTAAGAACCCGAAGAAGAGGTAATGTTTTCACCACCCTTTTTCAAATTCGTTTCTTCTTCAACTTATTCTTTCTTTGATTTTACCATTCTAAAATAATGAATCCAATATATCCTATATAATGTAATATTATTATAAATATGGTACAACCATATTCAGTATTATATCCATCCTTTGAATGACATGTCACCATACCTACATACGTACGACTTACCGTCTCCAAGTCGTGGTGTAATTGTTGTTCAATATACTATTATTTGGATGGGTATAATAATGATTGATAATTCATGTAAATAAAAAATATAAAATTATAATGATTCTTTATATATGATATACCATCAAATTATATATTATTTTAATATCAAAAGGATGATATTGTCACTCGTGCGTACGTACGGACTACCATCTCCATGAACGTGATGGGATTCATCCTCCATCGTATCCATTCAAGTATAATTTTCATTTGATGATTTAAAAATAATGTTTAAGGACTTGAAATCATTCTGGATATGAATATGATACAACCTATCAATGAAAATCACGGCGTATGTAAGAAAACATATAAAAGAAAACGAGTAAATTAACACCCGAAATAACGATAATACTAAGAAATTATTAACAAATCAATGTTATAAGATCATATATGATATCATATTAATGTATATTATTCATGTATAATTGAATAAAAATATTTCGCCATTATACAGGAGGTTAACCTACCCCCAACCATGTAAAAGTACAAGGTAAGGGTTTATTTCACAATCTCTTCGTTATTCGAGGTTGTTTATACGTAATTGTCTACTTCGATCTCTTTATCATCCACATCCATGTTCCTTAAAAATGTATTTAAATTTTTTTTACTATTTAATAGAAAATGGGTTAATGTAATTTATACCCTTATGTGTTTTGAAAGGAATCTTTCCTTTGTTTTCCAAACAACACACTTTTAACCTTTTCGACAAATTTAAGGTAGGAATTTTTTTAAACTTATACGGCGGGTGTGGATATTTACCACCGTTATAAAATCATCAAAGCTTCCCTTAAAAAATTATAAGAATATTTTCAAAGTAAATGTTTTATTTTATAATTATGTGACTTTTAAATGATTTCATAATGAATATTTTAAGAAATTGTGAAAGGTACTCTTTATCAAGATCATAATTTTAAATGTTTTAAAGATTTATCTTTCTAAATATTTTTAATTAATATCCATGTTCTCAAAATGATTTTAAGGATTTATTTATATAGACATCACGGTTTTGAAATGATATTTCTTTTCAAAAGGTTTAATGGGGTATGAGACACTTTGATTCAAAAATCTCTTTTAAATTACATACTTTATAAATGTATGACTTTTCAATGATTTCGAGAAAAGTGATATTTCTCTCAAATAGTTCTGATTTCATCTATGTCAAAATCATTTGATGGATTTTAAGCTTATTTGAAGTTGATTTATTATGATACAAAACTTTTGTATTGTATTGAATGTTTTGTGATATATTTTACTGTGGATGTGTTATTTTTATACCATTCATGGTTTATAGAGAAAGTATTGACATTTCGTATGCTATTTTTAAAAAGAATGTTTATGTTATGTTTAAACAATTTCATATGGGAATGCATTGGACTTAGTATGTGATGGGTGGAGCCTGCAATAGCTCCTCAATGCATCGTTTAGTCTAATGAGACAAACTAGTGTCTTGGCACAAGGCCTTGGCACAATCTTATTTGTAGTCTTGGCACGAGGCCTTGGCTACGTGGTTATGATAGTCTGGAATTATGCATTCCATCATTATGAAAGTGGTTATTGATATTTCATGTGATTATTAGATTAGTAGAATATCCATGTGAATAAGTAAATGGCATTATTTCATTTTATTTTTTCCATACTATGTTGAAGTTCAAGTTTAAAATGATTTTATTTAGTTATACATTTCCTTAAATATCTTTTCTAATTTATGAATGTTTCCGCTATATTGTTATCCTTACTGGGCATTTGATCTCACCCCTTTTTTATGTTTTATTTTTCACAGGATGTGAAGAAGTAATTTATGAATGACCTGCAGGGATAGTTTGAGGGGATAAGATTGTGGACTATGAATAAAAGTTGTTGTAGTTTTCATTTTTATGATATAATGTAAGACATATGAATATATCTCATGTTTCAAGGATACTAAACTAATCGATCTTTCGAGACATGATCTTTTTTATGATCATGCCAATGTTATGTAATAATGCACTGACTCTGGGTAACTGGGGTCGGGGTGTTACATATAACCCGATATTAACATTGTTATAGTTATGAGGGACATAAATTTAACATCATTTTTTACATTAAATTAAATGTTATAAGTATCACAATCAATTCCAAGTGTCTTCCACAGATCAGAATTTAGGTCCACCCATTTTATTTTTCTAAAATAAGACATATATTAAGATTATAACAAGATTTAGGGTAGTTTTATTTATTTATAATATTATGTTTACCTTTAATTACCTGATTTACCTTCAATAGTGGTAACAATATTACTAAAGTTATTATTCATAACGACCACAAATAAAGGGGACTTATTTACATTATTTAGACCTTCATATTCTTAATTGAGAATCAAATTTTCTAAATTCAAAATATAATATTAGAATAAATTTATTTAATATTAATTCATTGAGGGAATATAAAAATTATTATTTTTAAATAAAATATTCAAAAGATCAAATTTTTTTATATCCAATTTATTAGTAATGTTTATAAAATCATATAGGGTTGGATTAAATGATAATAATTTTATTCTATTACAC
Organism: Viscum album; assembly: GCA_963277665.1. NCBI lineage: Eukaryota > Viridiplantae > Streptophyta > Magnoliopsida > Santalales > Viscaceae > Viscum > Viscum album. The sequence continues at coordinate 938,971,742 of OY728143.1, read as the reverse complement.
ATTAAAACCGATTAAAAAGGAAATGTAAATTTATAATTAAATTAAATGTACTGGATATTTCAAATTAAAATCCAACCTTTTCAGTAATCATTAAAAAATTTTGTTTTTAAAAAAATACAGAAAATTTCATGAAGAGAATATTTACTTGGCGAAATTAACAATTATTAGCTTATTTTTTCAAATAGATCCCATAATATTTTCAAACACTGTATTTGAAATGGGTTCTCTATAAAAAGGATGTAAAAAAAATTTTCATAAAAATACTTGTTTTTTCCATAAAATATAATTTTTTTCTCATTTCATGTCTATAAAATTAATAAGATTAATTTACAACATTTTATTGTATTAATATTTGATTAATATAACCCTACAATAGTAATTTTATTGTTTTATATTGAAAATTATCCTCATTTGAATATTTTTTCATTAAAATACATCCTTTATATTCAATTGGGTTTTAATTTCATTTCAACATAATCTGATATCAATTGAATCATTATATAATCATATGAAATACATATTTCTGTAATTTAGTTAACACACATCATTCACTTCATTATAAAATCTATATTATAAGTATTATATTAAATACTAATTTTTAGATGATTTTGAAAATCTTGATGTGGTCTATCATGTACGCTATCCAAAATTTTGTATCATTTGGAAACCCGAGATGTTAAATTGTCTCACATTTTGGAAATTGTTTCATCACAGTTTGAATTACTGGTCATTATATGTGGTTAGACCTTATTGAATACATTTTTTTCAATCCCAAATCAGAATAATCATTAATAAAACTTCCACACTAAGAGAAATAAATGAATACATGAAGTTCACCTGAGATAACACATATTATAATTCCACATTGGAATACATGGACATATATGATAATACTACATCTCAAAGACTAATAGAGAGTGATATAGAACATTACCTTTGGAATGTAATCAATCATAATGCTATAAATATGTGAAGGGTAAAAATAATATAGAGAAATGTAAACATATAAATTTTCTTCTGATCATTTTAATAGATTTTAGTAATACTTTTACATCTTAGACTAATGAAATTAGGAAAAATAATTATATGAGAAGTGGTGTTTCATCATTTAGATAATTTCCCCCAAAAACTCATCTTTTTTTCAAAATGATGATTTTTCAGGATTAATATTTGTCATTGTTGAATAACTAGAATCAACTTCTCAAGAATCAAATAATCCACAAAATATTAACTATATATTCATCTGATTATGAAATATAAACCAAAACAAAAAATTATTAGATTACATGAGATAATTTCCCCAAATAGATTAATCCTTTATGAGGAGAAGGAATGCATTTAATTTCCATAATTCATTAGTAATACCTGAATTTCAAAGTAGTCCATTCAATAAATAGTAGACCTAGAAATTCCAAAAAAAAACAAAACTGATTCTGAAACCCAAAATTGAGAATGATTTTATAACATATTTTTCCAAGATAAATTATCACATTTATCTCCAAAAAACACCAACCTTTCCCAACGTCTTAAAAAATAAATATTATCTCATATAGTTTAATCATTTACCAAATTAACCAAAATAGTAATAATTCCACTATTAAATAATTCAAGAATTATTCATAAAATAAAATTCCAAATTATTCAATTTACCTTAATCATATAAATTATCCAAAATAGTGAATGTCTTCTAAAATAACATTGATGAATTCATTCACAAATCATTTTACAATCCCATGGCTATCTATTTGATAAAATATATGTATCCCAAATCAAATTATTCATTATTTGTAAAACCATTTAACTAAAAAGAATATTTCCCAATAATGTGGTACATCGTATAGGCCATTGGTAAGTGATAATGCCCAGTTTCACTTTATTTTTAGTTCAGTTTTTATAGCCATGATTGACAGAATGGGTTGTCACAAGGTCTACGTGTTGTCATTTTTTAAAAATATTTAATTATTTTAACTTTATAAAAACAATCAAAAACCCTAATAAATAACCATAATATCTTTTAAACTAAAACTCTATACTATTCTATTCATTTTTTTATCCCAAACTGTAATAACCCATAACTACCTAAAAAAATATCTCAAAAAATAAAATTAATCCAATTTTTATTTCATAACGTAATCCTAAAAAGTGATTCTATGATATTATACAAAGGTTAAATCATTCACTTAAGAACTAATGATGACATACATATCTCATAAGAATACATCATAATATCCAAAGTTGTCTAAACCATTCTCTAATAAAAAATACAAAGACCCTGCCATAAACATAACTTATTTTAGTATCTTTTTACAAGAATTATTTTTCATTCATACATAATGTTCTATTTGGTATAGTGTTGTGTAGATTTAGAAACAAATTACCCATAATAATACCGTAAAATACCATTGGATAATTATATTTAGTATCCATTTTTTCAACCAAAGGAATCCCTCTGAACATAATATATGATCTCTTTTCAAGACATAAATTTAATATGTTAATCATGACTTATTCTTGGTAAATTTGAAGCCTAAAACAAAAAAAAAAAGACTTTTTAACATGGGATGAGCACATAATCTCATTAAGGGTTACATATTAAAATAAAATACTTTTTCTTATGAAATAATGATAACCGTGAATAAATTTTATTTTAGATATATTTTTTATAATTAAGAAGTAAAAAAAACTCACTAATTAATATAATGTCTTTTCGTACACTTTTTATAATCAAAGGATTTCTATAAAACCCATAGGAATAAATTAATAACATAAAAAGGTACCATATTACATAATAATACTTAAATAGAATAACATTAGTGTAAAATTATATATTTTTCACTCCTAAAAGAATAATATCTATATGATCGACTTCTATACCCAATGCATCAGAAGTTATAATGTAACCACATATCCTTGGATAATCATAGAATTACCCATCTTTTTTTTATCAACTAACCATCCATAAAATTTCCATGTACCATTATATAATCATATAACATAAAATATATCATATTTAGAAATTTCACTCATAATTTATCATTCAAAATCACAAGAAATCGTTTAAATATATTGAATTATTCAATCCATTTCCAAAACCATTTAAAATAGTAAATATAAAGAATCTTAAAACCATTTATCCAATTTCTATTTGAATCTTTATAATAAAATTAACATTTTAAAACATCCATGTCTATATACATAAATTCTTTAAAAAAAATTGAAAACATATACATTAAATACTATGTTTTAGAAGAATAAATCATTCAAACATGTAAAACGTTGTTTTAATTAAACTATCACTTACTAATTAAGAAATATTTGGAAACAAATAATTAAGGAATATAATTTAAAAATAATAAATAAAATCATAATATACAAATTCATGGTATAAAATTTCAAAAGGGTTGTATATACACCTTATAGGATAATAACGGTATATAAAAATATGATATGCCTCATTGAAAGGAGATTGAGATGAAGTCCCCTACCTTGAGTCTGACTCATCATGCATAATTTTTAATTCTTGAATAATAAACTATGACCAATTTAAACTTTTATTTGAAATTTTTTAATGTTTACTATTCCTTTTTTATCACTTTATATCATGTAAAAACAATTACAAAATTATTTATGTTCATATTGGTTGTATTGTCAATAATCGATACTTTTGTTGAAAATAAACATGGTATGATGTCAATAGTCCATGTGGTAATAAAACCATCATCTCTAGAATAATGTTCAGGACATAATAATCAAATTTATATGTCATTTAATAAAATATATTAAATTTTAAAATATGAATTATGTCAATTTTGACACTATTCATGATATGTCTTCTTTATAAATCAAAACAACTTGATTCCTACGAACAAACTAAATTAACTCAATCCTAACATGTCATTGTCATAGAGAAAATTAATGGATGAAATCTAATATATGGAATTATATTTGTTTAAATATTATCAATATCCTTTATTTTATTCTTTCTTTAATAAATCTATTCTTAAATCATCATTGTGTCATAATTAAATTTATTTATTTCATTCCATAAAATTTTGAATATATTTTCCACGGTGATGGTAATCATTTTATATCTCTAATTCATATTTATAATCAATGATATCAATTATTTCACCCCATATTATAATTTTTATATTTGTGAGAGACATGATGATGACATCTTTCTCCTTAAAATATAAAATGTTATAAGTGTCAAAATCCCACCCGATTGGCTTTTAAATTGCACAATTTCCTCCCAAGTGTAGTCTTGGTCACCAAGGACTCACCCAATATTATTAGGATAAGTATTTTAGTAGCTTTATATTATTCTAATAATAATTTTTCCTTTAATTACCTGATTTAACTTCGTTCGTGGAAACAAAAATATTTTCAAAACTAACTATTCATTACGTCCCAAAATAAAATGGAACTATTTTCATAGTTGCGAAATTTTTATTACAAATTTGGAATCCAATTTTATGAATTTGAAAAATGTAATTTGTAGAAATTTATTATAAATTATTCCTGTTAAGTGAATAAGAATTCAGTTTTTAGTAAAACATTCCATTCCAATATATTTTTTATATCCAATTCATTGTAAAATTGATTAAAAAGACCATAATGGATTAAATGATAAGCCATTTATATAAATATACATTAAAAATCTAATATTATAATCTTTCTATATAAATAAATTAGACATAAAATTGGATTTGAATTAAAATGCATTATGTTTCACTATTTATTAAAATACAAATTTTATAAAAAATTACCATAGATTCAACAAAAAAAATTTTATATATAAATTCCAAATAAAATTTTTATTTTGACACATAGTTCATATAAAATTGAAAAATCATTATTTAAAATGGGATCAAAATAAAAAGGTGGTAAAACTGTATTTTTATAAAAATTCTCCTTTTATCCATAAAATTTAATTTAATAATATATAATTTCTAGTTAATAAGTAGGATAAATTTTAAACATTATATTGAATTTTTATTTTAGTAATATAATCCATCAAGATTAATTTCATTATTTTATAATCTTAATTATTCATATTTATGTATTTTTTTCATAAAAATACATCTTTTATATTCAAATGGTATTTAGATTCCATTCAAATAATTCAGTAACCAATGAATCAATATATAAACATCTGTCAACCATATTTGTATAATTTTTTTTAACACTATTAATTAAAAACATTCTAATGGCTATGAGAAAAATAATACATTAAATAATAATATTTTTTGGATTGATTAAGCTCAATGTGACAGATCATGTTGGGTATTGAACATTATATTTCCTTTTAAAAAAACAATATGCTATATGAAAGGTATGTTATTAATTATATTTTTGACATTGATAAAAAAGTAAATTGATATTAATATAGATTAAAACTATGTTCATCAAGGGATTTAGAGTAAAGATAATATAAGAGCATTTAGAATGATGTTCAATGTGCCAAAAATATTGAGATGGAGTTTGCAAACACTTATGTGAAACTAGTTGACCAGAGTAGGAAACGGTCAAGGGGGAATAAAATTGAGGGGAACCCAACTAATAAATTTGTATGCAATCTTAAAACATGATCCATGTGTGTTATAAAACTTTGTTGGGAATGTATATTAGGATATTAAACACATTACTTATGTGGTAGGTTTGGTGACAAGGTAAATGACTCAATGGAAAAGTGATAGGACCAGTCAAACAATGAGATATTAGTTATCTTATCTATTTTAAGATGATTTAGATACAATGTGTTTGGGAACTATTCCATGATTTTTATAATGTCAGATAATTAGGATTGGAATCATCAGGATTAAAAAAAGTAGTCACAAATTCTTTTTCGACTTATAAACATTATGTAGAGACATCCAGTGATGTTATAAAAGATCCCGAGTGCCAGTCATGTTTAAAGGATAACCATATGTTCTTGGTTTTAGACACATTAACATTGGTTTTATGTGATGTTCTCATAAGTGATAAATGGCCATTTTAGGAGATTTCATGTTGGTCATATGTTTAGGAATTGATTTTGATTAATGATATGTATTCATTTTCATTTTGGATATGGGTTTTACAGTAATGATGAAATATAATATTTATATGATCAACTATTATTAAATTTATTTCGAGTGATGTACATTATAATTATAGAAATATTAAGATGATGTAAATATTCTTTTAAAATAGAAATAATTCATTTATCTATATTTACATTTTTATATAGATAGTATTCCAATTACACAGCTCTAAGAAAAGTATTTCAATGAAAAAAATTTGTTGTTTACATTTCATACTATAAAATCATTGACCAATAAACCCATCATAGATTTCTGGTTTTGTGATTGATGATTTTCTAATGATCATGTTCAGTATCAATATACATCATTAAATGATAGTTTTATTTCCCTTCACCTTCCTTGATTTCCTAGATAGAACCCAATTATGCGTTATCTATAGTGACCATTTAAATTTATTTTATGTCTAATTATGTTTGTGTTTTGTTGGATCTTTTTTATGATGGTTAATTAAAATAATTGTATTTTTAAAATTTAATACCATTTTTTTTATAACGAGTTCAAATTAAGATGTTGAAATTAATTTTAGTGTGGGAAAATTTAACATCCTGAGTTTTTTTAATGTAATTACACTATTCTATTGTTCATCTGATATGACACATTGATCTTAAAAGAATAATTAAACATTAATATTTTATATGGTAGTCATCTCATAGCCATTAGAATGGATGGTGTGAATAAGACTAAGAGAATTCAGAAAATATGTTGTATATATGAGTTTAATTTTAGTTTTTTGGGGACAATTAAATTATAAATGAAAACAATTCCCTTTCTGAAATAAAATGAAATGATTCTTCCGAAAGACTATTAATTATTAATAAGATTATTTGATATAAATAAATAATAAAATAATTCCATTTGTATTGTATTAATTATATATAAATATATGTTACTTAATATAATTTTTAACATTTATCTTTTTTTTAATATATATATATATAAAGATCTAATTTTACAAATAAAATAACTAATTTTCAAAAAATATTTAATTCCTACAATTTTATTGTGCACCTTGATTAAAGAAATTTTTTTGAGACACATATAAATTTTATTTTAAAATATAAGATTTATATTTGAAACATTGGTCTAAAAATTTATATTTGTTTATTGTTTGTTATTTTTCAGAGTGGAATCATTTCTTGATTAATATTTGAAAATACAATATTTAATTGGGAAAATAATTTTTCATATGATTTATTTATATTGTTATATTATATTTTCTATTATTCTAAATTTTATTTAAATAAATATTTTATTAGTTAATCTAATTAATTTAATAGTAAGAAATTTCACATTTAATATTTATAAAAATAAATTTCAATATTTTGGATGTTTCTAATTTAAAACCCTATTTTCTCAACCCGTCAATGGGGTTAATATTTGAATAGTTTATAAAAATTTATGTATTGAATTTTCAAAAATTTATTCAATAGTTTTAATATTAAGATTCTAATTTATTAATTGGTTCCAGATTTTTTTTGAACAAAATATGAATAATATCATTGGTAAATATAATTACAATGTTTATGGTTAAATTTAATACTTAATAGTAAATATAAGAATTTAAATATTATGATATTAGACTAATATTTTAAATAAATTTATTGTATTAATTTTAATTATCCTTAGAATTAATTGATATTTGATGATACCATTCATGGCCTTTTCGAAGAGATTAAAAACCAGATAATATTATATTTAATGGAATTTTTAATTTTTCATAGTACTGTTTTTAACTAGAGAAATATATTGAAAATGTGGTATCATAATGAATATGTTCTACTATAAATAGTTTTTAAAAATATTAATGTTTATCTATCTTATGGAAATTTATCAGAAATATTTAGTGAATAGAAAATTACCAGAAATGGAGACACTATGATGATGAAGTAATAGTTTAATTAATTGAAATATCAAATAAATGGTATTAAAAATATTAAAATAAATAAATGAGGATTTAATTAATTTCATTAATGAATTTTATTGTGAATTTCTCATTTTAGTGATGAATTAAAATTTTTGGTTTGTTGATATATTGTTTTAATTATAATTTTTTAATTTCATGTGACGAATAGTGGAAAATTTGACATTATTGATATTTTGAAATAAATTATAAATTATTACATGATATTAAATTAATATAAAATTCTAAAATATGGATGATTTATTGTTATAATACATAAAATTCCATTTTTATCATTTGTATGTGTTTTTTACTTTTCATAGTAATTATATTAGCCCTCAAATTGTAAATTTAATAATATCACAATAATATTTTAAAAGGATTAATAATGATTAGAGTTAAAATATAAGGATTAAATGATAGTATACATCTTTTTAATTTTTATTGAATTAAATTATATCTAAAAAATCCACCATTATTCTAAAAAATAAGGTTTTTCCATATATAGTATAAATTAAATGTATATTAATTTAATATTTATAATATTTTTATATATTCCCCACCCATCTCTTATAAGAGGGAACACATTATTCTAATTTATTCAATCCAAAAAACCTTTTTTATGGGTTAATAAATTCCCAAAACCATTCCAATAATCTTAAACCACAGTCTAGAGGGCTAAATTTTGTCCGAACAACCTCTTAATTAGTATTAATGTGTTAATCAAAAGAGATCATCCAAATAAAAGGTATCACTTTTTATTAAGAGTATATTTTTTATTTCATTTCTAATTACTTCAAATCATATTCCACTAGGAAAAAATAATAACTATATAATTCTATATATACTGAGATTTTATTATGTTATAATTACCTCCAAAATCAATATACACTTATATCAAATGTGAAATTAATTATCTTTCATGTGTATGTCGAACTACCTCCTCATGAATAGATATTATTTGTTTTTCATAAATGTTTGTTAATATTAGTTATAATTATGGAATTAAAATTTTAATATGATATTAATGAAATATTTATAATTATGTAACAATTATAGGATATTTATAGTGATATCATTCCATGCTCAAAAAAATGATAATGTTGTTCCTTTATATGTGTGAACAATCACCTCTACGATGTGATTTGATAAATTTTTCATTTCACTTCACATTGAAAATATATATTTAAATATTTAAAAAATTAATGTAATGATAATTATATTATTTTAATTCTTGAATGATAAAATAATAACAAAACTTTTATCCATAGTGATAACTTTAAAATGGAAATATTACTCAAGAATAAGTACGACTATCGGTATCCATGATTTTAATATATATAACATTCCATTTACATTTGTAATGGATTTATTTATATGTATAATTTATGTATATATGTTATTATTATTCCTTGAATATAATTCTAGATATGATGGACTCATGACAATTTTGACTGTTTCCATTATACCAAAGTCATATTGGACACAATTACTTAATGTCATCTAAATTTATTATTTGAAAATAAATAATTATGCAATTATTATAACAATATTATTAGATTTATATGAGGAAATAAAATTATTATAATGTTCCTCAGTAATGTAAATAAAGAATGAAATTTTATTATTCATGATGATAAATATTCTACATGATGAGTGTGGCTCAAGGTAAGGGACTTTGTCTCAGTATAAATTCATTGAGGAATATATTGATGTAATAGACCATAATTATTTAATGAGATATATATAAATTCCCATTAAGATAAGAAATTATGAATATATTTATTATAATTTTATTAATTGTTTTTTTATAGTTACTCCTCCATGTATAATATCATCATCATCGTAGTCATTCCATTTTTTATGACAATAAAGGGCCAGTTGATGAAGTAAAAAATAACATGGTAAAGATATATATGGGTGATAATAGAAATGGATACCAATGGATTAACCAAATAGAATACTAATGGAATTAGGAGGGAAGGATCTAACACTAAGGAATGGGATCATTAATTCACTTGGTGAGGCTTTGGAGGCTGATCAATTAGCAACTATGTTTCCACCGCACCAATGGTGAATGAATTCCTAACATTATTATCGATATGATTCCTTTTGTTGATTTGGTAGTTGATATTACATGGATTAAAAAACTATCATATCATAGAATTGAATATAATTTGATAGTATTTTTTTAATGAAAGCAATGTTGCCTAAAATATTGAAAAATGAGTTACTATAGTCTGAAAGAAGGAAATTTACATTTATCCATTTAGAGAATATCCATTAGCATAATGGTATTCAAGAGTAGTGTACACACATAATGATGGGGACTCCCTTATTTATTTGCTAGTCATTTTTATAATTAGCTTAATGATAGTTGTGTGTGATGATATGATTAACTGAGGAAGGTTCTTTTAGGCTTTTTCCCCATTTTACGGTGAGTTTCCATGCCAGATGCAGTTTCTCAATTCTAAGAGCATGGATAATTGTCATTGAGTCACTTTCGAACCACATATTATTCTAATTTCATCAGTTTGAAGTCTCCACCACTATGATGAAATCCGATATTTTCTTCCTCAAGGCCTGTGGCAGTACCATAGTGGCCATGAAGACCTTCAAAAAAATCTCCACTGTCATCGTTGAATATGATTCCATATCCTGCAGGTCCTTGGTTACCTTGTAAAGCACCATCTGTATTAAATTTTATCCATCCATAAAATGGGATAGTCCATAAAACATTAATTCTACCACGATGTTGAGGATAGATCCCTTGAATCTATATCATTTTCATAACAATAGGACCCTGGACCGAGTTGTCATAGCAATCATTATGCTGGGAGTTTTAATGTTGCACTGCAACTAGAGACTCCAATAGTGTGACATTGGGGTTAAAGGTAGCCCCTTCTTGAATCTGTTTGTTTCGTCCTCTCAAGACAAGATAAAATACTAATTCATAGGCAATAAGAAAGAGTATGCATACTTGCAGAGAGATGTTGATTGTGTTCAAGTCTAGTATAAAACAAGTGACTTTGGTATTCCTTAGAGGATGCAACCCGAACCAGTGCAAAATAAAATTCTATAGGGAAGAAGATGTGTTGGAGGATAAAAACAGATGATTAACATCATCACAATGCTATTGGAACCATGTTAAACATGAACAATGGGAGATCCCCACTCTATATAGTGATATCCCGTACATAACCCCCAACACATTGGCCTAAATGCTTTGAACTTTTTTGGTAAGGGATTCCTCCTAAGGGGAACCCCAATAGAAGAATTTATAGTTAATAAAAATACCAAAATATATGATATTCTCATCGTTGTATACTTCATTATTTTGAAATCAGCAATCTGGAATGATATATGTATTAGTGTTCTATGTAATATATAAATAAGAACCCCATTTTTCATGGTCCTTTAATGTTAAGGTTGGGTAATGATACCAATTCAATGATTAGAAGTATGAATGGGATCCTATGATAATGTAATGATCTAGGACAGGAATAAGTTTAATGAGATGGAAGAGATTTTTTAAGTTCATCATTTATCTCCACCTAAGATAATCCATGAATGTGATTCGCCTAACTAATGTTTTGGTCAGAAAGATGGAAGCCTAGAAACCCCAGTGTGGATAAACACTAGTTGGGTTGCTAATAATTAATCTCACAATTACCTATGATCCACATGGAATAATAATGAAGAGCTTGAATGTGTGGTTGAAGAGATATATTGATGGGAGAATAACATCAGCAGGGGTTTCCAATATTGTGATATATTTTGGCGTCATAAGGAATCCCCACTACCTGATATTTTCAATCACTTCAAATCCAAACCATGCATAGGCTGTAGAAATTTTACCCAATAGATATTGAAGGTTGATTTATAACTTATAAACTAATCCTAAATCATTGAAATGTTCATTGTTATAATAATTATCCACATTATCACCTAAGATTATGGAGTTGAGGGTGGTCTTAATACTGTTAATAGAAACTTTTTGAAATGAAATTAATGAATAATATGAATAGGGAAACTGGTAATAACACTATTAACCAACTTGATACAACCTATGACAGATAAAAAAATTTATTTCTAGTTGGTAATGACTGTCGTTTTATTGTCCATGATCTTATTGAAATGATGAATTTTAATTCTATATTGAGTCAAAATAAAAAATAAATAATCTTGGGGGAAAGTAAACATTCTAATTCACTACAGATGGTCCATGTAAGGATCACTCATATCCATAAAATGTGATTGTAGATAAATTAATTTTTTCCTGATTAACCTACTTCCCACTCAAATAAAATAATATTTCAAGAACAGACTTAAAGAGACGAACATAACTCTTTCCTTTACTAATAAATAATATAGTACTGCATACATGAGATGAAGCACTCCACTCGAATTTTAACTATACTAGAAATAGATAATAGAAACCACATGAATATTCTTGTTTGTATAATGGATATGAGAATCTTTAATCCGAATGAACAGTCTTGGTGAGAGAGGATCATCATGTCTAAGACCCCGTATTGATTGGATGAAACCAAATATTTTTTACCATGAATGATATTGTCATCGATGAAGAGTTAATGAATATAAATAATAGATTACATGTTTAATTAGAAAACCCCACATGTGATTAAAACCTTAAAAATACCCCATGTAATTGTTCCATAAGTTTTATACATATATAATTTGATTATGGAATTTTATTTTACTATTTTATCATCGATGTCCCTAATCATCTTGGTCGTGCAGTTGTTGAGTGCGCGCAAATTTAAAATTTATAAACCATACAAACTACTAGTACTGTGTTAAGAAGGGTGTCGAACCACGGTGAAGGACTTATGTAGTGCTAGACCAGATTAAAGCTAAATCAACAAAAAGATAAAAATAGAACACTAAAAAAACAAACTGTATGTACACAGTGAAACAGACTATAGCAGTGGGTGTGAAAATGAAGGTGATATGGTGAATTATGTGGCTTGAACAGAGAGGAAACAGTAATGATGATTTTTGGGTCCTCGGGCTGCTTTGAACTGATTAAAATGATGTTCCCTGTTTCTGTTTGATTTAACTCCATTAATCAGTGCATAGAAAATTGGTGTTAATCCACTGAGTTGTCACTTCAGTGGATCAACACAGCTCGATTAACTTCCTTGAGTCTAGATCTTTTGACCTTGACCCCTGGATAAATCTGCTTAAACTGGAGAAGAGATGCACCAACCTTTTCCAATTCATGATTCTTTGGTCAATGATCCATGGTGAAATGATTTACTACCATACCCATCAGTTATGTAATGTGAAAGGATACTCAAAATAAATAGAAGAGAAAACCAAGAAATAGAATCACACTGAGTAATCAAATTAAAATAACCAGACAGAATGATAGATGATCAGTTGTCTACAGCTGGATTCCCCTAATCTATTTAATAAAACATTAAAATAGTAAAACAGAAAGAAACAATTAATTAATTCAAAAACATCTCCTGCGAGATTGCTCCTCTCTCCAGCAACTACATCAATTCTGATCTACTGATCAATGTATGTCTACCTCTGTTCTGGTGATGAGATCGATCGATGAATGATCGTGATGAACTGATGGATCAAGGGATGTCTGGATGGAAGAATCGATACTCGCCACTCTCTGGAATGATGTTCTATAATCCCCCCCACAGGTCTGGATCAAAGTCCCGCTGCTTGTCTCTCCCAATGGATGTGTGTCCCACCCTTATTTCCTTTCCTCTTACTTAGCTACATTCCCTTATTCTTCTCCCGACACTCGTGATTTCATCTCCCTAGAAAAGCCTCTGGAATCTCCCCCGGTGAGTTACCTGGCCTCCATGTGGCGCTTTCACTGTGCTGCTCCTCCTGCGCTGGTCACCGAAGCAGTTGCTCCTAACTGAATGAAAAAGATGCGCATATGACGAGAAAATCCATTCCCCTGGAAGCATCTGATCCATGTTTTTATGTGCACGTCACCATCTTTTAAGTTAACTCAATGTAGGTGCATCCTTCCCCCTGCAACGAAACATATAAACACCAAAACAAGTTAAATAAAAAGAAACTAAAATTAAATAACAATATTTTCCTATTATTATATAAATTTGTCAACGAAAATACTTATTAATAAACACACACACACACATACACATATATATATATATAGAATACTTAATATTATTATTACTATTATATATTTACATTAATTATATTTATCTAATAACATATATTATTATGACATAATGATATTAGATATATTATTATATATTATTATTAATATACCTATAATTATTATGGTATAGTATATGATATGTATTATATAACGTGTTATATTATATGTTATAATAGTTATATTATATATATGTTATTATATTAATTATATATTATATAATTGTTATTATATTAATTATATATTATATAATTGTTATTATATATTATAATATATAAGAAAAATGAAAACATGATGAAGGGGGTCGAGGATTCTACTGGAGCGAACAGTGAGGAAGAGGGGGAGTGGTTTCGGTGAGCGGTGAGGTCGGCTGGAAGGGGCGCGGCAAGGGGCTGTGGTCGTGGCTAGAAGGAGAAGAGCTTGGTCTTTGGTTCACGAAAATAGGGAAAAAGGCGGCGGCTTCGTGTGATCACAGGCAAGGGGATGGCAGGACTCCCTCTGAGTAGGGCGCTGGCGGTGCATTTCAGGTAGTGGGTTTTTAGTGTGTGACCGCAGTGGTCGAGTGGCTTGACGGCGAGCAGGGGATGCGTTGAGTGGGTCTCGTTGTGCGGATGAGGCAGAAGGGGTCGGAAGGGTGCAGCTTTTTCAGCAGGGGTGACGGCTAGGGTTGAGTGCGGCCATGAGGAGGATGAGGGTTAGGGATTTGGAGATGTGAATTGGGGTCGAGTCCAGTGAGGTCAGTCGGCGGCTTCAGTTTCTCACAGTGGTAATTGGCTGAACTTATGATTTGAGTTTATGAAGTTTGAAAAAATGATGTTTCAGGTTGATTTTCTTCATCTGCGTATGTATTATATTTGATTTGTGAGTTTGATCTTGGTTAATCAATTTGAGTGTTGTAGTGCGTTGATTAATTTGTTGATGCTACTGCTATAAAAATTTCTGTGATAATTTCTGTGATGCTGCTGCTGATGTTGAGTTAGTGTTGCGAGTCTTGCTGGTGGTGGTTTGCGGTGTTATGGTAGGTGTGAGAAGAGGAGAAGTGGTGAAGGTTCCATCGTGAGGAAGTATGGATGCGGGAGAGCCCCCATTTCCTTTGAAACGTTGAGACAGGTTAGAATGAAACGATGTTGGTGAAACGGTGGCAGGGGGTGCGAGCGGGTGTCACCGTGAGAACGTGATAATGGAGGCACCGTGAGTAAAGGTGAGACAGGTGCTAAAACGGTATGATGGACACGGTGGCACTGTGAAGTGTTTCTCATGGTCTCACTGTGACCGTGAGTGTTGAACCGTGAGGGTGGAACAGTTCACAGTGGTTGGGATGAAGTGCGACGTACCACCATTCTTGAAATGATGCGACTGTGTATACAATACGGTGGCACTACGACCGCAACACCTGCAAACAAATACAACAACGAAAATAAACAAATAAATAATTTAATAAAACTAAAAATAGATTAATAAATTATTAAATTAAATTTAATATAAAGGAATTAAATAAATAAAACAAAGTTAGAAAATAAAATTAATTGTGTTTTATTTAAATGAATGAACTTATTTGGTTTTAATAAAAAAATAATTTAAAATAAATTAAAATACAAACGGTTACTTTCTTAAATTACTTAACCAATTAAATAATGAATTAATAAAGTGAATTAAATAATAGGAAAAATTAATTTAATAGAATTAATTTGTTTGAATTATTTAAACACTTGAAAAGTAACATGTGTTATTTTTTTACAACCTAAGAATAAAAAATTATTCAATTTAATTAATGAAATAAAAATTATTGAAAACTAAAAATATAGAGATTTCATTAAATGAAACTAAAATAAAAACATAATTTTAAGAATGAAAAACAATAAAAAGAATCCAAAAAAACACCTTCTTTAAATAAACACATTTTTTATAATAAAATTTACAAAATACAACAATTGATAAATAATACATAGAATACAATGGTTTGATATTAAGATGTAAATAAAAATATAGAAAAGTATGTGGTAGAGGGCATTAAAACACTACCACATCAAACTACCCCACACTTAAAACATTTTTTTTCCTCAAACAAGTACATGCATTTGACATTAAAACAGAATGATGATTTGTGAAGTTCAGTTCAAAATGTGCATGAATAATCATAAACATCAAGAGGAGCACGACCCAAAAAATGTCAGTTTTTTCAATGGTGTTCAAAAAGTGTTGTCCTTTCTAGATTCAAATACTCACTAGAAATCAAAAGGCTCACAAACTCATACACTTTCAAGTATGTCATGCCTCCTGTGTGTAATCATTAACCATCCAAAATCACCTTCCAATTCAAGTACTGATTCAAGGAGTGTTGACAGGCTAGAATAAATGGAACTGAAAACATAACCAATTGCACCTTCCATTCTCATCTTCCCCCAGGTTCCAAAAATTAACGTCCATTAAATTTGTCACTTTATTGATCCAACTTAAATGAAAATTAATCATGTCAATTTCTCGCTTCTTCATCTGGGTTCAAAATTCTCCTCACCTTAATGAGTTCATTTTTGACAAGGGAACATTATTTTAATCTTTCCCAGCCATATTCCATGTGCAGAGCACTGTGCATAGCACTTATTAAGATTTAAATTGGATTTATTTATTCCCAGAAATGCATCCAATGTACCTTGTCTCAGATAATCACTATGGGATCCCATTTTCCCTTTTAATCAAGTAACAAAGGAATTAATTAATAATCATTCGGATTGACTTTCTAAAGTGATTGAATATTATTTAATAAAAATGTGAGTCCCATAGGTTCTAGTGAGAACTTCTAGTTACCCTAATCCATGATACATACTCCACAAAACCTATCCCGTCACACTCCCATCCTCAGTTCCTAAACTGATAGATCCATAGAAACAGTGAACAATTTCACTCAGCAATCATTCATACTTAACAGTTTCTGATTCTGTGACACTCTCAACACCCAACAAACAGTTATCCTCTAAACAGGACAAAAATGAAGTACCATTGAACCTCAAATGACCATCATGTGATGAAAGAATTTGAAATATTTTGCTGGAATTTTGAACCATTTGTGAACCATTTTCTTGAAAAAATTTGACCATTTTTTAAACAAACTCAGGTTCAAGAAGGGGGAATTCGACATGACACTAGAATGACCCCTCTCCCCCACACATAAAACCCAACATTGTCCCCAATGTTGTCTCTCAAGGCAGGAGATAGTTTAAGTACAAGATTGATGGACAATTCAACTTAAGAAGGATATGGAAGGGTATCTGTGATGTTCCAAAAAAACTTAATTCTTTGCAACACAAAATGTGAAAGAAAATAAAAACAAAAGAAAAAGAAAACAGAAGAGCCCAACCCCACCAACCATCACTAGAAATAAGTACAGTTCTATTCCTAAACTATTCACGCTTTGAATAACTGTGAGAAGACAAAAGATTTTAACAATTTACTTCAAATGGTAGCATGATTAACAAATATGTGCAGCAGCATCATCATGAAATTGAAAATTGTGCAAACATGTTTCACAAATCAGCTCAAAATATTTTTTCAACTATCTAGATACTAGCAGCTAAACACCCATGGAAGAAACACAATTTACTATTCACATAAAATCATGGGACTCCACCAGACTTAGTTCATAGGGAAGAATAAGCATGTAAATGAAATTTACAAAGGTAGAACAACACTTCCCTGAATGGACGCTTCTCAAATTTACAAAAGTCTCCCTTTGATTTCCATATGCATAAACTCTGGCTGCTTCAGTGGGGCACCTACATGATGAAACAGTTTGAAATTAGTGTTCTAGATTTTATGTTCAAATAAAATGAAGCTACAATGTGTGAGATTTATAGTTTTATCCATTAATCTAGTGTTCTTTGACGACAACCTCCTTTCACCATGAATGTTCCAAATGTGGCTATCAGTAAAAAAATATTCTCTTAGCATACCAGGACCACCAGACAACTTTCATCATATAATAAGGAAATGCAGAAATTATTGTTCACCAAACAGAGAGACAAACAACTGAGCAAGGAGCATTTATTCAAACTAAATATTTGAAGCAGAAAACAAAGTAAACCATGGGTTACCTCCCATGTAGTGCCTGGTTTAAAGTCCCTAGCCAGACTTCATTCCTATAAATATTTCTAACCATGATCATTTAATGGAAAATAATGGTCAATGGTTTGCACTTTGCAATTGTCTAAGGAATCAATAGAAGGACTACTCAAGAAAATATCATCTTCAGCACCAATCAGAATTCCTCAAAATTCATCCAGATCACTAAGAGGATTGATGTTTACTAGCTCAACTATGTCTCTAAAAATCAGTTCATTAGCGATTAACAAGTTCAACAGTTTCCCATGAAAATTATCGATTAGATCAAGATTATTTCCAGGGCTTCAACCACATTTACAATTTTTCTCAGACCCAAAAACAGAATAAGAAACATTGAAAAAAACCTTAGAATGTCCCAAAGTAGACTGAAAAACAGACAAATCAGAAATATCCCAGAAGAAGTTATCAAATTATTCTTTCAAAATGTTGTTCTCAATGTCCACAGAGGACTCAAATGATGTGATTGTTTCGAGTTCATGTATGAAATCATCAATCACATCATCAAACTGGGCAGGTAAGATGATATTAAGGAAAGGCACATGTTCATAATATCAATCATCAATTTTTTCAGCAGTGATCAAACTGGAGCTTTCTCCAACTTCAAGAACTCTTAGACACTCAACTTCATAAGGGAAACATTCATAAACAGGTTGAGACAATGCTGGAAAAAGTTGTGACTCACTCTCCAGAATGGGTTCCAATGAAATAATTCTCTCATCAAAAGAAGGATGTTGGGAAAGAGCAACAACCAATGAAAAAATTACAGTGGGTTGGGGAATTAGTATCTATGTGACCTCAAGTGGGAAAGACACATATTCAGCTCTAACTTCAATTTTGTAACATTGATTTGCAGCCACATATATCAAATCACATGTAACCTCATGAAGGGGCCATTCGATGTCCAAAATTTCATCCACGTCATCTATAACTTGGAGGGTGAGTTTACCGTTGGACACATCAATGATGGAACCACCAGTAGCATGGAAGGGTCTTCCTAAGATGATTAGAGAATTTTTATCAAATTCCATGTCAAGGATCAGGAAATCAGTGGGCAATGTGAGTTTTCCTACACTTACTAATAAGTCATCCACTCTCCCATAAGGGTGTGTGAGTGACCTATCAGCAAGCTAAAGGAAAACAGAAGTTGGTTGAATATCCCAAAGACCCAGATTTTTGAACAAGGACCAAGGCATAAGATTAATAGTCGCTCCTAAGTCACATAGACAATTTAGTTTCCCATGTCCTTGTATTCGGCTCTGAATGATAAAGCTACCAGGGTCCTTTAATTTGGGAGGAATATTTTTTTGGAAAATTTCACTACACTCCGCATTTAGATAAATTTTATCCAACTTCATTAAATCATTCTTGTTCTTCAGAAAACTTTTTTTGAATGAAACATATGAAGGGATTTTATCCAAGACTTCTAATAAAGGCATGTGGATGGTGAATCTTTTAATCAGTTTCAAAAATCTCAGGTCATCGGGTTCATCATTTATCTTCACTCTTTCAAGGAAGGGAATGGTAGGCTCATAATGTTTCAGAACAGGTAGGTTAGTCACCTTCTCCTTAGACCCCACTTTATTCTATGCTTCCTTAGTCAATTCCCACTTCATTTTCATTGGTTCCTTAGCTTTCTTAGGTGTGGGTTGCAAAATATGTTCAGTTTGGAACTCAGTTTCCAGATTTCCAGAATTGGGATTTTCGAGATTTTCATTTTCATTTTCAGCTTGAACATTGTTTTCCTCTTGCCTAGGTGGTTCCTTAACTGGTTCCTTACGTTTAAGCCCCGACCTGGTTGTTACTTCCAACACATTTTAACTTGGATTGGGGGTTGAAGTGCTAGGTAGCTTACTCTTTTCCTTACCAGCTTGATTCTTAGCCATTTGACTCATTTGAAATTCTAAATAATGAATCTTATAATCTGTGTCCTTAAATTTCCTAATCTCACTCGACACTTGTTGCAGCATTCCCTTTAACTCCCCATGATAATTAGATGATTCCGCTTCAAATTGATTTCAGAAAATTTGTTTGCGTTGTGGGTGGAAAGTCGGGGCAGTGGGCTGCTTGTATGGGGCAGTGGGGTGCTTAGTGACACCTTGTTCACTTCATGATTGATTGGGCTGACCTAGATTTCCATATTGGTATGGATTTGAGTGTTGAGCATGAAAACCTTGATTCCTCGCCATGTAATCAACAAACTGGGCACTCTCATAACATGAAATAGGGAGATCAAAGTTTGGAAAACATCTCTGAGTGTGACCAAACATCCCACAGTGATAGCACTGCTCCCTAAGGTCGCTATCATCAACAACAGCTGCTTGAGGATTTGTGTCATCCCTATGGATGACTCTCTTCCTAGTGCAATTGTGCTGAGATTTTTGAGCCAACTTATCAAACAATTGTTTCAGCTCATCAGTAGTGGAATCAGAGAAATCACCTCCACCAGATTGAAAAACTATGTTCTGATTGTAGGGGGTGAGGGAATTATAGAAAGTCTCCATGAGAATATGGGGAGATAATTGATGTTTGGGGATCTGTCTAAGAAGACCTCTGAACCTCTTCCACACTTCGTGAAATAGTTCTCCCTCATCCTGGACAAATCTAGTGATCTTCTGTGTAACCTCAATTATGGTGTTCCTGGGATAGTATTTAGATACAAAGTCATTGCACACATCTTCCCTGGTTTCAAATATTTCTTCATCTAAATTTTGAAACCATGTCCTTACTCTCCCCTTTAGATAGAAAGGAAACAACCTCAACCTCAACTCCTCCTCACTATGTTCTCATAGTGGAAACTGTTGGAAAAAACCATAAAAATCTCTGATAAACTCTATGGAGTCCTCTGCTGGAAGTCCATTAAATGATGGAAGTTGAGAAAGATGGGACTGTTTGATCTCATAACTCCTAGACCTAGGGGATACTTTGATGCAGGATGGATTGTTTGACACAGTAGGAATTTGATACTCCCTAAGCTTAGGTCTCTCAGGGGTAGGAACTAAGGGCTGTGACCCATTGACAAATGGATTGCCAACAATGTTTTCCAAATTCTCCATTTCAAGTTTCTTTTTTTAAGAATAGAAAAATGCTTGTTGATTTCTTGAATATGCATTTAATGTTCTGCCTTAGAAGGTCTAGTGTGCTTGCAGTTTCAAAAACAATATTTTCTTGATAATTTTTGTTGTACTGTTTTTATGTTTTTTTTTTGTGTTTTTTTTTCTATTTAATTTTCTTGTGTTTTTTTACCATGGTCGCACATGCCCTCCCCGGCAACGGCGCCAAAATTTGGCTGTGCAGTCGTTGAGTTCATGAAAATTTTAAATTTATAAACCCTACAAACTACTAGTATTGTGGTAAGAAGGGTGTCGAACCACATATAATGACTTATGTTGTGCTAGACCAGATTAAAGATAAAACAACAAAAAGATAAAAATAGAACACTAAGAAAAAAAACTGTATGTACACAGTGAAACCGACTCTAGCAGTGGGTGTGAAAATGAAGATGATATGGTGAATTATGTATCTTGAACAGAGAGAAAATAGTAAAGATGATTTTAGGGTCCTCGGGCACCTTTGAACTGATTAAAATGATGTTCCCCACTTTGGTATGATTTAACTCAATTACTCAGTGCATAGAAAAATGGTGTTAATCCACTATGTTGTCACTTCAGTGGATCAAAACAGCTCGATTAACATCCTTGAGTCTAGATCTTTCGATCTTGACCCCTGGATAAATCTTCTTAAGCTAGTGAAGAGATGCACTAACATTTTCCAATTCTCAATACCTCGGTCAATGATCCACGGTGAAATGATTTACTACCATACCCATCGGTTAAGTAGTGTGAAAGGATACTCAAAATAAGAAGAAGAGAAAACCAAGCGATAGAATCACACTGATCAATCAAATTAAGAAAATATGATAGATTGATAGATTATCAGTTCTCTACAGCTTGATTCCCATAATCTATTTAATAACACATAAAAATAGTAAAATAGAAAGAAACAATTAATGAATTAAGAAACATCTCCCGCGAGATTTCTCATCTCTCTAGCAACTGCTTCTATTCTGATCTGCTGCTCAATGTATGTATGCCTCTGTTCTGGTGATGAGATGGTTCAAAGAATGATCACGATGAACTGATGGATCGAGGGATGTCTGGATGGAAGAATCGATGCCTGCCCCTCTCTGAAATGATGTTATGCAATCCCCCCTGGTCTGGATCAAAGTCCCGCTGCTTGTCTCTCCTGATGGATGTGTGTCTCGCCCTTATTTCATGTCCTCCTTCTTAGCTCCAATCCCTTATTCTTCTCCCAACTCTCATGAATTTATCACCCAACCAAAGCCTCTGGAATCTCCCCTGGGGAGTTCCCTGGCCTCCACGTGGTGCTTTCACTGTGCTTCACCTCCCGCGCTGGTCACCAGAGCAGTTTCTCCTAACCGAATGAAAAAGGTGTGTGCTTGACGAGCATATCCCTTCCCCTAGAAACAGTCGATCCATGTTTTTATGTGCTCATCGCCATCTTTTACGTGAACTCAATTTATGTGAATCCTGTCCCCTACAACGAAACACAGAAACACGAAAACATGTAAAATAAAAAGAAACTAAAATTAAATAACAATATAATAATATTATTACTTAAATTAGTCAACGAAAATACTTATTAATATACACACACACACACACATATATATATATATATATATAATACTTAATATTATTATTACTATTATATATTAATGTTAATTATATTTATCTAATAACAGAAATTATTATGACATAATGATATTAGATATATGATTATATATTATTATTAATATACTTATAATTATTATAGTATAGTATATGATATATATTATATAACGTGTTATATTATATGTTATAATAGTTATATTATATATATGTTAATATATTAATTATATATTATATAATTATTATTATATATTATAATATATAGAAAAAATGAAAACACGATGAAGGGGGGTAGAGGATTCGGCCAGCACGAACAGAGAGGAAAAGTGGGAGAGGATTCGGTGATCGGCGAGGGCGGCTGGAAGGGGCACGACAAGGGGTAGCGGTCGCGGATAGAAGAAGAAGAGCTAGAGCATTGGTTCACGGAACTAGGGAAAGAAGGCTACAGCTTCGTGCGATCGTAGGCAAGGGGACGGCGGGAGTCGCTCTGAACGGCGCGCTGACGGCTCATTTGTGGTAGTGGGTTTTCAGTGTGTGGTCGTAGTGGTTGAGTGGCTTGACGACGAGCAGGGGATGCGGTGTGTTGGTATCACTATGCGGATGTGGTGGAAGGGGTTGTAAGGGTGAAGCTATTTTAGTATGGGTGACAAATAGGGTTGAGTTCGGTCGCGAGGAGGATGAGGGTTAGGGATTCAGATAGGTGAATTGGGGTCATGTCCAACGAGGTTAGCCGGCGGCTTTGGTTTCTCACAGTGGTAATCAGCTGAACAATGATTTGAGTTTCTGAAGTATGAAAAAATGATGTTTGAGTTTGATTTTCTTCATCTACGTATGTATTATATCTGATTCGTGTCTTTAAACTTGGTGAATAAATTATAGTGTTGTAGTGCGTAGATTAATTTGTTGCTGCTGCTGCTGTGAAAATTTTTGTGATAATTTCTGTGATGCTGCTACTAATGTGGATTTTGAGTTACGAGTCTTGCTGCTGGTGGTTTGCGGTGTTATCGATGGTGTGAGTAGAGGAGAAGCAGTGAAGGTGCCATCGTGAGGAAGGATAGATGCGGGAGAGCCGTTGTTTCCTTTGAAATGGTGAGACAGTTTAGATGGAAACGGTGATGGTGAAACGGTGGCAGGCGGTGTAAGCGGGTGTCACCATGAGAACGTGAGAACAGTGGCACCGTGACTCATGGTGAGACAGGTGCTAAAACGGTATGATGGACATTGTGGCACCGTGAAGTGTTTCTCATGGTCTCACCGTGACCGAGAGTGTGGAACCATGAGGGTGGAACGGTTCACGGTGGTTGGGATGAAGTGTGACATGCCGCCATTCTTGAAACGATGAGACAGTGTGTAGACAATACGGTGGCACTGCAACCACAACACCTACAAAAAAATACAACATATAAAATAAAAAATAAATAATTTAATAAAACTAAAAATAGATTAATAAATTAAATAAAATAGAAAAGAATTAAATAAATAAAAAAAAGTAAGAAAATAAAATTAATTGTGTTTTATATAAATGAATGAAATTATTTGGGTTTAATAAAAAATAATTTTAAAAAAATTAAAATAAAAACTATTATTTGATTAAATTACATAACCAATTAATTAAAGAATTAATAAAGTGAATTAGAGAATTATAATGATTAATTGAATAGAATTAATTTGTTTGAATTATTTAATCACTTGAAATATAACATGTGTTATTTATTTACAACATAAGAATGAAAAATTATTCAATTTAATTAATGAATTAAAAATTATTGAGAACTAAAAATATAGAGAATTAATTAAATGAAAATAAAATAACAACATAATTTTATTATTGAAAAACAATAAAAAAATCAACAAAAACACACCTTTATTAAATAAACACTTTTTTTATAATATAATTTACAAAATACAACAATTGCTAAATATTACATAGAATACAAAGGTTTGATATTAAAATTTAAACAAAAATATAGAAAAGTATGTGGCAGAGGGCATTAAAACACTACCTCATCATATCTCTTGAGCCAAACTGATGGTGCGTTGAATATATATTACTTTAATGATGACATGTGTCTCATCAATGACCACAGAGGGAATGATCTTTGATATTATTATATTTATGATACGATCCAATATATTTTAAAAAAATTATTCTTGTATATCAGGTGATATTGTTTAAGCGGTGGGTTTTATTTAACAATTGGGATTAATACCAATGTTGGCATACTAGATACACATGGATTAAAAAAAACCCTTAGATAAATCATGTTCCACCTCAACTACATCTATTTTAAGGAAATTCTAGGAACCCACATTAAAATATATCGAAATGTTGTTAGAGAAATTTGAGCTATTTGGTTTCAAGATTGACATAGAAAAGATGATCTCATGCACCCCCATCACTATAGAAATAAGAGAGTTCATGATAGTAAAGTCTATTATAGTCATTCATTATGAATGTTCCACATCTCCACTAGTATATCCACATAAAGATTAGGGCATGGAAACTTTAAGATGAGATTGGAATTTTAGTGTTTCGATAACTCCAACCACATCATAGACACTGGAGAATGATCCATCACAATGATGATTGTTAGGCCTATGAATCCCCTTGTATTCTTCTACAAAATACTACAGAAAAGAAGTGTTTTTATCTACCATAAAAATACATTAAATCCATGATTCTATAAGAGATATGTGTTCCAATTCGAAAATAATATCCACCATGGATTTCTTCATATCCATCAACTTATCTTTGATTTTACCATCACATTCTATTTCAATCATTAATTACAGTGGTTCAATATGATCCCAGATTAAGCCCATGCATTCAAATCTAGTGTGGAGGTTCTTAGACATAGACTATAAGAAATCCATATGTTATTTTGTTTTTAATGAAGTCAATTAAATCAACATCAGTACACTATTTTATTCTAAGAGTAGATCGATATATTTTTATAAACTTAGTCGGATATCTAAGTGTTTAAAAATAGGAACCATTTAGAGTGACTCTCTGTGGTGGATAATGTTATATTGATAGGGGTGTTATATGATAACCATGTCATATGGTTTGATACTATGTTATAAAGAAAAGATTATATTATATCCACTATATCTAGGAATTGGTAAATTTGGCACCAAGTAAAAATTATTCCTCTCTAGATGTTGCAGCTGATTAAGTGGTCACCTAAATATCTATGATAATAGAGACCTGTGCAGGCCATAAAAGATATCAAATTTTGGATGGAATTATTCTATGAATGACAAAACCTATTCATCCTTATATCATCTCATATAACATTAAAATCCCTCTCTATGAAAAAGAGAAGGTCACCAAGAACAAAAATTTCTAGGTCACACAATTGAGCAACTCTATCATTATCTTCGCTTTTGGAATAGATTAAGGTAACAATAAAATGTTGATCAGCCAGAGTAATTTTGGTATTGATGAAATTGTTAGATTTCACCACCTTATCAAATGGGAATCTAGGATTCAAAAAAATCCAATATTTTTGATTAATTTATCTTTCATGCATGAAGGAACATACACAAATTCTACACACAAAGATAGAAGGAATATTCAATTCTTAATATACATGAAAAAAATGAATTTTCTATCACTATGGAAATTATTTTTCTTCTAAAATATTTCAAGTTTCCTCAAATAACAAAATTAACATTTTCACTATTTTTTGCTGAAAATTATTTTTCATTGAATAGATTGTTTTGGTAATGAAAATTATGTTTGAAAAGAAATTTGTATTTTTATAAAAAATTTGTTATTCCTATGTGATAAATAGAATTAATAAAGGGTTTTAGGATGAAAGAGTTTTTTATTAAGGAAATCATATATGAGAATTACATGAAATGGGTAAGCATAATACATCATATATAAGGGGTTGAACCCTATCATAGCTTATGGGTGATACCGATATAGATTATATAGAGGGTTGACCCCCATTATATTTCATGAGAAATGGGTGAGCCTGATATAGATTATATGATGGCTTGATCCCAATTTTAGCTATAAGCGAGCCCAATTTTGAATATACAGAGGGTTATCCCAATTATATATCTCTAATGAATTGGTTATCAATAATAAGAAAATTAATCCCAATGTTTATTAAATGAAAAGTATGTGAAAGTGTTGTATATATTTGATTCTATATGTAAATAAAAGTTTTTTTAATTCCATGTTTTTGGTATTATAGTTTTTCTTTGAAAAAACATATGTGTTTTATTCATGTTAAAATGATTTATTTCATTAACTAAAATAACAATAAATTGGGTTTTCTTGATTTTTAGTGGAATAACGGGTTTCTTCCATTTTTATTTCCCTTTCTTATCTTTTTGTGACCATAACATGTTTTAAAATGTATTTCACATGATTAATGGATGATTTCTGACAAGAAAAGGGATAAAATTAAAATATTGAATTTATTTCATGGAATGAAACCAAGTTTTATTTTATAAATAGTTTTCAAAAAATGGATACTCTGTAAATGTATACACATGTAATTTGTGGTGTTATTTTGAAGTAATATTTCCTAATTCCATAATACCCTAATGTAAAAATGACCCTTGAATGTTGATTATTGATAAAAACAATAGAATTCACACTGATTAATGTAAAAAAAATAAATTTGGTTTCAATGTATTGTTTAGAAACTAATATAATTTAGGATGGTGTTAATTACGTCCTGTTATAAAATTTTACATTATAGTTAAGTGGAAATTATTTTGAATTTCAATATTACCTTTTTGATTTGTCTCGAAAGTGCATATTCAAAATGATTTTCCTTATAGGAAATATGGAATCTATATTGGGAAGGAATAGAGAGGAACGTATGATTCCAAATAAGAACTCATAGTAGTTTGAATTGGAATAGAACAATTTTATATAGTTATGGGGAATATGAAACAAGCTATAAATTGTGGTGGAATCCATGCTAGGTAGTAACACGATCTACCATGAAGGAAATTTTATAGAGTAACATTTATTTAGGCAACATCCCACACCATTAAATATATCCACTGACCTAGTGGAATATTGTAGATGGATCAAATATAGGGAGATAATATTTCAATCCATTGGATGTTTAGAAATTCAAAAGGCATCTCATTATATTTAACATTTTAAATCTGATGATTAGAAATGTTTTTATTTTGTTGAGAATATTATATATATATAGAATTATGATTCCCTATAATTTAAATAATTTATGAATATATTTGTTGTGAGAAATTTTAATTATTCAATTTTGAATTACGATTGAAAAAAATTATTATAATTGAAGAAAGATGATGATCATTAAGTGGTCAATGGGGAAGTAAACCTTCCTTGATTGGTATAGTATCCTCCAAATTGTTCTGAGAACAATGAAAGTAATATTACAAGATTCTTAATAGGATTTAAACCATGACTATAAATATAATTGGCCTCATGAGAATTCCAAAAATATTTTAATGTTGTTTTTTTATAAAACATTTGAGATAGAGTTTACCAAAACATATATTCCATCAAAAGAAAATGATAATAAATAATAAAGGTGGAAATAAAATATAGAATAATTTTACAATGAAATTTGGAGTTAAGACAAATTTTTTTTTGAACTATGATGAAATAAATTATGAGAAATGGATGAAAAGATATAGAATGTGTTAACAACATGGTAATTTTTGTTACATGGTTCATGACAACATAGTTGTGAGTCTGGAACAATCCAACAATGAGAGAACAAATTTAAAATCTTCTGTAAGATTCATTACCAAAAATGAGTCGGGGAATTAGGTTAATATGGGTATGAAATTACCAAATAAAGGAGGGAATTATCATGATAAAAATAAAAAATGCATTGGAAGATCATTTCTACCACTAAAGTTGATGTTGATACATTCTGTGAAGTGATGGAATATATAGGGTGAGTAGTATAATAAAATATTAACCATACATTCAAAGTTTTAGAGACTTCTTCTAATGTTGTATGCAATTTGATATTAATTGGTTGAGGAACATTTTGGTATATTTATTATTGTGTTTTTGTATTTTTTTCCATTTAAATGATAAATATTCCATTACTATTGGATAATATTTTTACGTTATTGGAAACCATTAAAGTTAATATGATATTTGATGAAAATGTTTATTAATAGGGTTGTACTTCATAATTCAAGAAATTTTATGAAGATAAAGTTATTCTTATAACAAATATATTTAATGACAGAAAATTTCATTATGATTAGTTATATTAACATCAATTTTAAACTATGTTAAAAGTATTTTAATCAACTAAAGTTGTTCATTAAATTGTATACTGTGAAATCAATGACATTGTATACCATTATATAATTTTCATTTTTATGATTGTCATCATTTTCATGACCATGTTATATATCATTATAAATCCAGACTTGATGGTTATATTTCACATCCATGTCAATGATTTCCTATATTGAACCCTAGAATGTTTTATCTCAGGTGACCTTTATCCTTTTTGTTCTCTATAAATAAGTAGATGTTTTACTGACCCTATTTCCAACGTGGTAATTGAATAATATTATTTTGAAAACTAAAACCCCTAGTTTTCGATATAGAGTTTAAAATGTGAGGGGAAAAATTAAAAATGCGTAATATAAATATTTTTTTAAAAGTAAACAGTAAGTTAAATAGAAAACATGATATGCCAGGTAGATCATAAAATAATGACTACTTATTATTATTTAATATGGTAGTTAGCTTTAATAATTAATTAATCGGTTATTAGACCATTCATTAACATTTGGATTAGAATATAGCCATTATAATATTAAATTTGAATGAATGTCAATTTTGTAAATATTTGATTTTTAACATGAGAAATGTTTTTATTATGAGGTAATATATGGGATTTGTTCTACTATATATATCTTATTTTATTATAACAAATTTATCTACATCATGGTCATTTATTTATATTTCTTAGTGATAAAATATTTATATTAAATGGTGGCATAATGAATATACAATAATTATTTAAATAATGGAAGAATCAATCAAATGTTATTTTAAATTTTAAAACAAATATAATAGGATATAAATAATATTTTGGAATTCTTTTACATTATATAGATTTGTTAAAAGATATGTTTTGGTGATATCAGGCTTTTATATTATTTTTATAAAGTCTTCTAGTGAATAGAGTCATAACTGACAATAATAATATGTTATAAAAAAATTATTTTATCAAAATATATAAAATTTATTAATGCCTAAAATTTTATTAAATTTTTTTTATTAGTATTAAAATGAAAAAAATGATTTATTTATTACTTATTTGTAATTTTATAGTAATTATAGTAACAATAAATTTATAAATAAACTAATATCATGGTAATAATTAAATATGTTTAATTAGGGTTAAAGAAAAATAATACAAATAAAAAATAATAAAAAATAGATAAATTTTGATGATTATATATATTTCTACCAAAATTTATCATTTATTTTAAATTAAAATGTTTCTAGGTATTTCGATTATTAAAATAATTTATATTAATTTTACATTTTGATGATTTCCAAATATTGCCTCTCCCGTCTCTTATAAATGGGATTCTATTCATCACATTCCAAAAAAAATCCTATTTCGTTCGACCAATATCATAAAAATTATATTAATATAATCCACACCTAAATTATGTGGGCCTTTATTTAGGTATAAAAATCTCTTTATTAGTATTATTTTTTAATCAAAGGTGATCGTCTGACAAAGAGGTGTCATTTTTAAATAAGTGTTTGTATTCTTTTTATTTTTCATCCGTAAAAAATATTTATACACCATGATGAAATAAAATTTTTATTTATCCAAAATGTAGCATGAATTTATTAATTTAAAATTATAAACCAAATATATTTCCACTTCTATAAAATATGAAAATAATTATCATTCATTTGTACATCGAATTACCACCTCAAGAATCAATATACTTTTTTCATATCATTGAATGTATAGACTATTTATAAAGATAGAATTAAAGTATATATATAGATATGATATTGATTAAATATTCATTATTATTATAATAAAATATGTAATTTACATTTTTACTCTTCCATGCATCAAAAAATGGTAACATCGTTCCTACAAACCTATGAATTATTACCTCAACAATGCGATGTGATTTTTTATCATATTCCAATAACATGTATTAAATATATATATGTATAATTAAAATATTAATATGAGATAAATTATATTTTTATTATTGAATAAATCTAAATTAGTACTTATCATTTTTCTATATTTATCATTGAAAAATGGAAGTGTCACTCATGCATAGATATAAAAAATCGCCTCTATTATAGTAACATTCATAATTTAATATATATATACATATATATAAGTATTGGATTGATTAAAGTATAATTTATTTTTAAATATTATTATTATGTCTTGAATATTATTTGGGAGCTGATATACTCATAAACACATTGACTATAGACATAACAAAAAATACATTTTGGACTAATGTAAAAAATACATTCAAAACGTCTAACGAGAACTAAAATAATTATGTAATTGATAAAACATTATAATAAGTGATATAAATGTATAAATAAATTTTAAACTTTAACTTATGAAATTAAATAATAAACATAAGTTTTTTATTCTAGAATATAGTGATTTTATGGGACGAGTTAGACTCAAGGTATGGGACATTGTCTCAATCTCATTTTTATTGTGGCATATCTGGAGGCTAAACACCCACCTTATTTTATGTATTTCATATATAAACCCAATGACATGTAATTTAATTAATTAACATATTTATATTTTAATTTAATATTTTCTTAATATTTTACTACATAATGTGGAGAATCATTTAAAATTTTAAAGTGGTATGCAACACATGGAATGTTTAAATATTTAATTTCAAAATATTATATCCATGTCATTATTCATGATATTGGTTGTTATATTTATTTTCATAATTTTTTTATAAATTATATTTTATTTATATTTTTATTTTCATTAAATGTTTTTAAAAAATCACTATTTAATATGTTTCATACAGAATATTTTGACAAAATGATAAACAAAATGTTTTATTCTTAACATACATGGTGACAATGCATTTTCCACAACTATGTCCATTTATTTTCCATTCCAATATTTCATGTTTCAATAAATGAAAAAAATGAATTTATGTATTTTATTATTTGGTTATTGGATGTTTTGTTCAATGAAAATTGCGTTTTCATCTAAAATGCAGTCTTGAATGAAAATGGTATTATTATATGAAAGTGTTTTTCATATTCAATTAAAATAATTATTGAATTGGTTTTATGATGAAATAATTTTATTTATTAAATTATAAATGATAATTATATAAAATGGGTGATCTTGATACAATTTATTTGAAGGGTCGAACACTATTATATCCCACGATTGAGCCTGATATACATATATGAAATTTAACACCATGGTAATCTTAACATGTAACATTATATTCGATAGAGTGTATAAAGCATGACACAAATAATATAATGGAATAGAATTTAATTATAAATGAAAATAAATTTATTATTTTCAATATTTTTTTATATTCTATACATTACATGTAATGAAACATCAAATTAGCTTATGTTGCATGCAAGATTGAGTTTAATCGAAATCGATATATTATTAAAATATTGTTATTTAATATAATAACATATAAACATGATGTTAAATTAGTTATTATGAATATTATTTACTAACATAAAAAATATATCTTCTGTACAAATTTAAAAATAATTAATTGGTTATAAATTAATTAGAATTTAATATAATTAGCAATTCAATAGAAAAATCATTTTTATTAAAAAACTATTTTTATTCTAAAAAGATATTTTGTAATAAACAATTAAATTAATTAAATTATGTGAGTTATATAAATTAAATATATATTATATTATTTTCAACTAAATATTTTGTATATTTGTCTAATAGGATTTATAAACATAAGATTTGAATAAAATCAATTTGACACATAAAAACACATATTTTTATTAAGTCGTTTTTAATGCCTTTTAATGGAGAATCTATTTTAAATTAAATTCTTAGAAAATTTATATATTATATATGTAAAAATAAACATAATAATATAAAAAACATAAAAATTAGGTATTGGTGATTTTTTAGTATTTTTTTGTGAGGTTTAATTTTTAATGAATAGATGATAAATGCTCAAATATAATTCAAAAATAGATTTCACATATAATTTATTATTAATGATAATTTATAATTTTAATTGATTTAATAGATTTAATATATCATATATTTATCAAATAATTAAATTTATGAAATTTTGAAAAAAATTTACATTTAAATATACTAAATCATACTAAACATTTGATCATTTTAACTTCAAAAACATGCATTTTCATCGTGTATGCGATAATAAATTTAAATTAATTTCCACCAGTTATGTTGTAAAATGTAAGAAAATGTATTCAATTTATGGTATATGAAAATTTTATAATTTATAATAAGTTAAAATTTGATTTTTACCAACAATATCACTGTCAATAATTAAAAAACATTACAACGTTTAATGTAAAATGTTTGTTAATCAGGCACTAAATAATAATCTTAAGGTCTTAAATAACCGGGAAGCATTTTCAGAAGCTGTTGGATGGCCATTTTTATTACCATAAACCTAATTTGGATCTAAACATGTCTATTATTGGAGCCTCTTTCACTATTTAATTTTTCATCAAAATCCATTGTCAACCTATTAAATGAGTGGAACTCCTCATCCTCTATAAAAATGAATTCTCTCCTCTGATGTCCTCAAATATTTCAGTCAACTGGAAATGTTATTTATAGACAAAATATCTCTTCAAAATCAATTAATTCATCCTATAATACTACACATAGTCCTAAATCCATTTAATAAATCTTGTATGTTCAAACCAAAATGTGTTACTATATTAGAGAAAATATGTTCTCTAAATATTATTAGGTTTATTTCCATTACACAGCAAATTAAATATTATTATTCCATTATTATGTAGAAAACAGAATCCTCAATATAATAGGATTTCTTATGAAATGTTTGTTACCTACAATTACTTATAGTCACATCTAATGTGTAACGAACACACAGTTTATGTGAACAATGAACTACAACCTCATAAAACGATGATTGTTCATTCATACATTACTGCCTCTCATAGTGGCCATTAATATGTTAACAAATTATATATATTTTAAATATGAAATTTATAATGTCTTTATAATTTTCAAAGTTATTTTATAAAACATATCTTTAAGCACTATTTTTTTGGGAATACAACAACAACATTTGTGGAGTTGTGGACTGCCGACCCCTAAAAGAGATATGATTCATTCACATAATACAGAGAATGTGTAAAAGATTATTTTCACTATAATAATATTACTTCCAAATAATATATATGATATTAATTACATAATTATACATCTATAAATATTATATATATATATATATAGAACATTTTATTTGTTACCCTTTCACACACATAAAAAGTGAAATCATCATTTGTTGATGTCTTGTTTATCGGCTCCTCGATATGATATTGTAACATTCAAATCATGATAATCATATATATAATTATATATGATTAAATAATATGGTATTTATGATATAATAGTCAATTTGGAATTATTTAATGCTACATACCTTCATTCCACACAGATCATTGAAAAAATAAGAATGTTACTCGTTAATATGTATGGCACCAGGTCTTCATGATTATAATGTAGATTCATATTTCATAACCATATTTAAGGAATAATTTTAAAATTTTAATTGATATAAAAATGTCATAAATTTATCAGGACTATTCATCTAGAGATTTTCTTTGTAATGACCCCAATGACCATTTTTTATGTGCGAGTGATGTTTTGGACACATAAACCGAATTTGGTCAATCAATCCAACATGATCTTCATTGATTAAATAGTTTTGTAAAACATGATAATAAGTTAATTAAAATTAATTTTAACCATGAAAAACATTCTTAAGAAATTAAATAACCAACATGCCATTATTGTAAATTAATTTAATGGATCTTCAGTGTAAAGGGAACTCTAGGTAAGGGATTTCAACTCAATTTAAAATCCATTGAGACTTATTTTTTTATCCATCTTGTTTATTTTATATTGTATATATAAAATGGATTGAAATGTAATATCATATAACAGTTTATTCTGATTATATTCTATATTTTAATTAAGGTTATATCAATGTGGTGATTTTTATTCAAATGATTCAATCTAGTATGGGACACTTTGCAATGTTTAAATATTTCTCCACTCAAGAACATTTTTAATACTTATCTTTGCAATATCACTACTTTTTAAGAATGATAATATTCTATAAAAACCATTAAATTATTTTTGTCAATATAATTTCATATATATGGTAAACATACTATATATTTTTAATATAATATCATTAGCCAATCATATTTCAAGATTTTTTTAGTTTCATTTTGAATTGTCTCATCTAAGGGGACATGGGTTAGAATAATCCCAGTTGAAATGAATTTCGTGAAACAATTTATTTCTTATCATTTATATTAACTCTTCATTGTCATTAACAATATATATTAATGTTTATAATAAAATTTATTATCTATTTATGTGTTTCAGATTTTGTTTGAAGATTTACATTTGGAACACATGCTCTACTCATTGAAAGATTATAAATCCAACATTATAATCAATTAAATGGTTTCCATTAAAGGATAATTTTGTTCATGATTTTATAAAAATAAATTCCTATCATAGGAAATTATTTTAGCACTATTTTATAAACCAATTATTTTTTATCCTCAATAGTTATCTACGACCAGTAATGAGTAAAAGTATCATTTTACACACTTTTTAATACTAGATTTTTTAGATATATTTTTGAAGGAAACCTGACAACATATATCTCTTTAGTTGGAGAAAACGTTTTCTTTTAAAATCATTGTTTTTTAAAAAAATTAATAAATTATTTTTACATGATTTAATAAATTATTTTATACAGTTTTTATTTTTTACAAATGTTTTCTAATGGATCTTATTAACCCTTTCCGAACTATTAATTTTTCCATCATTTTTATTGTGCCCATGGAATTTTCTTTTTACCTAATATGGACGGCACATATTTAATCTCATTCATTTAATTGATATTTACTTATCATGCTTAAAAGATTAATTTTTAATGACATTTTTTAAAAGGTTACATTCAAGGAAAATGGGTTTTAAATGGTTTTTCAAATCAATGGATGTATTCCACAATAATGTTTTAAAATGATATATTTTTTATATTCATCCACAATAATAACCTTCTATTTAATCCAAATTTGATATATATATATATATATATATATTTTCTTCCATTATTATTCTAAATTTGGATTTTTTATGATATATTTTTACCAGGATAGTATTCAACTTCACTTTCATGATTTATATATAATTCCACATGAAATATTCATTCTTTTATGATCATTGAATAATTAATTTCCACTAAATTATACATTTCATTAATCATGTATAGTAATATTTCATAAACAATATACCATTTTTCATATGGTGTATACATTGAAATTTATTTGACTATATGGGAAAAAATTTATAATTTAGTAATAATTATTCAATACAGATACTTGATAAGAAATATTTTTTATATTAGACTATCTATATGAGGAATGATTTGGAATAGTAACGATTGGTGGATACCATACATTTAAATAACCCCTTGAAGCATCAGTTGTTTATAATTAGAAAAATTAATTTCAAAAATCAAACATGATTTTATCTAAAAATTTAAATCCTCTATGGAATAGTATTGATTATATACATCTTCATGAACCTAATACATGACACAAAATAATTAATAATACTCCACATTTATGTCCATTTATTATAAATCCATAATACAATTTCACTAAAATATTTTGAATGTAATACATTTTTTGTTTATTGAATAATATTCATGAGTTTCATGTTATTAACTTTTCATATATAACATTTTATATAGTTATTTGAGTGGAATGTTTTTTCATTTACCATGACATATTGTTTATTAACTTCCTTTTTATTATATTCATCACTTACCACTTATGTTCATTTAATTACCCTTACATTACACTTATTATTATTGATTCATTGTTTTATTGGCTATACATTACGCTTAAATGTCATTTTAGATCACTTTTATTTTTATTCCCTTTTCTATTTACTCCATAGGAATAATGAGAATATAATGAAAGGATATGTTATATGGAATAAAATTATTATCCTCAATGATATTTGGAAATAATTATGTTATAATTGGATTAGTATTTCCTCATGTATGTATCTATATACTTATACTACTGAAGTTATCGATCATTCCAGATTTGATTTCTGGTTATCAAGTAAATATATTTGATAGAAGACACTAAATTCATGTCATGATGGGATGAGACTCTATATTTTGTATCTAAGGATGTTTTGGTCATCATTGGGAACAAGATCTAGAAATCATAGTTATGGGAAAAAACCCTATGATATAATTTTTTGATTAATATAGATTAACACCATTGAACTTTGGTAAAAAACAGGATTTTTAGGTCATTATATCAATACATACATTTCTAGATACTAAAGGTTGTCATGGTTATATCATTTAGGTACCTAAGAGTAAACATTACGTGTTCATTTTGGCATGAGTAGGCATAACACGGGACACGACAACGTGTCTTACTAATAACAATGGTTTGACAGCACGATGGGATATCATTATGAAAATTCACATTTTATTAGCAATCCATTATAAATTATATTGATAATTAATAACATTGGATAGACCTAAGGTGTTTAAGATTTATAATAGGGAGAATAAAATTATTTTATTGATAAACCCTTTACCATGTATGGAAATATGTAAAGTTAAGTGGATGAAGAATTTATATGTTAGGCTTGAATTGAAATCATTATTTAAAATTATATTTATTGATTAACATTATTTCTATAAACTCCATCATATTTATTTACAAAATTTAATTAATATGGTTTTTGTAAAGGGAAACAAATATACTACGTGATAAGAAATAAAATCTAGACCAGTTGTGGGATATGAAACCATGACTAATGGATGGTAAAGAGGTCACGATTTCCACTCTCATGCGCAATGTGATGGTTAAAAATTTACTATTTTTAGTTGAACAATTTGATGAATAAATATTAACAATTTTCTAATAATTTACCTTTTTAGGTTTAGAGACTAATGAATTAACCATATTTACATGGTAGAATAATTAGAGGCAAATATTTTTCCTTTTCACACAATTATTTGATTTATTATCTACTAATTGTTTATTATAGTTATTCAAGTATAAATATTAATTTAATGATATACATTTATTGATGTAAGGGTTAAATTAGAATTCAATCAAAGAAAAACAAAATGATGGAATTGTTCACATGAAATTAAAACTTATCATGTAATTAAATTTATTTATATAAATAGGTAGTAACATAATTATCTAACTTTAGTAAAATTTTGTAGAAATAAAATGTTGTCTTAATACCATAATTTTTTTTGAATCTATGGTCTATTAAATCATATAACATTTAAGTCATTGAGGTTCTTATTAATATATTGATCATTCACTTGTTTGAGATTGATGTACTCAATAATTCACTATAAATTTTTATTTTGTCCATTATGTATGCATCTCTAAATTCCACTAATGTTCTAATATTTAGAGTCATAGTTACATGTTTGTCCATGTTACAATTGTAATTCTCTTTCTCTTTTTTAGTGGATTTTTTACTAACACATTTCACAATATGGTATTTTTAAAATATTAAATACCACACAATATATAATAATTATTGTGTTTAAATCGATAAGATTAAATTAAATTAAACTATAGAAACTGTTACATCCCAAAAATATAAATTGGGAACATAGTATTCAATTACAAGTATGGAACATGACACAATGTGTGTACGTGAATATAATATCATAATAATTTAAAATAAATCTACTAATTTAAATAGGTTTTATATAATTGATATATTTCATTGTGTGTAACACTAATTTTACATGTATTACTTGAAAAAGTGTGTTTTACTGGAAAATAATATATAATTAAGACATTGTTAATTATTACAATAAGATATAAAAAATGAGTAAAAATTTAATTAATGAATAAAAATAAAAAACTTATAAAAATATATATATTTTAAAAATATAAAATTAATTAATTGGGTACCAATTACTATTAAATTAATATAAAAACAAATTGAATATAAATAAAGTAATCATTTAGAAAACTATTTATATGCAAACAATGTTTTTTATACTATTTAATTAAAATAAATTAAAAAAATTAGTTATATTAAAGTAATATATATATATATATATATATATATATTTAGTATATTTTAATATAAATAGTTCTTACATTCATCTAATATATTTAATATAATTAATATATAAATAAAATCAATATTACACTTAAGAACCAATATTTTTATTAAAGAAAATTTAAATCCTTTTAATGGAGAACATATTTTAATTCATTTTTGGTAAATTTTATCGATTAAATATTTCAAGATGATCTTTATATTTTAAACTGATATATAAAAATTTGGGGACGGTGAATTTTGTCCATTATTATATAATGATCTATTTATCAAATGAAAAAAATATTACTACAATTTAATTCTAAAAATATTTTTATAGTAATTTATATATGTGGTTAAATAATAGTTTTAATTTATTTTAATGTCTAATTAGATAATAATTTAAATTATTAATAAAATTATGATTATTGGAATAATTTTCACATTGAATGTGACTATAAATATACGAATATTTTGATCGTTTTTACTTTTAATCACACATTTTCATCGCATATAAGAGATTAAATTTAAATTAATTTATGCAACATCTGTGATCAAATTTTAGATTAATCGATTCCTTATTTGGAATAATAATAATATATATTTTATAATAATGAAAAAAATTAACAAAAATATTAGTAAATTTAATTATAATAATTTACTATGATTATGGTCAAATTAAGCTTAATAAGTGACTAAAACTTAGACATAAGTGACTGAATAACCTCTAAATTTTCCAAAATCCATGACATATCTATATTTATACCCAATCCCCACATTTATTCAAATGTCATAATTTTGGGAGCCGTATGATTTGTGAAATTCTTTTATGGAATTCATTTTGCAAAATATTACAAGGGTGTCACTCGTCCTCCATTATAAAAGGCCCTCTCTCCTCCCACTTCCTCACACATATAAATACACCTTGGTTCAATTAATATCCAAAAACTTATATCATTAATATCCCTACAAATATCTTATAAGCATTACCTATGTAATAAATACATACAATAAATCCATTTGGTTCAAACCAAAATGAGTTACCCGATTAAGAGGTAGTATCTTTCTTTAAGGACATTAGTTTTAGGTATATTCTCCAATACCTAAAATGATCCTATTTCTTTATCAAATAAAAACCTCTCTCATGAATATATTAAGAAGTTTTTATGAATCTATTTCTACAAAAACATAAACACACTCCCATCAAATGGGAATTATATAAAAAGTTTATTTTAATGGAAACTACCGCCTCACAAAATAATGATAATCTGATCTCCCATTACTATGGGTCATAGTAAACATTATGACCAAAAATATATTTATATTTGTTAAATTTGACACTTATAATGTATTAATTAAACTTTTATTCTTTGTTAACACATATCGTTATGCATGGTTTTATTTGGAGTATGATAACATCGTTTTGGAAGTTTGGTCTACTGCCACCTAAAACCAATGTAATTCATTTAACAAGATACATGGAATGTATTATGGAATATATTTTTTAAAATAATCTGACATATAAAACATATATATTATATTCAAGGAATAATTAACTTTATTACAATAGTATATATATATATATATCATTTTTACCATTTCTCACACATAAAAAATTATAACACCATTCGTGTATGTATGGCGTACCTCCTCAAAAAGATGCGATTATTATTACCTCAGAACTATTATTTATATAATTATGTATAATTATATATTATTGTATTTATTATATAATAATAATTATGTAAAGAGATAATGATACTTACATTATTTCCATAATTATCATTGAAAAATGATAATATTACACATGCAAACGTACAGTTTCCATCTCCATGATTGTAAATATGATTTGTTTTACATTAAAAAATTTAATGATTGTTTTTAAAAAATTAATTAAAGAATAAATATGTTAACTATTAAATTATTATTATTATACAGATGTTAATATTATTATCCCTTTGGCCATATTTGACCTACCAATTAGTTTTTCCATAAATTAAATGGACATGGTCAAAAAAACTCATGTAAACATAAATGAATAAGTTAATGTATAAAATATTGTAATATTATAAAGGAAAGTATTTTTAAAAAAAATTATTATCAATAAATTATATAAATTTCATATTTTTATTATAACATATTTTATATGAAGTTCACTTAAACAAATTATTATCTGAAAGTTAATTTTTTGTGCCATTTTATTTTCTTCTTACCATGGTTATTATGATTAAAATTCAAAAATGTGGTGTCATTCACTATGAAATTTTTAATTAACATTCTCCTGTATTTTTTCATAATTATTTTGGAATATAAATTTCTTTTATTGATTTTTAACATTCCCCTGAAACAATCATATTATTTTTTTGACATAATTTTCAATATATAGTTCACTTAATTCCACTTGGAATTATAATATTATAATTCAATCATTCTTCCTTATGATTTTTTATTTCAATTACATTTATTTCAGATAATGGGATTTGATTTGAATGTTACCAATTAGAAAACATTTCATAACTAAATTTATTTTCATTTGGTATTATCAAATTCTCATTTTATTTGACATTTTATTACAATGTGTATAATTAATTTTACAATTTATTAATGTATTTTTATTTTGACATGTGAATTTATAGTTGATACAAATAATGTACTCATTTATTGGTTCTCACACAAATAGTATAATATTTTCAAGTGTTTAATTTATAATATCATTTTTAGGATTATTTATCAAAAAAATTTATTGTATGAAATTACATCATCATATAATAATAATGAATTTAACTTTATTCTTCTTTAGTTATTCATGACAATTATTAAGTAATTATACCATGTTTTAATCTCTTTGGTACCCAAAATGATTTAAAACATATTTTTAATAAAACCCAACATCATTTATCTCTTTAATAAAATGAAATTTTTTCTTCAAAAAACCTTTTTTATAATATAAATTTAAAAATTTATTATATCATTATTTAATAAAGAAAAATTTACCCTTTTTCTATTACAGATGTTTTCAAATGAATATACTTGTCTCATTTTGAACATGGAATTTTCAGACATTTTTACTATGAAA
The DNA here is from genome assembly GCA_963277665.1 of Viscum album. Lineage (NCBI taxonomy): Eukaryota > Viridiplantae > Streptophyta > Magnoliopsida > Santalales > Viscaceae > Viscum > Viscum album. Next base: position 938,929,307 of record OY728143.1, on the reverse strand, counting down.
CAATAATGATTATTTCACAACATTTGACATATATAGATTTAATAACCAAATTTCATTAAATATTCCTTTTAATTTTTAAAAGTAGACTTTTTAAAGAAAATTTTTTATAAAGTGATATTCGATTATTGGGATTTTCCAAAGGTTTTCAAATGAAATGATATTTCTCTAAAAAATATGTTTAAAAGATATTTTTATTTCTATTAATCATCAATAAAAATATTTTATTTTTTCAAAATGTGATATATTTTATTTATACTTTCCTTATTCATCCTATGGATGAATTATGAATGATTTTTCAAATGATAGTATTCACCTTGAATTATTTTATTTATTTTTTTCCCATTGAAATATTAAATCTCATAAAAAAATTGATCATTGATTATCCCCTAAATTATCCATTTCATTTATCATGGAAATTAATATTTCCTAAACCATATATAATTTCAATACGGGTTCTTCATTGCTAGTTATTTGAAATTTTTTAGAAGTGTTGATAACTCTATATACATAAATAAATATTAAAATTTGGACATGTCATATAATTTATTTTTTTATTTAATACTATGAATGATTTGGACATGTAAATACAAGCTGAGATCGAATATTATATACATCATGGATGTGTCGATATGTTTTTATGAGACAAAATATTTGTTCAAATTAAACTAATTTCAATCCATTATTATAATCCATCACATTAAAAGATCTTGGTAGTATGGGTTTTCATGTTCCTTATACATTATATCCAAAAAATAAAAATTAACATCATTTATATACAATATTTATTTATACATCATATTTTTACCCAATATATCTATGATTGTATTTAATTTTCACTTTTTTAATTTAATGGAATACGTTTTAGGATTTTATGTTACAATATTAATTTTTTCATATATATTAATTTGAATTGACTGTTTTCATCTACCATACCGTATTTTTTATTCTGTTAATTTTCAGCGTATTGGTTACATGGAAGTTATGTTCATTTAATTACAATGTCATAATTATTATTCTTATTGATTCATTATTTCTTTTTCTATACATTACACTTATTGTTAATTTTCTCTACACCTTATTTTGTTTCATTTACAAAGGAATTGAAGGAGTATTATGAGAATGTAAATTAATAATAGGATATATAGAATAATATTATTATCCTCAATGATATTGAGAATGAAGTATGTTTACATTATTGTATTTTTTTATCATGTACGTATCTTCTTTACCAATACATTAAAAACGACTAATGATTCATGATTTGATTCATTGTAAAAATTCCAATATAATTGACAGAAGACACTAGCTTTGGTCCATCTAGTTCTACATTTCTATATCAAAGGTTGATTATATTATAGATATTGAGAACCAGATATGCCCAATATATATTATACGATGGGTTTGTCCCCATTATAGCAAACAAGTGAAATATATATAAACTATATAAAGGGTGATCCCCATTATAGATCTATAATTCATTAGGTAATAATAATAATGGAATCTAGAAACATATATATATTAATTGAATGAGTTTTTAAATTGTATTATATATATATGATTCTATATGTAACCTATATGAATTTTGATCACATTTTATTGGTTTTAATGATATTTTGGAAACATTTATATGTATTATACAAGTAAAAATGTGTTGATTCTTTCTATTATAGATCAGTAAATGATATTTATTTTTTCTCTAGACTAATGGTTTTACTCATTTTTATGTCCCTAACTATTCATTTTTCTGCTAATCCCATTTTTTGGAATGTTTTCACATGGTTAGATGATGAGTAGGAACAAGGAGCTGGAGAAGATAAAAATTATGATGTTATATCATGTAAATAAAACATAACTTATTTTAGAGTATTTTATTTTCTGAAAAAATTGATTCTATGTTAATTTATTCACATGTAACATATGAGTATACATTGTAATAATTTTTCATAATTATCTATAAATATAAACTAAAAAGTACATCAAATTTTAATTATAGATCAAAGATAGTATAATATGTACTGTCTATAGTAGGGCCTTTATACAATACATATTTTACAACATTATTCATATCTTGGAAAAAAATTAATAATGTTTGAGCTGAGATGTACACTTATGGTATGTGAGGGAGTTATAAATGATCATCTAAACATAAAAGTTTTATTATGGAATTAAAGAACAATGTTACTATTTGATGAAAATACCCAACCACTTATATATCATTACAATAGTGGTATACAATTTGGATTTATCATAATCATAGAAATATTATTTTGATTTTAACCACATAGTCATTCCATATTTATTAGTCATGGTATAACACCTTGTATACCTTTTTCATTAATGTGAGAACCTACCGTGTACAATATTTTTGAGTTTTGGATAACATATTATGTACTATCACATGATTATTGGTTATCCTCCCATCTACTAATTAAGCTCGTATAACATTAAAAATTAACTAATTATTGGTACAGTTATATAATTCCACAACCATCGAAAAAATAATCATAATTTGTTCATTTTTATTCCATGTTATAAAAATGATTTCATTATATCAACAATCATTTACCCATTGAAAATGAATGCGGTTTGTTAAAATCTCATAATCATAATCATAATTTATATAGTGATTGAATATAAATTATATTATTTAATTATATACTACATGAAATGTAATTAACAAAAAATATATCATCAAAGATATAAACTTCCATTAGAAGCTCATTTGATCCTTTCAGGACATAAATATCATTTTCATCTAGAAAAAAACTTATTTATAATTTAACAATATTCAAAATAAAAACTAATAATTTTTCTTAGAGATATTCCTTGGAAATATGTAGTGGATGATTCATTTAATTAACATGTCATTAATGTATTAAATTTCATTCATGGGATATAATTTATAATAATAAACCTTTTCAAATCATTAGAAAAAAGTATAATGTTAACTTATTTGGAAGACCACAAGAAGTTTCTCTTATTCCTTATTATAAAAAGGTAAAATTAGAAAATATAATTAAAAAATAATATGAGAGTATAAATATATTCTTGATTGTCTAATAAATCATGAAAATTAAAAAAATTGATACATGGCCAAAGGGAAAATATTGTGGTTTAATATTAAAAATATTTCAAAAAATTAATATGTACAGAATAGGGAAAAATTGACTCATTACATGATAAACAATGGAAAATATAAATACAGGGATATATAAGTATGGTTTCATTTAATTTCAACAAATGGATATTCATGAGTAAGCAGTGACTATGAAGATGAGATTGAATCAGAAATTCTGTAACAATTTGGTAGTCATCTAATTAAAACCTCATCAAAATAGAAACATATGTATCCTCTATAATACCCATAATTATCATTCGATTCATCATAAAATTAATTTTTTTCTCTAATACACCCCAAATAATTTTTTTTAATATGGATTGTTTCTCATAAAATAAAATGTTAATTGAAGAATCCACGTACCTTGGGTATGAATTCATTTTATAGAACTTCATTATATATTATTAAAAATATAAATTAATTATAATTTCAAAACCTAATAATATCTATATTAATAATATTACATATATTCAAAATATAATGTTGATATCATTTTATTAACAGTTCCTTATAATAATTTTTTTTGGATGATAAATATTTCATTTTTCATAAATTTTACGATAATTGAGTAATTGTTAATATACATTGATCACATGTAAATTATTTGAAGAATTATATGTTTCATCTAAATATTAGATATATTAATTACATAAATATTTATAATTACCCACAAAATAATGGGAAATAAAAATTATTTACTCTATTGACGGGGTGGTTCGTTTTACGAATTCATGAATAAAAATTAATTTTCTAATGAGTAAAAGAAAATAATAAAAAATATTATTTTATAAAAACTTTATTCCATAAATAATAGAAATATATATATATATATATATTACTAAAATAAAATCTTTTCCCCATAAAAGTGATTTTTATATGATAAACAATCCATATCACTTTATTGAGGTGCTAACTCACATGTACACAATTCTGACATTATAACCGTCCAAAGGTATTTTAGGTAAGAAGATATATTGATATTATTGTTTTAAAAATAATTATTCCCTAAATAATTTTTTAAAATATTAATGATTCCAAAATAACCCTTAATCATATATGGGGATTTAAATATAATTGTATCGATGGGAAAAAGCGATATTCCACATGTATGCATGAGCGATACATTCACTCTTAGTATGATAGAAATAATGGAAAATAAAGGATAATACATAAATTTAATCATATAATATATATTAATAATTATTATTATGTTAAATTATAATCAATAACATAAATTAATAGAATTTATAATAAAAATTAATATGATTGAGGTCGGGTGTGATGATTACCTCCCCTTCAGTTATCCTCATTTAAACCATTTCTTAAGGACCTATGGAAGGGATATTTATGTAAGAAAATCTTTCAAAATAATTTATATGGTATATTATAATATAAATATAATTTTTTGGTCTATATAGATTTCTCATTATTTTTTAAATAAGAGAAATGTGGGGTTCCCTTTTATAAGTAGAGGATATGACACATGTAGTATTTTTTAACATGTAAATATAAAATTATGTCATTATCATGAAAAATGATTCCAAATTGTTGAATATTCAATATTGGTATATAATAAATTAAAAATGTTGAATGAATATTGGAATTATTTATGTTTAATTGGAAATCCCAGACATATATATTTATTTAATGACCTATTAAACATATTTTAACCAAAATCATGGAATTGTTTTATAATTTTTATTATTAATAATGACAAAATAATAATTTGAATATGTTATATAATTATAAATATTATTATTTCAAACATAGAAATCATTATATAAAGTTTTATTCATAGTTATGGTAATAAATAATTTAAAATAATACTCATAAAATGTAATGGATATCTGTTTTCCTAAAAACCATTTTCATATGTATAAAAATATATTATTCTAAAACCCATAATGAAATTATTTATAATAAATTTCATTATTATTAAAATAATATTAAAAATAAATTTAATTTTAAATCCATATTGGAAAAAAATTTAGCTCTCTAAATTCAGAAATTAAAATGATATATTTTAATTATATATCACATTATATTTATTCAAAAGGAAAATATATTTTTTAAAACATAAAAACAGTTCCCACAAAACTACTTATTAAATGTTGTTTAAAAATAATAATTTAATGTTTTACAATATGTTTTCTAAATCTATCAATAATTAATTACAATTTTTTAACAATGATCAAAAAAATCTATTTTAAAGGGAAAATTATATTTTAAATAATATAATGACATTACCAATCATTTAGAACTATGTTATCACAATATTTTCATTTTATAAATTCATTAACGAAATATTTTTCATTAAAAAATATATTTCCTATTAAATAATTTATATTAAAGTATTGGTTATAACAATATTCTATATTACACATCATTTAGACATATAATTGTGTTCATAACAAGATATATAAGAAAATAATGATTATTTGAAGAGAACTATGTAACAAAATATTAATGTCTTTCATAATTAGTGTATAAATATTAATTTATAATATAATTGGACAATGGTCAAATCATTATTGAAATTATTTGGAATCAAATATGGATATATAAGAATAGTTTTTCTAGTATATGGGAAAAATAATTCTAGAGTTCATTACAAACTTTCATTCATTATCATGAGTAAATATAGAGATAAAAATTAATAGAAATTATAAAATATTTTTTAAGAACCAATTTTATGAGTGTAAATGTTATTTGGTTGACATATATCCTTTAATTTTGTAATTAGATATTTTAAGATAAATATTTTTGTTAAAAATGGTCATTGTAATGTAAATCATTTACCTCATTGGTGTTATTTTATTCATAAAAACCATGAAATAAATACTATAAAAACGTTTAAATACCACAGAACTAATTTTAATAATTATATAATATATAAATAGAGCATTTTTGGAACATCATAAATTAATATTAGTACTTAACATGCATATGTCTGAAAGAAGATTATTTGTGATCTGAAACTATAACATTTTTTATAATATATAAATAATAAACCCATTTTATTATATATTAAATTGAGACATTAAATTTCTAGAATTAACAAGAATACCTAATATGACATGTTATATAATCATTGTATACTACATATAACCATATATTTCCTCTATCATTATAAAATTTTAAATAAAATAATATTGAGATAATGAACCATTACTTCAGGTTTAAATAGATTCATTAATTCAGTAAACACATGTATAAAAAAATATAATTTAATATAAATTTATAATATTAGTATATTAATACATATAATTAAATAAATGATCTAGTTATAAAAATTCAACATCTATTTGTTAGAAATAGTATATTTAAATTATTATTATTTTTTCATAACATATCCATTTCTCATTCATGTTTCAATTCTACAATTATGGTCCATTTACATTGATCCCAGTTTATTCATTTATTAAATATTAATCTTGTAATATGTATAATAATTAATCATTATAAACACTTTTAATACCATAACATAAATTGGGTGTTGAAAAAAGAATTACACCCCTTCATAGTGATAGGAATCCATATCTACATGGGAGTAAATATGGATTACACCCATGTATATATAGGGAAATGTCAACATTAAAGGATGTAATTGTAGACTTGTGGTCATAAAAACCCTATAATCTTACATCACAAACCTATGATCAAATTTGGGTAGCTACAAATTTCGATTGGATTTTCACCCAGTTGTTGTATGCCTTTGTGAAAACCCATTCATGGGTTTCTTGATGGTGGTGTGAGCACAACCCAGGCAGTGAGTAGTAGATAGCGAGTGGTGCCACATTAGGATGAATAGTCAGTTAACCAGGTTGTATAAATATTTATTGTGGATAAATTAAGACGGTTGACCTTCATAGATTAGATATGCTGAAAACAAAATATTTCATAGTGTTGGGAAGGTGGTTGTAGCCTTTGTAATGGACTTCCGGTCTACAGGGCCTTCTGGCCAAAAACAATTTGTGGGTATTCTTTAAGGGGGACTATGAATTTCCTATTTTGGTTATGTGTGTTTCATTTCTATGCTTCATTGTAATTGTACCCCTAAGTAACAATAATCTAAATTATATAATAAATATAATATATAATTATAATTGGTAAATCTATATTAATTAACAACAAAAAAATATAGATAACATACATGAATCATCTAGATATGTAGAGACATTTCTTCCAAATATATTCATAAGTGATACATTCATTTACAATTTTATAGAGAATCAGTGGGATATGGTTTTTAAATCATCAAAATAAAATCTCAGTATATTTTTTTTCAAGATTCATAATTATTTTTTAGAAAAAAAATATTTATAGATATAGTTGAAGAAGAAGAAAAAAAAATCAATGATCATAGTTAATATTCAATCCTCTTCTATGATATCCCTACGTTGGATTACACATTATGCTATAATATATTAGTTTAAGGTGAAGATAAGGATATAATGAATGAATCGAGGAATTGTGAATGATATGTGATATAGGCTTGTAAGTGTTATATGTATCAAATTATGTTTGTAATGGATGATTAGAGTGTTCTTTTTACATGTTAGTGGCATGAAACACATAGAATAACATAAAATATTTTTATATTATAAAGTTAGAATAATAATAAATTAGATAAAAAAGGCCATCTAATTAAAGATAATATAATATATGGATGATATACAATGGAAATTTAAGAATTTAAAATGAATATTGTAATGACCATGACTCCAGTAGCTAAAAATATTGCCTTTTTAATTACATTGGTATAGATACAAGATTAAAATACTGTAGATCTAATAGTGTAATAGTATTGAAGTAATAGAAACATATATATTACCCTTATTACATTAGTAATTGAAAATTAAACATAATAATGGAATGTAATTTTTATCCTTGAACACATTCAAGAATATCATAATTTTAACCTGGGGAAATGAGAACAAATAAGATGGTAATCTCATATTCCAATAATGGGTTATATACAACTAAATTTATCTTTAATTAATTAAAATAATTAACATGTTTGGGTAAATAACTGAACATGTATTCCATTTCATCAATAAAATGAGAATTAAATACATCCATATATTTTTTAATGGTGAAAAAAATTGAGAGTATAATAATTTAATTCTGAATGAAGGAAATTTTTAACTATTTTTCATCATACATCGATAACATGAACCAATATATTAATCAACCTTTATAGGATTGTTTTAACATTATGGGTAATGACACCTTAAATTTTTAAATATTAATAATATAAGTAGACTGTCGATTCACTATGGGGATTTTTTATTTATAGTATTCATAAATTATTTCATGTAAAATAATTTATTATATATCGAATAGTTGTTTAAATAATTTTGAATTGTCATCAAATATTCTTACTAAGTGGAAAATACTGATTTAATATCATTTATGTAATGCCCCAACGCTAGTTACCCAGAGTCGATGCATTATTACATAGTATTGGCATGCTCACAAGGAAATCATGTCCCAAAAGATCGATCTGTTTAGTATTATAGGAAATAGGATTCATACATATGTTCATCAAAACAACATGGAAAGAAAAAAAACACCAATTTATTCCATTAAAACATCCAATAATCTAATATTATACCTGAAAGTCACTAATAATAATTTTTTTCATATCCTGGAAAAATGATTCATAAGAACGGGGTGAGGTCAAACGATCTATAAGGGTATGGAATACAGTGAATGATAACATAAATATTATGCATGGGAAATAATTGTAAACACATGCCTTTACAAATAATAAACAAGAACACTTTTATGGCTGGAATATGAGATGAGTAAATAATGCCATAATAGGACATAATCAATTGTATTCTAATATTTTAAAAACCACATGAACCATAAATATTATTTTCATAACGAGAGAATGTATAATGTCAGACATTCAGAAACATTTTGTTAAGGCCTCGACCAAGATGTCTAAAATTTTTTATGGCCACAGCCAAAACTATATATCAAATTGAGAAAGGCCTTGGACAATTCCACGTCATGTTTTCTCATGAGACCTACCTATGCATCGAGGAGCTATTTCAAGCTCCACCCATCACTTACTATGTCCAATACATTCTGCAATATCAATAAGATGAAATATAAGATAAATCATTCTATTAAAACTAGCATAAGAATTGTCAATACTTTAACCATAAACCATGAATGATATAAAAATAACACATCCATAGTCAAATATAACACAACATATTTAATACAACATGGAATATTTTTATCATAATGAATCGAATTCAAATCCCTCAATGGATGTTTATATAGATGAAATCAAAACTATTTGAGAGAAATATCCCTTTAATTTTTTTTGTAATAATTTAATGTCAAATAATTACAAAAGAAAACAATTATTTTGAAAATAATCTTATAATCATGTAAGGTAATGTTTGAAGATGTTATAACGACAGATAATAACTACACCCGTCGTATATGATAAAAAAATACTTTCTTACATTAATTTTGTTGAAAAGGTCATAACGTACCTTGATTAGAAAATGATTGAATGATTTCTATAAAAAATATATGTTAAAATAAGGGTATAAATGAATTTAACCCATATTCTATTAAATATTAAAAATGTTTTTAAATAAATTTTTATGAATCAAGGATGTGGATGATAAAGAGTTCCCAGAAGATACTTATATAATAACAACCTTAGATAATAAAGAGATTGTAGAACTAACACTTACCTTGTACATTTCCTCAGTAGAGGGTATCTAAACCTCTAGTAATAAGGTGGAATAATTGTTATTAAATTATACAATAACTATATTCATTCATATGATATCATGTATTATCTTCTAATATCGATTTGTTAATGATATTTTAGTTGTATCATCATTTCTGGAATTAACTGATATGTTCTCCTTTATATGATTAGTTACGTAATCTGTCACGAACCGAATCGGGTCGCCATCTGAACCGACGCCCGACTCGGCCCACTGCAAGGCCCGAAGGGCATTCCCGATCCCCACGGGCTGGCACAAGTGCCCGGGTATCAAAACAAACCTTCGGAACGGTTTACCCGAGTGAACAAATATAAAGCAGCCAACCAAAGTAAACCAAACAGAAGTAAAGGTTACAGTCAAACACGTAGATAACCAAACAGGTTTTTGGTTCACAAGTACTCAAAACCCTAATAACACCAAAACAAGATAACCAAAAACCAACCTAAGGACTGGCGCCCGGTGTAAGGACACCGCCTCTAGGCCACCACCAAAACGCCACGTTGATGGTCCTGCTAACAACCTGAACCACTGCTCCCAAAAGCTGGACCCCTACCTGTATCAGAAGTAAACAAGTCTACTTACACCCAAGGGTGTAAGTAGGGTGTGAGAAATCGCCCAGCAGGATATCACCAATAAAAAATTCCACGCACAACTATCAAAAGACAACCAATTGCAATGCTGAAATAAAGATAGAAATAAGTGCAAAAGAAAATGGTTTTCATAAAATGATTTAAAAGAAAGGTAGTTAAAGATAAACACATTAGGATAGCAGTTCAAGTGACATATCACGTATCAGCATGCACGCAAAGTAACTGGTGGCACCAAGGAATGGGAAAGGCGCTATGGGTACTAGAACTAGTGGGATCCTAGAACGTCGTGTCTCGGTGAAACGTGGCTTAGGCGGCCACGACCCTCAGATAATGTGGCTTAGAAGGCCATGACCCACAGAACACATGGCTTAGAAGGCCACGACCCTCAAATATCATATGTTTAGTTAGTGTTGTAGTCGTCAAACCTTCCAGTGAAACCGGGTCGGGTCATCTCCGGAACACTAGCTCACTAGTCCCAGTCTCCCCACCTAATACCCAGGCTTCCCTCCTTGTGCTCACCTAAAGATCAAAGTTCATATAGTATGTCACATTATCACTTAGAGCCAAACGTGTCACCTACACACTGATATCCTTTTTGAAAACCACACACACACACCAAAACCTCCTTATTATTCTTTTTCCTCTTTTTTTTTAAAAAAAACTTAAACCACACTACATAGTTTACAATTAATAATAAACAGCCAAAGTGAGTTTCTGCAATAAAAGAAAAGGACTTGCACCACATAAATAGTCCACTGGAAAATTAGAATGTGCATTTAAAATGTAATTAAAACTAATTGTCAATATAAAAACTAATCATCAGGGTGATGAAAAATTAAACCATCATGCAAAAGATCGCCAAAAGATAATTGAGTGTGGAATCACCTACCTCAAACGGGCACGGAAAAAGACACGACACAAGACTCCAGTGGCGCCGCGGTCGCACCGTCTTGAGCCGTCAAACAGGTCCTAAAAATAACAAATCGCTCAATGGGTTCAGTGAAAATGTTAACACAATAGTAATGATGATAACAATAGAGATAACATAATAATAATAATAATAATAAAATAATAATAATAATATAATAATAATAGGAATAATAATAGAAATAATAATAATAATAATTATAAATAATAATAATATCAATAATAATAATATTAATAATAATAATAGCATAACAATAATAATAATGATGATAATAACAATAGTAGTATAATAATAATAGTATTATTAATATAATAATAATAATAATATGATAATAATAATAATAATAATAATAATAATATAATAATAATAATAATAATAACAATATCATAATAATAATAATAATAATAATAATAATAATAATAATAATGATAATATTATTATTTACATAATTATAATAATAACACATTAATATTTATAGTAATGATATAATAACTAACATATTAATAATAATGACAAAAGAAAACAAAAAGTCTTATTAGATAAGTTAAAATAAAAAAATAAAATAAAAAAAGGAAAGAAAACAAACCTGCGCGGAGGAGGCCGAACAGGGGCGCCGGAACGGGGAAGAAGAGGAAGAAAAAGAAAGGGAAGAAGAAGGAGAGAAGAGGAAGAGGAGAAGAAGAAGAAGAGAAGGAGGGGAATAGGAGAAGAAGAAGAAGAGAAGAAGAAAAGAAGAAGAGTAGAAGAAGAGGCAGGGGCGCGCCGGCTGGACGGAGGGCTGCAGCAGGGGTGCAGCAGGGGCGGCGGTCGGCGAGGGGTGCAGGAGCGGCGCAGCAGAGGAGGTGGCTGGTACGGCGAGGGTGCAGGAGTGGTGTTGGTGGAGGCGGCTGGTCTGACGCGGGAGGCAGCGGGTGCGGCTGCTGGTGCCGAGCAGGGAGGCCCAACAGAGGAGAAGTCCCGGCGGAGAGGACCGGAGGGATGCGGCTGGGAGGGGGAGAAGAAGAGTGAAGAGAGGGGAGGGAGGAATAAGAGGGAGGTGCGGCGAGTGAGCCGGGGAAGGGGGTGCGCCGCGGATGGAGGAGAGAAAGACGTGGGGAGAAGAAAAGGAGGAGGAAAAAAAGAAAAAGAAAAATAAAAGAAATAATAAAAAAATGGGAGTGGGGGGGTGGCGGCGGCTAGGGTTTCCTAGGGGGGATAGGTAGAAAAAATAATAATAATAATAATAATAATAATAATAATAAACCAATACCTTAATAATATTAGAAATAACAATATTAATGGTGATAATAATAATCATAATCTTAATAATAATAAATCCATAGCACTAAAATAACAACAACAATAATAATAATAATAATAATAATATATTAGCAATAATAATAATAATATCATAATAATTATAAAGATAATAATAACGATAATAATAATATATTAATAACAATAAGAAAAGCATAAAAAAATTAATATTAATAATAATAATAGTAGTATCAACAATAATAATAATAATATAAATAATAATAATAAAACTGAAGTTAACATCTATCGTTTGGTTCGTCCGCGCAACGGGCACTGAGCGTTGAAATGGGAAAGTTGCATGGCTTTGCCCATCCCCTACCCGTGCGTCGAGCGGCGTAAGGCCCGCGCGCGTGCACCGTTACCCCAACGGGCAACCCAAACCGGGTTCGGCTCATGATACAACCAAATAATTTAAATAAACCGGCAATTAATTTATGAAATAAAAATTTAAAATTAAACGTATACCTCAATGAAGTCCGGGCGTGACAATTCTCCCCACCATGAAAACTTTCCGCCCTTGGAAAGTCAGCTTAAAGCCTGATCAGAGAATAGAAATGGGTACTCCTGCTCAACCCTTGACTTCTGCTCCCAAGTCTCGTGTTCATCATTCCCGTGCTGCCAAAGAACACGCACCAGAGGAATGGACTTTCCACGCAACACCTTTTCCTGAGAATCCACTGTACGCACTGGCCTCTCGACCATAGAAAAGTCGGACTCTATCTCCAGCTCCTCCCAATTCAGCACATGCGACGGGTCAGGGTTGTACTTCTTTAGTTGGGAGACATGAAATACGTCGTGAATCGACGTCAACTGTGAGGGCAAAGCTAGCCTATATTCCACCTTGACAATCTGCTCAAGAATCTCGAAAGGTCCGATATATCTCGGTGTCAGCTTCCCCTGATTCCCCAAACGATGGTGACCCAAGCGAGGGGCCACTTTTTGGAACACTCTATCCCCCACTGAAAACTCGAGATCCCGCCGCCTCTGATTTGCATAAGACTTGTGGCGACTCTGAGCTGTCAACAACCGCTGCCTAACCAGCTTGACCTTCTCAGACGTCTCCTGAACAAGACTCGGTCCCAAGAGCGAGCCCTCTCCTACCTCATCCCAACACAGAGGAGACTGACAAGGCCGGCCATAGATCACCTCAAAGGGATCCATTCTGATGGAAGACTGGTAACTGTTATTATAAGAAAACTCGACCAGCACCAAATGGCTATCCCATGAGCCACCAAAATCTAACACACAGGGCCAGAGAATGTCTTCCAGAATCTGATTCGCACGCTCCGTCTGGCTATCGGTCTGCGGATGGTATGTCGTGCTCATCTTAATCTGTGATCCCAAAGCCTTCTGGAGGACTCCCCAAAACCGTGATGTAAAGAGGGGGTCCCTGTCAGAAACAACTGTCGACGGCACACCGTGAAGTCTGACCACCTCCTGAACATACAAGCGGCCCAGTTCCTCTACCTTCGATGTATCTCTGATCGGAATAAAGTGAGCAGACATAGTCAAATGGTCAATCACCACCCAGATAGCATTCCTCCATCGAGGTGTACGAGGCATGCCAATGATGAAGCCCATGGTGACCTCATCCCACTTCCAGGTAGGAATGGGTAATGGCTGGAGTAGGCCAGATGGTCTCTGATGCTCTTCTTTCACTTGCTGGCAGGTGTAACATCGGGATACAAAGTCGGCTATGTCCCGTCTCATACCTGGCCACCATAACTGACGACGAACATCGTAATACATCTTGGTGGTACCAAGATGGACGGCCCACTGAGACTGGTGGCTATCCTGCATCACCACCTTTCGCAGAGACAACGGCACTACAGCACGGCCCTTGAAGCATAGGACCCTCTGGGAAGAGAAATTTCAATCAGAAGAAGTCTCCCCACCATGAAGAAACTGCATAGATCGCTGACAAAACTCATCACCAGGCTGCTCCTGCTGAATCAACTCTAGAAGGGCAGGAGTCAACTGGATGCTAGCCAAGAAAGTACCTCCACTGTGCTCCCTGCTCTCCAAATGCATCTGGGTGAAGAGCCCCATCAAAGTCCACTCATCGCTGGACTTTCTCAACGCCTGCACTGGTACTTTTCAGCTCAAAGCGTCAGCTACCACATTACCCTTTCCAGGGGTATAGACAATATCAAAATTGAAACCCTGCAGGTACTCGACCCAGCGGCGCTGCCTCAAATTGAGATCCCTCTGAGAGAAAATATAGGCCAGGCTGTTGTGGTCAGAATATACCACAAACTTCTCCCAAAAAAGATAGTTGCGCCACGTCTTCAAAGCATGCATCACTGCCGCCAACTCTAAGTTGTGAGTCGGATAGTTCTTCTCATGCGGCCGGAGTTGGCGAGAACCATAAGCCACAACATGTTCATCCTGCATGAGCACACATCCAAGGCCCGTACCTGACGCATCACAGTACACCACATAGCCCTTTCCTGACTCCGGTAAGGTCAACATAGGTGCAGTGGTCAACCGCCGCTTCAACTCCTCAAAAGATGTCTGGCACTGTGGGTTCCACTCAAACTTCACCCCTTTCAAGGTGAGTGTAGTCATGGTGGAGGCAAGCCGCGAGAAGTCCCGGACAAAGCGCATGTAATAACCAGCCAAGCTCAGAAAACTCATGATCTCAAACACATTTCTTGGCTGCTCCCAAGACATAACGGCTCTGATCTTTTCGAGATCCACTGAGACCCCTTGTTCTGAGATGACATGCCCCACAAACTTCACTTCCCTGATCCAGAAAGTGCACTTCGAGAGTTTGGAATACAGGCGGTGATCCCGCAAAGTGCCCAAAACAACACGCAGGTGATGCTCATGCTCCTCCTCAGATCCAGAGTAGACCAGGATGTCATCCAAGAAAACAACGACAAATGAGTCGAGATATGGGTGGAACACCATATTCATGAGCGCCATGAAAACTGCAGGGGCATTTGTCAGTCCGAAAGGCATGACCAAGTACTCAAAGTGACCGTACCTGCTTCGGAAAGCCGTCTTAGGGATATCTGCTTCTCTCACCCTGAGCTGGTGGTATCCCGAATGAAAAACATTATTGGAGAACCACTTTTCCCCCTTTAGCTGGTCAAACAAATCGTCAATCTGAGGCAAAGGGTATTTATTCTTGATGGTTACCTTGTTCAACATCCGGTAATCAATTCACAACCTAAGGGTTCAATCGGCCTTCTTCGCGAATAAAACCGGTGCGGCCCAAGTGGAGACGCTCGGGCGAATGAATCCTTTGGATTCCAAATCGTCCATCTGTATCTTTAATTCCCTCAATTCGGTGGGGGCCATGTGATATGAGGGAAGAGATATAGGCTGTGTTCCGGGCGCCAACTCAATCGAGAACTCCACCTATCGCTCTGGGGGTACGCTAGAAAAATCATCTGGGAAAACCTCTGGGAACTTATCCACTACACGAGGTAACCTGCCCTGTGAAATACCACCATCGTCCTCCAGCGCGAGTGACGACAACTGATAAGCAAGATTTCCAAGCTCAGGGAGTGGAGGTCCCGCACGTCCCGACCGAGGATCCCATTCTCCGTGAAATAGATGAGGAGTACCATCTGGTGCTGTAAAGCTGACTCGGCCTTGATAGCAATCAATGTGCGCCTGGAAGCACACCAGCCAGTCCATACCGAGGATCACATCAAATAGGTCCATGTCAAGGACCAAGAAATCCCATTCCATCTCGACTCCCGACACAGAGAGTGCGAACGATCAGCACTTAAAGCCTTGCTCCCTCTTTTTCCCCAACGGCGTTACCAACTCCATAGAAAATGATAACAGCTCGGTTGGTAGGTTCAGCAGATTGACAAAACGAGCAGTTATGAATGAAACTGAAGCACCAATATCAAATAAAACTGCAGCTATAGAAGATGCAACCAGAATAGTACCTCGAACCGTCGAGGGCCCTGCATCAGATCCCGCTGGTGCCTGATCCACAGCATGCAGTTTCCTGGTCCCTGCCTGAGAACGACCGCTCGCCCGAGGCTCTGCCCTGATATGGCTCTGCCCTGAAGACGATCTGGTCCTACCACCACGCCCATCAAACTGAGATCCTGTCATCCAGGTTGGATCTGACTGAAATGATACCCCTCTAGAATCCACTAATCCAGCCCCACTCTGATAAGGGCGTGCAGTCCTGCAGAAGCGCTGTAGATGTCCCACCACTCCACATCCATGGCATGGTCTGGGAGGGTATGGACAAACAGGTCGGATGTGCCCTGACCTTCCGCACTGATGGCACACAACAGACCCTGCACCAGATGCCCCAGATGAAAACTTCCTGGGAGAATGACATGAGCTGCCATCACCCTTCTTCCATTGCTCATCACGCTTCCTCTTCTTCTCAGATGAACTATCACTGCCAAGCCCTGACAATGATCCAGAAATACCCGACTTTCCCTTCTGGTCAATCTCGGCCATAGAAGCATGATTGACCACCTTAGCATAAGTCTTCAATTTGAACAAGAAAACCTGGGAGTGAATTTCTGGTCGAAGGCCCTTCTCAAACTTCTGAGCTTTCAAGAATTCGCTCGAAACTATCTCAGCTGCGTACCGTACCAGTTCAGCAAAGCGATTCGCATACTCCATCACTGTCTGATTCCCCTGCGAAAGCTCCATGAACTCCCGAGATCTAGCATAGGCTACGAACTCTGGACAATACTGCTCGTTGAAGATACCCTTGAAATCCTTCCAGCTCATGTGCTCATGTTTCCCAGCATGGACCACTGATTCCCACCATTTGCTACTGGAACCCTCCAGCTGGAACGAGGCGCACTTCACCCTGACTTCCTCAGGCGTGTCAAGGAAATCAAACATGCGTTCTATCTTCTCAAGACACTCCTCTACCTCCTGAGGTTTTGAACCACCTCGGAAAGAAGGAGGTTTGCTCCTCAGAAACTCCTGAGCTCTATCCTTTCTGGAGCCGAATTCTTCCCCTATATCTGGAACAGGGGCGGGGGCAGTAGTCGCCCCTTTTCCTAAAGCCTGAATGGCTCAGACCATCGCCTCAACCAATCTCTGATCAAGCGGCGCGGGAGATCTCTCTCCAGCTTCCTCCCATGGATGCATGGGAACTCTCCAGGGAGGCATCTTACTGAAAAATAGAAGCAATCAAGAAAGAAAACCATCAATAAAAAGGGAATAAATTTTTCCAAAAATATAAACATTCATCAATAATCCAAACATGGGAAAAGGAATCCATATAAAAACTTTACTTCCCTTACCTGGTGTCCACGTATAGTCTGCAGCCTGCATGTCCCACCCAGAAAGAAAGTGAAACAAGAACCCTGACATCCCATGGTGACTCAGTATCTGTCACGAGGAGTGCTGGCCAGGCACCCTACTCGCAACATGAATTCTGAGCCCCGACAGACCCAACTCATGTATAATCCAACTCATCCCAAATAACATAAACCACCAACAAACAACCTCCCTTTGAAACCATTTTGTCACGAACCGAATCGGGTCTCCATCCGAACCGACGCCCGACTCGGCCCGCGTTAAGGCCCGAAGGGCGTTCCCGATACCCACGGGCTGGCACAAGTGCCCGAGTATCAATATAAACCTTGGGAACGGTTTAGTCGAGTGAACAAATATAAATCAGCCAACCAAAGTAAACCAAACAGAAGTAAAGGTTACAGTCAAACACGTAGATAACCAAACAGGTTTTTGGTTCACAAGTACTCAAAACCCAAATAACACTAAAACAAGATAACCAAAAACCAACCTAAGGACTGTCGCCCGGTGTAAGGACACCGCCTCTATGCCACCACCAAAACGCCACGTAGATGGTCCTGCTAACAACCTGAACCACTGCTCCCAAAATCTGGAACCCTACCTGTATCAGAAGTAAACAAGTTTACTTACACCCAAGGGTGTAAGTAGGGTGTGATAAATCGCCCAGCAGGATATCACCAATAAAACATTCCATGCACAACTATAAAAAGACAACCAATTGCAATGCTGAAATAAAGATAGAAAGAAGTGCAAAAGAAAATGGTTTTCATAAAATGTTTTAAAAGAAAGGCAGTTCAAGATAAACACACTAGGATAGCAGTTCAAGTGACATATCACGTATCTGCATGCACGCAAAGTAACTGGTGGCACCAAGGAATGGGAAAGGCGTTATGGGTACTAGAACTAGTGGGATCCTAGAACGTCGTGTCTCGGTGAAACGTGGCTTAGGCGGACACGACCCTCAGATAATGTGGCTTAGAAGGCCACGAACCTCAGAACACGTGGCTTAGAAGGCCATGACCCTCAGATATCATATGTTTAGTTAGTGTTGCAGTCGTCAAACCTGCCAGTGAAACCGGGTCAGGTCATCTCCGGAACACTAGCTCACTAGTCCCAGTCTACCCAACTAATACCTCGGCTTCCCTCCTTGTGCTCACCTAAAGATCAAATTTCATATAGTATGTCACATTATCACATAGATCCAAATGTGTCAACTGCACACTGATATCCTTTTTGAAAACCACACACACACACCAAAACCTCCTTTTTTTCTTTTTCATCTTTTAAAAAAAAACTTAAACCACACTACACAGTTTACAATTAATAATAAACAGCCAATGTGAGTTTCTGCAATAAAAGAAAAGGACTTGCACCACATAAATAGTCCACTAGAAAATTAGAATGCGAATTTAAAAAGTAATTAAAACTAATTGTCAATATGAAAACTAATCAGCAGGGTGATGAAAAATTAAGCCAGCATGTAAAAGATTGCCAAAAGATAATTGAGTGCGGAATCACCTACCTCAAACAGGCGCGGAAAAAGACACGACGCAGGACTCCAGTTGCGCCGCGGTCGCACCGTCTTGAGTCGTCAAACAGGTCTTAAAAACAGAAGATCGCTCAACGGGTTCAGTGAAAATGTTAACACAGTAGTAATGATGATAACAATAGCGGTAACATTATAATAATAATAATAATAAAATAATAATAATAATATAATAATAGAAATAATAATAGAAATAATAATAATAATAATTATAAATAATAATAATATCAATAATAATAATAATAATAATAGCATAATAATAATAATAATGACGATAATTACAATAGTAGTATAATAATAATAGTTTTATTAATATAATAATAATAATAATAATAATATTATGATAATAATAATAATAATAATAATAATAATATAATAATAATAATAATAACAATATAATAATAATAATAATAATAATAATAATATAATAACAATAATGATAATATTATTATTTAAATTATTATAATAGTAACACATTAATATTTATAGTAATGATATAATAACTAACTTATTAATAATAATAACAAAAGAAAACAAAAAGTCTTATTAGATAAGTTAAAATAATAAAATAAAATAAAAAAATGAAAGAAAACAAACCTACGTGGAGGAGGCCGAACAGGGGTGCTGGAACGGGGAAGAAGAGGAAGAAAAAGAAAGGGAAGAAGAAGGAGAGAAGAGGAAGAGGAGAAGAAGAAGAAGAGAAGGAGGAGAAGAGGAGAAGAAGAATAAGAGAAGAAGAAAAGAAGAAGAGAAGAAGAAGAGGCAGGGGCGCGCCGGCTGGACGGAGGGCTGCAGCAGGGGTGTAGTAGGGGCGGAGGTCGGCGAGGGGTGCAGGAGCGGCGCATCAGAGGAGGTGGCTGGTCCGGCGAGGGTGGAGGAGCGGTGTAGGTGGAGGCGGCTGGTCCGACGCGGGAGGCAGCGGGTGCAGCTGCTGGTGCCGAGCAGGGAGGCGCAACAGAGGAGAAGTCACGGCGGAGAGGATCGGCGGGACGCGGCTGGGCGGAGGAGAAGAAGAGTGAAGAGAGGGGAGTGAGGAAGAAGAGGGAGGCGCGGCGAGTGAGCCGGGGAAGGGTGTGCGCCGCGGATGGAGGAGAGAAAGACGTGGGGAGAAGAAAAGGAGGAGGAAAAAATGAAAAAGAAAAAGAAAAGAAATAATAAAAAAATGGGAGTGGGGGGGGTGGCGGCGGCTAGGGTTTCCTAGGGGGGAATAGGTAGAAAAAATAATAATAATAATAATAAACCAATACCATAATAATATTAGAAATAATAATATTAATGGTGATAATAATAATCATAATCTTAATAATAATAAATGCATAACACTAAAATAACAACAACAAAAATAATAATAATAATAATAACAATATATTAGCAATAATAATAATAATGTCATAATAATTATAACGATAATAATAACGATAATAATAATATATTAATAACAATAAGAAAAGCATAAAAAAATTAATATTAATATTAATAATAGTAGTATCAATAATAATAATAATAATAATATTATTATTAATAAAACAGAAGTTAACATCTGTCGTTTGGTTCGTCCGCGCAACGGGCACTGAGCGTTGAAATGGCAAAGCTGCATGGCTTTTCCCATCCCCTACCCATGCGCCGAGCAGCGTAAGGCCCGCGTGCGCGCACCGTTACCCCAACGGGAAACCCAAACCGGGTTCGGCTCACGATACAACCAAATAATTTAAATAAACCGGCAATTAATTTATGAAATAAAAATTTAAAATTAAACATATACCTCAATGAAGTCTGGGCGTGACATAATCCATGATTTTTATGGATATGATATATTTAATTCATATACAGAATGATATTAAATTTTATTAATATTATTTTTAATCATCACGTGAAAATTTCATTTGAAGGATTATGATGGGGAATGAATCTCATCACATTCGCTGAGACAGTAATCTATACGTACGCACGTGTGACAATATCAATCATTTGTATTTAAAATAAAATGTAAATGGATGGTATATCATATATAAAGAACAATTAACAATTTATATCTATTATTTATATCAATTATACATCATTATTTTCCCCATCCAAATAATAATATATTGAATAACAACTAGACCATGAGGTGGGGATGGTAAGCCGTACGTACACACATATGGTGACATGTTATTCATATGATGGAGAACATAATGAATATAGTTGAAAATTTTATATGAAAAAATTATAGTATATAAAAGATACAAGAGTTATTTTTTAATATTGGAAACAAAAAATAACGAGGAAGTGGAAGAAAATAAATTGAAATATGTGGTGAGATATTTACCTCTTCTTCGGGTTCATCCCTTATGATTTGAGCAAAAGGGCTTTTTAAGTTGTCTTTCTGATCAAACATAGACCTATAAGAGATTTTTTGGATAGTTGAGTGCATATTTGTGCAGGGTTTAATGAGAAAAATGGCTTTGAAGGTGTGAGTTTTAGAGAAGGAAAGTTCCCTTATATAAGAGGGGTATGGGGCACCTGGGGAAAAGATTGAAATATTATTTTATAATAAAATAATTTTCTGTTTATAATTGTTATAAAATGATTTATGTAGATAATAAGGTATAGATGGGTCTAAATCCACTCATCCAATAGGTTTTATATAGGTTTGGGTCCCCATATTAACCTTATTGTTTAGATTTGACTCTTAGTTAAATAGATGGACATTTACCATATATCTTGGTATTTTTATATTATATGGTTAATTAAAATACTATAAACCTCCAAGAGAACCCCAAGTGGGGAATTAATAATAAACCTAATATTATATAAGTATTTTGGTGGAACCTTATATTTTTAGGATTATTATATCAAGAAATCATTTTGTATTTATTTTAAAAACTTATTTATTACAATTTTGACCTTATTTAATAATTGATTTTTGTTAGAGTTATAGAAAAATTATTAAATAGAAATAATTTCATATTTTCAAATATAACATGTCATATAAACATATGAAATTAATGTAATTCATCCACAATCTTAAATTTCATTTATATATATATTTATAATTTCATTTGTTTTAATATTTAATTTTTTTGGTAATTTTTGCATCATAATTATGTCATAAATAAATTAAATTATTTAATGTATAAAAATTATAAATAAAATGTAATTATGTTGGAAATATTATTAGCACTCTAATGAATATTTATAGTCGAATTTATCATCTGTATTACTCTATATTATAAATTTTTTAGTTATTAAACATTAAATTTAACACTTTTAACTTATCTTTGAATTAAATAATAATAAATGTCCTAATCTAATCCATGTAGCGCCCCAACCCTAGTTACCCAGAGTCTGTGCATTATTAAATAACATTGGCATGATCACAAGAAAGAACAAATATCGAAAGACCGATTCGTTTAGTAGCCTTGGAATAACTAGATACATTAATAAAGATTACATTACATCATAAAATGAAAACTATAACAAAATAGTCTCCATAGTCCACACTCTTATCCCCTCATACTATCCCTGTAGGTTATTCAAAAATTACTTCTTCACATCCTGTGAAAAATAAAACATAGAAAACGGGTGAGCGCAAATGCCCAGTAAGGATAACAACATAGCAAAAACTTTCATAAATAAGAATAAACATTTAATGCAATGTATAAGTAAAACAAAATCCTTTTAAACATGAATGTCAACATTGTATGAAAAAAATAAAATGAAATAATGCCATTTACTTGTTCACATGGATATTCTACTAATCGAATAATCACATGAAATATCAATAACCACTTTCATAATGATGGAATGCATAATGACAGACTATCATAACCACATAGCCAAGGCCTCGTGCCTAGACTACAAATAAGATTTTTCCAAGTCCTTGTGCCAAGACACTAGATTTTCTCATGAGACCTACCAATGCTTCGATGAGCTATAGCGGGCTCTACCTATCATATATTAAGTCCAATGCATTCCCATATGAAAAGGTTTAAACATAACATAAAAATTCGTATTAAAACTAGCATACGAAATGAAAATACTTCATCCTTAAACCATGAATGGTATAAAAATAACACATCCACAGTCAAACATATCACAAAACCTTAAATACACTATAGAATATTTGTATCATATTAAATCAACTTCAAATAAGCGTAAAATCTATCAATGGATGTTGACATAGATGAAATCAAAACTCTTTTTAAAGAAATATCTCTTTCTATTTTGAAATCATCTAAGAGTCATATATTTATAAAATAAATCATTTTCATGGAAAATATTCTTATAATATTGTAAGGGAAGCTTCATCGATTTTATAATGGATGAAAATAGCCACACCCACTATATAAGTTAAAAAACATTCTTACCTTAATTCTGTTGAAAAGGATAAAAAGGACCTTGTTTGCAAAACGATGGAAATATTCCTTTATAATCCACTTATAAAAGTCAAAAACGGTATAAATGACTTTAACCCATATTCTAGTAAATAGTAAAATTGTTTTGAAATACATTTTTAAGAAACATGGATGTGGATGATAAAGAAGTCCCAGTAGATTATTACGTATAAACAACCTCGGATAATGAAGAGATAGTGAAGTAAACCCTTACCCTGTACTGTTTCTTCGATGGGGGTAGGTTAACCTCCTATATAATGGTGAAATAATTGTTATTAAATTATTCATTAATCATATACATTAATATGATATCATATATGATCTTTAAACATTTCTTTGTTAATAATATCTTTGAATTATCGTCGTTTCGGGAGTTAACTTACTCATTTTCTTTTATATGTTTTGTTACATAATCCATGTTTGTTATGGATAGGTTGTATATTATTCATATCCAGAATGATATCATGTCCTTAAATAATATTATTAATCATCAATTGATAATTATACTTCAATTGATATGATGGAGAATGAATCTCATCGCGTTCGTGGAGACGGTAGTCCATACGTACGCACGAGCGACAATATCATTATTTTGATATTAAAATAATATATAATTGGATGTTATATCATATATAAACAATCCATATCATGTTATACTTATTATTTAAATTTATTACACATCATTATTATCCCCATCCAAATAATAATTTATTGAATAACAATTACACCACGACCTGGAGACGGTAAGCCATACGTACGCATGTATGGTGACATGTAATTCAAAGGGTGGATAGAATAATGAATATGGTTATACCATATTTATAATAACATCACATTATATATAAGGTACTAGATTTATTATTTTATAATTTAAATAACAAATAAATAAGAAGTCGAAGAAGAAGTGAACTTGAAAAAAAGTGGTGAAATTATTACATCTTCTTCATGGTTTTTCGTTTTGATTTGATCAAAAGGGCTCCATAGGTTGGCTTTCTGACTAATGTAGGGCCTCTATGATGAAGATAGGGAAGTTTAGATAGAATTTGGGCAGATTATGGTTGAACCAAAATGCTTTGAATGTTTGAATTAATGATGAGAATGATTGCCCTTTTATAAGAGGGTGGAGGGGAACCTTTGGAAAAGCTAGAAATATTATCTTTAAGTATTAACTCTTAGTTAATTAGTTTCACTTTTACAATGTCTCTTTCTATTTTTAGATTATATGGTCAATAAACATACTATATACATCCAAACAACCCCCAAGTGGTCCATTAATGAGACAAATATCATGATATATGTCTCTTGGCCGAAACATATATTTTTAGGAATTCAATATCAATTAATAATATAACATTATTTTTAAAAACTCTTTTATGTCAATTTTGATATTATTCAATAATTTATTTTTTTAAAAAATCATAACTGAATTATTACTTCGAAAAAAGATAATTAAATAATTCCTAATATATCATATTAACCTATAAAATTAGTGTAATTCATAAAAAGTCTCAAATTATATTTATTTGGGTATTTATAATATTAATTATTATAATTTTTCACTATTATTGTAATTACAACATCACCATTGTGTCGTCAATAAATTAAAATATATAATGTCTAAAAATTATAAATAAAATATCATTATGTATGAAATCATTTTATCTTTCTAATTACATTTTATAGTCGAAAATACAACATATATAACCCTATGTTAAATTTTTTTTCTAAAAGATATATGCCTATGTCATTTATTTATTTATTTTAACTTAATTAAAATAAAGTGCCCCTATCACCTACATGTGAAACCATGGGGTCCCAAAATCGACCCAGAGATGTCCAGGGTCGGATATGTATCCATTAATAAGGTTAGGACATGTTTTAGGGAAATTTAGTATTATTATAAAATTATTTTTAACCCTTATTTATCGGATTTACACTTAACCATGATAAATAAAATATTTACCGAAGTAATTATTCAAAATGTCTAAAAATAAAAGTTACCTATTTATACTATATGAACATCCTGATTTCAAATATGGAATCCATTTTTCCAAATTGAAAACACAGAAGTGGTAGAAATAAATTTAAAATTAATTCCCGTTGTTAAAAACAAAAAACATGTTTTTAAGAGATAATGACTATCAAAAGATTGACACTTGTTTATGTTCGTTTTAATTGTAAAATTATGTAAAATAAACAAAATTGTATTAAATGGAAAAAATATATTCTAAATATACTTTAAAACCACTCAATTTCATAATGTATATATATAAATTATTTCGATTAAAAAGGTTTTTTCATTAAAATTTATTAATTTTCACTATTCCTCAAAATATAAATGCTACCCGAAAAGTTCCAAAATTACACCCTAGGATAAATTCAATATTTTGTATCCAAAAATGAAGTACATTTTGAGAGATAAAATTTATAAAATTTTAAAAATTAGGTATTACTATTCTTAACGGCTAGTATGATTGGTTGTGGTGTGTTAGTTTTCGATATTGCGTACAACACACGCTATCACACTATTCAAATAGAAGCGTACCGTAGAAGCATGGGGTGTTACATTATCCCCTCCTTCAAATAATTTCATCCTCTAAATTTCTAGAATACTAAAGCATGAAATGACTTAGGTGGTTCTTCATCATAAGTTCCTCAGGTCCCCACGTTGCCTCTTCCATTTTATGGTTTCTCCACAAAACTTTTACCAGACGTGTCGTCCGGTTTCTCAGTACCTCTTCTCTCGTATCAAAAATACTGATGGGCTCTTCGCAATAAGGCAGATCAGGTTCCAGTTCTAATTCCTCATAAGTGAGTATATGCATTGGGTCAGACATGTATTTTCTCAATAGAGATACATGGAACACTTCGTGATCTTTGGAGAGACTTGGCGGCATTGCCAATCGGTAAGCTACAACCCCAATTTGTTCTAGAATTTCTAAAGGTCTGATTTACCTGGGACTCAATTTACCTTTCTTACCAAAATGTATGACTCCCTTCCATGGAGATACCTTCAGGAAAACATGATCACTGACTTGAAATTCCAAATTATTACTTCGATTATCAGCATAGCTCTTCTGCCTACTTGGAGCTACTTTGATGTGATTATTGATTACCTTCACCTTTTCCATCATTTCCTCTACATGTTCTGGGCCTACATGTTTTCTTTCACCAGCGTCATCCCAACAGGTTGGTGTGCGACAACTCTTTCCGTATTACTTTTCATATTGTGCCATCTGAATACTCAAAGGTATTCTATTGTTATAGGAACATTCTACCAGAGGTAAATATTTATCCAAAATACCCTGAAAGTCAAGTGAGAAGGATCTCAACATGTGTTCTAAGGTTTGAATTGTTCATTCTGATTATCCATCTGTTTAAGGGTGGTAGGAAGTGCTCAAATGAAGTTCAGTATCCAAGGATTTCTGAAGTCTTTTCAAGAATCATGAAGTAAAATGGGGATCACGATTAGAAAAAATTGATAGGAGTACTCCATGAAGTCTAACAACTTCATCAATATATAGTCTTGCTAGATGTTCTAGTGGTAGATCATCTCTTATAGCATGAAAATGTGCTGACTTGGTAAGATGGTCAACAATAACCTATATTACATCGTTCCTTCTTGGAGTTTTTGGTAGCCCAATGACAAATTCCATCGTAATATTATCCCATTTCCACTCAGGTATGGGAATAAGTTGGATGACTCCTCCAGGTTGTTGTCTTCTAGCTTTCACTTGTTGACAAACCGTACATCTGGACACAAAATCAGCAATCTCCCTCTTCATGTTGTCCCACCAAAAATGTTCCTTCAAATATCTATACATTTTGGTGCTCCCAGTGTGTATAGAGAAATTGGAACTATGAGCATCATCCAGCAATTCCCTTTTTAGATCAGGTATATCGGGAACACAAACTCACATCCCAAATTTCAAAATTCCATCTTCATACACAAAGTCTCTCAATATCCCATCATTCACATCATTAATCTTCTTTTGAAATTCTTCATCATCGGTCTGAGAACTCTTAATACTTTCTAGTAATGATGGTTTGGAAACCATTTGAAAAAGCATTGATATTTCACCTTCCATGGTGATTCCCATATCCAACTTTACTAGAAAAATAAAAGTGGGATCCCTTTCAATTCTCAACATGCTCAAAACTCCATGATCTTTTCTGCTCAAAGCATCTGCCACCTTATTTGATTTCCCCAGGTGGTAGTGTATCATAAAATCATAATCCATGAGTAATTCAAGCCATATCCTTTGCCTCATGTTGAGTTCTTTTTGTGAGAAAATATACTTCAAACTCTTGTTATCAGTATAAATATCACATTTTTCACCATAGAGGTAGTGCTTCCATATATTCAAAGAAAATATCACAGCTTCTAACACGTGATCATGAGTAGGATAGTTTTGTTCATGAATTTTCAACTGTTGGGATGCATAGGCAATAACCCTATCATTCTGCATAAGGACACAACCAGTTCCTTTCTTCGATGAATCACTCTAAATAACGAAACCATCATTCCCTGATAGTAGAGTCAATATAGGATCATTGAATAATCGTCTCTTCAGTTCTACGAAACATTCTTCACAATCTTTTGTACAAACAAATTTAACCCCCTTACGTGTGAGCTTTGTTAATGGGTTAGCCAGCTGGGAAAAATTCTGGACGAAACGTCGATAATAACCTGCCAAACCAATAATACTGCATACCTCAGTTATACTTGTAGGTTCTGGCCATTCATGGATTTCCTTGGTCTTAGAAGGGTCAACAGAGATTCCATCTTCAGAGACAATATGGACAAAAAAAGAAATCTCATGAAGCCAGAATTCACACTTTCTAAACTTCCCATATAATTTATGTCTTCTCAGAGTCTTCAGGATAATACACATGTGATTTTCATGATCTTTTTAGATTTTTGGATTATACAAAGATATCATTAATAAATACCACCACAAATTAATCGAGATATTCCTTGAAAACACTATTCATCAGATCAATGAATACATAGGGTGCATTAGTCATTCCAAAAGGCATTACTGTAAACTCGTAATGCTCGTACCTGGTTCAAACTGCTGTATTCAGAATGTATTGTTTCATCACACAAATATGATGGTATCCAGATCGAAGGACAATCTTTAAAAGTATTGAGCTCCATGCAGTTGGTCAAATAAATCATCAATGTGAGGTAGGTGATACTTGTTCATTATTGTTATAGCATTGATCTCCCAGAAGTAGATACATAACCTCATAGACCCATCATTCTTTTTAACAAAAAGAATAGCGGCTCCCCATGGATAAACACTAGGGAGAATAAATCCCTTATTACTGAATTCCTCTAGTTGTTTCTTTAGTTCAACTAATTATACAGTGTCCATTCTATAAGGGGTCTTCGATATAGGCCTTGATCTATGAATTAAATCAATGGAAAACTCAACTTCTCGTTCTGGAGGATGTCCATGTAAATCTACTGGAAACACATCAACATATTCTATCCCAATAGGTACATCCTCTATTTGAACAATCCTTTACTCACCCACAGTCATTTCATTCTCTTCCTCCCCAATAATTGAATTTAGTTGAGCTACTGGGGGTGGATCTAGATTAGAATTAGGTGGTGATGATTCTGCATTAAAGATAAGGTGTTCCTTATCATCAACATCAAAAATCATAACTTACTTCTTCTTATAATAAATCTTCGCATCATGGACCGAAAGCCAATCCATACAAAGGATTATATCAAACTCATTCATAGGTATGATGATGAGATCAACGGATAAAGAACATTTATGTGCTCTAATGGGGACTGATTCACAAAACTTTGTTGCAATGATACTTATCTTAGGGGTTTTAGCTGACTACTCCCTTGTTAAATCAAATTGGAAACATCTAATTTTCATAGCAAACTTGGAAGATATGAAACAATGAGATGATCCAGAATCAAATAATGCATTTGATAAAAATGAGGAAACCATTAAATTACCTTCCACCACGTCTTTTGGAGCTTCTACCTCAGTAGTAGTGATAGCATAAGCTTGGCCTTGATCCCTTGCCCTTTTCTGAGGTAATTTTCCCTGATTCTTAGGAAATTCATTTGCATAATGTCCCATCTCCCTATAATTTTAGCACTGATCATTGGTACCATCATTCTTCCCTTTTCAATCACGAGCATGGTGGCCTTTTTCACCACACTTGTAACAGACACACATTCCCTTCAAGCAAGTACCGAGATGTTTCTTCCCACATTTACCACAGGATGGATATTCAACCTTTCCTTTATTCCCCTTATTTCTATTCCCAGATTGATCAATAGATCTCTTCTTCTCTTGGTTTTCTTTAAAGTCATACGACTTAGGGAACTCATTTTTTGTTTTGATAGCACATGAGACAATGTTTTCGTAAGATGAGAAGGATTGTGAGACTAATGCTCGACAGAGAAATGGTTTTAACCCTTCAAATAAATGATCAATCTTACTTCTTGGGTTACAAATATAATCTCCATCATACCTTGCTACCCTTGTAAAGTTAGCCTCATACCTTACGACATTCTCATCCTCCTTTTGTCTCAGACTCAGAAATTGCCTTTCCATATCTGCTCGATGGTCACGAGAAAAAGTAGTTTTCTAAAAACATATCTTTAAACTCCCTCCATTCCATATTTGATACTTCATCATATTACATCATGTTTTGAATCAATAGCCACCATTGATCAGAATCTCTAGTGTGGCAGTAAACTGTCATGATAACTTTTTCCCATTCACTACTCCCCAAATCCTAAAGTATTTTCTCTAGGGAATTTATCCATTGCTCATCTACTAAGGGATTTGTACACACATTGATCTATGGTGGTTGTTTCCTCATGAAGCGATATAACATTGATCCTCCACTCTGTGGATTGGGGTTCTCCATATGGGTAAGGTTGTTATTCATAACCTGAGTAAATTGTCCCAGTATGGTGTTTATATGATCGGAACCAGTTTCATCACCACCTCCACTATAATTGTCATGAGTAGGAGTGAAATCCCTACATGGAGTGTGTGCATTGATACAGTTTCCATTTCTTCCACTAGGCGCCATATCTAAACAATGGCATAATCTAGATTAGTTTATGAATCAAAATACATAATTCCATACTTATAACACACTTAACATAAATTGAACTATTTATGGATATAATCCATAATCATAAAAATGTTTTCTTTGAGTAAGTATATACTCATAAACCCTTCATAATTATTTGTAATGAAAATAAGAGTTATCATAAGCATATCCCCCGAGAGTGTCGTAACCAAGAGTGTAGCAAGGCCCATTGTCGTGCACCAGTTCCCGTTCGAGTCTTGCTCAACGCATTGTTTTCAGGCTTTACACCTAGGTTCATCTGTGCCAGAGCCGCCTCTACCTTCTCGTATCCAGACAGAGATGTATTTATCAGAAAACTCACAAAATCTCTACAATACAAAAATTCGAAGAAGTTCTTCTATACTAATCTTCAAAGTCCATATTAAATCTATGTCCTCTAATCAGAGTTTATCTAAATCTAACTTCCAAGGTTTATTCTAATCTTCCACTGATACCAACTATAATGCCCTGACCCCAGTTACCCAGAGTCGTTGCATTATTACATAACATTGGCATTATCACAAGAAATATCAAATCTCGAAATACCGATTCATTTAGTATCCTTGTATTAACTAGATACATTAGTAAAGTTTAGTTTACATCATAAAATGAAAACTACAACAACATAGTCTCCATAGTCCACACTCTTATCCCCTCATACTATCCCTGAAGTTCATTCATAATTTACTTCTTCACATCCTGGGAAAAATAAAACATAGAAAAGGGGTGAGCGCAAATACCCAGTAAGTATAAAAATATAGCGAAAACTTTCATAAATAAGAATAAACATTTAAGGCAATTTATTACTAAAACAAAAGCCTTTTAAACATTAATTTCAACATAGTATGAAAAAAATGAAATAATTACATTTACTTACTCACATGGATATTCTACTAATCGAATAATCAAATGCAATATCAATAACCACATTCATAATTATCGAATACATAATGCCAGACTATCATAACCACATAGTCAAGGCATCGTGCCAAGAATAAAAATAATATTTTGCCAAGGCCTTGTGCCAAGACACTAGATTGTATCATGAGACCTACCGATACATCGAGGAGCTATAGAGGGCTCCACCCGTCACATATTAAGTCCAATGCATTCCCATATGAAAAAGGATTAAACATAACGTTAACATTCATATTAAAACTAGCATAAGAAATGAAAATACTTCATCCATAAAACATGAATGGTATAAAAATAACACATCCATAGTCAAACATATCACAAAACCATCAATACAATATAGAATTTCTGTATCATATTAAATCAACTTCAAATAAGTGTACAACACATCAAAGGATGTTGACATAGATGAAATCATAACACTTTTTAGAGAAATATCTATTACTATTTTGAAATAATTTAAGAGTCATATATTTATAAAATAAAACATTTTCTTTGAAAATATTCTTATAATATTGTAAGGTAAGCTTTGACGATTTTATAACGGCGTAAAATTGTTGTACCTGCCATATAAGTTTAAAAAATATTCTTACATTAATTCTGTCAAAAATGTTAAAAAGGACCTTGTTTGGAAAACGACGGAAATATTCATTTATAAACGAATTATAAAAGTCAACAAAGTTATAAATGACTTTAAACCATATTCTATTAAATATATATAATGTTTTGAAATATATTTTTAATAAACATGGATGTGGATGATAAATAACTCCCCGTAGATTATTACGTATAAACAACCTCTGATAATGAAGACATTGCGAAGTAAACCCTTACCTTGTACTTTTCCTTGATTGGGGGTAGGTTAACCTCCTTTATAATGGTGAAGTAATTGTTATTAAATTATTCAAGAATCATATACATTAATATGATATAATATATGATCTTTTAACATTGCTCAGTTAATAATATCATAGAATTATCATCGTTTCGGGTGTTAACTTACTCGTTTTCTTTTATATGTTTTGTTACATAAGCCGTGTTTTTATGGATAGGTTGTATCATATTCATATCCAGAATGATATCAAGTCTATAAATACTATTATTAATATTCAAATTTTTATTATACTTGAATGGATATGAAGGAAAATAAATCTCATCGTGTCCGTGGAGACGGTAGTCCGTACGTACGCACGAGTGACAATATCATTATTTTGATATTAAAATAAAATATAATTGGATGTTATATAATATATAAAAAATAATTATCTTGTAATATTTGTTATATAAACGAATTACACATCATTATTATATGAATCCAAATAATAATTTATTGAATAACAATTACACCACGACGTGGAGACGGTAATCCGTACGTACACATGTATGGTGACATGTTATTCAAAGGGTGGATAGAATACTGAATATTGTTGTACCATATTTATATTAACATAATAGTATATATAAGATACTGGAGTTATTATTTTAGAATGGAAATAAAAAATAAAAAAAGAAGTGGAAGAAGAAAGGAACTTGAAAAAGGGTGGTGAAATTATTACCTCTTTTTCGGGTTCTTCCTTTTGATTTGATCAAAATGTCTCCTTGGGTTGGATTTCTGACTAACAGAGGGCCTTTAGGATGAATTGAGGGATGTTCAGAGATTATTTGGGAAGAGTTTTTCCGAATCAAAAGGTTTTGATGGTGTGGATTAATGAGAAGGAGGAGGGCCCTTTTATAAGAGGGGTGAGGGGCACCTTTGGAAAAGATAGAAATATTATTTTATAATATATTCATATTTGGATTATAATGACTCCAAAGTTTATTATTTTGCGTTTAAGGTGGGGATAAGTCTAAAACCACTCAACCAATAGGATTTTTACAGGTTTGGGTCACTATATTAACTTTATCTTTAATTATTAACTCTTAGTTAATTAGTTTCACTTTTACAACGTCTCTTTGTATTTTTATATTATATGGTTAATAAACATAATATATACATCCTAGAGACCCCAAAGTGGCCTGTTAATGATACAACTATCATGATATAAGTCTCCTGGCCGATATTTAGATTTTTAGGTATTTAATAACAATTAATAATATAATATTTGTTTTAAAAACTCTTTTATGTCAATTTTGATACTATTTAATAGTTTATTTTTTTAAAAATCATAACAGAATGATTACTTTGAAAAAGGTTAATTAAATCATTCCTATCATGTCATATTAGCCTATAAAATTAGTGTAATTCAAAAAAAGTCTCAAATTATATTTATTTGGGTATTTATAATATCTATTATTTTAATTTTTCACTATTATGGTAATTACACCATCACCATTGTGTCATAAATAAATTAAATTATATAATTTCTAAAAATTACAAATAAAATATAATTATGTATTAAATCATTTTATCTTTATAATAACTATTTATAGTAAAAATACAACATATATAACCTTATTTAAAAATTGTTTTTCTAAAAGATATATGCTTATGTCATTTTTGTATTTATTTTAACATAATTAAAATAAAGTGTCCCTATCACCTACAAGTTGCTCCATGGGTCCCAAAATCGACCCAAAGATGACCATGGCCGGAAATGTTTTCACTGATAAGTTTTGGACATGTTTACCATCATTTAGTATTATTATAATATTATTTTTAACCCTTATTTACCGGATTTACACTTAACCATGGTAAATAAAATATTTACCGATGTAATTATTCAAAATGTCTAAAAATACAAGTTACCAATTTACACAATATGAACATCTTGATTCCAAATACAGAATCCATTTTTTCAAATTCAAAACACAGAAGTGGCAGAAATTAATTTAAAATTAATTCCCGTTGTTAAAACAAAAAATGTGTTTTTAAGAGATAATAACTGTCAAAAGATTGACACTTGTTTATGTCCAATTTAATTATAAAATTATGTACAATGACTAACATTGTATTAAATGGTAAAAATATATTCTAAATATACATTAAAACCACTAAAAATCATAATTTATAACTATAAATTATTTCAATTCAAAAAGTTGTTTTTAATTAAAATTTAGAAATTTTCACTATTAAGGAAAATATAAATGTTATCCGAAATGTTTCAAAATTTCACCCTAGGATAAATTCGATATTCTAAATAAAAAAATGAAGTCCATTTTGAGAGATAAAATTTATAAAATTTCAAAAAGTAGGTATTACTATTCATAACGGTTAGTTTGATTGGTTGTGGTGTGTTAGAACTCAATGTTGCGTACAACACATGCTATCACATTATTCAAAGAGAAGCATCTCGTAGAAGCTTGGGGTGTTATAATCCAAGTGGAACTAAATAATCATATTTTATTCCAATGGTTATATTTTGTCGAATTACACTTCTCCAATAGAATTAGGACATGTGTTAGTGTAAAAATAATATCATTTTAACCCTTAATTACACAATTTAGTAATAACTGTGGTAAATAAAAGTAAGAAGTTATAATTCACCAATAATTATTTTCATCTTATTGAACCAAATTTTTCTTAGTTATAACAACCGTGTCTCTCGGATTTTTCAAATTACACTCACAAAAGTGGTAAAATAATGTATTATGTGAATTTCTATATTCTCATAAGAGGTGGGTAAAAGACGGTAAGAAGTTCAATAAAATTTTATATATCTAATATTATTTAAAAAATGCTCAAATCAATTACATTTATCATATGTAGGTATTAAATATCTATTTTGACCTAAAATAAATTTTAATAAAATAATTAATTATTTGAATAAAATGTGGGTTTTAAATAATAACTTAGTGTTTTCACTATTCATAAAAAATTGAATATTTTTTGAAAAATACCAAATATTCACCCTAAGATAATTTCAATATTCTGAATTAAAAAATGAATTCCATTTTTGAAATTAAAATATATAAAATTAAAATAATTATGTATTACTATTCATAACATGTTTTTTGATTGGTCGTGGTGTGTTAGAATCTCGATGTTGCGTACAATGTGAGCTATTGCATTATTCAAAGGGAGTCATACTTTGGATGCTTGTGGTGTTACATTCTCCTATCCATCAAATAATTTCATCCTTGAAATTTCAATTATATTACTACAAAAAAAGATTTGGTTGGTTCTTCTTAATAAATTCATTTGGTTCCCACATTGCCACTTCCATCTTATGGTTTCTCCATAGAACTTTGTTCAGACGAGTCGTCCGATTTCTCAACACTTGTTCTAAGGTATAAAAAATCATGATAGGTTCATCGTACTATTATAGATTAGGTTCCACTTTAAATTCCTCATAGGGGAGTACTTGTGTTGATTCAGGCGTGAATTTTCTTATCAGTGATACGTGGAACACATCATCAACTTTTGAGAGATTTGGAGGCATTTCCAAATGCTAAGCTACAACCCCAATAAGTTATAGAATTTCAAAAGATACGATGTTCCTGGGTCTCAATTTACCCTTCTTAACAAATTTTATAATTCCCATCCATCGAGATACCTTCATGAAATCACAATCTCCTACCAGAAATTCCAATTCCTTCATTCGGTTATCGGCGTAGATCTTTTGCCTATTTTGGGCTTCTTTAATGTGGGTTTGTATTACCTTCACCTTTTCCATTGTTTTCTTAATAAGATCTAAGCCTACGAGTTTTCTGTCCCCAACATCATCCTAACTAGTTTTCCTGTGACATCTCTTTCTATATAATGCTTCATATGGTGACATATGAATACATGAATGGAATCTATTGTGATAAGATAATTATACCATAAGTAAATATTGATCCCAAATACCAAGAAAGTCAAGTGAGCATGATATCAACATGTCCTATAAGGTTTGAATAATCTGTTCTTATTGTCCATCAGTTTTAGTGTGGTAGGTAGTCCCCAAACGAAGTTCACTATCCTGGTCTTTCTAATGACATTTCTAGAATTGAGATGTATCCCAGGGATCATGATAATAAAAAAACTATTGGGGTACTCTAGGAAGTCTTACAACATTATTAATAGATAGTCTTGCTAGATGTTCAAGTAGTAAATATTCTTTTATATAATGAATATGTGTTAACTTGGTAAGATGATAAAAAATGACCCAAATTAACTCATTTATTCAAGGAGTCTATTATAGTCAAATGAAAAATTCCATTCTAAGATTATTCCATTTCTACTTTTGTATGGGAAGAGGTTTCATGACTCCCTCGTGCTATTTCCTTATAGAATTCAATTATTTTCAAATTATACATATTTATAAAAATTCAACAATATCCTTCTTCATGTTGCCTCCCAAAATATTTTCCATCCAATATTTATATATCTTAGAGCTACTAGGTTTTATAGAGAAATTGGAGCTATGAGAATCATCTAACAATTCCCTTTTTAGACCAAGTATATCGGGAACACAATGTCTCTTCCCATATTTCAAATTCCTATTTTCATATATGAATTCACTCAATTTCCTATCACTCACAGCGTTAATCATCCATTGAAACTCCTCATCATCTGTCCGATAACTTTTTATCCTTTCTAGTAAAGATGGTTTGGAAACCATTTGAAAAGCATTGATGTTTCAACTTCCATGGTTATTCTCATATCAGTCTTTACTAGATCCATGTATATAGGATCTTTTTCAACTCTTATTTTTCAAAAATCTATGATCCATTCTACTCAAAGCATATGCGACCTTATTTTCCTTACCCTGGTGGTTGTGTATACTACAATCATTATCCTTGAGTAGTTTAAGCCATCGCCTTTGCGTTATGTTGAGTTCTCTTTTTGAGAAATTATACTACAAACAATTGTGATCAGTATAAATCTTACATTTTTCACCATAGAGATAATATATCCATATCTTT
This sequence comes from Viscum album, assembly GCA_963277665.1. Taxonomy (NCBI): domain Eukaryota; kingdom Viridiplantae; phylum Streptophyta; class Magnoliopsida; order Santalales; family Viscaceae; genus Viscum; species Viscum album. Next base: position 938,891,552 of record OY728143.1, on the reverse strand, counting down.
AAAGAAAATATAACAACTGATAACTCATGATCACCAGTAGAATTGTTTTGTCATGAATTTTTAGCTGTTCTGAAGCTTAGGAAATTACTCTATAATTATGCATATATACACAACCAAGTCCTTTCATTGAAGAATCACTATAAATAACAGACCCATAATTCCCCAATGGAAGAGAGAATATAAGAGAATTGACTAATCTTCTCTTCAGTTATGAAAAAGAAAATTTCACACTCTTTTGTCCAAACAAATTTAACCCCTTTTCTTGTGATCTTTGTTAATGGGTTAGAGAACAGGGAAAAATTCTGCATGAAATGTTTATAATAACCTGCTAAACTAATAAAACTTTGTACCTTAGTTATACTCGTCGGTGCTATCCATTTTTGGATTGCCTCGGTCTTTTAAAGGATCAACAGAGATTCCATCCTTAGAGACAATATGGACAAGAAAAGAAATCTCATGAATCCAGAATTCACATTTGCTAAATTTCACATATAATTCACCTCTTCTAATAGTCTTTAGAATAATGTGCAAGTGATTTTCATGATCTTCATATCTTTTGTATTATACCATGATATCATCAAAAAATTCCACTACAAATTCATCAAGACAGTCTTTGAAAACCCTATTCATTAGATCTATAAATATAGAGGGTGCATTAGTAAACCAAAAATGCATTACCGTAAACTCATAATGCTCGTACCTTGTTTGAAATACTGTTTTTGGAATTTTTTCATTCTTCACACACAACTGATGATATCCAGATCTAAGGTCAATCTTCGAAAAATATTGTGCTCTATGTAGTTGGTCGAATAAATCATCAATGTGATGTAGTGGATACTTGTTCATTATCGTTATAGCATTGATCTCCTAGTAGTCAATGAACAACTTCATAGATCCATCTTTATTCTTAACAAAAAGGACATTGACTTCTCATGGAGTATCAATACGGTTAATAAATCCCTTATTAATAAATTCCTCTAGTTGATTCTTTAGTTCCACTAATTCCACAGTGTCCATTCTATAAGGGGTCTTCGATATGGGCTTTGAACTAGGAATTATATCCATGGAAAAAAGAATTTATCATTCTGGAGGATGACTATTTAAATCTTATGGAAACCCATAAAAATATTCTTTTACAATAGGTACATCATCTATTTTAATATTCCTTTCATCAGCCACAATTATTTAATTATCATCCTCCACAATTATTTAATTTAGTTTAGCAACTGGGGTTGGATCTAGATAAGAATCAGATGGTGATGTTTCTACTTTAATGATATGGTGGTCTTTATCATCATCATAAAAAATCATAACTTCATTCTTCTTAAAATAAATTTTTTCATCATGGTCTGATGCCAATCCATACCGAGGATTATATAAAATTAAATCATGGTTATGATGATGAGTTCATTAGATAAATAAAAATTATGTGATTTAATAGGGACTGATTCACAAAACCTCATTGCAATGATACATCCCTTAGAAGTGTTTACTAACAACTCCCTTCTTAAATCAAATTCAAAATATCTAATTTTATTTGCAATGTAATATAATATGAAACAATGAGATGATACAAAATCAAATAAATCATTGGATAAACTTGAGGAAACCAATAAATTACCTGCCACCACATGTTTCAGAGCTTCAGCCTCAGCATTAGTGATCACATAACCATAGCCTTGATCCCTATTCCTTTTCATAGGTAAGGTTCCCTAAAATTTTGGACCTTCATTTGAATAATGTCCCATCCACCTACAGTTGTATCATTAAACATTGGTGTCTTCTTTCTTTCCCTTACAATCACAAACAAGATGGCCTTTATGTCCACATTTGTAGCATACTCCTTTTCCTTTTAGAAAATAACTAGGGTTATTCCTTCCACAATTATTAAAGGGTGGAAATTCAATTCATCCCTACTACCCTATATCCTTATTTACTTTCCCAAAGTGTTCAACATATCACTTCTCCTATTTCATTTGTTTATTGTCGTATGAATTAAGGAATTCCTTTTTTTTCTTGATAGCACGTGATACAATAACATTATACGATGAGAAGGATTTCAATACTAACGATCGATGGAGAAATGGATTTAACCCATCAAAGAAATGGCCAATATTTCATCTTTGATTATGTATGTAATTTATATCATGCCATTCTAATCTTGTAATGTTAGCCTCATACTTTTCAACATTATCATTCTTTTTTTTCCTCAGACATAGAAATTGTCTTTCCACATCTGCATGATGCACACAAGGAAAGTATCATTCTAATAAGAGTTATTTATAATCCCTCCATTCCATATTGGACCCTTCTTCATCTTACTTTTTTAATCAATGAACACCATTGATCAACATCTTCTGTGAGGTGATAAACTAACATGACATCTTATTCCATTTCGCTGCTCCCAAAAGCATGAAATGTTTTCTCAAAATAATTTATCCATTTCTCAGCTATTATTGGCTTTATACTCCCATTGAATATTGGTGGTTGTTCCCTTATAAAGAAATATAACATTGATCATCCGCGTTGTGGATATAACAATTGGTCCTCGCACACTAGTAGGCCCGCAGACACGTGGGCCCCACCTTAGGTCCCACCCACAGGCCTGAATGGGTTATCTGACTAATGATAGTCCCCATAGCTCAACACATGTCCTTTATAGTGCGTTTTGTTCTCACTCACACACACCCTGTCAAAATTTTCAAGAGGTCACCTATCCTGATCAGTACTCCAGGCCAAACACGCTTAACTGTGGAGTTCTAATAATGTAGGCTCCCAAAAAAGAAGGTGCACCTTATTGACATGAGTCATATCATTTAGTCATTTAACACTTTATCATTTGGGGGTTGTTACAATCACCCCCCCTTTAAAGAACAACATCCTCGTTGTTGGCTCTACATCTCAACCCAGGATGTGCACCACACTTAAGGTTGGGTACCACCTCTGATGACAATTGTAACTAATGGGCCCCGCACACAAGTTGCCCTGCAGACACGTGGGCCCCACCACAGGGTCCACCCATATTCCTAAACTGGTCATCGGACTAAGGATTTTCCCCACATGCCCACACATGTCCATTCCTGTGTTCTTTGTCCTCACATACACACACCCTTGAAACATCCGAGAAGGTCACCCATCCTGATCACTAATCAAGGCCAAACACGCTTAACTATGGTGTTCTAATCAGATAGGATCCAAAAAGGAAGGTGCACCTTGTTGAAATGAGTCATATCATTTATTCATTTAACCCTTTATTATTTGGGGGTGTTATAGTGGATCAGGATGCTCGATATAAGTAAGGTTATTATTTATAAACTGAGTGAGTTTTCTTAGTATGGAGATAATATGATCAGCACCAGCTGTTTCACCAGCTCCATTATAAATATCTTGAGTAGGAGTGTAATCCCTACATGTATTATGTGTGTTGATACAGTTTCTATTCATTCCACTAGATGCCATTTCTAAACAATGCCATACAGTAGATGAGTCTATGAATTGCAATACATAATTCCGAACATGAAAAACATTTAACATAAATTGAACAGTTTTCGGATATAATCCATATTCTAAAAAATTAATTCATTGAGGAGGTTTATACTCATAAATCCTTCGTAATGGTTTTTAATGAAAATGTGGATTATCCTATGAATATCCCCCAGGAGTTTTGTAATTAAGAGTGCAGCAAGGCCCATTGTCGTGCACCCATTCCCGTTCGAGTCTAACTCAAAGTGGTGTTTTCAGGTTTTACCCCTAGGTAAATATGTGCTAGAGCTTCAAGTACCTGCTCGTATCTAGGTAGGTATGTATTTTTTTAAAAACTAAAAAAATCTATACAGTATGAAAATTCAAGGATGTTCTTCTATAATAATCCTCAATGTCTATTTTAGGGTAATGTTCTCTAATCAGAGTTACCCTAAATCTTGTTTCCACAGTTTGTACTAAAAATCCTCTGATACCTACTGTAATGACTCATCCTAGTTACTAAAAGACGGTTCATTATTACATATCATTGGATTGATCACAACAATATCATATCATGAAATACTAATGAGTTTATTGTTATTGGAAATAGGATTCATACGTATGTTGAACTTTACAACTTGAAAAAGAAAATCTACACTAATTTATTTAATTAGAAACATCTGAGCCTCATAGATTATGCCAATAAGTCACTCAAAATTAACTTCTTTATATCCTGGGAAAATGAAACATAAGAAAGGGGTGAGCTCAAACGCTCAGTAAGGGTAAGCAATACAGTGGAACATAACATAAATATTAAGTGTGGAGAATAATTGAAAACACTTGCCTTTAAAAATAATAAACATCAACACTTTTACGGTATGAATATGATCTGTAAAAATAATGCCATAATAAAACATAATAATGGGTATTCTACTAGTCGAATGAACACTGGGAAAATCAATATTATTTTCATAATGATGGAGTATATAATGTCGGACAATCTGAACCATATTTTCAAGACCTCAGCCAAGACGTCTAAAAATGATTATGGCCTCACCCAAAACAATATATCAATTTGGGAATGGCCTCATCCAATTCCACATCTAGTTGTCTCATTAGACCTACCAATGTATCAAAGAGCTATAGTGGGCTCTAACTATCACTTACTAAGTCCAACACATTTCTCAAATTAAAATATTGAAATATAACATAAACAATTGTATTAAAACCATTATACGAATTGTCAATACATCAACCATAAAACAAGAATGGTATAAAAATAACACATACACAGTCAAATGTATCCCAAAACCTTCAATAAAATATGGAAGATTTGTATCATAATGAATCGACTTCAAATCCATTAAATGATGTTGACATAGATGAAAATAAAACTATTTGAGAGAAATATCTAATTCTATTTATTTGAAATCATTTAAATTTACATAATAATAAAAGAAATATTTATTTTGAAATTTTTCTTATTTTCTTGTAAGGGAATCTTTGATGATGTTATAACGACAGAGAATTACCGCACCCTCCGTATAATTTAAAAAAATACATTCTTACCTTAATTTGGTTGAAAAGGTTGTAAAGTACCTTGTTTGGAAAACGACTGAAATATTCCTTTCAAAACATATAAGTTCAAATAATGGAATAAATGACATTAAATCTTTGTCTAGTTAATATTAAAAAGGTTTAAAAGAATAAATTTTTATGAACATGGATGTGGATGAAAATGTTGTCCAAGTTGATACTTACGTAAAAACAACCTCAGAAGATTGTAGAATTAACCCTTACTTTGCACTTTTCCATGGTCAAGGGTAGGTTAACCTCCTCTATAATTGTGAATTAATTTTTATTTAATTTTTAAATTACTATATTAATTAATATGATATCATATATGATCTTCAAATATCGATTTGTTAATAATATTTTAGTAGTATCATCATTTTGGTTGTTAACTGACTCATTTTCCATTATATGATTAGTTTCATAAGCCATGATTATTATGGATATGATGTATTTGATTCATATCCAAAATGATATTATGTTCAATACATATTATTTTTAATCATCAGATGAAATGTTTTCTGGAATGATTACAATGGAGAATGAATCTCATCGTGTTCGTAGAGACGGTAATCCGTACGTACGTAAGAATGACAATATCATTCTTCTGTAATTAAATGAATCAGTAAATGGTTGGAATATCATATATATAGAATAATTAACATGTAATATCTATTATTTAAATCAATTATAGATCATTATTATACCCATCCAAATAATAATGTATTGAATAAAAACTACACCATGACGTGGAGACGGTATGTCGTACTTACGCACATATGGTGACATGTTATTCATATAGTGGATAACATAATGAATATGGTTGAACCATTTATATAATAACATCAAAGTATATAGAAGATACTTGAGTTATTATTCATAGGATAGATTAATGATCGAAATAAGACCTCTAGGATGATGTTAGGATAGTTGAGAGTATATTTGGGTAGGGGTTGGATGAGCCAAATGGCTTTAAAGTTTTGAATTTTAGAGAAGGAAAAGTGCCCTTAAATAAGAGGGGTTAGGGGCATCGTAGGAAAAGATTGAAATATTATTTAATGATAAAATCATTTTATGATTATAATGACTCCAAAATTATTTATCTAGAGTATATGGTGGGTATGGGTCTAAATCCTTCAACCAATATGTTTTAGATAGTGATGGGGCTCTATACTAACCTTATCTTTTAGATTTATCTCCTTGTTAAATAGTTTGACATTTACCATGTATCTTTGTATTTTTATAATATATTGATAATAAATATACTATAAACATCCAAGAGAACCCCAAGTGGTTCATTAATGATACCAATATCCTTATATAAGTCTTTTTTCTGAACCATAGATTTTTAGGATTATTATATCAACCCATAATATTGTATTTTTTTAAAAAAAAATCATTTATGACAATTTTTAATTTGTTTAATAGATGATATTTTTTGACCTTCTAAAAACATTATTACTTCTAAATAAATTCATATGATAAATATTAACATGTCATAGTTACCTAAAAAATTAGTTTAATTCATTAAAAATCTTAAATTACATTTATAATATCAATTATTTTAATATTTCATTATTTAGGTAATTATTGCGTCCTCATTGCGTCATAAATAAATTAACTTCATTAATGTCTAAAAATAATAAATAAAATTTCATTATATTGGAAATATTTATGGATTTATAATGAATATTTATAGTCGAATTTATCTCATTTATATCCCTATATTATAAATGGTTTAGTTATTAAAAATTTAATTTAACACTTTTAACTCTTCTCTGAATTAAATAATAATAAATGTCCTAATCTAATTAATGTGGACCTCAGGGGTCATATTTTATTCCTATGGTTTATTTTGTTCTAATTACAATTATAAAATAGAATTAATACATGTTTTAGGGTATGTATAATATCATTTTTACCCTTAATTACCTGATTTACTTTTAGCTGTGGTAAATAAAAGTAAAAAAGATACTATTCACCAAAAATTATTTTTATCTTTTTGAAAACAATTATTCATACTGACATCATCTATGTCTCTAGAATTTTTTAAATTCCACTCACAAAAGCATTAAATATATGTTTTATGTAAATTTTAAAATTCTTCTAAGAGGTGGGTAAGTGACAGTGAAATGATCAATAAAATTTTAAATATCTAATATTATTACAAAATGACTACAATGAATTATATTGATCATATATAGGTATTATGAATCTATTTATATCTATAATAAAATAAAATAAAACAATGAATTGTTTAATAAAAAATCAGTTTTAAACAATATTGCAGTGGTTTTCACTATTTATAAAAAATTGAATGTTTTCAGAAAAAGTCCAAAAATTCAACCAAAGATAATTTCACTATCCATAATTCAAAAATGAAGTCCATTTTTAAAAAAAAAAATTTATAATATTTCAAAAAGATGGTATTATTATTCATAATGGCTAGTGTGATTGGTCGTGGTGTCTTAGAATCTCAAAGTTGCGTACAATGGAAGCAATTTTATTATTCAAAGGGAAACGTACTATGGAAGCTTGGGGTGTTACAATTTCACTAATTTATTTGATAACATTAAAATTAATTGCATTATAATATCACATATAACATAGGAAATTTTTAAAGACATGAATAATGAAATATGGATATTTATGATAAATAAATATTTTCATCAATAATGATCATAAATAAGTTAAATTTTATGTATATAAATAAAATATACTATATTAGGTTCAAAATATAAAAATATGGCTCAATGAAGTGATATTAAGATGATATCCCATGTAAGGATCATTTTTTAATAAAGTGGATAGATTTGTTTATTCATTATAAATAATTATAAAATAAGGTGAATACCAAAATAGACAATTAAAATTCATATCATTCATAACCATTGAATGGATTAACCCGGGAAGTATAATTTTAACACAGCATATTAAAATGGAGTTATGAAATACCTAATAACTTGTAATATATTGAATCATATGAAACATTAATGTAATACTTATGAAATAAAACAGTGAATATAGTTATGATAGTTAGATTCTTGATATGATATATAGATGGATAAATATATACTCCATAAAAAATAAATTAGCTGAAAAATGTCAAATATCTCACAGAAGTAAAAATGCTAGACTGGAAACACATACATCAGGCTTCAGATTAATTTAACATTATTTAACCACATGTTCCAATGGGCATGTACCCTAGTGGTACAAGCTCATGCTTGGAATCCAAAATACCCATGATCAAATCCGGCCAGGGGAGAATTTTCATGTACTGTAGCAGGGCACTATAGTGGTGGAGGGACTGTAGCAGGTATTGTAGCGGCGGCGATACTGAAGCAAGTTCTATAACAGCGCGGGTGCTGTAGCAGTACTATTCAGCAAGGGGTCCATTGGGCCAAAAATGGGCATTCAAACCTTGTATTTAATCCACATGGACATGGGACTTCAGGATATGTAATGGGTCACACTCTACCCACACTAAAGTGGTCTTTGCTTTAAATAATTAATTGAGGTTTCGACCCTATCCTTTTAAAATTATTTAAACTCATGTATAAATATCTAAATAATGTTATTAACTCATTAATGAACTATATTAATTATTATTTTACTTTATTTATTTCTTTAATAATATATAATCAAAAATTCAATGTTTGTATTTAATTATTTATATTATTTTATATGTACATGTTTCACGGTTTCATGAATAGTTCATTTGTGTATAATTAGAGATGTTCTTATAAAATGGGATTTAAATTCCATAAGTGGAATTAAATAGTATTAATTAACTTTTACAAGTATAAATAGTCCCATATATCATTTTTCATTCCATTATGAGGTTGAATCATATTAATAAATGTTAACGATAAATGAATAGTATATTTCTGTGGGTTATCCGAAAATCTCAAAATAGATTTGTTTAATTTACACTTTTGAGTATATATTAGTTCTAGAAAAGAAAATATGATATCATATAAATATTATAATATTATATCCTAAATTATTTTTTTATTAAAATCTATAAAGTGTGTAATCTTAAATGAACAAATTTTTTTATTAATTGGGATGATTTACTAGAATAATAGGGAGAGTAGTTTCATTTCATTGAAAGAGTAGATAATAAAAGGTATTGATATAATATATTTATATATAAAAGTAAAATAAATTAATTTAGATTTTTATGGATTTATTATTCAATTATTTATGCAATAGGGGGAAAATTATATGATGAAAATAAAATATGAGTTGTGGTTTGAGAAAATTACCTATTCAATATCGCCATAGTGGAGGACCCCTTGAAGACATTGTATTTGATATTTTTGTGAGACCATAAGTACTATGATGAAGGAATATTGAGTATTATAGATTTATTTATATAATATTTGAGATTGAAATCATTTGATTCCAAATAGTGTGGTGATGGTTGGTATATACACCAAGAGAGATGTGGGTTTATGTGATTAAATAATGACTACTATATGTTTAACACCGACCACATTTATTTAAAATTAATTTCCATTAATTAATATAAAAATTTATTTTTTAATGATGGGAAGTAGTCCTAAAATAACTAAAAAACCCAGTTAATAAGGCAATTTTTAGGTATTTTAAACCATTACCATTTAACTATAACCAATTCCATTATTCTACCTCTTTTATGACAAATAATTTATTTTACATGGAATATTTTTTATGTATAAAAATGATAATAACCTTAAAAATATTTTTTCAATGTTGAATCCAAATAGAGAATATATTTTTAAAAATTAAATTAAGATAATTTGAAAAAATAAATATAATAGTTATCCCACAGTCGTGAAGGGAAGTCATGTTCAAAAAGTGAAAACATTAAAAATATTGGAACATTATTATGTCCAAAATTATTTTAAAATTTTTAAATGGCATAAATTGGATTTAATAATGTATATATTATATAATTATACTATAAATAAAATTTAAAATAAAATTTATCCTTATATTACAAATACTTGAAATGTCACCATGGAATTAAAATACATTATTTTTTACTATTAATAAAAGAAATTACATATATTTAAAAATTACAAATAATTAATCTTATTATTATTTTGATATCAAGTTTATTTAAATGAATTTCATTCTTATATATAATATTTTTATATTTTTCTATGTTTTTGTTAAAAAAAGGCGCACAATTATATTGTGGAAAAAAATAATTTCAGCAAAATGTAGATTTTTAATTCTTAAAAATAGATTGATTCATATTGTAATACTATTAAACTTATAAAAGTAATTTATTAAAATATTAATGTATATTTCATATATGAATTTAATTAATATATTCCACTAGTAGTTTTAATTTCTTTTAATATGATAAAAAGAAATTATGGAGAGAATTTGTTTTTAATAAATTCTCATACTCTATATTCAATTATTTTTAATTTTCAGTTATTACTAATTGGTAACTAATTATTTCAATTTAAAAACAGTTTTAAACAATATGATTATAATTTTAATATTCTCATTCATTATCATCATTCCAAATACTGAAAAATAACTACAATAATTAAATATCTAATAATTTTATTCAACGTAGTGTTATATGTAACATATGATATCATTAAGATTACATTTAAAAACAATCATACTATAAAATAATTGGGTTTTACATTCTCCCCTACTTCAATAAATTTCATGCACACAATTTGAAATTTCTCTTCGAAAAACATTGTTTAATACTTGAGAATTTTGTTATTGTAAACCCACATCACAATTAAAATATTAAAGGACGCCCATGAGAAGAGGGAATGAGAAATGTGAATGTCACAACAATATTATGTGTTAGAATAAGGAAAAATTACTTAATAATCAAAACATAGACATGTAAGAAATATCAAACTATGAGGTTTTTCAAAGGAGTTATAGAAAACCTGATAATTATAAGGTTGATGATAACATAACCCTAGACAAAATATGTATGTGAATGATAATTGATATCATAAAAATGATGGTTATTGTATAAAAATTTGTTTAGAAATCATTTTATAAGCTATAATTGCTATATTTCATATCAAAAGTACAATCTTACTCTCTGGATGGGGTTCAATCAATTTTAAAATCACCCCTTATAAATTAATGTTAATGAATAATTTGGTTATTCATGAATAACTTTAAAGACTTTTAATATCAAAACAACATTCCTTCATCCATTAAATTTTTACTTAAACAAAAATATTTATCACTTGATATCCAATATAATAAATCATACTTTAACATCAATCAATAATATCCAATTTTCAATATAATCTATTACATTAGTTGTTAATTTTATAACTCATCCATAATTCCTCAATATAAATTCAATGTCAAAAAATTTATGAAGTGAGGAACTATATTGTCCAAATAAAAATATAATGTGGTCTTATAAGTAATATAATGTAGTTCATATTTTTATTTAACAAATATATAAATACCCTAACCAACATAAAGCAATAATTTTGAAATCTACTAATCCAAATCCTTTAAAAAAATGTAATAAAATAAAACCCTTATATATTTCATTATTCATATATGTATAATATCATTAATAATATAATTTTAGTGCATAATTATTGAATGCATAATCTAAAAAATTCTAATTTTTATAACTGAACTATAATAAAAAGATAATTGTAACGTTGATACCTTTTCTTCATTTTAGGAATTTTACCATGATGCTTTGATAATTCTATTACAAAATGTCCAATCACCTTACAATGGATACATATCTCATTCAAAGATTTATTATTTTCCATTAAATAAAAATTATGGTGGCCTTTCTGTCTAAATTTAAAATAAACACAACTTCCCTTTAGAAATGTACCACGATGTTTCATTCAATAATTATGTCAAGTATAAAAATTATTCATTCAATTTTTTCATTAATATTTATCATTATCATTCATTATATTATTCTATTATTCTCCATTAATATCATAAAAATTATATAATAATATATCTATCTTTATAATTCATAATACTATATCATTATATGATGAGAATGATTGGGTTTCTAGTTCTCTTTCCAGGAATGTATTTATACCAACAACAAAAATACCAATCATACATCGTGGGCTACGTATGTTGTTTTAATCATTCATTATGAATCTTGTATAGTTGACATCATATATAGAAACATTATAATCCTCATTTTTCCTCAGAATCAGGAATTTCCTCTAAATATTAATCATTGTTCACGACTGTATTTTTTTCCATAAAATGTACACTAAAATACATCATTTCTATGTTTTCTATTTCATAATCATCCTTGATGTATCAGTGATCACCATTAATCTGTATCTCTGGATAGAAAATAAAATTACATAAGAAACATATCCCTTTCATTACATACCAATGTGATAAATATCATTTATAATGAACATATAAATTTCTTAGATAGAAATTTTTTTTTTACTTTTATTTAATGATGGAGGCGGATGTTACATTAATAATATTACATTATTATACAGTATTTTGGATCATGATACTCCAAATGGGAACAGTAATTTCTCATAACCTAGTTCAGATGTCCCAATATAAAATTATGTTTTTTATCTTCTTATTGAAATCTTAATACGACAATAATGCCATTGTCTTTCCATGGAGGGAAATATCTATATGAAATATTTCAATTAAGATGGTTTCAATTTCTTATATTATGAGTCATTTTAAAATAGTAGAATACACTAATCAAGATCATAACATTATGAAACATAATGCATAATAACAAAACTACTTAACATATACTAATATCAAAATATTTTGATTGTTTACATTAGAAGAATTTTCATATTTTTTTATCAGGATTCCCATTATAATAAATGTGTCCATAAATCTTTTTCGACAGTTTTATACAAAAATTCCTCAAATTCCAACTGTAAAGACACCACATATATTAGAATTAACTTGGATCCTTTATTTATTAAATAAGAATTTGTACATTATTCCAATTCCAATGGACCAAATAAATAATTAGTATTAATGAACTATAAGTACACATGGTACCCATATCACATTGGTAATTAAAAATAATACATAAAAAATTAATGTAATTTTCATTCATGAACAAATTCTATCATTTCATCTTCATAACATGGGGAAATGGGAACAAATAAATTTCGATCTCAGGTGAATTTTTATAGATATACATAGTGGAATATATTTTGAATTAAAGAGTGTAATATACAAGGTATGTTAGATAATTGATCACACATTAAATTTAATCAATAAAAAGATAATGAAAAGAATCAATCATTCTTTTCATAGTAAAAATCATATGTATAATAATAACTAAATTATGAATGAATGAAATTATTTGTTATTGAACATCATGTATCTAGAACATGAAGCACTAATATCAATAACTATTAAATGTTGGTTTAAAAATTGTAGGAAAAACTCCTTTAATTTGGACACATTATTAATCCCATGACTGTAACAATTCATTAAAGAGATTTTCTATGTATGGTCCCAGCCATTATTTCATGATCAATTCATTCATTATATTTTTTATAGAAGTTTGAATCAATATAAATTAACAATAAATATTCATATTTTTGTTGAGATGATAGATCTTATATTAGAACAAATGATAATCAAATAATATTCAAAGTAAACATAAGGTAGAATCATATATATATTTGGAAATAATCATTTTGGTGAAACAATAGATTCATATATTTTATATAGATGTCATTTTTTAAGAATAATGATCACTAATTAAATAGAGAAATATATACGCCTAGGAATGTAAATTAGGTTCATAATTTCAAAAAATTACTCAATGTAGAGAAATTGAGATGATGTCAGATAAAATAATCGTTTCATAATGAAAATGGGTCTATTAAATGCATTATACATAAGTACATATGAAAAAGTGTAAATGAAACATAAGATAATCTAAACTAATTTAATGAATTATCATGTCATGGCCTAATTATAAAATCCCAACGTTATCCAATGGTAAAAACCATTTAATTATTGATTTAATTTCTCTAAATGGCACTAGTAAAGTTGAATAAAATGATAACGTATGTCTTTGGTTCATTCTAGGCTCATTCGTATACCACGACCTCAAGTGGTAAGAGGGAGACTATGTTGCATGGTTGGAGTAAAACCGTGCACTCAAGGGAGCCAAATCGGGCACCCTCATATAGTTTTGGACATATAGATTTCACACTGTTTGTGCATGGTTATTCAAACCATGCACAAAACATTTTGAGGTCCGCCCCTAGGGGAGTGATTGGAACACGGTTGGCACATTCTTTGTCTAAACAATGAAACCAAACTATTCACAAATATATTTTTAGTGTGAAATTAAAATTTGGACCTCCATTACTGGTTTTAAATACAATTCATTATTTCCCTTCACATTCATATGGGATCTCCCTCTCCCTCTATTAGTAGCTATTTTCCCCTATTTTAGTATTTATGAGACATCATCCATCCTTGGAAAAATTTGTTCTCTATCAAATGAAACAAAAATCCCTAAGTATGATATTCTTCCTTTATGCCTCTTTTTCTAGTGTCTTCTCCAACATTTTGTATTATTTTGGTGTTATGATTTTTTTTCTATTTAATTTTATTGGAACATTATATTGATTTATTTTATTTAGGTTTAATCAAGGACCAATAATGAATGAGTTGAGTGCTACTACATCGAGGTATGGGGGTTTATGCTATTTGTAATTTATTAGTTCATTTTAGATTTCACAATGCGTGTTTATCAGTAGAATATTACGATGAGGAATAATTTTTGTTATAATTTTTTTTAATATTGATTTTCATGATTTTTGAAACCTTACCCTACATAAAACCTTCATAAGATGTTTACTTTTTTTGTTGTTGGCCATTGTTTTGGGTATTCCCACCTTAAAGGGCCAATACACCATGTTTTAATTTTAAAATCACATTGGTTATGTGATTTTCACCTTTAATTAATTAATTGAATTTATGAAATGGATTATGATATATTTTTTGGAAGAAAATGGCCACTTAATATAACCATGATATATGATTATATTATGATGTGTACTTTTTCTTGAGATTGTTTTATATCAACGTGAAGTATTACATTATATTTCATGTCACCTTGCACAATGCTGGAGAATGTGCCATTTAAAATGTACCTAGATCCACTTGAGTATGATATATATGAAATTTTATGCACACAATACCTCATGAGAATACATTATATCTTGACCTTATTGTTTAATTCCATGTTCTTACTATTTTTTATTGTTTCATCATCTCCAATTACATGCTATACCAAGGCCCAATGGTTGGTTAAAATTGAAATTTCACTAGTATATTTATTATTACATACCCATGTATCTCATTCAGACTTCAAACATTGGCTAGAGAATTTGGTATGGAATTGTGACAATTTATGAACCTATACCATTGTTTACATGTTATATTTATTTAATGTTGTCCTTTCATTTATGTATGGAATAATGTAATTATTTATGACATAAAATGCATCGGCTAAATCACTATAGGTCCGAGCCATATTATATTTTATCTCACACACTACACGAGTTACATTTGGTACCCTAGTAGGTTTCATGGTAATATTTTCGGATAAAGGGAAGAATTCATCTTCTAATTCTTGAATGATTTAAACACTAGGATAAAGAATGAGGGAGAGGAAAAAGACTCTCCTATAGATTTTTGTTGTAGTAATTCATTGTCATTTTGTATGTTTTCCCAGAAAGATGTATAATCTTGTATCCACTTCTCATTATACTTAAATTATTTTGTAGAATAATTATATGGACATCATCTTTTTTATTTATTATACATATTCATCTCCTACATGGTTATTTATTATTCTTGGATAATTTATTATATCTGAAACTATTTTTATATTGATAATTCTTCCTCAATTTATTATCAATATTTCACCATTGTGTATACAGTAATATATGGGGGGATATTCTCCCAAAATACACAATCAAGGCCCTCATTGGTAGTCATATTCTTCTAGTATTCGAGGAGAAGTTTTTGAGGTCTTATAGACCACTATCTTGGTGAATAATTAATTGGAACCCACGATAGGATGCTATAAATGGGTATCAAGGCTTATTATTTCCATATTGATATATTATTTGGGATTGACATGATACATGGACATTGGAATTTAGAATTTACCATATACAAGAATGTATCTGACTCATTTATATGGGAAACCAATATTACTTGGGATGAAAATTCTAGTTATTGATAATGCCATTTATGGTTTAAATGCCTTCACCATTGATTGATACACATATTTTATCATATTATTTATATTGGAATTATTGGACTAATAATTTCTATTACTTCATCCTAATGAAATGTGGGAGTTTAATTACAGGTATAATCCTAGGACAAATATGACTATAAATGTTGTGAATTATTCCATGCTGTATTTATATTCAGCATTCATTGCATGGATGCAAGTGATTTTTTATTTTTATTTTTTCATTACACATTATGTTGCCTATTTTGGACGTCATTATAAAAATATTATAATTTTTGTTATTGTAACTTGTTCTATAATTTGGTTAATTGGATTCCCAATTTCAATTTTACATATTATTGGACCCAAAAAATTGAGATGTTGATCCAAAAAAAGTAATCGTCATAATAGTTTTTTAATTCAATAAATGGGTCGAATTGAATTCTACACCATGAAATTAAAGTTCCACTATATGAATGAAATATGAGACATTGAAGTTGAACTTACATTGGAAATGAGATATGGGGCATGTCTATTTTCAACCTTCTATGTTATTTCTTCATAATCTAAACATAAATATTGGAGGAGGCTCTCAGTTATGTTATTACTAGAGTATAGTTGTATACATATCCGTCATATATATATTTAATCTAATTTCCTTATCAATAATAAATTCTGTATGAGGAGTTCGTGAATTGAATTATTGTGATATGGAACTAACCAGGACATATTTGACTCTGAAATTACAATAGTAGAATCCTGTCATATTCCCATGTGAGGGCATACCCCAACCTACTCAGTCATGTTTAGAAGTAATGGTATTTCTCTCTAATAATCTTGATACACTACTAGATTAGAGGTACATGCTCACTACATATATGATTTGTGACACCTCTATGAAATATTTGGATAACATATCACAGTATGAGTAATACTAAGGTATGGTATATGAGGACTTCATGATTGATTTATTATGCCACATCATTCTGAAAACACTATGGGAGTACCAATCTTGGGAGTTCACGAATCTTAATCAACACACAATGTCTATGATTGAGTATTCCTATTGGTTCATTAAACATCATCATTTTGGTTCATCACTAATCAACGAATAGATTATGACTATGAGATGATTTGAAGGCAATCTTGGCAATTATATCTATTCTCATGTGAATGAATTACATTTGACTTTTGTGACGTATATAGTAAACCTGACCTTGTTCAATTAACAAAATCATATTGATGTAGTATCAGTGATCCATGGTGTTGGAGTTTTGAAAAAGGGTGATTGGTCATCCAGTAGTCAAAAGTGATGTTTTGATAGTGCACATGGGGGTAGTTCTGCCGAGTACACATACCCAGATAAGTCTATGTTTATTCAACAGTGTGGAATGCCTTGCTATATGAAGCACCAATCCACAAGTAACCTGATCAAATATTGAGTTTGTAATTTTATGGGATATATTATGTTCTTATACAATTAATTTCTCAAGAATATAGTACAATTAGATCTATAATAATACCTATATATGGTAATGATTCTGATAATCCAAAATTGGAAGGAAGATGGTGTTTTATGGACCAATAATGATGAGGAAGTAGTCATCGTGGACGTGGTATTCTGGCCCCGAGATCATCAATGTCAATATAGTAGATCGTCTCATGCTAGCCAGTCATCATTTTAGGAGAAATGAATAGAAAAAATGTATGTAGTGAAGTTATCTCTAGAGGATAAGAGTCCATTTCCTTCAACAGTGAGATCTAATATTCTAGAATAAGGTACATTAGTTTTTTCCATTTATATTTTAGTTTATAACACTCCATAAAATATATTACTATTGTGAAAATACATGGAATTGATATTGAGCTTATCTATGGGATTTTGTCAATTAAAACACCGTTATGTGTCAGAATAGAGGGAATAAACTTGTTTCGTGTGTTTCACCTTGATGTATGTGGGTTTAGTTTCTTATAGAGTATCTTCATCCTCGAGATGAACACCTATAATTTCATTCTCAATATGTATTGGATCAGGCCTTATCATACCCTATTTGATTGATATCGCCTTTGAGTTTACTTCATATAACATAATTAGAAAATTTATGCACCCAAGGATTAATGTAATATCAAAGATGATTGAGGTGGTCCCAAGTGAATTGAAAATATGTGAAGTGAGAACTCAGTTAGAGAGTCTCATTATGAGAGATCATGAAATTTCGTTATTAGTGTTTCCTATTGTTGTTGATCAGTTCAGGGATGTCTTCCATAAAATTTTCTCATAATTTCCTCATGAATGGAGGGATTATTTCACTATAAATATTGTGCTATGTGTGGAAGCAGTGTCTATTACACTGTATATGATGGAACAAAAAATGAACCAATAGCTCAAAAATATTATTGACAATATTTTGGATAAGGGTTTTATTAGGCCCATCACATCACCATGGGATTAACCTAGAATTTTTTTATTAAGATGGGTGGAACCAATATAATTTTCAATGATTATAGATTATTCGACATGCTAATGATCCAGAACCATTATCCACTACCTCATATAGATGACTTATTTGACAAATAATAGAGATAAAATATTTTTACATGATCGATCTATAGCCAGGATATCAACAGTATTGGGTGAGACCATCATATATACCACATATAGTGTTTTGAATCAGTTATGTCTTCTATGATAATTGGGTTATATTGTTCAGTCTCATGAACTTTCTAGGAAGATTTTTGGCTCTGATGGATAAAATTACCCTCATATCGCTCACCATTTGTTGTAGTATTCTCTCATAAACTACCTTCTTTATTATGATTTAAGGTATGGAAAGATGCCAAGTAATTTCTTCTTCACGATTATTGATTGATAATGACCTCTGAGTCCCACATCACAAAGGCCCCATGGTCAAGACTAGCATCTTGGGTATATAAATATCAAGAAAATGGGAGGCATTACCCTATTTATATTAACCAACATTGGGATATAATATGTATAATCCTAAAACAACCCTAAAATAAATATATATAACGAAACATAATCCATCCCACATGATTTTTAAAAGTAAAACTACTTGAAATACAATGAATAACTACAATATATGTACCGAAGTAATATGAATCAGTGACACAACAACGATTCCAAATGTTTGAGATAGTAAGGTCCAACACGATCCATGTAATCTCCCTAGAAACATGAGAATAGTTATATATATATATATATAGGATGAACATACATGTATACTCATATAGGAAAACCCATTGTCACCCTTTCATTAGTTGGAGAAGCAAACTAGGGCCCCTATAAGAAAAAAACAGAAACCCAAAAGAACCTAACTTGGTAAATATTCCACCAACACCACAACAATTCACGCTCACCAAATAACGCAAGTCATGTATTGTAATGTTGTAAGCACATCGATAATTAGTGTTCCCCACACCACTTACCACTAGTTATCTTATCACCTCTAATAGATAATATCGTAATACTACGATGGTCCTTCACAATACCCACTATCACAAACCATTAAATACACATGATCCACACTTAACAACACATATAGATTTCATAAATATGGGACACTACCACCACACATCTCCCTCAAAATCATCTAGGACTCTACCTGATGACATGGAGGAAACAAACCACGTCTCCCATAACCAATACCATAAGTGTTGTATTAAATATATAAAAATTACAATGTACCTAAAGAGAAAAGGGAAATTTATGTCTTCATGTGGTAGTAGGGTATAGTTAGTAACCATCCATCCATCCTCCCATCGAGGTGTTGTGAAAGAAACCCTCCCCCATGATAATGGTTGTGTTTGGCACATAGTTCGCAACACAAATGGGATGCATATAAAACAATAAAGAACTAAAAGATAAAAAATATAGGTTAAAACACTCGTACTATCCTATGTGATTAAAAACATTCAATATGACCACCCAAACGATATTTTCTTCTACCCCTATATGCACTTATGGCCAGGAAATATGTTTATTTGAATGACACTTCACTAAAGGACACAACATGAAACATACCCCCAGGCAATTAATTTAAGAAATTATCAATAAAAAATATAAAATTATTCATTTATTTAACACCATCCCTAATGGGGAAACTACTAAACTGTACAAAAATTGCATGGTGATGTTACTATACCATCCACAACCGAGTAATACAATGAAAGACACTACCAGCAACCTTTATCAATATTGTCTGACGCTATTCATCCTCTCACTACCAATCCTGGAAGCCCCGATGCATAACAACACCACACGGATCACACCCATAAACATGGAATAATGTCACATTATAGTCATGCAGACAGAATTCTAACCCACATCTTACAGGAAATCCCACTTCATAACATGTCCATCCATTCCAAAACCAATCAAACTCAAAACATTAGATTCAATCACACAACATAAACTATCCCGTACACACAATCACACCCCCATTGATAGAACCACATTATAAACACTTAGGAAAAGAAAAAAACAACCACAAAAAACACACAACCACAGAAATAATAAATTTTTATTCAGATTTGTAATAACTCATAATTTAATTACAGTTGTTAAAAATGTGGTGATAACAAAATAGAATAAATCATGGGGAATACATTTATTTAACTGAATATATTTATTAAACTAGATTATAATTATTATTTTAGTAATTCAAAAATAATATAGGTATTCAAATAGAGACCACAAATGGAGATGATTTTCATTAGAAAACAACCCACATGATTCATGAAATGGATCATGGAAAATATATAAAACAATGTGACCATCATCATCTCCCCAACCACTAATTTATTAAAACATATTATCCTCATTAAATTTTGATTCAATTGTTCTGACTATGAGGAATCATTATACCCATCTCACATGATACACAATTAATATATAGGTGAAGGAAATCCCAACTTGGAATAATAGGAGACAATCGAATCTTCTCTACTATAAGATAGGGGGTGCATGAGTAGTAGGAAAACTCCATGAAAATGGGATCGTTGTCTATGAAACAACACGTGACTCCACATGAAGGTAAGGATCTATGTGCAATAATAGAAAATAGATCCACAATGGGAAGATAAGGTCTCCAATTAGAAAATCTAGAACCTTTATAAACAGATCAATAATTAGTTTCAAGATCCATTAAAGTCAGATCGTGTCCAAGACCATGTAGTTCACCTATTTAGATATCCTCGATTCATTTGGATATTAAATATACAATTAATACCCACTAAAATTTAATTTGAAACACCTAAATATTTACTAATCTTTTTTTACATCAAATAAAACATAATAGTGGAGAGACTTGAAAAAATGGTAACGAGCCAAAGAGGGGTTAGTCACTAACGTCAAGCAACGGATAAAGAGACACTGACTTTGATTCATCGAAATTAATGTTCTGATGTTAATCCACCGAATCTACCTAATAATTTTTGACTCAATAAAGCCTTGATTCACTAACACCCTATCTCACTGACTCCCTAACTCATCGACCTCCGGACTCACCGATGCCCTGACTCACCAAGCATCGACCTACAGACACCCTCAACATACCAATTCCCGGATCGTACAATGTCTTCAACCATATGATTTTGTTGACCTACTGACTCCTTGACCGTCTAATATCTAGAACTACCTATGTATCATCTTACAAATTCATTAGCATTCCAAACCCTTGAACAACCAAATCCCTAACCAACTATGACCTAAACCTACTGACTCACATGACTTAATGACACCCTTGACCTACCAATTCCCCTACCTACCAACACCACGAATAACGGATGCCTCATCCTACAGATGCCTAGACCTACCAATACCTCAAATTACCAACACCCTAACATACTGATTCTTCGACCTACCGATGACCTCCCCTTACCAATTCCTTAACATATCGATGCATTGACCAATATACCACATCATCCCATCGATGAAAAACATGAAATTTGAAAAACGCAGGAAATGAGCTACTGTTGCATCCCAGAACACCCAAAACAATAGATTTTGAAAATGTAATGGACCACATTTTTCGGAGCCATTACATCAATATAAATGAAATATTGGGGTACTTTTTCTCTAGAAAAAACATGAAAATCATCTTCTTGTTACACTATGTAAAATATGAGAACACTATTATATGAAAAGAAAAGAAAACGAGTCTTCTGGATCGTTAAGGATTATATCATAGTTCATATAATATCATAGGATTGATTATCAATTTACCCAAAAATGGTGGGTTCCATGTACTCTTGGGAGCATCACGGGAATGTGTTAATCATACATAGATTCTTAGGGAAAACTGGCTATTATAGGTGATTTATCCTGGACATTAAACCCTCAGTAGTGCCTCTTAAGAACCATACGAATAAATCTTGGCAGTTCATACGGTATAATCTTGCATGAAATATATTAATGAGTAAAATAGAAGACTCACATCATCAAAAATCCAAATTTATCCAGAGAATTATATAATTTAAACAATCTATTGTGATGCTTTAGGCATCAATATTGGTGCAATCCAGATGCACGGCAACAAAGTAGTAGAATTATATTCCCACTTATTGAGACCTCATGAGTGGAACTATTTATTACCTGACCCAAAGTTAAGTAATATGGTTCATGATCTATTCTATTGGATCCACTACATATTTCATGTGTGACTGAATGTTTAAATAGACCTTAAAACAAACAAATATAACTCTAATTAGAGGGACATGATTATAAGGCATCATAAGTGGGTGGAATACCTATAGTTGATTGACTTTGATATTTCATACAAACATGCTAAGGGAAATGTTTAGGTTGATTCCTCGATCCATAAACCCAAATAAATTTCATCTATGTTAATAGTAGTGGGTGTAATATGATGGTTATTTTTCTATTTCTATTTATAGGTTCATAAATAACATGGACAACAAGTACTTTAAGATCATGTGATGACATATTCCTATATAGAATGGTTTAATACGAATCTATTTTCATATTCTAGGGGCGTCATTCTAAGGGAAAATGTCACATTAGAGAAACTCCCACATTGTTGGGTTTTCGATAGTAGTGAGACCCTACCCTTTAGTGGTCAGGTAATGGTTACTCCAGATATAAGAAAAGTATTGATGATGGATTTTCAGGACATTGTTTTGTTAGATAATAAAAGGCACAAGAAATGTATCAATATTTTCATGATCTTTATTAGGGTAATAGAACAATGTGGCATATAGAAGGTGTCATTACTCAATGATCTAGCTTCCAGGAGGTGATAGAAGAGTAGCAAAAAAAATTTGATTTCTATAGACACTCTCCATTCCTATGTGTAAATGGAATAAATTCACCCTGTATTTCCTAATAGGATACATGATATGCCCTCAATGCAGTGATGTAATATGGGTGATCATCGACATGATGACCATGGATGCACCTTACTTACCAATTCAGAAATACATATTAGTTGATGATCATTGGGAGATTTACATCTAGGAGATAGTTCAATATCAGGTTGTAACACATTTTATCATTTTTGACCAAGGATCCCAGTTCACATCATAATTCAGAAAGTGTTTCAATATGAACTAAATTCCTAGGTGAGTTTGATCATTATATATCACCCATACACCGATGGGCATTCCAAGAAGACGATTCATAATTTAGATTATATTTTATGAGCATCTATCAATGTTTTAGGAGATTATTGTGAAAAGAATATTCCATTAGATGAGTTATCCTATAATAAATTAATTCATGTAAAACATATGATGGTTATATATTAGTATACTTATAGTAGGATGTGAATTTCACCTCTATGTTGTCTTGAGGTAGTTGGCGAAACTCTACTAAGACTTCATCTCAATTAGGATACTTCTGAGAAAATATTTAAAATTCAGAATCATTTAGCTATAGTTCATTGTAAGCATATTCCCTATATTGATCATCACCAAGAATATCTAGAGTAAAAGGTTAGAAATCAAGTATTTCGTCATGTATTTCATATATTGAGTCAGAAAAAAATTAAGAGACATGGTGAGATGACTCATCTTTATGTCATGACATTATTGATAGTAGATATGGTTTGGATTGTAGCCTATCGATTTCTATTAACATTGAGGTATCATGTCATGCTGGAAATCATCCATGAATCTCAGCATTGATTATATCCTGAAGTATTTTCTACTACATTTGATCTCGAAATTATTCACTAGGATGTGGATGTATCCATTGAGGAACATCCAATTTTTATCATTGATTACAGCACGAAGGTTATCCAATGTAGGTCCATTCCTCTGCTCTAGGAGATATGTATGAAATGTTGTGTATAGGAAGAGACCTGGTGGAGGGAGGATGATATATGTATACAATAACAATATCATTTCTTAGAATAAATTCTAAAAACCTTAGATAGGAAATTCAGGGATGAGTTTTCATAATGAGCGGAGGTTGTATCCTCCTAAAATTATAAAAATGAACATACCATTTAATTACAAGTTTTATTTTCTAAAATGGTACTAGATAAGATTCCTAATTAGTTTAAGGATGTATTATGTCCAAATGGGGATAATTTTACTCTAGAATCCTGAAATGCTAAGTAACAGACTAAGCTGTATAGATAGTCTTCATCTGTAAGCCCTAGTGTGCATTGCTCTGAAACGTTTTGATGTTTTTTGAAAGAGAAGATGAACATTTTTGGGGAATGTTTAGTATAACCTTGAACCTAACCAAGAATTGTTCCACATTATAGAAGTGATTTATTGATAGTTGGAGCAATGTTTTTCCAAACAGTGTGACCAAACCACACATAATTAATTTTATGGGTGAAATAACAAATTATCCCTCATTTAATGACTTTTATCATCTTTATTATTTCCTCCACCACTTCAGTACATTTCCCTCTTCATCCTTGCATGGATATTCTTCTTCCTAGATCATAGGATTTGGAGAGCTCCTCCATCCATGGATTTATTTTTTCACCATCGGAAGCAATGAAATAACCTTAGAATGATATTTATCATATGTAACTATATTTTATGATTTTTCTTCCATATATTGAGAAAATTTTATACAACATATTTTTCCATGTTTTTGGTCATCTAATACACCCTTTGATTTTTTTTGGAATGAATCAATCCCTGATAATATAATAGTGGAGAGATACTACATTTTGGTAGGGATTATATAGTTTTCCCTATTATTTTGTTGCATATCAGATGAAATGTTATTGTGTATTTCATTTGAATCATAGAGAAAGGATTCATTATTGATAAAAATTATCTAATGTGGTTTAACATTACATGTGTTAACATACCCTATCATGAATTCCATATTAGGGTTGCATTCCTCATCATTGGTCATCCCATAGGGTGATCCCACATTCAATGGCATATTTCACATGATTTTATTTGAATATAACCTTGAGTGTGTGGGTGGATCATTGAATTAATCCTTTAAATTTATGAAATTTATTGTGACAATCTTGTTGGATTCCTACGTGCACTACTTTAAAAATTCTCTATGTTTATATTATAATTTGTGATTTTCATTAAAATTATTTCATATCATCTTAAAGATATTTCATATGTTCCATGTCATGTTTCCAATGTAAGTGGCATGATTCATGTGACTTATAACCAAAGCCTCTTGAGTATGATCTATATGTCATTTCATCAAAAAATATTCCCACATAAACGGTAGATATAAAGATCATATTTTTTAAATGAAATGATTATTTCTTATAGGTTTTTGAGTGTCTTTAATTACATGTTATGCCAGTACCTTATCCATATACATTTATTCCTTTTTTTGAAGATACAAGTCTCTAAATGTCAATTCCTTTGATCCATGAGATTATATCGTGAATAATGTATTATTCCATGTCTAATGAATTAAATTGCATCGTGGAATATCTAGGTATAATGAGATACATTTATTCTTTGTTGATTCCATGTGATAACATATATATCTCTCACCTAGTGATGCTCCCTGTATTACATGTATCACTATCTCTAGGTAGGTATAGAACATGGTTCCCTAATTCAAAAATAATAGAGATGTCAAGGAATGTTCCCTCTTTGAAGTTTTATTTATACTCATGATTGAGGTTTCATCCCTATGGGGGAAATTGAGGTTGGAACTATTCTTCATGATTGTTCTTTGTTGCCTCAAGTGATGCCTGGACCCTTTTGAGAGATACATATTATGGACATAGATTCAACATACATTGGTTGATATATGGTACATCATATCTGTATCCTTGGAAGCACTCAGATTTGATGGTTATATCTGATGTTATTATAGCAATATTATGGATTCTATTTATGATACATTTGATAGAATTAGGCCTCTACCCATGGATTTAATGGCTTTATTTCTTATTCTATAGTTATTTATTCTTATTTATACTAGATCATGATTATATGATGGCATAGTAATGTAAACCCCATGATAAAGAAAAAGATTATGGTTTTCTTATTTTCCATTGGATAGTTATATTTGTAATGGTCCTTGAATACCTATTTTGAATTTCCTATGTACCAATTTCAAACTTACAACATACACAGAAGTATGTTATATTGGATGGGTTTCCCTTTAAGAAACCCCTACAATGGTTTTAATTTCTTATTTATTTAATGAGATTCCTTTATTCACATATGGAACAATGTCAATATTTATTGCATGAAATAGATCTTCCTAGTCTCTGTGGGTCCTGACCAGCTAATATAATATATATGACCCTACTAGAGAATAATTTTGAACATTTAATGATTTCTAGATCATTAGTATGGATAAATAGAAGGGTAAGGAATTTGACGCATAACAAATTTATATATTTAGGATTGATTACGTAGAAGTGGAGGAAGAATATGGTCTATATAATTAGAGTAGAAATGTGTTTTTATTGTTTGTTATGTTTTTCATGTATGTAGTATATTCTTGTACAATAATATACTTGTACTCAAATTTTTTTATAGAATTATGACATGGACATCATATTTCATATCTATCATTGATATTAAAATTCTAATTACTTATTTATTGTAATTTTTTCTTCTTATTTATGAATATATATGATTATTTATTATGATTCAACTATTTATTATACATTTTGACCATTTTGAATACTATTATTTGTGACGGAATAGTCTCCCAACATTCCTATAAAAGACCCTCAATACTAGTCGATAAGATCTAGATTTCATGGATATGTGCGTGAGATCTTGGGGACCAATATTTAGGGGCACATATTAGTGTAACCCTAGATGGATACTACAATATTCATTGCAATTGATGTTTAATACATTAAATGAAAATTAGGTATGAAAATAATTACCACTTGTATTTTGTTGAATATTATGAAAGATAAAAGTATTAATTATCAATTGAAATATTTAATACAATGACGAAAATAAGATTAATGATACGATATATATATTTTCAGTATATAGACACCATAGAAAATAATTTATTTGTGAATAATAAATAATATCAAAGAAGTAAAAGGTGGGATGAAGAAGCCTACTATCATGCATCATTTTATTATAGAATTCATTAACCTCATGTATAATTTATTCTAGAATGTTATAAACTCATTAAAAAATATATTAATATTTATAATACCATATGTGATAACATTAAAAAATCATTTAATAAATTCATGATTAATATTTTATTATTTTAATGTTTTCTGGTGTGTTTGTTTTATAGTTTAATGATCGATTAACTTCTGTATAATTATGGATGTTCATTTAAAAGTGTATTACAACTACACAAGTGTAATGAAATTATATTAATAAAATTCCTTATTTATAATTTGTCCCATATTAAATTTTAATTTGTTTTAATAGGGTTATTCATTTGATAATATGTCAATCAAATGTGTTGAGTATATTTTAACTATTTTTCCAATCATCACAATCTTTTTTATTTACTATTATTAATATATAGTTGTTATAGAACATAAAATATGATATAATATACCAATGAAAAAATGACATAACCTTTATTTTATTTTTATATAAAACAACAAATGTGGTAATGGAAATCAAAAAATCATTATTCATGGATACGATTAACAAGCATAATTTTATCAAAATTGTCATTCATTTGAATAAGAGAAGATAATAAAAGTGATTAATATAATATTTTCTATTATCAACATAAATTATAGTATTTACTTGATTATGAAATTATTTAGTAAATTGATATGTAGAATGAAGAAGAAAAAAACAAAATAATAGAGGTTTTTTGACAAAATTATCTCTTGGATGTCACATCCAAGGACGACACCTTAATGACCTTACATAGGGTATTTTTGTTATACTAGTAGTATATGAACGTGGGGAGAGTGATAATGGAATGTTATTTTATATATTTGAGGGTACTCATAGACTATGATTCAAAATGGTGTGGTCTTTGGTGTTTTTTATTCATGAGGATAAGAGTGTTTATGTTACTAAATAGTGATTATATTATCTACTAACTTAAAAAAATTGATGTGGAGTTAATTTCCCTAAATTTTAATGATAATAAAAAATTTATATTCATGTCAGGTTATATAAATTACTCCCCATCACCTTTATTTGTCTAATTTAAATAAATTATAAAACATTATATTTTAACATTATCCCTTTTCATTTTTTACTTACTCTGTGGTAAATAATTTTTTTCTCCTCAGTAAAACATTTTTGTCTAAAAATAAAAATGAATAAAACTAATAATTTTGAAATTTTGATCATAAATATGAAATAAATTTTATATAAGAAATTCAAATAATTGTCAATATTATATTTAAAATTAATCCCACGCAAGAAACGGAAAATTATGGTTTCAACGAGAAAATGTTCAGAAGATTGACAAGTTTTTATATAAAATTTCGTTGTGAAATTGATTCCAATGAATGGAATTGGACTTATTCATGTATATATAAAATAAAAAAAATTTAAACCCTATTTAAAATATAATTTAATATTATAAATTATTAATATAAATTTTATGTTTATAGTTGAACTGCAGTATTTTTCACCTTTCATCAAAAAATGATGCCTATTATAAAAACATTAAAACTTCCCCATATGAAAATTTTCATACCCTCAATATAAAATATATTATTTTTTCAAAAAAATATTTTAATGGTTTTAAAAATTTTCCCTTAACAAATGTGAGCCATTAAAATATGAATAAATTAAAATTTAGAATTTGTTATATTTTTATGCATAAAAATGGATGTATTTTATCTTAAAGCAATCAAACATAGTAAAATAAAATAAAGGCAATTGATTGACTATTTAAAATATATATTTCTTTAATATTTATCCCAAATAGTCATTAATTATGATTATTATGAAAGAATTCAATTACAGGCATTAAATTTGTTTTTTTAAAAACTCATCCTTTATAATCTATTGGATTTTGTTGTTATTTTTATTTAACTAGTAACAAAAAAATTCATTTTATAAACATGTTTAAACTATATTTTCTTAATTTGGTTAATTTCATTTATTCCCTCAATTCTAATAGCTTGGAAATAATTATCACAATTAAATATTTTATCATTTGTTTAAGATTAGTGTTCCTTGTAACATATGATATCAAAGAGATTAAATTTCAAAAGATACAAATAGTAATATCATGTTGTTTAACAATTATGTATCATAAAACCCTTATATTTTTTATTATCCCATTTAATGTTATTTTAATGTTAACCATGAAAAAAATAATATTTTAAATATTCAATATGATAAAATGTTAATTTGATCCTACTAAATTATATTATTTATTTTGATTCAAAATATGTATTATATTTTAATATAATAAAATTTTATAAGTGTTAAATTATAATTTTAAATAATAAAACAAAACCAAATGATAACAAGTATTTTGAAAAATCGGTTGTATGTGTAAAATCAAATTTAAATCCATTTACAATTCATTAGAAAATTTAAATGAATTTTTTAAATATTTTATTGAATATATAATCTATAAATATTATTAAACACATTTACTATTACATTTGATATAGAATTTATGAATATAAAACAATGTTTCATGAATAATGTTTTTAACTAAAAATCTTTTTTTTTGATAGAAATTGAAGATATACTTAAAAAATATAATTCTTGTTAATAGATAAAACATTTTATTATTTCTAATTGAAGGAAAATTATTGATATTTAAAATAATATTAATAAAATACAGGGATATTAAAATTAATTAAATTATTGAAAATAAATCCTAGTATTGATGCAATTGTAATCTTCTCTATTCAATAAAAAATTAATATTTTCATAAAAATACAAAACAAATCAACACAATAATGTATTGAATGTATTATTTAAAAATTGATATTAATTTCAATAAATTAAATTTATAATTAATTTATAATTCCATTATAATAATAAATAAATAAATATAATAAAATACATTTTTGATGAATATATATTTTTTAAGCATAAAATGACTTTAATGAACATTAGGATCATATTTATTAATATTAATCAATTAATTTATGCAATAAATTTCTACTATATATATACATTATTTGGTGGTTAATCTACTTCATAAATTCAAATCTAATGGCTATTTCATAATAGAGATGATTAAATACATATGCTTTTATAGTTTATTATAGTTTTAATATATCCTGGTGTTTTTCTTTAGGAATTTTTTCAATCATATTGTTGTTTTAATTAAATTTTATGTGTATTAAATTCACCCTTAAATAAATATTGTACTATTAATTTTTATCTTATTTATCATGTATTACATATTTTAAATTACATTTTTTGAAATTACATATCATATAATAGAAAATAAAATGTCTTTTTATAAGGGGAAGTGTGAAACATAAGGGATATTGGACGAAAAACATTATTTTGTTTCTTGATACGGTTAAATTTATTAAGATTGAAATTATCACATGGAAGAGAAAATTAACATTGTTTAAATAAAAAGAGTAATAAATAACCTAATCAAGAAAATGTAAATGATAAGAACCCCATAAATTGGTATTGGAAAAAGAAGACTGTTGGTAAATCAAAAAAAGGTTAAAGAATGAATTTTTTATTTATGGGTCATTTTCCCTGAATTGAAGGACTTTTCCACTATTTCGAATGTGAATTTGGAAAATATATCCAGTTATTTTATTCTATTTCATTATTAAAATTTTATCCATGTGTTGTGATCTAATGAGATTAAGCTTTAATATTTTATTTTTCACATATAAATTTATATTTTATATGATTTTTCATTAATGATGCGATAAAATAAAATTTAAATTGATTACATGATTGATAAATTGTTGAAAAATTATTTCTCAACTCTCATGAAAAATATTGTTACCAAAAACAAAATAAAATTTAATCTAATATTTTTTTGTCTTCATATATAGAAGTAATAAACTACCCTAAAAACCGCAAAAAATAATATCCAAAGTTCATCTTAATCCATTCTATAAATAGGTAATCATTAAAATCCTCCAAAATATGTCAAACCAAATTCAAAGCCCAATAATCTGGAAAAAATATTTGTAATTTATAAAATCTACATAAAATTTATACTTAAAAAAATTATGTATCATAAATATCCAATACCAATCATTTGAATACTATGAAAAATATTCTCGAAAAAAATGATAATACATTCATTTAATATTCGTAATCAGTATTAAACCTCAATAACCCCGTGAATGATTCAAATAAAGTTACTTCATAATTAGTTTTTGGATAAAACCATAGAATATTAAAAATATTCCATAAATAAATAAAATAAATAAATGTCATCAAATCTAATGTAAATCACTCTACTATCAAGGATTTCTTCACCACCAAATCTAGGACTAGTGATATTTGGTGACGGTGGAAAAGAAGTGGTTGCATTTACTACCTCCCGAAGATGATGAATT
This sequence comes from Viscum album, assembly GCA_963277665.1. Taxonomy (NCBI): domain Eukaryota; kingdom Viridiplantae; phylum Streptophyta; class Magnoliopsida; order Santalales; family Viscaceae; genus Viscum; species Viscum album. Next base: position 938,859,368 of record OY728143.1, on the reverse strand, counting down.
TTCCATTATTTATCTATGAATTTTGAATCCTTACACTTTAGACTCTAATCGCTGTGTCAACCAACCAGATTCATCTAAAAAAGAGAGAAACAAATAATGAGACGTGAATGAGCAGCTCTCCACTTTCTCTAGATACTCTGGGGGTTCTTTCGTCCCTCATTCAAATCGATCTCCGCATCATATCATACGAAAGGGATCTATTGTGCATGTTACCACCACTTATGATGCAATATCAGCCCAGATTGATCAATGAAAACACTCAATCATCCCCCTAATTTCACGAATGAATGGTACAAAACCCTGTAAATTTACTAATTTTGTTTCTCTTCTTGTAAAAATATATGGTTTTAATTACTTTAAATTAATCTCTATTAAATGGGTTTTCATCCATATTTTGTTGCCCTCTGTGAAGATAAAAATTAGATCATGGGGTATTGGTTCTATTAATATCATACCAGGAACACACTGGATCCATGATTTGATGATCAATTTTAATAAACAAGATTTTAAGGATACCCGTGAACCAGAATGGATAAAAATATATACATATTACTTCAATTTATGGAATACTGAGATTCAACATGATATAGCTTCTACAATTTGAATTTCTATATGAATGGACTTTACTACTGAGTCGGTTGCTTAGGGACACTATTCACGTGTCTCAGTTTTACTCGATCTTAGTTCCATAAAAATTGAGAATGTTGTTCTACCCAAAAAAAATATGAAATCTACCTTAGGATTGAGTATGAGAAACCCCCTTGTAAATATTGTGAAATTGTAGGACATGAAATTGAAACCAATAGAATAAATACAGTTTGTTCAATGTGTAAGATAAAAGGGATCAAATATCAACATTTCACAAGCTCAATGAATCCCATAGTTAACAATAGGATGGAGCCTAAAATTGGTAAGACACAACTAAATTTGGTGAATTTTGCTGATTAAAATCAATTAAACACTACAGGAAGAATATGTAACTACATTCTAAATGGATGTTCATTTAAGGATATATTCTCTTGAGGAATATTATGTGAAGAAGTTTTAGATTAAGATGATATATACGGGAAAATGAACTCTATTTTTCACTAAATTTTTTTCACAAAATGAGACATGAGTAGCTTTTGGTTAATTCCAAAAGAATGAAAGGTAATGAAAACAAGAGATGTGGGGATATCAATGAGGGATAAACCCATAAGTGATGATCAATATTCCCATATATGTGAACTTGTATTTATAATTAAAATTTTGGTACAATGTCTATGGATATGGCTCTTGTAGATTCTCTTTTGAGTCTCGAACCTGCTACTATGAAGAAGTTACTTCCTACTCGAATTAAGGTCAAACATTCTTGAAATTTGAAGGAATCTCCTCTGATCATTTCTCTGCTAGCCTATAGTTCTAGTATGGGGGCTTCGAAGTGACATGGACCCATGTCCGCCTCTTGTTCTTTTACTGATTTTGATACCTCTAAGTATCTCAGGCCCCTGATAGCCACCATTTCTGGTCTGGATGTTTCAATTTCACTCGGATCCCTACCAACCTTCATTTATGGTTTAGGATTGGGTGTCTCCTTGTCACATTGACCCCTGCCAACCTCAATTTCTGGTTTGGTTGCTTCCATGTCCCTCGACCTCTGAATAATATCCAGTTCCGCTTTGGGTGTTTCTATGTCACATAGACAATGGTACAATGGAATGGTTCAAGTTTCACAACTATTTATACAACTCATTTGAAGAGAGGGACATACTCATGTGAAGGATGCTAAATTAGGAATGCAAAATGTTCATTCTCGAAGCATGGATCATACTGCTCTATCTGTTCACACACAACATCTGTCTAATAATAGAAGGATATTTTCCAAGATAACCCCTTACAACAATTTAAATACGAGGAAAAAAAGAAATTTCATTACTCATAACATTTGATATTCTTACATCTCATAGTTGTGATGATGAAGGGATGAAAAATAATGGTGTGTGCATAGATGAATACACAATGACAGATGTTGGTGTCAGATAATCTGGAGATGATCAAGGTGAATGTCCATGAAGTCAAGTCATGACCTCAAAGAGGGGAACACATCCCTGTGGTAGGGGTGAATGAATCCCCTTTCAATGTATGTGTATGCATTCAAAATTGGGTTGATGTCCTTTCTGGTGTATGGGTACTAGTTTGGTCCTGTGATGTTCCTTCTTTTCTTTTTTTAATTCTAATAAAGCGGCCTTTTGACCTCATAAAAAACTCTATAATAAAATAAATTGTTAAATTCATTATCACCAATACTATCAAATTTTATTTATTAATATTTGTCAATACTTTATAAAAATAATAAAAAATTATTGTCTCAACAGTATACACTTATTAAGTGTTATCATTCCCACAATAATGTTTTATCAAAAAAAAATATTCATACAACTAATTCACTAAATGTTTTCAACACCATTTAACATATTACTAAATAACCTTAATGAAAATATACTATTGAAAAATAATTATATGATTAATTATTCATATAATGTTAATATCATTAATAAAACACTTATACCACATAATCCATTAATACAAATACATAAACACATTAATCAAGCAATGTTATTGTAAAACCATGATCATGAGTACTTCATCATATTTCATAATATATTCTCCATATAAAATTAAATATATTTAATTTATTATGAATCATTTGTAATAATTTCTCCTATTTTGAAACATTTATCATACAAAATTCTATTAAAATAATCCACAATATTCTTATACCATTTGTTGTCTCTTCATCATCAATAATAAATTCAATACTCACATAACTATACTGATCAACATACCTATATTTTTCCCTTATACATATATTTATATAATTCCCTTAAATTAAACATTTAAATTTTTATACATAGATCATAACTCATAGAAAATCATTAATTCCATTTGTACTAATTATAATACTTTTCATTTTTCCTTAAAAATTACATACTATATATCCTTCATCTCAACATATAAGATATAATCCCATTTATTTGATTCAGTTCTGAAAGAGATTTTTTCCTCATTCATTACATATAGTATGAAATACATTATATCCTCCATGGTCTTTGTGAAACTCTATAATTTTATTATATGGTTCATCTAGAAACCCACCAATGTTTATGTATAAAATTATTTATCTCTATATTTTGTTTAAAATTATAATAATAATTCTTATTAAATATCCAATTTAATTAGTTTTTTATAAGTTAAATTATATAATCATCCATCACATTCAATATTAACATGATTTATTATGGTTAAAACTATTTAATAAAACCAAAATGCATATTATGAGAATGAATAATCAATGTTAAAAATCATATAATCCTGAAAATAATTTTTAAGATTCTTATATCCTGAAAAATTCTTTTAAATCTAAAATTCAATAGGCAAATATTAGTTCTTATATGACCACCATCCTTTCAAATCCAATATAATATATATATATATATATATATATATAAATTTAAAAAAGGACATCTGCTAGGAATGACTATCTATGTGCTCTGACATATAACCACCCATTGATCACCTGTAACAATTGTGTTAATACCAAATCAACAAAATTGAGTGTTTCTATCTATATGAGAATATGTTCCACATACACATCCCCAAAATCATATCATTCTATGAATATATATTCTATGTAGAAAACATTCATTTAATTTCCACAACATTCAATTTTATCGTACACATAGAAATTTTTTATTGGTTCTTACTAATATTTATCTTCATTGATTCCAAAAAATAAAATACATTTATATGATACCAATTAAGATATCATAAATATTTCAAATATAAATACTACATTTTTTTATTTAATATTCATTAGATAACATTACAATATATCCTATAATTATAATGGTTTAGTGTTTATATAAAAATTTGTCGATAATAATCTTGTAAAAATAATAAATAAATCATCTCTTATTACTTTTTTCCCAACCATAAACACTATTAGATATATCGTATATAAAACAGTGATTTATATCCAATAGAAATTATAATATAATAAAAGGAGATTTTAGATTACTGTTAATAGTAAACAAGGGAGATATCAATCATTGATAATTTTTTCAAATAACACGAATATAAGGATGTGAGAATATGATTTTTAAATTTGAATACCACATGTAATAAGTCATAGATCATAATAATATGATATTTTGTAATTCGTGTAATGTCATGAGAGATGAATCATAATTGAATTAAATTTATGTTCCATGTGATAATTTAATTTTCATTATATCATCCTATAAAATTGTATCATAGCTTCTATAATAATAAATGTAATATACAATATTTTTTTGGATACTAACTAAGACATTAACCTCATCTTAGGCCTTGCGTATCAAATCATATACCTTAACTATATTTGTAAAAACCACTTATGATTAATATTTTAGACTTTGGATAAACTATAATATACCATTAGAGCTCAAAAAACATTAATATTATCCATATTCAAGGGAAGGATATAATATATCCAAATTCCAAAAAAAACACTAACCAATTATATGTATGTCATAAGTTCATGAAAAAATTTAATAGTTATTCAAATATTATCCTTTGGGAAAGAAAATGGGATTCATTGACAATTCAATATCACAATCATAAGCCATCCAAAGAAAGAAAAATTATTTTAACAATAGATCATTTTCATAAAAAATAACAAGAAATATCATCTATTATTATAATATATGAAATTACCATAAAAAGATCAATGTGATGTTTCTTAAGTGATAATACAGAATATTATATAAAATGTTTTATTTCAAATATTAATATTTCCAAACTATTTAGGGAGAAAAAAATATTTATAATATTATCATAATATGTGATAGAAGATATAAATTAATTATATTTCATAATATCATAAAATTCCATTAATCTAGATTACATTAAAATAATCATTTCATTGAAACTGTTAGTAAAAAAATTACATCATCCAGAAAATGAAAAGAAGTTTAATTTAAATTGTATAGGTAAAATTAAATCATGGTTAAAATGAATATATAAAATTGTTGTAATATTTTATAATTATTCATGAAATAATCTGGGATAAAATAATTATATGTTTGAAATCAATTCACAGTCAATGAAAAAAATGAAGTGGGTTTCCCTTAGAAATATATATTTTGGTCTCTGGAGTAATTTAAAAGATGATAATTAAATGATGAAAAGTAATATTTAAAATTAAAAATATTAAATTAAAGTAAATATTATTTGGGTTAAATAGATAATATAATTTCAAAATAATAAATTTAAGTAAAACCAATCCTCTTAAAAAGTCCGAGTTTGAAGTAAAACACTACCCTCTTTGGTATCTTTTAATTCAAAATATTCAAGAATGAAATAAATATGTATTACTAAGAACATAATTATATTAATGATAAAAAATATCAATGGGGTTTAATATATATCTCATAGTAGAAGATATTTATATAACACAACATATTTTTCAAAGAAGGTAATTCTAGTCATTAAATTCGTAAAACTGTGATGACATTAGAATCTAAACCACTTCGATGAAATTTTATGAATTTCAATTTTAAATTTCATGGATTAATAATGATACATGATATATAATTTAAAATGCTTTGTATTTATATCTCATAATACTAGATAGTTTCATAACATCAATCATATCCCAATAATATAATACTAATATGAAGTATCATTTCTGAAATAGATAATTTATTCATAATCACTCCAATACTTATATAATAAATTAAAATTATTATAAATATATAATATAACAATTTATATAATTATAAATTTATATTGGACCCACTTATAACATTTCACCATTCATTGTGATATAATTCTATATTAAAATCCTTATTATATGTGAAAACTGGTTCCTTTTTCTTATATGATTAAGTTTAATAGACATGGTCCTTAAAAATTGATAATGGATACATAAAATCAGTAATATAAATAATTTTAAAATAAATTTATTTTATAATTTTATTAAATTTTATAAAATTCATATAATTTTTTGGTGAAAATTAAATTGTAACACTTTCTACAGATGAGAGTCAATACATATGTACATGTTATTTTTTTATTCATTATTATTTATTGGATGAAATAAAGTTTAATATTAAATAATTTATAAAAATAATTATAATATCCTAAATATTACATTAATATATAATTCAAATCTATCATAATAACTATTCATGAAACATAATGATGAAAAATTAATTATGTCGTTATGTGGGGTAGGTAGTCCACAAAGCTGATGAGTGATTCTTTAATTTACTAGTGGATAAAGAATTTGCCTGAAATTGATGTGAACTAATAAAAATAAAATATAAATGTATTTATTAAAGTATAAAAATTATGTTTCTTGGATAAAATATGATTTAGTATGCAGGAGGAATAAATAAAATTGAAATAGCATGGTAATGATTTACACATCTTCTTTTAGAACACTCAATTAGATTACAAATTAATACTTGAATTATTGGTCAAAAAATAAAACCAGTGGATCAATGATGAAATTTATGAATATTTTAATTACATGGATACTTTTTAATATAGTAATGATGTAAAAAATTTCATAAATAAGGAAGGATATGTGGTTCTCTTCTACTACTGAGGGAATGGGAACACAAGGAATTTAATAAAATATTTCAATAATATAAGTTCACATTCAAATGAATGTGAAAAAATGAACATTTAATTGAAGATAATATATTATAATGTTGAAAGATCTTAAGAAACTATATATATACAAGTTTATGTAGAAATCAAACCCATATCTCTTTTTCTAACTCCTAGAAAACTCGTGCTATCCATAACTCTCATAGTGATATCTAATTTTTTTTTTACCAATTATGTCCAAGAATTATGTTTATTATATTAAATTCTATTAGTTACTATGATTTTAAATATTGAACTAATTTATATTGATTAAATATCTGTAATTTTAATATTTTAATTTAATATAATCATGAAAATTATAGTGAAGGCATATTATTAGAAAATTGTATTATATTGCATCAATGTTAATTTAATTACATTAAATTCCTTATAGAAACTATGAAAATAATATTGTAATAATTAATTAGATACATATTTTAAATTTTTTTATAAAAAATAATCATTATATATTAATTTATTAAATGTAAATAATAACACATTTCAGGTATAAAAGGAGTGTTTAGAAAATTATGTTTCTAAGACAAAAAATATTGTTATATAATTTAATGTATATTTTAAATTACAAGGTAATTAATTATATTATTTATAATGAATGGTGTATTATGAAATATTAATTTAAAATTAAAATCCTAATAGTACTATTAAATTAATTGATTTATTTTAATGTAATAAATATTTATAATTTATTTCAATAATCACTAAAAAATAAATTGTTTGGAGAAAATGAAAAATATCAAATCTAAAATAATATTATAATGGATATATCAATTATATTTTTTATTTTATTTGAATATATTTATATTAATTTAAAAAATTAATAAAATTATCCAACATAACAATTTAATAAATAAACATTTTCAAAAAATATTTTTGTAAAGCATAAACTAAAATTATTTAAAATTAAGTACTTATTTGTCATAAATTTATAAATAATATTGACCAATTTAAAAACATTACTAGTATTTATCAATATATATTTATTTTTATTCATGAATTCAAATTTAATTATAAGGTTGTAATGGGATCACATAAAAAATAATATTTATATTGTTTATAGTAGTTCTCTTAAACCATGTTGTCGCTTGATAAAAAATATATCAAGTATAGTAATCATGTAAAATAAATTTCCTTGTGCATTATAGTGTCTTGGAATTTCTATAATATGTAATAAATTAGGTATTTTAAATCGATTGACTTGTTTTTTATTGGATGTGAATAGAATAAGATTACAGTCATGAACCAATAATCAACACAGTGAATTGGGTGATTTCTATGTCATCTAAATATTCAAATATTCATAGGATTTCCTTGTATTTACAGTAAATAGTCTGAGACACCATATTATTTTTAATAAATTTTTTTGATCCCAAATAGTATATATTCATTGGGATTCACCTTTGTCTTTCGTATATTTGAAATTAGTGACCATTTCTATGTTATTCATCTCTTTCATTCCATGTTATTTCTTAATCTTGAAATGTTTTTTCTACGGATATGGTATTTAGACTTTTTTGAGATAATTATTTTTATAAGATATTTTAGTTTTTCAAATTAATTATTGTATTCATTCAATTATTATGGTCTTGCTGTTCATGCTCTCTAGTTTTGGCATGTGAAATTAGTCATAATGATCCTTTTAATGATAAGAGATTTGAGATCTCTATATTTTATATTCATTTATGGGATAATATTGATTTTTATTTCATTTGATGACTTTTATGAATTTATATAATAATGATAATAAACTGGGATAATGAAAATTAATGTGAAATTATTAATACACAAATGGTTACTAACATTTCTTGATACTTATGTTTTCTTGTGTTTGTGTTCATTGTATAAGATCAGCAATGTAATATGACATGCATGTATGGATTTATAATATAATATTTTTATATGATTACAATCATAAATCCATTAAAACAAAATATTATGTTTATATTCCTATTTTTTCCCTGAGTTACTATGTGTGGCTTTGTGTGATAGGATTTATTATATGGTGGTAATGTTCTTTTTTGTATTTGTGGCCATGGTTTTTTTTATCTTGGTGGTTTTGGTTGTGATGAGGTGTCATGACATGGTGGTTACAAGGTATTGGTTTCTTAGTACTAAAATTGTATTAGTGACACCCATTAAAATAGTTATAGATACATTAATTTTTCCTATAAATTTACACTGATAACTAAATAAAAAAATAATTGTTCATTATTTTTTATTTATAATTATAAAATGTTACATCCATTTTGTTCATTTGTGTGATGGATATGTTTGTATGATCATAATTAAATCGATGTCATTGTGGTGGAACACATTTAATAGTTTTATGGTAATTGGGATAGTGTTTCTTATAGATATATATCAGTGTGTTCTTCTTTGAGACTCTAATATTTATAAATATTGTTATTTTTTATTGTACATAAAAAAATATTTGTGTTACATGAAATAATTCAAGATACCATGGGATAGTTTTTCCCAATCATCTTTGATGTGGAGGAAAAAAATATTTATTCATATCGTGTACATCAAGTTCCCTTCATTGACCACATCTATGGAGTATAGTGCATGAAAATTAGATATAAGGGTGGGACCTTGCATAGTAAGTGGTGGAGAAAATGTTGACATCATACTCATCCATGATAGTCTAATTACATTGTTATATGATATGATATTTTTACATAGTTCCAAAAGATTTTATTTATGTTTTTTTCATAACAGAATTATATAGTTGGCGATATAATTGGAAGAAATAGATGGGATGAGAACAAATATGAATTTTAATTGAGTGATAGTTAAAATTAATTGGAAATTTTGTTATAGGGAACCTTGTCTACATTGTTATATTATACATGGATTCATCTTTTATTAATGGAGATTTAATGTTTCTTGGTGAGATGTTTAACTATGTACATTCTTGTAATTTCTCTAACATTTTCACCAAGCAATTAATATTATCATTTTGAATATAAATTAACGAAAATGGGTTTGATCCAATTTGGTATAACAATTATATTAACGAAATAACTATTTAAACATATTTTGGAATTCCATGTGGACTTTGGTTTTTATGTAGGGTAGTTCATTCTATGTGAATGCATTACTATGATTCCTACCACAGGATATTCATTTGGGTGTATCAGTATCAATTGATAAATTATTATTTTTTTAATATTATTTTTTATGGGAGGTATATTATATCAGAGGTTTTATTTTATTTATTTTATATTACTATTGATTTATGGTCATTTTTAGGTAAGTATATATTTATGTTGAGGAAAATTCCCCCCATTAGATTATTTTATACACTCAATGGGATTATCAATTATGGGACCTACTGGAGTTAGAAGTCATGGGTCACACATATCATACATAGAATTGATAGTATGGCTACCATTTTAGTTGAGTTTGTGGTATAATTATATCAACAATGTTTGTTAAGATATAAGGTCGAGTTTGGTTTATGCACTAGTTGGTATTGAATCAGTTTGTATAGAAATTATTTCAGCATAACATTGTTTTTGATGACATAAAGGGGGAAATTCTTGGACATAGTATTTTAGGCTACCACTTGATCTGAAACAACCCCATTTATCTCATACAATGTACAAAGTAAAATGAGGTTTCATGTTTGGTAGATATAATTGAATAGAATATGAATAATAAATTCATCGGTTTAGTTTTGAATTCGAGGGTAATAGAAATGAATTACTGAACTATTTACCTAAATTCATATATATTCAGTACTAAAACTCTTTTTCCTTTTCTATGTAGGGGTTCCAATTGAACAATACCCACATGTAGTCTATGTTACAAAGATTAAGCAGATTGAACCTACTAATAATAGTATGGTTGATCTTGTTCTAGATGATGAGTATTGGTCATGGATGTTTATTTATTTTTTATCATTAGATAATGGGAAAGTATTGTGTAATGATATCCAATATATATATGGAGGGATAGTTATGGGAATATGGGTCACATTCACTTATTTTATAGCATAATAATAATATTATATTCCCTATGTAGTATCCATCTGAATGGAGTAGATTTTAGAGGTGGATATTGTATCTTAGAGATCTGAAGAAGACTATTATTTTGTGGTATGAGTTCAAATATGAGTTCAAGGAATCTTTATTATCGACCTTGATAAAGATGACAAAGAGGTGGAAATTGATTTAACATTAGAAGGGGAGAATTTGGGATATTATTATTTTTTGAGGGATTTTGGTTACATTCCCCTGATTTCATTATAGATAATGAGTAGCTATAATGATTATCTAAGGATATATTATGATTCATACAATGTACTATTGTTTCCCCATTTATGAAAAAAGTATTTAGATGTGAATATGATGTTAAAGGTTATATAGAAGCTGCATGAGGGGGATGGGAAACCCTTAATTAAGATTCAATGGATATATATTAGTAGAATAGTGTCATATTTAGAATCATATATAATAAAATAGTTTATGTTCTAATTAGAAGTCATGTGGCCCCAAATGTCCACATCGCATTTTCAGAATGATGGAATTTCTAGATCATCTACTATGATATGATTAATTTTTTTATCGTTGTGGAGTTCATTGTAATTTTCAAATTATAGATCCTTTCATTCCAAATGAGTATGTTTGTCTTCAGATGTTAAGACGACATCAAGATTCATATGTAGTTACCCATGTTGTTTTTTCTGATATAGGTCCAACAAACAAATTATTATAAGGGTGTTTAATAGTGTCATTCACTCAATGAAATATCTAGAGATGGTAGAGGATAGCCCTGAAAATATTATCTCAATTGGGGACTACAAATTTAATGTAAATATAGAAGATATCCCCAGTGAGACATAAGATTCTTGTAAGGCTAGGTGCATGAAATAAACATTTTGGTTGTGACATTTCTAACTCTTTTGGACATATGATTAGTTAATAATTTATTGTAGTCTACTCCTTATATTATTCATTATCATTAGAATATTTTTTTCACCCTTATTTTTATGCATGTTGGGATTGGATGTGGTGTGGATATCAACAACCATGGTGTTATCAATTCTAATTATTTGATATAAATGTCTGTTTGATGTGATCTAGTAATGAATCTTGAGGAGTTGGTATCATTATTCATTGGAGGATTATATTGCTTTTTTTAGTCAATATTTTTTCATTCCTAGAATGAATTGGTTGTACTATTTTCTTGTGTAGGATTAGTATTTCTATATTTCTGTTTTGTTTTTATGTATTATGGGGACATTTGAAGTTCACTAATACACAATTATTCAGGTCTGTTAATAGGATTTAAATTACACATTTATACATTATGTATGTAATAATGATAGAGCCATTTAGTTATTTGGATTTTGATACCCTATGAATGGATGATGTGTTCTTTGATGATATCTATGTGATTTTTGTGACAATGCCACATGATTTTATATTGGGTTTGGAATAATGATACAATAAGGTGCAAAAATAATTTCAATATAGTAACATTTGATTAAAATATTGTTTTTGTGGGAGTCTATGATCCATATTTTTTACTTGAAACGAAAATAAATACAAAGAATAGTGTTCTATCATTCAATGATCTAATTTTTTCACAACAAATGTTGATGGTGCGTTGAGGATTCTTATTGAATAAAAATAATTGAATTACATTCCCATTAATAATTGTTAATGTCATCAGATAGTTTATGATATATTGGAATACATTATTGGATCACAATCATTTTCTATGATCAATCAATTTTCTAAAAATCATTTGTTTGGAGTGAGTGGGGTAGGCATCCCAATGGTTTTCATCAAATTTTTGTATTTTAAAATCAATTTAATTGAATGTTTTATAGTGTTAAAAATGTATTAATAATTTAAATGAAGGTCATGAACTCCATATTTCATTAATTTATAGTAGTAGTTATATATGTTAAGGAAATTAACATATACTATACATCAATTTAAGATCATGAGTAACACAGGAGGAACATTTTTTGTGCTCGTTAGCATGACCATTTGAATCAGAAATTAAGTAAGTGTATGATTTGGATGTGAGTGGTGAAATTTCAGAAAATATCTATCCCTATTCTTAGGGTGGTTATGGATACTATAATGGATTATGTGGATGATACTTGGGTAATATCCAATAACATCAAATATGTTTTCAGATCAATTGGTATCCTGATTTTTTATTAAGGTGTTTACCTGGTTTTTTATGTAATATTCTGATTGACCAACATGTCCCATAATGAAAATTATTATATATTTACTAATAATTTCTAGTATTTGTTGAAATACATGAAGGATAATTTAGTTAGGGGCCTATTTATTTTGGATACCAAATGTGGTTGTGGTTTTGATGTGTCTACGCTTCCTGTGTGATTTTATAATGCATCATGGTGTATAAATAGGTAGAGACCTCCAACACATTCAAGATGTAAAACAAAAATGAGAAAAAAATTCTACACTTGATCAAGAGAGGTAGTATACGGTTTTATCCCTAAATATATAACTACATTTCCACATTGTGGATTGAGTTTTAGTCTTCCCATACAACCAATTCCCATGGAATACCATTTTTGAGGCCAACATTAATCTATTATAATATAGGTTGATAGTGATTCCATGGGACAATATTTTAGAGAAATATAACACAACATGAAATAAAATATTTATGGATGACTCATGTAGAATTATGTTTCATAGATCCATTTGAGTTTAAAAATATTATAATTGGGGGATACTTGATTTAGAGGAACTGAAAATCAGAGATTAAGATGTTTATAGAATAGGATTCCAATTATAGATGAAAAAAGTGCCTAATTTGATATATATAGTGGAGGAATATTATTGGGGGTCTCCTAGGTGGATATGATTATCTATTTGATCATTCATGGGATTCCAATGAGGGGTGGTTTTGGGTGATAGATATTGAGTTTTTTAAGGGAAGAATGCTCATCCCATTGGCAATGTGTGAGGATCTTATCTATGAGTGTCATATCAATCCATAAGTGTTGTACCCTCACATATATATATTATACCATGGAATGAGGATATTTTTTCTCTCTCCATGAATAAAGAGCACAGTTGCTAAGATCATGGCTTTATTTGTTACCATGAAACTAGTAATCTATGAAGTGTATTCCATAAGTGGTCTCATTCATTATTTCGATATCATAATTTTATATATGGATGATATCGTGATGGATTTCATCATTAGTGTACCTCGTCATCATGTTGGATGAGAAGATATATGGATGACTTTTTTTAACTGACCCACTAACACCCCCCTGGGAAAGTTCTTATCCATGGGTGACACACCAAAGCACCCCCAACAGGATAGAGGATGGAGGTATGAATCACATTGGAATATATTTTAAATGGGATTCCATATCCTATTTACCTATACACACACAAAAATAGACATAGAAAAAAACTTCATTAAATAGTTTATAGATATAATAAAAGAATAAATCCACTAATGTGTACACCATGAATGAAATAACTTATATTAAATACATCAATATTGAGTGAGATAATGAAAATTTATAATTATGAAAAATAGAAACTGAAAAATATAATGGAATTAAAAAGAAAATAACTAGGAAAAATATATTACTGAAGAGATATCAACTAACACTATCATTGGTCGACCACAAAACATGACCAAAACCTCCACTACAATAATAACCCCACTATACTGGTTTCACCAATGTCAACGTTGATTGTTATTTATCCACATAATAAAAAACATGTATTGGAAAATCCCATGTAAGAGGGATTATATAATACACATTAGGAAAAATTGAGAAATGAAGATGAATGAAATAGAAATAATAACAGTTTGGTCAACCCATAAATGAATATGTAAAAGAAACCCATAATTGAATAAGATCAAACAGAACCAAATAGAAGTGTGAAAGGGAAACAATATATCCATGACCAACTATGAATGAATATTATTCCCACTTCTCTTAAGTTCTCATATTGTAGTCAATAATCACATGTAACATATAAGAAATATTGAGGACCATAAAATAACTACTACATGGCATATCCAATATTTAACTACTTTAATATAGCTCCCACTCCCTTTATAAGATCATGAAATGTAGTTTCACTCCCTATATAATGTACATGAACCCTCAATAATGTGGGGGAGTTTCATCATAAGAAATATAAATGATATGTGGTATAATCCACCTTGAGTGATATATGGTATTACCAACACTAGTACCTCTTTAACAATCACACCATATTAGTTAATTATAATAATAGGCCACCTTCATGTTCAATATAAATATACTACTATAGAAAAGATACTCAAAATCACTAATCCTTATCTATAAGATGGAGATACCGTAGAAAGATGTTTATTTGAAATATTACATGTAGTTTTCTTAGGCTCTAGTGGTATGTAACCTTTATTGGACACATGGTAATGTATTCCCTAGGAGGTGATGGTGATGTATATGTTACCCTCCATGCTATATAAATGGGGGCACATAATGTGAACAATATCTTGTGGTCCAGGGTGTGTACACTTGATACACTAATAAAAAATTGTATATCCACAAGACATGTTCCACAGGGTATTTAATGTGTACTATTTCTTAGGATTCTAGGAATGAGCCATCAGTATATTAATTGGTTATCTGGATAGGATTCCCTAAAAAATGAGTCATATACACAGACCATGTAGTTCTATAATTTGTAGAAACATAAGAATTAATTAATTCCAAATCTTGATCCCCAATTTTTACAGCCATCATCTCCCTTGTACCACAACAAGTCCGTAGAAATAAAACGTTAGAAAATTTGATAATTGATTCCCCTCCACAAGTGGCCATAAATTCAAAATGTTATTACTCAATTAGTAATACGCCTTGGATCCCATCACTGTTTTGTTGTTTATTCATTGATGATACCAACCACAACATAAAATATACCTTAATAAATATAATAAACACCCCTCCCATGTTTTTAAATCATAAACCATTAATCAATGTGTTCAATAGTCCTAGAATACATCTCTGTAAAGTTAAATTACATTTTCATGGTTCAGTGATAATGAATGTGACAATGGTCGGTGAAATTCACCGAAATGAGGAGAAACCGTAATTTCCTTGATTGATCCCATCAAATGTTCTCATAATTTAGAATATTATTTAAATCAATTGTGTTACATAGAATAAAAAAATTTTAAGAAAATTATTTTATATTGGCCTCATGTGATCATATAATATCATAGATAGATGAAATATAAATACAAATATGTGATTATGTAGTCAATAAATGGACTAAATCCAGCAATAATAATGATAGATACATCATTAATGGATCAATTATTTGGGTTGAACGTGTCCTCTAAAGAAAAATATGATGATCCAACTATATACATTGTTTTTATCCTAATTCCCTAAAATTATATATTGTCAGTCCATGGTCTCAGTCCATAAAATTCAATGAATATATATTCATTAAATTATCTAATACCCCATGTTTAGGTGTATAATCCAACACATTTCCCATAATGACATTCATTTTGTAGGAATCTATGGCTTTAGGTGTTTAATGTAAATTAAATAAATAAATTATATAATTTTTTTACTATTTCTTCCCTCGGTCACCTTAGACCAAATGGATGGAACTGAACCAATTTCTGTCTCAACTATAGAAAACCCCATATTCTAAATGAAATAGTTTTATGGAATTGATCATATGGGACCAGATAAGTAAGAAAAAAATTATATGAAAAACATGCATGAGTGTGCTTTTATTACAATTAATATTTTTAATATAATAATTTTGAAGTCTGGGGAAACACAAAACACCTCACCAACACTCAGATAAATTTAAGATATATACATAAAAATATTCAATTTACTAAACCAGTGATAACATAATGATTAAATTTTACTATCCTCCAATGATTTTCATCCCATAAAACAGATGCTATTAAAAAGGTGTGGGGTTTGATTTGAAAATTGTCTCTCACACTCCTTAAGTATCTCATATATGCACCTATATTAAATATGAATTGAAATAAAATAATGGTACATTAATATAGTATCATGTATTTCAAGTCCATGATCATTTCTATGATCCCTGTGAACATGGAATAATTATCGATGATTGTGTTTTAATGGGTTTCAATATATTATGGGCAATGAAGATATCTACTTCAATATGAACCATAGAAGACGTCATGAAGTTATCATAACAATCATTCTAAGTACACGTTGAATGAAACCTCAAATAACCTTCATAGGTTCTCGAATGACCCGATGTACTATAGATATATCTTTCATCCGAATAAAAAATCCCATTATCATCATGTGAAGACTTCTAGGAGGATACGGTCTCCAATTTCTACATAAGAAATCTTTTGAACTAAGCCACCATGGGATATCTATCAAATTTTTTCTACACTAAATTTTCCATGGATCATTAATAAATTCTCTAAACTTTATAACACATGATCTATAACAACAATAAATTACAGTCCAATCTCTATACAACACAAGGGGCCTTCAATGTCTACCATACATGAACTTGAATGATTCCATGTGGATATTAGCATTATTGTTGTTATTATATAGAAGATCAATAATGTAATTTACTACCAACGTATTCTTCTAAATTCTAGGACATTTTATCTCAACATATCCTCTAAAAATGGATGGTTCAGTCGGGTTTTCCATCCATATAAGGGTGAAGCACCATTGCTACACGTAATTGGGTCATGAAATCCTCCTAAAAACCCTACACAACTGTGATATGAATAAATAATTTAGTTTTGATATGACAGTATTGGGTAACCCATGAATATGGATGGTCTCATGAATTTAAATTCATCACAAATCTTTATAATAAAATCCTCCATTATTGAATGAGTGTGTTATTACATAGTGAATTTTCCAATAATAACACAGATATGGACAAGGTCACTCAGTATCAAAGAAATACCATAATAAATTCATTGATGTACCATCCCACATTCATTTAATTTTTTCATGTGGTTGAGTCAAACCATCTTGGACTTGATGATCAGTCAATAACTTCATACTTTTGAGACATTGAGAAATAGTCTTGACAATACCCCACCTCATTCCATCACACCAAGACTAAAATTTAAGGACGTTGTACTTATTAACACACACGAATGTATAAAATAGGTGAGCTATGAGACTCCATCAATACATATCAATGCAACATCATTGTAACTACCATCATTTATTGAAAAATAATTACATGCTTTCATCCTTTATAATTTATTTCTCGTGAATCTATTGAGGATTCACAAACACATAAAAACACATGGTTTACATATATGGACTATTATTATGAAACATTCTAAATAAATGATGGATTAATCAAAATCTAATATGAATAACTGACAAACATATCCTCTACATGGGTCATTTAAAATGAATCCAAATTCCTAGATTCCTCACACACCCAGAAATAATGATATTTTATAATAAGTTAATATTCCACTATGTTGACCTTCAATTGAATGTATACTATTCAAAATTAAAATAAAATATTATGGACTCTAAAAAGAAAATACTACTCATGTTATGATCTCTCCGCATGATGATGCATCTGTGAATATATCATTCATATCAGAAAATGAATGGCTTGTCCATAATATAATTTCTCGACAACATTTGGGTTAACACCACCACAACCTACATTAACTCTTGAATCATGTAATTCATCACATGGGGTCTCAACTAAATTATCCTATATGTAACCACTACCTAACTCTACATAACCAGACATCTAATTATTTTTCCAACAGCATAATAAAACTCCATGTACTCGATGAACTCCTTTGTTAGGGTCAATTAATGAGAACTATTTAACATCTACCTCAACTACATTATTGCTATATGATGCTTCTAAATCTAGGTACAAGGATTCCACTTTCATATAACTGTTTTCAAGGGGGTTTATATCGTCGAAATTTGTTTT
The DNA here is from genome assembly GCA_963277665.1 of Viscum album. Lineage (NCBI taxonomy): Eukaryota > Viridiplantae > Streptophyta > Magnoliopsida > Santalales > Viscaceae > Viscum > Viscum album. The sequence goes on along the minus strand of OY728143.1, from coordinate 938,840,709 downwards.
AAAAAATTAATAAATAATACTCGGAAAATACATAGAAAACTACACATCTTATGTTTTTTTGTGTGGTTCAAAAACAGTAATTGCATCAATCATCACTATATCCACATCTAAACAATTTTTAGAAATGATATTACCAATATTGTGGATCTCTCAAATAAAAATATAGAATATCAATATCGTAGAAAATAACTAGTTCTCCAATGGAAAGTCGAAGACCATTCATAGATGCTCTTCATGCTCCACCATAGATGCCTTGTATATGATAATGAAAATGCTAATGAAAACTATGAATCTGCCCAATTATAGCTAGATGATTCAGTCCACAAATCCATGAACATTGTGGGGGAATTAATCACACTAAAAAGAATAAAAAATAACATATTGTGTCGATAGATAAAAAAAATTGTCTTCATAATAACATTCCTATGAACCAATAAGTATTTGGATGAGGACCATGGATTTATTTTTGTAACCAAAATCAAAACCATAAACTGTATGAAATGGTGGTCAATCCTCAGAAAGAGGAACATTTTTTGGATCTCATCGAGATTCAAAAGAAGATAATTCATTCAAATCACCAATATAATATGCCTCTTTTGAAAAAATCTAAATCATAGTTTCCAATTGATATATAGTAGTTCTAAAGAAACAATTATCTTGGAGGTCATCCACCAACACCAATATATCCTCATTCTTGATGAGGTTTATATGATATTATTCTTATTTTACTACTGAAATATCTTTGTGAAATTTGATGTGGAAGTGAATATCCCTCCTATAAGGATATTAGAAACATAATTGGTGATGACCTCAATATATTCTACAATGATAACTAGATGTGATATTCATGAATATTTCAATAAACTATGTGATAAACATTCCATGTGATGGGTGATCAGATGAAGATGCCTTCTTGTTATCCCCAATCACAATGCCAAGTGATCTATGTCACAAAAAATAGAAAATCATTTCATTATTATAGTTGAATGTAAATCTCATTCAATTATAGTATATCTTGGAACATATGACCGAAAACCATTCCATATAAAGGATGATTCCATTAGGATTCATCATAATGATAAAGGGGGCACATGATAAACGCATTTTACAAAATGATAAATCATAATATTTGAAGATGTGAGATATTGGATAATTTCTACATGTTGAAACCTATATACATTGCTTCTCAGAAAAAATATTCAACCTTAAGAACTAGATCTGACACAAGGGATATATATTTATAAGAATTAATTTTACCCATTTCTACAATTATTTGAGCTATAGTTTAAATTACACAGATCATAGCTCAAATATTCTCAGGAGAAGCTAGATTATATCTTTCCATATACAAAAATTACTCTACCTTGACCTACATCCCAATAAAACTAGAACTTCTCTATGTCGTAGGTGGGGAATTAGTTCATATCATCATTGTCCTCCCACAGTTCTTCTTCTTATTTATCTAACTCTGATACATTTAGAACATTGTATATAGGTGATGACCTAACCAAGACATATAGAGTCATGATAATAACAATTCTTTTTTGCTGTTTTATATCATTTCTCTATCCATAAAACATGGCATATTGGGTTGGTAAATAATTATCATTATTATCTCCCTCGTTAAAAGAATAACATGACCCATTGCTGGGATGACTAGAACCTCTATGAAAAACTATTTCTTCATGACCATATATATCATTTTTTGAATGAGTTTTATTCCTACCCAAAGACATTGACCACTGATTACTAATATATTCTATTTATGACTAGGTCATATGATGTCTGTTTCCTACATCATTGGCCTGAAATCCAACTTCAAGGATTTTCCTAATAACTTTTTCCTGTTCTGAAACTATAATATATGTGGGAATAAAAATAGAGGCCACATGAACAAATATTTATCCTTAAAGGACCCAATTAATTATCAAAACCTATAAGTATCCATATCATTCCATAATGATTTGGTCTCATATGATATTGATAAACAATAAGGTGTACACATACATTAAAATATCACCATTATGTATCTCAAGAATCTATTTAATCATCATAGACAACATGCTTGATGGGTAATACTGATAATGGAAAAACTACTAAAATTTTAAGAAGGGAGAAGTTTCTAATAATGATTATCAGCGATCAGACCCTAATAACACCCCACATTTTAATGAATAAGACTAGTGACACATGAAATCATTTGATTGGTCAGGTTATGAACTTGTTGATACAAATTACTCCACCTCCTCTATCAAATTGTATGCTTCTTGATGGTCTATATTTCCTTAAAACATGAATGATATTGATCATTTTAGATAATGTAATATTCCAATCCAATTTTTATCATTTTATTGAATTTATATAACTATTTATATCCAAATATCTAGTTGATCATATTCCATAACCAATGGATGATTCTTCTCATTAATGGGTCCCTGAATGAAGGCCTCAAAACAATATCTATCATTATCCTGATCCAATATTAAAATATTAAAATGTTTCCATCACACTGGAATCCCAAATGTTAATAATACACTACAATGTTAGATGATCTCATAGATGGTGTTGAATCAATGATATGAGATTCAAAATAACAAATCCATTATGATGCATATATAATTGGTTTACAAAAATTGATATAATTGAAATCCATATTGATATATATGTTTTTAATAGTAATCGTGAATGTATACATAAGCCACCACATCAACAATTGTTTCCAATATCTGAGACCCTCACATGATAAATTACATCACCAATTTAGAATGTTCCCATACCAAAAAATCTATTTATCTCAAAGTCAAAACAAACAAAATGAAAAAACCACCTTTGATACCAGTTTATCATGTACTATCTCACTTATATCCTTATAAGGAGACCATAAAGATAAGAATAACACCCCAAGCTCACATCCAATAGGATATGTTTTGGGGAGTAATTATAAGATGGAATACAACTTATTTGGAATGCCATACCATTGTACCTATATGAACAAAATAATTTAGTATCATGTAATAGTTCAGAGTTATAATAAAATAATGAAACATCTAGATAGTACATGATATGAAAATAAACTACAAGAAATTAATTATAATTACAATTAAAAAATGTAAATGATATAAAGGGACAAATACACAGCCAAATGAAAATAAGGCATAATTCTGACAACAACTAGAAAAATGATAGGAATAATGAGTGAACCAAATAAATTTAAAATTCCAGGGACTAAACATAAAAAAACATTCTAGTCACACAACTCACCTACAAGACTATTTCCACAAATATAACCACTAGTGTACCTTTCAAATCTAAGAAGAATATATTTTTTTTAAATCCAACAAATGGTTTAATTTATACATACACTACATGAATCTTTAAAAAAATAATATGGATGAAATAGAAAAATATAGTCACCTAAATAAATAATGAATGATGGTATAGAAACCCATCATCAGATACTCTAAAATGACTCCCATGAAATGTGATAAATGTGATAACCATATCCACAGCTAGGGATAAATGAATGGACTTCTAATAGCTCCAATGGAACTACCTCATTGAATGGAATTACGACTAACCACTAAAATACATTGTGGAACCAAAAATAAAAATTTTATTGAAAAATTGATGGGGAAATACTCAAATAAGGGACTACTCTCTACTTAATCTAAATATTGCGAGTACCTATTTATTGATAGTGGTCTTCCAATACTAAAAACATGGTGGGGTTTTGTAACACCCCAGGTAAATATATAATATGAAATTTTTATATTTATCCATATTTGTGAATAAAATATTAATATTACTTTAAATGGAGCACTTTGCTCAATGGCATACCCAATACACGACAATGAGTTCCTTTGAAATCTTACGTTGCACTCTAATAATAAAATAATATTATTTTAAATTGTAGTTAACGCCTAGCTGTTGTAATGGCTGGAATGAACAAAACTAAATATAAACTGATTATATATGTTTTTCATATATTTTTACTTTTTACAATAAATGTTAGAGGATTAAAAATGCGAATAAATCCAATTTTAAGCATAAACATTCTAATATTATTTAAAAGGTCGATTAACCGCCTTTTGATAACGAACCTCTTTTAAATCAACTTTCTGAAAATTTTATGTGTTATATTTGACAAAATAAAATTATTCTTTAGAATCCGGACATCAAAATTTACTTTGTGTAAAATATTGGTATTTTTCCGATAAAGTTCATTTTTAATGAATAGTGAAAAATGTTGTATTTTAATTCAAACCCTCTTTTTAATCTAATTTATTTATATGACTATATTATCTTTTGAATTGGTTTTAAAGTGAAATTAGAATATATATTTACCATTTAATCCAATAGTGGTTGTTGTAATTAATTTCATCTTTAAATTGGACTTAAACTAGTGTCAATCTTTTGATACTTATTGTTTCATAAAAACACGCTATTTGCTCTGACAGCGGGAATTAATTATTAAATTAATTAATGTAACTTATATGTTTTGAATTTTGTAAAATAGACATAATTTTTGAATTTGGAATATCAAATATATCTTAGGGTGAATTTTTGGTATTTTTCTGAAAAACGTCAATTTTTGATGAATAGTGAAACCACTAAGTGGTAGTTAAAGAAACAGATTTTTTGTTTAAATGAAATTTTACCACCTCTGTGTTTTGTATTTCAAAAATCCTACATACATGGTATTCAGTAAGAAGTAAAATGTGGTTCAATGGGATTAAAATAATTTTTTTTGCGTGAATAGTAGTTTTTATGTTTTAATTGCAATTAGAGGTAATTAGTGTAGTTTAAGGTAAATTTTTTTTAATAATATGAAATGACCTAGACACATATCCTACCCTCATTGGATGAGTCATGGCCGACCAATACAATCCATGGGTCAACTTGGGGACCCCATGGAGCCACTTTTCTTGGAAAATGACATTAATACCTTTTTATTTAAAGTTAAAATTAAAATGTCACAAACATGTGTTGTTTTACTAAAACAATTTTTACATGGGGTTATACAAGTCATATTTTTGACTATAAATATTCATTATAAATCTAAAAATATTTCCAGCATCATTATATTTTTTATATATATTTTAGACACTAAATAAAGTCAATAATTTATGACGCCATGATGATGCAGCGATTACCTCATTATTTAATGATTTAAATAAAATGAAATGATAATGTAAAATCTAAGTCTTACACTTGTCACAAACCTATTAGATGGGTGTATTTCTAATACTTATCACATTATACTAGAAATATATCCTTTTGGGACATTTCAAATCCAAAAATCATTTTATAATAAAGTAATATTTTATAACATTCCAAGAGTGCCCCTCCTCTACTTTTATAAAAGGACCCCACCTCTACCACCATACACACACCTCTCAAGACATTGGCTCGGAAAAACCCTAACCATTTCATCCCATCACATCCCTATCTTAATCATAGAATCCTCACTTTGGGCATAATCCTTTCCAAGGAAGCCTTTGAGCTCAAATCAAAGAGATTTACCCGATTTGAAGGTAATGTCTTCAATTGTGTTCTTTTGTTTTATTTTTCTTCTCCAAACCCCTAAAAACATTTGATTACTTTTTTTTAACAACACCAGTATATTTAATATACTATGATATTGTTATAAGAAATATACTAGCTACAATTTCACACACCTCTGTCTAATGGTTAAAGAACATACTGTTTCTGTGGTTGGCGAATTACTGCCTCACGAAATGATGATTGTTCAATATTATTTTAACACCTTCAAAGGTGGCCATTAAGATGTCACTATATTTATATATAATATATAATATGTGTATTTTATCCTTAAGCTTCTTTATTTTTAATTTATTTCATACCTTTATGGTTTCCATTATGGGTAAATGCGATATCTTCATTTTAGGAAGTGCGGACTACCGCCCCCTCAAAGTGATTTGATTCGTTAATACCATATGTGGGACTTATAAAGGATGGAATTAATGGTATTACATATGATATCATACTGTAATTATAATATACCTTTATATCATTATTATTTCATTCCATTTAATATAAAAAAAAGAAATGAAAGTACTGTTCATGCGTACGTCAGACTTACCGTCTCCATGAAAGGTACATTTCATTTCTTATCTTCAAATGTTATTACTTTTATAAGTACATATATATAATGGATATATATTTAATATATTACATATAAATTAAGGATATAATTCTGGAATTAATATATATATATATATATCTTAGTTTGTTTTAATTCAATTAATATGACAAAAAAATGAAAGTAGAGTTCATGCGTACGTGCGAACTACCATCTCCATGAACGGTGCTTTTAATTTTTTATCTCCAAATGCTATGGAATAGTATAAAATGATTATATACTGGATATATATGATATTTAAAACATCAATACTATTCTGGATATGATTTACCTATAACTACATGAAAAATTCTTTTCCAACAAGTTCAACTTTTACTCATGTACCAAACATCGACAAAAACGTCTGATATGAACTCACATTATTAACCAATTATTATAACATTATAATATGTGATATGAACTGAATAATAATATTTAAAAGAATTAATTATGAAATTATAAATGTACCAATGTTTTTTATTCACTAATATAAAGAAACGAACAAGACAAGTCAGACTTGAGGTAAGGGATCCAACATCTCTCTTTCTTTTTAAGTACTCTCTTTTATGTCATTTCTTGTAAGCTCATATTTATTATGTTTGGGGATGTTCTTTAATATTCCTAAAACTGTTATTTTTTTGTTCATATTATGAGAGACCCTATTTGATCTCATAAATCCATTTTTCGAAGTTTTAGGTGGCGTCGTTAGGCTCCCGAGTTTTCATAAGGTATTTTTCATCTCACTTTTATTCACGTGACATTTATGCAATGTTTGCCACTATTTCCTTTGAGTGGTGTATTTACTTACAATTATTATACACTTTGTGTAATATAATTTCATTTATGGGTATTTACATCTTCATTGTATGACCCTTCTTCCATGTGGTGTACGTTTCAAAAGTTACCCAACTCAGTTCGGGGACCTTTCACCCTCCTCATTTTAAAAGACATCTTTTGTTATGTATTTTAATTTACATATTATTATGTTTGGATATGTTCTTCCATATCCTTATTGATGTAAAGTTTATGTCCATGTGATTAGATACCTTTCACTCTCTCATCGACTAATTTTCTGAATTTTGAAGTGACGTCGTTAGGCTGTCGAATTTTTACAGGGGAACGTCTTAACCCAATTTCGATTTCATTGGGTTCAACTTGTACTTCTTGAACATGTCATCCTATGAATATGTGTGAATGTCCTATGATTGTTTCACACTTAATATCCACATATTTTGGGTGTATTTATATTTCTCACACATAATTATGTGTTATATTTATCCTTAATTTAAGGATACCATCTTTATAATGGATTTTATCTCAATTTACATTTCCATTGAGACTTCATTGTTTTTATGCACCAATTCACTCTTATATAGTGTTTATACTGTCCTTTGAAATATTATATCATGAATCCCTCTATTCTCATGATATTATAAAGTTCGGATTAAATTTTATTCTGCAATTATTTGTATTTAACAGTCTCTCATTTTGTTAAAAACTCTTTAACAAAAATATTGTTTTAAATGTTTTATAAATTTATTATTCTAAATATTTATCATTAATGTCCCTGTTTTCAAAGTGGTGTTCAATATTTATTTATATGGACATTAATGTTTTAAAATTATAATTCCATTAAAATATTCAAAGTGTTATGGGACACTTTGGTTCAAAAATTCCTTTTAAATGGTTTTTGAAAATAGGTTGATTAATTCAAAATCATGGAATTACTTGTTGTGATTTCAAAAGAATTGTTGTTATTGAAATGTTTATATTTTTGATATTTTCTGTGTAATGATGGTACTTGGACATTTTACGGGTGGTTACGTGATAAACCATATGACGGGTGGTGCTTTGAATTACAGGACAGGTGGTTACGTTATAACCTCCAATGCATTGGGTATCGAAGTCGACCGTATGGCCTATTCCATTAAGTATGTGTGGAAGTCGACCGAATGGTTATTCCATTTTAGTATGTTTATGTCCCAAGTTACCTTTATATGTTATGTGTTCTTTATATGGGTTTTATGGTAATCTTTTGGTTACAAAAGGGTATGTAATGATCTTTTACTCGGTGAAGAGTTTTTTACTACTTCATAAAGGTGAAAAGTATTACTTTGATAATGTATACATGGTTTACTTGTTGTTTTGAAAAACTAACAATTTTCATTCTTTTTGTATCCCTTACTGAGCTATTTATGCTCACCCCAAGTTTTTTTGAAATTTTTTTCACAATGATTAATGTGGAATATGGTCAAGGATGGGATCAAGGGAAATTCATGCTATCTAAAACATGTAACTAGACATGTTTATTTTTATGAGTTTTCATTTTATGGAAACTTAGTAGAAGTGTTTGCTTTGTAATCATTTGAGATGTACTAGTTATGTGATAATTCTATAAAACTCTAAACCTGAAAAAATAATAAATTTGAATTATTCATTTAATTCAATATTATGTAAGGTTTAAGGCCAGGGCCTTATAGGTTTTGTGACTACATTTACCAACGGTATGTTTTCCCCACCAACAAGATAGATATAGAAGATTACCAACCAATATAAAAATTCTACTATAATTATTAATCAATACCACTTGATGAGAGTAACTAATTGAAGATTAATTCTCACAATAACTCACTTCATTACACTATTACCAGAAAATTAGACACTGTCAAATTATATTTGGAAATATAATTTGGATATGAAAACTATAGGCCTAATATGTGTGTCCAAGAATAATATGTGTAACATAGATGTTTATAAAAATGTATATAGATTGTATATAGGGAAACACAACGTATGACCATTCCTAGAAACCTATGAACATCATTCAACATAACACAGATATTCTACCCATGTGACTCTACACAGCTTTTACATATGATAACATGACATAAATGTTCAACCAATGTCGTGGGAGTATAGAAAAGGTATAAGGCCCAGATGTCCACGTACATCCACATGGTGTGTCCCATAGGGTACAAAAAAATATACAAATATGTTATCTTATATAGGTGGATTTTAAACAAGCCTTAGTTGTTTATGTATGATCACATAAGATGTCATTCCAGCAATAGAGTTTGTTATATTTATCGTGGGATGAAATCCTATATGCAGTGAAAATTCAAATTACACAACATTTGTTCCTATAAGGATACATGGTGTGTGAGTAAAAAAAATTCAATGACAGAAGCCTTCACTCATAGAGGTTTTATATATATGAATTGATCTATATTCATCAACTTTTAACTGCATGAAATATAACAATATCAAAGGATATAGACATAGTTCTTTAATTCACATCCACCTATAGCTGCATAATGGTAATATGATAACTCGATTGATAATACTTCAAACTATAAATAAACTTTTAGGGTTTAGATATATAATTACATTATGCACAACACAAAATCTACCTCTATCCATCCAAAAAATTCCATTTAAAAGGAATTTCAAACACACCACATGAATTCAATGGTTACGTGATTCTTGAATCTTGCTCGACAATGTTTAATCATGAATTGACTATCCAATTGTTACAAATACAATGAAAAGTTTGACAAAATACATAAGAACATAATGAAATAATCATTGTTCAGTAAAATATAATTAAAATTTTACAATGAATAAAAATGGGCGAAATCAATGGTTTAAAGGTTAATGAAATCAAATCAATAGAACTATTTAAAATTTGGATCATGCGACGAACTTATATCATAGAAAAATAATCTGGATTTGAAAATACAATAATTTCAAAAGAATCATGGTGGGAAAAAAATATTTCCAGAAAAACATCATGAAATGATTTAATTATTTTATTAATAATGTGTCTTCATGTAATGAAGTTGAAAATCCCAATACATTCGTCATTCTTTTCTCAAATATAATTGCTGAATATTTTTATGAAAGATTTTATTTGTATAAAATTAATTTTCCAATAGCATACATTTCCTGAAAACATGAGTTTAAATGAAATGAGAGAAAAAGTAATTAAAAAAAGGGAAATTATGATCCATCCTATCATGTTAGTGGGATTTCATATAACGATCTTATGAAAATTTATTGTGAATTCATTGGCTTCAAATAATTTATGAAAATTATAAATCAATTACATAATAGTATTTTTATATTAATAAATTTAGTGAAGTATTATTTTTAATGAAATTAATTAGATATATATGTTATATACTTAATAAATTATTTTTGAGATTCATCAAATGGATATTTTAGCCATAGGGTACGAATAAACCCTATTTGATGTATAAAACCAGATATTTTTCAAAATATTCATTCTATGCCTTTCAATGAATAACCCCATTTAAATTAATCTTTTTTCATGGTAATAAATTTTATATAACAACATAAAAATTTAATTAGGAAGTGTTATGTAAAATATTTACTTGGATGAAATAATTGTATTTATCTGATAACAATAAAATTATTATGAAGGGTAAAAATACAATAAATATTAATTTAAAAAATTGGAATCATTTAAATAATTTATATGGATATATTTAAATTTGTAATTGTTTTAATGAATAAATAATAAATATTATTTTCAATCAATATAATGAATTTTATTTTATTTATTATAACATTGATATCAATTTTCGCAGAATTCAATCGTTTACAATACTTTAGATTTTGAAACACATTCTCTCATTTCGATAGTTTTATTAATTAAAAATTAATTAATTCATCTTATGAATTTTTAATTTGGTAAAAATCACTCCATCTTTTTAATTAGTTGGTCCAAATTATTTATATAGATTTCTGTTGGCATTATGAATAGTATCATCGATGATTTTTATTAATATAGAAAATGTGTAAAATGGGAAATTAAGGGTATGAATATTATTGTAATTATACCCTTACCCTTGTCCTAATAGTAATTAATGTGATGGAAAAAATGTTATTAAAATATATATTCTTACTAAAATAAATTTAATATGTGGTTATATAGTGATCTCTTCAACTATAAGTACACATTATAAATATAAAAATATTTCCTTCCTCATGGTTCATTATTTATATTTTTTATACATTAAATACATAAAATTAATTATGACATACTAATGATTTATTGATTACATTTTTAATGAAGGAATAAAATAAATCATATTATATCGTCTTAATATTTGAAAATACGATACCACAATTAATATTTAAATATTATAGTTAAGGGTAAATTGAAATGAAAAGATTTAAAATAAAATCAATAATTGTATAAATATTATTAGATGATATTATTTGAAAAATATCGTCACATTGCCTATGAAATATTTAAATTCTGAAGCATTTGAATTAAAAAAAATTATTTATATTATTTTAATATTTTAAAATTTTCAAAGGTTTCCCCTCACCTAAATTATTAAATGGATCTTCCTCCATAAAATTTTCACTTAATTATCAACTTTTAAGATTGTCCATCCACATCATATTTACCTTCGTCACTTAACTATATACATTCTAGAAGATCTGGACATCTTCAAAGACTAACTCCACTGCTCTATGATGAGATTTAGTGGAATAACATTGTGGAAGAGGTAATCTTTTCTATAGATTCTTTCAAATTTTTGCATCTTCAACGGCATCATAAAAAGGTTTTTCTTATAAATTTATATTATCAGTATCAATAATATATTAAAATTTAATTATAATTATGAATCAACTATTTTCCACCTTTCATTATCCTAAGAAAAATGAAATCACTACCTGAGTGTACGTAAGTCTTACCATCTCTGCATAGTGGTGTAATCTATTTTTCACCACCACCATACATGGAAGTGTATAATGATATAAATAATAAATATATATGATTATTATAACATTATACTGATTCTGAAATGTTATACTCTATCAACATTAATAGCATTCAACAATTATGTGGATTATATCATCACTCATGCATATATACGACATACAATCTCTCTAATGTGATGTGATTAATTATACATGATCATCATTAAATAACGATTATCTAAATGTATTGAGTGAATAAATATAGTATATATTATATTAACAACATTTTTAATATTTTAAATATGACCTAAGAGGTTTAACCAGAAATTATTCGACAAATCATGTGTAAGATCTTATAGAAGTTAATATATAAATAATGAGTAACAATGAAATGTTACTAACAAACAGATGATAATATGATTATATATGATATCATAAAAATAACTATGATTCTGGAATAATTCAATTTCATTATTTAAATCATTATACAATGGGTTTAGAAATATACGAAGGATGTGACACCTAAGGTATGGGATAATTTCTCAGTCTCATTATTATCTAAGATTGTTTATATGTTATTATTTATTGGGGTATAATTATCATCCTCAACTATGTCCCCTAAATATGTAATAATATTAATATTATTATAAAATTATTTAAGGTCAATTTTATCAATTATTGATTTTCTATAAAACTATATCAAATGAACGTGTTGCCATTTTTGGAATGAGGTATGTTTTGACTTTACCGGATAAAGTATAGGAAGATTTTTTTTATAATTAATTGAAATGAATAGATTTTTTATTCTTTCATGACACCATATTTCCATAAATATTACAATATAAATTTTTATGTTTATTTTCAAAAAACATATTTACTAGTAAAATTTTGTGGTGTTTTGTGGAAGGATAATGTTTTTGAAGATGAAAAGATAATTTCCTACAGAATTATTTTCATGTATAACAGAAAAACTAGTTTTACACTAAGAAGACTTTATTTATGTTGTGTTATGTTTATATCCCTATAATTAATATGATTTTATTGTTTTTATAATGAAATGTAATTTATGATGTCTATATGATTCACGGGGATTATGTTATTATGGAATGATGTTTATGAAACCCATTTTATTCATTGGGTTATGCTATGATGACTGGTTTGAGTTTTCCTGGAACACGTCATAATTATTTAATTAAGAGATGTGTAAGACCTATATCACCCTCCAATTCATTTGGTGAACCATTATATATTAGGAAATTTAAATGACTGTATTGGAATATAAATATGGATTTTTAATACATGTCTTGAATGTCATCTAAACCCCTTTATATAATGTACTTTGTCCTCCTGGATGGTCTTGGTAATAAGGAATGACTATTTTGAAATGATTCCTTTTGATTATGTGTATTCAAAAAAATAGGATGTCTTATGTTATAAATTTTGGGATTACATTCCATGATTATTATAAGAATTCATGATTTATCCAATGTCATGATATAACTATCATTTTTATATAGGATACGATTTTAAATTGTTATACTCCTTTTCCTTTTGATTATGATATGAGAGATATCATTATTGATTACCATTACTATGTATTTGATCTCAATCTTTTATATGTATGTTTTCTATAAGTCATAGATAAGGGTATTATGTACGATATGTCAAAAAGTGAACTTGTTAGTCGAAATTAGTGGGAGGCAATGAAGATATCTTATGAACCAGTTCTTTATGTTTCACAATTTCTGCTAACACTATACATGAACTATTCATTTTATTGGAATTTATATTTTTTTAGTGAATATTATTCATATTTAAATTTATTTGGATCCATGTAATGTATGGGGAGATATTTTTTATATCAAAGGAAATTTATAGTTAACCTTTCAAAACTATGATGATAAAAAATATACTAGGTACCCTATGGATATATTGATGAATGTGTGTCAATCCTAGTGTTTTAGAAATTATCATGAATATCTTAGGATAAAAACTACTGTATCTTAAATTTAATTTATTCTTGATTATGTGGTTTCCCTATTATGATTCTTGTTTCTCACACTATGCTTCTTTGTTTTTTCCAATGGATATAACCCAAATTGTACGCTTTAATGCTGATTGTGATGGGAAATTAAAGGATTTTCCTCCATAGTAACCAAATGTTAAAAGATCTTGAATGAAAATTCTTGTACAAATGTGCACACAACTATCATTATATTTGAATCATACAGGACATCCAAATGGGAAAAGGAAAGAATTACATTATATTGAGTCCTTCATGAGGTAGAATCCACCATCATTTAGTGGGTATTCATATCCTTTAGTAGCTGAACAATAGATTAGTACCACTGAAAAGATATTTTTAGTTCTCCAATTATCATAACATGATAAATTTATAATATCATCCCATTTTTTGGAATGTTATGATGATCAATGGTGGAACCATATCATGAATAAAAGTGAAATAGATGAAATTAAATCCATTTAATGGGAAAATTTCACAAACAGAATAATCAATCCATACATTGCTCATATTATTCAAACAAATATGGAGATAAAGTTACTTGATCTTATGAAAAAGGATGATGAATCTATTATTACCGATGAAAAAAAATTACATATCTTTCAATGTTTATTTTGGAATTATTTTCCAACCTTAGAGTTAATTTGATCTATTCATTAGTGGATTCAACCCATATATCTGAAGGGATTTATCAATAAGGGTCTTCAGTAAATATAAAGAAATCAATAGATGTAATCTCAATATTGATACGTTAATTTGTGTAACCCATCAGTCATTCATGTTTGATAAGAATATAAATGTTTATTAATGGGAAAATATAAATACCACTCTAAAATGATGAAATGTTTTCCCATATTCTCAACGTGTGGAAAGAAACACTGCGGAATTTTTCATAAATGGACTTATAAATGTTTCATGTGTGGGAAAGATGTTCATAGATAATTTGAATGTTGATCTGATGGTGAAAAGATTTAAAATGATAAGAATGAATAAAATGATATAAATAATTCCCCAATACACTTCAATGTTACACGTGTATGTAAATGGGGAATTATATAATGCAATGCCCTAATCGATGGCTTATTAATGATAATCGTCATAAGTAAACTATTAATACCAAATACAGAAGCTTGTCACATGAGATCACTATCAGCAATGTAGATTAGAATAATAATGTGGTGAATGTTACACTTACAAGAAACTATTACCAATAAAACATTTTATTTGATTTTTGATCCACCATCTTGTTTATTTTTGAATAATTTTCTAAGGGTATCTCTATATTACTTTAACAATTAGATTTTAATTTATCTATGAAAACTCCCCATGGAACAATAGATGCATAAAATGATTATGATTACTCTCCATTTGAGTTCGTTGGAATGTGATTCTTGAAAATCATGCGATCATTTAGTTTAATTTGATGTGAATCCTGGATTGAATTGGTTTATCTATATGGATCTCCTATCAACTGCCAATGAACGGAAGTCACATTTCATATTCTAGATTGATCTATGATTATCTACCAATGAATAGTATAATATAACCATATAGTAGAAATTTGTAACCTTTTATTGGACTTGGATAGTATAAATGAAGGTTATTTATCTGAAAATATTTGAAGTAAACTAACGATTACAAATACACCCATTTTACGGGAGTTTGGGGTTGTCTATAATAAATAATTAACATTTTATTTGACCAAATCATGAACTTGATTTTTCAATTGAATGCATACAGGATGATATGATTATTTAAATGAAACCATGTATAATTTCCCAAATTGAGTATTAGGAACTAGGGAAAAAATTCCATGAGATTCTTGATAATGGATTCATACACCCTTGTCTGTCACCTTGGGAAGCACCAGTTTTGTTTGTTCTGATGACTGAGGGATCAAGGAGACATTTTACAAATTTTAGATAACATTACAAGATAACTATCTGTAACATATATCATCTAATACAAATTTATGACTTATTCAATTTACTATGTGGAGATCAATACTTTTATGTGATTGGTCATTATTCATGATATCATGAATTAAGGGTTGTGATGGAGGATAGACCAAAGATGACATTAATTACAAGTTATTGACACTAGGAATTTATATCTAGGCCTTTGGGTTATAATAATTCCCATGTTATCATTAGGGAATAAATTAATAGAGTCTTTAGAGAGTGTCTTGATCAATTCGTGGTAGTCATTCTTGATTATATTCATTTCTATTATAAGAGTAAGGAAGAGAATGATGGTCACATAAGAAATGTACTTAAGGCCATAAGAAAGGATAATATGTATGAAAAATTTACCAAATGTGAATTTAGTCTTTATAATGTTTCATATTTCTATACCATAATCTCTAGATAGGGTATTTATGTGGATCCAACAAAAAACTAAGTTATTAAATGTTTTCCGGGTCCAATAACGTAATCTAAGATCTGAGTTTTTCATGGATTGATGTATATTATCTATGTTTTGTGAATGATTTTCTACATTTATCAAATCCAATCACCAATTTGACTCATAAAAGAGTTATGTTTGTGTGGATAGGATAATGTGAAGTGAATTTTAGTGAGATCTATAGAATGTTATCTAGTAAAACTATGCTCAAACTGCCTTGCGGTGGAGAATGGATAGAGATCTAATTTGATGATTCCAAAATGGTGATGGGTTTTTCCCTCATGAAAATTGAAATAGTGATATATTATGTCTCACAAAAATAGGAAATTAATATGTTCCAAAGAGGATGGTTGGATATGATTAATGATTACGACCGCTCAACACATTACCACCATATGAAATAGAACACGGTGGTAAATGATTTGATTTGGAAAGACCATGATAGCGTATCAATGATGAGGATAACAAAAGATCTAATATTAATGGAATATCAAAGGTTGGATCTTGAAATTTTCAAGGATTGTGAGAAATCATATCTTTCTCAAATGAATGTTCATCATTATAAACAAGTGATGATTAATGAGGCATAACTGGAAGATGAAGAGGTACAAAAAAGGTGAGAAATGTCCTTGAATTAAACATTTAATATTATGTAACAATAAGGATTAAAAATACATGTTTTAATACTCCATGATTTGAATTAATGAAGTAGAAATTGAATGAAGCACATAGTTCATGACTCTCTATTCACCCTAGAAGCACAATGATATACATGGACATGGTTGAATATTTCTGGTTGGATGTCATGATATGATATGTTTATAAATGGTCTTTTAATGCTTGGTTTTTCATCATATTAATGTTGTGAGATAAATTTTTTAGGGGATTTTATTACTATTACCCATACAAAAATGAAAATGGGAAAACAACACTATGGACATTGTCACCGGACATCCAAAAACATCGAAACACAATAGTGTTATCTAGGTTATAATTGTTCTACATATGAAGTTGGAATAATTCATTTCTATTAGAGATGATTTTTCTCTAATAGAAACATCCCATGGTATATGTAACAGAAGTTATTTGATTTTGTGGAGTGCCATTTTACATTATATCTTATCAGGGTCTGAGGATTACCTAAATGTTCTAGCAACGTCAATAGTTGGATCTGGATATAGAGGTATGTTTTAGCAATTCTTATCATCCACATATATGAGGTTAGTCAGAGAGGAAAATTCATACTCTGGAATACTTGTTAAGAGAATTCTATATGGATTTCGATGGGGGTTGGGATGAACACCTACCAGTAGTGGAATTTTTATACAATAATATATTTCAATCCTGTATTCATATGTTCCTTATGAATCACTCTGTTGAATTAAGTGATTATATTCAACATTCTTGGATGAAGTTGGAGAAATAATATTATTAGAACCATACCGTATTTATGTAATAGTAATAGAGGTCATATATATTCAAAAACCCCTAGGAGAAGCTCAGTGTCGACAAAAAATGTTATGCTGATAAATGATGAAAATACCTTGAGTTTGAAGTGGGTGACAAGGTGTTTCCAGGAATATCTACCAAGAGCATAATAATGATATTTTGAATGTATATAACGCTTTTTTCCAAGGTATATTGATCTTCTTGAAATTCAGGATCATTTGGGAAGGTAGCCTATTAATTGGAGCTTCCACCAAATTTCTATCAATATGAAAAATGTGTTCCATGAATCCCTCCTATAATGTACATAAAAAATCATTGACATGAACTGGAATCATATGTCTTACCAAATGTTCATGAACATTCTTAAGAAAAAAACTTATATAGATTCTGGATCAAAGTGAAAATGATCTACAAAACAATGCCACTCACATGGTTAATTTTTTAGGTAGAACAACCAGTGTAAGGAACCTATGTGTGATCTTTAGGATATAATAATAGAAAGGTATCATCCTCTATTAGGTTCCATGTAAAGAATTTTGAGTTCAATAATTCAGATAATAGTTGGTATAATGTAACACATAGATGTTTTTTTTTGAAAACTTTTCTTTTAATAATATTAATTCTTCAGTATATTGCAATTCACAAATGCTAGTGATTAAATGAACCATGAGACACCCTTATTATAAAATAACCATTATAAGTTAACTCATTATGTTTGTGGGAACAATTATAACTAACTTTTGTAAAATTATGGTTTATTTATTATCTTCTATTTATTTAGTAAAAAATAAATCAATTAGATTTTTTTATATTTAAATGAATAAATTGAGAGATTTACTATTATTATGGAAATTATTGAGATATATATTTCATATAAATAATAAAATATTTTAAAATTTATCCAAAGGATATTATAGTTATAGTGTATGAATAAACCATATTTTATATATTAAAACCTATATTTTCAAAAAGAGTTATTTTACACCTTTGAATTGAATACCACTATTAAATTATGATTTTGGGACCTTAATAATTTTATATGACAACATAAACTTTTTTTTGGAAAAGTTATATAAAAATGTGATTTTGATGTTTTTTTTATTATATTAAAATTTTGATGATTCATAAAAATATAATAAAATTTAATTAAAAAATATATTTTATTGAAATAATTTTTGTGGTTTAATTATAATATTCTCATGTTTTAATGTATAAATATTGTATTTTTTTCATTCAATATAATTAATTTCATTATCATTAAATTTACATTGAATTTATATGTAAATAAATTTCAATATTTTGCTACGTTTTCTATTTTAAAACTAGTACACTCTTTTTGACAGTGGGATTATTTATAATTGAATTATTGAAACATATTTGTTTTGAATTTTAAAAAAAATATAATTTATTTTTTGATCTTGTATGTCCACCTTATGTAATTATATTAATTTTATTTTTGGCTATTATGAATTGTAACATCAACAATTTTTATTAATATGGTAAATGTGTAGAACTTGTAATTATGATTAAACAAACTATTATGAAATATCTCTAAAACATGTTCGAATCTTATTGAATGAGATATGCTCATCCACAAAAAATCTTTGTTTGAAAATTTGGAATATTTATGCCACTTGTGTGTGACCTAGACATTTATAATTTTTAATATTTTGTAAATGAACATATTTTATGAAAATATATCTTCATTAATAACATTTTCAATATTGTGATATATAAGTGATCACATATTATATAAATAGTTATTAAATAACTAACAATATTTCTTAAGTCATCGTAATTTATTTATAAGATTTATACATTAAAAGGTAAAATTTAATTATGACTAAATAATGATGGATTGATTTCTTTATTAGTGTATGATTCAAATAAATGAAAATATAAATATTAAAATAAATGTTATTTTACCAGCTTTCTATCATAAAAGATTTTTATATATGAATATGACCTATTATAATACTATTCAACTTTTCTGAATGATGATAAATCTCTATCTATATATTATTTAATTTCAATAAATTCAATACTGTAATAATTTTTATATTTGATTATTTTAAAAATTAGTAAATTATGAATTTTTTTCAAAACATAAAAATATTTTAAAATTAAAATAACACTATGATAAGGTCTAAATGGTCATTAAGGGTCCATTTATGGAATCTTTACCACATATAAGTTAAATTTATATCCTCTTAGTACATTAAATGTACTAAAGATAATTAAAATTAGAAGATAACAATTAAGGGTAATAGGAAATGATAAGGTTTAAAATAAAATCCATACATGTCTAATAATTTTTGGATGAGATTAATTTGAAAAATAATCATATTTACTTCTCAATATTTCAATTAAGAAGCATTTGGTTTAGAAAAATTAATATATTTATATTTTTTATTTTAATATTATCTAAAGGTTCCCATCACCACAATTATAAAACGGCACATCCTCCCTCACCTCTTCTCATAAATTTGATCCCTAAATGTGGTACATTCCCTTCTATTTTACCTTATAAACATAACTATTTACATTCTATAGGATTAGAGCTTCTTCAAAGACAAACCCTTTTACTGTAAAAAGAGATTTATGGGATGCACATCGAGGAAGAGGTAATCTCTTCTACTCATTCATTCAAACATCAATCTTCTTATACATCCTCTTGAGTAGTATTTTCATTATAATGTAAAAAAATCTGTATCGATCATATAATGATATTTAATAATATTTATAAAAAACCATATTCATCCTTCAATCAATCCTATGAAAAATGAAATAACCAAGCATGTGTAAATAAGGATTACTATCTCTATGCGTTGGTGTAATAATGTTTTCAACACCACCATTATTTGGGTCATTATATTGATGGTAATAATAAAAATATGTGATTATTATTACATGATACCAATTCGGAAATATTAAACCGCATCCAATTCAATATCATTCAAAAATAATGATAATGATATTGTTGCTCATTTGTACATACGACCAACCATCTCCACGATGCGATGCAGTTCATTCTACATATTATTCCTTAAAAATGATTATATAAATCATAGAAATGAATAGATATTGTATATAATATGTTAATATAA
This sequence comes from Viscum album, assembly GCA_963277665.1. Lineage (NCBI taxonomy): Eukaryota > Viridiplantae > Streptophyta > Magnoliopsida > Santalales > Viscaceae > Viscum > Viscum album. The sequence goes on along the minus strand of OY728143.1, from coordinate 938,819,849 downwards.
ATTTTTAATTATATATTTATTACCTTTGAATGATAACTAGAAATTATTCATCAAAATATGCAAATGAACAAAAAGGAGGTAATATCTGAATAACAAGTTACAATGAAATGATACTAACTTTAAAATGATAATACGATAAAATATAATATCATAAAAATGATTAGGAATATGGAATAAGTCAATTAAATTATTTAAATAATTTCAATGGTGGTTCAGATATATACGATGGATATTGGACCTAAGGTAAAAGATAATTTTGCAATCTCATTATTATCTGAGATTGTTTATTCATAAGTATTTACTGGGGTATTTTTATCACCCACATCTATCTTCCGTAATTATGTAATAATAAGTAGATTCTTATAAAAGAATTTATTTTTTATTATTATTTTTTGTTACTTTTTATTAAATTCAATGAAATTACTCTTTTGTCGTTTTAATTACAAGATCTTTTTTGAATTTATCCGAAAAAGTATGAGAATAATATTATTTTTACCAATATTTAATGAATGGATTTTTAGAAATTAATGACCACTTATTTCTATGAAGATTACATTACCTGTTTTCATGGTTAATTTCATGGAAATATTTTTCCTTTATATTTTCCTAGCATTTTGTGAAAAGAAAACATTTTATAATATGGCAATAAATTTTCTCCATTAATTATTTTCATGTGGTTTGAAAATACTATTATCCAAACATGATGACATTAATTAAGTAGGGTTATGTTTCTATCAATATTATTACTATTATTTGATTGTTTTGATGATGTAATTATATAAATGAAATTAATTTGTTTCTCGTGAGTGATGTTATGATGGAGTGATGTTTAAGAAGCCCATTTTATTCATTGGGGCATGCTAGGAGGAATGATTTATGTTTTTTGGGCTCATATAAGAATGATTTAATTATGTGATGGGTGAAATATATCATCCTTAAATTCATCGGTTAATCATTTATATCTCTTGAGATAGACATTAATGTTATGAAAAGTATATCTGGTTATGTAATTCAGGGATAGAACAATATGTAAACCTAGTTATGTAAATGGACTATGATATCTATAATGGTCATAGAAATGTGCCTTGAATAATATGAAATGATTATTTATGATTATATATATTCCAAAAAATCTCATGTATTTTGTTTTGGATTTTTTGATTACATTCATTTATTTCTATATACATTCATGATTTATAGAATGGCAAGATATCATGATCTTTCTTATGTAGGATAATATTATAAAATGTTATGCCATTTTCTCTTAAGATTATAATATGATTAGTATCTCCCATGTTTACCCTTACTGAGCATTTAAGAACAACCATTCATCTCATTCTTTTTCACATGTCATAAATAATAGTATTAAGGATGATATGAGAAAAAGGGGTCTAGTTATGACGAAATAAGGGTGATACAATGTAGATGCCTTATGAACCTGTTTATTATGATTCCTAGTTTCTAAAAACAGTATACCAATATAAACCTTATGTGTCATTGTTATATTTTTTAATTAATTTTATTCATCTTTAATGTTATATAAATGAATATAATGTATGGTGTGTCATTACAATTCACTTATATAACATATCATTGAACCAAAATCCAGGATCACAAAAACCAATGAATCTCACTTTCTCCTCCACTCTAACCTCTATAAAATGTGTAGAAACCCCAATATTTTTTATATAATGGAATATATATATTGAATGTATAGGGATTTAGTTAATTTATGTACAATAATTAAATATCTAATTTAATATTAATTAAGGAACCTACCAATGGTCGATATCATTCAAACACCCATTCCTAAAAAACTTATTTCATGCTTAGGGTAGACCAATCATTTTAAAATATAACAATGTTCTAAAATTTACAATTCAATGTCATAATTAATGGGAAAACATATTAAAGGAATCATTTTCACAATAATGAATTAATATATTTATTATTTTTGACATATCAATTTTAGGGTTCTATGAAACCAAAAACATATCCCCCTCTCTGAATAGAATTATAGATATATATATTTACATATGTATATTAAATAAAATAAACCAGTGATACTAGAACATTTATAGTTATTATGGAATTTCTAATTAATTAAAATTAAATTTTAGTAATCCGATTGTTGAGATCCATTAATCATATAATGAGACAGTAGACAAATAATGTTTTCAGGATTCATAGAGCTCCAATGATCACAATCTCCAACTGACACCCTCTGGATTCGTGATATGTATGCAGGGTATTGCAGCACACTATTAGATATCTGTAGCACATTAGATCTAATTTAATAATCTAGACAGATTAGAAGATGGAGAATACTATCTCGGCGTTGTAGGATATAAAAGGTAATATGACACTGCTTTCATTAGATCATTGGTACGACACAGATCATTAAATAATTTTTATTATAATAATATTAACCTCTCATTAATAGGTATTCACTCATTGAAGAAATATATAGAAGTTAATATCTATACTTATTAAGTTTGAATGTTATTTGAGAAATATTATTTCATGGATTATATATCATTAATAGAATAATGTATATGATAATTGGGGTTCGTGAGAAGGTGATGGTGGTAAAGGACTAATAGGAAACTATGGTATTCGGTAGAGGACTGTGTTAGAGTACATGGATAGAGAGAATGTTTATATATTGTTTACACATATAATATTTAGCAGAACAACTTCTGGGGGAAAAATATATCACCCTATATTTTTTTTCTTTTTACTATTGAAGTGTGTGCGAGAGGTGGAATACTCTTTGTAACTACATATATAAAAAAATAGTGTTCCTGATGTCTTTAACATACTCTTTTTTTACTGAGGAAATCACTATTATTTCCACATCATCGAACGAGGTAGTTTGATATAGTAAATCACAATGTTCATGGAATAATTTATTGATATTCTAAACTATCACAAGAATGTTTTTCAATGTCATTATATCCCCTTGTTTTGGGTTCAATGGTGGTATATCATTGTATATAAGATAAATAATAATATGAATCATAGATTCCCATCTAGTACCTAGTACAATTTTTTCTTTTATGTTCCTTTAATTTTATTATTACACAATTTTTTTGTTATTTGTATTTTGTTATAATATTTTTATATAAAAATTCATGATTATTTTTGAAGTATATTTTTGTGGGTGTTTGGTGGGGTCTTGATGATGGATCATTGATTTTTTAGTTGGGTTTTACACCTATATTTAGTAATCATTTGATATGTATAAAATTTAATAATCAATTTTAATTTAGCTGGTTAAAATTATATTGTAGGGCATTGAGAACCTTGATATAGGTTTTAGGATGGGATATATGGAGCAAGTGATATGTCATTAATTGTAGTTGGTGAATAAAATGATGAATTACAAATTAAAGGTCTAAAATGATTCATAGTTTAGTTTATATAATTTATTATAGAGTTTCATAAGGGTTTGAATAATGAAATGAAATTTAAATCACTACAGGAATGTTAGTGGTGTGGTTTTTTCTAGTTGTTCCAAAAAGGTTTCACATTAACAATGTATATATTTACAATGTTAAATTAAACTAGTTTTTGATCATTGTGATGTCTTTTTAGATCCTTCCATAAATTTCTATTATCATATCATCATTCCATTTAAAAATTAAGAAATTCCCATGTAAAATTGTGATCTCATAAATCATGTGCTATTTGGATCTACCTTTTGTTTCCAATGATTAAAATACATCAATATCATGTCATGCCATGTATTCATTCTCTAGTAGTTCTTCTATGTTCCTATAATTTGTTCATAATGGTTGTTTTGTGTTATTTGGGGGGGTCGTAATTTTTGTAAAAAAATTATGTATTTTAATTTAATTCAAGTATTCCTATTATAGTCATGGTATAAAGAAGAAGACCCTCATTCTTTTTATCATAAAAATAATTAAAAAAACCCAATTTAAGGTATATAATTTAGTTATCTCCATTTTATATTAAATTATTAGAATAGCGTGGATTTTTATTTTATTTTCATGAGTTTTTTTATATGAAATAACAATGAAATTAAATCACACTATACAAGTTTAAATGTACTTTTATGATACTCATGTGGTTACCAAAATTAATTGAGAGTGATTTTATATTGATATTTTTACTATATTTTAATTGAAGGTGTATTCCTTTTAGTAATGATATAATTTGATAATACCATTAATAATTTTAACAAATTAAATTCAATAAATGAAAATTCTAAGTCATATACGCATATTTTATTCCTGGTTTGTTATGTGCTACATGGTGGCTTGGGTTGTATTAATTGGGGGCCATTATTTTTTTTTTGCCTATTGGTAAATGTTATCTTTAGTTTTATAAAACTGTTTTGGATGATGTTGAATAGAAATTTGGTCTCCTAGATTATATATGATAACAATTTATTATTAATGATGATACCCATATATTTAGTTATGTATAAACAATTAATTGGTGTGAAATTATACAAATAAATAAATATATATATTATTGTTGATTTTCACTAAATTAAAATTTTAATGGAGAACCTGTACTATCGAAATTTGTTTCATTAATGTGTTTTGTTGTACTAAATTAGATACCAAACATTGTTGCACAATATATATGTTGTTTTCTTATAATGGTTTTGGTGGTGTTTCCTTTGTGGATCAAAAGGTCAGGGATTATTTGGTAGTGTTATGGACCAATAATTTATGATGTCTTCTTATAACCCACACAGTAGTCATGTAATAGAAATTACACTGAGGGACAAGGGAGGTATTTTCCCTTACTATCCATGATATGGAGTATACATAAGTATTTATACCTCTCTCTATTTTCCACCAATGAGTTGTATCATCATGTGACACGAGCTTTACATTATGAGATATACAGTGGGGGTCAATCGTTGTGTGGGGGGATGATGATGATACTCTATGTGTTCGTGATACTCTAATTAACTTTTTCATGATGAAAGATTTCTGTTTAATTCTATAATATGTGATATGATTTTGGTGTAGAAAATTTGATACATTTGGTATAATCACAGAAGGTTGTTAATGATATGGGAGAAAGGGTTTTATTCTCATTTGTTTAGAGTGGGGAATCAACAGATATTAGATGATGTGTTCCTTATAAATATTCATATGATATAATTATAATACTCATAGTTCAATTATAAGTGAGTAAAAAATGTTGATGTTGAAGGACATGTTTACTAATGTATGATTATTTTATTTGTATTGTTTTTTCATCAAGAAAATTATATTCATTTTTATTCACATTAATAAGTGTTGTTTTGTATGATCATAAAAATTACATGTTTTATTCTCACCATATTTTTATATAATCTAATTTATATGTATTCATGAGTTATTTTGGGATGAATTTTTCTAGTTATTCATGGAATATTTTATTTCTGTGGTTACATCTAGTGGATTTTCTTTTGGAATTTCATTATTTTAGAGGTTTGTATCATATTTATTATTATATGTGTTGGATTTTTTTTTATGGGATTTGGGATAATTTATATGAAAATATAATTTATTTTTACATGTATTTATTTTCTCATCTTGGTTAATCATGGTTAATGCCTCCCATTTGATTGTCATATACCATTAGTAGAAGTCTTGGGCTCATGGAATAGAGGATGATGTTACTGATTGTAACTTCTTTTCAAAACTTTTAAAATATGGGGTACTAGTGGTGTGTTGTGTCATGATAACTAGACCAAAGGTATAAAAAATATAAAACGATTAAAAATAGAATAATAATTTAATGTATTAAAAATCAGTTAGTTGGTAAAAAACGTTATATGAGAATCTTTAAAATTTAAATTTATATAAATATGTTTTTTATATAAATTAATTATAGATATATAATTATTACACATTATATCAGATCATCCAATGATAAGATATAATATATTGTAAAGAGTCACATATCCTTTTCCCATTAATGATATACATGTTATAGGTTCAACAAAATTGTTTATTTGTGTAGTGTATATTCATATCAATTGATATATACTAAAAAATTCATGTAAAAAATCACATTTATTTCTTTTAAAGAGGATGCTACAAAGAAAAAATACCAGAGCACAAATTTTTAAAAATAAATAGATTAGATTAGTCTAAAAGATGGAAACAAATTACAATATTTATCACAAAGAGGGAGATGATCAACAGGGAGATCATTGATCCAGGTAATGTCTTGATTTACTTTCTTGTTAGCATAGACATCAATAAATGTATTTTTTTCAATATACAATTAGAACATTTCCACACTATGAATATTGTATTAAAATTGAGTCTTGACATATGAAATGATATTCTATGAATACTTATGTTCCAAATTTTTATCCCATAACTCTATCATTTAATATATTCCAATGCTATTTTTTGAGATTATCATTGTTGTGTCATGTGTCCAAACCCATATGAATCTCTTCCCATATCCATGAAAATCCTTTTATATGATTCATCATTCATGAACTATGTTAAATTTGGTATATATTTAGTATTTAGTATTCATTAATAATGATTATATTCTTATACTTTCTTATTCACCACATTATCTATTTTAATTTCTATTTTCACCTGTTACATTTTCCACAACTAAGCATATAAGCTCATATGTTTCTTATGTTCTCACTCCACATGAATTGTAAAGTGGTATTATGTGTAATATATTTAAAATAGTATCATGTTTTAATATTATTTTAATGACTTTTTTATAATAATTTTTGTATGTAACTATTCAACAATGAAACAAAACATATTGGCTCTATGGTGTCTTATTTTATTAGATATAATGAATATTAAACTAAAATAACATAATATATAGGTATATTTTATTTGATAAATATTAGTTGGCTACAAATAATGGTTATATAATATTTGGGGACTATATTTGAAGAATAAGTGTATTGATCATAAAAATAATTAATGATTACATATGTACGATGTAAAAAACAAGTATTTTATAAATAATTGATGGTGTGATTATTTTATAGAAAAAGTTATTTATTTATTTTATAATATTATTTCATACATTAGTTAATATTTACTTATACTCAACATATTGTCTTTGGTGTGAATTCATTGGATTTTATAAGAATAAATTTTTATCAATGCATGTTTTTATCATCAAATGTTAATGTAAAATCAACACATTGAATAAATAATATCCTTCTACATAAAATTAATGAAATATACCATCAAAAATGAGGGGATCAATATATATCAATGGTTGGCCATGATTTAGGATATTATGAATGAATGGTTAAATTAGATTATTTATCCAAGTTATCTATCTATAGATTATATTTAAAATATTAATTATGTAATGCATAATAATTTCTCTAATAACAGCATATATTTAATTAGTTTTTTCTATAACAAATTCCATGATCAATTAAGAAGTATTATTTATTAGATAAATTATCATATATTATTAAATAATTAATGATCAGGAATTTAATATGAGGATTGTACATAGGACCATGATAAAATAGTAACTGTATTTGAAATTTCACATATGCGAAATCATAAAATTGAAAGAGTCATTATAGGGTAACATAACAAAAATAAATGGTATATAATGGATCCTTATATGATATCAAGAAATAATTAATCTCGTAGACCAACCATAGATATAGTGTTCAATATATTTTTCTAATTGGATGGAAACAACATCTAATTTTTTAGAAACATTATAAGTCATTCAAAACAACTAACTATATCAACCCAAATGGGAGGATCAATCCTTTTATATATGATTATGATAATTATTTCATGTTTCTCAATAAAATTAGGTTTATAAGACTTATAATCCAATAACCATTTAGTGGGGAAGGGTTTTTGATATACATTGTCACATGTAACAATTTATTATGTAACATCCTCATGAAAAATGAATTGTTGGTACCTTATGCGACTCTTTAATTAATGGGTCATGAGAAAAATTATATAAAGTATTATTTAAATATTGTGGTGGTAATATTTGAATTATTTATATAGCTGAATTAGCTATATTATTAAATGTTTTATATATATTTATCCTATGACCATAATTTTTTTATATAGAACGATTGAGTTGAACATACACAAAACAAAGTGGTGAGATTTGATGATATATTATTTATTTTATATACATTATCAGACTATGAGGAAAAATAGGATAGAAAATACATTGATTAGACAAGATTACACTTTGTTATCCATGAGGTTTATTTAATGAAAACCAATACATATTGATTTCAAAAACGCATACATAATAATTATATGGGAGAGGAATCTATCATATCTAACTAAAATACATACTCAAAGAATAATCCATGTTATGATCAATTAATAAAAATAATGGGTTATAGATAAATAGAATATGTTAATTAATATTATATTTTTCATCCTAGATATTCATGTAATTATTTTATGATGGAAATATAATGCCTCAACAAATTATCAAAAATTTAATTATGAGGGATAATGTATTTTATAAAGATCATTTATATCAATTAATCATTCATGTTAAAACCTATACATAGATCAGTGGGAGAATTACTAGTGGTATTAAATTTCAATTATAATTACTACGTTGATATCTTGATACTTTTTTACAAATTATTTATAGGTAAATGTAAATATTACAAGCGGATAATAAACCATTTCCCATACATGAAAGGTAATTGAAGAAAAACACATTGTTTTTTATTCATTGAAAAAACCTAATAATTATTAAGGTTTTAATTACAATTATATTCTTATATCATTATTCAAAAATTTTGAAAATTCAAATTAAATAATTGATGATTTATCAGTCAATCAAAATGGCATGATAAAAAATATTAATCTAAATGTTTTCATTTATTACCACTTTCTACATTATCTAATAGAAAATGGTTAATGACTTTGGTATTTTGGAAAAATAAATAATTCTTTTATAAAATATCATGCATCAGTACAACATATCAACATCTAATACATAATAAATATAAAATGGATATTTTTAGTTTGGACGGAGCATGAGTGGTAACGACATTATTCATATATCCAAAATCATAGGTTTAGAATTCCTTAATAAACCTTGGGAGATTTATGATTCTGATTGTAATACAAGATTTATGTAGGATAGAAGAGATAGTGTAAAGATGATATAGGCATGACATTGCATTGTGTCTTTTGGACATGTTTGGGCCAACATGTCATTTATTCTTCTACCTATATGAATTTTCTTCCCATACAAAGATATGAATAATAATTTTCATTCATAATAAAAAGAGACAACATCCCAAAATAAAATAAAAAAATAAAAGGAAAATTAAAATATTTGTTGACATATTAAGGCCCCACTTGATGATATTCCATAAGGTTAAGAACAACACCTATATCAAAAAGTGTTCTAATATAACAACACATTACATTATAGAATTCAAATGTAACTATATGAGGATAATTATTTATAATATGGGTATAACTCAAACATGTCAGTATGGAGTTGAGGGGGGCATGGATATAATACTATATCATACTCTTGGGATTCCATTTGATATTCAAACAACTTTCTCAGACATTAAATTTGCAAAATGTTGATAAAAGAGAAATACAAGTAATTTTTAGTGAGTAATTGAATTTAATATTAGTGATATGGTATTGTATTTATTGAAATCATATAAAAGTGGTATCATATTCAAGAACAAATAAATCCATTGAACTGAGTATATTTTCATCTTCAAAATCATAGAACATTCAAGAATACCTATTAACATCATGAACATCCACATAACCTATCTAATGAGAAATATTTTTTTTTCATATATTTAATTGGAAGAATTATATTCCTTTCTCGTCGCATGTAAAAAAAACTATGATATTATCATTGGAAGTTGATCCATCAGATAAGAAACAATCAATTAAAACATTGAATCAATTAGATAAATTATAATGTAACAAGACTACACACCTAGGTATTTTTATCTTGAGTAATCATATCATTTATGAACCATTATATGACCATAAATATGATATGTGTGAAAATTATTCATTTTTTTATATAGTAACTATATTTTTAGTGTGATATTTACTAAGGTGTTTGAATGTAATACCAAATGATTTTTTTATTTCGATTTGACCATGTAATATTTTTACAAGATTTTAATAAAAATTTAAACTATTGTAAATTGGAAAATTATAACATCATTATGGTATAATATTATAATAAATAATGAAATAAATTTTGAAATATCTATATGAAACATAATTTTTATAATTACTATTTTAATTAACAAACAGGATAATAAAACCTGCACAATGGATAATTTATTATCATATTGATTTTCCATGAATTTCAAAAAAAAATTCAATTATAGAAATATTAACACAAATTTTATAATATAATAATAAAATATTCATTGATATTTGAGAATTTTATGTATGATCGTAATGATATATATCTGGTTATATATTATATTGTTAAATTACTTTTATATATTGGGTCAATATAAATATAGTCATTGGTTTTATAACTAAGGGATATAAGCTAATTCCACATAATTGTATTCAATATTTTAAAAAAAATTATTTAATTATTATTAAGAATATTGAAAAATATAATATATATATATATATATATATCAAGGATTGAGATAATATAGGATAATACAATAAAATTATTAATTATATAATCATATAATGGACGAATGTTTTTATTAGTAGTATATAATTATTTTATGTTAATATAATATTAAAATAAATGTTCGTATTATAATTCATAAAAATAATTTAATGGTTAAAATATATATAATTGAATGTGATTAAAATAATTATTTTTTATCATTATCTATCAATGATTTTTTTTATGTTAATATTAATAAATTATGTTAACTAGTTTTCAAGAATTTTTAACATAAAATTTGACATTTTTAGGGATTTAATATATATTAATAGTATCTTAAATTTTTTTCATTGTAAAAAAAGATTACTAAATCAAAATGATAAAATATTTTTTTTTCCTTCAAAATAGTATTTAATATATTTTATACTTTAATAATAAAGTAAAATATAAATTATTATAAAATTAAATAGATTTCTTGGATTTTTAATTAATGATAAATAGAATAAAATTATATAATATGGTTTAGAATATATTATAATCAGACATATAATTATCCTGGTAAGAATAAAATAAGTAAATATTCTATAAAAGTGATAAAAATAACAAAGATCTTATTTTATAAAATAAATTTGTTAAAAATTCATTTAATTATGAATGTTTTATATATTTGATTAATTAATAAACACCACCCATGGAATTTATCCCCTAATTAACCCAATCCTTTAATAATTAAATCATTATCCTTCACCTATGTGACAATTCAAAAGAAATGACCCTCATTTTAATCAATGAATATATGTTTTTTCAAACGAAAATTAAACAAACTAAGTGGATTATTTTTATAATAAATCAAATAATTATTACCTTTCAAAATTTCATATTCTTTTCTTGGTATCCATTATTTTAAATAAATGTTCATAAGTCAACCATTCCAAATCAACATTATGCAAGTATTGAATTTGTCAATGTTATATTGAGTCATATATCATTCCATTAATTTAAATTACCTTACACACTATTCTTAAATCTTGTTGTCCCTAGAAATTATATAATATTGAAATCCTAATGATTTTTGAAAATCTATATTACATAAATAATACTATAAGTTCATAATTTTTAATCAATAATAACTTGTTCTTATTTGTTGGATTCTTTATCATTCTATATGATTGATGATATAACATTATCAACATGAATGATTATGAAATTATAAATACTAGTAAATTGATGAAATGATTAAGAATTAATTATTTTTAATAATTAATGAATGAAACTATATATATATATATATTATTTATTTATATCAATTTGTACTAATGAATCCAAATTCCCAATAAAAGTGATGTTAACCATTATTTATGAATTGTCACTCTGACATTCGTAAAATGATGATGTAAAATAAAAAATATAAAAACAATCATATTTTACCATTATGGTTATTATTTATTGGATTAATATATGGTCAATGTTCATGGATTGGAAAACCCACTCCTAAGATATCCTAGATCAAATGTGACAACTAACTATTAGATATTTATTTATAAGATGAATTATTATGAAACATGTAATAATAAAATATATATTAAGGTTATCATGTAGTATAAATATTAATAATGTTTTTATGTCAATTTACTATTATTCACTATAGATTTTACCATATTAATTATATAAATTTAATGAACTATTTCACTAAAAATTCATTCCCATTATCATTTATGTTTTGAGTGTAAACAATTTGGACAAATCATTAACATATTACACCCTATTACACCTCATCTAAAAAAAATTTTCCCCACAACACAAGCTATTTATTAGAACATAAAAGGTCATAAATGTGTTTGATAAATTCTATATACATGATATGATTATAACTACAACATACGTTTTACATTAAATCATCACCATGGGAAATAGAATCCCATTAAAGTGTTGAGATTTTATTCTCTATTGGGGAAAACATATGTCATAACAATCAATGAACATAATTGGGAATAAGATGTTGATATGGGTATAATCAGTAAAATTAAGTGAGTAGTAAAATAAAAATCCTATATCATTAATCATGGAAAAATGTATGGAATATTATGTTAAGTCAAAAGACTTCTTTTGACTTCTACATCATGTTTTGGAAATCACAATATATTCTATCTTATGTTTGTAAATTGCAAATTGACTTTTATCATGTTTATCATATCGTACAATGTCAATCGTACCATACTGACTCTGTCAATCGTATCGTACTAACTCTGTCAATCGTACCATACTGACTCTGTCAATCGTATCGTACTGACTCTGATATTCAGATGTTCATTATTTTTTTGGTACTTAGTCAAAAACACTCATTACATATGAATTGTACTCATGTTTTTCATTTCTATATATCTCTTGTCCTAACAAAACGATGTCGTTGAGTTAGTTACAAACTAATCAAAACGATTTCGTGCTTTCTCTTTCAATATGACCGTTGGAGGCAATATGACCGTTGGAACCCAAGGCCTATAAATAGGAGGTCATTTGATGCTGAGAGAACAACGATGAACAAAGAGAACGAATGAAGAGACTCTGTGAACTACAAAGATTCTAGAGAGAGACATTATGACTTCTCTCATCTGCCTTGTGCGTCCGATCATCGTATCGAGGGCTTTCAAGTAATTGAAAGACAGAGGTGCCGATTACCTGCAAAATCGAGGGCTGCCGGGGATAGGCAGACAGACGTGCCGATCATCGTATCGAGGGCTGCTGGGGATAGGCAGACAGACGTGCCGATGATCGTATCGAGGGCTGTCGTGGATATGCAGACAGACGTGTCGATCATCGTATCGAGGGATCACCAAGGTGTTGGTGAGACAGACCTTTTATCCTAGATGAAAGGATAACCCTTCTCTTTGGGTTAAAAGAATTGTATTACTTTTACATTTCCGCTGTTACTTGTATTAGAAAGGGATTTGTATTGTTTCCTTTCTTCTTTACATATTCAATTGTAATTGTTTCAATTACAATCATTCTATTACTTTTTGTATTGATTGATTCTATACGCTTTAAGGTAGAATTATTCATCTTTTTGTATGACTCTGATTGTTGTGTTCACCTTGAATACAATTGTTTTACTTTACATTAGTATTACAATACATCATACCTTTTACATTCAATACAATTGTGGGTGTTTGTATTTGTATTAGTTAAAGATCATTTAAACTAATCTCTTTATTGCTAAAGCTCAAAGGTTTTTTAAACCTACAATTCACCCCCCCCCTCTTGTATTGTTTCATCTAATAGACATATACAATTACTATTAGATCCAACAATTGGTATCAGAGGAGGTTTTCCACTGATTAGTATTACTAGCTTTATTTCTTATTACTATCTTGAATACCTACTACACTAACGTGTGGAGTGGAAAAGTTGTTTTTTTGTACTAAATGGCAGCAATGAGTATTGGATCAATAGATAATCTAAATCCTTCTAGACAACCAATATTTGATGGGAATGATTATGAGTATTGGAGAGATCATATGAAGACTTTCGTTATCAACACTAGTGTAGACAATTTTATTATGCTTACTGGGGGTTACAAAATTCATGACAAAGAAGTTAGTACTTTCACCAACCAAGAGAAGCAAGATTATCAACTAAATTACAGGGTATGCAATACTTTATTATGCTCTATGACCAGGAATATATATAGTCAGATATCTTCATGTGATGCAGCCAACTGTATTTGGAAGAAATTAGAAGTTACTCATTTTGGAACATCCAAGGTTATAGAAACAAGGAGAGGAATGCTTCGAGCAGAGTATCATGGATTTGTTTTTCCTTATAGAGAGCCAGTATGTAAAGTGCAACAAAGGTTTATGACAATTGTCAACAGCTTACAATCTATGGGAGAAAAAGGTCTTGATGATGAAGCTCATGTTGATAATATTATAGATATTATTCCAAATGAATGGGAGTCAAAAAGAACAGCTATTGATGAGAATAGAAAAGTTTCCCAGATTACTCTTGATGAACTTTTTGGAACTCTTCTACAGCATGAGACAAGAATGAAGAGAGATTCTGATTTCAACAAGAAGAAGAATGGGAATGGAAGTGTAGCTTTTTCATCTAAAGCTAAAACACCTGAAATGAATACAAGGTCTAAATCCAAGAAAGTTGTTATATCTGATTCAAGTGACTGTAATCTTCCGGATAATGAGTTAGCCAATCTTGCTCGAAGGATGAACAATATTGTGGGAAAGAAAGATTTTCAGTATAGATTCAAAAAGAAAGATAGGAAAGATTCAAAGATAACTTTTTATGAATGCAAGAAAGCAAGACATATAAGGTCGGATTGTCCTTTACTGAAGAGGAAAGATAGAAAGGAGAAACACTCTGAAAGAAACAAGAAAAGGTTTTATAATACAAAGAAAGGCTTGAAATCAAATGATACATGGAGTGAAAGTGGTAGTGATTCCTCAGATGATTCTTCAGAATATGAGACATCGGGACAAAGAAATATTGGTCTTCTAGCCAGACTACCAATTGAAGATCATTGTCTCATGGCTAAGGTACATAATGCTGAAGATGTTACAAATGTCTATTTAAATGTAAATTATATTGATAATAGATATTATGAATCTTCAAATGATGAATCCTCATCTTCAGAAGATGATACATTACCTTCTTTTGAAGAGGTATCTAGATTTGCTATGTTACTTGAAAATAAAAATTCTAAACTCAAAAAGAGATTTGAAAAGGCAAATTCTAGAATTTCAATTTTGACTAAAGAAGTATCAGATCTTTCTATAGATCTTGATGTGAAAACTTCAGATTTTGAAAGTATTTTAAAAACCCTTGAGAAAGTTAAATCTAATAAGGATAAACTTTCTAAGGATCTTGAAACTATAATTTCAAAGAAAAATATTTTAGAGTCTAACTCTAGTTCAAATTCAAATGTTTTAGAAAATAAGAATTTGGTTTTAAAACTAAAGTCAGAAATTTTATCATTGAAAGAGTGTTTGTCAAACATTACTCATGGAAAAAAACTTTGATAGGATGTATTCTCAAATAAGACCTTTGAGAAATCGATCTGGTCTTGGTTATACTTATTCCAAACCTGTTTTTAGCAATAAATATTTTGTTCCTCAAAAAACCATTTTCTGGTCCAAGTGTCTATGTGGTGGACATTGGATAATAGATTGTTCTCTTAACAAAACTCAATCTTTAGGATTTCATAAATCTCATTTTGAAAAACAAATGTGGATTCCTAAAATTCTTTTATCTAACTCTTCTGGATCCAAACAAGTTTGGATTCCGAAAATCTAATTGTTTCTTTTTCAGGAAAACGAGAAGTGTATCAATAAGAACATTTGGTTCCTGGATAGTGGTTGTTCTCGACATATGACTGGAAAAAATATTTCTTTTAAAAGGTTATCAAAACAAAAGGAGGAAAAGTTACCTTCGGAGATAATGCTCAAGGAAAGATTATTGGTATAGGTAATATCATTTTTCTTGGAAATGATCTTATTTCAAATGTTTTGTTTGTTAAAGGTCTTAGGCACAATCTCATCAGCATAAGTCAATTATGTGATGAAGGTTACCTTGTGAATTTTAGAAAAGATAAGTGTCTAGTTCACAATTCCAAGGATGAGTTCATTCTATCTGCCCATAGGCAAGATAATGTTTACACTATTAACTTAGAAGACCTTAGGAACCAAAACTTACCTTGTTTAAGTGTAATAGAAGACCAATCGTGGCTATGACATAGGAGACTAGGACACTGTAATTTGAGAAACCTAAGTAAACTCTCAATGAAAGGACTTGTAAAAGGGATACCGGATCTTAGATATTATTCTTCAAAAGTCTGTGATCCCTGTCAATTTCGAAAGCAACATAAAACTAGCTTTAAATAAATTAATGAAGTTTCAACTTCTAATTCATTATAGCTTGTGCATATGGATCTGTTTGGTCCTTCACAATCTGGAAGCATTGGAGGCAAATACTATGTATTTGTTTTAGTTGATGACTTTACTAGATTTACATGGGTATACTTTCTCACAAAGAAATCTGAAGCCTTTTCCTATTTAATAACTTTTAGATCCCAAGTTAAAAATGAGAAAAACCTACCATTGATAACTATTCATAGTGATCATGGTGGTGAATTTAAAAATTCAGATTTTGAAACTTTTTGTAGTAAGAACGGTATTACTCACAATTTCTTAGCTCCAAGAACTCCTCAGAAAAATGGTGTTGTTGAAAGAAGAAATCGTATTATTCAAGAAATTACTCGAACCATGTTGATTCAATACTCAATTGCTAAGCACTTTTGGGCTGAAGCTGTTAGTAATACCTGTTATACTATAAATCGTGTTTTAACTAGACCATTTCTTAATAAAACCCCTTATGAGTTATGGACTGGCCGAAAACCTAAAGTTTCATACTTCAAAGTTTTTGGATGCAAAGTATTCATTCTTAATACAAAAGATAATCTACACAAATTTCCACCAAAATCTGATGAAGGAATCTTTCTAGGCTATTCTACAATCTCTAAGGCTTATAGGGTTTTCAATAAAAACACTTGTACTATTGAGGAAACAGTACAAGTAAAATTCGATGAAACTGATCCTTTTGTTTTCAACCAACCCAATCCTACATCCTCGGATGTGTTTTCTAAAAATGTCTATCAACCTTTATTAGAAGAACACTCTGATAAGGAAAATGTTCAAGAAAGTATTACTGAAACATTTACCACAGAAGATTTTCTACCATATGTTGATGAACGGGTTTTACAAAACCCAAATCATTTGTTTCTTAGGAATCATCCCAGTGATAACATTATTGGTGATATAAATCAACCTGTAAGGACATGAAATTCCTTAAGAAATGAAATAGAACATCTTGCATTTCTTTCCCAATTTGAACCTAAAAGTCCAAGTGAGGCCTTTGGTGATGATGATTGGATCAAAGCAATGCAAGATGAACTAAATGAATTTAAAAGGAATCAAGTCTGGACTTTAGTTGAAAGACCTAAAGAAACAACTGTTATTGGTGTAAAATGGGTTTTCAGAAACAATTGTGATGAAAATGGAATCATTGTAAGAAATAAAGCAAGACTTGTTTCTAAAAGCTATAATCAACAAGAGGGAATAGACTATGAAGAAACATATTCTCCTATAGCTATACTTGAATCTATTCGTATTTTATTAGCCTTCGCAGCATATTTCAATTTCAAACTATTTCAAATGGATGTCAAATGTTCTTTTCTAAATGGTTTTGTTCAATAAGAATTTTTTGTATAACAACCTCCTTGTTTTCAAGACCCAAAACATCCTGATCATTTTTTTAAACTTACCAAGGCTCTATATGGTCTTAAACAAGCCCCTATTTATGGTATGATAGACTTATTGGATTTCTTTTACAAAACAATTCTACAAAAGGTACAGCAGATCCAACTCTTTTTATCAAAATGGAAAACAAAAATGTTTTGATTGTCCAAATCTATGTTGATGACATCATATTTGGATCAACTCAGAAATCTTTAACTGATTATTTTGCAAAATTAATGAAATCTGAGTTTGAAATGAGTATGATGGGTGAGTTAACATTCTTTCTAGGTTTTCAAATTTCTAAAAAACCAGAAGGAATTATATATCTCAACAAAAGTATATTAAATATTTACTCAAAAAGTATGGATTTGACAAAACTAAAAGTATTAGCACCCCAATTGGTACCTCAGATACTCTTGATCTTGATGAAACTAGGAAACCAGTAGATCAAAAAAAATTAGAGGTATGATAGGGAGTTTGATATACTTGACAGCTAGTCAACCCGACTTGATGTTTTCTGTATGATTATGTGCAAGGTATCAATCTAATCCAAAAGAGTCTCACTTAAAAATCGTAAAGAGAATATTTCGGTATTTAAAAGACACTATAGATTTAGGTCTTTTCTACTCTTCTGGAAATGATTTTGTTTTAAAAAGATTTTCAGATGCTGAATTTGGTTGTTATAGAATGGATAGAAAAAGTACATCTGGAACATGTCATTTCTTAGGAGACTCTTTGGTTTCTTGGTCCTGCAAGAAACAACACACAGTAGCACTCTCCACTGCTGAAGCTGAATCTGTAGCAGCTGAAAGTTGCTGTGCTCAAGTATTGTGGATGCAGCACACACTCACTGACTATGGTTTGAGTTTCTCCAAAACTCAAATTCTTTGTGATAATACAATTTCCATAGCTCTTAGTAAAAACCCAGCACATCACTCTCGTGCAAAACACATAGATGTTAGGCATCACTTTCTTAGGGATCACACACAAAAAGGAGATATTATTTTACAATTCATCGGAATGCAGGAACAACTTGCTGACATTTTTACAAAACCATTACCTTCCAATATATTTGAATATATAAAACAAAAGCTATAAATGATTACATTAATGTAATCATTCATATCTACTTCCTGTTTTACATCCCTCCTAATAGTAAGAAACTCCTCGTAGAAAGGGGGAGGACATTTCTTTCTGTTTTTATGTTTCTTTTTATCTTATGTTCTTTATCTATTTACTCTTTGGATTGTTCATTCTTTTTTCCCTTCTGTTTATCATATTGACAGTTTTATCGTTTCGTTCATTTTTCCTGTTTATCGTATTGACAGTTTTATAGTATCATTTACTATCGACCGATAATGGTATTGAAATTCTTTTCCATCGTATCAATCAATCTTGGTATTGAATCAACTGATGATGGTATTGAAATTCTTTTCCATCGTATCAATAGTATTGAATCGACCGATGATGGTATTGAAATTCTTTTCCATCGTACCAATCAATCAATAGTATTGAATCGACCGATGATAGTATTGAAATTCTTTTCCATCGTATAAATAGTATTGAACCGACCGATGATGGTATTGAAATTCTTTTCCATCATACCAATCAATCAATAGTATTGAATCGACCGATGATAGTATTGAAATTATTTTCCATCGTATCAATCAATATTGGTATTGAATCGACCGATGATGGTATTGCGATTGATGTCCATCGTAATGTCAGTTCAAGGTAATGAGACTGATTTCCATTGTACTGTCAGTTCATGGTAACAAGATTGTTTTCCATCGTATTGTCAGTTCATGGTAACAAGATTGTTTTCTATCGTACGGTCAGTTCATAGTAATGACTTTGTTTTCCATCAGCATGATGATTTTTTTTCTTTCGTTTGTATTTTCTTTTAATTTCTATCAAAACCAACAATTACCATATGTTCTCCGATAGGTGTTTTCTTTCCATTTTTTATGTTTTATTATTGTTTTAATCCTAACCATTGATCCGTTTTTCTCTAATATTGACCGTATAAGATCAACGGTCACCTTTTTATCGCCTATAAATAGTCCCCCTCCCCTCCCCAAACCCACATTGGTTTTTCCGGATTTCAGGCGAAGCTCTGCTCCGCCAGCTATAAATCATCGTACGATCTTCTCATCGGCAGAACCTTTATGTCTCAATCCTCTGCTAATACTCCCGCCGAAATGTATTCAAAGACTGTTTCAGAAAAAGACTTTAACAAATAAATGTTAGTATCTCGAGACTTTTTCGATACGTACGATTCTACAATCAGGAGGATCATTTTTTTTCAAGGATGGGAACATCTGTGTGTTGAAAATCCTGATTCTCAAGATCCGATTCTTTTTTATGAAGTTTGTCAGTTTTATAAAACTGTTTCTTTCGACAAAGACATGACTATAAACTTTGTTGTGTACGACAGAAAATTGTCTATGTCTGTGAAACAAGCGGCACATTTTCTGAATGTTTCTGTAGAAGGGGATTCTTTTTGTCCATCGCATAAACTACCAGAGGAAGTTGGTACGTTTAATAGAGAACGTGCTGAAAAGACTTTGTTTGTTATTAATGAAGAAAAGAGAAAAGTGTCTCATCTTTCTCCAGACAATCGTTTTGTAACATTATGGATGCAAGGTTTTCTTATCCCAAGGAAAGGGGATAGAGAAACTCTTAAAGTTTCTGATATCTTTATGCTTGATTATCTTGTGAATATGAGAAAAGTAAATCTCATGGGATATGTTTTTGAAACCATTAAGAATGTCAAGACAGGATGGATTAAGTCCCAGATGATTATATATCCAGCTATCCTTACGAAGTTCATTCTTGAAAGTATGATGTTTTGTAATATTCCATTGAAAAGAAACCCCATGGATTTGAAGCCCTCATGGATTAGTAAGAGTACGATGAAAAATCTGAATGTTTGTTTTGATCCGAATTCAAAACTTTTTTTCAGAGATGTAGAAGCTGAATTGGCTCAGAATCAATCGACATCTATGCCAGCCAAAGACATTCAATCTACAGGTATTACTCAAAAGTCGGATCCGCAGACTAGTTCAAAGCCGAAGAAGAATCCAATGAACAGTAAGGAGGTTGTAGCCAAATGGAGAAAGGATAAGGAATAGAGAAAGGAAGGTGATCTGAAGTTTGTTCTTGATCCTGCTGAGGCTTTTGCAGAATGAGTAAGGGTAGAAGAAAACCTTTAGGATGAAAAGAAGAAGAAGGCTCTTTTGAAAAGAAAGGCTCAGAACTTTGATGTCTCTAATGTCTTGAAAGCGGTTGAGGATGCTAGTGCCCAACTAACATAAGAAGTGCACCAAGAGCCCATCGTACAAAGTTTCCCTGAGAAAGGAAAACATAAACAAGTAATGGATGAAATAGAAGAAGAAGAAGAAGGAGACATTCCTTTAGAATTTCTTCAAAGTTCAAAAAAGAGTATAGAGGAATCGGTTGAAAAGCTGAGTGAAGGTGTTCAACAAACTCCTCATGCTGATCAAGCTCGATCTCTGGATAGAATGTCATCTCAAGAAAAGAAAGGTGCTCAATCTTCTCATTCTGATAATGTTGTTGTCATTAGTGACAAAGTGGAAGAAGATAGAAAACAGAAAGAAAAAGAAAAAGGGAAACAGCCACTTGTTGACTCAAGCAGATCATATGAACTAGCATCGTACGATGAAGATACTGATTCAGAACATACAATCTCTCTTAAGAAAAGTGATTACATTGTTCATGTTTTGAGAAGGGTTGAGAAGACTATTCCCTATTTCCCGAGGCTGGAAGGGAAGATTGATTTTATCACTGACAATCAAAAGAAGAAGTTTGGATCTGTGAAAGAATTAAGGAAGAAAGTTTTGTCAGTAGAAGATGATTTAAAAGTTCTATTAGAAAGTTCGGTTCCTCATAAGAAGGCATGCAATAAAATGACCAAGTGGTCGTACAAAACAGAGAGCTCAATCAATGATCATGAGATAGAAATTGAAGATATAAGAAGGTTATCAAATGAGCCTGCAATTTCTTTCATCAAGCTTGATAATGAAACGGTTGAAAGGTTGAATCTTTTGTCTTCTCAAAGAGCCGATGTTCCTTCAGTGAAAGATTTGCAAGAGAGAATGGATGTTTTTCAATCTGAATTCTTGAAGGTTTCATCTTTCAAAGATGAAATGGTTTTGCTGAAGAATCAAAATTCTATGTTATCCAAAGACAACATGAATTTTCAAAACGTAATTGATACCCTTGAAGAAGTAATCAGTGTCCAGGAGGAGACCATCAGAAATCAAGATCCGATTTTTGAGGATCAACAAGAGCTTCTCAAAACTCAGGGCGAATCAATTTCTGAAGACAAGAAGGAGATCATGAAGATGAAAGCTGTTCTTCATGATCTTATAAAGAAGGAGAAGGAAAGGGAAAACAAATGATTGTTGTATTTGTTTTCTTTTGGAACTTTTTTTTGTTTTGTAATGACTCTTATGATCCTTTTCTTTTATCTATTGTCTTGTATTTCTTTACTAACTCTTTCAGACAATTCAAGATTACTCCTTTCTTTTTGTAAATCACAAAGGGGGAGAATGTTTACAAAGGGGAGAATGTTTTACAAAGGGGGAAAATGCTTTACAATGCTCTTAAGGAAAATCTACGAATACAATCCTTAGGAAAGTCCATACCTAAGGGGGAGTTAGTTGTATTCAATTTCGTATTCAGAAGAGTTTTCAATAACTCAGGGGGAGATAAGTATTTCTTGTTCCATTTACTTTGTGTGTTGTGATTTCCAAAAAGGCGGAGATTGTTAAGTCAAAAGACTTCTTTTGACTTCTATATCATGTTTTGGAAATCACAAATGTATTCTATCATATGTTTGTAAATTGCAAATTGACTTTTATCATGTTTATCGTATCGTACAATGTCAATCGTACCATACTGACTCTGTGAATCGTATCGTACTGACTCTATCAATTGTACCATACTGACTCTGTCAATCGTATCATACTGACTCTGCTATTCAGATGTTCATTATTTGTTTTGGTACTTAGTCAAAAACACTCATTACATATGAATTGTACTCATGGTTTTCATTTCTATATATCTCTTGTCCTAAAAATTGATGTCATTGAGTTAGTTACAAACTAATCAAAACGATGTCGTGATTTATGTTTCAATATGACCGTTGGAGGAAATATGACCATAGGAACCCGAGGCCTATAAATAGGAGGTCATTTGGAGCTGAGAGAACAGCGATGAACAAAGAGAACGAATGAAGAGACTCTGTGAACAACAAAGATTCTAGAGAGAGAAACTGTGACTTCTCTCATCTGCCTTGTGAGTCCGATCATCGTATCGAGGACTTTCAAGTAATTGAAAGACAGAGGTGTCGATTACCTACAAAAGCGAGGGCTTCCGGGGATAGGCAGACAGACGTGCCGATCATCGTATCGATGGCTACCGGGGATAGGCAGACAGACGTGCCGATCATCATATCGAGGGCTGCCGGGGATAGGCAGACAAACGTGTCGATCATCGTATCGAGGGATCACCAAGGTGTTTGTGAGACAGGCCTTTTATCCTAGATGAAAGGATAACCCTTCTCTTTGGGTTAAAATAATTCTATTACTTTTACATTTCCGTTGTTACCTGTATTATAAAGGGATTTGTATTGTTTCCTTTCTTCTTTACATATTCAATTGTAATTGTTTAAATTAAAATCATTCTATTACTTTTTGTATTTATTGATTCTATACGCTTTAAGGTAGAATCATTCATCTTTTTGTATTACTCTGATTATTGTGTTCACCTTGAATACAATTGTTTTACTTTACATTACTATTACAATACATCATACCTTTTACATTCAATACAATTGTGGGTGTTTGTATTTGTATTAGTTTAAGATCATTTAAACTAATCTCTTTGTTTCTAAAGCTCAAAGGTTTTTTAAACCTACAATTCACCCCCCATCTTGTATTGTTTCATCTAATAGACATATACATTTACTATTCGATCCAACATATGAATGTTACAAAAACCATATTCAAGATGAACGAAGGTTTTGTATAATGTCGAGACCTTCTATCCCTAGGATGGAGGATTGATAATGACCCCCAATTGCCACTTCCAATAGGCCATGGAGTGTAGAAAAACTAGGTTATATAAATCTCACCAAAACGGGAGGCATTTCCCTTTTATAGTAACCATGATAAGGAGGTAAGATGTATCATCCTCGATGATCACCCTGAAACAGATATACAAGGAAACCCCAATCCATCCCACAAGAATGTTTACTCTAAAACTAGTATAAATAATTTAAATTCTACAATGTAAGTACCAAAATAAAACTATAAAGAAATAGAACAACCATACACAGTGTTCAACCTTCTAAGGTACATCATGGTCCATGTAATCTCCCAATAAACCTCAAAAATAGTTCTCTATACATATGGTGATCATACATGTATAACCATTAAGTAAAAAATAATGTCACAGAAGAACAAGTGGGAGAAGCATACTAATGGCTCAGTGAAAAAACAATAAGAACCCAAAAGAACCTAACAAGGTATATTATCAAACCAAAATCAACAAGTTAAGCTCACCAAATAATGAAATTTAGGTATTGTAAAGTAGTATGCACAACGATATTTGTGTATCCCAACCCAAATCCCACCATAAAAATCATTATCCCTAATATTGAACATCCTAATGAAACCAAACTCATTAATTAGACTTAATTTCACAACCTGGCCACATGTACCTAGGTCAACTACAACATCATATCTCACTCGAAATCATCTGGTCCACAAACTCCATCCTCCCCAAAGAAAGAAAGCATATATCCATATCACATCATGCACGAAGACACCTGGTCCATAACCACCACACATCTCACCCGATAACACCTGGGTCCCGTCCTAAAGAAACCTTTAAATAAATCCTCCTCACACAAAATCATTACCATAAATCTGGTAAAATTGCTCAATCCAAAATCATCCTTCTTAGTGTGTTTTGAGTGGTTAATTCTTTGAAGTGGGAGTATTGAAGAGAAAATAACCCCCATAATAATGGGGGTGTTCGGAGAATAGTACTCAACATGGGTTGGGTGAATAAAGTATTCATAATGAACTACAAGTATGAATATATTTTAAGGTATATATATGGGTACCAAACACTTTGGAAATCCTATGGGTTTTCAGATCAATAACCATCCCACTCAAAACTACTATTTATTCCATCTCTAAATAAATGTATCAAAACAGATGATGTTCACTTATCAATTGAATAAATGAATTCCAATTTACTAAAATCATTAAAAGGAAACAGACCTTCATATTATTCTATTATTTTCATTTTCCATTCCTACTTGAGAAATAAACCAAACAACAAAAATGTTATAAGGTGAAGAAACCATAACAACCACTGCAAAATTCAGACATAGAATGAAGATTTATTGTAAAAGAATCCATTATTACACCTATTCATAACATAACAATCTCTAAAATCACTAAAAGAATGTTCCATGCTAGGTAACATCATCTTTTCTTCAAAATAATCCATTCTAAAACATCATCAGCAGCCTCTCTACACAATGAAACCACACACAAAACACCCATAAACATGAAAGAAACATAGCCAAGTATAGTATACCAGCATCCCAACCAATTCCTTTATTCTCTCCCATGGTATAATTAGTGCATCAATTCTACAATTAACCAATATCTCACCCTAATACACCCCCACATCGGTCGAACTGCCCCATACACACAATCACACTACAAACCATAACACAAAAATACTATAAATGACACAAGGCTGAACAGAACCACACAAAGCATTAAATCACACTAATAATAAATGTTTTATTTAGATTTAGAAAATTCTAATGCTTTGATTCCTCTTGATAAAATAAGGTTTATCTCAGAACATGTTCAATACATGAAATTCATATTTTTTACCAAATATTAAAGGTTTACAAATTTCATAAACATAAGTGCATTCAATGAGTATCAAAAAAAGTTATCACAAACCATAAAAATTCATAAACTGAGACCACAAGCGGCCATTATCTTAAGATGGAATATATCACTTAAAAAATACATAATGTATCAAGGGTATAATATAAAAGAATGATCATAATCCTTTTCCCATCCCCTTATTTAATACTAATTTTAATCTTCCATAAATAGGGTTCCAACTGTGTTACCAAGGTTACATGAGTATACCCACAAAAAAAATACCAAATTAATATATATTTGAAGGAAATACCTACCTTAAAAAACCGACTATCCAAATTTCTACCTTTTATAAATAACAATGGATCTCATGAGTACTAGGAATGAATCTAGTGGTGAACAGAATTGATTGATATATCAATGGAACGTGAATGCCTAGGGATGAAAGGTTCGTGGTGAACCAATAAAAATGTAAGGGTTCAATGGGAAAAAATTATTTTGTATATAGAAAGGCCCGATCCAAAATCTAAAAGAAAACATGTTTCAGTGTCAATTAAATTCATATCACGATCATGACCATGATATTTAGGGGTCAATTGAATCATCCAATTTTTTGGAGATAAAAACCTTTCAAATGGACAAAAATATTATTAACTACAAAATTTTACTTATTTAAAAACAAAGGATTTTTCTGGGGCTGTGGAACATGAAGAACTGGGCAAAACAGTAAATGACTCACCAATGTGTGAGTCCCCAATGTGAGTCACTGATGCGACTCCTGGACATGACTGAGCCACTGGTGTAGAGCACTGAAGTATTTTTCCACTAAATGTAATCCACATAGGGAAGAGAAACCGATGCTAATCCACTGACACGAGTCACCGATAATGAGTCATCGATTCGACTCACCCACTCCTGACTCACCAAATCCATACATTTCTATGCCCCGACTTACTGATTCATCAACCTACTAATTCGTGACATATAGAAACCCATTGTAATTAATGCCTCGACCTAATGACACCTCAACTATCGATTCCCAAAGTCACCGACTCCTCCACATACTAAAGCCCAACCTCCTGATAACCTGGGTCATCGACAAGACCAACCATTGGAAAAACATTAAAATTAGAAAAATCATGAAATAATCTACCAATGGCTCCTAGAACACCCTATACACTGTATTTTGACAAATAATTGACCAAGGATTTCTAGTATATTACAAAGGATAACTATCAATATATTCCTACACTTGATAATTCAAAACCAATCCCTGAAGAAAGAGGTGTTCGAACAACCACCTCGTAATATACCACTAAAAAAATAAACCATCGTATGTTGTTCGAAAGAAATAGTGAAACCTCAGCATAAAAGGGAAAATCCAACAAATAATGTGAACTCGAACGTCCCAAAAATACCCCAAACAAAATACAACTCTCTAGATATATGAATTAGGTAATTTCATCTACCATGTTCAGTTTCTATCTACTATGGGATGCACTTAATCTCCCACATAGGTTTAATCACATCTCAATAAATATGTATCGATTAGGAAAAAAGTCTCCATATTTTCTCATGTTAAGACATCATCAAACATTAAAAAATGACGAATAGACCCTCGTTATAAAAAATATGGTTCAAGCACTACATCATAGATCACACCCCAAATGACTAACTCAAAAAATCTCTTGGTACTCGGTACACATAAGCGTCTCTCACTCTCATGTACTCTCCTCTAGGCCACTATGCCTCCACAACACTAGAACTAATTGAATATTTCATCCATGATGGGAATTATTCTAACAATATTTAATATATGTTGTCTACTACAAAAATCTTGTTTCAATTTCAATATCCAACTATCCCCAATCAATAAATTGGGAGTTAGTGTGATGAAAACGATGAAGTTGGGAGATGTGAAAGATTTTTTGGATCCTTCTCAACCACAGTGGCAATTCCAACTGTTATTCCACCTTTAAAAATCATCCCAATACCTCTATGTGTCCGATGAACCTAGGGGAAACTTACTCCCCCTACTAATCCTCTGTAGTCTATGTCTCATGGATAAATTCAAAAATATGTGGCCCCCAACCTCAAAATCTAAGGGCCTTCTCCTATTAAAGGCGTATGAATTTTCCCAGTCATGTGTTTTCTTCATCATATCATGGAAAAGATTCACCTTTTCAGTCATACACTTCACCATTTCTAGGCCAAGAACAAGTACCTCCCCAATTTTTATATAGAATAAAGGTAAAAAACATTCCCTTCCGTATAAAAACTCCTACATAGGCTTGTCAATGGAAGAGTTATATATATTATTGTAATAAATAACTATCAAATGAAAGTGTCTCTCCATAAACTGACTAATGTATTGATCGTATGCCCACAAATTTCCCTACAATTAATGTATGGTCCTCTCTATTTTCCTATATGTCTGAGGGAGGAATGTAGTGCTGAGGAAAAACTGGGTACCAAAGGAATGCCGCAATCCCCTAAAGACTCATAACATAAAATGTGTATCTCATTACAAGAATATAGATATAGGAACTCCATAGAGTGTCACCTCCTCATGCAAATACCTCTGCAATACGGAATATAATGTGCTTGAATCCTTGATCACTAAGATGCGAGATGATATCATCATCTTATCCAGAACTCCCCATATTGTATCACAAACTCATTGAGATTAGGGTAATTTTAAGATTAGATCCATTGATATTTCATACTAATTCTTCTACATGATACCTGTGGGAGACAAAAAAACACTAAGATAATGGTTCTTGAGCATCAGTTTCTAACACACCAAGATATTTTCCACAAACAATACCACTACTCACTTTATCCTCGGCCACCATAAATATTCCCTCAATGCATGATACATCATGGAAACTCTTGGGAATACTACTCTGGGAGATATATGTAACTCATGGAGGACTCCCTCATGCATCAACACAAGAACAAATAGTTTCCCATGGAACATCACTTGATTCTGACCATCCAACAACCATCCCTCAAGATCAACACCCTAATCAAAGTGATCACCCAATGACTCTACCTACGAGCCTCACCATAGAGACTCATACACCTTCTGAATGAAAAATAATCGTGTTGTTATGAAAAATAGACATCCCATACCACCATCAATTCATTAATTTATTTTCATGGTATTGAACATCTCCATTTCTCTCCAAGATTCCACAGATTTAAAAAACAACTTTATTCTAAAACATTTTTTTCAAGGAATCAGCAACAAAATTCCCACTAATTATGGAATATAAGATCTTCAAAACACAATCCAGGTGAATCATATACAATCCCTACTACCAAATATTAGATCTCGATGGAAAATGATATATCTTTGCTATAGTGAACAATGAATACCAAAAATAACTCCCCAGTGAGGTAATGCCGCCAAAAATTTATTAATATCTTGCCCTCTAAAATCACCAGATCATGGGTGGGATAAGTATGTTCGTTGGGAAACATATTTCTAGAACCATATGTTTTAACTACCCTTTTTTCATATATACACTCCGTTATCCAAGACAAGAAGAATCAAACAACACCACGAACATCACCCCTTCCTCACGAAACATGAGCTCTGGTCCCCTGGCCGAAACCCCCTTATGATAGTTGAATGATTCTTTGAAATACACGCTCCACAAAAAAGAATAGCCTTTTCTTGTCTGAGCCATCAATCAGACAACTTCTTCACAACAATCAGGTATAAATCACTGGTAGTAGACAACTAAACATAGACTACTGCAAACCATTGACACATTCTGAAGTGCTTCTCAAGAACTGACTACCTAGACATTTGATGTGTCCACCATGAATCACTACTAAGACATCGCATGCTCACTGATGTGGACTTCCAATTTCTAAAACATTCACTTAGACAACTTTTCATAGAGATGGCGGCGTCAAAGTACATCTATTACAGTCCTGTGATTCGTAATATCTTCCACTTTCTACATGGAGTATATGATGATGATATCGATGAATTTGATTATGAACCAGTAAATGAAATCTTGAATGAAATATTTATTAATCCCCACTAATATGGGTGGTGATTTCGTAACACTAAATGGAATAACCATGAACTCTTTTTGTTTGTACATAGAGTAGAAATTAGTCTCCCTGATATCATCCTCTTTAAACCTCAGTTGGTGATATTTATACCATATATCATTATTTCAAATCCAACTTTATCCACTCAGCAATTCCAAAAATATTGTTTTTCCTCAGGAGAGGGTAACAGTTCTTGACCATTACATTATTCAACCGCTGGTATTCTATAAACAACCTAAGACCACCATATGAATTATTCACAAAATAAGCTTGGGCACCCAACTATGAAGCATTTTTCTAGATAAATCCCTTCTTTATCATATCATCAATATAATTCCTCAACTCTTGAAGGTCAGAAGGGTCCATTCGAAAATGATCCATCAAAAATAAGAATCATTGATCTCCTTGTCTATCCTAAAATAAACAACACATCAAGGGGGTTATGTCACATCCTCATCAAAAAAAATATTTGTGAATTACCTAACAACTCTAGATACCTCCACTACTCAGGCCACATGTGGATGGCGTTCAGGTTCCATAATTGAAAAATAAACAAGGATATCATAAGACAGTATAATATTGAAATTTTTTGGATTCATTTTAACATTTTGATAATTTTATCATAATAAAAATAACCAAAGAAAATATGAATAAAAGTCATCATGATTCATTTACAGTTATGTGGGTCTCTACGCCGCAATCACTTTATCCTCACTTAGACATTTGGTAAGATTTGAGTCTATGCATCATATAATGGGCGGACCAAAAATCATTTGTCATATACTATATTCCCTAGGCTACGCGATGAACAATGATCACCTAAATCTATTCCCCTACCAACCCATACAATCCTCATTGTGCCTCACACAAAACTCCATACTATCATTAAACCATCATCTTAGATACCATTCTATCAAAACTCACCTTCTTCATTATGAGTGTCGAATTTGAAAGATGTTGAGACCGTCCTTCCCCAAAATGATGTAGAGGCAATGACCCTTAGGTCCTTCCACTAATAGGCCACATGGTGGTGAGCAGTACCAAGGGTATATGAGTATCATAAAAATCGGATGAATTACCCTTTTATTGTAATAAACATCAATAGATAAGATGTATCAACCTCAAACTACAATATGATGTAAATATAGAGAGAAACCAAAATCCATCCCACATGCTTGTTTAATATAAAAAATCAATAAATACAATGAAAAATCAAATGCATGTACCAAATTAAAAATAAGAAATGACACAACAACCATCCCCAATGTTTGAGATAGTATGGTCCACTATGGTACATTTAATCTCCCTGCAAAATTGAATTTTTTTTTATATATGTAGGGTGAGCATACAAGTTTACTCAGAAGGGAAAAACCAAAGTCAACCATCCCTATGTATGTCATGTAAAAAATTGAATGAATGAAAGTCATGTAATGTAATGTAGTAAGCTAATCGATATTTGGGTACCCCACACCACATCCCACTAGTTAACTGCTCTTCCCTAATGGCGTGTATTCCTGATCTACCCCACTCTTCCACAAGACCCACTGTCACAACCTACCCGCACACACCTAGGCCACATACTGCATCATATCTCTCCCATAAAAACCTAGGCCACAAATCGCAACCTGCCGTCAAAAACCTCACATAAAAAAATAACTCAACCAGAATGTAGACACCTAGGACACAACCACCACACATCTCACCCAAAAACTCCTTGGAATCATCCATAAGTCACCTGGGTTATGAACCACATCTCACAAAATGAGTTCCATAAAGCTGGTAACAATCCTCAATCCATTAAAACCTATTCAAAGAGTCTTGGGTGATAAATTCATTGTTGAGGGAATAGAGAAGAACCATTAACCTACTATACATCCTCCCAATATGATTTTTATAAAGAAACCCTACCCCAAAATAATAGAGGGGTTCAAAACGTGGTCTTCAACATGGGTGGGATTGCATAGAAAACCAAATGAACTATATCAATATTTATTTAGGTACCAAATACTAATCTTGTTTTATGATTTTACCAATCAAAACTTAATCCAAAAAAACATCCCTTGATTCAACCACTAAATAAACGTAACAAAATGAAAGAATGTCACTTACCAATTCTATCACTCAATGCTACTTCACTTCAATCCAAATATCAAAAAAATCATCAAGAAAATTAATTTATTTACTTATTCTATCCCTACATGGGAAACTACCAAACACTAAAAATCATATAAATAAAAATAAACCATAACAACCAGTTTTAATCCAAACAATGAAAGAAGTTATTGGGTAAAAGAATACTTTATAACACCCATTCATAACATAATAGTCTCTATAATCTCTACGTGATAGGCACATGCAATGGAACGTCATCCTTCATCAAAATTATCACTTCTAAACTATCCTCAGTAGCCTCAATACACAAAAACATCATGACTTTCACACCCAAAACCATAAACACGACACAACCTGGTCATATAGCCCTGCTACCCATCCACTACCCAGATACAGTCCCACTGTATAACAAGTTCATCCATTCCACAATAAACCATTATCTTTTCTTGAGACACCATCATACACCCCATAATTCCCCATACATACACCCATACTCCCAACCACAACAACACATTACAAGCAAAAAACAGATGACTGAACAGAATAACATCCAGTACATAGCCAAACCGAAAAGGAATGGTTTATTCATATTTAGAAAAAAACATACATTAATTTCACCTGATAAAAAATGTGTTATCAAAAGAAAAAGATTTATCCTAGAGAATAAATTTTATTAGATGAATATATATATGTTTAACCAATTTCATAAACATATATTAATTCAAATAGTAATAACAAAAGTATTCATGAGATACATAAATGCCCAAACAGAGACAACCCATGACCATGATTTTTATATTGAATACAAGTCTTACAAAACATGACACAGGTCAATGATAAAATTTTAAACAAAGTGATCACTATAGATTTCCCAACCCCTTATTTACTAAATATTATAATCATTCATAAATATGGGTCCAACCATATTCACAAGGATATATAAGTACACCCACCCCGCATGACACACAATTAAATGTGATATGAATGTAATCCCTACCTAAAATAATAGAATATCAACAATTATTTATTTCATAAAAAATTGGGGTCGCACAAGTAGTTAGAAAGAATAAATGGGAAAAAAGTATATACTGATAAAACAGAGGCGCATGACTCTTCAAGTAAGATAGGTCATTGGAAGACCAAGAGAAAATAGAAGCGGTCAATTGAAGAAAGGATTTTAGCTTTAGAATGGCAAGATACTAAATTTATGGGAAACTATTTCAAAGAACATTAAAGCTACATCACGATCAAGAAGACACAATTTATGAGTCAATGGAAGCTTCATGTTATTAGGAAATAAATACCATTTGAAACAGCCCAAATACTCATTAAATGTAATAATTTACTCATTTAATGTCGATGGATAAGTCAATGGGGAAAACATTAAAAACTAGGAGAAACAACAAATGAATCATTGATGAGTGAGAGATCGATGAAACTCTTCAACACGAGTGGGCCACCAATGTTGAGCCACATACAGATGATCCATATATGTTGAGCCAGTGAGGTTTGAGCTACTGATGCCAAGCCACAAACACGACTCACCGACAGTGAGTCCCTGACGTGGGGTCACCGACACCTTGACCTATCGATTCATGATCTTACGAAACTATGTGTTACTGAATCCATAACTTACTAATGCCTTACCTACTGACACCCTGATTCAATAACACCTTGACCTATTGATGCTCGGCCTGTAGACTCCTTGAGTAACTGACATGTAATAACATTAGAAAAACATTGAATTTTGAAGACTCAATAAATGAGCTACTGATGCCTCCCATAACAACCCAAACATGGGATTTTGAAAATGTAATGGACTAGAGTAGTTTGTTCCATTACTAAAAAAAAGTGGATAACATTCTACAAAAAAGTCATACACAAAATTTAGCACGACATGAATAGTAAAGAAACATAAAATGGAAGAACACATATAAAAGTATGTAAAAAATAAATGAATATCTCATTATTCCCACATATATCTTAAAAATCACGTTATGAATTTTAATGAAAATGTGTCAAAATTCATTATTCAAAATAATATGGGATTAAACTAATTTTTTCATCACTTAAGAATATGAGTAAAATCATTATTCCCACACACTTATGAACAATTTAATTACTCCAACAAATCATTATCTCATTATATTTCAACATAATCCAATTTATTGGAGGGATATATATCACCCCACACATCATTATTATTATATCATTGGGAAATAAAAAAATATTATCCTTCAAAAATAACTTATTGAATGAAAACGGGTTTCCTGACATTTACAAATTATTTCTCAAAAAAATTAATCAATATTTGGACTTATTAAATCCAAAATTTCATCAATACATGCAACATGATAATCCAGTTGAAATTTATTTCTCCAACAACATCAAGTATCACTCTTGGTATATATACTTCCGAAATGATATCATATGTTTATTAAACTACATATAAAAACATTATAGGGAATAGTCCGCATTTTTTAAATAGACACGTTTAAGAGTTTCTTAGAGAACATCGTTCAACCAATAGATTGTGTACACATAGAGATATATAATTAGAATAGCTGTCGTGCTTATTCATGGTTGTTTATTCCAATATAAACAGAATCTGATCTCACATTTAATTAATATAAAATAGCATTACAAAATCCATCCAAATAATTATTTTCAATTGTATGATTATAAAAAATTATCTGTGAAGAATAAGAAATTATAAAAGGAAAATTCCTAGATGAAAAACAATTTTTATGAGTTTTTTAGAGACCACATTTAAATAAAAATACATCACTGATGATTTGAATAATTTTTAAATGAGGTTTTTTTAAATGTAGAAAATTAAATAAATTTAAAAACCATGAATCATAGAGATGATGTTTCATATAAAATAAAATTTGTGATCAAAATATATGATAACATAGAAATGATAAAATATACTCTATTATAAAAAATTACTAAAATAGGAAAATATTAGTTAAAATTATTTTAATAAATTATGAATGAATTTCAAGGTATTTGAAAGATACATATTCAATATTCAATAAAAATATATAGGTATATAAAAAATTTCTAGATGAATATAATTTATCAGTGAAACATGTTTTCTTTTTAATTGTATTAATTATTCTATCTTTTGGAAACCCACATAGAAAAATGAGTCATAATAAGGAATTTATTAAAAACTAGAAGTGAATGTTCTAGGTCAAATTACATAAAAAATAATTAGGTTTCAAATTATAATGGATAACATTGGATGGAATGATAAATATGGACCTATACTTAAATCTAATATTAAATTGGATATATAATTCTCCCAATAGATGTATAATTTTTGAAAAAGAATATTTTTTAATGTAGTGTATTTGAATGAAAATTATTGTATTGATAATTAATGAATATTAAATACCATGGATTTTTTTAGGGAGGAGTAAACTATAATTTGAGTTATTTTGTTCATGTAGAATTGGTATTACTCCATAATGGGAGTTAATTTAACAAAAACCCTTACCATAATTGTAATTTAAAAATAAAATAATATAATATGGATATTGTTAAATGGAATATAAAAATATAATGAAACTAAATATAGTCATTTACTTTAAGTAAATTATTTACTTAATTGAGAAAATAACAGATATAATGATAGAAAATATGAATCATGTCTCATTAATTTTAGAAGTAGTGAAATAAAACCATACCAGGATTATTTGGTCAGTTAAATTCACTGTATAATCATGTATAAAATACATAAATATCATAAAATTATATATAAGAATATTAATCATATAAATTAAATTCAATATAAAACATTTTTTATCATTTTATATAAATATTATTTTCATTTATAAGATAATGTTTTTTCAATCATGTGTTAATAACAAAAATAATTTCACACATTTTTTTAGGATTTTACTTATAGTACCATTAATTAAGGTCAAATTTTTCATTGTGAGATCATTTAATATATTATATTATATATATATATTATTTATATCTATATGTATAAATTTGTTCAATATGGGGTGTTTTTTTAATTTATAATGATAAATTAGGGTGGGATTATTTTGGTAATTTTAGGGATCAAATATGATATTATAATATCAATTTCAATAGAGAATATTTCATATATAGATTCATAAAACATTCATGATTTTCTTATTAATTACTAATAATATTATTATTTATGTTTATATACACCTACATGAAACATTGTTTGATAATTAGTCTTTTTGGTGGTGAAACTAACCCAAATAAGGTTATCCATAATTTGGTGGGTTTTTATGGTCATAAAAATTTTCATTTCGAAATATTTAATTATCATACAATATTAATTAAAGAATATATATTATTTAATTTTTGAATATTATTAATTTTTTTATACATAATATATATTGTAAATAAAAAATATTTTGGGGAGGCGTTAGTCTATACATACACATGATTGATGTTTTTATGTTTTTATATGTGGATAAAAACGAATAAATAATTGTTTTTTAATTTTAATAATAAATTTTTTTCATAGAAATACTAATTAATTCATTATATTATAATCCATTTAGGGGGAGTCCAAATAAGGATTCATGGATGAAAAAAATTATGATAAATGAGGAAGATACAATGAAAAAAATATTCTTCTATTGAAGTTCGCTTTGATTATTGAAGGTATATGTAGAATTTTAAGGACCAAAAGACCCATTAAATTTGGACATGGTACATGTTAGAGTAAAATAAAGGAGTATTAATAATAATTTATATGGAATAGGGGTCACTTAATGTGGTGTATGTGAATCTATTTTATAATAAAATAAAAATTGTCACTTTTCTAAATTCTTGGTATTTATAAAAAAATATAATGACAATATTCAATAGTTGGTGGCTACAAAAGTGGTGAATAATGATTTTATGGGTGAAATATCATTGATAAATCCTCTAAAAGAAATTTTCTAAAATGTTTTAATATTATTGAAATCCATTTTCCACAAGAGTTTTATATTTTATTACTTCTAACTCATAATTTTTGTTTTTTTTAAATAAATAAAACAACCCATACAAAATTTCGGTGCTCCAAACATAAATTAATTCCCCTTATAATATTATTACATTTATTAATTATAGAAAATTATCATCTACTTAAATCATATTTATAAAATGAAAATATTTTTTAATGAATCATTTTATCTTTATCGTTAAGTGTTTTTAGAAATATTTAATGTTAATTTTTCTATGTTGGAAAACATAATTATTTTGAGAGTTGTTCTCTTCATAAAATAAATCAAATTTTACTAATGAAAAAATAATTTGAATTTATTGGAATAATATTTCTATAAAAATATGATTGAATGGATTATATTCCACTTAAAAAATCATCACATTTACAGATTTTTTTAATAATTCATCATATATAAATTATGGTCTAGAATTGATGTTTGTTATCCACTCTAGCTATAAAGGGCATGGTCAAACATGATATGAATACAAAAATTAATGTCATAGAGTGTATGGTTAATGTTATTTATCCCATTTCACATTTAGGTACCACATTCATTTTCATTATTTCATTGGAATTTTATTATACTCAATGTTTTCTAGTGTCTATTATACTTAAAACAGATTAGTTTAGGATAATTTCCTAGATAATTATCTCATATACAACATTTAAGACTATAAACTATAAATTTTTCCTCTCGATGAACTCAATATCATTTAACTATGTCCACTAACCTATTTACATTATATTATTAATTAATATAGTTATTCCCCATATTAAAAATATTAAATATATCCTAATTTCTTTGAGAAATTTTACATTGTCCTTCTTCCCACATTTTTTACTATAGGGGAAAGGAATATTAATTCCATTATCATCACC
This sequence comes from Viscum album, assembly GCA_963277665.1. Classification (NCBI taxonomy): domain Eukaryota; kingdom Viridiplantae; phylum Streptophyta; class Magnoliopsida; order Santalales; family Viscaceae; genus Viscum; species Viscum album. The sequence goes on along the minus strand of OY728143.1, from coordinate 938,781,954 downwards.
ATCACGAAAAAATATCCTTGACCCCACATCATTCTCTTCTATGGTGTTTTTTGAATATTTTAAAATATCACATCGTTAATACTAATTAATTATTGATGATTTTATATTCTATCAAAGAATATCATATTAGTTCTATTAATTGTTTATGAATCTCATTAGGATGATATCTATGTTGTTCAAGTAATCCATTTTTAAGATCGTACATTTAAGATAAATCCATGAATAAAAACCACAATGTTTTATCATGAGTGAAGAAAACTATTAGAACAACATTATAATAAAATTAAATTTACAATTCAACATAATGATGCCTCACACATACAGATTATTACATAACATATCATTTCAACATAAATCAATAATGGTTAAATAATTAATTATATAAGTTGGGTTTTATAATATTTGTTTAAGAAATTATTTTACATAATAAATCCATCATAATGGATTCTAAAGATGATATTATCCACTACATCATAAAACCCAAGAGTGTATAAATTGTTATGATATTTGAGGCTCATTCATCATGCATGAGATTGAATATTGAGCTCATATTCAATGAACCTTTTTCTAGTTGATTACCCTTTGGTGCATTATATCCACAATTACAATAACTATGAATTATAAAAACAAGGATGTAATTTATAAGAGAACCACACAATCTCAATGTTTTATAAACATTGGGATGATATTCTATACTTATACATATCCATTTGTTTTCTAAATAGATTATTTAAAAATAGTTTTCTTTTAACAAATGAAAAAAATATGTAATATTATCTCAAATGAAATAATGATTTATCAAAAAAAAATTTATTATGACCGATATTAACATGAAATAAAATAATAAACAAACATCTTAAATTTTCAATACATTTTAAATGTTTTCATGATCCAAATGATGACACCGTTGTGATGCGATCATATCAATTGTATGACTCTATAGAAAATATTACAATACAATATATTGCAATGATAATATATGACTATATTTCTATAGATGTAAGTGAAAAAATTAACTAGAAAACCAATATAATTTTAATATAAACATATATTTCTAATTTTATATGCAAATAATTAAGCCCTAAATATTATTAAATGAATTATATATGCACTCCATACAATATTTTGTTATAGCCACATCATATGTATTATATTAGGTCCTATATTTAACTATATGATTATCCCATTTCTAACCTATAAACAATATTTAAGTAAATAATAAACTAAAATTCAATTAATAAATGTCCTAAGCTACATTAATGAAGTCTTCTCTTATAAAAAACAGAGTCCCATGTAGGTTGTTTGTAAAATAATGTTGGTTTAAACTATAGTATCAAAATAAAAAAGCCTAAAAATAAATTAATAAAATAATGGAAATTAAATGTGTATTAATTAATTCTCTAATAATTATACTAAATCATTCAACTTTCTTTGACCCCCTACCATAATGTCTTAGAGTATTTATCACAAATGTGAAAACAAGCACCATGATAAAAAAAACTATCTTCTACACAACGTAAGAATTCCTCTGAGCATGTAACACTATAATTATGATCAAAACTGTATACATGTGGTATACCATATAAATGGCTTATGCCTGATATATAAGTATATTATAATTTTTCAGGTCCTACCCAGTATATAAGAATAACCACATCTGTCTAGTCCTAGCCTAATATACAACAGTCAAAAAATATGTCAAGTCCTTTCCTAGTATATAATAATCAAAACATGTTTCAAATGTTTATATCACAACAACAAGAACAAAGTAATATAATTACATTAGACATAAATGTTAATTCGTCTAATTACCACTTTTTGTTAAATTTACCAATTTATTCAGCTTATCACATATTCTATTTTCCAAGGTGATTATAAAACAAGTTATCACCATATATAGATATATTGATAAAATTATATGTAATCCATATCGAATCTAATATTTAAAAAGGACATCATGAGACCCATGATTTCTCAAAAAACCCCTAGGGGATTCAAGGAGTTAACTAATAATAAAATTTTAAATTATATTCAGTCCATTAATTAATGTGCATGTTCCATCAACAAAATCATATATATTTCATGCACATTAGTTATTTATGTTAGGCCATAATGTAGGGTTTTAGACACCTTACCATTAACTGGTGATCAAACAATTCTTCCAACCTGATTATATAAGAATAATAGAAGTACTTGTGTTTGAAAGAAGGATCCAAGGATCAAATGTGAAAATGGTTTATACAGAAAGGATGCGAGGAAGCCAAAATCACAATGATATGATACTAGGGTCATAGGAGTATGGATTCCCTTGATATCAATTAGAAACAAATTTCAACAGAATACTAAAAACCATTTGGATCGTGATTTAAATAGAAATTTCATATTGTTTATTTTTTAAATTGTAAGATAACTTGAAAAATGTGTCATCTAAGGATAATATTTATCTATATCAATCCTTATATTCCATGACCATGGTACAAGATGTGTAACCACATCACAAAATGAAATAGTTAACAATTTTTTTGATGTAGTTACAATTAGTGTATCATGTAAATGAAATTTAATTAGATAGAGAACATTTTCGTCCCGTCTTCCATATAATTGATCGAACAACTATTGATGCCATCCAAAACCACTATAATACTTCATAAGATATTTTAAAATGTCTATAAATAGACTCTATTAATTCAAAAAAATAACATAAACCCCAAAACATTCGTTCAATTGTTCCATCAAAGGATCTCTATCTCGGATCACGACACAACCACCTCATCTTAAAGACAATGGAATACCAAATTTAATACGATCACTAAAAACAACATGAGTAACATAACATGAAAAATATGGGACCTTACATCCTCTCCACCACATAACAACCCATTATTTATATTTTCTAAGAATCATTGTGGGGTCTTGTTGAACGATTCGTGCCACTATTGTCATATATCAGACTCCCTCTCCATGGTATACTTTAAAAAATTCCCATCCGTCCAATGCACTCAAACCAGCAGTATAGTCATACCTTACAGATACATCTAACTATGGTCTGAAATCCATATATTATTCTTATTAAATGTTAAAATAAACTCAAATATTAACATCATTGAAATCTACTAGATGATATAGTTCATGATAATATCTCTGAATCTACAACACGTGGACCACATTATGCATGGGACATTATCACTATGAATGGAATAATTGATAAGCCACTATATATACACTATATAATATCTAAAATGTACTGAAAATACTAGGAACTAGATTTCCCTATATCGTGATATAAAATTTGTCCATCTTATGTGACACCCTAAGAAAAACAAATTGACCAACCCCAATCTCTAAAGGATATCTATGATGGTTATAATATTATTATTTCTTTCTATAAAAGGCCACCAAATATTCCATAACAAATGAACACACTTAGTCATCAATTTCAAGTGATTAGTCTAAATATGAGAGTCCTCTCCTACCTCTAACCAATAAAGAGTATATGGTAATATCCTATACTACCAGGCCTAGATGAGTGGAATTTCAATCATTTTATAGAATCATTTATTATAGAAAAAATATACGAGAGAAAAATGAATCATTAATTATCGATAGAAATAAAAAATATAGTCTTAAAACATATATTCTATAATATGAATAGTACGCTAATATTTTCAATCATTTTGAGGATTCTCGGATCTAGTGGGAATAAATTTAAATCCCACAACCTTATAAATATTTTTGTAAAGTCTATAAGTGAAATGAGGATATCTATCAGAAACGATACTCCTCATAACAATGTGTAATTGAACAATCACTAACACATATATTGAAATTGTATCCCTCAATGTTAATTTCTCCCTAATAGATAATAATTGGTATAACTTCATTATATGATCTATGATCACCCTTACTGTATCACTATTACTAGTATTTAAATGTAATCATATCAAAATTTAAATAGTGACATCATCCCATTTCCACATTGGAATGGGTAGATACTGAAAAAAATGCATTGGATTATAGGGGTTCACCAACCGATAGATAATCACCTCACCACAAATCCTGCTACCTTTTTATTCATTCCAAACCACTGTTACTATGTATTGAAATCAGAATACAATTTTTTAATAGAGGATATATCATTAAAATAGAATAATGAAACCCTCTCATCATCTCCTCATGTAATCTCCTTGGAACCCATACTCAGCCATGGAAGAGATGGGAATTTCTAAAATAAATATTCATTCATGGGTTCTCTCACCACCATATAAAATATCTCTCAAAACTAAACCCTATAAATTAGATAAAAACTATTTCATGATCTATTAAATAATCATGTGTATAATTTATTTCAATGTTAGAGTTTCCCATCCCTGAGACACATGAACATCCAGATGTATATCTGTAAATAATTATTTCATTATACACTCATCACAAGAAATTTTCTTAAGCTTTGTGTAGTATTCTGGCTGATGGTGTTGTCAACGACAAGTCTATTTCTGGACATGTAATCTTTTTCGATGTTGTTGAATTGAAGAAACTAATCCCAAATACTATATTGATGGTTCTGGTACAACTGAGAAAATAATTGTATGATGATCTTATTCTCTTTGTAAAAAAATACTCTCTAAAAAAGATAATATCCCGAACATCATAAGGAATGTACAACTGTTACTAACACATTATGGTTAATATAGTAATTCATCTAATGTATTCTCAACTATGTGGGTCTATTAGTAACCACATGGTCCTCTTATATCATAAATACACTAAATCCATCGCTAGATCTGTCATTGTACATGATAAACTCTTTAATCGAAACTAGAAGAGTATGAATCATTTCAGAATGAAACCTTATTTTTATCTCAAAAATTATCCATCATTACCATGTTAGAAAACAATCATCTCCCTTTTTTGATAGACACATGCATTGGTGTATCTTGATGGACGAAGTATTGGATGTTGCACTAGTAAAAAGAATCTAAAGCCAGAAAATTATGAATCATGAAAAAATTAATTGGAATCCTTAACGATACAAAAGATTACATCATTTATAGGTCAAATAAAACACATGAAACTAATATAAAATGGTCGAATAAGTTAATTTTATCAATCTAGAATCTAAATTTTCATACATTGGTGTAAAAATATATATTTTCCATGTATATTCATGATGATTTATACATGTTGTGTATGATCATTTAATGACTAGGAGTACACTAATAAGATGTCAAAAAATAACCAAAAAACAATTTTATAAAGGTGAAAGATCAAATTAAACAAGGATGCGGAAATATCTGGTTAGTTTGTTAGACCAAATGACATCAATACAAAATCATATAAGTCATTCCTTATCCTAAAAGTAGTATGGTGTATGTCATATTGTATCAACCGTATTTGGTGGAGTTTTTTTATCAAATAAATGTTGGGGGAAACCATGTATCATCTCATTAGATAAAATATACAATCAATGAATAATAGGGGATATATGTTATTGACTTTAATTTGGTTTAGTCTCTGGTAATTCATTCACAACTGCAATGTTCCATTAGTTTTTTGTTGAATATTGTAATATAGAAAAAACATTTTTATACTTTATGGTAACCATTAATAATAGTTTGGAATATTTATAAACTTATTATCACATCCTGATTGTTATTATGCATAAAATTTTATGAGATAATATCCCACAATTATCTATCATACTAAAATGTCATATGAGTTTCCCATTTTTATGCGAACCCAGAAGTGAGATGTTACTGTTATTATATAGTTTTTTTATAGACATATAATATCATTTAAGGGACATAAATTGTACATGATTTCATTGGTGGATACTCAATGGACTTTGAGGATCCTTCAAATTGTGTACACCAATAGTAAAATCTAGTGATGGATATTTTGAGAACAAAACCCACCAATAAGATATCCACATTTATATTTTTCATTGGATTATTTTACTTGAGAACATGTGTATAGACATGTATACATTAATTTTGTTATTAATTATTATTATGTGTCTTTATATTGATGTATTAATGAAAATTATGACAACATATTTTCACCATGGGGAATGATACCTTGGTTGTGTCCAGAATAATATTTCATTAATGAAAAATGTGTGAATGGACTTTTCCCACATTCTATTTAATGTAATTTGATACCTTATGAACTTTGATGAAAATGATATAGTCTAAACAAATCCTAGGACATTGTGTTCTACAAGCTTATTCAATATCTGGTATGTAAATGAACACTATATTGATCAAATAAGTCGATGGAACCTTTATGAAACATGCTAGATTATAGATATCAGGATAAAGGGAATATATTACACTTTATTAACTATATGAGTTATTATGTTTTTTTTTTGAATTAACTTATTTCTATATGGGTACCTTGTTGTGTTTCTTGACATTATCCTTGGATATTTGGGAAAAAAACTAATACCACAGAGAAAGGGGCCTAGAGGGTCACACTCTATTTTTATCCAAAGATTCAATTAAATAATATATTATTATTTAATATTTAACAAGTTGAATAAATATTATTTTAACATGAATTTTTATAATTTACAATTATTTCTTGATCGAACATTTTAAATTATAATTTATTTAAGGGAATATAGTTCGAGAAAAAATTTAATAAAAATTTAATATTCTATTTATTGAATTTAATAGATATTTATTTGTTTTCTTAATAATGAAGTGATATTCGTTTAATAAATAATTTTTCACAATTCAAGGAATGATTAATATAATTAAGGAATGGTGGACCCTGACTAATGTTCTGATGAGAAATAATATATAATGAATACTAAATTATTAAATAATATCTAATTTAATTATCATGTTAAGAGTATAACGAGAGACAATAATAGTATTATTATAATTTTACATGGTATTAAAAATGTAGTTAATAAAAATAAGGGATCATGTGAAATTAATATATTTTAACTCTAGTTTTATATTGATAGCCCCATGGGGCGTTTATAGTTCCCTACAGTTCTATGCCATAAAAAATTATAAAAACTCAACTATAGTAAGAAATTAATTAAAATGTTGTAATGTAGTAGATTGAGATCGACCCACATGGATAAAAATAGCATGATTAGAATTTCAATATATATAATTTATTATTTGTGAGAAATACGTGAGAAGATTAGTGTTTCGGTGAATTTTATAAAAGGAAAGAAATAAACATATTAAAAATTATTAGATGTGTTGTAATAAAATAAGGAAGAACAACCAAGGTATCATAATTTTATGTTCTGGGTACAATTTTATTTTTAGAAAATAGGTGGGTTGACTCATGATTGTTGTCTTATTTCAGTAGTGGAAGATCCAATGGTTTAGGAATCTCGTCATCAATGCGACAATACCCTATATCACTTGGTACTTTTTTGGGGTGTATTTGAATCAATTTTGTATTAATAATATTTTTATTCAAGAATTCACCTCAATTTGAAAATTTTCAATCCTCATTCAGGATATTCAGTTTCATATCATTGATATTAAATTTAAATTAAATTATCAATGATCATGATAATATAATAAGAAATGTATTGGAAGTTAATGATAGAATTCCAGTTAAATCAAATTCATCAATAAATGAGAAAAATAAATCCAACACACATTTCCCCTTATATTTACGTCACCCAGCAACATAGTCGTATTTTCTTCTCATACTACATATGTGAGGAATATAGGTAATGTTAAAAAAGATTAAATGTATAATTAAATGAAAAAAACACGTTTATGGAGGAAATAATTCTCACACTAGGACTTCTATATTAATTTTGATACCCAATGCAATTAGAATATCATCTTTTTATAGTATTCATATGGGTTAGTCCTGACCAATTTAATGATGCTTAATGTGATTCCATGTCATATATTTTTTTTTGAGGTTCCCTTACTAAATTTGGAATCTGAGTGAATCTTATGTGATTTATTTTGGATGAATTTGAATGTTTAATCCTTTCATGGTGCATAACGTTGAATCAGGGTATGTAATAGACCATCAATGTGTGTAAACCTGCTAGGACTTGTTTCGATTGATGAAATTTGAATATGAATGTTACATGATGTGTAATGGTTAATCACGTCATGTAATGGCTTCAAGACATGATATTCATCCCTACTTTTTTACGATCTGTAATATGTTATAAAATTTTACTAAACACAATGTACTGATAATTCATATTGTGTAATTCAGTTTTCTAGTATCAGATCTCATTTTTTCATAGTTATTCATTTTTTCCAATGATGTTATCCATGATAATCATTAAAAATTTGGTGTCACCCTGCACTAATTTGACCGTGGCATGAAGAGTCTTTTTTCACTAATAATTTCCTCATTTTGTTACATTTTCAATATTTCATTATTTCCGGACCAAAGTCATAAAACAAATCTTAGCGTTCGAAAATTGGAAATATTAGTCAGTGAATTAAGAAACGTGATACATAGAAAACTCTAAAATATATCTATGAAATACACTTATCAGATACAAACATATATATATTAGATTCAAAGAGGTTTAATTCATATGTTTATTTGGGGATAAAAATGTTTAAGAATCCTCTACAGAACTAAAGGGATCCCATCTCCAAGAATAATCTATAGAATAGAGAGATATAAATATCCACCATTCTCCCTCAAGTCAAGGGAGATCAATTATAATTCTTTGTTGGTGATTCACATGGTGATAAATAGTTAATGGTGCATGAGATCAGTCTTATCATACTAGCACTTGATGAAACCCATGAAAGCATTTAAATATTTTTGGATCACTTTCGATCACAATCCTCAGTGTATGAGAACATGATCATAAAAAATAATATCATACCATATATGTCAAAAATCATATTCAAGACTCATTTCAATAATAATTTCATTTCACAAGACGTGCTCATATGTAAATAATGAAAAAATGATATGAAACCCTAACATAGGAATAAAATGTTAAATTATGGAAAACACATAAGCATTTAATGTTTTCCATAATATCTAAGAAATCAAAACAAAGTCTATATTTGTTTAATGGTTTATATCTTCCTACCATCAAAGTAGTCATGGTTCACTCCCATGGATATCACAGTAGCACGAGTTAACTCGTCAAACCATTTTTGTAGTCATGGTTCACTATCATGACCATCTTATTAGTCAAGATTCAATCTCAATACCATTTTATTTTATATCATTATAATAAATCCCCACCCAATGTATTTGAGGGAGATAAAGGTTCCACCCATCTCATAATAGAATCAAACATACATGATTAATAATATCATTGAAAATCATATCATAACCCATGAAATTACATTGGTATCATAAAAATGTAAGTATATCATTACCTATTGAAGATATAGTATTCAAAAACATTTTATCATAAAAAACCTGAGAAAAGAAGTCGGTTTCACAAGCATATGGGCCGTGAATGAGAAATAGGTTTCCTAAACATCATGTTACCAATAAAATAATCCATTTATTGAAATAACATGAATAGAACCATTGTATAATATAAGTATAAAGGCACGAGTAACACCAATGGGTGTTATCCATGATGGTAAATAATTTTTAATGATCTTATTAAATAATTTTAGTAGTTAATTATCAATTCATCATTGAAAATTTTATTTCATATTATAGAAGAATATGAAAACATTTTCATTGAAAATATAATTGAAAATATATCGAGAATCATTGAAAATAAAAAATCATTTTTATAACAACTATTTCATGAAAATTATCTTCATGGATCACTTGAAAACATTTCTGAAAACATTTTTTTTATCATTTTTTTACTATATTAGATCACCGACCAAAGAGATAGGCAATCATATATTACGTAAAAATATTAACATAGGAACCAATGAGTTTAAAAATTGTAATAGTATAATAGAATGTATGATTAAATATAGAATAATTAAAAAAATTATTGTTCTTGATAGATGTGTCATAATATTTCATCAATGAATGCATAAACATAAACATCCCTGAAAAGAAATTTGATTGGAACAATAATATCTTAAAACATGGTAACATGAGATTATACAATCCATGTAAGAAAATTAAATTACATAAATTTTCAAATGTCTAAAAAAAATTAATATTCATGATATAAAATGGAAGAATACACACATTAGAAAACTGTTTTTGTGCATTACAATACATTACTATCAAATAAAGAAAATTAATACAAAACTATGTTACTGATTTGGAAACATGTGAAACATAAACCCCATGAAAAAATTATTATAAAATCTATATGTGAATACCCAAAAATTTATATAGAATAATCATTCAATATATAAATGGTCAGTACATTAACAATACAAAAGAAAACTGTGGTGAACATAGCATGTATCTCCAATAAATTAAAAGTGATATTACATCCACATACATTTTGTATTGAATCTATTCGTAATCGAACAATAATATGTTATAATAAATACATATTTATTATAAATAATTTAAAGAATCATATTCTTATATCCAAATCCACATATTGTTTTATTATGAACTTATATTACTCACATGTTAATGATCTAGTGTTAAGGTTTCACATTGGGTCATATTCACATTGTTCTACACAAGTAACATAATTTGTTATATCATTTATCCATATAAATATATCATTATTCTGAAATTTAAATCATGATATAAATATAATTACTACAGATAATATGTATATTATAAAAATCTATATAAAAAATAATTACAATATAGATTACACTTTTCATGAAGATGGTAAACCTCACATACACATGAACACTATTCCTATTTTAATTGTCTTATGAAAACAAGGTATGTAAATTAATATTGTATGTATATATATATAATTATTACATTAGAAATATTATATCATTTATATCATAGAAGTTCACAAAACCTATATTTAATACATTTCATGTGGTGTGTGAAAAAATCACATCGCTTTGTGTGGCGAGGGTCCTTAATTTCTCAAATGAGATTCTCATATTAACATTAAATGAAGAGTAAAAAGGTATGCGTTACAAATTGGAATAAATAATATTAACGATATAATAAAAAATATATAATAAATATATAGTTATATTTTCCAGCTTAATTTCCACCATGATTTGTGATAAAGGAAAAATGAACATTCATAATTTTGTGAGGTAGTATTTCTCCATACAGAGATACTATATGTTAGATATCTAATATAAATAGGTTTTTGAAGTTATAGGTATAATCCCACGAAAAAAACATCATATTATATTTATTCTTCTCTTATTGTTATAATATACTGTAATAATTAGAGTGGAGTGGGGGATTTGGAAAATAAAGAAAAGGAGTTTGAGAGATTATGTTACATCTTAACCGGGTAACTCTTTTAGTTTTGTGACAAAATTATTCATTGAGTTGAGCTATGTTCAAGGGAAGGATTCTATGAAGAAGTTCGAAAATTTGGGAGGATAAATATTCATGGTTTGATCAATACAAAAAGTATTTATTGGTGTTAATAAAAGATAAGAATAAGTTACCTTTATTATGGGAGGTGAGGGGTACTTTTCGAAAATCGTAAAATTTTAAAATATAATAAATTGATTTTAGAATTCAAACAGGTAAAAAGTGATTCAGTTATATGATAATATTGCGATGAGTTTAGATACCATAAAATAATAAATTTTCTTCATGATTAGTTCATAAAATTAACTTTATCATTTGGATTTAGCCCGTAGATATACATTCTAACTCTTATTGTGTCTTCTTTTATTTTTAAACTATAAAGTTAATGTAGTTTCTATAAAATTTTTAAAGAACCCCAATTGGATCATTAATGATATAATTAAAATTATAGAAGTTAGTTTTCAGATGTTTTAATTTTATGAATTTTATATCATTTAATACAATAGATATTAATTTAAAAATATCATTTTTTCTATTTTAATAATATTCAATATTATCATTTAAAAAAAATTAACAAACCTACATTGAACCAATACATTAAATATATCAAGAACATGTGAAATTTATCTATAAAATATTTTAATGTCGTTATGTATGTCAAATTGTTTTTTTAAAATTTTAAAATCATTTATTTGATATCATAGATAATTAAAAAATCACATCATCATTATAATATAAGACTCTAATTAAGTTATTTATTCACTAAAAATAAAAAATAAAATACAAATGAATATAAATTTCTTATATTTATAATGAATAATTATAGTTAAATTTATCTTATGTATAACCCTATATTAAAAAATATTTTGTTTTTAAATTTTGAATATGATGCTTTTAAAACTTCTTAAAATAAAATATAATATATGTTATAAACATACACAAGTGGATTAAATATGATTATATTTTTTCCTAAGATTTATTTTGTTTTAAAATACATATATAAAATAAAATTTGGGAAATTTTTATTGTAATTGTATATTATTATACCATATGTAAAGTGAAAAAATATACTATTCAAAAAACATAATTTGAACCTATTTGATCTAATTTTTCAAGCAGATTATAATAATGTATATCCATTTCTCAAAATAATATACATATAATTGGTAAAATCACATTTACATCTAATGTTTTAAATGTTTCTAGAAGGTTGGTAAAAGAGACGTTCAAAGGTTCAATTATTTTTTATCTATTAATATTATAAAAATGATTCAAATGACTTACACTGTATTAATATATGTATTATTTATCTACCATTAATTGAAAATAAATTTATATTAAAAACATGTACTTTTATGGAAAATTAAATTTTTTACCACTATGCAGTATTATTCAAAATTTATCAAAAAATTTAAACATCTCAGAAATATAAAAAATTTAATCATAAGATAATATAGCTATTTATAATTCACAAATAATGTTTATTTTATAAAAATCAATTGCAATTTGTGTATAAAATGAATTTTATTATTTTTCATAAAATGACATGAAAATCAGTTCAATATAAAAAATAATACTTATAAACATATAATTATTTTACAAGAAATAATATTTGTCATTATCAAAACCAATTATAAATAATATTTAAAATGTAGTTATTACTATTCATATTACAATATTAACGACTTTGTTGTAAAAATATAATATAAATAACTATAATAGTAATGTGTTTTCTTTCGCAGAAACTCTGTATTGTAGGAAATGCAGGACAACTAAATGTTCTTGTGTAGTGAATGCTTCACCTGGTGTTTTGAATAACATAACCAAAAATTTAGTGGTATTAAATAATAATAAATCGATTAATAAATCTTATATGATATGAAAATATTAGAATGTTAAATTAATTAAATACAAATAACTTCACAATGTCTCGGGATGTTACATTTTCTCCTCCTTAAAATGAATGTCTCCCTCAAAATTAATTAGGGTTATAAAAATATAAAAACCAAACTCCCAAAAAACAAGACTGATAATTTCGTTTAAAATGTAATATCTATAATATTATAGTTTTCCAAAGTAAATAATAAATATTTCTCTATGTTGTTGAACATTAGAGATGATTTGTAAAGTAGAAAAATAATAAATAATCATATATATTGATAAAAATCATTGATCAAAAGGAACTGAGGGATCTAGAGAAGGTTAAAAATAACAAATCCACAAGCTAAATAAGAATAAAAGAAGTCATTTATACCGAAAATAATAATCACAAAAGAACACTACATTGCGTCTTTATCCATTTTTCTATGGATGATGATTTTTTAGAAAATCAATACTTACTTTATTTCAGTATAACGTCACCATTTTTTGTTGCATGGTCAGTTTACAATTCATCTCTTATTTTTGTAAAGGATATAGAATTTTCCATTCTTAAAGCATTATAAAATCATGAGAATAATGATTTTTAGTTATATATATCTTCCAAAAAAGTGTTATCAAAAGTTATAAAATATGTATAAATATACCTAGGGTGAGATAATAATTTAATCTCACCAACATATCTGATGTCTAACAGAATATTTCTATAAATTTATAATCCAACAATCCATCTAAAAGATGAAATTCCAAAATAATATAAATAAGAGCACTAAATTACCATAGAATTTATCTCCTATATATAATAATTAAGAATATGGATATATCATTCCAAAAATTTTAATACCTTAATCGTTCATTCTCTTGAAACATGGTAATAACTTGAATTACCATATATCCTAATTGGAAACATGCATCTTTCATTACTATGAAGTCCATGAAGACTTTATCTTCATTCATGATAGTATAACCCACATTACAATAAATCCTTAATCACATCCAATTTAACTAGTATAGTATAATTTATTTATTCAAATGTAACATATCATTATCCAAATACCATTGTATCAACATCATGATCGTATTAAGGGGTTTTATTCTATTAATCATATGTTCTCAAAAAAATCACCATATTTCATCAATCACATTTATGAGTTCCAATTAACATATAACATATTCTCTTAATTAATCATGTAAATAGTATAGTGGATAAATCCATAGATGTTTCAATAATACATAAAATTATAAAATTAATTCTACAACATTTTCATTAATTACAAAACATAAACACCCAATCATTCCAAAACATTATTGTCGTACTCCACCACTCCAATATGGATCACATGATAAATTTCTCTTCAATTATACATAGGTGGTTTATCACATTGATAATAATCAAAGGTCCATGGGTTTGGGAACTGGTTAACATAATGCACGTCATTCATTCACATGTAGCACTGAAGTGGGGGAGGTTAATTTTGTGTGGAATTAACTGAATTATCAATGATTGATATCTTTTCCCATCTCATTAGCACTCAAATTTTGTATTACCATTATTTCCTCACATAAAAAATTTATTAGACCACTTAAGGAGTTTTCCTCCATATTTCCTTCCACAAAATTATCATAATGAAAATCTAAACATCTTTTCTCCATAGTTGTTAGAGTTACCTATGAATTCAAACATTCTTTTTTATCATAACAATGAGATAGATGACTAACTTAAATTTACCATTTTTAATAATAATATTAAGAAGGTACATACTAAAAATTTCTCTTGAACCTATCCCAAACCATGATTTCAATATTATCTTGTTTCCTCATATTCCTAATAAAGTTCTACCATAGATTCTCTTTACCAACCAATTGATAAATTCCCAACATAAATTTTTCATGTTCATAATTGAAAAGATTGAGAAATATATTATCAATTTTACAAATCAATTTCTCAGTAACTATTGGATCTATCATTCCACTAATATATTAGGGTGTTTATTTATGAAGTATTTAATTGATCTTTGATCAATAATTTACTCATCTAGATGCCTAGAACGATTCATGGCATGCTATGGTTTTTCTCATTAAAAACACATTTTTCATTCCATCCCCCATAGAATTCTGTTTCTTATGTGAAAAATCAATACATTTTCTATCGTATCCATCATTACCATCATTCCTCTAGGTTCCATTAATTGACTAAAACAACAATCACAGAGAAAGAAAATATTATAATAATAAGGTACCACGTAATCATGAAAAGCCACTTATTGGTTGTATAAGATCAAAAAAAATTCCTTAATCTATGACACATTAGGTGAAACTAATTTTATTCATATCCAAATTATATATAAATCCTTCATGATTTTTTGGGAAGTGTTATTGAATTTAATTAGTATATCCACCGAGAGTGTCAAACCATGTGTGTAGTATGGCTCGTTGTTATTTACCAGATTACCTCGAGTTAGGTCTGGTACATCATATCAGAGTTTTTACACCTATGTACAGATATGAAATATCCATGTCCAATTGAATTATATAAATAAAAATTTATTTCTATGAAAACACTCACTTCATACTTTGAACAAAATTCCATGATATTTTCCTAAACATTGATTCATCCTTTATCATAACTATAAATTCATCCCTTGACATATCCTTAGTAAAATGCCTTGGGAACTCACAAATTATTTCTCTTCCTACATTCTAAATGGATGACTAAACCATTCATTTTATACCAACTATAGAGACCCAAAATTTACATATATAGATAACACATGGTTTTAGATTAATATTTATTAAATTACAAAAATACATGCATGAGGATGGTAATAGTTTAGGGTATTTGGAGACATGGAAACAGAATCATCTTCTTTGGAAAAATATATTAAACCTCACATATAAAGAACTCCACCTTCATTAATTATATCAAAAACCATTCTACATAATGTGGGGAAAGGAAACCAAATAAATGGGTCATCTCAAGTACTCATTATGGTTAAAAAAAGATATATGTTGGTATAATCATGAGCATAAGGGCATGAGAGCATGATCATAAAAATAGAACAAAATACCATGTATATTAAAGTATATATGAATGAAACACGACATAAATAATTGAGTTTTATATGACATTAATCACTAGTAAGTAGACCACATAGGATAGTAAATAGGAATAAAACATATAATTATAGCAGTCACATAAGCATGTAATGATTTCCATAGTACCCAAGGCATCACTTCTAAAACCATCTTAGTAGTATAGATTCACTCCAATTCCATAATATTCGTCATAGCTCACTACCATTTCCATCATAGTAGAATTAGTTTATACCACATACCAACATAGTATTCATGGATCGCTACTATGACCATCTTACTTGTAAAGGTTCACTTCCACAGTCAGCATAGTTTTTCTTATGTGATATAAATCATTACCCAGTTCATTGGAAGGAGATATAAGTCCCACACATATCATAATTAAATCATGCATTCGTTTTCCAAATGATCATTATAAAAATTATCAACACCCTGGAAATGAAATGGGAGTCTGAAAAATTTAAACATATTCTAATATGTCGAAGTGACAGTTTTCAAAAACATTTTATCAGAAACATAACCAGTTAAAATAAGTGTGTTTCAAAAAATAATGATGCATGAAAGAGGAAAATTTTTCCTAAATATCATGTTATCATAACATAATAAAATTATAGAAATATTTGGAATCGAAAAATTGAATCATTTTTTAAAAAAGTCATGATTAATTACAATTGAAGTTATCTTAGATAGAAAATAATTTTTAGTGATCTAAAAAAACATTTATGGATTAAAATATCTTTTCTTCTTTAATTAATGGTTTCTATTACATAAAAACATCTGAAAACATGTTTATTTAAATATTATTTTGAAAAAATATATATAAACATAGAAAAGATGAAATAATTTTTAAAATCCTTTTTTATTGAAAATAATCTTAGATAAAAATAATTTTTAAAATATTGTTTTTGAATGTAGTAGATCACCGACCGAAGAGAGAGACAATCATATTCTATTTAAATACATTACCTTAGGAAAAAAGAGTGTAAAATTTAAACTAATAATACAGGATTTGTTGAATGAAAATTTAATAAGGAAGATAATGAGTGCTTCTGATATATGTATCATTAGGTTTCACTAATGTAAGCATAAACATAAACAGTCCCAAAAAGCAATGGGATTGTTTCGATAAACTCATACAACATGGTAACATGGGAACATATTCTCAAGGTATGAAATGAAAATTACATAATTATTTACATATCATGAAAATAATGATATTCATGACATAAAATATAATTATATACACCATATCAAATAGATAATTCACATTACAATTAATGAATCTCAATGAATTGAAATTGAGACAAAATTATTTCTCCAATTAGGTAAATTTTGAAACAAAAATACCATAAAATAATTATCATAAACTATATACGTGAATATCAATAAATGTATGTATAATAGTAATTGGAAATAATCATGGTCATTAAACAAACCACACAAAAATGATGAGTGGTGAACCTAGCAAGTATATCACTGAAATTCAAAGTGAGATGAAATTATATTAACTTGTGTCTTTAATCATTTTGTAATCAAACAAGATTAGTGTATAGTAAAATAAATAATTATTATACATAATTCATAGAATCATATTATTATATATAACAAAAGTTATTTATTTAATATGAAATTATTTTACCCACTTTGAACGATCTTATGTTTAGTGTTCACTTTGGGTTATAGTCACTTTGATCATTGTATGTTCTTTCATTTTATTATATCATTGATCCTTATATATATATCATGAGTTGAGAATATAAATCATGTTATAAATATCAATTATATAATATTTTGTTATATGATAATAATCTATATCGTAATTATGAATCAAATTGAATACATCATTCATGGAGACGGTAAGTCGTACGTACGCATGATCGTTGATTCCGTTTTAATTATTGTATGGATGAAATTTATGTAAATGAAATATGTATCTATATATATATATTAATTACAGTAGTATTATTCAATCATATATATATATATACTATGTTCACTAAACCAATCCTTAATACGTTTCATGTGCTGTGTGAACAAATTGCATCGCTTTGTGGGGGAGGTAGTCCACAGTTTCTCAAATGAGTTTATCGTATTGACAATTACTAGAATGTAAAAAAGATTTTTGCTTGAAAAGGGAATATATATAATTTAAGTCATAATAAATATAATTTAAAAAATATATATATTTATATATAGTGTATCATTCATAATAGACAATAAGATTTGTGATAATGAAAAAAGCAACCATTTTTTCATGGGGTAGTAGTTCTCCATACGTAGAAACAATATGATAGATATCCATTAGATGGAAGTATATGTAAGTGTAGGATGAAAAAATAGAAAAACAAACATCCTAGTATATATATATTAAACTATTGTTTTTATTACATAATTTATTAAAGATAGTGGAGGGGCTGGAGAATGAAAATAAAGGAAATGAGCTCAAGGAAAGTCATTTTCTCCTGATCATGTAACTCATTTTTTGTGGGAAAAAATGCATAATTGAGTTTCCTTTAGCAAAATTTAAGGAGTATAGATTCATGGTAGGGTATTTCAAGGATAAATTAGATGTTTTGGGGAGATTAAAATATCTCCAATAGTGTGAATAAAAGAGAATGAGATGTTCCATTTTCTTAGAGAGGTGAGGGTCACTTCTGGAAAATATTTATATATTATGTAATTATTATTTTTTTGGTTTTAAACATCTCTAATGTGATATAATTTGATTTTAAGATTAATATGTTTTGAAATCATCTCAACCAATGAATTAAAGACATTTTTAGGTCATAAAATTTACATTATATTATAGATTTAACACAGAGTTAAACAATTTAACTCTTATTGTGTCTCCTTGAATTTTAACATGATAAGGTTAATTTATTTACAATTAAATTCCAAAAGAACTATTATTAGATCATTAATTATATTTTTGACTTTATAAATTTTTTTTCTGTAAGAATATATTTTTAGGACTTTTATATCATTTAATAAAATCATATTTACTTCAAAATTTCATAGATGTCAATTTTAATACTATTAATTATTTTTATTTTAAAAAATATAAAATCAACATGATTAATTTGAGGAAATACATAAAATATGTAAATAACATGTCTATATTATCGATAAAATATGGGGATGTCATTAATTAATTCAAATTAAATTTATTTTTATATGTTGAATATCATTTGTTTGATATCTCAATTAAATAAACAATTACATCAACATTATTATTCAGGCCATTAATTAAGTTATTTACTCTCTAAAAATTCATTAAAAAAATATCATGATGAATATAAATTTTGTTTATATCAATTTAAAATTTATAGTAAAATTTATGTTTTTTATTTATATAATTTTAAAATTAATTTTTGATTGAATTTGGAATATGAAACATTTAACTTTCCTAAAAATAAAATATAATAATAGACCTAATATTAAAAAAATTCATTAAAAATGATTACATTAATTATCTATTTTTTTTGGTTGAAAAAAAAATATCTAATGAAATTAATAAAAATTTTAGGGTAATATTAAATTATTATAATTTTATTTTTACCCTTAATTACCAGATTTACCATTAACTATGGTAAATAAAATTCATAACATTACTATTCAAAAAAAAATTATTCTGATCCTATTAGACCAAAAATTCAAAATATTTACAACCATGTATTTTTATAGCTATAAATTCAATTCATAAAAGTGGTTAAATTATTTTTATTACTAAACCCACAAATGTGGCATGAACGCCTCTAAAAGAGAAGTTCAAATGTTCCGTAATTTTTTATATTTAATTTTATATTAATGATGATTATAATTAAAGATAATGGATTAATATAATAATTATTTAACTTTTTCTTTAAAATATTCAAATGAAATTAAAAGATAAATATTTAAATAAAAAATATGGGGTTTCTCTACAATGTTATATTTTTCACTATTCATTAAAAATTCAATCATTTTAGAAAAATACCAAAAATTCTCCATAATATAATTTTGATATTACAAGTTGAAATTTAATTTTTTTTTCAAATTAAATTTCTATGAATGTATTAAAGATGATTTATTATTTTTCATATACAGACATGAATAACAGTTTATTTGAAATAAATATTATTATTAAACATATAATTATTTTACCAGAAATCTTAATTGTTATTATAAAAACCATTATATCTAATATTAAAAAAAAATTATAATCCTATTGAAATTTTAACATATAGGTTATAACTATATTATTTAAAATAATTATAATACTAATGTGATGATTAAACAAAATTCATTGTTCTGTGTAACACAAGCCAGGTCAGTGTTGCGTTTATTACAAATTTCTCTTTGTGTTTCATATAGCATAATAAATAAAACTAGGGATATTATATAATAAAATAATATATCATCAATTTTGTGTGAAGTAAAAATATCGTAAAATTAAATGACATTGAAAAATATAAATTCACAAAATGTTAGGGTGTTATAGACATTGTGTTTTTTAGAGAAGTACAAATTATATAAATTCAAATAAAAATACATCTAGAACATTATTTTATGGAACCATAAGAAAATATTCTTGATTGTTGATATTGTGATAATGTGATTTTATTACATAGTTATCATTTGTATGAGGTGTTATGTTATTGCATCCTTAAATTCATTCACGACGGGTCCAATGGTGTGTTGTTAGATTCTTACATTATAATATTGGATTCTATTTATAATACAACTATGAAAGAGTCCCAGAGGGTAACACACTATGTATTTCTAAAATCTCAGTTATATAAGTTATTATTATCTATTATTTAGAACGATAAATAAATATTATTTCCAAATATTGTTTACTAATTATTCTGGTTCTCTTAATCTCATATATTATATCACATGTTATTTGAGGGAATACAATGTACACATAGTATTTTAAATATATCTCAATTAATTTTATTAAATATAATATGTGTTTATTTATTAGAGAATAATGTGGTGATATTTATTTAATAAATAAATATACATTATTCAAGTCCTGATGGATATTATGGAGGAATGATCGACCACATTTAATGGTTTAGTGAGAAATAATAATTATTCAATATTATTTTATAAAATAATATTTACTATATTTCTCATGTTAAGAACATGTTTAATAATAGTAATAATATTATTATTATTATTCAGAGGGTTTCACAAGGATTTAATAAATAATAAAGGGCATGTGTGAGATTATTTTATATTAAGCCAAGTGTTATATGAACTCGTATATATAATTTTCAAAGAGATATGATTCATTTGTTTGATTGTGCACAAACAATTTATATAATACTCTCATGAACTAGAGAGAACCCTTATCCAAAAACACTCCAAAGAATGGAGAGTGATATTCATCAACAATTATTCCTCATGTCAAGAGAGATCATGGAGAAAATATTAGAAGTTATTATTGTTGTAATCAATGGAGAAAAAAATAACAAAATAAGATAAATCATTGTAAAACACATAGATTCCTACGATGATGCTAAAATATTTCTGGAAAACATGTGAATCACCATTAGATGGAATTTTCACATGATTTCTTCAATGTAGTGATGGTAAAATGTAGATATGTTGTTAGACTCATCAATGAGGAATAAGTTACAAAAAGTTTATTATTTAATTGAATGATTTGATTAGAAATTATATTTGAAGATACTACCTACAGTTTTAAAGTTTTATCCACTTCCAATCCCCATTTATTGAATTATATTTATCATTACTTTAATCATTTTGTAGATCTCAAATTAATTATCCATTGTGAATAAATCAATGATGGGCATAACCCATCGAATCATTCCACTTAGCACAGAACCTAAATATTCTTGTTGAAAATAACTAGGGCACAACCACAAAAGTTTTATTGTTGGTATGAATCCCTTAACCACATTATATTTAATCTGAAATTTCAATTCCTGAATTTCTTCTGGTTTCATCCTATATGGGGGGATAGATATTGACTTATCCACTTGCAATAACTTTATATTGAACCTAATATACCTCTCATTTGGTATTCCAATTACATAATCTCAATAAGTGTAGATAGAAATGTCCACCATAGGAATAAATATATCCTAATGTATTCTCTATTCATCCAGAATATTTCTTGGGATTGATTAAGTGAGAGAATATAATATGCACTAAATTGGTCCAACATTTCCCGCCTAAAGATCCCACTCACCCTGGTGAGTATAGTCGTCTCTATCTATATATATAAATGTGAATATACTCAAAGAATAGTAAATATTATCCATTTATAGAATAATAAAATCCATAAATAGAGTTAAATTAATTCATATCATTTCCATTAAAAAAATATAAAAAATGAAAAAATAACCCAAAATTTCAATAGAACACTCCTTTTAGAACTTGAGACCTCTAAATAACACCCAGTTGTGTGTCATTAGTCATGTCACCAATGTAAAACTCAATCCATTTGTAAAAGTAGAATATATAAAGGAATGTGACGCTAAAATATAAAATATTGCAAGCTATGATATATGATACAATAATTATACATATTGATGTAGAAGTTAATACATCCAAACCCATCAATGATGACTGTATATCATTTAGAAGGCTTGTCCCTCTACCCTATGATCCAATTTGACTTCCTAGTGATGTTCTCTCAAAGTGGAACATCATCTTTTATATCAGGGTACCACATCCACTGCCTTATCCTAAATCACTAGTGGAAGTCTATCTACAAATTTATTTAGGGGTAGACAATCCCATTTCATTATCATGTACCATTATTGATCTCCTATGTCTAATTAGTGGTGGAATATTCCCCGAAAACATCTTACAATAACCCAATCTTCCACATGAATGAAACATTAATGAAGGTTTGAATAAACTTTATATTCATGCTCTAAAACATTCTATAATAACTACAATGTAATGGAAAATAACAATAGATGGATCCCACTCACTTAACTGCTCTTCCTGATGTTTATTTGCTAAAAAATGTCATTGTTGTGATTTTTTCTTCCTAAAGAAGAGATCCCATTTGTCCCTAATGAATATTAATGGTCACTTATGAGCTCCTCTCTTAGATTCCATAACATGATTAGTTCTTGAATCATCTCATTATCAATACTTCTCCAACGAAAAATGTTCACATATGACTCAATCACACACTGAGGCCTAACAACAAAATGGATGGCCCAATCATCCTCATCAGCTACTAGAGATGGAGAAATGTACTATAGGTTGGTGAAAAAACATGTGTAGTTCAACACTAATATTACATCACAATATAGTTTAATTATCCAAAAAATCCTTATAATCTATCAATATATCAGGATATAAGTAGATCATGAATTTTTTCTTCAATTTCTTCCAGGGTAACTCATCATTCATTCTATATTATGTAAATATATTTGTTGGAACCAGAAAACACGTCCCCAAATTATTCCAAATTACTCCATACATTTTCCATGATCATATCCCATTTCTCATGCTTCAATTTGGTGGGTCGAAGGGTGAGAACGGAGTTACGGATTAAGAGTTAGGGACATTTGAAGTTGGACTGGATTACTAGATCACGAAGATCATCCACAAAGCCCCCTCGGCTATCATGGAGCCCTCCCACGAAGCAAGGAGGGGGGATGTCTCTATGAACCCCTTTGATGTTCATTACCCACCACAAAGCAAGGAGGTAGGATGGATCCGCAAATCCATTTGATGTCTGCGAACCCGCCGCGGAGCAAGCTCTGTCTTCGCACTGAGCGAGATCTGCTTTGTGGTGCCCCAGGTATATAAATAACTAGCTCACCCCACATTGCCAGCGGGCCACTCCACCCATTGGGCGGTCGATCTCACAATTCATAGAGCTCCTCTTTCATTCATGAAGAGGCTCCATGAGCCCATGCTCCGCGAGAAATCTCCTTAGTGAAACTACTCCGTGAGTCCATGATCTCCAAGCAGCTTCCTTTACGATGCTGCTCTGCGAAACCTCGCTCTATGAGTAACTACCTTTAATATGCTACTCTGTGATTCCATGCTTCGTGAGTAGATTCCTTCATGATGCTACTCCGTGATTCAATGCTTTGCGAGTCCATGCTCTTTGAGAAACATTTTTTCATGGGCCACATTGCTCCGCAAAGCTAATTTGCGAAGACATATCATTTGTGAGGCACCTACCTTTGCGCCTTCCCGTCTATATCATGGGGGCTGCGCCCCCTCACCACCACTCAGGTTCCTTTCTAGGCTCTACTCCCAGCCCTTCAGGATAGTCCCTTCACTACCGTATCTGACCCCCATTAAAATTGGAAAGTTGAACCGTGAACTTTTCGGGTCGTGACGTCGGGATTTTCCATTGCGACCTTATGTGTACCCACCTTCACCCTATGGTATACAATGATTTCAGATACTCCTCTGCACACAATGAAACACCTTGAGTTGAAATATTCCTCCTGGTTCATTTCCCATGTAGTCTGTAGATATTCTCATCATCTTTTCCTCAAGTGCCTTGAGTCGATCCATTCCACAAGTAACTCATCCAAACCCCATCACTTAAATCATATTCCAAGTAGAAATAGAAAGGGCTGCTCTTGCGTAAGTCCCAACACCAACCATTTCTAGGTGCCTTATGCCTAATAGTCAGATCTACATGACTATAAACTGTATTTGACCCTATGTTTCGAACATAGGATGCCTCTTACTTAATATAAGTGATTTCTCCTGCTCCAAGCATGAGATGCCAACAGTCCTGTCTACATGACTTTAAATTGTTGTGATCCCTATGTTCCAAACATTGGATGCCTTTTTCTACAAAAAGAGATACCATATTCTCCAAGAATGAGATTCCAACAGTCATCTCTTCATGACTATAAAATTTAGTACACTCTATATTCCAAACATAGGATGCCTCTTGCTCCAAACAATGGATTCCTTATGATCCATGCATAAGATGCCTAATGCCATGATTAAAGTGGAATAATTTCAAGATCATTGGAATCCATTCAAAAATTACATCACTCCACCTCCTGCTTTGTGTGTCCTTCATTTGGATCTTCATCCACTTCAATGTCCGAAGGGACCCCCTAACCATCTGGTCCCATGCCAGCTCAACAAACCTACAGTCTTATTCCAATGACCTGAAAGACTTTGGATGAAACTTTGAGTTTGGTCCTTTGTTTCGAACACATTCAATAGTCAAACCTCATTTGTATGTCCCCATTTCAGGCTAACACGATATGGATTCTGTGTTTCAAAAACATTATACTGTTATCCTACATCTTAAAGACACCATCACCGTATTCCGAATGTTGGGAATGTGATTCACACATTTCATCAACCTTTGTTCAGACTGATTCTAGCACCCTTGTAATTATCCTACTTGTGAACTAGCGCATAGTTGTAGGCCTCAATATTATTCATCAACTCACTAGTTGGTTCAGAGGCCATCATGGACAGACATGAGGATGACATTATGTGCATCTCCCTTCCGTATGCTCTATTCACCAATGTCGCTGCATAGAAGAACACAAGAAACTTCCATCTGTAAGCCCCATGCACAATTGTCACTCCATTGCCGCACTAGGGTATCATATATTCATAATCCCAATGCATAATTACCACTCTATTGCAACACCCTGGAAGCTTCCATATGTATTCTTTATTCACCAGCATCGCTCTATAGCGGAACCTAGGAAGCAACCCCACACAATCCCCATTCACCATAGCCGCTCCATAGCGGCCCTGGGCAGCTTCCTTGCATAAGACCCATGTACCATTTCTACTATAGAGAAACACCTGCTCAGCTTCCCAGTGTAAGCCCCATTCAACATTGCTGCTCCGTAGTGGAACTAGGGATGCTCCCATGCATAAGACACATTCACCATTGACGCTCCATAGCGGCACACGGGCAGCTTCCCTGCATAAGCCTCATTCACCATTGTCACTCCATATCGGCAGCTGGGAAGCTTTATTGCATAATCCCCATTCACCATATCTTCTCTTGAGCATCACCTGGTTAGAATCCTTGCGTAATCCCCATTCACCATCGCCTCTCCATAGCGGTACACGGGTAGCTTCCTTGGGTAATCCACATTCACAATCGCCACTCAATAGATGTACCCGGTCAATTTCCTTGTGTATTTTCCATTCACCATTGTTGCTCTATAGATCCACCGTGGAGGCTTCCTTTAGTAATCCCTATTCAACACCCTTCATGGACCCACCTTTGTGTTGGGATCGCCAGGACCATGCTATGTCATGTTTCTCACACCGAGCAGTACTCATGTGAGATTATAGTAGTAAGCATCGACCATAATATCTTATTTGGGAAACCTGGAGTGTAAGACCCACCCCCATAAACCCACCTACATGGAATTTGATCCACATAAATCCAAAGTAAATAGGACACCTCCTTGAGGTTAAATACCAACAATCATTGGAACCTCGTTCCTCCTTCCCATCAGCTCACCGACCCCCATGAACATTGTGGTATTTGATCCTTTCCAATGCATGGAAAGGAGGAAGCATCCCTAAGGCTCAATCCCACCATTCACCTAGTCGTTCTGAACCCATTCACATCGGTTCACCTACACCCCGGGCAGCCTATAGTGTATCTCCCACACACCATCCGGAACTATGAGGTCTTTGATCCTGGTCATGGCGAGGTATGTAACGCCCCGACCCCAGCTACCCAGAGTCGGTGCATTACTTAGTAACATTGGCTTGATCACAAAAGATCAAGTCTCGAAAGACCGATTAGTTTAGTAGCCTTGGAAACACTAGATACATTCATAAGTCTTTCATTACATCAAAAAGTAAACAGACTACAATAACATGGTCTTCATAGTCCACAATCATATCCCTTTCTGACTACCCCTGCAGGTCACTCATAAATTACTTCTTCACATCCTGGAAAAATATTAAAACATTGAAAGGGGAGAGCTCAGATGCTCAGTAAGGTTAACAATATTGCGGAAGCTTTCATAAATAAACATAAAAATTTAAGGCAATGTATAACTAAAACAAAAGCCTTTTAAACATTTACATCAACATAATATGGAAAAAGTAAAATGAGATAATGACATTCACATCTTCACATGGATATTCTACTGGTCGAATAATCACATGCAATATCAATAACCACTTTCATAATGATGGAATGCATAATGCCAGACTATCATAACCACTTAGTCAAGTCCTCGTGCCAAGACCACAAATAAGATTTTGTCAAGGCCTCGTGCCAAGACACTAGTTTGTCTCATGAGACCTGCCGATGCATCGAGGAGCTATAGCGGGCTCCACCCGTCACTTATTAAGTCCAATGCATTCCTCATATGAATAGTTTTAAACATATCATAAACCATAACATAATCGTATCACATAAAACATGCATAAAGGAAACATAACATTTCCACATTTCAATCACAAGATATCAATACAACACATTGATATAATAAAAACGCTTTCAAAACCATTTTCAATACCAAAATAAAATAAATTTAAAACTTTGTATTTATTTTTCATTAAAAAAAATGATGGCTTGTAGAGGAAGCCAAAACTCAAATAATGGTCACGGCGGCGGAGAAGTCATTGTCGCCGCATAAGTACGGAAAGAAAAACATTCCCTTTTTGTCGTTTAGTAAAACGCTTCGTATAAAAAGGATTCCTTTTGAATAAACATGAAAGTCAAAGGGGTTTATACACCGTATAAAAGAAAGTTGTGTATAAATCCAAATATGCCTCAATGAAAGGAGATTGAGACAAAGTCCTTAAAAAGATCATTTTTAAAATAAAATAGATCTATTATGTGTATTCACTATAGGTACACATAAAGAAAGTAAAAATACAAAATAGGACACAATAATATCATGACATAATTTGAAAGTAGGAGATTAACCCAAAGAATAGAAGTTGGGTTAAGAAATTCCCTTACCTCGTGTCCGACTTGACTCAACCGTTCTTTAACCTCCTGAATAATAAACTAGAGTTAATATCTACCTTATTAAGAACCATTCTCAATTTCATTATCCTTTTTATATCACTTATTACAATGTTATGAATGTTATGTAATTATTTAAGTTAATAACGGTCGTTTTGTCGATCTTTGGTACTTGAGTCAACAATAAACTTCTTATAATTATAAGTTGTTCATGTGGTGAAATATCCATTATATCCAGAATTATATTAATGATTTAGATATCATATATATCATATATATACAGTATATACATTCATTTATAATATTACGTAACATTTAGATGTAAGAAATGAAATGCACCGTTCATGAAGACGGTAAGCCGTACGTACGCATGAACGCTACTTTCATTTCAATTTCATATTTAATGGAATGAAATTATAATGATATAAATGTATAATATAATTCCAGTATAATATAGTGTATAATACCATTTACTCCATCCTTTATACATCCCACATATGGCATTAACGATTCAAATCACTTTGAGGGGGCGGTAGTCCGCACTTCCTAAAATGAAATTATCGCGTTTTACCCATAATGGAAATCATAAATTATGCCATAAATGAGAAATACAGAAGCATAAGTAAAACATAAACATATTATATATCATTTATAAAAATAGTGACATCTTAATTGCCACCTTTGAAGGTGTTATATGAGTGTTGAACAATCATCGTTTCGTGAGGCAGAAATTCACCATCCACAGAAACCGTATGTTCTTTAACCATTAGATGTAGGTGTGTGTAAGTGTAGCTCGAATCCTTCTTATATCAACATCCTAGTATATTGATTATACTGGTGTTGTTACAAAAGAAATGAATAAAAAGAGTTTAGGGGGTTGGAGAAGAAAAATAAAACAAAACAACATTAGAGAAGACATTACCTCAAAATCGGGAAACTCTTTTTGATTTGAGCCAAAGGCTTCCTTGGGAAGAGTTCTGCCCGAAGTGAGGCTTCTAGGAGTAATAGGGGGATGTTTGGAGAGTATTTGGGCAGAGTTTGGCCGAGCCAAATGGCTTGAAAGTGTAAATGAGGTGGGAGAGGTGGGGGCCTTTTATAAGTGGAGAGGAGGGGCACTTTTGGAAAGATTGAAACGTTACATTATTACACAATGCTTTTCGGATTCTAAAGGTCCCAAACTTATATAATTCTAGGCTAAGGTGATAAGGTTTAGAAATATCCTCATCCAATAGGCTTTGTAAAAGTGTAAGCCTTGGATTTTTCATTATCTTCTGATTTTATTTAAATCGTTAAATAATGAGGTCATCGTTGCATCATAATGATGTCATAAATAATTTAATTTATTTAATGTCTAAAAATTATAAAAAAAATACTATGATGTAAGAAATCTTTTTATCTTTCGAATGAATATTTATAATCAAAATTTGGACTTGTGTAACTCCACTTAAAAATTGTTTTAGTAAAACATGTTTTGTTTGTGTCAATTTTTACTTTAACATTAAATAAAAGGTGTTTATGTCATTTTCTAACTAAAGTGGCTCTATGGGGTCCCCAAGTAGACCCATGGGTTGTATAGGTCGGCCATGACTCATCCAATAGGAGTAGGACAAGTGTCATTCTCATCTAATATTATTAAAACATTATTTTTACCTTAAACTACACTAATTACCTCTAATCGCGATTAAGAACTTAAAAGTTAATATTCACCAAAAATTATTTTAATCTTATTGAACCACATTTTACTTCTTAATGACAACCATGTATGTCGGATTTTTGAAAATCAAATCACAGAAGTGGTAATATTTCATTTAAATGAAAAATCAGTTATTTATCTACGACTTAGTGGTTTCACTATTCATCAAAAATTGAAGTTTTTCAGAACAAAGCCAAAATTTCACCCTAAGCTATAATTGATATTCCGAATTCAAAAATGATGTCTATTTTACAAAATTCCAAACATATAAGTTGCATTAATTAATTTTATTATTAAATCCTGCTGTTACAACAAATAGCGTGTTTTTTAGAAACAATTTATATCAAATGATTGGCAATTGTTTATGTCCAATTTCAATGTTAAATTAATTCTAATGACCACCATTAGATAAAATGGTAAAAATATATTCTAATTATACTTTAAAACCACTAAACAGTATAATTTATCACTATAATTTATTTTGATTAAAAAAGTTGTTTTTAAGTATTTTTCACTATTCATAAAAAATTAGAAGTTCTCAGAAAAATACCAAAAATTCAACATAGGCTAATTTCGATATTTCGAATACAAAAATGAAGTCCATTTTGAAATATAAGATTTCTATAATTTTAAAAAGTGGTTATTACTATTCATAATGGCTACTTTGATTAGTCGCAGTGTTTTAGAACTCGAAGTTGCGTACAATGCAAGCTATTGCATTATTGAATGAGAAGCGTATCGTGGAAGCTCGGGGTGTTACATTCTCCCCTCCAATAAATTGCGTCCTCGCAATTTGAAATTTTGCATTGAAAATAAAAGGTTTAAAAGAGAAAATACCTTTGAGGAAAACCCACATCGGAAATAAGGTTAATAAATATATAACATTAAAAGAAAGAAGGATAAGTACAAAGGTCACCCGATATAGCCCATTCTAGGATTATATGAAAATAGGGATATGGAGGAGAAACAAACCATCAAGGTCTGATGGAGAGTTATAGAAAACAGGATTAGGAGAAAGTTTAACCATAATAAAATCACAAACTTGTGATTGGTTAAACGGTGATTGAATCCCCAGTTGGAAAAGTTAACCGACAACATTTTTGTTTTAAGTTACCTTTTATAATGTTGAGGAATTTATTTAGGAGATTTACTAAGAACGTAAGGGAATATACATACTTGTTATGTATACTTTCATTCGTTAATAAATTTTTTACCACAAACCCATCTTTTACTCCAAATGGTAACAGAACTCAAAAATATTCAATTTATCCTAATTGTATAAGGTTAAAAATGTTAACACATACCATTTAGATTAGTGAAATTATTTTGTAATAACCGGGGACTTCCTGTAGGCTAGTGGTAGGAAATAAGGGCTTGTCACACTATGGTTGTGGGTTCGATTCCTGCAGCTTTGTTCGACGCGACGGGTTATTCCCCACCCTGCAGGTTGTCCTTTTCCTAAAACTATAGTATTATAATATTCCAAAAATAATCTTCAGAAATTCATTAACCTTAAACAATACTATCCATGGTTCAACTTAATCCATTCCAACCTTAATAGTTATCCAAAATACCTCCGTCCAGACATTCTCTAAAAGGTCTCTAAATTCCGAAATCAATTGTAACATCAGATTCCACAAACAAAGAAAAGTTTCTCTTATTGTCACATACTAAAAATATGATTACCTTAATCATATTAAAACCTTACTGAAATCAACAAGTACTGCAATATAATCCATATATATATATCACATTATTATTATAACCAGAATATAATCCTTGAGTCCAAAAGCACCAATACATTAATTATTCCACTTCAACTGTAGTCACAGCATAAGATTGGCCTTGATCCCTTGGCCTTTTCTGAGATAAGGTTCATTGACGCTTAGGACATTCATTTGCATAATGCCCTGTTTCCCTACAATTGTATCATTCAACTTTGACAGCCTCTTTCTTTCCCTTGCAATCACGAGCCTGGTGACCCTTTTCTCCACATTTATAACAAACTCCCATTCCTTTTAGGCAAGTACCAGGGTGATTCTTCCCACAATTATCACATAATGGAAAATCCTTCTTTCCCTTTTTCCCTTTATCTGTCTCTTGTTCCACCATTCTCTTCTTCTCTTACTTTACATTGTTGTCATAAGACTTAGAGAATTCTTTTTATGTCTTGATAGCACACGAGACAATATCTTCGTATGATGAGAAGGATTTTGATACTAAAGATCGACAGAGAAATGGTTTTAACTCATCAAAGAAATGATCAATCTTACTCCTTGGGTTACGTATATAATCGGCAGCATGCCTCGCTAACCTTGTAAAGTTAGCCTCATACTTTGCGACATTCTCATCCTCCTTCTGCCTCAAACTCAGAAATTGCCTTTCCATATCTGCTCGATGGTCACGAGGAAAATATTTTTCTAAAAATAGATCTTTGAACTCCCTCCATTCCATATTCGATACGTCATCATCTTCCTTTGTGTTTTGAATCAGCGACCACCACTGATCGGCATCTCCAGTGAGGCGGTAAACTACCATGACAACCTTCTCCCTTTCGCTACTCCCCAAGGCATGGAATATTTTCTCTAAGGAGTTTATCCATTGCTCAGCTACTAACGGATTTGTACCCCCATTGAAGGTTGGTGGTTTTTGCCTCATGAAACGGTCTAGAATTGATCCTCCACGTTGCGGATCAGGGTGCTCCATACGAGTAAGGTTATTATTCATAACCTGAGTAAGTTGTCCCAGTATGGTGATTAGCTGATCGGCACCAGTTGCATCACCAGCCCCACTATAATTATCTTGAGCAGGAGGGAAATCCCTACATGGAGTGCGTGCATTGATACGGTTTCCATTTCTTCCACTAGGCGCCATTTCTAAACAATTGCATAAACTAGATTAGTTTATGAAATAAAATACATAATTCCATATTTGTAAAATACTTTACATAAATTGAACTATTTATGGATATAATCCATAATCATAAAAAGAAATGTTTCCTTTGAGGAAGTATATAATCATAACCCTTCATAGTGGTTTGTAAAGAAAATGAGAATTATCCTAAGAATATCCCCCGGGTGTGTCGTAACCAAGAGTGCAGCAAGGCCCGTTGTCGTGCACCAGTTCCCGTTCGAGTCTAGCTAAAAGCGGTGTTTTCGGGTTTTACCCCTAGGTACATCTGTGCCAGAGCCGCCTCTACCTGCTCGTATCCAGACAGGGATGTGTTGCTCGGAAAACTCACAAAATCTCTACAAATAACAATATTCTAGGAAGTTCTTCTATACTAATCCTCAAAGTCTATCTTTGGGCTATGTTCTCTAATCAGAGTTTATCTAAATCTAGCTTCCAAGGTTAGTACTAACCTCCCTCTGATACCAACTATAACGCCCCGACCCCAGCTACCTAGAGTCGGTGCATTACTTCGTAACATTCGCATGATCACAAAAGATCACGTCTCGAAAGACCGATTAGTTTAGTAGCCTTCGAAACACTAGATACATTCATAAGTCTTTCATTACATAAAAAAGTAAACAAACTACAATAAAATGGTCTTCATAGTCCACAATCATATCCCTTTCTGACTACCCCTGCAGGTCACTAATAAATTACTTCTTCACATCCTGGAAAAATATTAAAACATTGAAAGGGGTGAGCTCAGATGCTCAGTAAGGTTAACAATATTGCGGAAGCTTTCATAAATAAACATAAAAATTTAAGGCAATGTATAACTAAAACAAAAGCCTTTTAAACTTGAACATCAACATAATATGGCAAAAGTAAAATGAGATAATTTCATTCACTTCTTCACATGGATATTCTACTGGTCGAATAATCACATGCAATATCAATAACCACTTTCATAATGATGGAATGCATAATGCCAGACTATCATAACCAAGTAGTCAAGGCCTCATGCCATTACCACAAATAATATTTTGTCAAGGCCTCCTGCCAAGACACTAGTTTGTCTCATGAGACCTGTCGATGCATCGAGGAGCTATAGCGGGCTCCACCCGTCACTTATTAAGTCCAATTCATTCCTCATATGAATAGGTTTAAACATATCATAAACCATAACATAATCGTATCACATAAAACATGCATAAAGGAAACATAACATTTCCACATTTCAATCACAAGATATCAATACAACACATTGATATAATAAAAACGCTTTCAAAACCATTTTCAATACCAAAATAAAAGAAAGTTAAAACTTTGTATTTATTTTTCATTAAAAAATGATGGCTTGTAGAGGAAGCCGAAACTCAAATAATGGTCACGGCGGCGGAGAAGTCATTGTCGCCGCATAAGTACGGAAAGAAAAACATTCCCTTTTTGTCGTTTAGTAAAACGCTTCGTATAAAAAGTATTCCTTTTGAATAAACATGAAAGTCAAAGGGGTTTATACACCGTATAAAAGAAAGTTGTGTATAAAGCCAAATATGCCTCAATGAAAAGAGATTGAGACAAAGTCCTTAAAAAGATCATTTTTAAAATAAAATAGATCTATTATGTGTTTTAACTATAGGTACACATAAAGAAAGTAAAAATACAAAATAGGACACAATAATATCATGACATAATTTGAAAGTAGGAGATTAACCCAAAGAATGGAAGTTGGGTTAAGAAATTCCCTTACCTCGTGTCCGACTTGACTCAACCATTCTTTAACCTACTGAATAATAAACTAGAGTTAATATCTACCTTATTAAGAACCATTTTCAATTTCATTATCCTTTTTATATCACTTATTACAATGTTATGAATGTTATGTAATTATTTAAGTTAATAACGGTCGTTTTGTCGATCTTTGGTACTTGAGTCAACAATAAACTTCTTATAATTATAAGTTGTTCATGTGGTGAAATATCCATTATATCCTGAATTATCTTAATGATGTAGATATCATATATATCATATATATACAATATATACATTCATTTATAATATTATGTAACATTTAGAGGTAAGAAATGAAATGCACCGTTAATGGAGACGGTAAGCCGTACGTACGCATGAACGCTACTTTCATTTCAATTTCATATTTAATGGAATGAAATCATAATGATATAAATTTATAATATAATTCCAGTATAATATAGTGTATAATACCATTTACTCCATCCTTTATACATCCCACATATGGCATTAACGATTCAAATCACTTTGAGGGGTGGTAGTCCGCACTTCCTAAAATGAAATTATCGCGTTTTACCCATAATGGAAATCATAAAGTATGCCATAAATGAGAAATACAGAAGCATAAGTAAAACATAAACATATTATATATCATAAATAAAAATAGTGACATCTTAATGTACACCTTTGAAGGTGTTATATGATTGTTGAACAATCATCGTTTCGTGAGGCAGAAATTCGCCATCCACAGAAACCGTATGTTCTTTAACCATTAGATGTAGGTGTGTGTATGTGTAGCTCGAATCCTTCTTATAAAAACATCCTAGTATATTGATTATACTGGTGTTGTTACAAACGAAATGAATAAAAAGAGTTTAGGGGGTTGGAGAAGAAAAATAAAACAAAACAACATTAGAGAAGACATTACCTCAAAATCGGGTAACTCTTTTTGATTTGAGCCAAAGGCTTCCTTGGGAAGAGTTCTGCCCAAATGAGGCTTCTAGGAGTAAGAGGGGGATGATGGGAGAGTATTTGGGCAGATTTCTGCCCAAAGGCTTCCTTGGGAAGAGTTCTGCCCAAACATATAAGTTCCATTAATTAATTTTATTATTAAATCCCGCTGTTACAACAAATAGCCTGTTTTTAAGAAACAATTTATATCAAATGATTAGCAATTGTTTATGACCAATTTCAATGTTAAATTAATTCTAATGACCACCATTGGATAAAATGGTAAAAATATATTCTAATTATACTTTAAAACCACTAAAGAGTATAATTTATCACTATAAATTATTTTGATTAAAAAAGTTGTTTTTAAGTATTTTTCACTATTCATAAAAAATTAGAAGTTCTCAGAAAAATACCAAAAATTCAACATAGGCTAATTTCGATATTACGAATACAAAAATGAAGTCAATTTTGAAATATAAGATTTCTATAATTTTACAAAGTGGTTATTACTATTCATAACGGCTACTTTGATTAGTCACAGTGTTTTAGATCTCGAAGTTACGTACAATGCAAGCTATTGCATTATTGAATGAGAAGCGTATCGTGGAAGCTCGGGGTGTTACAAGGTACGTAGGAATACTCCCTGAGGTTCATTCTCATCAACCATTGGACCCCAGTTCCTCCATCATATCGGTTCACTGACCCCCACATTGAACTATGTGGACTTTGATCCTATCCATGGTATGGTACATAGGACACCTCCTTGAGGTTCAAGCCCAAAAATTGTTGTACCCTTGGTACTTCATCACATCGGTGTACCAAACTCTAACTAGAACTATGTGGACCTTGATCCTTTCCAAGGCATGGTACGTAGGACACCTCCGTGATGTTCAATCCCAAAACCTAGTCGCTCCAACCCCCTTCACGTCAGTTCACCCCCATCCAGCATGACATTAAACTGTGGAGCACAATCAGTGGTATGTTGTTGTTCCCCCAATTAGAGGTATGCTGTTGTTCCCCCAATTAGCAGTAATCCATTATCAACCTCATTTAGAAGTAATCTGTTGAAGTCCCCAATTGAAGGTAAGATGTGGTTAGATAAACTATTCTGACTTTGATTCCCAACCATGGGTATTCGTAGGAAGCCTCCATGAGGTTCAGGGCCAACACCCATGTCTCATCCTAGTCGATCCCTCAATCCCATGTGTCCAGGGAAGATCATGCCCGAACACGAAGGTTCTGATTCCTTTGGGTCCCAACCATGCTTCCATTCTCACGAGCCACCTCCTCATGTGTCCCATCGTCCCACCGAACTATGAAGACATTGATTCCATTCGAAAGGGATACATAGGAAGTCTCTTCAAGGCTCCAGACCAACACCAACATCATCTTCATGATAGTCCCATCTCATTCAACCTCAAATTCCTTCAACTCTCCACCATCCATCAAGATTCTCACTCGGGCCTCTGTATCCCTATGGGATCATGTCACCCACCTCTTCACTGCTCCTAGCAGTACTTGGGCCGCAATTAATCTGTAAGCCCCAGTAATTCTCTAGGTTGTTTTCATTTTTGTACACCCCGATTCATCACCCTTTCTAAATGCGTGTGTTTTGATCTATGTCATCTACATAGGGTACATTGGAAACCTCCATGAGTTTCAATCCCATTCAATGGAAAAACTTGTTAATCCTCCATTCCAGGGTGCACACTCACTAATCCTCCCTCAGTGGTGTCCAAATCAGCCTTCAGGGTGTGACTTCTGACCTTTATGGGACACACCTTCTTGGGTCTTCTAATATCGAGTATTCTAATCCATCCACCCACAAAATCATCCATGTGTTCCCTCATTGGGATATACAAATTTGATTTGTCCATATGGGATGTTCTGATCACCCTCATTCTCTCTCTTCAAGATGATAAACTCATGGTATACCTCTTGATAAACATGAGATTCATGAAGAAAAACTCGGAAGACACGACTTTGGAGTAACCATCTCTTCTAGACATTAAAATTGAGGAATACCCTATGTTAAATATGTGAAGATGAGGAAAACCATAGATACATGACTATGGCATATGATTCCCCGCATTCGATGTGGGATACCTGAGGTTGTGCACCTTGGAGATGCCCTATTATGAGGAGGAATATAGGTTCCCCAATGTCCATGTATCTAGAGAAGCCCTGACATGCCATATGTTGTCATATACTCTGACTGATGGTTTCTACCATATCAAGATGCAATGGAATGTCATGGCGGATGTAGTGTAATTAATAGGTGTCCACAAAAAATGGCATTGGGAATGAGATTCAAGAACCACGACTTAATCTATAAGGGAGACCTAGACTAGGTGACGAGTTCCAAGGAGGAATCTGCAGATGGAGGAACTGGCATCCCATCATCCCATTTCATTAATGGAGAAAATGTCCTTGAACAAGGAACAAATGTCACCAGCCTTCTGAAAGTGGGATTGTTGGGCCACAACTGTGCGTTCTCACAGACAGATGGGTGCGCCCCAGCGAAAATGTGAGAAACAAACCCAACAATGTATGTTAGGTCGAAGAAAAAAATATAATATTTTCTTCACTATCCACTCTATGTGTGGATCAAGGTTCTTAATGATCATTACGGTTGAATCAATCTCGAATTATTCTACCTGGGGGACACCTCCTCCAATGATCATAAGAAATAGTTGCATCTAAAACACTATCGTATACTTATAAATCAATGGTACAGTGTGAATATTATTAATATCCATGCATTACATGACCCTCAAGAATCTTCTTCAAATAAAGAAATCAATATGAATCTCTGGTTCACTATGAATCACCATATTAACTATGTTTGGAAATTCAATTTTTCCACTATACTAACCATATAATCATTAATGAGGTGGACGAATTTTCAATTCGATGGAAACACACTCCTTAGAACATTATGCAACAACATGGTCAACCAATACATGTTATAATAGAATAGAACCAATGGATCATATTCTCTATGAACATGAAACATAAATGTATTTAAGGAGACATATAAATTATTTATTACAGTTATCAATTATATCATTGTTCTCATTTTTCAGTCAGTAAAAGGAAATATATCTCTGGAAATTCATAAGACTCATTCATAACCAATGAATGTCAATTTATATATTCCTATGATCCTATCGTGATACATTCATAATCATATCACTACATACTATTCCATGATTATAAATATCTAGAAACATTATCTTCATGAATAATGTGAATCACTCAAGATGAAATAACATATAAGCATATCAAGGGAACATAGTGAACAATAATCCCATCACGGGGAACATGGATTTCCCCGCATACATGGGTTAGATACTCCCAGGTAAAATAACATTACCAGGTCCTGACGAAGCATTATCATGCACGCTCTCAAAAATATTTATAGCTAAGTGCAGCACAAGGGCTGACCTAGGTCGTTCTCTTGAGGAGATTTTGTGGTTAATAAAACACTACTTCTATTCCACCTAATTTAATTATTTTTTTGTTGTTTAATATTTTATGAAATAAATGCAATTTAATAAAAAAAATTAAATTCATAATTCAGAAGAAACTAATATTTAATTATAAATTACCATGCAATTCTAATCAGAATGTAATTAGGGAAGAAAGGAAGTTCTCCCGAGAGAATATTCACGTAGCACCTTCATTGGCCAGCTTCAAATATTCTTAGTGTACACACTCCATCGTATGTGTGCACACCTTATTCTAACCCAGTTGTGAATGAAAAGCCTACTTAGCGATCGTCAAGCACACCCTCCATCCACCTCCTCAATCGAGGGAAAATGGTTGTAGATTAAGAAGTTAACCTTTAGACAACCACAGTGAGGATTACACCCACTATAAATTATCCTTAGAAATAACTCAAAGAATATTAAGAAGATATTCTTGGGTTCACGAACCTGATTACTCTATTGGGATATTCCTCTTATTAGTTACTCATGATCATTAGTATTATAGTTCACGATGGTAAGATGAGAGGAAGAAAAGAGGGTGAATCGGTGGACACAAAAATAAAAACAATGCATGAATTTATTAGAAATATAAATTACAATTTAAAACTAAAAATAAATAAAATAAATAAAATAAAAAAATGGTGGAAGATTTGCGGCCGGCCTACCTCGGTGGAGATCTCCTCCTTGGTGCCTTGAAGGAATGGATGAAAAAATGGGATGGTTTGAGGAGGAGGTGATGGCCTCCTTTTATAGGTAGAATTAGACCCCCGAATTTTTGAGCGTTTTAGACCACTTTAATGACCTCTTCACGAGTTACACACTTAATGAATGATGTTCAAAAATATCCTTTCCGTCTCCTCTCCAAATTTCAGATAATTTGGAAACTATATGTAAGAGTTATGAATTTTGCATTCTCGGTTGCTGTTTTCTAGACGAAGCATCCCGGCTGGTTCCTCCAAAATAATGTCATTAAATATCCTCCTTAATGACCTCCAAAATCCACCAAATCTATTTTAGAGACGGAACTATATGTCCCCAATGTATCCCAGGTGGAAACACATCATTTGGATATGTGTAGTCCGCGTTTGATGTCCGTTACCTTGGGTGGGTCCATGTTGTCCTCCCTGAAAAATTCCAATTTTCAATGATTTTTTAGTCCCTTTAGATGACCGCATCAGCTCCTGGTCCAGAAGACAAAAATGAAGGAAATAAAATAAGGATTCTAAAAAAAATTTAATTAGAAAATTTGGAATTTTATTTTTCCTGAAATGACCATAATACCCCTGACGTAATATTCTGTCAAAAATCCAGAATTAATCGTTTTTCACATTTGGGATCAAAATAGAACTAAAACCTAAAAACATGATAATTATCAATTCAATAACACTTTTGTGGGATTATAAACAATGTTTTACAGTATAAAATATATGAAACTGTGAGCTTCATCACTCCCCTACACTTAAACATTGCACTCCTGGGCAATCATCTAACATCCAAATCAAAATCCACACAACAATCAAAAATGAGAAAATATCAATGATTTTATCCAAAATAGAATTCCATAATGTTTCATTTATGAATAATAATTATCTCATTTTCATTTCAACCATTAAAATTTGTTCAACCTCATAAATCAATCCACGGCCCAATCACAACCTACCTCACATTGATTTTTATGTCACTCTTCACTCAAGAGAAATTGAATCTAGAGTTATACTCATACTTGAAAATCGCATGTATCACCATAGGTTTGTGAAAATTATCATTTATCCACAGCGTGAAAAATGAAAATGAATTTAATCATGATAGATTTAATTAATGGTTCAAATGATTCTGTGGCTTAGGGTCAGTGGTAAAATGATTGAAAAATGTTCCAAGATAGAAAGAGGAGGTTAAACTTTTAAGTACAATGCATGATTAAATCAAGTGAAAACAATGGATATTCCTCACTCAATAGCGCTGGTAAATGTAAAAAAAAACCCCACCACCTTTTAATGATATGGTACATTATCCAATAAGTTATTATAATGAATGATATCATCTATGTTCTCCTCCATTTTTAAATCTCCAGAAAGGCACAACTTTATTTTCTTTTTTTTTTCTTTTTTTTCATAGAGGATGAGCTGAAAAATTGAATACAATGAATGAATGACAATTCATGCCCTTGATTTTTGGGAGGGAAATGATTCATAAAATAATGTACAATGTGAATTCAGGCACATCTCCATTTTATCTTCTTTTTTTAGGAGAAATGGATGAACCAAATAAAGCACAATGAAATGATGACACATGCCCAATTCTATTGTTATCCACTGCCCAAAATATTGACACACACTTCACACTACACATAAATGATACACATCCCAATGAATGCACACGAAAGGCCCTTCCCCCACACTCAAACTTGAAATATCCATGCAAAAATACTAAAAGTGCGGGTAGGTATGGAAAAATTGGCTTGTAATGTGGCTTAAACCTATAAGGCAATTCATGGCATCTAAGGGATTACGAAGGATAAATGTAAAGGTGGGTCTTAGGATAAAATGTGGCTAGCCAATGAGATGCGTCAATCATTTTAAATACATTCCATGAAATCCAATGCTTTGAAAGAGAATATTCACAAATTCTGGTTCTCACACAAAATTCAAGTTTCCCTGAAGAAAGTGTGGGTATTAAGAAGAATATGTAAAAGTGGTTCAGAATACCTCACATGATTGGAAAAAATATTTTGAGACAGTTTTTCATGCTCATGGATTTCAAAAATCAGTCAAACTCATAAAAATGATTGACAATCCAATTCAAGAAAAATGTTTTCACATCAACAGTCATTTAAAATCCATTATTTCAAAAATAATTTCAACTCTTTATAATCAATTGATGTGTGAAAAGTGATAAGAATATTCATTAAAGCTCAAAAATCCTAAAAAAAATGAAAAGCACACAAAAAGAACTAAGAAGGTTGACACTCCCCCACACTTAAATTTAACTACCCCTTATTTCAACTCAACAAAATATAAATATAAAGGTAAAAAATAAAAGGGAAGGAAAGATACAACTTGTCATTATTTTAGAAGTGGATGACTTGAGTTAATCTCCTAGAAGCAACCACTTTGAGACTACAAGAAAGTAATAAAAATAAATAAGAAAAAATAAATAAAAAAACGAGAAAAGGAAAATAAAATAGATAATGCTTCGTTTAGACCCCCAAGCGGGTGCTAGGTTTTTACTGCCCCTAGTCAGGCAGTTTCAGTGGATTATCCCCAATCATAAGATGGACGTGGTTTCTTTGAGATGAACCACCACATGTGAGTTTTCCCGATGTCCATGATTAAACACTGAAAGTAGAGAACCCCAAATAAGATAAGAATGTTCCCAACCCCCGAGAAATAATATAGAAGAAATTTTAGGTTCGAAGTGGGAGGGAATAAAAGATAAGGGTGCTCCCTGTTAACTTCGGTGGTGTCCTCCTCCATATGGTATGAAATTTTTTGTTGAGGAGGTAGTCTCACCACCGTCACCTTCTCCGGATCTTCTTTCATGATCACCACTACTTTAGTGGTATATTTCATATCATCTATGGTCTGCTCCATTTGAGCTATATAAAAAATTTCATAGGAATAGGTGTTAGAAAACAATTTAGCTTGAGTAATATTAAAACATGAAGAATTAACAAAGAAATCTTCCCTTTCATGTAATTCAGCTTGGTAATTGATCTCTTCAGGCATGACCATCGGTAACTTCATCTCAGCAAGTGCATCTTATTCTTCATCTTCCAAAGCAATATTGAGGTAAAAAGGTACATATTGTTCAATATCAAGCATGGGAGGATCATGTTTCAAGTTATCTTCGACAAAGTTATTCCAATATTCTTCCAAAAAATGTTGACCTCCCATCAGTGCATCAGTTGGAATGTTTACTTCTGGGACCTCCTCGAGAAATGGTTGAGTGCGGGATGATGTGATTAATTCTTTTAGTAGCTCCTTCTCACCCTCCTCAGGTTCTTTAGCATAAAAAATGATGGGTAAAATCTCTTCCACCACTCGTTCTGGTTTAGGTTCCAGTTCAGGTTCGGGTTGTTCTTGGGATGCACGTACATATTCTGCAATCAATTCTATTTGGCCCTCCAATTTATTCACTTTATCTCTAATCCTATGAAATTGCGCATCTAGTTCATTGTAAAAATTTTCTTGCACTTGATATTGATCAGTCTATGCATAATAATCATAATTTGAATACATCATGAACAAAGAAGATTTTTTTTAGTTTTTGAAATTTATGATTTTTTTGTTGTAATTTTTAAATGAAATGAAAATTATTTACACAGTGTGTATAAAAATAGTGAATGAAAACAACTTGGCTCCCCGGAAACGGCGCCAATTTGATGAAGCGTTGTCGTGCACGCTCTCAAAAATATTTATAGCTATATGCAGCACAGGGGCTGACCTAGGTCGTTCTCTTGAGGAGCTTTTGTGGTTAATAAATCACTACTTCTATTCCACCTAATCTAATTAATTTTTTGTTGTTTAATATTTTATGAAATAAATGTAATTTAATAAAATAAATGAAATTCATAAATCAGAAGAAATTAAAATTTAATTATAAATTACCATGCAATGCTAAATAGAATGTAATTATGGAAGAAAGGAAGTTCTCCCGAGAGAATATTCAGGGAGCACCTTCATTGGACAGCTTCAAATATTCTTAGTGTACACACTCCATCGTATGTGTGCAAACCGTATTCTACCCTAGTTGTGAATGAAATGCCTACTTAGCGATCGCCAAGCACACCCTCCATCCACCTCCTCAATCAAGGGAAAATGGTTATAGATTAAGAAGTTAACCTTTAGACAACCACAGTGAGGATTACACCCACTATAAATTATCCTTACATTAACTCAATGAATATTAAGAAGATAGTCTTGGGTTCACAAACCTGATTACTCCCTTAGGATATTCCTCTTATTAGTTACCCATGATCATGAGTATTATAGTTCA
The DNA here is from genome assembly GCA_963277665.1 of Viscum album. Classification (NCBI taxonomy): domain Eukaryota; kingdom Viridiplantae; phylum Streptophyta; class Magnoliopsida; order Santalales; family Viscaceae; genus Viscum; species Viscum album. The sequence continues at coordinate 938,737,916 of OY728143.1, read as the reverse complement.
CGATGGTAAGATGAGAGGAAGAAAAGAGGGTGAATCGGTGGACACAAAATTAAAAACAATGCATGAATTTATTAGAAATCTAAATTACAATTAAAAACTAAAAATAAAGAAAATAAATAAAATAAAATGATTGGTGGATGATTTTCAGCCGGCCTCCCTCGGTGGAGATCTCCTCCTTGGTGCTTTGAAGGAATGGATGGAAAAATGGGATGCTTTGAGGAGGAGGTGATGGCCTCCTTTTATAGGCAGAATTCGACCCCCGAATTGTTGAGCGTTTTCGACCCCTGTAATACCTCTTAACGTGTTCCACCCTTCATGAATGATGTTCATAAATATTTTTTCCGTCTCCTCTCCAAATTTCAGTTAATTTGGAAACAGTGTGTAAGAGTTATGAATTTTTCATTCTCGGTTGCTGTTTCTGGATGAAGCATCCAGGTTGGTTCCTCCAAAATAATGTCATTCAATAGCCTCCTTTATGACCTCAAAAATCCTCCAAATTTATTTTAGAGAGGACCCTATCTGTCCTCAAGGTATCCAAGATGGAAACACATCATTTGGATATGTGTAGGCCGCGTTTGATGTCTGTTACCTTGGCTGGGTCCATGTTGTCCTCCCGGAAAAATTCCAATTTTCAATGATTTTTTAGACCCTTTAGATGACCGAATAAGATCTTGTTCCAGAAGACAAAAATGAAGGAAATAAAATACAGATTCTAAAAAAAATTTATTCAGAAAATTTGTAATTTTATGTTTCCTGAAATGACCAAATTACCCCTGACGTAAAATTCTGTCAAAAATCCAGAATTAGTCATTTTTCAAATTTGGGTTCAAAATAGCACTAAAACCTAAAAACATGATAATTACCAATTCAATAACACTTTTGTGGGATTATAAAAAATGTTTTACAGTATAAAATATATGAAAATGTGAGCTTCATCAGGTCCCAACACATCCGTATAAACTTTATAACTTTCTAAAATTTACAACAAATAGATAAATGATTTTTCAATATCACATTATAGCATCCCCTGGATTTTTCTCTCACATGGATGACCTAGGATTGTCACAATACTAAAGCAGGCCTACCCATGTGCCGATGTCTAGAAAATAGATATCTGGTTTTGGTGAATATAGTGGGGTGACTATAACCATGGTTTCGAGTGAAAAATTACGAAATATATACAAATATCAGAGTGTGAAAATAATAGAATCCATAAAAACTGATGATAAACATACCCATATATTCTAATAGAGTTATCCAATAAATAATAAAAGAATAATATCATGATAATTTAAAAAAACTAGATTACATGATAGTAATAAAATTAATTAAATAATATCTTTTTCAAATAATGATTATAAATTCTCCGGGCTTGAACCCCATACCAGAGCCATATCTAAGCACAAACAAATCAAGAATACAAAAAAAAACAAAAGGTCTTTCCCTTGTCCAAATAATAATTCATGTAGTCTTCTCGGTTTCCAAACATAAACCAATGTAGGATATGAGTAAAAAAATATGTTTAAATAAGTGTGTCAGGAAAAATTCATTAAAAGGTCATAAAATAATATCAAAAATAAGAATATAGATTAATTCTAAAATTATTTTAATTATTCATTTAAACTACATCGATATCATGATTGAATCTCTCTAGGAATCCATCATATCCATGACAACAACATCCATGAAACCAACCATCTTACCCCAACACAAATCCAAAATGGCATTGATCATGTAGCACAACCATGACGACCACAATCATATACAAATGGTATGAAATATCACATGGGTAATCCCTATATAGATATATCTCAACATTTCTATAGTCTATCCCAATATAGAATAATCGAAACATGATTTATGCTATATCCCCATATATAATAATCAAAGAATATTCCTAGGCCTAGATTACTATATAATCATCACATCACCTAAAATTTCTTAACACATCATATAAACACCAAATCAGGTTTTGAGGGCCTAGCCTAGTTTATAAGCATAACATTGTGTGTCATTTGTGTTATCACAATATAATTCATATAAAAATATAATATCATAATAAAATATGGTTAATTATTTGTATTACCATTTTTATTTCAATTTATCAATTTATTCAATTATATAAATAAAACATCATTCATGGAAAAGGTATTAATATTAATCACTTATGTCATATTTCATTCAGACTTCATATGTATTCCTTAGTCACCACATTATATCCAAAAAAATACAAGCCAGGTAGCATCACAATAGTCCCAAATTTATCTCAGGAGTAATCTATGACAACCCTGATTTTATTACAATTATAAACATGATTTATTACATAAAAAATCACATGCTACAACAAAGATGATCGAGAGGTTTAGTGTCATTGGGGCTTAGGATCATGACATAAAAACTTAAAACATGAAATAAAACATTATTATTGAAAACATCATATACATGACCACTACATTACTTTGTACTTAGCATTGAATGGGAAAACTTAAGGACATGCATAAGAAAAGGGTGAGCTATAAAGACTAGTTAGTGAGTACACATAGAATAACATGAGAAGTACAATACATGTTGGACAATAGGCATATCAATAGAGAATAAGAAAAACATGAACATAAATTCATGATAAAGAATGATTGATAAAACACTATTTTATTTAATATTTTATTGATAATAAATGATATAATTTCCTCACATTGTGTTAAATATGTTTATTTATAAAATATTTGGAATTAGATCATTCATTTGAATATTTGATGAAAATTCCAGTTTTACCATTTATAGTTTACTGTAGTATTTCGAATATAAATATTTGTATATTTATTATTTGAAATTAAAATTTTGTAACAGTGTTCCTAACTTAATTAGATACAACTTTTATTCAGGACACTTGAGATAAAGAGTTCATTTGGTTGTTTAATTTGGGCCATGAAGTCAAAGTTGGGCTGGGATCGCCAGAATGGAGAATCTTCTGTATTTCGGCCATAACTACTTCATATTTGCCTGAATTGAGCCCATATTTGGAGAGGAGATAAAAGACACATATCCACACATTTGATCTTTCTGTAAGGCCGTCCAATTCAGGCTTTTTGGTGGTCAAATGGGCGGTGCAAGTGGGCATAAAATATTTCGCCGAATTTCCACATTCACACTTGAAACCACTTGTAACCTCTCCTCCCCTCCCCTCTATAAATTGGAGTTTTTTCTAATTTGGAGGGGTTGGGACGTGCATTGGGAAGTTGAGGGCAGAGGATAAGTGGATCCACTCCAATTCTCCAACCATTTCAATAAGGGTAGCTCTTGAAGCAAGGATCCCTTCGACGAAGCCTTCTTCTTCTCCTTCATGTTGTAATGATTTTGTTTATGTAATAAACATCTTTGTTCTTCTTTTATTTCTTCTCTTTTCTTCTGTTTTGTTTAAATTTAATCTTCTCTTAATCTTACTAATTGGTCTGGAATTCTTGAGTAGAAGCGTTATTGGGTTATACCCATTTTAAACCTTTTCACATGCAAAACGCTTCTACGATGATTACGCCACCCATGGATGAGTAGTCTTTTAGTAATCGATCTATCTTCTACCCTCCTCATTTAATTATTTTGAATAAATGAGATACTGTAATTCACTTAATATGATCCATGAATTATGTTTTCAAATTGTAAGAAACTAAGCAAACAATTGAATAATTTACACAAAAACAGGCGAGGTCGGGATTTTGTGTAAATTGTGAGAGCGCGATCTTAATCGGTAATACAAGACCACACGGGATAAATTTGTAGAGTTAAAATATAATCCCTAAACAAAATTCATACTCATTTCCAGAATGGATATGTGCCTTAATTTACCACTGACCATAAGCTACTCTTAGAACATCAATCAAAGCAGGGTGCTGCGATTGCATGTTCTGAAGTTAGCCTAGGGTTAAATTCACATCATCTTGGTGGTAAAGTTAATTCTCGTAGGGTTCGGGATTTAACAAATTAAGGGATCATAATTAAGTGAATGTTAATTTAAATGATAATTATTAATAATAAAGTGAAGAGGTATAGTTAGATCGATTACACCTTTTAAATAGATTTCTTAAAAAACATCATCTTATTGTGACATTTGAATCGAACTTCATTTCAAAACTAAAAACAAAAAAATACAATCTTCTTCCAGCAAATTTCTTCTAGTTTCATAAACTATAAAAAACCACCCCCATCCTTTCAAGTAGTGTTTTTATTTTCTTTTATTTTATTTCTAGAATACCTCTAAAAATTGTTTTAATTCACATCCTCCTTTGAGAGACGACCTTGGTCAGCCACTATGCTGCACCTAAGTACCCCAAAATCAAACTAATCATTTGAGGACGCCCACGAGAATAAAATAAAATAAAAGAGAATAAAAACACTACTTGAAAGGATGGGGGTGGTTTTTTATAGTTTATTAATCTATAAGAAGTTTTCTGGAAGAAGATTGTATTTTTTTTGTTTTTAGTTTTGAAATGAAGTTCGATTCAAATGTCACAACAAGATGATGTTTTTTTAGAAATCTATTTAAAAGGCATAATCGATCTAACTCTCCCTATTCACTTTATAATTAATCATTATCATTTAAATTAACATTCACTTAATTATTATCCCTTAATTTGTTAAATCCCGAACCCTACGAGAATTAACTTTACCACGAAGATGATGTGAATTTAACCCTAGGCTAACTTCAGAACATGCAATCGTAGCACCCTGCTTTGACTGATGTTCTAAGATTAGCTTATGGTCAGTGGTAAATTAAGGCATATATCCATTCTGGAAATGAGGATGAATTTTGTTTAGAGATTATATTTGAACTCTACAAATTTATCTTGTGTGGTTTTGTATTACCGATTAAGATCGTGCTCTCACAATTTACACAAAATCCCGACCTCGCGTGTTTTTATGTAAATTATTCAATTGCTTGATTAGTTTCATAAAATTTAAAAACACAATTCATGGATCATATTAATTAAATTACAGTAGCTCATTGATTCAAAATAATTAAATGAAGAGGGTAGAACATAGATCGATTACTAAAAGACTACTCTTCCATGGGTGGCGTAATCATCGTAGAAGCGTTTTGCATGTGCAAAGGTTTAAAATGGGTATAACATAATAACGCTTCTACTCAAGAATTCCAGCCAAATTAAGAAGATTAATAGAAGAATAAATTTAAACAAAACATAAGAAAATAGAAGAAATAAAAGAATAACAAAGAAGTTTATTACATAAACTAAATTATTACAACAAGAAGGAGAAGAAGAAGGATTCGTCGAAAGGATCCTTGCTTCAAGAGCTACCCTTATTGAAATGGTTGGAGAATTGGAGTGTATCCACTTCTACTCTGCCCTAAACTTTCCAATTCACGTCCCAACCCCTACAAATGTGAAAAAACTCCAATTTATAGAGGGGAGGGGATGAGAGGTTACAAGTGGTTTCAAGTGTGAATGTGGAAATTCGGACAAATATTTTATTCCACATTGCACCGCCCATTTGTCCACCAAAAAGCGTGAATTGTCCGGCCTTCCAGAAGGATAAAATGTGCGGATCTGTGTCTTCTATATCCTCCCTAAAGTTGGGCTCAATACAGGTCCATATGAAGGAGTTATGTCCGAAATACAGAAGCTTCTCCATTCTGGCGAACCCAGACCAACTTTGACTTCATGGCCCAATTTCAACAACCAAATTATCTCTTTAGCTCTAGTGTCCTGAATAAAAGTTGTAGATAATGAAGTTAGGAACACTGTTACAAATGTTCAATTTCAAAAAATAAATAAAAAAATATTTATATTCGAAATACTACAGTGAACTATAAAGGGTAAAACTGGAATTTTCCTCAAATATTCAAATGAATGATCTAATCCCAAATATTTTATAAATAAACATATTTAACACAATGTGAGGAAATTATATCATTTATTATCAATAAAATATTCAATAAAATATTGTTTTATCAACTCCCCCACATTTACCCTTTTGCACACCTGGGAAAAACCTCATATCAAGTAAACATCAATATCAAATCAAAACCAATTTTAAAACACATATTCTTAAAATAATCAATTTCACACCAAGAATAAACAGATATCTGTTGGATCTGAATCTACGGATTACACACAAGAGGGGGGGTGAATTGTGTCTTTTCAAAATTATTACAATCTCTTCAATTTAGATAAATTCTGTCCACTATGCTTTAGCACGATTAAATATGCAGTGGAAAAAGTAAAAGCATGAACACACGGATGTATAGTGGTTCGGGGAACAGACGGCCCCTAGTCCACTCCACCAACGCTCAAATCCACGAGCTTGGCGATTTTCACTATCTGGTCCTCGTTTCCACAGACCTGTTCACAACTGAGTACAGGCAGTTGACACCTTTACAAGTTTCAGGCAAACACAGCCTTCCGGGTTCAAACACGAACCCACACAGCTTAGAACGAGAAGCTGATCACTCAAAAATAATATGGGTTTTGATAAAGAAAACACTTCTCCAGTTGTTCTTCACAATTGCAACAGAATGCAATTGACAGTAGATAGATCGTCGTCTTCAGAAAATAAAGATCTGTAATCAAAACAGTTCTGAGTCGATCCAGTTGTAATAGATATTACAAGAAACTTCACAACTTCAGCAGCAGTAGATTCACAACAGATAGTCGATGTAGAACACGTGAATCTGCTATCAAGATCATCCTTCGGTAATAAAGGTTTTACACTTCTTCTCGATCACCAGAAAAGAACGCCTTCACACAGTGTCTGTTTCTTGCTCGTTAAAAGATCAATCTATATATTTCATACACTTTCCTGTGTATATATATATCCGAAGTTTCCAAGATAGAACAAATATTCAAATCTGAGAAAATCATCCGCATAAATAGATCCATGAAAATCTCCTTTAGATTCGCGATATTAAAAAGAAATAACAGAGCCGTTGTAACTCCCCTGAAGAATCGGCATAAAAATCTCCATTTAAATCAATCATTAATCCGTTAAAAATCATCTTTAATTCAGTCAAAGTCGTACTTAAGAATCGGCTTGAAATCCGCTTAATAATCCGCCTGTTTGACCAATGTAAAAGGAAATATCGTCTGTCAAAAATATCCCGACGCCAAACGTAGGGTTGATGACGTGGCTCCAAACGTAGGGTTCACAAACGTAAGGTTCACAAACGTAAGGTTCAGAACGTAAGGTTGAACATACATACTTTCTCTTCAGCATTCAAACGTAGGGTTGATCATCCTTACTTTGTCTTGCTTCAACTCTCCAAAGAACGTACGGTTGATTATAAAAGTAAGGTTGATGATCCATACTTTTGAGAAACAAACTCAACACTGAAAACTAACGTACGGTTTCTCTTCCATACTTGTCCAACAACAAAAACGTAAGGTTCCTTCCAAACGTAATGTTCTTCTTCCATACTTTTCAACAACGTAAGGATCATTAACTATACGTTTCAAAATAACGTAAGGTTCCTTAACCATACGTTTCTTTTAACATAAAAAGTAAACTTTTCATCCATACGTTACGTTCATCAACGTAGGGTATGAACAGTGATTCCAGTACGCGCTAAAACTGATCTCGCGCTACAGTGATTCCAGCACACGCTAAAATTGATCCCGCGCTACAGTGATTCCAGAACACGCTAAAATTGATCTCGGAATAAAATGAAGTATGAAATCTCGTTGTATAAAATAAATAAATAAAACAAATTCCTGCAAAATACTCAACGAAATGATTAGTAAATAATTAAGGGTATTTGTGAGCATCAAAAAAATCATAAAGAGACATAGTATTATTTAAAATAATCTCCCCCTTTAAAAAACATTATTTTGAATTGTTTGAAAACAATACATTGCTCAACAATCTCCCCCTTTTTGATGATCACAAAACCCATAAAATAATAGAACTAATTTAATTGCAATCTTTATTGAAAAATTAGTTTTATAAAATTTTATAATTTTGAAAGGATTAAAACAATATTTAACTATAATAAAATTTCTCCCCCATAAAAATAATTTTCAGCTAAAAATAGATAAAAGATAAATTTCGTATATATCCAAATTCTCCCATATATCCAAATTTCTTCATATGAAACAAATGAATTTAAATGTTGTGTTTATCAAAATTCTCCCCCTTTTTGTGATATCAAAAAGAATGAAAAATTACGGATTTGAACACATTCAACATTGAACTGAACTATAAGTAAATGTTATAATTAACTGTGTATGAATAAGTGAATTTTTATACTGGCTAACTCAATCATAAATCAATAAAAAACAAAACAAAAAAGAAGTAAGAAAAGAATTTTCATTCACAAGCTGTTATATATATACGATTGTGATATACAGAGGAATCAAGGTTCATAGATAAGACAGGGAAAAAGGTGTCTATTTCCTTTGAATCGCGGTCTATATCTCTGTAAACTGTTCCCTGAGCCTCTTCATCATCCCATCTCCTAACTTGATGATAATATCTCTGTTCTCTTGAGTCATATGAATATCACCAATCAAATTAACTCTGAAAAACTCATGCATTCTTTCTTCTTTTTCAAGAAAAAGATCCAGTTTTTCTGATAACTGATTCAAAAGAATCCTAATCGGTTGCTCTCCAGATGTCAACTGATCCACTAAAAATTTCTGATTATCTAGAAAAAATGACAAAGGGGAACTATTACACTGAAGATCATGTAATCTGTCACTCATATTGCATAGTGCTCCAGTAATTGCTTGAAATCTCCGAATCAAATCAGGTGAAGAGCCTGATCCACTCACAACACTGTTTGCAACAGACTCAAATTTATTCTCCATGTAAATCTTCAACTCAGATAAATCATCTTTCTTTACCATCTCTGATTTTAACTGATCAACAGCATGCAGCATATCCGTCTTAAACAAATCTACTTCCTGTCTTGAAACAGTACATTCTTTCAGCTTCTGAAACTTCAATTACTCTATGTTCAGAGAATTTCTGAGACTAACATTCTCAGATTCTAACTGAGAGATACGCTTGTACAACTCAAAAACATCTTCTTTTCTCGAATCAGGGGCACCCTGTGCTCGATTCTCATGTCCAGAATTAGGTTGATGAAGCAGGGCAAGTGGTAAAGAATCTGCATCTGACTGTTCTTTGTCCTTGTCCTGACAAGGTTGATCCACTGAACTATCTTTTGAAGCCTAAAACTCTTCCACTGAAAAATCTTCCTGAAGTACTTCTGTATTAGCTTCAGAAGTATGTTCATCACGAACAGTAGTCTGACTTCTACTGATTGGTCAAGAACAATATTTTTATGTAAATCTTGAGGTCGGACCACTTCTTCACCAGGCACTGCCTCCATAAGTTGTTCTTGTTGAATTACTTTTTCAACAGCCACAGCAGCAGATTGAGGTTCTTTTTGAGTTTCTGTTTGAGCTGTTGGTTCCTCTATCGGTGCAGTCTGCTCCACAACAGCTTCTCTCATAAATGAATAAGAAATTAACGGTTCAGAGGATTTCATGGCAGGAGAGATAATTTCTTCATCAATTGACCTCTTCCTTATAGATTGAAGTCCTTCTTGACTTCTCTCTTCCTCAACTTCCTCCATCTCAAAACGAATTCTCCTTGCCACTGTACAAACTCTTGATTCTGCTTGTCCCTCCTTGGACTTAGCCGGTTGAGCCTGAGCACTCTCCGAGTTTTCCTCAGCTCCAACAGGTAAGAGTTTTCCTTTAATTGTGCTCCAGAAGTATCCTACTTTCCTCAAAGTTCCAGCATTAAAAACATTACTGTGGTGACATTTCACCCCAGCATCTACCAATCTGATCATTCCTCTTTTAAACAAAAACAAAGAAATGAACCTTCCATAAGGGAAAAAGGTCATTCTTGCTTCACTCTGACAGCAGTAACTCAGATATCTTATCATAAACCGAGGAAAATTAAACTTAATATCACACATCAGAAGATACATTATGTACATATCAGGGTATAAGATTTTCTCCATCTCAGCCATTCTTGGTGCTAAACCAGTCTGAACAAATTTTACCAAAATTTTCTGATCGGGCTCCAAATCCTTAATAAACATCTTCTTTATCACTCTGGTTCCAAACAGAAAAGACATAATGTCTTCAGACTTATGTACAGAATCTCCAATATTCCGTAAATCGAAATGAAAAACTCCTTCATGAGGGCAGTAAAGAATTTGACTTATCTCTACAGATGATATTGAAAAGTCCTTATCCTCTATTTGAGCCAATAAACTATCCTCTGTATCTCCAAGACTAAACTGAACAGTTCTAAAGAAATGTCTCATTTCTGCCTCATATAGAAACTCAGAATTTTCACTATTAAAAGCTTGCTCAAGGCTTTGAAACGACAATGCTTTCTTCAACAGTAAATTAGTTTCAAACAGCCACTCTAAATCTACGACTTTACCTTGCAGTATTTTCCGACCAACTACCTTAGGTTTCTTTGCAGGACTGCTCTCGTCTTCATCTGGACGCTTAGTCTTTGCCATTCCAACAACGATTTCTGAAGGTTCGTAAGTTTAGGGTTTGAAGATTCAGAAAAGGGTTTTGGAGCAGATGTGCGGTTTTAGGTTTTCGAAAGGGTTTCCGAAAAAGGTAAAGCAGTTTAGAAGGTGAAACGGTTCTGACAGCCTTGATTCCCGTGTAATCACTAATCATTACTTTTATTTATAACAAAATAAAATTACTTATAGCGGGAAACAGAAATTAAGCAGAATTCGAAAACAGAATAAGATTAAAAAAAACTATTTAAAATTAAATAAACATAACTCCCCCTTAATAAATTCAAACCTTGCCATGGGAAGTGGTTTAGTAAAAATATCTGCTAATTGATTTTCTGTTTTTACAAATTCTAAAAATATATCCTTTTTAAAAACATGATCTCTTAAAAAGTGATGTCTTATATCAATGTGCTTAGTTCTAGAATGACTAATAGGATTTTTTGAAATATTAATTGCACTAGTATTATCACATAAAATAGGTGTATTATTGAAATTTAATCCAAAGTCCATAAGAGTGTTTTTCATCCACAACACCTGTGCACATCAACTACCTGCAGACACATATTCTGCCTCGGCTGTTGACAGGGCAACTGAGTGTTGTTTCTTACTAGACCATGATACTAAAGACTTTCCTAAAAAGTGACATGTTCCTGAAGTAATCTTCCTATCTAATCTACAGCTTCCAAAGTCAGCATCTGAATATGAAATTAAATTAAAATCAGAGGTTTTTGGATAAAGAAGAGATTGATAAATAGTAACTTTTAAATATCTAAAAATTCTTTTAACAGCAGTTAAATGGGATTCTTTGGGATTTGATTGAAATCGAGCACAAAGACATACTGAATACATTATATCTGGTCTACTAGCAGTAAGATATAACAAACTACCAATCATACCTCTATATAACTTGTTGTCCACTGATTTTCCAGTTTCATCCAAATCAAGTTTTATATTAGTACACATAGGAGTTGTAAATGGCTTGCTGTTTTCAAGTCCAAATTTCTTAAGTAAATCAGTAATGTATTTGCATTGATTTAAAACATTTCCAAAATCTTTTTGAAATATTTGAAGACCCAAAAAGAAATTTAATTCTCCCATCATACTCATTTCAAATTCTTTTTGCATTAATTCTGAAAATTCATGACAAAGAATTTTATTGGTTGATCAAAAAATTACATCATCAACAGAAATTTGAACCAACAAAACATTATTTTTCACAGTTTTCTTAAAGAGTGTTGGATCTTCCAGTCCAACAGTAAAATCATTTTTCAAAAGAAAAGAACTTAGTCTCTCATACCAAGCTCTAGGTTCTTGTTTAAGGCCATAAAGTGCTTTAGTAAGTTTGATAACAGAATCTGGTTTTTGAGAATTTTCAAAACCAGGAGGTTGCTCAACATAAACTTCCTCCATTAAATAACCATTTAAAAAGGCAGATTTAACATCCATCTGAAATAATTTAAAATTCATATAAGATGCATAGGCTAAAAGGATTCTAATGGCTTCTAACCTGGCTACAGGTGCAAAGGTCTCATCATAATCTATTCCTTCTTCTTGATTATATCCTTTAGCTACTAATCTTGCTTTATTTCTAGTTATTATCCCTTGATCATCCTGTTTATTCCTAAAGACCCATTTAGTTCCTATTACTGGATAATCATGTGGTCTTTCAACTAATTCCCAAACCTTATTTCTCTTGAACTGGTTCAATTCATCCTGCATTGCTATTACCCAGCTCTCATCATCTAAGGCTTCTTCTATGGTCTTAGGTTCTTGTTGGGATAGGAAATCAGAGAATTCAACTATGTTTCCAAGGTTTCTTCTAGTTTGAATACCAGTCTCTAAGTCACCTATCACAGATTCTAAAGGGTGATTCTTTAAGGTTCTAGACTGTCTAGGCATTACATTCAAAGGTTCTTCAGTGTCATGTTCTTCTGAACTGGACTGAATTTCTTTTATATCATTTTCAAAATCTTTCATTAAATTCTCAAGTCTCATGTTTTCATTAGAATCAGGTTCATCTATTTGTTCTATCCTTTTCTCAAAAGGATCAGATTCATCAAATTTCACATGAACTGATTCTTCAACAATCCTTGACTTTTTATTATAGACTCTATAAGCTTTGGAGGTTGCAGAATATCCTAAGAAAATACCTTTATCAGATTTTGGATCAAATTTACCAAGATTATCTTTGGTATTCAAGATGTAAACCTTGCATCCAAAAACTTTAAAGTAATTTACTTTAGGTTTTCTGTTATTCCATAGTTCATAGGGTGTCTTTTTCAAAATAGGTCTTATTAAAATTCTATTCATTATATAACAAGCTGTATTAACAGCTTCTGCCCAGAAATATATAGGTAGGCTATATTCATTTAACATAGTTCTAGCCATTTCTTGAATAGTTCTATTTCTTCTTTCTACAATCCCATTCTGTTGAGGTGTTCTTGGAGCAGAGAAGGTGTGTTTAATACCCATGTTTGAGCAAAAGGAATTAAATTCCTGGTTCTCAAATTCTCCACCATGATCACTTCTCAATGAGATTTTATTAAAACCTTTTTCATTTTGAATAGATTTACAAAAACCTTCAAATAAACTAAAAGCTTCACTTTTAAATTTCAAAAATAAAATCCAAGTAAATCTAGAATAATCATAAACTAATACATAAACATATAATTTACCAGCTAAACATGCTACTCTTGAAGGTCCAAACAAATCCATATGGATAAGTTCTAGAGGTTTAGTTGTAGCAACTTTATTAACAGATTTGAATGATGATTTGTGTTGCTTGCCAAGCTGACATGCATCACAGAATCTGTCATTTTCAAATTTGAGACTAGGCAAATCAGAAACTAGATGTTTCTTAGATAATTTATGTAAAGCATATATATTGCAATGACAAAGTCTTCTATGCCAGATCCAGGATTCACTTATATTAGCAGTTAAGCAGTTTACTTGTAGTTTACACAAGGAATACAAATCCAAAGTATAAACATTATCAGTTCTGGGTGCTCTAAACTTAAGCAGTTTATCTTTAGAAATAGTACAACTATTGTTAGTAAAATCAACAGTGTATCCATCATCATAGAGTTGAGAGATACTTATCAGATTGTGTTTTAACCCTTGTACATAAAGTACTTTGTTGATTGAGACTGTCTCTGGATCTCCAACTGTTCCAATACCAATAATCATTCCTTTGGCATTGTCACCAAAGGTGACAAGTCCTCCTTCCTTTCGAGTAAGAGAAGAGAAATTAGCTGAAGTTCCACTCATGTGTCTTGAGTAGCCACTGTCCATATACCATATTTCTTTCTTTCTTTGGTGACCTGCTACCTGCAAATACATTCAAACAAATTGCTTTGGTACCCATATTATGTTGGGTCCAGGAGTGTTAGCAAGCAGTGATCTGGGTATCCAGATTTTCTTTGTTTTCTTAAAATTGATTGAATCATATAGATCATTGGAAATATAAGCTTTCTTAATTCCACATATTTGAGGTTGTCTTAGAAAACAGTTTTTATCTATATGACCTTTTGTTCCACAGAAGTTACAAATAACCTGTTTAGTGCTAGGAACAAAATAATTTTTGTATAACTTAGGTTTTTCTCCTTTACTTCCAATTCCAAAACTTTCCTTTTTAATTACAGTTTTTCCAAGTATCTCATTTAAGGAGTTTTCTCCTTTTGTAAAAACTAATGCAGCCTTTTTATAAGATTCTACTTTATCCTGTAGAGTTTTTATTTTCGATTCAAAATTAATATTATTTGAGTCAGGAGAGTTGTATTTGTCAATTAATTCCTTATGTTGTTTTAGCAAAGTATTTCTCTCATCTGAAATAGCTTTATGCAAGTTCTTTATCGATTTATATTTTTTAAATAATGAGTCATACCTTTCTTCAAGCATATTGCAGTAAGCTGCAAGTTTTTTTTTGAGAAGCTTGTTTCAGAGTTTGATTCATTATTTGAGTTAGAGGAGTAGTATGAGTGTACCTCATCAGTTTCAGCCATGAAACACATATTTGCTTTTAAATTGGCTTCCTTTTTCTTTGAGCTTGATTCAGAAAAATTACTTGAGTCTTCAGAAAAAATCCAAGTAGCTTTCATAGCTTTCTTGTCTTTCTGCTCATAACCATCTATTTTGAATAATTTCTTCTTCTTTGCATCTTTCAATTTTGGGCAATCCGGTCTGATATGTCCCATATTTTTGCATTCATAACATCTCACTTCCTTGCTATCCTTCTTGAAAGATTTCTTGAAGTCTTTCTTCTTACTGTAGAACTTTCTGAATTTTCTGGCTAGCTGAGCCAGTTCTTCATCCGAATTTGAAGAATCAGAGCTTTCTGATTTAGTATTTACTTCTCTGTTCTTCATCTTTCTATCCTTTTGTTGAGAAGTCACATTCAAAGCAGTATTTTCCCTTTTTATGTAGACTTTATGCTCATTTACCTCATCTTGCATTTCAGCCTCGTACATCATCAATGTACCAATCAGCTCTCTCATAGTTAGATCTTTAACAGAAGTTGATTGTCTGATTGCTGCAGAGATTCCATTCCATCGAGTAGGAAGTACTCTCAGTACCTTTAACGCTTGATCAACCTGCTTGATTGGTTCTCCAAGAGCTGTTATATTATTGACAATTTATGTCAATCTTCCATTCATCTGAGTGATTCTCTCTCCTTCAATCATTCTGAAAGTATCGAATTTTAATTTAGCAGTTGCATATCTCATCTGTCTTACATTATCTGTTCCTTCATAAGCAACAGCTATTGTTTGCCACATTTCATATGCAGTCGGGCATTGAGATACTCTGTTGAATTCATCCGGTCCTAGACCACAGATGATTGCATTCATAGCTTTTGAATTCATGTCATACTCAGCTTCTGTAGCAGCACTCCATGTATCGGGATTTTCAGGAATTTCATAAGGAGTCAGAATCTTTGAATAGACTCTGTAACCAAGATTTTTCAGATAAATAATCATACGTGATTTCCAGCAGCCATAATTATCTCCATTAAAGTAAGGTGCTCTGACCATTGACATTCCCTCTCTCGTATCAGACATGATACACTATGTATAATCTTTAAATACTTCTAGCTTGATAAGACTTTAAAAATAAGAAGCTCCTCCTATGATACCAATTGTTGGATCTGAATCTACGGATTACACACAAGAGGGGGGGTGAATTGTGTCTTTTAAAAATTATTACAATCTCTTCAATTTAGACAAATTCTGTCCACTATGCTTTAGCACGATTAAATATGCAGCGGAAAAAGTAAAAGCATGAACACACGAATGTATAGTGGTTCGCGGAACAGAAGGCCCCTAGTCCACTCCACCAACGCTCAAATCCACGAGCTTGGCGATTTTCACTATCTGGTCCTCGTTTCCACAGACCTGTTCACAACTGAGTACAGGCAGTTGACACCTTTACATGTTTCAGGCAAACACAGCCTTCCTGGTTCAAACACGAACCCACACAGCTTAGAACGAGAAGCTGATCACTCAAAAATAAGAAGGGTTTTGATAAAGAAAACACTTCTCCAGTTGTTCTTCACAATTGCAACAGAATGCAATTGACAGTAGATAGATCGTCGTCTTCAGAAAATAAAGATCTGTAATCAAAACAGTTCTGAGTCGATCCATTTGTAATAGATATTACAAGAAACTTCACAACTTCAGCAGCAGTAGATTCACAACAGATAGTCGATGTAGAACACGTGAATCTGCTATCAAGATCTTCCTTCGGTAATAAAGGTTTTACACTTCTTCTCGATCACCAGAATAGAACGCCTTCACACAGTCTCTTTTTCTTGCTCGTTAAAAGATCAATCTATATATTTCATACACTTTCCTGTGTATATATATATATCCGAAGTTTCCAAGATAGAACAAATATTCAAATCTGAGAAAATCTTCCGCATAAATAGATCCATGAAAATCTCCTTTAGATTCGCGATATTAAAAAGAAATAACAGAGCCGTTGTAACTCCCCTGAAGAATCGGCATAAAAAGCTCCGTTTAAATCAATCATTAATCCGTTAAAAATCGTCTTTAATTCAGTCAATGTCGTACTTAAGAATCGGCTTGAAATCCGCTTAATAATCCGCCTGTTTGACCAATGTAAAAGGAAATATCGTCTGTCAAAAATATCCCGACGCCAAACGTAGGGTTGATGACGTGGCTCCTAATGTAGGGTTCACAAACGTAAGGTTCACAAACTTAAGGTTCAGAACGTAAGGTTGAACATACATACTTTCTCTTCAGTATTCAAACGTAGGGTTGATCATCCATACTTTGTCTTGCTTGAACTCTCCAAAGAACGTACGGTTGATTATAAAAGTATGGTTGATTATCCATACTTTTGAGAAACAAACTCAACACTGAAAACTAACGTACGGTTTCTCTTCCATACTTTTCCAACAACAAAAATGTAAGGTTCCTTCCAAACGTAATGTTCTTCTTCCATACTTTTCAACAACGTAAGGTTCATTAACCATACGTTTCAAAATAACGTAAGGTTCCTTATCCATACGTTTCTTTTAACATAAAAATTATACTTTTCATCCATACGTTACGTTCATCAACGTAGGGTATGAACAGTGATTCCAGTACGCGCTAAAACTGATCTCGCGCTACAGTGATTCCAGAACACGCTAAAATTGATCTCGCGCTACAGTGATTCCAGAACACGCTAAAATTGATCTCGGAATAAAATGAAGTATGAAATCTCGTTGTATAAAATAAATAAATAAAATAAATTCTTGCAAAATACTCAACGAAATGATTAGTAAATAATTAAGGGTATTTGTGAGCATCAAAATCATCATAAAGAGACAGAGTATTATTTAAAATAATCTCCTCCTTTAAAAAACATTATTTTGAATTGTTTGAAAACAATACATTTCTCAACAATATCATGCCTCATAAAAAACCTTATTTCAAGTTCTTCATTTATATCATTCAATATATTTCCACTTCATTTATCCGCCCATGCACAAAACAATAACCTCGCTTGAATTTTCTCTCATCACTCAAATATCAATTTTTTTTGCAATGTCATTCTCATCCAAACTCATAGAAGGGTCACCATATGCTTGATTGATTCCTACATCGCTACCCGGTTGAGTCAAGGACATATGTTTATCATGAGTACTTTTTAGGGTTGTTCTGTGGCTTTCGGTTGGTAGGATTAAGATGTGAAAAACTCTGAGGCTGAATGAGGAGGGCTTGACTCTGTTGAAGAAAAATTGCATTAATCTAATATTCACTTAAATATGGTCTTCTCTTCAATCCCCATAGTATCAATTCAGCTCCATCATCATGAAAAGTCATGAAAGGTTTACACCATTCATCAATTCAGCATAAAAAATGTCAATCTTCTCAAACATGATTTTCTTGAAAGCTCCAGATGGGCACAACTTTCCACCTCAATTATAAGCTCCAGAAAAAGGCCCAGCTTCACTTGTCATGAATGCTCCAGAAAAGGCACAACATTCAATATAATGACTTTCTTTAGCAGCAAACACATCTCTTCAGAATTTAATTTTCCACCCAAAGTATCACAGAATGTGGTGGCAAAACCCAAGACAACTTCCCCCACACTTAAGATCAACTAGATTATGCAATTTCACTTCAATAGTTGGTTGGATAGGGAAAATTGTCTTGTAATGTGGCTTAACCTAACAGGCTGTGCATGGATTCTAAGGGCTAAAAGGATTAAATATTCAAGGTAGGCCATTATAAAAAAGTATTCTTTGAAATTGGGACTTTAATACCAAACAAATGCCTCAATCATTTAAACATATGTACCTCAAACCCTCATGTTTTGACAGGAATAGATCAAATTATGGTTAAATCAAGCATGGTTTGGTTCTTTCAAGAAGTGAGGTGAATGTAAAGAATATGAAAATAATGGTTTAGAAGCCTCACAGGAATGTGATTTCAAATATAAAGACAGTGAGATTGGCATGGGATTCAAAATTCAGCGTACTTTTCATGAAATTACTAAATATTTGAACTTGAAACAAAGTAATTTCAGCATTCATTTAAGATTAGTTTCAAGGGGTAAATTGTTTCACTTATTGATATGGATTTAAAAATGGTGATGAGAATCATTTTAGCTCAAAATGTTTAAAAAAACACATAAAATTGTAAAATAAACTCACAAAATTTGAAAAACACACAATTTTTTTTTTGGTTTTTTTTAAACAGGAAAAAAATTGAAATTACTACACTAAAAGGTTCCCTCCCCCACACTTAAAATATTGCATTTTCCTGAATGTGAACCCGTGAGATGATATATGCACATGAAATGCAGAATTTTTAAATAGGACAAATAATATAAAAGTGAAAGGGTTAGGAACATCCTAATGTGATCAAGTGATGATGGGGTCATGCAGTGTGATAAAATCCACTGCATAAGTAGGATGTCCCTCAATGTATCTCTTCAAACGTTGCCCATTGACTGTAATGCTCCTTCCAGTGACCTCTTGTGTGATCTCCACTGCACCATAAGGAAAAACATTAGACACAATATAAGGACCTAACCATATGGAACACAACTTACCAGGAATCAACTTCAGTCGTGAACTATAGAGAAGGACTTTCTCTCCAACATGAAACACCCTTTGTTGGATCATTTTTTCATGAGCTTCTTTTGATATTTCCTTGTAGAGCCTTGAGTTCTCATATGATGACAGTCGAATCTCCTCACGCTCTTGAATTTGCAACTTCCTTTGAATTCCAGCTTGGGCCAAATCCATGTTACATTTCTTTATAGCCCAATATGCCCGATGCTCGACTTCCACGGGGAGATGACACGTTTCCCAAAAACAATCCGAAATGGGGACATACCAATGGGGCTCTTGTATGCTATCCTATAAGCCCACAATGCATCATCCAAGCGCTTGCTCCAATCCTTACTATTTGGCTGCACGGTTTTCTCCAAGATTTGTTTCAACTCACGATTTGAAACCTCACCCTGGCCATTTGTTTGGGGGTGGTATGGTGTTGATGTTTTGTATGTCACCCCATACTTTCGATGGAGGGAAGAAAAATTCTTATTGCAAAAGTGTGTCCCTTGGTCATTGATGATGGCCTTTGGTACTCCAAACCTGCAAAAAATCTGTGCTTTGACAATGTCCACAACAACATGAGAATCGTCAGTCCTGGTGGCCTTGGCCTCCACCCATTTACTCACATAATCAACAGAAACCAAAATATACAAAAATCCAAATGAACTAGGAAAAGTACCAATAAAGTCGATGCCCCATACATAAAAAATCTCACAAAATAGTATGGGTTGTTGGGGCATCTCATGTCTCCTAGAAATGTTCCCAGTGTGTTCCCAACGAGAGCATGACTTACAAAACAAATGGGCATCATGGAACAAGCTAAGCCAATATAATCCAGAGTCTAAAACCTTCCTAGTTGTCCGTTGGGGTCCAAAGTGTCCACCACAAGCAAGTGTATGACAGAAATGCAAAACAGACTCAAACTCATGATCGGGAACACACCTCCTAATGACTTGGTCACTACACATGCGCCAGAGGTACGGATCATCCCACACATAATACCAAGACTCACTTTTTAATTTTTGGACACGATGCTTCTTCAAATTTACTGGGATTTCAGAGCCAACAATTTAATTAACTAAATCAGCATACCAAGGATGCTTACCTGAGATGGTATAGAGATTCTCATCGGGGAAAGTGTCCCGAAGTGGTACCTGGTCCAAGGTGTCACCCTCTAGTGTGTGATTAAGACTACTCATGTGGGCTGCCACCAAATTCTCTGACCCCTTCTTGTTATTTATCTCAAGGTCAAACTCTTGAAGAAGGAGCATCCAACGGATAAGTCAAACAACTACTTTAGAGCCCAATAAATATGAACAGAATTTATCTAAAGCAAATATGACAGCAAGAAACTCCTTTTCTGTGGTAGTGTAGTTTTACTGGGCTGAATCTAGTGTCCTCGATGCATAGGTGATCACATGTGAACATCCTTCCACTCTCTGGGATAAGACAGCTCCAACCGCGAAGTTGGAGGCGTCACACATAAGCTCAAAAGGAATCTCCCACCGTGGGGGCTGTATGATAGCTGGAGTGGTCAGACGTTGTTTTAGCTCATCAAATGAATTCCTTCAAGAAACATCAAACACAAAATCCGAATCCTTTTGAACTAATCTTGACATAGGAAGAGCAATCTTACTAAAATCTTTGATGAAGCGCCGATAAAGTCCTGCATGCCCTAGGAATGATCTAACATCACGCACACATGAAGGATATGGTAAGGATGAAATAATGTCTATCTTAGATCTATCAACATCTATCCCATGTTTGGACACTACATGCCCTAATACAATGCCATGCTCTACCATGAAATGACACTTTTCAAAGTTCAGGACCAGATTCTTCTCAATACAACGATTCAACACCTTTCCCAAACTCTTTAGACATTCATCAAATGAGGATCCATACACTGTAAAATCATCCATAAATACCTCCATGAAGGTCTCAATAAAATCAGAAAAAATACTCACCATGCATCTTTGGAAGGTACCTGGGGCGTTGCAAAGTCCAAATGGCATCCTTCGGTAGGAAAAGGTACCGAATGGGCATGTGTATGTCGTCTTCTCCTGGTCCTCCGGAGCTATAGGAACCTGAAAATATCCAGAAAATCCATCCAAGAAACAATAGTGTGTCTTCCCAGCTAGTCTCTCAAGCATCTGATCAATAAATGGGAGGGGGAAATAGTCCTTGCGAGTGGACTGATTTAGTTTCCTATAATCAATACACACACGCCAACTATTTTCCACCCTCATTGGAACTAACGCATCTTTCTCATTTTTAACAAAAGTAACAGCACTTTTCTTAGGCACAACCTGAATAGGACATACCCACTGTGAATCTGAAATGGGAATGATTATACCTACCTCGAGCAATTTCTCACCTTCCTTTTTAACAACATCCAGGAGGGTGGGATTGAGTCTCCTTTGTGGTTGTCTCACCGGTTTAGCCCCATCCTCCATGAGAATCCTATGCATGCAAATGGAGGGGCTAATACCTGATATGTCAGCCAAGGTCCACCCAATCGCCCTGATGTTCTCCCTCAAAATATTCAAAAGCTTTTCTTCATGTTCAAAAGGGAGATTGTTAGCAATGATAACAGGTAATCTCTCACCACTCAACAAGTACGAGTATTTCATATTTGGTGGAAATGGCTTGAGTTCTAATGAAGGAGGGTGTTGTATGGATGGAGACATTGAAGGAACTGAAATATGTGCACAAAGAGCATCAGTATCAGAATAGACATCATCAAAATCATAGAATAAAGCATCAAATCCATCAGCATACTCAACATCCATTTCATAATCAGAGTGAACATGATCAAAATCAGAATATGAATCCACATAAAAATCAAATCCAAGATAGGATTGTGTATCAGAAACATGTCTGGAAGTGATCATAGACATCAAACTCGAACCAATACTCATAATCAACCTAAGAATAGGACAATCAAATTCTATGGAGTTTTTATTTGGTGGTTCGAAATGAGAGATAACAAAAGCAGAATGGTCCTCAGAGGGGTACTTCATGGAATCCATAACATTAAATATCACAACTTCTTCCCCAAATTCCATGGAAAGTGTACCCTCATTGACATTTATGATAGTTTTTACAGTTTTGAGGAAGGGCCTACCTAAGATAATGGGGGCCTGAGAACTTACCTGATCATCCTCCATGTTAAGAACATAGAAATCCGCTGGAAAGATCATGTCTCTTACCCGGACAAGTACATCCTCAAGGACTCCTGCTGGATATGTCATAGCTCTATTCGCCAATTGCACCACTACTCTTGTTGGCTTCAACTCACCAACCTGTAAGGAAGAGAATACAGAGTGAGGCATCACATTTATAGAAGCACCTAAATCACAAAGTGCATCAGAAAAGTGCAACTCCCCTATGGTGCATGGGATTGTGAATGTCCCTGGATCCTTGCACTTTGTTGGCATTGCTAGAGTTGGTGAAATGAGTGCTGAGACATTCCATCCAAGGATGATCCTCTCATTTCCCTTGATCCCTCTTTGATTGGTGAAGAGTTCTTTTAAGAATTTGGCATACCTTGGGATTTTCTTAATGGCTTCAAGTAGAAGAATGTTGATCTCCACACGCTTGAATGTGTCCAAAACCTCATTTTGCATTGCTTCTTCAGCCATCTTCTTGGTTTGAACAACCCTGTTTGGAAAAGGAAGGGGTTTAGGAGGAACATCATCAATCTTTTTCTTACCTTTATCTTTCTCCTTGGATTTCTCATCAGTTGGTATGGAATGCGGCTTCTCTGAAGTTGAGGTGAATCCTGGTGGAATGGTAGGTGCAGATGTATCATTCATTTTCATCCCACTTCTCAATGTGATGGCACTAACATTCCCCTTTGGATTTGGAGTGGGTTGGGAAGGAAGATTTCCAGAATTTTTACTCACATGTTCATGGAGGGCGGTGGCAATCTGGCTCATTTGAGTCTTCAACTCCCTCAGCTCCGAACTTTGACTCTTCATCTCATTCTGTTGATTAATAACAATTTGCTTCAAAAGATCATCAGTATTAGAATCTACCTTTGTTTGATGATTCCCTTGTTGCTGACTTGTTGATGTTTGAGCTTCAAATCTCCTTTGGGGTTGTTCGAAACCCTGCTAGTAAGGCGGAGGCTGCTGGAAGTTTTGTTGAAAGGGTGGCCTTTGTTGTTGTCCAGAGCCATACCTCATGTCCGACTGATATTTCCACCCTTGGTTGTATGTTGGATCAAACTTCTTTTGGGGATATGGTTGTTGTTGTTGCTGCTGAAATGGTCTCCCAGGGAACACTGCTGCATAATCTTCTGTTTCTTGGGGTTGTGGGCAACAGTAAGTTGGGTGGCTTGTCTCAGTGCAAATACCGCAAGGCCTTGAAGGAGGGGGTAGAGATATCTTTTGTGCCCAAGCAATTTGCCTCACCATAGTGGTCAATTCTTCCAACTTAGTATCAATCAAATGACTTTCAAGAGAAGAAGGACTTACCTGATGTACTCCCCTGACATGTGGTGTACCTCTATCACCAAATTGTTGGGAGTTTTGGGCCATCTTGTCAATAAACGCACGTGCAGCTACTGGTGTCTTGTCCACCAATGCTCCTCCAGCCGCAGCATCTACCATGCTTCTCTCCATAGCTATGAGTCCTTCATAGAAGTACTGAATGAGGAGTTGCTCACTGATTTGGTGATGTGGGATGCTTGCACACAACTTCTTGAATCTCTCCCAGTACTCATACATTGACTCCCCTTGGGCTTTCTTGATCCCCGATATCTCCTTTCGAATGGATGTTGTCCTTGATGCTGGAAAAAAATCTTTTCAAGAAAAGATGTTTCAAATCATTCCAACATGTTACATCTTCAGGTTGCAAATAATACATCCAATATTTTGCAGCTCCATCAAGTGAGAATGGGAATGCTCTTAATTTAATTTGATCTTCAGAAACATTTCTCGGTTTTAAAGTTGAGAAAACCACATTAAATGTCTTAAGGTGTTTGTTGGGATCCTCACCAGATATGCCATGAAACATTGGAAGAAGGTGAATTAATCCAGATTTCAATTCAATGTCCGATTCGAGATTTGGGTATGCAATACAATTTGGTTGACAGTTAATCTCAGGTGCAGCCAATTCTCGAATGGTTCTATTAAGTTCATTTCCATTGTTTTCAGCCATTGGTACCTCTTTTATGTTTGAATTTGAATAGCTTCCAATTTCAATGTTTCCAGAAGAGAGGAATTCACCAACTGGTTGAATATTGAAGGATGCCATTTGGACTTTGCAACGCCCCAGGTACCTTCCAGAGATGCATGGTGAGTATATTTTCTGATTTTATTGAGACCTTCATGGAGGTATTTATGGATGATTTTACAGTGTATGGATACTCATTTGATGAATGTCTAAAGTGTTTGGGAAAGGTTTTGAATCGTTGTATTGAGAAGAATCTGGTCCTGAACTTTGAAAAGTGTCATTTCAAGGTAGAGCATGGCATTGTCTTAGGGCATGTAGTGTCCAATCATGGGATAGAGGTTGATAGATCTAAGATAGACATTATTTCATCCTTACCATATCCTTCATGTGTGCGTGATGCTAGATCTTTCCTAGGGAATTCAGGATTTTATCGGCGCTTCGTCAAAGATTTTAGTAAGATTGCTCTTCCTATGTCAAGATTACTACAAAAGGATTCTGATTTTGTGTTTTATGTTTCTTGCAGGAATTCATTTGATGAGCTAAAACAACGTCTGACCACTCCACCTGTCATACAGCCCCCACGGTGGGAGATTCCTTTTGAGCTTATGTGTGACACCTCCAACTTCGCGGTTGGAGCTGTCTTATCCCAGAGAGTGGAAGGACGTTCACATGTGATCTCATATGCATCAAGGACACTAGATTCAGCCCAATAAAACCACACTACCACAAAAAAGGAGTTTCTTTCTGTCATATTTGCTTTAGATAAATTCCGTTCATATTTATTGGGCTCTAAAGTAGTTGTTTTTTCTGACCATGCAGCTTTGAGGTACCTCCTAAAGAAGCCAGATGCAAAGCCACGACTTATCCGTTGGATGCTCCTTCTTCAAGAGTTTGAACTTGAGATAAAGGACAAGAAGGGGTCAGAGAATTTGGTGGCAGACCACATGAGTAGGCTCACTCACACACTAGAGGGTGACATCTTGGACTAGGTACCACCTCGGGACACTTTCCCCGATGAGAATCTCTATACCATCTCAGGTAAGCATCCTTGGTATGATGATTTAGTTAATTACATTGTTGGCTCTGAAATCCCAGTAAATTTGAAGAAGCATCAAGTCCAAAAATTACAAAGTGAGTCTAGGTTTTATGTGTGGGATGATCCGTACCTCTGGAGCATGTGTAGTGACCAAGTCATTAGGAGGTGTGTTCCCGATCATGAGTTTGAGTCTGTTTTGCATTTCTGTCATACACTTGCTTGCGGTGGACACTTTGGACACCAACGGACAGCTAGGAAGGTTTTAGACTCTGGATTATATTGGCCTAGCTTGTTCCATGATGCCCATTTGTTTTGTAAGTCATGCTCTCATTGCCAACACACTGGGAACATTTCTAGGAGACATGAGATGCCCCAACAACCCATACTATTTTGTCAGATTTTTGATGTATGGGGCATCGACTTTATGGGTCCTTTTCCTAGTTCATTTGGATTTTTGTACATTTTGGTTTCTGTTGATTATGTGAGTAAATGGGTGGAGGCCAAGGCCACCAGGACTGACGATTCTCATGTTGTTGTGGACTTTGTCAAAGCACAGATTTTTTGCAGGGTTGGAGTACCAAAGGCCATCATCAGTGACCAAGGGAGACACTTTTGCAATAGGAATTTTTCTTCCCTCCTTCGAAAGTATGGGGTGACACACAAAACATCAACATCATACCACCCCAAAACAAATGGCCAGGCTGAGGTTTCAAATCGTGAGTTGAAACAAATCTTGGAGAAAACCATGCAGCCAAATAGGAAGGATTGGAGCAAGCGATTGGATGATGCATTGTGGGCTTATAGGACATCATACAAGACCCCCATTGGCATGTCCCCATTTCAGATTGTTTTTGGGAAATCGTGTCATCTCCCCGTGGAAGTCGAGCATCGAGCATATTGGGCTATAAAGAAATGTAACATGGATTTGGCCCAAGCTGGAATTCAAAGGAAGTTGCAAATTCAATAGCTTGAGGAGATTCGACTATCATCATATGAGAACTCAAGGCTCTACAATGAAAGATCAAAAGCAGCTCATGACAAAATTATCCAACAAAGGGAGTTTAATGTTGAAGAGAAAGTCCTTCTCTATAGTTCATGACTGAATTTGATGCCTGGTAAGTTGCATTCCATATGGTTAGGTCCTTATATTGTGTCTAATGTTTTTCCTTATGGTGCAGTGGAGATCACACAAGAGGACACTGGAAGGAGCTTTACAGTCAATGGGCAACGTTTGAAGAGATACATTGAGGGACATCCTACTGATGCAGTGGATTTTATCACACTGCATGACCCCATCATCACTTGATCACATCAGGCTGTTCCTAACCCTTTCACTTTTATATTATTTGTCCTATTTAAAAATTCTGCATTTCATGTGCATATATCATCTCACAGGTTCACATTGA
Organism: Viscum album; assembly: GCA_963277665.1. Lineage (NCBI taxonomy): Eukaryota > Viridiplantae > Streptophyta > Magnoliopsida > Santalales > Viscaceae > Viscum > Viscum album. The sequence continues at coordinate 938,711,220 of OY728143.1, read as the reverse complement.
GGACAACACAATATTTTATTTGTGGGGGAGGGAACCTTTTAGTTTAGTAATTTCAATTGTTTTCCTGTTTAAAAAAACCAAAACTAAATTGTGTGTTTTTCAAATTTTGTGTGTTTATTTTACAATTTTATGTGTGTTTTTTTTGAAACATTTTGAGCTAAAATGATTCTCATCACCATTTTTAAATCCATTTCAATAAGTGAAACAATTTACCCCTTGAAACTAAGATTAAATGAATGCTGAAATGACTTTGTTTCAAGTTCAAATATTTAGTAATTTCATGAAAAGTACGCTGAATTTTGAATCCCATGCCAATCTCACTGTCTTTATATTTGAAATCACTTTCCTGTGAGGCTTCTAAACCATTATTTTCATATTCTTTACATTCACCTCACTTCTTGAGAGAACCAAACCATGCTTGATTTAACCAGAATTTGATCTATTCCCGTCAAAACATGAGGGTTTTAGGTACATATGTTTAAATGATTGAGGCATTGGTTTGGTATTAAAGCCCCTATATCAATGAATCCATTTTTATAATGGCCTACCTTGAATATCTAATCCTTGTATCCCTTAGAATCCATGCACATCCTGTTAGGTTAAGCCACATTACAAGCCAATTTTCCATATCCAACCAACTCTTGATGTGAAATTGCATAATCTAGTTGAGCTTAAGTGTGGGGGAAGTTGTCTTGGGTTTTGCCACCACATTCTATGATACTTTGGGTGGAAAATTAAATTCTTAAGAGATGTGTTTGCTGCTAAAGAAAGTCATTATATTGAAAGTTGTTCTTTTTCTGGAGCTTTCATGACAAGTGATGATGTGCCTTTTTCTGGAGCTTCTAATTGAGGTGGAAAGTTGTGCCCATCTGATGCTTTCAAGAAAATCATGTTTGAGAAGATTGACATTTTTTATGCTGAAATGATGAATGGTGTAAACCTTTCATGACTTTTCATGATGATGGAGCTGAATTGATACTATGGGGATTGAAGAGAAGACCATATTTAAGTGAAAATTAGATTAATGCAATTTTGCTTCAAAAGAGTCAAGCCCTCCTCATTCAGCCTCATAGTTTTTCACATCTTAATCCTACCAACCGAAAGCCACAGAACAACCCTGAAAAGTTCTCATGATAAACATATGTCCTTGAATCACATCGGGTAGCGATGTAGGAATCTATCAATCCTATGGTGACCCCTGTATGAGTTTGGATGAGAAAGACATTGCAAAAAAAATTGATATTTGAGTGATGAGAGAAAATTCAAGCGAGGTAAGTGTTTTGTGCATGGGCGGATAAATGAAGTGGAAATATATTGAATGATATAAATGAAGAACTAGAAATAAGGTTTTTTATGAGGCATGATATCTTTTTATTATTGGTGTGAAATTGATTGATCTTAAGGATATGTGTTTTAAAATTGGTTTTGATTTGATATTGATGTTTACTTGATATGAGGTTTTGCCCAGGTGTGAAAAAGGGTATGTGTGGGGGAGTTGATAAAACACTATTTTATTGAATATTTTATTTATAATAAATGATATAATTTCCTCACATTGTGTTAAATATGTTTATTTATAAAATATTTGGGATTAGATTTTTCATTTGAATATTTGATGAAAATTCCAGTTTTACCCCTTATAGTTCACTGTAGTATTTCGAATATAAAATTTTTTATATTTATTATTTGAAATTTAAATATTGTAACAGTGTTCCTAACTTAATTATCTACAACTTTTATTTAGGACACTAGAGCTAAAGAGTTCATTTGGTTTTTGAAATTGGGCCATGAAGTCAAAGTTGGGCTGGGCTCGCCAGAATGGAAAAGATTCTGTATTTCGGAAATAACGCCTTCATATAGTCCTGTATTGAGCCCAAATTTGGAGAGGAGATAGAATACACATATCCTCACATTTGGTCCTTCTGGAAGGCCGGCCAATGCACGCGTTATGGTGGTCCAATGGACGGTGCAAGTTGGCATAAAATATTTGACTGAATTTCCACATTCACACTTGAAACCACTTGTAACCTCTCCTCCCCTCCCCTCTATAAATTAGAGTTTTTTCTCATTTGTAGGGGTTGGGACGTGAATTGGGAAGTTGAGGGCAGAGGAGAAATGGATCCACTCAAATTCTCCAACCATTTCAATAAGGGTATCTCTTGAAGCAAGGATCCCTTTGACGAAGCCTTCTTCTTCTCCTTCATGTTGTAATGATTTTGTTTATGTAATAAACATTTTTTTCTTCTTTTATTTCTTCTATTTTCCTCTGTTTTGTTTAAATTTCTTCTTCTCTTAATCTTCCTAATTGTGCTGGAATTCTTGAGTAGAAGCGTTATTGGGTTATACCCATTTTAAACCTTTGCACATGCAAAACGCTTCTACGATGATTACGCCACCCATGGATGGTTAGTCTTTTAGTAATCAATCTATCATCTAACCTCTTCATTTAATTATTTTGAATCAATGAGATACTGTAATTCACCTAATATGATCCATGAATTGTGTTTTTAAATTGTAAGAAAATAAGAAATCAATTGAATAATTTACACAAAAACACGCGAGGTCGGGATTTTGTGTAAATTGTGAGAGCGCGATCTTAATCGGTAATACAAGACCACACGGGATAAATTTGTAGAGATCAAATATAATCCCTAAACAAAATTCATCCTAATTTCCAGAATGGATATGTGACTTAATTTACCACTGACCATAAGCTAATCTTAGAACATCAATCAAAGCAGGGTGCTGCGATTGCATGTTCTGAAGTTAGCCTCGGGTTAAATTCATATCATCTTCGTGGTAAAGTTAATTCTCGTAGGGTTCGGGATTTAACAAATTAAGGGATTATAATTAAGTGAATGTTAATTTAAATGATAATGACTAATAATAATGTTAAGAGGAATATTTAGATCGATTATGCCTTTTAAATAGATTTCTAAAAAAAACATCATCTTGTTGTGACATTTGAATCGAACTTCATTTCAAAACTAAAAACAAAAAAAATACAATCTTCTTCCAACAAACTTCTTCTAGATTCATAAACTATAGAAAACCACCCCCATCCTTTCATTTAGTGTTTTTATTCTCTTTTATTTTATTTCTATAATACCTCTAAAAATTGTTTTAATTCACTTCCTCCTTTGAGAGACGACCTTGGTCAGCCACTCTGCTGCACCTAAGTACCCCAAAATCACAATAATCATTTGAGGGTACCCACGAAAGCGCTCTATCAATGATAATCATAACATGTAAATTATAATAACCCAGTTCTTATTTTTGAGATACGTGCTTCTTCTTTTTTTCCCTTTCCTTAAGTGTTTTTGTGAAAATATGGAAAATGGGGAAAAATGCTAAATTTTTAAACTACACGCCATGTAACATGTCCACACACCATGTAATTTTCGCCATGTTGAGATTACTACACAGGGCGAGTTTCCTTGTCGGCGAAGAGGGGTGTAGGAACTGACTACACGCTGTGTAGTGGTACCATACACGCCATGTAGTCAGTCGGAAGACTTGAACATTAAGCCGGTGGAGTCGCCACCAGCTGGGCGACAGTACACACCGTGTACTCAGGAGTACATGTCGTGTACTTAGTTCGACTAGTGAACAGTGTGGCGGTGCCGCCAAATGAACAGTTAAATGAATGAAGTACACACCGTGTACTCAGAAGCACACGTCGTGTATTTTTTTTCTGATTAAAATAAGAAGTAGCCTCCTCATTTGGTAGAGGAGTCATTTAAGCCATTTTGGATCCAAAGGAGGAGGCTTGATCTTTGAATATCCATCGGGCGTTCGTCTAGAATCCGTTTCGGCTTCGGAAAATATCGTTGGAATGGCACGGGTAAGACCTCTCCCATCCTTGCATCGTTCTTACCAATTCTTCTCCTAACGTAAGTTATTTACGTTTAAATGAGTATCGTTCTTCGTCAGATCTACGCCGTTCTTGGGCGTTTCTGGATTTGGTGTTCGGGTATATCGTTCGTTGGCATATAAGGTAGGTGGATTTGTGTATATTTTCAAACTGTCGTGCATTTTTGTGCGTTTTTCTGCCACGAACCAATTTTGGTGTGTCGTGTGGATGAGGCCGTAGCTATATTTAAATGACTAGAAATGATTGGGTATTTAATTGTGGTAATAAAATGCTGGTTGGGATGGTTTCTTGGATCCGGAACCACCCCAGGGGTGGGTTCCTCTGTTTAGCCATTTGGCTAGGATACCCGAGGGTATGCCTTAAATGTAGTAATTGTAGAATATCCTTGAGTCGAATTGATTGTTTACTACATTTTGATATGTTGGGCATGGCCCGGTTACCTGTTTAGCCTGAGGGAGTTGTTGTGATTAGCCTCTGGGCACTGCACTATTTATCCCAAGGGCTGTAGTTATTTTGGCCTGAGGGAATCTTCTTCCATGCCAGAGGGTAATAGACTCTGTTCTTGAGGGAGACAGTGCCTATGCCTAAGGAAAAAATTCGGTTATGCCTGAGGTCAAATACCGACAGGTTGGGAACTACTTACCTGAGGGTAAGGTTTTTCTTGTCTGAGGACGTGGACTATTTACGTAGAAATTCACTATAGTGAGTTCAAATATTTAATGGATTAAATGAATATTAAAAATGGAAATATAACTGATATTTGTAACTTTTGATTACTACTTACATTATTGCATTTTACTACTGCACACTATCGTTGCATTCTTACACGCAGTTGGGCATAGGCCTTTGGTGGGTGCCTGCTGAGATATATTTCTCACACCCTATTTGGGTCACGCTTTTCGACCCAAACAGATTACGTTCCTAAAGGTGTGGATAGGGTCAAGAGTCCCTATACAGGTACTTGACTGAAGCAGAGGAGTAGGAGGGCATGGGACTGAGCCTAGGCTCGTGATGTCGCTGCCAGCTGTTTTTCTTTGTTTTTTTGTACTCTGCTTTTGGTTGTATCGTATTGATGTATTACATGTTATGGATGTTTTCATAGAACAAGAGACATGTGGCATCATCATTTATATATTGTTTGTTATATCAACTATTGTTTTTTATTTCTGTTGTGTATGTTTTACTGCTTCTGCTGTTTGTGTATGTTTTATTTTTATTCTGATTCACTACACTTTGACGAATGAGGGCATAGTTTCTCCACTATCAGACCTGGTCCCTCGCTGCTAGTCGGTATCCCCTGGTGTTTGGGGAAATGCGCCTGAGGTCACGTGGTGAACCGGATTCGGGGCACCTGTTGCATGGCTCCCGGGTCCGGGACATTACAACGTGGTATCAGAGGGCTGTTCTTTTCTTTGAAATACTATTTGGAGCCGTAGTCAGGGATAAGATGGAATGGTAGTTGGTAATAAGCTGTGCCCAGGCGTATCTAACCCGTGTACAGGGAAAATCCAGTCTACCTCATATTTTGCATTATTTTGATTTTTCAATTTTACGGTTGATATGTTTTCACCGTTGGGTTACACACATTGAGATTGTGTTGTTATAATTTATCTATGGGTTCTATTTAGTTGAAACCCGATGAGATGAGGGTATGTCAGCTCATGCATCATATAGGCACATTCTAGATATCACATGTCATGCATATTTTCCTTTCCTTGTAGGTGCATTAGAAATTCGCGTGTTGTTGTGATAGTTGGTGTGCTAACAAATCATGTTGTTATGATAGATGCTTGATAAATACCATTCTTGTGATATGGTATGTTTTTGTTTAAGCTTGTTTATAGAATAGACACAAAACATTGGTTTTTGGGGATTATGGGCCCCCATTGATTGGAATTTGGTGGATCATTGACTGGTTGTTGGTTATGACACATATAAGATGTCCAACTTTGATTCGTGGGGAGTATGGGCCCCCACGGGTCAGAATTTGACACTTGGGTGTCGTTTTTCGGTATTTTCTGGGTTTTGGAGAAGTTTCTGAGGCATACTATCCAGAAACCCAGTATACACGCTTTGTAGTATTTGTATATACGTTGTTTATGTTCTTTTGTTCGGGAAGAAAAATGAACTTTTTGAGTACACGGCGTGTAGTCTCTTCCTGTGTCAAAAACCGTGTGGGCAGTGACACGGGGTAGGGAAGGGCTTGGGTAAAGCACGCCGTATAGTTTTGTGCACACCGTGTAGTGATGACCCGGAGTCCGGCTGTGTAACTAACAACACAGGTCAGTGAGCTCCTTCACAGAACATGCCGTGTCAATGATGCACATGCCCTATAGTATGACCTGGGGACTCGGCCGTGTAACTAACCAAACAGGCTGATTTCACCTCCCTTTAAACACGCCGTGTACCTATGGTAAATGCCGTGTATTCTTGTCTGAGGACAGACCATTTGGATTTAGCCATGTGGCTGGGAAACGAGGTGGTGTATATGCCGTGTAAGGGTGTAATGCACCGTGTGGAGTTAAGCCAAGTAGTCAGTCGTGTCACAGACAACACGAGCTGTTGGAAAATAACACCATACACGCTGTGTAGATATTATACACGCCGTGTAGTTTTGTTTGACGGAAGCCGTGTGACTCGGCCATGTAGAAGGACCCGGGCAGGGGAAGGGATGTCATGTACACGCAGTGTAGTCATTGTACACGCCATGTAGTCTTGATTTGCTAATTTTAAATGCTTTGTTACTCTTGTTTCCTTAGTGGTTCCTTCGCTTTCCGGTCTTAATAATCTTAAATCTGAGGCGTGATTTTACCTTGTAGTTTCATGCCGCTTAGAAGACCGCGTGTTTTTCGCCAGGAGAGAGACAAAGAGTATACTCCAGAGATGGTGGGACATAAGCTACCAGCTGATCCTCCAGCAGAGCCAGATGCGGCGCCAGCTGCTATACCAGACACAAGCTCAGAGGCCCAGTTCTGTGAAGGCTTTATGCGGTTCATGCAGACCTTTCAGGGAACGACACCGGCTGCCACATCTATGGCCGAGCTGATGTGTATCTTTCTACAGCAGCATCCACCTACATTTTCAAAGGATGGAGGACCGTAGGATGCAGAGTCTTGGCTAGGATCGATGCATACCATTTTCGAGAACATGGAGACACCTCCTGGACGGAGGGTCAAGCGCGTGACTTACATGCTGCGTGATTCCACCATGAGGTGGTGGGATGTTACTACCCAGTCTTAGCATCACAGGGACATCGTCTGGGAATATTTTCATACAGAATTCTATGACTTATTATTTCCCGAGATGATGAGGGCAGATAGAGCTCGAGAGTTCCTGAATCTACAGCAGGGTGCCATGTCGGTGATGGACAATTCTGCTCGTTTTACGGAGCTTTAGCATTTTTCACCCGTGCTGGTGGGTGATGGGACGTTGTGAGCCAGACTTTTTGAGGATGGTCTTCGGTATGACATCTGAGCACTGGTGAATGTTTTCAGGTTGCCTACTGTACACATGATTTTGAACCAGGCGTTCATTTCAGAGAGGTACCTGCGGGAATCTAGGGGTGTGGGCCAGGGCAGTTCATCACCAGTTAATGGTGTTGTTTCTACTGGAAAGTGGAAGAGACAGGTGGACTTCTCTCAGGGAATCAGTACTAGTCAGAAGAATGCTTTGGTTGTCCAGGTTATGTGCTACCAGTGTGGCAGAGAGGGGCACAAGAGACCTCACTATCCTCAAGACCCAGTGGAGTTCCGAGCTTGCGGCAAGATGGGTCATCTACAGCGCCAGTGGAGGGCGTTTCTACTAGTGGATAGTAAGAGGTGTTCTGTGAAGACTCCGCGTGCGGGACCAGGACCAATGGCTTCATACCTGTAAGGGAACTGGAATAATTCAGGGCGTGTAGGCCGAGATGGTGGTCATGGTCGTGGTATCCAGACACTAAGATCACAGAGGCAGCATGGATGGACAGCTCAGGGTAGCCAGGTTGTGTCGCAGGGCCGCGACACTGGGTATGCATATGCAGTGAAACAGACTTGACAGGAGCATGATCCCGGACCTTCTACAGTCAAAGGTACTATTCTAGTAGCTTCTATCTGGTCTTCAGTAATTTTTGATATGGGTGCTACGCATAGTTTCATATCTGTACCCGTTGTGGAGAGCCTTGGGCATGGTGGTTCTTCTTATTCTGATATCATTATTCTAGACACTCTGTTGGGGACTAGAACGGCTGGTGTGCGTTAGTGCAAGGAGTGGCCCCATGAGGTTGGTGGGTGTCACTTCCTTTGGGACCTCTATGACTTAGAGATGACGAGATATGATGTCATTCTCGGGATGGACTGGTTGGTTCCCTATTCTGATTATGTAGATTTCTATCATCGCAAGGTGCGTTTCATGTCACCAAAGGGCGAAGAGTTTCTATACAAGGTTGAATGGGATGTTCAGGCGAGTCGAGCTGGACTAGAGAATCATGGGCGAGGTGGAGTCACATCCTAGATTGAGTGCTTATATCTGGATTATCAGGGGACATGTCCGACAGATTTCCCTCAAGTTGTTGATCATTTCAGGGAGTCCTTCCCGTATGACATTTCAGTTCTACCTCTGATGCGTGATGTGGATTTCTCTATCGAGCTAGTTCTAGGAGTAGCACTGGTGTCCATTCCTTTTTATATGATGGCCACGCCTGAGTTTCTGGAGATCAAGAGGCAGTTAGAGGATCTACAGGCGAAGGGTTTTATCTGAACCAGTACTTCTCCTTGGGGTTCTCTGGTCCTTCTTGCGAAGAAGGCGGATGGTACCCTCAAACATTGCGTGGATTTTCGGAAGCTGAACCAATTGACGGTTAAGAACATATATCACTTGTTGGTGATTGATTATATGTTTTATCATCTTCATGGAGCACGAGTGTTCTCAAAGATTTAATTGAGATCCAGATATCATCAGCAACAAATTAGACCATCTAATATACCTCTCATAGCTTTCAGGAGTTGGTATGGTCTATATGAGTATACAGTTATGCCGTTAGGACTGAAGAATGCGCCAGTAGTTTTCATGGCTCTGTTGAATCATGTGTTTCATCCGTATCATGATTCATTTGTGGTAGTATTCATGGATGACATCTTGCTGTACTCTCACACTCGACACGAGCATTCCACCAATCTTCAGATCTTATTGAATACACTGAGAGAGGATCGACTATATGCTAAGATCTCAAAGTGCCACTTTTGGATGGACTAGATTCACTTCCTGGGTCATATTATCTTAGAGGCAGGAGTTGCAGTAGACCCAGAGAAGGTGAGAGTTGTAGATTCCTGGGAGAAGCCTAAGAACATGTTGGAGATACGGAGTTTCATTGGGATGGCTAGTTACTACAGACACTACATACAAGACTTCTCCCGCTTAGGAGCACCGTTGTCAGGTCTGACTAAGAAGGCTGTGAAGTTCATTTGGTCGAAAGATTGTGAGATAGCATTTCCGGACTTGAAGGGAAGGTTGACATCAGCACTGATCCTGATACTCCCAGAGGAGGGGAAGAGCTATACAGTTTACAGTGATGCATCAGATATTGGGTTGGGAGCCGTTTTGATGTAGGGTGACCGAGTTCTCATGTACTGGTCTCGGCAGTTGAGGCCACATGAGAGGAATTATCCGACGCATGATCTCGAGTTGGCTGCAGCTGTGCATGCATTGCGTTGTTGGAGACATTATCTATTGGGAGAGCATTTAGTGGTTTTCACCTACCAAAAAATCCTCAATTATAACTTTACTCAGCGTGACCTGAATTTGAGGCATAGAAGGTGGGTTGATTACCTACATTCTTTCGATTTTGAGCATGCCTACATAACTGGTAATGGAAATGCAGTAGCTAATGCACTGAGTAGGAAGACTCAGATACAGGCAGTGCAGGAGGCCAGTGGTGAGTGGGAGCTCATGGTTTTGTTCTCTGAGATGCATCTGGAGGTGCACGACAGTCAGCGGAAGACTTATCTTTCCTCTTTATCTGTGACGTCTACCCTCCTGGATAGAGTGATGATGACACAACTATTGGATTCAGAAGGCCTAGTTCTACGGGAGTCGGTGGAAAGTGAGGACCCTCCTCCAAGTTGGACGATAGGAGATGATGAGGTTTTTCGTTTCCATGGACGTGTATGGGTTCCAGGGAACATACGCATGGAGATGATGCGGGAGTTTCATGTTTCAGCTTGGGCAGTTCACTTAGGGGTTACGAAGATGTACCGTGACTTGAGACATCAGTACTGGTGGCCGGGTATGAAGATAGAGATAGCTGGTTTTGTTACGAGGATTTCCACCTGTCAGCAGGTGAAGGAAGAGCCCTAGGGGCCATCTGGGCTGTTATAGTAGTTTCCCATTCCAGAGTGGAAATGGGATGATGTCGAGATGGATTTATTGATGGGTTTTCCGAGGTCACCTCGAGGAAATGATGTCATGTGGGTTGTCGTGGACAGACTCGCGAAGGTAGCTATCTTCTTGCCGATCAAGGAGACCTTCAGTGTGGATGAGCTCGGAAGGCTGAATATCTGAGAGATCATACGTCTTCATGGGGTCCCTCATTCTATCGTTTCAGATAGGGATGCCCACTTTACGTCTCGTTTCTTCTAGAGTTTTCAGAGGGTGCTGGGTACACACGTGCTTCTGAGCACAACATACCACCCTTAGACAGATGGATAGTTAGAGCGGACGATACAGGTGCTAGAGGAAATGTTATGCGCATGTGTCCTACACTATGGGGGCTCTTGGGAAAAGAATATACACTTAGTCATGTTTGGATATAACAATAGCTTCCATGTGACTATTGAGATGGAACCATATGAGGCTTTATACGGTAGATCTTGCTGATCCCCTTTGTGTTGGATAGAGGTAGGTGAGGCAGCATTACTGGGGCCACGTCTTGTATATGAGTCATCTGAGTAGGTCCGGTTTATTTAGAAGCGGATGGCTACCATGCAGTCTCGTCAGAAGTCTTATGCTGATCGCCGCAGATGACCTTTGGAGTATGTGGTTGGGGATCATGTTTTCTTACATGTTTCGTTGAGGCTGGGACACAAGAGGATCAGGATACAGGGTAAACATTCACCGTGGTATGTGGGGCCATTTGAGATTCTAGAGAGAGTCAGGCTAGTTGCCTATCGGTTGTAGTTACCATAGCGGTACCGAGCCATTCAAGACGTCTTCCACGTGTCTAAGTTGCATCGCTACCATTCAAAACCATCTCACACCTTTCAGCCTAAGGAGGTTGAGCTTCAGCATGATGCATCCTTTGAGGAGCATTTGATCCCTATCACTGACAGGAGCACGAAGGTTCTCGGAGGCCGGTCATTTCCTCTCGTATGGGTGCTATGGCAGCATGGCCGAGTATAGGATGAGACCTGGGAGAGGGTGGCCGACGTACGTGCTCAGTGACAAGAGTTGTTCTGAGCATTACCTTCTCCACCCTTGGAAGGGAAATTCGGGGATGGATTTCTATAAGGGGGGAAGTTTGTAAGAACCCAATTCTTATTTTTGAGGTACAAGCTTCCTCTTTTTTTCCCTTTCCTTGACTATTTTTGTGAAAATATGGAAAATGGGAGAAAATTCTATATTTCAAAACTACACACCGAGTACCTTGTCCACACACCATGTACTTTTTTCCTTGTTGGGATGATTACACGGGGCATGTAGCCTTGTCGGCGACGAGGGGTGTACGAACTGACTACACGCTGTGTAGTGGTACCTTATACGCCGTGTATTCAGTCAGCAGGCTTGAATAGTAAGGTGGTGGAGTCACCGCCAGCTGGGAAATAGTACACGGTGGGTACTCAAGAGTACATGTCGTGTACTCAGGTCGATGGGTGAACAGTGTGGTGGTGCCGCCAAATGAACTGTAAAATGAATGAAGTACACTCCATTTACTCCGAAGTACACACCGTGTACTTTGTTTTTTCAGCTTAAAACAGGAAGTAACTTCCACATTTGGTAGAGGAGGTGTTTGAGCCATTTTGGAGCCAAAGGAGGAGGTCAGATCGTTGAAGATCCACCGGGGGTTGGTCTGGAATTTGTTTCTTCTTCGAACGATTTCGTTGAAACCACACGGGTAAGACCTCTCCCCTCCTGGTACTGTTCATACCAATTCTTCTTCTAAAGTATGTTATTTACATTTTAATGAGTTTTGTTCTTAGTCAGATCTATGCCATTCTTGGGCATTTCTGGAGTCGGCGTTCAGGTATATCGTTCATTGGCGTATAAGGTAGGAGGCTTTGTGTATATTTTCCAACGGTCATGCGTTTTTGTGCATTTTTGTGCCACGAACCCATGTTGGGGTGTCGTGTGGTTGAGGCCGTTTCTATATTTAAATGCCTAGATTTGATAGGGTATTTAATTGTGATAATAAAATGCTAGTTGGGATCGTTTCTTGGATACGGAACCACCCCGGGGGTGGGATCCTCTGTTTAGCCATTTGTCTAGGATACCTGAGGGTATGCCTTAAATGTTGTAATTGTAGAATTTCCTTGAGAGTAATTGCTTGTTTACTGCATTTTGATATGTTGTGCATGGCCCGATTACCTCTTTCAGTTGAGGGCATTGTTGTGATAAGCCTATGGGCAATGCACTATTTCACCCGAGGGATGTAGTTATTTCGGCCTGAGGGAAACTTCTTCCGTGCCTGAGGAAAATAGACTATTTTACTGAGGGCAACACTACCTATTCCTAAGGGAAAAATTATGTTATGCCTGAGAGCAATTACCAGCAGTTTGGGTTCTTCTTACCTGAGGGTAAGGTTTTGCTTGTCTGAAGACGTGGACTGTTTACGTAGAAATGCACTGTAGTGATTTATAATATTTAATGGATTAAATGAATATTAAAAATGGATATATAACTTATAGTTGTTACTTTTGAGTACTTCTTAAATTATTGCATTTTACTACTGTACACTATCGATGCATGCTTACAAGCAGTTGGGCACGGGCCTTTGGTGGGTGCCTATTGAGATTAAATTCTCACACCCTGTTTGGGTCACGCTTTTCGGCCCAAACTAATTATGTTTCTACAGGTGTGGATAGGGGAAAGAGTCCCTATACAAGTACTTGACTGATGCAGAGGAGTAAGAGGGCATGGGAACGAGCCTAGGCTCACGATGCCACTGCCAGTTGTTTTTCTTTGTTACGATGTACTCTGATTTTGGTTGTATCGCACAACTTACCCTTAAATCTTATGTGTCTGTTTAAAGGGGTTATGTAATAATAAATAGTACTAATTTTGTAACCACTCCACATTATAGACCAGTTCATGACATGTTTTTGGGGAAGTTACAAGTCCTATAAGATTTACACAACATGTAACTTTTGAGTGATCTCATTTTTATCACAACATCCATATATATTCTAGATCTAGGTTTGAATCCTTCTAAAATCACAGAGAAACCATGGTAATCCAATTTTTATAGTTAATACCTATAATCAATTAATTTAAATATTATAAATACGTAATGATTAATTACTTTTTCCATACAAAGGATCTCTGTCTCCAAATAAGACTTGTCCACTAAGGCATAATGATATTTAAAAATGAAAATATAGATGTTCAAAAAAACAATATGAGAGAGAAAAACCAAAACATTCTGGGATATACATTATAAAAACCATGCATTTGTGAACAATGTCTTAATTTAATTATATAAAAATATAGTAAAACTCATTATACCAATACTTATGTGATCAAACACTTTTAGACCATACAAAAACAATTTGATGAAACTCATTACACCCCACCTATGTAAACTAACCCATTATACCCATTTCTAACAATCTCATTAGATATTTACTTGATCTATTGAATTGGTGAGAAATTTAGGACTCCAACCTAATTCATGCTCAAATTTACCCAAGAGAAGAAGGTAGGATGGTACATGTAGTTTAGCTTGGGTTGTTGAATCCTTAGAGACCTAAGAAAAAACCTATAGACATGTACATTCTATGGACTATTTTTGGCTATTAAGTGGCCAAGATGGGTTGATTTTAGATTTTTTAAATTTAACTCTAAGAGACATAAGTTAATTAAATTTAAAAAAATTAGTTGATCCTAGGTTATCAGTTGGGGTGGATTGGACGTATTCCCTTTTCAATTATTTCAATTTTTTATATTTGAGTTGAGTTCATTTGAGGAGATCAAACAACTTTATCAAGTATTGATTTTACACCAACACACCATAATACTAATCACATATACACTTGAAGGATCAATGTTTTCATAACTTCAAGATAAAGGTTCATTTTAGCACTTGAATTGTGGGGCCTTAAATTCAACAAAGACGATGGAGTTTAAAAATCATCAAATAAAATTCTCAAGTAAAGAAGTGATTAGGCATTATTGGGGTGATAAATAACATCCAATCCAACCCATTACTACTCCCTTGGCTCAACCCATAATTGGTTTATCCCTCCATGGATTCTATGGTTTCAATGGAAGCGGAATGTAGGCTCATGAGGGAAGAAATGGTGAAGTAAAAAAACACAATATAATACCGATCACTCAACCATTATGTTATAATTTCACAAGGTTTGGTTTGAATAAATTCACACCTTGATCCAAAGGTATCAAAGTGGTATGAAGAAAACTATAATAATAGGATAAGATGATCTTTTATTAAAAAACTAACGTGAATTGAACAACTTACATATGAAAGTAAAACACGAGACAACAAAATCGCAGTATAACATTACAATTGAACAAAGCATCCAAGATCCACAACTAATCCACCAACACTGCCTTAACTAGGCAATTTTTAAGCCTTGGGTCGAGCCTTCAATAATCCATGCCTCCTAAATTAATCATTGCATGCCATATGTGGGTGGAATGTTGAGGGAGAGTTGATTTTTCCACCCTTGACCCGAGGTGGCATCCTACTTTCCTCCACCAAACAGACGCACTTGGACGTCACTCTAGATAAGAGAATTAAAGTGGTCCTTTAATATTAAAATGGATCCACAGATGTCCCATAACATCCTGTAAATTTTGGGCCCATTTTTAATTTTGGATTTGGAGATATTATTAGATTAGTGGGCTGTTTTTCTGGGTCGTAGAATCTGGCACAGAATTTAATCTCTACATTGGGATTCCTAAATGACCATAATGGAGTCCTAATTAGCACTTAATCATCTATAATGATTTGTTTCTATATTTCTCTTCTATCCTCCCACAAAATTTTGTCTTCATTGGGTTTGTAATGTGGGATCCACATTCTCATCAGTGGGCTGGTGTCTAATCTGCTTTCTCTAGAATTGCTTCCATTCATCTCCAAATATCTCCAGCATCCTTTATGAATACTCCTTTGACCCCTGAATGAAAAATGTTTAGATTTAACTATATATACAGTTCCCAAAATATCATATTACAATATGGATAATTACATTCCTTAAATTTAGATGAATCATTGGTGACATTAAAGGAAGTTAAAAAATGTACCACAATGTAGTGCATTCTAAGAAGGTATTACAATCATAATATGTAATGATGTTCAAATTATAAAATGAACTAAAATGGTGTTTATGAATAACAATGAATATGAATATTATATATATTAACTCTGAGTATTACCCTCATTTAGTTTCTAATCACACCCCCAACATATGTTTTTCTAGTCCCGAGAAAAATATATATCAACAATATGAAATTCGAATTCCCTTTTACAAAAAGAATTTAACAAAAAATGATCACAAAAAACCATTATACCAAACAGTAATGAAACCCATAAAAATATTTTAATACATGATAGTTTCATAAGACTATCCCAATTCCAAGCCCATTCCTTTGTTCAAATTTATTTCCATATTTCATTCAATATCAATTAAGTATGAAGATGTGTTGTGCATCACAATAAACATGGGGGTTCATCTTTATTCAAAGGTAAAATGACGGAAGTGCTAGATGGAATAACATCTCAATATTAAGATTAGTATTCAATTTTTTAATTTTATTTATTTTTTTGTATTTATTTTGGGTTTTTTTGTTTTTTTTTCAATTTTTCCTTGGTAATTGAAATTCCACTCAAAAGAGTCAACCCCTATAGCGAGACTTTGCCGAGGACTCCCAGGCTCAATGACCTTGGGGAACCATGTGAAACCCACATACTCAAGCATCATATCAAGTTAACTAAATAAAAAACAAATTCAAATTACCAAAAATAGAGATAAAATTAATAACTCTGGGCCAGGCAACTATGGAGTCACGATCCCCTAGTGCCAAAAGCCATGCATTTTGTCATTTCATTGCTCTACATGAAAATTTATTATAATTTTTTTTATTGAATAATAATATCAAAACTAAAATGATCACTAAACCAATGCTATTTATTTGGAGGACCCCATGAACCCAAAATAATACCCCACTATCCAAAATAGACCAGTTCAGGACATGTTTTTGGGGAAGTAACAAGTCCTATAACATTTACACAACATGTAACTTTTGAGTGATCTAATTTTTATCACAACATCCACAAATATACCAGATCCAGGTTTTAATACTTCTAAAATCACAGAGAAACCATGGTAATCCAATTTTTATAGTAAATACCTATAATCAATTAATTTAAATATCATAAATACCTAAAGATTAATTACTTTTTCTGTACAAAGGATCTCTGTCTCCAAATAAGACTTGTCCACTAAGGCATAATGATATTGAAAAAATAAAATATAGATGTTCAACAAAACAATATGAGAGAGACAAACCAAAACAATATGGGATATACATCATTAAAACCATGAATTTGTGAACAATGTCTTAATGTACTTATATAAAAATATAGTAAAACTAGTTATCTCAATACTTATGTGATCAAACACTTTTATACCATATAAATAAATTTTTATGAAACTCATTACACCCCGCCTATGTGAACTAACCCATTATACCCATTTCTAACAATTTCATCAGATATTAACTTGATCTATTGAATCGGTGAGAAATTTAGGATTCCACCCTAATTAATGCTAAAATTTACCCAAGAGAAGAAGGTAAGACGGTCCATGTAGTTTAGCTTGGGTTGTCGAATCCTCAGAGACCTAAGAAGAAACATATAGATACGTACATTATATGGACTATTTTTGGCTATGAAGTGGCCAAAATGGATTGATTTCAGATTGTTTTAATATAACTCTAAGAGACATAAGTGAATTAAATTTAAAAAAATGAGTTGATCCTAGTTTATCAGTTGGGGTGGATTGAACGTATTCCCCTTTCAATTATTTCAATTTTTTATATTTGAGTTGAGTTCATTCAATGAGATCAAACAACTTTATCAACTACTGATTTTATACCAACACACCATAATACTAATCACATATACACTTGAAGGATCAATTTTTCTAGACCCTCAAAGTAAAGGTTCGTTTTAGCACATGAATTGTGGGGCCTTAAATTCAACAAGGATGAAGGAGTTTAAAAATCATCAAATAAAATTCTCAATTAATGTAGTGATTAGACATTAATGGGGTGATAAATATCATCAAATCTAGCCCCTTTATACTCCCTTGTGTAAACCCATAATTGGTTTATCCCTCCATTTATTCTATGGCTTCAATGGAAGTGAAAAGTAGGCTCATGAGGGAAGAAATAGGGAAGTAAAAAAACACAATGAAATAACGATCACTCCACCATTATGTTATAATTTCACAAGGTTTGGTGTGAATAAATTCATACCTTGATCCAATGGTATCAAAGTGGTATGAAGAAAAATAGAATAATAGGATAAGATGATCTTTTATTGAGAAACTAACGTGAATTGAACAACTTACATATGAAAGACAATCATAAGACAACAAAATCGCAGTATAACATTACAACTGGACAAAGCATCCATGATCCAAAACTACTCCACAAACACTACCTTAAATAGGCAATTTTTAAGCCTTGGGTCGAGCCTTCAATATTCTAAGTCTCCTCAATTAATCTTTGTAGGCCATAGGTGGGTGGAAAGTTGAGGGAGAGTTGATTTTTCCACCCTTGACCGGAGGTGGCATCCAGCTTTCATCCACCAAACAGACACACTTGGATGTCCTTATAGATAAGAGAATTAAAGTGGTCCATAGAAGAATAAAATGGATCCCCAGATGTCCCATAACATCCTGTAAATTTTTGTCCCATTTGTATTTTTTGGATTCGGAGATATTATTATAATAGTGGGCTGTTTTTCTGGGCCGTAGAATCAGGCACAGAATTTTATCTCTACAATGGGATTCCTAAATGACCATAATTGAGTCCTAATTAGTAGTTGATCATGGATAATGATTTGTTTCTATATATTACTTCTACCTGCCACCAAATTTTGTCTTCATTGGGTTTGTAATGTGGGACTCACATTCTCATCTTTGGGCTGGTGTCTAATCTGCCTTCTCTAGAATTGCTTCCATTCATCTCCAAATATCTCCATCATCCTTTATGAATCCTCCATT
This sequence comes from Viscum album, assembly GCA_963277665.1. Classification (NCBI taxonomy): domain Eukaryota; kingdom Viridiplantae; phylum Streptophyta; class Magnoliopsida; order Santalales; family Viscaceae; genus Viscum; species Viscum album. Next base: position 938,692,905 of record OY728143.1, on the reverse strand, counting down.
GATCCCTAAATAAAAAATGTTTATCTTTAACTGTATATATAGTTCCCAAAATATCAAATTACAATATGGATAATTACATTCCTTAAATTTAGATAAATCATTGGTGACCTTAAATGATGTTAAAAAATGTACCACAAAGTAGTGCATTCTAAGAAGGTATTACAATCATAATATGAAATGATGTTAAAAGTTTAAAATGCACTAAAATGGTGTTTATGAATAAAAATGAACATGAATATTATATATATTAACAATGAATATTAGCCTCATTTAGTGGCTAATCACACCCCCCAACTTATGTTTTTCTAGTCCCGAGAAAAATATATCTCAACAATATGAAATTCGAATTCTCTTTTACAAAAAGAATTTAACAAAAAATGATCACAAACAACCCTTATACCAAACAACAATTAAACCCATAAAAATATTTTAATACATGATATTTTCATAAGAATATCCCAATCCCAAGCCCATTCCTTTTTCAAATTTATTTAAATATTTCATCCAATATCAATTATGTATGAAGATGTGTTGTGAATCACAATAAACACGGGGGGTCATCTTTATTCAAAGGGGAAATGACATAAGCGCTAGGTGGAATCAAATATCAACATTAAGATGAGTATTCAATTTTTTAATTTTTTTAATTTTTTTTTTGTTTTTTGGTTTTTTTTGTTTTTTTTTCAATTTTTCCTTGGTAATTGAAATTCCACTCAAAAGAGTCAACCCCTATAGCGAGACTTTGCCAAGGACTCCCAGGCTCAAAGACCTTTGGGCACCATGTGAAGCCCACATACTCAGGAATCATATCGAGTTAACTCAGTCAAAAACAAATTTAGATTACCAAAAATAGAGATAAAATTAGAAACTCTGGGCCAGACAACTATGGAGTCACGATCCCCAAGTGCCGAATGCAACACATTTTGTCATTTCATTGCTCTACCTGAAAATTTATTATAATTTTTATTTATTGAATACTGATATCAAAACTAAAATGATCACCAAACCTATTCTATTTATTTGGAGGATCCCATGAACTCAAAATAATACCCCACTATCCAAAATATACCAGTTTATGACATGTTTTTGGGGAATTTACAAGTCCTATAACATTTACACAACATGTAACATTTGAGTGATCTAATTTTTATCACAACATCCATAAATATTCCAGATCTAGGTTTGAATCCTACAAAAATCATTGGGAAACCATGGTAATCCAATTTTTATAGTTTATACCTATAATCAATTTATTTAAATATCATAAATACCTAAATATTAATTACTTTTTCCATAAAAAGGATCCCTGTCTCCAAATAAGACTTGTCCACTAAGGCATAATGATATTGAAAAATGAAAATATATATGTTCAACACAAAAATATGAGAGAGACAAACAAAAAAAAATCTGGGATATACATCATTAAAACCATGAATTTGTGAACAATGCCATAATGTACTTATATAAAAATATAGTAAAACTCATTATACCAATACTTATGTGATCAAACACTTTAAGACCATACAAAATTGTTTTGATGAAACTCATTACACCCCACCTATGTGAACTAACCCATTATACCCATTTCTAACAATCTCATCGGATATTAACTTGATCTATTGAATTGGTGAGAAATTTAGGATTCCACCCTAATTCATGCTCAAATTTACCCAAGATAAGAAGGTAGGACGGTCCATGTAGTTTAGCTTGGGTTGTCGAATCCTCAAAGTCCAAAGAAGAAACCTATAGACACGTACATTCTAAGGAATATTTTTGGCTATGAAGTGGCCAAAATGGGTAAATTTTAGATTGTTTTAATGTAACTATAAGAGACACAAGTGAATTAAATTTAAAAAAAATGAGTTGATCCTAGGTTATCAATTTGGGTGGATTGGACGTATTCCCTTTTAAATTATTTCAATTTTTATATTTGAGTTGAGTTCATTTAAGGAGATCAAACAACTTTATCAATTTCTGATTTTATACCATCACACCATAATACTTATCACATATACACTTGAAGGATCAATGTTTCGAGAACCTCAAGGTAAATGTTCATTTTAGCACTTGAATTGTCGGGCCTCAAATTCAACAAGGATGATGGAGTTTAAAAATCATCAAATAAAATTCTAAATTAAAGACGTGATTAGACAATAATGGGGTGATAAATAACATCCAATCCAGCCCCTTTATACTCCCTTTGGTCAACCCATAATGGGTTTATCCCTCCATTGATTCTATGGTTTCAATGGAAGAAGAAAGTAGGCTCATGAGGGAAGAAATGGAGAAGTAAAAAAACACAATAAAATAACGATCACTCCACCATTATGTTATAATTTCACAAGGTTTGGTGTGAATAAATTCACACCATGATCCAACGATATCAAAGTGGTATTATGAAAAATATAATAATAGGATAAGATGATATTTTATTATGAAACTAACGTGAATTGAAAAACATACACAAGGAAGACAAACATGAGACAACAAAATCACAGTATAACATTACAACTAAACAAACCATCCAAGATCCACAACTACTCAACCAACACTACCTTAAATAGGAAATTTTTAAGCCTTGGTTTTAGCCTTCAATAGTCCAAGTCTCCTCAATTAATATTTTTTGGCCATAGGTGGGTGGATAGTTGAGGGAGAGTTGATTTTTCCACCCTTGACCTGAGGTGGCATCCTGCTTTCATCCACCAAACAGACGCACTTGGACGTCCTACTAGATAAGAGAATTAAAGTGGTGCATAGAATAATAAATTTTATCCCGAGATGTCCCATAACATCCTATAAATTTTGGGCCCATTTTTAATTTTGGATTCAGAGATATTATTAGATTAGTGGGCTCTTTTTCTGGGCTGTAGAATCTGGCACAGAATTTTATCTCTACATTGGGATTCTTAAATGACCATAATGGAGTCCTAATTATCACTTTATCATGGACAATGATTTGTTCCTATATATTTCTTCTATCCTCACACCAAATTTTGTCTTCTTTGGGTTTGTAATGTGGGACCCACATTCTCATCAGTGGGCTGGTGTCTAATCTGCCTTTTCTAGAATTGCTTCCATTCATCTCCAAATATCTCCATCATCCTTTATTAATCCTCCATTTATACCTAAATGAAAAATGTTTATATTTAACTTTATATACAGTTTCCAAAATATCAAATTACAATATGGATAATTACATTCCTTAAATTTAGATGATTCATTGGTGACATTAAATTATGTTGAAAAATGTACCACAAAGTAGTGCATTCTAAGAAGGTATTCCAATCATATTATGATATGATGTTCAAAGTTTAAAATGAACTAAAATGGTGTTTATGAATAACAATGAACATGAATATTATATATATTAACAATGAATATTAGCCTCATTTAGTGTCTAATCACACCCCCGACTTATGTTTTGCTAGTCCCGAGAAAAATATATCACTACAATATGATATTCGAATTTCCATAAAAAAATTAGAAAAAATGATCACAAAAAACCCTTATACCAAAAAATAATGAAACCTATAAAAATATTTTAATACATGATAGTTTCATAAGAATATCCCAATCCCAAGACATTTCTTTTGTTCAAATTTAATACCATATTTCATCCAATATCAATTATGTATGAAGATGTGTTGTGCATCACAATAAACATGGGGGTTCATCATTATTCAATGGGAAAATGATGGAAGTTCTAGGTGGAATCATATCTCAATATGAAGATGAGTATTCAAATTTGTAATTTTATTAATTTTTTTCGGTTTTTTTTTCAATTTTTCCTTGGTAATTGAAATTCCACTCAAAAGAGTCAACCCCTATAGCAAGAATTTGCCAAGGACTCCCATGATCAAAGTCCATAGGGCACCATGTGAAGCCCACATACTCAAGAATCATATCGAGTGAACTCAGTCAAAAAGAATTAAAATTACCAAAAATAGAGATAAAATTACTAACTCTGGGCCAGAAAACTATGGAGTCACGATCCCCAAGTGCCGAAAGCCACGCATTTTTTCATTTCATTGCTCTACATGAAAATTTATTATAATTTTTTATATTGAATACTCATATCAAAACTAAAATGATCACCAAACCTATGATATGTATTTGGAAAACCACATGAACTCAAAAAAATACCCCACTATCCAAAGGACGTGCATTGTGATATTTTTTTTATTTGGATGAAAATATAAACGATGAAATATCACATTGGACAGCCACACATTCCAAAATCAATGCTCATGAAATTATAAAAGGATTAAATTCAGAATCATGTCATGCTAAATTATTTGATATTCAGTTTCAATGTGGGAAATGTGTATTACCATGTTCAATGTTAAAGAAATTTTTCCTTCCATTTACACAATTTTTTTTCAAATAAGTCATTTTTTTACACGAAAGAATTTTTTATTTTATCTCTACCCCAACATAAAATAACATTATCCCCAGTATTTAAAGAAATGATAATTTAGAAGGGGGTAGTAGTAGAGAATGAATGTTCAAAAAGGATATTGAAAATGAGGATCATGGAATGTAGTCACCTGTTGGTTGAAGTTGAAATCCATGTTTCTCCCTTTAAATCCATTTATATTCATGTCACATGCAGAGTTCCCTAGTAGGAAAAGGAAAAAAACAAAACAATATATATATATATATATAAAAGAAAGTAAAATATATGTATATATATATAAATTATAGAATAATGAAGCACAAAAAGGTGTAGGTCAGTGGTAAGCGCACGCCCATGTCTCCCTTCTGTCCCGGGTTCGAATCCTTATGGCTTCGCCGGTTGTGATAGGGTTTGACCCAAGACCCATGACATGTCTCTTTTTGTTATTATATTTTTATTTTATTTATTTTAGTATTTTAATTGTAATCCTAAAAACATATTAAAATAAAACAAACTGAGGATACATTGTAATCTTTTTAAATTTCCGGGTAAGGCATTACTCAATGATCACACCACGTGATAAGGTTTAATACGGTGCTCCCCTTTCATACCAATCCATACCTGTAATAGAAGAATAGGTCAACAGTATATTTTTGTAAATTATAAATAATATTAATTAATTCAATGTAAAATATAAAGTTGATTAAAACAATAAAATGATAGAAACAATGAAATCCATGGGTTGCCTCATATGCAGTGCTTTGTTTAACGTCATAAGCCCGACATTTATCTGAAATATATCAATTTTTTCCTGGTTCATAGATTTACTCAATTAACTCAACCTATATTTGCTGTTTTTTGAATGATTCAATGAATGGTTTTAACCTTTTACCATTAACATTTAAAATGTAACCGCTTGTGAGATCTTGAATCTATACTGCCCCATAGGGGTACACATGATGCACTATGAAAGGACCTAACCATCTAGACTGTATATTTCCCGGGTGTAAATGAAGATTTGAACTATACAAGAGCACAAGTTTTCTGGGGTCAAAATGTTTGACCTTGATATTCCTAGATTGGTAGGCCGGAACTCTAGCATTATTGATCCTTGAATTTTCATAAGCCTCCATCAGTAGTTCCTCCAGTTCATTGAGATCTAATTTCCTTTTTGTTCTGTCCAGTGAGAGGTCGTAATCCATTTTCTTAATTTCCCAAAAGGACTTATGCTAAATTTCAACAGGTAAATGGCATGATTTTCCATAAACCAACCTATTTGGTGACTAAGATTGACCATTGGTCTGTGGGTGGTATGCAGTGGACTCTTTGTGAGAAATTCCATATTTTTTTTGAGTGATGAGAATGGACGATTGTAAAAATGAGTTCCACGATCTATAATGATAGTCCTGAGAATTGAAAATCTAGTGAAGATGTATTACATGAGAAATCTAATCATAGTTTGATGACCATTAGATTTTTTAGGAATGTCCTCAACCCATTTCGATACATAATCAATTGCAAAGAGAATTTAAATATATACCCTAGATTTTTGGAAGGGACCCTTGAAATCAATTCCCCAAAAGTCAAAGATTTCAACCAATAAGATTGGAGTGAGTGGCATTGGATTCTTTTTTGTGATGAACCCTACTTATCGACACCTAGGAAATCATTGAAAAAATGTGTAGGAGTCCCTTGAGAAGGTGGGACATAAGAGACCACATTTAAGAATCATAGGTGATGTTTTCTTAGAGGAAAGGTGACCTCCACATGCCTCACTATGACAGAATTTAAGGATGGACTCTTATTCAGATTCTGGGACACACCTCTTAATGACATGGTCAGGAAAGAACTTATAGAGGCATGGATCATCAAACACATAGTGTCTAACATAAGAAATATATTTCCTTCAAGCTTGAGTCCCTAAGAATTTCAAAATGACTCCTATAACTAAGAAATAGGCTATTTCGGCATACCAAGGGTAGTCACTCACAGATTATAGGTGCTCATCAGGAAATGAATCAGACACAGAAATGTGATTGGTGTTATCTTTGAATTCCATCCTAGAGAGGTGATCAGCTAAAACATTTTCAAAACCCTTTTTATCCTTAATTGTGAAGTCAAATTCTTGTATGAGAATGAACAACCTAACCAGTCTAGCATTAGAATCTTATTTTTGGAAGAGGCTTTTTAGTGAAAATGGTCAAATAACACTGTGATGGGGGATCCTAATAGGTAGGACCGAAAATTCTCTAAGGAAAACACAATAGCAAGTAACTACTTTTCAGTAGTGGTGTAGTTGATTTGGGCACAATTTAAGGATTTTCTTGAATAAGAAATAACATATAGAGTTTTATCACAATGTTGTCCTAACACATCTCCTACAGTAATGTCACTGGCATCACACATATGTTCTAAAGGAAGGTTCCAATTTAGAGATTTAATAATGGGAGGAGATGTGAGAGAGGATTTAAGGGTTGAGAATGAACCGTCATAGCTTTCTGTCCAAACAAATGAAGCATCCCTTACTAGGAGTGCTCAAAGGGGAAATGGTATTGTACTAAATTCCATGATGAATCTTTTATTGAAACCATCATGTACTAAGAAAGACCTCACTTCCTTGACAATTTTTAGTGATTAAGGTGACAAATGATGTCAACCTTGGAATTATCAACTTCAGTCCCCCTACCTGATACTATATGGCCTCGAACTGGTCCTTCTTTAATCATGAAATGGAATTTTTCCTAGTTCAGGACAAGATTATTTTCTTCATATCTTGACAAGACTCTCTCCACATTCTTCATACATCCCTCAAATGTATCCCCAAACATGGATAAGTCATCCATGAAGTCCTCAAGAAAATCCCCTACCATGTCTTAGAATATTCCCGTCATTCACCATTGTAAGGTTCTAGGGGCATCACATAACCTGAAGGGAATGCCTTTGAAAGAAAAGGTATTGAATGGTCATGTGAATGTAGACTTACCTTGATCCTCTAAGGAGACCTCAATTTGATTATACCCCGAGAACCCATCTAAGAAGTAGTAGAAGGCACGACCTTCCAATCTCTCAAGGACTTGGTCAATGAATGGTAAAGGGAAATGGTCCTTCTTGGGGAATGAGTTTAACTTCCTATAGTCAATGCAGATCCTCCATCCACTACTCACCATTGTTGGAAGAATCTATCCATCCTCATTGGTTATCACTTTTATTATAGCCATTTTTGGAACCACATGGATTGGGCTCATCTATTCCCTCTCACCTATGGAATATATGTTACCAGTTTTTAACTATTTTAGTAGTTTTTCCTTACTACCTCCATGAGATTAGGATTGATTCATAATTGATGTTGACGACATGTCATTGAATTAGATTCCAAAACAATCCGGTGATCTCCAATAAGTGGGATAATCCTGAGAATATCAGACAAGGTCCAACCAAGGGCTTTCTAATGTTTCATAAGGACATCTAAAAGCATCTACTCATGATTGGATTTAATAGAAGAAGAAATGACAATAGGATGTGTCTGATTGTCCCCTATGGAAGAATAAATGAGTGTAGTGGGAATTTGCATTAAATCAAGATCAGGTTGGTTTAGAATTTAAGCATAATATTTGGACATTGGATCAAGATCAATTTTATTTCCTAATGTTTTTGATTGTATAGATTTCACCCATGTAGAAGTGTCATCTACTAGATTGCACTGACCTGATTTAGGGATGGAAGTTTGATTGGTTTCCATGAAAGTGGTTTCCGGATAGTTTTCACTAATTGTTGGACCTAAGACATCATCATAAGAGAAATTTTAAAATGATTCAATCTAAGGAGATAAACATCCATCATGTGAACAATGGAAATCAATATCATCCTTACTTAAACATTCATCAAATTTTGCTTGATGTTCTATGGATTCATTATCAATGCTTCCTATCATGTTTACATCATGAATGTTCTCACCATCCCATATTTGTGAGATTGCATTATAGATTTTCAAGTCTAGAATAATCTTTCCAAAGGTGATTGTCATGTTACCATTTCGGACTCGGATAACAGAGTTGATTGTTGCAAGGAAAGGACGACCCAGGAGGATTGAGGTTTGTTCCTTATTTACTATGTTTTGATGGTTGTCAAGGACAATGATGTCAGCATGGTAGATGAAGTTTTCAACCTTTACCAGAACATAGTTTAAAATCCCCTTTGGCGCCCTAATTCTATGATCAGTAAGTTGATGTGTGATGGATGTGGGTTGGAGTTCTTCTAGGCCTAACTGGAAGTACACCACCTAGGGAATGATATTGAAACTAGCACCTAGGTCACACAAGGCCTTTAAAACATTTCACTCTCCTAGTTCAACATTTATGTAAGGGAAACCTGGGTCTTTCAACTTAGGAGGAATGGTCCCTTGAATGGTGGTACTCACATTAGTAGAAAAAATGACTTTTTTATGTGAATTTTTTTTTAAAAGTGAACAAGTCCTTAAAGTACTTTTAGTATAAAGTTATTGTTTGTATGGCATAGGTAAAGAGAATGTTATACATGACTTCTGAGAATATTTACCTCAATGTTTCACTCAATTCAGGCTTGGTTTTACTCCTCAGGAATTGAGGAAATGGTTCAGGTTGTTGGGTTTTTTGTTGAAGTGTTGTTTTTTTGACAATGTTATCATTTTTTCAGTTTGATCATTTGGTTAATTTGAATTTTCATCCAAGTTTGAATCCATAGGGTGGTTCTGAATTAGCTGATCTAGTTTCTCAATTGATTTCCCACTTAACAAAATAGTCACAGTCTTTAGTTTTTCGTGAGTTGTTTGAGTACAACTTGACTCTCCCCTTGAGGTTGAGGATGGAACTACCTGAGTATGCATGGGTTCCTTTCCAGTTTTGATGGTTTTATGTTCTTGTTTAAGGGAAGATAATTCTGAGTTAATACTTTCTATTTTTTTGCACAGTTGTTCTAGTAGGATCTGTGGAATATTTTCGGTTGGTGCTTGAGAAGATTGGTTTATCCCAGGGGGATATTTTGGAGGTGGTAGGGTTTTTGAAAAATGGATTAGTGGCTGTTGGTATTGGATAGGTTGGGTTTGGACCAGGTTACGGGTTTGGTAGTTATGATGGGGGTAAAAAAAATTCCATGTTGTTGGCACGGTTGTTGGTTCTCTTTCCAGCAGTAGCCTGGGTGGTCATTATACCTTGTGCGAATGTTTTTTTGGTATTGATGATTTTGAAATTTCAAAGCATTTAATTTTTCTGGGGGTCCTCCTAAAAGAATATCCTTGATAGATGGAATGGTTGAGTAGTTGTCTTTATTATGGTCATTTTTATCAAAAAAATTGTGCAAACAAGGTCTACATTTTGGATTTCATGGACTTTCCTAAGGTCTATTTCTTCAACCTTTTTTGATGGTGCTGCGAGATTAGCCCTAAGGATTTCCTCTTCTCTAAGTGTATGGATTCCAGTAGTTCGTTGTGTCCTTTCAGAATAATGTAATGCTCCCCATGTTTGGGTTTGTTCATAAAGGCTTTCTAGATACTCATAACCATAATTTGGGGCTTTGATTTTAAAGGTTCCATTACACATCATGTCAATGAATTGTTTGGACCCAGTACCCAACCCTTCATAGAAGATTCACACTTGTTCAAGAATAGAAAAACCATTGTGTGGAACCGTGTTTAGTGTGTCTTTGAACCTCTCCCATGTTTCATCGAATTACTCTCCCTCTTTTTCAAAAAAGTTTTGGATTCTCTTTTTATGTGAAATAGTTTTGTGGTGGGGAAAGTATTTTTTGTAGAATTCTAATTGTAGTTGGTCCCAAGAGTTTATGGAAGATGGTATTAAATTTTTTAACCAATTTTTTTCTCTTTCCTTTAAAGAAAAAGGAAATAGCCTCATATTAGAAGATTCTAGTTGATGTGGGGGAAACATGGTTTTCACAATGTCATTGAAACCCTTAATGTGAAGGTAGGGAATCTCAGACTCCATTCCATGGAATGTGGGAAGGTTGTTTAGGAAATTGGGTTTTAATATGTAGTTGTAATCTCATAGGGAATTATGTCTAATGCATGAGGGGGCATTGATCTAGGATGTTTTGAGGTAGTCATTCATGGTTTGATCAATCGCATTCCCCATATATGGGGCTTCCTTATTTGGGATTCCATTTCTGTTCCCACCCTGGTTTAGGAGTTGGTTTCCTTGAAGACCATCCATTGAAATGGGCTCAATTTTTGACTCTGGAGTTTTAGGAAGATTAGGATCTAATGGAAGGAGTTACATTGGTGTATTTGACTCCCCAACCCCAGGACTATCCTCCCTCACTAGACGGTTTGATTGATCGCAGGTGTAGGCGAACATGCGCCAAATGAAAAAAAAGAGAAAGGGACAAGATAAAAGAATTTGGATGAGAAAAGAAGAAATGGGGGAGAATAGAATGGGTATTTATATGAATTAATTGTGTCCTAGGTAATGACACAAAAATTTGAGTCACGCTTAAATTTTCCCAAGAGAAGAAGGTGGAACTGTTCTTGTAGTTTAGCTTGGGTTGTCGAATACTTAGAGAACTAAGGATAAACCTATAGACACGTACATTCTATGGACTGGTTTTTGATATGAAATAGCCAACATGGGTTGTTTTTAGTTGGGAATAATGTATCTCTAAGAGACTTTAGTGAATTAATTTTAAAATAATGAGTTGTTCCTAGGTTATCCCTTATGGTGTATTGAATGTATTCTCTTTTCAATTATTTCAATTTCTTATATTTGAGTTGAGTTCATTTGAGGATATCAAACAACTTCATCACTTACTGGTTTTATACCAACACACCATAATACTAATCACCTATACACTTGCAGGATAAATGTTTTGAGCTCTTTAAGATAAAGTTTCATATTAGCACTAGAATTGTATGGCCATAATTTAAACAAGGATGATGGAGTTTAAAAATAAACAAATAAAAATCTCAATTAAAGACGTGATTAGACATTAATGGGGTGATAAATAACATCCAATACATCCCCTTTCTACTCCCTTGGATCAAACTATAAGTGGGTTTTCCCTCAATTGATTCTATGGTTTCAATGGAAGCGGAATGTATGCTCATGAGGGAGGAAATGGAGAAGTAAAAAAACACAATAAAATAACGATCACTCCACCGTTGTGTGATAATTTCATAAGGTTTGGGGTGAATAAATTCACACCTTGATCCAATGGTATCAAAGTGATATGAATAAAAATAAAATAATAGAATAATAAGAACTTTTATTAAGAAACTAATGTGAATTTAACAACTTACATGTGAAAGACAAACTTGAGATAACAAAATCACCACATAACATTACAATTGAACAAATCATCCATGATCCTCAACTCCTCCACCACCACAAAATTAAATAGGATTATTTGAATACTTGGGTCGATCCTTGAATAGTACAAGTCTTCTCAATTAATTTTGGTAGGCCATAAGTGGGAGGAAAGTTGATGGAGATATCATTTTCCCACCCTTGACCCGAGGTAGTATCAAGCACTCATCCACCAAAAAGATGCATTTGGAAAACCTTCTTGATGGCCGAATTAGAGTGGGAAATAGAAGAGGACAATGGATCCCCAGATGTCTTCTAAATTCTTGTACAATTTGGTCCCATTTGAAGTTGTGTATACGGAGATATGATTAGATTTGTGGGATGTTTTTCTGGGCCGCAGAATCTGGCTCAGAATTTTATCTCTAAATTTGGCCGCCTAAATGACCCCAATGGAGGCAGACATAGAACATGATCCTGAAAAATTATTTGTTCCTATATATGTCTTCTAGCCTCCCACCAAATTTGGGCTTCATTGAGTTTGTATTGTGGGTCCCAAATTCTCATCAGTGGGATGGTGTCCAATCTGCCTTCTCAAGAATTGCTTCTATTCATCTCCAAATCACTCCATCTTCCTTTATGCATCCTCCATTGATCCCTGAATGAAAAATATTCATATTTAAGTGTAGATATAGTTCCAAAAATATAAAATTAAAATATTTATAATTACATTCATTAAAATCATATGAATCATTGGGTACTTTAAATTATGTTAAAAAATGCACCATAAAATAGTGCATTTTAAGAAGGTATTACAATCATAATGTGAAATGATGGTCAAAGTGTAAAATGAACTAAAATGGTGTTTCTGAATAACAAAGAACATGAATATTATATATATTAACAATGAATATTATCCTAATTTAATGGATAATAGGCCCCTAATCATTTATAAATTTAATTCCAATAAGAATTAGATAACCATTATAAGGAATCCATGGAATGGTAATAGGGTTCATATCATTTCCAAATGGTATCACATGGATGAATTCAAAATTTCAATCATTTGATAAAAATAATCATCCAATTTTCAAAATATGAAATACTAGAAGAAAATATTGGATATCCAATTGAATTTTGTATCTTTATATGTAAAAATCACTACAATAATATAACTTTTTCTATTTGAACTGTATAGTTAATTGAAATAAAATTTATTGAATAACTTCCTAAACAATTGATTCATGGATAACTGGTTGAAGACAATTTAATCATCAAAATAATGTAATCATATTGGAAATAAATTGGAATAAATTGTAATCAAATTTATAATGGATGATTAGGTAAATAAAATAGTGAGGTCTCATTTCATTTAAATAGAATAAAAATACAAAATACAACTATAGAAATAATATGAATGATATAATTTTATGAATATCCTTGATCCATTATATGACATATCTATTAACCATGAAAAAGTTGATACATGATTTTTATCTATGTCAGAAATATAGAATTTGAAATAAAAAGTATCCCTTATCTTTTTTAGTCATCCAGACATAAATATTTTTTAACATTAGGGTAAAAAGAAATTCATTTAAAAAACATGAAATATAAAATAACATAACATTGTGATATATTTATTATGCAATAAAATTAAACATGACATGACCAATTTTAAGTCCATAAAAATAAAGGCCTAAGGAGGACTGAATTCATAATTCCCTAGAACATCCCCTCTTATAGGGTTAACCCCCTATGTACCCAGTTGAAGAATATTTTAAAAGAAAAATACTCGGAAACCCTGGTATGCCACCATCATGGAGGCAAAATGATCTGCTACCATATTACCCTCAACACACATGTGAAGCACCTAGACATTGTTGTTGTTGAGGATTTATTTTCATATACTTATGATATAAGTAATTGACTATGGGGTAGAGGTTGTACATAGTAAGTATTCATGCATTTTCCTGGAGTATGATTCCACCTAAAAAATGAAGACTCTCTTTTTCCAGCATTGCTCCATACCCATGAACCATACCTTGGACTCCTCCTGAATGTAGTTATTTACACCATAATATGCTAAAAATGCAGTTAACACACAGGTCCTATGATCTCAAAACACCCCTCCCCCATGCATGAAATATGAAACAAAAAATCCATCAGAATTCATCGTATGACCCATGAAATGCATATTCCCTGACCCCCAGTGATCACTCAGCCCAAAAAGAATTCCAGTAATTAAAAATTAGTAACCTAAAGAGTCCTTTAATATAGAGTGTCACATCAGTTCATGAATCCACAAACCAAATCAATCAACCGTAATTGAGAGTGATCGATCACTAACCTTCTAAAATAAATGACATCGTCAAATATTGCATTGTTGCGGGCCTCCCATAGACACCAACAATAATAACTAAAGATTAAGGATATCTCTCTATGTTCTAGCCCTGGACTAGTCACTCCTGGATACCATCTGTCCAGAAATGAATACCAAGAAGGATCTGTGCAAATAATCATAGTGAAAATTCCAAAAAAAAAGTAGCCATATATCCATATATCCCATTCTCCATCAAAAAATAGGTGATCAAAGGACACCCATCTTCCTTGATGTAGTGATACCTATAGGCCATGATGAACCCCATTTTCCTCACATTTTCATCAATATGAACCACATGATTCGTTATCCACTAGGTAATAAAATTTCATGTCATTGGCCCCCTCTCACACTAGACCACACTATTGCAATCGTCAGGCTGCTCATGGGAGAGTGAAATCTAGTGGAAATCCATCGATGAATAATTATATAAAGAATATGTTGGGGACACACATATATTAGGTTCATGGGATAGAAAGATAATATCAAACACCCCTAGTTTCTCTGAATTCAAAAATATGATTGTAAAACTATGGAATATATAGGCCTCCTGAAATGAGATCATTGAAGCATGAAATTGTGGAAATCCAATGATCATACCCGACCAGTTGTGCTACAGGATTGAGAGGTCTTCCATCCCAAAAAACCACTAGAAATATTTCTGAACAATTTACATAATGATGTGAAACATATAACATAAAGGATAGGCCTTCTGACCATCCATTTCAAGCCCTATAAACAGCGGGGACATAATTTTCCCTCAATGTGTGTCCTTTTCCACAACCTCCCACACAATATTAGCATGTTAAAAATGAATGTAATCAACCAGTCTCCAAAAATTGATCCCACCTTCACTAATTTTCATCACATGTATCCCATATGGGGTCCAATGGTTCTTATCCTCAGCCATAGAGTCCCAAATAAAATTCACCAAAATCATATCAATGGAATAAATAACTCCCTTTAGAACATTGTCTGGTGAAAGCATATGAATAAAGATATCTGAAAGCAAATAGTTGACCCAGGTTTTCCACCCTACAAATGTAAGATGGTGGTTCATCAAGTTTAGCACTTGACTAGTGATATTATTCCAACTCCCATCATTTTCACAAACACAGATACATCCTGAAGATATAAGAGAACCAATTTAGAAATATAGAAACTCAACAATCTACAAACCCAACAGTCCTCAAAAGGATGTGGCATGATGATTGATCTATTTGGATGAGAGATATAGACAAATCGTGGATTTATTTTTGATTTGGATACTTCATCAGCAATATTCATCCATAATTTTGGAAAACCTACCCATCGATCTTCTTTTGGAATTCATAACGATGAGAGATTAATCTATAAACATTTAGTATGGACTAGGGGTTGACACTTTAGCCTGTGATGTGGCGGAAGTTACCCTGAGGACAACCTTTGTTTGATAATCAAGCAAGTAGTATCCTTCAAAATAATATAAATTTTTGGGGATAGAAGATCTCCATGTCTGAGACCCTTGTACGACTTGAAAAACCCACGAGTCATGCCTAGGAGGGTAACAACCATCCAAGAAGAAATGAATCATATGAAAATGATATCCACTACACATGAAGAGTGGAACATACCTAAAAACACTCTGTTGATGAAGCCCCATTACATCCTATCATAGACCATATTCATATCCAGTTTAAGTGTAATATTAGAGCCATTGGTTTTGATGTTCATGTTAAAGATCATTTCTTGAGCTAATGACACCACACAAAAAATTGATTGGCCCTTGAAAAAAATATGATTCTCTATGGATATCCACCATGAGACATTAATGGATATCATTGAATTAGTGATTCTTGAAACACTATTGTTTGAAATGTTACACATACTAACCGACCTGTTATCATGGATGGAATAAGGTGATTTAATCATGGAAAAGGTAACTAGGAATGTCGATCATATCACCTGAGTAATATATCCACCCTGAAAGAAGTCATGAATGGATGAATTGATATCATATTTGATCACGTACCATGAACCTTGTATAATGTGAATGGGAAACCATCAGATCCTAGAAAACTCCCTGGGTTGATGCTCATTAATGCAGAAAAAGCATCTTTCTCATTAGAGATCACATCCATTGTCATATTTCCTTGACTTTACATCAGGTTATGCGTCCCTTCTAGTAGCTTTGGATTTCTTCTTGGGTACCCAATTTATAGGGCCTGATTTGGAACATCAATATGGCTATTAAAAAAGGAAAAGGTCTTACCCCCAACCACATATCTGTCACCTAATAATGATCCATAATCAAGAATAATATTGTGTATCACTGGCCTCCTTCCCTTTTTGATGTAGGCTTGAAAGTTTGTCGAGTTTTGTCACCTTTCTGAAGCCACATTACCTTTTCACTCTCTTGGTCCAAAAATTCATGCCTTAGAACCAGCTCCACCAAGACAAAATTCTTATTCCAGAGATCCTAAAATACCTTGTCATCCCATTCATACTCAAGGATCCCTTCCAGGTACATAACCTCCTACTCATGGTCTTAAATACCTTAGTCAAGAGGAGGAATTCCCCTTTCCCAATATTGTAATATTTTTTGAGACGTCTCAATTTGTTTTGGATGGCCATCGAGGAGTATCCTGTAGA
Source organism: Viscum album (assembly GCA_963277665.1). Taxonomy (NCBI): domain Eukaryota; kingdom Viridiplantae; phylum Streptophyta; class Magnoliopsida; order Santalales; family Viscaceae; genus Viscum; species Viscum album. Next base: position 938,676,212 of record OY728143.1, on the reverse strand, counting down.
CAAAGACCTCCCAATCGCATTGAACAGTAGGTTATAACCAAGGGATACAGCCTAATGGCCCCTAAAGTGAAAGTGATCACATCCATCATGACAATGAGGCCATGATATCGACTGGGTATAATGATCCTAGATACCTCGAGTGAGATGGGCCACCGTAGGATTGGGAAATATGGAGAAGACATGTTAATTAGCCAAAAAAAGCTAACTGGATCAAATATCTTTAAAACCCTTTATGATTATAACACTTGGTGAATCTATCTCATGAATACCCAAATCCAGAAGACCATTTTCAGCCGTAAATTTCACAATGCTCGAGCTGACCACATGAGTAAAGGATCCTCTTACCTTCACCTCTTGTGGATCCCTGATAACATTGAAATTCCCACCAAGAAACAAAGGGTAATTCTTCTTTTTGATGGCATAGAGATCTTGACACAACTCTTATCTCATTCGTGCATCACATCTTTCATATAGTAAGTAAAATAAGACAGATTTGGTACCCATTGACACATTTACATTAATGAACTAGTCACTATCATAGAGAAAATCAACCAACACCTCTTCTTTAAAAAAATACTTATATGATGATTGATTGGATCCACATGAAATCCCTCATGCATCCCACCTTTTTTAGTGATCATCTATAACATTTCAGATTGTTGTATATGGTTCGGAATATAATTAATATAGGCCTTTTTTATCATATGAAGCTAAGAAGTTCAACATCATCCGAGCCCCAAGGATAAGGATACTCTAAATGATGTACATAATCACCGACATAGAGCAGTCCTGGTAGTGACCCTAGGATCGAAGGGCTCATTTTGAGAGGGGGATAAAAACTCCTAAAATAATCTGGATTAAACATTTTATAGACAATAGATTTCAGTGAAGGTATATACTTGCTGGAAGATATTGAGAGATAGTGGATCTGCTGTTGAAGTGTTATTGACATTCATGGAGGGGAGTGCTGATCTTGGGAATTCATCACTGTAGAAATCAGACCCTCATGCATGCCCATTATTGTAACCTCTTATTAACGGAAAGGCCTCTAGGGAGCCTTACCATAAGAACACCCACCATTTACATCCATTAATTGAACATTGGTGGAATTAAGAAAGATTGTGGGGAGTAATTATTCCATGATACAAACCAAAAAAGAACCCATGGAGGCCGGAAGACAAGGCACAACAGATAGCACCAACATTGACCAAAACCTAGTAGCCAACAAGAACCTAGAGAACCTCGTGCAAGAGAAACTAATATTAAGAAAAGGAACTGAGCCTAACATAATGAAAGTATGTAGATGAGGTGGAGGGAGAGGAGTTTTTATATTATCCAAGGAAATAAGTTTTAGAATCCAAAGCACTCAAAGAAGAGCATCCCACATATAGTGAATCAGGAACTGAAGTACCCATGTAGGCACCCCCGGGGGGATGACCCAAAGAATTGAAGTCATAATCTATCTTTGATCTAGCATGAATAAGAGACAAGAAAGACCCAGACTCCGGTTAGGGAATAACACACATGTCCAACATTCTAGTGGATGAAATACAACCCCCCCGAATACACATATACTCTATTTTCCTTCAAACCATCACCAAGTGCCACTAGAGAGATCTTTTGGAAGATAATTGAGAGAGAATATGGTTGATGATATCCTGATTCAAGGAAAATGAATCACCCACATTCCAAGATATTTTTTGCAATATAAATATGAAATGATCTATTTCCACACAAATATGTGCAACAGACTCATCCGCATAGAACTGAGTGCTATCATCCACCCATAAGAAATTACGGACAGAGTCTCTAAGATATTTGAGAAGGGTTCCATTTTGAACGGGCAGTGGGTTATTTGACAGTGATATATACACTAACAAAAGAGAGATTTACAAACCTATGTGATCCTCCAATGACCATCTTGAAAGATTAAACATCCATCACCCCATCTGTCCAACGACCTTACACCCGGAATGCACAATGTCTACCTCAGAATCCAAAATTAAGTAGAATGAATTTTCATGAATAGATGCAAACTTTTCTGGAGTTTTAAAATCCCAAGAATACATAAATCACATGAACACCAAGAGAGGTGTCTTTTTCAACCCAAATTGAGCAACAAGGTTCCAAATGAGGCAGAGCACTGCTTCATCATAAGCCGCCACCAGAAAGTCCATGGCAAAGCAAGAATCATCTTGTGAAGCCTACATAGATGAACATGGAAGCCTATGAGGATCCACAACTCACACTCTCCCCAAAAAGACCACAAAGAACCTCCTTGAAGGATAGCGCCACACAACAATCACACGAAGGGAGAATAGGGTCCAAAAGAGAAGATAACAGTTCCTCGATAGATGAGAGGGACCCATGTCAAATGGCACTGGAACCAAAACCCAAGTCTATGAGCCACCTGTGAGGGGATCAACGGTTGGGAATTTTTTTAATGTCGTAGGTGCGAAGTCCATCACATTCAGGTAATGGACTATCAGAAAGTGGATCAAGACTCTATAATCCCTATAAAAATGTTTCATATAATACAATTTATAAATAAAAATATATGATCCCATAGAGAATATGGAAGAGATTTATTTTTATAAAATGATTCATAGATAATTTAATAAAAATGATATTATTTTGGTGAATTTTATAAAAATTACTATGTTGTTTAAAATAAATTTTTCAGTTTTTGAAATGCGTAAAAGGTTATGAAATGACTGGATTCTGTGATAAAATATGAGTAGAAGATTATTTTTTCAATTGTATTGAAAAAATATATATTTAAAACCCACATAAATTGGAAACATAACATAATTTTCAAGAGACGTGAAAGAAAAAATAATGGTCAAACTGGAAAAATATAATCATGAATCAACTTTTAAGGTAATACACTATAAAGAAAAAAATTATGGATATAGAGGGGACTCCATTATTAATGTGGATTTTAATTATAATAAAAATGATAAGTTTTTCCGAAATAAATTTTATCAACATATAGGATTTGACTAAAATTGATTTTTCTATCATAGAGGATTATAATATAAAATAAAATAAAATATTACATTGTAGATTCGAATATTATGAGAAATAACTCCAAGAATGTGATTTTAAACTCATCTATGTGACTTGAGTTACAGAAAAACATTATAGAAATGGAAAAGTAAGAATAATTGAAAATAATATGGTAACCATTAAATGTACATTAAATTTTAATGAAATAAATGATATTAAATATAAAATAACTAAATTTTATAGTGAATTAATAATATCTGACATCATAGACTACGTTCACATAACAATTGTGAACCTAGTTTACATGATTCCCTCATGAATTCATCCCCATATTCCATAGCATGTCAATTAGCATTGAGATTATATCATCGAATGTTTGGAATAATTTACCAGCGTAGTCTGAGTGTAACACATTAGTAGAACAAAAAAAATTCAATATTGGATTCATAATACATAACTATTTAGTTAATGAATAAATATCCATTAAATAAATAAGAATGTATCTCATCCAACAGTGTCATATACAATGATGATCCTTGAATTCAATTGAAATGTAATTAATGCATGGAATAAATCATACTTACAAAACATGCATTAAAAAATACCAAAATTAAACTATCATACATATAATAATGATCAAAAATCTAGTTATCATACTCCCTTGATACATTACGCAAATAAATCAATAGTTTACATGAGGAAAAATCAAATGTTGCCTACCAAAAACCAAAAAGTCAATTCAGGTACCCAATGATGGTCTGAATATGGTTTGAGATGACAATTAGTGGGACACCACCAATGCTGCCTCTAACATGTCATCTCCGTACATATAAAATAAAGCGGTGTACATATAATAAATTTGTACAGATAAAACAGTATATGTTATTCTACTTAGTATATTGTGCCTCAAAATGATAAACAACTACATCATATTTTCATTCAATAAATCATAATAAGAAACAAATATGGGATTCTCTATGTAACTAGATGTCGTTACTATGTGGGAAAATGTCCAAGGATTAATAATATCTAAGTCAACTAAAATATATTTAAAACATATAACTAATATCAAAGGATAATAAATTTTCACGGAAACAAAAAAAGTTAATAAAATAGTATACATTGAGTATAAATGATCAAGGTATTAAATCATATAAATGGAACTGGATAAATTGAATTCATAGAATAGGAATGGCCAAGGAATCCATGGATTCCAATTAGATCGTATCCAGTGAGTATAAATTTCCATCGAATCATAATAAGGTTATATAACGTGATCCATGGAGTAGTGATTTCAATGAAATCCTAAAATATCTATAAAAATTGTTAAATTGTGTATATGGATTAGGAAATTAAATGGAATCTATGTATTATATTTAAATCATATACAAGTAATTGAAATTCTCATGGAATTATAAAATATTCAACATATCCATGGAGATGAAATTTTAGAGGATTCAACAAATGTGAATTAAATCAGGTCAAATTAGTAAAACATTCTATAGAATCCAAACATTTTATGTCAATAGGATCCTAGGAGTTTAACATTCAAAGTCGTCAAAAATAATCATGACATATACAGTAGTTATTTACAAGGAATCTAGATATGGTCATTGAATACAAGGAGTAGTGGTATATGCATTATTATATCAAAACCATTTAATAATTTATTACCCATTAATTTATTCATTTCCATATTCCATTATTGATAATAAATTAAAATTTTACTCTCCAGTCAGTAAGATTCAATTAAAAGTGATATGGTTCTATGTGGTTTTCACAATCCTTTAAAATTTAAATTATTCGTTCAATCATTTAAAAAAATTACATGTAAATATGATCTATTTTTGGGGTGGAATAACGTGATATAAAAATGTATAACCCAAACAATGGGTCATTAAAGATTATTTGATGACCTCCAATCGTGGTGAATGGTGTAAAATGTGTGTATCAATATGTTTATAAAAATTAACCCATAAATCCACTAAATATAATGAATATCCTATAATTTTCATCACATGGAAAAATATCAAGATTCTATATAACAAAATGACATTTGGGAAAAACATTATTGAACACCTACCTCATCAGGGTAGTGGACCACTAATATTTTCTTGTCCACTGATTAATTTTTTTTATAAATGTAAAATATTGGTAAAACTACTAAAAAACAAGGCATAAGAGGCAACACTAGAGTAGTGTTATGGATAGAAAATGAGACAGTGGAGGTATAAGTGGAATAGATTACTGACTGGAGTAGGTCTTATAAGATTAATAATGTTTAAATCAAAAAATATATGATGAAAAATGATCCAATCATACCTCATGGCATGAAGAATATCGTGAATCTTGAAGGAACTGACCACTAGGGAAAATGTGAAAGAGGTATTAATATTTTAAATCATTTCAGAAAACATTCATTATTTCTCAAAACACTAGGTCACTAGGTTTAGACACCCATTTGGCAAAAAAATTCACCCACTAAGCTCATATATATTATCAAGATCCATGCCGCACTATTATGGTGAGTAGGTAGAAAAACCAATTTTCAACCATGAATTTATCCTATACTAAAAAATTATACTAACGCCCATGGGTGTGCACCAAAATTTTCATGGATTCCTTCAACCATGAACCAAAGGATATTCAATAAAATTACCTATGATGTTTTCTCAAACAACTCATCCATGGATGCAATGCTTTTATAATCCCTGCAGCCTAGCTGTATTTTACAAAAATACATTAACCATGCTACAAAAAATTACATGACACCAATTTATCTTCTATATCCTATCAATATATTAACATTTTGGCCAAACTGAAGTGAAATATTTAAATAAATAGGTTTCCCATCTTATCGAAATGTCAGGATAATACAATATTCCAATTAAAAGAAATGCATCCCCAAATTACCCTTTAAATATTGTTCTAGCATTATCTGTGAATAACTCTTGGGATTCCAGTACATATATTGTGAGTTCCAACATATATAGGAAAATAATATTTAAAATTCAATATTAATCCCCAGTTAATTTCAACCTTTAAATTTAAAAATTCTATTTCATTTACAATAAATTTCATTTATAAAAACATTTCTCTTAAAGGATGAAATATATGGATCCCAAACCCATTTTATATGTTCCCAAAAACCTTATAAATATATGTTTGTATCACATTTAATTTAAATCAATCACTTATAATGTCCCCAAATAAAATATCAACATAATTCCATTGATATAAAAATGAAACACCCGAAAATGATGTATGGAATTCACATAGTAATATCAATGTAGCATAGCATATATTCCAAGATGTACATATGATATGTGATGATTGAATTAATCATAATCATAATAGTACAATATAATATCCATTATATTAAATAACATCACAAAACAATTACATCACCCATTGGTTAAATGTAGAAAACTCTAAAAATAACTATCAAGATTAATATGTCCCATCCTAGGCACTTTTGAGTTTTCATATATGTTTCTATAAAATCCACAAAACATCTAATTACCATGTTACTAAACAAATTAAAATATTTTTAAATATTTCTAAATGAAATGAAAATAAATTACTCCTTTGATGCCAATTTATGGAATACTATACCTGATTCACTCAATAGTAACATAAATTAGTAGAACACATGACCTCATGAAAGCTTCCACATATACTATAACATGTCAACTAGTAGTAAGGGTCTATGGTGGAATAGTTTGGTGACTGTATCCTGATGACCAGTGTGTATCATATCTATATAATAAAAAAATAAATAGAGGAGGCATAAAAAATAACTATGAAGTGGAAAATAGAAAACAATTATATAAATAATTATGCACCTCATCCTACATTTTCATATACAATGATGATAGTGTAATGATATTTAAATGAGGGTAATACATGGAATAGTAAATAAATTTAAAAAGGCATGTATTTAATGTACAAAATATCAAAAATTAAACTATTCCTGATAGATTCAGATCCCCAAATCATTGTCATGTGCTCCCATAATCCCATGAACAAATTAATCATTCATATGTAGGTGGGTTGGTTCCCCTATCCAACCTGCTTCAATGAAGTCTTTTAGGGTTATCATCGGTGGTCTGAGCATCATGTGAGATAACACAAAAATGGCCCCAACCGATGGATTGTATAACATGTCCACTATATATATATAAACTGGTGTACTATATATAAACGAATGGGGTAAAAGTAAATGAATACCAGGGATTCTGTCTAGTATATCAAGTCTCACTTTTATTATGAATCTAACTTTTAAGGGTTATCTATAATCCACAAAAATGATCAAAAATGACATATTCATTGTATCATGGTGTGAGGCCTAGAATTTCATTGGTCTTAGGAGTATTTTTTTATGAATCCACACTCTATGTAATAAAATTGACTAATATTGGAGGTCTATAAACATAGAAGGAATCGTAATAAGGACATCAAACAAGATCCAGGGGGTATAAATTTCCAATGCATCCTAGGATAACAAGAAAACTAATTAAATCGGGTCCTTTGATTATGAATGTACAATGGCATCCAATTAGGCCCAGTAAATCATATCCCAAGAGTAAAGATGTTCTAGGAATACTAATAATATTATTTTAATGTATCCAATGAGTAAAAATTTCCATGATTTCCTTTCATCTCATGTCAACTGGTTAACCATGATCCATGTATTATAAATTCCAAATACATACTAGACTATCAAGTGTACCAGTTTAATAGGATCCTTGGTGTAGATATGTCCAAGGAATCCCTTCAGCTATGTAAATCAGATTCAAGAAGTGGAAATTTCATAGGCTTATTAGTATAATTATTAGTTCCATGGATTATAAATGACTCAGGTAGAGTAAAAGGACACGTAACTTGATCCATGGAGTATAAATGTTCAATTTATACTAGAATATCGCATGAAAAAATTAATGGATTTAAATTTCTGAGTCATATTAATAAGAAGTATCTATAGAGTAGAAATCTCCTTGTAATATTGATATTTCAGTTGGATCTATATATTAATATAGTTTGAGGAATCCTACACAATCCATTCACAAATTCAGTTAATATACATTTATTCAATTAAACTATCCCTTCATGATAATAAATATTCCAATGGATTATCCATTCGATAACATCCAATTCCAACTACGAATGTGTTATAAAGTGACCAAAACCTTTTAAAAATCCTTGTAATCTCTCATTCAATTAAAAATTGTACATGGAATTCACATCACACCTATATGGTGGAAGAATTTGACATATAATGGGAGAAACCAACCAATGAGTGGATCAATATGAGTTCAGGAACATATATCTTATATGAAAGGTTTTGATGGAGTTTCTCTTCATGTTTCTATCAATTAACCTAATATCTAGTTAATATAGGAAGTAACACACGAAATTTAATTCATATTGAAGAACAATAACATGCTATAAAACATTGATAAATTGAGGAAAAAAGTATCGACTATATATCCTATATCATTAGTGGAAAAATCATCCATCCTCCACTAATTATTCGGTCCTGATTAGTGGAAAATAGAAGAACAATCGAACACTAAGAAAATTCTGCATAAGAGCCTACACCAAAATAGAGTCTCTGATAGAGTGGAAAACATTAAAAGCTGCAAGTCGAATAATTTACTCACTAGGATGGATGCAACAAGATGAAAAATGTTTATATCAGATTGTATTTTGTGAATCATGATCAACCGATAGTTTATGGATTGAAGAAGCTATCAAATGTTGAAGAATATATCATTATGAGGAAAAGGGATATTGGATTAAAACATGTGAAGTACTAATTTAAAACAATAATTTTTCTACCCTAGGTGTCACATTTTGGCCAAACGGTTATCCAAACCATGTGCCAATACTACACAAATCCTTATACAAGAAGCCACTCACACGTTCATAAAACATAGTTTTACAAATTTTATGTTGATAATGGATTTTTTTAGACAAAAAAATATAGACCCACACACGTGATTATGGAATTAAATGCATGGTTTCCTTAAACAATGGACCACATAATATTCACCAAAATTAGTGACATAGTTTACTAAAATAGTGCAGCCTAGTTCACATATCTTCTATTAATCGATTGAACTATCTTTCATCTATGAAAACTCAGAATTCGAGCTATGAACAATTCTCAAACAACCACAATTCCTCTATAGCCAACATAGGGATTCACATTTGGTCTAAACCAAGGAATAAAATAGAAAAATAAAATGATTTTTACCTCAATGATAATCTGGGATCATACACTATTTATGAAAAATTATGAAACATATTATCTAAAATGTGTCATTTATATAAACATAATAAAATGAATCATTTTCCAAGTTTCACATCTAATTCAAATGAAATATAATCTCCTATTTATTTATTTTAATAATATTATATATTTTTTATTTCAAGTACAACACTTTTGATAAGAATCATTGTGATATTTTATAATAGAAATGTTAGTTAGTTTTATCAAACATATTTATACCAGTTGGTGTTATGTATTTTAATTATTTTGAGCATCAATTATGATATAAATCTAAATAACCATTATTTGACATAATGTTATTCATTACACTATAATTAATGGTAGGAAAATTTCAGTTTTATATTTATTAACAAATACCTAATCCAGTTCAATGTGTTTTATAACAATGAATTATTAAAATGGAATCATCCTAAATATATTTTTATACATTTAGTGATCGAAAACGATATTTTCATTATAATTTAAATTCTGAAAAAATTTAGAATAATAATTAAATCATGATAATAATATTAAAATATAATATTATGAGTTTTAAAGAGACTATTAAATCATTATATAGTTTTATAATATTGATTTTATTGTTGGTTAGATAGCCTCAAATTGAAAAATTTTATAATTTGATTGGTGGGTATGTTTTATAAAGTATTTAACTTTAAAAACAATTATAAAAATAGAATAACAATATTAGTTACATGTTTATAAGATTTCAAATCAAATTTTATGAATTTTATGTAAGGATTGAAAATAATTATAAAAAATATTATTTCACAAAGTCGATAGATCAAAAAAATTCTCAATGAACATTATAATTATTTTTAATGTTGATGGGAATGTATATATTATATTATTAAAATTAATATTATAGAATTAAAACTTTATAAATATACTGAATTGATTTTATTATAATGGATTTTTTGGGTGGTAATTGATGAAATTGTGGATGAAAAACTAACGTTGCGTGATAAAGCCATCCAAAAGAATTTTTTTCACCATTTAATAAAAATAATTTTTTAATATATTTGGGAAATATTATTGAATGAAATGATCAAAAATGAGGGAAAGTTATATAGTGTATTTAAAATTTTAGTGTTTGAAGAAAAAATTTGAAAGGGATAAGTCAGTTACGATGTTGTGAACTACGTCCCTTTTATAAGTTTGAAAAATGTAACTTCTATGAATATCAATTATTTAAAATATATTTAATCAATCCAATCAAAGGTAAATTACTCAATAAATTGGAAAAAATGAATATTTATCTTGAAAGGGTTGATTAAGTAACACAAAATTATTTTGAATCATTTTTGAAACATATAAGAATCATTTTACTACTTTATTTTTACATTTGGTAATTTTTTTTACAATGATAAATACATATAAACAAAATAAATGATGTTAATTAAAAATAGAAAATTACATATCATACCATGTATTGGTTGGAGGGGAAAATATTCATTCCAAATTTAATCATCATTAATTAATACTAATTATATAATTAACATTTAATTTATATATATATATATGTGTGTATGAATAAGAAATATTTTTTCAAATAATATTGTTCTCAATGTTAGGTGTTGTTAATTTTATTTAACATTGATTACCAGTTGATTGAGCATTACTATATGTATATATATATGATTATGAATTAAATTCGAGTATTTTTTGTGAGGTTTCTAATTATATTATTTATATAAAAATTAGTACAATTTTATGTAAATAACTCATTGAAAACAATAGATTTTCCATTATCAGTGTAATTAACATTATCCTAGATTTCAATCATTTATGTATAAAAAATAAAATGATCATTTCATATTTTTTGAATAATAATATATCTCTTATGAAATAAATTTTATTCAATATTGTTTACATGTGATGAAATTTTATTTAATATAGTCTAAATAATATATTTTGAGTAATGTATTACCTAAGTTTATAAAAAATTAAACACATGTTTATTAAATTCAACATATAATATTAGAAAATAAATCTTTCAAAGTAAATTTTTTTTTCATTCTATTAATTATTTTTAGAAACTCATAATAAATATAAAATAATTTAAATGTAATATCAATATTTTTTTAAAAAATCACTTTAAAATAATTTTCTAGAAAACCCCAAAAATTAAATGTAGGGCAATTTCAAAATATAGAAAAAAATATGAACTTCATGTTACAAAATTGAAATCAGAAAATTTATAATGTAATATCATAAGGAAAAATTTAAAATAAAAATAAAAATACATTTATTTAAAAAAATTATTTTAAAACAATACATGTTTGAATAATTTATTATATTACCTGGTATTTAATTTCATTTATTTTTCTCCTATATATTTTTAATTCTTATATTTTCTTAATCATGTTAATGTAATATATCCTGGATCATTTTTGATTTATTTATTGTGTGAAGTAAGCAATAAAATAAAGAAATAATTTAGAGAATATAATATTATAAAAATAAGTTTTATCACTTAATGACTAACCTAAATTTATAATATATGATCTTAATTAATTTCATAGTATGTATGAATACATGGAAAGGATTTATCAACTTAATTTAATATCATCGATATATGTTCTCTGTTACACACCCTTTTAATCTTGTGTATATATAACCCCATGGATTTCTCCTTTAACACTTCTAAATTAATGCATGTGATTTGATAATCCATTTCATGATCTATCTTTAAATTTCCTTCGAATAAAAATGTAAGAAATAAATAAGGGATACATTACAAATATCACTTAAAAATGAATTTATTTTGTAAATTTCCATGAAGAAAAATTTTATTTTATTTCTCACTAAAATCTTATATATTTTCTTCTCATCTTGTTATTTCATGTTTATACATATATCCTTATAATTTCACAACCCTGGGATTCATAATATAGTCAAAAGAGTTATTCTATTTGAATATGTTGTTATCCACTCATTTATATCATGATTAATTCTAATATATATCAATATTTTTTATTTTAATATTGATATACATAGGAAATAGTTTATTAATTTATAATAAAATTATTATAGGATATTACTTGTTTTTAAAGTGGGAAGGATATATTTTGTATTTTTTATTAGATTATCGGTTTCACCATCCATTTCCTTTCATTCACATAAAAAATCACACTTTACATATTTTCACATTTTTATTATTGTTAATTAAAATTTTAAATATTGTGATGAAATTATTTTATAAATAATATTTTTTAATAAAATACAGAGAGATGTAATATATTTTTATTTTTATTTTTTGATTTAATTTTATAATGACATAATAATTTTCTTTTTCTTATTTTACATAATCATTTAATGTTTCCAATGATTCATTGATTACACAATATAATGATACAATCCATATTATTTATTTAGATGAATTATGATGATAAAATATAGTGATTTCTATGAAACACATATTTTTGACATTGTTTAATAAAATGGAAAAATAATTAGGACTATTTTCATGTACCACACATGGATATGATTCATCATTTATTAAGGGTTACTCCATAATTATATTTCCCTCTAATTAATTTTATAGATATTTAAATCTCATGATATTCAGGTTAATTGGTAGTCAACCAAGAATAATAAGGGCTAGATAAGAAAATAATTTTATATCCCACTAATACATTTGTAAATGATTTTTATATCATGGTATTAAATAGAATGTTGAGTCAACTCACACCCATAAGTGACTATATCTACTATATAAAATGCAATGTGTTATAATAAAAAACAAAATATTTAATTTTTCCACAATTTTTATAGAATGTGTAGTGATTCTTAGCCTCATTGAGACTCTATGAAATATGTTATTAATTTTGTTATAATGATCCTTGATATAAAATTATTTTCTAGGATTATGTATACAACACATTCTCTAGAACAAATATATGTAATGAAACATTCCCATATTTTGTTTAAAATGAAAATGATTATGGAATCGTATTTCCAAAAACATATTTAAATTATTGTAAAATACTTTAATTGTGAATTATTATTTATGTCCTATATTTTCTATGTGTTTCTTATGTAATTCACATTCACCATTATGATGTTATCATACCAAATAATCAGCTTATTATACCTCATAATCTCTTATATTTAATTTTCATTTAAAATCTTTCTGTTCTTTTGAACTCACCATTTTCTTATGTTTCCATTATATAATATATTCTTAGTGGAATTTTTTTAATATGTTTAGTTTTGTAACTTGTGTGACGTGGTTATAATAATGTTCGAGTATAATTTTTGTTAAATAAATATGTATTCATATATAATCCAAATACAATAAACTTATGGGATTATCAGTGTGAATTATTGTTAAATATAGTGATTATTAATGTTAAATGAGTTAATATTTATTCATGATATAGATTGGTCATCCCTATTTAAATCCTAAATTTAATAATGATCACTAAAGAATATACCATATTCTCATCTGACATGAACATATTCAATGATGAAACATTTTCAACAAACCAAAAAACCCATATATACCAAAAAGTAATAGGAAATGGGAGAAGTATGTTCCTAGAAAATATTAATAAAATAAAGGGAGAGTATAATTAAAAGGGGGTTTATATTGTCTATAATGATGAGGGCCACAAATAACATAGAAAACAAATTATATTAGAAGTATTGGATAATAAAATCCCATCTTGATATTGCATCATCAATTGGTATTTTCAAAAAATCATACACAACCAAATGTTCATCCCTATAAACATGTACGACATATAAATTAATGTGTGAAATTAATTTTTGACATTAAATTCAAAACCAAATCATTATATGTGGAATAATTATAAGTTGTGTTCTTATAATGATTACAACAGAAATATGATTAGATTCCATCCAAATATATCTCAAATCATATTGAACTACATACCTAATAGCTTTTATCATTGCCAAAAATTAATCATTAAGAGAATACATATTACCAAAAATTTAATATAAATATAATTTAATGATTCTATGATGAATCTGAAAAATCACACCACAATCTAAGTGCAAGAGTGGACCTAAAACCACCCATTACACATTCACCATCAACAGCGAGTGGATGAGGGGAACCCATCTAATGGATTTTAACACCCACATTTTCCAGAACATGAATGTACCAAAATATGTTATAAAATTAATAAGATCTGAAAAAAAATTATTCATGGGTCAGATTTTGGCCATCAAGGTATCCATGCCCTCCCTATAGGTTTTTCTGATGCCTTCTAGAAAATATGGAGGTTAATTTTATAAGTCAATAAAATTTCATTATCTCTAAATGTATGAAAATATAGAAATAGCTAATGGGTATAAAATTATAGGGATCTAGACATTGTGATCATATTTATAGATAGAGATAATTACATCATAAAAGCTTAATATCCTCTCTATATGTCCAAAAACAATTGAAATATTACCTCAAAATGTCAATGAAAATCATCAAGAGAACAATATTATAAATTCACTGATTAGATTTCATCCATCGAGCATAAAATTTTTTATTATGAACCTTATATCTGTATATAAATCATTGATGAAGAAAACATAATCTCCAAATTCCACACATGAGAAGAATATGGAATAGGGGAATGCATGGATATATTAAAAGCTACAACCACATAAGAATAGTGGGAATTCCTTCAATTTTATAATTTTATTACACAATAATAGTGAACTGCCCATCAGGTTTTGTAAACCATACAATCATGTTGATATCAACATAGAAAAACATATAATATTTCTTCATAAAATATATGGATAAATTCCCTATAGAATATTATTGCAATGAGAATATTAATTGGAGAGATGCCTCATCTGATAAAGGAAATCCATGGCATATAAGATTTTATTTTCTACTTGTTATGTTTTTTAATTGTTAATTGTATAATTCTTATAGACATTCCACATTGGGCAGTATATAGGATCACAATAGATTGTTTTGTATATGGACAGATAGATGAAGTAATGTACATAGAGTACAATTTTAAAATTTTATGTAAATCAATTATAAAAAATATCCACAGAGTTATTATTAGATTTCAATAGATTCCATCTGAATTTACTAATAAGATCCTCAATGAAAATTTGTTTACTCATAATATGAAATATTATATGTTCTAACAGCTTGATGCATTCAATACAATCCTCTGTAGTTAGATTCCACTGATAAATTGGACCAAACTATAAAAAAAATATAATCAATGTTTTCTACACATTAATGGCATAATTAGGATATTTGAAAATATATAATGAATAGAAAATATTGATGTTATCACTGAATTCATTAGAAAATATCACCCCCACATGAGACATGATATTTTTGTTCTTGTTTACTATATGGCCTTTGATTTTAAAATAAATTCTATCACGAAATAATTATTTTAAATTAACTGAGAAAAGGGGCACCCCATTGATGCTGGACAGATTATTTTCCATATTCACTATGGGTGTTCTTGAAATAATCATCTGCTTGGGGAAAATATTTCTATTTGGAAAGGCTAAATAGGAATTATTCCGACTTATAACCTATCTGGAAATGTGTTCATAGTGGTCAATGGTATTTTTAATATATTAAACAAAATTCCTATTATAATTTATCCAATGATTAATTAATCAGTATAAATGAGATGTGGAAGGGGGAGAAGACCCTTCTATCCTTAATAGTTCTATAAAGACCTACTTACAATATATTACTTTTGCAAAAAATCAGGTACTCCTCACCCGTAGAAATGTGCAGGACATATATAATGTCCCTTTTCCCCAACTCCCCTAAAAAAATAATTTAGGGGACTAATTTACTAGAAAATATAAAATAAAAAATTTAACAATAGCGTTAACTATATTTATGACAAATATATCAAATCAATACTTTTTGATAATCACAAAGTAAAAACTCTATTAAATAGTTCACAAATCCTTTACGAGGTCAATCATAATAGAAAATTTCAATACATTCACCTTCTACGTCATAATGATAAAACATTATAAGGTAGTGATTTGATAATAAAAGAATATTCTACAATGTATAAATCCAAATTGACAATAATTTATAAATCCTAGAAAACCAGACCCCATCTTTGATCAAATTATTTTTCTGACCACTTTTTTTACCATGTTCCCAATAGAAACTAGTCTAATTTATTTAATATCAAATACATTATCCATATCGATATCATAAAAATAAATTTGTTAATAAGAAAAAATTGAATAAATTCAATATGATATAACTAAGTCAAATCATTGAGAAATTTAGGACATATAATTTCACTATAAATCATATAACTTTTTTTCTAGACACATCGATTCCTACCACACTATAATGTTGGAAGGAAAATGGGGGAGCATTTATTTCCCTCCCATCATGATTTTTAGTTAAAATATTATTTGAATGTCCATAAATAGTAATTTTGTTGATATCCATCATCAGGTGGGTGTAATCAATCTCTATCATTGAATATAAGCATTCATATTAATAAACCTTAACATTTGAAATATCATTTGCTGAGAAGTATAATGACCCATTACTTTTAAGGGATGTTACCCATCTTATTACCATTTTCACCCTATACAAAAAATAAAAAAACATGGTATTTATTTCACCATTTTGAATCCATATGAAAATATTTTGACTTCATTCTATCTTTTCATTGATGATAAGAATGTAATCATGAATGGTTTTTTATTTGAACTCATATATTGAAATATAATTCATTTTTCGATCTGTAATTACGAAACTAAAAATTGGGTCTCTCATCGTCTATGATATCATTATCAATGTTAGATAATGATTCTTTTCTCCATTAATGAGTCAATATTGGTTATAGATGTCATCATTATATCCAGTATTTGAAAATGGATACCAACAGTTTCCCATTTAAAATAATTAATAATGATATCCCCCGTGCACAATGTACAAATAATAGTTCAATATAAAAGGGAGGGGATGTGGACTTAATTTCATAGTGAAAATATCCCATATAATAAGTATATGATAAGTGTAACATTTGGGAAATATCATGATAGAGACAACAATCTCATCTTTTCTATAATAAATATGTACATCAAAACCATCTAATTCTCTATAAATCAATCCATCGAGGGTGTACCTCTACAATGTGTAATATCCACTAGTAATCATAACATTAACCATTTTACATCTATTAATAAATGAGAATAAATAATATCATACTGCCCCATATAAATTAAAACTATTTTTTTCTTTAGAACATAAAATTGTATTAAAAAACCCAGATTCACCCGAATATGGGACCTCAGAACAAATATCACTTGTAGATCATCATAAAGACCACTTCTTTTAATATACGAGTTGGAGGCATGGATAAAATTTAACGAAATCACAATTCCATAGAATTTAATATCAAATGAGAGATATTGATCAATATTCTTGTAAGAGTTAATGTTGATAATATTATGCTTTCCTATATAGAGATGCTCAGAATCATTATCACATGAGTTTTGTTATATAGTGGAGTTACTAAGAGAGGCCCAAAACTAAAATAATTCCATCTATCAAATATCATTTTATATTATATAAGACCAATAATCGTAGGTTATTTAGACATAAAAAATGTCACATGGTTATGTTAATGGGGGTGTTTACATTCCCCTACTAATTACACTGTAATATTTTCGATTATTATGGGATTCCTGGATCTTTTTTGCTTGTCATTCCTCATTTAGTAAATAAATAATCTGTTTTTTCCCTTACCATTCATTTTGGTCATTCACTTATTTCACCGAGTAATTATACATTTATTAAAAGTGTATAATGTAGGTATTATTGGAGGTAAGTGTATCATCATCATCATACCGTAACCTTCCATTGAGGGGAGGGGGATTTATTTGGTCAGTGATCTATACACAAAATTTTAACCACCAATGTTCAACTATTGGATGATTTGAAATATGGGGCCTACGAAAATGGCTTATCCTTCTCATAAAACTAGTTCAATTTCCTAACATGATACATACGTATAGGATGTTTATTCTCATGTGATAAGTCATGTGCATCCTCATAGGAATCATTAAAAAATATATATATATTATTTGAATAATAAATAACTTCACCATATTTATTAATAGATAATCATAGATATGTTTGGGAGATGTGAAATTCTCCAACTGATGACATGTGGACGTATTAGATGTTTGATCATCCACTTATTTAATAGATTATATCCATTTCCATTACATGTCCACTGGGAATTCTATTATGTTGTAATCTATCCAAGTATTTAAAGGCATGGGGTTGCAATACCCTTTCTACTCCTGGGAATCATTTTTTTCTATAAGTAGATTGACCATGAATTAAAACAACCACCAAATCTAATCGGAGTGAAAGAAATTAATAACCATTAGATGAGTTATGGTGAATCTATACATAAATTTTATTATTTTTACAATTATATTATCCTATAAAAAGAATCCAATATAATATTGATATTTTCTAATAGATAGATCTTGATGTGGAATAGTTGTAGATGCATTGTCATACTACATTATATTTACCACCAGCCATACATCACAAGAAGCATTCAAAATTATCGTGTGATTGTCTGAAACTTCCAAAGGATGTGCCCTATTGCAATTTTCCTTAATACAAGTAAACAAAACATTTTTGCATAAATTTTGGAGATGAATCTCTATACAATCCACTTCATTGACAACAATTCCAACAATTTCTTCAGGATCAAAATCATATTCATGAAGCCCATCATTTGTGGGTGAAAAATATTACCATGTATGTGGGGAATCGAAGGTAGGTCCAACGATATCTTATCTGATTGGCAATCCTTCTACATCATGCTTGGTCATGTTTAGAATTAGGAATGATTGGGGGATGATGGGCCTCCCCATTCACTTTTATTGGATTATTCATTATGATAGATCATAATTACCTTTTAAATTATACATTCCATAATTTTTGGACATATTTCATTCATATTAATAGTGAACCAAATATTTAAATCACTATGATTTTCATATCCATTAATTAATGATATCCATGTCAAATATAACATCTATTATAGTGAGAACAATCACCTCAAACAATTTAGAAATAATTTCAACGTTAACCATAACACTATGAAAATACAAATATAACATCATTTTTTATTATCAATTATAACAGGGTTTCATACATATGACGATATATCTAATATAATTAAAGGATTCAAAAAATAAATTTATGTTTGTAGATATGAATCTATACCTATATGTTAGTATTCCTTACATTCAAAAGATTAATGTTCTTATCACATTATTAAATCAATTAAATTAATCTCATCATAAAAATGTCACTGAAACTCCATACTAACCGATTGGTGTAATATTAAGGGAAAATAATTTGAAAAAAATGCCTTTGAATTACACCCTTCCCCTAATACCCAGACCCTTTCCATAGAAATTATTCTAAATAGATCATTTAAAATCTATAACCTATCTCCATTAAGTGTTAGAATTCATTTTATGATATTGAATTTTCAAATTTTGATTCATTATTCAATTGAATCCTGATTTATATGAATGATGTTTCACATACCCCTTTCATATTTCTATTCATGATTATGGAAACCTAAAGGCCTTGAAGGTAAATTTCACTACATATTTTACAACTTCCTATCTATGTCACTCATTTTTTCATGAAAAAGTGGTCTATATAGGAAGAATAGTATAAATAAGATATATTCATTAGATGGTCATTTCTTGAGAATAAATGAGTAATTTATCACTTAACTACATTAAAAAACTCACCTGAATGTTCCCCCTCATGTGTGGTAAGAAAAGTTTTAGATCAAATGAATTTAAACTAAAAATTTCGATTTTTAGATAATATTATATTTCATTTATTGATAAATATCATGATATCTCTAATAATATATGTGACTATTATTTTCCATAATCCTAGAAAAATATAGTCATAATGATCTATATATGTAGTCTCAATGACTATGTTACACTGTATCATATACCATTAATGGCATCATGAACCAATAATGGATTCCCAATTTATCCTCCAAAACAAATAATCAAGATAATAATCCTAAAAAATAGTGAAGTATTTATAAAAATCATTCAAAAATAATCAAACTTAAAAATAAAAAATAACATCTAATAATAATAATATTCAATCCATAGAATACTAATAACTATATTTTTGTAGTTAATTAATTTAAAATTATACTAATATATTTCAATTTCCTTGCTTAATAAATAGGTTATTAGATATTTTTGTTTTTATTTGTTTAAAATAAATTATCATGAAGGGAATTTATTAAAAGTATGATAAATTTACAAAATTAATCCTTCAATTTGATAATTATATATATATATATAAGGTTATAAAATCTTGTTATAAAACAACATATCTAATGAAATATTTATGTATTCATTGAATTATTTAAAACATAATGCTCAATTATTATTATTATTATAATGAATTTCACTATATTATCTCCTTTAATGATTCAATGAAAATACTATTACAAAAGATATATAGTTAATATGGAATTTTATTTATTTAAAAAAATATTTAAGCACAATGTTTGAGTTGTGAGAAAATGATCAATGATTCCATGATTAATGATATAAGTAGCAAAATTTACTTGATGTTTGCATTGTTGTTGTATAGGGGCGACATCAAATTCATAGGTATTCTACAATATAAAAAATTTCAGAGATTTGAATTAGTAATAATTATTTGTAATATAATATACTTAATGTAAATTATCCTAGATGTATACTTTTGAACCTCATCCACTCTTTCTTGATTTATAAACAACTCTCTATGGTAACATTGTGATGAAATGTACGAATTGAATAATTCTTTTATGGTATAATATAGATATTTGTGAATAATATTTATTTTCTTTGGTTTCTTTTTCTGTACATATTGTATAAATAAATTACAATGGTATAAAATTCATCTTATTGATCAAAATTCTTGATACTAAGTAAATACTTTGTAACACATCAACTTAATTTCTTGAGTTTTCTTCTAGATATTTTAAAATATTCTTGTAATTTTTTTATATTGTGTACTTCTTGTATTAACTTACCGTTATCAAATAATGTGAGAATAAATCACTTATTACTCATAATATAATATTAAAATAATTATCAAATGTTCCTCCTCAAAATAAAATAATTTTATGCAATATTATTCTCATGAGTATAGTAGGTTCAACCATATTCTACATACACTATAAAAATGATCTGTGAATGCATGGGATCAGAAAAAAAATGTAACAAAATTCCATCTAAAAAATCCTTCATCATTATTTATACATTCCTCATTATATAATGTGATCATTGTATAGTTGAATATCTTATAAATATATGTTGTTCATCTTTAATGTCACCAATTTTGATATTTCATAAAAAAAATTACATCATTTGAATTGATGTAACATGTTCACTTTTTAGTATATTTCTCACTTTTCAAGATACATATATAATACCTCAACAAATAACATGAATGTATTTTCAATAATGGATGTATTTATGTATCCATGATTTATATTAACAATATCATCTAGTATAAAATGTTCCACAAAAACTCTATATTTTATTATTATTTAATCCTAGAATGTTTTTTGATACTCTCAATCATTAATAATGGAATTTTTCTTAAACACCTAATAATTAAAAACATTTTCTTAGAAATATATGTATGAATTACTCAATTAAGTATCTTCTAATTCATTAATGCGATTCTCTATTGATAGTTTATGATATCTGTAGAACTATTGTATAATCGATCCCAACAACACAATAAATTTCTTATGGAATAAATACACCTTAAATAAAAAAAAACAATTTTGAATGTATCAAATTATCAAATTTTATATAATTTTTTATTCATTATTTATTGTTTATTGAAAATTTTATATTCTCATATCAATACCAAATTTCATTACAGTATTTTGATGTTTCATTAATTGATGAAAAATCCCACAAATCATACTATTTAATTTCATAACATGTATATTTTAAAATTTATATATCTTAATAAATAAATGATTATTTATTATTTAAAATATTAATTTATCATTTAAAAATAAATATATATCAATTTGTGAGTACCGCATATCATATTTGTTGTATAATAAAAAATAAATTGTAATGAAACATATTGATGTTCCAATACTATATCACACAACCTCACTAAATATCTTAAATTTCATATATATAAAAATTATTTTCCTTAGTAATTCACTATTATTTTCTATTTATTCATACTAATTTGAACTCAGAGATTATATACATGCACTATGAGAACCCACAATTTTGAATGTTCAATTGTCCAATATATGAACATACATACCATAAATAGTTATCTTACATCACTTTTACATTTTAATATTTTTCTAGATATCAAACAAATTAAATTAGAGAAGAATAACCCAAAGCATTTTTTTATTAGTCCATAATTGTATATTTTTAAAATAATAGATATTGATGTATATGGTAAAAAATCTATATTTTGTATAATAAATTTATCTGTATAAAAATGTGTTATTTGGATATCAATGGATTGTAGTAGATGTTATTTAAATCGACTGTATGATGATTTCTACATAAGGGATGAATTTTTATTGATTGTAGACAATTATTTTTGTATGTATTAGAGTAATAAATATGGGTTGGTCTACTATTATTTTACATAATATTTGACATCACCATTTAATTGAATTTGATTACAATTATATATGTTTACGATAATATACATTATGATGGTGGTCGGATACAACAAGGGGTTCAATTGACCATGTTAGTCTAAATTTTTTTTGGACTGGTTTAAGTGAATATACGAAGGAATTCATATGACAAGGTAAAAAATATTCCAATGGAGAACATGAAGAATTTTATTAAACCAAACATTTAATTTTAATTAAACGTTAAGAAATAATCCAATAGACCACATGTTGAGGTGAAAAAACTATAGGAAGATTAATTAACCAAAAATTTCCATCTCTATAATTTTTCACGTGCTGAATGTAGTACACTATGAATCAAATATAATTCATGAATAATTAATTCTATCAAAGGGTATCTCAATATTGATTGTGAGTGAAAAAAATCTACTTTTAATGAATACAAAAAATGAATATCATGGTTCTCCATTTAATGAATTGTCCAAAATGTTATGTTCTATCAGGCTAATAGTGATAGTTCCACAATGGATACTTTTTTATAAAGGATATTCATATATATTGTGTCCTCCAAAACCCATTCTTGTAGGATGGAATTTTTTCGTAAGTGAGATTCTCTACAAATTTCACTAAAACAAGATATTATATTTTTAGAAGATAATATAAAAACAAAAATTGGATAAAGTGACTAATTTTTTTTATTTTTGATCATACTAGAATGTAGACACCAAATTCCGTTATGAATAAATAAATAACTTTTTATTAAAAAACTTTATATATAAAGAATTCAACGTTTAATAATATTAGTTTTGTCTTCTATAAAATATAAAAAACATTTTACTATCTGTCATAAAATTCCATTGCACATCATAATCATTGCAAATATTTTCATTTTATAGTTACCATTATGATTATAATGTATTATGGTTATAAATGATCTAAATGATATAAATTGAAAAAGTGTTTTCCTCAACAAGTAAGATTATACACAATTAATCTCATTCTGTGGATTGTCATAGGGAGATGGTACCAATTAGATTTTCCATTCATTAATCACAATATTATATTGAAAAAATTAAATTTTATAAAATATTTTTTGTGAGAAGTACAAGATTATATATATCACCACCAAAACAATGATTGTTGAACAACCTAAAAAAATATAAATAAATCTCAAAATATATGGTCACTGTATAAGCTTGAGTAATGAGGTTAATTGAATCTTAACCTCACTATTATGATTATTGGTATTTTTTTAAAATAATAAATATAATACTAATTCCTATTCATTATTGATTTATATAAACACCTTATCATATATTTAGTTTCATAAAAAGATATTTTGATACAAAGAAACCAATTTTTTTTATTTGGAAAACATATAGTTTCAACATAAAAAATCTACTTGATATATCCATGTGTTTCCAAATTGATACTATTTTTATTAAATAATAATAGAAAATAAATTTCAATATTATTTAAAACTTACTGAAGAGATTTTTATATGGTTAATAAGTGTTATTATGCCATAATGATGAAAATTTACAAAAATATATGTATTTTATTTTAGAACTAAAAAATAAATCATTATAAATTTATTTTTATAAAATTAACATCAATATTAAAATCAAAATAGTAATTTTTTTCAAATTTATGTGATAATCTAATTATTGGGTTAAATTTTAATACATATTAATATTCCATGTGCATTATGAAAACCTTATAGTATAATGAAATGTAAAAAACTCAATTAATTGATTGTACCACGAAAAGTATTTGTTCCATTAAACATATTGTTTTTTGACGATTTCTAATTATTTTTACAAAGATATTCAAAATCATCCAACGACAATATTAAATTTTATGGTTTTGAAAACAATTATTTCTGAACATTAATCCCATCCAAATAATGAATGTTATTATTTAAATAAAGTTGTATTTTGACCTAAAAAATAATTTATTGAAAACTTATTTGGTAGAATACATGTAATAAAATATGAAAAGGTGTGTGGTTTTTAGTGAAATCTTAGATAGAATTCAAAACAAATGATTTAAAATTTATAATTAATTACCCTTCCTTTTTCTATAAATATTAATAAATACTCCAATAATTCATCCCTAAACCCTAATAATATGTTATTCTTGTCTCCCTTACCCTATTTAAATCCCTTAGAAATTGTTTTATTGTATTAGGATTCTCCTCCAATTATTTTTCAAGAACTCATTAAAATTAAGTTATTCTCTTCAATTTCATCTTCAATAATATACATCCTTTTAATTTATCGTAATAAATCATAATTGATTATGATTTCATGTGTTATTAAATATACATTAACTGTTTATTATCTATTATTTTAATTATAAATTCATTTTTCTATTTCATTATATATTCCTCATAGTTTATTGATGAAACAAATTACAGTATTTCCACAACATTATTTCCATTACACACCATTATTGTATAAATCCATTTTATATGAAATTTTTTATTTTAAAATTTGGTTAATGTACAACATTTTACTCTTACAACTATGTCCATGTAAAGATAACCAACTATTCACTATCATTAATCCAATCCATAATCCATTATGTACTCTTATTATGATACTAAAATTGGCCTATGATTTTCATTGACAAAATTTTATGTCAGAAATACTCATCCACATTCCAACTCATCCTTATTACTATTATTACACTATTATATCATGGATTTGGGGATTCAATTCATATAACCTGGAGTCAATAATCACTGGATTAATGTTTATAAAAGAAGATCATATATTGTATGTTCAACGTGGAATATAAATTAAATTAAAATATATGAATATTAACGGTGCTTCCAAAATTATACATCCTCAGAATGAATGGAGTAATGATTCAATATTATGAGTACCTATTTTGTTGAAAAGGTTGTTATCATAATTAAACAAGGTTATTT
Source organism: Viscum album (assembly GCA_963277665.1). Lineage (NCBI taxonomy): Eukaryota > Viridiplantae > Streptophyta > Magnoliopsida > Santalales > Viscaceae > Viscum > Viscum album. The sequence continues at coordinate 938,650,288 of OY728143.1, read as the reverse complement.
TTTCTTGGGGGTTATGCATGAAATCTTCTTATGAATCAATTTTTTTGGTTGTTTTTAAATTATTATTAAGCATTTTAATTATGATAACATTTTTTTAGGATGATTCAAGGCCTTTTTTATGATTATTTCATTAAATTCATCCTTTATATACCTATTGAATAACATGTGTTAGGTTAATAATTTTATTAATAGAGTATCACCATTCGTTGATTTATTTCTTAATCCTTTGGTAGACCTGTTCCTAGGTAATCATATGCCGTATTAGAAATCCAATGGAATGTAAAAGCATATTATTGAGTATTAATTAAACATTTTCTATATTAGTATCATGGTAATGAATTATGTAACTCATTATTTCCTTCACATCATGCTTCTTGATTCTTCAGGGATGTACTATGTGTAACTTCAATCCATAATTTCCAATGTAATGCATATAAAATATATAGAATTTAATTGTTTGTTTTGTAGGAAAGGATTAGTAAACTTTTGGGATTTTTAGAAGAAAAATATTTTCAAAACCTAAGGGATAAGACTTAATATATAAAAACATCATTATATTTGGGATAATTATATATTGAATTTTATAACAAAAAAATACACCCATATAAAGATATAATATAGACGTTTCTACTATAGAATATATGCACATTGGTTTAATATCATTGAAAGGGATTGTTTGGGGAAACACAAATGTTTTCCTAGTTCACAAAATATTCCTAAAATCAGAATTTTTCTTGATACCCTCAAGGATATTCTTTTTTAATCCCATTATATTTATAAACTATAAAGAGGTTAAAAAAACTAAATTAATTATAATTCTATAAAACAAAACATAGATAACCTAGAAATAATTCTAAAAAATCATAATTTATATAATAATTATCGTTTTTGGTAAATATATTCATTTTTAATATTTCCCCATAAACAAGTTATGTATTTTAAAAAGGTCATGAATAATTTTTTGTATTTTAGTCATTTTATGGACATTTAATGAATCATTTAAAAAACATTACATGAAAATGTGATGGATTTCCATATAATATTCCAACTAGATAGAAGTAGAAGTACACATATTAATGATAATATTTATTCAATTATATTGTTTTTTAAATAGAATCATTAATCTAGAATAACACCACTATCTACATAAAAAATTATAAAATTCATATTGAAATTTTTTTTATCAAAGAATAAATCTTTTAGTAGATCCCATGATCTGTTACTAATTTACTAATATTAATATTACATTTAAACGATCATATTTCTCCTTCAATAATCATTGAAATACACTAAAATTAATAATTTTTATCATTAAGAGGTAGATATTGATAAATGGTTTTTGTTTATCAACAATTAAATGTATGTAAATGAATTTTAAGTGATATAATGATAATAATTATGAAAAATTAGTCCAATAAATATTTTTAACTCATACTCCATGTTAAAATAGATAGTGTGTTTCTTGGACTCATGTCAAAAAGAGGACCAATCCATGAGGTCATTTTGGGAATAATTTGAAAGGCATTCCTAATATGCCTCTATCCTTGTTATTGAACAATAATGTAATGATAGAAATTTTATTATTGGTCAAAATAAAAATATATAAACATACTTAAGTTTGAAAAAAATATTTTGTTCATATATATATTAGTTGTTTAATTGTTTTATTTATTGAACAATACAAATTTATATTATGATGTTTTTAACTTATGTGTTTCGAATTTTATCTCTACACTTTTTTTATTTGTCAGGATATCTTTTTTTATATATATTAATGGAATCTATATTATATTTTATGTTTATCTTATAAGTAACATAATTATCCCATGAAAAAACACTAGAATAATTACAAAAAATTATGTTTTAATAAATGTAATTTATTTTATAGAAGACCAATTTGTAAATATTATCTTACATAGAAAGTAAATAATATTCTACGAGTTCAATTGCAAAAAAGAATATTTTTATGGAATTTATATGAAGTATTTTATATATGAAATTTTCATTCGTAAAAGGATTGTTTTATAACAATAAAAGGAATTCGTGAATATTTAATATCGGACAAAATTATGATATTATTTAACAATGATTTATTATTCAATGAAATAGTGAAATCAATTTAACTTACACGTCAGAGAAGTCAACGATCTATTTTATCTAATGAATAATCTCCATATCTAATCGTAAAAAATTATTCAATATTATAGATTTTTATGAATAAATTTATAGGATATAAAAATATATCGATATGTCATTTCCTAATTTTATGTGCGTTGATAAAATATTACAATAAATAAGTAAAAATATATTTACCCAATGTATATATTTACCTTGCACTAAAATATCACATGATGAAGATTTATGATATCCACACATCATACATATATTCAATATTTGAAAAAACCAAACATTGAATTCAGAACCTATATACTGAATATTTCAAAATCATTATTCACATGAATAGTTTGATAATTGAGAGTGCATATGTTGTAATTTTAAAGTGAATAAACATGTGTCTTCTATGTTATATAAAGTGGTGGATGAATGCATTTAATGATGTATGTTTGTATGTGAACAATTGAACTACAAGTTATTTTAACAAAATAAATATATAAATATATGGACCTAGCCTTAAACATTACATAATATTGTATTAAATTAATAATTCACATTGAGGATCTTTTTAGGTTTAGTGTTTTAGAGAATTAGGATATAAATATTACATTACAAAAGATTACAAGGTAGAAATATGTACAAAATTTTCATTTTTTCATAATATAAAAACTCTTGAAAAAAAGACCCTTGTCTAGTTCCATGTTTTAGACAGCATGACTTTTCCTTTATCACATCCTTGACCCTATTCATCTTTATGTCCTCTGAAAACATTTCAAAACACGGGATAAGCCTAAAAAGCACACTAAGGGTTATAAATCAAACAATAAAACAATTTTTTCATAAATACATACAAAACAAGATATCATTTACTTAACTCATGAAATCAAAAGATTTATGAAAGACACGTAGAAATCATCAATCATAAAGGTAACTTGTGGAATTCGTATCATACTTTCATTGTAGCTATCACAGCTACATAGATAGTTACGTTGGAATACCCATCATAATATATTCCATAAATCTCTTAGGAGAAACATTCACCTTTACCTCCATAACATTACCCAATTCATTGGATATCTATCTCGGGCTCACCCGCTCTAGGTTTATCACGGAACAACCTGTATATGTAAGTAATTCCCAAGAACCATATCATGATCATATCACATAACCTAAGCATAAAAGAAAGATAATATTTCATATTTCAATATAATTTCAAGATATTGATATAATAAATCCATTCTCAAAATCATTTTCAATACAAAAATACTTAAAAAGAGTATAAGGTATTTATTTTTCCTTTTAAAAACATTCTAGTTCTTTATGGAAGCCCAAGATCAAATAATACTCACGGCGGCGAAAAGGTCGTTATCAACACTTACGTAAAAAAACATTACTTTTTTTCATTTAGTAAAATGATTCATATAAAAATATCCCCTTTGAATAAAATGAAAAATCAATGGGTTTAAAACATCGTATAAAATAAAGTTATGTATAGAACTTTAAATGCCTCTAGGAAAGGAGATTAAGACAAAGTCCTTTACCTCATGTCCGACTTGACTCGATCATTCTATAATCTCCTAAATAATAAACTAAATTTTATTTCTACTTGATTAAGAACATTTTTCAAGTTTATCATTCCTTTTATATAAGTTATTACCATGTTATAAACATTATGCAATCATTTAAGTTAAAAACGTTCATTTTGTCGATATTTGGTACTTGAGTTAAAAATGAACACCTTATATTTACAAGTAATACATGTGGTCAATGGTTATTTATATTCAGAATTATGTTCATGATTTTGATATCATATATATCATATATATCCAGTATATACATGATTTTATAGTAGTACATAACATTTAGAGGTAAGAAATGAAATGCACCGTTCATGGAGACCGTAAGCCATACGTACGCATGAACACTACTTCCATTTATATTTCTTATTTTAATGGAAATAAGACAAAATTATACCTAGTTATATTATAATTCCAGTAAAATATCATATATAATATCGTTAACTCAACCTTTTATTCATCCCACAAAAGGCATTAACGAATCAAATCACTTTTAGGGGGCGGTAGTCTGCACTTTCTAAAAAAAGATTGTCGTATTTACCCACTATGGAAATCATAAAGGCATGTTATAAATTCCAAGTAAAGAAGAATAATGAAATCATAAACATAATATATATCATATATATATATATATCCATCATAATGGGCACCATCAGTGGCGGTAATATGTAATTGAACAATCATCGTTTCAAGAGGCCTCAGTTTTCCATCCACATAATCATTATGTTATTGATCAATTAAATGGAGGTGTGTGTAAGTGTAGTTAGAATCATTCTCATAATGAAATCCTAATATATTGAGGATACTGTTTTTTTTTTACAAAAGAATGGAATAAAAAGAGTTTATGAGTTAGAGAAGTTAAATAAAAGAAAACAACTTAAGAGAACTTGTTACCATTAATTGGGGTAACTCCCTTTGGATTGAACCAAATGACTTTATGAGGTGCCTTATTCCTATGGTAAGGCTTCTACTATAAGGATAGGGATGTAGGGAGATTAATTCTATAATGCCCCTGCCTTAAACCTTACTTAATCTTGAGTTATTACAAGATTACACATTTAGGATCATTTCGGGTTTAGAGTTTTAGAGAATTAGATCATAAAACATTCATTAGATTCCACATATAAACAAAGTGGTTACATAAAGATAGTATTCTTCTATCCCATGAATGGAAACAAATTTTAAATAAAACATGGATTCTTTCTTGACACTTCCTTGACACTATCATCATATCATTTTCCTTTCCCATAACCTGTGAAAAACATTTCAAAAAACTTGGGATGAGCATAAAATGCTCAGTAAGGGATATAAAAATATGGAAAGGAAACATGGGTACATATATACATAATAATGAAATAATAAATTACCCATTAAACATAATAAATTTAACATACCTCATCAAATCATGAATAAATCATAGAAATCATAAGTTATAATGGTAACTTGAGGCATTCATAACATTCTTACGTAGGGAGTAACCCTCTTGGTTACATTTAGAATACCCATCACAGTATATTCACTAAATCTCTTTGTAGAAACCTTAACGTTTCACTCCTTCACGTTACCCAATGCATTGGAGAGCTATATCGGGCTCACCCGCCCTTAGTTTATCACGGAACCATCAGTCTTTATAATAATGCCCAAGAACCTCAACATAATCGTATCACATAAAACATGCATAAAGGAAACATAACATTTCCACCATTCAATCACAATATATCAATACAACACATTGATATAAAAACATTATTAAAACCCTTTTCAATACCAAAATAAACAAAAAGTAAAACATGGTATTTATTTTTCTTTTAAAAAAAATGTATGGCTTGTAGAGGAAGCTGAAACTCAAATAATGGTCACGGCGGCGGAGAAGTCGTTGTCACCACATATGTACAACAAAAACATTCCCTTTTGTCGTTTAGTAAACGCACTGTATAAAAAATATTTCTTTTGAATAAAGGTAAAAGTAAAAGGGGTTTATACACCATATAAAAGAAGGTTGTGTATAAAACAAAATATGCCTCAATGAAAGGAGGTTGAGTTGAAGTCCCATACCTCGGGTTCGACTTGACACGGTCATTCTTTAATCTCCTGAATAATAAACTTGAGTTAATTTCTACTTGTTTAAGAAAATTTTTAAAGTTAATTATTCCTTTTATGTCACTTATTTCCATGTCATGGACACTACGTATTTATTCAAGTTAATAACGGTCGTTTTAACGATCATTGGTACTTTAGTAAAAAAAATCCCTTTATAATTACAAGTTGTTCATGTATCCATTATATCCATAATGGTATTCATGATGAAGATATCATATATATCATATATATCCAGTACATCCATGCATTTATAATATTACATAACATTTAGAGGTATGAAATGAAATGCATCGTTCATGGAGACGGTAATCCGTACGTACACATGAACACTACTTTCATTTCTATTTCGTATTTTATAGAATGGAATCATAATGATATAAATTTATATTAAAATTCCAGTATAATATCATATATAATATCATATTTCCATCCTTTGTACGTCCCACATATGGTATTTAACGAATCAAATCACTTTGAGGGGGCTATATTCCGCACTTCCTTAAATGAAGATATCGCTTTTACCCATAATGGAAACCATAAAGGTATAACCAAAAAGAAAAATACAGAAGTTTAAGGAAAATATAAACATATTATATATCATATATAAATATAGTGACATATTAATGGCCACCTTTGAAGGTGTTAAAAGAATGTTGAACAATCATCTTTTCAGGAGGCATAAATTCACCATCCATGGAAACAGTATGTCCTTTAACCATTAGATTTAGGTTTGTGTAAGTGTAGCTCGAATCCTTCTTATAAAAACATCATAGAATATTGAAGAAACTGGATTTGTCACAAAATAAATGAATAAAAAGTGTTTAGGGGGTTGGAGAATCAAAATAAAACAAAAGGACTCAAGTGAAGACATTACCTTAAAATCGGGTAACTCCCTTTGGTTTGAGCTCAAAGGCTTACTTGGGAAGACTTATGCCCAAAGTGAGGCTCTAAAGAGTAATAGAGGGAATTGGAGAGACAAAATGGTCAAGGGATGGCCGATCGAATGGCTTTGGGTGTCTGGGTATGGAGGTAGAGGTGGGGGCCTTTTATAAGAGAAGATGAGGGGCACTCTTGGAAAGTAAAGAAATGTTACTTTATTTAAAAATGATTTTCAGATTCAAAAGGTCCCACATTGATAAAATTAGAGGTTAAGGTTATAAGGGTTCGAAATACACCCATCCAATAGGTTTTGGACATGTGTAGGTCATAGATTTTACATTATCTTTTCATTTTATTTAAATCCTTTATTAATGAGGTAATCATTGCATCATCATGATGTCATAAATAATTTAATTTATTTAAAGTATAAAAATTATGAAAAAAATACTATGATGTAGGAAATATTTTTATCTTTCTAATTAATATTTATAGTACAAAAGATAATTTATATAGTCAAAATTAAAAATATTTTACTTAGGTGATACATTCTTTGTCACATTTAATACTCTTTAAAAATAAAAAAATAAAAAGTCACTTTATCACAGAAGTGATTCCATGGGGCCCCCAAGTTTGTCAAAAGGCATCCCATGGTCGGCCATGAGAAAACCTGTAGCCTTAGGACACATTTTTTGGTCTTTTTGTATTTTTATGCTATCATTTTATTTTCTTTAACTACCTGATTACTCATTAATCAAGATAATTAAAGATAATTACCATCGTTACTATTCATAATGTCCAAAAATAAAAGAGTCTTAATTACATAATTTTTACCTTCTGATTCCAAATATTTAATCCATTTTAACAAATTCCAAACACATAAATTTCAATAATTGATTTAAAAATAATTCCCGTTGTCAAAACAAATAGCGGGTTTTTTTGAAACAATATCTATGAAAAGTTTGGCATTAGTTTATGACCAATTCCAAAGTGAAATTAATCCTAATGACCACCATTGGATTAAATGGTAAATATATATTCATATTACACTTTAATAACAATTAAAAAAATAATCTAACAATATATTTAAATTAAATGAAAAAATAGTTTGGATGTAAAATGCAGTATTCATTCACTATTCATTAAAAAATGAACATTGATAAAAAAATACCAAAAATTTATACAACGTAAATTTCAATGTCCCAGTCATAATGAATATTTTTATTTTGACAAATATATCTTATAAAATTGTCAAAATATAGATTTAAAAATGGTTTTCCATCAAAAGTCAGTAAAACAATCCTTTAAAAAGATTAGTGTATTCCATGCTTAAGATTGGATTTATTTTCATTTTAAGCCTCTAAAACACTATCTAATTCATTAATAGAAATAGATAAAAATATCTATTATTAATTACATACATGAGATGTTACATCCTTCCCCCCATTAGAAAATTGTGTCCCCACAATTTATTTACTTTTCAAATAAATGGGGGTACTTACCCCTCATTGCATTTTCAGATTCCCATGTTGCCTCTTCCATCATGTTGTTTTCCACCAAACCTTTACCTGATTAATCACCTTATTTCATAACACTTTCTCCCTATGGTCAAGAATCTGGACTGGTTGTTCCTTATACGATAGGTTCTCTTCCTGCAGAACTACCTCTGGACTCAAAACATGATATGGATCTGGCATATACTTTCTCAACATCGAAACATGAAAAACATTGTGTACCTGAGATAAACTCTGAGATAATGCCACCCGGTATGCAACTGATCCAACTCTCTCCAGAATTTCATATAGTCCAATGAAACTTGGACTCACCTTTCCTTTCTTACGAAATCGCATCACACTTTTCCATGGTGAGACTTTGAGAAAAACATGATCACCTACCTCAAAAGTTAGATCCTTCCTCCTGTGGTCTGCATAACTCTTCTGCCTACTCTGAGCTGTTCTCATGTGTTTCTGAATCAGCTGAACATTTTCTGCCATCTCTTCTACCAATTCTAGTCCCATCAACATCCTTTCAACCACTTCATCTTAGAAAGCTGGAGTTCGACACCGCTTCCCATATAATGCCTCAAATGGTGCCATCTGTATACTGGAATGAAAACTGTTATTATATGAAAATTTAACCAAAGAAAGATGGTGGTCCCAACTTACCTAATAATCCATCGAACAAGCTCGTAGCATATCCTCCAAGGTCTGAATTGATCGTTCTGACTGCCCATCTGATTGAGGATGAAATGCTGTACTAAAATTTAATTCAGTACCCAACGACTTCTGAAGGCCTTTCGAAAAGATAGATGTGAACCTGGGATCACAATCAGATACAATGAAGAGGGGAAGTCCATGTAACCTAACTATATCTTTAAGATACAAACTGGAAGGTTGATTAGGGAAAAATTATCTCGTATAGCAAGGAAAGGAGCTGATTTAGTCAAGCGATCAACAATAACCCAGATTTCATTATTACCTCGAGATGTCTTCGGTAATCCCACAACAAAGTCCATGGATATATTCTCCTATTTCCACTATAGCACTGGTAAAGGATGAAACATCCCTTTCGGTAACTGCCGCTCTGCTTTAACCTGTTGACATGTCAAACACTTCATAGTAAAATCAGCAATATCTCTTTTCATTCCATCCCACCAGTAATACTCCCGCAGATCTCTTTACATCTTAGTACTGCCAGGATGAACTAAAAATGGAGAACTATGAGCTTCACATAACAACTCTCTTTTCAACTGTGAATCACAAGGCACACACAATCTCTTCCCAGATCTCAAAACGTAATCATTATAAATGTTGAATTTGGGCAACTTACCTTTCTGAACCAGCTCTACCTTTTTCTGCAACTCATTGTCTTGCTTCTGTGCTTGATTGATTATATCTGATAGAGAAGATCTCACTAATACCTGAAACAAAACAGAATAACTTCCCGCACCAACAACTTCTATGCCAAAGTTCATCAAATCCTTAACCAAAGGATCACGTTCCAAACACAACATTGATAATGAAGCATTACTTTTTCGACTCAAAGCATCAGCCACGTTATTTCCTTTTCCTGGATAGTAATGAATTGTACAATCATAATCCTTGATTAATTCCAGCCATCTCCTCTGTCTCAAGTTTAACTCTTTCTGAGTGAATATATACTTTAAATTTTTTTGATCAGTATATATTTCACACTTTACTCCATAAAAATGATGCCTCCAAATTTTTAAAGCGAAAACAACAGCAGCTAATTCCAAATCATGTGTAGGGTAATTTACCTCATGAGTTTTCAACTTTCGTGAAGCATATTCATTTACCTGATCATTCTGCATTAGGACGAAACCAAGTCCTTTCAATGAAGCATCACTGTATATTACAAACTCACCATTCCTGGAAGGTAGTGCTAAAACTGGAGCCTTCACCAATATTCTTTTCAATTCCTGAAAACAATCATCACATTATTTTGTCTAGATAAAATTAACACCCTTCTGAGTTAGCTTAGTCAATGGACTAGATAACCATGAAAAATTTCTAACAAACCATCGGTAATATCCTGCCAAACCAAGGAATCTACGAATCTTAGTTAAATTTGTGGGTCTTGGCCAGTCTTCCACAACTTTTGTTTTTGCAGGATCAACAATTATCCCATCTTTAGAAACAATGTGACCAAGGAAAGAAATTTGTTGCAACCAATACTCACACTTTCTTAATTTTCAATATAGTTTCTTTTCTTTTAAGGTTTGTAAGATAACCCTTAAATGTCTATCATGCTCCTCTTCACTTTTAGAAAACACCAAAATATCATCAATGAAAACCACCACAAACTTATCCAAGAACTCATGGAAAAATCTATTCATTATGTCCATGAATACAGCAGGTGAATTAGTTAGCCCAAAAGGCATTAATACAAATTCATAATGGCCATATCTGGTACAGAACGCAGTCTTCGGAACATCTTCTTCCTTTACCTTCAGCTGATGGTACCCCGATCTAAAGTCAATATTTGAAAAATACTGAGCTCCCTAGAGCTGATGAAACAAATCATCGATATGAGGAAAAGGATGTTTGTTCTTAACAGTGATGTTATTCAAGGCTCTATAATCAATGCAATGTATCATTGAACCATCTTTCTTTTTTTTAAAAAAACAGGAGCACCCCATGGTGATGTGCTAGGTCGAATGAAACCTTTCTCTAATAAATCATGCAATTGCTCCATCAACTCTAAAAGTTAAATTTGAGCCATTAGATAAGGGGGTTTTGAAATTGGATTAGCATAAGGAACTAAGTCAACAGTAAACTCAACTTCTCGGTCTGGTATTATTCTAGGCAACTCATCAGGAAAAACATCAGGATACTCCTTTACCACTGGCACATCATTAATCTGAACAGTTCCTTTATTTTCAATGATGTGTGCAAGTTAACATTAATTTCCATCATTTACATGTTTCTTGGCCTCTTGATAAGTTATCAATAGTAAGGGTTCATTCATGTACACAAACTGAAAGACTTTTTGAAAATAAACTTCTTTAGATCTATAGTCAATGTTAGAATGGTAAATAGAGAGCCAATCCATACCCAGGATAACATCAAATTCTAATAGAGGTAGATCAATAAGGTTTGCAAGTAGGTTCTTTCCACAGATAAGGATAGGAAGATTCTTATAAATTCTATTTACCTCAACATTTTCCCTATGTGTTTTTACCAAAAGTTCAGGAGTCATTTCTTGAGATGGTATTCCCATTTTACTAGAAAAGGTTTCAGAGATGAAATAATGTGTAGACCCCGAATCAATCAACACACTAGCATAATCTGAAAAAACAAACAAAGTACCTGATACAACCTCATTTGATGGCCCGACATCTACTAAAGTAGTTTCAAAGGATTTCACCACCCCTTTCTGCTTGTAGTCTAAATGCTTCCCATCACTCAAGCTCTTTGTCAGACACTCGTTTGCATAGTGACCCATCTCATTGCACTGAAAACATTTCACTAACTGTAAATCAAATTTGGTCTTACCTTCACCTTAATCTTTTTCAGTGAAATCACGAGCCATATGTCCCATCTTACCACATCGGTAGCACTTTCCAGAATTCAGAAGACATTATCCCGCATGACTTTTGCCACATTTATCACAAACTGGAAACATAGATTTCTTACCATCAGACTTTTTTGAAGAATTCGTCCCTTTCTCCTGCCACCTTGGTCTCTTCTTCTACTGGTTGTTATAGAACACTTTACCATCGACAAACTCTATTTCCACCTTCTCAGCACATCGAACAATATTTTCATAACTTTTAAACTCACGAGAAACTAATTCCCTTTGATATTTTGGCTTTTATCCTGAGTAAAAATGATTGATTTTACTATCAAGGTCTCAGAAAAAATATGGAGCATACCTTGCCAATCGAGTGAACCTTTCTTCATAGGTAGTCACTAAGTCTTCCTCATTCCCCAATTCCAAGAATTTCTTTTCCATCTTAAGTTGAATAGCCTTAGGAAAATACCTCTCAAGAAACATAACTTTAAATTCATCCCAGTCGATAACATCAATCTCATCAGCGTCCCTGTTATTTTTAACCATCAACCAACACTGATCTGCTTCACCCTCCGAACGGTAAATAGTAAGGCTAACCTTTTTATTGTCTGAACATCCCATGACATCGAAAATCTTCTCCAGTGCTTTAATCCACCCTTTAGCTAACACAGGGTCTGATGATCCTCTGAATGATGGGGGATGCTGCCTCATGAAATGTTCCACCACTGACATGTTCCTCTGTGGTTGATCTGGCTAATCTCATGCATGGATACCACCACCAGTTATCACCTGAGTCAACTGCACTATTGCTACAACAAACTATTCAGTTCCAATTCCGACCATCTTAGGATGCTGATTCGGAAGGTTATTTCATTTTCCATGCCTTCCTAGCACTACTTCCCTATTTCCTCTACGGAAAACCATTCTGAACAAACATGTCTTAGATGAAGCACTATAGTAATCTTCAAATTCTATATCATTTCAAAAAATATTTTTGGATAATCATTTAAAAGAATTATAACTCCTAAAGTTATCTTATCCGACCTCTGATACCAATTATATTGCCCCAGCATTAATCCTTACTTAGTCTTGAGTTATTACAAGATTACACATTGAGGATCATTTCAGGTTTAGAGTTTTAGAGAATTAGATCATAAAACTTGCATTACATTCCACAAATAAACAAAGTGGTTACATAACGATAGTATTCTTATTTCCCATCAATGGAAACATATTTAAAATAAAACATGGATTGTTTCTTGAAACTTCCTTGACACTGTCATCATATCATGTACCTTTCCCTTGACCTGTGAAAAACATTTCAAAAAACATGGGATGATCATAAAAAGCTTAGTAAGAGATATAAAAATATGGAAAGGAAAATGGGTACATATATACATAAGAATTAAATCATACTTTACCCATAAAAAATAAGCACATTAACATACCTCATCAAATCATGAATAAATCATATAAATCATAAGACATAAAGTTAACTTGAGGCATTCATAACATTCTTACGTAGGGAGTAACCCTCTTGGTTACGTTTGGAATACCCATCACAGTATATTCCCTAAATCTCTTCGGAGAAACCTTAACGTTTCACTCATTCATGTTACCCAATGCAATGGAGAGCTATATCGGGCTCACCTGCCCTTAGTTTATCACGGAACCACCCATATTCATAATAATTCCCAAGAACCTCAACATAATCGTATCAAATAAAACATGCATAAAGGAAACATAACATTTCCAGCTTTAAATCACAAGATATCAATACAACACATTGATATAAAAACATTTTTAAAACCATTTTCAATACCAAAATAAAAGAAAAGTGAAACATGGTATTTATTTTTCTTTTAGAAAAAGGTATGTCTTGTAGAGGAAGCCGAAACTCAAATAATGGTCATGGCGGCGGAGAAGACATTGTTGCCGTATACGTACGACAAAAACATTCCCTTTTTTTGTTTAGTAAATGATTTGTATAAAAAATATTCCTTTTGAATAAACATAAAAGTCAAAGGGTTTTATACACCATATAAAATAAGGTTGTGTATAAAACAAAATATGCCTCAATGAAAGGAGATTGAGACGAAGTCCTATACCTCGGGTCTGACTTGACTCGGTCGTTCTTTAATCTCCTGAATAATAAACTAGAGTTAATTTATACTTGTTTAAGAACCTTTTTAAAGTTCATTATTCCTTTTATGTCACTTATTTCAATGTCATGAACACTATGTAATTATCCAAGTTAATAACGGTCATTTTAACGATCATTGGTACTTGAGTCAAAAATAAACCCTTTATAATTTCATGTTGTTCATGTATCCATTATATCCCGAATGGTATTCATGATGTAGATATCATATATTTCATATATATCTAGTACATGCATGAATTTATAATATTACATAACATTTAGAGGTATGAAATGAAATTCACCGTTCATGAGGACGGAAAGCCGTACGTACGCATAAATGCTACTTTCATTTATATTTCATATTTTATAGAATGGAATCATAATGATATTAAGGTATATTATAATTCCAGTATAATATCATATATAATATCATAGTTCCATCCTTTATACATCCCATATATGGTATTTAACGAATCAAATCACTTTGAGGGGGCGGTAGTCCGCACTTCCTTAAATGAAGATATCCCGTTTACCCATAATGGAAACCATAAAGGTATGCCGAAAATGAAAAATACAGAAGCTTAAGGAAAACATAAACATATTATATATCATATATAATTATAGTGACATCTTAATGGCCACCTTTGAAGGTGTTAAAAGAATGTTGAACAATCATCGTTTTGGGAGGCATAAATTCACCATCCACGGAAACTGTATGTCCTTTAACCATTAGATGTAGGTGTGTGTAAGTGTAGCTCAAATCCTTATTATAAAAACATCATAGTATATTGAAGATACTGGAGTTGTTACAATATAAATGAATAAAAAGAGTTTAGGGGGTTGGAGAAGCAAAATAAAAGAAAAGGACTCAAGTGAAGACATTACCTTAAAATCGGGTAACTCCCTTTGGTTTGAGCTCAAAGGCTTCCTTGGGAAGACTTCTGCCCAAAGTGAGGCTTTAAGGAGTAAGAGAGGGAAGTGGAGAGACAAAATGGGCAGGTTTTGGCCTAGCCAAAGGCTTTGGGAGTGTGGGTAAGGAGGTAGAGGTGGGGGCCTTTTATAAGAGGAGAGGAGGGGCACTCTTGGAAAGTAAAGAAATGTTACATTAATTGAAAATGATTTTCGGATTCAAAAGGTCCCACATTGATATAATTCAAGGGTAAGGTGATAAGTGTTCGAAATCCACCCATCCAATAGGTTTTGAACACATGTAGGTCATATATTTTACATTATCATTTTATTTTATTTAAATCCTTTATTAATGAGGTAATCGTTGCATCATCATGATGTCATAAATAATTTAATTTATTTAAAGTCTAATAATTATGTAAAAAATACTATGATGTAGGAAATATTATTAAAATTAAAATTAATATTTATATTCCAAAAGATCATTTATGTAGACAAAATTAAAAATATTTTACTTAGGTGACACATTCTTTGTCACATTTAACATTCTTTAAAAATAAAAAGATAAAAAGTCACTTTCTGAAAAAAGTGATTCCATGGGGCCCCCATGTTTAGCATAAGGAATCCCATGGTCTTCCATGAGACAAACAATAGCCTTATAACACATGTTGTGGTCTTTTTGTATTATTATGATATCATTTTATTATCTTTAACTACCTGATTACTCATTAATCAACATAATTAAAGATAATTACCATCATTACTATTCATAATGTCCAAAAATAAAAGAGTCCTAATTACATAATATGGACCTTATGATCCCAAATATGTAATCCATTTTACCAAATTCCAAACACAAAAATTGAAATAGTTGAATTAAAAATAATTCATGTTGTCAAAACAAATAGTGGGTTATTTTGAAACAATATCTATGAAAAGTTTGGCATTAGTTTATAACAAATTCCAAAGTGAAATTAATCCTAATGACCACCATTGGATTAAATGGTAAAAATATATTCAGATTACACATTAAGACCAATTAAATGGATATTCTAACCATTTAATTAAATTAAATGAAAAAACAGTTTTGATGTAAAATGTAGTATTTTTTCACTATTCATTAAAAAATGAACATTGTCAGAAAAATACCAAAAATTTATACAATGTAAATTTCAATGTCCTAATCATAATGAATATGTTTATTTTGACAAATATATCTTATAAAATTTTCAAAAGATAGATTTAAAAATTGTTTGCCATCATAAGGCATTAAAACAATCCTTTAAAAATATTAGTGTATTCAATGCTTCAGATTGGATTTATTTTCATTTTAAACCTCTAAAACACTATCTAATTCATTAATAGATATAGATAAAAATATATATTATTAATTACTTACTTGGGATGTTACAAATTCTTTATAGTATGGACTAGCCAAATGGCTTGAAAGGTGTGTGGAATTGGTTATAAATGGTCTCCTTTTATAAGGGGGAGGATGGGCTCTTTAGGAAAGTGTGAAAATATTATTTCATAATATAAATATATTCTGTTACTAAAAGACCAAAAATCATTATAGTTGAATATATGATGACTCATGGTTGAACTAAAATCATCCAATCATAAATTGACATGTTTTGGATAATATTTTAATGAATATAATAATATTTATTTAAATTATTTATTAATGTGGTAAATAATGAATCATTATTGTGTCATGAGTAATTTAATTTATTAGATGTCTAAAAATTATAAAAAAATTACTATAAGGTAGTACATATTTTTATATTTCCAATTAATGTTTATGGACAGAATTATAATGTATATATCTCCTTCTAAAAATTAATTTTCTAAATGATATTTGCTTTTATGATATTTCCCATTACTTTATGTTAATTAATCTAAATTGTCATTATAACTCTCAAGTGGCTCAATGGGATCCCAAAATCAACCCTAAGATTCCCATGGATATAAATGACTCAACCAATAGGGTTTGGACATGTGTTAAGGTATTTTTGATTATTATAATATTCTATTTAACTTGAATTACCCTATTTACCTTTAACTGCGGTAAATAAAAGTCAAAATTTACTATTCAGCAAAAATTATTTTCATCTTACTGAACCACATTTTACTTATTGATAAAAACCATTATGTTTTATTTTTGATAATCAATTTACAAAAGTGGTAAAATTTCATTTAAATGAAAAAGTAAGTTTTTTTAACTACCACTAAGTGGTTTCACTATTCATCAAAAATGGATGTTTTTCAAAAAGATACCAAAAATTTAGCCTAAGATATATTTGATATTCCAAATTAAAAAATGATGTCTATTTTTCCAAATTCAAAACATATAAATGGAATTAATTAAATGTAAAATTTATTCATGTTATCAAAACAAATAGCATGTTTTTAAGAAAAAAAAACTATCAAATGATTGAAAATTGTTTATGTCCAATTTCATAGAGAAATTAATTCCAATGACAAAATTTGGATAAAATAGTAAAAATATATTTTAATTTCACTTTAAAACCAACTAAAAAGATAATTTAAACATATAAATAAACTAGATTAAAAGACACTTTTGAAAAAATGCAATATTTTTCACTATTCATTAAAAAATAAACTTTATCAAAAAAATACCAAAAAATTACCCAAAGTAAAATTTGATGCCTCCATTATAAATAAAGATTTTATTTTGTCAATTATAATGTATTAAAGTGACCAAAAGTATATTTGAAGAGGGTTCTCTATTAAAAGGTGATAAATTGGCCTTTAAATGTAAATTATGCTTAAAATTAGATTAATTCTCATTTTAAGCCTCTAACTTTTTATTAGATAATTTAAATACATTTAACAAAAATGTATAATCATATTGTAGTTAGATTCATTAACTCCCACCAATAAAATGTCTAGGAGTTAACTACCATTTGAAATAAAAATATTATATTATTAGTGTGCAACGTAAGATTCCAAAGAAACCCATTGTTTCGTATCGAGTACGCTATCGAAAATAGAAACCAATTTAAAGTAAAATTAATATTTAATTCAGAAATATAAATAAATATGAAATATGACTTATTTTTCATTTACCTGGGATGTTACATCCTTCCCCCCTTTTGGGAATTGCGTCCTCGCAATTTTTGTTCACTTATCAAAATAAGTGGGGGTATCTATCACTCATAGAATTTTCAGATTCCCACGTTGCCTCTTCAACCATATGGGTTTTTTCAAAAAAACCTTTAAGTGGTGAATTACCTTATTCCGCAACACTTTCTCTCTATGGTCATGAATCTAAACCTTTTGTTCTTCATAAGAGCGATTCTCTTCCAGCTGAACTACCTCTGGGCTCAAAACATGAGATGGATCTGGTATATACTTTCTCAACATAGAAACATGAAAAACATTGTGTACATGGGATAAAAGTGGAGGTAAAGCCACTCTATATGCAACTGATCCAACTTTCTCCAGAATTTCATAAGGTCCAATGTACCTCAGACTCAACATTGCCTTCTTACCAAAATGAATCATACTTTTCCATGAAAAAACCTTGAGAAAGACATGATCACCTACCTCAAATGAAAGATCATTACTCCAGTTATCTGAATAACGTTTCTTTCTTCTCTGAGCTGTTCTCATGTTCTTTTGATACAACTGAAACTTATCTACCATATCATCTACAAATTATGGTCCCATCAGCTTCCATTCATATACTTCATCCCAGAAAACTAGATATCGTCAATGATTTAAATATAATACATCAAATGGGGCCATCTGTATACTGGAATGAAAGATGTTATTATAAGAAAATTCTACCAAAGAAAGATGTTGGTCCTAACTTCCATGGTAATCCATCGAGCAAGCACATAACATATTCTACAAGGTCTGAATTGTTCGTTCTGACTGCCCATCTGATTGAGGATGAAAAGCTATACTAAAATTTAATTCAGTACCTAATAACTTCTGAATGACATTCCAATTGTTAGAAGTGAACTTGGGATCATGATCAGATACAATGGAGAGGGGACTCCCATGCATCCTGACCATCTCTTTGACATACAACTGAGCAAGTTGATCTAGAGACAAATTATCTCTAATAGGAAGAAAATGAGCAGATTTAGTCAATCGTTCATCTATAACCCTTATTGCATTATTACCTCGAGATGTCTATAGTAATCCTACAAAAAATTCCATGGTTATATTTTCACATTTCCACTCTAGAACAGGTAAAGGTTGAAGCATTCCTTTTGGTAACTATCACTATCCTTTAACCTGATGAAAAGTCAAACACTTCACAGTAAAATCATCAATATCTCTTTTCATTCCATCCCACAAGTAATAATCTCAAAGATCTCTATACATCTTAGTACTTCCAGGATGAACTAAAAACGGAGAACAATGAGCTTCACATAACAACTCATTCTTTAACTGTGAATCACAAGGCACGCATAATCTCTTTCCAAATATCAAAACATAATCATTATCAACGTTAAAATCAGGAAAAATACCCTTCTAAACCAACACAACCTTTTTTTCAACTCAATATCTTCATTATGAGGTTGCTTAATTCTGTCTGATAGAGATGATTTCACTGACTCCTGAAACAAAGAATAATAATTTCCTGCAACAACAACTTCTACGAAAAACTTCATCAAATAAAAATCCAAAGGATCTCGTTCCAAATGTAACATGGTTAATAAAGTATTACTTTTTCAACTCAAAGCATCATCCACTTTATGTTCTTTCCCTAGATGATAAAGGATCATGTATTCATAATCCTTCATTAATTCCAATCATCTCTTCTATCTCATGTTCAATTCCTTCTGAGTGAATATATACTTCAATCTTTTGTGATCATTATATATTTCACACCTCACTCCATTTAAATGAAGCCTCCAAATTTCTAAATAAAAAACAATAGAAGCTAATTCCAAATCATGTTAGGGTACTTTAACTCATGTGGATTAAACTGACATGAAGCATAAGAAATTACATGATCAATTTTCATTAGACAAAACCCATTCCTTTCAACGAAGCATCACTGTTGATAACAAACTCACCATTTTTGGAATGCAGTGCCAAAACTGGAGCATTTACCAATCATCTTTTCAATTCTTGAGAACAATCATCACAAAATTTTGTCCAGATGAACATAACACCTTTTCAGATTAACTAATTCATTGGACTAGATAACTGTGAAATTTTTTTAACAATCCTCCGGTAATAACCTACCAAACTGAGAAAACTAAGAATCTTGGTTATATTTGGGGGTCTTTTCCATTCTTCAACAACTTTTGTTTTAGCAGGATTAACAGTTATTCCATTTTTTTAAACAATGTGACCAATGAAATAAAATTTTTGTAACCAAAACTCACTCTTTTTGAATTTCCCAAATTGTTTCTTTTCTATTATGGTTTTCAAGAGAACCCTTAAATGACTTTCATGTTCCTCCTTACTTATGAAATAAAACAAAATATCATCAACGAACACAACCAAAAACATATCTAAGAACTCATGGAAAATTAAATTCATAAGATCCATGAATACAACAGGTGCATTGGTTAACTCAAAAGGCATAACTTCATATTCATAATCACCATATCTAATAGGAAACATGGTCTTTGGAAAGTATGCTTCATTTACTTTCAACTGATGGTACCCCGACATCATGTCAATCTTCAAAAACTACAGAGCTCCCTGGAGATGATCAAAAAAATCATTAATATGAGGAAAAGGATACTTAGTATTAATAGTGATATTATTCAATGCTCTATAATCAATGAAAAGCATCATTGAACCATCTTTATTTTTAACAAACAAGACAGGAGCACCCCATGGTGATGTGCTAGGTCAAATTAAACCTTTATCTAATAACTCATGCAATATCTTATTTAACTCTAAATGTTCAATTTCTTCTATTTGATAAGGGGTTTTAAAATTGTCTTAGCATAAAGAATTAATTCAACAGTAAATTAAACTTCCCGATAAGGTATAATACAAAGAAACACATCAGGAAAAACATCAAGGTACTCATTTACCACTGGCATATCATTAATCTAAATAGTTACTTTGTTTCCAATAATATGTGCATGGTAACATTCATTTCCATCTTTTACAAGTTTATCAGCTTCCTGATATGTTATCAATAGCAAGGGTTCATTTTTTTATAAAACTGATAATCATTCTGAAAAGAATCCTCTTTAGCTCTACGTTTAATATTTTCATGATAAACAGAATGCCAATCCATGCCCAATATAACATCAAACTCTACTAAATGAAAAACAATATGGTTTGTTGGTAGATTCTTTCCACACACAAGGAAAGAAATTTTCTTATGTTTTCTTTTTGTCTCAACATTTCCTCGAGGTGTTTTTACCGTATGTTCAGTATTCATATCCTGAGATAGAATTCCAAATTTACTAGAAAACCTCTCATAAATGAAAGAGTGTGTAGAACATGAATCAAACATCACATTGGCATAATCTTAACAAACAAACAGAGTACCTCACACAAATTCATTTGATGGCCCAACATCTGTTAATGTAGTTGCAAATGATTTCACCACCCCTTTCTACTTGTAGTCTGGAAGCCTTCCTTCGGTTGAGTTCATTGTTGGACACTCATTTTTATAATGACCCATTTCATTGCACTTAAAAAAATTTACTGACTGTAAATTAGATTTTGTCTTACAATTACCCAAATCTTTTTCAGTGAAATTACGAGACTTATGTACAATTTTACCACATCGGTAGCACTTACAAGAATTCAAAATACATTACCCAGCAGGCTTTTTACAACAATTTTCACAAACAGTAAACTTTTGATTCTTACCATCAGACTATTTTGAATTGATCTTCCCTTTCTCTGCCCACCTCGACCTCTTATTCTGTTGTTTATCAAAGAATACATGATAATCAGAAAATTTCATTTCCACCTTCTCCGGACAACGAAAAAGTTTTTCATAACTTTTAAACTCATGAGAAGCTAATGTCCATCGATACATTTGCTTTAATACTGAGTAAAAATGGTTTATTTTACTGTCAATATCTCATATGAAATTTTGAGCATACATTTCCATTCTAGTGAATTTTTCTTCATAAGAAGCCACTGATTCATCCTCCTACCTCAATTCCAGTAATTGTTTTTCCATCCTAAGATGAACCACCTTAAGAAAATATTTCTCATGAAACATACCTTTTAATTCATCCCAATCAAGAGCATCAATCTCCTCACTATCCATGATAGTTTTCACCATTGACCACCACTGATCAGCTTCACCTTCAAAACTGTAAATAGAAAGACTAACCTTTTGATGTTCTGAACAACCCATGACATCACAAATATTCTTGAAAGCATTAATCCACCCTTCAGCTAGCACAGGATCAGATGATCCTCTGAATGATGGGGGATGTTGCCTCTTTAAATGATCCACTACTTATATGTTCCTTTGTGGTTGATCTGGCTGATCTCGTACATGGATACCACCACAATTTATAGCCTGAGTCAACCATGCCATCACTGTAACAAACTGTTCAGTTCTGATTTTGACCATCCCATGTAGCATACATGGAAGGTTGTCTTGCTCCGGATGTCGTCCCAACACAACATCCATGATTCCTCTAAAGAAAACCATTCTGAACAAAAAAATATCTTAGGTGAAGCAACATGGTAATTTGGAAATTCTATATGATGTCAATATTAACATAAATTACTTTATAGATATTACATTAACAATAACCCAACACCTAATGTTATGTAAACCGACCTCTGATACCAACTATAAGGACCCGTCGTTAAACATTACATAATATTGAATTAAATGTATAATTCACATTGAAGATCCTTTCAGGTTTTGAGTTTTAGAGAATTAGGACACACCTATTACATCTCAAAAGATTACAAGGAAGACATATCTACATAGTTTCCATTTTTTCATAAAATAAAAACTCTTGAAAAAAAGTTTCATGTCTAGTTTCATGTTTTGGACAACATGAGTTTTCCTTTATCCCATTCTTGACCCTATTCATCTTTAAGTCCTGTGAAAACATTTCAAAATGTGGGATGAGCATAAAAAGCTCAGTAAGGTTTATAAATCAAAGAATGAAAACATTTGTTCATAAATACATAAAAAACATGAAATCCTTTACTTACCTCAATAAATCATAAGATTTATGAAAGACATGTAGAAATAATTAATCATAATGGTTACTTGTGGCATCCACATCATACTTAAATTGCAGCTATCACAGCTTCATAGGGAGTTACTTTGGAATACCCATCAAATTATATTCCCTAAATCTCTTAGGAGAAACATTCACATTTACCTTCGTCACATTACCTAATTCATTGGAGAGCTATCTCGAGCTCACCCACCCTAGTTTTATCATGAAACCACCTGTATACGTAAATAATTCCCATGAACCATTACAAGGTCAGAACACATAACATAAGCATAAAGGAATGATAAAATTTCCACATTGAAATATTATTTCAAGATATTGAAATAATAAATCCATTATAAAAATCATTATCAATACCAAAATATGTAAAAAGAGTATATGGTATTTATTTATCCTTTTAAAAAAATTCTGTCTTGTTATGGAATCCAAAGATCAAATAATACTCACGGCGATGGAAAGGTCATTGTCACCGCTTACTTAAAAAAACATTCCTTTTTTTCGTTTAGTAAAACAATTCATATAAAAAGATTCCATTTGAATAAAATGATAAGTCAAAGGGGTTTACAAACAGTATAAAATAATGATGTGTATAAAACTAGAAATGCCTCAATGAATGGAGATTGAGACGAAGTCCCTTACCTCATGTTGGAATTGACTTGATCGTTCTTTAATCTCCTAAATAATAAACAAAATTTAATTTCTAATTGCTTTAGAACCTTTTTCAAGTTTATTATTCCTTTTATATCACATATTACCATGTTATAAATATTATTAAATCATTTATGTTTAAAATGTTCATTTTGTCAATATTTGGTACATGAGTAAAAAATGAACACCTTATATTTAAAAGTTGCCCATGTGGACAAAGGATCATAATATCCAAAATGATATTAATGATTTGGATATCATATATATCATATATAACCATTATATTCATGTTTTTGTTATATTACATAACATTTAGAGGTAAGAAATGAAATGCATCATTATGTAGACGGTAAGCCATACATACGGAAGAACGCTACTTTCATTTCTATTTATTATTTTAATTGAAATAAAACATAACGACAAATAGGTATATTATAATTCCAGTATAATATCATATATAAAATCATTAACTGCATCTTTTATACATCCCACATAAGGCATTAATGAATCAAATCACTTTGAGGGGATGATGGTCCGCACATCCTCAAATGTGATTATCATATTTACCCACTATGGAAACCATAAAGGAATGCTATAAATGGAAAGTAAATAAGCATAAGGAAATCATTAACATAATATATATCATATATAAATACATTTTCATCATAATTTCCACCATTAGAGGTGGTAAGATGTAATTGAACAATCATCATTTCATGAGGCCTTAGTTTTCCTTCCACAGAATCATTATGTTCTTCATCCATTAGATGAAGGTGTGTGTAAGTGTAGTTCAAATCCTTCTCATAACAACATCCAATTATACTGAGGGTACTGGTTTTGTTAAAAAATTGATGTTAATAATATTTTCAGGAATTATTTTATAATCCCTTTACTGATTTTATATGAAATATGAATAATTTGTGTGAAATATTAACGTTTTTATATAAAGTATAATTTTTGCGCATTTTTAGAAGTAGTCCACATGAGTCAGTTTACTGTATTAATAATAAAAATCGTTATTCTGATCCAAATTGTGTGGTTCTAGTTTTTTACGATTATCCATTAAATATAAAACATTTCATTAGTAGGTCACATGATCCAATTCTTCCATTTGAAGGGTCATATGGTCCTCACAAACAAGACCAATGAATCTGTGAAGAAACTGGTCTATTCATGAAGATTGATTTACTGGGCTAAATATAGAAGACCAAATTCCATTATTTTCCACCACAGTTCGGCGGACAATGTATGGAGTCCAGGATAAAAATTTAAAGTCCTAATAATAAAACAATGGGGCTAAATGATCCATTTAAATCTATCCCACCATTCTGGAAGAGAAATAAAAGCAGTACACAAATATTGACATTTCTCCTAATGTGGTCATCCATTAGAGCTGAGTTTTGCAGTGTGAAAGAGGAGATATGGACAGAAAACTGTTTTGAAGAAATAATTTTTATTTTAGGGCATCTTCCTATTCCAAAAACCATTCACATTATGGTATTAGAAAAAGTCTGGATGGAAATGGACATATCAGAATTGTTTATTAAAATCGTTATAACCTTAGCTCCATAACTCCAATGGATGCGAAATTTTCACAGTCATCAAAGGACGTTTCTATCTACAACATTGATGAAGTAGATATTTCATGATTCGGCTGTATGAATGTACTAATCGGTGAGCCAAGTGGAGGGGTATTTCGGGAATGCAAAGAGTCTACCACCTTGGGCTATTAATACATCCCATCCTCTCCTTTAAAATAGGTTTGCATTTCAGGATAGAGGAGGATCAATAGGAATGACCAAGGCTCTGAAAAAGGACTGATAGGACATGCCAAACTCATGTTTTCACTTGAGATACCCTTCCTCCTCAATTTCATTTCATTTTATTTTGTGTTCTTCTTCATTTGAAATCCTGTTAGGGTTAGTTTTGTAATTCTTTTTTAATGAATGTTTCTTCTTAAATATCTCTTACACTCACCCACCTTCTGTAGTTTAATATTAATGATCTCAAAATATCCTTAACTATGTTAAAATACATTCTTTTATTTTTCTTCCTCATTCAATCTAAATTCAATATTTAACAATTTCATCATCGTTTGTCTGTGTGTTCAGCGCACTACTCTTACCTTGTATCTTTATTTTTCTTATCTTCCTAATTAATCACCAAACAAATATATTACCAGATTAATAACCTACTTAATGGCTGAGTAAATCTATCATTTGGGTGAGTTTTTATTTATGTATGTCAAGTGACTGAGATATTTTCCTTGATGAGTATTTGTTGAATTAACATTGTGTATGTTGGACATAAAATGTCATGGATTAATGACTTGTTTTGTTTAATGTGTGGTTTCCATGGATTATTGGAACCATGAATACACTAACATAAACATGATATGATCATGTTTTGAACCCTATGATAATTTAAGTCTTGTATTAAAGCCTTAACATTTGGGAATTCAAATCATTGTCAACTTTTGACATGGGTGTTAATTTAAATTCATTATAATGAAAAGATCAAGGATATCACAAGCTTAACTAACCTAATGATGAACTCACCCCAATCATTATCAATTTTTTAAATCAATCATAATAAATTATTCATTTCAATAAAGATATGAAAAAAACACCCCCAATCAGAATACAATTAACTAAAAACAAACAACTATTTCAATGTATCATCGTTGAGGATTCGACCCGAGTGTTGCTACACACATCACCATAGAACCAGAACCTTGACCGGTCGATAGGAAACAATCGGCCGCGTGTTTCAAATGGAACCGTTTCCAGGGATATTTGTTTAATTATTCATTAGTTTCTGGTTATTTAATGAAAAAAATCGAAAAAAACAAAATTTTAAATAAAAATTGAAAAAAACACAAAGAAATACCCGTCTTCTCATAAAAATCATTAACGGAAAACAAACAATAAAAAACACATCTTCCTCTGTCTTCCAAAATCTCTCTTAAATTACCCATTTCCTCCCAATCAATCCCATAGATTTAATTGACCCTGAAATTGAGAAAATACATTGCCAAATTAGCAGGAACATTAGAGATAATCAAATAATTCATGAACCAGTTCTTATACATCCATTTGAATTAAAAATGGTCAGTCCTAGGAAACAAACCCTTTAAAAACTTGTTTCCCCTGATATGAATTACCAACCTCTTGGTATTATATAACCAAATATTGTGGCTAAATTCAAACTCAAATCAGGATTGATTCATCTTCTTCCTTATTTCCATGGGCAAGTCGGTGAGGATCCACATCTCCACCTTAAACAGTTCCAAGTGGTGTGCTCTACCATGAATCCTCAAGGGGTTTCTGAGGAACAAATTGAACTCCGAGAATTCCCTTTTCCCTAGCTGACTCCACCAAATCATGGCTCTACTACCTTCCTCCTGGTTCCATGACCACATGGAATGACATGAAGCGACTCTTCTTAGAGAAATTATTTCCTGATTCTCATACAGCTTCAATCCAAAAGTAAATAAGTGGAATACATCAATTCCAATGTGAATAACTCCATGAGTATTGGGAGAGGTTCAAAAATCTTGTGGCAACCTGTCCACGCCATCAAATCCCTTACCAAATCTTGATCTAATACTTCTATGAGGGGTTATTGGCTATGGAGAGAAGTCTCATAGATGTCACATTTAGTGGTGCTCTTGTTGATAAAACTCCAGAATCATCAAGATATATCATAAGTAACATGTATGCAAACACACAACAATTCCATACTAGAGCACATGCTCAAGTAAAACAAGTACAAGCTAATCGATCAATTGAGCCCAAGAAGATGACCGAGTGGATGAGTGAACTTACAGGTCTTGTGCGACCACTAGTTGTGGCATCCAAAGCCCCAACCTCATCTTCTCCACAATCACTGTTTCCTGGAGCAGTCAAAAACTATGGAATCTGCAACATTCCATCTCATCCAACTGACACATGTCCACATCTTCTAGAGGATCAATCAGATTCATCTGGACCAATGGATCTCAAAGTAGCATATGCTCAGCATAACACCAACCCTCAACAATCAGGTGAGTTCTTTATAACCATCAACCAACATCACTCTGAGCCCTTATCTTCTTCCTATAACCAAGGAATGAGGTATGGTAATCCCGCCTCTCATCCCACTCAATTCCCTCCTAAAAACCAAAACCAGTTTCCATATGGTCAAGTTGTTGGTAACATCCAACAACCTTACACTATTGTTCCTCAACCTAAAAGAATCAATCCTCCTCCATGATTCCACTGTCCTAGTGAGCCTTCCCAATTCCCAAACCAATATAATCGATTTCCCAAGAACAAAAATCAAGGTAATCCCAATCTTGGACATGCCTCTTCTTCCAATCAACCTTGGGAAAGAAATGTTGAAGATCATTCCCCCTTCACCTGTTCTAGTCTTAAAAACATTGAAACCCAAATTGGTCAACTTGCACCCCATTTTAGTTAGCATAACCATCCAGTTCTTCAAAACTCCCAACTCAACCATTACCAAACAACAATTGTAATGTAAGTTCTATTGTACTTAGATCGGGAAAGAAAATTTCTATGCCTCATGATAAGTCCTCCAACCTTACTTTGAATGATGACATAGAAAATGAAAAGAAAAAAAATATAAAAAGAATCTGAATTCATTCAATCACCTCTTACTATTCCACTTAGGAATCCAATTTTTTTTCCATAAGCTGTCTCTAACACAAAGAAGTCATTTGAACCTAATCCTAAATTGCTCGACATGTTTAGGCGTTTTGAAGTCAACATTCCTCTCTTAGATTTCGTAAAACTAATACCTATGTATGCAAAGTTTCTTAAGGAATTGTTCACCCATAAGAGGAAACTTATGACCTTAGAAAATTTTTCAACCCAAAAGACAATACCCATTAAGTGCAATGATCCAGGGACCTTTACAGTTCCATGGCAAATTAGAAGTTCTATTATTGATGATGCACTCATAGACCTAGGAGCCTCAATTAATTCATGAATAAATCCATATTATCAAACCTTGGTCTAGGTCCATTTCACCCAATGGGTGTTGTCATTTAGTTATCCAATAAAAGCACAACTCGTCCTGAGTGAATAATTGAGGATGTCCTTGCTCATGTCAGTGATCATATCTTCCCTGCTGATTTCTATATCCTTGAAATGGAAGGTGAGACAAACTCTTATCGATCTACCCTAATTCTAGGAAGACCATTCCTAATGACAATGAGAACCATGATTGATGTCCATTAAGGTATCTTATCCATGGAATTTGGTGACCAACTTGTCATGTTCAATACTTTCCAAGACATGTTATACCCATCTGAGGATCACTCTGCACTTTCAATCCATTAATCTAAGGATACTTGTGAGAGTCAATTAATCATCATTCCATCATGTTATTCATGTTAAAATGACAAAGGATATTGTGAAATTTTCAATATGATTAACCAAGTCATAAATGGTGAAGTTGATGTGGACATCTAATTCATAGACTCTTTTAATCTAGAGGAACTTGAAATCTCTATTGAATATCACATTAACTATGATCTCTAATGCTCCACCTTGGACAGTAATAAAGAAAATGAATCTGAACCAACTGAAGTCCCTTCCCCCATTCCTGAGTTGTCTAATCCACAAATGAAATATTAGACTAATCTGAATCCACTTCCTGAAAACCTAAAATATGCATTCCTTTTCCATGATCACTCTTATCCTGTCATTATCTCATCTTCAATTACTGAAACTGAGTCCAAACTTGTTCGGGTGTTAGAGGAAAACAAAAAGGCCTTATGGTGGACCCAAGATGACATACCAGGAATCAACCCAGCTCTTTAAATGCATCACATCCATCTCGAGGAATCATCCAAACCAATTAGACCACCACAATGAAGACACAATCCCCTCATACTTGAGATAGTTTGGGAATGGATTACCAAAATTATTCAAGGTGGAATTATTTACCCAATTTCTAATAGTGAATGGGTTAGTCCAATTCATGTTATACATAAGAAGGGTGGGATAACTATTGTCACAAATGAACATGGAGAGGTTGTCACAACTTGAGTGAAAAAAAATTGTGTGTGCATTGAATATAGGAAATTGAATTTTGAAAAAAATAAAAGATCACTAAACTCTTATATTCCTTGATCAAATGCTAGAAAGATTATCCAGAATGTCACACTATTGCTTTCTTGATAGATACACTAGCTATTTCCAAATCCCAATAGCACCTCTGGACCAAGAAAAGACTACTTTCACATTCCCCTTTGGGACATATTCATATAGGAGAATGCCTTATGGTTTTTGCAATGATCCTGCAACATTCCAGAGCTGTATGATGAGTATCTTTTATGAATTAATTGAACACTGCATGGAAGTCTTCATGGATAACTTTACCATTTATGATGAGTTATTTGAATCATGCTTGAATTCACTCTCTCCGGTCCTTCAAAAGTGTGTCATCTGTAACCTTGTCTTAAATTTTGAAAAATGTCACATCATAGTTTCAAATGGGATTTTTCTAGGGAACATAGTTTCAAAAGATGGTATTAAAGTTAATCCTGAAAAAATTGAAGTGATCCAATCACTTCTTGAACCCACTTTTGTTTGAGAAATTCGTTCATTCCTCGGTCATGCCGGTTTCTATCAGAGATTCATCCAACACATCAGTAGGATTTACCTCCCACTAACTCAGTTACTCCAAAATGATGTCACTTTTCATTTCAATGAGTTTTTCAAGAGATCCTCCCTTGAACTCAAAACTGATTTTACATCTGACCTGATAATCCAACCCCCTGATTGGTCATTACCCTTTGAATTGACGTGTTATGCTTCTGATAGAGTTTTTGGTTTTCTTCTTGGTCTAAGAAGAGAAAATATTCCTCTTTTAATCTATTATGCCTCAAAAAATGGGATGAGACTCAATCTCGCTACACTTTCACTAAAAATGAACTTTTAGCATTGGTTTTTTCCTTAGATAAATTTCGGCCCTATTTCTTAGATTCCAAATTCATCAACTTCACAGGCCATTCTGCTATAATTTTCTTACTCAAGAAAAGTGATTCCAAACCGAGGCTAATAAGATGGATCCTAATACGCCAAGAGTTTGATCTTGAAATAAAAGATAGACCAGGAAAAGAAAATCATGTCGCTGATCACTTGAGTAGAACTTCTAATTATGTTCATTTTGAAATCATCTATCATGAATTCCCCACTTAGAACCTTTCATCTCTCACTCCAAAGTTACCATGGTATTCCCCAATTGTAAATTACATGGTTTCTGGTGTTTTTCCTGAATTTTTTTTAAAAGAACAAAAAATTAAGTTTAATAGTGATTAATAAAACTTTTTTTGGGGACGAAAATAAACTATGGAAAACTGGGGAAGATATGTTAATTAGGGGATGTGTTGATGAAGATGAACATTCCTCTATCTTAGAATTCTGTCGCACAATTCCTGATGGTGTCCACTTTAGACCACAAAGGACCTACCGAAAGGTCCTAGACTCTAGATTCTTATAGCCTTCACATTTCATGAACTCACATGAGTTCTATAAATCATGTACCACTTTCCAAAAGTTTGGCACAATTTCCAATAGAAACGAAATGTCCCAACAACCTTTAATTTTTTGTGAGATTTTTTATATTTGGGGCTTCGATTTCATGGGACCATTCCCCCCTTCCAATGTATTTTCATAAATTCTTCTTTTGATTGATTATGATTATAGGTGGTTTGAGGCCAAACCCACTATAAAGGATGATACACAAACTATTAGTGAGTTCCTAAAAACCCACATCATCCACATATTTGGCACACCACGTTCCTTGATCATTAAATTAGGAACACATTTTTGTAATAAAACCATGTAATAACTTTTGAAAAGGAATGGGGTTGTACATAAAACTCAAACTTCATATCACCCCCAAACAAATGGCATGGATGATATTTCTAATAGAGAAGTGAAAAGAGTGATTGAGAGATTAGTAAAACCAACCAGAAAACACTGGCCAAATAGACTTGGTGATGCACTTTGGGCTTATCGAACTGCCTATAAAACTCCCATTGAGATATCTCCTTTTAGGATAGTTTTTGGTAAAGCATGTCATTTTCTAGTTGAAATCTAACAAAAGTCATTTTGGGTAGTGCAAACATGTAATTTTGATCTTGAAAAATCTGGTGAAGAAATATTTTTGCAATTGGCTGAATTGGAGGAGCATCGAATTGAATCATATGAGAATTCCACTCTATACAAAGAAAAGGATATGGTACTCCATGATAAACACATCTTGATAAAGGCATTCGATGAAGGTGAAAAGTTATTGCTTTTCAACTCTCAATTTCGTCTTCACCTAGGTATTCTTAATTCCCGTTGGGACGTTCCTTTTGTTATTATTAATGTTTACCCGTTTGGTGGAGTTCATGTCCAAGACCCCTCTTCCAAAATGACATTCACTGTTAATAAACATCATTTAAAGAATCACCATGAGAGGAATCACAATCCTGGATCAACATAGACTTCCATTGGATCCCCATATTCTATAGTCGACCCACCACAAGATGGAGATGGCAACCCACCAAATCCAAACCAGGGGGAAACTCTTTACCTTTAACTCTCTCTAGCAATCTTCATCCCTCTACCTCTTTCTTCTTCCTCCTATGTATTTAATTTTTTTTACAAATTTCCTTTTCAAAAACCATATTTTTCTCTTTCTATTTTTTGTGAGTGTGTCATTGTTAGAAACAAAAAAAAATTCATAACAAAAAAATTCATGAGTCATTCATACTCACCATTGATTTTTTAAAAATTGTCCAACCTTTTTGGGGAGTCAACATTCATGTTTTCATCTCAAAAAGTTTGTATTTTCATCGTGGCTTTGGATAAAGAATAGTGTTTCAATACCAATAAATTTTGAATTCTCAATTTTTGATTTGGTAAATGATTTTTCCCAACCTTGGGAACCAACATTAGCTTTCATGAAAAGGCCACCTCTAGACATATTTTCAAAATATGTGTTCTCACCCCCATTTTTGAGTCTTGGTTTTGTGGACCGTCGAGCTGAATTTCCTACCTTAGTGTGCATTAATATGATAGAGGTATTTTTCTGAACCACATGAGACTTATAATATCCAAATATCCTCCCATTAACCATACATTAATCCACTATTTGAAATCCCCTTCGAACATATGAAAAACTTTTCCTTGATATCCACATTACAAGCCCAATACCTTTTCCCACCAAATATCATCATGGAATTTCATTGCATTTTTTTTGAAATTTAAGTGTGGGGGGAATGGATTTCATTGTTTGGGTGCCCTATTATTTATTTTCAACGAGTTGTCATCTGCTTGAGGGAAATCGTCCATTCCAGTGTGAGGGGAGAGGTTGTCATTTATTGTGTTTTGGGGAATGTAATGTACTTTCATTTATGTAATTTTTTAAATGTTATTGATAAGTGTTCAAAAAAATTTCAAAATTGATGAACAAAATGAAAAAATGGGTTGTGTCTTGGGTCGGTCAAAAATTACTCTTCCTCAACCATTGATCTTGTTATTACAATTACAATTACTGTCATGAGGAGATCAAACATGGGTTTGGATATGAGTGTGAGATCTTTTTCATGGTAAACTTTCGAAAATACAAAGAAAAAAAAAGAAAAAAAGAACAGTTGCATTATATTTTTATTGGGAGATGTTTTCTGGTTTGTAAATATATCAACATTTCATACCCTTTAAATTTTATTCCACTATCGTGTCTTTCTTCACACAATCATTACCCTGTAAATATGTGTTTTCATTTCCTTCAATGTTTTATTTCAAAAAAATGTGCATTGTTTTTTCTATGTTGTTGTTTTAACCTTCTTCTTCTATCTCCTGGAATTATATTCCTACAGTCCCATAACAATAGAAATACCCTTTAAAAGTCCCTTTTATTATTGTGAACATTGGATAGGGATTGTAATATGAGAGCTCTTTCAAACTCTACGATTTTTTTATTTTGGTTGGTGAAAGAGTGAATATCCTCAAATGAATTTTATCATCTTGAGAGGTGTGAGTTTTGAGTGTCCACATTTTCCATTTCTAAATTTGAACATGAAAAAAATGAATTAGTTTTGGAACATTGTTTCTGTAACAAATTGTTTCGGAATTCAAAATGGATAGGTGAAATAGTCTATACCTCCCTTCATTAGAGAAAAAAAAAATTTAATATTTGTTGGTGAGTGAAAATGATTTTGTCATGTTTTTATATTTTTTGCACATGAGGACATGCACAAAACTATGTGTGGTGGATTTGATGTTATTAATATTTTCAATACTTATTATATACTCCCTTTATTTATTTTATATGAAATGTGCATAATTTGTGTGAAATATTAATGTTTTACTATAAAGTATAATTTTTGAGCATTTTTAGAAGTAGTCCAATTGAGTCAGTTTACTATTTTAGTGATAACTATCACTATACTGAACAAACCTGTTTGGATGTTATTTTTTAGGATTCTAATTTAAATATAAAACATTTTTTTAGAAGGTACCATGAGCCAATTATATCATTTTAAGGGTCATATGGTCCTCAAAAACAAGACTAAAGAATCTATAATGAAACTGAACAATTCATTAAGATTGATTTAATGGGCTAAATACAGAGATCCAAATTCCATTATTCTCAACCATAGTTTGGGGGACATTATAAGTAGTCTAGGATTAAAATTTCAAGGCCTAATAATAAGAAAATGGGCCCAAATGATGCATTGAAATCCAGCCCACCATTCTGGCCGAGAAATAAGAAATGAACCAAAATATTGACATTTCCCCAGATGGGCAGATCCATTCGAGCTGAGATTTTGTAGAGGGGAAGAGGAGATACGTCCAGGCAACTCTATTGAAGAAATTATTTTTATTTGAGGTAATATTATTATTCCAAAACTCATTGACATTATGGTCTTTGAAATCTTCTGGATTGAAAGGGACATAACAAAATTGTTTAGTAAAACCGCCATAACATTTGATCCATAAGTTCAATGGATGCTAACTCTTCATAGTCGGCAGAGAACTTTTATATCTAAAACTTTTAATAAGGCTATATTTCATAATTTGGCTGTATAAATGTCCCAATAGATGAGCCAAGTGGTGGGGTAATTCTGAAACTCAAACAGTCCACAACCTTGGGCTATTAATACATCCCCTCCTCTCCTTTCAAAGGGGTTGGCATTTCAGAATAGAAGAGGATCAATTGGAATGGCCACAGCTCACCCAAAGTCCGGGGAGGACATTCCAAACTCATGTTTTCACTTGAGATTACCTTCCTTCACTCTTTCATTTCACTTACATTTGTGTTCTTCTTCATTTGAAATCTTGTAAGTGTTTGTTTTGTAATTCTGTTTTAATGAATGTTTCTTCTTCAATATCTCTTACTCTAACCCACATTCTATATTTAAATATTAATGTTCATAAAATATCCTAAACCAAGTTAAAACCCATTCTCTTATTTTTCTTCCTCATCCAATCTAAATACTATATTTAACAATTTCTTCATCGTTTGTGTGTGTGTTCGGCACACTACTCTTATCTTGTCCCTTTATTTTTATTCTCTTTATAATTAATCACCATAAAAATATATTACATGATTAATAACCATCTTAATGGTTTTTTAAATCTCTCAGTGGGTTGAGTGTTAATTTAGTTATGTTAAGCGATTGAGAGGTTTTTCTCGATGAGTATTTGTTGAATTAACAATGTGGATGTTGGACTTAGATTGTCATGGATTAATGACTTGTTTTGTTTAATGTGGGGTTTCCATGGATTATTAGGACCATATATATACACATCCAAAAACAAGATATAATCAATATTAGAACCCTATGTTATGATAAGGCTTGTATTAAATCCTTATCACTTGGGAATTCAAAATCAACGTCAACTTGTGACATGGGACTGATTTAAATTAAATATAAAGAAAAGCTCAAAGATATCACATGCTTAACTAACCTAATGATGAACTCACCCCAATAATTATCAATTTTTTAAATAAATCATAATAAATTAGTAATTTCAATTATTCTCTGCAAATAAAACCCCCAATCGGAATATAATCAACTAAAAATGAACGACTATTTCAAAGTATCATCGCCGAGGATTCGACCCGAGTGCTGCTATAAACATTGGCAGAGCACCAAAACCTTGTCAGGTCGTTAGGGGACAATCGTTCATGCATTTCAAAAATAATATTATGAAAAGATTTTAGGGGTTAGAGAAGTAAAATAAAAGAAAACAATTTAAGAGAAACAGTTACATTTAATTTAGGTAACTCCCTTTGGATTGAACTAAAGGACTTCTTGAAGTGCCTTCTATCTAAGGTAAAGATTATAAGAAGAGGAGAGGGATGTAGGTAGACTAATTGGGTAGAGTTTAGATGCATAAAATGGCTTGAGAGATGTGTGTAATTAGATAGAAATGGTCTCCTTTTATAAGTGGGAGAAGGGGCTCTTTAGGAAAGTTTTAACATATTATTTTATAATATAAGTATTTTAAGTTTCTAATGGTCCAAAATTCATTAGAGTCGAAGATAAGATGACTCATGGTCGAATGAAAATCATCCAATCAGAATTGGACATGTTTTGGATAATATTTTAATCATTATAATCTTATTTATTTAAATTATTTATTAATGAGGTAAATACTACATCATTATTATCTCATGAAAAATTTAATTTATTCGATGTAGAAAATTTATTAAAAAAATACTATCATGTAGGAAATATTTTTATATTTTCAATAAATATTTATGGAAAAAATATAATTTATATAACCCCTTCTAAAAATTAATTTACTAAAAGAGATTTTCTTTTATCATATTTTCCATTCCTTTAAGTAAATTACTCTAAATTGTCACTATCACTCCCAAGTGGCTCAATGGGGTCCCAAGATCGACCCAAAGATTCCCATGGTCGTAAATGACTCAACCAATAAAGTTTGGAAAAGTGTTATGGTAATTTTGAATCATTATAATATTGTTCAAACCTTGAATAACCCTATTTACTTTTGACTGCGGTAAATACAAGTCAAAAGATACTATTGACAAAAAATTATTTTCATCTTATTGATCCAAATTATACTTCTTGATAACAAAAATGTATGTCAGAATTTCTAAAATCAATTTACAGATGTGGTAAAATTTTATTTAAATGAAAATGTCAGTTTTTTAACCACCACTAAGTGGTTTCACTATTCATCAAAAATTGATGTTTTTCAGGAAAATACCAAAAATTCAGCCTAAGCTATATATGATATTCTGAATTCAAAAATGATGTCTATTTTTACAAATTCAAAACATAGAAGTGACATTAATTAATTTTAAAATTTATTCCCGTTATCAAAACACATTGCGTGTTTTTATGAAACAATAACAATCAAAAGTTTGATACTTTTTTAAATCCAATTTCAAAGTGAAATTAATTCCAATAACAAAAATTAGACTATATGGTAAAAATATATTTTTATTAAACTTTAAAACCAACTAAAGAGATACTATAACCATATAAATAAATTATATGAAAAGGAACTTTAGAATTAAAATGCAATATTTTTCAATATTCATTAAAAATTGAACTTTATCAAAATAATACCAAAAAAATACCAAAAGTAAAATTTGATTCCCCCATTCTAAAGAACGATTTTATTTGGTCAATTAAAATGTATTAAAGTGAACAAAACTATATTTATAGAGGGTTTTCCATTAAAAAGCAATAAATCGGCCTTTTAATGTAAATTATGCAAAAAATTAGATTCATTCTTGTTTTAAGCCTCTATCATTTTATTGGATAATTTAAATACATTTAACAAACAGATATGATCATATTGTAGTTAGTTTCATTCATTCCCGCCAATACAACAACTAGATTTATCTACCATTTAAAATAATAATATTTTATTATTAGCGTGCAACGTAAGATTCCAAAGAAACCTGTTGTTGTCTATCAGGTACTCTATCAAACATAGAAACCCCTTTAAAGAAAAATTAATATTTTACTCACAAATATTAATAAATATGAAATATGTCTTATTCTTCATTTACCTGCGTTGATACAATAAAATTATATAACATTAAACTACTATAAATATTTTATACACACAGAGTCATCCATTTCAACCATAGAACATATAATGAAAAATAGAGAATAATATCATGTTCTCTGTATTTATCATTAACTAGAGTTAGTTTATTCATGAAACTATGATCTACATAATTATTCCCAAACTAATTTCTAATTATACATGTCTAGATAAATTTTTATTAATTATTTTAACTATATGGATAAAATCATGTAATGGGAGAGTATTTCTGAAATATCCGAAGACTTTTTAATATATAACAGCTTCATAAAGGCAGTTTGAAAATTTTATAAAAAGGGGTGACATAATGAAGATCAACAAACTCATGGAATAGATTATTATTGTAGTGTATTTGGTGATTTCTATTCCTCTAATAACTAGGATCCCTATATGTTTAATCAACATCCATTTGAAAATTATTTTGATCTATATATTTTTTTTAGAAAATATTCGAACATATATACCATGAAGAGTGTATTTTTATGTTTTGTAAAGTATCAATTTCCCAATTCTAACCCACCTAAGTTCTCTATTGGAAATTTCCTAGGAAAATAATTTTTATTATAGGTCATTACTCCATAGTTCTTAGATATCAATGATTGATATCCAAATATATTCTTTCAAATGGATATATTGTATAATAAAAGTGAAGATATGTCAAAAACTATATATCCATATTTAATTGTAAATATAATGGTTGTTGAAAGGAATGTGTGATCATATGTTTGGATAAAATTTGTCTAAAGGATTATTAAATTTTTTTTAGGCCATATAAAATTATAGAATCATAATCATAGATAGGGGATGATAATAGAAATGTGTGATGTGAAATAAATACTAAGGATATGTATGTTATTATATGTGGACAAGGATCATATGATTGTAGTTATGTTGTCAATGCCAAAATACGATGATATATGGGATACAATATTTATTTCTTATGAAGGTAAATAATATTTGGGAGGCCCAATTTATAATATTTATAAGAAAAAATATTTTCTTTGAAAAAGATGGATGTTTAGAGTATCATCTATCTTAATTGAACATATTCTAATGTGCATAAGGATATATATTAATTTTGAGATCTCATTTATGGGTCAAAAAAACTTAAATTTTTTCATAATTATACCACAATGATGAATTGGAACTCATCAGTCATTATAAAATATATAGAGATCAAATTTTTTAAAAAAAAATTAATATTGGAACTCTTATGTGGTTTGAGGAAGAAATAATAGATCAATCGAGAGAAGATAAATTAGTTAAGAAATTAAATTATTCTTTCAAGGGTCATTCTTCTATGTATAAAAAGATGAACAAGTATATATAAAACTATAAATAATCTAAAAAAATAAGATTCTATAAGATATTTGGTATAAAATGATGAGCATTATCAGATTTCAATAATGATCAGAATGATCTATATTAAGAGAAGAGGATTTAGAATACTCATCAATAGATGCATGAAAAATGATAGAAACACTAAGGGATAGAAATTTAGCAGATGAAAAATTCATAGACACATCATGTCGTAATAATATAAACTACATTAAAACAAAATACATGATTAAATGATTCTAAATATGGTCATGAATGTAATAAAATCTAGGAAATCCACATAAATTACCTCAAAAAACAACACTGATAATAAATCATCATAATCAAAATATGATGTATATAATATTAATCCCAAAATGTTTTTTATATAAAATTAAAATATGTATTATAAATATTATTTGTCTAATCATATGTTTGAGTCACAAATGAAAACTTCACATATGTTGAATTTAATGAAAACAATTTTGTGTTCGAAGATAAAAGTGAAATGATTAAAAACAAAATTTACGGCCTTTAAAGCTTACATAATAAATGTAAGAACCCAGTTCTTATTTTTGAGGTACGAGTTTTTTATTTTCTCTTTTCCTTACGTTTTTTTGAGAAAATAAGAAAAATGTGGAAAATCCTAAATTTTGGGACTACACGCCGTGTACTTTTCCACAGGTCGTGTACATTTGGCCATGTGGGAAGAGTACACAGGGTGTGTATCCATGTCTACATCAAAGGGTCTAAAGACCGACTACACACCGTGTAGTGGTCCCTTACATGCTGTGTAGTCAGTTGGTAGGAGAATAGTATGGTGGTGGCCAGCTATGTGACTGATCACGCCATGTACCAACGAAGACAAGCCGTGTAGTCATGTCGGAAGATGAAAAGTGCCACGCTTGCAGGAAACCACCAAAGGAACAGTTAAAAATGGGATGTACACACCATGTACTTGGATATAGATACCTTCTACTTTGTTTTTTCCGCATGAAATGGGCAGTAGCGTCCCCTGTTCACATGGAAGGCTTAGAACTGGAGGAAAGGGCAAGAGAGGGGGCCAGAGCTTTAGAGATCCGTCGAGCGCACTTCAGGAATCCTTTTTCTCCACCGTCGATCTCCCTGGAACTGCATGGGGGAGATATCCCTTATCCTGGTTTAGTTATTACCAATTCTTCCTCTACGGGATGTTATTTGGGATTGAACTAGATTTCTTTTACCTCAGATCTGTGACGTTCTTGGATGTTTTAGAAGGAATCGTTTGGGTAGATCGATCACTGGTGATCGAGGTAGGTGGCATGGTGTTTATTTTCCAACTATCATGTGTTTTTGTGTGTGTTTGAGCTACGATCCCATATTTGGGGTTTCCTGTGGCTGAGGCCGTGGCTATATTAAATACCTAGAATTGTATAGTTTATTTAAATGTGATAATAAATGCTGTTTGGGATCGCTGCTTGGATCCAGAACCACCCTGGCGGTGATTTCCTCTATTTAGCCGTTTAGTCGGATACCCGAGGGTATGCCATTGTAATAATGTTTACTGAATTTTCTTGGGATGAATTTCATCTGTTTTTTCTTGTTTTTATGTTGGGATTGGTCCGGCTACTTTCTTATCCTAAGGGAAGTGCCTTACATAACCTATGGGAATTTTTTTCTTAAGCCAGAGGGTAGTGGTTATTTCGGACAAAGGGAATCTTCTTCATACCTTTGGTTGATAGACTCTGGGCCTGAGGGCGACACTCTGTACACCTGAGGGCAATATCTGTTATGCATGAGGGCAAGATTCAGATTACCCGAGGGTAAAGTATTATGTGTCTGAGGAAACTAATAGTTTACATAGAAATTCACTGTGGAGGTTTCTTAAATAATAAATAATGAAGTGAATGTTAAAATGGAAATAACTGGTAAAGTTAGTTAATTTTGATTACTGATTAATTTATTGCATTTTACTACGACACGCTGTTGTTGAATGTTTACACACAGTTGGGAATGAGCCTTTACTGGGTGCCTAATGGAATTAATTTCTCAGACCCTATTTGGGTTATTCTTTTTAGCCCAAACTGATTACGTTTCTACAGGTGTAGATAATGGAAAGGGTCCCTATACAGGTACTTGATTGATGCTGAGGAGTAGGGGAGCATGAGACCGGGCTTTGGATCGTGATGCTACCGGTTTCTTTGTTGTGATTTGGTGTGCTATGTATTGTATGGAACTACTATGTAACATGTTTTTGGTATTTTATTAGAATTTTAGACATGTTGCATCATATATATATATATATCTAGCTAGTTATCCTTTACTGTAGTTTTTATATTAAATTTTTATGGTTTATTACTTCTGCTATTGTTGTATGCTTTTTATTTTATTCTACTATGCTATACTTCGACAAATGAGGGCATAGTTTCCCCACTATTAGACCTGGGCCCTCGCTGCTAGTTGACAACCTCTGGCGTTTGGGGAAATGTGCTTGAGGTCACGTGGCGAACCGGGTTTGGGGCACCCGTTGAGTGGCCCCTGGAATCGGGATGCTAGAAAGTAGTATCAGAGGGGTTCTTTTCGTTGACATATTGTTTGTAGCCTTAGTCATGGATGGGATGAAAATAGTTGTTGGTGAAAAGATGTGCCCGGGCGTAGCTAACCCATGTACAAGGAAAATCCAATTTACCTTGTATTATAATTTTTCTGATTTTTCAATTTCCAGTTGATTTTATTTTCATCATTGGGTGACACACTTGTGATTATGCTGTTCTATTTTATCTATGGGTTCTATTTGAAACCCGATGAGATGAGGGTATTCCATCTCATGCATCATTTAGGCACATGCTAGAAATCACATTCCATGCACAATTACTTTCCACGTAGGTGCATTAGGAATTGCATGTTGTTGTGATA
The DNA here is from genome assembly GCA_963277665.1 of Viscum album. Taxonomy (NCBI): domain Eukaryota; kingdom Viridiplantae; phylum Streptophyta; class Magnoliopsida; order Santalales; family Viscaceae; genus Viscum; species Viscum album. The sequence continues at coordinate 938,608,395 of OY728143.1, read as the reverse complement.
GTTGTTGTGCTAGAAAAGCATGCTGCTATGATAGCTACATGATAAATACCTGCTATGTGATAGGGTATTTTTGTATTAACCGGTTTATAGAATGGACGCCAGACATTGATTTTTGGGGAGTATGGTCCCCCATTTACCGGAATTTGGTGGATCATTGATAGTTTATTTTGTTATAACACAGATAAGATGTAAAACAATGATTCGTGGGGAGTATGGGCCCTCACTGATCATAATTTAAAACTAAGGTGTTGTTTTATGGTATTTTATGGGTTCTTAGGAATTTTCTGAGGCATACATTCTGGAAAACCATGTATACACGCCGTGTAGTACTTTAGACATGTCGTGTATGTTCTTCTATTTGGGAATAAAAGAAAACATTCAGAGTACATGTCGTGTACCCTAAGTACACTACGTGTAGTCTCTTCCCATGTCAATGACCATGTGGGCATGGAATGGGGGAAGGGAAATGATTAGGGTGAACACACTGTGTACCTTATGTATACTCCATGTAGTATTGACCCGGAGTCCACCCATGTAACTAAAAACACGGAAGGAGGAGACCTTAAGACATACACGTCGTGTCAATGATGAACACGCCATGTAGTGTGACTGGGGGACTCGGTCCTGTAACTATCAAAATGGGTCGGTGTCACCTCTCATTGAACACGCCGTGTACCTATGGGACATGCCATATAGTCTTGTTTGAGGACAGACCGTGTGGAGTTAGCCGAGTGGCTGAAAAAAATGGGGTAGTGTACACATTGTGTTTCGGTTTCACATGTCGAGTAGTGTCAAGTCGAGTAGTCAGCCATGTCACTAGCGATGCGGGTAGTTAGAAAATTACACCATACACTCCGTCTAGATGATATACAGGCTGTGTAGTTTTTTTCAATGGGAGCTATGTGGTTCAGCCGTTTAGAAGGACCCGTGTAGGGGAAGGGAAGTCAAGTACACGTCGTGTAGTCAATATACACTCGGTGTAGTCTTGTTTTTCAAATTATGAATGCATTATTCCTCCTGTTTCCTTTTTGGGTTTCTTCATTTTCGGTCTTGAATAATCTTATTCTAAGGCGTACATTTGACCTTATACGGTCATGCCGCTGAGACGACCGCACTTTGTTCACCAGGAGATCGACAACGAGTATACTTCAGAGATACTGGGACATGGGATACCAGTGGATCCTCCAGCAACTCCAGATGTGGTGACTACTGTTACACCAGAAACTGGCGCAGAGGCACAGTTCTGTGAAGGATTTATGAAGTTCATGCAGACCATTCAGGGAGCACTGCAGGCTCCCGCATCTATGGATGAGATGACCCATATCTTCTAGCTGCTGTAAATACTTACATTTTTAGGGGATGGTGGACCACAGGCTATGGATTCATGGCTTGGATCGATGCAGACTATTTTCAAGCATCTAAAGATTCTTCTAGGGTGGATGTTCAAGCTCACGATGTACATTCTATGTGATTCTGCCATGAGGTGGTGGGATGTTACCACCTAGAGAGAGCATCACAGAGACATGGAGTGGGAAGATTTTCAGGGAGTCTTCTATGAATTCTTCTTTCTAGATATGCTGTTGGATGATAGAGCTCGAGAGTTCATGAATTTGTAGAAGGGAACTATGTCACTGATGGATTGTTCTCCTCACTTTATCGAGCTTCAGTGTTTTGCAGCAGTTCTGGTTGGTGATGAGACGTTGAGGGCCAGGCTCTTTGAGAATGGTCTTCAGTATGACATCTGAGAGCTGGTGAATCTTTCCAGGTTTCCTTTATTATATTCTATTGTTAATCAAGCACTGATTATGGATAATATCCTATAGGAAGCTAGTGGTGTGGTCCAGGGCGGTTCAACACCAGTTTCTTGTACTATTTCTACTAGTAAGAGGAAGAGACAGATGGACTTCTCTCAGGGTGGAAGTACTAGAATGAAGAATGCTTTAGGTGGCCAGTTCAAGTGCTACCAGAGTTGTAGGGAAGGGCACAAGAGACCTCAGTGTCCCCGTGACCCTGTGGACTGTCGATCATGCGGCAAGATGGGTCATCTGCAGCGCTTTTGCATGGTGTTTCTACCAGTGGCTAGTGAGAAGGGTAATGTGCAGACTCCGCGAGCGGGAGTTGGACCTGTAGCTTCTTACCAGTCAGGGAACTGGAATATGTCAGGGCATTCAGGTCGAGATGGTGGTCATGGACGTGGTAGCCAGACAATAGTTTCTTAGATGCAGCAAGGTGGCACAACTCAGGGTATCCAGGTTGTGTCATAGGGCCACGACACTGGGCAGGCATATGCAGTGCAACAGACCCAGCAGGAATAGGATCCCTGACCTTCTACAGTCATAGGAACTATTCTAGTAGCTTCTATTTTATCTTCAGTGCTTTTCAATATGGGTGCAACACATAGTTTCATATCTATTCTTGTTGTGGAGTGCCTTGGGATCTGTGATTCTACTTCTTCTGATATCATGACGATAGACACTCTGTTGGGGACTATAACAACTGGTGTGTGTCATTGCAAGGAGTGCCCCCTTGAGGTTGGTGGGTGTCACTTCTTTTGGGACCTCTATTTCATAAAGATGACAGCTTGTGATGTCATTCTCAGGATAAACTGGTTGGTTCCATTTCAATCCTTATTAGACTGCTATCTTCACAGGGTATCTTTCATGTCACCAGAGGCTTGAGAGCTTCTATACAATGGTGAATGGGATGTTCAAGTGAGTCGAGCGGTACATGAGCATCGTGGGAGAGGTGGTATCACAACCCATATTTCTGACTTATATCTGGATGACCAGGGGACTTCTCCTTGGGGTTCTCTGGTCCATTTTGCGAAGAAGGAGGACGGTACCCTCAGACTCTATGTGGATTATTGGAAGTTAAACTGGTTGATGGTTAAGAACTGATATCCCTTTCCAAGGATTGATGATCATTTTGAACAAAATCATGGAGGAAAAGTGTTCTAGAAGGTTGAATTGATATCAGGATATCATCAGCTATGCGTTAGACCATCTGATATACCTCTCACAACATTTAGGAGCAGGTATGGTCTATATGAGTATACAGTTATGCCGTTCGGACTCATGAACGCGCTAGTAGTTTTCATGGATATGATGAATTGTGTGTTCTATCCTTATCTGGACACTTTTTTGGTAGTATTCGTTGACGATAACTTTGTGTACTCCCACACTCGACATGACCATGCCACTAATCTTGAGATTGTATTTAGTACATGAAGAGAGCATCAACTATATGCTAAGCTCTCAAAGTGCCACTTTTGGATGGTCCAAATTCACTTCCTGGGTCATATCATCTTAGAGTCAGGAGTTAATGTAGACCTAGAGAAGGTAAGAGCAGTAGTTTCCTTGGAGCAGCCCAAGAACATGTTTGAGATACAATGTTTATTGGAGCTGGCTGGATACTACAGACAATTTATTCATGACTTCTCTCACTTAGCAGCGCCGTTGATGAGTTTGACTAAGAAGGGTGTGATGTTAATTTGGTATGAAGCTTGCGAGATAGCCTTTCAGGACCTGAAGGAAAGGATGACATCAGCACCGATCCTGATACTCCCAGTGTAGGGGAAGAACTATACAGTTTACTGTGATGCATCAGGGATTGGGCAGGGAGCAGTGTTGATGCAAGGCGATCGAGTAGTTGTGTACGGGTCTCGGAAGTTGAGGCCACATGAGATGAATTACTCGATCCATGATCTCGAGTTGGCTGAAGTTGTGCTTGTGTTGTGCTATTGGAGAAATTATCTATTGGGAGATCATTTTGTGGTTTTTACTGACCACAAAAGTCTCAAGTATATATTTACTCAGCATGAACTGAATCTGAGGCAGCGAAGGTGGGTCGAATCCCTTCAATATTTAGATTTTGAACATTCCTATAAACCTGGTAAAGGTAATGCAGTAGATGATGCACTGAGCTGGAAGACTCAGATGCAGGCTGTGCAGGAATCCAGTGGCGAGTGGAAGCTAATGGCTTTGTTCTCTGAAATGCATTTGGAGGTGCACGACAGTCATGGGTAGACCTATCTTTCATCATTATCATTGACCTCTACCCTCTGGGATAGAGTGTGGATGAGACAACTATCTGATTCAAAAGGCCTAGTTCTACGAAAGTCGGTGGCAACTGAGGACCCTCCTCCTGGGTGGACGATATGCGATGATGAGGTAATGTGTTTCCATGAAAAAGTATGGGTTCCAGGGGATATACGCGAGGAGCTATTGCGGGAGTTTCATGCTTCAACTTGGCAGTTCATCTCGGGGTTTCCAAGATGTACCGAGACTTGAGACGACAGTACTGGTTTCCGGTTATGAAGAGAGATGTAGCTGGATTTGTGATGAGGTGTACCACCTATCAGTAGGTGTAGTCGGAGCATCAGAGTCTAGCTGGACTTTTATAGTAGTTACCTATCTCAGAGTGAAAATGGGATGATGTTGTGATGGATTTTGTGACCGTTTTACCGAGGTCACCTAGAGGAAATGATGTCATGTCGGTTTTTGTGGACAGACTCATGAAGGTAGCTCACCTCTTGCTGATCAATGAGACCTTCGGTGTTGACGAGATCAAGAAGTTGTATATCCGGGAGATCGTCTGTCTTCATGGTGTTCCACGTTATATCATTTCAGATAGGGATGCCCATTTTACGTCTCGTTTATAGTAGAGTTTTCAGAGGGCACTGGGTATACAGGTGCTTCTCAACACTGCTTGCCACCCTCAGACCGATTTTCAGTTAGAGAGTACGATACAAGTGCTTGAGGACATGCTGCGTGCATGCATCCTGGACTTTGGGGCATCTTGGGAGAAGCATAAACCGTAGTCAACTTTTCCTATAATAATAGTTTTCAGAAAACTATTGAGAAGGCACCGTATGAGGAATTATATGGTTGGTCATGCCGATCACCTTTGTGCTGGTTAGAGGTAGGTGAGGCAGATTTACTGGGACCACGTCTCGTGCAGGATATATCTGAGCAGGTCTAGTTGATTCAGAAGTGGATGTCTAACGCACAATCTGGTCAGAAATCATATGTTGATCGCCGCAGACGATCTTTAGAGTTCGGGGTCGGGGACCAGGTTTTCATGCGTGTTTCGCCGAGGTTGGGACATAGTTCGATCAGAAGATAGGGTAAACTTTCAACCAGGTATGTGGGGCCATTTGAGATTCTGGAGAGTGTTTTCCTGGTTGCCTATCAGTTGTAGTTACCACAGAGGTACCGAGCCATGCACGACATCCTCCATGTGTCTCAGTTGCACAACTATCGTTCAGACCCATCTCATGTTTTTCAACCCAAGGAGGTTGAGCTTCAGGTAGATGAGTCCTTTGAGGATCATCTGATTCGTATCATTAAAAGGAGCACGAAGGTTCTCCGAGGCCAGTCAGTTCCTCTCGTATGCGTGCTATATAATCATGGCCGAGTGCAGGAAGAAACCTAGGAGTTGGAGACCGACGTACGTGCTCAATGGCCATATTTGTTCACGGCTGTATCTTCACAACCTTTGGAAGGGCAATTTGGGGACAAATATTTTTAAGGGGAGATGTTTGTAAGAACCCGGTTCTTATTTTTGAGGTATGGGTTTATTCATTTCACTTTACCTTAAGTGTTATGAGAAAATAAGGAAAGTGGAAAAATCCTAAATTTAGGGACTATGCACCGTGTACATTTCCACACGTCGTGTACTTTTGGCTGTGTGGGAAGAGTACACAGGGTGTGTAGCTATGTCGGAAACAAAGTGTGTAAAGACTGACTACACACAGTGTAGTGGTCCTTTACATGAACTGTAGTTTGTCGGCAGGTGAATTGTAAGGTGATGGATAACTGTGCGAACGAACATGCCATGTACCCACAAAGACATGACATGTAGTCATGTTGGCAGATGAACAATGCCATGCTGGCAGGAAACCACCCAAGGAACAGTTAAAAAATGGGAAGTACACGTCGTGTACTTGCAAATACACGTCGTGTAATTTTTTTCTTCTCAAAAAATGGGCAGTAGCCTCCCCTATTCACATGGAAGGCTTAGAATAATAGGAAGGAGCAGGAGAAGAGGCCAGAGCTTTGGAGATCTACCGAGCGCACATCCGGAATCCATTTTTTGCACCGCCGATCTCCCTGGAACCACACGGGTGAGTTCTCCCTTCTTGTGGTTTAGTTCTTACCAATTCTTCTTCAAAGGGATGTTATTTGGGTTTGAACGAGTTTTCTTTTACCATATATATACAATGTTCGTGGATGTTTCATAAGGCGTCGTTCGGGTATATAGATCACGGGTGATCAAGGTAGGTGGCTTAATGTTTATTTTCCATCTTATGTGTGTTTTTGTGTGTGTTTGAGCTACGAACCTATATTTGGGGTGTCGTGTGGCTGAGGCCATGGCTATTTTAAATACATAGAATTGTATAGGTTATTTAAATGTGATAATAATTGTTGTTTGGGATCGCTTCTTGGATCCAGTACAACCCCGGGGGTGCGCTACTCTGTTTAGCTGTTTGGCCGGATACCCGAGGGTATGCCATTCTAATAATATTTATTGAATTTACCTGAGTGGAATTGCATTTGTTTTTCTAGTTTTATGTTTTTCTTGGACTGGTTACTTTCTTATCCTGAGGGAAGTGATTTACATAGCCCGAGGGTAGTGTTACCATTAGCCTGAGGCTAGTTAGTATTTTGGCCTTGGAACAACTTCTTCATGCCTATGGGCGATAGACTCTGTGCCTGAGGGTGACACTCTGTACGCCTGAGGGAAATATCTGTTATGCTTGAGGGAAATATTTTGATTAACTGATGATAAGTGATTGCGTGTATGTGTACACTGATGGTTTACATAGAAATTCAATGTGGTGGTTTCTTAAATAATAAATAATTAAATGAAAGTTAAAATGAAAATAACTGGTAAAGTTAGTTAATTTTGAGTACTACTTACTTTATTGCATTTTACTACTGCACAATGTTGTTGCATGTTTACACATAGTTGGGCACGAGGCTTTGGTGGGTGCCTACTGGGATTTGTTTTTCACACTCTGTTTGGGTCATGTTTTTCATCCCAAACAGATTACACTTCTACAGGTGTAGAAAAGGGAAAGGGTCCCTATAAAGGTACTTGATTGCTGTTGAGGAGTAGGCGAGCATGGGACCGGGCTAAGGATCGCGATGCTACCAGTTTCTTTGTTCTGTTTTTTTGTACTCTATATTGTATGGCACTGCTATGTAACATGTTCTGGATGTTTTCATAGAACATGAGACATGTTACATCATATATATATATATATATCTAGCTGGTTATCATTTACTACAGTTGTTATATTAAATGTGTATTATTTATATCTTTCGCTGTTGTTCTATGCTTTTTATTTCCTTCTATTGCACTACACCTTGACAAATGAGGACATAGTTTCCCCACAATCAGACCTGGGCCGTCGCTGCTAGTCGGAAGCCTCTAGAATTTTGAATTTTTTCAAAACTAAATTATGCTCTTAGACATTATATAATATTTCGACAAATTTTGATGACTATATAAAAAAACCATTGGTAAAAAACCCAAAATATAAATTTTATTAATAAGAATTAATGGATAAAAACCTCATCTATAGAAAAAATATGTCACATCATGTTCTATATTTAAATATTTTTCAATAATTAATTTCATTAATTATCAATGAAGTAGAGATTTTTAAATTGAATGATATCTGACAAGTCCACCAACATTTTAAATTTTGAAATGTGTTCATCCACAACATTCCTTTCCAATTATATTTTTTAAAAATAAAAATATATTTGGGTTCTAAAATCTATTTTTGAATATATTACATGACCCAAGAGACATTGTATACCAGAAAATATTATTATTTGATATGTTGTCACAGGGAACTAGACAAAAAACCAAAATGAAATATAAATTATTTATTGCGGATGTTTAAGGAAAATGTGTGTTTATTTCTACAACATTCACTCATTATCAAATGATTATACAGTCTATGTGACATTTAGTGTGGATGTTAAATGAGTGATAATTAGTAATTGATCTATTGGTAATCTACAACAAATCCTCATAAAAATATTACTCGATATTGATGTCATAATGAAAAACATGATATGTATTTATCATCATTGTAAATATGGTATCGTAGTTGATTTATTTAAAATTACTAATCAATATTTAATGAAAAATTTTATTATGTTAGGACACTGAAAACAAATACGGTTTTTTATATAGTTATTAATTATTTTTTATATGTAACTTAAATTGTTTTAATTCTAAAATAACTGAATCATTAATTCGACATAGAATTGATGATGATTATAATGTGTACTCTTTGATAATTTTTTCAAAATTATATTTAATTTCAATTTTTCCAATTTTTTTATTAATATAGACTATGTGCTACATGTTAGATTGGAGAACAGTTAATATATTAATCCAGTTAAAGATGTTACTATTTTTATACTCATAAATAATATTCATTTGGATTAGTTTAGGCTTTCTACCACATCAAAAATTTCTATAATACATGGGGTATATATTTTGGTTAATTTTTTTTAAAATAGTCTTGGGTATAATTATTTGAATTAAATTTGAATTCTATTATGTATTGTTTATGTTTAGTAAACATATCAAAATTGAAAATGATTAAAAATTTTTAACTTCAATATTTTATCATGTTGGATAATTTGAGAACAATGACAGTAATTCATTATTCTCAAGTAGCTTTATTAATCATATATTTTCTACCCCTAGGATATTATAATAAAATTTTGTAGTTGAATAGAAGAATAAGAAATTGTATGAAATTTCTAGAACAATGTTGAAATAATATAAAATGCAAAAACATTTAGGTGAATATGTTGTTATCTTATCTTCTTATATCGATAAAATAGTTCTAAGAAGACCATTCTTGTTGAAAAAATATTATATTTAAAGGACTAATAGAAAAAATTTATATAATTTGTTAACTTGTTTGGATTTAAGGTATATATCTTTAAAAACAAAGACTATCTAAGATATTCTGATTGAAAATATTGAGATAGAATATTCATATATTATTTTAATACATTCAAATCATTAAAGTTTCCATCAATATGTTATGTATTTTAATGGTTTTAACTCATGTGATTTTAATGAGAATGATCCTTTTGATCAAAAAGTTTCTCTAGCTGATGAATTGAGTAAATATCTCTATAAAATGAATAATGAACTCTTTTTAACAATTAAAAAGGTGATTATTCCTAATTAAATTTTTGTGACCCAAATTTTTAATAGGATGGTACTAGTGAACCATAATGCGTGTTTCCTAAAAAACTATCAATCTTTAAGGTCCAACCTTTAAGAACAATAATATAATGTATTGATAAGGGATTTAGGAAAAGAATATTTGTAATAAATCTTATAGAGTTATCTTTTTTTATCATATATGGTACCTAATGCTATAAAATAATTTTATTCTAATGAATGTTGGGTTTTAGAAATGGAATATGTGTTGAAATTGTTCAATCAGGACATGGTGTGAGAATTAGTAGATTGTCAATTTGACTATCCTAGGTTGGGAAAAAATAGTTATTAATGAGGAAGGTTTATTTCAAATGAGTTGTTATTAGAAAAAACGTATTGGTATGTTTTAAAAGTTTATAATAAGGATGAAGGAATATTATATGAATAGGATTTCCATAATATTATTATGCGAATAAAATTGAATCATTCTAGAATAAGTATATCATGTCAAATTTGAATTATATTAGAATAATGTAAAATATGTATTTCATAGTGGATTTAAAATGGATTATGTTTATGTTGAACATTATATGGATTTTGAAGACCGTAATCTTCAAATTTCAATTTATAACTTACCAATTATACCTATAGATATAAAAAAGTTAGATCATTGTATAAAATACTATTTTTTTTATTTAATATTTTCAATAATGAGTTGGATTACCTCTCTCTTTTCTTGAAAAATTAATAAAAAGCTACTTTTCTATGAACAATATATGTTAATCAGGTTATTTTTTATTAATGTATAAAATGGATGTAATTATTTTTCAAAACATATGAAAATATAATTTGAAATTTCCATGATAGTACTGTTAAATTATTTCCAATGATTTAAAATTTGTTGAAAATATAATGAAAAATAAAAATAAAATACATTTTTAATTTAATAAAATATTTAGATCTAAAATAATTAAGACATATTCAACTACAATGTGTTTTAAAATGAACATTGACTTCTTGGTGGATGGAAATCTAGAGGAAATAATGATATATAGTTGAATCAATTGATGTATAATATATCATAATATAATTATAATATAAATTATGATTTCTTATATCATTGTTATATATTTCAATACAATAGAAATCAATTTCAATTATATGCTTCTAAATTTTTTTAGGAATTTAATATCAAAATTTAATATTTTATTACTTTTGTTAAAAAAATATGGATATAAATTAACCCTAATTTTATATTAATACTATGATGGTTTTGGAAGATACCTATTTGTACAATGAAATTTGTGCAGATAAGGGGAAAGGATATCATTATCTAATTCCAAGAGATCAAGCATCATAATCAAAAAGGATATTAATCATCATAATCACCATAACAGTTTGACTAATATATTGTAACATGAGACCTAGTGACCGTTAATGGGAGTATGTTAAAATTTATACTTTAGTACATACAGATTATATATGGAAAGAGAATAAGGTAAAATAAATTTTTTATGATAGATATCAGGTATCACATTCTAATAAGAAACAACATTCAGTAACTTTTTCAGTTGGTTAAGATGAATATATTAGAACATGGGTTTTCCTACATATTTAATTTCCATGAAACACACACTTATGAATTTTAAAATCACTTTTATATAATTTAAAATAATTTTCATACATAATTTTCTATAAACATTTCAATGAATCTGACAAACCATTCATTAACAAAGTACATTATTTAATGGCATCATGCATTTAGAGGGTATAAAAAAGGTGATATCTATTTATATTGTTTTAATAAAAAATAAAATAGTAGAGTGTTATAGAAATCCCATTCTTACATAAATATAGGATTTTATCAGATTTTATCTTGTGTTATAATTATTACTTAATACAATTAAAATTTTCAAATTTAAAATATTTATTATTTTATGATTACTAAATATATATTTTACTTATTCCATTTTTATTTTTCAGTCAATTTTTTAGTTTTATTAACATCTAAATATGAATAGTACATAAATTTTTTAGGTTTATCATACACATCACCCTGTGTGTCTCATTCGTTACCAAAAAAACAAAGAAAGAAAAAAAGTTCTCTATATGAACCCTTTATAATCTCTTAAACTATCCTCTACTCGTTGCATTTTCTATAAACCAGGCTATCCATAATCATTAAGACTATTAAAAATTTTGAAATCTATGATAATATAGGGTTCACATTTTATTTGCGAAGGGTGACCATGATTCATATAAAATTTTTTCCGAGGAAGAGATATTGATTTTAGCTCTGTGTATAGAAAAACATTGTACATAAAAATGTTATTAATCATCATATATTAGAGTTTGGGTTCCTTGAGAATTTGACATATTTCATAAATAAAAATGAAATATGAGATCCTTAAAGAAACCACTGTGTTTCACTTTTTTGAACTTGATTATATAATAACTTCAACTAAAATCAAAAAAGGAATTTTCGATGTCATCCATAGTTATAGGAAAATTGTTTTGATTCCCCCAAAAACGTTCACTACTGGAAAAACAGTTTGTGGCGACAAGGTATTTGCAATGGGTTTAGTTCCTTTCACAAATAGTTCATCATAGGGGTTATATGCAATGGGGAGTTCACCCCATCGAAAATTACAAGTTATTTGTGATAGGATTTGGGGTCCTGTTGCAAATGGTAACGCACGCTTGGGCACGGGATGTGCGCAAATGCATGGTAAGGATATTTGTGATGGGGGTATCCACATGTCGTAAATAGTGTGTCGGTTGGAGGGTATTTTTGATGGGTCCCATCGAAAAAACTGGCGGTGGAAAAAGAGTTTTTGCGATAGTCCTTATCGAAAATAAACTTTTAGATGCCGATAGCAATTAATGCAGGTAAAGTTATTTGTGATGGGCCTAGTCGCAAAAAGTACCTTTTGCGACGGGCTTACCGTCCCATCAAGTCCTGTCGCAACTAATCTTACCTCTATATACCCCTCCATTTTTCTTTCTGTTCATCTAATTTCTCACTTCCTTTCTCTCTATAAACTCGAATTTTAGAGTGAAAATTTCATCCAGTTACTTTTTTACGGATAAGTTGTGAACGCGATTACATCAATCAGAGATAATGTTTAAAGGTATTTATATTTTATTTAGTTTAGTATTTATTAAATTTTTTTAAGTTAATTTTTATTATTATTGAATAGTTGTAATTAAATTAGATTTAATTTGATTTTATATCTTTATTTTAGTAATAAATAGTAATAATTATTCATAATTAGGAATAGATATTAATAATTAGGAATAAATAGTAATAATTAAGAATAAATAGTAATAATAAGGAATAAATAGTAATAATTTGGAATGAATAGTAATAATTTGGAATAAATTGTAATAATTATGAATAATTAGGAATAATTAGGAATAAATGGTAATAATTAGAAATAAATATTAATAATTAGTAATAAATAGGAATAAAAAGGATTAATTAGAACCAAATAAGAATAATTAGAAATAATTAGTAATAAATAGTAGTAATTAGTAATAAATAGTAGTAATTGGTAATAAATTGTCATAATTAGTAATACATAGTAAAAAATAGAAACAATTAAGAATAAATAGGAATAAATAGGAGTAATTAGGAATAAATAGTAATAATTAGTAATAATTAGAACAAATATGAATAAATAGTTTTAATTTGGAATACTTAGGAATAAATAGTAATAATTATAAATAAATAGGAATAAATAATAATAAATATGAATAAATAATAATAAATACAAATAAATAGTAATAAATATGAATAAATAGGAATAAATATGAATAAATTTGAATAAATAAAAATAAAAAAATATTAATATATATAAATAGTAATAAATAGTAATAATTAGGGATAAATAGGAATAAATAGGAATAAATATTAATAAATAATAATCAATAGTAATAAATAGTAATCAATATTAAAAATTAGTAATCAACAGTAGTAATATATAACAATTAAAACTAAATAGTAATAATAAAAAATTAATAGTAATAAATAGAAAAAAGTTGTAAAAAATAGGAATAAATAGTAATAAATAAGGAAAAATATTAACAAATATGAAAAAATAGAAATAAATAGTACTAAATAGGAATACTTACTAATATTTATGAATAAAAAATAATAATTAGAAATAATTACTAATAAATATTAATAATTAGAAATAATTGGTAAAAATTTGTAATAAATAGGAATAAATAGGAATAAATAGGAAAAATAAGAAAAAAATAGGAAAAAATATGAAACAATAGAGAAAAATATGAATAAATAGGAATAAATAGGAACAAACAAGAGTAAATAGGATTAATTTGGAATAAATAAGAATAGTTAGGAATAATTAAGAATAATTAGGAATAAAGACGAATAATTAGAAATAAATAGAAATTATTAGTTATAATTGGGATTACATAGGAATAAATAGGAATAAATATGAATAAAAAGGAAGAAATAAGAATAATTAGGAATAATTAGTAATAATTAATAAAAAGAATAATAATTAGTTGTAATTATTAATAATTATTAATAATTAGTAATAATTAGTAATGCTTAGAAATAGTTAGTAATACTAAGTAATACATAGTAATAGTTAGTAATAATTAGTAATAATTAGTACTTATTACTAGTTATCACTAGTAATAACTAGTAATAACTAGTATTAACAAGTAATAACTTGGAATAACTAGGAATAACTAGTAATTACTAGTAATTACTAGCAATCAGTGGGAATCAATATGAATCATTAGTAATCAATAGGAGTCTATGAGAATAATTAGGAATAAATATGAATAAATATGAAAAAAAAATTGCAAAAAATACAAAAAATAGAAATAAATAGGAAAAAATTGCAATAATTAGGGAAAAATATTAAAAAATAGAAATTAATAGGAAAATAGGAAAAATAAAAATAAATTTTAAAATTAATAACTTGTAATAACTTTGCAAAATAATTAGTGGATTGACAACACTCCTTTTGCTCGATGACTCTTCTCCTTTCAACTTTCACCGACTCAAAACATTATAAAAAGTATACTTCAATGTATTCATGAGTTTGAATATATATTCATCGGACCCCATTTTTTAAAATATGTTCAAGAGGTGACAGTTGTGAGAAGTTGATTCATCGATGAAATGGGGGCTCTTTTGTCCGACAGCTCATTTACGTGAAAGTTTCTCACACAGAAATCATATTGAAAAATCTTCTCAAAGGTATGCTTTTACATTCTCGTATGGACAATAATTAATATGCTTACTTAGGAGAAGATTCATCATTGTGATTTCTATGGGAGGAATTTGCAGGTAAATGAGAAGTCAGATAGAAGAGACGCCATCAATCCACTAAAAATAGTTTCGCCCAAAATTAGTATTCGCGACAGGACCTTTTGGGATAGGAGGCAGTTGAAAATAATCTAAATATAAATTTTTATTAATACTAATTGTGACTGGCTTGTCGCAAAAGGTTAATATATATAAGGTATATAATCGAAGCATTAGTTGCGATGGGGCAGTTTCCCATTTCAAATAGTATTTACAACGGGATATTTCAAAAAGTATATATATATATATATATATATATATATATAATTAATATAATTGGAGGGTTATTTGCTGTGCATATTTCTGCAATGGGCTATTAGTGACGGGGCCCCGTCGAAAATGCTTAATTGCGACAGGATCCCATTATAAAAAGCGCGTCACAAATATCCTATTTTCCAGTAGTGGTTACTATGATTTCCATAGCTTGTGAGATTATATTTATTATTTAGGACCTAAGAAATAATGGAATCTTTTTAAAAATTTTCCAATATGGAGAAAAAACCTTAGATGGATTATGAACAATAAATGAAGGTTATTATTATTATTATTCAATTTGTAATTTCGTATTGAAATGGTGAGTTTGAGAATATCATATCTAATGATGGTACATATTTATGTATTTAAATTTTAGAAAAACCAATTAAAATAATAAAATATATAATGTTTTATATATAGAATATAAAAATAATTTCATACATTTTGTGCAAATGGGATGGTCGTTAAGCCTAGTTTTTTAGATTTTCTCACAAATCATTGGATGTGACCAAATACACCCACCGTCAAGGACTGATATTATTATGTTCTATTATTTATTAGTATTGTGAAATAATTTTTATTTATCAATAATTTTGTTCTGTATAGTTAATTTATATTATTAAATGAATATAGACCCCACTATTTTCTGGGGGGTCTCCTTAGGATCGAGAATCAAAATACATTCTAGATGAATTCGTTTTATGTTTATATTCACCCTTGCAAGAAAAAATTGATAATTATTATGTAAGAAATCATTTATTCCATCATGCTATTGATTATTGGTTCTTATGATTTAATGTTTTAATTTAATATAAAATTTAAAACAATGTATAATCTCTATTTTTCATTTTGAAACCATTTAATTGATTTACAACACAACACTTACAATTGGTTAACCATCCATTTTTCATATTTCTATTACATGGTAATATTTCTGGATTCCCATTACATTCATTGTAACTAATTGAAAAAAGAATACAATATCTAAAGTATTATAAGAATCCAATCATTTTTTAGATATCTCCATTTGGGGAGTCATGTGGAAATATGGGAAAATAATCCAATAACTTTTTTAGTAAAAATATAACTAGAGTTGAAAATGAATTATTGGATGATTTAGATGATGTTATCATACTCAATTAATTAATAAGTCTGAGATCATTATCTTGGGACAAATCACATTTAATATAGGGATCTAAGGGTAATAAAAAAAACTTCATTAATGGAATTTTCTAGATATTATATGTACGAAGATGTTTTTAGCATATTCGATCACAACACACCAACTCTCAAATTTTTTTTAAAAAATGGCATACATTTAATGAATTTACTATATATAGTTATTATGAGATTTTGGTTGATGTAATTTTGTTAATAAAATAGTGGATTTAGTATAGAGCGGATTTAATGACTCATATTGAATAAACAACCTCAAAAGATTATTTTAACGAGCTAATGGATTTGATTCAGTTGGTTAAAGAGAACACATATGTTTGACAATACACTAACTAGATATCATTGGATTATTATATATGAAAATTAATTATTGGATATATTTATTATATAATGTATTTGATGTCTACTATCATTAAATTATTAAATTGTGATGTTTTATCTAAAGAAATTATGAATGATGATCAGAGGGACATGATCACTAACATATGATAATATACTATAATCCTTTGAAGTGTAATAATAGATTCTGATTAGTTTAAGAAGATAATTATTTAAATTTATAAGAATATAATGGATACTATAAATGATGACTCAATTTGAAAATAGTGGTACCCGTTGTTTAATTGAAAATTTATAAAAACTGGATGATTCATTAGAGAAAATATTTTCAATATTGGAATAAAATTTTGGTAATTTCTAATAATGGTGGAGATAAAATTAGATCAAACTTTTTAGAATAATAATTTGAATAATGTTTTTTGAATAATAGGAATTAACGAATCATTATACAGGTAATAAAGATGTATTTTTTCTATTTTATTAGAATCCTATGATCATTTCAGTTGGTTTACCAAAAAATAAGTTTGATATTTCAAAGAATTTGATTACTAACTATGCTAAAATGGGAAATGTTCATTTCCTATTAGGGAAATTTGTAAAATATATTTGTGAATATAATTACATGTATCTCATAAAATTTAAAAAATATGTGGTGATAATTATTTATAGGTGTCCAGATAAATTTTATAATCTACATGGAAGACATACTATATGACATACAATTACTAATATCCATGTTCAGAAATATCTAAAATTTAATGAAATACATGATACTATTGTGTACCATTCAATGTTAAATAACAGTTTCAGAGAATAAATTTCAATATTTTTACCATGCTCATCAACAAATATACTATTCACTCCTATTGATCACTATGATTTTAACCTCTCAAAGGAATATTCTCTCAATATTAAATCAATCTTTGAAATAATATCTTATTTAGATATATTTGGAAATGGAATATTATTTTATAACGTAAAAGTTTTTTTGGATAAATAATTGACATCCCACTACAAATTTCGTCCATTCCATTCATCTAAAAATTTTACATTAGAATTCATTATCAAAAACATCAATCGATGCCACCTGACAAATTTGTTTTCAAAACTGGTGTTTTTAGCAGATTATTTCACCTCACAAACTTTTAAATTATAGTATAATTATAATGAATAATAATTTTTTACAGACATTATAAATTCTCTCATGTTTTATTAGTCTTTATTTATTGTTTATTAATTCTTTATAAAAGGTTTTAAATATTAATTTTACTGAATTGTTTTTGGGTTATTGATTTTTTATGTTGTTTACAATGTTTTTATAAAAGTTGAAGACAATTATATTCATATTTATAATATCATATTCAAACCATTTAAAAATGTCACTATATGTCCTAGAATGTATTCCTTATCCTTATTCGACTCCATTTTGATAGCTCAAAAAGGGGAGAAGAAAATGGGATATCAAAATTGAATGATATTTTAACTATTTTTCATAAAATTTTTATTTTTCATTTAACATGATTTTTATCATAAAAAACGAGGAAACTATTTTATAGTCTTATGTTTTCATACATTTCATCATTTGATATATTTTCGGATGATTGAAAAAAATAAATATTTTTATTATAATTTTTTTATTATATGAATTTTATATTTAATCAATAAAATATTCATATATGTCAGGAGCTAATATTTTTAATATATTTTAATCGTATTTATCTTATGATAGTATTTTATATTATGTGTAGCATAAATATAATATTTATAAAACCTTATATCTTCAAAGATATTTTGGTTTTCTTAGATTAATTTTTTATATGGATTCCATGATAGGAAATATTTTATTACATATTACAGAAATTATCATTACATGTTGAAATTTAGAATGGTTGGCCAGAATGAAAATATGCTAATTTTATTACATTATAAAAGGGAAATTTGTAAAAGACTAATTTTACAAAAATCAAATGAATTTTTTATTTTTTATTATCATATTATTTTAATCTATTATATTATGAATAATAATTATTAAAAACTATAGATAATCATGTTTTTCGTATGAATCCTAGAAGTCAAAGACTTGTTTTATAATATGAAATAAATATATAATGCATCATATGAAGAAGCAACACTATTAGATATTATTTTTACTATATTTTCATCTCTAATATAATATATCTACAATTAAATTAATTATATTATGTCGAAATGAAAAAGGTATATTTACATAATTAAATATTTATTTAAATATATAGTCTTCTTTAATTAAAGAAATGATCGAATGAAGAAGAATTCTGACATCAACACCAAAAATTATTACTCCACATCTTCAAACAATTTTTTAAAATTTTCTAAAAAGGAAATTTCGGAGGAGTGGTACCTTACATTCATATTTCAAAAATTCAAACAGTGATCAACCAAATAAAAAATTTAAAAAAAATAGTTTTTGTGCACTAAAATCCAGTAGTGACATATGCCAACTACTAGCACATCTACTGGCCAATCATGATGAAATATTCGAGCTAGGATTTAGCTAAAATTACCGTCACACATCATATGAAGTCATGTCACCGAACTCCATCATCATTACATATCCATAGTTTACATCATCTCGCCCCACCACCACTGAAGCCGGTAATCAGAAATGTCAACCCAATATGTACAGCTATAATAATCGACCTAATGTGGCAATGGAAACTACCACCTTAACCATCATCATCACCATCACCTTCTTCAATACACAATTAAATACTCACTTTCATTATCCTCGCTTCACCCTCGTCAACGTTATATGAAAAACATCACTAAAACTCAAAACCACATCAAAATAAACAATAATAACCACCCAAAAGAGCCAAATGCTTCCACTGACCAAAGAAAAACAGAAATCCGCAAAAAATTCTCCATATCCACTAAAATTAAAAACCCACCACAGATATCATAATTCATTGAAAATAAATAAATCAAAGTTAATCAGAAAAAGAAACCCAAAAAAGAAAACCCATCGTATGACTCACCTCCTGAAACCACATTGTCCATGCAACTAGAAGAACCTAACACCTCCTAGGATCCATCACACTAGACTAACCTAGTGATGAGTGATGGAACTGAAATCTAAAGATGTGAATGAGAAGACTGATTCCACAGTAGAAGGAATGACCAATGCAAAAAACATCAACATTTCCTAAAATCCACATCAGTGGAGATTTATTAGAGAAACAAACAAAAAATCCTATGTTATCAATGAAATATGTCTTGAAATAACCTCTAATACCTGATGAAAGTCCTGTGGTGGATGCACCTCATGAAACACCATGGACCAGTCAGATAGAACCTCCCAGAGCTTCCTTGATGCCACCACCATAGACAGGTTGGGAGAGCCACAATGGAAGTTGAAGCTAGATCAGAGTCCTAATATAACTTGGGCACCACCCGAGAGACTCGAACACTCTAATACCATGAAGTCCATCTGTCGAAACAACCACTATGTGGGAAGAACATCATGAATTATTTTCAAGGATAGAGGAAGAAGTGAGGAAAAGGGGGAGATTACATGAAGTACAAGCCTCCCCCTCTAAATCCCTGCTAGGGAAACTCTAGCTCGAGAGAGTTCAATAAACACTTACTCCATATTTGTAAAATATAGTCTTATTCCACTAACAAAATATCTCATAATTTTTTTTAAATCATTATTTACATGAAAATTTGGAATTCAATGTTTATATAAATTTATATTCAAATAGGGAGAGATATATATATGTAATGATTTTGATGATGCTTGATGAAATGGAGGAATTAATGGAACAATGGATGTATGAATATAAGATTGTGAACGCCTAAAGTAGTTTTCATATGAAATTTAAAAAATATATCACATGATATAACTATATATATGTCATTATTACACAATTATCCATTTAAATTAATGAGAATCATAATATTAACATATAATAATCATATGTTTTATACATTTCATGAACTATAATAAGATACTTCTTGACATTGTATATTATATGTTTACTTCATTAATATTTTATTTGTATGCATATTTTTACTCAATGAAATCAATCATATTAAGGGGAATGATTGGTCGATTAAAGGGTTATCATGGGTGAAATTTTTATGACCTAAGTATGAAGTAGCATCCACATTCAATTAGTGGGGATGGCCTGGAAAAAGCACTAACATAATTGAAATAATAAATCTTTTAGAGTCGAGTATTCATGTGTTGAAGTATGGGATTTTTAAACCCTAAACAATTATTACTGTCATGTTTATGGTAGTTTCCATTCTAATATTTAATTTTAACAACATTTTTATTTTATGATAAATATTCTAAATTTCATCCCATGAAATTTGTGGTTTTAAATTTAAAAAATTTCAACAAATCATTTTACCACATGTCATGTTTGATGTTAGCTATTATATTTTAAGAACATTACAGAGTTTATCCCATAAAATAAAGATAATTTTTTATTCATTCATTATTAAAAATAGATATTTAATAATATCAGCACTATCACATGACATTTGATATAATGATGAGAAAGGGGTATAATTCTATGGTATCAGTAGGGAAAATAAAATTTGTAATATATCTCAACATTCAATGTAAATTTATTATGAAGAAGAATCTAAGAAATGATCTATTGGGGAAAATCAATTGATTTGGGTTTAGGATGGAGTTTCAACAAGAATACTTTTTTTAAGGATAACACAATGATGTGATGGAATAATGTAACGTTCTAGTTAAAATCATCATATTATAAAATTCATCATTTATAAAGTGTAATTATATTGTAAAACCTAGTTTACATAACTATTTGTTAAATATAATTATATAAAACAGTAACCACAATGGAATATGGGTTATAGAAAATCATATCCCACCACAACAATTGAGGTTGATCCTAAGAAGGAAGTTGTTGTAGAAACAATAGTTATTCTTTTAGAAATAATGAAGAAAATATTTGATGTACAATCTAGGAAGTTATTTTTATATTGATTATCAATATTATGTATTAAAATTACCACACAAATAATGGATACTAAATTATTAGGGAAATAGAAAAATTGAATATTTATTTTAGCCTAGTAATATAATGTGTCAAAAAATATTTTTTATAGGATTTTCTCAAACAACCCAATGATACACAATATATTTGAAATAGATGATATTTTATTTATATATTATATTTCAATGTATAAATTCGAGATAAATTTACCAAAATTGATATCAACAACTATATTAAGAATCCATGAATCAATCAATTCTAGCATAATGAAGTGGCTAATTATCCATTTGATTTATGTTCTAACAAGTCAATATTATTCTCTTATAAAAATGTGTATCTTGATCCAAATATTTTAAATAATTTAAATATCAACCATGATAAAATTTCAATTTTGTGATAAAATTATAATGTATTCCCAGAAAAATTTCCCTTTATTTATTCTTTCTAAGGTGGTGTACTCATAGTTGAACATTTAATCGATGATTTTCAAATATCCAAGACTCCAAAAAAAAATTTGACAATAAATCCTAATGTTCACAAAATGTAACTAAAATAGAATTTTCATAAATGGGTTATAGGTATATATACATCAACATAGGGAGTAATAGTTATTTAGGTCATGGAAAAATAGATTGGTCAATATTCCTTAGTGTATACTATTCTACACTCTATGATATAATGACTATGAAAATTTATCTTATGCAACTGATTTGTGAATTTTTTAATGAAAATAGTGGTTTAATTTTCTTATATATTGTTGATCATTGATCAAGATATTATTATGTAAATATTATGAAAGCGGATATCCCAAATGAGTCATTATATAATAATAATGGACAATATGATTTTATTTTGGTTCAATTTTGACAAAATATTTCCCTAGAAATATTGTGGGATGTTTTGAATAGATTATTTAGTTATTTAAAGAATAACTTATTTATTTAATTATTTATTAAATATATTATAATCCAAAATAATGGTGGAATAAGGGGACACTTTGGATGATTTTTTGAATACATGTGTATGTAAAATTTATATGTGGTGTATTATAATTTTGTGTTTTTTATGGAGAATGTAACATATATGGTGATCATTATCACTTGTGTAGGGATATTTATGGATTTTTTATAAAAAAGAAAATTTAATGATATGAAAAATAACATATATGAGGGAGTTTCATAGTTTACATTGATTGTCTTTGTAAATTTTTATAATTTTCAGAAACATTTCATTTTTTGAAAACACAATAAAAAGTCTATCATAGTGGGAGTGATGATTATCTTAACAAGTGAATTTGAGGAGAGAATTATCTAGTTACAGAATCGGACAATCACATAAAGTAATCACACATTACCTAATAGTGGGAAATGATATCTGATATAGCGTAATGAATCTAAAAAATTATGTGTTTTTGTGATCATTAAAAATAAAAAACGGATATCATAATCATCATTTTGATTAAAGCTCCTTGAATCGAACTACTTATCACATGAGAAGTAATTGGCTGTTGTGATCTTCAAATTGATTATATTTAGTTTTTAAATTATTGGTATGAGGTGTGTCAAATATATGGATCATAAGAACCTCAAGTATATATATATATATATAACACAATATAATACAATGAAAGTGGGTATAGATGATCCCAACATATGAATGTTCATTCAATCAACCTTCTATTAAATAGAATAAAAACGAATATTCTTAATTTTGAAAGGATTATGTAACCCTATCAATAAAGAGTATTGAATTTTATCTAATATTATTATACATGAAAAGTCTGGATAGGCTAATCATAAATGTGACATCATTAGACCATAATTAAATAACTTTTCAACTATCCATTAATCTGTGTATTTAAGAGTTTAAAAACAATAATTGATAGTCACTAAAAATGTAAGAGAATATTAAATATTTAATCATCAATAAATATAAATATATATAATATTTATATAGATACATATCCTATGAAAAATTTAATAAATACTGAAAATAGCGGTGATGACCAAAATAAATCAACCTTAGATCATCTATAAATCACTAAGACGAATAGAAATTTGATGAAAAACATTATGTGAGTTTCCTTGAAGTGGGATAAATTATAATTTGTATCTTAATGCTTGGTATGCGAAGATGTCAACTATGATTCATGGAAATTTAATGTTATAATTTATCCATAACTTATAAAATAATTATAAAAATGAAATTTTTTCCATGGAATTTTTTAGTGGACTCTAAGGATATGTCGCTTTATAATGCTATTTGTATGGTTATTTATAACCATTAAAATTCATCATGTTTCATTTCAATGAATGGTGATTACTCTATTTAAAAATATTACATGCTATACATATGAGAGTGGTTTGATTGTGTAAAGATACACTCTCCATTTTATCAAATAGAGTTATGATGTGTACATCTAGGATCAATAGATGCCTGTAATAATAATTGGATTTAAGGAAGAGTATACCAACATATTATCAACCTCATATGGAAGATTTGTATTATAGATTAATTGAAACCAGATAAGTTATGCTGATATCTGCTTCCATATAATTAAATGATTTTTGGGATCAATATCTTCCCCTTGTGAATTTATCATATAAACATAGTTTCTATTATATCATACAAATGACACATTTTATGATTCTGAATGGGATGTGATTTTAGAAACTTTAATGTTTGGAGGATTCTAGGGAGAAAATGATCAGGGACCTAATATTATAAAATTGATGATGTAGAAGGTTCAATACATTCAATATCTTGTTAAATATATGCAATATTAACAAAAAATATATGTAGACTATCATCAAAGAGACCTAGTCTTTTAAGTTAGAGATAATGTGTCTATTATTATGCCTATGTGGATGAAAATAATTAGGCTTAAACAGTTCCAAGTCATGCGCTCTATCATGAATCCTCAAGAGGTTTCTGAGGAACAAATCAAACTCAGAGCATTCCCTTTCTCCCTAACTGACTCTGCCAAGTCATTGCTCTACCACCTTCCTCCTGGTTCTATAACCACATGGAATTACATGAAGCGACTCTTCTAAGAGAAATTATTTCCTACATCTCATACTGCTTCTATCCGAAAGAAAATAAGTGAAATACATTATTTCCAAAGTGAATCACTCCATGAGTACTGGGAGAGGTTCAAAAATCTTGTGGAAACCTGTCCACAGTATCAAATCCTTCACCAATTCTTGATCTAATTCTTCTATAAGGGGTTATTGGCTATGGAGGAACTCTAATAGATGTCGCAAGTGCTGGTTCTCTTGTTGATAAAACTCCACCAGTAGCAAGAGATCTCATAAGTAACATTGCTACAAACAGATAACAATTCCATAATAGTGCACAAGCTCAAGTCAAACAAGTCCAAGATAATCAATCAATTGAGCCGAACAAGATGACCGAGTGGATGAGTGAACTTATAGGTCATGTGAGACAACTAGTTGTGGAATCCAAATCCCCAACCTCATCTTCTCTACAATCACTATTTCTCGGCCCTGTCAAAAACTGTGGAATCTGCAACTTTCCATCTCATCCAACTGACACATGTCCACAACATCTATGGAATCAATCATATTTATTTGGACCAATGGATCCGAATGCAGCATATGCTCAGCGGAACACTAACCCTCAACTATTAGGTTAGTTCATTAGAAAATTCAACCAACATCACTCAATTACCTCATTCCAAGAGATCAGGAATCATAATCAAAAAGGATATTAATAATTAGAATCAACATACCAGTTTGACTCATATATTGTAACATGAGACCTAGTGACCATTGATGGGAGTATGTTAAAATTTATACATTAGTACATGTAAATTATATAGGTAATGAGAATAAGGTAAAATTAATTTTCACGATAGATATCTAGTATCACATTCTAATAAGAAACAACATTCAGTAACTTTTTCAGTTGGTGAAGATGAATATATTAGAACATGGGTTTTCCTGTATATTTTATATGCATGAAACACACCCTTATGAATTTTAAAATCAATTTTATATAATTTAAAATAATGTTCATACATAATGTTATATCAACATTCCAATAAATCTGACAAAACATTCATTAACAAAGTACACTGTACAATGGCATCATGCATTTAGAGGGAATAAAAAAGGTGATATCTATTTATATTATTTTAATAAAAAAAAATATTAGAGTTTTTTAGAAATACCATTCTTACATAAATATAGGATTTTATCAAATTTTATATTGAGTTATAATTAATACTTAATTCAATTAAAATTTTCAAATTTAAAATAATCATTATTTTATGATTAATAAATATATATTTTATTTATTCCATTTGTATTTTTGAGTCAATTTTTTAGTTTTATTAACATCTAAATATGAATAGTACATAAATATTTTAGGATTATCATAAACATCACCCTGTGTGACCCATTCGTAACTAGAAAACCCAAGAAAGAAAACCAGTCCTCTATATGAACCCTTTATAATCTCTTAAACTATCCTTTACTCATCGCATTTTCTATAAACCAGCATATCTATAATCATTATGACTATGACAAATTTTGAAATCTCTGATAATATAGGTTTCATGTTTTATTTGCGAAGGGTGACTATGTTCCATATAATTTTTTTTCAGAGGAAGATCTGTTGATTTTAGATCTCTGTATAAAAAAACATTGTAGATAAAATTTTTATCAATCCTCATATATTAGAGTTTTGGTTCCTTGAGAATTTGACATATTTCATAAATAAAAATGAAATATGAGATCCTCAAGAAACAACTGTGTTTCACTTTTTTGAAAATGATTATATCATAACTTCAACTGGAATCCGAAAAGGATTTTTCGATGTCATCCATAGTTATAGGAAAATTGTTTTGATTCCCCCAAAAACGTTCACTACTAGAAAAAATATTTTGTTGTGACAGGGTATTTGCAATGGGTTTAGTTCCTTTCGCAAATAGTCCATCGTAGGGGTTATTTGCAATGGAGAGTTCATCACATCGCAAATTACAAGTTATTTTCAATAGGATTTGGGCTCCCGTCGCAAATGGTAATGGACGCTTTGGTACGAGATGTGCGTAAATGTACAGGAAGGTTATTTTTGATGGGGGGATCCACCTGTCGTAAATAATGTGCCAGTCAGAGGGGATTTGTGATGGGTCCCATCGAAAAAACCGGCGGTGGTAAATGAGTTTTTGCAATGGTCCCTATCGCAAATACCCTTTTAGCCACCGATAGCAATTAATGCGGGTAAAGTTATTTTCGATGGGCCCAGTCACAAAATGTACCATTTGCAACGGGCTTACCATCCCATCAAGTCCTGTCACAACTAATCATACATCTATATAACCCTCCATTTTTCTTCCAATTCCTCTCATTTCTCACTTCATTTCTCTCTATAAACTCGAATTTTAGAGTGAAAATTTCATTCAGTTAATTTGTTTTACGGAGAACTTGTGAAGGCGATTACATCAATCAGAAATAATGTTTAAAGGTATTTATATTTTATTTAGTTTAATATTTATTTAAATTTCATATTTTAATTTTTATTATTGTTGATTATTTGTAATTAAATTAGATTTAAAATGTTTTGTTATCTTTATTTTAGTAATAAATAGTAATAAATAGTTATAATAATTAATAATTAGGAATAGATAGTAATAATTAGGAATAAATAGTAATAATTAAGAATAAATAGCAATAATAATGAATAAATAGTAATAATTTGAAATGGATAGTAATAATTAGGAATAAATTGTAATAATTAAGAATAATTAAGAATAATTAGGAATAAATAGTAATAATTAGAAATAAATATTAATAATTTGTAGTAAATAGGAATAAAAAGGAATAATTAGAATAAATAGGAATAATTAGAAATAATTAGTAATAAATAATAGTAATTAGTAATAAAGAGTAGTAATTAGTAATAAATTGTCATAATTAGTAATAAATAGTAATAAATAGAAACAATTAGGATTAAATAGGAATAAATAGGATTAATTAGGAATAAATAGTAATAATTAGGAATAAATATGAATAAATAGTTATAATTTGGAATATCTAGGAATACATAGTAATTATTATAAATAAATAGGAATAAATAGTGATATATATGAATACATATTAATAAATATGAATAAATATGAATAAATATGAATAAATAGGAATAAATTTAAATAAATTTGATTAAATGAGAATAAATAAAAATAAATAAATAAAAATGTTAATAAATTGTAATAATTAGTAATAATTAGGAATAAATAGGAATAAATAAGAATAAATATTAATAAATAAAAATCAATAGTAATAAACAGTAATCAATATTAATAATTAGTAATCAATAGTAATTATTTGTAATAATTACAAATAAATTGAAATAATAACAAATTAATTGTAATAAATAGATAAAATCTGTAACAAATAGGAACAAATAGTAACAAATAAGAAAAAATTGTAACAAATATGAAGAAATAGAAATAAATAGTAATAAATTGGAATAATTACTAATATTGAAGAATAAATAGGAATACTTATAAATAATTACTAATAAATATTAATAATTAGTAATAATTAGTTAAATATTAGTAAATTTTTTTAATAATTAAGAATAAATAGGAAGAAAAAGGAAAAAATAGGAAAAAATAAGAAAAAATAGGAAAAAATAGGAAAAAATATGAATAAATAGGAATAAATAAGAATAAATATTATTAATTTGGAATAAAAAAGAATAGTTTGGTCTAATTATGAATAATTAGGAATAAAGAGGAATAATTTGAAATAAATATAAATTATTAGTTATAATTAAGAATAAATAGGAATAAATACGAATAAATAGGAATAAATAGGAATAAATATGAATAAAAATGACGAAATAAGAATAATTAAAAATAATTAGTAATAATTAATAATAATAATAATAATGAATAGTTGTAATTATTAATAATTAGTAATAATTAGTAAGAAATTGTAATACATAGCAATAGTTAGTAATACTTACTAATACATAGTAATAGTTAGTAATAGTTAGTAATAATTAGTACTTATTACTAGTTATCACTAGTAATAACTAGTAATAACTATTATTAACGAGTCATAACTAGGAATAACTAGGAATTACTAGTAATTACTAGGAATCAATATGAATCATTAGTAATCAATAGGAATCTATAAGAATAATTAGGAATAATTAGGAATAAATATTAATAAATAAGAAATAATTGAAAAAAATAGAAAAAATTGCAATAAATAGGAAAAAATTGCAATAAATAGAAAAAACTATTAAAAAATATAAATGAATAGGGAAAATAAGAAAAAAAAAATAAATTGTAAAAGTAATAACTTGTAATAACTTGGCAAAATAACCAGTGGATTGACGACACTCCTTTTGCTCGATGACTCTTCTCCTTTCAACTTTCACCGACTCAAAACATTATAAAAAGTATACTTCAATGTATGCAAGAGATTGAATATGTATTCATAGGACCACATTTTTTATTATGTGTTCTGGCGGTGACATTTGTGAGAAGATGATTCATTGATGAAATGAGGGCTCTTTTTTCCAGCAGCTCATTTATGTGCAAGTTTCTCACAAAGAAAACATAATGGAAAATATCCTCGGAGGTATTCTTTTACATTCTCGTATGGACAAGAATTAATATGCGTACTTATGAGAAGATTCATCATCGTGATTTCTATGACAGAAATTTGCTAGTAAATAAGCATTCAGATAGAAGAGAAGCCATCAATCCACTAAAAATGGTTTCGCCCAAAATTAGTATTTGCGACTGGACCTTTTGGGATGGGAGGAAGTCGAAAATAATATAAATATAAATTTTTATTAATACTATTTGTGATTGGCCGGTCGCAAAAGGTTTATATATATAATGTATATAATCGAAGGATTAGTTGTGATGGGGCAGTTTCACACCGCAAATAGTATTTGCAACAGGATGTTGCAAACGGTTTATATATATATATAATGTATATAATTGGAGGGTTATTTTCGATGCCTATTTCTACAACGGGCTATTAGCGACGGGGCCCCGTCGCAAATGCTTAATTGTGACGGGATTCATTTTTAAAAAGAACGTCGCAAATATCCTATTTTCTAGTAGTGGTTACTATGATTTCCATTGCTTGTTAGATTATATTTATTATTTAGGACTAAAGATAAATGGAATATTTGTATAAAATTTCCAATATGGAGAAAAAACCATAGATGGATTATGAACAATAAATGAAGGTTCATTTTATTATTATTCAATTTGTAATTTCTTAGTGAAATTGTGAGTTTGAGAATATCATATCTAACGATGGTACATATTTATGTATTTAAATTTTAGAAAAACCAATTAAAATAATAAAATATATAATGTTTCATATATAGAATATAAAAAATAATTTCATACATTTTTCTCAAATGAGATGGTCGTTAAGCCTAGTTTTTTATATTTTCTCACATATCATTGGATGTGACCAAATCCACCCACTGTCAAGGACTGATATTATTATGTTCTATTATGTATTAGTATAGTAAAATAATTTTTATTTATCAATAATTTTGATCTTTATAGTTAATTTATATTCTTAATTTAAAATAGATGCCACTATTTTCTTGGGGGTCTCCTCAGGATAGAGAATCAAAAAAATTCTAGATGAATTCGTTTTATGTTTATATTCACCCATGCAAGAAAAAATTGATAATTATTATTTAATACATCATTTATACAATCATGCTATTTATTATTGGTTATTAAGATTTAATGTTTTAAATTAATATAAAATTTTAAACAATGTATAATATTTGTTGTTCATTTTGAAACCATTTAATTGATTTACAACACAACACTTACAATTGGTTAACCATCCATTTTTCATATTTCTACTACATGGTAATATTTTGGGATTACTATTACATTAATTGTCACTAATTAAAAAAATAATTCCATATGTACAGTATTATAACAACCCAATCATTTTTTAAATATCTCCATTTGGGGAGTCATGTAGAAATATGGGAAAAGAATCCAGTAACTTTTTCAGTGGAAATATAACTAGAGTTGAAAATGAATTATTAGATGAATTAAATGATGTTACTATATTGAATTAATTAATAATATTGAGATCATTATCATGGGACAAATCACATTTAATATAGGGATCTAAGGCAAATAAAAACACTTTATTAATGGAATTTCCTAGATCCTATATGCATGAAGATGTTTTTATCATATTCGATCACACCACACCAACTCTCATATTTTTTTTAAAAAATGGAATACATTTAATTAATTTACTATATATAGTTATTAAGAGATTTTGGCTGATGTAATTTTGTTAATAAAATAGTGGATTAAGTATAGAGCGGATTTAATGACTCATATTGAATAAAAAACCTGAAAAGATTATTTTGAAGAGTTAATGGATTTGATTCCGTTGGTTTAAGAGAACACATAAGTTTGAGAATACTCTAACTAGATATCATTGGATTATTATATATGAAAATTCATTATTGGCTATATTTATTATATGATGTATATGATGTCTACTATCATTAAATTATTAAATTGTGTTGTTTTATCTAAAGAAATTTTGAATGATGATCAGAGGGACATGATCACTAACATATGTTAATATACTATAATCCTTTGAAGTGTTATAATAGATTATGATTATTTTTAGAAATTGATTATTTAAATTGTTAGGAATATAATGGATACTATAAATGATGACTCTATTTGAAAACAGTGGTACCAGTTCTTTAATTGAAAATTTATAAAAACCGGAGGATTCAATAGAGAAAATATTTTCAGTATTAGAATAAAATTTTGGAAATTTCTAATAATGGTGGAGAAAACATTTGATCAAACTTTTTAAAATAATAATTTGAATAATTTTTTTTGAACAATAAAAATTAAGGAATCATTATAAAGGGAATAAAGTTGCATTTCTTCTATTTCATTAGACTCCTATGATGAGTTCAGTTGGTTTACCAAAAAATAAGTTGGATATTTTAAAGAATTTGATTATTAACTATGCTAAAATGGGATATGTTCATTTCCAATTAGGGAAATTTTCAAACTATATTTGGGAATTTAAGTACATGTATCTCATAAAATTTAAAAAATAGGTGGTGATAATGATTTATAGGTGTCCAGATAAATTTTATAATCTACAAGGAAGACATACTATATGACATACAATTACTGATAGCCATGTTCATAAATATCTAAAATTTAATGAAATACATGATTCTATTGCGTACCATTCAATGTAAAATAACATGTTTGGGAAATAAATTTCAATATTTGTACCATGCCTATTAACAAATATACCATTCACTCCTATTGATCACATTTATTTTACCCAATCAATGGAATATTCTTACAATATTCAATCAATATTTTAAATGGTATATTATTTAGATATATTTGGAAATGGAATATTATTTTATAATAAAAAGTTTTTTTAAATAAATTATTGATATCCCACTACAAATTTCTTCCATTCCATTCATCTAAAAATTTTACATTAGAATTCATCATCAAAAACATCAATCGATGCCACCTGACTAATTTGTTTTCAAAACTGTTGTTTTCATCAGATCATTTCACCTCACAAATAATTAAATTACTGTATATTTATAATGAATAATTTCTTTTTTAACGACATTATAAATGATCTCAAGTTTTATTGGCCCTTATTTCTTGTTTATTCATTTTTTATAGAAGGTTTTAAATATTCATTTTAGTGAATTTTTATTTTGTATCCTGGTTATTGATTATTTATGTTGTTAACATTGTTTTTATAAAAGTTGATAAAAATTTATATTCATATTTATAATATCATATTCAAACCATTTAAAAATGTCACTATATGTCCTAGAATGTAATCCTTATCCTTATTTGATGCCATTTTGATTTCAAAAAAAGTGGAGATGAAAAATATGATATTATAATTGAATGATATTTTAGCTATTTTTTATAATTTTTTTTTTCATTTAACATGAATTTTATCATAAAAAACGAGGACATTATTTGGTAGTCTTTTGTTTTCATACATTTCATACTTTGATATGTTTTCTGAGGATTGAAAAAAATAAATATTTATATTATAATGTTTTTATTATATGAATTTTATGTTTAATCAATAAAATATTCATATATGTCAGGTTCTGTTATTTTTAATATATTTTAATGGTTTTTATATTATGATAGTCTTTTATATTATGTGTAGCATAATTATAATATTTATGAAAACTTATATCTTCTATGATATTTTGGTTTTCTTAGATTAAATTTTCATACGGATTCCATGATAGGAAATATTTTATTACATATTACCGAAATTATCATTAGATGTTGAAATTTAGAATGGATGGTTAGAATGAAAATTTGGTAATTTCATTACGTTATAAAAGGGAAATTTATAAAAGGCTTATTTTATAAAAATCAAATGAATTTATTATTTTTTATTATCATATGATTTTAATATATTATATTATGAATAATAATTGTATAAAAAAGTAGGTAATCGAGTTTATCGTATGAATCCTAAAAGTCAAAGACATGTTTTATATTATAAAATAAATATATAATGCATCATATGAAGAAGCAACACTATTATAGATTATTTTTACTATATTTTCATCTCTAATATAATATATAGACAATTCAATTAATTATTTTATGTCGATAAGAAAAAGGTATATTTACATAATTAAATATTTATTTAAATATATAAGATTATATAATTAAAGAAATGATTGAATGAAGAAGAATTCTAACATCAACACCAAAAATAATTACTCCACATCTTCAAACAATTTTTTTAAATTTTCTAAAAAGGCTATTTTGGAGGAGTGGTACCGTACATTCATATTTCAAAAATTCAAATAGTGATCAACCAAATACAAAATTTAAAAATAAATAGTTTTGGTGCCCTCAAATCTTGTAGCAAGACGTGCCAACTACTAGAACATCTACTGGCCAATCATGATGAAATATTCGAGCTAGGATTTAGCTAAAATTACCTTCACTCATCATATGAAGTCATGTCACCAAACTCCATCATCATTACATATCCATCGTTTACATCATCTTCGCCCCACCACCACTGATGTTGGTAATCAGAAATGTCATCCCAATATGTATAGCCATAATAATCGACCTAATTTGTCTAAGGAAACTACCACCTTAACCTTCATCATCACCATCACCTTCTTTAAAAAACAATTCAATACTCACTTGCACTATCCTTGCTTCACCCTCATCAACATTACATGAAAAAAATCAGTAAAACTCAAAACCACATCAAAATAAACAATAAGAACAACCCAACAGAGCCCAATGCTTCCACCGACCAAAGAAAAACAGACATCCGCAAAAAATGCTTCACATCCGTCAAAATTAAAAAACCACCACAGATATCATCACTCATTGAAAATAAATAAATCAAAGATAATCTACAATAGAAACCCAAAAAAATAAAACCCAACTTATTACTCAGCTCGTGAAATCCCATTATCCATGCAACCAGCAGGACCTAACACCTCTTAGGATTCGTCGCACTAGACTAACCTAGTGATGTGAGATGGAACCGAAATCCAGAGATATGAATGAGAAGACAGAGTCCATAGTATAAGGAATGAACAATGCCAAAAACCTGAAGAATTTCTTAATACCCTCATCAGTGGAGATTTATCGGAGAAACAAACACAAAATCCTAGGTCATCGACGCACTACGTCTCGAAATAACCTCTAATACCTAAAGAAAATCATGTGAAAGATGCACCTCATGAAACACCATGGACCGGTCAGATAGAACCTCCCAGAGCTTCCTTGATTCCACCACCATAGACATGTTGGGGGATCCACAATGGAAGATGAAGCCATATCAGAGTCCTAATCAGACTTGGGCACCACCCGAGAGACTAGAACACTCCAATACCACTAAGTCCATCTGTCGAAACAACCACTATGTGGGAAGAACATCATGAATTAATTTCAAGGGTAGAGGAAGAAGTGAGGAAAAGGGGGAGATTACAAGATGTACATGCCTCCCCCTCCAAATCGCCTCCAGGGAAACTCTAGCTCGAGAGAGTTCAATAAAAAATTACTCCATATTTGTAAAATATGTCCTTATTCCTCTAAAAAACTATCTCATATTTTTTTAAATCACAATTTACATGACGATTTTGATTTCAATGTTTATATAAATTCATATTCAAATAGGAAGACAGAGATATATGTAATGATTTTAATGATGCTTGATGAAATGGGGGAATTAATGGAACAATGGATGTATGCATATAAGATTGTGAACACCTAAAGTAGTTTTCATATGAAATTTCAAAAATATATCACATGATATAATTATATATATGGCATTCATAAACAATTATACTTTTAAATTAATGAGAATCATAATATTAACATATAATAATCACATTTTTTATACATTTCCTGAACTATAGTCAGTTACTCCTTGAAATTGTATTCTACATGATTACATTAATAATATTATATTTGTATGCATATTTGTACTCAATGAAATCAATCATATTAAGGGGAATGATTGTTTGATTAAAGGGTTATCATGGGTGAAATTTCTATGACCTAAGTATGAAGTAGCATCCACTTTCAATTAGTTGGGATGGCCTGCAAAAAGCACTGACATAATTGAAATCATAAATCTTTTAAAGTCGAGTGTTCACATGTTGAAGCACGGGATTTTTAATCCCTAAACAATTATTACTGTTATGTTTATTTTTGTTTCCATTCTAATATTTAATTTTTAGAACATTTTTATTTTATGATAAATATTCTAAATTTCATCCCCTCAAATTTGTGGTTTTAAATTTTAAAAAATTTCATCAAATCATATTACCACATGACATGTTTGATGTTAGAAATTCTATTAGAAGAAAATGACATGGTTTAGTCCATAAAATATAGATAATTTTTTATTCATCCATGTTAAACATAGATTTTCAATTATATTAGCACTATCACATGACATTTTATATAAAGATGAGAAAGGGGTATAATTCTATGGTATGAGTTGGGAAAATAAAATTTGTAATATATCCCAACATTCAGCGTAAATGTATTATAAAGAAGCATATCAGAAAATATCTAATGGGGAAAATCAATTGTTTTGGGTTCAGGAATGAGTTTCAACAAGAAAACTTTTTTTGAAAGGATAACACCGTGATGTGATGGAATAATGTAAAGTTCTAATTAAAATCATCATATTATAAAATTCATCATTTATAAAGGGTAATTATATTCTGAATCCTAGTTTACTTTACTATTTGTAAAATATAATTACATAAAACAATAACCATAATGGAATATAGGTTATAGAAAATCATATCCCCCCACAACAATTGAGTTTGATCCTAAGAAGGAAGTTGTTGTAGGAAGAGTATTAATTATTTTAGAAATAATGATTAAAATATTTGATTTACAATCTAGGAAGTTATTTTTATAATGATTATCGAGATTATGTATTTCAATTTCCACTCAAATAATGGATACTGAATTATTAGGGAAATATAAAAATGTAAATTTGATTTTAGCCCAGAAATATAATGTGTCGAAAAATATTATTTTTATAGGATTTTCTCAAAAAAAAACCCAATGATACACCCTATATTTGAAATAGATGATGTTTTGTTTATATATTATATTTCAATGTACAAATCCAAGATAAATTTACAAAAATTGATATCATTAACTATATTAGGAATCCTAGAATCATTCAATTCCAGCGTAATGATGTGGATAATTATCCATTTGATTTATGTTCTAACGAGTCGATATTATTCTCTTATAAAAATGTGTACCTTGATCAGAATACATTAAATAATTTAAATATCAACCATGATAAAATTTCAATTCTGTGATAAAATTATGATGTATTCCCAGAAAAATTTCCCTCTATTTATTCTTTCTAAGGGGGTGTACTCACAATTGAACATTTAATCGATGATTTTAAAATATCCAAGACTCCGTAAAAAATTTCTATAATAAATCCTAATGATAATAAAACTTAACCAAAATTTAATTTTGATAAATGGATTATAGGTATATTTACATAAACATAGGCAGTAATGGTTATTTAGGTCAAGGAAAAATATATTGGCCAATGTGGCTTAGTGTATACTATTATGGACTCTATGATATAATGACTATGATAATTTATCTTATGCAATTGATTTGTGAATTTTTTAATGAAAATAGTGGTTTCATTTCCTTATATATGGTTGATCATTGATCAAGATATTATTATGTAAATATTATGAAATAGGATATCCCAAAGGAGTCATTACATAATAATGATGGAAAATATGATTTTATTGTGGTTTAATTTTGACTAAATATTCCCCTAAAAATATTATGGGATGTTCTAAATAGATTATTTAGTGATTTCAAAAATAACTGTGTGATTTAATTATTTATTAATTAAAATATAATCCAAAATAATGGTGGAAGAAGGGGAGACTTTGGATGATTTTTGGAATACATGTGTATGTAATTGTTATATGTGGTGTATTGTAATTTTGTTTTTTTGATGGAGAATGTAACATACATGGTGATTATTATCACTTGTCTAGGGATATTTTTGGCTTTTTAAAAAAAAGGAAATTAAATGATATGATGAATAACATATATGATGGATTTCCATTGTTTACATTGATTATCTTGGTAAAATTTTATAATGTTGAGGAACATTGCATTTTTTCAAAACAGAATAAAAATTCTATCATATTGGGAGTGATGATTATCTTAACGGGTGAATGTGAGGAGAGAATTATCTAGTTACATAATCAGTGAATCAAAAAAAGTCATCACACCTTACCTAATAGTGGGAAATGATATCTGATATAGCGTAATAAATCTAAAAAATTATGTGGTTTTGTGCTCATTAAAAATAAATAATGGATATCATAATCATCATTTTGATTAAAGCTCCTTGAATCGAACTACTTATCATATGAATAGTAATTGGCTGTTGTGATCTTCAAATTTTTTATATTGAGTTTTTAAATTATTGGAATGAGGTGTGTCAAATATTTGGATCATAAGAACCTCAAGTGTATATATATATAACGTAATATAATACAATGAAAGTGGGTACAGATGATCCCAACATATGAATGTTCAATCAATCACCATTCTATTGAATAGAATAAAAAATAATATTCTTTATGTTGAAAGGATTATGTAACCCTATCAATAAAGAGTATTGAATGTTATTTAATATTCTTATATATGAAAAGTAGGGATAGGCTATTCATAAATGTGATATCATTCGACCATAATTAAATAACTTTTCAACAATCCATTAATATGTGTATCTAAGAGGTAAATAACAATAATTGTTAGTCACTAAAAATGTAAGATAATAATATATATTTAATCATCAACAAATATAAATATATACAATAGTGATATAGATACATATCCCATGAAATAATGTAATAAATAGTTAAAATAGCGATGATGACCAAAACAAATCAATCTTGGATCATCTATAAATCACTAAGATGTATAGTAATTTGATGAAAAACATTATATGATTTTCCCTGAAGAGGGATACATTATAATTTGTATCTTGATGCTTGGTATGTGTACATGTCAACTATGATTCATGGAATTGTAAATTTATAATTTATCCATATCTTATACAATAATTATAAAAATGAAATTTTTAGCCATAGATTTCTTTAGTGGACTCTCAAGGATATGTAGCTTTATAATGCTATTTGTATGGTTATTTATAACCATTAAAATTCATCATGTTTCATTTCAATTAATTATTCTATTTGAAAATATTACATGATATACATATGATAATGGTTTGATTTTGTAAAGATACACTCTCCATTTTATTTAATCGAGTTATGATGTGTACATCTAGGATCAATAGATGCCTGCAATAATAATTGGTTATAAGGAAGTGTATACCAACATCTTATCAACCTCATATGGATGATTTGTATTATAGATTAATTGATACCATATAAGATATGCTGATATCTTGTTCCATATATTTAAATGGTTTTTGGGATCAATATCTTCCCCTTGTGAAATTATCATATAAATACAGTTTCTATTATATCATACAAATGACACATTGTATGATTTTGAATGGGATGTGATTTTAGAAACTATAATGTTTGGAAGATGCTGGGGAGAAAATGATCAGGGACCTAATATTATAAAATTGATGATGTAGAAGGTTATATAAATTCACTATCTTGTTAAATATATGCAATATTAATAAATAATCTATGTAGACTTCATCAAAGAGACATAATGTTTTATGTTAGAGATAATGTGTCTATTCTTATGTCAATGTGGATGAAAATAATTAGGCTTAAAGAGTTCCTAGTGTTGTTCACTACCATGTATCCTCAAGGGGTTTTGGAGGAATAAATCATACTCCGAGCATTCCCTTTCTCCCTAGTTGACTCTACCAAGTCATGCCTCTACTACCTTCCACCTGGTTCCATAACCACATGGAAGGACATGAAGCAACTCTTCATAGAGTTGTTATTTCCAACATCTCGTACTTCTTCTATCCGAAAGAAAATAAGTGGAATATGTCAATTCCAAAGTGAATCACTCCATCAGTACTGGGAGAGGTTCAAAAATATTGTGGAAACCTGTCCACACTATAAAATCTCTGACCAACTCTTGATCCAATACATCTATGAGGGGTTATTGTCTATGGACAGAACTCTCATTGATGTCTCATGTGGTGGTGCTATTGTTGATAAAACTCCAACAGCAGCAAGAGATCTCATAAGTTACATGGCTGCAAACACACAACAATTCCATAATAGATCACATGCTCAAGTCAAACAAGTCCAAGATAACCAATCAATTGTTCCAAAAAAGATGACCGAGTGGATGAGTGAGCATAAAGGTCATGTGAGACAACTAGATGTGGCATCCAAATCCCCAACCTATTCTTCTCTACAATCATTATTTCCTAGACCTGTCAAAAACTGTGGAATCTACAACTTTCCATCTCATCCAACTGACACATGTCCACAACTTCAATGGAATAAATTTGATTCATCTGGACCAATGGATCCCAATGTAGCATATGCTCAGCAGAACACTAACCCTCAACTATCAGGTAAGATTCTTAGAAACTTCAACCAACATCACTCTAAGACCTTCTCTTCTTCCTATAACCAAAGCCTGAGGTTTGGCAATCCTGCCTCTCATCCCCCTCAATTCTCTCCTCAAAACCAATACCATTTTCCATATGGTCAATGTGTTTGTAACTTCCAACAACCTTACCCTTTTGTTCCTCAACCTCAAAGAATCAATCCTACCCCAGTATTCCACTATCATAGTGAGCCCTCCCAATTCCCAAACCAATACAACCGATCTCCCAAGAACCAAAATCAAGTTAATCCCAATCTTGGAAATGCCTCTTCTTCCAAGAAACCATGGGAAAGCGTTGTTGAATATCTTGCCTCCTTCACCCGTTCTTATCTAAAAAACATTAAAACCCAAATTGGTCAACTTGCATCCCACCATTGTTAGAAGAAACCATCCAGTTATTTCCAACTCCCAGCTCAACCATTACCCAACCCCAAGTGTAAGGTAAGTGTTATTGCACTTACATCAGGAAAGAAAAATACTATGCCTCAAGATAAGTCATCCAAACGTACTTTGAATATTCACCTAGAAAATGAAGAGAAAAAAATTGAAAAGGAATCTGAATCCATTCAATCACCTCCTTCTATTCCACTTAGGAATCCAATTCCCTTTCCACAAGCTGTCACTTAGCCAAAGAAGTCATTTGAACCTGATCCTAAAATGATCAACATGTTTAGATGTGTTAAAGTCAACATTCCTCTCTTAGATGACATAAAACAAATTCATAATTATTCCAAGTTTCATAAGCAATTATGCATCCACAAAAGGAAACTTATGACCTTAGAAAATGTTTCAACCCATGAGTCACTAACCATTAAGTGAAAAGATCCAGAGACCTTTACGGTTCCATGCCAAATTGGAAGTTCCAACTTTTATGATACACTCATAGACCTTGGAGCCTCAATTAATGTCATGCCTAAATCCATCTTCTCCAACCTTGGTCTATGTCCCTTGCACCCAATGGGTGTTGTCATTTAGTTATCCCATCAAAGCACAACCTGTCCTGAGAGAATAATTTAGGATGTCCTTGTTCGTTTCAATGATCTTATCTTCCCTGCTGATTTCTATATCCTTGAAAAGGAATGTGAGACAATCTCTTCTTGATCTCCCCTAATTCTAGGAAGACCATTCTTAATGGAAGTGAGAACCAAGATTGATGTCCATTCAGGAATCGTATCCATGCAATTTGGTGACCAACTGGTCAAGTTCAACATTTCCAAGCTATGCTATACCCATCTGAGGATCACTCTGAATTTTCAATCAATTCATCTTAGGATACTTCCGAGAGTCAATTGAAAGTCATTAAATCATGTTATTCATGATCAAATGACAAAGGATATTGTGAAATTTTCCCCATGATTAACCAAGTCCTAAATGGTGATGTTGATGTGGACCTCTCATTCATAGACTCCATCAATCTAGAGGAACATGAAAACTCTCTTGAATAGCACATCAACTCCGATCTATACTGCTCCAACTTGGACAATATTAAAGAAAAAGAATCTGAAGAAACTGAAGTCCCTTCCTCCATTCATGAGTTTTCTAACCCACAAATGAAAGATAATACTGATCTGAAGCCTATCCATGAACACCTGAAATATGCATTCCTTTTCCATGATCACTCTTATCCTATCATTATCTCATCTTCAATTACTGAAACTGAGGAGTCCAAACATTTTCAAGTGTAAGAGGAAAACAGAAAGGCCTTAGGGTGGACCCTAGATGAGATACCAGGAATCAACCTAGCTCTTTTAATGCATCACATCCATCTTGAGGAATCATTAAAACCAATAATACAACCACAGAAAACACTCAATCCACTCATACTTGAGGTAGATTGGGAAGAGATCATGAATCTTCTTCAAGTTGGTATAATCTACCCAATTTTTAATAGTGAATGGGTTAGTCCAATTCAAGTTTTATCTAAGAATGTTTGGTTAAATATTGTCACAAATCAACCTGGATAGGTAGTCACAACTCGAGTGAATAAAAATTGTGTGTGTGCATCGACTATAAGAAATTGAATTTTGAAACAAGAAAAGATCACTACCCTCTTCTATTATTTGATCAAATGCTAGAATGATTATCCAGAAAGTCACACTATTGTTTCTTGATATATACACCGATTATTTCCAAATCCCAATCGCACCTCAGGACCAAGAAAAGACTACGTTTTCATTCCCCTTTGAGACATATGCATATAGGAGAATGCCTTTTGGTCTTTGCAATGCTCCTATAACATTCCAGAGTTTTATGATGAGTATCTTTTCTAAAGTCATTGAACACTGCATGGAAGACTTCATGGATAACATTACCATTTATGGTGAGTTATTTGAATCGTGCTTAAATTCACACTTTCTAGTCCTTCAAAAGTGTGTCAACTGTAACCTTGTGTTAAATTTTTAAAAAATTCACTTCATGGTTGCAAATGGGATTGTTCTAGGGAACATAGTATGAAAATATGGAATTGAAGTTGATCCTTCCAAAATTGAAGTGATCCAATCACTTCCTAAAACAAACTTATGTTCGAGACATCCATTCATTCCTAGGTTATGCCGGTTTCTATCGGAGATTCATCCATAACATCAGTAGGATTTCCCTCTCACTAACTTGGTTACTCCAAAATGATGTCACATTTCATTTCAATGAGTTTTTCAAGAGATCCTTCCTTGAAAACATAATTGCTCTTACATATGCCCTGATAATCCAACCCCCAGATTGGTCTTTACCCTTTGAATTGATGTGTGATGCTTCTGATAAAGCTATTGGGGATATTCTTGGTCAAATAAGGAAAATATTTCTCATTTGATCTATTATGCCTCAAAAAAATTATATGAAACTGTATCTCACTACACTGTCACTGAAAATGAACTTTTAGCAGTAATTTTTGCCTTAGATAAATTCAGGCCCTATTTATTAGGTTCCAAAATCATCATCTTCATAGGCCCTTCTTCTATAAAATTATTTCTCAAGAAATGTTATTCCAAAACGAGGCTAATAAGATTCATCCTTATGAACCAAGAGTTTGACCTTTAAATAATAGATAGATCATGAAAAGAAAACCATGTGGCTGATCACTTGAGTAGAACTTCTAATTATTCCAATTTTGAAATCATCGATCATGAATTCCCAACTGAGAACATTTCATCCCTCACTCCAAAGTTACCATGTTATGACCCAATTCTAAATTACTTTGTTTATGGTGTTTTTCCTGAATATTTTTCATAAGAACAAATAATTAAGTTGAAAAGTGATTCAAAATAATTTTTTTGGGATGAAAATAATCATTGGAAAATCGGGGTAGACATGATAATTAAGAGATGTGTTTTGATGAAGATGAACATTCCTCTATCTTAGAATTATGTCACTCAATGCCTGGTGGTGGCCACTTTGGACCACTAAGGACCTCCCAAAAGGTCCTAGACTCTGGATTCTTTTTTCCTTCACTTTTCAAGGACTCACATGAGTTCTTTCAATCATGTCCCACCTGCCCAATGTTTGGAACAATTTGAAGAGAAATGAAATTCCCCAAAAGCCTTTAATTTTTTGTGAGATTTTTGATATTTGGGGAATAGATTTCATGGGACCATTCCCCCCTTCCAATGGATTTTCATATATTCTTATGGCGGTTGATTATGTTTCTAGTTGGGTTGAGGCCAAAACCACTAGAAAGTATGATGCACAAACTGTTGGTGAGTTCCTAAAAACCCCCATCTTCCATAGATTTGGCACACCATGTGCCTTGATCATTAAATTAGGAACACATTTTTGTAATAAAACCATAGAATATCTTTTGGAAAATAATGAGGTTGTATATAAAACTTCAACATCATATCACCCCAAA
Organism: Viscum album; assembly: GCA_963277665.1. Taxonomy (NCBI): domain Eukaryota; kingdom Viridiplantae; phylum Streptophyta; class Magnoliopsida; order Santalales; family Viscaceae; genus Viscum; species Viscum album. The sequence continues at coordinate 938,565,034 of OY728143.1, read as the reverse complement.
CAAATGGCATGGATGAACATTCTAATAGAGAAGCGAAAAGAGTGCTTGATAGAATTGTAAAACCCACCAGAAAAGACTGTCCAGAAAGTCTTGCTGAAGCACTTTGGGCATATTGAAATGCCTATAGAACACCCATTGGGATGCCTCCTTTTAGGATAGTTTTTGGTAAAAAATTTCCTTTTCCAGTTGAAATCCAACGTAACTCATATTGGGTAGTGAAAACTTGTAATTTTGATATTGAAAAATCTAGTGAAGAAAGATTATTGCAATTGGATGAATTGGAGGAGCTTCGACTTGAATCATATGAGAATTCTACTTTGTACAAAGAAAAGGATAAGGTACTCCATGACAAACACATCATGAGAAAGGTATTCCATGAAGGTGAAAAGGTATTTCTTTTTAACTCTTGATTTTGTCTTCACCCAGGTATGCTGAATTCCCATTGAGATGATCCTTTTGTTATTACTATTGTTTACCCGTTTGGTGTAGTATAATTCCAAGACCCCTCTTCCAAAAGGACATTCATGGTTAATGGACATCGGTTAAAGAATCACCCTGAGAGGATGCACAATCCTAGATCAACATTGACATCCATTGGATCCCAAACTTCTATAGTCGACCAACCACTAGATCGAGATGGAAGCCCGCCAAATCCAAACTAGGGGGAACCTCTTTCCATTTAACTCTCTCTATCTATCTTCATCCCTCTACCTATTTCTTCTTCATCCTCTGTCTTTAATTTTTTTAACAACATTCTTTTTCAAGAAACTTTTTTTTATATTTCTATTTTGTGTGACTGTTTCTTTATAAAAAATTAAAAAAAACAATCAAAAAAGAATCATCACAAAAAAAATAAAAAAAAATGAAGAGTCATGCTTACTCACCATTGAGTTTGGAAAAATTTTCCATCCTTTTTGGGGAGTCAATAGGCATGTTTTCATCTAAAAAATATTGTATTTTCATCATGACTTTGGATAACGAATAGTGTGTCAAAACCAAAAAATTTTGAATGCTCAATTTTAGATTTGGAAAATGATTTTTCCCAACCATGTGAACCAACATTAGCTTTCATGCCAAGGCCACCTCTGGCCACATTTTCAAAATGTGTGTTTTCACCCCCAGTTTTGAGTCTGAATTTGTGGATCATCATGATGACTTTCCTACCTTAGTGGGAATTAATATGATAGAGGCCTTTTTCTGAACCACATGAGACTTATAATAACCAAATAGCCTCACATTAACCATACATTAATCTTCCTTTTGAAATACCCTTCAAGAATATGAAAACCATTACGTTGATAGCCAAATTACATCCCAAAACCATATCCCACCCAATATCAATGGGTTTTTTCATTGCATTTTGTTTTGAAATTTAAATGTGGCGGGAATGGATTTCATTGTTTGGGTACCCTATTATGGATTTTGAATGAGTTATCATCTCCTTAAGGGAAAGCATCCATTTCTGTGTGGCGAGAGGTTTCCATTCAGTGTGTTTTGGGGAATGCAATGTACTTTCATTTATGTAATTTTTTAAATGTTATTGACATGTGTTCAAAATTTTTCTAAATTGATGAAAAAAAAATCAAAAAAATTGAAAAAATAGGTTGTTTCTTGGTCAGGTCAAAAATCAATATTCCTTAACCTTTTATATTGTTATAACTATTACAATTATTGTCGTGAGGAGATCAATCATGGGTTCGAATATGAGTGTGAGATCTGTTTGAAGGTCATTTTTCGAAAAAACCAAGAAAATCAAGGAAAAAAGAACACTTGCATTATATTCTTATTGGGAGAATGTTTTTGGTTTGTAAATATTTCATCTTTTAATCCCCTTCAAATTTTCTTCCTCTATCGTGTCTTTCTTCACATAATAATTCCCTTGTAAATATGTGTTTTCATTTCCTTCCTTATTTTATTTCAAAAAAATGTGGATTGATTTTTCTATATTGTTGGGTTAACCTTCTTCTTCTCTCACCTGGAGATTATCTTCCTACCATCCCGTAGCCACAGAAAAACCCCTTAGAAGACCTCTTTATTCTTTTGCACTTTGGATAGAGATTGTAAGATGACATCTCTTTCAAACTCTATGATTTTTTACTTTTGGTTAGTGAAAGAGTGAACCTCTACAAATGAATTTTATCATCTTGACAGGTGTGAGTTTTGAGTGTCCACGTTTTCCATTTCTAAATTTGCCCATGATAAAATTGAATTAGATTTGGAACATTTTTTCTGTAAGAACTTGTGGTGGAATCCAAAATTGATTGGTGAAATATTCTAAACCTCCCTTCATTTGAGAAAACAAAATTTTAATATTTTTTGGTGAGTGAAAATGATTTTTCCTTGTTTTTAAAAAGGGTTCTCCATTAAAAGGCGATAAATCGACCTTTTAATGTAAATTATGCATAAAATTAGATTCATTCTCATTTTAAGCCTCTAACTTTTTATTGGATAATGTAAATACCTTTAAAAAACATTTATAATCATATTGTAGTTAGTTTCATTCATTACCACCAATACAACAACTAGATTTAACTACCTTTTAAAATAGTAATATTATATTATTAGTGTGCAACATAAGATTCCAAAGACACCCATTTCTGCATATCGGGTACGCTATCGAACATAGAAACCCCTTTCATGTAATATTAATATTTAATTCACAAATATAAATAAATATCAAATATGTCTTATTATTTATTTACCTGGGATATTACAATAAAATTATATAACATTAAGCTACTATAAATTTTTTATACACACAGAGTCATCCATTTCAACCGTAGAACATATAATGACAAATATAGAATAATATCATGTTCTCTATATTTATCGTTAACTAGAGTTAGTTTATTCCAGAAATTGTGCTCTATATAATAATTCCCAAAAAAAATTCTAATTATAATTATGTAGATTATTTTTTATTATTTATTTTAATAATGTGGATAATTAATGTAATGGGAGAGTATTTCTGAAATATCCTAGGACTTTTTAATAATTAACAACTTCATACACTCAGTTTGAAAATGTTATAAAAAGGGAAGACATAATGAAGATCATCAAACTCATGGAATAGATTATTATTGCAGTGTATTTGGTGTTTTCGATTCCTCTAATAACTAGGATCCCTATATGTTTAATCAACGTCCCTTTGAAAAATATTTTGAACTACATGTTTTTTGGAAAATATTTAAACATTCATACAATGAAGTGTGTGGTTTTAGGTTTTGAAAATTATCAATTTCTCATTTGTAACCCTCCTGAGTTCTCTATTAGGAATTTACTGGGAAAATAATTTTTATTATAGATCATTACTTCAGAGTTATTCGATATCAATGGTTGATCTTCAAATATATTCATTCAAATGGCTATTATGTATAATAAAAGAGAATATATTTCAATAGCTATATATCCCTACATTAATTGTAAAAATAATGGTTGGTGAAAGGAATGCGTGATCATATGTTGGGATGACATTGGAATAAAGGATTATTGAAAGGTTTTGAGGCCATTTCAAATTATAGAATCATAAACATGGACAGGGGATGATAATAGAAATGTGAGATATGAATTAATTTCCAAGTATATGTATTCTATTAAATGTGGACAAGGATTAGATGATTGTAGTTGAGTGTTCAATGCCAAAATACAATTATATATGGGAAACAATATTTATTGCCTATGAAGGTAAATAAAATTAGGGAGGCATAATTTAAAATATTTATAAGAAGAAATATTTTCATTGAAAATGATGGATGTTTATAGTATCATCTATTTTAATTGAAGACATACTAAGGTGAATAATGATATATATTAATTTGGGGATCTCATTTATGAGTACGAAAAATCCTAAATTTTTTTCATAATTATACCACAATAATGATTTGGGAACACATATGTCATTATACAATCTACAGAGGTCATAAATTTTGAAAACAAATTCATATTCAAACTCTTATGTGGTTTGAGGAAGAAATAAAAGATAAACCGAGAGATGATAAATTAGTTAAGAAATAAAATTATTATTTCAAGGGTTAATCTTATATGTATAAAAAGATGAAAAAGTTTATATAAAACTTTAAATAATCTGAAAAATATGATACTATAAGATATTTGGTATCAAATGATGAACATTATCATATTTCAATAATGATCAGAATGACATATATTAATGGAAGAGGATTTAGAATAATCAAAAATAGATGCATGAAAAATGATAGAAACACTAAGGGATAGATATTATACAGATGAAAAATTCATGGACACATCATGCCGTAATAATATAAACTACATTAAAACAAAATACATGATTAAATCATATTAAATATGGTCAGGTATGTGATAAAATACATGAAATCCACATAGATTACCTCAAAAAACAACACTGATAATAAATCATCAGAATCAAAATATGATGTATATAATATTAATAACAAAATGTTTTTTATATAAAATTAAAAGAAGTATTATTAATATTATTTGTCTGATCATATAGATGAGTCATAAACGAAAATTTCACATATGATGAATTTAATGAAAACAAAGTTGAGTTCGAAGATAAAAGTGAAATGAATAAAAACAAAATTTACAATGTTTAAAACTCACATAATAAATTTAACAACCCAGTTCTTATTTTTGAGGTATGGGTTTCTTCTTTTCTCATTTACTTATGTGTTTTTGAGAAAAATAAGGAAAATGGGGAAAATTCTAAATTTTGGGACTACTCACCATGTACTTTTCCACACACTGTGTAATTTTGGCCATGTGAGAAGAGTACACTGGGTGGGTAGACATGTTGGAAACAAAGGGTGTAAAGACTGACTACACACTGTGTAGTGGTCCCTTACATGACGTGTAGTCAGTCGAGAGGTGAACAGTATGGCGGTGGCCAGCTGTGCGACCAAACACGCCGTGTACCCATGAAGTCACGATGTGTAGTCATGTTGACAGATGAACAGTGCCACACTGGTGGGAAACGACCAATGGAACAGTTAAAAAATGGGAATTACACACTGTATACACTGGAAATACACTCCTTGTACTTTTTTTTCACATAAAATGGGCAGTAGCCTCTGAAATTCACATGGAAGGAATAGAACCATAGGAAGGAGTGAGAAAGGATGCCAGAGATTTTGAGATCTGTCGAGCGCACGTTGGGAATCCGTTTTCTACACCATCGATCTCCATGGAACCGAACAGGTGAGTTATCCTTTATCCCAGTTTAGTTCTTACCAATTATTCTTCTAAGGGATGTTATTTGGTTATGAATGAGATTTCTTATACCTCAGATCTACGACGTTCTAGGATGTTTTAGAAGGCATCGTTCGGGTATATCGATCACGGGTGATCGAGGTAGTTGGGTTGGTTTTTATTTTCCAACTATCGTGCGTTTTTGTGTGTGTTTGAGCTACGAACCCATATTTGGGGTGTCGTGTTGATGAGGTCATTTCTATTTTAAATACGTAGAATTGTATAGGTAATTTAAATGTGATAATAACTGCTATTTGGGATCACTTCTTGGATCCAGGACCACCCTGAAGGTGCGTTCCTTTGTTTTTCCATTTGGATAGATACCCGAGGGTATTCCATTGTCATAATGTTTATTGAATATCCTTCAGAAGAATTGCAAGAGTTTTTCTGGTCTGTATATTGGGCTTGGTCCGGTTACATGCTTAGCCAAAGGGAATTATTTACGTAGACTGAGGGAAGTTTTTCCTTTAGCCTGATGGAAGTTGTTATTTCGGCCTGAGGGAAACTTCATTGTGCATGTGGGCGATAGACTCTGTGCCTATGGGTGACACTCTGTATGCTTGAGGGAAATATCTGTTATGCCTGAGGGCAATATTCTGATTACCTGAGGGTAAGGGTTTTCATGTTTGAGGACACAGATGGTTTACATATAAATTCACTATAGTGGTTTCTTAAATAATAAATAATGGAATGAAAGTTAAAATGGAAATAACTAGTAAAGTTAGTTAATTTTGAGTTCTTATTATTTTATTGCATTTTACTACTGCACACTGTTGTTGAATGTTTACACACAGTTGGGCACGGGCCTTTGGTGGGTGCCTACTGGGATTTATTTCTCACTCCCTATTTGGGTCATTCTTTTCGGCCCAAACATATTACGTTTCTAGAGTTGTAGATATGGGTAAGGGTCCCTATACATGTACTTGATTGTTGGTGAGGAGTAGGGGAGCATGGAACCAGGCATAGGATCGCGATGCTACTAGTTGCATTTTTCTGTTTTGGTGTACTCTGTATTGTATGGAACTGCTATGTAACATGTTCTAGATGTTTTCATAGAACGCGAGACATGTTGCATCATATATATATATATTTGGCTGGTTATCCTTCACTATCATTGTTATATTATATTTGTATAGTTTATTACTTCTTCTATTGTTGTTTGTTTTTTATTTTATTCTACTGTACTAGGCTTTGACAAATGAAGGCATACTTTCCCCACTATCAGACCTGGGCCCTCGCTGCTAGTCGGCAGCCTCTGGTGTTTGGAGAAATGCACTTGAGGTCATGCGGCGAACCGGGTTCGAGGCACCCGTTGAGTGGCACCTGGAACCAGGAAGATAAAAAGTGGTATCAGAGGGTTTCTTTTCATTGACATATTGGTTAGAGCCTTAGTTAGGGATATTAAGAAAATCGTAGTTGTTAATAAGCTATTCTCGGGCATAGCTAACCCATGTACAGGGAAAATCCAATTTACCCTGTATTGCAATTTTGCTGATTTTGCAATTTCCAATTGATTTTATTTTCACCGTTTGGTGACACACTTGTGATTGTGCTATTCTATTTTATCTATGGGTCCTATTTAGTTTCAACCTGATGAGATGATGGTATGACATCTCATGCATCATTTAGGCACATGCTAGATATCACATTCCATGCATAGTTCCATGCCACGTAGGTGGATTAGGAATTGCATGTTGTTGTGCTAGGAAAGCATGCTATTGTGATAGCTTCTTGATAATACCTACTATGTAATAGGGTATTTTTTTAGGAACCGGTTTATAGAATGCACGCCAAACATTTGTTTTTTGAGGAGTATGGGCCCCCATTTAATGGAATTTGGTGGATCATTGGCAGTTTATTTTATTATAACACAGATAAAATGTCTAACATAGATTCGTGGGGAGTATGGGCCCTCACGGATCAGAATTTGAAACTTAGTTGTTGTTTTACGGTATTCTATGGGTTCCAGGGATGTTTTTGAGGCATACAATCCGGAATACCTAGTATACATGCCGTGTATTACTTTAGATAGGCCATGTATGTTTTTCTGTACATGAAGAAAAGAAAAATTTCTGAGTACACGTTGTGTACCCTATATAAACTCCATGTAGTCTCTTCCCGTGTCATTGACCATGTGGGTGGGGAAATGGGATAGGAAAATTATTAGGGTGAACACGTCGTGTACCGGATGTACACGCCGTGTAGTGTTGACCCGATGTCTGCTTGTGTAATTAACAACACAGATGGAAAAGACCATAATACATACACACTATTCAAATGATGAACACACCATGTAGTGTGACCCAAGGACTCGGCCGTGTAACTAACAACATAGGTCGGTATCACCTCTCCTTGAACATGATGTATACCTATAGGACACGTCATGTTGTCTTGTCTGAGGACAGACCATGTGGAGTTAGTCATGTGGCTCAAAAATATGGGGTAGTGTACACGCTGTGTTTGGGTGTCACATGCCGTGTAGTGTCATGTCGATTAATCGGTCGTGTCACAAGTGGCACGGGCAGTTGGAAAATTACACAATACATGACGTGTATATGATATAGACACTGTTTAGTTTCGATCAATGTGAGCCGTGTGGCTCAACCGTGTGGCTCAGCTGTGTAGAAGGAACCGAGCAGGGGAAGGGAAGTCATGTACACATCGTGTAGTCAATATACACGCCGTGTAGTCTTGTTTTGAAACTTATGAATGCATTATTCCTCCTATTTCCATTTTGGGTTTCTTCATTTTCAGTCTTGAATAATCTTGTTCTATGGCGTGGATTTGACCTTATAGGGTCATGCCGCTGAGACCACTGCGCGTTGTTCTCCAGGAGATCAGAAACGAGAATTCTCATGAGATGGTGGGACATGGGATACTAGTTGATCCTCCAGAAGAGATAGATGCGGCACCAACTATTATACCAGACACAGGCATAGAGGCACAGTTCTGTGAAGGCTTCATGCAGTTCGTGCAGACCATTCTGGTAGCACCGTAGGCTGCCACATCAATGGCTGAGCTGCCTCATATCTTCTAGCAGCGGCATCTACCTATGTTTTTAGGGGATGGCGGACCACATGCTACAGAGTCTTGACTTTGATTGATGCATACCATTTTCAATCATCTAGAGATGCCTCCAAGGTGGAGGGTCAAGCTCGCGACGTACAGGCTGCGTGATTCCGCCAAGAGGTGGTGGGATGTTACCCCCCAGACAGAGCATCACAGAGACATGGCGTGGGAATATTTTCAGGATTTCTTCAATGAATTATTCTTTCCAGATATGCTGAGGGAAGATAGATCTTGAGGGTTCATGAATCTGTAGCAGGGAACTATGTCAGTGATGTATTATTTTGCTCGCTTTACAAAGCTTCAGGGTTTTGCAGCTGTTTTGGTGGGTGATGAGACGTTGAGGGTCAGGCACTTTGAAGTTGGTATTCGGTATGACATCTGAGCGTTGGTTAATGTTTCCAGGTTTCCTTCAGTACATGCTATAGTGAATCTGGCACTGAATATAGAGAGGAACCTACAGGAAGCTACTGGTGTGGGCTAGGGCTGTCCAACACCAGTTTCTGGTACTATTTCTACTGGTAAAAGGATGAGATAAGTAGACTTCACTCAGGGTGGCAGTACCAGCCAGAGGAAAGCATTAGGTGGCCAGTTCATGTGCTACCAGAGTGGTAGGGAGGGTCACAAGAGACCTCAGTGTCCACAGGACACAGTGGAGTGCCAAGCATGTGGAAGGATGGCTCATCTGCAACGCTTTTTCAGGGTGTTTCAACTAGTGGCTAGTGAGATGGGTTCTGTGCAGACTACCCGAGGGGGAGCAGGACTAGCAGCTTCTTACCAGTCAGGGAACTGGAATATGTCAGGGCATGCATGCAGAGATTGTGGTCATGGTCATGGTATCAAAACACGAGGATCTCAGAGGCAGTAGGGTGGGACAGCTCAGGGTGGCCAGGCTTTGTCGCAGGACCACGGCACTGGGAAGGCATATGCAGTACAACAGACCCAGCATGAGAAGGATCTCGGACCTTCTACAGTAAGAGGTACTATTCTAGTAGCTTCTTTTTTATCTTCAGTTCATTTCAATACATGTTCTACACATAGTTTCATATATGTTCCCGCTGTGGAGATCTTTTGGATCTGTGTTTCTACTACCTATGATATCATGATGCTAGACACTCTGCTGGGGACTAGAACGGTGGATGTGCATATGTGCAAGGAGTGTCCCTGGAGGTTGGTGGGTGTCACTTACTTTGGGACCTGTATTTCTTAGAGATGAAAGCATATGAGATCATTCTCGGGATGGACTAGTTGGTTCCCTTTCAAGCCTTTGTAGACTGCTATCTTCGCAGGGTGCGTTTCAAATCACTAGAGGGTGGAGAGTTTCTATACAAGGGAGAATGGGATGTTCAGGAGAGTCAAGCTGGACCAGCGCATCGTGGGTGAGGTGGTATCACAGTCCAGATTGCTAACATATATCTGGAAGACAAGGGGACTTGTCAGAAGGATTTACCTCTAGTGGTTGATCCTTTCTGTTATCTCTTCTTGGACGACTTTTCAGGTCTTCCTCTAGAGCGAGAGGTGGATTTCTCTATCGAGCTTGTGCTATGAGCAGCACCAGTGTCCATTCCTCCTTATAGGATGGCCAAGATCTTGTTTCAGGAGCTCAAGAGGCAGTTCAAGGAGTTACAGAAAAAGGGTTTCATCTGACCTCGTACTTCACCTTGGGGTTCTCTGGTCCTTTTTGCGAAGAAGGTGGATGGTACCCTCATACTCTGTGTGGATTATCGGAAGTTAAATCAATTGACGGTTATGAACCGATATCCCATGCCAAGGGTTGATGATATTTTTGATAAAATTCATGGAGGATGTGTGTTCTTGAAGGTTGAATTGAGATCAGGATATCATCAGCTGCGCATTAGACCATCTAATATACCTCTCACAGCTTTCAGGATCCGGTATGGTCTATATTAATATACGGTTATGCCATTCAGACTCATGAACGCACCAACAATTTTCATGGAACTGATGAATCCTATGTTCCATCCTTATCTGGACTCTTTTGTGGTAGTATTCATCGACCATATCTTAGTGTACTCTCACACTCTACACGACCATGTCACTAATCTTGAGATCGTATTGAGTACACTGAGAGAGCATCTGCTATATGCTAAGCTCTCAAAGTGCAACTTTTTGGTGGACCCAATTCACTTCCTAGGACATATCATCTCAGAGGGAGGAGTTAATGTAGACCCAGAGAAGGTAAGAGTAGTATTTTCCTGTGAGCATCCCAAGAATGTGTTTGAGATACAGAGTTCCATGGGGCTGGCTGGTTACTACATGAACATTATACAGGACTTCTCTTGCATAGCAGCACCGTTGATGGGTTTGACTAAGTAGGGTGTGAAGTTCGTTTGGTCAGAATATTGTGAGACATCCTTTCAGGACCAGATGGGAACGATGACATCACCACCGATCCTGATACTCCCAGAGTAGTGGAAGAGATATACAGTTCACTGTGATGCATCAGGGATTGGGCTGGGAGCAGTGTTGATGCATGGCGATTGAGTAGTTGTGTACGGGTCTCAGAAGTTGAGGCCATATGAGAGGAATTACCCGACGCATGTTCTCGAGATGGCTACAGTTGTGATTACATTGCGTTGTTGGAGACATTATCTCTTGGGAGATCATTTTTTGGTTTTCACATACCACAAAAGTCTCATGTATATCTTTACTCCACGTGACTTGAATCTGAGGCATCGAAGGTGGGTCGAATACCATCAGTCCTTCAATTTTGAGTTTGCCTATACACCTGGTAATGGTAATGCTGTAGTTGATGCACTGAGCAGGATGACTCAGATACAGACTATACGGGAGGCCAATGGCAAGTGGAAGCTCATGGATTTCTTCTCTGAGATGCATTTAGAGGTTCACGAATATCAGGGTCAGACCTATCTTTCATCTTTAGTTGTGGCCTCTACCCTCTAGGATAGAGTGTGGATGAGACAACAATCTGATTCATAAGGCGTAGTTCTGTAGGAGTCGGTGTCAAGTGAGGAACCTACTCCTGGGTGGACGATATGCTATGAAGAGGTTATGCATTTCCATGGACAAGTATGGGTTCTAGGGGATATACGCGAGGAGTTGATGCAAGAGTTTCATGCTTCAGCTTGGCAGTTCATCCCAAGGATACCGAGATGTACTGAGACATGAGACATTAGTACTGGTGTTCAGGTATGAAGAGAGATGTAGCGAGATTGGTTACGAGGTGTTCCACCTGTCAGTAGGTGTAGGTGGAGCATTAGAGGACAGTTGCACTGTTACAGTAGTTACCCATCTCAGAATGAAAATGGGATGATCTCGTGATGGATTTCGTGACCAGTTTACTGAGGTCACCTTGAGGCAATGATTTCGTGTGGGTTATTGTGGACAGACTCACGAATGTATCTCACTTCTTACTGATCAAGAAGACCTTCAGTGATGAAGAGCTCGAGAAGTTTCATATCTAATAGATCGTATGTCTTCATGGGGTTCCTTGTTCTATCGTTTCAGATAGAGACCCCTCTTCTATGTCTCATTTCTAGAAGAGTTTTAATAGGGCAATGGGTACACTGGTGCTTCTGAGGACAGATTACCACCCTCAAACTGATGGTCAGTCAGAGCGTATGATACAGGTGCTTAAAGAGATGGTGCATGCATGCATCCATGATATTGGGGTCTCTTGGGAGAATCATATACCCTTAGTCAGGTTTTCCTATAATAATAGTTTTTAGAAAACTATTGAGATGGAACTATACGATGCATTATATGGTAGGCCATGCCGATCACCTTTGTGCTGGTTAGAGGTAGGTGAGGCAGCTTTACTGGGACCATGTATCCTGAAGGTGACATCTGAGCAGGTCCAGTTGATTCAGAAGTAGATGGCTACCGCACAATCTTGTCAAACAGAATATGTTGATCACTGCAGATAACCTTTAGAGTTCATGGTTAGAGATCATGTATTCTTGCGTGTTTCGCCGAAGTTGGGACATAGGTAGATCGGGAGACAGGGTAAACATTCACCAAGGTATGTGGGGTCATTTGAGATTCTAGAGAGAGTCGAGATGGTTTCCCATCAGTTGCAGTTACCATAGTGGTACCGAGCCATGAACAACATTATCCATGACTCTATGTTGCGCTGCTATAATTCAGACCTATCTCAAGTTTTTCAGCCCGAGGAGGTTGAGCTTTAGGTAGATGGTTCCTTTGAGGAGAATCTGATTTGTATCGTTGATAAGTGCATGAATGTTTTCTGAGGCCGGTTATTTCCTCTCGTATGAGTGCTATGGCAGCATGGCCGAGTGCAGGATGAAACATGGGATTCAGAGACCGATGTACATGCTCAGTGTCAATAGTTGTTTATGGCTATATCTTTACCACCCTTGGAATGGAAATTCGAGGATGAATTGCTTTAAGGGGGGATGTTTGTAAGAACTCGGTTCTTATTTTTGACGTACAGGTTTCCTCTTTTTCACTTTTCCTTAAGTGATTTTGCGAAAATAAGGAAAATGGAAAAAATCCTAAATTTTGGGACTACACGTCGTGTACATTTCCACACACCGTGTACTTTTGGCTGTTTGGGAAGAGTACACAGGGTGTATAGCCATGTCAGTAACGAATGGTGTAAAGACCGACTACACGCTGTGTAGTGGACCCTTACATGCCGTGTAGTCAGTCTGAAGGTGAATAGTAAGGCGTTGGATAGCTGTGCGACCAAAAACACCATGTACCCATGAAGGCATGCCGTGTAGTCATGTCAGAAGATGTACAGTGCCAGGCTGGCCAGAAACAGCGAAAGGAACTGTTAAAAAATGGAAAGTACACATCGTGTTCTTGGAAATAAACATAGAATACTTTTTTTTCTCTTAAAAAGGGAAGGCTTAGAACAGGATGAAGGCTCGAGAGAGGAGGCTGGAGCTTTGGAGATCAGCCGAGAACACGTCGGGAATCCGTTTTCAGCACCATCGATCTCCCTGGAACCTTACAGGTGAGTTCTCTCTTCTCTTGGTTTACTTCATAAAAATTATTCTTCTAAGGGAAGTTATTTGGTTTTGAAAGAGTTTTCATTTACCTTATATCTACGACATTCTTGGACGTTTCAGATGGCATCATTCGGGTATATCGATCACTGGTGATTGAGATAGGTTGCATAGTCTTTATTTTTCTACTGTCGTGTGTTTTTGTGTGTTTTTGAGTGACGATCATATATTTGGGGTGTCGTGTGGCTGAGTCCATGGCTATTTTAAATAACTATAAATGTATAGGTTAATTAAATGTGATAATAAAAACTGTTTGGGATCAATTCTTGGATCTAGGACCACCCCAGGGGTGCGTTCCTCTGTTTAGCCGTTTGGTCGGATAACCGAGGGCATTCCATTGTAATAATGTTTATTGAATTTCCTTGAGATGAATTGCCTGTTTTTTTCTTGTTTGTAAATTGGTCTTGGTCCAGTTACTTGATTATCGTGAGGGTAGTGCTTTAATTAGCCTAAGGGCAGTGTTACATTTAGCCTAAGGGCAGTGGTTATTTTGGCATGGGGGAATCATCTTTGTGCCTGTGGGCGTTAAACTCTGTGCCTAAGGGTGACACTCCATATGCCTGAGGGAAATAAGTGTTATTCCTAAGGGCAATATTCGGATTTCCTGAGGGTAAGGGTTTGCATGTCTCAGGACACTGACGGTTTATATAGAAATTCACTATGGGGGTTTCTTAAATAATAAATAATGAAATGAAAGTTAAAATGGAAATAACTACTAAAGTTAGTTAATTGTGAGTTCTTCTTAGTTTATTGCATTTTACTCCTACACACTGTTGTTGCATGTTTACACACAGTTGGGCACGAGACTTTGGTGGGTGCCTACTAGGATTTATTTCTCACACCCTGTTTGGGTCATGCTTTTCGGCCCAAACAGAATACGTTTCAGCAAATGTAGAAAAGGGAAAAGGTTCTCTATAAAAGTACTTGATTACTGTTGAGTAGTAGGGGAGCATGTGACCAGGCTTAGGCTCGAGATGCTACCATTTACATTGTTCTGTTTTGTTTTACTCTATATTTTATGGCACTTCTATGTAACATGTTCTGGCAATTTTCCTAGAACTTGAGACATGTTGCACCATATATATATATCTGGATGGTTATCCTTTACTGCAGTTGCTATATTAAATGTTTATAGTTTATTGTTTCTGCTGTTGTTTTATGCTTTTTATTTTATGATATTGCGCTACACTTTAAAAAATGAGGTAATAGTTTCTCCACTATCAGACCTGGGCCCTCGCTGCTAGTCGGCAACCTCTGGTATTTGGAGAAATGTGCTTGAGGTCACATGGTGAACTGGGCTTAGGGAACCCGTTGAGTGGCACCCGGAACCGGGATGTTACAATAAAATTGTTATTGAAGTGGTATCCCTAAATTTATTTTTTTTTGAAACCCAGTTGAAAATTTTTCTTGCCTCACATTTTGAATAAATTGTACAAATTGAATTTTTTCAAAACTAAATTATTATCTTAGACATTCTATAAAATTTCGACAAATTTTGATGATTACATTAAAAAAAAATTGGTAAAAAATCCAAAATATAAATATTAATAATAATAATTAATTGTGAAAAACCCCATCTATAAACAAAATATGTGACATCATGTTCTATATTTAAATATATTTCAATAATTAATTTCATCAATTATCTATGAAGTGGAGATTTTTAAAATGAATTCTATCTAACAAGTCCACCAATATTTTGATTTAAGAAATGTGTTCTTCCACAACAATCCTTTCAAATTATATTTATTAAAAATAAAAATATATTTTGGGTCCAAAATCTATTTTTGAATACATTACTTGACCCAAGAGACATTGGGTACCAAAAAATATTATTGTCTGATTTTTTATCATAGGGAACTAGAAAAAAAACCAAAATGAAAGATAACTTATTTATTAGGGATTTTTAAGGAAAATTTTTGTATATTTCTACAACTTTCAGTCATTATCAAATGATTATAAAGTCTATGTGACATTTAGTGTGGATGTTAAATGATTTATAATTAGTAATGGATCTATTGGAAATCGACAATCAATCCTCATAATAATATTACTCAAAATTGATTTCATAATGAAGAACATGATATTTATTTATCATCTTTGTTATTATGGTTTTCTGGTTGATTTATTTAAAATTACTAATCCATCGTTAATGAAAAATTTTATTAATTTAAGACACTGAAAAAAATACAGTTTCGTATATAGTTCTTAATTATTTTTTATATATAAATTAAATTGTTTTAATTCTAAAATAAATGAATCATTATTTCATCATATAATTCATGATGATTAATATGTTTACACTTTGATAATGTTTTCAAATTTATATTTCATTTCAATTTTTCTAATTTTTTATTAATATAGACTATGTTGTACATGTTAGATGGGAGAAAAACACAGGTAATATTTTAATCTAGTAAAAGATGTTTCTATTTTTATACACATAGATAATATTCATTTGGATTAGTTTCGACTCTCTACAACATCAAGTCTTTCTATAATACATGGTGTATATGTTTTGGTTATTATTTTTTAAAACCTTCTTTGGTATAATTTTTTGAATTAAATTTGAATTCTGTTATGTATTGTTTAATTTTAGTAAAAATGTTAAAATTGAAAATGATTGAAAATTTATAACATCAAAATTTTATCATGTTGGATAATTTGAGAACAATGACAATAATTCATTCTTCTCAAATAATTTTATTAATCATATATTTTCTTCCCCTATGATATTACAATAAAATTTTTTAGTTGAATAGAAGAATAAGACATTGTATGATATTTCTAGAACAATGTGGAAATAATATAAACTACAAAAACATTTAGGTGAATATGTTGTTATCTCATCTTCCTATATCTATAAAATAGTTCAAAGAAGACCATCCATGTTGAACAAAAAATATGAGTTAAGGAAAAAACTGTATAATATGTTAACTTGTTTGGATGTAAGGTGTATATATTTTAAAAAAAGAAATATCTTGGATATTCTGATTGAAAATATTGAGATAGAATATTCCTATATTATTTTAATACATTCAAATAATTCATGTTTCCAGAAATATGTTATTTATTTTAATGGTTATAACTCGTGTGATGTTAATGAGAATGATCCTTCTGATAAAAAAGTTTCTCTAGCAGATGAATAGAGTAAATATTTCTATAAAATAAATAATAAACTATTTTCAACAATTAAAAATGAGATTATTCATAATTCATTTTTTGTGACCCAAATTTTTAATAGGATGATACTAGTGAACCATAATGTGTGTTTCCTAAAAAAATTCAATCCATAAGGTCCACCATTTTAGTACAATAACATATTGTATTGATAAGGGATTTAGGACAAGAATATTTGTAATAAATCTTATAGAGTTATCTTTTTTTCATCATATATGGTACCTAATTCTATAAAATAATCTTATTCTAATGAATGTTGGGTTTTAGCAATGCATGATGTGTTAAAACACTTCAATCGGAATATGTTGTGGGAATTAATAGATTGTCCCTTTGACTATCCTATGTTTGGAAAAAAAATATTTATTATTGAGGAAGGAATATTTCAAAAGAGTTGTTAGTACAAAAAAATTTTGGGTTTGTTTCAAAATATTATAATAAAGGAAGAAGGAATATAATATGAATAATATTTCCATAATATTATTATGAGAATAAAATTGAATCATTCAAGAATTTGTATATCATAAAAAATTTGAATTATATTAGAATAATGTTAAATATGTATTTCAAAGTGGATTTAAAATGGATTATGTTTATGTTGAAGATTATATGGATTTTGAAGACCGTAATATTCAAAATTCAATATTTAACTTCCCAATTATATCAATAGATATAAAAAAGATAGGTCATTATATGAAATACTATTTTTTATTTGATATTTTCAAATAATTAATTGGATTACCTCTATCTTTTCTTGAAAAATTAATAAAAGGTACTTTTCTAGGGACAATATATGTTAATTAAGTTACTTTTTTATTAATGTATAAAATGTATGTAATTATTTTTCAAAAAATATGAAAATATAATTTGAAATTTCCATGACTGTAATGTTAAATTATTTTCTCTGATTTAAAATTTATTGAAAATATAATGAAAAATAAAAATAAAATATATTATTAATTGAATAGAATGTTTAGAACTTAAATAAATAAGACATATTGAACTACAATGAGTTTTAACATGAACATTGACATCTAGGTGGATGGAAATCTAGAGGAAAACATGATATATAGTGGAATCAAAGGATGTGTAATATATCATACTATAATTAGACTATAAAAAATTATTTTGTATATCATGGTTATATATTTTATTACCAACGAAATTAAATTCATTTATATTCTTCTAATATAATTTTTAGTAATTTAATAGCAAAATTTAATATTTTACTACTTTTTCAAAAAAATTAGGATATAGGTTAACCCCAATTTTATATTCATACTAAGAAAGTTTTGGAAGATACCTATTTTTATAATGAAATTTGTGTAGATAAGGGGAAATGATATCATTCTCTCATTCCAAGAGATCAATCATCATAATCAAATACATATTAATCATCATAATCACCATACCGGTTTGACTCTTATATTGTAACACGAGACCGATTGACCATTTATGGGAGTATGTTCAAATTTAGACTTTAGTACATGTAGATTATATAGGGAAAGAGCATAAGGCAAAATTCATTTTCATGATAGATATATAGTATCACATTCTAATAAGAAACAACATTCTATAACATTTTCAGTTTGTGAAGATGAATATTTTAGAACTTGAGTTTTCTTGAATATTTTATATGTATGAAACACACCCTTATGAATTTTAAAATCAATTTTATATATTTTAATATTATTGTTCATACATAATGTTCTATAAAATTTTCAATGAATCTGACAAACCATTCATTAAAAAATTACACTGTTCAATGGCATCATGAATTTAGAGGGTATAAAAAAGGTGATCTCTCATTATATTGTTTTAATTAAAAATAAAATAGTAGAGTGTTTTAGAAATCCCATTCTTACATAAATATAGGATTTTATAAAGTTTTAACTTGTGTTATAATTATTACTATATTCCATTAAAATTTTCAAATTTAAAATAATCATTATTATATGATTACTAAATATATATTTTATTTATTTCATTTGTATTTTTGAGTCGATTTTTTAGTTTTATTAACATCTAAATATGAATAGTATATAAATTTTTTAGGATTATCATACACATCACCCTGTGTGACCCGTTCGTTTTCAGAAAACAAAAGAAAGAAAATCAGTCCTCTTTATGAACCCTTTATAATCTATTAAACTATCCTCTGCTCATCACATTGTCTATAAACCAACAAATCCATCATGTTTAAGACTATTAAAAATATTGAAATCTATGATAATATATGGATCACATTTTATTTGAAAAGGGTAAACATGTTCCATATAAAATTTGTTCAGAGGAAGAGCTGTCGATTTTAGATCTTTGTATAGAAAACTATTGTACATAAAAATGATATCAATCATCATATATCAGAGTATGGGATCCTTGAGAATTTGACATATTTCATAAATAAAAAGTAAATATGAGATCCTTAAGAAACCACTGTGTTTCACTTTTTTGAACTTGATTATATCATAACGTAAACTGAAATCCAAAAAGGATTTTTCGATTTCATCCATAGTTATAGAAAGATTGTTTTGATTCCCCCAAAAATGTTCACTACATGAAAAACAGTTTGTGGCGACATGGTATTTGCAACGGGTTTAGTTCCTGTCGAAAATAGTCCATCGTAAGGGTTATTTTCATGGGGTGTTCATCCCATCACAAATTAAAAGTTATTTGTAACAGGATTTGGGGTCCTGTCGCAAATGGTAATGCTCTCTTTAGCGCGAGATGCACAGAATTGCAGAGGAATGTTATTTGTGATGGGGGGGGGATCCCCCTTTCATAAATAGTGTGTTTGTAGGAGGGTATTTTCGATGGGTCCCATTGCAAAAACTGGCGGTGGTAAATGAGTTTTAGTGATGGTCCCTGCCGCAAATACCCTTTTAGCCTCTGATATCAATTAATGCGGGTAATTTTATTTGTGATGGGCCCAGTCACAAAAAGTACCTTTTGAGAAGGGCTTACCATCCCATCAAGTCCTGACACAACTAATCTTACCTCTATGTACCCCTCCATTTTTCTTTCCCCTCCTCTCATTTCTCACATCCTTTCTCTCTCTAAACTCGAATTTTAGAGTGAAAATTTCATTTAGTTAATTTATTTTATGAAGAAGTTGTGAAGGTGCTTACATCCATCAGAGATAATGTTTTAAGGTATTTATGTTTTATTTAGATTAGTATTTATTTAAATATTTTATGTTAATTTTTGTTATTGTTGATAAGTTGTAATTGAATTTGATTTAAATAGTTTTTTATCTTTATTTTAGTAATAAGTAGTAATAATTAGTAATAATTAGTAATAATTAGCAATAGATTGTAATAATTAGGAATAAATAGTAATAATTAAGAATAAATAGTAATAATAAGGAATAAATAGTAATAATTTGGAATGAATAGAAATAATTAAAAATACATTGTAATAATTAAGAATAAATTGGAATAAAAAGGAATAATTAGAAATAAATAGGAATAAATAGAAATAATTATTAATATATAGTAGTAATTAGTAATAAATAGTGGTAATTAGTAATAAACAGTAATAATTAGTAATAAATAGTAGTAATAAATAATAAATTTTCATAATTACTAATAAATAGTAATAAATATCAACAATTAAGAATAAATAGGAATAAATAGGAGTAATTTGGAATAAATAGTAATAAATAGTAATAATTAAGTATAAATTGGAATAAATATGAATAAATAGTTATAATTTGGAATACCTAGGAATAAATAGTAATAATTATAAATAAATAGGATTAAATAGGAATAAATATGAATAAATAGTAATAAATTTGAATAAATAGTAATAAATATGAATAAATTTGAATAAATTTGAATAAATTTGAATAAATGCGAATAAATAAAAATAAAGAGTAATAAATATTAATAAATAGTAATAATTTGGAATACATAGGAATAAATAGAAAAACATATTAGTAAATAATAATCAATAGTAATCAATAGTAATCAATATTAACAATTATTAATCAACAATAATAATTAGTAATAATAACAAATAAATAGTAATAATAAAAAAATTATAGTAATAAATAGAAAAAATTTAACAAATAGGAAGAAATAGTAATAAATAAGAAAAAATAGTAAAAAATATGAAGAAATAGAAAGAAATAGGAATAAATAGAAATAATTACTAGTATTTAAGAATAGATAGGAATAATAAGAAATAATTAGTAAAAATTTGTAAAAATTAGTAATAATTAGGAATAAATAGGAATAAAATGAATAAATATGAATAAATCGGAATAAATAGGAATAAATATGAATAAATATGAATAAATAGTATTAATTTAGAATAAATAGTAATAATTTTGAATAATTAAGAATAATTAGGAATAAATAGGAATAATTAGAAATAAATAGAAATTATTAGTTATAATTGTGAATAAATAAGAATAAATACGAATAAATAGGAATAAATAGGAATAAATAGGAATAAAAAGGAAGAAGTGATAATAATTAGGAATACTTAGTAATAATTAAAAACAATAATAATATTTAGTTATAATTAGTAAGAATTAGTAAGAATTAGTAAGAATTTGTAATACTTAGTAATAGTTAGTAATACTTAGTAATACTTAGTAATCGTTAGAAATAGTTAGTAACAATTAGTACTTATTATTAGTTATCACTAGTAATAACTAGTAATAACTAGTATTAACGAGTCATAACTAGGAATATCCTGGAATTACAAGTAATTACTATGAATTAGTAGGAATCAATATGAATCATTAGTAATCAATAAGAATTTATAGGAATAAATAGGAATAATTAGGAATAAATATGAATAAATAATAAAAAATTGCAATAAATAGAAAAAATAGCAATAAATAAGAACAAATTTCCATAAATAGGAAAAAATATTAAAACAATATGAATAGATAGGAAAAATATGAAAAATAAAAATAAATTGTAAAAGTAATAACTTGTAATAACTTGGCACAATAACCAGTGGATTGATGACACTCCTTTTTCTTGATTACTCTTCTCCTTTCAACTTTGGCCGACTCAAAAACATTATAAAAAGTATGATTCAATGAATGTGTGAGTTTGAATATGTATTCGTAGAATAGTATTTCTTATAATGTGCTCAAGCGGTGACAGTTGGGAGAAGATGATTCATTGATGAAATGAAGGCTCTTATGTCTGACAGCTCATTTACGTGTAAGTTTCTCACACAGAAATAATAATGAAGAATATTCTCAGAGGTATGATTTTACATTCTCGAATGCACAACAATTAATATGCGTACTTACGAGAAGATTCTTCATTGTGATTTCTATAAGAGAAATTTGTAGTAAAATGAGCAGCTGGATAGATGAGAAACCATCAATCCACTAAAAATTGTTTTTCACAAAATTAGTATTTGCGATGAGACCTTTTGGGATGGGAGACCGTAGCAAATAATCTAAATATAAATTTATATTAATACTATTTGTGATGGGCCTGTTGCAAAAGCTATATATATATATATAATGTATATAATCGAAATATTAGTTGTGATGTGGCAGTTTCCCATCGCAAATAGTTTTTGCAACTGGCAATTTAAAAAGGTATATATATATATATATATAATGTATATAATTGGAGGGTTATTTGCGATACCGATTTTTGCAAAGGTCTTTTAGCAACAGGTCCCCTCACAAATGCTTATTTGCGACGAGATCCCGTTTCAAATAGATTGTCGCAAATATCCCTTTTTCCAGTAGTGATTACTATGATTTCCATAGCTTGTTAGATTATATTGATTATTTAGAACCTATGAAATATTGGAATCTTAGTAAAAAAATTCCAATATGGAGAAAGAAACTTTGATGGAGTATGAACAATAAATGAAGGTTCTTATGATTATTATTCAATTTGTAATTTATTAGTAAATGGTGAGTTTGAGAATATCATATCTAACAATGGTACATAATTATGTATTTAAATTTTATAAAAACCCAAAAAAAAAAGTTTTATATGTAGAATTTAGAAAATAATTTCATACATTTTTTACAAATGGTATGGTTAGTAAGCCTAGTTTTTTAGACTTTCATACATATCTTTGGATGTGACCAAATCCACCCACCATCAATGAATGATATTATTATGTTCTATTATGTATCAGTGTAGTGAAATAATTTTTTTATCAATAACTTAGTCCTTTATTGTTATTATAGATTATTAATTGAATATAGACCCCACTATTTTTGGGGGGCTCTCCTCAGGATAGAGAATCAAAATAAATTCTAGATGAATTCGTTTTATGTTTATATTCACCCTTGAAAGAAATAATTGATAATTGTTATGTAAGAAATAATTTATACAAACATGCTGTTGATTATTGGTTCTTAAGATTTAAATTTGTAATTTAATATAATATTTTAAACAATGTATATAAGGCCCTAGCCATAAAACATACTTAATATTGAGTTATTACAAGATTACACATTAAGGATATTTTAAGGTTTAGAGTTTTAGATAATTAGATCATAAAACGTTCACTACATTCCACATTTAAACAATGTGGTTACATAAAAGATAGTATTCATTTTTTCCCATCAACAGAAACATATTTAAAAATAAAGAAGGGATTATTTCTTTGCACTTCCTTGACACTATCATCATATCATGTACCTTTCCCTTGACATGTGAAAAAAATTTCAAAAATAACATGGGATGAGCATAAAAAGCTCAGTAAGGGTTATAAAAAATATTGAAATGAAACATGAGTTCATATATACATAATAATGAAATCACACTTTACCCATAAAACATAGGCACTTTAACATACCTCATCAAATCATGAATAAATCATAGAAATCATAAGACATAAAAGGTAACTTGATCCATTCATAACATTCTTACATAGGGTGTAACCCTCTTAGTTACGTTTGGAATACCCACCACAGTATATTCCCTAAATCTCTTCGGAGAAACCTTAACGTTTCACTCCTTTGTGTTACCCAATGCATTGGAGAGCTATATCGGGCTCACCCGCCCTTATTTTATCACGGAACCACCAGTATTCATAAACAATGCCCAAGAAACATAACATAATCATAAAGCATAACCTAAGCACAAAAAAAAAAGATAACATTCCCACATTGTAATAAAAATATAACATTTTAAGATATAGAAATAATGAATAATTCTAAAAACCATTTTCAAAACCATATAAAACATTTAATAGAGAGATTTTTGAATCAAAGTCTCCCATACCACTTTGAAGATTTTAACATTTTAAACCATTAATCTCCATATAAATAAATCCTTAAAACCATGTGGAAAACATTGATATTGATGAGAAATATTTATAAGAATAAATCATTAAAACATTTAAAACAATATTTTAGTTAAAGTGTTTTTAACAAAATTAGAGACACATGAATACAATAATTGAGGAATAACATTTAATTAGAACTTTATAATATCATGAGAATAGAGGGATTCATGATGTAATATTCCAAAGGACAATATATACACCATATAAGTGTGAACTGGTGCATAAAAACAATGAAGTCTCAATAGAAAAGTAAAATGAGATGAAATCCATAATAAAGAAGGTATCCTTAAATTAAGGATACTTCAATCTCATAATTATGTGTGACAAATATAAATACACCCAATATAAGTGTATATTGAGTGTAAAACAATCAAAGGTCATTCAAACATATTAAATGGAAGTCATATTCAATAACTATATGTTGGACCCAAAGAAATCAATATTGGGTTAAGAAGTTCCCTTGGTAAAATTCGACAGCATAACAGCGTCACATAAAATTTCAGAAAAACGGTTGATGAGAGAGATAAAGGGAATCTCATCACATGGACATAAAATTTACGGCAATAATGTTATATAAGATCATATCCCCACAGAATAAGATGAAAATTAAAAGACATAACAAAAGAAGTCTTTTAAAAAGAGGAGGGTGAAAGGTTCCCTTACCGACTTGGCTAACTTTTGAAACGTACACCCCATTGAAGTAGGGTCATACAATGAATATGTAAATACCCATAAATGAAATTATATTACACAATGAGTATAATAATGGGAAGTACATACACCACTCAAAGGAAATGGTGGCAAATGTAGCATAAATCACACGAGACTAAAAGTGAGATGAAAAATCCCTTACGAAAACTCGGCAGCCAAACGACGCCACTTAAAACTTCTAAAAATGGATTGTTGAGATCAAATAGGGTCTCTAAACATATTACAATAAAATTTAAAAAAATAAGAATATAAAATAACATCCCCCAACATAAAAAAGTGGATCTTAAAAAAAGTGACATAAAGGAGAGTACTAAAAAATAAAGAGAGAGGTTAGATCTGTTACGAAAATTCGGCAGCCTAACGGTGCCACTCGAAACATCCAAAAAGGATTGTTGAGAGAAAATATGGTCTCTCATCATATGAACATAAAAATTACTGTAGGATTAATATAAAATAACATACCAATAATAAGAAAGATGAGCTTAAAATGAATGACATAAAATAGTGTACTTAAAAAGAAAGAGAGGAGTGGGATCCCTTACCTCGGGTCTGACTTGACACGATCGTTCTTTAATCTCCTGAATAACAAACGTGAGTTAATTTTTACTTCCTTAAGAACCTTTTTCAAGTTCATTATTCCTTTTATATCACTTATTACCATGTTATAAACACTATGTTATTTTTTAAGTTAATAATGGTCGTTTTAACGATCATTGGTACTTGAGTCAAAAAAATAAACTCTTTATAATTACAAGTTGTTCATTTGGTAAAATATCAATTATATCCAGAATTTTATTCCTGATGTATATATCATATATATCATATATATCCAGTATATTGATGAACTTATAATATTACATAACATTTAGAGTAAAGAAATGAAATGCACCGTTCATGGAGACGGTAAGTCGTACGTATGCATGAACTCTACTTCCATTTATATTTCATATTTAATGGAATTAAAACATAATGACACATAATAGTATTTTAATTCCATTATGGTATCATATATAATATCATTAAATATATCCTTTATACGTACCACAAATGGTATTAACGAATCCAATCACTTTGAGGGGGTGGTAGTCCGCACTTCCTAAAATGAAGATATCACGTATACCCATAATGGTATGCCATAAATGAAAAATACAGAAGCTTATGGAAAACATAAACATATTATATATCATATATTAATTTAGTGACATCATAATGGCCACCATGAAAGGTGTTAAGAGAATATTGAACAATCATCGTTTCGTGAGGCAGTAATTCGCCATCCACAGAAACAGTTTTAACTTGTGTTATAATTATTACTATATTCCATTAAAATTTTCAAATTTAAAATAATCATTATTATATGATTACTAAATATATATTTTATTTATTTCATTTGTATTTTTGAGTCAATTTTTTAGTTTTATTAACATCTAAATATGAATAGTACATAAATTTTTTAGGATTATCATACACATCACCCTGTGTGACCCGTTCGTTTTCAGAAAACAAAAGAAAGAAAATCAGTCCTCTTTATGAACCCTTTATAATCTATTAAACTATCCTCTGCTCATCACATTGTCTATAAACCAGCATATCCATCGTGATTAATACTATTAAAAATATTGAAATCTATGATAATATATGGATCACATTTTATTTGAAAAGGGTGAACATGTTCCATATGAAATTTGTTCAAAGGAAGAGCTGTCGATTTTAGATCTTTGTATAGAAAACTATTGTACATAAAAATGATATCAATCATCATATATCAGAGTATGGGTTCCTTGAGAATTTGACATATTTCATAAATAAAAAGGAAATATGAGATCCTTAAGAAACCACTATGTTTCACTTTTTTGAACTTGATTATATCATAACGTAAACTGCAATCCAAAAAGGATTTTTCGATTTCATCCATAGTTATAGAAAGATTGTTTTGATTCCCCCAAAAATGTTCACTACAGGAAAAACAGTTTGTGGCGACGTGGTATTTGCAACGGGTTTAGTTCCTGTCGCAAATAGTACATCGTAAGGGTTATTTGCATGGGGTGTTCATCCCATCGCAAATTACAAGTTATTTGTAACAGGATTTGGGGTCTTGTCGCAAATGGTAATGCTCTCTTCAGCGCGGGATGCACGGAATTGTAGAGGAAGGTTATTTGTGATGGGGGGGATCCCCCTTTCGTAAATAGTGTGTTAGTAGGAGGGTATTTTCGATGGGTCCCATTGCAAAAACTGGCGGTGGTAAATGAGTTTTTGTGATGGTCCCTGTCGCAAATACCCTTTTAGCCTCCGATATCAATTAATGCGGGTAATTTTATTTGTGATGGGCCCAGTCACAAAAAGTACCTTTTGAGAAGGGCTTACCATCCCATCAAGTCCCGTCACAACTAATCTTACCTCTATGTACCCCTCCATTTTTCTTTCCCCTCCTCTCATTTCTCACATCCTTTCTCTCTCTAAACTCGAATTTTAGAGTGAAAATTTCATTTAGTTAATTTCTTTTACGAAGAAGTTGTGAACGTGCTTACATCAACCAGAGATAATTTTTTAAGGTATTTATGTCTTATTTAGATTAGTATTTATTTAAATATTTTATGTTAATTTTTATTATTGTTGATAAGTTGTAATTGAATTTGATTTAAATAGTTTTGGTATCTTTGTTTTAGTAATAAGTAGTAATAATTAGTAATAATTAGTAATAATTAGCAATAGATTGTAATAATTAGGAATAAATAGTAATAATTAAGAATAAATAGTAATAATAAGGAATAAATAGTAATAATTTGGAATGAATAGAAATAATTAAGAATACATTGTAATAATTAAGAATAAATAGGAATAAAAAGGAATAATTAGAAATAAATAGGAATAATTAGAAATAATTATTAATATATAGTAGTAATTAGTAATAAATAGTGGTAATTAGTAATAAACAGTAATAATTAGTAATAAATAGCAGTAATAAATAATAAATTGTCATAATTACTAATAAATAGTAATAAATATCGACAATTAGGAATAAATAGGAATAAATAGGAGTAATTTGGAACAAATAGTAATAAATAGTAATAATTAAGTATAAATTGGAATAAATATGAATAAATAGTTATAATTTGGAATACCTAGGAATAAATAGTAATAATTATAAATAAATAGGATTAAATAGGAATAAATATGAATAAATAGTAATAAATTTGAATAAATAGTAATAAATATGAATAAATTTGAATAAATTTGAATAAATTTGAATAAATGTGAATAAATAAAAATAAAGAGTAATAAATAGTAATAAATAGTAATAATTTGGAATACATAGGAATAAATAGAAAAACATATTAGTAAATAATAATCAATAGTAATCAATAGTAATCAATATTAACAATTATTAATCAATAGTAATAATTAGTAATAATAACAAATAAATAGTAATAATAAAAAAATTTATAGTAATAAATAGAAAAAATTTAACAAATAGGAACAAATAGTAATAAATAAGAAAAAATTGTAAAAAATATGAAGAAATAGAAAGAAATAGGAATAAATAGAAATAATTACTAGTATTTAAGAATAGATAGGAATAATAAGAAGTAATTAGTAAAAATATGTAAAAATTAGTAATAATTAGGAATAAATAGGAATAAAATGAATAAATATGAATAAATCGGAATAAATAGGAATAAATATGAATAAATATGAATAAATAGTATTAATTTGGAATAACTAGGAATATTTTTGAATAATTAAGAATAATTAGGAATAAATAGGAATAATTAGAAATAAATAGAAATTATTAGTTATAATTGTGAATAAATAAGAGTAAATACGAATAAATAGGAATAAATAGGAATAAATAGGAATAAAAAGGAAGAAGTGACAATAATTAGGAATAATTAGTAATAATTAATAACAATAATAATAATTGGTTATAATTAGTAAGAATTAGTAAGAATTTGTAATACTTAGTAATAGTTAGTAATACTTAGTAATACTTAGTAATAGTTAGTAATAGTTAGTAACAATTAGTACTTATTATTAGTTATCACTAGTAATAACTAGTAATAACTAGTATTAACTAGTCATAACTAGGAATATCCTGGAATTACAAGTAATTACTATGAATTAGTTGGAATCAATATGAATCATTAGTAATCAATAAGAATTTATAGGAATAAATAGGAATAATTAGGAATAAATATGAATAAAAAATAAAAAATTACAATAAATAGAAAAAATAGCAATAAATAAGAACAAATTTCCATAAATAGGAAAAAATATTAAAACAATATGAATAAATAGGAAAAATATGACAAATAAAAATAAATTGTAAAAGTAATAACTTGTAATAACTTGGCACAATAACCAATGGATTGGTGACACTCCTTTTTCTTGATTACTCTTCTCCTTTCAACTTTGGCCGACTCAAAAACATTATAAAAAGTATGATTCAATGAATGCGTGAGTTTGAATATGTATTCGTAGAATAGTATTTCTTATAATGTGCTCAGGCGGTGACAGTTGGGAGAAGATGATTCATTGATGAAATGGGGGCTCTTTTGTCTGACAGCTCATTTACGTGTAAGTTTCTCACACAGAAATAATAATGAATAATCTTCTCAGAGAAATGCTTTTATATTCTCGTTTGCACAACAATTAATATGCGTACTTATGAGAAGATTCTTCATTGTGATTTCTATAAGAGAAATTTGCAGTAAAATGAGCAGCTGGATAGATGAGAGACCATCAATCCACTAAAAATTGTTTTTCCCAAAATTAGTATTTGCGATGAGACCTTTTGGGATGGGAGGAAGTCGCAAATAATCTAAATATAAATTTATATTAATACTATTCGTGATGGGCCTGTTGCAAAAGCTATATATATATAATGTATATAATCGAAATATTAGTTGCGATGTGGCAGTTTCCCATCGCAAATAGTATTTGCAACGGGCAATTTAAAAAGGTTTATATATATATATAATGTATATAATTGGAGGGTTATTTGCGATACCGATTTTTGCAACGGTCTATTAGCAACAGGGCCCCTCACAAATGCATATTTGCGACGGGATCCCGTTTCAAATAAATTGTCGCAAATATCCCATTTTCCAGTAGTGATTACTATGATTTCCATAGCTTGTTAGATTATATTGAATATTTAGAACCTATGAAATAATAGAATCTTATTAAAAAATTTCCAATATGGAGAAAAAACCTTTGATGGAGTATGAACAATAAATGAAGGTTCTTATGATTATTATTCAATTTGTAATTTATTAGTGAATGGTGAGTTTGAGAATATCATATCTAACAATGGTACATAATTATGTATTTAAATTTTATAAAAACCCAAAAAAAAATAGAAACTGTTTTATATGTAGAATTTAGAAAATAATTTCATACATTTTTTACAAATGGGATGGTTAGTAAGCCTAGTTTTTTAGACTTTCTTACATATCTTTGGATGTTACCAAATCCACCCACCATCAATGAATGATATTATTATGTTCTATTATGTATCAGTGTAGTGAAATAATTTTTATTTATCAATACTTTTGTCCTTTATTGTTATTATAGATTATTAATTGAATATAGAACCCACTATTTTTGGGGGGCTCTCCTCAGGATATAGAATCAAAATAAATTCTAGATGAAATCGTTTTATGTTTATATTCACCCTTGAAAGAAATAATTGATATTTTTTATGTAAGAAATAATTTATACAAACATGCTGTTGATTATTGGTTCTTAAGATTTAAATTTGTAATTTAATATAAAATTTTAAACAATGTATATAAGGCCCTAGCCATAAAACTTACTTAATATTGAGTTATTACAAGATTACACATTAAGGATCTTTTAAGGTTTATAGATTTAGAGAATTAGATCATAAAACGTTCACTACATTCCACATTTAAACAATGTGGTTACATAAAAGATAGTATTCATTTTTTCCCATCAACAGAAACATATTTAAAAATAAAGCATGGATTATTTCTTGACACTTCCTTGACACTATCATCATATCATGCACATTTCCCTTGACATGTGAAAAAAATTTCAAAAATAACATGGGATGAGCATAAAAAGCTCAGTAAGGGTTATAAAAATATTGAAATGAAACATGAGTTCATATATACATAAGAATGAAATCATACTTTACCCATAAAACATAGGCACTTTAACATACCTCATCAAATCATGAATAAATCATAGAAATCATAATAAATAAAAGGTAACTTGAGACATTCATAACATTCTTAAGTAGGGAGTAACCCTCTTAGTTACGTTTGGATTACCCACCACAGTATATTCCCTAAATCTCTTCGGAGAAACCTTAACGATTCACTCCTTTGCATTACCCAATGCATTGGAGAGCTATATCGGGCTCACCCGCCCTTATTTTATCACGGAACCACCCGTATTCATAAACAACGCCCAAGAACCATAAAATAATCATATATCATAACCTAAGCACAAAAAAAAAGATAACATTCCCACATTGTAATAACAATATAGCATTTTAAGATATAGAAATAATGAATAATTCTAAAAACAATTTTCAAAACCATATAAAACATTTAATAGAGAGATTTTTGAATCAAAGTCTCCCATACCACTTTGAAGATTTTAATATTTTAAACCATTAATATCCATATAAATAAATCCTTAAAACCATGTGGGAAACATTGATATTGATGAGAAATATTTATAAGAATAAATCATTACAACATTTAAAACAATATTTTAGTTAAAGTGTTTTTAACAAAATGAGAGACACATGAATACAATAATTGAGGAATAACATTTAATTAGAACTTTATAATATCATGAGAATAGAGGGATTCATGATATAATATTCCAAAGGACAGTATATACACCATATAAGTGTGAACTGGTGCATAAAAACAATGAAGTCTCAATAGAAAAGTAAAATGAGATGAAATCCATAATAAAGAAGGTATCCTTAAATTAAGGATTAATCAATCTCATAATTATGTGTGACAAATATAAATACACCCAATATATGTGTATATTGAGTGTAAAACAATAAAAGGTCATTCAAACATATTAAATGGAAGTCATATTCAATAACTACATGTTGAAGCCAAAGAAATCAAAATTGGGTTAAGAAGTTCCCTTGGTAAAATTCGACAGCCTAACGGTGTCACATAAAATTTCAGAAAAAGGGTTGATGAGAGAGATAAAGGGTATCTCATCACATGGACATAAAATTTACGGCAATAATGTTATATAATATCATATCCCCACAGAATAAGATGAAAATTAAAAGACATAACAAAAGAAGTCTTTTAAAAATAGGAGGGTGAAAGGTTCCCTTACCGACTTGGATAACTTTCGAAACGTACACCCCATTGACGTAGGGTCATACAATGAATATGTAAATACCCATAAATGAAATTATATTACACAAAGAGTATAATAATGGGAATTACATACACCACTCAACGGAAATGGTGGCAAATGTAGCATAAATCACACGAGACTAAAAGTGAGATGAAAAATCCCTTACGAAAACTCGACAGCCAAACGACACCACTTAAAACTTCTAAAAATGGATTGATGAGATCAAATATGGTCTCTAATCATATTAAAATAAAATTTACAGAAAGAAGAATATAAAAGAACATCCCCCAACATAAAAAAGTGGATCTTAAAAAAAGTGACATAATGGAGAGTACTAAAAAATAAAGAGAGAGGTTAGATCTCTTACGAAAATTCGGCAGCATAACGGTGCCACTCGAAACTTCCAAAAAGGATTGTTGAGAGAAAATATGGTCTCTCAACATATGAACATAAAAATTACAGTAGGATTAATATAAAAGAACATACCAATAATAAGAAAGATGAGCTTAAAACGAATGACATAAAATAGTGTACTTAAAAAGAAAGAGAGGAGTGGGATCCCTTACCTCGGGTCCGACTTGACACGATCATTCTTTAATCTCCTGAATAACAAACGTGAGTTAATTTCTACTTCCTTAATAACCTTTTTCAAATTCATTATTCCTTTTATATCACTTATTACCATGTTATGAACACTATGTTATTGTTTAAGTTAATAATGGTCGTTTTAACAATCAGTGGTACTTGAGTCAAAAAAATAAACTCTTTATAATTACAAGTTGTTCATTTGGTAAAATATCAATTATATCCAGAATTGTATTATAGATGTATATATCATATATATCATATATATCCAGTATATTCATGCACTTATAATATTACATAACATTTAGAGTTAAGAAATGAAATGCACCGTTCATGGAGACGGTAAGTCGTACTAACGCATGAACTCTACTTCCATTTATATTTCATATTTAATGGAATTAAAACATAATGACACATAATAGTATTTTAATTCCATTATGGTATCATATATAATATCATTTAATATATCTTTATACGTACCACAAATGATATTAACAAATCCAATCACTTTGAGGGGGTGGTAGTCCGCACTTCCTAAAATGAAGATATCACGTATACCCATAATGGTATGCCATAAATGAAAAATACATAAGCTTATGGAAAACATAAACATATTATATATCATATATTAATTTAGTGACATCATAATGGCCACCATGAAAGGTGTTAATAGAATATTGAACAATCATCGTTTCGTGAGACAGTAATTCGCCATCCACAGAAACAGTATGTTCTTTAACCAATAGACGAAGGTGTGTGTAATTTTAGCTTGAATAATTAATATAACAACATCCTAGTATATTTAATATACTGTTGTTGTTATAAAAGAATGGAATAAAAATAGTTTAGGGGGTTGGAGAAGCAAAATAAAACAAAAGGACTCAAGTGAAGACATTACCTTAAAATCTTGTAACTCGCTTTGGATTGAGCTCAAAGGCTTCTTTGGGAAGACTTCTGCCCAAAGTGAGGCTTCACGGGGTTATATAGGGATGTGGAGAGACAAAATGGGCAGGTTTTGGCCGAGCCAAACGCTTTGGAAGTTTGGGTAAGTAGGTAGAGGTGGGGGGGCCTTTTATAAGAGGAGAGGAGGGGCACTCTTGAAAATTAAAGTAATGGTACTTTATTTTAGAATTAGTTTCGGATTTTAATGGTCCCACATTGATGTGTTTCGAGGATAAGCTGATAAGGGTTTGAAATACACCCATCCAATTGGTTTTGGACATGTTTAGGACTTAGGGTTTACATTATCTTCCAATTTTATTTAAATCGTTAAATAATGAGGTCATCGCTGCATCATCATGATGCCATAAATAATTTAGTTTATTTAATGTCTAAAAATTATAAAAACAAATACTATGATGTAGGAAATATTTTTATCTTTCCAATGACTATTTATAGTAAAAAATCTGACTTGTATAACCCCATTTAAAAATTGTTTTAGTAAAACAACTCATGTTTTAAATTTAACATTAAATAAAAAGGTATTTATGTCATTTTCCAACCAAAGTGGATCCATGGGGTCCCCCAAGTTGACCCATTGATTTTCTTGGTCATCCATGACTCATCCAATGAGGGTAGGACATGTGTCTAGGTCATTTCATATTATTAAAACATTATTCTTACCTTAAACTGCACTAATTACCTCTAATCACGATTAAAAACTTAATAAGTTACTATTCACCAAAAAATTATTTTAATTCCATTGAAACACATTTTACTTCTTAATGAAAACCATGTATGTTGGATTTTTAAAATTCAAAACACAAAGGTGGAAAAATTAAACTGAAAATCAGTTTTCATAAGTACCACTTAGTGGTTTCACTATTCATAAAAAATTAATGTTTTCCAGAAAATTACAAAAAAATCACCATAGGATATATTTGATATTATGATTTTAAAAATGATGTCTATTTTAATAAATTAAAAACATATAAGTTGCATTAATTAATTTAATAAATAATTCCCACTCTCAAAACAAATAGCATGTTTTTATGAAACAATACATATCAAAATATTGACACTAGTTTAAGTCAAATTTCAAAGTGAAATTAATTTCAATGACCACTATTTGATTAAATGGTAAAAATATATTATAATTTCACTTTAAAACCAATTCAGAAGACAATGTAGTCATATAATTAAATTAGATTGAAAAGGGGTTTTGAATTAAAATACAAAAAAATCACTATTCATTAAAAATTGAACTTTTTCGGAAAAATACCAAAAATTTACACAATGTAAATTTTGATGTCCCAATTCTAAAGAAGAATTTTATTTTGTCAAATATAACACATAAAATAGTCAAAAGTGGATTTAAAATAGGTTCGCCATCAAAAGGCGGTTAATCGACTTTTTAAAGAATATTAGAATGTTTACGCTTAAAATTAGATTCATTCGCATTTTTAATCCTCTAACATTTATTTTAAGAAGTAAAAATTTTTGACATAAAAATATAATCATTTGTAGTTAGATCTATTCATTCCTGCCATCACAATAGCTAGGCATTAACTAAAAATTTAAAATAATATTATTTTATTATTAGAGTGTAACGTAAGATTTCAATGAAACTCGTTGTTGTGTATTGGGTACACCATCGAGCATAACATCCCCTTTAACGTAATATTAATATTTTATGCACAAATATGGATAAATGTTAAAATTTCAAACTCTTTATTTACCAGGGGTGTTACATCCTTCACCTTTTTGGGAATTTCATCCTCACAATTTTAAAATTGTGCTTGGAAACTTCATTGAAAATCCCACCTCGGAACAAGAGTCAGTAAAACAATAACTTTAAAATAATGAATGATAAGTACAAAGGTCACTCGAGTTAACCCATACTAAGATTCTATGTAGGAAAACATGGACATGGAGGAGAAAACATAGGGTCATTTTCTGATGAAGAGTGATAGAAAACATGTTTAGGAGAAAGTTAACCACAAGAAAATCATAAACTTGTGATGGGTTAAACGGTATTTGATTCCCTAGTTGGAAAAGTTAATATACAACATTTTTGTTTTAAGTTACTTTTTATTGAGTAATTTATTCATAAGGAAACATAATCACTTATCATTTTGACTTTCAACTTTTATTAGATTCCTTAGACAAACTCATATTTTCTCTAAAAGACGAGTATTTAGGAAGACATGTTCACATTAAGATTACTATAATCAACTTCTAGAGAATCACATAATCCAAAAAAGAGAACTATATACATCCCATGTATTTAGACTCTAACCAAAACCAAAACCAAAAATGTTAGTACAAGATCAGATAATCCAGAAAAGGATAACCCTTTATAAAAAGAAAATCTATTCTTAATCTCCAAAATTTGTCCATCAAAACCCAAAGTTCAACGAGGACCATTAGATAAATAATTTTTCCATAAAATTCTTCAAAGTAAACCAAAATAAGATTAAAACCCAAATATTTGAAGAATTTAGTCACATAGTCCTCCAAGTTAAATCATAACATTTATCTCCAAACAACATCAGTTGCTCCTAAAGTCTCATATTGAAATGTAATTAACCTAATCACATATCCTCCATGATAGGTCAATCATTTTCATAAATAACCCAAAACCAACTTAATATTAATTCATAAATTCACCTAACTAAAAATAATAAGTCATACTAACCCGAAACTGCATGTAGTCCAGTGGTAGGTGGTAAATACCAGTCGCACTTTGGTTGTCGGTTCAATTCCCACAGCTTTGTCCGATGTGACAGGTTGTCACACGGTCTGCGTGTTATCCTTTTTATAAAACTCCAAAAATAACCCTAACATGTTTTAACCTCAATAGTTTCTTTATTACTCTCATTTTCATCCAAATTCGTTACGATCACAACATCTTAATTCTTGAAGTCTTATTTCACCACCATTAGATAAAATAAAACGATTCCCAAAATGAATAACAACATACCTTGATCATGGCATCCACTCAGTTTCATCGTCATCTTGGTCACGTAGGTAGACGTCCCATGCATTACAACAATGATTTAGATATCCTTCAAAATCATTTGCTTCCTCTATCCAAACACACCTTGTACAACATGGGTCATATGGGTGTTCACAGAAAAACAGTTTTTGAGAATAATCATGTATGACATATAATTCCAAAACATCTGATAAAACCTGATTTCTATAAAATAGTCAGACAGAATTGGAGTTGAAACATTATATTATGGGTCCTTTTAAAATAACATAAGTATGTGATGAGAAACTATATTTTAAATGCAAATATAAATAGGTTGTGCAAGGGTCTCCTTCCTCAGTACCATTTTTAAAATCATAATATGCTTCAAAATATTGTGATAAGGTAAAATATTTGAAAATAACTTTATAATATTTACCTTTATTGAAAATATGAGAATATTGTGAAAATAGTAGTTGTCTAAGAAAAACCCATGTTCCACGATGATAACCAGGTATAGAGGAGGTGTTTGATTTCTCAAAAAACTGCTTGTAAGTGAGTTGTATGATAAAAAATGTTTCACAATCATCCGAACATGACTTTGCAATAATTATTGCAAGCATTTCATCAGGAAAAGATAGGAATGTCATTTCAGATCCTTCTACTTCCATTCGTAACTGACTTTACTAGTCCAGAAAAAATGTTATAAAATAAGGATTTAACTGAAATAATAGATATAGGGACTAACCATGTGTCTAAAAAAAACTCTTAATCCCTAAATTTGTCTAAACCGACCTTTGATACCAACTATAAGGCCCCAGATATAAACCTTACTTAATCTTGAGTTATTACAAGATTACACATTAGGGATCTTTTTAGGTTTAGAGTTTTGGAGAATTAGATCACAAAACATGCATTACATTCCACATTTAAACAAAGTTGTTACATAAAAGATAGGATTCATTTTTTCCCATCAACGGAAACATATTTAAAAATAAATCTTGGATTCTTTCTTGACACTTCCTTAACATTATCATCATATCATGTACCTTTCCCTTGACCTATGAAAAACATTTCAAAAAAAACGTGGGATGAGCATAAAAAACTTAGTAAAGGTTATAAAAAATATGGAAATGAAACATGAGTTCATATATACATAATAATGAAATCATACATTACCCATAAAACATAAGCACTTTAACATAACTCATCAAATCCTGAATAAATCATAGAAATCATAAGACATAAAAGGTAACTTGAGGCATTCATAACATTCTTACGTAGAGAGTAACAGTCTTGGTTACGTTTGGAATACCCACCACAGTATATTCCCTAAATCTCTTCAGAGAAACCTTATCGTTTCACTCCATCACGTTATCCAATGCATTGGAGAGCTATATCGGGCTCACCCGCCCTTAGTTTATCATAGAACCATCTGTATTCATAAAAAATTCCCAAGAACCATAACATAATCATAGAACATAACCAAAGAACAAAAAAAGATAACATTCCCACATTGTAATAACAATACAACATTTTATGATATTGAAATAATGAATCCATTCAAAAAACCATTTTCAAAACCATATAAAACATTTAATAAAGAGATTTTTGAATCAAAGTGTCCCATACCACTATGATTATTTTAACATTTTAAACCATTTATATAAATATAAATAATTCCTTAAAACCATTTTGAAAACATGGATATTAATGAGAAATATTTATAAGAATGATTCATTAAATCATTTAAAACAATATTTTAGTTAAAGTGTTTTTAACAAAATGAGAGACACTTGAATACAATAATTGAGGAATAAAATTTAATTAGAACTTTATAATATTATGAGAATAGAGGTATTCATCACATAATATTCCAAAGGACAGTATATACACCATATAAGAGTGAACTGGTGCATAAAAACAATGTAGTCTAAATAGAAATGTAAAATGAGAAGAAATCCATAATAAAGAAGGTATCCATAAGTCAAGGATAAATCAATCTCATAATTATGTGTTACAAATATAAATACACCCAATATAAGTGGATATTTAGTGTAAAACAATCAAAGGTAATTCACACATATTTAAAGGATGACATATTCAATAACTACATGTTGAACCCAAAGAAATCCAAATTGGGTTAAGAAGTTCCCTTGGTAAATTTTGACAGCCTAAATGCATCACATAAAATATTAGAAAAAGAGTTGATGAGAGAGATAAAGGGTATCTCATCACTTGGACATAAAATTTACGACAATAAGGATATATAAGAACATATCCCCACATAATTATATGGAAATTAAAAGACATAACAAAAGAAGTATTTTAAAAAGAGGAGGGTGAAAGGTTCCCTTACTGACTTGGGTAACATTTGAAACGTACACCCCATTGAAGAAGGGTCATACAATGAATATGTAAATAACCATAAATGAAATTATATTACAAAAATAGTATTATAATGTGAATTACATACACAAATCAACGGAAATGGTGGAAAATGTAGTATAAATCACACGGGACTAAAAGTGAGATGAAAAATCCCTTACGAAAACTCGGCAGCCCAACGATGCCACTTAAAACTTCCAAAAATAAATTGATGAGATCAAATAGGGTCTCTAATCAAATTATAATAAAA
Organism: Viscum album; assembly: GCA_963277665.1. Taxonomy (NCBI): domain Eukaryota; kingdom Viridiplantae; phylum Streptophyta; class Magnoliopsida; order Santalales; family Viscaceae; genus Viscum; species Viscum album. The sequence continues at coordinate 938,526,030 of OY728143.1, read as the reverse complement.
TTTAAAGAAAGATTAATATAAAATAACATCCCCCAGGTTAACAAAGAGGAGCATAAAAGAAGTCACAAAAAGGAGAGTACTTAAAAAGAAAGAGAGAGGTTAGATCTCTTACGAAAATTCGGCAGCCTAACGGCGCCACTCAAAACTTCAAAAATGGATTGATGAGAGAAAATAGGGTATCTCATCAAATGAAAATAAAAATTAAAGTATAATTAATATAAAAGAACATCCCAATCATAAGAAAGATGAGCTTAAATGGAATGACATAAAATAGTGTACTTAAAAAGAAAGAGAGGAGTATGATCCCTTACCTCGGGTCCAACTTGAATCGATCGTTCTTTAATCTCCTGAATAATAAACTTGAGTTAATTTCTACTTCCTTTGGAACCTTTTTCAAGTTAATTATTCCTTTTATATCACTTATTACCATTTTATGAACACTATTTTATTATTTAAGTTAATAATGATCGTTTTAACAATCATTGGTACTTGAGTCAAAAAAAATAAACTCTTTATAATTACAAGTTGTTCATGTGGTAATGTATCCATTATATCCAGAATTTTATTCATGATTTAGATATCATATAAATCATATATATCCATTATATTCATGAATTTATAATATTACATAACATTTAGAGTTATGAAATGAAATGCACCGTTCATAGAGACGGTAAGCCGTATGTACGCATGAACGCAAATTCCATTTATATTTCATATTTAATGGAATTAAAACATAATGATACATAATAGTATTTTAATTCCATTATGGTATCATATATAATATCATTAAATATATCTTTTATACATACCATATATGGTATTAACGAATCAAATCACTTTGAGGGGGCGGTAGTCCGCACTACCTAAAATGAAGATATCACGTATACCCATAATGGAAGCCATAAAGGTATGCCATAAATGAAAAATAAATAATATTAAGGAAAAAATAAACATATCATATATCATATATAAATGTAGTGACATCATAATTTCCACTATGAAAGGTGTTATGAGAATATTCAAAAATCATCGTTTCGTGAGGCAGTAATTCGCCATCCACAGAAACAGTGTGTTCTTTAACCATTAGACGAAGGTTTGTGTAAGTGTAGCTCCAATAATTAATATAAAAACATCCCAGTATAATGAAGATATAGGTGTTTTTACAAAATAAAGGACTAAAAAGAGTTCAGGGGGTTGGAGAAGAAAAATAAAACAAAAGGAGTCAAGTGAAGACATTACCTTAAAATCGGGTAACTCTCTTTGGTTTGAGCTCAAAGGCTTTCTTGGAAAGACTTATGCCAAAATTGAGGCATCAAGGAGTTATAGAGGGATGTGGAGAGAAAACATGGTAAGGGGATGGCTGAGCCAAATGCTTTATAAGTGTGGGTAAGGAGGTAGAGGTGGGGGCCTTTTATAAGAGGAGAGGAGGGGCACTCTTGGAAAATAAAGAAATGTTACTTTATTTTAGAATGCGTTTCAAATTTTAATGGTCCAAAATTGATGTTTTTCTATGATAAGGTGAAAAGGGTTCTAAATAAACCCATCCAATTGTTTTTGGACATGTTTAGGTCTTAGATTTTACATTATCTTCCCATTCTATTTAAATCTTTAAATAATGAGGTCATCGCTACATCCTCATGATGTCATAAATAATTTAATTTATTTAATGTCTAAAAATTATAAAAAAAATAATATGATGTAGGAAATATTTTTAGAATTCCAATTAATATTTATAGTCAAAAATTTGACCTGTATAACTCCATTTAAAATTTGTTTTAGTAAAACAACTCATGTTTTAATTTTAACATTAAATAAAAAGGAATTTATGTCATTTTCCAACCAAAGTGGCTCCATGGGGTCCCCCAAGTTGACCAATGGATTGTCTTAGTCGGCCATGACTCATCCAATAAGGGTAGGACATGTGTCTAGGTCATTTCATATTATTAAAATATTATTCTTACCTTAAACTACACTAATTACCTCTAATCACGATTAAAAACTTAATAAGTTACTATTCACAAAAAAATTATTTTAATCCCATTGAACCACATTTTACTTCTTAATGACAACCATTTATGTTGGATTTTTGAAATACAAAACAAAAAGGAGGCAAAATTAAATGGAAAATCAGTTTTTATAAGTACCACTTAGTGGTTTCACTATTCATCAAAAATTGAAGTTTTTCAGAAAATTACCAAAAAATCACCATAGACTATATTTGATATTCCGAATTCAAAAATGATGTCTATTTTAAAAATTTAAAAACATATAAGTTGAATTAATTAATTTAATAATTAATTCCCATTGACAAACAAATAGCGTGTTTTTATGAAATAATATATATCAAATGATTGACACTAGTTTAAGTCAAATTTCAAAGTGAAATTAATTCCAATGACCACTATTTGATTAAATGGTTAAAATATATTCTAATTTCACATTAATAAAAATTAAACAGATAATATAATAATATAAATAAATTTGATTAAAAAGTGGTTTTGAATTAAAATACAACATTTTTCACTATTCATTAAAAATTAAACTTTTTCGGAAAAATACCGAAAATTTACACAAAGTAAATTTTGATGTCCCTATTATAAATAAGAATTTTATTTTGTCAAATATAACACATAAAATTATAAAAAAAGTGTATTTAAAAGAGGTTCGCCATCAAAAGGTGGTTAATCGACCTTTTAAAGAATATTATAATGTTTACGCTTAAAATTGCATTCATTCACATTTTTAATCGTCTAACATTTATTGTAAGAAGTAAAAATATTTGACAAGCATATATAATCATTTTGTAGTTAGTTCTATTCATTCCCACCATCACAACAGTTAGGCGTTAACTACCATTTAAAATAATATTATTTTATTATTAGAGTGCAATGTAAGATTCCCAAGAAACTCGTTGTTGCGTATTGGATACGCCATTGAGCATAGCCTCCCAATAAAGTAATGTTAATATTTTATTCAAAAATATGGATAAATGTTAAAATGTCATACTCTTTATTTACCTGGGGTGTTACATCCTTCCCTCCTTTTGGGAATTGCGACCTCACAATTTTAAAATTGGGCTATAAAACATCATAAAAAATCCCACATTGGAACAAGAGTCAGTAAAACAATCACTTTAAAATAAAGAATGATAAGTACAAAGGTCACCCGAGTTAACCCATACGAGGATTCCTTGTAGGAAACATGGACATGGAGGAGAAAACATAGGGTCAGGTTCTGATGGAGAGTGATAGAAAACATGTTTAGGAGAAAGTTAACCACAATAAAATCACAAACTTGTGATGGGTTAAACGGTATTCGATTCCCCAGTTGGAAAAGTTAATAGACAACATTTTTGTTTTAAGTTTCTTTTTATTGAGTAATTTATTCATTAGGAAACATACTCACTTATCATGTTGAATTTAAACTTTTATTAGATTGCTTACACAAACTCATATTTTCTCCAAAAGACGAGTATTTAGGAAGACTTGTTCACATTAAGAGTACTATAATAAACTTCTAGAGAATCACCTAATCCCCAAAAGATAAATATATACTTCCAATGTCTTTAGACTCTAACCAAAACAAAAACCAAAAAGGATAGTACAAGATCAGATAATCTAGAAAAGGCTAACCCTTTATAAAAAGAAAATCTATTCTTAATCTCCAAAATTTGTCCAACAAAACCCAAAGTTCAACGAGGACCATTCGATAAACAATTTGTCCATAAAATTCTTCAAAGTAAACCAAACTAATATTCAAACCCAAATATTGGAACGATTTAGTCACATTGTCCTCCATGTTAAATCATAACATTTATCTCCAAACAACATCAGTTGCTCCTAAAGTCTCGTGTTGAAAAGTAATTAACCTAGTCACATATCCTCCATGATAGGTTAATCATTTTCATAAATAACCCAAAATCAACTTATTCGTAATTCATAAAGACACACAACTAAAAATAATAAGTCATACTAACCAGGGACTTCACGTAGTCCTGTGGTAGGCAGTAAATACCAGTCGCACTTTGGTTGTGGGTTCGATTCTCGCAGCTTTGTCCGACGTGACGTGTTGTCACACGGTCTGCGTGTTGTCCTTTTTATAAAACTCTAAAAATATCCCTAACAAGTTTTAACACCAATAGTTTCATTATACCTATTTTTTATCCAAATTCGTTAGGATATCAACATCTTAATTCTTGAAGTCTTATTTCACCACCATTAGATAAAATAAAACGATTCCCAAAATGAATAACAGCATACATTGATCATGGCGTCCACTCGGTTTCATCGTCATCTTGTTCACGTAGGTAGACATCCCATGCATTACAATAATGATTTAGAGATCCTACAAATTCATTTTCTTACCCCATCCAAATACACCTTGTACAACATGGGTCATATGGGTGTTCATAGAAAAACAGTTTTTGAAAATAATCATGAATGACATATAATTCCAAAACATCTGATAAAACATGATTTCTATAAAATAGTCAGACGGAATTTGAGATGAAACTTTCTATTATTGGTCCTTTTTAAAATACCATAAGTATGTGCTGAGAGAATATATTTTAAAAGCAAATATAAATAGGTTGTGCAAGGGTCTCCTTCCTCAGCACCATTTTTAAAATCATAATATTCTTCAAATTCTTGTGATAAGATAAAATATTTGAAAATACCTTGATAATATTTACCATTCTTGAAAATATGAGAATATTGTGAAAATAGTATTTGTCTAAGAACAACCCATGATCCACTATGATAATGATGTATATTGGAGGTGTTTGATATCTCAAACAACTGCTTGCAAGTGAGTTGTATGCTAGAAAAAGTTTCACAATCATCCGAACATGACATTGCAAAAATTATTGCAAGAATGTCATCAGGAATAGATAGGAATGTCATTTGATATCCTTCTCCTTCCATTCGTAACTGGATTTACCTATCCTAAAAAAAGTTATAAAATAAGGATTTAACTGAAATAATAGATATAGGGACTAACCATGTGTCTAACAAAAACTCATAATCCCTAAAGTTGTCTGAACCGACCTTTGATACCAACTATAAGGCCCCAGCCATAAACCTTACTTAATCTGGAGTTATTACAAGATTACACATTGAGGACCTTTTTAGGGTAAGAGTTTTAGATAATTAAATCATAAAACGCTAATTACATTCCACATTTAAACAAAGTGGTTAAATAAAAGATAGTATTCATTTTTTCCTATCAACGACAACATATTTAAAAATAAAACAAGGATTCTTTCTTAACACTTCCTTGACACTATCATCATATCATGTAACTTTCCCTTGACCTGTGAAAAATATTTCAAAAAAAAATTAGGATGAGCATAAAAATATCCGTAAGGGTTATAAAAAATATGGAAAAGAAACATGAGTTCATATATACATAAGAATGAAATCATACTTTACCCATAAAACATAGGGACTTTAACATACCTCATCAAATCATGAATAAATCATTGAAATCATAAGACATAAAAGGTAACATGAGGCATTCATAAAATTCTTACGTAGGAAGTAACCCTCTTGGTTACTTTTGGAATACCCACCACAATATATTCCATAAATCTTTTCAGAGAAACCTTAACATTTCACTCCTTCGCGTTAACCCATGCTTTAGAGAGCTATGTCAGGCTCACCCGCCCTTAGTTTATCACGGAACCACCGGTATTCATAAACAATTCCCAAGAACCATAACTTAATAATAGAACACAACCTAAGCACAAAAAAAGATATAATTCCCACATTGTAATAACAATATAACATTTTAAGATATTGAAATAATGAATCCATTCTAAAAACCATTTCCAAAACCATATATAAAATTTAATAAAGAGATTTTTGAATCAAAGTTTCCCATACCACTTTGAAACTTTTAAAATTTTAAACCATTAATATCCATATAAATAAATCCTTAAAACCATTTTGAAAACATGGATATTAATGAGAAATATTTATAAGAATAAATCATTAAAACATTTAAAACGATATTTTAGTTAAAGTGTTTTTAACAAAATGAGAGACACTTGAATACATTAATTGAGGAATAACATTTAATTAGAAGTTTATAATATCATGAGAATAAAGGGATTCATGATATAGTATTCCAAATGACAGTATATTCACCATATAAGAGTGAACTGGTTCATAAATACAATGAAGTCTCAATTAAAATATAAAATGAGATGAAATCCATAATAAAGAAGGTATCCTTAAATCAAGGATAAATCAATCTCATAATTATGTGTGAAAAATATAAATACACCCAATAAAAGTTGATATTGAGTGTATTACAATAAAAGGACATTCACACATATTCAAAGGATGACATATTCAATAACAACATGTTGAACCCAAAGATATCGAAATTGGGTTTAGAAGTTCCCTTGGTAAAATTCAACATCGTAACGACGTCACATAAAATTTTAGAAAAAGAGTTGATGAGAGAGATAAAGGGTATCTCATCACTTGATATTAATATTTACGGCAATAAGGATATAAAAGAACATATCCCCACATAATAAGATTTAAATTAAAATACATAACAAAAGAAGTCTTTTAAAAAGAGGAGAGTGAAAGGTTCCCTTACCGACTTGGGTAACTTTCGAAATGTACACCTCATTGAAGAAGGGTCATACAATGAATATTTAAATACCCATAAATGTAATTATATTATAAAAATACTATAATAGTTGGATGTACATACACCACTCAAAGGAAATTGTGTCAAATTTATCATAAATCACACGGGACTAAAAGTGAGATGATAAATCCCTTACGAAAACTCGGCAGCCTAACAGTGCCACTTAAAACATCCAAAAATGGATTGATGAGATAAAATTGGATCTCTCATCATATTACAATAAAATTTAAAGCAAGAGTAATATAAAATAACATCCCCCAACATAACAAAGATGAGCTTAAAAGAAATTACATAAAGGAGAGTACTTAAAAAGAAAGAGAGAGGTTAGATCTCTTATGAAAATTCGGCAGCCTAACGGCGCCACTCAATACTTCCAAAATGGAATGATTAGAGATAATAGGGTCTCTCATCATATGAACATTAAAATTATAGTAGTATTAATATAACATAACATCCCAATCATACGAAAGATGAGCTTAAAAGGAATGACATAAAATTGTGTACTTAATAAGAAAGAGAGGAGAATGATCCCTTACCTCGGGTCCGACTTGACTCAATCATTCTTTAATATCCTAAATAATGAACTTGAGTAAATTTATAATTCCTTAAGAACCTTTTTCAAGTTCATTATTCCTTTTATATCACTTATTACCATGTTATGAACACTATGTTATTATTTAAGTTAATAATGGTCATTTTAACGATCATTGGTACTTGAGTCAAAAAAATAAACTCTTTATAATTACATGTTTTTCATGTGGTAAAATTTCCATTATATCCATAATTTTATTAATGATGTAGATATCATATATATCATATATATCCAGTATATTAATGCATTTATAATATTACATTACATTTAGAGTTAAGAAATGAAATGCACCGTTCATGGAGACGGTAAGCCGTATGTACGCATGAACGCTACTTCCATTTATATTTTATATTTAATGGAATTAAAACGTAATGATACATAAAATTATTTTAATTCCAGTATGGTATCATATATAATATCATTAAATGTATCTTTTATACGTACCACATATGGTATTAACCAATCAAATCACTTTGAGGGGGCGATAGTCCGCACTTCCTAAAATGAAGATATCGCGTATACCCATAATGGAAGCCAAAAAGTTATTCCATAAATTAAAAATATAGAAGCTTGAGGAAAAAATAAACATATTATATATCATATATAAATTTAGTGACATCATAATGGCCACCATGAAAGGTGTTAATAGAATATTGAACAATCATCGTTTCGTGAGACAGTAATTCGCCATCCACAGAAACAGTATGTTCTTTAACCATTAGACGAAGGTGTGTGTAACTTAAGCAAGAATACTTAATATAACAACATAATAGTATATTGAAGATAATGTTTTTGTTACAATAGAAAGGAATAAAAAGAGTTCAGGGGGTTGGAGAATCAAAATAATACAAAAGGACTCAAGTGAATACATTACCTTAAAATCGAGTAACTCCCTTTGGTATGAGCTCAATGGCTTCCTTGGGAAGACATATTCCCAGAGTGAGGCTTCAAAGAGTTATATAGGGATGTGGAGAGACAAAATGGGAAGGGGTTTTCAGAGCCAAAGGCTTTGGAAGTGTGGGTAAGGAGGTAGAGGTGGGGGCCTTTTATAAGAGGAGAGGAAGGGCACTCTTGGAAAGTAAAGAAATGTTAATTTATTTTAGAATGATTTTAAGATTTTAATGGTACCACATTGATGAGATTATAGGATAAGGTGATAAGGGTTCTAAATCCACCCATATAATTTGTTTTGTACATGAGTTGGTCTTAGATTTTACATTATCTTCCCATTTTATTTAAATCAGTTAATAATGAGGTCATCGCTGTATCATCATGATGTCAAAAATAATTGAATTTATTTAATGTATAAATATTATAAAAAAATACTATGATGTAGTAAATCTTTTTATCTTTCAAATGCCTATTTATATTCAATAATCTGAAATTTATAACCCCATTTAAAAATTGTTTTAGTAAAACCACTCATGTTTTAATTTTAACATTAAATAAAAAGGTATTTATGTCAATTTCCAACCAAAGTGGCACCATGAGGTCCCCCAAGTTGACCCATGGATTGTATGGGTTAGACATGACTCATATAATTAGGGTAGGACATTTGTCCAGGTCATTTCATATTATTAAAACATTATTCTTACCTTAAACTACACTAATTACCTCTAATCACGATTAAAAACTTAATAAGTTACTATTCAACAAAAAAATTCTTTTTATCCCATTGAACCACATTATAATTCTTAATGACAACCATGAATGTAGGATTTTCGATATTCAAAACACAAAGGTGGAAAAATTAAATAGAAAATCTGTTTTTATAAGTACTACTTAGTGGTTTCACTATTCATCAAAAATTGAAGTTTTTAAGAAAATTACCAAAAAGTCACCATATGATATATTTGATATTCCGAATTCTAAAATGATGTATATTTTACAAAATTCAAAACATATAATTTTCATTAATTAATTTAATAATTAATTCTTGCTGTCAAAACAAATAGCATGTTTTTATGAAACAATATATATCAAAATACTGACACTAGTTTAAGTCAAATTTCAATGGGAAATTAATTCCAAAGACCAATATTTGATTAAATGGTAAAAATATATTCTAATTTCACATTAAAAACAATTCAAAAGATAATATAATCATATAAATAAATTATATTAAAAAGATGTTTTGAATTAAAATACAACATTTTTCACTATTCATTAAAAATTTAACTTTTTCGGGAAAATACCAAACATTTACACAAAGTAAATTTTGATGTCCCGATTCTAAAGAAGAATTTTATTTTTTCAAATATAACACATAAAATTTTCAAAAAGTGGATTTAAAATATGTTCACCATCAAATGACAGTTAAACGACCTTATAAAGAATATTATAATGTTTACGCTTAAAATTGGATTCATTCGCATTTTCAATCCTCTAACATTTATTGTAAGAAGTAAAAATATTTGACATACATATATAATCATTTTTTAGTTAATTCTATTCATTCCCGCCATCACAACATCTAGGCGTTAACTACCATTTAAAATAATATTATTTTATTATTAGAGTGCAACATAAGATTCCCAAGAAACTCGTTGTTGCGTATTGGGTACACCATCGAGCATAGCATCCCCTTTAAAGTAATATTAATATTTTACTCAAAAATATGGATAAATTTGAAAATGTAATTCTCTTTATTTACCTGTGGTGTTACAATGTATAATCTCGGTTATTCATTTTGAAACCATTTAATTGATTTACACCACTACATATACAATTGGTTAACCATCCACTTTTAATATTTCTACTACAAGGTAATATTTTTGGATTCACATTACATGAATTGTAACTAATTAAAAAAAGGATAACATATATACAATAATATATGAATCCAATCATTTTTTAAATATCTCAATTGGGGGAGTCATGTGGAAATATGGGAAAAGAATCCATTAACTTCTTTATTGGAAATATAACTAGATTTGAAAATGAATTTTTAGATGAATTATATGATGTTATTATAAAAATTTAATTAATAAGATTGAGATCATTATCTTGGGAAAAATCTCATTTAATATAGGGATCTATGGCTAATGAAAAAACTTCATTGTTGAAATTTTCAAGATCCTATGTGCACAAAGATGTTTTTAGCATATTCGATCACACCACACCAACTCTCAGATTTTTTATAAATAACGACATACATTTAATGAATTTACTATATATAGTTATTAAGAGATTTTCACTCATGTAATTTTGTTAATAAAATAGTGTTTTAAAAATATAAGGGATTTAATGACTCATATTGAATAAACAACCTCAAAATATTATTTTAAAGAGTTTTTGGATTTGATTTTGTTGGTTAAAGAGAGCAAATATGTTTGAGAATCCTCTAACCAGTTATCATTGGATCATTATATATTAAAATTTATTATTGTATATATTTATTATATAATGTATATGATGTCTACTATCATTAAATTATTAAACTGTGATGTTTTATCTATATAAATTGTGAATGATCATCAGAGGGACATGATCACTAACATATGATAATATATTATAATCCTATGAACTGTTATAATATATTATGATTAGTTTTAGAAGTTGATTATTTAAATTATTATGAATATAATAGATACTATAAATGATGACTCAATTCGAAAATAGTGGTACAATTTCTTTAATTTAAAATTTATAAAAACTGTACGATTTATTAGAGAAAATATTTTCAATATTGGAATAATATTTTGGAAATTTCTAAAAAAGGTGGTGAAAAAATTAGATCAAACTTTTTAGAATAATAATTTGAATAATGTTTTTTGAACAATAGGAATTAAAAATCATTATAAAGGGAATAATGTTGCATTTTTTCTATTTCTTTAGACTCCTATGATCATTTCAGTTGGTTTACCAAAAAATAAGTTTGATATTTCAGAGAATTTTATTATTAACTATGATAAAATGGGATGTGTGAATTTCCTATTAGGGAAATTTTAAAAATATATTTGGGAATTTAAGTACATGTATCTCATATAATTTAAAAAATAGGTGGTGATAATGATTTATAGGTGTCCAGATAAATTTTATAATATTCAAGGAAGACATACTATATGACATACAATTACTAATAGCCATGTTTTTAAATAACAAAAATTTAATGAAATAAATGATACTATTGCATACCATTTATGTAAAATAACAGGTTAGGAGAATAAATTTCAATATTTTTACCATGCCTATCAACAAATATACCATTCACTTTTATTGATCACATTGATTTTACCCTATAAAAGGAATCTTCTTTCAATATTCAATCAATATTTGAAATGATATCTTATTTAGATATATTTGGACATGGAATATTATTTTATAATATAAATGATTTTTGGGATAAATTATTGACATCTCACTACCAATTTATTACATTCCATTCATCTAAAATTTTTACATTATAATTCATCATCAAAAACATCATTCTATGCCACCTGACTAATTTGTTTTCAAAACTGGTGTTTTTAGCAGATCATTTCGCCTCACAAACAATTAAATTATAGTATATTTATAATGAATAATTTTTTATTTATCATCATTATAAATGATCCCATGTGTTATTATTCCTTATTTCTTGTTTATTAATTCTTTATAAAAGGTTTAAATATTCATTCTACTGAATTTGTTTTTCCGGGTTATTGATTATTTATGTTGTTAACATTGTTTTTATAAAAGTCGAAGAAAAATTATATTCATATTTATAATATCATATTCAAACCATTTAAACATGTCACTATTTTTCCTAGAATGTATTCCTTATCCTTATTCGACGCCATTTTGATATCACAAAAAGGGGAGAAGGAAAATAGGATATTAAAATTGAATTATTTTTTAACTATTTTTCATAAAATTTTTATTTTTCATTTAACATGATTTTTATCATAAAAAACGGGGACACTATTTGATAGTCTTATGATTTCATACATTAAATACTTTGTTATGTTTTCTGATGATTGAAATATATATATATATATATATTATAATGTTTTTATTATATGAATTTTATATTTAGTCAATAAAATATTCATATATGTTAGGAGCTGTTATATTTAATATATTTTAATGGTATTTATCTTATGACACTCTTTTATATTATGTGTAGAATAATTATAATATTTATGAAACCTTATATCTTCAATGATATTTTGATTTTAATAGATTAATTTTTCATACGGATTCCATGATAGGAAATATTTTATTACACATTACAGAAATTATCATTAGATGTTGAAATTTAGAATAGTTGTTCAAAATGAAAAAATGCTAATCTCATTACGTTATAAAAGAGAAATTTATAAAGGGATTATTTTAATAAAATCATATTAATTAGTTATTTTTTATTATCATATGATTTTAATCTATTATATTATGAATAATAATTATTAAAAACAGTAGATAATCATGGTTATCTTATGAATCCTAGAAGTCAAAGACTTGTTTTATATTATGAAAGAAATATATAATGCATCATATGAAGAAGAACAATATTATAGATGATTTTTACTATATTTTCATCTCTAATATAATATATCGAAAATTCAATTAATTATTTTATGTCATTACGAAAAAGGTAAATTTACATAATTAAATATTTTTTTAAATATATATGCTTCTTCAATTAAAGAAATGATCGAATGAAGAAGAATTATTACTTAAACACCAAAAATTATTACTCCACATCCTTAAACAATTTTTCTATATTTTCTAAAAAGTCACATTCAGAGGAGTGGTACCATACATTCCTATTTCAAAAATTCAAACAGTGATCAACCAAATACAAAATTTAAAAATAAATAGTTTTGTTGCCCTCAAATCTAGTAGGGACATTTGACAACTACTAGCACATCTACTAGACAATAATGATGAAACATTTGAGCTAGGATTTAGGTAAAATGACCCTCACACATCATATGAATTCATGTCACCGGAATCCATCATCATTACCTATCCATCGTTTATATCGTCTTTTCCCAACCACCACCGAAGCTGTTAATCGAAAAAGTCAACCCAATATATATAGCCATAATAATCGACCTACTGTGGCTAAAGAAATTGCCACCTTAACCTTCATCATCACCATCACCTTCTTCAAAACCCCATTAAATACTCACTTTCACCATCCTCGCTTCACCCTAATCAACATTACATGAAATAAATCACTGAAACTCAAAACCACATCAAAATAAACAATAAGAACAATCCTCCAGTGCCCAATGCTTCAACCAACCAAAGAAAAACATACATCCACAAAAAATGCTCCACATCCACTAAAAATAAAAAACCACCACAGATATAATCTTTCTTTTAAAATAAATAAATCAAAGATAAACTGCAATAGGAACCCATAAATAGAAAACCCAACGTAGGAATCACCTCCTGGAATCCCATTGTCCATGCATCCAGTAGGACCCAACACCTCCTAGGATCCATCACACTAGACTAACCTAGTGATGATTGATGGAACTGAAATATAGAGATGTGAATGAGAAGACTGAGGCCACAATAGAAGGAATTAACAATTCCAAAAACATCAACATTTCCTAAAATCCCTATCAGTGGATCTTCATCGGAGAATCTCACACAAAATAATAGGTCATCGACGCACTACGTCTTGAAATAATTTCAGATAACTGAAGACAAACCTGTGACGGATGCACCTCATGAAACACCATGGACTAGTTAGATAGAACCTCCCGGATCCTCCTTGATGCAACCACCATAGACCATTTGGGAGAGCCGCAATGGTAGTTGAAGCCAGATCAGAGTCATAATCAGACTTCGGCACCACCCGGGAGACTCGAACACTCCAATACAACCAATTCAATCTATTGAAAAAACCACTATATGGGAAGAACATCATGAATTATTTGTAATGGTAGAGGAAGAAGTGAGGATATGGGGGGATGAGATGAAGTACTTTCCTCCCCCTCTAAATATCTGCCAGGGAAACCCTAGATTGAGAGGTTTCAATAAACACTTACTCCATATTTGTAAAATATGTTCTTATTCCTCTAACAAGCTATCTCATAATTTTTTTAAAATCATTATTTTCATGTACATTATTATTTCAATGTTTATATAAATTCATATTCAAATTGGAAGAGATATATGTATGTAATGATTTTGATGATGCTTGAAGAAATGGAGGAATTAATGGAACAATGGATGTATGCATATAAGATTGTGAACACCTGAAGTAGTATTCATATGAAATTTAAAAAATATATCACTTTATATAATTATATATATGTCATTCTTACATAATTATCCTTCTAAATTAATGAGAATACAAATATTAACATATATTAATCAAAATTTTTGTACATTTCCTAAACTACAACCAGTTACCTCTTGAAATTGTATACTACATGTTTACTTCAATAATATTTTATTTATATGAATATTTTCAATCAATGAAATAAATCATATTAAGGGGAATGATTGGTTGATTAAAGGGTTATCATGTGTGAAATTTCTATTACCTAAGTATGAAGTAGCATCCACTTCCAATTAGTAGGGATGACCTGGAAAAAGCACTGATATAATTGAAATCATAAATCTTTTAGAGTCGAGTGTTCACGTGTTGAAGTAAGGGATTTTTAATCCCTAAACAATTATTAATGTCATTTTAATGGTAGTTTATATTCTAATATGAAATTTTAACCGCATTTTTATTTTATGATAAATATTCTAAATTGAATCCCTTGAAATTGGGTGTTTTAAATTTTAAAACATTTCTACAAATCATTTTACCACATGTCATGTTTGATGTTATCCATTCTATTAGAATAACATGATAGCGTTTAGTCCATAAAATAAAGATAATTTTTTATTCATCCATATTTAACATAGATTTTTAATAATATCAGCACTGTCAAATGCCATTTGATAAGAAGATGAGAAAGTGGTATAATTCTATGGTATCAGTAAGGAAAATAAAATTTGTAATATATCCCAACATTCAACATAAATGTCTTATGGAGAAGCATCTTGAAATTATCTAATGGGGAACTAAATTGTTTTTGGTTCAAGATGGAGTTTCAACAATATAATTTTTTTTGAAAGGATAAAACAATGATGTGATGGAATAATTAATGATTTAGTTAAAATCATCATATTATACAATTCATCATTTATAGAGTGTAATTACATTGTGAAACCTAGTTTACATTACTATTTGTTAAATATAATTACATAAATCAATAACCACAATGGAATATGGGTTATAAAAAATCATATCCCACCACAACTATTGTGGTTGATCCTAAGAAACAAATAGTTGTAAAAACAATATTTATTCTTTCTGAAATAATGAAGAAAATATTTGATTTAAAATCTACGAAGTTATTTTTATAATGATTATTAAGATTATGTATTCAAATTCCCACTCAAATAATGGATACTGAATAATCAGGGAAATAGAAAAATTGGAAATTGATTTTAGCCCAGAAAAATAAAGTGCCAAATAATATTATATTTATAGGATTTTCCCAAACAACCTAATGATACTCCCTATATTTGAATTAGATGATATTTTATTTATATATTATTTTTCCATGTATAAATCCAAGATAAATTTACCAAAAATTGATATCATCCACTATATTAGGAATCCTAGAATGAATCAATTCTAGCGTAATGAAGTGGATAATTATCCATTTGATTTATCTTCTGAGGAGTCGATATTATTCTCTTATAAAAATGTGTATCTTGATCTGAATATATTAAATAATTTAAATATCAAACATGATAAAATTTCAATTGTGTTGTAAAATTATGATGTATTCCCTGAAAAATTTCCATGTCTTTATTCTTTCTAAGGGGGTGTACTCACAATTGAACATTTAATCAACGATTTTCAAATATCCATGACTCCATAAAAAATTTCTAAAATAAATCCTAATGATCATCAAACGTAACTACAATGAAATTTTTATAAATGTTTTATACGTATATATACATCAACATAGGGTATAATGGTTATTTAGGTCATGGAAAATTTGATTGGCCAATCTGCCTTAGGGTATACTATTTTGCACTCTATGATATAATAACTATGAAAATTTAACTTATGAAATTGATTTGTGAATTTTTTAATGAAAATAGTGGTTTCATTTTCTTATATATGGTTGATCAATAATCATGATATTATTATGAAAATATTATGAAAGATGATATCCCAATGTAGTCATTACATAATAATAATGGACAATATGATTTTATTGTGGTTCAATTTTGACTAAATATTCCCCTTGAAATATTATGGGATGTTCTGAATGTATTATTTAGTGTTTCAAAAAAATAA
This sequence comes from Viscum album, assembly GCA_963277665.1. Lineage (NCBI taxonomy): Eukaryota > Viridiplantae > Streptophyta > Magnoliopsida > Santalales > Viscaceae > Viscum > Viscum album. The sequence goes on along the minus strand of OY728143.1, from coordinate 938,509,462 downwards.
ATTTATTATTTAATTATTTATTAATTAAAATATAATCCAAGACAATGGTGGAATAATTGGAGACATTGGATGATTTTGGGAATACAGGTGTTTGTAAAAGTTATATTTGGTGTATTGTAATTTTGATTTTTTGAGGGAGAATGTATCATACATGGTGATCATTATAACTTGTGTAACGATATTTGTGGATAGTTTATAAAAAAGGATATTTAATGATATGAAAAATAACATATATGGTGTAGTTCCGTAGTTTATGTTGATTATCTTGGTAATATTTTATAATTTTGAGAAACATTTCATTTTTTAAAAGACAATAAAAGGCTATCATAGTGGGAGTTATGATTATCTTAATGAGTGAATGTGAGGAGAGAATTATCTAGTTATAGAATCAGTCAGTCACATAAAGTCATCACACATTACCTAATATTGGGAAATGATATCTGATCTTGGGAAATGAATATAAATTTTTTTTTGATTTATTGCTCAATAAAAATAAAAAATGGAAATCATAATAATCATTTTGATTAAATAAACTTGAATCAAACTACTTATAACATGAGCATTAATTGGCTGTTGTGATCTTAAAATTGTTTATATTGAGTTTTTAAATTATTGGTATGAGGTGTGTCAATTATATGTATCCTAAGAACATCAAGTATATATATATATAACACAATATAATAAAATGAAGGTGGGTATAGATGATCCCAACATATGAATGTTTAATCAATCACCATTTTTTGAATAGAATAAAAAAGAATATTCATTATGTTGAAAGGATTATATAACCCTATCAATGAAGAGTATTGACTATTATCTAATATTCTTATAAATGAAATGTAGGGATAGGATAATCATAAACGTAACATCATTCTACCACAATTAAATAAATTTTCAACAATCCATTAATATGTCTATCTAAGAGTTAAAAAACAATAATTGTTAGTCACTAAAAATTGAAGAGAATATTATATATTTAAACATTAATAAATATAAATATATACAATGTTGATATAGATACATATCCCATGAAAAAACGTAATAAATAGTGAAAACATTGATGATGACTAAAACAAATCAACCTTGGATCACGTATAAATCACTAAGACGTATAGAAATTTGATGAAAAACATAATGGGAGTTTCCAAGAAGAGGGATACTATATAATTTGATTCTTGATGCTTGGTATGCGAACATGTCAACTATGATTCATGGAACTGTAAAGTTATAATTTATCAATATCTTATACAATAATGGAAAAATGAAAATTTTATCCATGTATTTTTTAGTGGACTCACAAGGATATGTAGATTTATAATGCTATTTGGATGGTTATTTATAACCATTAAAATTCATCATGTTTCATATCGATGAAAGATGATTTCCTTATGAAAACATATTACATGCTATACATATGAGAATGGTTTGATTGTGTAAAGATACACTCTCCATTATATCTAATCGAGTTATGATGTGTACATCTAGGATCATTAGATTCCTGCAATAATTATTGGATATAAGGAAGAGTATACCAACATCTTATCAAACTCTTATGGATGATGTGTATTATAGATTAATTGAAACCATATAAGATATGTTGATATCTTATTCCATATATTTAAATGGTTTTTTGGGATCAATATCTTCGCCTTTTGAATTTATCATATAAAAATAGTTTCTATTATATCATTCAAATGACACATTATATGATTTTGAATGGGATGTGATTTTAGATACTATAATGTTTGGAAGTTGCTGGGGAGAAAAAGATCATGGACTTAATATTATACAATTTATGACGTAAAAGGTTCAATACATTCAATATATTGTTAAATATATTTAGTATTACAAAAAATCTATGTAGACTATCATCAAAGAGACCAAATTTTTTATGTTAGAAATAATGTGCCTATTCTTAAGTCAATGTGGATGAAAAGCATTAGGCTTAATAAGAATGTAAGACCTTGAACAATATTTATTAACCAAATTTATATCATTAATCATATTCGATATATGGAATATCGAATAAGGATACAAACAGAACTAAAACATGTTATTTTTGTCGTACATTTGTCCCTATTAAGGATGTACATACTAGAGCCCCATAAAACATTGAGTAAAGTGGTGGATGCTTTTATGAATGAAATTACAAATGGAGAATAACTAATTATGATCATATATCATATATAAAATGATCTATGTAAAAATAAAACCCATATAGTAAAATTATTGTTGTTGAACCAGATATTTTAGGATGAGTCATGGGAACCATATATTGTGATGAAATATAGGTATCATTATTATAATAACTATATCAAATTAAATTTCATTTGTCAAATGTATGAATAAGGAAGATTAAAATTCCAACAAATTTTCTAAATGAAATTCTCTTTTTAATGAATAATTATATTATATTATAATCTAGTTATTCCATCGTTATTAATCTTTTTTTACATCTGAATGGTTTTTCAAATATTTAATATTCCCATAATATGATTACAAGTCATAGAATCCCATTACGAATCATATCAATTTCTAATAATGAAATTATTTATTGAACATTATGATTAGAATATATAAATGGATAAATAAAAATCTTATATACAAGGATCAAAAAATCATTGTCCTCTAGTATTATGATAGTAATAAAATAATCCTAATTTTTAGAGTATTTAAGTTGTATTGAATCTGCTGGTTTTGATATTAACCACGCAAAATATGAGACTCAAAAACCAAAATAGGATCAAAACCGTATACCAGATATATTGAATATTATAGAGTTAACTATCTTATCATAGGTTGTCAATAAAAAATATAAACATTAAAACATCACACTCATTAACAATAGGTTGTACTCTTCTGTTATTAGAGATTATGTGTATAGACGTAATGGTAGGAATTTTTAAATTTTTAATTTTAATAAAAATGATTATATTGAAAAAAGTTCAATAATATGTTTTATATAGATGAATTTATAATTAGTTTCATAGAAAGTATGTCTTTACAAGGGGATACCTATTAGTGATTTTTGGGAAATATAAAGTCAAAATTAATTATATTTATACATAAAAACGTTTTAAAATATATTTTATTTTCATAAAATTTTCTTATTATATAATATTTAATTAAGTATAATTGGTAACATTTTTTATTGAATTACCATTTAATTTTTATATCATTTAGCATGTTATTTTTGTTTTAAAAACATTAATTTTTCAATAATTAATTTTTTTTAATTAAAAAAAAATTTGTTGATTTTATATAATATTTTGGGAAAATAATGGTTATTTTGGAAATTAGCATGTTTAAAATTTCCAATGGTCTATTTTTAATAAAATTCCTGGATAATCGAATATTTGGGTAAAAATTATGTATGGTATAAGTATATAATATGTAATTTTATCATAATTTAACAATGTGATGTTATAGATACTATAAAAATAATACATGTCCAAAAATAGGATATTTAAATAACATAATATATTTTTTATATTAATTTATTAATTTTAAAAGCAACAATGAATCCTTCAAAACCAATGTTATATTTTAATGTCAAGAAAACTTAATACAAAAAATTACTCACTTATACATCGTGAATATTGTTATTTTAATGTGTTAGTTTTAATACAAAATAAAAATATTGGAATATACTACTCTTTTAGAAACCATGATAATCACTAATTTGATTGATTTTTTTATTTTATTATTGATTTCAAAATATTTGATTAAAATTTAATGAATAATTAGTTATAAATACCCACTCAATATCCTATTACATTTCACATTAAACAAATTAGGAAATAATTTCCACTCACTATGTCTCCAATTTTATCCCATTTATTTTCCATGAACATAAGATGTTTCCCCATGATTTTAGAATCACCATCTCAAATTAATGGTGTTTTACTATTTTATAATTAAATCAAGTTAGTGCTTATAATTATTAATTTTTATCCACAAATAAAATTGATGTCATATATTTCAAAATATTTCATTACAATACAATTTATATTCTAATTGTGGCATATTTTTTATCCCACTCATTATATCCATTATCTAATATAATACAATAGTGGTGTAATAGATATACCTCAATTAATTTACATCTAAGAAATATCATTCAATTAAGAAATTCAATTTTAAATTATTATGTTTTAATGAGTTTATACGAATAACATTGATGTACACATGATTTTAATGTAATGTGTGACCACTATTAACTCTCAATAATCCATTCAGTGGACCCTTTTTAAACCTGTTATTCTTCAAACATTATACAATTATATTTCATTAAAAAAATTGTGGTGAATACTACTCCTATTTTTCACTTATTGGAATAAAAATAGTTTTTAAAATCCTTTATTTATTGGTTACATCAATGTTTTGAACACACCCCACGTTATATTGTGATTAAATGCAATCAATAGAATTCCAATGTAATATTATATATGTGGTATACAAATTCATAAACATTATATGAATATGATATGTTTGGAATTGAATTATATAGGCCAATATTGAATAAGGTGATGTTTTCATATTGAGAAATAACATGCGTTGTAAAAGGTAGGTTATATTTATAATGAATTGTTATGTTGTCTTGATGGGTTCACTTGACATATTATTATTATTATATGATTTATATTTTTTTCCACATTCATAGTGTGTTTTGACATAATGAACCATCTTATTTCATAAATGTATGTCAGTTTTTTATTCTAACATTTTATGTCATCATAAAATGTTTATTGACCCACATGTATTACTATTTTCTTATTATTCACAAATTATTTCCTTAATTTGAATTATATCGCACTGATCTCTAACACATAACCCCAAGTTGTCTACTATATTTTTTAGTGTTCATTAGATAATAATAGTTCATTTTGGTGATTTAAAAAATATCAAGTATTTTGTAATCATATTTGTTTCTTATGTATCTAATTTCAAAACGACATTGGGCCTCTCAAATATTTGTTACTTTTATTATATGTAGAATTATTTCATAAATAATGAAATATTGTGTATAAAATAAATTTTATGTGACTTAGATAATAAGAAATGAAGAACAATATTATTGATTAAATAAAATTCTATATGATATTGATAAAAATAAAATATATAAAATTACATTCCACACATTATTATTTTTTTTTTTTTTGCTAAAATAATAGTGTGCATTTTTTGGAATTTTTAATTTACAAATATTATGGATACTATGATAGTCCTTATCAAATTTGAATACCTTTTTTATTCAATATATTATGTTGGAAGTGGATTTTTTTATCATGTACTTTATTTTGAGTAGTTTGGTAAAACCATGATCTATGTTTTTGATCAAAAAATTATGTTTTAATAAATAATAATTATTTATTATTAAATTTCATGTGGGGTGTACTATGCTATACCATGAAATTATGATCTTTTTAATTCATGTTTTTCCGATTATTATTTAACTTATATTTATTAACATTACTCTAATATTTCACTATCTATTAAATTTCAATAATTTCATTCTAAACATAGTTTATAAAAATAATCTCTAATAGTTTATATTTATATTTTAATTTTTTGTTCTATATTTTATAAGTAGTTTATTTTAAAATCTAAGATAATTTCATTTTTTTATAAAGTCATTGATCAGTCACTCAATAATTAAATTTTGTGTTTTAATTTATATATACAAACACCATTTGTAAACATGATGAATAATTTAAATGTAGAGGAATTGTATTTTTAATATTTAAGGAAATTTTTTATATATAACAAGCTCAGTCCATCCTTACTCTTGAGCATTCCAATTGGATAAATAATTTATAATATATAACATTGAATAATTTATAGGCTCTGCATTTTTATTATGATTTTTCTAATTGTAATCACTTCCCAACTACCATGGTATATATAATTAATTAAAATATATTAAATCTATAATTAATGATTAATTGCCTAAATTACATTCCAAAAATTGAACTATTTTTAAAAAGTAACTATTTTTTCGTAGTGGGAAATAAAATTGAAAATCTATCTAGAATATTTATGATTTTATACATTGTGAACTGTGGGGGATAAATATGAAACCCCAAATACCAATAGAATGTAATGGGATAAAAAAAATAAAAGAGGAGTATGATTGTAGTGACATTCTATGAGAACTATATAATTTAATTTCAAAAAATATTAATTTTATAAAATATATAATTTTGGATCCTATTTTATAAAATTGGAAATATTATCCATTTATAATAAAGTAAATTACAATGATAAAAAATAAAAAGTAATTAATATTTTGATTTATTATTATTTAAAAATGAATCATGATGAGTCAATATCAATAATATATTGTAGAAATAATTATAATATAACCAATTTAGTAAATAATGAAAAGATTATTGATGTCAATCGATAAATAATAAGACTATGTAGATGTTAACCATATTGGTGGAGAAGTGGAGCTACCTGACCCCATAATTCCGAGAGTAGGTATCTACTATCAATTATATTGGCATAATTACAAGGAATCAAATCTTGAATGACAGATCATTTTAACAGAATTCAAATTCTATATTAGCTACATGATACCCATAAAACATTTGGATATATAAATGACCGACATGTTATATAATGAAATTAAATAAATTTCATCCTTGAAGTATTATTCAATTATTTCATCTTCATAACATGAGAATGGGAACATAATAAGTGGGAGATAAAATGCTTAATAAGGGTAAGTAAAGAGGAAACAATAACAAATAAATGGATGAAAAACAACATGGAAAGGTAAATAACTGATTAAAAATTCCATAAAATAACTATTCAATGAAAATTCAATATGTAAAGGTATGAAAATGAAACATATTCCATTTTATCAATGAAATGATTGTAAATGATTTTGTATATATATCAATGAATAAGAGAATTTATGAATAATAACTGAAATATATGTGATTTAATTCCTTAATTATGGGACACCATATCCTGGGAACACGAGTACCTATACTATCATGATCCATCCTAAAAAAAGTTTAAAACAATAGGTAGAAATCCGTTGAATTTGGCCATCATAATTGTTTCATGAGAACCATTAAATGCATTTAGGAGCTCTATAAATATGTGTATCTACCCTTAATTTCATGTCAAAATAATTCATCATATCGGATAATTAATTCAATCAGTATCCTATGTGCGTTATCAAATATCTATATTTAATAAAAGAAACAAAATTATCAATAATTCCCCATTTAATCAAAAAACATTCAAAGTAAACTTTTTATGTAAAATTATATACAATTTGTGATATAATAAAATTTATAGATTGAAAATATGGATATTCATGAAAATTCACAGTTAAAATTTAATATAATATTTTCAAGAGAATGATAACAACCACAAACATATGTGATATTTCAAAGATAATCATTCTGAATATTCTTATAGAGAATAATATATAATCATTCCAATGTGTCACATACATCATTGAAATATTTAGTCAAAATACACAAGAAGGTATGACATTAAATTTAACATATAATATCATGATAATAATAGTATTCAAGAAATTTTGTTTCAAATTATTCTATATACACCAAATAAAATAGAGTTGTTACATCACAACAAATAAGACTCAATTGAATATAAATTGGGATGAAATCCCTTAAATTAACCTTATATCCTATTTTTTCTTATCATAATCATAAATTATATTTGTTTAAAAAATGTTACTAAATTTTACTAGAACCATAATAATGTATATAATATCATATACTAACTCATTATAATAATTTATTACCTGTTTGTTTACAGTCTTTCATCAATCTGAATATTTTGGGTATTAAATGCCTATTTTTTTTTCAAATATGTGATAACTTGTTTTATTCATTTTCAATTTTCTATATCATGGTTTCATAATTTATATAATTTAAACCGTGACTTAATTATCATTTTTATTAATATGTATGTATTTATAATAATTTATAATGTATGGAGATAAGAAATCAAATTCACCGTTCATTGAGATAAAACACCATACTTACGCATGAAGACTACCATCGTTTCTATTTCATATTAAAATATTATATAGTAAATTATAAATATTTATATTAAAATTTAAATATCATATCTACTATATATATTTTACATAGGATTATAAAAATCATCTTTAATACATTCCATTTGCAGCTTGAACGAATCACATCAATCTGAGGATGTGGTTGTCCACACTTCCTCAAAAAATGTTATCATATTTATGCAAAATGGAATGTATAGGAAATGATATAAAAAAATTACATATGTATATATAAAATATAAATATCATATATATCATTTATTAATATATTTACCATCAATATAGCCAACATGTGAGGTGTTAAAGGAAAAATAAACTATCATCGTTTTTATGTAGTAGTTCACCATACACATAACTAATATGTTTATTATCTATTAAATTTATTTGTTTCTAAGTGTAGGTATAAACATTTATATAAAAAATCCATGTTTATTTACGGGACTATTTTTTAATATAATCATGGAATATGTATATTTATGGGTTAGGAGAATGTAAATGAAAATAAAAATCTTAATGATGTTTGTTACCTATTAATCGGGTAATGCCTTTTGGTTTTCACCAAAAGTGTTCCATGGATAACATTATGTATAATTAGGGGTCTTTAGGAATAGGGGAGGTATTTTGGGGATCAATTTTGGTAGAACATGATTGAGCTAATGTGGCATCATGGGAGTTAGTATGGTGCAGATTTTATGCCTTTTTATAGTTGAAGGGGAGTGGCAATCTTTTAAACACAAAAAGGTATTCAATAATGGCAGTTGTACCTTAAATATTGTTCCATAAAAATGAAAAAATAATAGATTAATTATGAATAAAGGTCGGTTAGAACATAAAAAACACAAAAATATATTCATTTTAATAATTTGGTTTCTCAACCTCTGTGATTCCAAAGTTTTATCATTTTTGTTTTTTAAAGAATTTTTTTCCATCCTAATTAAAATAACCATCAAGAATGAAATAAATGGAGACTTATTAGAAAAAATAAATCCCATTTATTTTTTAATATGATATTTAATTTATAGAAGAAAAATATAATGTGTTTGGAAAATTAATATTAAAATAAGCGCTTGTGATGCATTAGAATACTATTTAATCCCAGAATGTATTAAGAATTATTTTACAATAACAATAAATATTATTTTTATGAAATATTAGCTAATTGATGAGTAAAATCTATTTAATATTTAATAAAATATTGAAATAACATTTCATAATATAATATTTTATTACATATAAATCATTTAATAAAATATTTCTTATTTTAAAATAACAACAATGTAGATTTTGAATTTATTTATTAATGTTTAAAAATAAAATATAAAATAATTTATCTCAAATATATTATGTTAATATTTTATTAACCCGAAATATTTTTCTAATTACAAATTTAAAACAATAATTCAATTAATATACATTAGTTTTAATATTTATAAAATCATTTACATTAGTTATTCATTTACTAAACAATCACTACAGTTGTGTTTCATAATAATCCAATTTAACTAAACCATATATAAAACATATTCTTAAATTATTTTGAATATAATAACCCATTTATATTACAAATGTATATGGATAACTGAAAATACATTTTTCTACATATGTCAATGTTTTGTAAATGATATAGTTAAGATAAATTCCTTTTTTTATTTTTCCATATATAAAATGTTATATAGGGAACTTAAATTAAATAATTACCCAAAAACCAATAAAATTAGAACAATGTGCTTAAAAGATCTAATTATTGGGGCTAATAACTTCTTTACAAGTTATTATTTCATTTTTACTTTTATGAATAATGTTTAGTCCTTTATTAATATTTATATTATCTTAATCATCAAAATTCATTCCAATCACTTTTGCTAATGATATTTTTCAAAATATAAGTTGATATTGTTAGACCTAAAATATTTTATTTAGATCCATGTATGTATGTTTTTCAAAATTAAAATCATTGAAATGTGAAAATTTTCCTTAACCTTAATCTTTTATAGATCACAAGAAAGTGAGGTTTTAACGTAGGAATTTTTAAATGTTCAATAAACTTTCATACCTAATTTTAATATAAAATGAGTCCAGTAGCGTTCATTTTGAGAATATATAGATAATTAATCTATTTTGAGTAAAACAATATTTTTGATATAATATAACATTAAATATTATTTAAATAAATTATTTTTAAATTAAATATTGTATTTTTACAATTAATAAAAATATTAAACTTTTCAAAAAAGAATTAAAAAATTTCATCATATTATAATATTGATATTCTAAATTCCCAAATGTTGTTTATGCAGACAAATAAAATTTATCATGTTTCTAAAATTTATTATAAAAATGGGTTCTCCCTTAAAAGGTAGTAAAACACAATCATACATGTATTTCAAGTTATCTCAGTGTGATGTGTAATATAAATTCAAATGAGTTTTCAAATAAAGTGTTAAAAATAAAATTTATTCTAATAAAAAAACATTTTAATGTCTTGGGATATTAAATTACCTCTATCTAAATTAAATTTTTTCCTTGTAATTTAAATATATTTTTGATAATAAAAAATTGATATTTATAAATATTATTGTTGAAAACCCAACATCTTTAGTGGTTTTAAAAACCCATCTTCATAATAAAGGATAAATTATATTAAAATGGTCACATAACTAGGATCCCTAGAAGAAGAACATAGGAATGAAATTAGACCATTTATACAGTGAAAATTTATTAAAAAATATATTTATGGAGTTTTCTAGAGAACATGGATAGGAAAATGTAAGAAATAAAATCCCCTTAATTTGTGATGATCTAAGGGGATATTTGAGTCATCATAAACTATGGTACTATGAAAACATTTTTGGTCTCAAGTTTATTTTTCTTACAAAATAATGCTTTTAGTAGAATTATCTTTCGTATAATTATCAAATATAATAACATTAAATCATATCATAATGAACTACTAAGTGTTATGTGACCTTGAATCATATGTATGTCAATTTTGTGTTTCAAAGATAAAAAATCTGACATTAACGGTTGCAATCAGTATGGTGTTGGAGTTCGAGAAGACAATCTTATTTTTTGTTGAATAGTAACTTTCCATTATAAATAGTATTGGTAAACTTCTGAATAGTAACATACCCTAATGAATTGAACCTAACACATGATAATTTATAAATTAGATTCATGTGTATGTACGATATTCCTATATATGGGAATAAGAATATAAATGTATTAAAATTGTAGTTTTTCAAGTGAATTTTGGTATAAATTAATATTTAATTTTATATTATATAGAAAATTATTTTTGAAAAATGGATTTCATTTTTAGATTCTACATTTCTAAAAATGGTTACGGGGATTTTTTTGTGATTTTTTGAAATACATGAAATTTCGATGAATAATAAAAATAATAATTTATGAAAATTTTTAAATAATTGATTTACTGATTGAGTGATGATGTTTTGAAGAGGTATGAACAATTGGATGGAACTAACATGTATATTAATATATTTGGATATGGAATCATCACTATTTTGGTTCAAGAAGGAAAATAATAAACTACGGTATTAAATATTATTGTAACCCACATCTCCTCCACAGTAAATACCACCCCTCCTTACCTATTATCTTCACCCCTCAAAATCATTGTTCCTTACCTATGTTCTTCCAAATTCACTACCCAAACCTCGACCCCACTTCAAACATACCGTGTTTTATTCAAAATAACATATCCTCTACCTTTAAAAGGCTCAAATGGAAGATTGATTCATGAGGTAAATTCCAATTTAAAATTATTTTTATTTCTTTTCATGTACTTTCATTAACATTTCAATACATACCTCTCCTCGTCCAAATGTTATGAAAAATCCAGTAGGTTACATTTATTGTAATTTTTTTATGATAATAGAATAATTTATTATCATACCTCTTTTACAATTCATTTATTTTAGATGTAAAGACACCATCTAAGATGTGTAAAATTACCACATTCAAGTACGAGGGGGTTTCAATTATAGTTACAATATTAAATTCTATTCACAAAATCATTTTCGTGGTTGAACCAAATCATAATATATGTATTATGTCTCATATGTGGTTCAAAATTCATTTTCTACACCTGGTTTTGACTTATAAAACAAAACATGTTCATTGTAGAAAAAACCACCAATTAACCAAAAAGCTTATCTCTAATGTTTTATATAATGAATTAACTTCAGTCTATGTAACCATATTAAATTTAAAACCATTTAATTTTGTGGAAGTTCACAAATTTCATTTAACTTCAATTATAGACAAACGCGTTTATCTTACATGTTTATCATTTCTTGAAAATAAGTAAATTGTTCATAAAAACCAAGAAACAAACATACCCAAACAATGAAATTTAACCAATTAACTAGTAAAAATTCTGTGGAATGAACATAAAAAGTATATAATATAGGTATTGTAATTTTCAATTAATGAACCTAATTTGATTATTTAGGCCATTAATATCAATTTGAGAACACCATCATACATAAGGTAAGAGATCCTCTATATTCCACTTTAATTCAAGAATTTCTTATATGTTATGCCCTTTTATGAGTAATTACTAGTGCTGGGGTACGATTACACTCCTCCCCATAATATACTGAATATGATAATATGATTATAAATCCATTAATTATCATTTAACCCTCTAAGGTACGTAGGATACCATGATGATATTTTGTAAGGGATTCAACTTGACCTCCTTTATTCATTCAGGTTTCATTATTATTATTTTTAAATAAATTAGGTTATATATTAAACATATTTCGATCTTATAAATGTTATTTTAATGTTCCAAACTCATGTATCAAGTTCCACTCATCATTCTATGTCATGGATATACAATTTTTGAGTGATTCCATTCTCAATACATCCTGATAAACAAACTTATATTGAGGGAGCTTCCAAAATTATTACCCTATTTGAATTCCACTTCTATTTTAAACCACCTTTGAATTTTAAAAATAATTATTTTTATTATTAAAACCATCCTAGTTAACATTTGGTTTTGTATAAATGATTTTACCCTTTTCTATTTTAATGGTTCTACATTATTTTCATTAAAATTGATGAAAAATGTTTTTAGGCTAAAATTTCATGAGTAGATTTCATACATGTTGTCGCATATACATGTAACAAAACACCATGATACATATCAATTTTCTATTATAAATGACCATACATACTTTATTTCCCTTATATCATGGACAATTTTGTGTTACGACCATCTTTCATGATTTTTGGTAGGATTATTGTACCCAATTATTTCGGTGAGTAATCATTATGTTTATTTAATATTGATTATCTGTGATTCCTTTTGTGAAAAAATTTTTAATGAAAAGATAAGACGGTTTCACTGTGACTGATCTTCTATGCATTTGGTAATGTTATGTCTCAAGAGATTTTTTGTGCGACGGTCTTGGCCATTATCCTTGGCTTGTGAAACAATTTTAAATGCTCTTGGAAGTTAACCTTCACTAGTAGTAAAGTCATGTTTTTTTTGTTTTTTACACATTTCTATGAATACATGTTCATATTATAACATTGTTATATGTCATGTTTCCATATGTTACATGCCTTTTATATCATCATGTCATGCCTTTTATTCCTTGTGCTAATGCTTTGTTCTTATGGTTATTCCCTTATTGGGATATTTAACTAATCCCATTATTCATGTGTTCCCTATGGTACCATGTGTATATGTTAGAGAAAAGTAGAAGTTAGGATGTCAATTTTGTATGAACCCATGTTATTCTAAACTTTCGTTTTGAGAAGAAATTTTAATTTTAGTGTTGTTGGAAGCTAGTGAAGGGTAAAATAATCATTTAACAATATCATCTGATCACAGATAATTTTTCAGACAACTCCTTTGGTCCTGGGATAGGGAGTTTTCCATAGGATAGAAGTTTGATGGAAATCTGAGCGGATGGAATTTTAGCTGAATATATAATATTTAATATTATTAAGTTGAATATTAAATTATTGGAACAGGTTCATTTTTCAATATCTTCTAAATTATTCATACGATTTAGATGTCTTCTACTCTTTTGAGTCAGGAATGGGGATTTTATCCTAGGGAAGGCCTAAACTCATGTAAGGTGCCAGGGTCGGCCCAGACCCCTTTTTCATCTTTTTGTTTTCTTTTCTTTTCTTCCTTCTCTTCATTCCTCCCCCTACTTACACAAATTTCATACACCTTGACCTTGTTTGTGACCTATGGGACATATGGATATTAATAATGAGGGAGAGTTGTATGTCAATATGGGTACCAATTCAAAGCTCTCGACCCGCTGAGTCACCGTGCGACAACTGTGAGCAGTGAAATCAACTGAAGCTTCTGCGGTTTCTGGACAAAGGTAGGGCCCTTTATGATTTCACAATAGATCCACTTTTAAAAAAAATTAAGTCTTTACTGCATTTTATTTCTTTCAGGAGGCCTCCTGTGGTCAGATCTGTTGTTTTGGGGGCGAAAACGGTCATTTCTACCATTTTAAGGGATTTCCCGTCTGAAAACCCAGAAAACACGGCTTCTGCTCCAGGGGTGCAAACTGTGTGATCTAACCATTCGGGGAAGACGATGTTTCATTAAGTATATTCCATGTACTTTGTGTACATGTCGTTTAGTAAGTGGTTGTGTGACTGTCCATGGGAATTAGAACACAGAATAGTGGTTTTTAAGGAGTACATGCCGTGTACAATAAAGTACACGCTGTGTAGTGGTACTTGGGCATGTGTTTTAGTGAAAATACACCTGGGGTAACAGTTTGTGGCAGTACATGTAGTGTAATGAATAGTAAACTCCATGTACTATTACACAGGAAGGCCCAATGTGTTCTGGCCATGTGCCCTGGCCTTTTACTTCCCCTTCTTCGTAATTTCGGCATATCTTGGGCCCTAGAAGTCAAAAGTGGGCTTTTGAGTAGTCTATTCTGGGTCTTTTTCCATGTAGATCGCAGTTATGGAATCATTTTTACATTTATAAGTCATATATATGGGGTTTTGGGAGTTTTTATCTAAATTTAGGGGTTCTTCCTATAGTTATCAAGTTCAGTTGACACCTAAGAGTGTGACATGGTGTGGATGATAAGTTTGTTGTTCAGGCCAACTTATTTGAGACATTTAATATGATATTATCTAAGAGATATATCCCATAACCTTTTTTTAGAGGACATCCCCCTTATGATATTTTCCCTTATGGCCTTTGAGTCTGTCGGACTAGATACTTATAAAGATCCCATCAGGGATGCCTTTAGTTGTGTAATGACATTATGAGTTCTTTGTAGGATCCCTCTATTTTTTTCTATTGATAGGACCCATGTTATGGAATTCATATATTTTCCATCCTTTGAGGATCCCGTGTAACATTCCTCACTTGATCTTCACTAAGGATGCCTTCGCTCCTGTTTACATGGAGAATCCCGAGTTTGATTCTTCCTTTGTGTTTGACTTAAGGGACTCAGTGGGTGCTTTTTGTTTGAACGACCCTGAGTAGTTATGTCGAATTCAGGTAGAGATGGTGATTGGGTCTCACATAGAACCGATGCCAAATTGGTGATCCCTTTAAGGCTATGGATTTATTGTTGGGTTGGGTGTTCGAGCCACCCAGACTGTTTGTTTATATCTTACTAGGTTTGCTGATCCTGTATTGTTTACTATAGGTGCTTCCTAGTTGGTGTCTTCTGAGCCTAAAGCGAGGCATCTTTCTTGTTTTTTTGGATTCATACTATTCCTTATGTTCCTGAGTAGGTGATTTGTGCCTTTCTATAGAATGTATTTGATTGTTATGTGCAGTTTTTCTCAATACCCTTGAATGGGGTATTGTGTGTTTAACATTTTACCCCTGTTGATTTCTTTCCATGATTGTATGACTGTGTAGAGGTAATGTGGATATGAATAATTTTGATTTATATGCTTTGGATGTGTTTCCCATTCATGTTTTGTTTATGACAGATGGTCTTCTTAGCATTTTGGATATCTTTCCGGTCATCCATATTGGTTGTTGTAGGATGGAGAGTCTATATTCTGACATGCTTGATATGATGTAGACTAGTTAGCCAAATAGTTATGTAGGTTTACTTTGGCCATAATGCACTGCTATGCTTGTTGACCTACACTGGGCCGTGAGAACCTAATGTGGTAGACTATAAGGGTAATTGACTGAGTGAGCTTCCTCAGATATTCATTGACCACTTTAGCCTATAAGGGGGATTGAATGAGTGATCTTCCTTAGAGAGATTAGGAACACTTGGTTCTATAAGGGGAATTGATCTTCTGATCTTCTGCAGAGAGTCCATAATTTCTTTACACTACATGGGTAATTGACTGTTTGAACTTCTTGATAGAGTAATTGTTTTAATGCAACAACATTGGATATAAGGGGAATTGATTGTGTGATATTCCTTAGAGAGTCTGTGACCTTGTGGATATAAGGGTAATTGACATTGTGAGCTTCCTCATTGGGTCCTTGACTACCTTAGTCTATAAGGGGAATTGAATATATAAACTTTATCAGATAGTCTTCTTTTACCATTGACTATAATGGTATTTGACTATGTGAGCTTTTTCAGAGATTGTTTATATATACTTATAACTGAACCAGAGGGGTTAGACTATGAGAGAATTCCTATAGGGTTACATTATTTTCATTAACATTCTCAGAGATATAATTATTGAGTTCGATGAAGCAGGTACATGTCTATGGGATTACGGACCTAGAGATCAAAATAATGATACACAGCTTGAGTGGCACGATTTCCAGCTCAATTCCCTTGTACAGGATGTCCAAAAGATCGAGATTATGGTCCCATGGATCGAATGCTGATTTTGTTCTTGTTATTTTAATCACTTAGTCATAAATATTCATATTTATGTATATATGTATATGTATGGGACTATACATGTGTGCGTATATAGTTATGTAAATCCCTCATGGATATTTCCCTGTTGACAGGGAATACATTCCCTAGGTTCTAATGTGGTTTCACATTTTTTTAACTTCTATTTTTCGTGTTCTAGCTATGCAAAGAACATTATTGTTTCATACTCTTTTAGCAGCACAGTTATAGGTTGCTTGTTGTGGTGCCCTACTAAGATTATTTCTCACCCCTCCATGTGCACCTCAGTGTATGTTTAGACCTTCTGTCTGCATTTCAAGTTGAGAATGAGTCTCATGGTAGATAAGGCTGAGGCCTTGTGTTTCATTATCGAGTAGAGCTGCTTGAGTGGTTCTACAGATTGGGCGGCTGCAGTTCAACATTGTATGGAGATCATGTACGTGGTTTGGCTCAGAGACATTAGTATATCCATGTACTTTTACTTTCATTTTCTTTTGTACTTGTATATATATGGTTGGCCCAGTGGGTGACCAGTGTTGTATTGTATTGCAAAGCTGTTCAAGATTTTATAGCATTATACTACTACAACTTTTTCTATTTCATTTTGTATTGCCTCTACACTCTGTTTACTTTCATATGTGCATGATACATATTTATTATATTTGTTTTCATACTCTGGAATAAGGGCATAGTCTCCCCCACTATCCCACCCTAGGCCCTCACTACTAGTTGGCAGCCTATGGGGTACATGGAGGCATGCTTGAGTACTTGTGGAGAATCGGCTTGGAGAACCCGTTTAGTGGATTCTGGGTTGTTACGTTAGAAAGTGGTATTATAAGAGTTTTCATTACCTAGTGTTTACTATTTTGGATATGGTAGATAAGAGTTTTAGGAATGTGTTAGAACCTGTTTGGGTTATTAGACTGGTGCTTCGAGAATAGTTTTTCTGATAAAAAGTCCTGGTTTCCAGGGATTTGGAATTCTGTTATGATTTTGCGATGTTACAGTTGTATATCATTTTCGCCTTGAGCGATTCAAATTTTTTTTGTTGTTTTGATTTACTATGGATATCTTGATTGTGGCCATTGGTAAGAGGCCAGAGATGGATTTTGACTCTTGGCTGGCGAAGTTAAGAGGCATCTCATACATCATACTAGGCCCATAGTATTCACATCATATATGCCTAGTAGTGAGGGGTTTTACTAACGACTGAGATCTTTTGGTCTATATACACATAATTTTTACTCTGATGGAAGGTTACATTGATCTATATTGAGGTGTTTTTGTTGAGGCTGATGACTCAGTCCTTATGCAGATGTTTTGCAGTTACCCTAGTTGGTCTATGTGGCAAGTGATGCCTTTTTGTTTAACCCTTTATTGGGTGTTGTTTCTCAGGTCTATGGTTATCTAGTCAAATTTATGAGTATGAAGTCGATAGATACCAAGGTTTTTCTTGTGAACTAGACCTCCATGTGTTATTTTCATATACAAATACCCATTGAGTGTCATTTTAGATTCGCTTCTCCTTGGGTGTGGACTCTAAGGATTATTTCCTTCTGAGGATGGTCAAATAGGATCAGGGCCCTTGTAGGTTGCATTTTTCTTATGACTTTCTTTGGTCGTTTTGATCTTTACCCTCTTCTGAGAGGTTTTGGATCTTTTGTTCTAGGTAGTTAGACCATGTGACGTAGTTGTGAGGATTTTTCTATAGGTCTAGATGGAAGACCTAGAGACCCTTGGTTTTGACTCAAACCCTTGTAGGTTGATGTATGTTCTGTTCTAGGAAAACCTGTGTAAGAACGGTTGGCCTGTGTTTTCCAATGGCTTTTAGCAGTGCTTATTTTTTGCAACTGACATTGACGGGATGGAATGTTCAGGTGCCTAGCCTGGTCAACTAGTGTTTCTGATGTTGTTGTTCTAGGTGGCATGATTTGTATCTACATTATTGAGTGGCCAGGTATGAGTTGAGGTCAAATGATTCAAGACTATTTGTGGACTAGGATCCCAAAAGTTGTGTTGGAATGTCCTTATGTTTTATAGGTTACATTGTGAAATGTCATATTACAGTGAAATGGTTGACCCGTGTATGAATCCTGGTTAGGTTTTGGTAGGTTTTTATCATGGCTCGGATGGAACTGGACACACCTTAGGTGAAATCTTAGCGTACTCCTATAATAGATGATCATGCGCTATCTTGATTCCTCTTGAGTGTGATGAGAGAGATTCGACCCTACATCGCGCTCCTATTTTCATTCTTAATGATCATCCATATTGAGGATATAACCTATATTGTTGGTGCTCTCGGAGTAGTGTATGGAAATCCATATGGTGGGGAGTTCACCACTAGCCCTTTGAGAGTGGTTTTCCTTGTTTAGGATAAAAATCTGTGTTATCCCAGATCTTTTGATCTCGTAGTTTTCTTTTAAAATGATGACACATGTATTCCTAGGGTGGGGAGTACTAGTTTGGTTGTTGTTGAATATCTTATGTGCAGAAGGAGGTTATTAACGCTATAAGGAAGGTCTTTGGACAGTCTAGATAGATTGGTTGTGCAGATGGTCAGGCTATGAGCATTGTTTCTAGTTCATTCACTAGGATTCTTGGGGAGGAGGAGGTTTATTGTGGGGAGTTTGATAGAACCTGTTTTTTCTGAAATTTTGTTTTCTACAGATATTTTAATTTTTTTTGTTGGATGCTTGTGTGAGGTAAGATGGTTATTTTCCCATACCATCAGAATATAGATAATTATTTTGGTAACACTGTTGGTCCCGGAATGGGGAGTTTACCCTAGTACAAGTGTTTGGTGGAAATATGAGCTGTTTAAATTTTAGTGGAATATTTAATGTTTAATATTATGAAATTAAATATTATACTATTCAAAAAGATTTTTATTTCAATAAAATCTAGACGGAGCATCATATTGGGACTATGTCTTCACTTTTGAGTACAGAATGAGGATTTTATCCTAAGGAAGGCATAAACTCATGTCGGGTGTCGGGGTTGGCCCAAACCCCTTTTTCTTCTTTTCCTATTCTTTTCTTTTCTTCCTTATCTTCTTTCCTCCTCCTCCATGCGCAAGGCTCTTACGCCTCCCCCTTGGACATGTCATATGGTAGATATGGAGATTGAGAAATAAGTAGAGTTGGAAACCAATAGGGGTACCAATTCAAAGATCTCGATGTGCTGAGTCGGCGTATGGCAACCATGAGTCGTGGAATTAACCAAATCATTGGCGGTTTCTGCCAAAATGTAGGGCCGTTTATGTTTTCACCATATATCTGCATTAATCATGTAGTTTTAAGTCTTTAATGCCCTATATTTCTATCTTGTGGCCTCTTGTGGCTGGATCTTTTGTTTCAGGGGCGAAAATAGGCATTTAAAGCATTTTGGGGGATTTCTGGTCGAAAGACCCGGAAGACACGGCGTGTGTTCCAGGGGTACATGCAATGTGTTCATCCCGTTCAGTGGAGATGAAGTTTTCCTAAGTACATGAAATTAAATTTGATTACACACCGTGTAGTTGGTGGCCGTGTGACTAGATGTGTGAATTAGAACATAGAATAGTTGTTTTTAAGGAGTACATGCTGTGTACAGTAATGTACACACCGTGTAGTGGTACTTCGACATGCGTTTTAGGGAAAACAAACACTGGGTAACTTTTTGTGAACAGTACATGACATTTTTCTGAAATTACACTTCGTGTACTATTACATAGGTAGACCCAATGTGTTCTGGCCATGTGCTCTGGCATGTACTTCCCCGTATTAGTAATTTGGGGATATCTGGGGCCCTAGAAGCTTGAATTGGGTGTGTGAGTAGTCAATTATGAGCGTTTTACCATGTAGATCACAATAGAGAAATGTTTTTGACAATTAGATGTCAAATAAATGGGGTTTTTTGGATTTTAATCAAAATGGAGGGGTTCTTCTTGTAGTTATCAAGTTCAGTTGACACCTAAGATTGAGACTTGGTGTGAATGATAGGTTGGGTGTTCATACCAACTTATTTGAGACCATTAATAGGTGATGAGCAGTGATCTATCTCAAATAACCTATGCTTTAGAGTATTTCCCCCTTGTGAGACGTTCTCTTCTGGCCAATGAGTCTGTGAGATAGGAAACTTCTATGGTTCCCCAAAGGGATGCCTTTACTGGTGCACTGACCATGGGAGTTCATTAAATGATCCCTCTCCTATTTTTCATTTGATAAGACCCATGTTATGTAATGCCTATGTTTTCCATCCTTTGAGTATCCCGTGTAAGATTCCTCTGTCGCTCTTCACTAAGGATCCCATGTGGGATTCCTTCCGTCATGTTTACGTAGAGAATCCCATGCATGATGTTTCCTCATTTTTTGAATTGAGGGACCTAGTGGGTGCTTGTTATTCAAAATACCCTGAGTTGTTATGTCAGGTTTTGGTATAAATGGTAATCGGGTGTCACCTAGATCCTGTGCCAAAATGGTGATCTCTTTGGGGAAATAGATGTATTGTTTGGTTGGGCATTCAAGCCACACTAATGGTTTGTTTACATCTGACTAGGATTGATGATTTTGTATTGTTTATTAGAGGTTCCTTCTGGTTAGTGGCAGCTGAGCCTAACACGAGGTGTCTTTATAGTTTGTTTGGATGTATAATATTCCTTGTGTGCCTGAATAGGTGGTTTGTGCCTTTCTATTGAAAGGATTTTACTATTATGTGCAATTATTCCCAATACCCTTGAATGGGGAATTGTGCGTTTAACCTTTTACCCATTTTTTTTTCCTGCCATGTTTGTATGATTGTGTAGAGGAAAATTGGATATGAATAGTGTTTATTTCTATTCATTAGATGTGTTACCCATGCATGTTCTGTTTATGATAGTTGGTCTACATGGCCTTTTTGGATACCTTTCATGCCTTCCATACCGGCTGCTGTAAGATGGATATTTTGTATTCTGACATGCTAGATATGTTTTAGTATGGTTATCCAAGTAGTTCTGTAGGTTTACTTTGCCCATATTTCACTATTATTCTCGTTGACCTACATCGGGCCGTGATAACCTCGTGTAGTAGACTTTAAGGGGAATTGGCCGAGTGATCTTCCTCAGAGAGTCTTTGAGAACATAAGCCTATAAAGAGAATTGATCGAGTGAGTTTCCTTAAATAGCATAAGAACACATGAGGATATAAGGGGAATTAACTGTGTGATCTTCCTTAAAGAGTACTTGATTGCTTTAGACTATATTTGGAATTGATGGTGCGAGCTTCCTCAGAGAGTCATTGTTTTAATTCAATGTCTTGTGCTATGAGGGGAATTGAACATGTGGGTTTCCTCATAGAGACCATGACCTTAGGGCTATAAGTGAAATTGACTATGTGAGCTTCCTCAGAGTGTCCTTGACTACCTCAGAATATAAGAGGAATAGACTGTATGTTCTTTTTCTGAGAGTCTTGTTTTACTTTTGACTATAAGGGTAATTTACTGTGTGATCTTCCATAGAGAGTCTTTATATATCCTTATAACTGAACTAGAGGGGTTAGAATATGAGAGATTTCCCAGAGGGTTACATGATATTAATTATCTTGCAGAGAGATATAATTCCAGCGTTGGCCGAAGTAAGTACATGTCAATGGGATTACAGACCCAGAGATCGACATAATGATACACAGCTTGAGTGGCACAATGTACATCTCAATTCCCTTGAACATGATGTCCAGGTGATTGGGCTTATGGTCCCAAGGATCGACTGTTGATGTTTTTCTTGTTATTTGAATAACTTAATCATGAATATTCATATTTATATATAAGGGTATAGGTATTAGACTATACATCTGTACATATATATATATATGGACATTCATTGTAGTAATTTCCCAGTTGATAGGGATTACATTCCCTAGGTTTGACTGTGGTTGAACATTTGGTTTACTTCCTTTTGTTGTGTTCTAGCTATGCTAATAACATTGCTTTCGATACACTATTAGCAGCAAAATTATAGGTTTCTTGTTTGGGTACCCTACCAAGAGTATTTCTCAACCCTGTACGTGCACCTTGGTGTACGTGTAGACCTTATGTCTTCTTTTTGGGCTGAGCACGAGTTTTAGGGTGGATAGGGATGATGCCCAAGGTTGCATGATCGAACGGAGATGTACGAGTGGTTCTACTAATCAGGATACTGTAGTTCGACTGTGTCTGGAGATCGAGAACATAGTTTGGCTAGGATTTATTAGTAGATCCATGTACATTTACTTTCAGTTTTGAATGTACTTATATCTGTATGGTTGACACGGCGGGTGACAACTGTTTTATGGTATTGCATAGCTTTTCATAATTTTATAGAATTTTACTATTAGAGCTTGTTCATTTCAGTTGTTTATTGCTTCTGCACTCTATTTACTTTCACATGTGTATGATACATAGTTATTTCCACTATTTGATTAATCTGGTATGAGGGAATAGTCTCCATAGTTTCACACCCTAAGCCCTCACTACTAGTCGTCAGCCTCTTCTGTATGGGGAGGCGCGCTTGAGGCCTTGTGGTGAACTGGCTCAGAGAAGTGGTTTACTAGCTTTTGGGTCGGGATTTTACAAATTTAAATATTAAATAAATAATTATTTCTTAGTCCCATGTTTCCAAAATTATGTACCTTGTCTTAAACGACACCATACTTCAGGATACATGGCTTGTACTCCAATGCATTATTGTTCATAGAATCATTTAATGTTATGTAAAAAGGATATGGCCGCTATAATGTTTCCCATAGTTGAGATAATATTTCACTCTCTATGATTATAAGTAAATACACATAGATGGCATGATTCTATAAACATAATATTATCCTTTTTCTATTCCTTGAACAATTTATAGTTCAAATCTATGAACAAGAATTGTCATAGTGTGATGAAATATTTCAATATATAAAAATAGATTCAATGATCAACATAAACTATTCCATAAAATTTTTCACCTTCAAAAATATTATTATCTAAAACATTGTAGGATGTTAATGAATTTCCAAGAAGAACATTTCATTATCCATTAATAAACAAACATAAAATATATATTTTTATGTTCTGAATATGTGAATAACTTCATCATGTATCCTATTGAAATATATTAAGAAATCAAATTACAATAAAACCTTATTAAAAACGTGAAATTTTTATTATTCCTTAAGGAAAATGTTACTTTTAAATTTTCTTAAATCAAAAAGTGTTGTAAACTATTAAAATGATAGCATGTATCAATTTTTGAAAAGTAATTAACTTGGTCAATGGATATAGGCACTTTTCCAAATCAAAAATTTCTTCAACATTATCTCACCATCTGAAAGATATTAAGGGATTTCATTCATTTATTAATGTGTTTTCCAAAATGGTTATCTTTCTACTGAACAACATTTCTTTGTATCAATCCTCATATAATCTCAAATAATTATCCAAAAAGAATTACATTAAAATCCACATATATTTCCTAATTTCTATGATCAGTACATCCCAGATAAGACAATAAATTTATGTAGTCCTTGAATCCATGTACATAAACACATCGATTGTTCCACTTCTTCTATAATCAGCTAATAAGGATACCTCGTTCCAATCCTTAATACCTATATCCTTTGACATTTATCTAGTATTATCAATATAATAATCCATATAATAACTACTCGTTAAAATTTATTAATTCTTTTCATATGAATTAAATTTGGACCATCAATTTGTGTAACGATAATTCATTCCAAATGTAATTAATTAATTAATCAATGATGTCTTATAGAGCCCCATATTACCATCCATTGCATAAAAAACTATTTTATTTTCTTTGATAGTTATAATAATTGTATCCATATTTTCCACAGTCAATAAATATTCTGAAAACTCTATGAAAATAACTTGGAATATTCGATTCACATTCTTGATATAGAGAAAACAGTATTTTCATTCACTCGTATTCTACATTTCCCAAAATCCCTTTGAAGACATTCCTT
The DNA here is from genome assembly GCA_963277665.1 of Viscum album. Classification (NCBI taxonomy): domain Eukaryota; kingdom Viridiplantae; phylum Streptophyta; class Magnoliopsida; order Santalales; family Viscaceae; genus Viscum; species Viscum album. The sequence continues at coordinate 938,484,575 of OY728143.1, read as the reverse complement.
ACAATCTCCAGTGATCCTGATATTCGGTTAAGGGACGTGTTTCTAATAATGATCCCTGATATTTGATTTGGAATGTTAATAACATCATTCACTCTAGTGATCATTACATTTATCTTTTTATCTATAAATATTTCATCACATTCAATGTTAACCCAATTCCATCTACATCCCGTTATTGACTAAAAATAGAAACAAGTTTATTAACAATACAGATAAAAATAAAAATCCACTTTCTAATGGAAAATTACTTTGAGAACATATAAATTATGAATCAAACATCCTCAATCTATTACACTACAGGTTTATCATAGGTTATTCATATTCACATTTGACTAAAATCCTTCAAGATGATTCATACAGATAATTTGAATTATTTTATGTGTATCCTCTAGGTGTTTTAAATTTTGATAATAGTAAGCCCCATCTCTATTATTTACGATACCTCTAGTTGTTCCAACAAAACCTTGTCAGATTTTTTACATGAAGTACTGTTCTTCCAGAACTACATTGACTTCTAGTGTCCTGATGTCGATGTATGGAATTAAATACCTATATAATCATAACCTCAAAAAAATTATAGGATGTTCATGTATGTTTTTCCTAAATTTCCTTCAATGACCTGGGATTTCCATGTCATTTTTTTAGATAATTGAGAATTTTATGAGTCCACACAAATTTCCTATATGTGATTCTGAGGATCGGAGTTCCCGTAATGAATTTATGAAGTCTTTTTTAGGTACTTTCAGTCAACATGAAAGTGGATTTTTTTAACATTTGAACCAGTGCTTGGAAATGAAATCTGAGGACACCGTTGAACTCACAGTGATGGTTTTCTCTTAAAGAGACTTTCACCTCGACGGTAGTTGGTTGAGGGTAAAAGTTAGTTTTTGTGTTTTTCGTGAAAGAATAAAAAAACTGTTAAACATTTTTATTTTTTGAAACCTCCCTTATGGATGTTGATAAGATAGGGACCACCTGAACTAAAACCACCTATTTATGAATTCATGGTTTTGGGGAGAACCTAATCCCTCTTAAATATGGTATCGTCCCTTGGAATCCTCTAAATGAATTGCACCAACATAAATTAATTGGATTGACCCTTTTTAAATACTATGTAACAGAGTTGTAGGAATTTTGGAAGATTCTTAATAAATGAAAAATCATAAATTCCTTGATCATTACTTACCTTCCACCATATCATCTTTATATGAAGCAAGGGGGGATTATTTGGGACAGCTTCACTAAGCGACGAAGCATTAGAAATGTGTCGCGATGCACAACAATTGGAGAAAAATTAGGCTTCTCTAACAAAAAATGCTATCACTGAGGAAGAACTCCTTTGACTACGAAGAACCAATGAACGAGCTCAGGATTCGAGGTCAGTGGTAGGTGTGACGAACGATGATATATTATACATACTTCAATGGGGGAAGTCTCCATATATGATGAATCTATATCTGTACTTCCACCTCACACCAATGTCATCAAACTATCCAAGGTAGGGGTATTTTTGAGATGGTTATACTTTATAACATAGGTATCTGTATGGGAATATACAAAAGTTGGGTTGTAATTTTATTTATTTGTTTGTGGATTTTGTGAGACCATGAGGGTCTCGGGGTCCCCACCGAGTATACTTATACTCACCCCCGCATGGGCTATGCCCACTCCTCGTTATATTTGGTGAAGATGATGGAATGTGCTGACTAAGGATGAGAGTACCAAGATTTGAGGTATCGTAGAGGTGGACCATCGATGAGGCTTACTATTGAGATGATAATACAATAGATATACCTACCCTTATGGTAGGATCTTTGGAGGTAGATCGCCGGAACTGTTTCAGTTAACCTGTACTTTCAGTTTCTTGTACTTTCCAGTTGGCCTTGTATTCTGGACCCTTTTACTTACACTACTCACTCTGTTTATTATTCATTTTAATTGAGTTGGTATCTTGGTGTGAACATGGTTGAATGTGTTTACAGGTTATATAGGAAATGACTTCTCAGTTTTATGGAATATTCCTTCGGTGCTAGTTGACGTCCCCTAGCCTATAGAAGGTAGGATTGGTGTAGTCACAATACGAGCCCCAAGGGACGGATCGTGAAAATTGGTATGAGAGGGGTCGGTTCTACCATAGAAAATTCGACTCTGATATTTTAATAATAATATTGTTAAGTGAAGTGAGAGTTTTTATTAGTTTATGGAATCTAGTGTAGGTGTGGAGGCCAACGTATCCATACACAAGGACCATGATTTCTGATTTATGACTCAGTGCATAAAAACACAGGTTGTGCATGTGTTTGGTTGAGTTTTGTTCGACATATCATTGAGTCAGCTCCCGAGGTATAACATGTTGACAGTGGCACACATGTTTCTTTTCAGGATACTTCAATTCAGATAGCCAACTAGGGTTCTAGATATTGTACGTACATATAGCTCACTGAGCAATGAGGCCTCGTTCCAGGGCCCTCTTCAAGTAGAGGCACCGGCACTGGCCCCAGTGGTTCCATTACCCATTGTTCCATCGATGCCACCAGCCCCAATAGCAGAGAGTTCACTCTGCATGATCCTATTACATTAGTTCCAGTGCTAGAGGCCACCCAGGTTCCAGGGAGAGATAGACCCACAAGCAGTTGTGGATTAGCTGGAGGCCGTGGTGAGAGTCTTAAAACTGGTAGGGACACCATCTGATCTCATGGTGATCCATGCTTCTAGTCTTCCATAGGCAGTATCTGGAATATGGTGAAGCTTTATTCTCCAATCTCATGATGAGGTAATTATTCTCTTGGCAGAATTCGAGATCCTATTTCATGAAATGTTTGTTCTAGAGACTCTTCACGATGTGCGTATACAAGCGCTTATTCATCGGTAGTAGAGAAACATGACTGGTTTCTCAGTAATATACGTGGTTCACTGATCTTTCATGATACTCCACTATTATAGTGCATGACCCATTCATCAGGGCCCGAACAATCGATCGGGGAATCAAGCAGGGGATACGGGTTTCGATGATCTCACTCAGCATCCCGACGTAGGAAGGGGTGTTAGAGAGCGCCCAATTAGTGTAGATATTCCATTCCAAGATGTCAACAGCAGCGATACCCACTACCATTTTTCACGTAGAAATGTCTTCAGTATCTGGCAATAGACAGATGTCTCTAATGTCCAAAAGGACCAGAACTACAGGTGGACGATCACAAGATTCAGGATTGGTTGTTCGGCGTACCCAAGGAAGAGCCAGTCATTCTAGGAGTGGGCAATGATACGCATGCTATGGGTAGGGTCACATGGCACATGACTGTCCGAACCAACATACAATGATAAGTAGATAGTAAAAGGACTGACCAGGCAGAGACATATATTCGACCAAGGAGTTCTGTAAGGAGCAGGCATATATGGAAGAGGAGGATCCATGAAGCTAGTGATGGGAGACGCTTCAAGATGTTACAACCACCACAACCAGGTGGTCCACCATGACCACAGGGAGTAAGAGGATATGGGAGAGCTCAGCTCCAGCCAGCTAAGGCCAATACTCATGGAACTGCAGAGATTATACGAGGTACGATCTGTGTCTGCCCACCATAGGTGCAGTATATATAGTCACATGTTCCAGTCATTATTTAATTTCCACTGCACTTGTACGAAGATCAGAGATTCTTATGGAGCCGTTCGCCCGATCCTTACATCTAGAGAGTCCAACGAGAGCAGATTCAATGATAACACACTAGATCCGGCAGTGTGAGCTTACACTAGGAGGAGAGATCTTTAGCTGGGATCTCATAGTAGTAGGGTCGAGGCCTTACGGAATCATCATGGGGTGGGACTGGTTATCTATAGTCCATTCATAGATTGACTGTATTTGACTCAAAGTGTGGTGCATCCGCATAGATCAGACCAGGTTTACCTTCACTAGTAAAAAGGGATCCTTTGCAGCAAAAGATGGACTTACTCGGAGGATAGTGCAGTCGATCACTCATTAGTTGGCTCGGCTTACCCTGAGAGAAGTTGATGTGGAGAGTCTGAGTTCTCTTGTAGTGGTGGACTAGTACATTGATGTATTCCTTGAAGATGTTCAGGGTCAACCTCCTCGCAGAGAGGTGGACTTCTACATTGACATGTACACCGGGACAACATTGATATCTACACCAGCGTATCGGATGTCTCCTGTGGAGATTCGTGAGCTGCGGGTACATCTAGAGGACTTTCAGGGGAAGGAATTCCTCTGGTCTAGTGTTTCTCCTTGTCCAGCCCCAATTTTGTTCGGCAAGAAGGCGGATAGGGGCTTGAGACTTTGTGTATAATATCGACGCCTGAACCAAGTGACCGTGAAGAAAAAGTACCCACTTATGAGGATTGAATAACTCTATGATCAACTGAAGGGAGAACTATTGTTCTCGAAGATAGAACTTAGATCAGGCTATCACCATCTGAGAGTACGAGATGAGGTTGTGTAAAAGACGACATTCAGATGTTGGTATGACCATTACAAGTTATCGGTTATTCCATTCGGTGTAACCAATGCTCCAAAAATGTTAATGGGACTCATTAAAATGATCTTTAAGACATTACTTGATTTATTTGTAGTAGTCCTCATTGATTACATTCATATCTACATGGATACACAGGAGGAGTATGTCTATCATTTATAGATAGTGCTGGACACACTCCGAGAGCACCAGCTTTGTGGTAACCTCTCTATGTGCCAGTTCTGGATCCGAGAGGTTCATATTCTGAGACATGTCATATCATAGGTTGGTGTTTCAGTGGATCCAACGAAGATTGAGAAGGTACATTCTTGGGAGCCACCCAAGTGTGTGATGGAGGTACGAAGTTTCTTGTGTTTGACAGGATACTACCCGTGGTTTGTGAGAGATTTATCCAGAGTTGGATCACCCTTATCATTGTTTACAATAAGGGGAAACCCATCATTTCGTTGTAAACATGCCAATAGTGTTTTCTGGAGCAGTGGTAGTTGCTGACTAGTGCCCCCATCTTGAGTCTTTCAGAGGAGGGTGTAGGGTACATAGTCTACTGCAACACATCAGGAATCGAGATCGGATGTTTCCTGATGTAGGAGAGAGCAGTGATCACATATGGTTGTCGACATCAGAGACAACATGAGCATAACTACGCTATCCTGGATTTGGAGTTAGCAGCAGTTGCCTTTGCCTTGACGATGTGGATTCACTAGTTGATAGGCGACCACTTTACTATGTAGTCTGATCACAAGAGTCTCTGGTATATCTTTACTCAGAATGACTTAAACCTGAGACAGTGACATTGGCATGAGTTCCTCCAGCACTATGACTTTTACATAGTCTATCTTCCTACCAAGGGGAACATTGTAGTAGATGCACTCATCAAGAGATCTGTTATACAGCTTCTAGGTGAGGCGACAAAGCCCCTAGCTGTATTACAGATATCCTTTATAAATCGGGACAGAGCAGCTGTCCTTCAGCCTCTTACAATATCTCCCACATTTCTTCAGCCAGTGAAGGGGGAACAGCGTGGGGATGCTAACTATGAGGCTCGACATTCTTAGATATCCACAGGGCAGGCACCTGATGGATTTTTTGAAGGTGGGGAGAATGTCATCATCTTTAAGGGATGCACCATGGTACCTGTGTCATTTCAAGAGGAAGTGTTGAGGGAGTTCCACACATTCCCTCTAGTGGTACATCGGGGAGTGACAAAGATGTACCAGGATCTCCGATTACAGCACATGTGGATGGGAATGAAGAAAGTGGTATCATAGTTTGTTTCTCAATGCCTCACTTGTCCGCAAGTGAATGGAGAACATCAAGTACCATCAGGCTTCGTTCAGCCTTTAGAGGTCCCAGAGTGGAAGTGGTATGGGATATCCCTAGACCTCGTGATAGGACTTCCACCTATATCTAGGTGTCATGATTTGATTTGGGTGATCGTTGAACAACTCACCAAGTCAGTCCACTTCTTACTGATCAGATGGCGGTGTTCAGTAGAGAGCATCTGATGCCTCTATGTGTAGGAGATTATGTGGCTATATGGAGTACCATAGACTATTGTCTCTGATAATGTTATATATTTTACATCCCATATATAGAAGGGGTTACAAGAGGCTTTCAGGACACATATTTTTTTGAGAATCGTCTTCCATCCTCAAATGGATTACCAGACTAAGTAGACCATTCAGACTCTTGAGGAAATGTTGCGTGCTTGTGTCCTCAATATCGGTCACAGTATGGAGGATCACTTGGATTTGGTGGATTTTTCATACAATAATAGGTATCACTCTACCATTGGGATGACATATTTTGAGGCGTTCCATGGGCGACCTTCCAGGCCACCTTTGTGCTGAACTGACTCAGGGGTGTTAGCACTAGTGGGAACAGAGATGGTACGATCTACCACATAGAAGGTGCAGATCATTCTGAAGCGGATGAAGACTGAACAGAGAAGGCATAATTCACATGTCGATGGGTGAAGGAGACCTCTAGAGTATGAGGATAGTGACCATGTCTTTCCATGCGTCTCTCCTAGATGAGGACTACAGAGATTTGGCCATGGTGGAATGTTATCTCCGAGATTCATCAGTCCTTTTTAGGTCCACAATAGAGTTGGCAGTGTGGAATACCACATAGCTCTTCCAACTAAGTTGCACCGAGTGCACGACGTCGTCCACGTATCTCTGCTGAGGAGATATGTGCACAACCCTTCTCACATCATCGACCATGGCGAGCTGGATGTTGACAATGGGGAAACTTTACGGAGGTTCCAGTGGAGATTAAAGATCGACAAGAGTGGGTCCTTCGTTTATGGATGATACCACTGGTGCGAATTCATTGGCAGCATGGAATCCTCTTGGAGATCAAATGGGAGTCGAAGGCTTAGATTCTTTCTAAGTAAACCTACATGTTTTCTTAATTTATTTGTGATGTGGCTTTTAGGGACACAATGACCAAATGTAGAGAGAATGTAATGAACCATAATTTCCATGTAATTTTTTTTAAATAAATAGAAATTTTACTAGTGTGCAAAAATTGACGACACTTGATTCCAAGGTCCAGAGTGTACAGAATGAATTTCATTACTTTTTTTTGGGTGCATTCAGTAAACGTGAAAGCGGGTTTTATTAACTTTTGAACTGGTGGTCGGAATTGAAATATGAGGACACCGTTGAACTCACAGTTTCAGTTTTCTCTTAAGGAGACATTCCCCTTGACGTAAGTTGGTCGATAGTGAAAGTTAGTTTTTTGGTTTTTCATGAATGAATAAAATAAAAATAAATATGTTTAACATTATTATTTGTTTAATCCTCCCTTATTGATGTTAACGATGTGGGTACCACTGAAACTAAAACCCACTTTTTGTGAATTCATGGTGGTGGGGACCACCTGAACCCCTATTAAATGTGGAGAGGTCCGTTGGAATCCCCCAAATTAATTGCACCAACATAAATTAATTTTTTTTGACCTTTTTCAAATACTAAGTAATAGAGATGCATGATTTTTTAAAGGTTCCTAATAAATGAACCGTCATAAATTCCACGATCATTACTTAACTCCCCCCTCTCATATTTATATTGAGATTGAGAGGAGGATAGGGGAGGTCTTCACCAAGAGATGAAGCACAGGTAAAGTGTCATGACACCCAACACTTGGAGAAACATTATGATTCTCTAATGAATAATTATCTCTCTGACGAAGAAAATTTTGGACAATAATGAATCAATGAATGAGCCCATGATCGATGGTGTTTGTTTGGTGCAACGAACACTGATATTTTTGACTTCCTCTAACATGGGACGTCTTCATCTACGACGAATCTAGGTCCCTAATTCATCCTTGTCCCAACGACATTGAAAAATCTGAGGTAGGAATGTGTTTTAAATTTATCAATGTCAAATTTCCTGTCACATTGAATCATTCCCCTTGAGTCACTTGCTACCGCCCTAACACAAAGGGTACAAGCCAAAAAAACATTTCATGACACCTCCGAAAATCATGTGGATATATTGAGTGATATTTATTATGGTGATGGAGACCAGTGCCAGCGTTTGGCAGTGGTGAAACATGAGAATGGTGGCCGGCACCCCCACCGGCCGCGACAAAGTCATCAACAACGCACAGCGGCCACTACATCGACCATGATTCTGTCGTCCGCAGTACCCCGCGACATCACTGCCCATAGCTCTGCCGCCCCGCAAATACACCACCCTACGCTGCCCCGTGGGATAGCCACCTACGACCACCCCGCGCCGCCCCATGGCCTCACCGCCCGCGGCCCCATCGCGCCGCCCCTGCGGCTCGACCGTTCTCAGCTCCCCATAGACCTACCGCCCATACCAGCAGGTCTACTGTAACACCCGAGACTTTTATAAGAAATATTTTTTTTAAATCATCAAAGGAATCTTTCACTACACACAACACTATATTGTCTTCCTTTACACGCAATCATTTCCTTCCTCGATAGCTTGCGTCGTACGCAATACCGAGTTTCACTAATCAATGATATTCTATTAAAATATTATTAAAACTAGCTGTTATGAATAGTAATAACCACTTTTTGAAATTTTATAAATTTTTTTTTTCAAAATGGACTTCATTTTTGGATTCGGAATATCGAAATTAGCCTAGGGTGAAATTTTGGTAATTTTCTGAAAACTTTCAATTTTTTGATGAATAGTGACACCACTAAGTGGTAGTTAAAATACTGAATTTTTCATAAAACATAATTTTACCGCTTCTGTGAGTGGAATTTCAAAACTCCGAGAGACACGGTTGATTTCAGTAAGAAAAATTTGGTTCAATGAGGTGAAAATAATTTTTGGTGAATAGTAACTTTTACTTTTATTTACCACGGTTAAAAGTAAATAGGGTAGTAAAGGGTAAATATGATATTATTATTACCCTACCATATGTCCTAATTCTATTGGATAAATGTAATTCGACAAAAAACTACCTTAGGAATAAAATATGACCATTTAGGCCAACTTGGATTAGATTAGGACATTTATTATCAATTTATTTAAAGGGTTAAAATAGTTAAAATCAATGTTTAATAACTAAATCATTTTCAATATAGAGTTATACATAAGATAAATTCAACTATATATATTCATTAGAAAGATAAAAATATTTTCTACATAATTTTATTTTATTTGTAATTTTTAGACTTAAAATAATTTAATTTATTTATGATACAATGATGATGTAGTAATTATCTTATTAACGAAATATTGACATAATTGATGTTATAAACACCCAAATAAATGTAATATGAGACTTTTTATGAATTAAAATAATTTTATATGTTATCATGACATGTTAGTATTGATTTAATTAAATTTTCTCGAACTAATCATTCTGTTATAACTTTCAAAAAAATCAATTAACAAATAGTGTCAAAATTGACATAAAATAGTTTTTAAAACTAATACTATATTATTAATTGTTATTTTATTCGTAAAAATCTAAGGTTCGGCCAAATGACTAAGATAATGTTATGTATATTAATAATAGACAACTTGGGGTTCTTTTGGCTTGATATAGTAAGTTTATTAACCTTATAGTGTAAGAAAACAAGAAGACACGGTAAAAGTTAAATTATATAACTTAATGTTAAATCTAAATGATAAGGTTACAATTAACACCTAAACTTGTCTAAATTCTATTGGATGAAAGTATTTAGACCCATCCCCATCTTAGCTTCGAAATATATCAATTTGGAGCTATTTAAAACCGAATTTGGATTTATAATAAAATAATATTTTTATTTTTTCCAAAGGAGCCCCTCTCCACCCTTATAAAAGGGCACCTCCTCCCTCTCTTCATCACACCACATTGAGCCTTCAAGCTTGGCCAAACCCTGCCAAATTCTTCTCTAAAATTCCCTAGAGACATCCTAGAGGTCCTGGTATTCTTCAAAGACCAATTTTAGTGACCTAAAATGAAGTCTCAAAGAAGCGCTTCAAAGAAGAGGTAATGCCTGTTACCGATTCTTTCATCTTTATTTATTCTTCCACGTCTTCTTCTTTAGTTGTTTCAATATGAAGTAATAACATCAATATAAATCATATAATGATATGTTAATATAAGTATGAAACAACCCTATTTCACCATCTATCCATCCTACGGAAAATGAAATCACCGCACTTCGTACGTACAGAATACCGTCACCACGCCATGGTGTAATCTATTTTCCACCACCAACATACAAGGATGGGTATAATGGTGTAAAAAATGAATATATATGATTATTGTAAATTGATATTGATTCTGAAATAGTATACATACACTCAAATACAATTCCACGATCTTGGGAACGATATCATCGCTTGTGCGTACGTATGGAATACCGTCTCCACGATGTGATGTGACTCGTTCTACATGATCTTAATTGCATAATGATTATATAAATGAATTTAATGAATTAAAATATATATTACAATAATACCATTCTATAAATGAGGTATCTATAACCTAAAAAAAAGAATAAGAATTTATTCGACAAAGCACCCATAAGAACAAAAAGTAATAAACACCCGAATAACAAGTAGCAATGAAATATTAGTAATAATAAGCGATGAATATGACCATATATGATATCATAAAAATGTGTATGATTCTGGAATAAGTCATTGAAAATATTTAAATCATTATATAGGAGGTTCAGACACTTACTATGAAAATCAGTCCTAAGGTAAGGGAAAATATCACAATCTCATTTTATCTGAGATTGTTTATACATTGGTATTTACTGAGGTGTATTTTATCATCCACATCCATGTTTCCTCATTATGTAATATTATTTCTATCCTCCTAAATTTTTTTGTAAATCGTATTTTACCCTTGGGTGAGTATTTAGTAAATGATATGAAAGTAATCTTATGTCGTTTTTTCGTATGAGGTACTTTCTGACTTTTCTGAAAAAAGTACGAGAAGAATGTTTTTTTCAACTTATACTACATGAATAGATTTTTAAAACATTATTTCCAAGAATCTTCCCTTACATGTTTTCATGTTTATTGTTAATCAACTTCTTTTATTTTATAATTGTATGACATGTTAAAAAAGGAAAAGTGTTTTTGAATTAGAAAGGATATTTTCCTCAAGAATGGAGTTCAAGTGTTTTATCAAAATTAATTTCCATATAATATAATAAAGGGTTCTGTTTATATCCATATTATTACATTGATTTGATTATATTGTGATGGAATTATTTTTATGAATTCCATTATCTTATATGAATTGTTTTATGATGTCATGAAGTTTAAGATTCCCATTTTTATTACATGGGTTATGCAATGATGTATGATTTATGATTTTGTGGCACACATAAGAATGGTATCATTATGAGATGGGTGGAACCTATATATCCCTCCAATTAATTGGGTAAAGATTTTATATCTCATGAGATAAACATGGCTGGAATGGCAGGTTAAACCGGTTTAGTGAAATAGGACTAGAATGAAGAGTGAACTTGGTTCAGAAATGGACTTTGTCCACTAAGATTGTCTTGGAAATGAGTCTTGACTACTAAGAAATGATTCTCTATGATTATGTGTGTATGCCAAAAAGATTCATGTTTTATGTTACGATTATTAGGATTACATTTTACTACTATGATTTATCCCATGTTATGAAATTATGATCTCTTTTGCAGGTTAAGATTTCCAAAAGTTATGTTCTTATGAATATGATGTGATTGATATTTCTTTTGTTTACCCATACTGAGAATTTGAGCTCACCCTTTTGTATGTTTTCATTCCCCAGGTCAGGAATAAGGTTATTATGTAAGATATGCCAAAATGGACTATAGATATGATGAAATAAATGGGAGACAGTGTAGACGTTTTATGAACCAGTTTTTTATGTTTCCCAGTTTCTAGAGACACTATACCTATATGGTCCTTTCTTGGTTTTGTTATATGTTGTAATAAGTGTGCTTCAATTTTGAAGTAATAACAATGTATTTAAAGTATGGGTCGTTATAGTTGGTATCAGAGGAAAGGTATAGTCAACCTTTGGAAACTAGGATGTCAAAGCCTTAGTAAGAACCCTAAGGATAATTCTAAGCATCGAACACAATCTTAGTGTTTTAGAAATGACCATGAATAACCTAGGATAAGAACTTAAGTGTGAAATTTTATTCTTGATTATGTGGTTTTCCTATTATAATTAGTGTTTCTCACACTATTCTTCTTGGTTTTAGTCAATGGATGGAACCCGAAGGAACCGTGTCAATACGGAATGCGACAGGAAATGCAATGATTGTCCCCTTAAGCAACCAAACATTATGGGAGCTGGAATGAAAAATCATGTAGCCATGCTCACACAACTTTCTCAAGCTATGAATCACACAGGACTTCCAAACGAGCAAAGGAAGAAGCAACATTCTCTTGAATCCTTCATGAGGCAGCATCCACCTTCATTCAGCGGGTCTACTGATCCCTTAATTTCTGAACAATGGATTAGTACTACTGAAAAGATATTTTCAGTTCTTCAATGTTTTAAACATGATAAATTCATCCTAGTAGTGTATCATTTGGAAGGAGATGCCGATCAATGGTGGAATCTTATTAAGGATACGAGGCAAAGATAAGAAATTGAGTCCATGGAATGGGACGAGTTCAAGAACTTATTTTTCAATAAGTAATTCCCCCGTATTCTTCAAACAATGATGGAGAATGAGTTTCTTAAACTGAAGAAAAAGGAAGATGAATCTGTTGGTACCTATGAAGCAAATTTTACAAGACATGAAAGGTACGCTTTCGGTATTATTATCCAACCTAAGAGTAAGATCGATCGATTCTTTTGTGGCTTAAAACCAAGTCTTCGAAGGGCCTTAGCCATAAGGGACTTCAATAGCTATGAGGAAATCGTTCGATGTGCTCTCAAAGTTGAGATGGTGATTGGAGTAACCCATCAATCATATGGGTTTGATAAGAAGAGGAAAATGAAATTCAAAGGAAAATCTAAAGAGCACACCGAAAAGAAGATGAGATTTCCCTTATTCTCAATGTGTAGAAAGAAACATGGAGGGAGTTGTCTTAAAGGGACAAGTAAATGTTTCAAATGTGGAAAGGAAGGTCATCGGGCATTTGAATGCCGCAATGATGGGATGAAGATGTCTAAAGATGCAAACAAAGGAAGGGACACACATAATGAACCTACTACAGTTCAATGTTTCAAGTGCAAGGAGATAGGTAATTATGCCAATAAATTAAATAATCCAACGGTTGTTGATGATGATCGACATCAAAAAAATATTAAGGCTAAAGACAAAGGAAAGTCACATGGAATTTCTATCAGCGATGTGGTGTACGATAACGATGTGGTGAAAGGTACACTTACCATCCACTCTAAAGTAGAAAATGTTTTATTTGATTCTGGATCCACCCACTCTTTTATTTCTGAAGATTTTTCTAAGGGTATCATCATATTCCCTCAACAATTAGAAGTTGAGTTAGTTGTGACAACACCTAATGGCACAACAGTCGCATCAAAAGTTTATAATTCATCCCCGATTGAAGTTTGTGGGAAAGTGATTCCTGCAAATCTTGTGATCCTTCCTATAGTGGAATTTTATGTGATTATTGGCATGGATTGGATTTCTTTATATGGAGCTCATATCAATTTCCAAAGAAGTGAAGTCACATTTCATATTCCAGATCAATTTATGATCGTCTATCGATGTAAAGATGAACATAACCTTCCAGTGGAAATTTCTTCCATATTATGGGTCTTGATTCCACTAAATGAATGTTATTTATCTCAAATGGTTGTTGCGAAACTCACGATTAAGAATATTCCCATTGTACGGGAGTTTGATGATGTCTTTCCGGAGGAATTTTTAGGTCTTCCACCAAATCGTGAAGTTGAGTTTTCAATTGAACTTGTACCGAGTGCTTTGCCTATTTCAAAGACACCTTATAGAATTTCCCCAATTGAGTTGCAGGAATTGAAGAAGAAACTCCAAAATAATCTTGATAAGGGATTCATACTCCCTAGTGCATCACCTTGGGGAGCACCTGTTCTATTTGTTATGAACAAAGATGGATCAATGAGATTCTGCATTGATTATCGAGAACATAACAAGATCACTATCAAGAACAAATATCCTCTCCCACCCATTGATTACATATATGACAAAATACGCGAAGCTCAATACTTTTCCATGATTGATCTTCGTTCAGGGTATCATCAATTAAGGGTAAAAAGGGAGGATATACCAAAGACGACTTTCCGTACAAGGTATAGACACTATGAATTTATAGTGATTCCATTAGGTCTTACTAATTCCCCTTCTATCTTCATGGATCTGATGAATAGAGTCTTTAGAGAATATCTTGATCAATTTTTGGTAGCCTTTATATATGTTATTCTTGTCTATTCAAAGAGCAAGGAAGAACATGAAGATCACTTGAGAGTTATATTGAATACCCTGAGAAAGGAGAAGCTTTATGCCAAATGTAACAAGTGTGAGTTTTGGCTTCAAAAAGATTCATTTTTGGGTCACATAATCTCAAAAGACGGGATATATGTGGATCCAGAAAAAACAGAGGTTATCGAAAGATGTTCGAGACCAACAATAGTAACTGAGATCCGATGTTTTCTTGGTTTGGCTGGATATTATCGATGTTTTGTGAAAGATTTTTCACGATTATCTAATCCACTCACCAGATTGACTCGGAAAGGTGTTAAGTTTGTTTGGACGGAGGAATGTGAAGATAATTTAATGTATTTTAAAAGAATGTTATCCAGTGAACCTGTGCTCACACTGCCTTGTAGTGGAGAAAGGTTTGTGATCTATAGTGATGCATCCAAGAAGGGGTTGGGGTGTGTTCTTATGCAAAATGATATGGTGATAGCTTATTCCTCACAATAGTTGAAAATCCATGAGAAAAATTACACAACACAAGATTTGAAGTTAGCTGCGGTAATCTTTGCATTAAAGATTTGGAGGCATTATCTTTATGGGGAAAGGTGTGATATTTTTACTGATCATAAATGTTTAAAGTATATTTTCACACAAAAGGAGTTGAATATGCGCCAAAGAAGATGGTTGGAACTGATTAAGGATTACGACTGCTAAATTCATTACCACCCTGGGAAAGAAAACAAGGTGGCAGATGCATTATGTCGACATGACCATGTTAGCTTATCCATGAGGAGGATCACCAATGATCCAATATTTATGGATTTACAAAGGATGGATCTTGGAATTTAAATGGAAGGGGGAAAATAGTATCTTTCTCAAATGAATGTTCAACCATATATACATGTGACGATTAAAGAGGCACAAAAAGAAGATGTTGAGTTACAAAATAAGGTGAGAAATATTCCTGAATTCAACCTTGATTGTGATGGGATAAAAAAGTTCAAGAATCCGGTTTGTGTTCCTCCCATCCCAGAATTAAAGAAGTATCTGATGGATGAGGCTCATTGTTCTTCATTCTCTATTCATCTTGGAAGCACGAAGATGTATAGGGACCTGAAAGAGTAATTCTGGTGGGATGGCATGAAAAGAGATGTTGCTGAATATATCTCTCGATGCTTGGTTTGTCAGCAAGTTAAAGTTGAGAGACAGAAGTCTAAGGGGATGTTACAACCATTATCCATACCCGAATGGAAATGGGAAAACATCACTATGGACTTTGTCACAAGACTTCCTAAAACATCCAAAGGCAATAATGCTATCTGGGTCATAGTTGATCATCTTACAAATTATGCACACTTCATTGCTATTAGAGAGGATTTCTTTCTGGATCAGCTTTCCAGGATATATGTAAAGGAAGTGGTAAGATTTCATGGAGTACCACTTTATATTATATCTGATCGGGACCTGAGATTTACCTCAATGTTCTGGCGATGTCTTCAACATACTATGGATATAGAGTTGATTTTCATCACTTCTTATCATCCTCAAAAAGACGGTCAGTTTGAGAGAACAATTCAAACTCAAGAAGATATGTTGAGATATTGCTCTATGTATTTCAAAGGTGGGTGGGATCAACACCTACCTTTGGTGGAATTTTCTTATAATAATAGATTTCACTCCAGTATTCAGATGGCTCCTTATGAAGATCTCTATGGAAAGAAATGCAGAACTCCAACTTGCTGGGATGAAGTGGGGAAAGAAAGCTATTAGAACCTGATCTTGTTGATGAGATGGCAGAAAAGGTCCGATCTATTCAACAACACATAAGAGCATCTCAGAGTCGACATAAAAGTTATGCCGACAACTGAAGAAAAGACCTAGAGTTTGAAGTGGGTGATAAAGTGTTCTTACGAATATCTTCCTGGAAGAGGGGCATGAGATTTGGAAAGAAGGGGATGTTGATCCCTAGATATATCGGTCCTTTCGAAATACTAGATCATGTTGGAAAGGTAGCTTACCAATTGGAACTTCCACTGAATCTCTCTCAAGTTCATGATGTGTTCCACGTATCTCTCCTGAGAAAGTACATACCTGATCCTTCACATGTACTCAGCTCAGAAGTTGTACCGCTGGAGCAAGATCTTTCTTATGAAGAACAACCGATAGAGATTCTGGATCGTAGAAAAAAAGTTCAACGGAACAAGACCACTCGCTTTGTGAATGTTTTATGGAGGAAACACCAATTAGAAGAAGCTACATGGGAGCTTGAGGATATGATGAGGGAGAGTTATCCTCATCTATTTTTTACAAAGTGAAGAATTTTGAGGGTGAAATTCATTTTAAAGGGGGTAGAATGTAACACCCGAGACATTTATGAGAAATATTTTGTTTTTAAGTCACCAAAGGAATCTTTCACTACACAAAACACTAGATTGGCTTACTTCACACGCAATCGCGGCATTCCTCGATAGCTTGCGTCGTACGTAATACCGAGTTTCACTAAATAATGATATGCTATTAAAATATTATTAAAACTAGCCATTATGAATAGTAATAACATCTTTTTGGAAATTTATAAATATTATTTTTCAAAATGGACTTCATTTATGGATTCGGAATATCGAAATTAGGCTAGAGGGAAATTTTGGTATTTTTCTGAAAACATTCAATTTTTGATAAATAGTGAAACAACTAAGTGGTAGTTAAAAAACTGAATTTTTCATAAAACATAATTTTACCGCTTCTGTGAGTGGAATTTCAAAAATCCGAGAGGCACGGTTGATGTAAGTAAGTAAAATGTGGTTCAATGTGGTGAAAATAATTTTTGGGGAATAATAAAGTTTTACTTTTATTTACCACGGTTAAAAGTAAATATGGTAGTTAAGGGTAAAAATGTATTATTATTACCCTAACATATGACCTAATTCTATTGGATAAGATTAATTCTACCAAAAACAACCTTAGAAATAAAATATGACCATTTGGGACCACATGGATTAGATTTGGACATTTATTATCAATTTAATTAAAGTAGGGTTAAAATAGTTAAAATCAATGTTTAAAAAATAAATAATTTTTAATATAGGGTTATACATAAGATAAATTAGACTATAAACATTCATTATAAAGTTAAAAAGATTTCCTACATAATGGTATTTTATTTGTAATTTTTAGACTTAATATAATTTAATTTATTTATGATATAATGATGATGCAATAATTATCTTATAGAATAAATATTGACATAATTGATGTTATAAATACAAAAATAAATGTAATATGAGACTTTATATGAATTAAAATAATTTTATATGTTAATAGGACATGTTAGTATTGATTTAACTAAATTTTCTCGAACTAATCTTTCTGTTATGATTTTCACAAAAATCAATTACCAAATATTGTCAAAATTGAAATAAAATAGTTTTTTTAAAAATACTATATTATTAATTGTTATTTTATTCCTAAAAATATATGTTTCGGCCCAATGACTTAGATATGGTTATATATATTAATAATAAACATCTTGGGGTTCGTTTGGCTTGATATAGTATGTTTATTGACCTTATAGTGTAAGAAAACAAGAAGACACGGTAAAAGTTAAATTATCTAACTTAAAGTTAAATCTAAATGATAAGGTAAAAATTGATACCTAAACTTCTCTAAATTATATTGGATGAAAGTATTTCGACCCATCCGCACCTTATTTTATAAATATATCAATTTGGAGCTATTTAAAACAGAATTTGGATTTATAATAAAATAATATTTTTAGTTTATCCAAAGGAGCCCCTCTCATCCCTTACAAAAGGGCACCTCCTCCCTCTATTCCTCACACCACTTTTACCCTATACGCTCGGCCAAACCCTACCAATTTCTTCTCTCCATTTCCATAGAGACATCCTATAGGTCCTGGTCTTCTTCAAAGACCAATTTTAGTGCCCTAAAAGGAGTTCTCAAAGAAGCGCTTCAAAGAAGAGGTAATGCCCGTTACTGATTCTTTCATCTTTATTTATTTTTCCACTTCTTCTTCATTATTTTTTTCATTATGAAGTAATATCATAAGTATCACTCATATACTGATATGTTATTATAAGTATGAAACAACCCTATTTCACCATCTATCCATCCTACGTAAAATGAAATCACCGCGCGTGCGTACCTACGGAATACCGTCTCCACACCGTGGTGTAATCTATTTTCCACCACCACCTTACTTGGATGGGTATAATGGTGTAAAGAATGAATATATATGATTATTTTAAATTGATATTGATTATGAAATTGTATACATACACTCCAATACAATTCCATGATCATGGGAATGATATCATCGTTCGTGCGTACGTACGGAATACCGTCTCCATGATGTGATGCGACTCGTTCTACATGATTTTCATTTCATAAGGATTATATAAATTAGTTGAATGAATTAATATATATATATATCACACTAATGCCATTATGTAAATGAGGTATCTATTACCTAAAAAGAATAATAATAATTTATTCGACAAAACACGCATAAGAGCAAAAAGTAATAAACACCCGAATAACAATTAGCAATGAAATATTACTAATAATAAGCTAGGAATATGACCATATATGATATCATAACAATGATTATGATTCTGGAATAAGTCAATGACATTATTTAAATCATTATACAGGAGGTTCGGACACTTACAAAGCAAATTGGACCTATGGTAAGCGAAAATATCACAATCTCATTTTATCCGAGATTGTTTATACTTTGGTATTTAAAGGGGTGTATTTTATCATCCACATCCATGTTTCCTCAATATGTAATATTATTTATATCCTCCTAATTTTTTTAAATCCAATTTTACCCTTCGGTGAGTTTTTAGTAAAGGATATGGAAGGAATCTTTTGTCATTTTTTCGTATGAGGTACTTTTTGACTTTTCTGACAAAAGTACAAGAAGAATGTTTTTTAACTTATATGGCATGAATGGATTTTTAAATCATTATTTCCAAGAAGCTTCCCTTAAAAGTTTCCTAGTTTATTTTTAATCAACTTATTTTATTCTAGAATTGTATGACATATTAAAAAAGGTAAAGTGTTTTTGAATTAGAAAGGATATTTTTCTCAAGAATGGAGTTCAAGTGTTTTATCAAAATTATTTTACATCTAAGATAATAAAGGGTTTTGTTTATATCCCTATTATAACATTGATTTGATTATGTTGTGATGGAATTATTTTTATGAATTCCTTTATCTTATATGAATTGTTTTATGATGTCACGATGTTCAAGATTCCCATTTTTATTACCTGGGTTATGCAATGATGTATGATTTATGATTTTGTGGAACACATAAGAATGGTATCATTATGAGATGGGTGGGACCTATATCTCCCCCCAATGCATTGTGTAATGATTTTATATCTCATGAGATAGACATGGCTAGAACGGAAGGTTAAACCCGTTCAGTGAAATAGGACTGGAACGAGGAGTGAACTCAGTTCAGAAATGGAATTTGTCCGCTAAGATAGTCTTGGAAATGAGTCTTGACTACTAAGAAATGATTATCTATGATTATATGTGTATGCCAAAAAATTTCATGTTTTATGTTATGATTATTGGGATTACATTCCACAACTATGATTTATCCCATGTTATGAAATTATGATCTATTTTGCAGGTTAGGATTTCCAAATGTTATGTTCCTATGAATATGATGTGATTGATAATTCTTTTGTTTACCCTTACTGAGCATTTGAGCTCACCCTTCTGTATGTTTTCATTCCCCAGGTCAGGAAGAAGGTTATTAATTAAGATATGCCAAAAGGGACTACAGATATGATGAAATAAATGGGAGACAGTGTAGACGCTTTATGAACCAGTTGTTTATGTTTCCCAGTTTTTAGAGACACTATACCTATACAGTCTTTTCCTAGTTTTGTTATATGTTGTAATAAGTTTGCTTCAATTTTGAAGTAATATAAATGTATGTAACATATGGGTCATTATATCTACCTTCTGTAGCCCCTCCGCGCCAGCCTTTGTGTTTGCCACCCTCATGACCCCGTGACCTCCTCACAGTCAAGCCAGACCACCGGATCGGGCTGCCCAGTACGATCCGGGCTGCACTGTCGGGCCAGACCTCCCAGTGGGCCGGTCCGCAAAATGGGTCGGGACAGACCAAGAAGTTTAGGCTTGGTTGACCCAAACTAGGTTGGTTCAGGCTGGGTCAGGCCTGGTCGGTCTGACCAGGTCACACCGGTCCCAAACCCACAACGACCCATTTACGCTTTTTCGGCCATAACTTTGGCACCAGATGTCTGTTTGAAAAACTGTCAGCATCATTGGAATCCATGGGAATAGATGGTCCCTTTGGTATACCGAACCAATGATATGGATAATTTTGGGGAATGGGCGGGTTGTATCAAGTATGAATCCAACCGGGACCTCATGACTAAAAGTCTAATAACTCACAGACCAGGCGTCCGATTGACACACCGTCTTTTATGTTGAATCCCCTATAACATGGAAGTACATTGAGATACTTCTACATGATACATCATGGTAGTTGGAATATCGACCATAGGCTTGTAGAGTAGACTCTCCTGGAGACAATAAAGCATAGTGAGGGATCCCATTAGTTGGCTGTGACATGAAGAATGAATAGTGATCCCGTGTGGGTCAGCACATAGCGATCCTATGTCGATAAGCACCTACAAATCGTGTGTGGTTCATCACGGAGAAATCCAATGTGGGTCAAAACCTCATTATCCTGTGTGGGTCAGCACCAAGAGATCCTGTGTGGCTGTGCCTCTTATAAGAGGAAGGTGATTTAGTAGTTACACTTATTAATATCTACTACTATACTTATGTTATACATGGTGTGAATTTAGTATTTAACTATGTGGTACTTTACATTGTGGTAATACCATAGTGGTATTCTTTTGTGTGGAGTACCTATGTGTTACATGTCGTTGTGGTATTCGTTCCTTTGTGGAACAATTGAGATTTGTGCTTTGTGTAGGACTCTGTGTTTTCCTCTTGATTGAGATAGGAATACATGATAACTTAGGTATATGTATTGACATATACCTAAGATGGGTTGTCAGTTGATTTTATTATTTAGTGATTTTGTGAGACCTTGGGGGTCTCTAGGTCCCTACCGAATATCATTATACTCACCCATGCATGGGATATGCCCACACCTCGTTGTGTTTGGTTGAGAAGATAGACAACACTGACTAAGGACCAGAGTACCAGGACAATTGGTAGCTCAGAGGTGGACCATTGATGAGGAATACAGTAGAGACGACCATACGTGAACTATACCTACCCTTCAGGTAAGATCATATGAAAGTGATCGCATGAGCTATTTCAGTTTACTTGTACTTTCAGTTTCTGGTACTTTCTAGTTGGTCTTGTATTCTAGACCCTTTTACTTACTATACTCAGTATGTTTACTATTCAGTTTACTAGATTTTGTATCTTGATATGTTTTTGGTTGTGTGAGTTTACATGTTATAGAAGCAATGCCTTCCCAATTTTAGGGAATATGCCTTCGGGGCTAATCGCCATCCCCTAGCCTATTGAAAGAGGGCATGGGGTATTCACGACATGAGCCCCAGGGGATGGGTCATGACATTTCCATATTATTTTTTCTCCCTAATGTATGGTTCATAAATCATATTTCAATGGTTTCTTATATACATTATATGACACAAACTGTAGAGACTATACACCCGAAATCATAGAGTCGATGTTTTCTAACAATTACATTGGAAAATTATGGAGAAAAAAATATGAAAGGACTAATCAGTTGCATATTGATGGAAAACAATATTATAAACATGATACAAAGAGTTCATTTGAATATAGAAAAAAATACATGGATCAAAATGAAATTAATGAGACAATATCCTTCAATTAATATTTGAATATTTTTTCTTCATAACCTCAAGAATGGAAACATATTAATGGTCAGCTAAAATGTTCATTAAGTGTACTTAAAGTGGAATAAATAATTAATAAATGAAAAAAAATGTTATTTTAAATAGTTAACAACACATTCCATTAAAATAAATATTTATGGATTTTTTATATGGGAACATATGAAACAGAAGAACATACCATTTAATTAATGGACTGATTGATAAATATATACATAGATTTGTCAACAAAATATCTCATTGATGAGTAATATTTGAAATATATATGGTGGAAATGAATAATTAATAGATTTCATGTCATATGAACAAGAGGAAATATACTCTGAAGTTTCATCCTCTAAACATTTTAAAACTACATTTAGAAACATGATTTATTTGGCCAACATAATCTTCTCATGAAAACGTATTGATGCATCTACAAGCTATAAATGTTTTATGATCCAATTTTAATTTCATTTCCAAATAATTATCTACATGTGACAATTAAGATAGTCAATATAAAATTTTCCTTATTAAATGTCTTTATTAAATAAAAGATGCACATTTATCAATAATTCCATAGTTGATCAATTAACTATCATGGTAAACATGATATGATCAATGATATATGATTTTACAAAAAAATATCCATAATATAAAAATTTGGATATTAAATGAAATTTTTAATAAAAATGATTCAAATAAAATAATTTTTTCAAGGGAATGTTAGCTTTCACAGAAGGATGTGATTTTGTATAGGTAATCATTAAAAAAAATCATCAGGGGAATAATCTATAATTAATCTAATGTGTCCCCTACAACATTGTAACATTAAAATAATAATCCCCATACAGGTATGAATTTAAATTAACAGTATAATATTATTTTAATTATTATATTTCTGATATTATGTTTCAATATAGATTATATAGACCATATAAAATGAGTTAGTGTATAAAAACAAAGAAGCCTCAATGAAATGTAAATTATGAAGAAATATCTTACATTAACCTTCATTTTTATAGTGTGTGATATTTATCCCCCTGTATATTTGTCTGAAAAATTTATTAATTTATACCAAAACCATAAAAAAATTTATAATATTATATAATAACAAAAAATATTGTTTTATTACATATTTTTTAACACTCATTCTTTATTTGAACTACTTCAGGTATTAATTTCCTTGTTTTCTTAAGTATGTTTCTACTTGTAATTATCTTCTATTATTAAATAGAACATGATTTAATAATCTTTTTAATTTAAACCATGAGTCAATTATATTTTTTATTCATTAAATATGTGTTTTTATTAATATATAATTTGTTATCATATGAAACAAAATGCACAGTTAATTAAGTTGGCAGGTCATGCGTGCACATGAATGATACATTCATTTCAAAGCCTTATTATAAGAATTAAAATAAAATGGAGCATATTTTTTTATAATTAAAATATAATATATATGTTATATGTGTTTAACAGTATTAATAAATTCATCTTGAATTCATTCTATGTTTTGAGTAATGAAATCATATCGCTACGAGGAGATGATAGTCCACACGTCCACCAATGTAGTTATTGTATTTAGGGAAAATGGAAAGGCTAGAAGTATGATTTATAATAGAATTAAATAAGTTTATAAAAAATTTTAAAAATAATAAATAACATATATAAATAATTTTTCCATAATAATGGACAATATGGGATGCTCTAAAGTAATGATGAACAATCAACATTTCGAGATATGGAAAATCGCTCTACACATAAATAGTTTGTTCATTTTCCATGAAATAAATGTGCTTCTAAGTATATGTCTATGACTACACATAATGGAATCATATATTATTTAGGTTACTATTAATTTTATAAATGAATATAATAATGATTTTAATGGGGGTGGGGAATGGGAATGAATCTAAAATTCTTAAAGAAGATTATTACCTGTTAACCAAGTATCACGTTATGGGTTGCAATAAATGGATTCCTTGGATTTATTTCTGAAAAATGATGATGTTCTAGTGTTGGGGATGGTATATTGGGGGAATTATTGTGGTATATCAGAGAAGATCCAATGATTAATGTTGGGAGTCCGTAATGGGTATGCTGATTTCTTTTTATAAGGGATGGGAGTGTTACACATATAAATACCAAAATAGATTCATTAATGGGATGTATAAATTATCTAAAGTTAGATAAAAATGGAAAAAATATTTATTAAAGGGTAATAATGGTTTCTTATAACACCTAACACTTAAAAATTTGTGAATTGTAATAATTTGGATCATTATTATCTAAGATTTCCATTATTTTTTTTATTAAATCAGGTAGATTTATATATTATAATTTAATAATTAAGACTAAAATTAAGTTAGATTTATTAGAATATAAAGATTCACTGAATTTTTGATATGATATCAAATTTATTATATTATTATACAATTTTATGGGAAATTAATTTTAAAACAAGTTCATGTATGGCAGTAAAATAGTACTCAAACCAAGACCTTGCTAATAATGATTTTAAAATATACATGTCAATATGATCATTATAAAAGATTTACTGGTCCATTAATAATAAATATTTGATATTTATTAACACATAAATATATCTTCTTCAGAATATAGAATTTTTTTATTTTAAATCATTTAATAAAATATCATTTATTATAAAATAACAGAAATTCCATTTTTGACATTATTAGTTTAATTTAAATTTTAAAATATTAAAAAATTATTTTAATTTGAAAATATAACACCAAAATCAGATTAAAATGATATATTCATATAAAAAATAAATAAATAATATTATTCATTAAATATAGTTCACATTTAATATTTATAGTATCATTTAGTTAAAATAATTATTTAATAAATAATTACATCATTGGGGTTTCATATAAATTTTATGTAACTAAACCATAAATATGTATTATTGATAAATTATTGTCATTAAAATAACACAATTATATTTCAAAAGGCTACGTATAACCAAAAATATTTTGTTTTCAATGTATCTCAATGTTTTATGATTGTTAAATGTATGGAAATTTTCCTTTTTGACTTCTTTCTTACATAACATTTTATAAATAGCAGTTCTATTTAATAATATACCAATAACCCTTAAAAGATTAAAAAACGTTGTATAATGTCTAATTAATAGTATATAATGGATTTTGGACATCTATGCACGTCATTTTGGTCATCAATATTTTTTTCTCCCCCTTATAATGCTTAAATACACAGTAATCAATAAAATTTATTTTCATCACTTTCACTTAAATGTTTTTCTAGAATTTATGTTGATATAATTAACAAAATAATATTTTACTAATTATAACCATGTTTTTTTCCCAAAATTAATATAACATATTTTTAAAGATTATGATTTAAACTAATCCCATATATGTGGTGATAAATCATGTTATAAATGTAGAAATGTTTACAAGTTCAATATGATTTTATATCTAATTTTAAAATTAAATTTATTCCAATAAACTACATTTGATTAATTTATATATACATATACAATAGATATAATTTTACTTTAGAAAACAATTTATTATATAATTTATCATTAAAAATTATTTAAATGAATACCTGGTATTTACTAAAATGATATAATTTCACAATTCATAAAAAATCTCAATAAAATTCCCAAAATACATCTTGTGATTATTTTATAATTTCAAAATAAAAATTGAAGATTTTTTTTCCAAATGAGAATTATTCAATTTCAAAAAATTTGTTTAAGAATAGGCAATCCATAAAAAGGATGTAAAACCAAATCTATCATGTAACACAAGCTAACTCTATGTAGTGTGTAGTGTATTAATAACATGGTGGTGCCTATAAATACATACAATATAATATTTATTTAATCATGAAAATATAGTACCATATTTCTATGCTACAATAATTACTTCTAGTTAATTTATAAAATCATGTTTCAATGGAAACAAATTAATGATTAGACTAATCAGAAAGAATCATATATATGATAATAGAAAAAAAAGAAAAAAACGATGTTACTAAACTTATATTGAAAATATTATATTCATGGAATATAATTACAAATCCAAAGTGGTAATCAAATTTGTACATTGTAGTGATGGATACAAATATAAAATTAATTATGAAATTTCTCACAATGATTGACAATTTATGAAATTCTCTAAACTATGAAATTATTCTTTATTTCAATTATAATTGAATGAATGGAATGGAGAAAATTGGAAATGGGCCTAGATAAAAATGACAGCACTTGTTAAATAAATAAATATGGTTATGTTATAAAAAATGAAATTTGGTTACCTAGTAAACCAATGTAGTGTGGTAACATTATAAACTAATGTTGGGTGTTTCTGATGTAAATCAAGGACAAGTGGTTTTGTTATGACCTCTTATGCATTTTTACTTTGTTACATATTTTCAACATAATGTTTATTCCATTTGAAAGATTTATAGAGATGGTGATGTTCCAATATACATAAATAATATTTTGTTTATTTCTAATCAATACTCATGGAAACTGTTTTATTTTCAAAAAGAGAATATAATAATCAATTTGAAAATATGATTTCTTTTTCGGTGAAAATCACTATGTGAATAAGTAAATTATTTTAATGTTTTTAATTTTAAAAATGGTTTTCATAGTTTTATGTCACATTATAGACATTTGGTTCTCATATAAATATTTAAATTATTTTGATAGGGTATATTTGAGTGTAGGGATAGTAATAAAATCAAGTGGTGAATTGTGATGTTTTTTTATAATGAGATGGAATTTTTTTTTGAATGTTTTATTTTTGGTACCAAATCCATATTGTGTATATTTTTTTCACATGTAATGTATTGATTCAACATGTATAATTTAGTTCTAATTGTTTAAAACTATAAACAACAAAGTACCAAAAGAATATATGAATCTGTTTTTAGTTAAAAAACCAAACACATATTTAGTCTTTCAAGATGGTTCCCATTAAAAAGTACAAATTAAATAACTAATTTTTAAACCTCATATTTAAGTGGAATATTTGCAATCATAAAATAATAAAGTTTATGAATTATTTTATCCTTTTCCATAAGTTTGAACCATGAGTAACAACATTTTAGTTTTACTGAGGTGATAAATTTTACCACCATTAATATTCATATTGACCAAAACCAAAAAGTTATTAATTTCCATATTTGATCTTTTAGAAAATAGATATTTTATTTATTTTTTACTAATTCATGGACTATAAATGGATGAAATTGATTTTATATTATTTTCAAAAAATGAGAAAAAACGTATTTTTAGGAAAAAATCATTTTTTTTGTATAAAATTGAATTTTTACTTATCCTTTGAACAGAAAAATAATTTATTTTTATTTAAAAAAATTGATAAAGTAAATAAAATATAAATTTCATTGAAATCATTCATCCATAATGATTTAATTAACACATCAATTTAAAATTCGTTTTATTCATGAAATTTGTTTTCCAAAAAAAACATTTCATTTTTTAATTAATGATTTATTAATTCCAAAAATGAATTTATTTTATAAATGTGTTGACTATATATGTATTATAATTTATGTATTGTAATTCATATTCTATAATATAATTTTTATGGTATAATGAAAACCAAATATTTTATTAATGTAACACATCTAATTTAATATCAATATTTATTGTAAAGTAAGGTATGAAAGATTTTAAACTATTTAATGGGAAATATTTCCTAAAAAATTCAGGTTATTACAGGATACATACATGTTTTATTAGTGATGATATCAAAATTACTAGTAAAAACTATTGTCATCATCAATTTATATTAAAACTAGTGATGTATAATCCCAACCATGGTGTCACACTCTATTGCCAGAGCTAGTCAGTCACATGGCCTCAAGCACACCACCCCATATTCGAGAGGAATTCCACAAAAGGTAATGGTTTGATAAGTCAAACATGAACATATAATAAAATATTTTTTCAATACAATAAACTATATGAAATAATATACAATTGAAGAAACATATATGTCAATAATCAATCCCAACATTTCAGGATAATCAATGTATGAAATTAAATATCCAACTAAATCATAAAACATTTTATTCAAATATACATTTCAAGTGCCTAAATGAAAATAAAAAAAAGATTCAATGAACACACATAGCAGGTCCTGAACCCCATCTGGCTCCCTCAACCATGCTATATTCAATCACATCCATCTAATATACGAAAATTTCACATAACCTATCATGAATCCATGAAATCTATTTCTTTGTATACCATGTAGTCCATGAATTGTGTGAGTACAACTATGTATGACACCACATATAGTGTCTAAAAAATCTAGTCAATAATAAGTGTATGTATTTTTATAATGAAATATTTACAATGCATAACAAAACTCTTATTACATTATCAAATAATATTTAGTAAGACACATAGACAATCGGGTTCCCTATGACACCCATACCTCAACACCTACACTGGCGCATGCTAGGTCTATTGTATGTTACATATTCAATTCACGTTTCATTAAAGCACATGGAATTACATTATCCTAGTTAATAGAATTTTATTATTATAACTACATAGAACAATATTCCCATGAAACTATATTGGACGTAGGACAACATTTCAAATGCCCATTTAATCAATAATTCATATATATCATCATCAAAGAACAAAATTTAAAGAACCCCAATTCTTAATCATGTATATATGTCAATGGATTAGATCATCATGCCTAGAACAACATTTATCAACCATGCATACATAGCATTCTTGTAGATAGTAATTTCTACCACCCCATTTTTCAACGTTGCATATATATATATATATCATTGGCATAGATCATTTAGTCTACAACCCAACTTATCAACTAACCACATTTATCGTGGACATAGATTTGCATGTCTAGAACCCAATTTATCAACCATTCATATATAAATATATATATATATATATACACAGAAAACAATATTTTATTTATATCATTTTCAAAATGATTTCACGTTATCAAATCAACCAATATTAATAAAAATTAATCCTATTATCATAATTTACCACCAAAACATCCATTAATTAATTTATAAATTAATTAATCTATGTGGATTAATTATTTAAATTTATATATATATATATAATTTTTTTATTTGATTCAAAACATAATTACCTACATCATTCCCATTAATTAAATTAGATATTAATTAATTACATCTATTCTAATAATAATTTATAAAATTAATGAACCATAACACATACTCAACATCTAATTACTAATTCAAAAATTAATTAATATCAATTTACATTTCAAAAATTAATTGTCCAGAAATTATAAATTCATCATTAGATAATGAACCCCAAAATTAACTACAAACAATTACATAATAAAATTTATCAATAATTAATTCATCAATTAATTATCTTGGTTCAAGAATTCAATTACTCAATTAATACCCCAATTTTCACAATTACTCAACTTACAACATTAAATAATTTATTTTATGAATTCCAATTGCAAAAAGATATATATAAATTTAAAAAGTCACATACATTTAATTTATATAATGACTTTGGGAATTGAATAATTGACCACCAACATCCACGCACATGTGAACATTCTCCCAAAATAAATCCCCAAAATTACTGAGCACAATGATGTAGATTGGGATCCAGATTTCAATCCCTGAAATAATGATAAAAACATAAAAATCCCTTAAATATATCTCTATATCTTCAATCCTATATCAATAATACCAGTCATAGATATTGATATAAACCCAAATAGAGAATAAAATCCCACAAAGAATGATTGAAGGATGTGATATGAATAACAAATAATACAGTATAAGATCCTCTTACTGAGAGCGGAGAGGATCATTGATCCATGACTAATATAGAAAATAACGATGTATGAAAATTATTGGAATCCTTTTGGATTTCTTCAAATTCTTCCGAAATAATTAGGGTATTAGTATGGGTTGAGTGAGGGATGCATTTGTGGTTCTATTTGAGTATTAAATAAATTGGTCCATTAAAACCATTTCATATGGTTTCATGGTATGGGGAGCATGGTTTCACCTAGTTGTGTGCATTAATTATGTACTTATTAATTTAGGGGTGCATGTTTTTTATTGTTTAGGAGTCCAAGTTTGACTAACCATGCACCATATTTACAATACCCAAAAATATAATGGGGAACAAGTTGTTGGATTAGATCACATGGTTTTCTCTAACCGTGCACATTCCTTACCCAACCATATTTTCAATATTTTTTGTTCAAAAACCTCCAAAACTCATCCCAAGGTAAAACCCAAACAATTAATCAAATAAGGAAAAAAACGTAACATCATACTTTCCTAAGAACGGTCCAGAAAGGTTGGGATCATACAATATCCCCACCATATAACAAATTTTCTTCAAACTACACTCCCAAGAACTAGTTTGACTCTTTTCCAAAAAGAATAGGCCAATGAGCATGTAGGCATTCTTCTCTATCTCATATTTACATCTTTAGACACCCATGATTCCAAAATTCATTAAATGTCATCATCATCTTCCCTCGTAACACATTATCACTACAATTCAATACAAATTTCAAATGCTCCTCAAAGGAAACTTCTTCTAAAGCTAAACATTAACCACTTCGATCACCTATGAAGGTTTGGGATAATACCTCTATAAATTCAAAACATGAATAACATCACACATGGAACTAAATTATAATTTAAAATCAATTTATTATACCTTTAATATGATTCTCTCTACAACCTAAATGGGATGATGAAACCGAGCCACATCATTCCTTGCATCCATATCCAACATCGACTTAAATTATATAACACATGAATAAACACATGATCATCATTTATAACTATTGTGGGTCATCGATGTATTTTAGATTATGCCTTCCACCTATTTTTATATATATTCATGCATTTTTGAATATATTGTCCCTGGTCTGATGTCTACATTATGAGACTCGATACCAAAAACTAAGACTCTCCTACCTTCTACCAGAATAAATGTGATCTATATGGGCTACCATAATATCAATCATGTTAATCCATCAGTATCATTTTTGATATCATGTTTTTAATGAATCCTCCAAATAATGTGTTTTATCGCAAGACCCACCCCTATTAAGAAAACATGATTGCATAATATCCTCAAAAAAATTTATAGTATGAAGTGACATCCCATTTATCTATGTGTCAAAGGTCATTATCAATAATAACTATTTACCAAGTGCCTCTTATAAGATCATTAAAAATCATGATTTGAAATTATGGTCATGATATAAAACTATAGTCTCGGGTACCCCATATAGCTGAAAAATATTCTGAACAAAGAGAAATATTCAGGATTCTCTACTCAGAATGTCCCTCGTATAGACAAGAAATGTTGTAATTTATTATGTGGATCCACAATAACACAAATATTTTCATTCAAAATTTGATTCATTTGTTGAATCTCTAAAACCCCAGTTTAATATCATCCCACATTCATCCTGTAATGGGAAATGAATGGTGCAAAACTCCAGGTCATTGATAATCTTCCTTCATCTGCATGCTGGTGTAGCATTGCGTTCAAAACTATTCAGTATAATTATTCATGTATTTTCTAGGAAACAATTATTTTAGGTCCTATTAATTTCTTTTATACATGGATGTGTCACGCACTTCATGGAATGAATTTTCCACATGCTACCCCATTTAATTGGTGAAGGCGCAACAACTCAATTATAAAAGTAGATGATCTAATCCAGATATATTCTCCAATTGGAATGTGACAACCCACCATCAAGGCATTGATTTATTGTCTAAAAATATGGATCCGCATAATTAATATTCAACATCCATCTCAAAAAAGTATACTACAATGAAATTTATATGATATTCATCTGATATTGAAACTATGGAATGGCCACATGCATCTTATCTAATAAATCCATCAACATTTACTCAACACTGGAGTCTAAAACCGTATGATTATGAGTTTTTATTCTCGAATAATCAACCAAATAGTTTCTATTAATATGTGTATATTCCATTTCAAAATAAAATTATGGCATATACTAAACCCATATCTTATACAAATGATTCCTATCTCACGGTGAGAAGATATACCATAATAAATTGTAATTGATAAACACCATAAACTTCTTACACAACAAAATATGTCACTGAAAATTTAACTAATAAATGACTAATTCCAAAATGAGGTTGTGTGTATGGTATTTCCACACATTGTTTCTCAATTTCTATGACTCATACATCACAACTTGATCTCCCTGCATCAACACAACTCCACCTATGATCATAGAAGTGTCATTATAAACTGTATACTCCCCTCCTAGATCAGCTCAGATCAATATACGAGATGATTTGAAGTGATTATTCATCTATTGTAAGGAATTATAAATTGATTCATACGATTCATACATTACCACATTTTATAGCAAGCCTGAATGTTGGGATTCCAAATGGGGAACGTCATGGATATAAAATCGAGAATATCCAGCTAATCCCATAACTCTTCAGATATCAAAATAATTTTGGGTTTTAGAATATGAAACCATTTCCTGAACCTTATTTATGTCCAATGACACACCATTCATTGATATAACGTTTCCCAATCAATGTACCTGATCTATCCAAAACTGACACAAAGATATATTGGATCATAACTGATGCTATATCATTGTACTAGGGATGATGCCATGATGTAGGAAATAACCATCATGAGTCTTGAAGTAACCCAAATGTCTCAGAAAAAGCCAAAAAAAACTGATCAATGTATTAATAAAACATCCTGTTCATTAATTCCATAATCACAAATGGTTAATTATTTAACCTAGATGACATTATGTAGAAGTCATATAGTCCATACCTACTACTAAAAGTAGTCATGAGAATATTTTAAGTCCAAAATCTAAACTAGTGATAACTTGATCTCAATTCAATCACTAGGAATACACATCCTCCTCTGAACTGGTCAAATATATCATCAACATGTTGATGATATTATCGGTTGATCACATTCATCTAGTTCCACATATATTAATCAATTCACACAGGTAGAGTCCCATATTCATTCTTATGAAACCCCACTGGTGATCTCTATGGTGATGTACATGGATAGATAAAAACATTTCCCCCCCAACTCCTCCAACTATGTATTGAGTTCTTCAATATATATTGGTAACCTTATTTTAGATAGAATAGATATTATATTATCTATTAGAATGATATCAATGTTAAATAACACATATCTCTCTAGTGGAAAACATAAGAAGTCATTAGGAATAAAATATTGAAACGTATCCACTACCATATGAAGGAAATCATAAATTGTATCGACATCATCCATCAAAAAAATATAAAACTAGGATGTGAGCACTAACAATTCCTATGTAATTGTCCCTTATTGGACATTATAGATATCCCACTAAACATAGTGAATATAGTTTCAACCATTTAGTGAAGTAATGTTCACTCTTCTTTTTTAATATTTATTGTGGGATTGGAATGGGACTATCCAGTCTATTCCCATATTTAGGTTGAAGCCTAAAATATCAAGAATATAGAGATATTAGATACAATGGTAGTCCCCAATTTTGAGAGAACACCTCTTTCACTAATAGAAGTTGGTAGACCACACTCCCAATAGTGAATCTATCAACAATACCCTGATCAAAAACTCCACCATGAGGATCAAACCATTAATATGTTTTTTAGAACTAATTGAATAATTGTCACAAATATTTAATACAAAACTGGCTTTAGTAGATAATATAATAATAGTACATCTCACTATCGAATGTCTGACATTAATATACACAAGTATAGGATTTACCATATAAGACTATCCTAAACGACTTCCTTTTGATTTCATATGACTCCCATGAGATGGAAAACTCTGATGATGTGTGCGCTCTTTCCTAGAAGCACCAAATCCCTTATCTCTACCGCCACATCTAGTAGAAATTCATCTACTTAACTAATATGTTTTTTAAGATCCACCTCTTTCACCATGGTTCTATCTGGATACTCCATTACTAAATTTCTCTCTCATGTTCCTACATAACTTCTATTGATATTTCATCGAACCACAAGATCGACATCCACTTGTTTTTACTGAAAATATTTTTTTGAATGTCTCGACATTCCAAAAATGCTAAAAATTACTTGGGTAAGATCATGAGTGACTGATCCCCAAGACTGTCCACCCTCCTACCCAATTATCTTTATAATTTTCTCATAATGATACTTCTAGATTTTTGACAATGTATATTTTGATCATCTAGAAGAAACTACATGTAAACTACTAGATGCCACCTTAAGGTTTACCATCCAGATGAGAGCCTAATGCATCACATTTTAAAACTTCTTCAACATGAATATATACACATTGAAATAAATGGGAAAAATAAATCCATTCTGAATTATTTTTTTGACATACCATTATCAACCAATAATGAAAAAGAAAAGAAATTAGAATATTTAAATCATCCAAGATTATCAATAATGGATATGATCCCGTGATTCAGCCACCTAAAATTAGATTCTCTCTCCTATATTAGCATCATTAGGTAGAAGTGACCTGGGAACATCTCTTAAAATTTCATCCATATCACACCATCATCCTTTCTAGTATGTGCTATAAATATCCCAAAAGTGCTTCTCTTATCCTCTTAATATATTAGAATACACCTTGACTCTTTTCATAGTGGGAGTCTCCAATAGATCAGGTAAAGGAATAAACCTAGAACTCATAAAGTAAGCGATGATCTCTCATAACATCTAGCATATATCCTCTCCCAAAACATTTAGTGCCTCCAGTTCCACAATAGGTAAATTAACTCCAGCCATATCCTCATTTTTTCATCTCAATTCGAATTGTATTTGGGGAATATCTCTATAGTTCCAAACACACATCATAACACTCATTACAACATTTTAACACCTTATCCCTAGAGGAATAATCAATGAAATCCACAAGACCACTTTTCCTCAAACCCCACCAGGCATTCAAAACCATTGGCTATCACTAATAATAACCATCCTACTCCTAAGTCCTTGTTAACAAGGGTAAACATATTAATATAATTTTTCTAATTTACAAACACATTTATTTACATTTTTCTCCATTTTTTCATTATTATATTAAAATCAGGAAACATTTTCCATTCAATCATACAATAATGTAAAAATCGTTAAAATTCAACAACATATTCACAACCCATTTTCATGTACATGCCTATACTTATGCATGTCAAAAAATAATCAAGGATTCTTAGAAAGATACATGATAAATCAACTCTCATTCTATCCCAGGATGCAAGTCAATTCTCAAAAAAAAATCAAAATAAATTTTTACATCACATAAAATCGTGTCACCCAAAATGATGTAATATTCAAATGTAACAAAAAATAAATAATTGAAATCCAAATATGGGATCATGGGTTTCCCCAATACATGGGTATGTAACTCCCCTTCACATTGTCTATACTAAGGCCCATTTCTCTTAGTGTCTATTTTAGCATTCAAAAAATAGTTATAAATAAGAAAAAGAAATGAAAATACCTATGATACCTCGTTGTAACATCAATACCTTGGGGCCAAAAATCAGTGCCCCAAGATAGTTAGTCACATGACCTCATTTGTAACTCCTCATATTCTAGACGATACTGACTATATACCAGGATGAGACAAGTCGATCATACAATGAATATTGAATATTTTAAAAAAGAGATACAACATAAAAAAATATATACATGGTATAAAAATATATAAATAGTAACAATAATAATATATCGTGATAATAAAACTAGGAAATACAATATACAACTAAAATAAGAATAATTCTATGGTAATGTAAATGTCAAATGCTTAAATGAAACCCTGAATGAATGACCCTCATGTCCTCTAGATGGTCTTGATCCACCTGTGGTTCCGTCAACTGTTCTCTATCTCAACTCATATATCTAACTAGGGTCATTTCCCTTAAAATTTCTATCATCCATGAAATCAATCCAATTATTAATTTGTATTCACTAGTATTTTGAGTGTACAACTCAGTAGTCTACAATAAACAATGTTTAAAAAGTTCCAGTCAATAACAAGTGTATACAATAGAATGATTATTTAATTAAAATCCATAACTAAATAGTTCTCATGTTAACAATAAATCATTGTTAAGATATATAGAAAATCATGTTCTCTAGGACACTCATAACTCTATACATTCTTTGGCCCACACCGGGTCTAAACTGCGTTACATATTAATTTCATATTTCATTATAGCACATGGGATCACATTACCCCTATCAATTTAATTTCATTATTTCTTCCATGTGGTACCATAGCCCAATACCAATGTTTTGGGTTTAAAATGCCATGTCTAACATGCATATTTTCAATTATTATTATATATAATGTGAAAAGAAATTAGTGTCCAGTGCCCCAATTCTCAATCTCGAATATTTTTCATTGGCACACATTATCATGTATCGAACCCCA
Organism: Viscum album; assembly: GCA_963277665.1. Lineage (NCBI taxonomy): Eukaryota > Viridiplantae > Streptophyta > Magnoliopsida > Santalales > Viscaceae > Viscum > Viscum album. Next base: position 938,447,781 of record OY728143.1, on the reverse strand, counting down.
TTGACCAACCATGCATTCATACCATTAGCGTAGTTCATTGTGTCTAGCACCAAATTTATCAAATATATATATATATATATATATATTCAATTGGAATATATCATCATGTCTCGAACTCCATTTATCAACTGTTTATATATACTCTTTTCTTATATCATCATATTTGGAACCCAATTTTTCAACCACACATATATATGACAACATTTCACAATATTACACGTATCTCAATATAATATGTCATCACATTATCAATTCATCCATGATTAATAACTTTAATTATCTTATCATAATTAACCACCACAAATTGCATTAATTAATTCAGAAATAAATTAAAAAATTCAATTAAATAATTTGAAAATTAATTATTAATATTAATTTACATTAAGTAATTGGAAAATAAATTATCCACATCGAACACTATGTTTAATTCAATAATTAATTTATCACATAAATTCCTTTAAATTATTCCACAATTAATTATCCATTTCCCAAAATCATCATCTAATAATTAATTCACTAATTAATTATTCTCATTTTACAATTAAATACATATTTTCAATTTTTTATATATTAAATGTTATGATAATGAAACAAAAAATTAACAATCCATAATTCCACACTTAAATAATCTAATAATTAATTCATCAATTAATTACAATGGTTCAACAATTCCATTAAACAACGAAAACCCCAATTTCCCCAATTAATTATTTGTCCAAATTAATTAATTTAATTTTAGAATTCCCATTTCTAAACAAACAATATAAATTTTTATAATCACATTATCAGAATTAATTTAATGATATACGGAATTTAATAATAATCCACCATCCCAGATTCATTGACAAATGAATTTCCAATGAATATCCCCCAAATTAAGTAGCACAATGATTTTGATCAGGATCCATACTTAAAATCCTAAATCAAGACCAAAAAATAAATACACCTTTAATAAAGATCTAGAAAAAAACTTAGATCTAGATTAATATTAATATATATTGATATAACAAAAAAATATAGAATAACATCCATTAATGAAATATATAAAGATTAGAGATAAACCATGAAGATAGATGGATATTATCCTCTTATCGGGAGAGGTGATGATTTGTATTCATGATTCAAATCGAGAAGAATATTGGTCCCATGTTCTTGTAATACCTTTTGAAAGCTTGGAAATCATAGAAAATAATAAGGGTATATGTTCTGGTCAGATGAGAGATATTTTGAGGAATTGGGTGGTTAAAAAACTAATTTTCAAGCCATTCAAAATATTATACATGGTTTAATGGGCAGGGGCACATAGAATTCCCTAAATATGGACAATTTATGTGAACCTATTATATTAAGGGTTCCCAATTTTTCTTTTAAGAGAACATAGTTTGAAAATCCATGCCCCTTATGTGAGAACCCCCACTGATTAGGGTTTTTTAGTTTTTTGGGATGGGCCTCACAAATTCCTCTAACCGCGCACCATACATGCACAACCCTATTTCCTTCAATTTTTCTCAAAAACCAAAAAAACACCCTATATAACAAAACCAAAAATATATTTAAAAATTAGAACAAAAGAGTACATAAAAAAAATTTTGAGATAGCTCTCGAAAAGGTTTGGATGTTACAGGTGATAAAAAATAATTAAATTAATATTATAAAATATTAAAAGAACACATATCAAAGAAGAAAAAAATACAAAAGGAGAAATAATTAATTAACATTATTAATGAAAAATGATTAAATGCATGAATTCTGTAAATGGGTGACATTAAATAACTAAAATCGAGTAGTAGTCAACAATAATAAAAAAATATTTTTTATTGAATATAAAATTATTAAAAACATAAAAAATGATTATATACGTAAATAAACATGCTTTTTTTAAATAATATACAATTCTACAATCTTATAAAAATAAATGATAATCAAAAAATTTGTATCAACAAATATTTTTAATGAAAATAATTCTATTATACAAAATGGAATAATCATAATAATGAATAAATTATAATTATTATAAAAAATTAAATTATTTTTATGTTATGAAGTAATTAATAAATAATTGAAATGAATTATGTTTAAAAATGTATGGAATTTATAATTTTAAAAATCAATATATTATAAAAATTTTAAAGTTTCAAAAAGTTTTATTAAAAATAAAATTTATTAATAATACTAAATATATATGTATATATATTGAAAAGAATAAGATTAAATATGAAATATATAAATATAAACCAAAATTAAAACATTAACTGTTACTCAAAAAATTTTGATAAAAATATTAAAAATTGATACATTTAAAAAAATACATAAAAATTGTAATTTCAAATTTAATAAATTATAAAATATTTAAAAATAATTTAGATTATTAATGTTTAAATATTATTAAAATTAATAAATTTGACATAATATTAAAATGTAATGAGTATAATATATTGTTAGAAAATATAATAACTGAAAAAATTGCAAATATAACAATTATATATTAAATATGGTTTCTTTATAAATAATATTTAAAAATGAATAATTTATTGAAATATTCGGTTAGCGTGTTCCCATATAAAATTTAATAAATTACATATATATATATGAGTATGAAATTACTATAATGAATGACTGATAAATGGTAAATAGAAAAATAAATGACATTTTATTAAACATCTATTGTTCGATGAAAATTTGTTAATAATATTAATTAACAATAATTTTTAACTATAAAGAATTTTTCAGAAAATACATTACTTGTGGAAGTTTAAAGAATTTTTTGTATTATATAAAACAATTTTATGGACTTATTATATATATATATATTTATTTATATATTACAAATTGTAAATATATTACTTGTTAATTATGTTTGAAAAAAATATATAATGAATAAATTATAAATATAGTACAATAATAAATATTTAAAAGGAGTAAACAATTAAATAAGAATGAATAACACAATACCTATTTAATAATTAATAAATATTAAATAAATTAATGTTTCTAGTGAGTAAAATTATATTTAATGTTGGATATATTGGAAAATATATAAAGAATGAATATATCATTTAAATTATAAAATGTTAAAATAAATGCAATTTAACATAAGATATAGTTAATATAAGTACGTGGTTTAATTATGTAAATATTAATTTTAATAAAACAAAATTATTTTTTGAATAAAATAAATAAATATTAAAAATGATTAATATTACAAAAAATATTAAACCAATAAAAAAATAAAATAAAAAAATTAAAATAATATTTGGGATTTTTTTATACAGATAATTAATAATAATAATATCGTATAAATTTAAAATATATAAATATATTAAAATATATGTTTTAGTGTATCATAAATATAAATAAAAAAATAAAAAAATAAAAAAATAAAAATAAAATTCTTATTTTTTATTATTTATAAATTGAAATATACACTAATAATATTAAAAATTTATTATCTCTGAATGTTTTCCTCAAGTATAATTAATTGGCTTCATATATATACAAGCAAATTACTATATTACATTTTGTGTTTATTTTATTTAGTCAATTTTGTAATTAATATTTAAATAATTAATATTATGTTAATATTATGTTAATTTAGAAAACAAAATGAAATTGATAAGAAAAAATGATAAAAAGGCCATTGGTTATAAGAATTCATTATTTTTAATTAATTTTAATTTTAAATTGACATAAAAAACATTTGTCACTGGAAGAATAACATATTAATATACATATATTTTTCTATTTAATATTAAATTATAAATTCATATTTTGTTTTATATAAATCATATTAAAGAAAATTATATACATATATATTAGTCAAATAAAATATATTTCTATATTCATTATCAATTTTATAGTATATAATTTTTTTAATTATTATATAATACATTTTGATTAATTATCTTACATATTATGTGTAAATGTATATTTATTCTTATGAAAATCATATATGATTATAAAAAATGTATTTATATATATATACTTATTCGTATATTATTTTTACTAATATTGGGTTTTTATGAAATACACCATTGGTCAGTTCATTTTGTAGAGTAGACAAATGATACCATTATTATTTCTATGAAAGTACAGAATATAGGGCCCTTAATCTGTTCAAGTGAAACACGTTGTTAAGGGGAATTTAATAATGTTGTGTGATATATAGTTCTGATCACATTTGAGTTAGTCATGATTAATTAATCATAAAATAATATGTTTTAAATTAAATATTATGTGTTTGTTATTATGTTTTTAATAGTCACATCTAAAGTAATAGAATAATAATTGTAAAGATAATCTATTTAGTTATAAATTCTACAGTTCTATATGAAGGTTCTATTTATCATTTCTCATGATTGAGGTCATGCTACAATAATATCCATAAAACCATGCATACGTACTCATTATGAAGGTCAAGCTACTTTGTTTAGTAGTTATTCCTCAAGGATCATAGTTTATAAAGGTAAAAAATACATTCGATATAGTCAATAATGATATCATTCGTATCATCCAATATATATATATCCCATATTTTATTATTTAAATCCATGTAATATTTTCAAATTTTCATAAATTTAACCATGAATGGTTTTCTCTATCTGAACATGAATCCCACATTATTTCAAATGCCTATTTTTTTAGTTACAGTTGATTTGTATCCATCTTAATGCCAAACAATAATATAATATTGTCATGATATATCTCTCATCTATGATTTTATATAATAAAGGTTTTACATCCTAAAATAAATTAAATAATTATTATAGTTTGACTAAGGAACATATCAATAAAGATATTTCAGTAGAATTAGTCATGATAAAATTAAATTAAATTTATAGTTGTATGGAAGTAGTTTTTATCATGTCTGGTAGTCTAATCAGATGAAGTTTTGGACTTATTTTTTTTTTGTAAAATTGACCATCCATTATATCAGACGTTAATAGAGAAAACATTTTTGACTGAAAAACATTATTTGAGGGATGAAAAGTATAGGATTATGAAATATTGAATTATAAAATGTTAATTATTTTCAACCAGATATTTGGAATAATGTATAATGATTCCTCATAATTTTGATTATGTAAACTACCTATTTTATTACTATATGGGACAAGAAACATTTGTGAATATAAAAAATATTCTAGAACTGAGTGGGGACACATCCCATCGATGACCTACAACTGTTCTGTAAAATGGTTAATAGTATAGGTTTGAAATGTTTATCCAATAATATATATTAACAATGATTATATATTTTACTATCCATGGAAATTAATATAAATTTTATCAATTAATAATGAATAATGTGATACAATTCAGCTTTTTATGTTTTCCAACGATGGCCAGGTAGGTTTTGTGAATACACTTTTGTAGGATTAATTCATTTTTATACCATAATTCTATTTATGATGTATTTTATTTTAAATGAATCATTTCATAGGGGGTGTAAATGTCATTTCCTATAATGGAGTATTAATAATCGAACTATTTTAAGGTAAATTAAGATAAATTATTATCAATGGAATAAAATCATGTTTTCAATAATGACAACATCTATGATAATATTAATTGTATGAAAAACCATATGAAATCAATTTAAAATAACATCTAGGCCAAAAAAAATTCAAAAATGGAATCTTAATCTAAGGATGATGTTGTTATTATAAAACTTGAATCCAAAAATATAATGTGCTTGAATGACGAAGCTTCAAAAAATCAATATGCCTAATGTGAATCTCATTAGTTAGTTGATATATATATATATATATATATATATATATATGTTCTTATGGATGTTTCATTTGGATCGCAAGAAAAAATCATTCCTGACCCTATTAAGAAAAATTGATTGATATGGATAATGATGACAATACATTTGCCTCTATTTCTATAATTGATATGAAATACGATTATAATGAATAAACATAAAATTTACGTTCTACATATAATAATGATGATTTAATTGGATGTAATGTTATTTTACTTTAACCAAGTCACATCGAATGGGATGTATCCCCTAGGGGATTATTAATATTCTTCTGATTATGTATATAATTAGAGAAATCCACCAAGACCTAGTTGATATAACAACTCAATTTTTTTCATCTATCCTAAGGAATATATGAAAGATCAGATTAATGTAGGATATATTCTAGATCCATGTTTCGAATATATACTGTTACATAATGGTGTGGGTAATTACATTTAATATTATTTATTTTATGATATAAATCGGAATTCTATATAAACACAAATAAAAAAAATATCAATTCAGATACTAATGAACCACGTCAAGAAAAATTGATTGATATTGATGATTTAAAGTTGAAGAATGTTATTTAGTTATAAAAAGAGTGTTAGTAATATAAAATTGAAGATTTTATCCTGTAAGGCTGAAAAAACATCATTGTGAACAAGTATTTGAATGGTCTCCACCACTTGAACAATATTTAACAACTTCTCCTTCACCAAATCTTATTTTGAAATAAATTTTCTTAGAGTTGAAATCTTATTGGGTGACTATTTTTAATAAACTATTTCTATGATTTGGATATTAAATTAAGGAATCTAGAGAATAATATGTCTCTATATTAACATCAATATATTTATATGACATTTAGAAAAAATATTTCAAAATATTTTTAATATAAATCTATATATTAATAGATTAAGAGGATTTATTGGATTATTCAATTAAAAATGTTTAATATATAGTTGAATTAATATCAATGGTTCCTCGATGAAATAGTATACATATAAATACCCATAACTAGAGAGTCATGAGCTATTGGATACTCTATTACATTTGAAAAATGTCAATGAAATTGGATCCCAAATGATCTTATTGTTTAATAGTCTTTAGAAAATATATAATTTTTTAATCTCACAATAAAAATGAAAACATAAAATAAAGATTAGTATTTTATACTCGAGAATAATATTTTCATAGGGACAAATCATGTATATATATCATATTAGTCATCCTATAATCCTATTGAAAATGAAAATCAATAATGGAGTGAGATCAAATGTTGTGTAATGGTATTCATTTTGTGGAATGAAAATAAGAAATGAATAGAATATAAGGAAATAATTGTTAATAAAACGATTCCATATAAATAATTACATGATTTAAAAATACATCCAGGGAATTATTAATAGTATACTAATCACATAGAAATAACTGTATGATTTCATAGTGTTTAAATGAATAATGTGCAACATCTAAAGCATACATAACATGAGTGATTAAAATAAATATTATTAGTGGGTAAGGGCTCATTTATGTATCATATATTGTCTTCCCCTTTATATATAATGTTAAATAATGGTTCTATGTATCTCATAGAACCATTCATCACTTAAAAATTTCAATGCATTCCTCATTTGAATAAATAACACTATATAATAATCATACATTAAAAGTCAATAAATGTTATGATTATGGAAAACATTGAATGGGATATCAATAAATTCCATTGTCAATATGATCAAAAAATATAAGTGAAGATTTATTGTCATAAGATAATAAACCCAGTAAATTATAATATTCAACAAAATAGGCTGACATAGATTAAATTTCATTGAAATAATATTTGGAATATTCATGAAAAAAATGAAATTTTAACATGGAAATCACATATATAAAATCATTTCAAATATAAAATAATCACATTTATATGAATATAAACGTGTAAATATGTAATGTATGAGTTAATTGAAATAATAATCATAATTTTAGGAAAATCATTTTTTTCTATATAAACTAATAATCATTCCATTAAAACTATTCTTGAATGGGAAAATTGGGACATGTTCAAAAAAGACATGAAAATTCATTTCATAACATTTAATAAAAATAAAAACATCATTTAAATTCTAATAAATAAATAAAAATAAGGATATAATATTATTAAATTTAATGGAAGATATGTATTTCGAAATAAAATGTTCCCCAAGTGGGTAGAAAAAAAATTCGGAGTAAATATGAAATTCTTTAATAAACCATAACATCACTTATGAAATCTGTAGTATGTCTTTGAAAATCCATTATAATTAAAAAAAATTATTATAAATATATTTGACAATCATAATATTATATATATATATATCAAAAAAATATGACTTATATATACTCTTTTATCACACATTTATTAAAAATTATTTTATAAAATCCTTGTTTTATATAATTATGGAATAAATTTTTAGTTATGGATTAGTATGATTGTTTTTTATTTTTAAATAGATAAATTATAAATCATCTAATGAATGATAATAACGATATAAAATTTTAATATATTAATTATAATTTTATTTATTGATTTCCGTAAATGTTATTGATTTAAAAATGACCTACATCATTCAAAGAGATTGTAGGTTATACGTACCGAAGAACATTGTTTCTATTTATCAATGGATGGAATAGATGGATGGTAGAAAAAATTATCAAATATCAAATAATTAATAAATCATTTAAACTATATTAATTGATTAAATAAATCATCATTACCATCTTTTTATAATTTAACTAAATAATCAATCATATCACTTTTCAATGGTGGTAGCCCACTCGTTCGCACAAACGACTTTATTATTTACAAAAAATGATGAAAGGTGTAATATATATTTAATTTTATCTTTATATAAATATATTTATTTTATAAATATCATATATAATCATTAAAGGCGTCATGATTAAAATTTTAAAATATGGTAATGAAAAATGAATTCTATCCTTACGAGGAGATAGACAGTCGTATATACGCATGAGTTATTCTTTCACATAAAATTGAATTGGAGAGATGACGGATAATGGTGGGTTTATAATTATAATAAAATTTAATTGAATTTAATGATTTTATGTGATAATTTCATTATAAACCCCAATAAATTATAGGGGACAAAAAGTGTAAATAATGTGATTGATTTTGGTGATTACATATTCATTAAAATAACACCATTTGATATCACACTATGGGACATGGGGTTGTTATATTTTTAGTATCATCACCTATAGAATATGTTTAAATTCATAGATAAGGGATATTTTTTTGGGATGGTTTATTAATAAGATTGAATGTGGTGTAAGGAAGTGAATAGAGAGGTATTATTAAACTATTGAGGGGAGATGCATTCATTGATTTTCTTAAATTAATAAATTAATATGAATTAATTTTTTTTCTCAAAAGGGAAAAAATAATTAGTTCAAATAATAATATAAATATGTGTCTATATAATATTATTTAATAAATTTTTTAATACGTTTCAAATTATTTTGTCCCATAACTTTTATCTTTTACCCTGATGAACCCTTTTGAAAATTACAATTAATTTTAACGTTTACAACCTTTTTATGGTATCATAGTGTCACTATAACATGATAAAAACCCTAAAATGCACCATTATTAACGTGTAATATTATCTCCCATTAAATTTTCTAAATTCATTATTTTTATGAGTTTTCTATCATTATATATTTTATTATTTTTTATAAAATATCCTTAATATAATTTATTTGTCATATTTTAATATATTTGGCTTTAAATACAATAATAAAAACGGGGAAATAGAATCGAAATCCTACACACACCATAATAATTCATATATATATCTAGAAAATTCTTGGGTCACCATAACACATCTAATTAATATCATAAATGATATTATTAAAAGTATATTTTATATTTGTTTCTTAAAAAACTATTAATTCATTGGAGTTTCATTAAAATATTATTATACTATATAATTTACTAAAAATATAAATAATTATATCATTAAATTTAATTTAATTATGTTAAATATTGAAATTTTTATCCATTTAAATAATTATTTTTTTCTTATGTTTTCATATAAGAGATATTTAACTGTAATAGAGTGACGATTTGTAGCATTAATTTTTTTAAACATTAAATAAAACAAATTAATTTATAAATGTCAATTAGAAAATATACCTACAATACTGTTATGATGGTATTATTACTATCATCCAATACGAAATTGGATGAAAAATTATCGACTTAGTAAATATTTTAAACATATATATGCCCAATTTACCTTATACCTTGGTGATAAATTTTACCATTTTTATTATTAAATGTTCCTAATACTAAAAGGGAAATATTTACCGAATATTAAACTGTTAACTAAAAATATGGAATAAAATTTATCATAATCAATCAATTTAAGTGGAATAAATAAATTTTAAAATAATTCTAGAAAACATGATAATAGTTACATCATAAAAAATAAATTCTTTAAGAATAAAATTATGTTTTACTCTTGTATAAGAGATATATAATATTGATTAAAACTAAAAATATGATTGTATATAAATTAAAAGTATTTAATATAAGTAATTTACCAATACTAACATATTAAATTTATTAACATAAATACACATGGCATGTATACAATAGTTTTGGGGAAACATGTAAATTCTAGCATTAAAAAAAAATTTATTTTCATTTTAATTAAATTTATTACAAATTATTAAATTTTATAAATATGTAAACAATATACAATTAATTATATAGTTATTCTTATTTATACAAGACAACCAAATGAATTTTACATAAATTTTTCATTAAAAATTATTTTATTTATATGATTGAGACTAGTTAAAAGATGTTGTTGTGTCTAAGAGAAGATATCAAAGAAAATATGATATTGAATAACAAATATAAAATAAAATATACTCTTTTGACAATATAAATTATTTAAAATGAATTTCATCCCCAAAAGTCCCTCACTCTGAAATAGAAAAATGATGTTATCTCTACCTCATTACATCCTCGATTTCCCACATATCTTCCATAAATTTATAGTTTCCCCAAACAACATTCACTAGTTGAGTGATATTGTTTCTGAGAAAATTATACCTATGATATAGAATCTATACCACTTGTTCGTTGTATAATATAAAATTCCATAGTGGTATGACCAATTTAGTTAGGACATCTGAAGGAGTACGTATGTACTTTCCCTAGAGATTCAAATGGAACTTGTCATGAACATGATAGTGATTCAATAAAAGCAGAAATTTATAATCTACTTCATAATATGCCCATGAAATTTGTAGGGATTGATATACATAGAGAGTATCATTCCCTACTTTTAAAAAATAATCATCATATTCTATGGAGATATTCATGGTAATACCTTGTTACTAACATCCATCTATTGATATTTTTTATAATTGTTTGTATAACTTTCTTTCAAAATTTAAAAATTACTATTTGTTAATGAATGGATAGAAACATATATTAAATTTCCTTAGTAATAATGGTACCTAAATATTACCTTTCTGTTTCTTCATTATTGCATGTTGGATTTTTTTCATCTTACTAGAGATGAATTGACGAGGATTCATATAAATTATCCAGTGAAAAATATTTCTATAATACAATTCCAGCAAGGGAAGGTGTTGATTGAAATTTTTTTGGAATACTATGGAAATATCTCAAAATTAATATTATAATCTGAATGGTTATATAATATAGAACATAAATATATGTATGATAAGAACTATTGAAGCACACTAATGTTTTTAAATCACTCTAAATACTTTTCAATAACATTGACATAAAATTCGGATCCCAAATATATAAAATAAAATGTGCTATTCCATATAACCATACCAAAAAATTAATTTAAATTCTATGAATATGATCAAGATATAATTCTTTTATAATGAAAACTAAATGTGAAAACATCATAAAGAGATCAACAAAAATCTATATAACAAAAATACATTTTGTTATTTGGTGGAGGGAAATGATAAAAAAATTGTCATATTTTCCTATTTCTTTTTTGGAATGGGTAATGGTTGTATCATCCCCTTAGATATATAATTATAAGTCTTGACACTATTTAATTCAAATAATAGGGAAAAATATTATGGAATATCTCTACACGTGATTTACCTAGTGAAATACTCCTTAGAATCTCAATACCTCATCATACTTCCTAGATAAATATTTAATGAATAACTATTAACATTATACATTATCTTATTATTTATAATATTTAATGAATAACTATTAACATTATACATTATTTAATATTCACATGTATATATTTTGGTACAATAAATTGTGAAATATATGATTTCATACCTTCCATAATGTTTTTAAAATCTATCATATATAGTTCCATTAAAATTGGATCTTTAAGGATTCACATCATATATATGTTACTATGATCCTTTCAACAATATGTTTGTGTTTTTTTTCTATCTCCCAATGTTGTAATGTATTGAAAATTGATAATCCTTAATCATTTCCAACCATATTATATATAATATATTCAACTATTTATATATGAAAAATATTGTTTAAACATTCTTTATTATTGAATAAGTCATACCGTTTCTCAAAATGATAATTCCTCCACATCATTAATTATAATATTACAACAACTAACCACAAATCAATAGATCATTAATTTTATTCATTAACCAATAGTTCGTATAATATATAAGCTATAATCATATCATGTTTCAAGAGAACACATAAAAATCCCGTTTTTTGATGTATCAACAATGATTAGAATCCCCTCTCCACTACAGGGTTGTGTATGTACATGTTCTTAGACTAGCTGTCACTCATTTTCCATGATTTATTCCCCAAATTAATTAATCCAAAGTAAATTAGATCCCCTCTGAGTTAACATGGTGAGTAAGTGAGGAAAAAATTATAAATTAACCACCAAGAGATAAAAATAACTACCAAAACCAGGCCAATTATAAATCCTACCTTATTTGGTATGGGACATTGATAAAAAAATCATTCAATTGAATGATCCTAATGCATAAAATTTTATGATATTATGTGTCTAAAATATTAAAAGTTTGTTTTAAATTATACTCAAATGGGGAATTTTTCTTTCAAATCTTCTGTTATTTAGGTTTTCATTACAAATCTCTATTGATCTTTATTCTCTACCTTTTTTATAGAATATATGATAATATCTTTTTTAAATACTAATATAAACTGATTAATGTAATCCTTGAAGACATTATTCATTAAATCTGTGATGATATTAAGGGAATTATAAAGTCCAAATATAACAACTATAAATTCATTATGTAAAACCAATATATTTAATTTGGTATTTGGTATATCCTCCTTTCCATAAGACACAATTTATTATATCGTGAATGAAGGTGAATATTTTAATTTTATTGAGATATGTGTTATTTTTCAAACAAGTCATAAATACATGGTTGTGGGTATTCATTATGGAAAGTGTTATTTTTAGGTTATTAATAATGTATTAAGAGAAATTTTAATCCATATTAATTGTTAAAAAAATTATAGGGTCACAACAAGCTGACAAACTTGGAAAAATGAATAACTTATCATATTTCTCCTATAGCTTTTTCTTCAATTCCCGAAACTCAGTTAGATCCAATATATATAGTCTTTAGAATATGTTTATCATCATGTATAGGTTTTATTAAGAACTAATCATCATTATTTGGGGGATTTCTCAAACACAGTTTTGGAAACCCAGCGATAGAATTCCTTATAATAGTAATATGAATTATATTGATCTTCACCACAATTTATGGAAATCACACATTCTAAATATGAATTGAGTCCCATATAATTTCTGTGTAATCCATTTTGTGTTACTATTTACCATAACAATCATAAATAATCCTATATGTGTTCTAAATATAAAAAGAGATACTTTTTTTATTAAACATAATGACAAATATATTTATTTATATCAAATAAATGACTATGTTAACCTCAAATTATACTAAATTAAAAATAACAAGATTTAGAGTAATAAAATTTCTAGAAACATAAATCAAATTGGACTTGTTAAATAACGATGAATCAATAATTATGTTTTATGTTTTTATAATAATCTCAACAAATAACAATTAATGTGGTGTTACGATACCATTATAAATTAATTAAAATTTTAATTTTTTGTTTAAACCAATATCAGGTAAAACATTGGTAACTGGGGAGTGAATGATAATTTTACATTTCATCGCAGCATTATGAAAAATCATGTCTAATATGGTAATTTCATAATATTATCCTTCTGCCATTTGTTTATTTTTTTTGGGAATCTCCCATGATGCATGAGGCATTGGTTTCAATATTTTCTTATATAATTACAGATGAATGAATATATTTTTATAGAATCACCCCAACCATTTCATTTGTGAGAATGATCTCCTTTTATTCCAAACATGAATAATAATCCATTTCCTTTCAAACATGTACCTATGTGATTCTTTCCAAAAGTATCACATGTTATAAAATTGTCATTATATACTTCAAATTATAAATTTCCTTTCTCTACAGTACATTTATTTTCATTCCTTCTAATGAGATATAATACTCATTGAATTATTTATCTAACATGAATAAATACGATAATTTATCATTATATTATGATAATGTTTTGGATACTAGTTCCCCTAGAAGGATTATCAATATCCCATTAAATAAATGATCAATTATTCTATTTGGATTAAATAAGTATTCTATATTATTCCTTTCTGACCATGAAATGTTATAATTATTATTTTAAATACCTTTATCATCATTTTATCTCAGACATAATAATTTTTAATCTATATCTTATCATTGTTCAAAAATAAAAAATTATTTAAAAAATGGATCCACAAAACCCATCAATCCCCTAATAATTATTTCCTCCTTATACATTGTGTTAAGAATCAATGGCCACAATTTCTCAATAACCACTAATAGATGTCAAATTTCTTTGATGACCTTCCCAATTCCATTACATCCCAAAACAAGAACTACATTATTTAATGAAGATAGAAATTTATTATATATAAATATAATTTTATTCTTTTTGAATGATGTAGGTTGTTAACTATTTAAAAATTATAACATCACTATACCAATTTTTAGATCATAAGGATATTATAAATTGTAAGGTTTATTTAACAAAACCTATGTCTACAATCATAATATATTTATAATTTGTAAATATCTAGGTACAATAATAGCTATAAATTTATTATATCTCTCTATGATGAAATCCCTACATGGATTAAATAAATTGGTAAGGTATTCATTATACTCGATAAACTCCCTTTCTATACCATAGAATATACTAAATTAGATCAAAATTATATAAATAAAAAATATATAATTTATCTACTAGAGAATATTTTGTCATAAAATAAAAATTGTATGCATAACCAATATCAAAATAATGATATTGGTCTCTTTAAGAATATTATTAATGTTTATTATAGTGTTATGTTCCCTAATATAAATTTTTCTTTATGTAGAACACTTAGTTTATACTAATAATTATATTGTACTAACTTTATCCAATGTGAACCATGTATCGTGGTGAAAGTGGTCAATTTATTTCCTTGGTAATATATAAAAGAACTAGTATCCCAATTAACCAAATAGATTATTCATATTGTTAATCTAGATAAATACTTTCATACATTATATATGAATTCTTAAAATAGAAATTAATGGTTTTTGATGAAATAATTACTTATACTATTATAAACCAAAATAACAAATATAATACTCTTCTAAGCATCCCGGGGGAAGAAAAAATATAGATGGGTGACGTTAGTTGCTCGGTAAGGGTAATAATACAATATAATATAAATATAAAATTAATAAAATGGAAGTAAATGAAAGGTATTCAAATAATGATATATAATAATTCCCAAGAGATAATTATAAATTATTGGATATAAAAATATTCAAATAATAACATAGAAATCACTAATTGTTCTTATAATGATTGAATTGAGAGTGATGGTCATCTTAAACATACAATCAAGGGCTCATTACCTGACAATATAGAAAATATTGTAAAACACTGACAAAATACCAAAAAAAAGTTTTTACAAGGAGATATACTCATAAATCATGTGGATATGATATTTAGGACCAGTAAATCACATAATATTTGAAATTTATTAATTATAGTAATAAAAATCTATAATAAACTTGAATTAAAAATAAATTAATGTATATACTTGAAGAACATGCATAAAAAATATCTTTACATTCCTCCGCCAAACAGACCATATACCATCAATAAAAATATGGTCAAAAATAATATAAGAGATTTATGTAATTAAATCAGAATATTATTCAAATTATTTTTATATAGATAAAAATACATTAAAATATCTTTGTGAAATTCATCAGTAACATACCCTTTTCACATTTAAATGACATACTCATAAAAATTTAAATATTAGGGAAATAAATTACATTGAAAAAACCATTTATAATTTTAAATTATTATTAACATAAAATATTCACCAATTCATTGTGATAATTCATTCATGAATTATTTATTAAAAAATAATTCCATTTATAATATTATAAAATGGATAAAAAGATTATCTTTTGGAAAATGATAATGAGATTCCGTTCAATGTTTTTATTAAAGTAAATCATGTGTTAAAATATAATTTATAAATAAATGGATGAAAATATTATTTATGAAATTTAATGGAAGATGTGTGTTTCAATGAAAAATACCCACTGGTGGGGACTATCATAACTCTGAATAAAGATGATGTTGTGGAATAAACCATTATCTCATATCTGAATTCAATTGATTACGTTGGAAAATTCCCTATAAAAATTGTATATCAATTATTAATCTAGTATAGAACTATAATAATTTATATCATACAATATATGAATTACTTATAATATGTTATCCTCGTTTTATTTACAATTCTATGATTAAATCATTGTTTTGTGTAGTAACTAGTTAATATTTACTATATGTTTTAGTTAAAATGTTTGGATATTTTGTAAATTTATCTTATTTAAAAATATATTCAAATTTAGTAATTATATTAACTTAATATATATTATTTTTATATTAATTATGAGTATTTCAATGATGTTATATATATAAAAATGTATTAAACTGTTAATGGAGACATTATTTTTTCTGTATGTATGAACATTATACACATTTTTCATAGATCAAAATATTGGAATGGTAGAAAAATATTTAACATTATATATTATCTATTATATCCCATCAATCATATATATTCGTCAAAATATTCAAAAAATAATTCAATTAAAATATAATAAAAAATATGACCACACAACATCAGGGAGTTGGTAGTCCATGTGATTGCACAAATGACTTTATAATTTCGCAAGGGTTTGGAATGTATGATGGTATATATGATGCTATCATTTATGAATTATACATATTTTTTATATAATAAATATATATATTAAACAAATATTAATTCCCATATGTAATATATATTAATGAAACATTAGTGTATCACAATTTTGAGAACATAATTTGTATGTTTGAAGGATCAATATATTAACTTCCCATTTTATAAGAAAGAAAGTGTGTAGTCATTCTTTAAGAATCATGTCAAAATTTTAATATATTAAGGATAATTATTCTACAATATCATATCTAATAAGAAATATTTTTTGTAACAAAAGAGGATGTCAAAAAAATAATGTCATCAATTAAGGTGCTTACCTCTATTTAATAATAAGTCATTTAGATATCCTATGAAGGATACTTGTGTTTGTATTTTTGGTGGAAAAAATATCTAACATATGGTTAGGGATGTTGATAAGGTGTTATGGTATGGTATGATCTATCAAGAAGATTCAGTGTGTTGTAAGGAAGAGAAAGGGGTGCTACCTATTGGAAAATGAGTGGAGGGGGATTCAAGGAATAGTTAATATAATAAATTAATATTGATTTCCAAATTATCAATTTTTATAGGATTTGTAAATATAATTTTGACATGTAATAATTATCTCATAAAATTAATTTTTTTAGTTTTTGTATATGTTTTAAACATTTTAATTTACCTTTCCCCCCTATACTAACACTTTTGATAATTATGGTAATTTTATTGATTCATAACATTTAATGGTCTGTAATGTTACCATAAAGTGAAAAACAAATAAATATACCATGTATGATGTTTTATATAATATAAAATTAATTCATATAACTATAATATATTAATTAGTTTTAAATCATTTTATTAAATATTAATTATTACAAATCACCATTAATATCATTTTAAATTTATTTACAATATTTTTCTTTAATTATATAAAAAATGGGTAATTGGAATATAAATTTTTTAAACCACACTAATATATCATATATATCTATAAAATTCATTGGGGACATTTACTCATTGAAATATAATAAATTTTATTATTATTAATTTTTGTGGTTTTATTTTTATGTTAATTAAATAAGTACATTATTTTTGTTGCAGAGTAATTTCAGGTAAATTTATAATCTATGATATTTATAAATAAATTTCAAATATTAAAATAATTTAATTAATCTCAACATAAACATTTATATTATTTCAAAATTACATTTTTTTAATTATTCTTATATAAAGAATATAATTAAAACAAGTGGAGTGACACATAGTTAGTTTATTTGTTTTAAATAATAAATATATAATTTTCTTTCAAAATTTTCAATTAAAAATATATTTTTATAATAAAATTATATTTGGACAAAGTCCTTACACAATATGAATTGTGATTGAAAATAAGGGCCTTGTCACTTATTTTTGGCCTACATTAATTTGGATTACCCTTTACCAAGATCATAAATTTTATCAATGTTACAAATAATAATGCCTAAATATAAAGGGGAACTATTTACCATATTAGAGTTCCTGATTCCAAAACATTGAATCCATTTTATCTAATTTTATATATTATCATGGAATAAATAAATTTTCATATATGTCCACAAAATGTGATAAAAAATTTTTTAATAAATGTACAACTTTTTATTATAAACCAATAATTTATTATTATCTCATTATTAAAATTTATTAAATGACTAAATAAATATATGGATAATTAAATATTAAATAAATTACATTAAAATAATTATCCAAAGATGTTAAATTTTTGAAATTAACATTAAAATACCTTTAATGTATTAATAATTCTTTTAGGAAAACATATTTTTTACTTTAAAATGATATTTATTTTCATTTTGAGTAAATTAAATTAAAATGTATCTATGTTTAACATGTGTAGACCACATATATTTCATAATATTCTATGTCCTATTAATCCCCACCAACACAAATACTAAGGCATGACTATTACATTGAATAATTTTTTAATAGATTATTGTGGTTCATTTTAACTTAGTGTTGCATGTAACACACGTAGTCAATGAAATCTAAATAGTAAAAGATAAATATATTATAAATTTTCATGAAGTAACAATAATCATTGTTTCTAATTTATTTATATATAGGTTCACTTAATGATCCTATAATTATACTTTTTTTGTATTAGTCTTTCAATTTTTTATATATTTAAAGAAAAAAGTCTATTGTGATTGATAATTGGTATAATATAATTGATTTACAATTTACCTAGTTTTTATAAACACGATATTGAAACCGAAGAGGTTGTCTGAAATAATGGTCAATAATTTGATCGTGATAATGAAGTGAGGAATATTGATATTGATCATTATTGGAGTATATATTCACTACGATATATTAAAAGACAGTTTTTATATATTTATGAGGA
Organism: Viscum album; assembly: GCA_963277665.1. Lineage (NCBI taxonomy): Eukaryota > Viridiplantae > Streptophyta > Magnoliopsida > Santalales > Viscaceae > Viscum > Viscum album. Next base: position 938,428,213 of record OY728143.1, on the reverse strand, counting down.
GTCGTTGACATTCCTCTACGAATAAAACCTTTTGAGTTAATGTATAAATTTTGATGGTGGTAAATGATATTTTCAAAATTTCATTATCATTGAAACAAATGTTTTTTATATTATAAATAATGAGTTATTTTCATTATAAGAGATTACTAACTTGATAGAGCCCTGTCTCTATAGTGAAGTCATTGTAATTTTTTCTCTAACGATATAGTTTATGAATGAAATACAACCAACCCAAACCATCTCTATACCTTCCTTAAAAAACACCAAAATTCATTTCTTTTTGTTTTTTCTAGTTTATTCAATATTACATATTATGCAGGTTTGTAGATGAGTTTTTGTTTATATAATTTCCTATAAAAAACTCATCCAACACCTCATCCTTCCACTAAGGCATATTAGGTCAATGTAAAATATTATGTTGATCCTAAATAGATTAGAGAGAATAAAAACAATTATTCTGATTCTTCTATATAATATATAACATATAATATTTTATTAACCATATTATAAAGGAATAAAATTTATTTTTTCGTGGTTACAATTATTCATAATGGGATAATATTAATCATAGGTGTATTTTTTATTATCATTGTAACATCCCAGGTAAACAATGAATATAAAATTTTCTTATTTATAAGTATTTTTTAATTAACTATTAATTTATCATTAAATTTGATACTATTTTTGATGGCATTCCCACAACTCAACAATGAGTTTTTCTGCAGACTTATTTTGCAAAAAATTTTGAGTCATACTACAAAAAATAATAGTACAACTATTTTAAAGGGTAATTGATGCCTAGTAGTTTTATTTTCAGAAAATAATATAACTAACCATATTTTGATCAAACATGTTTTTTTAATTTTTTTACATTTATCAAATAAAATTTTGAGTCTTAAAATGTAAATGAAATCAATTTTAAGCATTCATACACTATTATTTTTTTAAAAAGAAGTTTTAATGCCTTTTGATGGAAAACCCATTTTAGATGTAGTTTCTATCACTTTTAATATTTAATTATAAAAAATAAAATTCATCCTTAGAAGAAGGATATGAAAATTTAATTTAGTGTAATTTTTCGTATTTTTCTAAAAACCATCAATTTTTACTGAACAGTGGAAAACACTACATAGTAGATAAAAACCCAACATATTCATTTAAATGAAAATTTACGTCTTTTATGAATTGATATTCAAAAAAAAATTCATACAAGGTTGTAATCAGTAAGTAAAATGTGGTTCAATAGGATGAAAATAACATTACGTGAATATTAACTGTTGATTTTTATTTACCATTGTTAAAGTTAAATAGTGTATTTAAAAGTAAGTAATATTATAAAAATATTAAATTACCTTAAATTTTGTCATAATATTATTGGATGTATTCTAATGACCAACAGTATCCTTGGTTAAAACTTTTAGCCATTGGAAGCCACTTGGGTATGAAAATAACATTAATATCTTTTTTTAATCAAATGTAAACAATAAAAATATAATAAACTTGTTTTTTAATACAATTTTAATACTGGATTATATAAATGATATCATTGACTATAAAAAATTATTAGGAATATAAAAATATTTACTACATCAGGGTATTTTAATTTTAATTTTTACACATCGAATAAATACATTGTTTATGAAATAATGATGATGTAATGATTACGTCATTAATTAATGTTTTAAATGAATGAGATTATAAATATTAAAATAAATTTATTTTGAAACTTTTTATTCCATACACAAATTTAATGGATTCTTATGACTTTTTATATTTCAATTATTGATGTAATTTTGAATCTATCACGTTGTTATAGGGTTTTCAAAAAGTCCAGATATGAATAGTATAAAAATGGAATAAATTAGTATTTAAATAAATTAAATTTTTTTAAATTTTAAAATTGTTCAAAAAAACTAATATTAGTCCGAATTTCATATATAATGTTAAATATTTCTTTAGTCTTCAATTTGGGTCACTTTTCTTTTTATAGTAAATATATTAACATTATAGTATGAATTTACAAGAAGATAAGGTAAAAGTTATATAAGTTAACAATTTGTTAAATGTAAAAGATATGGTCTAAAAAATATCCACAACCTATACAATTCTTATTTGATGATTTATATCAACTTTACATCAATTAATTTTTGAATTTAATGAGTTTGGAACCGTTTGATACTGAATATAATTTTATAATAATATAATAATTTCTATTATTCCTAGAGAGCCCCTCCTCCATCTTATAAAAGGACACCACCTATAACCCATTACGCACACATCTCAATACCCTCAGATCATCCAAAATCAGCTTAAAAAATCTACTAACATCTCTCTATTACTCCTAAAACCCTTCCCTTATGTATAGGTCAATTCAAGAGACCCTATTTCCTCAAATCAAAAAAAAGTTATCCAATCATAGGTTACATATTCTCTCCAGTTTCTTTCCATTATTTTTCATCTCCCATCCTTGTGCTCTTATTATTCAATGTTTATATAACAACACCATTATCCACAATATAATAGGTTTCAATATGATATGTATTCAAACCACACTTACACACATATCCATCAAATGGATATGAAGATATTGTTTACGTGTATGATAAACTAATATCCCATGATACGATGCAAGTTTCATTTACCCCAAACACCTATCATGGTGGATATTATGATGCTTATGTAATAATATATTATATTTATGTTATTTATTTTATCTATATTATTGTGTAATTTCAATTTAAAACATACCATTGTGCTTTTCATTTTTTATAAATACGATAATTTAATTTGAGGTTGTTCAGACTACCACCCTCCTAATGTGATATGACTCGTTAATAACAAACATGAAATGTTTAATGGAAAGTTTAATGAACATATGTAATTTATAATAAATATGATATTATACATCAGTAATAATATTCCAACATATAATTTGGTTTTATTTCCATTATAAATGAAAAATATGAAATGAATGTAACGTTCATGCGTACGTACAACATACCTTCTCGACAAACAGTGCAAATCATTATCATATATCCAAATTATATTTAATATTATAAATATAAATATACTATATATATATTATATATATGATATCTAAATCATTAATATCACATTTGAGATAATGGAATTTGGACGACATGGAAAATTTGTAATTATAACAAGTTCATTTTTGACTCAAGTTCTGAGAATCGACTAAATGTTCGATATGAACCCAAATAATTAAATAATAGTTATAGAAAAGTAAGAAGTGATATTATAGGAGTAATAAACTTTAATAATGTTTTTCATCAAGTAGAAATTAACATAAGTTTATTATTTAGGAAGAACAAGGAACAAACAAGTCAAGTCAGACATGTGGTAAGGGTACTTCTTAAACCAATTTCCATTCATTGGGTTGATCATATACATCATCTTTATACAATTATATAAACATTTGGGAAAATAATTTTTCTATCCTATTTTATATTTTTAAATTAAATATTTATAAATATTTTTTGTAAACATAATTGATTTATTTTATTTAAAAAATTATTTTTGTAAGGGAACCTTTCACCATCTACATTCAGTCAAAGACTTGTTTTATGTTATGTAAATTAATTATAATTATCTTATGTTTGAATATTTTCTTATATATAAACATATATATCATTATTTGAATAAATTTTATGTCTAAGTGATGGGAGATCCTTTTCTCTCCCATAAATACATTTTATGATTTTTAAAGATACACCAACAGGCTTCCAAATTTTCATAAGGGTCTTTGTATCAATATCATTTAACTGATTTATACATTTATTTATACATCACATGACATTATATGTTTTATAAACCCCACTAAATATTTATTTCAATCAACGGTATACTTTTCTATCTAAATAGTTTTACTAAATGACCAAAAGAATTTTTTTAATGTATGCGGTGACAACATCTTTTCCGCAAAAGGGATAAATATTTGATATTTGGCATCCTATATAGGTCATAGTGTTTTTAAAAGGAAAATAAATAACATATAATCATTTTACATATTTTGGTTTTGAAAATTGTTTTTATAATGGATTTTTTAGGTCAATATATTGAAATGTTATTAGAATTTGGAAATGATATATTTTTTTATTCGGGTTCATGTGTTTTGATTATGTTATGTTTTTTGGCCATTATTTAAGTATACATGTAGTTCTGTGATAAACCATTAGTGATTGATCTTGTGATATCTCTCGAATGCTTTGTATTGTTATAAAAGAAAATTTAAATGTTTTTCCTATGAGATTTTGGGAATATACTTTGATGGGTATTCTAAATGTAACTCCCAATGTACCTATGAAATCTACAACATAATAATGCCATGGATTTCATAAGATACCTTTACGATTTATAATTTCTAGGTGTTATTCTAAACCCATATGATATTGTGAGGTATGTTTAGGAGATTGTGTTTTGATATTGATAATTATGATTTCTTTGATTTTTTTGTATTCATGGACTAATGAGTTCTTTCATTATTTTAAATCGATACTGAGCATTTTATGTTCTTCCCATGTTTTTGATATTTTTTTCCATATAACCTAATGATTAGTATGTTTAATGATGGGATCAATGAAAATTCATTCTGTCTAAAACATGGAAGTAGACATGATTCTTTTTTTCAGATTTTTTATATTATGAAAAAATGGATATAGATTAGAAGTTTCAACATGAAATATTCAAGTTTCTATGTATAATTTATGACCTCATTATCTAAATCTCTAAACCGTAAAATATCTTCATTTGGAATTATTAAAAAAATTCAAGATTATTTAATTCTTTAAGGTTGGGGCCTTACAGTTGGTATCATAGGATAGTTTATATAACATTAGAGGTTCGGGTAATATTTAAGAATAAGTGAAATAACCAAAATACATGGCATATTAGAAAGAGTAATATTAATTTTAAATAAATTTGATGAGTTTACGATAACATGAATATGTATATATCGTATTTAAAACATATTATAAACTTATATTACTGATATACTCACATAGACAATTTTGGTTTTGGTAAATGGATGGATATAGAAGGCACCCAAGTAAAAATGGATGTGAAGAAAAATTGTGTTGGTTTTTTAAATAATGAACTAAAAGGAATGGGAGATATAATGAGAAATATTGTAGTTATTCACAACCAACTATTTGGATCCACGATTGACCACATTAACCATAGGGATTTTTCTAAGACATCTTATATGATAAAAAGGAATTCCAAAGGATGTTCAGATAACAATCATAAATATAACTATATTATAAACCTATGTGTCAAGGATGTGGAAAGAAACACCTATGAAAATGATACAATAGGAAGGTAATATTTTTTAGATGTGGTGATGAGGGTCATAAATAAATAACATTCCATTGAAAAAGGAAGCGCCCAACTGACTCAAGGAATAGGAAAGAAGTTTATTCCTTAGAATCAATTTAATGTTTTAAATGTGGTGTGCATGGAAATTATTCAAATAGATTTCATACAATGAATGTTCTAGAATGGTATTAGTGGGACAATACAAATATACGTTTTTCAATACCTAATGCCATTCCCATAGAGGATGAGGAAACTAACAATGACCAATGACAGGTATAGATTATTTCTTAGCTTATGTTTTGACATTATAAAATCATAGGATGTGATTCATGATTTTTTTGTAGGAATGATATATAAAATAATACATGGGAAAACATGGATAATGGATCATAATGAACGTTCGATGATTAATATGAATACATTTTTGGAATTAACGTGTTATGTTGGATATATGGATGATGATATAGTGAAATGTATTAATGACGAGATTACATTGGAAGAAGTTTTCTTGTATATGTAACTCTTAATTTTGATATGTTAAAATGTTATTCAATAAATAATTATCATATCTAGTGTAAACATAATTGATAACCTTAGTGTCTCACATGATCTTTTATTTTTGAGGTTATAAATGGTTATTACATTTTAGGATGAAAATTATATAATATTTGATAACCATTGATGATAAAAGATTTTATGGTTATTTTTTATGAATTTAACTCATATTATTAAATGATATAAAATTATATAAATTTTAAAAAATAAAGTCATGCAGATCATGTGACAACCCATTGTGTTGGATAGAATTGTAGGAATCAACCCACAACCAATCTGTGATGGGGATTTATCGCCTACCACTGTACAACATGAATTCACTGGTTAGTATGACTTATTAACTTTAGTTAAATGATATTATTTATCATGAATAAGTATATATGGGATATTATGTTTTACCAAATCGATATACTTAGATTAGGAAATTGATTTTGTGATTGACTGGTCATTGTTATTTTAGAAGATGTTTTCTCTTCTAGAAACACTATATGACTATGGAAAAAACAATACATTGGGATTTCATTTGTGGAGTAATGGTTGATATATTATTTTTGAATAATCTACCTTTTTATTGTGGACATATAGAGATTTTATTAAGTTATGGAAATGATTAACCTATCTTTGATAATTGTGATTATGTTTATTAATTTTTAGTATGAGTCTTTAAGGTTAGTTCAAGTTATTTTGAGATAAATTTTATGAATTTCCATGGAAGACTATGTGAAAAAAATCCTTCTATGATTTTTATTTCAGTATTATTTTTGAATACATTAAATATTATTATGGAAAATTGTGTATTGAATGGTCGTTGCTGAACTTTGGGTATTTTTTGTGAAATTGTAGAGATTAAGAGTAGTATTTCATTATATAAAGGATTATACTTTTGGGGATTATCTGATCTTGTAGTAATCATTTTTTATTTTTTTTTTATTCTCTAATGACAAGGTATATATATAGTTCATATTTATTATCTTTCTTGATTTTCTAGATGTTGATTCTAGAGCTTCAGGTGTGACTAATTCATATTTAATACTCATAGTTTGGAGAAAAGATGAGTTTTTGGTAGAAACATATTAATGGATGAAACTATACATGAAAAGATTATATATTTACTTTTGTATATAGTAAATATCATAAATAAATTCTCCATATTATTGACGGGGAACATAAAAAATGAATTTTCTATTTACATTTCCTATTGGGGAATCAAAGACTGTTTTGCCCATCACATGTTTGTGCTTTTCTTATTGTTAACTTTCTCTTTATCATGTTTTCTATCACAATCTATCAGAACATGACACATATTTACTCCTCCAAATCTATGTTTTCTAACATTGAATCGTAGTATGGGTTTTCCTGGGTGACTCTTTTACTTATATTTATTTCTTTTAAAAGGGATAGTTTCATTGACTATTTTTTCGATGTGGAAATTTTAATGATGTTTCTGAGAAAAAGTTTAAAATTTCTTGGATGTAATTCACAAAAGGGGAGATGTATGTAACATCAATTGTAAATAAAGAATTTTAAAAATTAATTATTATTAATATTTGGTAATTAAATATAAATTTTATTTTAAAAGTGATGCTATGTTTGATGGTGTACCCGACATGCAAAAATGGGTTTCTCTAAAGTATTTTGTTGCACACAATGTTGAGTCATACTGAAGAAATAATAATATGATTATTTTAAATGGTAGTTAACACCTTGATGTTTTGTTGGAGGTAATAAATGTAACTAACCATATTATGATTACATGTGTTTTTTAAAATGTTTTTACATTTATCAAATAAAATTTAGAGGGTTAAAATGAGTCTGAATCCAATTTAAAGCATAAATAATTTAATATTTTGTAAAAGGTATTTTTAATAACTTTTGATGGGGAAAAACATTTATATCTAGTTTTTTAAATTTTTTATTTTTCATTTGACAAAATGAACAGTTTATTTAGAATCATGATATTAAAATTTACTTGGGGGTAATTTTTGATATTTTTTTGAAAATGTTTAATTTTTGATGAATAGTGAAAACCACTGAATAGTAGTTAAAAACTGACATTTTTATTTAATTAAATTTTCACCACAAATTTGAATTGAATTTCAAAAATCCGACAAACATGGATATGATCTTTATGTAAAATGTGGTTTAATTGGGTGAAAATAATTTTTGATGAATAATATCTTTTGATTTTAATTTAGCCGAGTTAATGGTAAATAGTTAAATTCAGGGTGAAAATAATATTATAATAATGTAAAATTACATTAACACTTATCTTAACCTTATTGGTTTTTTAATTTCCGACAAATGAAATCCTTGGATTGAAATGTTTTCCTTTGGAAGCCATTGGGGTATGATAATTACAACAATAACTTTTTGTTTAAAGTAGAATTTAAAATATTATAATCATGTATAGTTTTTCCAAAACAATTTTAATGTAGGGTTATATAATGTCTATCTCTGACATTAAATATTAATTATAATGATAAAAATATTTCCTACATCATGGAATATTATTTATAATATTTAGGCCTCAAATAAATAAATTTATTGATGACACAATGATGATGTATTGATTAACTCATTAATGAATTTTTTAAATACATGTGATAATAAATATTAAAATACATTTATATTAAAAAACATTATGCCATCCATGAAATTTTTCGATTATTATGACTTTTTATTTTTGAATTATTGATGTTTTTTTGGAATTGATAAATTTTTTATAGATTTTTAAAATGTCATGATATGAATTGTATAAAAATTGACCTTAAATAGTTTTTAAATCAATTAATATTTTAATAAATGATAAAATAGTCCAAAAAATTAAAATTCATCCAAATGACCTATATGATATTAAAAAGTTCATTAATGGTCTATTTTATGTCACTTTTCATTTTAGAGTTAATATATCAACTATATAGTAAGAATATACAAGAAGTCATGGTAAAAGATAAATAAGTTAATAAAGGGATAAAAAAAAAATATTAGTATTAGTAAACTATCCGAAACCTATAAAATTCATATTGGATTATCTTATTTGGACTTATATTCATCTTATCATTTCTTTTAATTGGATATGGACGTTTTGAAACCAAAAATTATATTGTTATAAAATAATACTTTTAAACATTCATAAAGAGACCCTCCTCCCTCTTATAAAAGGCAACCACCTCTAACCCATTACCCACACATCACAGGCCACTTGGATAGTATATACTATATTGATATAAGCTAACCACTCCTCTAAATTCCTCCTAGACATCTTCCCCTTGGCATAAGGAAATTCAAGAGAGCCCTTTGTCTCAAATCAAAAGAAGTTACCCAATTTGAGGAAATGTCTTCTCTAATGTTTCTTTGCATTATTTTTCATTATCACTTTCCCCTGATCTTATTAATCATTTTTTATATAAAAGAATTAGTATACTCAATATAATATATTATATTAATGATATTAATTATAAATACACTTAAACATACCATTATCTAATTGTTACGAACATGCTATTTCTTGTGTACAATGAACTACTTCCTCACGAAATGATCATTGTATGATTTTCCACTACAACCTCTCATGGTAAAAATTATGATAGAAATATTATTATATATTATATTTATGATATTTATTTGGTCCATATTATTCTTTCATTATCATTTAGAACATATATTTATGATTTTCATGTTGTATAAATACGATAATTTTATAGGAGGAAGTGCACACTACCCCCCCAAGTTATATTACTCGTTCATGACGTAAATGGAATGTATAAAGGATAGTGTTAATAAAATTATAAGACATATAAAAAATATGATTTTATAATGGGATAAAAATATACTTATGTATCATTTGGTATTTATTCATTTAATAATGAAAAAAATTAAATCAATGCAGCGTTCATGCGTACATACGAATTACCATCTCCACGAACATTAAATTTCATTTTCATATAAACAAATGGTATGGAAAATTATAAATAGATATTTACTAGATATTTATTATATATATGAAATAAAATCATGACTATCATTCTGGAGATAATTTACATTTGACGACATGGAAAATTTGTTATTATAACTTGTTTTTTGACTCATGTTCCGACCATTAACAAAATGTGCGATATCTTCTCAAATAATTAAATAATTGTTATAGCAACGTTATAAGTGATATAAAAGTAATAATAAAACTCAAAAAAATATTATTACACTATAATATAATTTATGATTATTATTCAGGAATAACAAGGAACATACAAAACAAGTCAGAGTTGAGGTAAGGGAACTTCATAACCAAATTTCCATTATTTGGGTTGATCTTAAACTTATTGATTATATTGTGTTATAGTTATGTGAAAAATGAATTATTTTATACTATACTATATTTTTAATTACATATGTGTACTTATAGTGAATATACATAACCGATCTATTTTATTTACTGAATGATCTATGTATGGGAACATTTTAAACCTCCTCTATTTGTCAAAGACTTACTCTATGATAATTATTTTAATTTTCATTATCTTATGTTGGGATATGTTGTTATATATATATCCTTATTGCTGTAAATTTTATGTCCAACTAATGAGAGACCCTTTTCTCTCCCATCAACTCATTTTTTTAATTTTAATGTGTTGTTGTTAGGTTTTCAAATTTTAATATAAGAGTTAGTCTCAATATCTTATCATAGAGGCATACATTTATTTATACATGAAATTCCTTTATACTTTATATAATCCCATTTGAATTTGTAATTTAATTATAATGAAATCTTTTCTCTACGATGCATTTTACTAAATGACAAATTGAATTTTTTGTTTTAACAAACGCAGTGATGATGACCTTTATACCACCATGATTACTATTTGATATTTTATTTCCTCTACAAGGCGTACTGTTTTTAAAGTAAAATTGATACCATATACTATTTTTTATGTATTTTTCTACAGAAAATTATTTTTATAATTGACTTATTATGACATTATATTTAATTTTTATTAAAATATGAAAATGTTATATTTACATTATATTTGTGCATGTGTTATGATTATGTTAGGGTTCTTGGGAATTTTTGTCGTATACAGTTGGTTCCATGATAAACCTAGGATGCGTGAGCCCGAGATATCTCTCCAATTCATTGGGCAACATGAAGGAGGTAAAAGTTAATTTTTCATCAACAATATTCAGGGAATATACTACAATAGGTATTTTAAATTAAACTCACTATATATTTCTGAATGATACAGTGTAAGTATATTGGGGATGCCACAAGTTAAATTTAAGATTTATAATTTCTTTGTGTTATTGATAAATATTTTGATTTAGTAAGATATGTTAAAGAGATTATGTTTTATGATTTAAAATTATTATTTCTTTTATTTGAATATCTTCAGGGTCTAATGTTTTCTTTCCATATTTCAAATCCATTACTGGGATTTTTTTCTCATCCCATGTTATTGAAATGTTTTCCACATGAATTAAATATTAATAGTGTCTAAGATGGGATCAAGATAAATTTATTCTATCTAAAATATGGAACTAGATTTGTTTCTTTTTTTTTTATGAGTTTTTTATTTTATGGAAATAAATTGATACTAAGTAGATGTATCTACCAGTAATATTCATGTTGTTACGTTTAAGTTATGACCTAATTATCTAAATCTCTAAACCCAAAAAATCATCATTTTGATTTATAAACATAATTCCATATTTTTTAATTTTTTATTGATGGTGCCTTACAATCATTGATACTATTTTTATAACAATTCTAATTTATTATCTTTTTTACCATGAAAAAATGCTGACAAGTCAAATATGGATGAATATTTTTTTTATTATTTTTTAAATAACTAGAATAAACTAATGTATTTATAAAAAACTATTTTTAATTAAAATTATATTCATAAATGGGTTTTTATCATCAATATTTTGTGATTTTTGGAATATTAATGTAATTTTATATCTTAATGATCTTAAATATCCATATTTATGGTAACAACAATATGCATTACAATAAGCCCATTTAGACTACAGAAAATTTCAAATATACAGAATTGAATGTATAAAAATTTATTTTAACCCCAAAATTTATAATCCATGAGCACTTATAAAATAATTTGGGAAACCAAATCTATAACTTCAAGGAAGTTTTTTACAAGTTCATTTTTAAAGATAACTCATTCATTTTTATTTTCCAACTTCTCAGTGAGACACCCATTATAACTATAAAATAAGTACATATGTGAATTAATATCTCATATGAAGCATGATCATAGTAGGATACAGATAAAAAATCTCCTATATATGTTTTATAAAATCCAGAATATAATTTTCTATGTGATCTAGTTTCATCATCTAAATAATTGTTTATTTTTTCTCTCAAAATGCTTTCTTCATATTCCTAAATTCAGGTTTTAACTATTTGTTTCGTTACACTCCATTATGTATTCATAAATTTTAATCTCCATCTTTAATATCAAGTATTAAACAATCATATCATTCTCAGAACCATTGTATAGACATCAATATTATCATTATTCATTCTTAATGATCAATGCAGGAATGGAATTTTGAACTCATCCACAAACATTATTTTATTTCATAAGTAGATGACTCCATCCTGATCAATTACCTATTACCTCTATGTAACAAATTTTCATTCGTATCCTTAATCTCATTGATTAATATTATCATAAACATGTTTTTAAGCCTTTTTCTAACATTATTATATATCTAAACATGTCATGAATAAAAATATCATAAGTTACCTATTTCTATAAATATATTTAATACCTATAAGTTATTAGCTTAATACATTTTCAATAATATAATAATGGAGGTGTAATTTCTTTTTATAATATAGTTATCTTTTGATCAGAACAAGTCCACAATAAAATGATTATTAATTATCATTTATTTTCAATTTATTATTCATCAAAATATCCCTAATTAATCATGTACTGTTTCACTAAATCTTAAAAAAAATTATTGTGAAATTCTCACCATTTAACAAACCTAAATATAACATTACTATTTTTTATGTAAAAAATGAATTTGATAGAATTTAAAAAACACACAATGGACCCAAAATAATGTTCTGATAAATGTGGATCATTAAAATGTATATGACAAATTAGTATGATTTAATAAATTAATATGAATGATTAAAATTATACATATTACTAAATATGATAATAAGTATATTTACATAATTTATATACTAAAATAATTTAAATAATTCATTATTTTGATTAATAATCTATTTTTTGCTCTATAAATATTATATTTAAAACATTTTATATTATTTTTACTTCAATATTAATGAAATAAATAATTATTTATTAATTCTAGTATTATTTGTGATTTTTAAAACACAAAAAAAAATTTGTTTTTATAATGTTATTTTATAATAAAAATATTACTTCACTATGGTTAAAAATTTTATTGAAATTTTACATTTTTAATTTTTGTAATGATAAATAAAAATAATAAAAATTATTATCCTTTTTAGAAATAAAATACTATCATCCTAGAAATTCCATGTAATGATGTTTTATTTAATTAAGATTTTTTCAAGTCTATGAAAATTGACGGGGCATGATTCTGAGGCCCGATGTCCCAAGAATGAAATTTTAAACTTTTTTTAAAGATTTTTTAAGTAAAAGTGTGATATAAATTTTCTATCTATTGAACTGGAGCTCAGTTTAAAAATCCATTTTCACCGTTAAATCCACAATGCCGAGATTCACTTAAGGGGAGATTAACATTGACCACAGATGGTCAGGTGAAAAATTTATTTTTTAAAACTTTTCAATGAAATAAATAAATAACATAAGAAATTGTTATTTTATTTATCTTTTTTCATACAACCTATTGAGCTGTGGTGGTGGGGACCACGAAGAAGTTCATACCATTAAATATGGGATATTAATTCCATGGTTAGACTTTCGTTGCATAGCCATACATCTTTTAATTAATGGGGCACATTAATTATGTATATTAATGAATCTCATTAATTTCTTTGGGTGTTACTAACCCTTTCACCCCACTATTTGTGTGGGGTCTGTGGTTGACCTTTGAAATGGATTAACCAAATAAGAATCCTCTTGTGAAGTGACGTGGCATCTTCCACCGACGGGGAATATAAGATTGGACATCATTGTATGGATCAAACCGGGAATGAAGAAGGACATCAGCAACATAAATGTGTTGATTCTCCATCATCAAACAAAAAAATTACTATGAATCCAAATGTAGGGGTTCTATTAAAGTTCATATGAATTGTTCTTCCCTCGTTCTGGAAAGGAGTGATGAATCGAAGAAGTATTGTATTCTGTTAATGATGATTAAATTATCTTCTACTTGTTATAAGGCTAATGTAGAGTGAATGAGCAAAAAGAACAAGGCCTAGACCCTACGCTTCTTTATTTCATTTATAATTCTTTGTAGGATGATGTTCAACTCATCAGAAAGCGGGAACAAGGAGGTGCACAATGACAGTGACATCCCAATAGGGACGTAGGCACGTCCAGAAGGAAGAACGGACCCCCAGAGCTCACCTGGGGCCAGCGAATGCTCCACCAACATGGTGGGACTGTCGACCGGTTTCAGCGATGGAGACAGAAACTGGTGCCTGCTGGCTATAGTGGAGGGAGAAGCCACTCAGTGCCATCGAAGTCAGACATGCGGCCGGTATCGGCCTGCCGCAGAGACTAGAGGGGGGCGCTGTCGCGTGTCTTGGTGAGAAAAGATAGGAAATGATGTTAGATAGAAGGTCAATACCACATATTTATGGGCCCCACTTGTGCCAAGGCACCACCACTTGGCACTACCAATCGAGGAGATGAATATCTTTTTTGAGACGTTTAGCTGGTCGAATGCACGACCCCCATGCAAGGGGCGCTAGCCAGTAGGCCGGACAACCTAGCTGGCCCGACAAATCTGTGACCTAGCTGGGTAAGCCCACCATGGCCCAGTCCATCCAGTCTAGTCCAAGATGGTTGTAGCCAGGCCGGGTCTATCCTACCATGTCAGACCAGACATAGACCCCTCTCGGTCCCTGAAACACTTAAATGACCGTAAAATGCAAACTGGATGACCATTTAACGAACTGTTAGTGGCATAGGGATCCATGGAACTATAAGATCATGTTGAGTTACTACCCAAGTGTTTTGGACATTATTGGATTATGTATGGGTTTGACTGAACCCAAATACAACTGGGCCCTCAGTAGTAAAATGACAATAACATAAAAAATGGGTGTCTAGTTGACGTGTCATCTATTGTGATGGAACTCTTATGATGTGATAAAATGTTGGATAAATTTTTTCGCGGGACATTGTGCCTGTTAAAATATGACCAATTGATAGGAATAAAATTTCTCATAGATAAATGTCTACTTAGTGCGAGAATCCTTTTAATAGATGACATGTGAAGAATATAGAGCGATTCTGTGTGAACCAACACCCAGTGATTCTGTGTGAATAAGAACCCAGCAATTCCATGTGAATCATCACACAACAATTTTGTGTGAATTAGCAGCCATATATTTTTTGTGAATCAGCACGAAGCGATTATATGTGAATCAGCACCTCAAAATTCTATGCGAATCAGCGACTATCGATACTGTGATAATCAACACCCAATGATTCTATGTGAATCAGCACCCATCGATTTTCTGTAAATCAGCACCCATAGATTTTTTTAATCAGCACCGATCGATCTGATGTAGGTATTTCTGGGTATAGTACCTATCTATCCAATGTGCATTAGTAGTAGAACCTCTTGGTAGAATATGATGATCTAGCCTTACTACCAATCATCGGTAATATTGTACTTTTATTATACATAGTTTGAGATTTAATTATTTATTTGTGAATTGTGATTGAGATAATCTTTTTTGTATATTCTTATTTGGAATTCTAAGATTCTTTCATGGGTATTAGGGTCCCAAATGAATATTGTTATACTAACCCCACGCACAGGCTTGACCCACAGCATGTTGTGTCTTGTGCAGATGACAAGCTTCCTTGACTAGGACTCAAGGAGCGAGGACCTGATGATGGATGGTGGTGACCTTTGACACATAGAGCTATGGAGACATGTTGTACCTATCATATAGGTAGGATTCCCATTAGATGATATTTGGAGTTGTTTTTATCATTCTAGTTGTAGTTTTATCATTTTTGTTGGACTTGTATTCAAAACCCTTACTTTTAGTAGATACTTTTACTTTAGTGGTTTTACTCTGTGGTTTAATTTTTTGTATACCTTGTCTTTGTGTTTGTACATGTAAAAAAATAAAATGAGTTTTGTTTTAGAGATAATCCATTCTAGTGCTAGTTTCCAACCCATGGCCTATAGATGGTAGGCTTGGGGTAGTCACTGCATGTGCCCCAATAGATGAGTCATGACAAAGTGGTATTATAAGAGTCAGTTATACCTAAAAAATATGACTCCAATCATTTTAATTAAGTAATAGTGTTATGTGTTGTTTGTTTTGTTTTCATTTTAGGGAGTCTAGTTTTAGAGAGATAGCCAATATATCCATATAATAGGACCCTGAATCAATATTTTTAACTTGGAGCATAAAAACAATGTTTTAATGTGTTTTGGAAAGGGATTTTCTTATATCTTTTTCTAGTAATCTCATTAGGTATAACATATTGTGCATGAAGAACCTCACTCTGTTTGGATGCTACTGCTTAAACAACCATCAAAGATTCCCTAGGGAATACATGATGATGGCCAACCGAGCGATGAGGATTCAGTGCAGGGCCCTCTTACTCAGTTGGCACCTTAAGGAGGTGTAATTTCAGCCCCACCACTCAGAGGGAATCCCATTCCACAAACCACTCTCACAAACGTTGCATGCTGAATAATCACATTTCATGAGGTCCCAAAGTAGAGGATTCTGAGGATTTTAGGTGAGACTGATCCCCAGGTAGCTAAGGCTTAGATGGATATTGTGGATATAGTTTTCCACATAGTTGGGACACTAGTGGAGCAGATTGTGATCCTATCTGCTAGTCTATTTCTGGAAACGACATGATAATGGAGGCGCCAGACTCTCTAGTTACATTGCAATGTGACCCTCACCTGGTTAGAAATTATGATCCTCTTTATGAAGTAGTTCATTCCAATGACACTACGCTCTATGTGTATCCAAGAGCTGCTGCACTTACAGGAGGGCAACTTATCAGTGTCCCAGTACTCGATGAGATTTACTGACTTCTCATGCTACTCTACCAATATGGTACAAGACACATTCATTAGGGCTCAGACCTTTGATTTGGGTCTCTGGAGGGAGATTAGAGCATCGATGATATCGCTCAATACCCCGACATAGGCTGGATTGCTCGACCGATCATTAATGGTGGAGATTTTATTAGCTAATCACACGCCAAAAACGAGAGCCATCATCAGATGAAAAGTAGCTGAGTCATCTACAGAAGGTAGTGGGCAGATGAAGAAGTGGTCCTAGCGAACCAGACAATCTGGAGGGTGAACTGAGGATGTAGGGTTTAAGGTGTAGATATCTCAAGGAAGACAGAGTCAACAGGGAAGTAGAATGTGATTCACATGTGGTGTGAAAGGCCACATGGTTTTCCACTGACTAACCCACCATATGGATGATCAATAGACTGTTGAGGGACCACCGAAGAAGAGGCGATATTCCAGCGAGGATGTCTGGAGGGTGGTGGACATGTTAGTTGAACATGTATTGCTCTAAGAGTTGGATGAAAATTTTATATTCTACCACCACCACCCACATGTGGTCCACCCCCGAACATAGGGTGCAGGTGGAAAAGGGATAGATCAGCTAAAACCAGTAGGGGCTACTTCCACGTCGCTCTAATGATGATTTGATGTACTATATTTTTTTTATTTTACCTTATCAGTTGTTTATATATACATAGGCGGTGGTAATTCTTTTATTTCATTGGAAATCATTCATTGATCAAAGATTTTGATGGAGTCGTTGGCTCGATCCATCCTATTAGAGACTCCTAAGAGGGATGATTCAATGATTACACACTTTTGGAAGAAGTGTTAACTCACTCTAGTATCCTAGAGCTTCACATGGGATCTCCTAGTAGCAGTATCAAGGCCTTACGATGTCATATTTGGTGTGCACTGGCTATCCACAACATATGCTCAGATAGACTATTTTAGGCGTAATGTGTGGTGTGTCCGTGAGTATGGGATCATGTTTACCTTCACGAGTGAGAAGGAAACCTTTACAGTATAGGATGGATTATCTCGAAGGATGTTTCAGGAGATTTCTAATTAGTTTGATAGCCTCTCCTTCAGAGAAGTTGATGTGAGGAGTCTGAGTTATCCTGTAGTAGTGGACCAGTATGTTGATGTCTTCCCTAATGATGTTCCAGGACTACCTCCTCATAGAGAGGTAGACTTTCATATTGGCCTATACCACAAGATGGAACCGATATCTACACCCGCATATTAGATGCCTCTTATTGAGCTTCATGAGTTGTGGGTACTGATAGGTGACTTATAGAGAATGGGTTTTGTAAGGCCCAATGTCTCTCTATGAGCATACCCCGATCATGTTTTCCCAGAAGTCAGATTAATGTCAATTGATTTGTGTGGACTATCAGAGCCTGAACTAGGTTACCGTGTTGAAAAATTATCCTCTCCTGAGGATTGGTGTTATCTTCGACTACCTGAAGGGAGCTAGAGGGTTTTCAATGATATACCATAGATCATGTTATCATAATCATAGTGTACGAGATGAGGACATTCTAAAGGAAAACGTTATATGTCTCTATGGCCATTACAAGTTTATAGAGGTGATTTTTTGTGTGAAAAATGCTCTAGCATTGGTCATGGGGATCATAAACAAGATATTAAATCCATACCTCGATCTCATTGTGGCGGTCATTGTTGAAAACATCTTAATACACCCAGCATCAGAGGAGGACCACGCCACACACTTGTAGATAGTTCTGGATGCACTTTGATAGAACCAACATTATAGAAATCTGTCGAAGTTCTAGTTTTCTATACAGGAAGTCCACTTCTTGAGGAACATTATCTATAATGTAGGAGTCATAGTGGATCAAGAGAATATAGAGGCATTGATAGCTTGGGAGTCACCGAGGAGTGTGACTGAGGTTCCATGTTTCCTATGATTGGTTGGGTACAACCGGATATTTGTACCTAACTATTCCAGGTTTGTGGTACCCCTTTTGGCCTTGAAAATGAAGTAGTATCCTTTCTTGTGAACAAAGAAGTGAAAGTAGTGTTTTAATGAGCTGAGGAAGAGATTGAAGAGTGCCCCCATCTCATTGATACTAGAAAATGACATTCGTTATGTAGTCTACTACAACACATTAGGGACAGAACTAGTTATTTTCCTGATGCAGGAGCAAGCAGTAATCACCTATGGCTCATCGAATTTGAGACATCAGAAGCAGAACAATGATACCCATGACCTGGAGTTAGTAATAATGGTCTTTGCACTTAATATGTTGGGTCACTACATGATTGGTGATCATTTATAGTATACTCTGATCACAAGTGTCTCAGGTACATCTTCTCATAGAAGGATCTTAACCCGAGGCAATGAAGATGACTAAAGTTCCACTAGGACTATGACATTGAGATATTCTATTCATCTAGGAATGGGGATGTAGTAGAAAATTCACTCAACCAGGGGTGTTGTCCACAGCTGTTGAGAGGATCGGTATAGAATATAGCAGCGTTACAAATAACCTTCATGGATAGAGACAGAGCATATTATCACTTGTATATGAATGTCACTCCCCCACTTCATCAGCTAGTTCGATAGGAACATCTTGGGGGCATTTACTGTGAGGCCCTACTTTCTCATATTTCCCCAGGACTGGCTTCTAATTGATTTTCTGAATGTGGGGAGCATTCCATACTCTTTAGAGGTCGCACTATGGTACCGGTGACTCATCGAGAGTAGGTGTTGAGGGTGTTCCACAGAACCCCTTTGGAGGTACTTTCTAGAGTGTCTAAGATGTACCAGGACCATAATCATTAGAATTGGTTGCTAAGAATGAAGAAAATGGAAACATATATTATTTCATGATGCCTCACTTTTCACCAAGTGAAGGTTGAACATTAAGTACCAGTGAGCTTAGCACAACCACTAGAGGTACCAATGCGGAAGTGGGATGGTAAATAAATGGAAATTGTGATGGGGATACTATGTACATCCAGGGGCCATGATTCTATCTGGGTGATCATTGATTGACTCATCATGTCGTACCAATTCATACATATCCAAGAGTAGGGATCAATAGAGAGAATGGGACGTCTCAAAATAATGATTATTGTATGACATCACAAGGTTCCATCGAAACACGTCTCTAATGGGGACAATAGTTTTACATCCTTCTTGTGAAAGGGTTTTTATGTGGAATTCAAGACTTAGATACGCATGAGCATCACTTTCCATCCTCAGATAGATGGTCTGACAGAGCGGACCATATATACACTCAAGGACATGAATCATGCTTGTTTCCATGATTTTGGATGTTGTTGGGCGGACCACCAGCCCCTGTTTGAGTTCTCATATAGCAATAGCTCTCAATCCACCATCAGCATGGCAATGTTTTAGGTATTGTAGGGGAAACATTATAGATCACCCCTTTTTTGGACAGACCTAGGGGAGTCAGTAGTCTTATTACCATAGTTGGTACATGCTACATTCGAAAAGGTGAAGATCATCCTGGATTGAATGAAGATTACACAAAGCCGAAAAATTCTTATTCTGATAGGAGACTGAGACCATTAATGTTTGAGGATGGAGACCATGTATTCATATGGGTCTCACACCAACGAGGATTGTGGGGGTTTGGTTAGGGTGGAAAGATATCACTGAGGTTCATCAGACCTTTTCAGATCCTCATTGGAGTATGTGAAAGGGCATACCATCTAGCTCTTCCTCTACAGATGCACAGGGTGCATAATGTTTACTACATTTTTCTGCTGTGGAGATACATTCATGATCCATTTCACATTATCTACTGATTCAAGGTGGATATCAGCAATGTGGAAACATTTACTGAGTTTGTGGTGGAGATATAAGATCAAAAGTAGTGGGTCCTTCATGGGAGGTTGATTCCTTTGGTGCAAGTTCATTGGATGCATAGAAATATCTTATGGATCACATGGTAGTGGAAGGCTCAGATATATGCTCGGTACCACCATTTGATTCCCTATTTTTTTAGATTCTGTGGAAGAAAAGCCCAAAGTTGAGAAGAATTTAATGAATATGATAATCATGTATTTATATATTTAACTTAATTGTGGTATTTACATGTCTGAAAAAATTAACATTGTGTGATTCCATTTCCTAGAATGCAAGGAATGAAATTTTTAATTTTTTTTAGCTTCACTAAACACATAGACAATATTTTACATCATTATAACCAATGATCAGATTAAAAATATGAGGGAATAGTTGAATCCGTAGCACCAGTATTTGATTAATGGGGGAATATTATCGACCACAGTTGGTCAGGTAAAAATTTTAGATTTGATGACATATTTTATGAAATTATAAAATAACATATGAAATTGTTATTTTATTTATTTTTTCATACCACCTATTGAGCGGCGGTGGTAGGAACAACATAAGAGGTCAGACCATTAAATATTTTATATTAATTTCATGCTTACACATTGTTGCAAAACCACACCTCGAGTAATTAATGGGTCACATTAATTACATAAATTATTGAAACACATTAATTTCATAGTCCATTACTCACCTTTCTCACCCACTATTTATGGGAGGCTTGTGGTGGGGTTTTGAGATGGCTTCACCAAGCACAAAACCTCTACCGAAATGATGCATCATCTTCTATTGACAGTGAAAAAAACCATGGACGTCATCAGAGGGATCGAACTGGGAACAAAAAATGCCAACGGCATAATCAAAGAATGGATTATTCTTCCTCCACTATGACAACTCCAATGATTCAAGAGTTAGGGCTTCTGTTAATTTTCATGAGAATTTTTCTTCCCTCATTATTGAAATAAGTGATGAATATTGAAATTATTATAATATATTTATGTTGATAAAATTATCTTCCACTTTTTATAATGATATTGTTGAGGGCATGATCCAAAAAAACAGGACATGATCCCTCCCCTGCTTCGTTTCATCGAGCACTCATTAGGGTTTGATTTTCAACGCATCGGAATGATGGAACTTAGAGGCCCTCATAGACTGCAACACCCCCAAAGGGATATAGGCGCATCCAAAAGGATGAGCGGACCATAGGATCTCACCTAGTGGCCTAGAAAAGCTCCTCCTATGCGACACCGGTGACCAGCGCCGGTATCAGACATAGAGGCTAGAGCTCACCTTCTACAAAGGAGGACAGCACCATTCTGTGCCACGACTGTCAGACATTAAGCTAACAACTGCCAGCTGAGGAGACGAGATGCATCGTATCGTCACACGCCGTAGTGAGAGAATATGTGGAGAAGGCTATGACCTGCTCCCTGTGGGACTCGTGGGTGATGAGGCGGTGCCACCTCGGACTTACAATCAAGGATCTGAATATCCCCTTTTAGTCGTTCGGCAGGAGGAATGTGGGACCCCAATGTGGGTCACCCCAGCCAGTGGTCCGGACCTCTCGACAAGCCGCATTTCACTAATGGGTTGGGTCGGTCTCTGGAGAATCCCAATCAGGGTTGTCTGACCGAGTTAGATATGACCCAGAGATCTCTTGGTCCAAGATAATCTTATGTGACAACATCATGTGAAAAGTACATCCGTTTGAAGAAATGTCTGCGGTGCTAGGATCCCTGGAGGGATACGGTCCTGTTGAGATACTCCGCAATGGTTTCATAGATTATTAGTGTATGTCCTATTTGTATTGACCATAAATCCTTCCGGGTCCTCGGTAGTAAAATGAAAATAACTTACAGATTGGGTGTCTGGTTGATGTGTCGTCTATTGTTTTGGAACTCATTTGACATGATAGGTCCTTTGGTAACATATTCACGGGACTTCATGACGGTTGAAATACGACTTATATCTTGAGGAGTGGTTTCTCATAGAGACGAGTGTACTATGATCAGGATTCCTGTGTCTGTCTAATATGTGATGAAAGAAGACTGATTATATGTAAATCAAAATCCAACAGTTTTTTTGAATCAGCAACCAATGATTCAGTGTGAATCATCATCCACTGATTCGGTGTGAATTAACACCCACCAATTCTATGTGAATTAGAAACCATCATTTTTGTTTGAATCAACACCCCTAAATTCTGTGTGAATCCACACCCAGTGATTCTGTGTGAATCAGCACCAAATGATTCTTGGTAAATTAGCACCAATAAATTCAATGTTGGTATTTTGGGGGTTTGTACTTATCAATCCTATGTAGGTTAGTAGCATTACCTCTTTATAGAGTAAGATTATCTATCCTTTAGACTAATCATATCTACAATATACCTTTATTATACCTGGATTGAACTATGTCTAATGTTTTTTCTTTTAGATTGATATCAGGTATTGTGGTTAGTCCTCTATGACATCCTGAGATACCTTCGAGGGTCATGGGGTCCCTATAGAGTATTTTTATACTCACCACTACATGGGATATTCCCACACATTGTTGTGACTTGTGTAGATGACAGGAAACCTTGACTGGGATTCAGGGGTCAATGACCTGATGGTGTATGGTGGTGACGGTTGACCTAGAGAGCTGTGGAGAAGAGCTATACCTACCCTTCACGTAGGATTCCAAGTGAATGATCTATGGAACAATTTTTCTATTTTTAGTTGTAGTTGTTTATTTTTAGTTCGACTTTTATTTCAGACCCTTACATTCATTACATACTTTTACATTATTTGTTTTACTATGTGTTTTATTTGTCGTATCCTAAGTATGTGTGTTTCTACGAGTTAAAAATTTCAATTACTTCTCATTTTATGATACACCTTTCATGTGCAAGTTCCATCCCATGGCCTATAGAAGGTGGACTTTGGGTAGTCATGGAACGGGTATTAGAGGACGGGTCATGAAAATACAATATTAGCAACAATTTAGGTAACTTCTCTAAATAATTTATTTTAGGTGACAGTTAAATATTTTATTAGAATGAAATTTATTAAAATTTTAATATATTTATACCATATAATTCAATGAACCCATAATATTGTAATAATTTTAGTTTTATTATTAACATGACCAAAATGAAAATATTTTGTGTTATTTACAATACTATGGAATTATATTTTTAAATAAATCAAGTATTTTTCACAAACATTAAATTAAAACATAATAAATTACATGTATTATAAATAATTTTAAAAACATTATGATATTTAAGTAGAAAATTGAATATAAAATTTCTAAATAATGCCTCTGAAGCATTTATTATACACCAAACAAGGTTTTATTAAAAATTATTGTATTGCTTTATGTAAAAAGTAATTTTATTTATTAATGCATAAATATAAATATGTAGTAACTCAAGGGGAAACAAATTGAAACATGATATAAATATGTTTCAAATATTGTTATTAATAGATTATAGTCTATATCCCAACCTCCCCTCTATTATTATCTATAATCAAATGCTTAATATAAGTTTAATGTCATCAAATCTCTTATATTAGTCACCAAAATGATACATAATTTCTCATGAACCAACATGTGGTTCCATCTAGCCCAACACCCATACAAGTACTAGATATGGACTAAAGGTAATTCTAAATCACCAAGGGCTAGAAACTAGTTCATGTATGTATGAAATTAACCTTGGGAATGATTCATCCATGGTAATAAGCCATAAATAAATAATAATAATAAAACATCACACCATGATCAATTACCCAAAAACATAAAAATTTATATTTAATATTTTTTAAACATTACCAAAACCCCAAAATATCAAAACAAAAATGGAATAAACTATACAAAAAATCATAAAACACTAAACAATGAGAGGAAAATCAACCTCAATACACCACTACTAACATCTACATGAATTGAAACACTAACAACCAGATCCAGCATCAACACCACATAACAACATTTCATTACATGTGTTACACAAAACAAAGTCGACATAAACAAAAGGGTATTTTTGGTTGTAATAAAATGATCAGTAGTATTCAATTAATGAAATATTCCATTCAAGAACATTATATAAAAAATCAACATGGACATTCATAAATGAATGTTGCTATTATTTCTAAGAAAAAATTTTCAGAAATTTTTTTAAAAGAAAAATTTCATTAAAATATATTTATTGGATATTATAATATAAAAAGGGTCTACCATATTCCAATGGTGGAAACCACATCAAAAAATTCAGATAAAAAGAGATCCCTTTGGGAAATCCATATAGATACTAGAAATTGTTTGGTCCTAGTAACCTATTACCTAAGTGATAAGATCCCCCATCCAAAACCCATAGTTTCTTAATAAATGATCCACTAGATAAGAAATCATCCAAAGGTATAGTGGATTCCAAATATATAACAAAACACTATATATCCACTTATAATAGATAGTAGTGGTTAATTAATTCCATGTTCTAGGGTCTCTAATTACATCACATATTTAGTTAGTGTTGTATTGTCAACACTGTTAAAATAAATGTGGCCTAGGCCCCATTGAATCAACTTGTATTGTAATGTCCCAGATTTTTTCAATGTATTATTTCAAAATTATATGGGAATTATTTCAAGACCAGGCATTGAGATGGAGTGCAGTTCCAAGGCCCGTTGTGCTCGGATCAAATGTTTGAATTTTATTAAATAATTAAATTGTGCATGTGTGGGGTTTTCCTGAACAAGTGGAATAACACCTAAACAGGTGCTTGAGTCAGAAAGTTGAGGGAACAGTTACATTCAGAGTAATGATTTTACCTTAGGTTATGCCTAACATCAGACGGCGCATGTCGGTGGTGAAATCTAGTTTTTGGACGTAACTGTAACACAATTTTTAATAAAAATATTGTATTAAATCTTTTTAGAGAAAATATCTTTTATCTTTTTAAATAGAGATTTGTGCATGGGTCCAGGGTTGCAGACGTCATAACCCTCAAACCCTTGGAGGATCTGGAGGCTATGGAGGAAACCCTCAACGCGGCGATGGCATTCTTGACGAGTTTCGTCGGCGATGACGAGGCCGCGACCAGATATTCGCCAACGAACATCGCGGATCCAAGTAGGATGTTTGATTTTGGATTCCTTTCCCTGTTCATGATTCCTACGATGAACTCGTAATAATCCACAAATAGATTAGTTCGCAGATTGATCGTATTTGTGGGATGGACTTTCTGTGGGGATTTTGGGGATTTGATTCTTGAAGTTATTTGGTTTTTGATCTAACAATGACGAACCCAGATCATCATGAACAACGATCGAGGTTTGTCTATCATGTTAATTTTGTGATCAATTTCCCCATTCTTCATAGAGACTCCTCATTCTTCCATGCGCTTGACGTTCTTGGAGGAAATTGATCAATGTGTCTTCATTTTCAGCGCAATGATCAAAAATTGTAGATCCAACCCCAGAATGATGTTATTGAGGTGCGACTATAGTGGAAATGGACGATTCAGAGTGGATCCAAAGATATGATTTTTTGGTTTTTTTCTTTCGGATGAATAAACACTTGTTTTTCGAGCCAATTGATGGTACGAAACACCCAGATTCAGTGTTAGGATGATGAACCGAACACACGCCTTGAGTTTTGCAGAAAACGGACGACAGAATCAATATTTGGAAGATCGGCCGAGGCGTGAGGAGGAAGACGATGGTTCTAGAAAAATTCATACTACACGGTGTGTAGTATGGGCTACACGGCATGTGTTCATCGACGGACCACCTGGCGTGTACTCCAGGAGTAAAATGAAATGGGTTGGGCACACAGCAAAAGACATGGCATGTATATCCTTCCCCATCCAGAGATGACCAAATACATGGGATACCACGTGTACTGGTACATGGGAATGGAGACACAGACAGAGACCGTGTATGGGCACATGGACAGCGTACATGGAGAAAACCCCAGGTGCTCAGACTTATCATGTAATCCTACAACATGCCATGTAGTTACTTTTATATGACAAAGCCTAGATTCACGGGTCGTTTACACGGGCAGTACCCGGAGTCAAGGAACATGGCGTGATCCTTCTTCACGCCGTGTAGTCTAGTTTTACACACCAGGACTGGAGACATGGGTCATTTACATGGCCAGTACCCAGAGTCAAGGAAAACAGTGTATAACCATACTACACGCCGCGTAACTTGTTTTATTTGGCTTGATCTTCTTGGCTATTGTGACTTGGACTAGCTTTCTTATGGTTCGTACCCATGGTCTTTCCCCTGAAGGTTTCTGGTAACATTTACTTCATACATGAATATGATCCCTTCAGCAGGAATTCTTGAATAGAATTTTTGGAATACCCTCTGTGATACATCTAGCTTTATCCTCTATTAATTCATGGTACCCTATATAGAGTTCCTAGTATCGACGAGACCAACTTTACCCGAGTATCGATACTCTACATAGAGGATTAGTTTAGAGTGAGTTGTTGTAATCACCCCATAGCTATTGGCTGTGACCATCATCTGATCAATCGTATTCTCATGTACTTCTGGAGTATGTTCTCCAGGAATGAGTACTTTGTATCTATCTCTTCAGACCTAGGAGTTTGTTCTCCTTGTTACATGCTTAGTGGAATCTTCGATATGGATCTTAGTGATGGTTTCATGATAGTTGATCACATATGAGTATATCTAGATATTTCTTGTTATATTTTCTATAAACATTTACAGTATAGAGCTGATTGTTTCATTCATTTGTGTTATTTTCCTTTGTGGTATCCCCCTTGTTATTTTCCTTTGTGGTTTTGGGGTGTCCTACTAGGTATTTTTATACTCACCCTTTCACGGGCTTTGCCCGCACGTGTCGTGTCTTGTGCCGATGAGAGAGCCTTTGAAAGGATTCTTGGTGGACCAGGACCGGACAATGCTCATTGCGATCAGGCAGGCCGAGGTGTGTTCCTACAGCTATAGATTGTTGTCCCAGTAGCTTTATGTATAGGTTGGACTTTTTTGAAGACACTCTTTTGGGAGGCTTGTACTTTTTTCCCAGGGTTTTACATTACTGTACTTTTCTTTCCTGTCGTACTTTGTTGGTTGGGATTTTAGTGTATTCATGCATTTCCATTTTTAGTAGTTTTTTCTTTTTCATCTTTGTGGGCTTGGAGATTTGTGTGCATGTGTGTACATGTTTATAGGAAATGACTCACATGTTTGTAACATGCCTAATCGGTGCTAGTCACCAGCCCCTGGCCTATAGGAGGTAGTCATGGGGAGTTGTGGCTTGGTCCCCACTAGGATGGGTCATGTTAGAGTGGTATCATAGGTGGTTGGTTCTACCGTAGGACCAAGAGTCTGTTAGTTGTTTTGGGGAAAAAGTGTTATGTTTTTCGAGTTCATTTTTCAGGCCATGGACCCCAGTGTTGGTGTGGGCAGCCGACGTATCCATACACCAGGACTCTAATAACTTGAATTTTGAATCAGAACATGAGAACAGTCATTGCAGGGGAAAATAATGGTACATGAATTATATAGGAATGTGTTCTGATTTCTGTTTCCTTCTTGGGTCAGCTCTCCAGATATACTGACTGACTGCGATACATATGGTTTCATTACAGGATGCCTCTGCGATGCACACCCGCTAGGATCCAGCGTCTCAATCCCAAGGATGACCCCCTCAGTGTTGAAGCTTCGATACAGGGACAAGATCCCCCAGTTTTACCTTTGGATGGTGTGCCAGCTATCCCACCACATGTAGAGTAGTGTTTAGTGCCTGCTGTGCCAGTGGAGGAGGAGTGTAGGATGAGCACACTCCATGAGTTGTAGAGATAGATACCCCTCTGGTTTCAAGGTGAGCCTGACCCTCAGTAAGTAGAGGACTGGCTTGAGGTAGAGGCCAGAGACTTTTGATTGGTCAGGACACTAGCATACCAGATGGAGATCCTAGTAGTGATCCATCAGTAGGGCTCGACAGGGCGATGGTGGAGTTTGGTTATCTAGACTCATGATGAGGCCACTATTGCATGGTCAGAGTTAGAGCATCTCTTCATAGAGGATTTTTCACTGGTTACCCTGAGAGCAGTATATATATATATGATATTCTTCAGCTCCAGCAGGGAACCATGATGGTGGATGACTATTCATTTAGGTTTACCAATGTCTAACGGTACTCGATGGATATGGTCAGGGATCAGTACTTCAGAGCTCATACTTTTGAGAGGGGCTTGTCCAGAGATATTCGAGCTAGCATAATCCCTATGATAATTCCTACTTATGATGGGGTGCTCCAGCAGGCCTTAGTGGTTGAGAGCGTATTGGAAGAGCCGAGATAGCCATTAGTTGTCAGTATTGAGTGAGCTAGAGAAATGAGCTCAACAGCAGGGAGCTGATGTCAGGGACCCAGACATGAGAGAAGTTTTTAGAAAAGATACCAGGATAGAGGATCTGCAGTATATGGTTCACAGGGTGCATACAGCCAGCCTCAAGAAAGGCGATGCTACTCATGTGATGGCAGGGGACATCTCGCTCGAGATTATATGACCTACCATATTGCTGTCATCGGAGAAGTGGATGGACCACAGAGGCAGAGGAAACGTGAGGATCAGACATATCTGTGGGGCAGCGGATGCAATAGAGGATCTAGGAGAGCAGCTGAAGGTGTTCTGTGTTTTAATCCTTTACCATCCCCCCAGGATGTCCACCCCAAGATCAGGGAGCCGGTGGATAGAGGTTGGGACAGCTGTAGGCAGTAGAGACTTATAACCCAGGTACACCTGGAATGGTTAGATGTACAATCTGTGTCTTTTTTTACTTTGTTTGTCGTACAGATAGAAACAGGTACTAGTCATTTTTTCTAGCTTCTTATCTTGTTTGAGTCCTTGAGATTTCAGGTGATCTGTTGACTCAACCCTTACGCTTACAAATAATGACTGAAGAATCTTCAGAGATCACACACCTTTGCAGACAGTGTGAACTGACCCTTGGAGGTGAGAGTTTCAGTTAGAAACTCTTGGTGGTATAGTCGAGGCCTTACGATGTCATTATTTGAATGAATTGGCTATCCACAGTTCATGCCCAAATTGACTGTTTTAGGTGAAGGTTTCAGTGTCTCCGTAGTGATGGAACGCGGTTCTCCTTCGTCGGTGACAAGGAGACCCAGGAAGCACAGGATGGACTCGTTCATAGGAAGGTACAACGGATTTCACATCAGTTGTCTAGCCAAGACCTTGGCAAAACAGATGTTACAAGTTCCCGGTTTCCAGTAGTAGTGGCTGAGTATGAGGATGTCTTTCCTGAGGATGTCCCCTGACTACCTCTCCATCGGGAGATAGATTTTTGAAATGATTTGCAACCCAATAAATTACTGATATAATCATCCTCATATCGGATGTCTCCGACAGCAGGTCGTGAGCTAAGAGTATATCCGGAAGACATGTAGAGGAAGGTCGTCGTGAGACCAAATGATTCACCCTGGGTGGCCCCAGTGTTGTTTTCCAAAAATGCAAACAAGAGCTTAATGCTATGTGAGGATTACTGGAATTTGAATCAAGTGACCGTGAAGAATTGGTATCCACTACCAAGGACTGATGACCACTACGACCAGTTAAGAGGTGAATGATGGTTCTCGATGGTTGATATGCGATCAGTCTATCACCCGTTGGGAGTATGGTGTGAGGATATACAGAAGATGACTTTCAGATGTCGCTACGGTAACTATAATTACTTAATGATTCCCTTAGGGGTGACAAACACCCCAGCAATGTTTATGGGAGTCATGAACTAGATCTTTTATAATTATCTAGACCGGTTCGTGGTGGTCGTCATCGATGATAATCCTTGTTTAATCTGTTTCTGAGGATGAGAACACGAGGCACCTAAGGATGGCTCTGGACACACTCAGAGAGCACCAGTTTTATAGGAAACTAACAAAGTGTCAATTTTGGATACAATAGGTCCACTTTCTATGACACTTTATCTCAACAGATTGTGTAGTAGCAGACCCATCCAAGGTAGATTCAGTGTTAGCATGGGATCCACCCCTGAGCATAATGAAGGTGTAGAGTTTCCCTAGGTTGGAAGGCTACTATCAGAGATTCATTCTTGATTTCTTGGGGATTTCAGTACCCATGATTGCTTTGACCCGAAAGGGGATGCCTTTCATGTGAACCAATAGATGCCAGCAGGCTTTTCAGCAGTTGAGATAGAGTCTGAGGAGAGCCCCGATCTTGAGACTGCCAGAAGTGGGTGTCAAGTACATAGTGTTTTGCGACACATAAGAAAATGGTCTTGGTTGTGTCCGGATGTAGAGACAAGTAGTGATTGCTTATGGATCACTCCAGTTGAGGCTACCTGAGCAGAACTACATGACCCATGATCTTGAGTTTGTAACGGTAGTCATCACATTGAAGATGTGGTGGCACTACCAGATGGGAGAGCAGTTTACCGTCTACACTGATCACAAAAGTCTCAAATATATCTTTTCTCAGAAAGAACTGAATTTCAGAAAGAGGCATTGTCTTGAGTTCCTCTAGTATTACGACTTCAAGTTCATTTATACTCCTATGAAGGGGAACGTTTTGGTAGATCCCCTCAGCATGAAATATGGTTCGCAGTTACTAGATGAAGAAATGATGTAGTTAGCCTTTTTAAATTTATCCTTCATTAATAGAGATGAGGGAGTTTTTCTTTAATTGATGGTTGTTACACCTCCACTCTTATAGTGAGTTAGGGAAGCACTGCTTGAGGATGCTAGTAGTGAGACTCTAAATGCTCCGATATCTATTGGTGATGCTACTGATGGATATTCAAAATGTGTGTAAACTTTGTTCTTTTTAGAGGGCGTATAGTAGTACCAGTGATGTTGCAGGAGTAGGTTCTAAGGTAGTTCCATACATCTCCTTTAGCGATGCATCCTTGTGTGGAAAAGTTGTACCATTACCTTTGAAGTCAGTTCTGGTGTCCAGGAATGATGAAGAGTGTGGCAGTGTTGGTTTCTCAGTGCCTTACATGTCAGCATGTAATGGTTGAGAACCAGGTTCCAATAGGTTTGAATCATCCCCTTGAGGTGCCATAGTGGATGTGTGATGGGATATCCATAGACATCATGACTAGTTTACCACGTACGTCAAGGGTACACAATTCTATCTGGGTGATTGTTGACAGACTCAACAAGTTAGCCCACTTTCTATCCATATGGGAGTAGATTTCAGTAGAGAGCTTGTGATGCCTCTACGTGCCGGAGATAGTTCAGTATCATGGAGTTCCATCCACGATCATCTCATATCATGATGCTTGTTTCACATCCCGATTGTGGAAGGAATTGAATGATGCTTTTGGGACTCATTTACGCTTGATCATAGCGTTTCATCCTCAGACTTATGGTCAGATAGAGTGGACTATCTAGGTTTTGGAGGATATGAAACGAGCATGCATACATGACTTCAGTCATAGCTGGGAGGTTCAACTACCACTGGTAGAATTTTCTTATAAAAAAAGTTAACATTCCACTATTTGTATGGCACCACTCGAGGCTTTTTACAGGCAACCGTGAAGGTCACCACTTTGCTGGACTAATCCAGGAGAGTCAGCACTCATGGGCCCAGTGATGGTGCGAGCTACTACAGAGAAGATGTAGATCATCCAGGAGCAGATGAAGACTGCACATAGTTGGCTAAATTCTTATGTTGACAAGAGACAGAGGCCTTTGGAGTTTGAGGAGGGAGTACATGTGTTCTTTTGGGTGTCACCTCAATGGGGATTTAAGAGATTTGGCCGAGGGGGCAAGCTATCACTGAGGTTCAATGGCCCTTTTCAGGTTATGAGTGGAGTTGGTGAGGTGGCCTACTACTAGGCTCTACCTCCTAAGATTGACGGGGTATACCACGTCTATCATGTGACGCATCTTTTGATGTACGTGCATGATCCATCACATGATATCGACTGGGGTGAGATGGACATCGATGATGGAGTGACCTTTGATGAGTACCCAGTGGAGATCGAGGATCGGAAGGAGAAGATCATTCTTGGGAAAGCAATCCCCTTATTGCGTGTCTAGTGGCAGCACAAGAATCTCCAGGAGAGCACGTGGGAGTGAGAGGCTCAGATTCATGTGCAGAACCCACATCTTTTTGAGTAGCCTTTTTTTTGGATTTTCGGGGACGTAAAGCCCAAAGGTGGGAATGATGTAATGTCCCAGATTTTTTCCACATATTTTTTTAATATTATATGGGAATTATTTAGAGACCATGCTTTGAGACGGCATGCAGTTCCGAGGCCCGGTGATCCTAGAAAAAATGTTTGAATTTAATTAAATAATTAAATTACGTGTGCGTGGGGTTTTCTAGAAAATGTATAATAACACATAAATAAGTGCTCAGATCAGAAATATGAGGGCATTGTTGCATTCAGAGCTGCAATTTTAACATACATGAGGCCTAACATCGGACGACATAGTTCAGTGGTGAAAATATCTCTTATCCTTTTAGATAGATTTTTTCACATGAGTCCAGGGTTGCAGACCTCATAACCCTGATACCCATGGAGGCTCTGGAGGCTCTGGAGGAAACCCCCAATACGGCGACAACGTTCTTAACGAGTTTCGCCAATGACGACGACGCATTGACCGGATCTACTACAACAAACACCGCAGATCCAGGTAGGATGTCTGATTTTGGTTCCCTTTCCCTGTTCTTGATTCCTATAATGAACAGAAACTAATACATGAACATATTAGCATGTGGATCGATTGTATTTAAGGGATGAGATTTTTGCGGGGATTTTGGTGATTGGACTCTTGAAGTTATTTTGGTTTTGATCTAATGGCGATGAACCCGGATCGTCACGAGAAATGATCAAGGCTCATCCATCCTATTCCTTTTGCGATCAAATTCCTCGTTCTTCATGGAGACTCCTCATTCTTCCCTACACTTCCCGTTCATGGGGGAAATCTATCATTGGACGTTCATTTGTTGGCGCAATGATCCGAGATTGTAGATCAAACCCTGAAACGATGCTACTGAGGTGCGACTGTGGTGGTGATTGAAGATTCAGAGTGGATCGAGGGATATGGGTTGTTGGGTGTTTTATTGGGTGAATCAACGCTTATTTTCTGAGCTGATTGAAGGTCCTAAACACACGAATTTAGTGATTGGATGATGAAATGAAACATCATGTTTCATTTCACGACAAATGGATGAAACAAACATGATCTGAAAGATCAGCCGAGGCGTGAGGAGGAAGACGACGATTCTTGTATAAATCACAACTACATGGAGTATAGTATGGGCTACACGGCGTGTGTTCGTCGGGCACCACCTGGCATGTACTCTGAGAGTACACAAACATAGGTTGGGTACACGGCCAAGGACACGGTGTGTATACCCTTCCCTGGATATACCTGACCAAATACATGAGATAACTCGTGTACTGGTATGCGGGATAACTTGTGTACTGGTACACGAGCATGACGACATAGACAGAGACTGTGTACAGCCACATGAACAGCTTACATGGAGCAAACCCCAGGTACTTGTACATGGCGTGTAATCCAACCACACGTATTGTAGTTACTTTTATATGACAAATCCTAGAGACACGGGCCGTTTACACGGGTAGTACCCAGAATCATCGAACATGGCGTGTGATCTTTCTAAACGTTGGGTAGTCTAGTTTTACACACATAGACTGGAGACACATGCTGTTTAGACGGGCAGTACCC
Organism: Viscum album; assembly: GCA_963277665.1. Lineage (NCBI taxonomy): Eukaryota > Viridiplantae > Streptophyta > Magnoliopsida > Santalales > Viscaceae > Viscum > Viscum album. Next base: position 938,393,541 of record OY728143.1, on the reverse strand, counting down.
AGGGTTAAGGAACACATAGTGTAACCATACTACATGCCGTGTAACCTATTTTACTTGGCATGATCCTTTTGTATGTCATGACTTGGACTAGAATTCTTAGGGTTCATACCATTGGTATGTCTTCTGAAGGTTTCTTTTATCATTTTTTATTACAAGAGTATGATCCCTTCAGAATGAATTCCTAAATATAGTTGTTCGAATCCCCTTTGTGAGACATATATCCAGATCCTTTATTCATTCTGGAAACCCTAGGTAGAGTTGTTGGTATCTATTTGACCTACTTTACTCGGGCGCCGATCTTCTGCTTAGTGTATTAGTTTAGATTGAGTTTTTGGAATCACCCCATAGCTATTAGTCATGATCCTCATCTGAACATCATATTATCAAGTAATTGTGGAGTGTGTTCTCCTTGAATGAGTACTTCACATATCTATCTTCAAAACTAGGAGTGTGTTTTCCCTATTATGTGCATAGTGGAATCTTCGAGCTGGATCTTATTGGTGGTTTTGTTATAGTTGATTGCATGTGAGTATATCTGGATAATCTTGTTATATGTTATGTAAAAATATAATGTATAGAGATGACTGTATCATGCTACTGTGGTATTTTTCTTTTGTTGTGTGCCCCTATTTATATTCCTTAGTGGTTTCGGGGTGTCCTACTGGAAATTGTTATACACACCCCTACAAGGTCTTTGTCCGCACGTGTCGTGTCTTGTGCATACAGGCGATCCTTTGATAGGATTCTTGGTGGACTAGGATCGGATGGTGCTCAGTGAGAGCAGGTAGGTCGAGGTGTGTTCCTATAGCTACGGATTGCAGTCTTAGTAGCATTCATTATAGGATGGACTTTGTTGCAGACTCTTTTTGGTGGGCTTGTACTTTTGTCCCAAGGATTTACATTACTTTACATTACATTCCTGTCATACTCTTTTGGTTGAGATTTTTGTGTATGCATGCATTTCCATTTTTAGTAGATTTTACTTTTTCAGCTTTGTGGGATTAGAGATGTTTATGCCTGTGTACTGGATTATAGGAAATGCCTCCCATGTTAGTAACATGTCGACCCGGTGCTTGTCACCAGCCCCTGGCCTATTGGAGGCTTGCCTGGGGAGTTGTGGCTCCGTCCCCACTGGGACAGGTCATGACATGTATACTAGTTCTAGTTTTCCAACCAAGATTCTTGGGATTAACATTGTGATCATTTTGATTTCACATGAAATAGACAATTACCACATTCACATAAAAAAACAATGAAATATAATTGAATATGAAAAACAACCTTGTTCAAAAGAGCATAACTTCAAAATAACGAAACACATGGAAAAATGCAATTTCCATCAACAAAATAAAATTCAACTCCATACACAAAGGGAATCAAATAGTTAATATAGTTTGCATCCATTTCAAAATTCACACAATTACATTTATGGTGATCAATCGAGAATTTTACATGTAACACAACCAGTACCCTTTTTAAACCAATCCAATTTCATAAGTATTACCAATATAAAATCTATTTTAAAAAACATTTTTAACAACTTTAAAAATTCATGAAACACATTGGGAAAATAAAACATGTCATTACTCATGAAACCCAACCATTTTCTATTGATAAACAATCTATCACACATGAATACATTATTCCCCTTTAAAACATAATTCATAAAATTCATAAAATCCATAGCAACAATTTTATAATCCATGAAAGAATAACAAAATCACTTAAAAGTATAAAAAAGTAACCAAATATCCCAATCTTCTATGTTTCCTCAATCTGGTGACAAAGCACAATCAAAACACAAACAAAACCAATGAAGCCAACATCAAAACTAAAAAACCAATATTTCAACCAGAAACTCAAGATTGAGCACTTATTAAGTAAAAACCTAATTGGAATGAAGAACCCAAATATGGTATGAGTGAACCCCTAGAAGAAGGAATAAAATAAGATAAGGGAAACATAGATAATTATTCCTTTAGTTTCCCGCACCAGATACATACAAAAATTTGAGTTAAATTACATAATAATGGAGAAGAAATGTCTCATATTGTTGAACATATTCTATAGATAAGGTTATGGGATATTTGGGGAGAAAATTTGGGAAGGGTATAGTAATAAATTTACAATTTTATTGGCCTTGAAATGTGTCATGGGTGTCCAAACGATGAACGATCCATTGGTCCATCTAGTTTTATAATTAATGAGGTCACATGATTTCCTAATGAATGGTACATGGTCATGTTCCACACCACAAAACCTGGACTTTTCCACTATCCCAATGTGTGTAGTTTTCCTTGGCTTGAACATGGTATCTCCTAACTATGCACATTTCACATGCCACCAACTATAGTGTTAGTTAACTATATTTTTACCTAAATAATTTCAATGAAACATGTGTATTATTATGATCCCTACTATAAGAAATTTACTACCAAAAAAAGTATGAATGAGAATATTCACCAAAACATGAATGCATTCCACCCATGTAAAGTCATTCAAATTTATTAATAGAGAAAAAAATAGATTCTCTACCTCATCCAAAGATTAAAACTCCCATGTATCTTTACCATACATACAATGATTAGAATTTTATAGACCAATGGTATGGACATCCCATGAAAATATTTCATCAAAATGCTCCCAATATAAAATTCTTTCATTAGAAAAAATATATATTGTTCTAAATAAATATCCTGCTATATCAGCACATGGGATAAATCTGGATTATTATTTTTCATCTATGAGATAAGGACCATGTATTGAGTTGATATTGTCTATGATGGTATATCAGACCTATATTCCACATTATCAATCAACTCGATAATCTCAATAGGCCTGACATACCTATGTATTAGCTTTCATTGTGTATCAATATTTCATTGACCGAGGAATGGTTCAACTATTAAAAACACCTTTTCAGCTATAATAAAATCTGAATCATATTTCCTCTAATAATAAAATCACTTATTTTCCCTTGTGTTGTAAAAAAAATGTGTTGAATAGGTTGAATTAATCAAAAATTTCATGCACATGGATCATTCCCAACAATCAGGCCCCACCCACCCACCCAACACTATGGGAACAGAAAAAACTGACCAAAAAGAATCTCAAAGGGAGCCAATTGAATCAATAATTGTTAAATGTTATTATATGAAAACTCCAACACCCAAAATTGCTCTCACCCTAGACATTGAAATCATGATCACATTCCTAAATCATTTATTTTAAAAATTCATTCTCTAGATCTGTAATACCATCCATTTTAGGGTGGCAAGTTGTACTCAACTTGATCTACGACCCCATCAATTTTTGATGACCTTCCCAAAAACACAAGGATAAAATGGGGTCCCATTGAAAAATGATTAGCAATGGAACACTATGAATCCTCAATATAACTTGATCATACAACCATCCAATCTCATCAACATTAAAAGTATCTTTAATCCGAATGAGATGGGTTGATGTGTTTATACAATCAATCACTACCCAAATGTAATTCCATCCATGAGGTATATAAGGTAGGATAACAATAAAATACATGGTGATATTGTCCCACATATATGTAGGATTTGGAAGAGGATTATGGAAACCAATGGTCCTTGGGTTATATTCATTATAATGGTAACATATTTAAAATATTGATAGAAATTTAACTACATCCCTTCTGATACCTAGCCTCCAAAAAATTCAGCGAACATTATAAAACATCATGGTGGAACCAGGGTGAATGGACCACTGAACCTAGTGGATATTATGAATCAACACCATCTATGTTGAAAATAGAACCATTAAGTGACTTATATATGAAAATTCTCTGTAATGAGACAAAAACAAATCACAAGAAATTTCACCACCTTTTAAGAGCTACATAGAATTCATTAACAACAAATACCTCAAATTATTTCACGAAATAAACTCTATAAGGGAAGGTGTCAGCTAAAAACAGTCCATGAACACACCTCCAATGTTCTATTGCGTATAGAGATATAACAGGTATAAAAGGACCCTAAAATTACATTTGTCAATACACTCGTTGAATGATTGAACTACCAATTTCCATCCCAATAAGTATTCAAACTTATTTCCTTTCCATGGTATATATGATATTGAAATTAAACCCATAAAGGTACATAGCCCAGTGATGCTGCCTGAAATTCATGTTCCTATAGGAGAAAATAAATTAAAAGATCCTATGATTAAAATAAACTAAATGCTTCTCCCCAAAAATATATTGACACCATGTCTTTAATGAATGAATCAATTCACATTACTCTAGGTCAGGGGTTCAGTAATTCCTTTCATGTGGTCCAAGATGAAGTGAACCATATACCACCACATGGTAATCCTATATTCATCACACACCCAAGAAATATATAAAATTTATTATAGTATATGTTATATCCATTTCATGATTCAATTAATATCAAAATAAAGGTAGTGGTTAACAATGACTTTTCTCCTCAATGGATGATTAATGTTTTGGGTTCCATTAATACATTAACCATTTTCATGTAAGCAAATCATGGAAAAATTAAGATGATATATCAATTTAATGAACCACTTGTAATATCCTAGTATTCCTAAGATAACAGAGTCTCAAAAAAATTATTTGGTTATTACCATGACATCACATCATTGATTTTCTCATGGTCCGTAGAAACTCCTCTTTCCAATATCACATGACCCAAAAAATTCACTAATCTAATCTAGATGGAGCACATAGAAAACATCTCATATACAATATAATCCCAACGGGATACTTTCACAATACTCAAATTCTTATAATTCTCATCCACAGTCAATTAATAAAAAAGGATTTCATCCTCAAATACAAAAAACATACCATTAAAGATACTCATGGAATACCCCATTCATGAGTTCCAAAATGACAGTTGGAGTATTTTTCAATCCAAATGGAATGAATAAATAGTCTAAATTGTCATTCTTACTTCAGAAGGATATATTTCTAACATCTGCCTTCCTAATTCAAATGTGTTGACACCCGGAACACAAAATTATCTAAGAGAACAACCCATTACCCATAGAAGGATAAAAGAGTTGCTCAATATGGGGAAAAGGGTACTTGTTATTAATAATTAACTTGTCAAAATATTGTTTATAATAGAGAACTGGAGAAATACATCAGCCATTTTTGAAATAGAAATTTACTATCCAAATAAATAAACTCATGCGAAAGGGTCCTTTGGAATCCCAACTATTCAGATGTACCTTTAATACGCTCATCATGATGGTGTTCAAATGGTGTGAGGGAAGATAAATTGTTTGGGTTCTGATTATATATTAATGCTAAACTCCATATCTCACAACAAAGGATAAACACAAAATTCATCTAAAAATACCACTATGGAAACATCCACTAAACTATGTAATCCACCTCCTAAACTATTAACAACATCTTAAAATAGGAGTGGTGAGATCTAAAAAATGATATTTCACAATTATAGATTTGGTGACCCAACAAGTCATGGCCAAGGATCCCATTCACCTTGAAAAACCTAGGATCTCCCATCATGTTACACAGAAAATAGATTCCAACCATTTTAATCAATTTGTTCCAAAAAACTCACAATCTAATCCATCTCGAGAATCATATTGAAAAATAATATCTCAAAAATTAAGAAATCGCTTTCCATCTTAACCCATATGATGGGTGATGTACATTATGGACACCTAAAAACCTATTATCACATCATCTAATGTTTTGTTACTAATTCAATCAGATAAGTCATAATCTCTGTTGACATCATTAACACATATATGATATTGGTAGAAAAAACAGATCAATTACAAAAAAAATTGAAAATGATAATAAGTATGTAATAAGAATTGTAACTTGAATTTTTACAAGCCTTGAATTTGATTATGTTTGTTATTGATCCACGACATGAATATTACTCAACTATTCAAGATCCTAAGAGAACTCGTTGACCTATAGATCATCCCTGGACTGAATCTCCCTTGAAGTGGATCTGACCTTTTCAATATGATCTCTGAATTGAGTACATTCATTCTTTAATGGTTCTAACTAAGTTAACCTAACATTTTAATTCTACAGATGCTAACCACACATATATGTGAGTTCCCCCTTGAAATATCATTTCAATGTCCCAATGGATCCAAATAAATGGAATATTATTTGTGTATTTAAACATTCTGATCAAAAGTTCCATACATTTCCACAATGATGTCACCCCACATACCCAACATACAAAGACAAATATTATGATAATCAGTATGTATGCCCTTAACTAAAATATTCCCCAATCTCTTTTACTTCTCAATAAACTTGTTTTAATATTGGATTACTATGCATTGTACCATTACTATCATTGATCTCGATAAACTATTCTTTCTTCTATGATCAATATCTACCATCAAATCATAATCAACCACCTCGATATAAGTATTCAATATGAAAAAGAATATATGGGATCCGTTCTCTAGACTCATCCCTGTATCATATCTTTGATCCTTCATCTACTCATTATATCCTTCCTTGGGATTCATATAAAAAAAATTTCATTGTGGTTAGCATTTTCATCATGTTCTGGTCTCCAAGGTGAATATCTAGAGACTCATAGAACATGGTGAAGGCCATCATATGATGTAAATAATGATTTTTGAAAATGACCATGAAATCCTTCCAAACCATATGCTAATGATTCCTAGCATGATCCAATCAGTCCAACCAAATTGAACTGAGACCTTGCAATGTGAGAAAAACACACATTTCCATGAATTCCATAGGAGTGTCAAAAATATAAAACATCCTATAAATATTCTTAATAATATCCCAATATTTATAAGGATGAATGCTATCCCGAATGGGAAGATGCTGATTCATGAAAAAATCCTAATTTTTTCCTTAATAAAAAATCAATTAGATTATATAAACATAATAACACATTGGTTTTATGCCTATCCCAATGCATGAATGGACCTGACCATATCACCCAGTATTATCTAACCAACTACTGAGGGATAACTTCATCCAACCACTCCCCCCAAATTTACAAGATGCATGTTGCCGTAAATCATTCAACAATATCAATAGACCCATGTATAAAATCATTACCATCATGAGGAAAAAATTCTCATTATTTTTAGTAGAAACAATAATTCACAAACCTATTTGAAAATCTATAGAAAACTACATCGAAAATAATAACAAGAAAACCACTTCACCCTCATATGGTATCCATTCATAGTCTTTTTCATGTACATCTAACTTCGATGATTTGTAAAACAACTCACAAAAATGATTGGATACTCAAGACATATTATGATGTTTTTGGGAAAGACAAACTACTCTTTACATGATCCACATGACCAGAAATTTTAACTGTAGTCTGTCCATACACATCCAAAAATAGTGAAACCTATTTTGATAACATTTATTCATGAACCCAGAAAAGGCTCCATCTAACCTATCCCACAACCCATACTAAGACATGGACAGAGGGATTTATTAATACTCATGAGATGGATTATACTATTTTGGAATAACCAATTCGTATAGGGAATTATTTCACTCAATATAAAGTACTATAAAGGATTATCGGTAAAAAATCACACCCAACCTAATATCCAAAACCAAACCAAACTCTAAATTCTAATTTAAAAATTTATATTCTTACTAAAAAATCTATACTAACTTAATGGAAAATGATACAAAAAAATAAAAACACAATAATCTACAAAAAATATGGGGGATATCCCCACCAAGATACCACAACCACCACCTCCAATTAGTTGAACAATTGAAACAAGATCTAGCATCACCACCAAGGAACATATTGACATTACATCGATCATAGATAAAAAAAATTTCATTCCACCAAGGGTTTATTTGGTGTGTGATCCAAATAATAGTAGGATTCCATTCAAATAATTATTCCATTCTATAACATTAGATGACAAATAAATATGAAAATTTTAATAAGAAGTCGAAAAACATTATATGTAATTTAATTTTGGAAAACATTATTAAGGGAAACCATTATCAAAATTGTGTACCCTAAAATTAAAATATACACATGGTCCACCATATAATGATGGTTATCAACACACACAAAAATATCCCATCACAAGAGTGAAACACATGAAATACCTATAGGTACTATCAGTAGTGGGACACTAGTATCTTTTTACCTCACTGATAATTTCATCCAACCAAAAACCAATGACATCCTTGTGCATGAAAAACAAGATGGGACACATATCAATGGCTAGTGGTATCCATATATAAGAAATATAATAAGAAATTAATGTTCCTAGGACACTAAAGGGAACACATAATAATATATAGTGGTCTCCGATCAAATAACATTTTTAGTTGGTGTTGTAGTTCTATTCTAGATAACAGAATTAGGCATCAGTCTGATCGAATCAAATAGAATACTAGTTATAATTCTCCCACCATGGTACCTGATATTTCCATTGGGCTAAAATTATATTCCCATGTCACATCAATCCCCACTATCACATAGACAAACCATTAAATAAAAACTTATATGAAAAACCACAACCTTTCAATAAAATTCTTTCAAAGCCTAATCTCACATGAAAAAATCTATTTTCAAAAGTCATAATCACATTCAAATCCATATGTACACCAAAAAAATTTGGTAACACATTTGACAAAATTTCTAAATTTCATAACAAATTATTGAAGGTTAAAAAAAGGAGTTATCATGAAACACAACTAACTACCTATTTAAAACACTCAGTTTTCATTACAAAAACAATATCAAATCTACATTGAAACATGATTCGACCAAATTTTACAATAAATAAAAATAATTTAGGAAATAAAAAAACAATCCCGACATGAAACCCAAAAAATTTTATTTGAGAAATTCTCTATTACACATTTACATATTCATCCCATTGGAAGACCTTTTCACACGTATTTAACTATCCATATAACATATTTAATAAACCCTGAATGCATAAAAAATTATCTAATAATGTAAAATCATTATTCCACTTATGTTATTATTTGAAACATCTATAGTTTAGTGAAACCCAACTACCACCCCTAAAAAGAACCCTATAATGGTTTGATTGAACCAAATACATCATGACTTTACCCAAAAAATCCTGATCAAAACCATATTATGTTAAACAACCCACAAGAATATATTATCATAATGAGGGAGGGAGAGGAACCCTAGAAAATTTAAAAAAATATAATATAGTCTAATTTGATGTTTCATTGATGTTTCCAGACCAAATCAACATAAAAGTTAGAGTTCAAGGGGTCCAAGAAGGCGAAGAAAGGGATCATAGGGCTGAGATCCCATTTGGATCATATTATGAGAGATTTGGTGTTTTAATCATGGAAGGGTATAATAGTAAATTCACACATTTAATGCCCTGGACATGTTTCATGTTTATCCTGTATAGTTTTCCAAACAGTGTAGGAATTGAGAATCATACTATATTTAAGAGGACTGAGGTTGTCTAGTTTCCTGGGTATGGGTACATGGCTATATGGAATGTAGTGTGGATTGGATAGTGCCACATTACCTAGGCGCCCAATTTTTTCTGGATGGTGTATGGTTTCACATGACCATTTGAAAACCTTTCACAACATGCTATTAAGTCCAAACATTCCATTTTTTCTCCCAAAAAATATCGGGGAATCCAATAGAAGTGTATGAGACATCAAAATTAACTAAATATAAAATAATGGATGTGCCATGATTCAATTCATACATGACTTGAGGGTGTTCTTATCCCCACTGGTCGTAAACTCATGTTTGGGGGAAAAAGAGATTATTTTTAGTGGACACCCAAAAAGAATAAATTTTCAAGTCCAAGAATCGAATAAGAAAATATAAATAGTTAGTCATCAAAACATTCATCATGATTAATTAATGACAAGTAGAATGATACAATTCTATAATAGTATGTCAACTAAATACAACACACCACATCCAATACTTCATCAAAATATCTTCATTTTAATATTCTATCAGACACTCTAGTAATACCCAAAAACAACTCAGGTACCATTAATTAAGAGCATACACCACCTAAGAGCGATGATATAAAAGTTAATAGACATCATATTAGAGTCTCTAAAAATGTGTAAATGTAAATAATGGGTTTTATTTATAGTGTTCATGATTTATTTGACCAAATTATTTCATCAAGAAACTATATCAATTAAACCAATGATGCACAATTTTATTTAAAAATGGAATAGTATTATTTCTCCAGCTCATATATAACATGATCTACATAAATATCGTTAGTTAGTGTAATTCAAGAACAAAAGAAGATTTCCATAAAAACATTCATGAATATGAATGTCAATCAAAATATATATGACTAAATAATTCCATAACATTGGAACACTATAATTATTTCAATTATCAATTATAAATCATAGAACCCTAGTTATGAGACAAGATGATTGGTTATTAAAGGGATTCTATCACATATCAGGGAAGTGAATCTATGGGTATTAAAAAATTCTTAGGTCCTTATACTAGGGGGATATTATAAGATTTCAGTATATACACATCATTTCCACATGAAGATTCATTAGTGTTGACATCACCAATACACTTCTAGGTGGAGCTAATTTATTCATAACATTTATTACTTAAACCAAAATAAAAATGTTCTAATATGATTTAAATAACGAAATTACATATGGTGTAATCATTCATTTCAATTAATAATAATTAATTTCCAAAAAATAAATAATTTCAATAAAATGAAATTTAATTTTCCAAATAAAAATTATCAATTTAAAAAATATAATGTAATATTTTTTATCATAATATCTCATGTAATTCAAAACAACTAACTTCATTTCAATTTAATAAATCCTTTCATTCCCTAATTTCTTATGTATTTTAATAAATGTATTTTATCAATTATTTCTTTTCAAAATATGATATTTTCTATAAGTCTATACTTTGTTTGAATCTATATATACAAATGATTCAATTCAAACATATAAAATTTCGTTTTAATATTTTTTTTTATCAAGGGACATTATTCATGAATCAAAAATTAATATGATATCATATTTAAAAATAATAAATTCCTTATGGGTTCAAATTATATATTTTTTCATTATAAAAATTTCTACATCATTCCTAATAACAATGATAAAACTTGTCATGATTCCAAAAAAATGAGACAATTTATTTCAAAAACAAGGGAAATCATATTACCGTTAGTCATCATCTAGTTATTTATAACTAAAAAATAAATGTTGTTAAAATACTATCAAGATTTTATTGATAAAAATAATAATAAATCATGACCTAAATGATATTATACTTAACAAAATAGATCTTCCTCAAAAATATATCATTGATCATTACAGAATCGTGTCTTCTATTTATGAGTTCTTCTCCACATGGAGATAGAGGTTCACAGGATGAATTAAATTTTACTGAGGTGATTTTAAACTATAGAAGTTATTAATGTAAAATAAAATTCTATACATCCATATTATTTCTCAGGTCTATTGGCATAATTATCCAACAATTGGGTTTCACTAAATAGATTGTGTATCATGGAATAATTCCCTGAATATTTTATGTCTGACTAGTTGAATGTTGGGATTCTTTTAGACAATTACATATGTTAGCATCCCTCTGGATAGGTGGTGTCCCACATGATAAATTTGAATTCACATTTACAACTATTACATAAATTAGACAATACCCACTACCGAAATAAACCTCTCATCCTTCTCTTAAACTCTATAAAAATGATAAAAAAACAAACCAGAGTACAATAAATTCTCTAACAAGATGTAATCAATGAAGAATCATTTATATAATATGATTTTTAAGAAAATAATAATGAAACCCCAAAAAAAATAATGTCCATAACTGTACTCTATTGTCAGTATGTCAAAATTTTCACCACTATAAAATCATTCTTCCTAAAAATACTAACCAGAATACACCACAAGAATTAGGTGGGGACACATATTTTTCCAAAAACACTATATTCCCCACATATAATTAGAATAATAACAATTCAAACATCTCACCAAAAACAAGGGTACAGTAATTTCATTGAAAACCTAAATATTAGAATTGATAAACCCAACCATAACTCATTCATAGATATATGTTAATCCAAAAAAGGACCTTTTGAATCAAAACATTCTTCAACTATGAAAGATAACACTTGAGATATGAAAATCGTGGATTATTAAATATTAATACCATATTTTGTGGATTTTCCATGTGTTATATTCCTTTATGATCCTCGAAACTATTTTAAGCAATCCCTTGTAGCTAGTTTCCAATTTCCCAAATCATTAAACCTATTAATGACTGAAGAAAATTGATGCACAAAAAAACACATTCATTGAATAGTATCCCTAAATGGTGGAAAATAATTAGAATACATTTAATCACAATATACCATTCCCATTTTATGATTTACAATACAATAATTATTATTCTCTCTTTGACCAAACATAATCAAACCAAGGAAAAATCACAAATATCTATCTAATAATGTTAATATTTTCATGGATTCACTAAAATCCCTAAATAAATCTATATATATGGATGAACCATTTGATGTTTAAGAAAAATTATACCATACACATATAGAAATCCCAACCTCATCCAAATTAAAAAATACGTTCTCAAGGAATTTAATTAAGAGTCTTTATATTCCATTCACATAGAACATTTTTATGATGATGAGAAAACATGATCAACTTTGCGAAGGATCCCATTTCCTAATGAAGACCTCCCTAAATCATTTATGTGATATATGGATTGTTATGTGATATTATAGAAGATAAAACTCCATTGAATATGAAAATATCATGCACAAATATATTTCCTAAGGAATAAATATTGGTGGATCATGAATAGGAATAAAATAATATGATTTATTTATTAATTTAGTTAATAGAGAAATAATATTAATTATTTAAAGTGTGTTTAAAATAACAAAAACCAACTCCATTTATATTTCATCATACTTCAATGTTTGCAAATAAATCATTTAAGGAAAATCTAAAGTATTCTAATAATGAACATTTATATCCTGAAATTGTTTATAATAAGAAATATAATCCACTATGTTTCATTTAATATGAACCCCTTAGAGTTAATACCCCATGTCCTGAAAAATTTTCCACTTTCAAGGGAGTCCTGACCTCTAGGAGTGATGGAGGTCACCCATCACGACGTTCCTCGTGCGTAAAAAATAACATAATGGTCCCAAACGAAAGAGGAACCCTCATAATATTGATATAATTCAATTAATATCACCCCACCATGTAAGGATTCCTAGATCTCAAGAAACTCATCAAAAGAAATGATGTTCATGGAAAATATCCTTGTGAATAGGGAATTTCAACATAAAACCTGAAAAAAATACCCTCTTTATAATCCTATTAAAAAAATACATATAATAGAAAATAGATCCATCAAAATCCATTCCAAATTAAATTATTTCTTCAAATGGTATTCAAGTTTCATACATATTGATAAATAATAAAAATTTCTATTCATGGTCGTATTAAATTAAAATATCCAAAGTCTATATGTACTCATCCCATCACCTATGAAGAAGAAATATATGGTTTTATGGGAAGATAAAACTCAACATTTTATAATTGGAGTAAGTGGTAACCCATTATATTTGTCTATAATTTATAAAAATAATGTAACATTTATTCCATTCTATGAGTTCCATGTAATGATTTTGATAGTTCATCTTATGAGGGTAATTTTTATAGCAACTATAATCATCCATGTGAACACCATGTATAAGAGGACAACCCAAAAAACCTAATGAATTATAAAAGTCTGGATATCCCATCACAATATCTAGATGATTAAATATTATATATCAAATAAAAGGAGTCATCAACATATAAAAGTATTTCAAACAACATGGATCACTTGTAAACACTACTAATTTTATAGTGAGAGTAGTCAACGAAGTGGAAACCATTGTGAAATCCTTCACAATCCAATGGTAATACCGTACCAAAAACAAATATTCCTGATTATGATGGTGTTCTGTTGTTCCACTAGTGTAATATCAATTTTTAACTTTTCATAATGGTAATAATTTACTTATCAAAAACAATTTTCCTTATGAATAGTTAGTCCTGGTTCATTAAATATATGTTAGATAACATGACATAATGTTTGTTATTTCTTAATATATCTATATCTTCTCCAAAATGAAACAAATTTACTTCAAATATTTTTGAGTAAAACTTGATTAATTACCAAAATAATATAACAAATTAATTGATGCACTAGTGTAAAATTAAATCCATTAAAGAAATAAAAATCCCTATAGAATTGGACAAACTATGAAAAAATAATAGGTTATTCATATGGGATATTCCTACTCATAAATGACGTATTAAAAATTATTGAGTCATTGATCCAAATATTTGGATAAAAATTCCATTTTTTTGATATTTGGGCACTGCATTTCGTATTTTAACTAGTAAAATAAATCACAAATAAATTTAATCCTTTAAATTTTCATAACTGTAACTCGATTGACTTATTTATAATTATGATAATGTTGAAGGCAATTATCACTATTCATAAGTTTATTCACTAGTTATACCAATGTGTTTACACTATTTTTAAATAATCACTCAAAAATCCAACTGATTATATGAATTTTATAATATATTTGGTTCCAAATGTTATTTGGGAAGGGAAATAGTTTGTGTTCATGGTACATTGTTGACAGAAAACACAACCTCCCTAACTAGTGAGAAACAAGAAAAGAATGACTCGAAAACAACAACAATAAAATCTATTACTATATGAAGATCATCACATATTTATTCATATTTTAATTTAATTGAATACCTAGTTATCATCATACCAAACTCTATAATGGTATTAATGGAAAGAGTAGATCTCAGGGATCATTATCTGTGAATGAAACAACAGTAAAAACTAAGAGAATTAATAGACAACTACTGACGATAATAGTAGATAAAAGCATTATGAATGATCATCAAATCCATTCTACTAATCAAATAAATATTATTCATATTGATAACACATAGTTTCCATGAAAATATTTTTTCTAATAAATAAATTCTTTTATAGTGGATTCATATACATCACTTTTATTTTTCCATAGATGTATTGTAATATCTAATTAATAATGAATGTGTTATATGGGAATGTTCAAGAATTTAACAACATGAGTACATGTGAATGTATGTGTGGAAAAATATCAAATATTGTTATTACTAATGATATAGAAATGGTAATGGTACCTCTCACTTTCACATGGTCAAAATATGATCCATCAAGAGATACATTCATTTTGTGATGAATATTAATCACAAATGTCCATGGATGAAACCCCATCATTCATCAATAATATAACTGTTCCATAAGTGTTCATGGTAATATAAACCCAAAAAAAATTATGGTTTGGTAAATTCATGAGGATACACATAAATGTTAATTGAGAATCCAATAAATCTTCATATCGTTAGTTCCTCCATGAAAAAATTATTTGAGTAAAAAAATTACAACATAAAAAAAATACTAGTGGCCCATTACAAGTTAGTATATAATTTTAGAATATGTGGTATAATGAGAAAAAAATACTATTATTTCCATATTTAGACTCATAATGCATCATCTTCTAACGAGACAGAACACTAATGATGCCACATGGAGTTGGAAGAGATCTCATCTATCTTATTACACTAGCCATGTCATGATACACCATTATTTATCAATCAAAAACAAAACCATGTGTTATGAGATTCAACATGAGGAACTATGATAAAATATCCACTCAATTGACCATCTCAAACCAATATTATTTTAGTTTCTCAACCAGTACAACATTAAGTGGAAAATTAAAACATTAATCAAAATTATTGGCATACTCTGTCATCATCTAATCACATAAAATAAGGATAATTCACTCTATTATAATATATAACACATTTTATTTTTGATATAATTCATATTTTAAAATATATATATATATATATATATATATATATTTTCCTTTCTATTCCCACATTCTTCTCTATTATAATAATGGAATCACACCATATTCACAATGGTCCATCATGTTAGATGATGCCACAATTTAGCTAAAATGATTATACAATATCAATGAAATAAAAAATTATTTCATTCTTATCCATCCAATAAAATGGGTCCATTAGATTATTGGAATAATATAATGAAGTTGGATTCCATTCTAGGATATCTACTATCACACCGCCTAGGTACAACATCAGAGTCTGAGACATGCACATGTGAAATTATATGAGGAGAGAATAGACAACCCACACTCCAACCACCAAAAAAAGGAAAACTATATGGTTTATGTGATGTTTTTAATTATTATATATATCCTCAGTTATGTTCAAATGTCTTTTTGGATCAATTTTACTAAATAATTGAAAATATATTAATTAATTTTTTTATATATAAGATATTATACAATATTACATTCATAATACCACTAGGAAAAACTAATATCTAATTAATGATTTATAAGTATTATATATGTAGATAAAAATTCTAATGAAAATATTTCGTAATATGCCATTTAGATTGATGGAAAATTTTGAAAAGTTATTGATTATTACTATCATGTAACCTGAAACATAATTCATGTAAAATTTTTCTCTTACCAACAAATAAAACTCCATATTCATAACAAAAACATTAAAATACACAATAATTCATTGATAATGATCTTCTTGATATGACCATGATAACCCACTAGAACAATACCCAAATAATTTATGACGTCGAATGAATGGAATTACCAATCCATATTAGAAGGAAACAAGTATGTAGGTAAGGAAAAAATAAAAGGCAATTGATTTCCCAGATAAATTAATCTTTATTACCTATTAGTGGATGAAGAACAAGAACTATTATTTATTCCACTATTATTAAATGATAAAATTACCATAGGTAGATATAATTAATGTCCCAAAGGTTATGCCAACCAATAACTAGACTAAAATACTATGTAATCATCGAAATATCTGCTTGTAAAATATAGGTCACATGTTCTACTGATCATCACAAACTACCAATGTCTCTCTAAGCAATAACCTCCTCAACCATCGAGTTATTACTACTTTTTTACCAGATGTATAACTATAAAACTATCAAATACTTAAATTCATTGGATTTTTGTGAGTTGTAATAGGCTAGTAGAATTCTAAAAAATTATTTCATTGGAAAGAAACATCATATAACCTTAAAAAATAAATTAAAATAAAACCAGGAAATGTATCATTTTCGTATTTCATTTAAAATATATTTTTAATAACATTAAAAAATTAGAGTAAAATATGTTCAATATTATATTATCACCAAAACAAAAAATTATTAGAATCCATATTAAAATAGTTAGGAGTAAATATTTCATAATATTTTTATGTAAATATCATTTCAATTATAAATTACTATTCATATCACATTGTTTTATAAACTAATGGATATGTTTATATAGGGATTCACACAATTCTTAAAGATGTAAAACTCTATATTGTTTACATTACTTGGTTAGAGAAAAATGGGTAATATTATAAATTTATAATGATTAAAAACACATTCTTGAAGTATTTTAAAAATAATTTTAGTAAAAAATACATTTCTAAAAACATACACAACATTTCAAACATATGTTCTATCAAAATAACAACACTATCTCGCATTTTCTTTAATTACAATAATTACAAAAATGGCATATTATTCCTTCCAATAATAATGAACTCATTTAAAATAAAAAATAAATTAATTATCCCCATGTACATGATTCAAAATCATAACCTCACATATAAAAAACATATATCAAAAGGGTTTTCATAAATAATCATATCAATTATAACAACTCACGTCATTTTAATTTTAGAAGTAACTCTATTTCATAATTTACTATTGGACATAATCAATGTATATAAAAAATGATTTTAATTATGTAAATCAATTTTATAGAAATCAATACTTTTTCCAAATGCATACCTAAATGGTTCAATACTAAAATTGCAAAAAAATTTAGAAATTCTTATGGAAGTGACTCAAATGAGGTATCAAAAACATAATTATAATTCCAATTAAAAAATTTATTAAGGGTTTAAATAATAATTTTTTCCTTATGGAAACATATTCCCCAATGAAAATATCATCATTTACCTAATATAAGATTAACCTATAGATATTTAATGGATAAAACAAAAAAGGATGAATCTTCTAATAAAAAAACATCGAGCCATAATATAGATTAATCAATAAATAGAAATACTATAACAGATGGATATTTGGATGTTGGACTAAAATAAAAATAATATTTCTTATTTAAACTAAAATTACCATAAGTGGACTGAAATAATAAATAAATATTTGATCAAAGATGAATCAGGGTTCAGGGATCCAAATTAATCATTAGAGCTACTCAGTGGTGTTTAATGTAGAAGTGAATTTGAGGGAGGTATCATAAAATTAAAGAAGTGATTAAATGATGATAAATTACATTAATAATTTTTTATTTTCCATTTTTCAATGTCGATTTATGGTAGGGAACTATTATTGAGACAGTAGGGACTGAAAAAATTCACATCATTCTAGAGGTCCCATTAGCATGTCAGTGGGATTCTACTTTCTATCTGGTGAAATTTCATAATCAACCCCCTATAATAACACCACTTTGGATGGTTTATGATATTTAATGGAGATATAGTGTGGTTACTATATAAATATAAACTCATGTAACAATATCTATCTTGATATAAATTTTTTTTTCATCTTTTAGCCTCCATAATAAGGATCACACACAAACACCCTCTTTACTTATCAAAAGGCTCCAAAAAGTAGAAACCGACTATGAATCAATTGGAAAATAAGATATCCATGAAGTGAACACTGTTGAACCAAAATATAAAAGAGTTCATACATTAAATATATATTTACAATGTAAGTTTTTATATGTTATCCATTTATATTACCATGAAATATTTTTTACATTTCCACTCTCATTACATATAAAAAATTATTATCACAAAACTATTAATAAAATCATAAAAAACACATTTTATTAAAGAATATATTCTTTTTTTCGATCCCATATAATACACTTTCAATCTATTGATATTCTAGTCATAATATATAAATAATCAATTTTTTTATCTCTTATGAAAAAGGAAAATTTCATTCATCTGTGTGGGTGAACAACTGCCTAAACAATGATTCAGGTTTCATTTCACTTAACATCCTCCAATGAATTGTGAAAATATGATATTTTCTATATATTTTTGATATTAATAACATGTTTTAGTTTCTATATATAATAATAATCGGTGAAATATTCTACCATTTTTAGGAAGTGTGTCTATAATCAATGCATACATAGAAACTAGAACCTCTAAAGAACAATTGACTTTAGATTTCCTTTTCATCATATCCTGGAATTGAAGATAATGTGAATGAGTTTAATTTAAAAACATTATTTTTATTGTATCATTAATTTTATTTTTATAAAAAATTAATGAAATAATTATTCATATATTCAATAAATCATCATTGTTAATGCCATGGTTTTAAAGAAATAAGAATAATTAGGAAATATTTTATTCAACTTGTGTAATATATTCGTATCAATTAAATTTTATTCTATTAATTTTATAATTATGAAATATTATTTCATTATATAGTAAATGTTATTAATATGGTTCTTTTATAATGTTATTACAAAAAATCACATCATAATAATCCATTAATCATAGATTTTTCTTGTTTGGGTCATTTTTCCCTTCCATGAACACTACTTTGATATCATATCATTGATGAATGTGAGAATATAATCAGAAATGTAATTATATATTATTAATTATTTATTTATTTAGTATATTTACATGCAATGGATATGTTTATATGGAACTATATGACAAATAAATCACACTTCATTGGTTAAAAATCACATAAATCTGATTATTATCAATTTTATCATCCTGAAATAAAATTAAATTACTAATGATAAGAAATATTAAATTCTTAAATAATTATAAAACATAAATAATATTAATGTCAATTAGTTTGTAATGATGAAATTTTAAAGAAATTATTTTTCTAAATTACTCCAATGATACTAGTATAATCAATTAATTTTGTATTGTGATGATATTAGAAATAGGTATAAATAAAAAATATATATCTAAGAAATGATTATCAATAGATTATATATCTAGAAATAGTTATTAATAACATTCTTGGTTATGTAATTATAAACAGAATAAATTTATTCTGGATGTCAGGTTCACGCGAAGAATTAATAATGATCAATGTAAGAGTTGTAATATCAAAATTCATCTATTTGAGAGAATTAATTTTATTAGGAACCTATTTTCATTTATGACGGTTATATAAAACCTATTTATATATCACATCATGAAATAATTTTTTTCAAGGTAATTTTTGTACATTTTATTAATATGTATTTCAATATGGTTTTATTTAAACACTCCTTAAGATTTATTATACTTTCTTGACTCAAATATATTTATCAGGTCATAATAAATCCATCAATATTTTTATATTTTTATATTGAATTATTCAACCAAACAATGAATTTTTTTATTTTTCCTCTTCCATTAATGGGGGATTCAAGTCTAGAAGACAATACTTTTCTACTTTTTATGTTTTATTACATTTAAATTGTAATTTTGTTAACCTTTTGTATTATCTCCATAATGGGATTATTCTTTAATATCCTTCTATTTACATTCCATTAATATTATTATCCATATATTAAAAAAAAATATACTTATCTATTAATATGGTTATTACACTTTTCTAATTTTAAATAAGGGTATTCACTATCATTTTTAGAATGTGCGATTAACATAATGGAATTATAAAATATTTAAAAAGTTTTATCTTTTCTATTTTATAATATCATTCCCAAGGGGAATACATGTTTTCATATGAATTATTTATTTGAAATGTTTTTATATAGGGATATCGTAATATATAATATTTTTAGAATTTCAATCATAATAATAATTTTTTTAGATTGGCACTTTAAAATCATGTAATTAAATATGTTATTAGAGAATGATTCTTTAGAAAATTAGTCTCTTTATTTAAAATATGTTTTATTGGATTCATCTATAATGATGTAACGGCTAAAAATTTACCGTATATATTATATTTATAAATATTATTTTTGGGTGTTAATATTTTTAGTATTCAATGATAATTATATTATCAAATAACATTTTATGTAGTTTTGAATCCCATTTTATTATTATTGGTTAATTCTGATATGCATAGAGTATAGGTATTAAGTGGAATCTAATTGAAAGGGTAATTATTAGTGGGGTCTTATATATCCCTCCAATGAATTGGTTTGGGTTCTTATATGCCCTCATATAATAATTTTTTTGATGTGTACATTTGCGGTATAATTATGCTCAAATGTTATTTTCTAGTCAATATTTTTTGTTTAAATATTTTCAAAATTTAGTTCTTGGGTATAATGAATGATTAAATTTTCTCAATAGGGTTTATGTGGGTTTTATTATCAATATTATACAGTTTCAATGTTTTGAATGAATTTATATGTGGTTTATTAATGATCTAAAAATGGTCAGTGGGGAAATTCATTTTTATTCTATGTTAAAAAAGAACTATTTTCATTTAGTTATCATTATGTCAAACACTTTTTCATATTAATATTCCAATGATATCATATTATAGATTATGTTTATTAACTAAAAATTAAAAACAATTTTGGGTCACATGATATTTGATTCCTATACTTATTCAATGACTCATGATTAATGTTATATGATATATTTGGCATTGATTTCAAATTATTGATTATTAAAAGAATATTCCCATATCATTAAAAATCTTGAACAATGATTGTAATAATATATGTTTAACCTTAACGTGATTCTGAGATCATCCATTTTTTATGGTTTTATTTCCCATGATATGATGCTTAGTTTGAAGTATAATATTTCTATAAAGGGACAAGGTGGAACAATTATTGAAAAATTATAAAAATTATTCTTTCATAAATAACTCTTGTAGTTTATCTTAAAAAAATAGAAAACCTTCAGTTCTATAGATTTTGAGACTATTTGTGAGATGTATTAGCATATCCATGAAATCAATGTATTAATTTTGAATATTTTTATTGTGAATTCATAGTATGTATCATAGGATGGTTTTCTATTTCATTGGATTTATTTATTTATTTTAGATATAGTAAAATCGGAAAATAGTAAATACCAAAGGGCTAAGTATAATGAATATGTTAATGAATATGATAAGATCCTAAATTTCTTATAATATAAATTTCCTTTCAATTTTATGGAAATATACCCTTATATAGATACTTGAAATTTATTTTTGTTGTTTAGAATATGAAACAACTTTAAATAATCCCAAAATGGTTAGTCGAGGATTGAAAAAACCATAAGTCTGATTCATGAGGAGTGGGCCTAAAACTCCAAACATGGTTATAGTCTCATGCATGATATTTTATGGGTTAATTATATTCTATTTTGGAAAGAACGTGAAGGATTTACAACATAGTTTTATATAAGGATCGTTTGAGACATATAAGATACACAAACATAGTGTGTCCAATGTCAAAATATGACAGATTACGAAGATGTAAAAGAAGAACATGCCAATATAATATACTAAAAAATAATGAAGTTTTATTGTTGATTTTTATTTTTGTATATAAAAATCCCATTATTTTGTTAAAGTTTCATCACTCATTTAAACTATTTCATTATTTCAATTTAGGATGGAGGAAAAGGAACCATGGGTTCAAGGGACAACGTGATGATTAAATTATCAAAAAATTCATCATAATGTGAGATGGAGTGAGTAAGACTTATGATTATACGAAAACAACTATCAAGAAATTTTATTACGATAATTTATATGGTATAAATACCATAAGTATCAATTAATAGAAGGAATGAATTTTATATATTTTTATGAGAATGTGACGATGAGATAATGTTATATAAATTACAATAGTATTAAAAAATTAGAAAATGGAATCCTAAGAGAATGTATCAATGTATTTGTATGTTGTATTGTCTAAAAAAAGGAATAAATTAACTAAAAATATATTGTTGTTAAATGTGGATTTTATATAACCTAATTGAGAAGCGTAATGCTTCTTACAAGGGTCTATTATTAGTTCGATGGTTTTGAAGTGAGGTGTTATAACCCCATGATAAAAGTTAAATAATCAAAGAGATTAAAGGGAATAACAACTCCAAAAACGTCATAAATCACCATATAAAGAAAAATATATGAAATTACAACCATTAATGTGTGAAATAATAAAAAGAATTTAGGTATACTTATTCATAAATTAATATTTTTGGATCTCAAACATGTTATCAATTACTATTACTTATTAAAATAAATTCAAATTCTTATATCAATAATTTATCCATGGAATATAAACATTGACCCTATTTTGTAAGATTATGATTAAAAAATTTATGATTATCAATATTATATATAAATTTATTATGAATTAAGATATATATTTTATCAATCTATATACATTGTTTTCATTTTTTATGAATAAGGAAATAAAATTTCAAAATAAAAAATTATATCCTATAAATGAATACATTCCTATGAAATGTTTTGGAAAATTAAATGTACACTATATGTCATGACAGAAAATCATGGGATATGATTATCCATAATGGTTAGGAAAAAACACTACGTGGTGATGATCCTATTATGAAATAAATGTTGAGTTTCCATGAATTACCTAATTTACCAAGGTAGAAAGTGTTTAAAAATCTATCCCAGAGTTTTGAATACCTTTATGTAATTAAGAAATATTGTTATTTTTCATGTGATTATTTTAATATTACAAAACATACTTATTTAGGGGTAAATTTAACAACATTTTTTTAAGTGTAAATTTTCTACAAATCAATAGATAATTTAAAGCCTACTCTACATGTAAACCTAAACTGAAAAAAATTGGGATATTTTTAGACCATTAAAAACATGGGAATTAAATTAATATATATGAATATAATTTACTAAAATATGAAAAATAATGTTATTTATATTTATATAAAGGAAATATTACAAAAATATAATTACATCATTATCAGGTTTAAAAATAAATCCTTTTAGCTATTTTTCTCATTATCAAATTAAAATTATTATAATATATAATTGTTTATAATTTTAACATTTATTTAATAATTGAAAATAGATTAAAATTATAAAAAAATTTAAAATTATAATATCTATTATGTAAATAATTTATTTTTATATAAATACCCCCTTAATCTATGATTCATAATTTTTTGAAGATATGTTTGTAAATTGTAGAAATATAAAATTACAAAATAATCATAATTTGTTTACTCACACTTACCATATTATCATGGTATAATGTTTTTTGATTTTTGATAATGATTTAATTTACATATAATAATGTAACATTCTAATACATTAAAGTTTACACAATTATTATAATAAATTTATGCGAAAGAAATTTATCAAACATTTTCTAATGATATAATATTAATTTTATAAAAGAATAATTTTATTTTAAAATATTTAATATTGTTCAAAAACATATACATATATTATAATACACAACAATTATTTTACTCTAATTATGTTTTCATAAATTATTTTATTATTATATTGAATAATTTTTTAGAAATAATTGAAATTGAAAAATGAAAATTGGATATTAAATTTTTAATCAATGGGATAGATTTTTCCAATCGGTAATACATATTTCTGGTTAAATTATTTTTTAACCACAAGTAAAAACATATTTTCACGCTATTATATTAAATAAAAAATGATATAATTAAATTGTTAAAGGTTTTGAAACATGATTCTAGGATTGTGGTTGAGATATTTTACTTCTTACTCACCCAAAACTATAATTTTTTTATTTTATATTTAATCAAAATCATTAACATGTTCTCCCATTATATTATTATGAAGTATTTAGAAAAAATACATTATTAACTTTTATTAATGGGTCTAACACCACCAACTAAAATTTGTACAAAAAATTAGGTTTTATCAATAAAATAGTTTATTTTACCTTACCGTATGTTCAACTTTCAATTTGTTGATCTTATTGACACATCATGTTATCCCATTCCATCAATTTCCAGATGATCATTCATTGAAATCTCAATGCTCACAAAATGATTATTGATTTTTAAATAACATAGTTCCTTTTAAATATTTTATTATAACTATAGTGTTTAATTACATATGTAATTAAATAAATATTTGTTTTATATTAAATATAATATATCTATTTAAATTTTCAGGAATTAAATTTTATATTTCTTCCATTAGAAAAGAGAAAATGGAATTCATTTATTTGTGTTGACTACCACCTCCAAAAAACATAATGTTTTACTTCCCTTAAGCACCATACCTGTAAACCCATAATATAAAATTTAATATACATATATATTACATATATATTATTTAATGTTATGAAAATAGTGAACTATATTAATAATTTATTCTCTTCAATGAGAAACAAAAACATCATCCATTCGTATGTATAAACTACCCGCACCATAGAATGATGTATGTCATTTTTCAAACATAGACATTCTTGGAGGGGTATAAGACATATTATAATTTATAAATTTTATTTTTCTATTATTTTTAATTTTATGGTATATAAAATTATATAATCTAGTAATGATATTATCAATAAATTATCAGGGCTCATCCATTAATTTAAATGATCCTATTTACGGGAAATTTATCATTCAAATTACATATCCTTTTCAAACCCATTAATAATTATTACATCTAGATTCTGATTATAATATACAACACTAATCAAAACAATGTTTTACCATAATTATTTTTATTTAATAATAATAAGTTTTATTCAACTTATAGTCATCCAATAATAATGATATGATCAGGTTTGAGATCATTTGACCACTTAGATTAACAGTTCTATGAAATTATATAAAATATGAAATATGCTATTTAATAAATAATTAATGATTTTATATGAATTTTCTATGTAAATTACTATTTTCATTTGTTCTTATAACGGACACCTTAGTATTTAAATAAATTATTATAAAAGCATACTTTTTTTGGTTATGAATCTCTGAAAAAGTAGTATTATAAATTTTGAATTCTAGTATAGATACTAAAGTACACCTGATTGAAAATTTAAACATAGAAACTCTTTATAAATCATACCTTTAAAAAACATTAATTATTTGTGATTAATATAATTTGGTAGAATAAAATATACTAGTACTACACCAAAAAAATTATTATAAAACATTAAAATTATATACACCCTAGGAATAATAATATGTTAAAAAGAGTAATTATATAGATTTATTAAAGTGTTATAAATGGGAATTATAGAAAGTTAATTTTTGAATAATTATGTCCATTTTTTAATTATTAAAAAAATTTAATTACTTGGAATGTATAGTAAATTTGAAAAATGAATAAATCAAAGGTTTGAGTTTTTGTCAAAAATTTATTATATTTAATAAATTTTTTTCATTAAAAACCTAATTTCATTTATATAGTGAATATAATACTTATCAAGATATTATATATTTAAATACATTTTATTAATATAAATTCAATAAAATATTAATTTCATTTCATTCAATAATATTTTTTATAAATACTCTAATTTTTTTAAATCATTACCCCTGCTAAAATATATTTCATGATCCATAATCAATCCACATTTATTATTATCATTAATTATTGAATAATTCATTTTATTATTTTACTATTTTTTATTTCTATCTACCATTATAGTGATATCATGTATTTTATTGGGGCCACCTTCCATGAAAACTGTAATCCTTCAAAACAAATCATGGCTATTAAGACAAATTATTTTCTATTTTAATATATATATCATCCATATCCATGATTTTTACTTCATGAAAATTTACTACAGTTCCATGTGGAAATTAAATGTTTTTTATTTCAATTGATCAATTTCATACAATATATTCAATTTATTTTAAAAAAATAATGAAATTTTAACGATGTGGTATTTTGATAATGGTATTAAAAAGAATATTAAAATGGATTTCTTTTCCATGACCTTTTATCCTTAAAATCGAAATTTATAATATTTATCAAGATTTATTTATTATCATGTTATATTTATTATATATTATTTTATTGTAAATTATGATGAATTTTTTTCATCTTCTTATGAAATGATTTATCAAAAGTTATATGAAAATCAAATCATTTTATGGTTATATTGAAGACACTATTTAAGAAAAATAATTTTCTATTTACCATCTATTTTAATGTATTCATAGCCAATAATGTAACTGTTTATAAATAAACCAATTTGTTCTATTTTTAATCACTAAATTTGGTGATCCATTTAATGATACTGAACAATTGGGTACATTATTTTATATTAAGGGAGAAGACAAAAAATCCGATTTCAATCTGCGAGTCTTTTGGGGATAATAAGATTTTTTCTAGTGGTATTGATATCAATGTATAATTCCATATTTTGTATTATATCACCCTCTAATTAAATTTTTATTGTTTTAGATCTCATCTGATAATGATTTTTTATTGGATATTGTTGTGCAATAACAGTGATCATAAGGATATGCATGGGTATTATTTTATTAATCTAGACTCAAAAGGTTGTGAATGGGTGTATTTGAGGTCTATAAGTACAAAAATGGTTGAAATGGGTATAATTGATTATTATATTTTCAAAAATGGTTATGTTATTTTATACTTTTTGTTACTATATGGTCACCTGGTTATGCAAAGACATAATGTTAGTTTATCTATTTTCACATGACTTAGAGTGGTTATAATTATGTTATATATTTTTTAAAAAAAATACAATTTTCATATATTAGATGTTGTGGCAGATTCATATCTATATAATATACATATGTTACGATCAAATGGCTCATGTTAAATGACAAAGTCTTCTACAGACTTTTGTTTCACCTTTTTTCTAAGATGTATTACTTAAATAAGGATTTATTTACTCTATATTAGGTATTACTTTATTAGATATTCATATTATATACATATTAATATCTTATTCATAAACTTGGTCTTTGAAATGTATTTATTATTTTCACCATAACTAAGAATCTATGATCATCCCTTTCTTATGATCCAATTAAATTGGTTATGAAGATGTGTATAAAAAATTCAAAGTGTAGAAGCAGTCTTGTGTGACGATATTATGGAGGAAGGTTCCCACACATTATATGAAATATATATTATGTACTTATTCATTAAATACTCTAAATGTTCATTTATCTAGTTTGTGATAATTTTTGAGATTTATTAATTTAACCACGAAATCATTTTATTATTTATATTTGCTTATATAGGGTCATTATTTTTGACATATGTATTCCCCTAACAAGTTAAAATGTTCCATTTTATGAAATCTTATATTATAAAACAATTCCCCCATCTCAACTCTTCTTTAAAGAATCATCCTGATATGATCTATTAATTTCTATATTACCTCTCTAGGTATAGTAGAAGTATATTTAACCTATGTCTTAGTTTAACCATTTATGTTGAAATGCTAGTTTTCATCACGTTGTGTATTTCATTTCTGGGAAACATATTGATCCACAATTTAGTTGAATAATTTTGATATTCTTTCTTTTAATAATATAACCCTAAATGTTTTAAATTATTTTCATAAATTATTTATTTAGATATTTCCACATCTTTGAAAATATTATTTTTATCAATGAAAAAAAATATATTGAAGAATTAATGCATTCTAGATATACTCATGGGAGTACAAAAAATTGCAGAAACAATGAATGATTAAACACCACGTTCAAAATTCATCAATGAATTCCAAAAAATATCTAACACATGAATCTTATATTTCATATGTTTCTTATCTATATATTTTCATATCACATTAATTTAGAAATTTTTTTAAAAAACTATACTGCATATTGAACTAAAAACTCATACAGACACACACTATGAACATACACATTTATATATTTTCTGTGGTCCTAAATAAAATCTAATTTACCTTTAGTGGATATTAAAAATCACTAACTTTGTTTTTTTTGAATTTATATGAATAAAAAACCTTATATATATTGGGTACCCTCATGGACATTTCATTTTCATTAGTTTTGTGTATAAAATTATATTATAGATTAAAATCCGTAGTGAGATATAATTCAATACATACATATATATATCATCTTATCATATAACTAAATCAATTTTTTTTCAAATAACTTTTGGAAATAATAAGACACATCAAATACTAATGAAAAAAACTAATTTCATTAGAGACTATATAATATTGAAAAACTCATCATATTAAATAAATATTTTTTTTAAATAAAAAAATTTTAATTTACTAATTTAGTGTATCTTTTTTTAAACTATGTATTCAAACTCATATTAGTATCCTTAAAATATCAACCGTGAGATGGTTAATATTTTCATGTATAAATATTCAATATAAAATAACACTTTAAAAATTCATGAATATTTTATCCAATTTCTCTTTTAATTAATAAAATTATATTGTGAGTGCACAAACATTCTTCATCAAACTATACTAATACAGTGTAATTAGTCCATCTAGAGTCAGCCAAATATCTTTGAAAATAATTAAATATCAACTCCAAAAAATCAAATGTTCAATAAATCCACATGAATCTTAGAAGATAAGAATTCTTAGAGAGTAAGTAGTATGTTATTTCATGACCCATCCCCTGGGGCCCGTATCATGACTACCCCAAGCCCGCCTTCCACAGGCCAGGGGCAGCGACTAGAACCAAAGGCATATTTCCCTAAAACTGGGAAGGTATTTCCTTTATAAATCATAAACACACTCAACTAGAGTACAAGGATAAGCAACCCTATGAAAAAGCTGCAAACAGAAGAAGTGCTGTAAAGTAAAAAGGGCCTAGAATACCATCCCAAATGTAAAGATCAAATACAACTGAATGAATATACATGTAAAAAGGGACAAACAGCTGGAAGGTGGAAGTAGCTCATGGATCATCCTCTGGGGTTCCTACCAGAAGGGTAGGTACAGATGGCCTCCTCAACATTCCACGTCCGTCAGACTACACAGTGTACCGATAGGTATTAAGGTCCTCCTCCGGGTACCATCCATTCCAGGTGCTCACGGTCTCCATTAGCGTTGTCCATTGTCTGCATCTAACACAATGGGGTGCAGGAATAGCCCATACTAGGGTGAGTATAACGATACACAATAAGGACCCCGATACCTTGAAAGTCTCCCAAAATCCAACAAAGATAAAACAAAAAGTAGGATTTCAGCGGATAACAATTACATTGGTATATGCACATACATATACCGAAGTTAACGAGTAACCCATATAAATCAAGTGGAAAACACAAAGGTCATGACTCAGATCAAACCATGATTTCTCATTAACGAAACCATGACTGCTGGAAAACTTTTCCTTTATCCAGTACATTGGCCATGTCGTGACTCCGAGGTGCTACTCACTATCTTTAGACTACTGAGGTACTCCTCTTGTCGAGTATCATGGGACAACTATGTCACAAAGAGATGCTTCCCACCTTGGGACTTCTTCCTTACACAAAAGTACTCCACCTATGAGCCTACAAAGGTACTCCTTCTGTCGAGTACCATGGGTCTGCCGCATCACACAGTTGCGCTCCTCCACCATGGTTCTTCCACCTCCCACAGTAGCGCTCCCCACTGGGCTAGTCAAGTCACTTCGAATCGAATCGGTCAAGCAGAGATCTGGTCTCTACCAGCATCTAGGTCTCCATAGTCTACTCACTCGTCTCTGGGAGGGTCCTCTCCACAAGCTACAAACTGATACTCCAATTGTCCCAAATTCCCAAGAAAAAGTATCTCAAAGGTCTGCCACGTCAAAGGGGTCTCAACTCAATAGAAGGCTCTGCAATCAGACGCATGATCTATAAGTAATTAGCCTTTATGTCCTGGGTTCCCATTGGATTCATGTACAGACCAACCCTATCATAACTCAACTATACCTGAAACTCCCATGGGATATTTTTGAAGGGGCCGTTTCTAAAAAATATTACTTTCACCGCTGTCAGTTCGTCAAACAGACATCCAGTGCCAAAGATAAGGCAAAAGTCTACAATGAGTCATTAGTGGGCCCGGGTCCGGTCTGACTCGGTTGGACTGACTCAGCCCAACCCCATCTGGGTCAACCCGATCAGACTCGCTAGGTCTGACTCAGCCTGTTGGCTGGGTCAGCCCGCTAAGTTTGGCGTAGACCGCTGGGCCCGGCCCATCAGACTGTGTGGATAATTCGGGTCGGAGTCGCCACATGAGCGACTTGGCCCGAAGGCCAGTGCCAGTTTCATCTTGCGCCGCGAGGGGAGAAACATGAGTGGCTCTATCCGAGAGGCCAATAATCGGTTTTTCAAGGTTCGGGCAGGCAGTAGGTGCATCGGGAAGGGCATGGGACATGTGGGAAGGGCGTTGGGACACGTCGGGCAAGGCGGCATGGGCGCGGGGGCGCCGGGCTGGTGGCCTTCGCACTGGAGGGCACCGGGCAGGCATTGGGGTGGCCCTGGGCAGGCGGCCAAGGTGCCTGAGGGCACCGGGCTAGCTGCCTAGGTGACGGGCAGGCGCGAGGGGGGGGGGGGGCACCGTGTAGGCGGCCTGGGCACCGGAGGGGCACCGAGCAGGAGGTCGGGGCGCCGACGAGGAAAGAGCAGGAGTTTGAGGCACCGGGCAGGCGCAGGGTGCACCGGCACCGCGTGGGGTGCACAGGCAGGGTGTCGGTGGGTAGGGCTAGCCATGGTTTTGGTCGGGGCACACACCGGGCAGTGCGCGGGTAGGCTGGTCGGGCACCGCATGGCCGGCGGTGCGGTTCACGGAGGACGTGGGAAGTACGATCTTTATTTTCCATCTTCATCGTCATCACCTCATTTCCATGTCGTCGTTCTTTCACTGTCGATCCAATGTTCCGAAACCATAATGGCTGCGGAGGGGTCAGGCCGGGTTCGTTTTTCCCAAAACCACCATGTTATAACGATAGCAAGCGACTCATGAAGTTGATTTAATGGGATATTATTAAGCGTTAATCATCTTAAAAACACCCATTACTTTCTAATCGTCAGT
Source organism: Viscum album (assembly GCA_963277665.1). Classification (NCBI taxonomy): domain Eukaryota; kingdom Viridiplantae; phylum Streptophyta; class Magnoliopsida; order Santalales; family Viscaceae; genus Viscum; species Viscum album. The sequence goes on along the minus strand of OY728143.1, from coordinate 938,361,342 downwards.
CATTCATTCGTCACGAGGAATGATGATGTTGTCGTCATTCTCCATATGCATCCACATTTGAGCTCATGTGTTAGTCTGTTGATGTCGAAGAGGGAGGAATAAGGGTCGTCAATGAGATCCCAGGTTGGAAGGGGGTTCTGAGGAAGAAGCCGAAGATGAAGCTTCATTGATGGCGTATTCACATTCTTCGTTAGAGGACTCTATTCTCCCAAGATCTCCACTAAAGGTCGAACACACGTGCTAAAAAAATATATTTTAATCTATTATTCTCATTGTGATGAATTAATTAATTTCTCCCCACTTAATTATGTTCATTCGGTTGGCACAAATATATTCGAAAATCAAATGGAGAGGCTCCAACAAATTAATTGAACAAGAGGTGGGAATATTAAATTTGGGGAGTTTCGAGGGGGTTAGAGGCCCGTGTGGTCCCATCCTAATTAACATTAAGAGGGTTTCATTCCATTAATTGGGGGTTTTGAGGAGGTTTTATCCACATCCATTAAGAGGGGAGTTAGAAAACTAGAGGCTCTCCCTCATTAATGGGAGTGATTTGAGAGGTTTCCTCCCCTCCCATTAAATGTGTGGTTAAGCCCCGTGTTCACCCCTTGTAATAAAATCTTGTGAGAGGTTATGCTGCTCAGCTAGTCCCCACCCCAATTATCCTCTCGTGGGAGGTTAGGGTGTGGCGGTCCCACAACCAACTCCCATGTGGAGGTTTTAACCAACCTTATCCACATGGCATGGGTTCAACATAAATAAAATATGTTGTCACTTATTTTATTTTATTAATCCACATGAAACAAAAAACCCACTCTCATACCTGATCATCTATTGTCGAGGTTAATGTATTCTTAAGCGAATACTGGCACTACGAGTTCAACGGTGCCCTTAGATTTCAATTCCATGTAGCCGTTCAAAATATAGAAAATCCTACACGTACGTTTACTGAACATACCCAAACAAAACATCAGAAATTGATTCTGGGCACACTGGGCCATGGAATCAAGCGCCTACAGAAACTACAGACCCATAAAATTAATAAGAATTAAATACAAAAAATTTTTATTTAAATTTTCAGGTGTTTACATTACCCCCACCTCAGGTATTTACGTCCCCGTAAAGCTACAACTCACACTAGGGAAACAAAAGGGGGTATTGAGCTCACAAATAAGACTCCAGCTCCCATGTGCTCTCCTGGAGGTTCCCGTGCTACCAGGGAACAAGTAAAGGAATAATTGACTGTACACACAGGACCCACTCCTGTTGATCCTCAATCTCAACTAGGACCTCTGTGATAGTCGCTTCGTCAATGATGTCTAGCTCCCCATGGTTGAGGATGTAGGATAGTTCATGCACGTATCTCCTCATCTGAGATACGTGGAAGACATCGTGCACTCGATGCAACTAAGGTGGGAGGTCCAAGTGATAAGACACCTCTCTTACTTTGTTGAGGACCCGGAATGGCCCGAATGAATCTCAGAGATAACTAGCCGCCTCAGCCAAATCTCTGTTGACCCCGTCGATGTGTGACCCGTAAGAAGACGTGGTTGCCTTCTTCGAACTCTTGTGGTCTCCGTCTTCTATTAGCATAGTATTTCTGTATACTCTTTGTAGTGTTCACCTACTCCTGGATGATCTACACCTCCTCTATGGTGACTTATTCCATCTCTGGTCCCACAAGTGCTGACTCACCTGGGTATGTCCTTCAAAGTGGTGATCTGCAAGGTCTTATGTACAGTGCTTCGTAAGGGGCCATCCCGATGGTCGAGTTGTAGTTGTTGTTGTACGCAAACTCCACCAAGTGTAAGTGATCCTCCCAGCTACGTACAATTTCAAAGACACATTCACAGAGCATTCCCTCGAGAGTTTGAATGGTCCTCTCAGTCTGACCATCCGTCTGCGGATGGATAGTGGTGCTCAGGCGAAGCTGAATCCTAAAATCCTCTTACAACACCTTCCATTGTCGGGAATTGAAACGAGCATATCCATCGGATACGATAGTCAATGGGACACCATGAATCCGTACAATCTCATGAATGTAGAGGAGTATCATGCTCTTTATAGAGCCCAACTCTCTGATCTGTAGGAAGTGAGATGACTTGGTGAGTCAGTCAATAATCAACAAGATAGAGTCGTGTCCTCTGCATGTACGTGGATGTACCGTCACAAAATCCATGGATATCCCTACCCACTTCCACTCTGGGACCTCTAATGGTTGAATCAAGCCTGCTGAAACCTGGATCTCCACCTTCACATGATGACAAGTGAGGCATCAAGAGACAACCTCAGCTACTTCATTCTTCACACCTGGCCACCAGTGCTGTCGTCTGAGATCCTGATACATCTTCACAACTCATGGTTGTACTACTATAAGGGAAGTTTGGAACTCCCTCAACACCTCCTCCTATAGTGCAACTGGTACCATGGTACATCCTTTGAAGAGGATGAAATGCTTCATGCCTTTATAAAATCCATCGGGTGCATTCCATGTAGATATCTGAGCACGTTGCGTCTCACAGTCAGCATCTCCATGTTGATCCTCCCGTACTCTCTAAATTTGTGGGGGATTGACTGTAAGAGACTATACATAGACTGCTCCATCCCGATCCAAAAATGATATCTACAACACGGCCAGCTGCTATGTCTCCTCTCCTAGTAGATGAATTCATGATATCCTAATTAGCACATTTTCTACTATCTTCCCCTTCGCAGGAGTATAGATTATCTCGAAGTCATAGTCCATGAGCAACTATGCCATCGCTGTTGTCTCAGGATAATTTCATTATGAGAGAAGATATACCTAAGACTCTTGTGATGAGAGTATACTGTAAAATAATCTCCCATCAGATAGTTCAGCCACATTTTCAAGGCGAAGACCACTGCTACTAACTCCAGGTCATGGGTAAAAAAGTTCTTCTCCTGTCGTCTCAACTGTCATGAACCATACGCGATCACTGCTCGCTCCTACATCTGGACACACCCGAGTCTGGTCCCTGATGTGTCGTAGTAAAAAAATACCCTACACCTTCCTCTGGAAGCCTTAATTTGGGGGCACTAGTCAGACTCTACCTCATCTCCTAGAAACTCTGTTGGAATTTCTCCAAACACATGAAGGGTTTCCCCATCATGATCAAAGATGAAAGAGGTGTTGTAACTCTAGAGATGTCTGGCACATATCATAGATAGTATAATGCTAGTCCAAGGAAACTTCACACCTCCAACACACTCCTGGGTGGCTCCCAAGACTTTATTTCCTGGATCCTTGCTAGATCCACTATAATTCCACCATCTGAGATGACGTGTCGCATGAAGTGATCCTCACCAATCCAAAATTGGCACTTTGGGAGTTTACCATAAAGCTGTTTCTCTCATAGTGTATCTAGTACCACCCACAAATGGTAGGATTTCTCCTCCCCTATAGTCGAGTAAATCAGTATGTCATCGATGAAGACTGTGAAAAATAGATCGAGGTATGGCAGGAAGATCCGGTTCAGGAGGCTCATGATCACTAATAGAGCATTGGTTATGCCGATGGTTATACCCAAGAACTCATAGTGGTCGTACCGACACCTGAAGGCTATCCGTTTCACATACTCATATTGAACGTAGAGATGGCGATAGCCTGATCTGAGGTCTATCTTCAAGAACCATCATGCTCCCTTGAGCTAATCAAAGTGGTCGTCAATTCTCGGGAGTGGGTATGTTTTCATCAGAGTCACTTGATTCAGGAGACGGTAGTCGACACAGAGCCTCAATATCCCATCCGCCTTCTTGGTGAACAGAATCAGGGCTACCCAGGGAGAAACACTCGACCAGATGAATCCCTTCTCCTGCAAGTCTTCGAGTTGTACCTGCATCTCACAAAGCTCAAGGGGATTCATTCGATATGATGTAGTAGATATCGGTGTCATCCCAAGTTACATGTCAATGTATATGTACAAATCTCGTTGATGAGGTAGTTCTGAAACATCGTCAGCGAAAACATCCGAGTACTGGTCCCCCACTACAGGATAAGTCGAACACTCCACATCAACTGCTCCGAGGGTAAGGCAAGCCAACTTGTGAGTGATCGGGTGAATCCTCTTCTTAGTGAGTCTATACTGCACTACAAATGATCCCTTCTCATTAGTGATGGTAAACCTAGTCCCATGCTTGTGGACACACTGCACTTTGTGCTAAATACAGTCAATCTGATAATGAACGGTAGATAAATGGTCCATACCAAAGATGACGTCATAAGGCCGTGACGCCGCTACTAGGAGATCCAAACCGAAGCTCTTGCCTCAAAGAGTAAGCTTGCACTACCGACACCAGTGCGTGATCATTAAATCAGATCCTATAAAAGTCTCTAGAAATAATGATTGAATTATCGACTACTTTAGAATCTCTGAGCTCCGAATGAGGGAAGTGGAAATGAAAGAGTGACAGGAACCTATGTCTATAAGAACTGCATCTAAGGTGTAGTAGATAGTAATCATACCTCGAGTCATCTCCGGAGTGTCGTGATCGTAGGCCTTAGCTACCTGAAGTTGTGCTCTTCCCTTTCCACCTGCTCCCTGTGGTTGGGAAGGACCTCCTTGTGGTGGTGGTGGTAACACCTCGTAACGTCGTCCACTGGCAGTTGCACATCTATCTCCTTTTCCACGTCCACCTCCGCCCTATGGGCGGCCTCGATCGAACCACTCCCTATACCTGGGAGGTCCCTCAACTAACTTTTGATCGTTCGTGCGGCAGGTCGGACAGTCACGAGCCATGTGAACCTGGCCACCGCAAGAGTAAAACTACTTCAAAAGTCTGGCTCTATCTCCACTCTGGTTGCCTCGTAATACTGATCCTGAGTCATGCGGTCGACCACATGTGGGTATGGTCCCCTTGGACCTCTGCGTCATCTGTCTACTGCTAACTACAGAAGACTCTGCTACATGTCGGCTAGTGGTGTGTCTCGCTGTTGGAGACAGCTCAGTAAGCAAACTCTCCACTAGGAATGCTCACGTCAATACCCATGTCTATGTTGGGATGCTGTGAGAGATAATTGAATCTCTGATCTATCTTCTGAGTCCCTGATCAATGGTCTGGGCCATGAAGAACGGGTCCCATACCATATCAGTGGAGTAGCGAGAGAGGTCGGTGAACCTCACTGGGTAATACACCACTATCATGCTACCCAGTTGTAGATGTTGTAGTTCTTGTATCCACACTGCTCGAAGGGTGGCTGGTACAAACTCCGCCCGAAACAGGCTCTCGAAATCTTCACATTGAAGTGATGCCTCATCATGCATCTGGAGCATCAGGTTCCACCATCTGCCTGATGTGGCCCGAAGGAGTATGGAAGTAAGGATCACTATGAACATTGCAGGTGTCCTTACGAGCATGAAGACTCTCACCTTGGCCTCCAACCAATCCTTAGCCACCTGTGGATCCTTCTCTCCCTGGAACCTGGGAGGCCTCTGGCACCGAAACTCATCCAACTTGCTCAAGCGGTGTGCATTTTCTACTGCTGGGGGTGGTGGCATCGGTGGACCAATGGGGAGTAGTACCACTGGTGCCTCCACGGGTGGATCAACTAGAAGAGGGCCTTGTACTGAGGCATCATCACTCAACGGGCTGTTAGTACGTATCGCTCTCGGGGATCTAGCTGGTCATCCATGGGGAGGCATCATGAAAGAAATAGATGTGACACGGTCAAAAGGTTAAACCTCATGAGCTAACCTGATTTCAGCTTAAATAAAAATAATTTTTAAGAACACACATGAAATCAGTGTTATCATGCACTGTGTTAGAAATCAGAAGTCAGGGTCCTAGTGTATGGATATGTCAGCCAACCGCACCAACACTAGACTACCTAAACTGAAAGCCACCCTTATTACCATTAAAACTATTACTTCACATAAAAGAAATATCAGATCCCAATGTTCTGCGATAGAACCGACATCCTCTGATACCAATTTGTCACGACCCATTCCTCAGGGCTCGTATTGTGACTACCCCACACCCGCCTTCTATAGGCCAGGGGCTGGCGACTACCACCAAAGGCATATTTCCCTAAAACTGGGAAGGCATTTCCTTTATAAATTGTAAACACACTCAACTAGAGTACCAGTGGAAGAAACACTAAGTAAAAGCTGTAAACAGAAGAAGTACTGGAAAGTAAAAAGGGTATATAATACAATCCCAAATGTAATGTAAAATTCAACTGAAAGAAAGTACAACTAAAAAGGGACAAGCAATCAGAAGTTTAAAAAATCTCCTGGATCATCCTCCGGGGTTCCTACCTAAAAGGTATGTACAGATGGCCTCCTCAACACACCATGTCTATTAGACTCCACCGTTTACCGATATGCCGTAAGGTCCTCCTCTGGGTACCGTCCAGTCCTAGCGCTCTCGGTCTCCGTAAGCGTTGTCTGTCGTCTGTATCCAACACAATGAGGAGCAAGCATAGCCTGTGCAGGGGTGAGTATAACTATACTCAGTAGCAACTCTGAGACCCTCCAGGCCTCACAAAATCTAAAAAGGATGATCCAAAAAGTAGTATTTCAATGGATAACCATTACATAGGTATATTCCCATACATATAACTAAGTTATTGATTAAAACATATCAATCATGAGGAAAACACAATGGTCATTACTCAGATCAAACCAGAATTTTTCATTAATGAAACCTCGGCTACTGGAGAACTCATCCTCTATCGAGTATAGTGTCCATGTCATGACTCTAAGGTGATACTCACTAACCTTAGACTGCTGAGGTACTCCTCCTATTGAGAAACGTGGGACATCTATGTCACACAGAGATACTTCCCAACCGGGTTCGGCCACATCACACAGTAGTGCTCTCCCTAATATCTTATAGAGGAACTCCTCCTGTCGAGTACCGCGGGTCTTTCACCTCACACAGTAGTGCTCTTCCTCCATGGGTCTACCGCCTCACATAGTAGTGCTCCCCACTTTGCTTGTCGAGTCACTCTAAATCTAATCGGTTAAGCAGTCATCAGGTTTTAGCCAGCTACAACGTCTCCGTAGTCTGGTCGATTGTCTCCAAGAGGGTATGCTCCACTAGCTACAAGAAAATACTCTAATTTTATCTAATTCCCACGAAGATGTATCTAAAAGGTCCACCACATCAAAGGGGTCTCAATGCAATAGACATCGTGTCAATCAAATGTCTGGTCTGTGAGTTAGTAGCCTTTTTGTTCCAGGGGCCAGGTTGGTTTCTTGTACGAACCAACCATACTATATCTCAACTATACCCTGAAATCCGAAGGGATATTTTTGAAGGGAACATTTCTCAAAGATATTACCAGTGATACTAACGGTTCATCAAATGGACATACGATTCCAAAGACCATTTCCCCACCGGAAATGTTTGGCCCATACCACTGGGCCCAACCCAGTTCACTGTGTGGACAATTGATGCCAGAGTCGCCACATGGGCGACTCAGCCCGAAGGCCAGTCGCCGGTTCGGCTAGCACGGCGAGGGGCGCGGCTCGGCACGAGAGGCCAAAGGAAGGCCGTGCAGGGACTGAACAGGTCGTAGGGGCACAACGAAGAGCACGGGGGTGCACGGGCAGGGCACCGGGACATGCCGGGCAGGGTGGATAGGGTGCGGGGGCGCTTGGAAGGGTGTCGGGGGTTCCGGGCAGGTGGCCTGGGCACCAGAGGGCGCCGAGTAGGGCGCTGGGGGGGGGGGGGGGCTCGTATAGGCGGCCTTAGCGCCAATGGGTGTCAGGCAGGTGGCCCGGGCGCCAAACGGTGTCATGCAAGTATCCTGGGCGCTGGTAGGCACGGGCCACACCGACAGCGCGTGGGGCCCACGAGCAGGGTGCCTACGGGTCGGGCGCGCCGCAGTTTATGTTGGGTCCAATGTCGGGCAGCGTGCGGGTATGCTGGTCGGGTGTCGCTCGGTAGGCAGCACGGTTCGGAGAGGTCGTGGGAAGTGTGACCTTTATTCTCAATCTCCGTCGGCATCGCCTCATTGCCATGTCGTTGTTCCTTCGTCGTCAATCCATGGTTCTGAAACAATAAAAGTTTTGGAGGGGTCAGGCTGTGTTCGTTTGGCCAAAACCATCCACATTAGAACGATATCAAGCGGCTCATGAAGTTGATTAAAAAAGAGCTGATTAAGCATTAAATAACATAAAACACACACCTACTATTGTAATCATCGGGTGTTTGTTCGTCGTGGGGAAGGATGATGTTGTCATCGTTCGTCGTATGCTTCCACTTCCAAGCTTGTACGTCGGTACGTTGACATCTATGTGGAAGGAAGAAGGGTTGTTGAACGGATCCCACATCGGAATGGGGTTACGAGGAAGAAGTCGTGGAAGAAGCGTCGTCGTCAGTGACATTGCGTTCTTCGTTGGAGGATTCTTTTCTCCCAAACTCTCCAACAAATATAGAACAAATGTGCCGAAATAATTTATTTTAATCTATTATGCCCATGGGCATGAATTAATTATGTGGGACCCACATATTTATGTTCATGACTTTGGCAAAAAAAATTTCGGAATTTAAATGGATAGGCTCCCCCAAATTAATTTCACGTGAGGTTGGCATACTAAATATGGGGAGTTTTGAGGGGGTTAGAGGCACCGGTGGTCCCCAGCTAGTTAACATGAAGAGGGTTTCCTTCCATCCTCCACCATTAAGAGTGGAGTTGGAGACCAAGAGGTTCTCCCTCATTAATTCGGCAGAGATGAGAGGTTTCTACCCCTCCCATTAAATATGGGGATAAGCCCCGTGTGGACCCCTCATCAAAACCAATCGTAAGAGGTTATGCTACTTGGGTGGTCCCCACACCAATTATCCTCCCAGGAAAGGTTGCGGTGTTGCGGTCCTACCACCAACTCCCATGTGGATATTTTAACCATCCTTATACACATGGAATGGGTTCAACAAAAATAAAATAATTTGTCAATTTTTTAATTTTTTAATCTATGTGATACTCAAAATCAAACTCTCATAACTGATCATCTGTCGTCGAGCTAAAAGTATTCAGAATTGAAAACAGGCACTGCGAGTTAAACTTTTCCGTCCTATTTCAATTCTGAGAACTCGTTCAAAAGATAGAAAAACCAGCACGTACGTTTACTGAACGTACTCGAAAAATAACTTCATAAATTGATTATGGGAACACCAGGCCTTGGAATCAGGCACTGTCAAAAACTATGGACTCCTATATTTCAATTAATTTAAGTCAAAAAAATTTCCATGATATTTCTGGGTCTTTTCATGTTAATTTTTATTTCAATTATATTTTAATTGTAAAACATAGTTTTGATAAATCTATTATATATTTAGAGTCTAATATATCTTATTCCATATCATAAAAAATATTTATTATCATCATAACATAAAAAATTGACATTATATAAAAAAAATTTGGAAAACAAATAAAACTTCAAATTCACAAATCAATGATATTTCATAAAAAATAAAAAATATTATTTTATATTTATTCCATTTAATTAAATATATTGATATTATTCAATACTATAAAGGGGATCTGAATATGGAAAAATTCACATGTTATTAATAATGGGGAATCAGTCAATTTGGTTGAATTATTGACATATTTTTTAAATGTTCTTCCCTAGATAATATATGTTGAGACATTATTTTACAATTGTGTGTTAAAGAACTAATAAATGTTATCTTGATCACATTATTTAAATATTATATTATAAATTATTTATATTTAATAATTCAATTAATAGTGTCCGGAAAAATAATATTTTTCACAATTAAAAAAATTAATAAATGAAGGAAAATTATCTTTAAGTCATGGAATATGAAAATTCACCATTCATTTATTTTGAGACGAAATCCTATATGATTTGGGAATCTATCTAAAGGAATAAATTATCATCGTTTTTATTAATTATTTTATTAAAATAGATGACTAGATTTTATATTTCAATTTAAAATCATCACCTCATTATATATATGATATTATATTAGTGGGTTTTAATAGTCGTTTATGATTAAATCAAAACAATGTATCCATGTAATGTTTTGATGACTCTGGATTTTAAAAAAAATGTATTTGATAAATTTTTTCCCTTTTGAAAAAATATAAAAAAATAATATTTGGTATTTTTTATATACAATGTAATAATTACATAAATTGCGTGATGATGGAATGATATGAAATTTCAATATTTCATTAAAATGATTCATAGTCTTATAATACATTTTAGAAGTAATTATCCTCTCCTATAATTTGATTATTAGATTCAAATGTGTAATATTCGACTACATTAATAACAAACGATGAAATTGATTTTTTAGAAAAATTATAATATATAAAAAAACATATATTTATTTAGGACAAAAAACATATATATATAATTTTATCTAAGTAAAACATAAATTTTACGCTTAAAAATATCCTCAATATATAACATAAGAACCATTATTTTAAATAATTTGAATATTTACAGGAAAATGAATTTAAAATTATAAAAATTAGAAAACAAAATCATATACATTGATATATATTCATATAATGGGATACTCAAAATACGTAAAATTCCATATTTTATATAACTATAGAAAAGAAATTATATTTTTTGTAATAAATTATCCCTTAGAGTAGAAACAATTACCAATAATAATGAAAAAAATAACTATTATCAATTATTTTATAATAAAAAATATGAATAAATACATTTTATTATGAAATACAGTGAAAAAATGGTAGATAATTACCTCATATTCGATTGGAATGATTGTTCTAGTGAGTGAAAAGAATAATTTAATCCCATGTAACAACATTTTAAAGATAGTTTGGAATATGGTAATCAGAAGAAAAATTTTCTATTAATTCTATCCATGATAGTTATACTATTGTAATTTTAACAAATCAAAAGTGGAAAATTATATTATATCAATTTATTTTAAATTATAACCAATTCAACATCAAAATCGGTGTATAATAGAAATACAAAAAATCATGAGATAATTAGTTCATACATAAATACTTCATATCATCATTCATTTAAATGAACATTTGACATAATAAAATATCGAACATATTATTGGATCAATATAGTATGAGAATAACCACAAAATGTTAGTGAGTGTTTAAAAAAATCATTTGATACCTATTAAAGTAATTGGTGATTTTTTTCAATATGTTTCTCGAAAAATATAGAGCATCAATGTTTTTATATTGTAATATCTATTAGAGTAATAGTAGTTGTATAATTTTGATGTGTTACATGTTCTGGTAGTGTTGTAAAGAGAGAACCATGAATCTGGGCTAAAAATTATAATTTTCGAGTGATAATGTTGATTTTTACATTAGTTTTAGTAGAATTCGGTTTCATCTCATCCTTGGTAGTGTTAGGAGGAGTGGGGTGGGGGTGGAAAAAGGGATGATCTGTTACGGTTTCATATGATCTCAATATATTTTACTGAGAAGATTATGGAATGATTTTTATTTTTTATTTCATTATATATCATTAATACTTAAAAAATATATTTTTTATTTAAATATATAAATAATTTTTATATATTCCATCGTGTATTAAAAAATACATTATAGTTATTTTCGAAATACTATAATACCATTCTCAATAACCCATATGTCTTATTTTTTGTAAATAATTTCATATATCATTCAGTACATATATCATTATTGAAATTCAAACATACATTAGTTTATTTACAAAAATTTCAATCAAATATATTGTATTTTTTATTCAAAAATCAACATACATTTTAAATGATATATAATATAGTAACATATATTTTATTGTTTTAATTAAATAATTCTTATGTAATGTATAAATTTTAATTTAATCTATAGTAGTTAATATTCATGATTTTTTAAAAATTAAAATAATTAAAAAGGAAATATATAAAGAACTCATAATAGAATTTTGTTTAGTTAGTTCTAAATCATTATAAATCCTACACAGAACATTTAATTATGAGAAAATTTAATATATAAAATTATTTTCAAAAAACTATTTGGATATTAAAAATTATATAGAAAATCACTGTTTAATTATGTAAGGACAAAATAGCTTTGAAATACTCCTGTTCTAAATTTATTACCACTAGAGAAAAAATTTATGAAAAATAAATTTATATAATGAGGATTTCATAAATAATTTATTAATACTCTATTTAAAAATTACTAATATCATAATATTAATCATCATAAACATCAAATATGATGGAAAAAGTTAGTTGAAGTAATTATTGTTTATTTATCCTTGATTTGGATTAATAATATAGAAATTTTTTTCTTTTAAAGATAGTTAATATAAGATATGAAATATTATTGTTGATTAATATTATACGGGGATAATAAGACCTTAAAAATGTAGATATATGGAGATATTTTATAAATAAATGGAAATTATTAGTATTTCTTTAAATTTATCATGATTTTAAAGTCATTTTATCTAAACCATGTTCAACTACAATTACCTCAATAAGGAAAAAATTGTTTTACCAAACAATTTAACTCCATTCCATCATCCCCTAAACCTCTACGTATATAAATTTAATTATATATTTACTTATAAATTCTAGTATCTATTTTTGGTTAATATAAATTATGTTCTAATGGTATAAACAGGTATAAATAGGAATAATACATTAATTTTATAAAATATATTTCTGATTTCAAATTTAATTCAAAAACTATTTTGTTATATAATAATTTAACCAATATATTATATATATTGTGAACAACATATTTAATATTATTGTATTATTGTGACCCTATTATTTCACCCCCCCCCCGCCCCGAATAGCCCAAAGGCCTTATTTTTTTTATGGATAATCCCCCTTTTAAGGGATTAAGGGGAATTCGTACATGACCCGTAGGCCCAGCCCACTTGAACTGCCCCTCCCCAGCTTTCTTCATCATTGATCACCTAGATCCCCACCTTGCATTGTTGATCAGCTAGCATTGCCCCGTACAAAGCTGCACGATGCCTGGTTTCGATGGCGACAGCCATACCATCTCATTCTTCAATCCAGTTAGCTCTACATCTGGTGGCTACTACTCATGTTGCTCTAATCCGCTTCTGGGGCCAGTTCTGTGTGATGTGGACTACTCCATGTTCTACGTGACCCGAAGGCCCTGTGTCTTGAAGGCATTTGATGACCATAAGGCCTCGGAGACCCTTAGGCACAAACCGGTGGCCCGAAAGCCCAAATCGGGTGAATAGTTCTGGCTGCTATAGTACCGAACAGTAACTGCTACATTAACTGATACAATGACTGATACAGTGACTGCTACAGTACTTCTATAGTACCCGAAAAATTTGCCTCCACTCGGTTTTGAACCCGGGTCTCTTGGATACCAAGCAGGAGCCCTTACCACTCAGGTATGGGCTCGTTGGCCCCTATGATTTAATTTATAGAAAGAATCACACAAAAACACATCAAAGTCTCATATGAAAACATATCATAGTACCAATATAAATAAATATAATAATTAATATTCCCCATAATCTCTTATTAATAATAACTACAATGATAAATGAAAATATACATCTACTAAAATTTCTAATATATTTTAGGTTATTAAATATTGAAGTGTATCACATGTCATCCATTTTTTATAATGAAAAAACAATATTATGGCCATAAAACATTGAAAAAAATATATTAATTAATTTTTTTAATATATATATGTTTCTATAATTGAAAGATATTGTAAAAAAATTTATATAATTAATAAAAATAATATTATTTTCCCTATATCCTATTAATAATAGTAAGACATTAAATAAAAATGTCTCTATTGGTCAATCATGTTCTTGAAAATTATTTGTAAATTAATATAAATGAGACATTATTTATGTTATTAGTATAAATATGTTTAAGGATTTGTAAAAATAATTAGTTACACATACCTAATACCATATACTTGTGGTGTTCCCATTAAAACATCCTAAAATCACCACAATATATCAACCATGATTCATGTGCGGAGAATGAATTAAAAATGATATTGTGTGTCATAAAATGTATATAAATAAACCATAATGTATATAAGTGTATATATATATAATATCAAATGTGTAAATATAACAAAAACCATGTAAAAATAGTTTAAATTAATTTTATTCCAAATAGTCCAACATAATTCCCAACACTACTGTTATAGTCCTAAATATGTGAACAAAACTAGAAATTTTTCATAATATGGGGTGACATAAACAATGACTTCTTCTACATTCCATTATCCACACTAAATAAAATTTGGACACAAATATATAGGCCCTTATGAATAATATACCCTATAGGTTGTTGTTGGACACATTCTAGACATGAAAACATCGGAACAGATCTATGTCATGTCCCATGTGTACGAACCCTTTTATTAAGACATAATGTGTTGAAAATTTATACATTTCTACACATAGAAATAGTATAATCTATGACATAATGATAAAATAATAATGATAATTAACAAATAAAACATGACATAATAGAAACCCAATTAGTTTCCCTTATAATCAATTGACATATAATATGAATCATTTATCCATCTATATAAACCCAAAAAATTTCATAGTAAAAGTTGCATCATATGAAAAATTATTACTAATAATCTCTATTATCAGATTTTTTATCCCATGTACAAAATTATATATACTATATTCATTATTATACAGTTAAAAAATACCATATGGATTGAATAATCATTCCCTCACATTAAATTTTATCTAATGTAACAGTAAATATTTAGTTGAACATATAACTAGGTTTGGATATCACATTCAGAGATGTGACACAAGAATGAAATAAATATATATCCAATTATTTAATTTAAATATCAAATAAACTTGAAAATAATAAAAATATACCAACTATAATGGTAAACTATATTTGGAAACAAGAATCATGGTCAATATATATTTAAAATGATCTTAAATATTAAACAATGTTTTCTTCAATCATATTATCCTCATATGAATATCATAATTAATAAACATCATCACAACCTCTGAAAAATTGTTGTTAATTAAATGGTGAGATAATATTACAATAAATGGTTATAATTTTGGAAACCAATTCATAATCATATGTTAGAACAACAGTAAGGTTATAAAAAAAGATCATATATTAATAAATGTATACATAATCAGTCAAATTTCACTAATAATGAATAATGGTCTATGGTTTTGTCAAAAATAAATAAATAATATATATGAATGTTGAAACATAAATAAAAAATCATGAGCCTTGAGAACATATCATATGAATATGAATGGAATTTCAGTCATACACATATTGATATAAAATAATATTTGGTGTTGCGGTTCTCTTCCAATGAAAACATTGGGGATTGGTTAGACAAAAAATTTAATTATTTCCAAATCCATGGTTAACTCACAATAATATTATAATGTATAATGTTTCTTGTAAAATATTGGTTCAATCCATATTGATGTACATATTATAACAATGTATATCATAATATACCAAATGAATTTGTGGTATGAATAATTTATTACCCCCCATTACATAATTCAAACCGAAATATTTTTGTTTAATATCAAAAAGCATTAATTATATCACTATAAAACAACATGTGCAATATAACTATGTTTAATTAAATTATCGTAATCACATAATAACAATCA
Source organism: Viscum album (assembly GCA_963277665.1). NCBI lineage: Eukaryota > Viridiplantae > Streptophyta > Magnoliopsida > Santalales > Viscaceae > Viscum > Viscum album. Next base: position 938,345,722 of record OY728143.1, on the reverse strand, counting down.
TTACTTATAATGGATGTTGATGGTATCATAAAATATCACCACAAGTGAATCATGAAAATCCTTGAGTAATGTTGAAATATATGAAATTCACATTCAATAGATCATTTAAAAAATTATTAGAAAGCATAAGAAAATAAAAAAAAAATTCAGTATTTTTATAAACCAATAATTTCAAAAAATATTGAGAAAATTATTTTCAATGAAAATAACCACCTAATGATGTAATTAAATAATTATATAAAATAATTTTAATTATATTTGAAATATATATTTATATTATATAAGTGAAAAGATTCTATTTTTTCGTAATATTTTAAAACAAATTGAAAAAAAATTAAAAAATATTATATATTTTTTAAACAATTTATAATATTGAAAATATATATTTTTGGAAATTAATTTTATGGATAATTATATCCATGTTTTTTGTGGAGGTTTTATATACAATAAAATGTAGGTCAACTAATGGGGTACTGTTTTAGATATTTCATTAAACCATTTTATCAATCATTTTACATAAAAAATAGATGAAAAGTTTGAAATAAATAAAATACCATAAAGTCACCATAGGATAAGAATATATTTTTATTTATATGTTAATATATTTTTAATTCCTAAAATAGAAAAAATAGAAAATTCATTATTAAATGACACAATAACACAATGACTTACTAATTTGGTCAATTACGAATCCTATCCCCCATGAGTGAAATTCATTAAAATATCACATTAAATTGTAATATTATAAATATATTCATGACAGAACATATCAGTTGTTTGGTTCATACAACACATTAAGGAATAATGTGGTGAATATACTATATGTCTCAATTAATAATAAATGAGATAAAAAACCATTTCTTAGTGTTTAAAATGTTTCATAAGATATGAATAATCATTTAAAAAATTTAAATTTATTATTATTATATTATATAACCAAAATAATTCTAATAAAAAATAAATATTATAATAATCACATTTTATAACTATTTAAATAAAAATCTTTCATTGTCATCCTTATTTCGTGTATTACCAAAAGAATTTTTCATGTAGGTTTTTCATTGAATGTTATTGTCTATGAAAATGTTTCATGGTTTCATCATATATGGTATATTAATTAAGTATTAAGAATATTATTTATTCACTATGTAGAAATTAATACATTTTATATACTATGGTAATAAAAATTTAATTACATCTCTCTTTTGAGACAATTTTCTGTACATATTCATGATAATGTTTTAACTTTTTGATGTATGGAATGAAAGAAATATAAATTATAATTTACCATTATAGAAGAATTATTTAATATTAAATATCAAATATAGTGTTTTAATAAATCATTGATACTTTAAATTAATCTTGTAAATGAATAAAATAATTTGTTTCTTCAAAAACGTGTTAAACAACACATATGGATGAGTGATGCTATTATTTTAAAAAGCATTTATATGGTAATGATATAGTTATAATATTGTAATTAAATATGCTTTAATATTTTATGGTTATAATATATAAAAATTTATTACTTTGTATTCACAAAAAATGGTTGATGATGATGGAAAATGATTCACATACCTGTGCTGTGTCGACGGTCATCATATACACACATATGATACATACATGTTCCAAGTGATTTTACAGAGTTCAAATTTTTTCCCATAAATATTATAACATCTCAATATATTTATTATACTATAATAATTTTATTAAATTATATGTAATATATTAATAGGATGTACATGAATAAATAATCTTTGAATGATTCAAGAAAAATGATTACATCATCATAGAGAGACTATCGTTGAATTACACATTAATATTTAATAGAATGTTATTAGAGTTAAAAAAACGTATCAACGATGAATATAAGGAATATATTATTTTTTCTGTTCTTTTAATGCATGATCATGTGATATTACATTGTATGAATAATGAAGGATAATAGGTTACCCTTTTCTACAGATAGGGACAAACAAAAAATTTCTAAAATGAACTAAAAAATATGAATTAAAATTAATGTAAAAGTTTAACAGGGTGGATGTAAAATATAATACAATATATTAAAAGGTCGAAATATTTTCGTCCAATAGAGATTATACGTGTTTTATTAGAATCATTACACTTTTCTTTTTGTTTAAACACAATCAATAACATTTTAACCACAACCATGGTATCAAAATTTAACTATTATTAATATTATTTACTGAATAAAATTATGTTTAAAAAATTATATTATATAATAATTATTATTCCAATTATTTAAACCATTTTACCTATGTCAATTATATAATTTGTAGAATATTATATTACGAAATTTTCTCTAATGTAATGAAACCCATTTAAAAAACAAATTCTAACTATAAAAATGAGTTTATCATCAATTCCTTACAAAATATATTAAATGAATAATTAAATATAAAATTTCATATAATTTATTATTATTGAATTACAATCATTCATAAATAGACAATATTTTAATTTATAAATGAAAACCACATTTTACACATAATGTATTTCATAAAACATCACATTTTACCTTCAATTCCTTTTATTTTAACATCTTACATGATGAAAACCATAATATAATTTTTTTAAAATATTTTAATGCTAATTTTTAAATATTTAAATTTTCTTAGTCAGAAACAAAAATATAAAAAAATGTAAAGTAACTATATGATTAAATAATAATATTTGAACAGTATATCATGGTTCATTTAATAATGTGGTTTCATGAAAATAATGAAAAAAATAAGTAAAATTATTATAAAGGGAAATATATATTCAAATATTAGGGAGTTATATTATACCCCAATTATAATAATATATCTATAAAAATAACATCACCCTAATTGAAACAGAATGTAAACATCAATATCATCAAATCATTGAGTTCTTATGTAGATTTCTCATATTTATATTTTAACCATAAACATTTTATAGGATTGTGTAATTGTTATGAAAAAACCTCTCTCTATTCTCCAAAATACCAATGGTTTTTATTATCATGGGATATCATTGTTAATTGGGAATGACCTCTGGGATTCATATATATGAATTATAATTTTTGTATTTTCTTATGAGAGATAATGGGAATGCAACATAAAAATGAGTGGGATTTTGTGGAAGAGTTATGTGATAAACATTTATCCTCATTTGATCCAAAATATTGAAGGTAACAATATATCACGAGATCATCAGTCAATTATTTCAAAAATTTATTCCTTACGGCAATGAAATATTCTTGATCATACCTTGTTTAAAATGTTAAACTAAATATCTCACAAAATATTGTTAGGAATGGTTTTCCATAAACCACGAGTTACACATATATACTGCTAAATGGATTAATCATTATATGAAATATTCACATCCATCACATTTTGAAATATTTTTCACTCTCTATCTTAATCCCATATCATTTTAGGTTTTCCCTAACTTTTATTTAATAATTCCAAAGGATCCATATGAATTATTCGGTTCAACACATTTTTCAATGAAAACCACACCATTGAATGTGGATGATCCAAACAACCTTTGAAATATAAAAATAAATTTTATAAAAAACTCATTTATTTTTTATTATTATTCTTATTCATTTAATCAAAGTATAGTATTTATGTAGATATAATTTTTATATCCAATTTCAACGAATTATAATGAAATAACATGAACCATTAGCTAAATAGCATATCCGAATTAGATAAAAAAGTATGCTATACTACATGAAAAAATAACACTTCAATAAGATATATCAAAAAAAACATAATGAAAAAATATCTCTAATTATATATAAATGTGCAAAAAAATTTATCTGACCGACTATAACATGTATTTAATTACAACCCATATATGTTTTGGAAGGCTAATGATAATATTTGGAATGATGTTTTCCCATTCCTTTATGTTATATTAAATTGATTAAATATATCCTAAAAATATTTTATATAACCATAAACTTCCTATCTTACTATATGTCATGATATATACACACAAAAATCCATTTAAATGATATGCTACCGAAATAAACCCATTTGGATCTCTGTGCATATTTTTACGTCGATGATAAATAGAGAATAATTAATTTTTATCTTCCAAAAACACCTTCTTTTTAAAAAAAATTATGAAGGAAAACATATTTATATACTAAACCATATACTTCAACATAAATCATGGTTGAAATTATGAAATTTCCACTCATTCTAATATAGTTCCAAAACCACCTCGTGAATAACTATAATCCTTACCTAGATGGATGGATCAATAATCATAGGTTAAAGGTATGATTTATAACCCTTATATATTATTAAAATATATATCAATTGTAATTCCCTAATAATTGGTTCCCATGAAATCATCCTCATTAAAAAAAATTATTTCCAACATATATAATCATTTACATTGTTTTCCATCAAATGGTAGTAATATATTTAGATGACATATAATATAATAAACTATATTCATTAACATTTGTGCATAATGACCACATTTTTATGAAAATATAATTAGTTATTTTATTAACTATATATTTCTAAAATAATATTTAAATAATGATGATGTTTATTTCTTTTCAGGGAAAACATTATTTCACCCAACTCAAAATCATGGGTCAATTAATATTTTCCAGAATATTAAATTGATGACATAGATAATTTAACATTGTATTATTTTGAATTATAAATCCTCATAGTACATTGTACAATGTATCACTATATATCATAATCCCTAATAAATGATTGGGTAGTGTCTGTATATTTACATGATAACATTCTAATTACTTATTTAAAAATTTCATCAAAATCATCCTTTGAAAATGATAAATCTCAATCACCTATATAAGTCTTGTAATTTTATTAATATATATATATGTTTAAATTTTCATCATATATATATACACATGTGAATAGATAAGTGATTAATGAATAATTTTTTATCCAGAATTCACACTTGATGAATTCTGATTATATATTATATTTAATTATATTCTTCAGTGAAAACCTCAAATAATATTTTTGTTATTCATTTCGGTGGAAATAAATAAAAATATAATTTGTAAATAATATCACAAAATGATAAAGGTAATCTCATAAGAAACTATTCTTTAAATACATCAATATATTAGAGGGATTTTTATGTTCAAACAAAATCAGTCGAAATTTATAAGTGTTATAACTCCTATGGAAGGCTATATCACGTATGGATTTAATTTGTACCCATAATTAATGACATATATAATGAACTCGAAACATATTATATTACTTTCCTCCACATATTTGATCATAGAAGTCATCAAAAATATATAAGGGATACTTTTTTGTGATTGGTATCTAGTTTGGAGTCAAATAATTAATGTAAATGTACATTGACCAATAATTATTATCAATAATAATAATAGGTTTACCACTTGGTGAAAACATCAATAATATGAATCACATTCCATGATTCCTCAATAGTTGCTTCATCAACTCTGGAAAATCAATCAAATACATTCTAAGTAGTGCCACTGAAATATTTGTACAAACATATATGGGATCTATAGAAAAATAATCTTCATAAATAAAATGAATAAAAACTAAATCATAATGAAATAAATTATCATAATCCAAAAAATAGTAATATCTTCTATTTTGAGTTTCTACCTAACCATTTTAGATAAATATCACTAATAAATATGTAGTAAAACCCATTATAATTATGTAAATTTATTTGTAAGTTGATATTTACCCTAAAACAAATATGATAATATGAATATTATGAATGTCAAATATTTCTTCATTATCAAACAAATATAATTGGGATCACTATAGATATATATTATCAAAGATTAAAATCAAATAAAATTCCATAAAGAAATTCAAATAATATATTAATAGGGAATAATATTAAAAACATAACACTGAGATCCCAAACTCTGAAATGAATTATAATTATAAACTATCCAACATGATCCACTGCAATAATTTACATATAATTAAAATTAATTTTTATAAGATTTTTCCCTGAGATCATGAACAAAAATCAAATAATTATCATATACACTACAAATATGACATTGAACTATATATAGTACCTTAAGATGAAATTTATTTATCTATATTTCTCATTACATTTATTTTCATCAAATATTTTCTATATACCTTTCATTTCTGTAAGTGGTACGTCTTATGATTCAATTGTGAAATTTCTCTAGGTACATCTTCCAAAATTAATGGCTTGTTATAAAATTATGATTTATTTTAGAATTGTAATCATAAACTAATACCCAAGAAACATTAATTATTCCTAGTCAACCTCATATATATTTCTTCGCCTTAGGGGATTTTGGGCCATAACCATGACCTATTTCGATTATGTCTAATTTGATGCATTTTTTTATAAAAAATACTCTCCATTCACAACCATTACATAGGATGTTTAAATTGTAATAAATTATCCATGGGGATATTTAATGCTTTTTTAATCATAATACCCAAAAATAACTAATCCATAAGATGATGGAAACAAATGTTACCCAAGAATAACATACAATAATATGACATCATTTTTGAATAATATTATAAAAATTCCCAATTGAACACTCTAATAGATTATAAAGGTTTAGAGAATTTGAAGATAATAAATGTGAATTGTTTTATTTTTTAAAAAATAATTTCTTTCTCTTTTATCATTCAATATTTAAATATATAAATGTTTTTGTATATTATTCTGAAATTGGATTATAATTTTTTTAAATTGAATGTGGAAGTATTTTTTACCATAAAATGCAACAATCTTATCTTGTTCAAGCCATGAAGACCATGGTGTGTTCGTTGATGAAAAATTGTTAAGGGAAATGACTTATTATGGGGTGTAAAGTATTGTGTATGTCCATTTCATCTAATAGGAAGCCCCACCACACCATGTTTGTAGGATTTGATGTGGGGGAAAATATAACTTTTAGGTTCAACATTATATAACATTATATATTGTGTTTGGTATCAAAGAGAACCTATATCATGAAATAGCCATAGTGAAGGGTGTGTCAATAGTCATTCTATGTTTGGAAATAACCAAAATAATTACACATAATCCTTGATCATCAATTTTTCATAGTGAAGATTTGTTTTAAATTAGTTTGGGGTATTTTATTTGATGATTAATTATTTAAAACCTCAATTTATATAGTCATCCATTTCTACATGAAAATTATTACAATTTAGATATTTTAAATAAATTCTTCATGTATTTAAAGGTTTAGATTTAGACAATCATCTTTGGAGAAGCTTTTAATATATATGTTTCAATTATAAGGAACTCTCAATAATTGAAATTTTATTTAATTATACCACATTTTGTATAGCTTTCATGTTTTTTATGGATCATGTGTATCAGAAATTGTAAGAACCCAAACCTTCTTAAAATTATGTTTTTACCTTCTGGTCATTTTTGGAGAAAAAAGAAATTTCTGGAAATTTTATCAGTACACGCCCTGTACTTTATGAGTACACGCCGTGTACTTTATTGCCGCAGTAGGCCGTGTGCTTTCTATGTTGAAGAAACATACACGGCCATGTGGGAGTGACCTGGAGGCCGCTTCAATCAGAGTACGGAAAAGGTGAGTACACGCCATGTACTCCAAAAGTACACACATTGTACTTTTTTTCATTAAATGCACTGGGGCCACGTCTAACTGATAAAAACCACTTCATTCAGGTTTCATTCGTCCAAGATCTCCATGTATCTAAAGATCTTCAACGAGCCCCTGATACACCGTCCATCCTTTGATTTGATAATCGTTGATTATGTTGAAATATCATTGGTGAGTCCTGTGTTCTACTTGAGTTTTGTTCTCCAATTCTTATTCTTTTTCATGTTCTCAATGGTGAACATTTTGGATGTTTTCTTAGATCTTCGACATTCCAAAATGATTCAAGAATCTTGGATCAATTATATCTATCTCTTAACTGTGAGGTAGGTGGTTTGAGCTTTTCTGTTCAATTTCATTGTGTTTTATGAACAAATTCCACCAATACCATTGAAAGGGGTATTGCGTGTTTACTGTTATACCCCAACTGGTTTCCTACCATGCTTGTATGCCTGTGTAGAGGATATTTGGATAAGAATATTGTTGGCTGTTATGCTTAATATGTGTCTTTCCCATGAATGTTCTCTTGATGACTTTTTGGTCATGTTCATCTTTTAGCTGCTTTTCCTGATTCTATTTTGGATGTTATAGGATAGAGTGTTTGTATTTATGACATGCATGATATGTTGTAGACTTCTTTAACAAGTAGCTCTATAGGTTTACTTTGGTTGTATTGAACTTCTATTCTCATTGACTTACATAGGGCCATGAGGACCAGGTGTAGAAGACTAAAGGGGAAATTGACAGGGTGAGATTCTTTTGAGAGTATTTGATAACATTTAGCTATAAGGGGGGATTAACCGAGTGAGAATACTCAGAGAACTTAGAACAACTTGGGCTATAAGGTTAATTGATTGAGTGAGCTTTCTTAGAGATTCCTTGATTAATTCAGACTATATGTGGATGGACTGTGTGAGCTTCCTCAATGAGTCTTTGTTTGAAATGAATGACATTTGAAATAAATGGAATTGATAGAGTCATCATCCTTAGAGAATCCTATACCATGGGGATATAAGGGGAATTGATATGTGATCTTCCATAGAGAGTCAATGACTACCTCAGACTATGCGGGGAATGGATTTTATGAGCATCCTCAGAGAGACTTTCTTTACATAGACTATTTGGGGAACAGACTCCCTGAGCTTCCTCAGAGTGTATTGCTTTAATTTTGACTATAATGGGATAGACGGTGAGCGCTTCCTAGTAGAGTATTTTCTAAATTCTTATAGATAACTATATGGGGTTAGACCGAGTATGCTGCCCAGAGGGTTATCTATACTTATTATGTGATACTAGAGGGGATGTTTGTGAGTACTTCCCATTGGGTTATCTATTTGTGGTTATTGGTTTGCTTTAATATAGCATGATTGAACTGTGGATTGTTTACTGCTATGTAATTTCTTATTTACTATGTATTATTTAATGTTTACTGTACTTTTACCTGCCACATACTCACTGACTGTTAGGAACATATTTTCTGGTGTTTTCCTACTTAGATTTAGTATCACACCTTATTTGGGTCATTCTTTTGGGCCCAATGAGATTATATTGTTGTAGGTATTGATAAGGGAAATCTACCTTCTACTTTAGTTACATGACTTGCTGTGGTGTTGGATAGTATGAGACCAAGATGTGGTTTGAGATATTAAAGAGTTTATCTGATTATCATTCTTTTTGAACATTGGTTCAACACAGTTATATTCCAGCATTGTGACATGTTTTTCTCAACTCTTAGCCATATGTATCATGAATCATTTCATTTATATATGTTCTCTATTTGGTTAATATTCTAGTATCCCTCTATTTACTGTTGTTGGATATTTATTGTTTCCACTATTTTGTATGTTGTTTACTTCAACATGGTACTCTCCCCGTGAGGGCAATGATTCCCCACAATCACACCCACGTCCCTCACTACTAGTTGGCAGCCTCTGACGTTCGGGGAAATGTGCTAGAGGCATTGTGACCATCCGGGTATGGGGTGCCTTTTTGTGGCTTCCGGAACCGGGACATTACAAAGTGGTATTTGAGAAATTCGTTTTCCCTTGATTTACAATTTGGAGCCTTTATATAGGGATAAGATGGAAAAGGTTCTTGATAATAAGTTGTGACTGGGAGTAGCTGACCAATGTACATGGAAAAGCCAATCTACCTTGTTAATTTCAATTTTTCAGGTTTTTCAACAGTTACAGTTGATCTGATTTCACTTTGAGTGATACACATGATTTTTCCAGTTATCGTTGATGTTTTTGAGGTTCTATTTCTATTGCAACCTGATGATATGAGGGTATTCCATCTCATTCATCATATATGCACATTCTAGAAATAACATGTCATGCATTTTTACCACGCCATCTAGGATGCATTAGTAATTGTATGTTGTAGTGAAAGATGATGTGTAAAATATGCATGTTTTTGTGACAGTTGACTTTATAGAAATACCTTATGATTGATAGGGTATTTCATGTTTAGATATTTTCATTATTTAAAACCAAAAAATGGTACTTGAGGTGTTATGGGCCATCATAGACCAGAATTTGGTGGATCATTACCTTCTTTTCATTGATATAACTTGTATAGGATTCCAAACATTTATTCGCGGGTAGTATGGTCCCTCACGTATTGGAATTTGGCACTTTTAATTCTCATTTTATTGTTTTCATGGTTCCTTAGTAGTTTCTGAGGTTTACTGTCTAGAAAATCTCAGAATACATGCAGTGTAATGTATGGTATACATCGTGTGTTCTTCTGCTCAAGGAGAAACTACTTTTCATAACTACAGAACATGTACCTTATATGTACGATGTTTAATGTCTAAACCATTTCATAGGTCGTGTGGGAAGAGACATGGGATGGGAAAAACCTTGAGTGTACACGACGTGTATTTTCCATAAATGTCATGTAGTGTCGAGCTCGTGACCACCCGTGTCACTAACAACACAGGTTGGATGAGTCGTGTCTAATACAGACAGTGTTCCTTATGAACAAGACATGTAGTATGACTTCGGTACCCAGCCGGGTCATGAACAACAGCGGTTGGTGTTACCTTTTCGTGTACATGACCTGTCTACCATGAACACGCCCTGTAGTCTGACCGAGGTACCCGACCATGTCACGAACAACACGGGCTAGTGTTATCCTCTCTCTTACACAGATTGTCTGTCTAGAACATGTCATGTACTATAATTCATGTTTCATGGTTTGTCATTAACAACATGGGCTAGGTGAATCTTGTCTAGTACACACTTTGTAGTAATAGTACACGCCTTGTAGTCTTGCCATATGAGAGAGCTGTGTGATATAGCCGTGTAGAAGGACTCCGACAGCGAAAGGGGACTCAAGTACACTTCGTGTGAGGAGACAACATGTCGTGTGTCTAGGGTGTTACATGACCATTCTGGACAGGAGTACACTACCTTGTCAATGACATCAGGGAACACGCCGTGTAGTTAATGTACACACTATGTAGTCATGTTTTGTAAAACGTGAGTTCTTTCATTATCTTGTTCCCTTGTTACACTTATTGTTTTCAGTCCTTGATAATCATGATCTAAGATGTGTGCTTGACTTGAAGAGTCTTGCCACCGAGACGTCCTATGGTTGTGCACTAGTTTCCAGACGGTGATCAGACACCGGACATGGCCGATCATGGTCCACCTGGATATCCACCCATTGTTCCAGCCATGGCACCAGCCATTATACTTGACGTAGGTGTAGATGCACAATTCAGGGAGGGATTTTTGAGTATTATACTGACCTTTCATGGAGTGCTGCTTCCCACCCCATCGATGGCTTATTTGACGTGGGTCTTCCAACAGTAGCATCCTCTTACATTTTCAGGGGATGGAGAACCTCAGGCTGCTGAGTCTTGGCTACAAGTCACACTGACGATTTTCGAGAAACTAGAGATACCTCCAGAGATATGGGTGAATATTTCTACCTATATTCCCTGAGACTCCTCCAAGGGATTGTCGGATGTGGTCTCATAGGCAGGATGCATAATGAATATGGCATGGGATGGGTTTCGACATATCATCTATGATTTCTTCTACCTGGAGACCCTGAGGGATAATTGAGCCTGTGAGTTCCTTAGTCTGGAGTATGGTAGTCTTTCTGTTATAGAGTATTCCTCTTGCTTCATAGAGATGCAACATTTTATGTTAATTCCAGGAGGTGTTGAGTTTTTCCTTGCACGATATTTTGATGATGGTCTGAGGCACGAAATTTGGTCGCAGGTGAACATCTTCAAGTTGACATTGATATCTTGTATCATCAATCAGGTGATGATCATTGTTCAAAATTTGAAGCATTCATGAGTTGCGATCCAGGATGGTTCGACATCTAATGTTAGTGCTCCACCAGCTGATAGTCAGAAGTTTCGTAGGGAGGCTACACGTGGAGATCAGAGTAGGTGGGATGCATCTTCTGGTAGACAGGTGGTTTGCTACTAGTGTGGGAGAAGTGGTAATAAAATGCCACATTTCCCGAGAGACCCAGCGAAGTGCCAATCTTGCAGATATATGGGTCACCTTCAGTTATTTTGTTAGTTCTTATCTCTAGAAACTGCTGATAGGGGTTCTTCTATGACTCCTCGTTGGGGAGCAGCACAACATGCTTCACACCATTCTGTGAACTGGAGTTCTCCCTGCTGTTCGGGCCGAGGTGGAGGTCATGGTCATGGAACCCAGTCATCCGGTTTTTAGTGACATCAAGGAGGATCAGCTCAAAGTGGTTAGGCCAGGTCACAAGACCATGATATAGGCCATACATTTTCAGTAGAGCAGACCCAGCAGTAGCAGGAACCCGAACATTCTACAGTTCGAGGTATGATCTAAGTAGCCTCGGTTTTAGCTTCTTCTCTTTTTGATACAGGGGCTTCCCATATATTTATATCTATTATTATAGTGAAGAGCCTTGGGATCTTCATCTTTTCTTCTACCAAATTCTTGACGCTAGACACTCTATTTTGGACTAGAATGGCTCGTGTACATCTATGCAGAATGTGCCCTCTACAGGTTGGTGGATTTCACTTCGTATGGGAACTCTATGTCTTACAGATGAAAAACTATGCAGTCATTCTTGGGATGGACTAGAAAGTTCCATTCCAGGAAGTCGTCGACTGTTATCATCGCAAGGTGAGATTCATATCACCAGAGGGGGGATCTTTTCTTCATAGGGGAAAATTGGATGTCCATGAAATAAGAGCGGGTCTAGAGCATCATTGGTTGGGAGGAGTTACCACCCAAATTCCAAGTCTTTATATGGATGACTAGGGGACATTATAGTTTGACGTTATTCTAGTGGTGGATCATTTCATAGAATTATTTCCGTTGTATTATTCCGGATTTCCTCGAGAGTGTGATGTAGACTTCTATATTGATCTTGTTCTAGGAGTGGCACCAGTGTCCACTCATCATTATATGATGGAAATGCCTGACTTTTAAAAGCTCAATAAGCAGTTGGAGGAGTAGTAGGAAAAGGGTTTGTTCCAAAACCGTACGTCTCCAGGGGGTTCGCATGTCCTGTATGTGGAGAAGGCAAACGATAACCTTGAGCTTTGTGTGGATTATCAGAAGTTGAACTAGTTGAATGTCAAGAACCGATATCGCTTGCCCGGGATAGATGATAACATTTATTATCTTCAAGGATACTGGGTGTTCTCAATGATAGACCTGAGATCCGGTTATCAATAGTTTCATGTAAGACCATAAGATATACCTATTTCAGACGTCAAGAGCAGGTATGGTCTATTCGAGAACTTGGTTATACCGTTCGGCCTCACAAACTCACCCAAAATTTTCATGGCACTGATGAATCGAGTGTTCTATCCATACTTGGATTCCTTCATGATGGTCTTTTTGGATGATATCTTGGTTTACTCTCACACTCAACACAACCATGATACCCATATTGAGTTCATTTTGAGTATACTGATGGAGAATCATTTATATGCTACGATCTCAAAATGAAACTTTTGGATGGATTAGATTAACTGCTTGGGTCAAGTTATCTCAGAGGTAGGAGTTTCAGTAGACCTGGAGAAAGTTAGAGCTGTAGTTTCATTGGAGAAGATGGAAAACATCTTTGACGTGCAAAGTTTTCTAGGGCTAGAGGGATACTAAAAGAATTTCATACATGATTTTTCATGATTGGTAGCACCGCTGACAGGTCTGACCAAGAAGGGTGCAATGTTCTTGTGGTCAGATTCTTTTGATTCATCCTTTCAAGAGCTGAAGGGGAGGTAGGCTTCCGCACTGATACTAGTCTTGCCATATCATGGAAAGTGTTATACTATTTACTGTGATTCTTTATGTATCGTGCTGGGAGCTGTGCATATGCAGGGTGATGGAGTCGCGGCATACAGATCATGGCAGTTGAGGCCGCATGAGAGGAATTACCTAACACACGATCTAGAGTTGGCATTTATTGCTTTTTCCCTATACTGTTGGAGTCATTATCTTCTGGGATAGAAATTTGTGGTTTTCACCAACCACCAGAGTCTCAAGTACATCTTTACTCAGAATGATCTGAATTTGAGGTAGAATAGGTGGTTTGAGTACCTACAATCCATTGGCATTGTGCTTGACTATATGCCTAGGAAAGGCAATGCAGTGGCTGATTCCTTGAGCAGGAGTACTCAGATTCCGGAAGTTCAGGAGGCCTGCAGTGAGTGTCAGCTTATGGCTCTATTCTCTGAGATACATTTGGAGGTGCACGAAAGACAGGGGAAGTCATTTATTTCGTATGTAGATATAACCTCTACTCTTCAGGATCGAGTTCAAATAAGGAACCTATCACAATCAAAAGGCCTAGTCCTATGAGAAAGTATGTCAGGAGAGGACCCTTTTACAAGATGGACCATAGGTGAGGATGAGATCATGCGTTTCTAGGGATGTGTATGTGTTCCATATGAGATACCCAAGGAGATGATACAGGATTATTATTCCTCAGTTTGGGAAGTTCATCCTGGTCACACCAAGATGTATTGTGATCTACACTGTCAGTATTGGTGGCCAGGTATGTAGAGTGAACTTTTTGGATTCATCATGAGGTGTTATACTTGTTAGAAGGTGAAGCTGGAGCATTAGCGACCAGTAGGACTCTTACAGAAGTTACCCATTCCTGATTGGAAGTGGAATGATGTTGTGATGGGCTTCATGACCGGTTTGACGTGGTCACCTTGAGAGAATGACACAGTTTGGGTTGTCGTTGACAGAATCATGAAGGTTTCACACATCTTGATCATCAAAGTTACCTTTAGTGTTGATGAGATGTTATGGTTGTTCATCCGTGAGATTTTACGTCTTCATGGAGTTCCACACTCCATTGTTTCAGGAAGGGATGCACGTTTTACTTCTTAGTTCTGGAAATGGATTCAAAATTCTTTCGGTTCACAGGTACTTTTGATTACAGCTTAATATCCTAAGAAAAATGGCTAGTCTAAGCGTACAATTTAGGGGTTTGAGGATATGCGTTGAGTATGCATTCTGGATTTTGGAGGTTCTTGGGAAAAACATATACCTCTTGTAGAGTTTTCCTACAACAATTTTTTTCCAAAATACTTTTCAGATTGAACCTTATGAGGCTGTGTACGGTAGTCCATTCCAATCACTCTTATGTTGGCTGGAGGCAAGAGATGTAGCCTTGCTGGGACCTCGTCTTGTTCAGGAGACCACATAGTAGATAGAGTTGATTTAGAATTGTATGGATTCTACATGGTCTCGACATAAGTCTTATCCCAATCATCAGAGGTGTCCACTAGAGTGTGAGGTCGGGGATTAGGTTTTCCTGCATGTCACACTATGGTTGTGACACAAGAGGATTAGGAGACATGATAAGCTTTCACTAAGGTATGTCGGACCATTTTAGGAGTTGGAGATAGTTGGGCAGGTTTCCTATTAGTTATAGTTACCTCATTGGTATTGAGCTATGCACGATATCTTCCACGTTTCATAGCTCTGACATTACTTTTCAGACACGTATCATGTATTTCAACCTGAATAGGTTGAACTTGAAGTGGATATTTCATTTTAGAAGCATCCTATAAAGATTTTGGATCATTTTATAAAGGTTCTCTATGGCCAGTCTGTTCCACTGGTAAGAATGAAATGGCTATACGGGCGAGTACATGATGAGACTTGGGAGAGGGTGGCCGATGTACGAGCACAGTGGCCAGAAATTTCGGGGTTTCTTCATCTTGTCCATGGTAGGAAATTCGGGAAAGAATTTATTTAAGGGGGGAATTTTGTAAGAACCCGGACATTATTTTCAGGTATGTTTTTCCTTTCAGGTCGTTGTTTGGAGAAAAGAGGAATTTCTGGAAACATTTTAAGTACACATCGTGTAATTTCTAGAAGTAGTAGGATGTCTGCTGGCCATGTAGTAGCTGCATAAATGGTCACGTGAGAGTGACATGGAGTCCGCTTAAAGAGGAGTACTAAAACTGTGAGTACACGCCCTGTACTCCAAAAGTAGACACCATGCACTTTATCTTTCTTCATTAAATGAACCTGGGTCGTGTCTGATAAAACAACAACTTCTTTTAGGTTTTGTTCGTCCGAGAGTGCAGAGAATCTGCGGATCTTCAACAAGACCCTGATCCTCTATTTGTCCTCCGATTCAAGAACCCTTCATTGCATTGGAATCACATCGGTGAGTCATCTTTTCTGATTGAGATTTGTTTTCTGATTCCTCTTCTTTTCCAAGTAATCATTGGTTGAACGTTTTGGACGTTTTCATAGATCCAAGATGTTCCACTTAGATTTATGCTTTTTGGTTCAATTATATTTATCTCCTAATCCTGAGGTAGGTTGTTTCTACCTTTCCATTCAAAGTCATTTTGTTTTATGGGAAAATTCCATCAATACTCTTGAACATGATATTGCGTGTTTACTGTTTTACCCCTATTGTTTGTCTAACATGCATGTATACATGTGTAGAGGATATTTGGATAAGAATGGGGTTGATTGTTATTCTTGTGATGTGACTTTCACCTGCATGTTTTGTTTATTAGTGTTTGGTTCTCTTCAGCTTTTAGCTGCTATGCCTGATTCCATGCATGTTGATGTAGGATGGAGTGTTTGTAATTTTGACATCCTTGATATGTTGTAGACTATATAGCCAAGAATTTTGTTTGTTTACTTTGGTTTTATTTCACTTCTATGACCATTTACATACACCGGGTTTTGAGATCCTGGTGCATTAGAGTATATGAGGAATTCTCTGGGTGAGTTTCCTTAGAGAGTCTTTGATCACATTTGGATATAAGGTGGGATTGGAAAAGTGAGCTTCCTCAAAAATCCTAGAACCACTTGGGGCTATACGTGGAATTGACCGAGTGAGCTTCATCAGAGAGCCTCAATTACATCATACTATAAGGGTATTGACTGCATGAGCTTCCTCAGAGAGTATTTGATATAATTTAACGAACTAGGCTATAAGGGGAATTAACAAAGGGAGCCTCCTCAAAGAGTCCTAGACCATGGGGATATAAGGGGAATTGACATGTGAGCTTCGTCAGAGAGTCCCTGACTACCTCGGACTATTCAAGGAATGGACTGTGTGAGCATGCGTAGAGAGTATTGCTTATCCTAGACTATACAGGGAACGTACTGTGTGATCTTGCTCAGAGAGTCTTGATTTACTTTTGAATATAAAGGGATAGATAATGAGAGCTTCCTCAGAGAGTCTTTATTAAATTCCTATATAGAACCAAAGGGTTTAAACCATGAATTCTTCCCAAAGGGTTGTCTGTACTTCTTAGGTGGGACATAAGGGGTTGATTGTTAGTACTTCCTAGAGAATAACATGTTTGTGGTTAGCGGTTTGCTTTAATGTTTCTTTATTGAACTGTGGATTGTTTACTGCTGAGTACATTTCTATTTACTATTTACTATACTTTTACCAACCATATACTCACTGACTGTTAGGCATAGATATTCGGGTTGTGGCCTTCTAGGATTTAGTCTCACACCATATTTGGGTCATTCTTTTGGAACTAAACAGATTATATTTTTGTAGGTATATATAGGGGCAAGAACCCTTCTAATTCAGGTACATGACTTTCTGTGGAGTAGGAGAGAATGGGAATAAGTTATGGATTGGGATGTTGATGAGTTTATATATTTATCTTTCTTTGTGTACTTTGGTTTAGCACAGTTGTATTCCAGCGTTGTGACTTATTTAGCTACTTTCCTAGATATATGTATCATGCATCATTTAATATATATATATATATATGTGTGTGTGTGTGTGTGTGTGTGCGCTCCAGTTGGTCACTATTCTAGTATTCCTCTGTTTATTGTTGTTGGATATTTATTGTTTATGCTATTGTGTGTGTTGTTTACTTCCATTGAGTACTCTTCCAATGAGGGAACCGTTTCCCCACTATCACACCCAAGGCCCTCGCTGCTACATGGAAACCTATTGCTTTTGGGGAAATTCCCTTGTGGCCATGTGGGCAACCGGGTACGGGGCTCCGCTGGGTGGCTTCCAGAACTGGGACGTTACCGGCCTCTATGATTACATTGAATGAATTTATTTTAATATTTGAACATATATTAGTTGTGTTCATGAATTATGTCTAGGAACATGAGGTCAATAATTATATATATAAAAATTAATTTATGTATATTAATAATATAAATATATTTATTAACTCGTATATTTACTTATGATAAATCTATATTCTTAATGTGTGTTATATTTATATATATGATTCCCATACTATTTTAATATATATCATGTAATAATATATTTTAATGTATGAATACTTTTATGAATTTTATATATTTAAGTGAATTTATCTAGGAATTATGGATGGATAAATTTGTTAGTTCTAGGATGGGTATACTATAACTTATTAGATGAATCATTGTATAACCATTATAGGATCTCAATGACTGATTATGATCTATCCCAATGACCTCATCGTTTTATAAATTTTTCATTCATGTTTTGTAGTTATCTCACTTAAAGGAGATAATGGGATCGTGATATGTGGATTTATTATATTTATTTCTAATATTAAAATTCATTTATTTTTTAAATTTTTGTTTCCATTAGTTCTTATTCATATAATTTTATGTTCAAATTGAGATGGATATTTGATTTTATTTTTTTAAAAAAAAGGATAAATACCAATATATCATTATAAGGATGACTTCAAAATATGTGGGATACATATGGAACACATTTAGTGATATAATTTTAATAAATTCGTTAATTTATTAATTTATACATTGGAATTTGACGATTTACAACATAAAAATATTACAGGGGGTCTAAATTATACCTGAAAAGAACCAAAGAGTGGGTGTGATTTTACAAAAAGAAAAAAAGAGGGGTGCATACATTTCATGTAATTACACTAACATTCGTATTGTTAATGTCTCCATGAATACAAATCTATTTTACTATGATAGTAATTTTAATTGTGAACCTACATTAATGACAATATAATCCATATATTATCCATTTCATAAAAAACATTACATTGGAATAAAATTATAATGAACTAAATTCAATACGATCCTCCTTGATGATTATAAATAGATATGTTCCCTGTAACTTCTAGCAGGGATTTTTAAGAACAAATTATGGTTCAAGGAACCATGATGTACTAGTTCCTCCCCTGTCGATATCTACACATTCATCATGATTAATTTTTTTCCATCCATTCACAATCCATCAACACTATGATGCTGTGTAATTCCATACTTATTGTAGGGTAATGTAGAAAAATATATGTGGTTCAATTAGATTTCCACTATTATTTGATTCATGTATTAGGTTTATTATATTTTATTTATCTAATAATGAACTCATTATTTTGTTAATTAGGACCATTGGTTGATAAATCAGAAAAGAAAATCTTCATTTCAAAATTGTTTACCTTATTCTAAGCATGGACATTGATTCATTTAGGGTAACTAATATTAACCATGGAATTAAGAAAAATCTAATCAAGAATATCGTAAATTACATTCCCTTGGGAATAGGGGGATTACAATGACCATTGGATGAACCATATCATAAATCTAAGAAGAAAAATGAATTAGTTAATTTAATTTTAAAATCAAATTACAAAATAACCCAAAAACTACCAAATCACAAGGCACCTTCCCAATTGGTTTCCCAGATATCATTTTCATGATTAATTACCTCATCTATTATTTTCTTGTAACAAAAATAATAAATTTATTTTCAAATCTGCATTTCCCAATTTTTTAAAAATTAATATTTACAATATTCCTAATATATTGTTTCTCATTTCATTAAGTTCTCTTGGATCAACATAAATTTCCACAAAAAAATTTTATTATTAGAATATTTTGTAGAGTTTTACAAATGTGTAATTTGAAAAAATTGAATGAAATGTCAACTCCTTTTGATGCATATAAAAATTGTACCCACTTATATATAATGAGTTATTATAATGTATATAATTCATAGTAATTTTCCAATGTTTTATTCATTTTTAATTGGTTTTCTTATAATTATTATATTTTAATTCCTAAAAATAATGTACACATTTGTATATAATTTGAAAAATATTGAGAGGGTCATGTGTAACAACCCAACCCTTTTTACCTAGATTCATTGCATTTTAATAGAAAAATGGAATGATCACAAGAGATCATGTCTTGAACGATCGATTATTTTAGTATCCCTAGATGTACTAGATATATAAATAAGTCATAAATTACATCTTGAAATAAAAAATAAACAACATTGAGTCCCATTTGAACACACTCAAATCATTTGGAGTATCCCTACATATTTATCATAACATACTTCTTCACGTACTGAGAAAAATATAACATAAGAAATATGTGAGCTCAGATGGTCAGTAAAGATAAGAATATAGTGGAAACTATCACAAATAAGCACAATCATTTATGAAAATGTATAAGACTAAAACAAAAGACATTTAAACATAAACTTAAATATAATATTGAAAATATATATCAAATAATTCCAATTACATAATGACAGGTATATTCAACTAGTCGAATAGTCAAATGTAATATCAGTAGATAATTTCATAATTATGGAATACATAATGCCAGATATCATAACCAAATTGTCAAGGCCTCATTCGAGGACTATAAATAAGATTTTGTAAAGGCCTTGTGCCAAGACGCTAGTTTGTCTCATGAGACATACCGATGCATCGAGGAGCTATAGTTTGCTAAATGGCTCACTTACTAAGTCCAATGAATTCCTCATATGAATAGGACGATACATAACATAAGCAATCAAATTAAAAGTAGCATATGAAATTATAGTACATTGACCATTAACCATGAATCATATAAAAATAACACATCCACAATAACACATATCACAAAACCATCAATATAATATTGTATATTGTATATAAATAAATCAACTTCAAACAAGTTTATAATCCATCAATGGATATTGACATAGATAAAATCAAATATATACGTGAGAAATTTGTCATTCTATTTTGAAATGATTTAAAATTCACATATAAAAAAATGTAAACATTTATTTTGAAAATATTCCTAAAATCAGGTAACAGAATCTTCAATGGTTTTATAATGCAAGAATGTATCCGCACTCACATTATATTTAAAAAAAAATCTTACCATATTTTGTCTTAAAGGATATAAAGTAACTTGTTTAGAAAAGGACAGAAATATTTAAAAAAAATTATAAAATGTAAAACAAGATTATAATTGACATTAACCAATTTTATAGAAAAAATTAGAAAGTTTTTTAAATACATTTTCATGAAACACAGATGTGGATGATAAAGCGGTCCTAGTAGATACGTCCAAATAACCTCGGATAATAAAGAGATTGTACAATTTACCCATATCATGTACATTTCTTTAGTTGAGGGTAAGATAACCTCTTTTATAATAGATAAATAATTTTAATTAAATTAAAAAAGAACCACATACATAAATATTATATTATATATGGTTTTCTAATATTTCTATATTAATAATACTTCAGTTGTATCATTGTTTCAGGTGTTAACTGATTCATTTTCCATCATATGTTTTGTTACATAAGTCCTGTTGGTTATTGATAGTTTGTATTTGACTAATATACATAATGATATAATTTTTTTAAAAAATAGTTTTAATTAGAAAATGAAAATTATTTTTCAATGGTTACGACGGGGAATGAATCTCATCATGTTCGTGGAGACGGTAATCCGTACATACACAGGAGTGCCAATATAATTCTATTGATGGTGAAATATTATCTTATTGGTAGGTATTTTATATATAGAAAATAATTAAAATATTATATTTATTATTTACAATAGTTATACTCATTTTTATACCCTTCCAAATAATTATGTGTGGAATAAAAAATTACACTATGATTTGGAGACGATAAGTCGCACGTACACACCTATCGTGACTTTTTCATTAATAGGATTAATTGAATAATGAATATGGTTGTATCATATATATAATTACATAATTGTATGATTAAGGTACTAGATTTATTAGTTTTTTTATTGAAAAACAATGAAATATGATGTGGAAGAAGAGAAAAACATTTAAAGAGGTGATGAAATAATAACCACTACTTTAGGATGTTTATTTGATTAGAACAAAATAGCTCATTAGGATTGCTTTATGAAAAAATTAAGGCCTCAAGGATAAAATTAGTGTAGTTGGGAACATATTTGAGTCGGGTTTGGATGATCCAAAAGGCTTTGGAGGTGTGATTTTGAGAGGTGAGGAAGTACCCTATAATAAGAGATGTGAGGGTCACTTAAAGAAAATCATGAAATATTATTTTATTATAAAATCATTCTCAGTTAAAATGCTTAAAATGGAAATATTTATAGGATAAGGATTGGATGGGTTGAAATACTCTCAACTAGTAGGTTTTATTCCAGATTTGGCCACTATATTAACCTAATAGTTTAAGTTTAACTCTTAGCTAAATATTTTATTTTTACAATGTATTATTTTATATTTATATTACATGGTTAGTAAACATAATATAAAATGTCAATACAACCTCAAGTGGTTCAAAAATAAAAAATATATCATCATATAAGAACTTTTTCTGATCCTTAGATTTTTATGAATATTATATAATTTAATAAAATAGAATTTGTTTTAAAAACACATTTATGTTCGTTTTCACAATATTTAATATTTGGTTTTTGTAAGAGTCATAAAAATATTATTTCATTGAAAAAAATGCATTGTATCAACACTAACATGTTATATTAACATATAAAATTCATGTAATTCGTCAAAAGTCTCAATTTACATTTAATTTATATTTATTACATAAACTATTGTAATCACTTACTAATAAGGTAACTGTTGCATCATCATTGTGTCATCAATATATTTAATTATACAATGTCTAAAAATTATAAATACAATTCGATGATGTAGGAAATATTTTCAGATCTCTAATAAATATATATAGTATAACTTATCTTATGTAGAAGTCCATATTTAAAAATTTTTAGTTATTAAAATATGAATTTTATACGTTTTTCTTATAATTATATAAAATAATAATAAATGTACTAATCTAATACAAGTTGATCAAATAGGATCATGATTTTCTCCTATGGTTGATTCTGGCCAAAATAAACTTATCTGAAATAATTAAAACATGTTTTAGGGTAATTATAATATTATTTTTACCTTTAATTACCCGATTTACTTTTAACCGTGGTAACTAAAATTCAAAAGTAACTATTAAAATAAACTTATTTTCACCATATTGAACAAAATTTTACTTACTGATGTCAAACGTGTCTCTCAATGTTTTGAAATTAAGTACAAAAATGTGGTAAAATTACATTTTACGCAAATTTGAAAATGTGACTAGAATGTGGGTAAAAGACGTTAAAAATAAATAAAATTACATATATCTAATCGTATAATAAAATGACTTCCATGAATTAAATGAGACTTATATAGGTATTATGTATCAATTTTAACATTAAAATAAAAATTAATAAAAATAATATGCATTTAATAAAATGTCGATATTTATATACTAAGCATTGTTTTTTCACTATTCATCAAAATTGTATGTTTTTAGGAAATACCAATAATTCCCCAAAAGATAAATTTAAATTCCAAATACAAAAATAAAGAATAATTTAAAAATTCTTATTTTTTGGGTTGTATAATATTAATTTAATTATTGATCACAAAAGGAAATAAAAAGTAGTTCTTTTAAGAAAATAGTTATTCTAAATATATAACTATTTTTAGTAAACATATAAATTTAATTATAAATAATTTTTATTTATTTGAAAAATTTATTTATAAAAATTAAAATTTATTTTTTACAATTCATATCACTGTATTAAAATGATAAATAAATATATCATTTAAATAATTATAATATTAATTTGTTGTTTTGTAGAAACTCAATCTTGTGTATAATGGAAGACAAGTCTGTGTTTTGTACAGTATAATCTATTGAATTACATTGAAGATATAAATTACAATGATATATTTTTGTGTTATATTGTCCCCCCCTTAAAAAATTCCATCCTAAAAATAGAAATTTTTTATTCAAAAATAAATGGTTAAAAATAAAAAATTCCTTTGTGGAAAACCCACATTGAAAATAGGGTTAATTAAACATAGTCTTAATAAGTGGAAAATGGAAATGATAACATCAACACCAAAATAGGATTTCTAATAGGAAAATTTGGTTGAAATTTGAGACACATAATTTGATGAAACATGTAAATATTTATCGGGATTGTTTGAGTCCATCAATCACAAACAAGTTTACAATAAATTGAAAGATAAGGGCCTCAAAGCCATAAATCTACAATGACTTAAAATATTACTGGTTCATAAAAACATAATGTATAAGGATAAAACATTTCTGGTTTTAGGATCGCTCCATAATGTTTTTGAATTAATTTCTTCATTGAATAAATAAAACACAAGAAAAGTAGATTTCCATCATTTAAATAATTTCTTCCACAAACTCATCATTCACACAAAATGATAATAGAACTCAAAAATATTATATTTATCATTATCACACAGTTTTCAGAGAAATAAATTTATAGATAATCATTTAGAGCATTGAAAAGAAACAATATTACACAAACTAGAACATCATGTTGGCCAAGGGTTGGTGATGCACCCTTGTCGACCTTCTGATTTAGGTTCAAGTCTCGAGGCCTTGCCGAATGCGACGGGTTTTCACCCGACCTCCTAGTCGTCCTTTTTATAACAAATCCAAAAATAATATTAAGAAATGTTTTAACTTAATACATAGTATCCAATGTCCAACTTAATACATTCCAATATTTATATTTATAAAAAATACTTGTGTCTAAACTCATTGTCCAAAAAATTATAATGAAGGTCAACATTATATAATGAAGATATCTTCACTCCACATAATAACAAGTTAGTACCTTCACCATGTATTCTCTTAAAAAATTGAAACACAATGAATTACCATAAAACATTATTGATTACATTCATGCTACCTTATTCCTTATATAATTCTAGATATATTCCTTATATACAAAAATTTTGATTACTCTAACAATGATTGAATAAACAAACCATTAATCAGTTCCAAGGTAGTCAAGAATATCTACTATAATTTTATAAAATCAACAATCTATTATTCCAAAATCACTTCCTCGATATGAAGACAATATTAAGGTTTATCTTTCCTTTAACAATGTAATTTTCAAAATGTTTAACTTTTTGTTTTTTCACTTTTCATAGTACCATATTATATCAAATCCTCAATGAAATAGACTATATTACAAATATTATTTATTTCAATAATTAATATCACCAAAACATTGTAGATACAACACTCAAATGACCAAATTCATTATTAAAGATATAAGAACACTAATTATTCATCATTATCTGCACTAGTATCATACAAATATTATTATCCAACAGAATAATTTTGGGTATACTATGATGATTGGGGCACTGATTCAAATACTATCCCTACTTCTTCCAGATAGATCTTTATACATTTGAAACCATTTTATTATCCATATAGTCACATAGTTTCTATCATTTTTCTCCTCATTTATAACAAACTACCAATACCTTCAAGAATTTACCGATGTGATTCCTTCTGAAGTTATATCATATGGGAAAATCCATTTTTCCTACATCCCATTATCCATCTTTTTGACTACCATCCTTTCCTACTCTGGAATCTATTCAAATCAATAAGAATCAGAGAATTATTTACTTATCTTATTAAATCATGATACTATTATTTCATATGATTAGAATACATGGCAGATTATTTCCCTTATAAATGTTTTATAAAGACCATGAAAGATATGATCATTCTTAATATTTTGATCATGAGTATTGTTGGAGTTATCATTCCTTCTTCTAGGCACCATTCCTAAACAATTTCATACTCTAGGTTATTTTATTAATATCAATTCATAATTCAAAACATATAAAATAACTAATGTAAATTGAAAATTTTATGAACATAATCTAAAATCATAAAAATGTGTTTATGGAGGATGTATTTAAATATAAATACTTCATAGTGGATTTTAATTAAAATCTGAATTATAATAAGAATATCCCCCTAGAGTGTCATAACTAAAAGTGCATCAAGGCCCATTTTCGTTCACTAGTTCATGTTTGAGTCTAGCTCAAAGCAGTGTTTTCATGTTTTACACCTAGATACATCTGTGCTAGAGCTTCCTCTACCTGCTCATATCCATAATAGGCTTTATTACGTATAAAATTCATAAAATTTATACATTACAAAAATTTTAAATGTTCTTCTATACAAATCATCAAAGTATACCTTAGGGTAATATTCTTTACTCTTAAGGTTTTTAAATCTAGTATCCAAGGATTGTACTAAACTTCCCCTAATTCCAACTGTAACCCCCCAACCCTAGTTACCTAGAGTTGGTGAATTATTATATAATATTTTAATTTTTACATGAAATCATATCTTGAAATAATGATTAGTTTAGTATTCATGGAATTAGTCGATACATACATATGTTAATCAGTAGATCATATAATAAAAAAAAATTGTGTCCCCTTTGAACACACTAATATAATTTTCCTATCCCTTCTTGTTAATCATAGTATACATCTTCACATCTTGGGAAAAAGAAAACATAAGAAATGGTGAGATTATATTCTCAGTAAGGATAATAATTAAATTTATATTATCATAAATAAGTATATACTTTTAAGGAAATTTATAAGAATAAAACAAATGCCTTTTAAAAATAAATATTTTAATAATATGGAAAAGATAATTAAATTAATTATATTTACCTAATCACATTTATATTCTACTAGTCAAATATTCATATATAATATCAATAGAAAATTTCATAATGATGGAATTCAAAATACAGGACATCAAAAAGACATAGTCAACACCTTGTTCCAAGACTAAAAATATGATTTTGTAAAGGGATAGTGGAAGAAACTAGTTTGTATCATTAAACCTACCGATTCATCCAAGAGATATAGAGGGACCTACCATCCACTTACTATATCCAATGCATTCCTCATATGAAAAGAATGAAACATAACACAAACATTCGTATTAAAACTAGAATATGAAATGATAAAAAATTAACCATAAACCAGGAATGGTATAAAATTAACACATCCATATTAAAATATATCACAAAACCTTACATATAATATGGAATATTCTCTCATAATAAATCAATTTGAAACAAGTGTAAAATCCATCAAAGGATATTGACATAGATGAAAAAAACTTTTTGAGAGAAATATCTCTTTCTATATTAAAATTATTTAAATGTCACGTAATAATAAAAGAAACATTTACATTGAAAATAAACTTAATTTGTTGTAATGGAAGCATCGATGGTGTTATAATGGTGGAAAATAGTCTCACTTGCCGTAGAAGTTAAAAAAAATGCTTACCTTAATTTGTCGAATATGTCATGAAGTACCTTGTTTGGTAAATTATGGAAAAATTCATTTAAAAAAATTATAAAAAGTAAAATAATGGTATAAATGACCTTTACACATATTCATGTAAATAGTATAGTTATTATGATGTACATTTTCTTGAAACACAGATGTAGATGATAAAGATGTTCTAGTATAAACTTACGTAAAAATAACATCAGAGTATAAAGTGATTCTAAAATTAAACCATACCTTGTTCTGTTCCATATTCGATGATATGTTAAACTATTGAATAATAGTTAAATCATTGTTATTAAATTATAAAAGAACCATAAATATAAATATGATATCATATATCATCTTTTAATATTTCTTTGTTAATAATATTTTATTAGTATCGTTGTTTCGAGTGATAACAGATTTGGTTTCCTTCATTTGTTTTGTTAAGTTTCTCATTTCTATTATAGATATGAATTATTTGATACATATACATAATGATATTTAGTTCATAAAAGTTATTTTAAATTATAAAATAGAAATTATTCTTCAATGTTTATGATGGGGAATGAATTTCATCACGTTCGTAGAGACGGTAATCCATTCGTACGCACAAGAAACATCATAATTCTATTGATTGTGAAATCATATATTGTTGGATGGTATATTATAAATACATAATCATTAAAATTTTATATTTATTATTTACATCAGTTATACTCATTATTATACCTATCCAAATAATGTATTGTTGAATAACAAACTAAACTACGACATGGAGATGAAAAGTCGTACGTACGCACCTATGGTGATTTTGTCAATAATTTGATGGATAGAATAATGAATATGGTTGTACCACATATATAATAAAATATTAGTATGTATATCGGAAAGGATTTTTTATTTTGGTATGGAAACTACAATGAAATATGAAGTGGAAGAAAAAATGAACATTGAAAGAGGTGATAAAATAAGTACATCCTCTTGTAGTGCTTCCTTTTGATGTGATTTAATGGGTTCCATAGGTTGGCTTTATGATAAATGTAAGTCATTTTGGTTGAATTTAGGGTAGTTGGGAGGATATTAGATCAGGTTTTGGCCTAGAAAAATGGAATTGGGGGTTTGATTTTGAAATAAGGGGAATTACCTTTTTATAAGTGAGGTGAGGGTCACTTTAGGAAAAGCTAAAAATATTATTTTATTATAAAATATTTTTTTGTATATAATGATTTAAAATGGATTAATTTTGAGGTGAAGATATTGATGGGTCTAAATCCTCTACTCCATTAGTTTTTCGAAATGTTTTGGTCACAATATTAAAAATATCATTTAGATTTATTTATTAGTTAAATAGATTACCTTTTACAATGTCTTCAAGTATATTTTATATTAAATGGATAATAAATATACAATAAAATTCCATGAAAACCTCATGTGGTAAAATAATGAAATATATATCATTATATAAGACTATTGGTTGAAAATTATATTTTTAGGACTATTATATAATTTTATAATAAAAAATTTGTTTTAAAAACCATTAATGTCAATTTCAAAACTATTTAGTATTAGGTTTTTGAGGCAGTAATAAAAATTTTATTTATTTGAAAAAAATACAGTTATTCAAACCTTATATGTCTATGTAATCACTAAAATTCTTGGAATGCAACAAAAGTCTCAAATTACCTTTCTTTTAATATTTATAAATTCAATTATTTTAATCATTCAATAATAATGTAATTACTACATTATCATTGCGTCATAAATAAATTTTACTTTTAAATGTCTAAAAATTATAAATAAAATTCCATGATGTATTAAATATTTATTATTCTTTCTAATTAATATTTATAGTTGAATTTTTCTTATGTATAACTCGGTGATGAAAATGTTTTACTTATTAAAATTAGAATTTTACACTTTTAACTCTTTTCTAAATGAAATAATAATAAATGTCATGATCTAATCCAAGATGATATAATAAGATTATTTTGACTGAAGGTTTATTATGGTTAATATAAACAGATCCAATTGAAATAGAACATTTTTTAGCGAAATTATAATATCATTTTTATATTTATTTACCCTTTCTACTTTTAACTGTGGTAAATAAAATTCAACAGTTACTATTCACCAAAAATTAATTTCATCAAATTGTACAAAATTTAACATACTGATTTCAACCATATATATTGGATTTTTTAAATTCAATTCCCAGAAGTGGTAAAATTATGTTTTATGCAAATTTGAAAATGTTCCTAAAAGGTGGGTAAAAGAGGTTAAAAATTAATGAAATTTTATGTATCTAATTTTATAATAAAATGAAATCACTGAATTACATTATAAAATTATAGGTATTATTTATCTATTTTGAATTTAATATAAATTGAAATTAAAATAATAATTATTTAAATAAAAATTTAGTTTTTATATATTATTCAATATTTTTAGTATTCATAAAAAATGAATGTTTTCAGAAAAATACCAAATATTTACCCTAAGAAAATTTTGATATTACGAATTAAAAATTGAATTCTATTTTTCTAAATAAAATTTTTAGGACTGTCTAATATTAATTTTATTATTGTCCACAGAGGGACATAAAAAGTAGTTATTTTAGAAAATTTGTTTTTCTAAATATTTAACTATTTTAACAAAACATACACTTTCTATTTTAAATATGTTTTATTTATATGAAAATATTATAAATAAAAATAAAAAATTATATTTAACTACTCATATCTAAGTATTTAATTGATAATTAAATCATTCATTTATATAATTTTAATAAAAATGTGTTGTTTCAGAGAAACACAATCTTGCGTATAATGATGGCCAAGTCAACGTTGCATGCAGTATAAGCTATTAACTTAATTTAATGATATAACATAAAATTAAATCTTGGAGTGTTACATTCTATCCTTATTTAATAAATTTTATCCTCATAATTTTAAATTTTTCTTCGTAAATAAAATGTTAAAAATAGAAAATACCTTTGTGGAAAACCCGCATCAGAAATAGGGTCAATAAAATTTAGTCTTAATAAGAGGGAAAGGGAAATAAAATATTCACCAACAAATTAATATTTAGAATAAGAGAAAATTTGTGGAAATTTGTCACATAAAATTTGAAGAAAAACTTAAATATTTATAGGGAGTGATTGATGTCATCAATCACAAAAAAATGAAAAAAAAATAGAAAATTGAGGGCCTTAAAATCCATAAATCTATGATGACTTAAAATATAATTGGTTTATAAAAACATAAACTATTTGTATAAAACATTTTTCATTTCAAGATCCATTCCCTAATGATTAAAATTAATTTCTCTATAGAATAAAAAAACATGACAAGAAGAGATACATCCTTTAACATTTTTCTATCAGAAACTCATCTTTCACTACAAAAGTAAATAGTACTAAAAAATATTGTATTTATCCTAATATTTTAGGGTTTCAAAATAAATAATTTATCATTTATCTATCAGATCATTTAAAAAAACTACTTTATAAAAACCAATACATCACTTTGGCCATTGGTAGTTTATTGACCCTTGATTTCCTTCGGGTGTGGGTTCAAGTCTCGCAGCCTTGCCAGACGTGACAGGTTGTCACCCGACCATCAGTTTAATCATTTTATAAAAAATACTGAAATAATAATAAGAAATTTTTGAACATTAAACTAGAGAATCCAATGTCTATACTAATCCATTCCAATCATTATACTTATCAAAAATATTTCTGCCCAACCTCGTAGTCCAATAATTTATAAGGAAGGTCAAAATAACATAATGGAGATCACTTTCTTCCACATAATAACATATGAGTTCATTCATCATGTATTCTTTTAAAACATGATAACACCATGAATTACCATAAAACATTATTGATTACATTCATGCTACCTTATTCCTTATATAATAACAGATATATTTCATATATCCATAAATTTTTAATACTCCAACAATGATTGAATAAACAAACTCTTAATCAGTTACACGATTTTAAAGAACGTCCAATATAATTTATCAAAGTCAACCATCTCTTATTCCAAAATCACTACCTCAATATCAGGATCATATTAATGTTTATGTTTCCATAAAACATGTAGTTTAAAAAAATATTAATATATTGTTGAGTTGATTTTTATAGTACCATATAATCTAAAATCCTCAATGAAATTGTATTGGTGTACAATTCATATGTATTTCCATAATTTATATAACTATTAAAATGTTGATACAATGCTCAAATGAAAAAATTCAAGAATAAAAATATAAGAACACTAATTAAACCTCTTTTTTGCAGTGGTATAATAACATGATTATTATCAAATAGAATCATTTAGGGTATACTATGAAGATTGGGGCGTTGATTCACATAGTTTCCTAACTCCTTTCATATGTAGTGTTGTACATTGGAACCCTTATTCTTACCATTTCAATCAAATAATTGGTTTCCTTTTTATCCACACATATAACAAACTTCCATTCCCTTCATGCATGTACCAAGGTTATTCTATCCATTTTAATCACATATTGGAAAATCATTTTTCATTTCTTCCCATTATCCATATTTCTATCTACCATACTTTTTTTCTCCGGCTTCCCATAAAATCCATAATACTCAGATATTTATTTACATATCATATTAACAGAAGATACTATTTTTTCAAATGATGAGAATATGTGAGGAATTATTTCCCTTGTAAATTTTTCCTTAAAAACATTAAAGATATGTTCTATCATACTATTTTGACCATGCATAATGATGGGGTTCTCATTCCTTCTAACGGGAACCATTTTAAAAAAAAATTGAATACACTAGTTTAGATTATGAATCTTAATGCATAATTCCAAACCTGGAATATACCAATCGTAAATTGAAATTTTGATGCACATAGTTTTTAATCATAAATAAAATTATTTGAGGAAGTATTTACTCATAAATCTTTCATAATATCATGTAAGGGTAATGTGAATAATCCTTATAATATCCCTCTGGAGTGACATAACAAAGAGTGTAATAATACCCATTGTCATGCAGCAGTTCCTATTCGAGTTTAGCACAACGCAGTGTTTTCCGTTTTTACCCCTCGATACATCAATACTAGAGCTGACACTACCTTATCGTATCCATACAGATATATATTTCTTGTAAAATTCACAAAAAAATTACATTTATGAAATTATAAAAAGTTCTTCTATAGTATTCCTGAATGTATATCTTAGGGTAATGACCTCTAATAAAATTTTTACAAAATCACATTTCCCAATTGTGTACTAATCAAAGATTGATACCAACTATAACACCCTGACTCTAGTTACCCATAGTCAGAGCAATATAAAATAACATTGTCAAGATCACAAGAGATCATGTCTCTAAAAACTGTTCAGTTTAGTTTTATTGGAAGTACTATATACATAAGTATGTATTAAATTAAATAATGATATAAAACCAAAAAAAGTGTTTCTCCTTTAAACGCACTCAAATCCATTGGCATATCCTTGATGGTTAATCATAATATACTTCTTCACATTATGGAAAAAATAAAACATATGAAATGGGTGAGCTCAGATGCTCGGTAAGGATAACAATATAGAGGAAACTATCATAAATAAGCTTTATCATTTAATTTAATGTATAATTCTAAAATATAATCCTTTTAAACATAAACATAAGCATAATATGGGCAATATAAATATAATAATTCCATTTAAATAATCACATGGATATTCTACTAGTAGAATAGCCACATGTAATATCAATATCGAATTTTTGAATGATATAATGCATAATGACGAACATCAAAAACACATCGTCAAGGACTCGTTCAAAGACTAAAAATAAGATTTTGATATGGGTTTGAGAAAATACACGTGTTTGTCTCATGAGATCTACTGATTTTTTGAGGAGCTATAGCAGTCTCAACCTATCACAAACTATGTCCAATGCATTCCTCATATGAAAATGTTGATACATTACATAATCATTCATATTAAAACATGCCTATGAAATGTTAATAATTTAACCATAAACCATAAATACTATAAAAATAACACCTTCATAGAAAAAACTATTACAATACCTTCAGTAAAATATGCAATATTGTGTCATTATAACTGATCATCAAACAACTGTAAAATCCATCAATGGATATAGACATCGATGAAATCAAAATAATTTAAGGGAAATATCTCTTTCTATTTTGAAATAATTTAAATTAAACATAATTATTAATGAATACATTTACATTGAAAATATTCTTATATTATTTTAATGGATTATTTGAAGCTGTTTAAACGATATAAAATAGGCGAACTCTCCGTATAAGAAAAAAAACATTCTTACCATAATTTGTCTAAAAGGTCATAATGTACCTTGTTTGGAAAACGCCGGAATTATTTCTTTCAAAACATATTATAAAAATTTAAACAAGTGTATAAATGATGTTAATCCATATTCTTGAAAATAATATAAAATTTTGTAATAGAATTTCATGAAACATGAATGATAATGATAATGTGGTTCTAGTAGATACTTACGTACAAACAACCTCAGATAATAAAGAGATTGTAAAATTAACTCTAACCTTAAACATTTACATAGTCAGGGGTAAGTTAAACTCAAGTATAATATTTAAAAAAATATTATTAAATTATATAATAACCACATACATAAATATGATATCAAGTATGAACTTCTAATATTGCATGGTAAATAATATTTCAGTTGAATCATTGTTTCATGTGTTAATTGATTCATTTTCATTTATATTTTTTTTGTTATGTAATTAATGTTTGTTATAGATAGGATTCATATTATACATATCCAGTATGATATTATGTTCTAAAACATTATTTTAAATTATAAAATGAAAATTATTCTTGAATGGATACAATGGGAATGAATCTCATTGGGTTCGTGTAGAGTATAATCTGTATGTATGCACAAGCGACAATATCATTCTATTAATGATGAAATCAAAAGTTTTTGTATTGTATAATATATATAAAGAATCATTAACATGTTATATTTATTATTTACATCTGTTATACTCAATATTATACCCATTCAAATAATGATGTGTTGAATAACAAACTACACCATGACGTGGAGTCAATAAGCCAAACATATGCACATATAGTGACATTATCAATCATAAGATGTATAGAATAATGAATATAGTTGTACCAGATTTATAATAACATAAAATTATGTATAAGGTAAATGAGTTATTATTTTGGAATAGAAACAACAATGAAAGTGGAAGTGGAAGAAGATGAAAACATTTAAAGACGTGATGAAATAATAATCTATTCTCTAGGTTCTTCCTTTTGATTTGATAAAAAGTGATTTTTACATAGGATTTATGAACCATGTAGGAACTCTAGGATTATGTGAGGTTAGTAGGGAAGATATTTGAGTAGGTATTGGCCGAGCCCAACGGTTTTGGGTGTGTGATATTGAGAGAAGAAGAAGTGCCCTTTTTTAAGAGTGGCGAGGGTTACATTAAGAATATCATAAAATATTATTTTATTATAAACTTATTTTCGGTTTATAATGGTTCTAAATGGATTTATTTATAAACTATAGTGGGAATGGGTCAAAACCCTCTAACCCATTAGGTTTTATCAATGTTTATGTCACCATATTAACATTATTGTTTAGATTTAACTCTGTGTTAAATAGGTTAACTTTTACAATGTATTATTTTATTTTTATATTACTTGATTAATAAACATTCAATAAAATATCAAGGGAACATAAATTTGTTAATTAATGAAATATATATCAATATGTATGTCCTTTTCCTGATTCGTATATTTTTAAGTCTAATATATAATTTGTTCAAATAGTTTTTGTTTTAATAGCTCTTTTGTGTAAATTTTGACACTATTTAGTATTTGTTTTTTTTTATAGCCATAAAAAACATATTTTTCAAATAAAATACATTGAATAAACCATAACATGTCACATTAACCTATAATATTTCTGTAATGAATCAAAAGTCTCAACATACATTTACTTTTATATTTATAACATCAATTATTTTAGCATTAAATTATAAGGTAATTACTTCTTCATCATTGTATCATAATTAAATTATATTATTCAATGTATAAATATTACTAATAAAATGAAATTATTTAGGAAATTTTTTTATCTTTCTGATAAATATTTATAGTAGAATTTATCTTATGTATAAACAAATAATAAAATGGTTTTATTTATAAAAAGTTTATTTCTACACTATTAACTATTCATTAAATAACATAATAATAAATGTCATAATGAAATCAAAGACGATAAAATATATCATATTATTAGCCTAATGTTGATTTTGGAAAAAATACACTAATCCAATAATATTAGGACATTTTTTACAGTAATTATTAAATCATTTTTACCTTTAATTACCCTATTTAATTTTAATCCTGGTTAATAAAATTGAAAATTTTCTATACACAAAAAATTATTTCCATCCGATAAAACCACATTTTAATTATTTCTGTAAACTATTCCTCCCGGATTTTTTTCATTCAATTCACAGAAGCGGTAAAATTTCGTTTTATGTATATTTGCAATCGTGCCTAGAAGGTGGGTAAAAATGTTAGAAAATACAGCGAAATTTTTTATATATAATCATATTATAAAATGACTTTAATAAATAACATTATACTAATATAGTTATTCTGTATCTATTTTTACATTATAATAAATTTAATTAAAAATAATTATTATTTATATAAAATTTTAGTTTTTATGTACTACATAGTTTTTTTCACTATTCAAAAAAATTGAATGTTTTTAGAAAACTAAAAAACATTCACCCTAAGATAATTTTTATATTCCAAATCCAAAAATGAATTATATTTTAATGAATTAAATTTTTTTCAAATGTCTAATATGAATTTTTTTTCTTTTTTACAAAAGGACAGAAAAAGTAGTTCCTTTAAGAAAATAGTTATTCTAAATATATAACTATTTTATCAAAAAATATTCATTTCAGTATGAAATTTTTTTTATTTCAAAAATTTATAAATAACAATAAAAATTATTTGGTACTATTCATATCACAAAATATAATTAATAAATATTATATTGTTTAAATAATTATCATTCTGATGTGTGGTTTTGAAGAAACTCAATCTTGCATATAACGCATGCTAAGTCGGTGTTGTGTGCAATATATGTTATTGAGTTACTTTAAAGATATAACTTACTATGAAATGTTGGGGTGTTACATCCTGCCTTCACCCCTATGACAAAAAAGAAGCTATTATTATAAACGAAAATTTTGAAATAATAACAACACATAACACATTGAAGTGAATTAGTCATAAGAATATGGGATTAATTCAGACAACAATATCAACAATATTAATAAATACGGAAAAATAAGGAGAAATAAATTTTTGACTGTCGAATACCCTAATATACAGGGTTTTGTCCATGTATCACATTCCTTTTTTCATGGAACCAGACATCAACACCATGGTGTAATTCAAACCAATTTCACTCATTCAATTACATTCACTAGACTACCACAAAATAATATAAACTCTTGTATTTTAATTATCTTGGAACCCTATGCTACATTTAGATTTAATAATGATTCAAATTATTCTAAAATAAAATGACACTTTTGATTCCCATTGACATAAAAACAATGTGAGTGGATTTAATGTTTTACTCCATGTATGATCAAAATCTAGGATGATTTGGAATGAATGTTCATTTCACATTTTTTCTCCATCAATGTATAATGTTCTGTTTATATTTATTTAAATCAAAGGGAAATTAATTTAATACACTTTATATAGTTCATGGTGAAGGATTAAAATAATTATTTTATGATTCCCTTAACACACAAAAAAATGTATCTCACAATTCCAATGATATCGAATGCTCTATCAAAGTAAAACCATCCATTAGTGGATGTTGCATCAGGAGGATATATTATGACTATGTAACCAAATGTATTTAATGATTTTTTGGATGAAATGTAAAATGATATATTCTAATGATATCCTATTGATGGTCAAATATGATTAACCCATATGGTTGAAAATAGACGGGGCTTCATAGAAGTAAATTTATTGTCAAGGAAACACAATTCAATTATTTTTAACCAAAACAAACATGTTATTAATGGTCAAGGTGAAACTTATTTAGATTTTAAAATCCCTAATTAATCATTAGGGCAGATACCATTATAATTACAAAATCATATTTTGAATCAAAGAAAAAGGTTTCAACTATAACGACATGGCCTTAAAACATTACATAACATTGAATTAAATGAATAATTCGAATTGATGATCTTTTTAGGTTTAGAGTTTTAGAGAAATAGTACATAACTATTACAACTCATAATATTAAAAAGTAGACACTTCTACACAATTTCTATTTTTTTATAAAACATGATCTCTTGAGAAATAGAGTCATGTCTAGTTCCATGTTTAAGACAACTTGACTTTCCATTGATCCCATCCTTGACCCTATTTCACATTATGTCCTGTGAAAAACATTTCAAAAACGTGGGATGAGAATAAAAATCTCAGTAATGGATACACAAAAAAGGAAAACTGTTAGTTTTTCAAAACAATAAGTAAACCATGAAGACATTAACATAAGATATACTTTTAACCATTATGAAGTATTAAATAATCTTCACTGAATAAAAGATCATTACTTACCCTTTAGTAACCTAAAGATTACTATAAAACCCAAATAAAGGACACATAATATATAATGGTAACTTGGGACATAAACATACATAAATGGAATAACCATATGGTCGACTTCCACACTTATCACTAACTGGAATAGCCATATGGTTGACTTCCATACAAAATGAATTGGATGTTATAACGTAACCACCTGTCCTGGTATTCACGACACCACCCATCATTTTTTCTATCACGTAACTACCCATCAAATGTCTAAGTACCATTATTAAACCATAAGACATAAAAAAAATATAAAAGAAAGAAAACATTTCCACATTTCAATCACAATATATCACTTAAATACACTGACATAACACATCCATTATCAAAACCATTTTCAATACCAAAATACGAAAAAGAGTATATGGTATTTATTATCTTTTAAAAACATTACGGCTTTGTAGGAATCCAAAGATCAAATGATTCTCGCGGTGACAGAAAAGGACGTTGTCACCACTCATGTTAAAAGAAACATTCATTTTTGTCATTTATTAAAATGATTCATAGAAAAATATTCCCTTTTAAAGGAAAAGGGTGTTTATATAGCCTATAAAATAAATTCGTGTATTAAAACAAAATATGCCTCAATGAAAGGAGAGATTGAGATGAAGTCCCTTAACTCGTGTCTGACTTGACTCGATCTCTATTTAATCAATTGAATAATAATCTAAAGATAATTTCCACTTTCTTAAGAACCTTTTCAAGTTTATTATTCCTTTTTATATCACTTATTACCATGTAATAAACATTATGTAATCATTTAAGTTAACAATGTTCATTTTGTCAATATTTGATACAGGAGTCAAAAATGGACGCCTTATAATTGCATGTGGTTCATGTGGTCAAAGGATAATTATATCCAGAGTTATATTCATGATTTACATATCATATATACCATATATATCCATCATATAAATGTATTTATAATATTAGGTAACATTTAGTGGTATGAAATGAAATGCACCATTCATGGAGATGGTAAGCAGTACATAAGCATGAAAACTACATCAATTTCTATATAATTTTTAATGGAATTACAACATAATTATACATATACATATTATAATTCCTGTATTTTTTCATATATAATATCATTAAATATATCCTTTATACATACCACATATGGTATGAACGAGTCATATCACTTTGAGGGGGCGGTAGTCCGCACTTCCTCTAATGAGATTATCATGTTTACCCATAATGGAAACCATAAAAGATTGCTATAAATGAATAACAAATAAGCAAAAAGAAAACATAAACATAATATATATCATATATAAATACAGTTCCATCATAATTTCCACCATGAGAGGTGGTAGGAGATAATCGAACAATCAATGTTTTGTGAGGCATTAGTTTGCCATCCATAGAAACATTATGGTATTCATTCATTAGATGGAGGTTTGTGTAAGTGTAGATCGAATTATTCTCATAAAAACATCCTATTATATATAGGATACATGTTTTGTTACAAAATAAAGGAATAAAAAGGGTTTATGGGTTGGAGAAGTAAAATAAAAGAAAACAATTTAAGAGAAACTGTTACCTTTAATTTGGGTAACTCCCTTTGGTTTGATCCAATGGACTTTTTGAAGTGCCTTATGCCTATGGAAAGGCTTATAGAGGGAGGAGAGGGATGTTGGGGACTTAATTGGGTAGTGTTTGGACGATCCAAAGGGCTTGAGTGGTGTTGGAATTGGTTAGAAGTGATCACCTTTTATAAGGGAGAGGAGGGACTATTTAAGAAAGTGTGAAAACATTATTTTATAATAAACATATCTTCGGTTTCAACTGTCACGAACCGATTCTGGTCGCCGTCAAAACAAGCACCAAACCTAGACCGTGACAAGACCCGAAGGGCGTTCCCTATCCCCACGAGTTGGCACATGTTCCCGGGTATCATTTATTTTTGTTTGGGCATGATTTACCCGAATATGAAGGCATACAACATTAAAAACAATCAATAAACTGAATCTGAGAAATGTAACAAAAATATGTTTAAACAAAATCCAGAACTGAATAAATATTTTTAAAGACACTGAAAGTGGTATAAAAACAAATAATGACAACATAAAGACATCCCCATGGACTCCACACGACAAGGGGGTCATCACCCGCAAGCCTTCTCTGCAACTCCACCCCAACGATGGGGACTAACACCCTGAACCGCCATCAACCTTAGCCTTACCTTTACCTGAGTCAAGAATAATCAGGTCTACTTAAACCAAAGGGGTGTAAGTAGGGTGTGAGACTAATCCCAATAGGATACCACTAGATGATTCCAAAGAGCATGCAATACAATGTGAACAAAACAAGCAATTTTAATACACAAGGTGAAACAATGTTAAAATTCAATGAAATGCATCTTTCAAATGAAAACAGTTTTCAATCCATGAATTCTAGTATGTTAACACATTAAATAGACATTTTAGCTACTATAAATTACTGCAAAAACACCCCACAACAAGGGTAAATACAACAATCCGATGAGAATCAATATCAGGAACACCCCTAAGCACTAGGTTGTCTCGGGCCTTATGTACCTCGTACCACAGTGTAGAGTAACCATAGAAAAATCTGTTCTCGTGCACGAGCAACTAGTAGGGAACATACCCATAACCTAGTGGTCCCCAATCATCATCCACATATTTTAGTTAGAGTTGTCGTTATCCAAATGCTAAGTGGAACAGGGACAAAACTCATCCGTTCCACTAGTCGTACTAGTACAAATCCGCCCCACCTAGGTACTCGGGCTTCCCCTTTTGTGCTCAAACAATTTCAGAAAACTACACACATCCTTTTGCATATAAAATGTCACTAATGGTCACAAACAAATAGTACTGTAGATAAACACATTTTATACAATTTAAAATTCACAATAACATAATTTTATTTTCAACAAAACAACCTCCCAAAACATCACATTGTTTTGCACCCAAAGCTCTTTAAGGTATCCACTTTGCACACTATGTGAACACTTTTAAGTCATTAAAACAAAATTTCAGTTCAATACCCTTTAATGAAACCAACAATTAAGTTATGCGGCAGACCAATGTGAACCAAAAAGTAATATCTTTTAAAAACCACCATTTTCACACAAACATGGCACTTAAAGCCCATTTGCTTCCCAAACACCATTTAAGAAAACTT
Source organism: Viscum album (assembly GCA_963277665.1). Classification (NCBI taxonomy): domain Eukaryota; kingdom Viridiplantae; phylum Streptophyta; class Magnoliopsida; order Santalales; family Viscaceae; genus Viscum; species Viscum album. The sequence continues at coordinate 938,304,304 of OY728143.1, read as the reverse complement.
TCACAGAAACAAAAAAAAAAGAATAAACATTAAAACCATTATTTTTAGTCATAATAAAGTTAAATAAAATCATCTATGTAATTATAGGTCATCCCAAAATGAACTAATGAAAGATTTGAATGAAAAACCCCCAATTTCACCAAAAATTGGAACTTAAAATTCATTCTCATTATAAATGCAACTAAAACCAATTCTTACAGAAACATTCAATGGAAATAATCATTAAGGTACCATGAAAATAGAAAGATAATTCTAAAAAATTTCACACAAAATGGAATCACCTACCAAAACCAAGGAACCCCTTGAACCCCTTGTGTGAAAACTGAAACGCACCACTGCCGCACCTCAACGAAGGTAAACCAGACCTAAATAAATAATTTAAGACCATTAAAAACATAATAAAACCCTAATTTTTAAACCCTAATCCCTGTACATGAAGAACCTCAATGATAAGGGAATAAACCCTTGGTAAATTTTATGTAACCCTAAACAAATTGAAAGAAGAAAGAAGGAGAACAGCTTACTTAAAATATTTTGTAGAAATCTCCCCGAAATATACTAGTATCTAATTTTAAAAATACTCAAAAAATTATTGGAGGTTCGAACAAGGATATGGAGATCATTGAGGAATTTTAATGGGGGAAAAAAGGTAAAAATTGAGAGAGATATGAAGGAATGAACTTAGCTCTTCAAATCTGGACGATTTGAGGAATCCTATGATGTTCGGCACCAAATCGCGATACAGCAGAGTTCCAAAGAGGGGGGAGAGAGACAGGTCTCGTGGCTTGTTTCAGTGGTCTTGGGATCCACTTGGAATCACCGAAAAATCCCAACAAATGAATAAGATATAACATAATCAAATTTTATTTTTAAAACAAGAATTGGGATTTCGGGCAGGCCCAACCCCTTAGATAAAAACCCAAATAAACTCTGGTTATGGATTTTTAAAAGCTCCAAATTACCATGGTGGTGTTAATAGGTTAGGGGAGGTCAAGTATGAATTTTATTGGATGAAAAATTTTGAAAAATGAAAAAGTTATAGAAGATACGATTTTTTTTGAATCTGAAATTGGGCTCAAGGTTAGGCCCAATTCATGAATACTCATCTATTCCTCCCTAAAACCTAGGTAAACCCCCAAAACAAAGAAATGATGTAAATTACATGAAAAAAATACCTTTAAAATATCTCTTGTCTGTGACAATTATACCCACCATAAAGAATTCCACCCCCAGAATGCCACAACAATACCAGATGCAAAAGCGAAGCCCAAATGATAGACCAAGACAAACTTCCTTGCCACGTTTACACACGCTTAAAAAAGGGCAAACATCCCCAGTTGATCAAACGAAGGAAGATAATACTCTAACCAACCAAAAAGTACACCACTTACATAAAATATGAAAAACATTAAAAACACATTCCAAAACAAAACATCTCATACACTACAAGACGACGCTCAAGCAATCCACTTGAAACGAACAATGAACTCGAATAACGCTACCACAACATTACGTAAACAAAACCATTGGGTGTTCTCGAACCCCAAAATTACCCAAGTAACAAATTATTGGATAGATAGACTTGAAAGATACTACATCCTACCTAGAATTCACCAAGGAGAAAACCGAGTCACTAGTACGGGGTGACCCAATCTGGACATCCCACCACCAGGGAGAACTCAATTTTCATAGATAGAATAAGGATAACAATTGGGGAAGGAACGAACGGTCTCCCCATCATAAGGTTTAAAATAAAATTATTCCTTTTCTAAGAGAATATACACGATACCCATGATGGGTCTCCCCACCATAATAATGAACACAACATTCCTTAAGACAAAATCAAGACACTAACAGGGGGCCTCGAACGGAATTCCCAGCATTAGGGGTAGATTAATATCAGAATTATTCCAATGAAATTTGAATGAGTCCCATTGTGGGTATAACCCAGTTAAAACCCAACCATCTTAACTAAATAGTATGGAATAACAACAATAAAAACAATAGAATTTTAAGGAGCTAGCATGGGCGCACAGTTGGTTCACACGGTTTGGGAAACTGTGAGTTAACTGTGCGGATCATTCTGTCCAAAGTGGAAACTTCACACAGTTTCCTTGGCCAAGGATCATGGAAATGCTAAGACCACGCAGTAGCTACTGTCTCTTATCACACGGTCCCCTGGGTTGGGACATGGTTACTTCTAACCACGTAAAAACTATGCACTTCAACATGCATAACAGAAATTTTAATCTTTTCTCAAAAAACACAAGGGACCCCAAAGGGGAAAAAACAACTAAGGGTACGACATGGGAACAAGGTACTCACACCTCTTTCCACCAAATGTGAGAAATTGGAACAAGACGACGACACCAGAGGTTTAAACTATTCCTATCTTTCATATTGAGGATATGACCTTGACAAAAAGTTTCAACAACTCTATGATTTCCCCTAACTACGCACCAGCTTCTCTCCGAGGCATATGGATGGAGCTCAATGGATTAAACCATCTTCAGCCTCGCAGTTAGGATTTGGAAACCCCTAAACTGAAAATATTCTTCCAGTTCCAAAAACAATTATACTGTAATCTCAGATGGTCTCATTGAGACATGACACACATCAAACCTGCTTTTCCCCAACCCATCATTTTACGAAAACAAGAACTTAGAGGATGCACACACATCACCCCTTTTTTTCATTGGATGATAAATAGTGGAATGAAAGGACATATAGAAACACATTCCTCTAAAACATAGGATTTAGAATTCCTTATATGGAGACACACATCCAACAAAATAGAGACTCTCATAAGATTGCACAATCTTCACCCTTATAGTCAAATGAACACATGACATCGCAAGGCTTCACTGAACATGACCATTGTGGATAAAATAAAACACAAGGATAGGGACCTTGTACTGAGTCCCAAACAACACATGATTCTAGAAAGTGTCCATAATAGCCACTCTTGGCTAGATCATGGACACTGGTGGCCTAACATGAACTCTGGCTTCAATGATACTGACGAAAGACCCAGAGGCACTTTAAGACATCATTCTACAATGACAACCTTGAACTTCATTGAACATCAACAACATAGGGAACATAAAAAACTATGGTCTATTTCAACCTCCAACAAACACTCTTCCACTATACAAAGATCCACATAATTGAAAAATAGGAGGGATAAACTCAATCTCCAATCCTCAAGAAAAAAGTCTTTATGTTGATCAACTGGAGGATCATCCAATGGTGAATCACTATAGGCCAAACATGAATCATACATTAAGACCTTATGGGGGCGTACCCTAGCCTATAAGAAAACCCATGAACCCAACCGATCTGGTCATTTGGTCACAAAATTCCACAAACCTGAACCAAACACATGATGGGAGCCACCACATTGGCCTCCCAAACTTTTCCTCAAAAGAGACCACTGAGGAACACTTCATTCCAACTTATCAATGAAACACCAAACCAAAACATCGTTCAAACAATAGGGGTTATTGAACTCAAAATATCCCACAATAATAACCCCGAAAACACATAATCCATACCTTCCAACCATAAATTATCAAAACACAACACTTTCCTTCAAAAAAAAGTTATTTTAAAAAAACTGTGTTGGTGGGTTGCGCATTTACCAATGGTATCTCATGAGCCTCACACATGCATGTTTACATGCCACACTGGGAACCCACCTCATATCCATCCATATTCTCAAATAAACCTATGCATGTGGTCACCCTTGAGAGCACCAATTACCAAAAATCAAACCTTTCTTCTTTTTAAAATCAAAACATTTAACCACACTTTCCCTTTCTCAAAAACAATAACCATAATATCAAAACCCAATTTATCATCTCACAAACCAATTTAAAAAATAATCTATAATTCAATAATAGCACATATTCAAGCCTTTCACAATTGTTTCAAAACATTTCAACCCATTTCAAAACAAATCTAATTTCATGAAATACACCATTTCATAAATCTCCATTTAATTAAGAACTGAACTCTTCTCATTTCAAGAAAAGGTTCTAAAAGTTCATAAGTTTCTTTTGTTCAGTAGTCACTAAAACCAAAATCCATATTAAACCCCCACACAAAAATTCTAGAACACTTAATTCAATCCAAAACACTTTTCCATAGTTTAAAAAAAAATCCATTAGAAACATATTTTCAAAACCTCAATTAACATAGTTCATACTTTCAAAAGAGGTTTAAACACCTAATTTAACCTTTTGAAATAATTCTGAAATTTCATTTATAGGCATTAAAAAAACATAAAACCATTTTCAAGTTACTAGAAAATAACTTCACAAAAATTCACACTCCTTAAAGTGAAGTCATTTTTTTTATTAAAAAAACCAAGTTTCCAAGATTCTAAAACAAAGAGACACAAGACAATGTGAGAGGAAACTAGTTTCGGTGGGTGAATTGGACATATGGTTAGCATACATATTCCAATAACTTCACCGTCACAAAGAGTATTCTAGGGAAATATCCACGGCTCCACATGGCTTTCCAGGCCCTACGAGCTCACTGAGATTACTCACCCAACTCTCTTTTCATTTCCCACAGTCATCATTAAACCAAGAAAACCAAAAGACTCAGATAAATCCATGCTACCCAGGGTGACTTGAATCCCGTCATGAGGTGTGTTGGCTAGGCAAACTACCCATGACTAAAATTTCATGTCCCAAAAATCTTATCTCCAGACTTTGCTGACTCTTCTCCAAATAACATGACCCAAGGAGCGAACCTGCTCTGATACCATTTTGTCACGAACCGAATCTGGTCACCGTCAAAACCAGCACCAAACCTAGACCGTAACATGACCCGAAGGGCATTCCCTATCCCCAAGGGCTGGAACAAGTTCCCGGGTATAATTTATTTTTGTTTGGGAACTATTTACCTTAATATGAAGGCATAAAACATTAAAAACAATCAATAAACTGAATCTGAAAAATGTAAACCAAAATATGTTAAAACAAAAACCAGAACTGAATATATATTTTTAAATACACTACAAGTGGTCTAAAAAAAATAATGACAACAAAAAGACATCCCCATGGACTCCACAAGACAAGGGGGTCATCACCCGCAAGCCTTCTCCGCAACTCCACCCCAACGATGGGGACTAACACCCTGAACCGCCATCACCCTTAGCCTTCCCTTTACCTGAGTCAAGCATAAGTAGGTATACTTACACCCAAGGGGTGTAAGTATGGTGTGAGACTAATCCCAATAGGATACCACCAGATGATTACAAAGAGCATGCTATACAATGTGAACAAAACAAGCAATTTTAATACACAAGGTGAAACAGTGTTAAAATTCAAAGAAATGCAACTTTCAAATGAAAACAGTTTTTAATCCAAGTGTTCCAGTATGTTAACACATTAAATATACATTTGACCTATTGTAAATTAGTTCCAAAACACCCCACAACAAGGGTAAATTCCACAATCCAATGAGCATCAAAATCGGGAACACCCTTAAGCACTAGGTTGTCTCGGGCCCTATATACCTCGTACATCAGTGTAGAGTAACCATAGAAAAATCCGTTCTCGTGCACGAGCCACTAGTAGGGAACATACCCATAACCTAGTGGTCCCTAATCATCATCCACATATTTTAGTTAGAGTTTTCGTTATCCAAATTCTATGTGGAACAGGGACAAAACCCATCCGATCCATTAGCCGTACTAGAACAAATCCGCCCCACCTAGTTACCCGGGATTCCCCTTTTGTGCTCAAACAATTTCATTAAAAAACAGACATTATTTTTCATATAAAATGTCACTAATGGTCACAAACAAATACTACAGTAGTTACACACATTTTATACCATTTAAAACACACAATAAAATAATTTTATTTTCAATAAAACAACCTCCCAAAACATCACATTGTTTTTCACCCAAAGCTCTTTAAGGTATACACATTGCACACTATGTGAACACTTGTAAGTAATTAAAAAAATTACAGTTCAATACCCATTAATGAAACCAACAATTCAGTTATGGGGCAGCCCAATGTGAACCAAGAAGTTATATCTTTTAAAAACCACCATTTTCACACAAACATGGCACTTAAAGCCCATTTGCTTCCCAAACACCATTTAAGCAAACTTTCACAGAAAAAAAAAGAATAAACATTAAACATTGATTTTCAGTCATAATACAGTTAAATAAAATCAACTAAGTAATTATAGGACATCCCAAAATGAACCAATGAAAGATTTGAATGAAAAACCCCCAATTTCACCAAAAATTGGAACTTAAAATTCATTGCCTTTATAAATGTAACTAAAACCAATTCTTACAGAAACATTCAAGAGAAATACACATTAAGGTACCATGAACATAGAACACTAATTAACAAAAATTGCACACAAAATGGAATCACCTACCAAAACCAAGGAAACCCTTGAACCCCTTGTGCGAAAACTCAAACGCACCACCGCCGCACCTCAAGGAAGGTAAACCAGACCTAAAACAAGAATTTCAGACCCTTAAACACAAGATAAAACAATAATTTTTAAACCATAATCCATGTTCATTAGGAACCTCAATGATAAGGGAATAAACCCTACGTAAATTGGATGTAACACTAAACAAATTGAAAGAAGAAAGAAGGATAACAACTTACTTAAAATATTTTGTAAAAATATCCCCCATCAATACCAGTATCTGATTTTAAAAATGCTCAAATCATTAAGGAAGGTTTGAAAAAGGATATTTAGATCATTTAGTAATTTTAATGGGGGAAAAAGAGTAAAAATTGAGAGATATATGAAGGAATGAACTTACCTTCTCAAATCTGGACGATTTGAGGAATCCTATGAAGTTCGGCACCAAATCGAGATACACCAGAGCTCCAAAGAGGGGGGAGAGAGACTGTTCCCATGTCTGGGTTCAGTGGGCTTGGGATCCACTTGGAATCACCGAAAAATCCCAAACAATGAATAAGATATAACATAATCAAATTTTATTTTTTAAACAGGAATTGGGCTTTCGGGCAGGCCCAACCCCTTAGATAAAAACCCAAATAAACTCTGGTTATGGATTTATAAAAGCTCCAAATTACCATGGTGGTGTTAATAGTTTAGGGGAGGACAAGTAGGAATTTGAATGGATGAAAAATGTTGAAAAACAAAAAAGTTATAGAAGATACAATTTTTTTTATTCTGAAATTGGGCCCACAGTTTGGCCCAATTCATGAATACTCATCTATTCCTCCCTAAAACCTAGGTAAACCCCCAAAACAAAGTAAGGATGTAAATTAAATGAAAAAATACATTTAAAATATCTCTTGTATGTGACATAAAAAGGTCAAAAAATCAATAAAGATTAAAATAAGATGACTCATGGTCGAAATAAAATCATCTAATAGGAATTCGACAGGTTTTGGTTAATATTGTAATCATTATAATCTTATTTATTGAATTCATTTATTAATGAGGTAAATACTGCATCATTATGTGTCATAATTAATATACTTTATTTTATGTCTACAAATTAAATAAAAACTACAATGATGTAGGAAATAATTTTATCTTTCTATTGAATATTTATAGTTGAAATGTTAATTTATATAACATCTTCTAAAAATTAATTAACTAAAAGATATTTTATTTGGTCAATTTTGCCAATACATTAAGTTAATGAATCTAAATTATCATTATCACTACCAAGTAGCTCAATGGGGTCCCAAAATCAACCCAAATACGAAAATTTTTGTAAATTACTCCACCAATATACTTTGGACAAATGTTAAGGTAATTTGGAATTATTATAATATTCTTTTAACCGTGAATTACCCTATTTACCTTTAACCACAGTAAATAAAAGTCAGAAGTTATTATTCACCATAAATTATTTTCATCATATTGAACTACATTTTACTTCATGAAAACAACCATGAATGTTTTATTTTATAAATTCAATTCATAGAAGTTATAAATTTTTATTTACTTGAAAGAGTCTGTTGTTTTAACTACTACTAAGTGGCTTCACTTTTCATCAAAAATTGATGTTTTTCAGAAAAATACCTAAAATTAAGCTTAATAATTATTTGATATTCCAGATTCAAAAATTATTTTTATTTTTCCAAATTAAAAACATTAATGTGTCATTAATTAATTTTAAAATTAATTCTCGTTGTTAAAACAAATAGAATGTTTTTAAGAAACAATAACTATCAAAAGATTGACACTTGTTTATGTCCAATTTCTATGTTAAATTTATTATAATGACAAAAATTGTATTAAATGTTAAAAATATATTCTAATTACACTTTAAAACCATTTAAAATCTTAATATATCCATATAAATTAATTATATTAAAAGATGATATTGAAATAAAATACAATATTTTTCACTATTCATTAAAAAATGACATTTATCGGAAATATTCAAAAAATTTACCCAATGTAAATTTTGATGTCCTCATTATAAAGAATGATTATATTTGGAAAATTAGATTGTATTCGTGTGACCAAAGAGATATTTAAATAGGGTTCTCCATTAATAGGCGGTAAATCAACCATTTAATGTAAATTATGATTAAAATTATATTCATTCACATTTTAAGCCTCTAAATTTTTATTTGATAAATGTAAATACATTTAACAATCATGTATAATCATATTTTAGTTATTTTTGTTCATTCCCCCCAATATTACGGGTAAGAGTTTTCTACCATTTTAAAAATTAATATTATATTATTTGTGCACAACGTAAGATTCCAAAGGAACTCATTGTTGCATATTGGGTACACTATCGATCATAGAAACCCCTTTAAATTAAAATTAATATTTAATTCACAGATATTATTAAATATGAAATATGTCTTATTCTTTATTTACCTGGAATGTTAAATCCTTCCCCCCTTTTGGGAATTGTGTCCTCACAATTTTTATTCACTTATCAAAATAAGTGGTGGTATTTATCCCTCATTAAATTTGCAGATTCACATGAGGCCTCTTCAACCATATGGTTTTTCCACAAAACTAATACCCAGTGAATTACCTTTTTTCGCAACAATTTCTCTCTACGGTCAAGAATCTGGTCTTGTTGTTCTTCATAAGATAGATTCTCTTACAACTGAGCAACCTATGGGATCAACACATGAGATGGATCTGGCATATAATTTTTCAAGATCAAAACATGAAAATCATTATGTACCTGGGATAAACATGGAGGTAAAGCCACTCTGTATGCAACTGATCCATCGTTCTCCATGATTTAATAAGTTCTAATGAACCTCAGACTTAACTTTCCCTTCTTACCAAAACGCATCACACTTTTCCATGGAGAAACATTGAGAAAGACATGATCACCTACCTCAAAAGATATATCCTTCCTATGGTTATCTGCACAACTTTTTTGTCTGCACCAAGCAGTTCACATTTGCTTCTGAATCAACTAAACTATCTTCTCCATCTCTTCTACCAATTCTTGTCCCATCAGCTTCCTTTCACCTACTTCATAAAAAAATGCTGGAGTTTGACAATGCTTTCAATATAATTCCTCAAATAGAGCCATCTGTATACTAGAATGAAAAAAGTTATTATATGAAAATTCATCCAAATAAATTTGTTGGTCCCACCTTCCCTAGTAATCTATCGAACAAGCACTTAGCATATATTCCGAATTCTGAATTGTTCATTCTGACTACCCATCTGATTGAGGATGAAAAGCTATACTAAAATTTAATTCAGTACCCAACAACTTCTAAAGGCCTTTCCAAAATTTAGAATTAAACCTGGGATCATGATCAGATACAATTGAGAGGGGAACTCTATTAAACCTGACTATCTCATTAACATACAATCAAGAAAGTTGATCAAGAGACAATGTATCTTGAATAGGAAGGAAATGAGAATATTTTGTCAATCGATCAACAATAACCCAGATTTCATTATTACCTCGAGATGTCTTTTGTAATCCCACAATAATGTCCATGGATATATTTTCCCATTTCCAATCTAGCACTAGTAGAGGCTGAAGAATCTCTTTTGGTAACATCCGCTCTGATTTAACCTGCTATCAAATCAAACACTTCATAGTAAAATCAGCAATATCTCTTTTCATTCCATCCCACCAGAAATACTCTCGATGATCTATGTACATCGAAGACCTACAAGGGAGAACTAAAAATGGGGAACTACGAGCTTTACATAACCACTCATTATTCATCTATGAATCACCAGGAACATATAATCTCTTTTCAAATCTCAAAACACAATCATTATCAACTTTAAAATTATGAATCCTACCATTCAGAACCAACACTACCTTTTTATGCAACTCACTATCTTCATTATGCACTTTCTTTATTCTGTCTGATAGAGATGACTTCACTGACACCTGAAACAAAACAGAAATATTTCCTGCACCAACAAATTCTATTCCAAAGTTCATAAAATAAAAAAATTAATGGATATCATTCCAAACGGAACATGGTTAATGAAGTATTACTTTTTAACTCAAAGCATCAACCACATTATTTGGTTTTTTGGGTTGGTAATAGATCATCCAATAATAATCCTTGATTAATTCTAACCATATCCTCGGTCTCAAGTTCAATTCATTCTAAGAGAATATATACATCAAACTGTAGTGATTAATTTATATTTCACAATTCACTCCATACAAATGATGCCTCCAATTTTTTAAATAAAAAACAAGAGCAGATAATTCATAATAATGTGTAGGGTAATTTAACTCATTCTTTTTTAAGTGATGTGAAGCATAAGAAATTACCTGATCATTCTGCATTAGGACACAACCATATCCTTTCAAAGAATAATCAATATAGATAACAAACTCACCATTTCTGGATGGAAGAGCTTAAACTAGAGCATTCACCAATATTATTTTCAGTTCCTGAAAACAATCATCACATTCTTTTGTCCAGATGAAATTAACACCTTTTTGAGTTAACATAGTCATTGGACTAGATAACCATGAAAACTATTAAACAAACCTCTGGTAATAACCTAGAAGACCATGAATACTACGAATCTCCGATATATTTGTGTGTCTTGGCCATTATTAAACATCTTTTGTTTTAAAAGGATCAATAATTATGCATTTTTTAAAATAATGTGACCATGGAAATAAATTTTTTGCAACCAAAACTCACACTTGCTGAATTTCACAAATTGTTTCTTTTCTTTTATGGTTTTCAATACAACCCTTAAATGACTTTAATGTTCCTCGTTTCCTTTGGAATAAACCAAAATATCATCAATTACACAACCAAAAACTTATCTATGAACTCATGTAAAATTCCATTCACAAGATCCATGAATATAGCAAGTACATTAGTTAACCCAAAAGTCATAACTTGAAATTCATAATGGCCATATCTAGTATGAAATGCGGTCTTCAGAAGGTCTGGTTCTTTTACTTTCAACTGATGGTACACTAACCTCAAGTCAATCTTCAAAAAATACTGAGCTCCCTAGATCTGATCAAACAGATCATCGATATGTGGCAAATGATACTTTTTTTAACCGTAATAGTATTCAATGCTCTATAATCAATGAAAAGTCTCATTGAACCATCTTTATTTTTTATAAACAATATAGGAGCATGACAAGGTGATGTGCTAGAATTGATAAATCCTTTATATAATAACTCTTGAAATAACTTCTTTAACTCTAAATTTCAATTTGAGACATTCGATAAGGGGGTTTTGAAATTTTCTTTGAAACATGAACTAAGTCAATAGTAAATTCAACATCCCAATCCGGTATTACACCAGGAAACTCATCAGGGAATACAACAAGGTACTCATTTACCACTGGCACATCATTAATATGAACAGTTCCTTTATTTTCAACAATATGTGCAAGGTAACATTCATTTCTATATTTTACTAGTTTCTCAGCTTCCTGGTATGTTATGAAAAGAAAGGGTTAATTCTTGTACATAAACTGAAAATCTTTCTAAAAAGAATCTTCTTTAGCTCCACAGTCAATCTTAGCATGATTAACAGAAATCCAATCCATGCCAAAAATAACATCAAACTCTACTAGAGGAAAAAAAAAATAAGGTTTGTAGGTAGATTCTTTCCGCACACAAGGACGTGATGGTTATTATAATTTCTTTTTGTATCAATATTTTCTCCAGGTGTTTTTACCATATGTTACATATACATATCTTGATATGGAATTCCAAATTTACTAGAAAACATCTCTGAAATGAAATAATGTGTAGAGCCTAAATCAAACAACACATTGGCATAATCTGAACAAACAAATAGTGTACCTAATAATACTTGATTTGATGGCCCAACATCTCCTGAAGTAGTTGCGAAGGATTTCACCACTCCTTTCTTCTTATCATCTGACTACTTTTCCTCAGTTGAGTTATTAACTGGACACTCATTTTCATAATGACCCATTTCGTTACACTAAAAATATCTTACCGATGGCATTTCATTGCCTGCTTGTTCATCATCCTTACAGTTACGAGCAATATGGCAAGACTTACCACACTAGAAGCACTTTACAGTCTTTGATAAACATTCTCTAGGATTCTTTTTTACACAATTCTCACAAGTTGAAAATTTAATTTTCTTACCTCCAAGATTTTTTAATGAATTATTCCCCTTTTCCTGCCAACTGGTCCTCTTATTCTGTTGTTTGTCAAAGAGCACTTGATCATCAATAAACTCTATTTGCACCTTCTCCACACATTGAACATGTTTTCCAAAACTGTTGAACTCACAAGAGGCTAACTCTCTATGATATCATCACTTCAGTCTTGAGTAAAATAGATTTATCTTTCTATCAAGATCTAGGATGAAATTTGGTCCATACATTGCCAGTCATGTGAACTTTGCTTCATAATAATCCACTGAGTCATCCTCCTGCCTCAATTCTAGGAAGTTTTTTCCATCCAAATATGAACCACTGTAGGAAAATATATCTCAAGAAACAAACCTTTGAATTCATCCCAATCAAGAACATCAATCTCCACACTATACCTGATATTTTTCACCATCGACCACCACTGATCAGCTTCACCATCAAAATATTAAACAGCAATACTAACCTTTTTATGTTATGAAAACCCCATAACATTGAAATTATTCTCCAAAACTTTAATACACCCTTCAGTTAGCAGAGGTTTAGATGTTACCTTGAATTATTGGGGTGTTGCTTATGAAATGCTCTACTACTGACATGTTCCACTGTGGTTGATCTGGCTGAACTCATTCATCGATTCCACCTCCATTTATAGCCTATGTCAAATGTTCCATCACTGCAACAAACTGTTCAGTTCTGATTCTGACCATCTCAGGTTATTGATTTGGAAGGTTGTCTTCCTCATTTTTTTATCCTAACAAACCTACCCTATTTTCTCTATAGAAAAACATTCTGAACACAGAAATATATTAGGAGAAGGAACATGGTAATCTGTAAATGCTATATGATTTCAATATTAACATAAATTATTTTATGTATATTAATTTTACAATACCCTAACTCTTAAAGTTCTTTAAACTGACCTCTGATACCAAATATAAGGACCCGACCTTAAAACATTACATAACCTTGAATTAAACGAAAATTTCACATTGAGGATCTTTTCAGGTTTTGAGTTTTAGAGAATTATGACATAACTATGACATCTCAAAAGATTACAAAGTTGACACTTCTACACAGTTTCCATTTTTTTACAAAACACGAACTATTGAAAAAAAGAGTCATGTCTAGTTCCATGTTTAAGACATCATGAATTTTCCTTGATCCCATACATGACCATATTCCTTATTATGTCTTGTGAAATACATTTCAAAAACATGGGATGAGAATAAAACTCTCAGTAAGGGATATATAGTGAAGGAAAACTGTTAGTTTTTCAAAACAACATGTAAGCCATCAATACATTAACATAAGTAATAATTTTTAACTTCATGAAGTAGTAAATACTCATCCCTGAAAAAAAGATCATTACATACACTTTTGTAACCTAATGATTACCATAATGACCATATAAAGGACACCTAACATATAAAGTTAACTTGGGACTTAAAAATACATAAATGGTATAATAATACTGTCGAGTTCCACACATATCACTAAGTGGAATAGCCATACAACAGATTTACATACCAAATGAATTGGAGGTTATAACGTAACCACCCATCCGGGTATTCATTACACCACCGATCATTTGGTTTATCACGTAACCACCCGTCAAATATCCATGTACCATTATAAAATCATAATACATAAAACAAATATAAACGAAATAAAAAATATCCATATTTCAATCCAAATATATCACTTAAATTCATTGACATAAAAAATCAATTATGAAAACCATTTTCAATACGAAAATACTTAAAAGAGTATATGGTATTTATATTCTTTTAAAAAACATTATAGCTTATTGAGGAAGCCAAAGATCAAATGATACTCGTGGCGACATAAAAGGTCATCGTCACCGCTCACATTAAAAGAAGCATTCATTTTTGTCGTTTAGTAAAACGCTTCGTATAAAAATATTCCTTTTGAAAATTCATGGGTGTTTATACAGTGAATAAAATAAATTCGTGTATTAAAACAAAACATGCCTCAATGAAAGGAGATTGAGACGAAGTCCCTTACCTCGTGTCCGACATGACTCGATTGTTCTTTAATCTCATGATTAAAAACTAAAGATAATTTATAATTTCGTAAAACCCTTTTTCATGTTTATTATTCCTTTTATATCACTTATTACAATGATATAAACATTATGCAATCATTGATTTTAATAAATTTTGTTTTGTCGATATCTGGTACTTGAGTCAAAAATGGACTTCTTATAACTACATGTTGTCCATGTGGTCAAAGTTTCATTATATCCATAACTATATACATGATTTAGATATCATATATATCACCTATATACATCATATACAATTATTTATAATAGTATATAACATTTAGAGGTAAGAAATGAAATGCACCGTTCATGGAGACGGTAAGCCGTACGTACGCATGAATGCTACTTCCATTTCTATTTCATATTTAAAGGAATTAAAACATAATTATACATAGTTTTATTATAATTCCAGTATATTATCATATATAATATCATTAAATCTATCCTTTATACGTACAACATATGGTATGAACGAGTCATATCACTTTGAGGGGGTGGTAGTCCCAACTTCCTCTAATTAGATTATCACGTTTACCCATATTGGAAACCACAAAGGCATGCTATAAATAAAAAATACAGAAGCATAATGAAAACATAAATAGAATATATATATCATATATAAATACAATTCCATCATAATATCCACCATGAGAGGCGGTGGGAGATAATCGAACAATCATCATTTCATGAGGCGTTAGTTTTCCATTCATAAAAACATTATGTTCTTCATCCATTAGATGGAGGTATGCATAATTGTTGTTCTAATACAAATAATAAAAACATCCAAGTATATTTAGGATACTGATTTTGTTACATTAGAATGGAATAAAATCTGTTTTGGGGTTAGAGAAGTAAAATAATAGAAAACATTTTAAGAGAAACATTTATCTATAATTGGTGTAACTCCCTTTAGTTTGATCGAAAAGACATATTGGAGTTCCTTCTACCTATAAAATGGCTTATAGGGGGAGGAGCAGGGTGTTTGGAGCTTAATTGGGCCGTTTTTGGATGAGCCAAAAGGATTGAGAGGTATAATGAATTGGTTAGATGATGTCTCCTTTTATAAGGAGTGGGGGGGGGGGGGGGGCTCTTTAAGAAAGTGTGAAAACATTATTTTATTATAAACATATATTCATTTTCAAAAGGTCCAAAAACATTAAATATGAAGATAAGATGACTCATTGTGTAAATGAAATCATTCTATAATAATTGGACAGGTTTTGGACAATATTTAAATCATTATAATCTTATTTATTTGAATCAATTATTAATGAGGTAAATACTGCATCATTATTGTGTCATAAATAATTTAATTTATTTGATTTATAAAAATTATAAAAAAAAATACCATGATGTAGGAAATCATTATTTATTTATAATGTATATTTTTAGTCAAAAGGATAGTATATATAACCCCATGTATAAATTCATTTACTAAAAGATATTTGCTTTTGTCATTTCCTCCTTTACTTTAAGTTAATTAATCTAAATTGTCATTATCACTCCCATGTGACTCAATGGGGTCCCAAAATCAACCCAAAGATTACCGTGGTCATAATTGACTCAACCAATAAGGTTTAGACTAATGTTAAGGTAATTATGAATTTTTATAATATTCTTTTAGCCTTGAATTACCCAATTTACCTTTAATGGTGGTAAATAAAAGTTAAATGTTACTATTTTCCAAAAATTATTTTCACCTTATTGATCCAAATTTTACTTCTTGAAAATAACCATGTATTTCATATATTCAAAATTAATTTCATTAAATAAAAAAGTATGTTTTTTTAACTACTACTAAGTGGTTTCACTATTCATCATGAATTGATGTTTTCTAGAAAAATACAAAAAATTCATCTAAAGAATTATTTGATATTCTGAATTCAATAATGATTTTTATTTTTAAAAATTCAAATATAAAAGTGTCATTAATTAATTTTAAATTTAATTCCCATTGTTAAAACAAATATTGTGTTTTTAAGAAACAATAAATATCAAAAGATTGACAATTTTTATGTCAAATTTCAAAGTGAAATTAATTTAAATGACCAAAATTTTATCAAATGGAAAAAATATATTCTAATTACAATTTAAAAAAAGTTAAAAAGATAATCTAACCTTATATATAAATTATATTAGAAGGCACTTTTGAATTAAAATACAATAATTTTAACTATTCATTAAAAAATGTACTTTATCGGAAAAATTCAAAAAAATTACTCAAAGTAAATTTTGATGTCCCCATTCTGAAGAAGGATTATATTTTCTCAATTATAATGAATTAACGTGACCAAAACTATATTTAATGAGGGTTATCTATTAATAGGTGGTAAATCGACCTTTTAATATAAATTATTCTTAAAATTATATTCATTCACATTTTTAGCCTATAAATTTTTATTGGATAAATGTAAATACATTTAACAATAATGTATAATCAAATTTTTGTTATTTTTGTTCATTTCCACCAATAAAATGGCTAGGATTGTTTTACCATATAAAATATTAATATTATATTTTTAGTGTGCAACGTAAGATTCCAAAGATACAAGTTTATGCATATTAGGTAAGCTATCGAACATAGAAACCCCGTTAATGTAATATTAATATTTAATTCACAAATATTAATAAATATGAAATATGTTTTATTCTTCATTTACATGGGATGTTACATCTTTCCACCCTTTTGGGAATTGCGTCCTTGCAATTTTTATTCACTTATCGAAATAAGTGGGGGTATTTATCCCTCATAGCATTTTCAGATTCCCACGTGGCCTCTTTAATCATATGGTTTCTCCACAAAACCATTACATGGTAAATAACCTTATTTCACAACACTTGCTCTCTACGGTCAAGAATATAGACTACTGGTTCTTTATAATAGAGATTCTCTTCAAACTGAACTACCTCTGGGCTTAAAACATGAGATGGATCTGGCATATACTTTCTCAACATCGAAACATGAAAACAATTGTGTACCTGGGAAAAAATTTTAGGTAAAGCCACTCTGTATGCAACTGATCCCACTATATACTGGATTTAATAAGGTCTAATGAACCTTAGACACAACTTTCCCTTATTATAAAAAATTATCACACTTTTCCATGGTGAAACATTGAGAGAGATGATCACCTACCTCAAAAGAAAGATCCTTCATTCTGTTACCTACGTAACTTTTCTGTATACTATGAGTAGTTATCATGTTCTTTTGAATAAAATAAACTTTATCTGCTATCTCTTCAACCAATTATGGTCCGATCAGCTCCATTTCACCTACTTCATCCCCAAAAGCTGGAGTTTGACATCACTTAACATATAATGCCAAAAATGGAAAAATCTAAATAGTGCAATGAAAACATTTATTATATGAAAATTCAACCAAAGAAAGATGTTGGTCCCAGCTTCCCTGGTAATCCATTGAATAAGAACAAAACATATCTTCCAATGTCTGAATTGTTCATTCTGACTTCCCAACACATTGAGGATGAAAAGCAGTACTAAAATTTAATTCAGGACCCAACAACTTTTGAAGGCTTTTCCAATAGTTAGAAGTAAACCAATGATCATGACCAGATACAATCAAGAGGGGAACTCCATGAAACCTGATTATATCTTTAACATACAATCGATAAGGTTTATCCAGAGATAATGTATCTCGAATAAGAATGAAATGAGCAGATTTAGACAATCGATCAACAATAACCAAGATTGCATTATTACCTCAAGATGTCTTTTGTAATCCCACAATGAACTCAATGGATATATTTTCCCATTTCTAATCTAGAACTGGTAGGGGCTGATGATTCCCTTTAGGTAACTACTGCTCTTTTTTAACCTACTGAAAAGTCAATCACATCACAATAAAATCAACAATATCACTTTTAATTCCATCTAACTAGTAATACTCTCGAAGATCACTGTACGTCTTAGCCCTACAAGGTTGAACTAAAAATGGAGATCTATGAGCTTCACATAACAACTCATTCTTCAACTGTGAATCACAAGGAACAAATAATCTATTTCTAAAAAAACACAATCATTATCAACATTAAAATCAGGAAACCTACCCTTCTGAAACAACACTACCTTTTTCTGCAACTCACTGTCTTCTTTTCTGCGCTTTCTTTATACTGTCTAATAGAGATGATTTCACTGACACCTAAATGAAAACAGAATAATTCCATGCACCAACCACTTCTATGCCAATGTTCATCAAATAAAAAATAATCATATCTCATTCCAAACATAACATGGTTAATGAAGTATTAATTTTTCGACATAATGCATCAGCCACTTTATTTTCATTTCTAGGATGTTAATGAATCTTCCAATCATAAACCTTGATTAATTCCAACCATCTATTTTGTCTCATGTTCAATTAATTTTGATTGAATATATAATTTAAACTTTTGTGATTAGTATATATTTCACACTTCACTCCATAAAAATGATGCATCCAATTTTTTAATTAAAAACAACAGCAACTAATTCCAAATCATGAATAGGGTAGTTTAACTCATGAGTGTTAACTAACGTGAAGCATAAGAAATTACCCGATCATTCTGCATTAGGACACAACCAGGTCCTTTCAAAGAAGCATCACTTTATATACCAAACATACCATTTCTGGATGGCAGTGCCAAAACTGGAGCATTCACTAATCCTCTTTTCAATTCATGAAAAAAATCATCACAATCTTTTGTCCAGATGAACATAACGCCTTTTCGAGTTTACTTAGTCATTGGACTAGATAACCTTGAAAATTTTTCAACAAACCTCCTATAATTACCTTCCAAACCAAGAAAACTATGAATCTCGGTTCTATTTGGGGGTCTTTGACATTATTTAAAAACTTTTGTTTTAGCAGGATCAATAGTTATGCAATTTTTTGAATTAATTTGACCGAGGAAAAAATATTTTTCATCGAAAACTAACACTTGCAGAATTTCTCAAAAAGATTATTTTCTTTTAAGGGTTTCAAGAAAACCCTTAAATGGATTTTATGTTCCTATTTACTTTGGGAATAAACCAAAATATCATCAATTAATACAACCAAAAACATATCCAAGAATTCACAGAAAATTCTATTCATATGATCCTTGAATACATTAGGTGCATTTGTAAACCCAAAATGCATAACTACAAATTCATAATGACCATATCTAGTACGAAACACAGTTTTTGTAATGCCTACTTTTTTTTACTTTCAACTGATGGTACCTTGAACTCAAGTCAATCTTCAAAAATCACTGAGCTCCCTGGAGCTGATCAAACAAATCATCAATATGAAGAAAAATGACACATTTTATTAACATTAATGTTATTCAATGGTCTATAATCAATGAAAAGTCTCATTGAACCATCTTACTTTATAACAAACAATACAGGAGCACCCCAAGGTGATTTTCTAGGTCGAATGAATATTTTATCTAATAAATCATGTAATTTCTTCTTTCACTCTAAAAGCTCAATTTGATCCATTCGATAAGGGGGTTTTGAAATTGGAATTACATCAGGAACTACGTCAAAAGTAAATTCAACTTCCCAGTCTGGTATTATAAATGGAAACTCATCAAGGAAAATATCAAGGTATTCATTTACCACTATAAAATCATTAATCTGAAATGTTCATTTATTTTAAAAATTATGTCAAAGGTAACTTTCATTTCCATCTTTTACTAGATTCTCTGCATCCTAATATGTTATCAAAATAAAGGGTTCATTCTAATACACAAACTGAAAATATTTCTGAAAAGAATCCTCTTTAGCTATACAGTCAATCTTTGCATGATAAACAGAAATCCAATCAATGCCCAAAATAACATCAAACTCTACTAGAAGAAAAATAAAAAGGTTTGCAGGTAGATTCATTCTGCACACAAGGAAATGAAGGTTCATATAATTTATTTTTATCTCAACATTTTCTCTAGGTGTTTTTACCATAAATTCTATATACATATCTTGAGATGGATTTCACAATTTACTAGAAAACTTCTCCGAATTGAATGTTACTGTATACCCTGAATCAAACAACGCATTGACATAATCTGAACAAAAAAACAATGTACCTGATTCTTCTTCATTCGATAGACCAACATCTGTTGAATTATTTGAGAAGGATTTCACCACCCTTTTCTAATTGTCATCTGAATGCTTTTCCTCAGTTGAATTTTTCGCTAGACACTCATTTGCATAATGACCCATTTCGTTAAACTTAAAACATCTTACCGATTGCTTTTCATTGCCTTCTTGTTCGTCTTCCTAACAGTTACATGAAATATGACCAGACATATCGGACCGGATGCACTTTCCAGACATTGATAAACATTATCCAGGAGGCTTATTACCACACTTCTCAAAAGTTGGTTATTTATTTTCTTTACCACTAGGATTCATTTATGAATTCTTCCCCTTTTTCTGCCAACTGGAGCTCTAATTCTGTTGTTTTTCAAAGAACACTTGATCATCGGTAAAATCCATTTCCCCCTTCTCTACACATCGAAATTTTTTTCATAGCATTTAAACTCATGAGAGGATAAGGATCTTCGATATCATCACTTCAGTCCTATGTAAAATAAATTTATCTTACTTACAAAATCCCGAATGAAATTTTGTGCATACCTTGCCAGTCGAGTGAAATTTGATGCATAAGAAGCCACTGAGTTCTCCTCCTACCTCAATTATATGAATTGTTTTACCATCCTATGTAGAACCACCTTAGGAATATATTTCTCAAGAAACATACCATTAAATTCATCCTAATCAAAAGCATCAATCTCCTCACTATCTCTGATATTTTTCACCATCAGCCACCACTGATCAGCTTCACCATTAAAACGATAAATAACAAGACTAACCTTTTGATGTTATGAACACCCCATATCATCGAAATTTTTTTCCAGTGCTTTAATCCACCCTTTATCAATCACATGGTAAGACGATCCTCTAAAAGATGGGGGGTGTTTCCTTAAGAAATGATCCACTTCTAACATGTTTATATGCGGTTGATCAGGATGATCTCGTGCATGGATACCACCACTATTTATAGCCTGAGTCAACTGTTCCATCACTACAACAAACATTTCAGTTCCAATTCTGGCCATCTCATGTTGCTCATTTGGAATGTTTTCTTCCTCCTTATGTCATCTCAATATAGATGTCATGTTTCCTCTACGGAAAACCATTCTGAATGTAGAAATATCTTAGGCGAAGCAGCAAGGTAATTTGAAAATGCTATATTATTTCAATATTAACATAAATTACTTTATGGATATTAATTTGATAATACCCTAACTCCTAATTTTGTCGAAACTGACCTCTGATACCAACTATAAGAACCCCAACTTAAAACATTACATAAATATTAAGTAAATGAATAATTCACATTGAGGATATTTTTAGGTTTAGAGTATTAGGGAATTACGACATAACTATTACATCTCTAAATATTACAAATTTTACACTTCTACACAATTTCCATTTATTTTACAAAACAAGAACTCTTGAATGAAATAGTCATGTCTAGTTCCATGTTTTAGACAACATGACTTTACCCTGTTCCCATCCTTGACCCTACTCCACATTATTATATGTGAAAAACATTTCAAAAACTTGCGATGGGCCTAAAAATCTCAGTATGGGATTCACAAAGAAGGAAAATTGTTAGTTTCTCAAAAAATACAAGTAAATCATTAATACATTAACATAAGTAATAATTATCACCTTTATGAATTAGTATATACTCTTCACCAAATAATGTTCATTACATACCTTTTTGTAACCAAAATATTACCATAAAACCCATATAAATTACACATAACATATAAGTGTAACTTGGTACATAAACATACATAAATGAAATAACCATACAGTTGACTTCCACACATATCACTAAGGGGAATAGCCATATGGTTGACTTTCATACCCAATGAATTGGAGGTTATAACGTAACCACCCATCCTGGTATTCACGAAACCACCCGTCATTTGTTTTATCATGTAACCACCCGTCAAATGTCCTAGTACCATTAAAAAATCATAAGACATAAAACAAATATAAATTAAAGAAAACATTTCCACATTTAAATCACAATATATCACATAAATACATTGACATAAAAAATCCATTATAAAATCCATTTTCAATACCAAAATATATAAAAGATTATATGGTATTTATTTTCTTTTAAAAAACATTACTGCTTGTTGAGGAAGCCAAAGGTCAAATGATACTTGCGGTAACAGGAAAGATCGTTGTCACCGCTCACATTAAAAGAAACATTCCCTTATTTAGTTTAGTAAAACACTTCGTAGAAAAATGTTCCCTTTGAAAATTAAAGTGTGTTTATACAGCGTATAAAATAATGTCGTGTATTAAAAAAAATATGCCTCAATGAAAGGAGATTTAGACGAAGTCCCTTACCTCGTGTCAGACTTGACTCGATCGTTCTTTAATCTCTGGAATATTAATCTAAAGTTAATTTCTATTTTTTTAAGATCATTTTTCATGTTTATTATTCCTTTTATATCACTTATTACAATGTTATAAACATTATGTAATCATTTATGTTAATAATGTTCATTTTGTCGATATTTGGTACTTGAGTCAAAAAATGGCCTTCTAATAATTACATGTTGTTCATGTGGTCAAAGGTTCATTATATCCAGAATTATATTCATGATTTAGATATCATATATATCATATATATCTAGAATATACATGTATATATAATAGTAGAAAACATTTAGTGATACGAAATGAAATGCACCGTTCATGTAGACGATAAGTCGTACGTATGCATGAATTCTACTTCCATTTATATTTCATATCTAATGGAATTAAAACATAATTATACATATTAGTATTATAATTCCATTATTTAATCATATATTATATCATTTATATGTACCACATATGGTATGAATGAGTCATAACACATTGTGTGTGCGGTAGTCCGCACTTCCTCTAATTAGATTATCGCGTTTACCCATAATGGGAACCATAAAGGAATGCTAGAAATGGAAAATAAAGAAACATAAAGAAAAAATAAACATAAAATATATCAAATATAAATACATTTCCATTATAATGGAGACCATGATAGGAGGTAGGAGATAATCGAAAAATCATAGTTTCATAAGGCATTTGTTTTCCATCCACAGAAACATTATGTTCATCATCCATTATATGGAGGAGTGTGTAAGTGCAGTTCAAATCGTTCTAATAAAAACATCATTGTATATTGAGGATACTGATTTTTTTACAAATGAATGGAATAAAATTATTTTAGGGGTTGGATAAGTGAAATAAAAGAAAACATTTTAAGAGAAACTACTACCTTTAATTTGGCTAAATCCCTTTGGTTAGATCCAAATGACTTCTTGAAATTCCTTTTGCCTATGGTAAGGCTTATAGGGGAGGAGAGGGATGTTAGGACCTTAATTGGTGAGAGTATAGGCAAGCAAAAAAGCTTGTGAGGTGTGAAAAATTGGTTAGAAGTGGTCTCCTTTTATAAGGGATAGGAGGGGCTCTTTAGGAAAGTGTGAAAACATCATTTTATTATATACATATCTTCAATTTAAAAAGGTTTAAAAATCAATATAGATGAAGCTATGATGACTCATGGTCGACATAAAATCATCCAATATAAATTTGACATGTTTTGGAAAATATTTTAATAATTATAATGTTATGTAATTAAATCATTTATTAATGAGGTAAATACTGCGTCATTATTGTGTCATAAATAATTTAATTTAACTGATGTATAAAAATTATTAAAAAATACCATGATATTGGAAATAATTTTATATTTATAATTAATATTTATAGTCGAAATGATATTTTATATAACCCCGTATAAAAATTATTTTAATAAAAGATATTTTCTTTTGTCATTTTTTCCTTTACATTATGTCAATTAATATAAATTGTCATTATCACTCCAATGTGACTAAATGGGGTCCAAAAATCATCCCAAAGACGACCATGGTCGTACATGACTCAAAAAATACATTTTGGACAAATCTTAAGGTAATTTTGAATTATTATAATATTCTATTAACCATGAATTACCCTATTTACCTTTAACCGCGGTAAATAAAAGTTAAAAGTTACTATTTTCCAAAAATCAGTATCATCTTATTGTACCAAATTTTAATTCATTACAATAAACATGTCTGTAAGATTTTCAAAATTAATTTCATAGAAGTTTTAAAATTTCATTTAAATGAAAAAGTCTGTTTTTTTAACTACTACTATGTGGTTTCACATTAATCAAGAATTGATGTTTTTCAGAAAAATACCAAAAAATCATCTTAAGCATTATTTGATATTTCAAATTAAAAAACTATGTTTATTTTTTTTCAAATTCAAAACATAAAAGTGTCATTAATTAATTTTAAATTTAATTCCCATTGTTAAAACAAAGAGCGTGTTTCTAAGAAAAAATAATAATCAAAAGATTGACACTTTTTTATGTCGAATTTCAAAGTGAAATTGATTTAAATTACTAAAATTTGATTAAATGGATAACATATATTCTAATTACACTTTAAAACCAGTTAAAAATTTAATATAGCCGTATAAAAAAATTAGATTAAAAGGAACTTTTGAATTAAAATATAATATTTATAACTATTCATTAAAAAAATGATCTTTATAGGAAAAATTCAAAAAAATTACACAAAGTAAATTTTGATGTCCCCATTCTAAAGAAGGATTATATTTGGACAATTAGAATGTATTAAAGTGTCCAAAACTATATTTAATGGGGTTCTCTATTAATAGGTGGTAAATCGACATTTTAATGTAAATTATGCTTAAAATTAGATTCATTCATATTTTAAGCCTCTAACATTTTATTGGATAAATGTAAATATATTTAACAATCATGTATAATCATATTTTAGTTAGTTTTGTTCATTCCCGCAGATTTAACTACTAGGAGTTTTCCACCATTTAAAATATAAATATTATATTTTTAGTGTGCAACGTAAGATTTCCAAGAAACCAGTTGTTGCATATTGGGTAAGCTATCGAACATAGAAACCCATTTGATGTAAAATTAATATTTAATTCAAAAATATTAATAAATAGGAACTATGTCTTACATATTGACATCCAATGGGGTTGTACATTTTTATTGGTCATTTTTTCCATATGAATATGGTTTAGTCCTATATTATGCTTAATTTTTCGTTATTCATTATAAATAATCTAAATCACATTCACTAATATTTTTTATAAAATAATTACATGATAATACTAAAAGTATTATACTAATTAAATATATGGATTTTTTTTCAAATATAAATTCAGATAATAAGAAAAATTATGTTTAATACTAATATGAAAGACGCTGTGAGAATGTTGGTTTAAAATGTGAAGATGTTCAACAGATCATTAATGAATTATATCTAATGTATATATAAAAATGATTCTAATGACCTAGATTTGACTAATATATGTATAATTAATATATTTTTCTTAAAAACCATATTAATATATAATTTAAAAATTGAATCAAATTAGAAAAAAATATAATTATTCAATTAATATTCCATATTTTTGTACATTCACTCAAAAATGAAGAGTCTAAAAAAATACAAAACAAATTTCATAAGATATTTTTCATATTCATTATTTATAGATTTTTTTGAATTTATTAAACTACATTTCTAAAAATTTATACAATTAATCTTATTAATATCAAAATAATGATATGAGATGTATACTTTTGGAGAAAAAACAATTTCCAAACATAAAAAGAGTTTACCATAAATTTTATTTTTGACCAAATTTTTGTATTATTTATATAAAATCATTAGGAATAATATTTAAAAACAAATTATTAATATTAATATTAGTTTGGTTATGTTATAACTATATTATCTTGTTAACTATTAAACGAAAAATTGTTCATAGAAACATTTTGTTTCTCAAATGCCAGATGGGTAAGTGTTTAGAGTAGCATAAATATATCCTGGAGTATAATAAAAAGAAAATATTAACACGTTGTAGCTCCATAATGTTGACTAACTTTTCTATTTTATATAACACATACTATATAATGTGTTTTGTTAAACAAAAAATATAAAAAATATAAAATCAATTCGAATATTTTTTTTTCAAAAAAATTCATGATGTTACATGTGACCATAGAGACAATGATTCGATAGAGTTATAAATTATAAGAGGATATTTTACCAAAAAAATCAATAAATAATTAAATTTCATGTTCTATAAAAACAGTCAAAAATTAAAAATTTATATCAGAACTTTTGATAATACAATAAGCGCATTTCCTATTTCAATATTACAATTTATCATTAAAAACTAAATTGGAGTTTAAAATCAATGTATTATTTTCTCCCAGAATATATAAATATGTTCAAATAAAAAAATAAATTTTTTATTGAAATCAATTTCCCAAAATAATTTCACAACTAAATTTCAAAATTCCAACAATTTTAAATCACACCCTGAATCATTAGAGTGGGTATTTTTCCAAAAACATCATTATATATTAATTTAAATAACAATTTGAATTAAAATAGGGTTCTCAATGTGAAATTGAATGAACATTATTTAAATTCATGAATATTCTGGTAAAATAAATTGGAAAAACATAGAGGGAACATCCTAATATTGTTATCTTGATCATGTGACAAAACACCTCTACAGGAAAAATCTAATAAATAGCATAAGTAAATGAGATACAAAAATCAGTTCAAGATAAGTTTTCCCCAAAATGAAATTACATACTCAAAACAATAACTAGAAAAAACTAAGGATATGGGAAGAAGAGATCAGATGATAGAGAATGGGATAATTAATTATTACTTGGAATGTATTGAATTACATTTGTCACAATTTAGTATTATTCAAAACTTGTTTAGTTATATATAATGGATCATTGAGTTATACAATGACATATGATGATGTCATATCCAAATTTAGAAATGTGTGGTGAAATAAATATGGTTCCATGAATTTTTATTAAATTTTCAGAATAAAAGAATTATGAACAAATTATTAGTGGGGAATAGACACACTATTTATCAAAACATGTTCAATATCAATGCGCCCCACTAATGGGGTTCATGGTTTCTAAAACAACATACCCATTGTGAAAACCATTACTATATGGTTATTTATGGTTTGTAAAAGTCCAATTAAATGTTTAGTTAATCTATGTGCTCACTGTTCACATAACAAGAGCCTTTTAAATTTTAAAAATTTCTCCAGAAAACCCCATAAACAATAACATTATAAATAATGATTAAAAGTGTTTTCATTAAGTACATGAATATAGTGACAGTGTGTTACAAACTACTCACAATAAAAAAATTTAATCTCTGAAAATCCATCAATGAGGTATCAATGTCATCAATATAAAGCCATTGGTCACTCATCTGTGCCTCTCTCTCTCATGTCTCAAGCGAATCATAACCATGTTTCCATATAATAAGAACCAACCCTATCACCCTCCACAGATGAAAATTTATTTCCAAACAATCTATCCTAATATGATGTTTAGTAATAGATAAATTAGTCTCTACATCAAGATCGCACCTTCTTGAAATTTGAGATGGATCAAAAATTTACATTTGTTACATTGATACACGAAACAAATTTTTTCTGATTGTCCACTATGGTATAAATTTTAAATAGTAAGTAATTTTACCACATAATCAATCACCTAAAAAAGTAAAAAATTAGGATCATGATTATCATACCTCCCATTTTTTTTATCACACATCCTTGGTGACAAATTATTGAACACCTAACCAATAACTACAAATTCCAACAGTCTGCAATTACAATAATCCCAATATTTATTCAGGATTTCTGTAATAAACACTCTCTAACAAATCAAATGAACATTTTCTGTCTTATTTTTAACAAATATTGTTCTATACATCAATGTTTCACCAATCAATGACTAGAAAAACTGAGATTCATGAGGCTAGCAATAAAAGGTGTTAATAGGATCCATCTTAATCGTAGACTAGTAACATTTTTTATAAGTAATCTCAACCATTCCGAGATGGTCATATGAATCTCCAAAAATGTTATGGAAGAAAGAAATAATAATATACTAAAAAATATATAGAGTTCTTTCTATATATCCATCAGAATACGAATTGTATACCATATTACAATGAACATGAGATCCCAGTACCTTTTGAATGCCTCTCCAAATGTTAAATGTAATCTAGTGATCTCTATTAGAGACTATATAAAGTGTAACTCAATGAAAATTAACACACTATATCTCACATAATTTTTTGAAATAGTATTATAAATATATTAATGGTTTTACATAAGTAAAAAATCATCATTAACCCTTTGAAAAATTCAATCAAATATTGTCAAATTCATACATTGGGTTCGTCCAATATGATGTAACATTTTTAAGCAACTGATGTTTGAAGAACACAATAATTCTAAAAACCATTTTTTTAATTGATTTATTATTTTTAAAATTTTATAATTATTAAGTAATTATTCAATGTAAATTGATGCATCATATAAAAAATAATAGATTCTAATTCTATTAGTAAAGTGGGTTTGACTAAAGGCGGGGCATAACATTCAGGTTCAACATGTGTTCTGTAAGGTTTCTTGTTAATTTAATTATTTTAAAAATAATATAAAAAAATAAATTTTATAATTTTAATTTATTTATGATTTTTAATTATTATAAATTAGATTAAACTATTAATCATATTCACATTAGAATAATATAACATTTTTCTAAATGGTAGGTTTCATAAATCTATGATTTGACAGTATTTTATGCATTAAAAAATTGCAACATGTATGTTTATCCAAATTAATGAATCTATTATTATCAATGAATGAAAAAATAATGTAAATATTATATTTTTTAACCCCTATATATATTAGTGTGAATATATCCAATCAATTATGTTCCTCTCCTCGTGTCGATCTCATCGAGTCTAGGATACTTCTAATTTCCTCCCATATAGTATGTCATGATCTGTTGTTCCTTCGTCATGAATCAAACAGATGACAAAGTTCCAATTTTCATAGAGTGTTGAAACCAACAACTAGGAGAAAACAGATTATTTTATTTTTAAATTATTTATTTAATTCATCCAATATTAGTTAATTTTTTTCTCTTATTTTTTTCCCATATTCTGAAAAAAAGTTGAATCCAAAATATAAAAACATTGATTAGAACATGATAATTCCATATAATTATTAATTAGAAATTATATAAAAAGTAAAGGAAATTTAGTGAAATTATTGAATGATAATTATGAAGAATTATTATACAAATATTTTCCCAATTAATGGAATAAGTTTTTTGTCAAATGAAAAGATAATTTAAATGAATTATCAAACAATCATAAATTATCTTAAATTTTCAAAAAATAACTATGATGTTTTTTTAAATGAGAATTTAATTAAAAATGAATGGATAACTTTTCAACCGTTTCATAAATATATTTAGGAGGATTTAGATAAATGTATTAAATGAATTAACGATAGATAATTATATAAATTATTAAAGGATAAATTTAAAAACATATCAACAGATAATTAGAATGTATAAATATTTATAAATTATTCCAATATAATTTTTAATATTATAATTTTAATATTATTATAAAATGATTTCTATAAAAGATAATTTGTAATAATTTCATGTAAGAATATAATGACGTGTTATTCAGGATAATATTATGGAATATAATTATAAATCAGTTATTTTAAAATATATGATTCAAAATGACAATTATAAGGGATATTTTTTATTAAATTACGAAAATATAATTACTAAATAAAAATTATAATATTCAATTAAAATGTTATTATAAGGCAACTTTTGTAACAAATTATCAATTGATAATTTTGAATGTACAATTATTGTATAATTATCATGGGATATTTATTATTCTAAAAAATATAGAGAGAACCTGCTATGAAATAAATGATAATTTGGACATTATCCATGAAATAGAAAATATCATCACAAGTGTATTTTATTTCTATAAAATGCTTTGTTTTGTATTTAGGGATTCTTGAAAACCTCAACCGTTTATGTGATGAAGAGTTCAATAATAAGGTTATTAAGAGGGATCATGACTAATTTATTACATCATTTTCATATAGATGAATTTTGAGTTCGTATGATACATACCTAATTGGGATCACATTATACTTGTTTCCATTGCATAGTTATCATATTGGCATATTTTATGTACATGATTTGTCTTGTAATTACATGTACGTTTTAGTGTATCCTGCGAAACCATATCACCTTGACCCAAGAGAATAATTGATATAGCTATATTACCTGAGGATGTTTGATTCACATGTTGTGTATTCCTTGATATGATTTCATTTTTTCCGTGTGATATTTATTGTGTATGTTCTATTTTTTATTTCATAAGAATGGAATCTATTAGACTTGTGGGGCCATCTTAGCTTGGAATCCCTAAAGGGGGATCGTGTTCAGATGATGCATGAAACATGAAGAAAATATCCTGATAGTAAATAAGTAATGATGGAGTAGGGATTCATGACCTATGGGATTGACGATCATGAGTGACAAGACCTGTATTCGATGAGCATGGGTCATGATTATAATGATTAATCGGTCATAGGTGGAAATATTGGGCACGATGGTCTTTGTGAGCTGACACAAATATTGATTAAGATAAAGGAAGGCCTAGTGAGTCTTGAACTCGAGGCCTTGGCCCTGTATGATTATCATGTAGCATGAGTATAACATTAACATTGGGGATTTTGAATGATTGTATGGATTTATCCAGTATGGAGCCAATGTTGGTACGACCCGGTAATTTTGATAGCTTGGTTTGTGCACGTCTACTCAGTTATAAATTCTGTGATTCAATGTTTTAAATGAATGAATATTTACTATTTTATACAAATTTTAACATGAAACAATCAGTTTGACGATTTATTGGTGGTGTTCTACGATGTCTTGTACACACACCCAATATGGGCATTTCGTTGTGCTTATAGATTTCAGGGGGGACTTGGAAAATTGGAAGGTCCTTATGGTGGAATGTAGTGCAGAGGACCCTGGATCTAGTAGAATTATGAGATAGAATCTGTATGATCTTATTTTTATTTATTTACTTTACCTTTTTATTTAATGTGAATATGCATTCAACTTATGTGAGCATCATTATATTTATTAACTTTATGCAATATATTCTTTTCCACATGTTTAATCTGATTGTTAGTTATAAAATTTATTATAGATTTATAATAATATTCCATGATATTGAGGTATAGTCTCTCCACTTATGGACTCATACTCTCTATACTAGTTGACATACACTTTCATATGGGGAACAATGTGTGTGTTCATATGGAATTCTGCCTAAACCCAGATGATTCTGGTAGGGTTATTAAAAATGTAATAAGAGAATCAGGTTTTACTAGATTGATTAAATTTTTCTTATTTTATCATATCATTAACAAGATATTGATAACTTGTACATTGGTAGGGGAATTATGTAAGTTCCTATCTACCACAATGTAAAGGACCTATGAGTTTCCATATGGTGGAATTTATGTTCATTATTTACTATTGATTAAACTCACCTTAGTTTATGAGAGAGATTTTATTTGTGATTGATGATACCACCATATGTTCTTTCTTCCTGAAATGGCATGCATGCTTACATGACACACACACACACATATAATTTTTTTCCCTGAATAGTATTCCAATAATTTCTCTTAGGGAAATTTTGTTCGATGTGATATAATTTGTTTCAAGATTTCTGATATATCATTATCATAATTAATTGTTCAAACTAGGAGTTCTCATGTGTTAATTTATTTATAAATTTGACGACTAGAACTATCAAGAAGGGAAAAGGTGAAGAGATATTTTTTAAGAGGCTTATACCATGGATTGATGGTAGACTCTTATGAAAACCTTTTGTGAAACCATTGATTGGTTATGTTATGATTCTATTACAAATTTTCCGTAAATTGGAAATGATAAAGCCACAATGATGTACTCTGGGTCACCTAGCTGTTGAAGCCTTAGATTATCTTGTTTTTTCACCTGTAGTGCATGGGGATATAACAAAACATTATACAATAATAGAATTGGTTATTTTGGCTACATATATCGTTCAACTAGAAATCTTTCTGTTACTGCATGTATAAGGTAGAGACAAATAATTGATATTTACCAGTCAGGATTAGGATATCATGCTCCATCACCCTCCATCATTTTTTAAACTAGTGGCCCATAATATGTATAAGACTAGAAAAACTATATCATGATCGCATTCTTGTTAGTCTAGACTCCAATTGAAGGATATATAATTTGGGAATCATATATTTTCCACGGACCATGTATGAGATGGTGGAATGAAAAAAATCATGTAGGGAGATGAGAAGTTATTACATGAACGACATTTAATGTGTTTTTTCAAGATTAAAACATTCCATAAATTATGAAGTTAGACCATGCTCATTTGTTAGCTACATTATGAATTGGTTCTATGACTGCCTCAATATATTCATCTTGGTTAACTTAATTGCACCTCTTTTATCCATTTTAATATAGAAATGAGGAACAAAAATATCTATGGTTTGAGAAAGGATTTTTATTTGAACATATATATCTTATAATGTGTTTTAAAATGATTTCATTCTCTCATGTTCATCGTGAGTCTCTAACCCTTGATAAGTTAATAGAGGGTTAATGGGGATTAAGATTTCATTTACTGCATGATGGCATATTGACTATGATTCCTCTAACTATATGAGTTTTTCATGATAAGAGGAAAAGGTATTCATATGACTCACTTTAGAATAGTTGTGTCAAATTATATTAGATTATAGTCTAACCAACATATCCTTTAAAGGACGAAGTTACTCAGTGTTACAACTATTTTCCTTTGAGGAATTATCTCACTTCATGCCCAAAACAATAGAGTATTTTCCACCAATTTTTTAATATATTACATTTTCAACATTTTTTCTGAATGGAATCATGATCAACGTGTCATGGTGTTTTAATATAAATTCATTGGATTCAAGGAGAGGTCATGGAGATGAAGGTGAACATGTATATGTAGTGTATAAAAATATAGTAAATGGTGATGAAGAACATGTTATTTGTATAAGGTACAATCATGATATCATATACTGTTCACCTTCCATAATTATTAATGGATTATTCATTATATAGATGGAAAGTTTTAAACTCAACAAAACAATAGTGCTTTGTTTCCCTACCTTACCTTTCCTAATTCCATTGATCAATTATTTGGAACACTAGTATATGATAAGGTGGTATTAGATGCTTCCATTAGTGAGAGAATTAAGATGGACATACATATAAATATGTAAGATGGGATATCATAAATAACATGGTGGTTTGGTAAATAAGGACCCTGAGGTGTCATGAAACTATCTGTGTTATTATTGATGAGCTAGGTAAGTTTTCCTACTTTGAACCAATTAGATATTCACACTAAATAGAAGATCTAGGAGAGAACTATGTTCGATAGACAATACTCATTCATGGAGTCCCCATGATAATTATTTCTAGTTGATATGAATGTTTGAAAGAGCACTATTGGAAGGGAATAAAAGAATACCTAGGGAAATACATAATATTCAGCACAACATACCATAATAATGCTAGAAGATAGTCTAATTGGACTGTACACATAATGGGGGATATACTCTGTGAAAGGTAAAATGATAAAAAAAGGTATTAATCACCACTATGAATAGAAAATGTTCATTTTTTGACTATAGGAGGAGACCTGTGGAGTTTCCAATGGGAGATCAATTATTTTTCAATTTTGATTCCTTGGTTGGGGAATATATTTCTTTGGATAAAATAAAATATAGCACTATGGTTCAATAGACCATTTGAGATCACTAAGCAGATAGGGGTAGTTTCATATCATATATACCTTCATTCTTTCAATCATGGAATTCTGAACATGCTTTATATGTCACAACATCAATGTACCACACCTAAACATTGGAACTTTATTTATATCATTAACATTGAGATTTTGATAAACAAATCGTTCGAGGAGATTCTGCTGTATATCATATAGAAGACTGATAATATGTTATGAGGATTGATTATACCACTTGTTTAG
Source organism: Viscum album (assembly GCA_963277665.1). Classification (NCBI taxonomy): domain Eukaryota; kingdom Viridiplantae; phylum Streptophyta; class Magnoliopsida; order Santalales; family Viscaceae; genus Viscum; species Viscum album. Next base: position 938,269,480 of record OY728143.1, on the reverse strand, counting down.
ATTTGGTGATAGGAAGGCCAGATCTAGTAAGAAACATTGGAACATGATTCTATTGTTTGAGCGTAGTGTCTTGAGTTTTTTTATCAAGACCATTAGAAATTCTTCTTGAGTATGAGAAGTCATTAGAGATGTAGAAATATAATATCATATTTTTTTCAATAGTAATAAAATAATATATTTTGAAAAATTAAAATTGCCTTATTTTGAAAAAATATTCCCTCGCTGAAATAATTTAATAATTTATACACTTTATTTTTAATAACTAAAGACTAATTAACACATTGATATATGATAAGAAATATTTTTTTAGCCAAACATTGAGTTACTGTGATATTTGATGGCCATAAGGCCATAACCAAGACAGTACAGAAATAAAAAATGTATTATATAAAGTGAAGGATATTTATTCAAAATAATTGAATAACTATAAAATGGGGCATCATATTATAATTAAAAATCTATATACAATCCTAACAAGCAGTGGTTTCCGTAGGATGTGTATACAATATATATGTTTCAGATGTTTTGATGGAACACTCATGTAAGAAAACATTCTATTTTTCATTAATAATCTTAATAATTTTTAAAATAATAAATAATTAGTATCTCTGAAATGGTGAATCATATAAAAAAAATGTGACCATTATTGGGTCCATAACGTAGGTTTGACCATACTAATGGTATATATTTAATGTGCAATGGTTGTCTTCTTAGATCTCTCATTAATTTTATTTATTTTAAAATTATATTAAATAAAAAATTATTATTTTCATGTAATATTTATTTTCAAATATGAAAAATCCAATGCAATTATTCATCATCATTTTCATAGTGTGATCCATAATTTTTGGATGTAGTAGGTTTCCAAAAACTCAGATTTGTGCCAATTTTTCCTAGAGAAAAAAATGAAACACATTATTTCATCCAAATTAATTAATCCATTAAAATATTTTAATGAATTGGTGGAGTAAATCATCCATTTTTGCAACCATACACATATGACTGGTAATATAGAAGAACCATTGGGTACCTCTATGGGCATCAACCTCATCAATTAATAGAATCCAATTTTTTCCTTATAATTAGTAAGCTGGCCTCCAATGTTGATTTATCATGAAATCAACAGAATCCAACATTATCTTTTCCCTAGTGTGGTGCAATACACGTCGGGGAGAAAATATTTTTATTTTATTTTTTAGTTAATAATTTTATTCTACTATTCTTAGTTATGATTTTTATTTTAGTCATTTATTCTCATCTTAAGTTCCAAAATTTAAAAACAATGTTTAAATAAAATAAACAATGTTTTAGAATTGTAAAAATCCAAATTATTACAAAATATAAATTAAATTATAATTTTAACAATTTAATATTTTTTCATATTATTAAAAGATTATTATGGATAACTATCAAAGGTCAATTTCTCGTAACAATGAAATATTTGTTCCTTAAATTAAATGATAAACGTAATGAATTTTAATACTATAATGTCCCATATTTTTTCATGTATTATTTATAATATTATATGATAATTATTCTGAGACCAGGCTTTGAGATAACGTGCCGTTCCGAGGCCCGGTGAGCCCAGAACAAATGTTTGAATTTAATTTAATAATTGAATAAAATGAGCATGGGGTTTTCATGAAAAAAGTGGAATAACGCCTGAACGGGTGCTCAGATCAGAAATCTGAGGGCATCGTTGCGTTAAGAGAAGTGATATTATCTTAGGAGAGACCTATCGTTGGGCGGCATAGGTCGGTGGTGAAATCTAGTTTTTGAACGTAATTGTAATTAAATATTTAATAAAAATATTTTAAGAAACCTTGTTGTAGCAAATATCTTTTATCTTCTTTTTAAATAGAGATTTGCGCTGAGGTCTAGGGTTACAGACCTTATAACCATGAATCCCATGGAGGCTCTAAAGAAAACCCCAATGAGGAGACGGTGTTCTTGACGGGTTTCACCTGGGATGACGACGTGACAACATGATCTTCTTCAACGTGCGTAGAGAATCCAATTTGGGCATTATATTTTTCCTTCCATTCCCCGTTCTTGATTCCTACGATGAACGCGAACAAATCCACAAACATATTAGCCCACGGATCGCTCATATTATTGCAGGATGGGCTTTTACGGGGATTTTTGGAATTTGATTCTTGAAGTTATTTTGGTTTGTTAATCTTCTAACGGTGATGAAACAAGATCGACATGAACATCGATTGAGGTTCATCCCTCTAAATTTGTTGTGCCTTTCTTCATTGATTTCTAGCATTCTTCTTGTGCGTTCTACGCGTTCTTCATGGAGATATGTACGATGGATTGTTGCATTTCCGTTGTGTGATTCAATGATCCCAAATTGAATTTATGGCATCGGTACAACCCCACAGATGTGAGGATGCGGTGGCGACAGATGAATCAAAGCGGATCCGAAGATAACATTTATTTAAAGATTTCTGCACGGATAACCAGATTCAGAATTCAGAGCCAATTGAAGGCCCGGAACCCACGGATTCAGCATCACGACGACGAGACGACCCATGATCTTGAGTTTCCTGGAAAACGGAAAAGAGAAACATGATCCAAAGATCCGGCCGAGGTGCGAGGTGGAAGTCGGCAATTTTGGAGAAATCCGATCTACACGGCACGTAGTATAGAATACATGACGTGTTTTCTTCATTAGAATTCCTGGCGTGTACTCGCGGAGTCCAAAGACCTGGGTTGGGTACATGGCCAAGGACACTATGTGTATCCCCTTCCACGGCCAGATACACAAGATACCCTTTATACTGGTACACGGGCAGGCGACATGGACAATGACTGTGTACGGGCACATGGCCAGTGTACACGGAGCTAACCACATGTGCTCGAACACGGCGTGTAATCCTACTACACGACGTTTAGTTATGTTTATTCGAAAATCCTAGTGACACGGGTCGTTTACTCAGGTAGTACCCGGAGTGGAGGAACACGGCGTGTGATCCTACTACATGCCGTGAAGTTGAGATTTACACAGCTTGGACGGATGACACAGGCCGTTTACCTGGGAAATACCCAGGGTTAAGGAACATGAAATTTAACCATACTACACACAGTGTATAATATTTTACATGGCATGATCCAGTGGTCTTATGTGACTTGGACTAGCTTTCTTAGGGTTTTTTCCCTTGGTCATTCCTAAGAAGGTTTCCAGTGTCATTGCCTATGTACAGAAGTGTGATCCCTTTAGCAGGAATTCTTGGAATCGGCCTGAAAAACTTCACCTGGCCGTCGATCCTCTAATTAGTAGATTAGTTTAGACTGAGTTTTTGGAATCACCACACGACTATTGGTTGTGATCCTCATCTGAGAAAAATATTCTCAAGTACATGTGGTGTGTGTTCTCCCAGAACGAGTACTTTGTATCTCACTTTTCAGACCTTGGAGTGTGTTCTCCTTGTTACGTGCTTAGTGTAATATTCGAGCTGGATCTTAGTGGTGATTTCACGATGGTCTATTGTGTATGGGAATATCTAGATATTCTTGTTATATGTTCGGTAAACATATAATGTGTAGATCTGACTGTATCTTTCCTTTGTGGTATTTTCCTTGTTATATTCCTTTTTGGTTTCATGTTGTCCTACTGGGAATTGTTATACTCACCCCTGCACGGGCTTTTCCCACACCTATCGTGTCCTGTGCAAACGAGCAAGCCTTTGAAAGGATTTTAGGTGGACCAGGACCGGACGACGCTCAATGAGATCAGTCAGGCCGAGGATTCTTCCTACGGATATGGATTTCAGTCCCATTACCTTTTTTTATAAGTTGGACTTTATTGTAGACTCTCTTTTAGTGGGCTTGTACTTTTGGCCCTAGGTATTACCTTACTGTTCTTTACATTCTAATCGTACTCTATTAGTTGGTATTTTAGTGTATGCATGCATTTCCTTTTTCGATAGTTTTTTACTTTTCAGCTTTGTGGGCTTGGAGATGTGTGTGTGTGTGTGTGTGTGTATAGGGTTATAGACAATGCCTCCCATGTTAGTGACATTCCTACATGGTGCAAGTCAGCAGCCCCTGGCCTATTGGAGGCGGTCATGGTGAGTTGCAGCACAAGACCCACATGGACGGGTCATGACAAAGTCCACTCTGTCATGACCCATCCCAATGGGGCCCGAGCCGCAACTCAATGTAGAAATCTATCTCCCGACGGGGAGGTAGTCCAGGGAAATCCCCCGGAAAGACGTCCTCGTACTCAGCCACCACTTCAGGAAACTGGAAACTCATAACATCTGTTGCTCCTAGGGCTTCGCTAGCCAACTGATGTGAAATAGGCGGTACCTTCCTACGCATGAGTCCATCCTGCGCTGCATGGGTCTCCTTTTCACCGATGAAGGAGAACCTCATTCCATCCCTGCGGACAAACCACACACATTTCCTAAAATATTCAATCTGGACATGAACTATGGATAGCCAATCCATACCATGAATGACATCATAAGGCCTTGACCCTTATGATTAGAAACATCGACTGGAGAAGATTCAGAGATCATACACCTTTGCAGATAGTGTGACCTGACCCGACCGAGAGATAGTGAGTTGGTTTGGGGAAACACTGTTATGTGTTTCGAGTTTGGATTTCAGGACAGGGACCCTATTGTTGGTGTGGGCGGCCAATATATCCATACACCAGGACTCTGATAACTTGATTTTCGACTCGGAACATGAGAACACTAGTTGTAGGGGAAAATAACAGTACATGCATCATATAGGAATGTTATGTGATTTCCAGGTGCTTCTTGAGTCAGTTCTCCAGATATACTCACTGAATGTGATATATCTTGTTTCATTATAGGATGTCTCCATGCCATACACCCAATAGGATCCACTAGATCGAACTCAAGGATGACCCCCTTAGTGATGAATCTTCGATACAGGGACTAGATCCCCCAGTTTTACCTTCGTGTGGTGTGCCAGTTGTTCCACCACCTATGGAGCAATGTTTAGTACCTTCTGTACCAGTAGTGGAGGAGTACAGGTTGAGCACACTCTACGAGTTTTAGACATAGTGACCCCTTAGGATTCGAGGCGAGCCAGATCCTCAGGTAGCAGAGGACTGGCTAGAGGCAGTGGCTAGATTCTTCCATTTGGTTTTGACACCTATAGACTAGATGGTGATCCGGGAAGCGAGATTTTTGCAGGGCTCAGTAGAGCGATGGGGGAGTTTGTAAATCTCGACCCACGACGAGGCAACTGCTACATGGTTGGTGTTTGAGAATCTCTTCAGAGATGAGTTTTAACCAGTTACCTTGAGATTAGTACATGTACAAGAGGTTCTTCAGCTTCAGCAGGGAACCATGACGGTGGCCGAATATTCATCGAGGTTTACCAACCTCTCACGGTACTCAATAGATATGGTCATGGATTATTACTTCATAGATTGGAATTTTGAGCGGGGTTTGCACAGTGACATCTGAGCTAGAATCATACCCATAATCATTCCTACTTATGTGGGGGTGCTCGAGCGGGCTTTGGTGGTTGAGAGCTTCTTGAAAGAGCAGAGACAACCTGTAGTTTTCAGTAGTGAGTGAGCTAGAGAAGACACCTCGACAGTAGGGAGCCGACATCTGGGACCCAGGCGTGGGAGATGTTTTTAGAGGAGATACCAGGATAGAGTATCATCCATACAAGGTTCGTAGGGCACATCCAGCCAGCATCACGAGAGGCGATGCTACTCTTGTGATTGTAGGAGACATCTCGCTTGAGATTTTCCGACCCACCGTACTACTGATATGGGAGCAGTGAATGGACCACTGAGGCAGAGGGAATGTGTGGAGCAGACAGATCTGCAGGGCTGCAGACATGGTAGAGGGGCTGGGAGGGCAGCTAGAAGTGGATGATGTTTTAACAATTTTCCACCACCACCCCGAGGAAGTCCACCCCAGGTTCATGGAGCTGGTGTACATTGGCAGGATCAGTTGTAGGCAGCAGAGGCATATGTCCTAGGTACTCTTGAAATTATTATAGGTATAATCTGTGTCTTTTATACTTTTGTTGCAGTTATGATATTCACATGTTCTAGTCATTCTTTTATGGCTACTTATCTTGTTTGAAACCTTGAGATTATAGTTGAGCTGTTGACTCGACCCATACACATAGGAACACAAACTAGAGAAGATTCAGATGTCACACAGCTTTGTAGACACTATGACCTGACCCTTGGAGGTGAGTGTTTTGGTTGGAACCACGTGGTGGTAGCGTCGAGGCCTTAAGATGTAATTCTTTGTTTGGATTGGATATCCACAATTTATGCCCAGATTGATTCTTTTCGGTGAGGGGGCGGTGTGTCCGTAGTGATGGAATGAGGTTCTCCTTCATTGGTGAAAAGGAGACCCATGTAGCGCACGATGGACTCGTACGTAGGAAGGTACAGCCAATCTCACATATGTTGGCTAGCCTAGCCCTTCACGCAAAATATTTTACGTGTTTCCAGTTTCCAACAGCATTGGCTGAGTACAAGGATGTCTTTCCGGTGGATGTCCCCAGACAACCTCCCCGTCGGGATATTGATTTATGCATGGAGTTGCATCCCAGGATGACACTGATATCATAATTATCATATCAGATGACACCTACAGAGCATCACGAGCTAAGAGTGCACCTAGAAGACTTGTAGAGGAAGGGCTTCGTAAGATGCAGTGTTTCACCCTGGGCTGACCCAGTGTTGTTTTCCAAGACGGTAGACGAGAGCTTAATGATATGTGTGGATTATCGATGTTTTTATCAGGTGACCATGAGGGAATGGTATCCAATAACAAGGATCAATGACCTCTTCAACTAGTTAAGATAGACATTATGGTTCTCGAAGGTTGATCTAGGATCAGGCTATCACCAGTTGTGAGTACATTACAAGGATATACCGAAGACGACATTCAGATGTCTCTACAGTCACTATGAGTACTTGGTGGTGACTTTCGGTGTGACGAATGCATGATAGTGTTTATGGGAATCATGAACTAGATATTTTATCCCCCTCTTGACCGGTTCATATTGGTCTTCATCGATGATATCTTGGTGTAATCTGCGTCCAAGGAGGAGCACGTGAGGCACCTAAGGATGGTTCTGGATACACTATGAGACCACCCGTTGTATGGGAAATTCTTGAAGTGTCAATTTTGGATACATGAGGTCCACTTTCTGGGACATGTTATCTCAGTAGATTGTGTAGCAGTGGACCCAGCCAAGGTAGAGGCAGTGTTAGCATAGGAGCGACCCCGGAGCGTGATGGAGGTGCAGAGTTTCCTTGGGTCGGAAGGCTACTGTCGGAGATTAATCCTTGATTTCTCTAGGATTCCATAAACCATGATATCTTTGAACAGAATGTTGCATCCTTTCCTGTGGATCGGGAGATGCCGGAAGGATTTTCAGCAATTGTGACACAGTCTGACGAGCGCCCCGAGATTGAGAGTACCGGAAGAGGGTGTTGAGTACGTAGTGTTCTGCGACGGATTAGTAACTAGGCTTGGTTATTTCCTGATGTAGAGGAAAGTGGTGATTTCCTATGGCTCACGTCATTTGAGGCCACACGAGCAGAAATATGTGACCCATGATCTTGAGTTTGTAGCTGTAGTCTTTGGACTGAAGATGTGGCGGCACTACCTGATGGGCGAACAATATATCGTCTACTCTGATAACAAGAGTCTCAGATATATCTTTTCTTAGAGGTATCTGAATTTGAGACAGAGTGGGTTTCTTCAGTTCCTCTAGGATTACAACTTTGAGATCATTTATTCTCCAAGGAAGGGGAACGTTGTGGCAGATGCTCTCAGCAGGAAGTCCAGTTTGCAGTTTTTGGATGAGTCAATGAGGGATTTAGCCTCTTTACTGTTATCCTTCGTGGATATAGATGAGGGATCTTACCTTCTGTCGATGGTTATTACCCCTCCACTATTATAGAGAGTCAGGGAAGTGCAGCTCGAGGATACTAGCCTTGAGACTCTACGTCCTCAGATATCCACAGGTGATGGTGTTGATGGATATAATAATGGTGGGGAATATATTGTTCTTTTCAGTGGGAACACAGTAGTACCAGTGATGTTTCTGGAGAAGAATCTGAGGGTGTTCCATAAATCTCCATTGGAGGTGCATCCATGCGTGTAAAAGATGTACCCAGACCTCCTACGTCAGTTCTGGTGTCAAAGAATGATGAAGAGTGTTGTAAAGTATGTTTCTCAGTGCCTTACTTGTTAGCAAGTAAAGGTTGAGCACCAGGTTCCAGTAGGGTTGACTCAGACCCTTGAGTTACGAGAGTGGAAGTGGGATGGGATATCAATGGACATCATGGACGGTTTACCACATACGTCTAGGGGACACGTTGCCATATGGGTGATCGTTGAACGACTCAACATGTCAGCCCACTTCATATCCATATGAGAATAGAGTTATGTAGAGAGATTGAGACACCTCTATGTGTAAGAGATAGTTCTGCTTCATGGAGTGACATCAGTGATCATCTCAGATCATGATGCTCATTTCACATCCCGACTATGGAAGGGATTTCAGGAAGCTTTTGGGACTCAGTTACGCTTGAGCGCAGTGTTTCATCCTCAGACTAAAGGTCAGACAGAGCGGACCATCCAAGTTCTGGAGGATATGCTACGAGCTTGAATACTTGCCGTCGGTCTTATCTAAGGGGATCACCAACCACTGGTGGAATTTTCTTATAATTACAATTATCATTCCACTATTGGTATGGCACCATTCGAAGCATTGTATGGGTGACCTTGCATGTCACCACTTTGTTGGACTGACCTAGGAGAGTCAGCTTGCATAGGCCCAGAGATGGTGAGAGCTACTATAGAGAAGGTACAGGTAATCCAGGAGCTAATGAAGACTGTATATAGTAGGAAAAAGTCTTATGCCGATAAGAGATAGAGACCCTTATAGTTCTAGGAGAGAGAACATGTGTTCCTTCATGTCTCACCTCAATGGGTCTGTGGAGATTTGGCCGAGGCGGAAATCTATCTCTGAGGTTCATTGGCCCTTTTTATATTTTCATAGAGTTGGAGAGGTGGAGTATCGCTTGTCTCTACCTCCTTAGATGGACTGGGTACTCAACGTCTTCCATGTGTTACAGCTGTAGAGGTACGTGCATGATCTATCCCATGTTATCAACTTGGGAGAGCTGGAAATCGATGATGGAGGGACCTTTGTTGATTACCCAATGGAGATCATGGATAGGAAAGAGAATATACTTCATGGGAGAGCTATTCCCTTGGTGTGTGTCAGGTGTCATCAAAGGTATCTCCAGGAGAGTACATGGGAGTGGGAGGCTCAGATTCATTTCTTTTACGCTCATCCTTTGGAGTAACTTCGGTTTGGGATTTTCGGGGTTGAAAATCCATAATGTGGGTCGGACGTAATTTCTTGGACATGTTTATGTATTATTTTTATGATTATATGGGAATTATTCTGAGACCATGCATTGAGACAAAATTCTATTCCGCGGCCCTGTGAGCCCGAAAAAATTGTTTGAATTGAATTTAATAATTAAATAACATGTGCATGGGGTATTCATGAAAAAAGTGTAATAACGCCTGAACGGGTTCTCAGATCAGATATCTGAGGGTACCTTTGTTTTCAGAACATCGATATTACCTTAGGTGAGACCTAACATCGAGCGGTGCAGGATGGTGGTGAAATCTAGTTTTTGGACGTAACTGTAATAATATATTTAATAAAAATATATTATTAAATCTTGTTGCAGAAAATTTCATTTATATATCTTAAAATATAGATTTGCGTAGGGGTAAATGGTCACAAACCTCATAACCGTGAATCCTCTGGAGGATCTAGAGGAAACCCCAACAAGGAGACGATGTTCTTGATGGGTTTCACCGGCGACGACGACGTGAAAACCAGATCATCACAAATGAGCTCATTGAATCCAAGTAGGAAGTTTGATTTTTGTTTCCTTTCCCCATTCTTGATTCCTTCGATGAACTCGGTCTAATCCATGAACATATTAGCCCGCATATCGATCGTATTTTTGCGGGATGGGATTTTGCTGGATTATTGGGGATTTGATTATTCATGTTATTTTATTTGGTTAATCTTGTAATGTTGACGAACCGAGATCAACATGAACATCGATCGAGGTTCGCCCCTCTCGATTTAGTGTTCCTTTCTTCCCTGATTTCTCGAGTTATTCAAGTGAGTTCTATGTGTTTTTCACGGAGATATGTACGACATAGCGTTGCACATCCGTTGTGTGATGCAACAATCCCAAATTGAAGATATGGGGTTGGAACAACCCCATGAAGGTGCGGCTGCGGTGGTGACGTACGGATCGAAGCAGATTGGAAGATATCCTTCTTCGAATGATTTTCACATGGATGATTGGAATCAGATTTTGGAGCCGATCAAAGGACCAAAACCCATGAATTTGTCATCACGATGATGAAGAAACCCTTGATCTTGAGTTTCGTGGAGAACAAACAAGAGAAACATGATTCGGATATCCAGCCGAGGTGCGAGGAGGAAGCCATCAATTCTGGAGAAATACAGACTACACGACATGTACTATGGGAAACACGACATGTGTTCCTCAGAAGAATACCTGGCCTGTACTCCGAGAGTACACAGACACGGGTTGGGTACACGGGCAAGGACATGGCGTGTATCTCCTTCCCTGACTAGACCCCGCCAGATACAGGGGATACCAGATGTACTGGTACACGGGGAGGTGACACGGACAGAGACTGTGTACAAGAACATGGCCAGTGTACACGGAGCAAACCAAAGGTGCTCGGACACGGTGTGTAATACTACTACACTCCATGTAGTTATTTTTATATTACAAGCCTAAAGACATGGGCTGTTTACATGGGCAGTACTTGGAGTCATGGAACACGGCGTGTGATCCTACTACACGTCGTGTAGTTCAGTTTTACACAGCTTGGACGCATGACATGGGTCATTTACACGGGCAGTACTCGGGGTCTAGGAACATGGTGTGTCACCATACTACACACCGTGTAACTTGTTTTTCATTTATTGATCTAGTGTTCTACTATTTCATGGACTAGCTTTCTTAGGGTTCGTTCCCTTGGTCTTTCCCTTGAAGGATTCTAGTATCAATTCCTATGTACATGAGAATGATCCCTTCAGATTTACTTCTTACATAGAGTTGTTGGAATCCCCTCTGTGAGACATGGAGCCAGATCCTCTATTCAATTCTAGTACCCTAGGTAGTGTTCTTGGTATTAGTGTGTCCAACTTTATCCGGGCACTGATCCTCAGCTTAGCAGATTAGTTCAGACTAAGTTATTGGAATCACCCTATGGCTATTGGTTGTGATCCACATCTGTGAATAATATTATCAAGTACTTGTGGTGTGTGTTCTATCAGAATGAGTACTTCGTATTTCTCTCTTCAGACCTAGGATTGTGTTCTCCTTATTACGTGATTAGTGTAATCTTTGAGCTGGATCTTAGTGGTGGTTTCTCTATGGTCCATTGTGTATGGGTATATATGGATATTATTCTTATATGTTCTGTAAACATATACTGTGTAGAGATGACTGTATCTTTCCATTATGGTATTTCTCGTGTTGTATTCCTTTTTGGTTTCAAGGTGTCCTACTGGGTATTTTAATACTCACCCATGCACGGGCTTTGCCCGCACGGGTCGTGTCTTGTGCAGATGACCGAGCCTTTGACCAGATTCTATGTGGACCAGGACCAAATTGTGCTCAGTGAGTTAAGATAGGTCGAGGTGTGTTTATACGGCTACAGATTGTAGTCCCAGTTTTTTTCTTTACAGGTTGGACATTGTTGTAGACTCTCTTTTGGTGGGCTTGTACTTTTGGACCATGGTTTTACCTTACTATACTTGACATTCCTGTCATACTATGTTGGTTGGGATTTTAGTGTATGCATGCATTTCCTTTTTCAGTAGTTTAAAATTTTTAGCTTTGTGGGCTAGGAGATGTTTGTGTCTGTGTACAGGTTTATAGGCAATGCATCCCATGTTTGTGACATTACTACTCGATGCTAGTAACCAGCCCCTGTCCTATTGGAGGCGGGTTGGGGGAGTTACAGCCCGGGCCCCACTGGAACGGGTCGTGACAAATACATTGAATATTTATATGAAATTGTATTATGATAAAAATGCTTATTTAGAAAATGATAATTTCATCAAATTATTGAATGGATAATTATTTAAAACTATTAAAAATTTATTTTAGATGATCAAGTGATAATTGTTTAATAAATAATCAGTGAATAATTGTATGAAATTATTAATGAAATGTTAAATAAATTATTATATGATAATTATAATGGATAATGTACAATAAATCATATAATATAAATATATTAATGGAAAATATTGTCATAAAATTTTCAAAATTTTATTATAATGGAAAATTTATAATAAATTATTGAATGATTATTAGTATATAAAATTTAGGATAATGTTGTTGAATATAATTATAAATGAGATAATTTGTAATAAAATCATCAAATCATATTTATAGGGGATAATATCCATCATAAAACAAAATTATAATTATAATTAAAATTTATTAAAATATTCAAATTATTATTATAATGTATAATTTATAATATATTATTAATAGATAAGTATGGATGAAAAATTATTAGAAAATTATCTTGGGATATTAATTCATGAAGAGAATATACCAAGAACACATGTTTACATCAATGATAATTTAGAAATTTTCCACTTAATAAAAAATAGCATAAAACACTGTATTTAATTTCTATAAAATTGTTTCTTTTTTTAAAGATCCTTAATAAACCATGATTATTAACATGATAAATTCTGTGATAACGAGCACATGAAGAAAGATACTGACTAGTTTATTCCCACCATTATACATCGACATCTTTGAAGTTGGATATTTCATACCTTATTGGAATCAATTTATAAATAATTTCATGGTATGCTTATCACATTATAAAATTAGATATATATGATTGGACTTGGTATTGCATGTGGGTGTGCATATCTCATGACATCGTATCTCCATTCTCTATGAGAATTATTGAAATAGCTAGATTCTCTAAAAATGTTTTATTCACGTGTTTTATTATTTATGATGCTATAATTTTTTCAAATGACTTCCTTGATATGAATAATTTTTTCATAGACATATTTCTTGTATATTTTTTGAGGCCATTTCTTATGCATGGTACCTATGACATAGGTGTACCCATCATGGATTCTCATCTAGAGAGGGAGATCGAATTCAAATAAAAAATTTGTCATGATGAATATACCAAGAAGGAAAAATGGGTATGATGTCCTATTATTTCATAGAATGGGGGAATTATGATCATGAGTGATCTATCCCATTTTTTTTAGTTGTGGGGATGACAATCATGAGTGATCAGGACAGCTTGGAAATAGTGGGGAATGATTGTATCTATTATTTAACACAAAGATATTGTTGGGGAATGATATCCAAGTTTGTCTTGAAATCTACGCCTAGTTCCTATATTACTATAAAATAGAATGAGTATGTATCTAATGTTGATATATTTCCATGATTGTTCTTATGTTTTCTATAATGGATTTGAATCTTGCACAGTCAGGGGTTTGTTGTAGCATTGTGGTAACTTGACTACATGAATATTGATTGTGTGTTTATAGGATTTTTAATTGTTCATAATTAATATGGAATATACTATTATACATGAGAATATTCGGTCAAGGATTCATTTGTGGTGTCTAAATGTGTATTACACTCACACCCTACTCATGCAATTTTATGTTGTTGTGGATTAGATAAGGGATCTAGAATAGGGAAATGTTCATATGGTTTATAGATGTGTAGATGAGCCTGAATATATTATCAGACTAATATGTAATATTGATTTTCTTCAATTTAGTTATTTTAATTTTATTCATTATTTTATTTGAAAATGATTTCCACTTACATGAGTTGATTTATTTATATTACATGTATGTTATCATTACATTTAAGTTAGTTTTCTTTGATTATTTATTATATTTTTTATTAATGATTATTGATCTAATGAAATGATATTGAGGTCATAGAATCACTACTAACATTCTCATATGTTCACTTCTAGTTAGTATCCACTTGCATATGGTGAGATATTCATGAGGTCATGTGGCATTCTAGCTCGAACTCAATGATTTGGTTGAGGATGTTACATATATGATGTCCCGTCTCAACCATTCCCGCAGAATTTTTTTCACATGTTTTATATAATATTTGTGGATATTTGTTTCAATAAAAAATGGAAATTATATATATTTCCCATAACACGATTCATGACTCAAAACTAAACCAAAAAATGATTTTAATAACATAGAAATTCATATGTAGAGAATAACTAATCAGGGATAGTCTCCCCACCATTAATGGAATATCTAATTTTACAAAATTCATCATAAATTTTTTTTCTATAGAATTATCTTATGAAGATCATATGTCAACTATAAACTATCCAACATGACCACATCCCATGATTTCAAAACTCCAATGTCCATCTTTGAAAAAAGATCCTTTAATATCCACTCTTCTAATTATTAATTAATAAACTGAGATGAGAGCATCATGCTAAAATAATATGAAACTAAATTACCATTAATTGTGGTATATCCAATTTCAATGCCAATTTATTACATGTATTCCACCCAATTAAAATGTAGATATTTAAATCCATTCTTAGAGATGACATTTTTCATGATTTTATGGTCAGAAAGAATGGCATGCATTCCTCTAAAAATGTAATGCCACTATATCTGGTGCACATTAACCAAATATAAAACTTCTTGTTCTTGGTTTGAGTAATTATTCTTGGGATTAATGTGCTACCAATAGCCATTGGAAACAAAATTATCAGAAACATAAGAACAATACACAAACCAGACCAAGATGTTTCACCAAAGACCACATAGCAATGCTTGACATCCAGATGAGTCATCACTGGCATCATTGTCAAAATATTCTTTAACTAAAAAATAGTGATGAAACTTATTATTAAGAAAAATCATCACACCTTATCATTTTATGGAAATAATTGGATAATCCAACATAGATAAGTCCTTTATAATCCCTGGTAATAACCAGAACAACCCAAGATGCTCCAAATCTGAAAAACATTATGCAGTTCCTCCAATTTCATAACAGTATTCACCTTCCCAGTATGAATTGAGTTACCATGTTTTGAAGTTTAATTTCCCATGAAAATCACATAAATATCAAATAAATTAGTTTTTATATATTTTTATTATGTGGATTATTTATCAAAAAATCTAGAACTCTTCTAAAATTACACAAAATTGTACTCCTTATATATAGGTTAAACCCTGATTCCTTCCTCCAAATGAACAAAAAATGTATTAAGATACTAATAAATTATCATATTCATCAATCCCATAACAACTTAAGTAAAATTTTTTTGGTCAAATGGCATGTATTGTTACTCCTAATACCTTAGTTGGAATTCATTTTATAGATTATTATATTCATTTTTTGTCAATAAATGATATCCAAATCAAAGATCAATATTTTATAACCAATTTTACTCTCTCAAATGGTCAATAAATTCATCATTTATTTTAAATATAATCTTATTCATTCTCTAAAAATTATTATGTTTTCAATAATGAAAACAATAACAAAGAGACCCATAAACATTTTGATAAAAGAGAGTCGTCAGGTCCCCAAAGAAATTATATAAAAGATCATCCAAAAATTTATTCAACTCTTTCATTTCAGGTGGATCCATATGGTATGAAGGAATAGATACTAGTTGAGTAACATACACTAAATAAGTAAAAAATATATACCTCAATTAATGGGGAATAATATAAATGTTATAAGTAAAAAAACCGAAAAATATTTGAAAACTAGATGGAGACAACAACTCAATGTTCCCCCATCGAGATCATAATGTATCCCAAATATTGAATTCCCTAAATCTAGATATGTTGTTCATGATTTTACATAATCATAAGTCCCACTATCCCATAATAATTAGGCAAACACCATTAGGTGTAGTAATGGAAACCAATCAAATATAGAAATCAATTACTATTTTATTATAAATTATCTATTCAATAAAGAATATTATTTCAATAGGATTTATATTTAGAAATAAAAAATAAAATAGAATATAAAATATGATATAGAGAAAACACAAGAATCAATATAAAGAGACCACAATATCATAGTTATGAGGGGTTTAAAAATATGATTCATATAAGATAAATGATTTATATGAAGATTTATTAAATTTTTAATACAAGTAAAAATGAATATCTGAGATCCAAAAATATAAATTAAACAGTTACCTAATGGCAAGGAAATAATGATGGTAACACTCATAGTCATTAGTCCAATATATTATTCCGAAAGATACTTTTTCAGTACATGAAGAATAATCATTCAAAATTCATATTGCATGAACAATTTTATTGATGAAGAAATTGAATACACCATTTTTTATTAGGAATTGATTATCTAATTCCACAATGTCTTATTAGAATAGACATGGATAATTATATGTAAGTTAACTAAGTATTAGTATGATCATCATATTTTCGGTGCATTAGTATAAATATATTTTTTGTGACCAATCATTTACATTAATAAAAAATAAAATGGGCCTAATCTATGTACTACATGAGATCTAGAAAATTAATGAACTTGAGTACCACCCTTGTAGTCATCATGTTTCATATTTTTTATTGAAACACACCGAGCTACCACAAGGAGAATAATAAACTCCATTCTACCATGAATTACCACCTTTTCATATTTCATCAATAAAATCTCTATCGATAACATTCGCATACGAATGAAGATTCAACAAGAAATAATACGATTGAATATAAGACTTATTTCATTTCTTGAACCATTAATTCATCATCTTCTATTTCTGAAACATATCTTGTGAAAATTTCATAAGCTCAACAAAACCACTTTCATATTCTATCATATTTTTTCTAGTCTGTTTGTGTTTGTAAAAATCAATAGCCTGAGAAAAAGATATCGAATCTAGATAAAATATATTGTTTAAATTAGTGTTTTTTTATTTCCACACTTTTAACTCATTTGTATTGTCAATGACCATCTTGTCCCATCATCTCCTATTAGGTCTCTCTAACATGATGTTGGAAAATTTTACCTTTATTTCATTAGGCATTTCTATGAACTTAATCAAATGATCAATGATCCTCAACCATTACTAATACTTATGAGGATCTTTTGTGACATATACAATTGTATGTTTCATAAAAATGATATTCTAATAAAAAAATCAAGATGTAAAAAATACGAGTTTCCACATTAGGAACCTGAATGAAAATGGTTACTGGTTCATGACCCATATCATTAACATGACATACAACAACCTTTACTAGATTACGTTCCACTATGGGATTTCACTCTGTGGTTCATCAGAAATATTTTATGGGATATGATTAATATATATTTCATAGGAATGATTTTATACATCAATAGAAAACAAAAACTAATATTTTTTAATAGATACATATATATATTTTCAAAAATATGGACAATGAAATTATTCCCATCAGATAGATTAAAATGATTTGGTTTTCAACCTATCAAATGAAAAATAAGGGAACATACTTTAAATTATCCTCAATATGTCCCTCTCAAAAAACCTATTTTTAATTAAGGATCATTATTTTGAAACATGGTGTGGAACACTCTCTCAACTATGTACTTGGTTTTAATAAGATTACTCAAATACATACTGGCATCAAGGTATTATTCTTAACATGAACCTCTAATTACAATTTGTCATAAACTATCCATTATAACATGGAACCACCTTAACCGTATCAGTCTAGACATGATCCAAATAGAATTATTGCTACCCATAAGTTGGAAACATTCACCTAGAATCATAAAATATTATGTTCGGAATATGGTTTCTAAATATTCCATAGGATAAATAGTTACGAATCAGACTGATCATCCGAAAAAATCATAGGGAGAACTAATAAAAAATTCAATGATGTATATAAACCCCAATTACAATGATAAATTACTATAAAATCTATGTTAATTTACCCATGTCACAAAAGACACAAAAATCTATGTCTGAAGCATCAACAACAAGAACCATTAGTGGAGATCTCACCTTGCTCGTACTTGGAAGAATAAAATATAATAACACTATAAGAAAAAGGAACACTATGAGATAAAATCCCTTTAGTGTATCCCCAAGAGTTGATGATTAAGTGAAAATTTATAATAATCCATATAATACTTTCAATTTCAATGAAATTCTGCAAAGTAGTACAATAACATATTTAGAACAAAACATTATATACATTTCAATTGGTGGGAACATTCAGAACAATAATATTGTAAACAACTTTTTTAAATCAAATTATATATATTTATATGGAATATGGTATGCTTTTTTTTTAAATGTGATATATTTCAAAACAATAAAAAATAAGAAAAAATCTCATCAGCCAAGTGGTGTGGTCATTCCATGTTATGGTAATTACACACAGTCATATTTTTTATCACCACAATATGTGTACAAACATCCCTCAAATGTTGGCCAATGATGAAACACCACTATTTTATCAGGGATATAACCAATTGAACATTTTTTTTGAGTTTTAAGTAGACAACAAACATTTTCTCTAAATGACTCACTAAAATAGTTTTTATATTCTCAATAGAAAATCAATATTGTTTACAATATTTATAATTTGTTTAAAATAAAATTACAGCATTTTCCATTTCAGTATTACAATTTATCATTAATTAACATGTGATGATAATAAATTTATTCATTTATCCCAGATAGAACAATATTGGTTCTTATCAAATAAATTTAATCCATTTTACCATATCAATTTCCCAAAAACAATTTCACTTTTCATTTTAAAAATTTCATCAATTGCAAATCACACATCAAATCAATGGAATGGGGGAGGGGGTTCCTTATTTTGATGACAATAAAATATAAATCCAAATTCGTTTAGATTATGGTTATTCATAATCCTATTGAAAAAAATTTAATTTAAATAAAGAAATTCTCTAGTTAAAACAATTTTTCCAAAAAAACAGAATGCCCTACTATAGATCATTGAATCACGTTACACAATACCGTCAATATGAAACTCCAACAAGGATTGTCAAAAATAGAGATCAATGAATAAAAACTATATGTATGTTACAATTTTGTATAGATAGTCCAAAATAATTGAGATTTGAATACTCTTAGAGTGAGATAAAATGAGAGAATGATATAGGGAACAATAAATGAACTCTTAACCAGAAGGGGTCAAATAATGTTCCACATGATTAGTTACACATATTAAGGGGTCAGAAGGATTCATAAATGGTCCTTGAGAGATCCAATGACTTATTACCATGTCCAATACTGATTTAGTGTAGACTGGGGATGATAATAGTTTTCAAAAAAAAATCCGTTATTTTTAGGAATAATAGAATTACACAAATATAGATAGTTGTGGAGGGAAACATGGGTTGTCAAACCATGATCCAAAACTGTGCATAACTCTAAAAGTGTTAATAATTTGGTCTAGGTTGGGGAATTATTTTCTAATCCATCAATTTGGTGTGAAATCCCTTACTATCTTTTTTTCATTGATTTCACAATGAGGGTATATGGTTTAGAAAATGATTTTAAAACCATGAACAACCTATGAGGGTTCAAAATAATCATAATATTTCATGAACAACCCCAAAAAATAACCAACAAAATCATGATCCCAATAGGGTTCTAAGAGTAATAAAAAATGTAAATGGAATCTAATGAGAGGATAACTACAAATATTAAATCTCCTTAATGTATAGAAAATTATAAAATACATTTCATCAAATATTCTCTCATTGTGAATCTTATGTAGACACAAACTACATAGCCCACATCGAGTCACAACTCAAAGAATATAATGAAATGAAAATGTGAATTTGTATAAATTAGTTCCCTTATTTAATTATATTGATGATTTATTCTTCAATTTATATTCCACACATTTTATTATTACAACAATTAATTAAATAGGGAAACCAAATATTCCTAGTAAGCATGACAATCTTGAAATTTTAATTTCATAATAAATAAATATGAATACGTAAATAGATAAAATGAATTAGAATGTATAATAATTTTTTTTACATAACAATTTATGATTTTATCAGATATTTTTTTAATTAAATTTTATATATATTATATCAAACATTGAACTTTTTCAATTCTTAATTATTAATTTAATAAATCATACGATCATACAAAATTACTAGTCCCAACCATTAATTATCCTTATCAATGCAATTTACTATCCTATATATACCATTTTAGTCTGTCATATATTTATAGAGAGGCAAGGGTATGTAATATTCTAGAACATTTTTATCCAATTATCAATGTTATGACTAAATATAATCACTTCCAATGTGATTGGGTAAATTATGTGGATCCCTCAATACTTCTAAATAACTTAAATTTATAATTATTAATACCATTGAATCCATGAATATATATTTTATAAATGTACAATGTTACAACCAAATTATATATATTTCCACCATTATCTATCAATATTTCATGATAAGTAAAATAATAAGTGTGTTGTCAATTTTTGATATGTTGGATGGGGTTATACATTATTGAATATATTTATCAAGGGATTTTTATTAGTGAAACATAATATTATTTTCAATTATACATTATCATTATTAACCTATCTTTCTAATATAAATTTTATAAAAATTCAAGAAACAAGTGGAAGATTGAAATATTGATTCTTCGTATTTACAATTTTTATAAGCGAACATTGAGTTGTTATGTGGTAAGAGAGATGGAATATATAACAGTTGATTTTCATTGAGAATATATTTTGGATATAATGATATGAACATTAGTGACAAATTAAATTTTTAGAATCACCTATTTAAATCATTTTCCTACCATAACTATCCCTCAGAGATATTCACAACATACAAAAATCTATAATTAATAATTGTAATCTACATGTTTATGCTCTGGAAATGAAAATACTATTACAATAATATGTTATGTGACATGTTTTCCATGTATGTTCTGAATATAATTCAAAAAATTTAACTGGAAAGCACAGTACATATTCCAAATTATTTAAATATGAAATGGTATGAATATTAATAATAATTAGAAAGTTAATAAAATTTAATAAAATGATTAATAATTTTAAAAAATAATACGTAGTTAATTTGTTTCTTTGACATGTTTGGCATTGATGAATTTTATCACTAGTGCAGAAAACATTTTTTACGTCGGTTATTTTTTATTATTTACGTCGGTTTTTAGGCGACGTTAATACGGGCGACGTTATAAATAACGTTTTTTACGTCGGTTATTTAAAACCCGACGTAACATCCCTAACATCACGGTGTTTATCACGTCGGTTATTTCTAAACCGACGTGATAAAATGCCTGGGATATCGTTTATCACGTCGGTTTTTTCGAGAACCGACGTGATTAACCCTTCCCCGGGCCTATTATCACGCCGGTTTCTTAAATAACCTACGTGATAAAAAGGCCTAGGAAACGTTTTAGCACGTCAGTTATCCAATAACCGATGTGGTAAATCGATTCCCAGGCCTTTTAGCACGTCGGTTATATTAAGAACCGACGTGATAAAAGGCCCGAGAACGGTTTATCACGTCGGTTCTCGAAAAAACCGACGTGATAAACCCCTACCGATTTATTTACCACGTCGGTTATAAAATAACCGACGTGAAAGCGATATATTTTTTAATATAATTGCACTGCTCTCACCAAAAAGCAACCAGAAACCAAACAACAAAAATAACCATTCCAGCCCTCCCCCAAGCCCCAACTGAACCCCACCCTCATCTATACCCACCTAACAACCTGGCCAGCCCTCCCCCACCACATTGGAGCCCCACCACAACCCTTGGACACCCCCCCACCACTTGGACAGCCCCCCACCCTCATTTACACCCCCACGACCCCTAGTACAGCCTCAAACACCCATTGGACACCCCTCCCATATCCCTTGGACACCCCCCACCCCTTGGACACCCCCACCCCTTGGACAGCCCCCCACCCTCATTTACACCCCCAAGACCCCTAGTACATCCTCAAACACCCATTGGACACCCCCCACACCTTGACAGCCCTCCCAGACCCCTTGGACACCCCCCCGACCCCTGGACACCCCCCCCCCCCCCTGAGCCCTTGGACAGCCCCAAACACCCCTTGGACACCCCTCCCATATCCCTTGGACACCCCCACCCCTTGGACACCCCCCACCCCTTGGACAGCCCCCCCCCCCCTCATTTACACCCAACCAGCCCCTTGGGCAGGACTCCCAGACACCTTGGACACCACTCCCATATCCCTTGGACACCCCCACCCCTTAGACACCCGCACCCCTTCGACAGCCCCCACCCTCATTTACACCCCCCCAAACACTAGGACAGCCCCAAACACCCCTTGGACACCCCTCCCATATCCCTTGGACACCCCCCACCCCTTGGACACCCCCGCCCCTTGGACAGCCCCCCCACCCCCTGGACACCCCCCCGACCCCTTGGAATCCCCCCCCATCCCCTTGGACAGCCCAAACACCCCTTGGACACCCCTCCTATATCTCTTGGACACCCCCCACCACTTGGACACCCCCACCCCTTGTACATCCCCCCCCCCCCACCCTCATTTACACCCAACCGACCCCTTGGAAAGCCCCAAACACACCTTGGACACCCCTCCCATATCCCTTGGACACCCCCACCCCTTGGACACCCACCCACCCTCATTGACACCCCCGACCCCTAGGACATCCACAAACACACCTTGGACACCCCTCCCATATCCCTTGGACACCCCCCCAAACACCCACCCACCCCCTTGGAACCTCTCCCCCCATACCAAAATCCAGACCAGAAAAACCATCAACAGTAGACCAAAACAAGAAGTAGAGAAAAATTAAACATTCACTTATATAACATTCAAAACTTAGACTGTCAACTTCAAAAAAAAAACTAAATCCAACCTAAACTACTACGAAATACATAATTACATTGACAATATTCAAAATTACATTTTACATTACAAACAACTAAAAGTCAACACATGTGAGATCAACACATGTGATGAAAGAAATTGGAGACCGGATCGGTCACTTCCTAGAGTGGGATTGCTCGGACCCCATACAATGGGGACCCTGGGTTCGAATAAAGGCTGAGATCGATGTGTCTGAACCCTTAATGCGAGGTATGTTCCTGAAAATTGATGATTCCAACACCTGGATCTCGTTCGAATTCGAAAAACTACCAATCTTTTGCTTCCTTTGCGGACGTATCGGCCACATTGAGAAAGTGTGCGGGGCAAAGCCAGAGAATTCCGCCGAAAATATTACCCTACAATATGGTTCGTGGCTCCGGGCCAAAGCACACAGAGAGGCATATATTCCTGAGGCGGAAAGACAAATAGATCGGGACCGTCTCATTGCAGCCCATCTAAGGCGACCAGAAGCTGGACAACCTTCTATTATAAGGATGGGACCCCCTGTCTTCCCTAAGGATTCCCCAGCTGAGCTTAGGGGAAATGGAAACGCCTCCCAAGAGATTATCGGCAGATGCAATGATGGGGCCCGGCAAGACAGTCACCTGATTCAGGGTATCACAAGTTCTGACATCGCTTTATCTGCACCGAATTTAACGTTCCTTACTTCAAATGAGCCGCTACCTAAACCAAAAGAACCTCCAGAGAAACTCCCGAGACAGAAACATGTTTCCTTGGATCTGCCTGAAGCTGAGCAGAGTCCAAATCGGATCCCAGCTGATGCCCTTCTGCAAGCTGATTCTGGGATGACTGAAGCCTCACCTTCGGGACATGTTATTCGTAGAACCTGGAGAAGGGCATGCGGCGGTGGTAAAAGCGATTGCCCAGGGAATCCCAAACCAGGAGATCTGAAACGGAAAATCGAGTCCAGTGGTATGCACACCAGTCCTCCCAAAAGGAGGAAAGCATCAGGTACGTCATCAACCCCACAAGAGACAAAGGAGGAGGCGGGTCAGGCCCGGCCCCGCCTAGAGCAATGATTGTTTTATGCTGGAACTGTCGTGGGCTTGGCAAACCACGAACGGTTCGTATGCTCCAGCGCCATTGCGCTCAAAGTCGCCCTGATATGGTTTTCCTGTCCGAAACCATATTGGAAAACAAGGACATCACAAATCTTGCTCTAAAATGCGGTTTCCAGGGTTGTTTCCCGGTTCCCCGACAGGGTCATTCAGGGGGATTATGTCTTCTCTGGAAGGATAACGTCGATGTTAGGCTCCTATCTTTTTCCCAGCGCCATGTGGCTGCATCCATTTGTGTTCCCCACAACCCCCCCTGGACTTTTGTGGGCTTCTATGGCTGGCCCTCCCAGTCTGAAAAGTGGAAATCTTGGGATCTTCTTGGAAAACTCCGTCGTGATCTGCCAAGCCCCATTCTGTTTGGAGGGGACTTTAACGAGATCCTTTTCCAGAAGGAGAAAAAAGGTGGAGCTGTACGCTCCTCCACGTCTATGTCTGATTTTAATGATGCTATCCTTAAGGCAGAGCTGATGGACCTGGGTTACACGGGTAATCCTTTCACTTGGTACCGAGGCAGTTCAGACGGAAATCGAATCGCTGAACGTCTGGATAGATTCTTTGGCTCAATGGATTGGATGAACCTCTTCAAAATGTACCATATCAGACACCTCACGTTCAACTGCTCGGATCACTGCCCAATTGTCATTAACTGCACCCATAATGAGCACGTTACTAGTTCCAGGAAACCATTCAGATTCGAAAGCTTCTGGTCAAATTATCCCGAGTGCGAGGCGGTAATCCGTTCAGGCTGGAAGAATGGGCAAGCTGATCTGAGAACCAACCTTCTACGAGTGGCGTCTGATCTGAAGACATGGAGCTACTCAAAATTCCGTCACCCGGACCGGCAATGCAATTTGCTTGAAAGGAAGATTGGCTATCTTCTCAGCAAACCCCCGTCTAGTAGCATTCTCTCCAAAATTAGTGAAACCCAACGAGAGCTGGATGTTGCCCTGCGCAATAAGGAAGGTTTTTGGGCTATGCGAGCGCGTGATATTCATATAGCAGAAGGGGATGCTAATACCCGTTATTTCCACCAGAAGGCTTCAGCAAGACGCCGAAAAAACTTTATTTCTGGCATCCTAAAATCAGATGGTAGTAAAGTGTCTGACACAGGGGGAATCCAAGATGCATTCCTGAGCTATTTTCAGACGCTCTTCTCTGCAGGCCATTCTAACATTTCTCCTGAGATTGAGGACTGCATCAAACCCGTGATTTCTGATGATATGAATAGACAGCTTTCTAAAGATGTGACGAATGACGAGACTCTTAAGGCCTTAAAGCAAATCCACTCTACGAAGGCCCCGGGACCAGACGGATTCCACGCCCTCTTTTTCAAGAATTACTGGCATATCATTGGTCCAGACATATGCAATCTGATGCGGGATATTTGGGCGGGGAAAATGGACCTGTCTTCTCTTAATGAAACTATTATTACCCTCATTCCCAAGATGAAAAATCCGCAAGGGGTTTCGGACTATCGACCTATCAGTCTGTGCAATGTTTCGTATAAGATCTTTTCGAAGATCCTGGCGAATCGGTTGCGTCCTTGGCTACCCGACGTCATTTCAGAGAACCAAAGCGCTTTTGTGGCAAAAAGGTTAATCACTGATAATGCCATTATTGCTCATGAAATTTTCCATTCCATGAAAACTCGAACACGAGCAAAGAGAGGGATCATGGCTTGGAAATTGGATATGGCTAAGGCCTATGATAGAGTGGAATGGAACTTCCTCGAATTGGTGATGCTCAAGATGGGTTTCTGCTCAAAATGGATAGACATGATCATGCAATGCGTCTCATCAGTATCCTTCTGTATTAATGTCAACGGGGTGCTCACCCGAGGCTTTTCCCCATCCCGTGGGCTTCGCCAGGGAGACCCTCTTTCACCCTTCCTCTTTATTTTGGTGGCTGATGTGTTTTCTAGCCTCCTTTCCAGGGCAGCTTCGCTCTCCATAATTCATGGGGCGAAAGCATGCCGAAAGGGCCCTCCGATATCCCACCTCTTCTTCGCTGATGATTGCCTTCTATTTTCTCGAGCTACCCCTAATGAATGTACTGCAATTTGCCAGGCGATACAACAGTATGAACGGGCTTCAGGACAAATGATCAACCAGAGTAAATCAGAAATTTCTTTCAGCTCTGGAGTCCCTCAGCCGAAAAGAGAAGATCTCTGCTCTATAGCACGCATCCCTGGGGTCGATAAGCACCAGAAGTACCGTGGGCTCCCGACGGTGGTTGGACGGTCAAAGAAAGAAATCTGTTCAGCTATTGTGGATCGAATTGAAAGAAAAATACAAGGTTGGACCCCGAAAAAAATCTCCAAGGCCGGGAAGGAAATCCTCATCAAGGTGGCACTTCAATCTATCCCCAGCTATTTGATGTCTATTTTTAAACTTCCTGATGTGGTGCTCTCAAAGATTCAATCCAGCACATCTAACTTCTGGTGGGGACGAAAGGACGGAAAAAATAAAGTCCATTGGATCGCATGGACTGCTCTCTGTCAACCAAAATCTGAAGGCGGAATGGGCTTCCGGGACCTTTCTCTGTTTAATGATGCTTTGCTGGCTAAACAGGGTTGGCGTTTAATTAATAACCCTTCATCCCTATGCACGCGAGTTCTCCGGGCTAAATATTTCCCACATAAGGATTTCTTGGATTCCCATCTTGGCTATCGACCCAGTTTTCTCTGGAGAAGCATTTGGGGTGGTCGTAATCTGCTGAGGCAAGGACTAGGCTGGAGAATTGGGAATGGTATTACGGTCAAGATTTGGACTGATCCCTGGCTTATTGATCAGACAGGCACGAAGGCGTCATCCCCTATTTTTCCAGGATCCGAACATGCCACAGTCTGTTGTCTTTTTGATGATCAAGGGGCGGGATGGTGTCTGGAAAAACTCTTCTCCTGGTTTAATGAGAGGGATAGGAGAATTATTCTGAGTATTCCCTGTGTGTCAGACGCAGGGCCAGATCATCTCTTCTGGACAAATGACAGCTCAGGAGAGTATACAGTGAAAGCTGGCTACCGGCGAGCTCTTACTTCTCAAATTACAGAAGGAGATGCGAGGCCCTGGACATCAATTTGGAAGCTTTATGTTCCCCCTAAAGTTCGTTTTTTCTGGTGGCAGGTGTGTATTGGTATCCTCCCAACTAAGAGCCTCCTTGTCTACAGACACTTTTCAAACGACAACTCATGCCCTTTCTGCCCCTCTGTGATTGAATCCCCTCTCCATGCCCTTTTTCAATGTCCCGGGGCTCAGGAGGTTTGGAATGGCTGGGGATCAACTACAGAGCTGAGACTGGACGCCGCCTCAGATACTTCATCTCTTCTGATGCGATGGTGTTCCTCCTTTTCGCCGGCTAAAGCAGGCACCCTGTGCATTTTGACTTGGATTATCTGGAATAGGCGGAATGAGGCCATTTTCAATCATTTCCGGAGGCCCCCCAGATTTTGGATTGACCGGGCATTGTCTTGGATTGCTGTCTGGCATAACCACCCTGAACAACAAAGACTTTTAACCCCCCCTCCTCTTCCCCAACATTGGTGCCCCCCACCAGAAGGGATGGTTAAAATCAATGTGGATGCCTCTCTCCCTAGGGATGGCCCAGTTGGACTTGGTTTACTGGCCCGAGACAACCTGGGAAATCTCATCGCTGCCAAATACGAAGCACGTTATGCACTTTGGGAGCCCTCAGTCGCGGAGGCCGCCGCCATCCTTGCTGGGTTAGACTTTGAAAAAGATCGCGGTTGGGATTCCATTCACATCGAATCCGACTGTCTCACTGTTATCAATGCCATCAATCTCACTGACGGCGGGCTTCAACCTTTCAGCCCCATTATCCGGTGTATTCACTCGCGGAGACAAGGCTTCAATTCCTGCAATTTCTCATTTATTAGAAGGGAAGCGAATGAAGCCGCTCACAAGATGGCAGGCATTGGCCCTCCTTACGAGGATTTGCTGTGGTTCAATCATTTTCCCTTGTGGTTATGCTCCTGTATTTCTGCTGATCTCCATCATTAATGGATCCGTCTTCTTTTGTCAAAAAAAAAAACCTGTAAAATAATTTGACCACTCCACTTGCAAGTGTTTGATATCTTCAGCAGTAAAGGGTTGAGGGTCATCAAAAAGCTACAAAGGAAAAGGATAGTAGTCAACGTTTATAATGAATAAATCAAATTGAAATATTATAAGAAAGAGGAAATCTTACTAGGTCAAAACTCAGAACTGTCCCAGTTGTTTTTATTTCATACATAAATCTTAACATGTAATATCCGCATTCGATGATGCCTTGTTGCTCATGAAATTTCTGTTTGAATGAGTGTAAATTAAATATATTATTTTTATGTAATAAATCAAAATGTACAAATTATAAATGGATATTTACCTTCACATGTACATATTCGATCTTGAAATTCCTTTTCTTTGCACTTTTTCGAAAGTGGACCCATGCCCTGTTAGAAAATAATACGAATGGGGTAAATTTAAAATTCATTATAATATATAAAACTATTGTGAAATTGAAACATACGTTTCCAATATATTCTTAAAACTTTCTCGCACATCATCATGGAGAGAGCATATCCAATAAAGTGCTTTCTCCCTAGGGCAAAAAACCCCTAACATCCAATGATCCCTGATAAAAGGAAATTTAACGTTAGTGGTTTTTTATGTTAAAAGATAATTAACTCTTTGAGAGGGATGTGTTTCATACCTCTCACAAAAAGGCATCATCCAACACTGTGTGATTACATTCTTTTCAAATCTATCAGCAATATAAACCATTCTTTGTTCCTCATCCAATACACATGCTTCAGGGGAAATCAATTGTGGGTCCACGAATCCATATACATCTGTCAGCTCATTCCTCTCACAAATTTTATACAGATACCTAATACAAAGCAGACATAAGTATACATTTTTAATAAATATAACGCAAGGAAAAGGTGTTAAGACTTACATGATAAAAATTTTCACCCCGTTGATGCCCAACTTATCTCCAGTGAAAAACACCATGATATCAGTTTTCATAATCCCCACACTTAGTTCACATCCACAGACATGAGCATCCATTGTAAAGTCAAAATGATCCGCCAACAAATTTGAATATCTTGACAATTTGTCATGACTGCTAGTATCTGCATCTGATGTCATAGCTATCTGTCTTTGTTGTTGTCTATACAGTATTTCTTTACCTTTGAAGTATTCCTGTATAAATAAATTGAAAAATATATTAGTTTTCAAATGATAAAACATTAATAAAAATATAATATAAAAGATATAACATCCATACCTCTATGGTAATGATTTGAAGAAGTCTGGATGGCCAAAGTAAAAAATGGCCGATACTATGTCCAACTGTCATCACCTCATCTGTAGGTAATGGTATCCGAGCTGATCTATCTATAATATCCTGTACAGCGACCCTCTGATTCTCTACCTCTAACTGTTGATGATGAACGGTATCTCCTATACAATATACCATCCCATATGCAACTATATGATGTTGAGGATCATCAACATAAAACTCACAATAAGTAGGTAGCTGCGGCGGAGGAGGAGGATCAAAAATGGGGTCCGCAGGCTGAGGTGGGGGAGTGGGAGCTACTGGGGGAGGTGGAGTGGGAGCTGCACCCTGAAATTGTCTTTGCAAGTCTGCAAACATAAACTGCACCGATGCTCTAATCTTGTCCTCCATTGTCGCATTAATATTATGGACTTCAGCCTCCAAGGATTCTATTTTTTTTATAAACTCCCTCAAAGTTAGAAGTTGAGGAACGTGGCAACACTATTCTTACCGATACACCTGCCAGATATCCTCTTACACGGCCAGGATGTTCTGGCTTTCCCAATGCCATAGATAAAATATCTTCCCTCCCAGATGGTGTAAATGTCCCCTGTGAACTCTGCTCCTCAAGAGAGTCCTGTAATAATTAATTGAACATTTCTATAATGATTGGAAATATATGACGAAAATAGTAAACTTAAATAAATAAAAAAGATATCTTACAATCCTCTCAACTACGAGTCTCGATTCTTCCGAAAGATATTGTCCTTTTTTGCCCTTCCGAGATCTTTTCCATTTCTCATCTAGATGGAGGGGATGGAGGGGCCACCTCTCCAGAGCTTGAAGACTCAGCTCTTAGTTGTTGAAATTTTTCTGCCATCATTTGTTCTTCTAATAATGCATACCCTCCCCGAGATAAACTATGAGGGTATACATTTTTAGATTGGATCTCTTAATGAGCATTCCTTGTTTGCTGTAAATTAAGAATAAGTAATCATTAACAAAACAATAATAAGATCATTTATATAAGAAAGCTTATAAAAGTTTACATTGCCCTTACCAAAAATGATTCTTTTCTTCTACTTTCAAAAAATTGTCTCCATGTGTCTTCATCTATAAAAGGATATATACAACATGGATTCTCACGACTCCTATGACCGTAAATGAAATCAGATGAGAGGGTTGATTTGAAATCCCTCCATCTCCTAGCAGCCAACGATAATCATTTCTTCCTGACTCCTCCAGTGTCAGGAATATCAAATGTCATCTGATAAAAAAGAGGTTAAAAATATTATATATACTAGAAACATTTAAAGAACAGTCAAACAATAGCAAAAGATCTTACCAAAATGGTCTCCCACAGCTGAGAAATTATCGCCTTATCCACACTTCTCCAATCATCATAGAGAATGCTTACTTTGCTCTTAGCCTGAGTTGCTACAAAACCCTTAAAATATTTAGCATTTGGACCTCTAGGAAGATCATCATCATCAAACTCCACGACTATCCTCTCCTCCTTCGTACGGGCAAGTGATAATTTTGGTAAACGTGTGCACCCACGCTTACCAACCTTTGAACTCTTTTTCGTAATAGGAGAATGTGAATGTTCCTCCCCAGATGTATGACCAATATGCTCATCTCCAGAATCATGTGGCTGATCAACTGATTGATATGTCATTTTCCTTCAAATCAAAAAAACAAACATTAGTTCACAAATATACAAATTCAAATATTGTAATACTACTTAATCAGAAAATAGAAAAGTGTACTAAATTACATAATAGTAAACATTGGTAATATGGTAAGCATGTTAAACAATGATAAAAATGGTAAACACAGTCTGTTGTACCCCTCTCTCTTGGATTTTAATGAACACAATCAATCTTATTATGTTCTAACTTGTTTTCAAGTGTTTTTGTTGATAGGCAAAAGGTTGCCAAGGAGTTGGCCCAAGAAAGCGGAAAATTGGACTCACTGGGTCCACCGGTCAGCCGGTGTGAGCTCACCGGCCAGCCGGAGGACCCAGGCAGTAGACTTTCCCACTGCCTCGTGTCACCGGCCGGCCGCTGGCTCACCACCGGTCGGCCGGTGGAACAGACAGAGAGCGTTCCTCTCTGTCTGGACCACCGGCCGGCCGCTGGATCACCACCGGCCTGCCGGTGGACCAGACAGAGAGCCTTCCACTATGTCTGGACCACCGGCCGGCCGCTGGCTCATCACCGGCCCGCCAGTGCGCCCATGACTTCTCCTCTTTACGGTTTTTATTGTTTTATCATTTTGGTTTGATACATGTTTTAATAAGTAAAAAATTTACAATATCTAACATTATATGAAAAAAACTAAATGTAAACAAGAAATAAACATGTGTTACCTGTAATTTTAGGAATGTACAGTTGGATTTTTTTCCCAAATTCATTCGTCGTGATCGTTCCTTATGGCACAAACCATGTCTTCAACATACTCATCATTATGTTCTGTTAATCTTTCCATGGAAGTAGGGATCTCACATAAATCAGCATCTTCATCAAATTCATCCTCACCAACATATTGGTTTTTCCCTTGTAAAACAACAGCCCACTGCATATCTGATTGATCTACTACATAGAAAATTTGTTTGGCATGTGTTGCCATTATAAAAGAATCAGCAGTGTCTTCCAATCTATTCAGATTAATAAGTGTCATTCCAAATTCATCGTGTCTAACACTGTTGTTACCGATAAACCATTTACAGTTAAAAACAAGAACTTTAATTTTAATGTAATCAGCCTCCCATATGTCTTCAATCACTCCATAATATGCACTTGATGCCGAAATTGGGTTTCTGTCCTTAGCACTCGAAAAATGCATTGCTTCTGCAAACACCAATACACCACTATTCTGAACTGCACTTCTGTTGTCCTGAGCTTTCGTATGAAATGTACAGCCATTAATGTCATAAGAGGACAATGTTATCACATTTAAAGATGGACCACCCACTATCCATTTTAATGTCTCTGATACATCTGATCTACCAAGCAAGGTCTTTTTAAACCATGGCAAAAAAGTTTTGCTGTGCTCATTCAAAATCCACATTTCTTTCTTCTTTGGATGACATTGTTTCAACTCATTAATATGCAATGTGATATACGGTTGAACATCAGCTATGTTATTCAAGATGTATGATTCTAACTTCTTCATCTATTCAGCTGACAGTGATTTGACTTTCAAGCCACGAATCCCCTTTCCCTCATTATTAACCCGTTCATGGCGAGATGGAGGCAAACCTATGTGTTGCGCCGTAGCCAAGTAGCTCTTACAAAACTCTGCTACCTCCTCAGAAATATACTTTTCAATAATGGAGGCTTCAGGTCGATATGGATTTTTAACATATCCCTTTAATATTTTCATATACCTTTCAAAAGGATACATCCAACGAAGATATACAGGTCCACAACGCTTTATTTCTCGAACCAGATGAATCATTAAATGCACCATCATATCAATAAAAGTTGGAGGAAAATACATTTCCAAATGACAAAGTATAAAAATTTCATCCTTTTCCAAAATGTTCAAAGCATTCACATCAATCGCCTTGTTACAAATTGAATTGAATAAATAACACAACCTCATTATAGTCTTTCTAACACGGATGGGCAATATTCCACGCAGTGAAACTGGTAGAATTTGTTGCATCATGACGTGACAATCATGTGATTTCATACCTATAAACTTCAAGTCTTTCAATGAGACAAAATTTTTTACATTTGAAGAATAAACTTGAGGCACTTTGATATCATGATGACACTGACAGAAGCTACTTTTCTCCCTCTTCGATAATGTATGACAAGTCGGGGGAAGAAATGTTCGTCTTCCTTTAGGAGTGGGAGCTAACTCCAAACGTATTCCCATTGATAGTAGGTCTAACCTTGCATTCAACCCATCTTTTGAGTTTCCTTTAATATCTAGCAATGTTCCGATCAAAGAATCACAGATATTCTTCTCCACGTGCATGACATCAATATTATTTTTGACTTCATGATACCTCCAATATGGTAGCTCGAAAAATATTGACCTTTTCTTCCAAATATGTCTATCATTACCAGATTTCTGTGTCTTTCCCAATGTCACATCAATGTTTTTCACCCTCTCAAATATACAAATCTGGGGATAAAGGTTTTGGAGCAGTATCAAATTCTTGTGAGCCATTGATTGCCTTTTTTAGTTTTCTATAAAGGTGATCCATAGGCAAAAACTTTCGATGACCCATGTACACTGTTTTCCACCCATGATGCAATTGACAATATGACGTCTGTTGTTCGCAAATTGGACATGCTTTATGCCCTTTAACAATGTATCCAGACAAATTTCCATATGCTAGGAAGTCATTTATAGTGAATAGAAGCACTACATGCAGTTGACAATATTCTATTATATAAGAATCATACACCCTAATACCATCAGCCCATAACAGTTTCAAATCATCAATCAGCGGTGAAAAGTATACATCAATATCATTGCCGGGTTGCTTTGGACCAGAGATCATGATACTCAACATGACATATTTGTGCTTCATACAAACTTCAGGATAGAGGTTGTAAATTACCAATAAAACAGGCCATGAACTATGTGTGCTACTAAGGGTTCGGTATGGATTCATTCCATCTGTGCACAAGCCTAGTCTCCGATTTCTTATTTCATTTCCAAATTTAGAGTACTGGGAATCAATTTTCTTCCATTGTGGACAATCAGCTGGATGACATATTTTTCCATCACATACCCGCTCATCAGCATGCCATCTTAACCTTTTTTCATCATGTGAATTAGCAAATAAACGTTTGAAACGAGGAATTATAGAAAGATACCAAAATACCTTTGAAGGGAGCTTTGTAATCTCTACATCAGCTTGTAATTTTTCTTTCACCTTATACCGTGATGTCCCACATTTAAGACACTCTTTCAGAAATTCATATTCCTTCCTATATATAATGCAGTCATTCGGACAGGCATGTATTTTCCTGTATCCCAATCCCATTAGGCATAATATTTTTTTGGCCTTATAATGTGAATCTGGAAGATCGTTATCTTTTGGAAGAATGTCTTTCATCAATTGTAGCAGCTCTGTAAAACTTATGTCACTCCATCCATGTTTCGCCTTCAGGTTAATCAATCTTAACACCTCCGACAAAACCGTAAAATCTGTACAACCAGTATATAATGGTTTTTCGGCATCACTATATAGACGTGGAACTGTCGGTTCTATCTCAATTTGTTCTGCTACAATATCACAAATCATTTCTTCAATTCCATCGGAGTTACCATCTTGCGATTCATTATCATCAGTGACATTCTGTCCAGTTTCGCCATGCCAAATCCAAGGGTTGTAACTCGGATTGAAACCATGACAAATCAGATGATCTTTTATCTCTCTACTTTTCAACTTCTTCATATTCAGACATTTCAGGCATGGACAGAAAAAAATGTCACTACTTGGAACATTTCGTTTAGCAAATTCCAAAAAGGCATCAACACCTTCCTCATATTCATTGCTCATTCGATGTGCCGTAATCCAACTTCGACTCATTATTACCTATAACAAATAGCAAAAATATATATATTTTTTAGATAAGAAAAATATATGTTTATATGAAAAAAATCATAATTTGAATGTAAACAATTTTGAAATATAAAACAAATCGATGTGTATTTAAAAAAATATGCTTGAATATTATTTTTTAAACAAAATATAGTAAGATATAACACCCCCCCTGGACACCCCCCGACCCCTCTGGACAGCCCCCCGCCCCTCCTGGACACCACCCCCACCCCCTACCCCCTTGGACACCCCCTGGACATCCCCCATCCCTCTGGACATCCCCCCCCCCACCCACCCGAACAACCCCATATACCCTCTGGAGAGGCCTCCACCCACTTGGAAAGCCCCCCACACCCATCCACCCCCTTGGACACCCCCTGGACACCCCACCGACCCCTCTGGACAGGCCGCCACCCCCTTGGACAGCCCCCCACACCCACCCATCCCCTTGGACACCACCCTGGACACCCCCCGACCCCTCTGGACAGCCCCGACCCCTCTAGAAAGCACCCCCACCCCTCCTGGACACAACCCCCACCCCTGACCTGCTTGGACACCCCCATGGACACCCCCCAACCCTCTGGACAGACCCCCCACCCTTCCTAAACACCACCCCCTACCCCCTTGGACACCCCCCTGGACACCCCCCAACACCCACCCACACCCTTGGACAGCCCCCCACACCCACCCACCCCCTTGTAAACCCCCCTGGACACCCCCCACCCCTCCTGGACACAATCCCCACCCCCTACCCCCTTAGACACACCCCTGGACATCCCCCAACCCTCTGGGCAGCCCCCCTCCCACCCGGACAACCCCAAATACCCTCTGGAGAGGCCGCCACCCACTTGGACAGTCCCCCACACCCATCCACCCCCTTGGACACCCCCTGGACACCCCACCGACCCCTCTAGACAGGCCGCCACCCCCTTGGACAGCTCCCCACACCTACCCATCCCTTTGGACACCACCCTGGACACCGCCCGACCCCTCTGGACAGCCCCCGACCCCTCTAGAAAGAACCCCCACCCCTCCTGGACACAACCCCCCACCCCGACCTGCTTGGACACCCCCTAGACACCCCCAACCCTCTGGACAGCCCCCCACCCCTCCTAAACAACACCCCCACCCCCTACCCCCTTGGACACCCCCTGGACACCCCCCAACACCCACCCACACCCTTGGACAGCCCCCCACACCCACCCACCCCCTTGTAAACCCCCCTGGACACCCCCCGACCCCTCTGGACAGCCCCCCGCCCCTCCTCGACACCACCCCCACCCCCTACCCCCTTGGACTCCCCCCTGGACATCCCCCAACCCTCTCGACAGCCCCCCCACCCACCCGGACAACCCCAAATACCCTCTGGAGAGGCCGCCACCCACTTGGACAGCCCCCCACACCCATCCAACCCCTTGGACACCCCCCCTGGACACCCCACCGACCCCTCTGGACAGGCCGCCACCCCCTTGGACAACCCCCCACACCCACCCATCCCCTTGGACACCACCCTGGACACCCCCCGACCCCTCTGGATAGCCCCAGACCCCTCTAGAAATCACCCCCACCCCTCCTGGACACAACCCCCCACCCCCGACCTGCTTGGACACCCCCCAGGACACCCCCCAACCCTCTGGACAGCCCCCCACCCCTCCTAAACACCACCCCCACCCCTACCCCCTTGGACACCCCCCTGGACACCCCCCAACACCCACCCACACCCTTGGACAACCCCCCACACCCACCCACCCCCTTGTAAACCCCCCTGGACACCCCCCGACCCCTCTGGAAAGCCCCCCACCCCTCCTGGACACCACCCCCTCACCCTACCCCCTTGGACACCCCCCTGGACACCCCCCAACCCTCTTGATATCCCTCCCACCCCCTGGAATCACTGAAAATTTACCATAACAAGTAGTTGGGCCATTCAAAGAATGTTTTTATGTTTGGAGGAAGAACTGAGTTTCAATAGATAGAGAAGGAACTCGACATTAGGTTGTCTATTCCAGGTGTGGATTTGAAGGAGTTAATGTTTGTTCAGTGACCCAAGAGATTGAATCAGAAATTCAGATGTTGTGCCATTTTCTCATGATGAGGATGAATAATTGGTGGGGTTTGACTTTTAAATGGAGAGCTTAGCAGACCATCATATTTTCTATAGATCAGTAAAGGATGTTAGCATCGAACATAAGGCTTAAGGGATGCTTTCAGTTCCAAATATGTATGTTGCTGGATGCAATGGATCTAGTAGAGGATCTAGAAAGAATGGTGGTTTTATTTTTTTAGGATAAGTGGTGAAGAAAAAACTAGTTAATTTTTTACTTGCTGAAAAGAGGGTATCTAAAATTTTTAACATGCCGAGGGGAAATCTGGCGAGTCCTCGTCGTGAATCTTTGTTTGTAGGGGGTGAAAATGGTGATGTGATCCCAAATCCATGCACCTATGCCATGGTTGTGTGTGAATAATGTAGTAACAACTGTAAAAGGGAAACCCATCCAAATGGACACGCCCCAACCCTCTCGGGGATTTATAGAAAACGATGAAAAATTAGTGAAATCATAAAATTAGTCAATATTGCAAGTTGAACTAATAGATCTAGGGATGATAAATAAGATTATGGTGCCAAAACGAGTTAAAAGGGTTCACAATCGAAGAATCTTAGCTATTTTCAACAAAACAATCGCAACATATATATATATACTATCCGCGAAAAAAAAACGAACGAGTGGGAGGATTACCTGAGTGCTACAAGTTTAGATGATTGATCCGAGGAGATTAAATATTAGAAACGATGATCGCAAAACGAATCTAAACCAATAAAATGGACGAGCCGATTCGGGTTTACGCGCGAGAGAGACGAGTCGCGACTGTCGAAGGTAAACTCGCGAATGAAAATCCACGGTCTGGGTAAATTTTTAAATGAGTTATCACGTCGGTTATTCAATAACCGACGTTATAATTTTTTAAAAAACATTTATAACATCGGTTATTCAATAACCGACGTAAAAACCTTCCTCCGATTCTTTTTTTACGTCGGTTATTTTATAACTGATGTTATAAAGGGATCAAAATCCGCGTTTTTTTACGTCGTTTATTCCATAACCAACGTCAAAAACATCTTCAGATTCTTTTTTTACGTCTGTTATATAATAACCGACGTAAAAAGGCCTTCAAAAACCGAGTTTTTTATGTCGGTTATTGAATAACTGACGTAACAAACACCCCCCGCTTCTGTTTTTTACGGCGGTTAATGTATAACCGACGTAAAAAACAAAGTCGCACGATTAATAACGTCGGTTATAAAAATAACTGACGTTAAAGGTGTACTAAACACAGGTTTTTACGTCAGTTATTAAATAACCGACTTAAAAAACCTCGTTTTACATATTATGACGTCGGTTTTATATAACCGACGTAAAAAATGGTGACGTAAAAATCATTTTCTGCACTAGTGTATGGTGTCATGCAAGGACAATTTATTACCCATTTATTTAATTAACTTTATTTTTAAATGATTATAATTTATGGTAGTGTCAGAATCTTCTTTAGTGGAATGATATTACAAAAATGTGGAAGGCTCTGAATTCAAATGCTAGAAATTTAAAAAATGGATTTATTGTTTACATTATTACAATAAATATGATGGATATTGGTAATTTTATGGTTAATTACTTTTTTTCATATAATATTTCAGTTCATATTTGGTAGGATAATAAAATTTATCAAAAACTAAATAGATAAAAAAATAAAAATATATCAACATAACTATGACTTCAAATATTGTTGTCTACATATAGAATTCTTATAGGGTTCAAAGGTGAAAAAACATTAAAATTAATTGGTTTCTATATTGAAAATTAATGATTTAAATCCTGAAAAAACTATAGGAATTTAAAATAATACATGATTTGAACCACTATTTGTAAATAATTTGAACAAGAAACCATTAGATATGCACATTTCATTTCCCAATGGAAAACACAGGTTCATGCCCTAAAAAGTGTCAAGGCGGACCCCATAATGATGTTTGAGGATATTTCCTTAGGTAAAACCCCAATTATAACTCAGTTTTCCATTTATAACTTGGGGATATCACAATACTCAAATTATGCTAATATTATGAAATCTAGATTTCTATATTATCACTACTGATGTTATTAAATAGAGTTTGAGGTTGCTTATTTTAGCAAGGATTCTATAGAATATATTATAGTGTAAGATGGTTCATTATTTAAGGTCCACAAATGTTGATGTCTCTACATTCAATTTGTTGTATTTATATTAAATATTTCTTTATATGTCTCATATAACTGGGACAATTGTGTAATTATTTTCATGTTCTAGAGTAATGTAGAAAAAGTGGGAAGCATTTGTTGCATATTTTTCACTATTTAGATAATGTATCAGGTTGAAAAAATTTCATTATACATTAATGATCATTTAATATATTTTTATTCATGGAAATAAACAAATAAATCATAAATTATCCTCTTATTTCCACAATAAATTACACTAAATATTGAATGGCCATTTTAAAATTTAGGGTAAGCATCATTAAATGTATTATAATCGAAACTCTTTTCGGAAATAACCCAAATTTAACGTCCATGGTAAATAGGTATTCTATTTTAAATGATGAAACACCATGGACACTATATCCACATCCTATAACTTCATATTACATAATAAATTAATTATTTTTATTAAAAACCCCATTTCTCATAAAATATTAAACAACATAACCCTGATATTCCTTTCGTAATTGACATTGAAAAATACTTTTTCACTACTTATTTCTATATTTTTCCGTGTTATTAGATATCCCGAACAACTATGTTTTCTTTCATATATTTTCATATTTATCCAATCAAACTATGTTCTAAATTATTAATATATTTGAAGGTATTCTATCATGTTCTATATGGAGTGACCACAATTTCAACATAACATCATTTTTAAATTAGTTAGTCTTAGTCTTGTATTATAATTTTTTACTTTGAAAATTAAAATGGGAAAAAAATTCCTTCAATTATTTTAAAATCATATATGACAAGGGCCAAGATTATTTATCTTCATAGGATTCATCTTTTTTACTTTATTATATGTAGAGGTGCAATGGATTATTCTTCAGCACCTTCTCATGTTGTCAATGACATTGGACCACCTTACCCAACAATCATTTCCCCTTGTTCATTCCTAGATAATAAAGGAAATATAGTATATGGTCGACTATTCATAGTAAAAAAATCCAATATCCATTATATTTTCAAGGGACATTAGTGAAACATGATGTAGGGGTATGCAATGACATCATTGAAGGAATTATTTATCCCATTGATTTACAAGATGATATGAGTTTTAAATTGGTATCATTTATGCGACAAGGACATTCAATGTGGTTTTCTATTTTTATGGGACTATATAGAATACATTGGTATATCATCGAGAGGCCTTCATTGAACCACTCTTCTAGGAATTATTTTCTAGTCAGTAAAAGGTAGTATAATATTTGGAGCTCATGGAACTATAGTGGTGGTCAATGAATGTATGTATATACTATAATCATTTAATATAATAATAACCCACTAAACCTCTATTTTATATAATGTTTTCACATAAGTTTTGGGAGTTCAGGATACGTCATCATCATAACAATTATTGATAGGGAAGGACCCTCAATCTATAGAGAATCCATATGAATCATTACAAGTAAATTACCCTCCAGAAGTACAATGATGTGGATCAAAAGTATAGTATTTATAAACCTTTTAGTAAATGATAAGGGTTACTTATTAATAATATGAAGAGTTCTCTCTCCGATTGTAGGGAGAGGAAGACATGCTGATAATGGATATTATATTGAAATGAAGTATATTTTGTACTCATATATTACATTATGAGGTGATATAATGTTATCTAAATATTTAATAATTTCCCATATCAACCATATCTACATAACACATTAAAGAATATATCTATAATATTGTAAGATTTGTAATCCAAAATATATTTCTATCTAAAAAAATTATGGCCTACTTTCTATTCATGTTAATGGTTAATGTGGTTAGAGAACAATGAATATAGTTATGTACATCAACATAATGCTCAAATTTGTATGACATTGGTTGGATAATATATCAATGATAGAGTCATTGTTTAAATGATGGTTGAGTTAAATTGGTATATCAAACTTCTAATGTTGGAGGTGATGTACCATCCTGTTTTTGAGGTTCATTCTTAATGAAATCAATGTTTTTTATAACCTTTTATGAAATCAATTCACCAAATTACATTATATTTTTACATTTTATTTTTGGGACTGACTAAAATTTTATGTTTTCATATAATTTTCCTTCCATTGATACACCAATTTTTATAATATTGGTCCATTATCATGGACCTACAATGATACATATTTTTATTGATGATTTTGAATTTATTTAGAAAATCATGATAATGGGAAGGACAATCTTTGATGTTACCTCAATAGAGACTACCTGAATATTCACTATAACGACATTAAATTCAGTTAAATATGTTGATCATTTACATAAATAAAAGATAAAAAATTATGATGATAAT
Organism: Viscum album; assembly: GCA_963277665.1. Lineage (NCBI taxonomy): Eukaryota > Viridiplantae > Streptophyta > Magnoliopsida > Santalales > Viscaceae > Viscum > Viscum album. The sequence continues at coordinate 938,227,901 of OY728143.1, read as the reverse complement.
TCAATGGAAATTTATAGTATGTGGATATGGTCCAAAAAACGATGAATTTTTTTGAAATCACATTATAGATTTTAGGCCTCTCTCATTCTATAATATCAGCTGTATCCCCAAAATATTTTAATCTAGTTGTGGGTCACTATTAAGATTTATTAGTAGAAAAAATCCTTTGAATCTCACTAGTAGTGGTATGGAAATTGATATATATTTTATGCATGGTGAACAATCAATTTTGATATTCCCATATCATTTGACACCAGTGATGTTAATGTTGCTTAAGGTGTAACAAAATGACTTAAAGAATATATTCATTATTAGGCAACATAATTCAATATGGGTATCACCTCTCAAATTCCCCATGGAATATAATTCTAGTATAAAACACTTTTTTGTTAAATAGATTCAATTGAAGTGGATGATGTTGAATTATTATCCATTTCACTTTATTGGCTATCTCTTTGATCAGATTAAAAGATCATCTATTGAATGAAAAGTTATAAGTTCTACACCATAATTATATTATTTATATATTTACCACACACTTTATAAAAAACTATTTTATTCGTAGCTTATAATTTTTATGTATATTATTCAATTTTTACAGAATACTCAATATTCTAAAAGATGCTAAAATAATTCTTAACTCTCTAATTAATACGTTTAACACTAAATCTATTTCATAAAACTAAATTGGAATAGTCCATCTGACTAAATATGTATTGTCCATTAGACTTAATATGTTTTTTCCATCAGATAATCTATGTATGATCCATCTGTATGAATATGTTTATCATATCATTAAAACTTTGTCTAGTCCATCAGACTGGCATTGTCTGGTTCATCAGACATAGGTTTTCTATTCCATAAATGTGAGGAAAGCTATTCTATTTAATTAACCAAGACCGGTCCATTGGATCTCCTTTTTTGGACCCATTTGATTAAAAAATTTCATTACAATGAATGAATAATTTTTATAATCATATGATATGAATTATTTCTAATAATGAATAAATTTACATCATTATTGCGATGTTACAAAAAAAATAATCTGAATAAGTATAAAAAAATCCTAGAAGTCAATAATTATCTCATAAATTTCTATTGAATCCAAATACATGATTCCCATAACAATATGATTGGAACTATGACAATAATCACTGGTGGATTCAAAGAGGTGGTTTCATAATCTTTTTCAAGTAATCCATTATGAATCATTCTCCACAATAAAATCATATGAGGTAATACTTCTAAATATTCAAAGATTTTTGGTTTAATGGATTCTAATTAATGATTTAAAATACATTAGAATTTTGAGAATTATTATTTTTTGTGACTTTTTTGTGATCATATTGATAGAATCAAAGTATTGGAAGTTATTCATTCCAATGGATAAAATTTAGTTATTCAAGGTTATATAACATCATGTTCATTCTAGTAAATTTGACATCAGGGATTATTTAATTATAACAAAATGCAATATGGTTAGGTTGAAAAGATATCAAAATATTTGTTTTTTGACGTCCTTAACGCTTATCATTAAAGTGTATTAATATTTTATAAACCATTTTTTATTTCATTCATTCATTAATTTTATGATTCTCTTTTACATTATTTTTACCACATTATTATTTTCTATAGAACATTTTTATATAATGTTCATTTTTATTTATTTATGAAAATCCAATATCTCAGATGATATATGTGTTTGATTAGTAGAATCTAATGATATAAATATATCATTTTATGACTAATCATAACATAGAGTAATTTAGTAGGGTTAGTTTATGTTTTTAAAAGATATTTTACAGCCCTATTGTAGCCATTTATATGCTCTTTTGTCCAACAATTGGTATAAGAGTGTGATATAATTCAAAACATTTTATTTTGAAATTTTTATATTCAATAACATTTCTAATGTTATTAAAATTTTGTTACAAAATATTATTCATAGGATTGGTATAAATGTTTTACACTAATGTATATTTTTTAGAAAGTCTATAGACTCACTGCTATTATAGTACATGACAATAGAAAATTATTATTTCCTAATGAAATAAAAAGGCTAAAAAGGCAAAATATCTTGATGAAAATAACATTTGATTAAATAAAAAATTAAAATTCACCTAAACAAATTATTTTGATGTTTTAATTAAATTAATATAACATTTACATTTATGTATTTTCTATTTTTAAAAAATCAGCTTAAAATAATCATATGTACAAATAAATCCTAAATGAAGATGAAGAAAAAAATAAAATTTTTAAAATTTATTTTATATATGTGTGGATACACATTTCAATCCATTAATGAATTTACTATGTTAATCCATTACTTTTCTTAACAGTATTTTTATTCATTATCAGGTGTAAGATTATTTTTCGTTCCTAGGAAATAACTTTACAAAATGTAATCTCCATACCTTTGATTGAAAGTAGAAATTGTATCATGATCTTATCTATTAGACACTACCTGTATACATAAAATATTCTATTATCCAATAGAAATTAAATTTAAACAATTTTATATTATGATCCAATAATTAAGAATCTCATGAAACATCCCCCAACGTGAATCCTCAGATGGATTAGTTTCCATTGAAATGTCAGAAGTGGACAAAAAAGAAATATGTGTGAGAGATAGAATGATATTAGGGTCATAATAGAATGTGGGATTAATGAAGAAATGGGAAAAACATGAAATTAAAATATGCATATATGTTACATTAAAGTGGGATTCAAAATTTAAACAAAAGAAAATTTTAAAAAAGTATCATCCCTATATCACAACACAACGGTGGATCCCAATGATTTCATTCCCTCATTCCCCATAGCCCCAAAATTATATATATAATATCTCTTGATTATAGGTCCATCATAAATGGAATCATTAATGGGACTATGTGGGCCCAAATAATCAAAGTTTCATAAAATGGGTCTTCGACCATTATTTTCAAAAAAATCACTATTTGTAATATCTTTATAATAGTTACATGATGTTTAGTTGATGAACATGATGTGTAATATCTGGGGTTGTGAATGTTTCTCATCTTGTATTCATTCATGTTATATGTCATGTCTGTATCTCACATGGTGTGTAATTATGAATTCTATTTTATTTCCCTAAAATTAGTCCTGAATCATCATTATCTAGCATTGAAAATGGTTTTTCACATGTCATTGACTATGAGGAAACTCCTATCAACCATAAAAAATCTAATTTAATGTTGTACCGTTCTGCGGCAGGGAAGGATGTGTCCGAGAATTGATATATAAAAAACTTTTTATATAATTTTTAATCAAACTCAGTATCCTACCAAAATGAATAAAAATTATTAAATACTGAAAATATCGATAATGTAATGTGACACTTCATTATTTTTTAAAACAATAAAAACATTAATATAATTATTATTTTAATTCCCATACACATTGAAATTTATTTTATTCATAAATTAAATATTAACAACATTTTATAGGGTTACCAATATTACAATATTTAAATTTGAATATATACATAAAGAAATGATAAGTACTAGAATATAAACATTCAAATTTTACATAAATTAACTCCAAAAATCCTCATTCACAAAATAATTAATGTCAATCATATAATTTATTTTCATTTTATAAAATATTAATGTTTATCCATCCATCAACAATATTTTATTAGTTCAACATTAATGGACTTTCAACTTTTAATTTACCTTAATTTGATTTTTTTTATGTATCACTCAAGGAAATAAATTAAGATATTACTTTTGACCTTCCTCATGTATATATCACTTGCAACTAGTTTTATAGGTAACTATAATAGCCACCTATTAAAGATAGAAATCAAATTCAATAATGATGGATTTTCAATTTCGATCAAATGAATTTTAGAATTTCGGTTGGTAGGTAATGAATAAATATAATCTCAAAATGGTGGTCTTGTTTATTATCATAGTTCATGATATCAAATTCTATGAAAAATGAAAATATTCTAGCAAAAAATGGAATATCACAACCCCCACATCATATAAATGGTTCATGAAAAATGTGTGAATATTGAAAGAATCTCCCCCTCTTGGCCTATTTTCTCATCAATATTTTCTCAATATCAATATTTTTAATCAATTTTATTATAGTTGTTCTTATTAGAAATATCACAGGTACTACCCAACATTATACTGTCTTAATATCACTAGTATGGAAATAGTGATTTTTTATCCTCAAAAGACACAAAAAAAGGTTAATTTTTTTTTGTTTTTTTATAAGATAGACTATTCAATGAATAAATAATTATAATGAAAACATAGACCCTCCAAAAATTTTATCCAAACCAAAATAAAAATAATTTTTATCCCCAATTACCATGATAACATCTCCCACGTACATATTTATTTCAATATCATGAAATATTCAGTGAGTAGCATATGAATGAATAAAATAGGATTGTAACATGGTTAAATTTCTAGGAATGAAATTCATGGATTATATAAGATTAATTATTATATATTTTATGGTGGATTTATGAATAAGGGCATCAAAAATAAAAATTCCTCAATATGGTGATATTTATTCTATTTACTCAAATCATTAATAAGAACCAATAATATTGTTGTTAAAAGCATGTATTGGACTCTCAATAAATATAATATATAAATAAATTTGAAAATTAGATCAATTTTTTTCATTGGTATGATATCATATGGTATGTGAAAATTACAAATCAAAATTCACCAAAAAAATAAACTGTCCCAAATCAATTTCATAAATTAATAACATTCCATATTTAAAAATATTTTATTTAAAATCTCAATCCATTATAGAATATCATGATTTTAAAAATTAATCCGCTCATTTTTATCCTTTCTAATTTATATTAACACTTCAATAAACATATTATGTATGTAGTGAAAATAAAAACAAATTGAAATAATGATTATCCTATGTAACTTATTTCTCCTAGATCAGAACTTGTGTAAAATATTTCAATTGGGGAATAAAATATTTATTTTAATTCTAAATTTTTTTTATTAATGAGATGAAAATTTAAAAAATGGATTTAAACTCCAACACCCAATGCATTAGTGTTTTATTTTTTATTATGCATGTTTTGATGTATATTTTATCTTTTTCATTATTTTATGACTTTAATTACATTTATGATTTGTATAGAAAAAATTTGTGCATTGTATTGTCTTAATTTTCTAATGTGAATTTCAATTAGAGGCCTCCACAATTTGAATATATAATGAATTTTTCAACCATGGAGGGATAATATTTTTTCTAAATGATTTCACTATCTATATATAAAAAATAATTTGGAACATATGAATACTCTATAATTTATTCCAATACTAATAATTTAAATTTAAATTCCGAGAATGTATGTAATGAAAATATGTTAATGAATAATAGTTGGTTTGATTTCAGAACCTCTGATTTCAGATAAGTAACAAATTAATTGTGGTTTTTATGTATATAATGTATATGCTAAATATTTGGGAGTTCTTGGAGATTTATTAATGTGTTTTGGGGATTTTATACTGGTCCACGAGTGCTTACTAGTTTGTGGAAACCATGATGTAGTTAGGTCTAATAGTGAATAGTGAGTTATGGTAAAAGCGGAGATGACCGGTTTTTGTATGGTTTGTAGAAACCATGCAGATGCCAATGAAAAACCATTCAGCGTGGTAAAAATGTTGGACAAATGGATTTTTCAAGGTCGGTGCATGGAATAGAATCCTTTTCCACCAAAAATGAGAGTCCATTCATAATGCATATGTAATTGAATGGTTAGTGAATTTTTTATCTATCCATGTGACTAAACCATGTGAAGGTTAGTAAAAGATATATAAAAAGTGGATATCACCCATTTAACCAACTACACCACTTTTCTTTTACACAAAATGACCTTCACATATAATTTTGGTTGCTCGTAGGCTGCATAGACTCTCACATGTAAATTACTATCTATTCGGAGCCATATCGTAGTGCATTATGGCCCAATTCTCCCAGTAAGTCTACATTCATGATTGTTCTTGGTGTTTTTCTTGGATATACATATCTCATTCCATCAGTTTAATTGATCTACACAAGTTGTGGGTAGATCCAAGGCTGTGACTTCCATATATGATTATATCTCTAATTTTTCTTGATTGAGGAAGATTTCAAAGTTAGGTTCATTGAGATTCAACATCGTTTTGTGATGTTTTAATGTTGTTTTTCATCTTCCCCAAAACACATGAGGTAAGTGTATCCTCTCTCAGCCCCTCAAATTGAAAACATGAATCATTATATTCAAATTATATTCAATGATATAAATTCATTGTTTATATTCTATGAATTTATTGTTGAATCCTTATTGGGTGATTGATTGTGTAAATTGGGAAAAATTGTTGTGTTATTTAAATGTGTTTTGATTTAATGAATTTAAAAATTTTATTTAAAGAAAATTATTTTTTATGCCTGGAGAAATAAAATTGATTAAATGTGATGGTGTTTTAATTAGTTTTTTATAATACACTTGGTTTGGAATGGGTTTAGCAAGGTTGGCTATTGTGCGTTCATATGAATTTGGATTCATAAGGGCAGAATGTACCCCCATCAAAAGGATGGGACAAATATGGGCATGATGTACCCCTATCATGTGGTCCACTGTGTGATGTAATTTTTTAAGGTTTATCACCCCTTGTGAGTGTGGGGATATCATTGGTTTTAACAAATGGATGGATGTATCGTTGTGTGCAAAGGGATGAGTTTTTTCAAAAGAGAATGTTAAATTATTTAAATAATTGATATGTTATTTCCTGGGAAAACTATTTAAAATATATTTACATCTATTTTGGTAAAAAATATTTTAGAAATTGTTTTATATTAATATTTGTAAAATTTTCTATCCTTATGGCATGAATAGAGAATTCATTGGGTAAAACCGATTGAGTTTTAGCACTCACCAATGCTTTGGAACTATAGTGTTTTTGCAGATGTCATTTACTGGTACATGGGAAAGGGTAATTATCAAACATATTTATCACTAATTAGTTCTAAATTGGATGTATGGTAAATTTGGGGAAATGATAATGTGGAGAATGAAATATTATTGTTGTCATGGATTCTTTTTATTCAATATTCCACTATATATATTGACATTGTATTCTTCATCTTTGACAAAATAATTTAGTATGATTTTTATAAATTTAATATTGAGTTGTATTTCACAATTATCATGAATCATATATTGGTGCTTTTATATGACTTATTTGGTTAGCATTTTTATTCTAAATGTGTAAACCATCCTCCTCATGTATTAAAACCCTTTCATAATTATTTCCTACATTTGGCATCATAGAGATATCACTTAAGGCCTAGAAATATCTATCCTCCCTTTCAAGATAATGAGAAGGGAGTGGGATATTACAAATGTTATCAGTTTTGTTCTGTGAAAAAAGTCATTGAAGAAAAATGGTATTATTTTTTTAGTCTAAAAGATTATTTTATGGAAATAGTATCATCTTGGTCTATCCTTTTTATAATATTAGGTCTTCTGTTTCTTTGTTTTAGAGTTTATAATAATTCAGATCTACTCATTAAGATGGGTTGATAGAAAGGAGTTGGATTTTTATAACATGAAATATACAAGATAAAAAGATGTATCCAACCATTTTAAGTGAATATTCAAGTTACTAGTGAGATGAAAACATATGTATTTTTTAGGAACAAACATGATTTTTAAATATCATTATAATTGGATTAGCCAATGAGAAGATAATCAAAACATAATAGATGAATGAATTTCAACTAGGATTGAATAAATCATTTTGAGTCATGATTTATGATCATGAAAAAAGGTGTTGATTTTTTAAAATTTTTAATGAATTTTTAAATAAATTATTTTTAAAATGATACGGGTTTTGGTATTTTTGATGTTATTTGATTTAAAAAAACAAAGATAATGTTTTCCAAAAAATTTGAATGGGGAAAGTGTTAATTTTTTAACTAAACATTATTATAGTTAAGGTGGATTAATCTGAAATTGTTAATATGATGGTTTCTAGAGACTAAGGCTTATGATTTTTATCATTTAATTTGAACATGTAACCCAATAAGCATTATAGAAACACACGAAAAATATGTTGTAGAGAATGTGGTTTCAACATAACAGTAGGTGAACCAATGGATGGTTCAAAGAATCATCCAAGAATTTCCAGCATTGGATATAGGGAATCATAGGTATAATCCAAGGAAACTGGATCATTTGGTCATGTTACAAATGTATAATCATCCCGTATTCTGGGGTTATTTAGAACTAGAAAATGAAGCGGTGTGATTGAACATGATGATTTTTATGTTGATTTCATCATCAAACCATCTTAACTAAATTTCAAACTGGTGACGTATGTGCATGATGACCATACAATTTTGGGGTAGGATATAGAGGTATAGGAATATATGGATAATGTCCGTTGTGGGGAGAATTTTTAGAACTTTTTCAAAAAAAATATATCCTCACACATTCAATATTCAAATAATGACCTAATTTTTCATCCTGAAGTATGAAAACCTCTCTATCACTAAGTATGTGTAAATTCCAGTATATAATATGATTTTAACCATAGGATATTGCTACTGCATCCATGAAAGCACAAATATTTTAATCGTGGTTATTAAAATACATTCTCTCAATGGTAGTTGTGCCTGTTATTACTCACCATAAAAAAGATATTTAAAAGAAATATGGTGGCTGAAAGAGTGCTCTAAAGAGTAATGGGGGGAGGATGTATGTTGAAAACCATGAGAAATGTATGGATGTATACTACTAGGAGACAGAGGATGAGGGATACATAATTCTAAGGATGGACTATGAATCAGAATTAGATGGTTGGATCAGTAAACCTTCACCCATGACTCAAAAGGAAGGAAGAAAATATCAAATGTTTATCAACAAACTGCATAAAGAGATAGTGTATTAAAAAATATAGAGCATTCCAAAACTAAATCCATACGGGTCATCTTAAATGCAATTTTCAAAGTACCCCATTGTTAGGTTCTTGTGACACTTATTAGATATCCTAGATTTGTATGCTTTGATGGGATGAGGATAGAAGAAAAATTTTAGTAAATATAATAGATAATTCCATGGTGATTCTAAGAATACCCCGACTACTCATGAAATCCAATATGAAGAGGTATATCAAGAACATAGTTTAGCGATGAAGTAATTGTATGTAGCTATGAAGGTAATTATTGGTGATCATGTGGTACCGCCTATGGTGAGAGGTATGATTCAATTGAAATCTACCCTTATGAACGTTTTGATCGATAATGCTACATCACATTCTTTTATATCTTCTCATACATTTTATTTACTATAAAAAAATCTTGACATGATACAGTATGTGGTACAACATAAAACAATTATTGGGGGAAGTGAATTTTGAGCCTCTCAATATTTAGAATGTTCAACAACTATTGATGGATATGAGTTATAATGTGATGTATCTATGTTTGAGGTGTATGATGATGATATAATCCTGGGTATGAATTGTTTAAAAACGTCATAGGATCACATTGACTGTTAGAGTAGATTAGTTAGTATCGATACTGAAAATTGATTCAAGGTTTACATTAAAATAAAAAGTGATGTAATGAATGGTTCAATAGGCTTCATGAAACCAAAAGTTAGAATTATCAATTATCATATGGTGGATTAGACTTTAGAATAAGTAGAATATATTATTAATAGAATAATTCCAACATTTTTGGATCTTTGTACATATTTTTTTTATCCAATATTTATTTGGGTTTCCCCTGGTAAGAGAAGAGGAGTATATTAATGATCTTATCATAGAGACTATTCCTATCCCACATTCATCTTATTTAATGTAACAAAAAAATTAAGAAAACATAATTCACTAATGGATGAAATTGAGATGATGGGTTTCATTCGACTGAGAATGCCTCCATGGGGTGCACTAGTATTGTTCGTGTAGAAAGAATATGGAACTCTAAGGTTACATGTTGATTATCTCATGAATAACCAAGCTAGGATAAATAATAGGTATCCACTTCAATGCATGGATGATCAATATGATCAATTTAAGGTAGATTATTATATTTTTTTAAAGTAATGTTCATCCATCCAAAATTTCATGTTTAGAAAGAGGATATTAAATCATAACATGATATGGACATTATGAGTATGTGGTAATGAATTTAATTCTTATGAATGCAGCATCCATTCATATAGATTTGAAGAATTAGAAATTTCAATGATTAATTATTTCATTTTTTTCTGTTTGTAGATGCTGTCTCGATGTATTAGGTTCTGGGGATTGGCATGAGAAACACATGGTGACATAGTTTGATATCATGAGAGGCTATTGTTTGTATGATAAATTATCAATGTGCAATTTTTGGATAAAAGAAGATATATTTCATTGAAATTAAATTTATGAAATAGTTTTTTAGTGGATCCAATAATGATAGATAATGTTATCTTATGTAAACTATAAAATAAAGTAATTTGAGATATAGAGTTTTCATGTACTAGCTAGTTATTACAATAACTTTTTTCCTAAAATATCATTGATTGAATCCACGATGATTCATTCAATTATGAAGAATGATCAATTATAATATAGTGTGGAATTTATGATATATTTTTAGTAGCCAAGGTTTCACCATACATCTTAAAATATCATGATTATGCCAGAATCATGTCAAGTGTATGTTTTGTATTTTGATGATTTTGGATCTGGGTTGGGGTGTGTTCTAATTCATTAATACTGTTATGTTTCATATGGATGAAGGTATTTAAGGGTGCATGAGAAAAATACCAAACCCATGATTTGTAGTTTTCAGTAGTGATCCCTAATTTGAATATTTGATATCAGTATGTATTCAATGAGTAATTTACTTAGTTCACATGTCAAAAAAAACTTAATCACATTTTACCCTGTTAGGATTTGAATTAGAGGTAATGAATATGGATGTAATATCTATATATTTTTGTAAATTACTAGATTTATAAACTGGGTAATAATAATTCCATGGAAAATGAATTATGTAGAAATTCATACACGCAATTGGAAAAATAATATTCATATGAGTGGTAGCTATTGTCAGTCCTAGCTGGCAGGCATGTGAAATGTGAGGATTGAGGTGATATTGCGGTTTTTTTTTCAGTTTCAATTTATCTGGACTGGTAATGAAAAAAACATTTAAATGAAATTTGATGAAGAATGTGTTTCTTTGATGTCAAAACTCAATGGTGGGGAGACAATTAAAGGATGTTGGAAGGATAAGAGTATAGTTTTCTGGTTTTGTGAATTGATGGAAATACATATTTATTTTTAATAGAAACATCAGTAAACATACCACCCTTCAAGATGGGCGATCCATAAAACAATATAGAAGATGTATAAGGAGTTGAGGGAACTATTTTGATGTATCAGAATGAAAAGAAAGGTATTTGAGTTTTAATCTAGATTCATAACTAGTTAGTATGATAAATTAAAACATCAGCCACAAATATTTATGTTGCAGTATTGACCTATCCCTATGTGGACATAGGAGTAGATAATGTTGGATTTTGTACCACACCTCCAATGTATTTTTTTTGGGAAGATGATTCTATATGGGTGATTGTGGATTTTCTCATGAATTCGTCAAACTTAATAACTGTAACACTCTAATATTTCATAGTATGTTATTCCTTCAAAGTAATTCAATAACTAGCACTACACACAACACTGAGTTCAAGTACACCACGACATAACAAACTAGCCGTTCGAAAGCGGTTATGAATATTATTAACTGAATGATTACCTTTATATAATCCATATAATTTTAGAATCTATATTATGTGTTTCTAAGACATAATGTAAGAACAAATAAATTTTTTTCAGCTAAAAAAAGTATTTTTTAAAAAATGAAATTTTACCACCTTTTAATGGCGAAGACATTTTAAATCAAACATTTGAAACTTTTATATTTTCAATTTGACAAAATAAACTTCTTATTTATAATCGGGACAAAAGGATTTAGTTTCAATAATGTTTTGGTGTTATTCTAATATCGTTCATATTTGGGTGAATAGTGAAAAATACTATATTTTAATTGAAAACAACTTTTTTATTCAAAATAATTTATTGTGTTAAATTTTACATCTACATGGTTTGGAAGTATAAATGGATTATATTTTTTCCATTTAATCCAATGATTGTCATTTTAAGTAATTTCACATTGAAAATGTACATAAACATGTGTCAATCTTTTGATATTTATTATTTCTTAAAAATACACCTTTTGGTTTTGACAGCGGGAATTAAATTTAAATTAATAAATGCGACTTATATGTTTTTAATTTGGTAAAATAGACTTCATTATTGAATTCATAAAATCAAAAAGAGCTTTGGGTGATGTTATGTTATTTTTTTGAAAACATTTAATTTTTGCTAAATAGTGAAAAACATTGAGTTAAAGTTTAAAACCAAATTTTTATTTAAATAATTATATTTTTTTAAATTATATTTTAGGTAAAAATAGATAAATAATACCTATATAAGATCAATGTAATTCATTGGAGTTAGTTTATAATAATTTTAGATGTATAAAAATTTTATTGAACTTTTCACCGTCTTTTACCCACTTCATAGGAGAATTTGTAAATTCACATAAATCTAATTTTACCACTTTTGTGAGATAAAATCAAAAATAAAAGAGACACGGTTAATTTCAAGGTGTAAAATTTTGTTTAATAAGATAAAATTATTTTTTGGTGAATAGTAACTTTTTACTTTTATTTACCACGGTTAAAAGTAAATAGAGTGATTAAGGGTAAGAATTGTATTATTATTACCCTAACACATGTCCTAATTTTATTGGATAAGTGTAATTCGACCAAAAACAAACTTACGAATAAAATATAACCCTTTAGGTCCACATGGATTAGATTAGGTCATTAATTATTATTTAATTTCAAGAAGAGTTAAAAGTGATAATTTCATAGTTTATTAACTAAACCATTTTGAATATAGGGATATAAATAAGATAAATTGGAATATAAATATTTATTAGAAAGATAAAAATATTTCCTACATTATGGAATTATATTTAAAAATTTTATACATTAAAAAATTAAATTTATTTATGTCACAAGGATGATGGAGTAATTACATTATTAATGAATGAATCAAATAAATGGTATTATAAATATTAAAATAATATAATTTCAAATATTTTATAACATCCACGAATTGTATAGGTGACTATGAAATTATAGGGATGATTCAATTTATCTTGTTCGAAGTAAAAAATTTGTGATGACTTTCACAAAAACAAAAAACCAAATAGTGTCAAAATTGACAAAAATTAATATTTAAAACAAAGACTATATTATTGGTTGATATAATATTCCTAAAAATGTAATGATCATAAAAAGGGATTAAATAATATTATATATATCCATTAATGATACACTTGAGGTTCTCTTAGAAGTTTATAGTATGTTTATTTAACATATATAATATGAATACAAGAAGACACTGTAAAAGTTATACTATTTAACTAAGAGTTAAATCTAAATGATAAGGTAAAAATGGTAACCTATCCTTGTATAAAACATATTAGATGAGATTATTTAGACCCATAACCACCTAATGCTTGAAATAAATTCATTTGGAACTATTATAAATAAAATATGGTTGTATAATAAATTAATACTTTAATATTTTCCTAAAGTGACCCTCACCCCTCTTATAAAATGGAACTTCCTCTTTTGTCAATGTCACACCTCCAAAGCCATTTGTCTCAGACAACTCCTGTCCAAATATCCTCCCAAAATCCCTCAATAAAACATAGAGGTTTTAATTTTATCATAAATCCAACCTATGGAGCGCTTTTGATCAAATCAAACGGAAGAACCCGATGAAGAGGTAATGATTTCACCACCATCTTTAAAGTTCATTTCATCTTCCACATCTTATTTCATTGTTATTTACATTATAAAATAATAACTCTAGTATCTTATATATACTGTGATGTTATTATAAATATTTCACATCTATATTTATTATTCTATCCATCTTATAAATGATAATGTCACCATGCATACGTATGCACGGCTTACCGTCTCCATGTCGTGGTGTACATTGTTATTCAACACTATCTGATTTGGATGGATGTAATTATGGGTAATTTATATATAAATAATGTAAATAACATGATAATGTCTATATAAAATTAATATACCATCCAATTTCACACCTTTAAGGAATTGATATTGTCTCTCGTGCGTACGTACATATTACCGTCTCCATGATGCGATAAGATTCATTTCCACGTTCACCATTCATCGACGATTATAAAAATATAAATTACTAATATATTTTTAATATATGAAATAATAATGCTACTATAATTATATATATATATATATATATGTACTTATTTATATTTTATTCACTTAGTTTCGTTCAATACGTTTTGAAAATGGAAACAACATTTATGCGTACGTATGGACTACTGTCTCCATAAACGGTGTTTTACATTTCATATATATGTCTATTATAATTAATTACATTATAAATATATATAATATATAAACCATGTTTTATATTCTGGAATTATTTAAATCATGATCTATGTGATACAATCAAGAGTTACAAGTTAAAACATACACGATAAAGAAAGCGATTATTACCCGAAATGTTAATTTAACAAGGTAGTTATTATTAAATGGATGGTATAAAGTCATAAATTAATAATGTATGATATCATAAATATTAATATGATTATGGTATAATTTAATTACATACTACGGTCTTCATACAGTTGGTTAAATGTACCTTAGACTAAAGGAAAGTGCAAGGTAAGGGGTTTTCATCTCACTCATTATTCTCGAGAGATTCATGCCATATTGACACTATTACATTTTGTGTGGTGTATGTACTGCCCATAAATGTATACTTTGTGTTATAGAATTTAATTTATGTGTATTTACATATTCATTTAATGATACTTCTTTCATGTGGTGTATGTTTCGTAAGTTACCAAATTGGTAAGGGTTAATTTAACAATCTCTTTATTATCCGGGGATGTTTTACGTATGTATCTACTAGGACATATTTATTATCCACGTCCATGTTAAATGAAAGAGTTTTCAAAGGTATTATTTTTAATTTAAATTTTGCTAAAACATCATTTTAAATGTTTTGAATATTTATTCTTCTAAATCACTCTCATTAATATCCATGTTTTCAAAATGTTTTTTAAGGATTTATTTACATGGACATGAATGTTTTAAAAATGTTAATTCCTTTAAAAAGATTCAAAGTCATATGGGACACTTTGATTCAAAAATTTCTTTAAATGACTTCCTCTAAAAATTGTGTAGCTTTGAAATGTTTTCATGAAAAAGGGATATCTCTCTCAATGATTTATAATAATCATTTTATTCTATGTCAACATCTTTTGATGTATTTTAAATGTGTTAAATGTTTATTTATTATGATACAAATCCTCCATATTGTATTGAATATTTTGTGATATTTTTGACTATTGATGTGTTATTTTTATACCATTAACGCTTTATGGTTAATGTATAGAAAGTTTTCATGCTAGTTTTAATACGAATGTTTATGTTATGTTTTAGACTTTTCGTTTGAGGAATGTATTGGACATATTATGTGATGGGTGGAGCCTGATATAGCTCCTTGATGCATCAATAGGTCTCATGAGACAACTAGATGTTGAATTGGATAAGGCACTTTCCCAATTTTGTATATCGTTTTGGCTGAGGCCTTAATCATTTTAGATGTCATGGCCGAGGCCTTGAAAAAATGTTTCATAATTTCAGGCATTATACATTCCACCATTATGAAAATAATAATGATGGTTCATGTGGTCATTTGACTAGTAGAATTCCAATGATTATTTTTTATTATGAAATTATTTACTTAGTTCATATCCCTGCCAAAAAAGTATTCATGTTTATTAGTGGTAAAGGCATGTGGTTTCAATTATTCACCATGCTTAATATTTATGTTATCTTCGGTTGTATCGCTTACCCTTACTAAGCATGTGATCTCACCCCTTTCTATGTTATATTTTTTCCAGGATTCCAAGAAGTGTATTGTGATTGATATGCAGGGTTATGCTAAGGGAATAATGGCGTTCGTAAAAAATTATTTATGATGTCTTTTATGTTATAATGTGTAATGTAGCATTCATTTATGTAATATATTTCCCAAGACTGATAAAAATCTCAGTCCATCTAGACATGATTTCTTGTAATCATGCCAATGTATTAAAATAATGCACCGAATCTGGGTAACTGGGGTCGGGGCATTACAGTTTGTATCAGAGGATGTTTAGCAATAACCTTGGAAGCTAGATTTTGATAAACTATGATTAGAGCACATAGACCTAACATAATCTTTGAGGATTAGTATAGAAGGACTTCGTAGAATTTTGGTAATGTAGAGATTTTGTGAGTTTTCTAAGCAAATACATCCAATTCTGGATATGAGCAGGTAGAGGTGGCTCTGGAACAGATGTACCTAGGGGTAAAACCCGAAAATACTAGTTTGAGATAGACTTGAACGAGAACGGGTGCAAGACAACGGGCCTTGCTGCACTCATGGTTACGACACTCTCGGGGGATATGCATAGGATAATTCTCATTTTCATTAAAAACCACTATGAAGGGTTTATGAGTATATACCTCCTCAAAGAATCCATTTTTTTGATTATGGATTAAATCCATAAACACTTCAATTTACGTTAGTTATTTTACATGTTTGGAATTATGAATTGTGATTCATAAACTGACCTAGTGTATTCCATTGTTTAGAAAAGGTTCCAAATAAAAGGAATGAGAACTATAAGGCCCCATCCTTAAACCTTAATTAATCTTGAGTTATTACTAGATTACACATTGAGGATCTTTTCGGGTTTAGAGTTTTATAGAATTAGATCATGAAACTTTCATTACATTCCACATTTAAACAAAGTGGTTACATAAAAGACAGTATTCATTCTTCCCATCAACGGAAACATATTTAAAATAGAACATTGATTCTTTCTTGACACATCCTTGACACTATCGTCACATAATGTACCCTTCCCTTGACCAGTGAAAAACATTTCAAAAACATGGGATGAGCATAAAAAGATCAGTAAGGGATATAAAAATATGGAAAGGAAACATGAGTACATGTATACATAAGAATGGAATCATTCTTTACCCATAAAACATAGGCATATCAAATCATGAATAAATCAAAGAAATCATAAGACATAAAAGGTAACTTGAGGCATTCATAACATTATTACATAGGGAGTAACCCTCTTGGTTACGTTTGGAATACCCATCACAGTATATTCCCTAAATCTCTTCGGAGAAACCTTAACGTTTCACTCCTTCGCGTTACCCGATGCATGGGAGAGCTATATCGGGCTCACCCGCCCATAGTTTAACATGGAACCACCCATTTTCATGACAATTCCCAAGAACCATAACATAAAAGTATCACATAAAACATGCATAAAGGAAACATAACATTTCCACTATTCAATCACAATATAACATTTTAGTATATTGAAATAATGAATCTGTTCAAAAAGAAACCATTTCCAAAACCATTTAAAACATTTAATAAGGATATTTTTGAATCAAAGTGTCACATACCACGTTGAAGCTTTTAAAATTTTAAACCATTAGTATCCATATAAATAAATCATTAAAACCATTTTGAAAACATGGATATTAATAAGAACAAATCATTAAAACATTTAAAGCGATATTTTGGTTAAAGGGTTTTTACCAAAATTAGAGACACTTGAATACAATAATTGAGGAAAAACATTTAATCAGAACTTTATAATATCATGATAATAAATGGATTCATAATATAACATTCCAAAGGACAGTATATACACCTTATAAGAGTGAATTGGTGCATAACAACAATGAAGTCTCAATAGGGATGTAAAATGTGATGAAATCCCTTATAAAGAAGGTATCCTTAAATTAAGGATAAATCAATCTCAAAATTATGTGTGACAAATATAAATACACCCAATATAAGTGGATATTAAGTGTGAAACAATAAAAGGTCATTCACACATATTCAAAGGATGACATATTCAATAACTACCTGTTCAACCCAATGAAATTGAAATTGGGTTAAGAAGTTCCCTTGACAGCCTAACGACGTCACATCAAAATGAGTTGATGAGAGATAAAAAGTGTATCTCTTCACATGGACATAAAATTTACATCAATAAGGATATATGAGAACATATTCCAACAAAATAATATGTAAATTAAAAGACCCAACAAAAGTAGTATTTTAAAAAAGAGGAGGGTGAAAGGTTCCCTTACCGACTTGGGTATCTTTCAAAACATAATCCCCATGAACGAAGGACAATTAAAAATTGATCTAAATACTTATAAAAGAAAGTATATTACACAATCAGTAAAATAATGGGTAGTATATACACCACTCAAAGGAAATTGTGCCAAATGTAGTATAAATCTCACGGGAATAAAAGTGAGATGAAAAATCCCTTACGAAAACTCGGCAGCCTAACGGCACCACATAAAACATCCAAAATGGATTGATGAGAAGAAATAGGGTATCTCATCATATGAACATAATAAATACAGTAGGATTAATATAAAAGAACGTCCCAATCATAAGAAAGATGAGATTAAAAGGATTGACATAAAAGAGTGTACTTAAAAAGAAAGAGAGGTGTAAGATCCCTTACCTCGGGTCCGACTTGACTCGATCGTTCTTTAATGTCCTGAATAATAAACTTGAGTTAATCTATACTTTCTTAAGAACCTTTTTCAAGTTCATTATTCCTTTTATACCATGTTATGAACATCATGTAATCATTTAAGTTAATAATGTTCATTTTGTTGGTATTTGGTTCTTAAGTCAAAAAATAGACTTCTTACACTTACATGTTGTTAATTTGGTCAACGGTTCGTTATATCCAGAATGATATTAATGATTTGGATAACATATATATCATATATATTCAGCATATACATGTATTTATAATATTACATCACATTTAGAGGTAAGAAATGAAATGCATTGTCCATGGAGACGGTAAGCCGTACGTACGCATGAATGCTACTTCCATTTCTATTTCATATTTATGGAATGGAATCATAATGATATAAGAGTATATTATAATTCCAGTATAATAATATATATAATATCATTAACATTATCCTTTACACATCCCACATATGGTATTAACGAATCAAATCACTTTCAGGGGGCGGTAGTCCGCACTTCCTAAAATGAAGATATCGTGTTTACCCATAATGGAAACAATAATGGTATTCCATAAATGAAAAATACAGAAGCTTAAGGAAAGAATAAAAATATTATATATCATATATTAAAATAGTGACATCATAATGGCCACAGTTGAAGGTGTTAAATGAGTATTGAACAATCATCGTTTCGGGAGGCAGAATTTCGCCATCCACGGAAACCATATGTTCTTTAACCATTTGATGTAGTCGTGTGAGAGTGTAGCTCGAATAAATCTTATAACAAAATCCTAGTATATTTAAGATACTGGTGTTGTTACAAAAGAAGTAAATAAAAAGAGTTTAGGGGGTTGGAGAAGCAAAATAAAACAAATGAAAATGAGAGAATGAATTACCTTTAAAAGTGTAACTCCTTTTGATTTGAGCCTAAAGGATTCCTTCAAAAGTATTCTTCTCAAAGGGAATCCCCTAGTATGAGGAGAGGAATTTGGATAGAGTAAATGGGTAGGGTATGGCCGAGACAAAGTTTTGAGGATTGTGTGAAATGAGGTAGAGGTGGGGGCCTTTTATAAGAGGAGAGGAGGGGCGCTTTTGGAAATCATGAAACTATTATTTTATTTTCAAAAGGGTTTCTAATTTCTAAGGTACCACATTGATATATTTCGAAGATAAGATGATAAGGTTTCTAAATATTCCCATCCAATAGTTTTTGGACAAGTGTAGGTCTTAGATTTTATATTATCGTTTCATTTTATTTAAACTCTTCATTAATGAGGTCATCGTTTCATCATCATGATGTCATAATTAAATTAATTTATATAATATCTTAAAATTATAAAAAAAATATCTTGATGTATGAAATCTTTTTATCTTTCCAAAGAGTATTTATAGGAAAAATTATGATTATATTAACCCCTTTTAAAAATTGTTTTAGTAAAACAATTTATGTTAGTGTCATTTTCACCTTTATTTAAAAAAAAGGCATTAAAGTCATTATCTCACCCAAGAGGCTCCATAGGGTCCCCTAAATCGACCCATGGGTTGTCTTGGTCGGCCATGACTCATCCAATAGGGGTAGGACAAGTGTAATGGTGTTTACATATTTTTATAATATCATTTTTACCTTAAATTACACTAATTACCTCTAATCGCGATTAATGAAAAAAAGTTACTATTCACAAAAAATTATTTCCATCCCATTGAACCACATTTTACATACTAATGAAAACCATGTATTTAGGATTTTCAAAATTCAAAACACAATGATGGAAAAAATTTATTTAAACGGAAAATCAGTTTTTATGAGTACCACTTAGTGGTTTCACTATTCATCAAAAATTGATGTTTTTCAGAAAATTATCAAAAATTCACCCTAAGCTATATTTGATATTCCGAATTCACAAATGAAGTCTATTTTAAACAATAAAAAACATATATGTCACATTAATTAATTTAATAATTAATTCCCGTTGCTAGAGCAAATAGAGTGTTTTTATAAAACAATATGTATCAAAAGATTGACACTTGTTTAAGTCTGATGTCAAAGTGAAATTAATTCCAACGAACACTATTGGATTTAATGGTAAAAATATATTCTAATTTCACTTTAAAACCAATTCAAAAGATAATCTAATCATATAAATAAATTATATTAAAAAGAGGTTTTGAATTAAAATACAACATTTTACACTATTCATTAAAAAATGAACTTTATCAGAAAGATACCAAAAATTTACGCAAAGTAAATTTTGATGTCCCAATTCTTAGGAAGAGTTTTATTTGGTCCAAAAGAATGTATAAGAGTGAAATACACTATATTTTATGACGGATCGCCATCAAAAGGCGATAAGTGAACCTTTAGTGAAAACTAGGGCATATACGCCTAAAAATGAATTATTTCTGTATTTTATGCCTTTATCTTTTATTGGATAAATGTAAAAATATTTAAAAACATATATAATCATATTTTAGTTATTTATATACATTCCCGCAAATACAACGGCTACATGTAAAGTACCATTTAAAATAATATAATTTTATTATTAGAGCACAACGTAAGCTACCCATGAAACTCATTGTTGCGTGTTGGGTACGCCATCGAGCATAGCATCCCCTTTAAAGACATATTAATATTTTATACACAAATATGGATAAAAATGAAATTTTCATATTCTTTATTTACCTCGGGTGTTACATCCTTCCCCCCTTTTGGGAATTTCGTCCTCGCAATTTTTAAAATTGGGCTTGGAAACCACCTTGAAAATCCCACATCGGAACAAGATTCGGTAAAACAATCACTTTAAAATAAAGAAAGAGAAGTATAGAGGTCACCCGAGTTAACCCATACTAAGATTCCATGTAGGAAAACATGCACATGGAAGAGAAAACATAGGGTCATGTTCTGATGGAGAGTGATGGAAAACATGTTTAGGAGAAAGTTAACCACAAGAAAATCAAAAACTTGTGATGGGTTAAACGGTATTCGATTCCCCAGTTGGAAAAGATAATAGACAACATTTTTGTTTTAAATTAATTTTTATTGAGGAATTTATTCATAAGGAACCATAATCACTTATCATGTTGACTTTCAATTTTTATTAGATTCCATACACAAACACATATTTTCTCCAAAAGACGAGTATTTAGGAAGACTTGTTCACATTAAGAGTACTATAATCAACTTCTAGAGAATCACCTTATCCACCAAAGATAACTATATACATCCCATGTCTTTAGGCTTTGACCAATACGAAAACCAAAAAGGTTAGTACAAGGTCAGATAATCCAGAAAAGGATAACCCTTTAAAAAGAAAATCTATGCTTAATCTCCAAAATTTGTCCATCAAAACCCAAAGTTCAACGAGGACCATCCGATAAACAATTTGTCCTTAAAATTCGTCAATGTAAACCGATATAAGATTGAAACCCAAATATTTGAATGATTTAGTTACATAGTTTTCCCAGTTAAATCGTAACATTTATCTCCAAACAACATTAGTTACTCCTAAAGTCTCGTATTGAAAATTAATTATCCTAATCACATATCCTCCGTGATAGATTAATAATTTTCAAAAATAACACAAAATCAACTTACTCTTAATTCATAAAATCAAATAACTAAAAATAATCAGTCAAACTAACTAGGGAATTCACATAGTCCAGTGGTATGCGATAAATACCAGTCGCACATTGGTTGTGGGTTCGATTCCCGCAGCTTTGTCCGACGCGACGGGTAGTCACACGGTCTACGTTTTTTCCTTTTTCCAAAACTATATAATTCTTAATACATTCCCCAAAATGAGATAAAATCTTCAAAGATGATCATAACATATTTTAATCTCATGTTTATCTCATGCCTTTCATTTTCCATCATAACATATAATAACTCATAATTACCTCAAAAGTAAGGATCATATAAACCCAAATGGTTCTTTATAACTATGCCCACAAAAGAAAAGATAACTATTCCTTGAATAAAATTTGTCTATATTAAACATCAGGGTTACACATAATATAAAAAGTCTTCTAATGTAACCCCATCATCAAAACAGACTTATTACTCTTAAGAATTTCACCATAACTCTTGAAGACCTTATATGTTGACATATTACTCATTCAACATTCTTCATGATCCATTAACCATTCATTTACAACTTATTCCGAAATACATCTTTCCTAAAAAAAAATCATGAATCATATCCTAAGATTCCAAAATAGGAAAACAATAGTCATGAAATAATGCATACCTTTGATTAGTCATTGTAAGTTTCTTCATCCTCAATCGGAATGGCATTAGGTATTGGTAAACGAACATTTTCACACTCTTGGTGATCCCATTCACGAAACTTCTTCATAGGACACATGTTTGCATAATGACCATGCACACCACATTTAAAACATTCAATTGATCCCTCAGAAAGAACTTTTTTCCCTTTCCTCGAGTCAACTGAATGCTTCCTTTTTCCATTGCAGGTTCTTGCTTTATGACCTTCATTTCCACATATATAGTATATTCATGTCCCTTTGAAACATTTTCCTAGGTGTTTCTTTCCACATCTTTGACACATAGGTTTTTGAACACACTTACCTTTATGATTATTACCTGTACTTCAGTATGGATTTGTTTCTCGCATATATGAAACCATAGAGAAACCTCCAAGGTTAAGGTGTTCAATCATGACTATAGACAGTTGGTTGAGGATAATCACAGGAGTTCTCATTGCAGCTCTCATATCATTCAGTTGCTTGCTAAAAAAACTGTCACATTTTCCATCACATCCACTATTACTTTGGTGCCTGCTAGATCCAGCCATTTACTAAAACCAAAAAGGTCAGTGTGTGTATATCAAAAAACCATCATGTACTAATGAGGAAGGTAAACACTAAGATATACTTACTCATTCACTTTATCGGAAACTTGGACTCTTTCTGAAATCATAACCATTATTGTAATGTCACTTATGGTTAAAGAATACCCTAACCTCTAAAGTTATCTAAACCGACTTTTGATACCAACTATAAGTCCACAGCCTTAAACCTTACTTAATCTTGAGTTATTACAATATTACACACTGATGGTCTTTTTAGGTTTAGAGTTTTAGAGAATTAGATCATGAAACATGCATTACATTCCACAGTTAAACAAAGTGGTTACATAAAAGATAGTATTCATTCTTCCCATCAATGGAAACATATTTAAAATAAAACATGGATTCAATCTTGAAACATCCTTGACACTATCGTCACATCATGTACCCGTCCCTTGACATGTGAAAAACATTTCAAAAACTTGGGATGAGCATAAAAAGCTCAGTAAGGGATATAAAAATATGGAAAGGAAACATGAGTACATGTATACATAAGAATGAAATCACACTTTACCCATAAAACATAGGAATATCAAATCATGAATAAATCATAGAAAGCATAAGACATAAAAGGTAACTTGAGGAATTCATAACATTCTTACGTAGGGAGTAACCCTCTTGGTTACGTTTGGAATACCCATCACAGTATATTCCCTAAATCTCTTCGGAGAAACCTTAACGTTTCACTCCTTCGCGTTACCCAATGCATTGGAGAGCTATATCGGGCTCACCCGCCCTTAGTTTATCAAGGAACCACCCGTTTTCATAACAATGCCCAAGAACCATAACATAAACGCGTCACATAAAACATGAATAAAGGAAACATAACATTTCCACCTTTCAATCACAATATAACATTAATTATATTAAAATAATGAATCTATTCAAAAAGAAACCATTTCCAAAACCATTTAAAACATTTAATAAGGAGATTTTTGAATCAAAGTGTACCATACTACCTTGAAGCTTTTAACATTTTAAATCATTAATATCCATATAAATAAATCATTAAAACCATTTTGAAAACATGGATATTAATAAGAACAAATCATTAAAACATTTAAAGCGATATTTTGGTTAAATGGTTTTTACCAAAATTAGAGACACTTGAATACAATAATTGAGGAAAAACATTTAATCCGAACATTATAATATCATGAGAATAAATTGATTCATGATATAATATTCCAAAGGATAGTATATACACCATATAAGAGTTAATTGGTGCATAACAACAATGAAGTCTCAATAGAGATGTAAAATGTGATGAAATCCCTTATAAAGAAGGTATCCTTAAATTAAGGATAAATCAATATCAAAATTATGTGTGACAAATATAAATACACCCAATATAATTTGATATTATGTGCGAAACAATAAAAGTTCATTCACACATATTCAAAGGATGACATATTCAATAACTACATGTTGAACCCAATGAAATCGAAATTGGGTTAAGAAGTTCCCTTGACAGCCTAACGGCGTCACATCAAAATGAGTTGATGAGAGATAAAAAGTGTATCACATCACTTGGACATAAAATTTACATCAATAAGTATATATGAGAACATATCCCAACATAACAATATGTAAATTAAAAAACCCAACAAAAGTAGTCTTTTAAAAAAGAGGAGGGTGAAAGGTTCCTTTACCGACTTGGGTATCTTTCAAAACATACTCCCCATGAAAGAAGGACAATAAAAAATTGATGTAAATACTCATAAAATAATGTATATTACACAAGGAATAAAATAATGGGCATTACATACACCACTCAAATGAAATAGTGGAAAATGTAGCATAAATCTCATGGGAATAAAAGTGAGATGAAAAATCCCATACGAAAACTCGGTAGCCTAACGACGCCACATAAAACATCCAAAATGGATTGATGAGAGGAAATAGGGTCTCTCATAATATGAAAATAATAAGTAAAGTATGAGTAATATAAAATAACATCCCAATCATAAGAAAGATGAGCTTAAAAGGAATGACATAAAAGAGTGTACTATAAAAGAAAGAGAGGTGAAGGATCCCTTACCTCAGGTCCGACTTGACTCGATCGTTTTTAACGTCCTGAATAATAAACTTTAGTTAATCTATACATGCTTAATAACCCTTTTCAAGTTCATTATTTCTTTTATACCTTGTTATGAACATCATGTAATCATTTAAGTTAATAATGTTCATTTTGTCGGTATTTGGTTCTTAAGTCAAAAATAGACTTCTTACACTTACATGTTGTTAATTTGGTCAAAGGTTTGTTATATCCAGAATTATATTACTTATTTGGATAACATATATATCATATATATTCAGCATATACATGTATTTATAATATTACATCACATTTAGAGGTAGGAAATGAAATGCACCGTTAATGGAGACGGTAAGCCGTACGTACGCATGAACGCTACTTCCATTTCTATTTCGTATTTCTGGAATGGAATCATAATGATATAAGAGTATATTATAATTCCATTATAATAATATATATAATATCATTAAAATTATCCTTTACACATCCCACATATGGTATTAACGAATCAAATCACTTTCAGGGGGCGGCAGTCCGCACTTCCTAAAATGAAGATATCGTGTTTACCCATAATGGAAACAATAATGGTATGCCATAAATGAAAAATACAGAATCGTAAGGAAAGAATAAACATATTATATATCATATATAAAAATAGTGACATCATAATTTCCACCTTTGAATGTGTTAAATGAGTATTGAACAATCATCGTTTCGGGAGGCAGAATTTCGCCATCCACGGAAACCGTATGTTCTTTAAACATTTTATGTAGTTGTGTGAGAGTTTAGCTCGAATAAATCTTATAAAAACATCCTAGTATATTGATGATACTAGTGTTGTTACAAAAGAAGTAAATAAAAAGTGTTTAGGGGGTTGGAGAAGCAAAATAAAACAAATGAACATGAGAGAATGAATTACCATTAAAAGTGTAACTTCTTTTGATTTGAGCTTAAAGGCTTCCATTGAAAATATTCTTCCCAAAGGGAATCCTCTAGGATGAGTAGAGGGATGTGGAGAGAGTAAATGGGCAGGGTATGGCCGAGCTAAATGTTTGAGGAGTGTGTGAAATGAGGTAGAGGTGGGGGCCTTTTATAAGAGAAGAGGAGGGGCACTTTTGGAAATCATGAAACTATTATTTTATTTTAAAAAGTGTTTCGAATTTCTAAGGTCCCACATTGATATATTTCGAAGATAAGATGATAAGGTTTCTAAATATTCCCATCCAATAGTTTTTAGACAAGAGTAGGTCTTAGATCTTATATTATCGTTTCATTTTATTTAAACTATTCATTAATGAGGTCATCATTGTATCATCATGATGTCATAATTAAATTAATTTATTTAATGTCTAAAAATTATAACAAAAATATCCTGATGTAGGAAATATTTTTATCTTTCCAAAGAGTATATATAGATAAAATTATTATTAGTATAACCCATTCTAAAAATTGTTTTAGTAAAACAATTTATGTTAGTGTCATTTTCACCTTTATTTAAAAAAAAAGCATTAAAGTCATTATCTCAACCAAGAGGCGCCATAGGGTCCCCTAAATCGACCCATGGGTTTTCTCGGTCGGCCATGACTCATAAAATATGGGTAAGACAAGTTTCATGGTGTTTTAATATTTTTATAATATCATTTTTACCTTAAATTTCATTAAATACCTCTAATCGTGATTAATGAAAAAAAGTTACTATTCACCAAAAAATTATTTTCATCCCATTGAACCACATTTTAAATACTAATGACAACCATTAATTTCGGATTTTCAAAATTCAAAACACAATGATGGAAAAATGTCATTTAAACGGAAAATCAGTTTTTATAAGTACCACTTAGTGTTTTCAGTATTCAGCAAAAATTGACGTTTTTCAGAAAATTACCAAAAATTCACCCTAAGCTATATTTGATATTACAAATTCAAAAATGAAGTCTATTTTAAACAATTCAAAACATATTAGTAACATTAATTAACTTAATAATTAATTCCCGCTGTCAGAGAAAATAACGTGTTTTTATAAAACAATAAGTATCAAAAGATTGACACTAGTTTAAGTCTGATTTCAAAGTGAAATTAATTTCAACAACCACTATTGGATTTAATGGTAAAAATATATTATAATTTCACTTTAAAACCAATTAAATATATAATCTATTCATATAAATAAATTAGATTAAAAAGAGGTTTTGAATTAAAATACAACATTTTACACTATTCATTAAAAAATGAACTTTATCAGAAAGATACTAAAAATTTACACAAAGTAAATTTTGATGTCCCAATTCTTAAGAATATTTTTATTTTGTCCAAAATAATGTATAATAGTGAACAAAACAATATTTAATGATGGTTCTCCATCAAAAGGCGATAAATGAACCTTTAGTGAAAACTAGGGCATATACGCCTAAAATTGAATTATTTCTGTATTTTATGCCTTTATCTTTTATTGGATAAATGTCAAAATATTTAAAAACCTATATAATCATATTTTAGTTTTTTCTATACATTCCCTCCAATACAATGGCTACATGTTATCTACCATTTAAAATAAAATAATTTTATTATTTGAGTGCAACGTAAGATTCTCAAGAAACTCGTTGTTGCGCGTTGGGTACGCCATCGAGCATAGCGTACCCTTTAAAGACATATTAATATTTTATTCACAAATATGGATAAATATGAAAATGAAATATTCTTTATTTACCTGGGGTGTTACAATAACTCCCACAACATGTATGATCCAAAGAGTAATAAGGATCATATCATTCATGGTATTAAACAAAAATTTAGGAAGAATATAATCTCCAAAGTATTATCATCATATAAATAAATAGCATCATGTGTTAATAATATCAGTAATGAATTCCCTGAATCCTATGGCTTTGATGGGAAGCCAGAGAAGAAAACGATGGTAGAAAGAAAGATGGATAAAGGGAATAAGGGAATGAAGGATTTTCCAATATGTCATAAATGTGAAATGAAACACCTTGGTAAATTATTAAAGGGAATGTGAGTTTGTAATAAGGGTGGAGAAAAAGGAAACCAAGTACGTGATTTCAAGGGTAACAAAAAGTTTTCAATTGTAAAATGCTTTATCTGCAAGGCATTGAGACACTACGGGAATCCATGTCCCATTAATAAGAGTATACTACAAATAATGTTATTGGATAATAATCAAGTTACGATACTACCTTAGATGAAGAAGAATGACAAGTGTTATTAGGTTATTATTATTGAATTTTTTCATTTGACTTTTCTGTCAATAGTATAATGGTTACACGAATTATAGAGATAAATAAGTATTTTACTGCAGTACTATTTTATTGACGATTTGAGATTATAAGGTTCTAAGAAAAGTGATTAATTGAAATCTACAATTTTTGGAAAATAAATGGTTGAAGGAATGGTAATCCTTAATATGGTCCTGATATTGAGGTAGTGATTTTGGAATAATAGATGGTTTATTTTGGTAATTTAGGATGTTGCTGTGTTTTAAAAGAATACATGATGATGGTGTTCACATATTATTACGTGCCAAAAATGATCATCATTTTGTTTACCTTCCATATAAATTTTGGACTATGAATATGGACAGAATTATTTTGGATAATTCTATTTTGAGATTATTTTTGTATTGCCATAGAAGGACAACCTAGAGGTCAGGTGGCAACTCCTCATGTCCGGAAAGGCCGCGAGAAATGAACCCACAACCGAAGGGAGACTAGGGTGTATCACCTACCAAAAGCCAACGAGATATCTGTGGTTGAATAATGTTGTTTTTTTTAAAAATTGTTAGATGAATTATAAATTCAATTTTTTTCACCTGATGCAAATAGGATAAATAGAATATTAATTTTATGTTCTATAATCTTTTACAGTGAAAGATGAGTTTGTCGTCGAAATTAGATAAAGGATGGTACTCTACTTGTCGAGTATATATTTTTTAATCGTCTCTTATTATATGAATAAATTAATTATTATACGTTAGTGAAGGGATATTAAAACCAAATATGTGTTAACCTAATACCATATTTATTGTTTAACCAATGGTATTTTAAATCATCATAGATCGATGAATTTAAGGCCCTAAATTTTACACTTGTTTGTGAATGATGACCTCAATAAATAACTATAAATATTTACGTTTTTATTCCAATTATATGTCATTAATTACCACCAACGTTCTCCCATTCATGATCATAATTTGGTGGTGACCCTTTAATTTTTCTTTTCCCCTTATTAAGACAATATTTTATTGACATAATTTTCGATGTGGGTTTTCCCAAAGTTATTATCTATTTTCAACCTTTTATTTTTGAATTTTTTTTCAAACTGTGAGGACACAATTTATTGAAGGAGGGAAGAATGTAACACCCCACGATTTCATAGTATGTTATTTCTTCAAAGTAATTCATTAACATGGACTACACACAACACTGAGTTCATGAGCACCACGACTTACCAAACAAGCTGTTCAAAAGCGGTTATGAATAGTATTAATTGAATTTTGACCTTTATATAATCCTTATTATTTTAGTATCAATATTATGAGTTTCTTAGACATAATGTAAGCAAAAATACATTTTTTTAGATAAAAGAAGTATTTTTTTAAAAATGCAATTTTACCGCCTTTTAATGGCGAAGCCTTTTTAAATCCAATATTTGAAACCATTATATATCCAATTTGAAAAAATAAACATCTTCTTTAGAATCGGGACATAAGGATTTAGTTTCAATAATGTTTTGGTGTTTTTCTAAAAACAATCATATTTGGGTGAATAGTGAAAAATATTATATTTTAACTGAAAACAACTTTTTTAATCAAAATAATTTATAGTGTTAAATTATAAATTTTAATGGTTTGAAAGTATAAATAAATTATATTTTTACCATTTAATCCAATTATTTTCATTTTATGTAATTTCATTTTGAAATTGGACATAAATAGGTGTCAATATTTTGATAGTTATTGTTTCTTAAAAACACACCTTTTGGTTTTGACATCGGGAATTAATTTTAAATTAATAAATGTAACTTATATGTTTTGAATTTGAAAAAATAGACTTCATTATTGAATTCGGAATATCAAATTTTGATTAGGGTGATGTTTTGGTATTTTTTTGAAACCTTTTAATTATTGATGAATAGTGAAAACAATGAGTTATAGTTTAAAACCAAATTTTTATTTAAATAATTATTTATTTTATTTAAATTTATATTCTGTAAAAATAGATACATAATACCTATATATGTTCAATGTAATTAATTGGATTCAGTTTATAATAATTTTAGATATATTAAATTTTATTGAACTTTTCACTGTCTTTTACCCACCTCTTAGGAGAATTTGTAATTTTACATAAAACATAATTTTACAGTTTCTATGAGTTGAATTTAGAAAATTCATGAGACATTGGTAATATTAAGGAGTAAAATGTGGTTCAATAAGATAAAAATAATTTTTGGTGAATAGAAACCTTTTACTTTTATTTACCACGGATAAAAGTAAATAAGGTTAGTAAGGGTAAAAATGATATTATTGTAACCATAACACATGTCCTAATTCTATTGGATAAGTTTAATTCGACCAAAAACAACCTTAGGAATAAAATATGACCATTTAGGTCCACTTTGATTAGATTAGGACATTTATTATTATTTAATTTAAAGAAGAGATAAAAGTGTTAAATTCAAAGTTTATTAACTAAACCATTTTTTATATAGGGTTATACATAAGATAAATTCAAATATAAATATTCATTAGAAATATAAAAATATTTCAAACATTATGGTATTTTATTAATAATTTTTAGAGATTATATAATTAAATTTATTTATGACACAATGATGATGAATTAATTACCTTATTAATCAATGAATAAAATAAATCAGATAATAAATATTATTTCAAATTTTTTATGACATACAAAAATTTATTAGGTGAATATTTCATGTTTGGTATGATTAAATGTATCTTTTTTGAAGTAATCATGTTGTGATGACTTTTAGAAAAACAAAATACCAAATAGTGTCAAAATTTACATAAATTAATATTTAAAACAAATACTATATTTTTGGTTGATTAAACATTCCAAAAAATGTACGGTTCTTCCATAGGGATTAAATAATATTATATATGTCATTAATGAGCCAATTAATGTTTTCCTGGATGTTTAGTGTATGTTTATTAACCATATATAGTAAGAATAAAAGAAGACCACGTAAAAGTTAATCTAGTTAACTAAGAGTTAAATCTAAATGACAAGGTTAAAATGGTAAACTATACGTGACTAAAACCTATTGGTTGGGATTTTCTCAACCCATAACCACCTAAGGCTCAAAATATATTCATTCAGAACAATTATAAATCGAATATCATTGTATAATAAATTAATACTTTAATCTTTTCCTAAAGTGACCCTTAACCCTGTTATAAAAGGGCACTTCCCCTTCTCACAATGTCACACCTCCAAAGCGATTTGGCTCAGACAACCCCAGACAAAATATCCTCCAAAAGTCCCACACAGAATCCTATAGGCCTTAGTTTGATCAGAAAGCCATATTATGGAGCCCTTTTGATCAAATAAAAACAAAGAACCCGAATAAGATGTAATGATTTCACCACCCTCTTTCAAGTTTTATTATTATTCCACTTCATCTTTATTTGTTATTTCCATTATAAAATATTAAATCATGTATCTTATATATACTTTGATTTTATTATAAATATTTCACAACTATATTTATTATTCTATCCTTCTTATGAATGATAATGTCACCATGCGTGCGTACGTACGACTACCCGTCTCCACACAGTGGTGTAATTTTTTATTCAACACTGTGTTATTTGGATGGATATAATGATGTGTAATGTGTATATAAATAATGAAAATAACATGATATTGTCTCTATAAAACTAATATACCATCCAATTCCACACCTTTATGGAAATGATATTGTCACTTGTGCGTACGTACAAATTACCTTCTCCACAACACGATGAGATTCATTTCCACATTCACCATTCATCGACGATTATAAAAATATAAATTAATAATATGTTTGTAAAATATGAAATAATAATGATACTGGATTTTTATATATTTATATATATATTTGTTCTTACATACTTATATTTTAATCACATAGTTCCATTCAATATGTTATGAAAACGGAAACAGAGTTTATGTGTACGTATTGACTACCAACTCCATAAAATGTGTTTCCCATTTCATATATATATCTATTATACATATTTATATTCAAATTATATATGATATATAAATCATATTTTCTATTATGGTAGTATTTCAATCATGATCTAAGTTATATAATCAAGAGTAACAAGTTAATACACATACAATAAAGAAAGCGATTATTACCTGAAATGTTAATTTAACAAGGAAATTAATTTTAAATGTGTAGTATAAAGTCATAAATGAATAATGTATGGTATCATAAATATTAATATGGTTCAGGTATAATATAATAACAAACTACGGTCTTCATACAACATGTTAAACGTACCCTTGACTAAATTAAAGTTCTTGGTAAGGGGTTTTCATCTTACTCTTTATTCCCGTGAGATTCATGTCATATTGCCACTGTTACCTTTTGTGTGGTTTATATACTACCCATAATTGTATTCTTTGTGTAATATACTTTAATATATGTGTATATACATATTCATGGTATGATACTTATTTCATCTGGTGTATGTTTCATATGATACCAAATTGGGAAGGGTTAATTTCACAATCTCTTCATTATCCGACGTTGTTTTATGTAAGTATCTACTAGGAAATATTCATTTTCCATGTCCATGTTTCTTGAAAGAGTTTTGAAAGGAATTTTTTTAAGGAACTTTTTACTAAAACATAATTTTAAATGTTTTAAATATTTATTCTTCTAAATCATTATCATTAATGTCCATGTTTTCAAAATGGTTTTTAAGGATTTATTTCTATGGACATGAATGTTTTAAAAATGTTAATTCCATTCAAAAGTTTCAAAGTGGTATGGGAAACTTTGATTCAAAAATTTATTTAAATGTATTTCTTAATAAATGGTGTAACTTTTAAATGTTTTCATGAAATAGTGATATCACTCTCAAAGAGTTTTAAAAATCATTATCATCTATATAAATATACATTGATGGATTTTAAACTTGTTCGAAGTTGATTTATTATGATACAAGTCCTCCATATTGTATTGACGGTTTTGTGATATTTTTTACTATGGATGTGTTATTTTTATACCATTCATGGTTTATGGTTAATTTATTAACATTTCGTTTTCTAGATTTAATACAAATTTTTCTGTGATGTTTCATCCTTTTCTTATGAGGAATGTATTAGACATAGTATGTGACGAGTGGAGCCCTCTATAGCTCCATGATCCTTCGGTTGGTCTCATGAGACAACTGGATGTGGAATTGGCCAATGCCCTTTCCCAATTTCGAATATGGTTTTGGTCTAGTCCTTAATCATTTTAGGCTTCTTGGCTGAGGCCTTGACAAAATGATTCAGAATGTCCGGCATTATACATTCCCTCGTTATGAAAATAATATTGATTGTTCATGTGGTCATTCGATTAGTAAAATACCGATGATTATGTTTTATAATTGAATTATTTACTCAGTTCATATCCCTTACATAAAAGTATTCATGTTTATTATTGGTAAAGGCATGTGGTATAAACTATTCACCATGCTAATATTTATGTTATCTGCTGCTGTATTTCTTACCCTTATTGAGCATTTGGGTTCAGCCCTTTCGATGTTTAATTTTACCCAGGATTTCATGAAGTGTATTATGATTAATATACTTGGTTATGTTAAGGGAATAATGGCCTTTATAAAAGATTAATTATGTTCTGTTGTATTTTTTAAATTCTAAAGTAACATTCATGTATGTAATCTATTTTCCAAGACTGCTAAACTGATCGGTCCTTCAGGACTTGATTCTTTGTAAACATGACAATGTATTAAAATAATGCACCGAATCAGGGTAACTGGGGTCAGGGCATTACAATCACTATTCGGGACACTCATATGGTGAGGGATATTCCCAAAATTAATATCCATGATGTGGAAACGAGACAAAACATTCCAAATTTAGTCATATCAAATATTGACCAGAGGCTCAAATTTCATTCTAGGAATCCTTACTGAGACCCATTAGAACTCAGATGACTATAAGTACTTCATAACATCCTTATAAGTACCTGAAATCCAAAATTAGGATACAAATTTTAGAAGGCACACTAGTGCAGAAAATGTTTTTTACGTCGGTTATTTTTATTTGTTTACGTCAGTTTCTAGCGGACGTTAATACGTGAGACGTTTTAAATAAGGTTTTTAACGTCGGTTATTTAAAAACCGACGTTAAAAACATAAAATCGCGATGTTTATCACATCAGTTATTTTAGAACCGACGTGATAAAGAAAATGGGAAGGGTTTATCAGGTCGGTTATTTAACAACTGACGTGATAAAAGGCCTGGAAAATGGTTTATCACGTCGGTTATTAAACAGCCGACGTGATAAACAGGGGAGAGGGAGTTTATCATGTTGGTTCATATAGAACCAACGTGATAAACTGGGGTGAGGGGGTTTTATCACATCGGTTCTATAAGAACCGACATGATAATCCAGGGTGAGCGTGGTTTATCATGTCAGTTATTATATAAATGTCGTGATAAACCGGAGGGAGGTGGTTTGTCACGTCGGTTATTCAATAACCGACATGATAAACCATTGTCCATGCCATTTATCACATCATTTATTCAATAAACGACGCGATAAACCATTCTCCAGGCCCTTTATCACGTCGGTTATTAAATAACTGACCTGATAAACCATTCTCCAGGCCTTTTATCACGTCTATTATTAAATAACTGACGTGATAAACCATTCTACAGGCCTTTTATCACGTCAGTTATTAAATAACCGACATGATAAACTATTTTCTATTCATTTTATCATGTCGGTTATTAAATGACCAACGTGATAAACTATTTTCCAATCATTTTATCACGTCAGTTTTTAAATAACCTACGTGATAAACCCAATTATTTTTTTAAACAGAATGAAATCATCTTTTCTCCACCAGAATCAACCAGGAAACAAATCAAGAAATCATACCACAAAAATAGAAGTATATCAAAATTAAGCATGAACGTAGATAACATATAAAACATACCCCCTAGACAGCATCCACCCTCATTTATACCCCATGAACAGCCCTCCCCCACCCCGTTGGAGCCCTCACCCTCATGTATACCCCCTGGACAGCCCTTCCCCACCCCATTGGAGATCCCACCCTCATGTATACCCCTTGGACAACCCTCCCCCACACCATTGGAGCCCCCACCACACTCCTGGACTGCCCCCTGACCCCCGGACACCCCCAAACACCCCTTTACAACCCCCACCCGCCTGAACAGCACCCCTCACCCCACTTGACAGCCCCCACCACAACCATGAATAGCCCCAAACACCGTTGGACAACCCCCCACCCCTGGACAGCACTCCCAGACCCCTGGACCGGCTTCCGACACCCCTGGACATCCCTACCACCCCCCAGGACTATCCCCCCACCCCACCAGACAGCCCTCCCAGACCGCTGGACACCCCCAACCCCACTGAACACACCCCCACACCCTTGGAACCACTCCCCCATAGACCCAAATCCATACCAGAAAAACCATCAAATGTAGACCAAAACAAGAAGTAGAGCAAAATTAAACATTCACTTATATAACATTCAAATCATACACTGTCAACTTCAAAAAAAAAACTATATCAAACCTAAACAACTACCAAATACCCAATTAAAACGACAATATTCATAATTACATTTTACATTAAAAACAACTAAAATTCAATCAAACCTGTAAAATAAGTTGACCACTCCACTTGTACGTGTTTGATGTCTTCAACAGTATAGGGTTGAGGGTCCTCAAAAAGCTACAAATGAAAAAGAAGATAGTTAACGTGTATAATGAATAAATCAAATTAAAATATTATGGCAATGTTTAAGAGGAAATCGTACCATGTCAAAATTCACAAATGTCCCAGTTGTTATTATTTCATAAATAAATCTTAACATATAATATCCGCATTCGATGAGGCCTTGTTGTTGATGACAATTCTATTTTTAATCAGTGTAAATTCAATATATTATTTTTATGTAATAAATCAAAAAGTACAAATTATAAATGGAAATTTACCTTCGCATTAACATATTTGATCTTTGCATTTATTTTCTTTGTTTTTTTTCAAAAGTAGAACCATGCACTATTAGAAAATAATACAAATGGGGTAAATATAAAATTAATTATAATATATAAAACTATTGAGAAATTGAAACTTACATTTCCAATATATTCTTAAAACATTCCTGGACATCACCATGAACAGAGAATATCCAATAAAGAGCTTTCTCCCTTGGGAAAAAATTCCATAACATCCAATGATCACTGATAAAATGAAATTTAATGTTAGTGCTTTTTTATGTTAAAAGATAATTAACTCTTTGAGAGAAATGTGTTTTATACCTCTCACAAAAAACATCATCCCACATTGTCTGATTATATTCTTTTCAAATTTTTCGACAATATAAACCATTCTTTGTTCCTCAGTGAATGCACATGCTTCAGGGGAAATCAATTGCGGGTCCATGAATCCATATACTTCTATCAGTTCATTCCTCTCACAAATTTTATAAATATACCTAATAAAAAACATACATAAGTATACATTTTTAATAAATATAATGCAGGGAAAAGGTTTTAAGACTTACATGGAAAAAATTTGCACCACGTTGATGCCCAACTTATCTCCAGTAACAACCTCCATGATATCAGATTTTTTAATCCCCACACTTATTTGATGTCCACAACCAAGAGATTCCATTAGAAACTGATAAAAACCCAACAACAAATGTGAATATCATGACAATCTGTCAAGACCACTGGAATCTGTATCTGATGTCATAGAATGTTGTCTTTGTTGTTGTCTATACAGTATTTCTTTACCTATGATGTATTCCTGTGAAAAAAATTGACAAATATAGTAGTTTTCAAATGATAAAACAACATTAATAAAAAAAATAAAATAAAAGATATTGCATTCATACCTCTATGGTAATGAGTCGAAGAAGTCTGGATGGCCAAACTAAAAAATGGCTGATACTCTGTCCAACTGTTGCCACCTCATCTATAGGTATTGGTACCCTAGCTGATCTATCTATAATGTCCTGTACAGTGACCCTCTGATTCTCTACCTCTAATTGTTGATGATGAACTATATCTCCTATACAATATACCAACTTGTAAGCTACTATATGATGTTGAGAATCATCAACATACAACTTGAAATATGTTGGAAGCT
Organism: Viscum album; assembly: GCA_963277665.1. Lineage (NCBI taxonomy): Eukaryota > Viridiplantae > Streptophyta > Magnoliopsida > Santalales > Viscaceae > Viscum > Viscum album. The sequence goes on along the minus strand of OY728143.1, from coordinate 938,189,818 downwards.
GCGACGGAGGCGTAGGATAAAAAATGGGGTCCGCGGGCTGAGGTGGGGGAGTGGAAGCTACTGGCGGAGGTGGAGGATAAATAATGGGGTCTGTAGGGGGAGGTGGAGGAGTGGGAGTTACAATCTGAAATTGTCATTTCATTTCTTCAAACATAGACTGCACTGACTCTCTAATCTTGTCTTCCATCGTCGCATTAATATTTTGAACATCAGCCTCCAAGGATTCTATTTTTTTTATAAACCCCCTAAATGGTAGAAGTTGAAGAATGTGGAAACACTTTTCTTACCGATACACCTACCGGATATCCTCTTACACGACGAGGATGTTCAGGCCTTCCCAATGCTGCAAATAAAATATCTTCCCTCCCAGTAGCTGTAAATGTCTCCTATGAACTCTGCTCCTCATGAGAGTCCAGTATTAATTAATTTAACATTTCTGTAATAATTGAAACAAATATGAAGAAAAAAGTTAACTTAAATAAATTAAACAGATATCTTACAATCCTCACAACTACGATTATCGATTCTTCCGAAAGATATTGCCCTTTTTTCCTCTCCGAGCTCTCTTCCATTTTTCATGTCTAGATGGAGGGGATGGAGGGGCCACCTCTCCAGAGCTTGAAGATTCTGCTCTTAGTTGTTGAAATTTTTCTGCCATCATTTTTTCTTCCAATAATTTATACCCTCCCCGAGATAAACTATGAGGGTATACATTTTTAGATTGGATCACCTAATGAGCTTTCCTTGTCTTCTATAATTTAAGAATATGAAATCATTAACAAAACATTAATAAAATCATTAATATAAGAATGATTATAAAATTTTACATTGCCCTTACCAGAAATGACAATTTTTTCTACTTTCAAAACACTGTCACCATGTGTCATCATCTATAAAAGGATATATAAGAAATGGATTGTCATGACTCATATGACTATAAATGAAATCAGATGAGAGGGTTGATTTGAAATCCCTCCATCTCCTGGCATCCAACGATAAGCATTTCTTCCCGACTCCTCCAGTGTCAGGAATATCAAATGACATCTGATAAAGAAGAGGTTAAACATATTATATATACTAGAAACATTAAAATAATGGTCAAACAATGACAAATGATCTTACCAAAATCGTCTCCCACAATTGAGAGATAATCGCTTTATCCACACCTCTCCAATCATCATACAGAATGCTTACTTTGGTCTTAGCCTGAGTTGAAACAAAACTCATAAAATCTTTGGCATTCAGACCTCTAGGAATATCATCATCATCAAACTCAACTACTATCCTCTGATCCTGCATATGAGCAAGTGATAATTTTGGTAAACGTGTGCACCCACGTTTACCAACCTTTGAACTCTTTGTCGTAATAGGAGCATGTGAATGTTCATCCCAAGAGTTATGACCAGCAATATGCTCTTCTCCAGAATCATGTGGTTGATCATCTGAATGATCTGTCATTATCCTTCAAATCAAATAAACAAACGTCAGTTCACAAATATACAAATTCAAATATTTTAATAATACTATAATCAGAAAATAGAAAAGTGTACTAATTTACATAATAGTAAACATTGTTAATATGGTAAGCATGTTAAACAAAGTTAAAGATGGCAAAGATGGTCAAGATGGTCAAGATGGTAAAAATGGAAAAAATGGTAAACTTGGTAAACATTGTAAACATGGTAAAGTAATTATCAGTGAACAAATATACAAATTCAAGTATTTTAATACTACTGTAATCAGAAAATAGAAAAGTGTACTATGTTACATAATAGTAAACATTGGTAATATGGTAAGCATGTTAAACAATGGTAAAGATTTAAAAGATGGTCAAGACGGTCAAGATGGTAAAAATGGTAAAAATGGTAAACCTAGTAAACATTGTAAACATGGTAAAGTAATTGTCAGTAAAAAAAATAAGCATTTTAAAATTCATGTAATGGTTATAAACATGATAAAGTAAAATAATCAAACTTAAACCAAACAAAAACATATACTTATTTTATTTTAAAACATGTTTTAATAAATAAAAAACATACAATATCTAACATTTATGGAAACAATAAATGTAAACAAGAAATAAACATATGTTACCTGTAATTTTAGGAATGTAAAAATGGATTGTTTTCCCAAATTCCTTCGTCGTGATCATTCCTTATGGCACAAACTATGTCTTCATCATGATCGTCATTATGTTCTGTTAATATTTCCATGGAAGTAGGGATCTAACATAAATCGGCATATTCATATAGTTCATTCTCACCAACATATTGTTTTTTCCCTTGTAAAACAACAGCCCACTGCATATCTGATTGATCTACTATATAAAAAATTTGTTTTTCATGTGTTGCCATTATAAAAGAATCAGGTGTGTCTTCCAATCTATTCAGATTAACTAGTGTCATTCTAAATTCATCGTGTCTGACACTGTTGTTACCGTTAAACCATTTACAGTTAAAAATGAGTACTTTAATTTTAATGTAATCAACCTCTCATATGTCGTCAATCACTCCATAATATGCATTTGATGCAGAAATTCGGTTTTTGTCCTTAGCACTCGAAAAATGCATTGCTTCTGCAAACACCAATACACCACTATTCTGAACTGTACTTCTATTGTCCTGATCTTTTGTATGAAATATATAACCATTAATGTCATAACTGGACCATGTTATCACATTTAAACATGGACCACCCACTATCCATTTTAATGTCTCTGATACATCTGATCTACCAAGCAATGTCTTTTTGTTGTGCTCATTCAAAATCCACATGTAATGGATTAGGCTGGAATTTGGAAAGATTGTGTGTTGTTGATGGAGTTCTCATAAAACAACCCCAATGATTCCATGCTACATATGTCTCTTTTTGAGTCATATTATAGGAATCTATGTTGTTACCCACTTTGTTGGGTGGAAACATGTGAGACTTCACTAGTTGGGATGAGAAATTTCAATGAAACGTCAATAATTATTCAATTAATCAGGAAATGTAACATCCTAGGTAAATAAAAAATATGACATTTTTATATTTATTAATATTTGTGAAAAAATAATAATTTTACTTTAAAGGGAATGCTATGTTCAATGGTGTACCCAATATTCCACAATGAGTTTTTTGAAATCTTACGTTGCATACTAACAATATAATAATATTATTTTAAATGGAAGTTAACGCCTAACCATTGTAATGAAGGGAATGAATATAACTAACTACCAAATGATTATATATGCTTGTCAAATATTTTTTCATTTATCCAATAAATTTTAGTGGCTTAAAATGCAAATGAATCCAATTTTAAGCATAAATCTTCAAATATTCTTTAAAATGTCGATTAACCACCTTTTGATGGTGAAACATTTTTAAAAATACTTTTTGGAAATTTTAAATGTCATATTTGACAAAATAAAATCTTTCTTTATAATCAATAAAAAAAATTTAGTTTGTGTATTTTTTTTATTTTTCCGATAAATTTCATTTTTTTAATGAATTATTAAAATGTTTTATTTTAATGAAAACATCCTTTTAATATAATTTATTCATATGGTTATATTATATTTTTTTAATTTTTTATACAGTGTAGTTAAAATATATTTTTAACATTTAATCAAATGGTAGTCATTGAAATTAATTTCACTTTGAAATTGGACATAAACAAGTGCCAATCTTTTGATAGATATTGTTTCTTAAAAACACGTTATTTGTTTTGACAGTGGGAATTAATTATAAAATTAATTAATGAAACCTCTATGATTTTAATTTGGTAAAATGTACATCATTTTTCAATTCTAAATATCCCGTATTTTTTACGGTGAATGTTTTGTATTTTTTTTTAAAAACATCAATTTTTGATGAATAATGGAACAACTAAGTGGTAGTTAAAAAAATGATTTCTCATTTAAATGAAACATTACCAGCTCTATGAATTTAATTTCAGAAAATCCGACATACATGGGTTTCATTAGTAAGTAATATGTGGTTTAATGGGATTACAATAATTTTTGGTGGATAGTAACTTGTGAGTTTTATTAACCGCGATTAGAGAAAATTAGGGTAATTTACCGTAAAAATAATGTTATAATAATATGAAAATACCTGGAAACATGTCCTAACATTATTCTATGAGTCATTGACGACCATGAAAATCCATGGGTCAATTTTTGGGACCACATGGAGCAACTTGTGTAAGATAATTACATTAATACCTTTTATTTAAAGTAAAAATAAAAAATTCACAATCATGTATTGTTTTACTAAAATAATTTTTACATGGGGTTATACAAGTCATATTTTTAATTATAAATATTAATTAAAAAGATAAATAGATTTCCTAAATCATTATAATTTATTATAATCTTTAGACATTAATTAAATAAATTTATTTATGACACCATGATGAGGCAGTGATGACGTCATTAAAGAATGATTTAAGTTAAATAAAAAGATAAGGTATAATATAAGACATACAATTGTCAAAAACCGATTTTATGAGTTTATGTCAAACCCTTATAACCATATCCTTTAAATATTTCTTTGTGGGACCTTTAAAATCCGAAAATAATTTTATAATAAAGTAACATTTTATAACATTCCAAGAGTGCCCCTCCTCCCTCTTATCAAAGGCACCCACCTATACCCCCTTACCCACACCTCTCAAGCCTTTGGATCAATCTAAATCTACTCATTTTATCTCTAAACATCCCACTCTTAATCCTAGATGCCTTACCTTTCGCAGAAAGCTCTTCAAGAAACCCTTTTGGTTCAAACCAAAGGGAGTTTCCCTATTTAATGGTAATGTCTTCTCTTATGTTATATTGTTTTATTTTTCTTATCGAACTCCTTAAACACTTTTCATTCATTTATTTTGTAAAAACACCAGTATATTTAATATACTATGATTTTTTATGAGAGGGATTCAAGATACACTTACCCACACATTCGTCTAAGGGTTAAAGAACATACAGTTTCTGTGGGTGGTGAATTACTGCATGATGAAACGATGATTGTTCATTCTTCTTTTAACACCTCTCATGGTGGACATTAATATGTCACTATATTTATATAAGATATATTTACTGTATATTATTTCTTTATGCTTATGTATTTTTCATTTATGGCATAACATTGTGGTTTTTATAATGGGTAATCGCGATAATTTCATTTTATGATGTGTGGACTACTGCCCCCTCAAAGTGATTTGAATCATTAATGCTATATGTGGGACGTATAAAGGAGAGGGTTAATGATATTATATATGGTATTACACTATAATTATAATATACCAATGTATCATTATGTTTTCATTCCATTAATGTATGAAATAGAAATTAATGTAGCATTCATGTGTACGTACAACTTACCGTCTCCACGAACGGTGCATGTCATTTCTTATCTCCAAATGTTATGTACTGTTATAAGTATATATATAAAATGGATATATATAATATATATTAAATCTAAATGATGAATATAATTATGGAATTATGATATATAGATCTCTCATTTAGTTTTACTTCCATTGATATGACAATGAAATGAAAGTAGCTTTCATGCCTACGTACGGTCTACGATCTCCAGGAACGGTGCATTTCATTTTTTTCTCTCTAAATGTTTTGGATATTGATCCAATATGGTTATAATTATGACTTTTCTATTCCTTCCTGTTTTGAAAATCACAAACACCTTATACTTATTCAAATATATGTTTTACTTCTATAAGGAAAAAATTCTCTCCTTAAGGAATTTTACCCTGACCAAGATTTATATATACATATTAATATTTTTCTTAAGTGTAAAAATCAGATTCATACCAAAAACCTCAGAATCATATAATGCTAAGATATGGAGAATTCTATTTTAGAATCCAAATTCTGGATATGAACTGGAATGAAGTTCCACTCTGAATTCTGGATATGAACTGTAATGAACATCCACTCTGAATTCTAGATGTGAACTTTAATGAAGTTCCACTCCGAATTCTGGATGTGAACTGTAATGAAGTTCCACTCTAAATTCTAGATATGAACTGTAATGAATTTCCACTCAGAATTCGGGATATGAACTATAAATAAAGTTCCACTCCGAATTCTGGATACGAACACTAACAAAGTTCAACTCCAAATTCTGGACTCTGAAATTTTATAAGTTCGACTCTAAAATTTTTTGAGTTCCACTTCGAACTTTTATGAGTTCGACTCTAAACTTTTATAATTTTGACTCCAAACTTATATAAGTTTGACTCCAAACTTTTATGAGTTCAACTCCGAACTTCTATGAGTTTGACTCCAAAAATTTACTAGTTTGACTCCGAACATTTACTAGTTTGACTCCAAACTTCTACATGATTGACTTCAACCATTGTGTGTTCAGATTCTGAACTCTGGTGAAACCGGACTCCGAATTTCCTTATAAATTCAGACATTTGATTTCTATAGAATTCAGGTTCCAGATAACTATAAAACAGAATCCAAATACCCTTTTATTATAGACTCTGAATTCCATTTTGGTTAGATTCTAAAAGATTTATTTTCTTACATTCCGAACATTAGTTTTGCTTATGCATACACTAGATTCAATACAAAACGATGAAGCGATTTTAGTTACACATGTTTTGTTATAAAACGATTTCTTCCATTCTTTTTCTAAATAACCGTTGCTTGAGTTACGCGTGTATAGGTCCCTATGAATATTAAGGAATATATGACTATTGTATGAGGGAGACGACCATTGGAAATTTTCCTATAAATAGGAGATCATTTGAACGACCTCAAAAAACTACTTCGACAACTTGAAAACTTGTCCTTACATGATGTTGAAGTGATTTATAGAGAGAAAGGCTCTTATTAACTCCCAGGATTCATGCAGAAAGTTTGAAATACATGTTCAAACATTTCCTTGTGCAGATTTGTTTGTGCAACTCCGAATGTTAGTTATTACATTCGAGGGCCTCCGAGGATAGGAAGACCGAGGTGCCGACTACCTTGACGTTCGAGGGATTCCATGATGAGGAAGACAAAAATTACAAATACCTTGATGTTGAGGGCTTGTGGGGATAGCATGACAGTGACTTTGATATTCGTATCGAGGGCTTACCCTAGTGTGGGTAAGACAGACTTGCTTGAAAGAATAAATCAGGGGACCTTTTTCCAAGGTTTTTGGATACCCTTCTCTTTGGTTAAATGATTTATATCTTGTTAATTTTAGTTTTACTACTTGTTTTTCAGCTGCAATTTTGTATTGTAAGGAAAGTATAACCTTCTAATATTTCCTTACACTTGTACTCTGATTAATTTAGATTCTATATGTTTTAAGGTAGAATATTGTATTGTAAACTTTGGTTAATTATCATTTTTGGATCTATATTTCCAGAACCTCTTTTTCGGAATCACTTTCTAGATTTAGGAAAGTGCATAGAACAAGATGTTTGTAACTTCATACCCTATACCAATCCTAAAATTGGTGATTTAGGTGTAGTGAATTTTCTCGAGTTTAACTTTGTTAAACTTAGATCTTTCCTTATTTAAGGAAATTTTTGAAGTGTACAATTCACCCCCTCTTGTATAATGAACATCTATATCGTTATTTCGATCCTATAATTGAATGTTATAAAACGAATATATAATGGATATATATGATATTTAAATCATTAATACTATTCAGGAGATTATGTACTTATAATTACATGGACAATTCTTTTCAAACTAGTTCATTTTTTAACTCATGTACTGAACATCGACAAAAACGTCTAATATGAACTAACATAATTAACTTATTATTATAACATTATAATATGTGATATGAATTGAATAATAAACATTAATGGAGGTTCTTAAGCAATTATTAATTGACCAAAGTTTATTATTTGGGAATATAACGAAACCAATAAGACAAGTCAGACTTGAGGTAAAGGATCATACCTCTCTCTTTCTTTTTTATGTTCTCTCTTTTATGTCATTTCGTTTAAGCTCCATTTTTTAATTATGTGAGATTTTATTTTATATTCTTTTTACTTTACATTTTATGTTCGTATGATGAGAGACCCTATTTGACTTCGTCAATCTTTTCTTTGATGTTTTATGTGGCGCAGTTAGGCTACCGAGTTTTCATAAAGAATTTTTCATCTCACATTTATTCCCATGAGATTCATGTTGAATTTTCCACTATTTCATTTTTGTGTGGTGTGTGTACTTACCATGATTGATGTCATTGTTTAATATACTTTAATTTAGGGGTATTTACATCTTCATTGTATGACCCTTCTTTCATGGGGTGTATGTTTCGAAAATTACCCAAATCGGTAAGGGAACCTTTCACCCTCTTCTTTTTAAAGGACATCTTTTTGTTAGGTCTTTTAATTTACATCTTTTTATGTTATGATATGTTCTTATATATCCTTATTGTTTTAAATGTTCTGTACAAGTGATGAGATACCATTTTTTTCCTTCATCATCTCAAATTCTGAATTTTAATGTGACGCCATTAGGCTTTTGAATTTCTGTAAGGGAACTTCTAAACCCAATTTCATTTCTTTGGGTTAAACCTCTAATTCATGATTATGTAGTTCCATGAATATTTGTGGATTACCTATTAATTTTTTACCCTTAATATCCACTTGTATTCAGTGTATTTATATTTTTCACACATAATTATGTAATTGAATTATCCTTAATCTAATGAAACCATCTTTGTATGGGACTTCGTCTCAATCTCCTTTCAAGGAGGCATATTATTTTTATACAAAATTTTTTTTATATGGTGTATAAAAACCTTCTACTTTTACTTTTATTCAAGAACAATATGTTTATAAAATGTTTGTTACTAAATGACAAAAGGGAATATTTTTGTCTTACCTATGTGGAGACAACGACTTCCCCACTTCCATGACCATTATTTGAGTTTTGGCTTTCTCGAAAAGCCATAACTTCTATTAAATAAAAAATAAATACCAAGTTTTAATGGTTTTGATAATGTTTTGATTATATCAATTTGTTGTATTGATATCTTGTTATTGAATTATAGAAATGTTATGTTTCCTTTATGCATGTTTTATGTGATACAATTATGTTATGGTTTTTGGGCACTGTTTATGAAGATGGGTGGTTTCGTGATAAACTAAGGGCATGTGATCCCGTGATAGATTTCCAATGAGTTGGGTAACGCGAAGGAGTTAAATGCGAAGTTTTCTATGATGAGATTTAGGGAATATACTGTGATGGGTATTCCAAATTTAACCATGAAGGTTACTCCATACATAAGAATGTTATGAATGCCTCAGGTTACCTTTATGTCTTATGATTTCTATGAGTTATTCATAAATATTATGATTTCATGAGGTATGTTAAATTGCTATTGTTTTTTGTGCAAAGTATGATTTCATTGATTCTTAGGTATACATGGACTAATGTTTTCTTTCCGTATTTTTATATCCCTTACTGAGATTTGTATTCTCATCGCTTGTTTTTGAAATGTTTTCCACATGACTTAAAGTTTAATTGGGTCAAGGATTGGATCAAGGAAATACATGATATCTAAAACATGGAACTATAAATGTTTTTTAAGAGTTTTTATATATGAAAAAATGGAAACTGAGTAAGACTGTCTACTTTGTAATAATATGAGATGTGCTAGTTGTGTTCTAATTCTCTAAAACTCTAAACCTGAAAAGATCCTTAATGTGAATTATTTTTTTGATTCATTTTTATGTAATTTTTTAAGGCCAGGTCCTTATAGATGGTATCATAGATCAGTTTAGATAACTTTAAAAGTTCGAGTGTTATTTAAGCATAAGTGACAAGTTGTATATAACCACAATGGATAGTATATTGGATGGTGTAATTGTTTTTTTAGAAAGTTGGAAGGAGATTGAGATAACTTGGATAAGTATATCTTGGTTTTTATCTTCCTCAATATTATATGATGGTTTTACTGATATACTCACACTGACCTTTTTGGTTTTAGTATGTGCCTTGATATAGTGGGCACCAAAGTAACAATGGATGTGAAGGAAACTGTGATAGTTTTCTGAACGATCAATTGAATGACCTGGGAGATGAAATGAGAACTCTTGTGTTTATTCTCAACCAACTATCTAGAGTCATGAATGACCACCGAAACCTTAGTGATATTTATAAGTCATCATATATAAGAGAAACAAATCCCTACGGATGTTTAGGTAATGATCATAAAGGTAAGTACATTCAAAAACCTATTTGTCAACGACATGGAAAGAAACACACAGGAAAATGATTCAATGGGACAAAAGATGATATAGATGTGGAAATGAAGGACCTAAATCAAGAAGCTGTGATGTAGAAAAGGAAGCATCTAGTTGACTCTAGGAAAGGGAAAGAAGTTATTTCTGATGGATCAATTCAATGTATTAAATTTGGTGTGCATGGTCCTTAGGTAAAACCCATTTCCCACAAATATTTTTTAGGAATGGGATCACCAGGATTGTACAAATATTCATTTACCAATACCTAATTCCATTTTGATTAAGGATAAAGAAACTGATAATAACCAATGAAAGGCATGGATAATTTCATAACATATGTTTTCTTATTATTGAATATTGGGATATGATTCATGATTTTGTTTGTAGGAAAAAAATTATTTCAGAATAAGATAGAAAGGAATGGTTAATGGATCAGGAAGAATTTTGAATGAGTAAGAAGTCAATGTATTCAAGATTAAAGAGTTATGGTAAATTTTAGGATGGTGAAATGCTTAAAGGTAATAAGGAACTTTTGATGATTAGAAAACATTTTGATGTATGTGTAACCCCGATGCTTGATATATGAAAATTTTATTCAAGGAATATTTATCTGTTCTTTTATAGATACAGTTATGAAGAACCATTTGGTTTTATATGATCCTTGAATTTGAGGAAATTACCGGTTAATACTTTTTGGGATGAAAAACAAAATTTATTAGATAACCTTTGTGGGTAAATTATTTTATAGTTATTTTTTATGATTTTATCTCTTTTTTGGGAATGTTATAAGAATTATGTAGTTTTGGAAAAATGAAAACACGTAGACCATGTGACAACCCATCGTGTTGGACGACGCTGCGTGAATCGAACCCATAACCAAAGTGTGACTGGGATTTATCACCTACCACTAGACTAAGTGAATTACCTAGTTAGTATAACTTATTGTTTTTAAATAGATGATCTTAAGAATTAAAAATTATCTGATTTTAGGTTCTCTATGAAATTATTAACCTAATAGAGAGGATATGTGATTAGGTTAACTACTTTTCAATATGATACATTAAGAGTGACTGACGTTATTTGGAGATAAATGTTAAGATTTATCTTGGAAGACTATGTGATTAAATCCTTTGGAGATTTGGGTTTAATTATTATTTTTGAATATTTCGAAGAATTTTATGGAAATTTTTTTATTGAATGGTCTTTGTTCAACTTGGGATAATGTTTGACAAATTTTATAGATTAAGAGTAGTATTTCTTTTTATAATGGATTATCCTTTTTGGGGATTATCTGATCTCATTCTAACAATTTTGGTTTTGGTTCTTGTTTAAAGACATGGGAAATATATATTTCTCTTTTGTGGATTAGGTTATTCTCTATAAGTTGATTATAACACTCCTTATGTGAACAAGTCATCCTAAATACTTGTCTTTTTTTAGAGAAAAAAGAGTTTTTGTAAGATATCTAGTAAGAGATGAAAGTATACATGACAAGTAAGTATGTTTCCTTATGATTTTTTAAGCTCATAAATATATTACTCAATGAAAAGTAACTTAAAACTAAAATTTTGTCAGTTAACATTTCCTACTGGGGAATCAAATACCATTTAACCCATCACAAGTTTGTGATTTTCTGGTGGTTAACTTTCTCATAAACATGTTTTCTATCACTCTCCATAAGATCATGACCATTTGTTTTCCATTAAATATCAATATTTTCCTACATGGAATCCTAGTATGGGTTACCTCTCGCAACCTTTGTATTTTCTTTCTCTCTTTTAAAGTGATAGATTAATTTACTCATTTTCTAATGTGGGGCTTTCAATGAAATTTCCAAGCCCAATTTTAAAATTACGAGGACAAAATTTCTAAAAGGGGGGAAGGATATAACATCCCAGGTAAATAAGGAATAAGAACATTTCATATTTATTAATATTATTGAATAAAATATTAATATTACTTTAAAGGGAATTCTATTTTCAATTGCGTACTCGATACGCAACAATGAGTTTCTTTGAAATCTTACGTTCCACACTAATAATATTATAATTTTATTTTAAATGGTTGTTACTGCCTAACCATTGTAATGGTGGGAATGAACAGAAATAACTACAAAATGTTTATATATGCTTTTTAAATATTTTTTCATTTATCCAATAAATGTTAGAGGGTTAAAATGAAAATGATTCAAATTTTAAGCATAAATCTTCTAATATTCTTTAAATGGTCGATTAACCGCCTTTTGATAGAGAAACCTTTTTAAATATACTTTTTGTCAATTTTATATGTTATATTTGACAAAATAAAATCCTACATAAAATGGTGTTCTTAAGAATCATACAATCAAAATAAATTTCATGTGAAAAATGGATTTCATAATTCACATTAAACCATAAATATAATCAAGCAATTAGAATAATAGGGTATGTATACTTAAAAAATATCCATACTAATGAATTAAATATTATATTTAAATAATTTTAGACAAAACACTAAAAATTAATTCTTCAGGAAAATATTCATTTTTCATAAAATTAATATTTTTCAATAATCCATGATAATTTAAAAGGATATAAATTAACTAAATAAAAAAATGAAATATTTTAATGGAATAATCCTTTAAATAATGTTTTATGAAAATTTAAAAAAAAAATTAATGACATAAAAGTTAAAATAAAACATTGATCTCATACTTTAACAGGATAAGTAAAAATGTACCTCATATTGAAAATAAAAAGGGATTTTTTTCATACCCTTCCAAGAAAAATTAATCAATGGGTAAAAATTAAATTTAAAAATAGTAGATAATTATAAATGAAATCTTATAATATATATTATGGAAACATATACATTAATGATAAATATACCCATGTAAATACATATGTATAAACAATATCGGATAAAAATGTGTTTTTGAAATTATCACATAACATAGGTATATGTTTCTACATATGGTCTCAAAATCCTATATAAGGGTTTATATTAGGTATATAATATAATATAGAATTATATTAATTTTTATGATACAAAATTTTATCATTTTATAAATTTTTTTATAACCTTATTTCTCATCCTTCAGGTACTAACTTCTTTATTTTGTTGCATGTTTTTTCAGATAATTTTTCGTTCGACATCAATGGTTATGTTTATATCATTCCCAGAATTATATTACAATAATTTATATCATATTAATTCATATAAAAAAATTATATAATAATTCTTTAATTAATACCATGTTGAATGAATCAAATTGCATCGTAGAGACTGTAGGCCGTATGTGCACACGAGTAACGATATCATTCTCTTATTTGAGAAATATTATAGTAGTGTATGTTATATATATTGTTAAATAATAAAAAAAATTCATTATAAAAATATATAATCATTATTTTATTCATTATACCCATTATATTAGGTGGTGGTGAAAATATATTACACCACTCTATGGAGATGGTAATTTCTACATACGCACACAAAGTGGTTAATTTTTTTCTTGGATGGATAGAATAAAAAATATTGAAAAAAATGACCATAATAACATATCATAAAATATAAGATATTGGACTATTTAATTTATAGTGGAAACTACTCTGTAATAGGATTATTAAGGATAAATAAGTTTTAATGAATCAGTAGATTAAATTACCATTTCTTCGACATGGTCCCTCTAGATCTCCTTGTAAATGCACAAGAGTTTTTTATTTGATAAGAAAAGATCATATAGAATTTAATAAAGTATTTTTAGAATAGAAATGAATGGGTAATTTCTGTGAATGAATGATTAACGAAAATTTATGAAGTGAAGGATGATGTTCCCTTAAAAAATTGAAGTTAGAGGCACTTTTAGAATACTGAAAACCTAATAATTTTTTATAAAATAAAAAAACTCATCAAGAAACATCTAAAATGAAATTAATTAGAATATAAGATTAGATAATGTTGTAATATCATCATGAAATTACTTTATAAAAATTGGTTCTAAATATTATATCATAATCCTTTTAAGTAACACTAAGTTATTCTATTTAATGTTTCACTCAGGTTTCCAATATTTCAATATTAACAGTGTGAAATATTTACATAGTAGATTTAAAATAGACCAAATTTTAAAAATTAAATATATTTTACACAATATAATCATTTCCATTTATTATGTTTTTTATATTTTTGAATAAATTAATAGTACATTAATTTTTAAAATATTCAATAGTGTCAATTTTTACACTGGTGATTTTATTGATTTTTCGAAATATATAGATAAAATTTTATCCTAGAAAAAAATAATTTGCTATATTCTCATGCGTCATGGTAATGTATAAAATAATTTAGATATATAATTTTTCTCAGATTATAATTATTTTAATATTTTTAATAACATAATTTTGATATATCTATTAATAAAAAATAATTACTTCATTGGTTTTCTGTAATTATTTTATATACTTGTTTTAAAAAAAATTAAAAATTATAATAAAAGGTTAAATTATATAAATTATATTATATATGAATATTTATAGTCGAATATATATCATATAAATTCTGTCACTGAATATGTTATATATATTAAAAAATAAATGTTACATCATTAACATTATATTAAATTAAAAATTATAAGAGTCATAATATTTTACATATTGCTCTAAATGGTAATTAACATTACCATTTGATGATTATAGTTAATATATACTCGACCTATATAAATTGGTGAAAAATTTCTCTTTAAGTGGTTATGTTCATTAAATATTAATAATTTATTTTTCATCAATTAAATAATTTTTTCTTTATTAATGTATAATTATTTTAGTTAATTATTTATTACACAATAAAATAAAAATAAATTACCATTATTAAAAATCATTTCTGATTCCAATTGAGTACTTATAGTCAAAACCTCTTTTTGTATAACCACATATAAAAAATGTTACTGTAATTTAAATTTTAAAAAGATATATATATGAATATTTAAAATATAAAATAAATTAAATGTCCTAATATTATCCAAGTAGATTAAAAAGGATAGAATTTAGACCTAAGGATAATTCATGTCAAAAAAAATAATTTAATTATACTAGAACATGTGTGAGGATAATTTTAAAATAATATTTTTGTCTTTAATTACATGATTTACCCTTGCACCACATTAATAAAAAATTACCAATGTTATTATATATGATATTAAAAAATAAAATAAAGAAATTTAAATAGTTTGGACCTACTGATTCTAAATATCAGATAAATTTTTATAAATTCAAAACACCTTAGTTGATATAATTAATTTAAAAATAATACAAAAGTCCTAATGAGAAAACACGTTCTAAATGATAATGTATTACAAATTATTTGAATGTATTTATTTTACAATTTAAGGCAAAATTAATTCCAATAACCTAATTTATATTAAATGTTAAAAATATATGCGATTTATATTTTAAAACAATTAAATAGTATAAATTAATCATATAAACTATTTTAATGGAAAAAAATTATTTTCAATTGAAATTTATTATATTTTTATTATTCCTCAAAACCGAAAACTAATTAGAAAATAATTAAAAATATTGCAAAATTAAATTTCTATATCCCACTACTATAAAATAATTTTATTTTATTAAATATATTATATTAAATTTTCAAAAAAAAAATAAATTGGTGCAACCTATAAATTCGGAAAAACACCATATTATGAAAATTATTTTTTTTATCTAAAATATTAAATTTGATCATAAATTTTTATTAGAAAACATATCAGATAAATTTTAAACATAGTATTCAACATATAAAATATCTATTTAATTACTAAATTCCAAAAAAAATCATATTTATTAAACTATAAAATAATTTTTTTCAATTAAAAGGTTTTTCAGAAAAATGATTTCTATTATTTAAAGAAGAAATTAGTTTTATTTATGATTAATTTATCAGCAAATATATATATATATATACATATATATTTATATCCATGACTAAATTGTATTTTCATAATTCAGTTAATATTGTTCATATCCACCATAATTGTTGATAGGTTGTAATGTAATATAATAATATATATGTTTTCACTTAATGTCGGACTTGCATAAAATGATTCTATAAAAAGAATATGGAATTTTTTGTAACCCAAGAAAATAATATTATTTGATAAACATTATTTTTTTGTTGTTGAATATAGTGTATGGTTTTATTAGGGTAGTGTACAGAATAAGAAATCAAAGAATTAAAAAAATAAAAATAAATACAAATATGGGTGGGTTACATTCAACACCCTTGAAGTGACTTTCTCCCTAGAAATTCATCTTCATAATAAATAGATAATTTTTTTGAAGGATCATTCATCAAAACCCCCATCCGAAAAAAATAATAAAAAAACATCCAATTAAATGTAATGTGAAAAACATATTGGTTACACAATATCCCTCATAAATGGGTTCACCCAAAGAATAATTTTAGTGTAATGTGAATACATGAACATGGGTAATTAATCTAAATTTCATATTCTGGTTGAGGGTGATATAGAAAATTATTAAGATATGATTTAAAATCAAAATCCATAAATATGTGTTGATTTAAGGTGCCATTTGATTCATCATAATTAAAGGTTACATGACAATATTTTTGTTCTCAGATCATTACTCTAGAGATAATGAATTTGAATAAATAGTTACCTTATTAGGTATAATATCATCCTTTCCTAATTCCTTGATCAATTTACAGTTAATAACTTATTATATAAAATGATGATAAATTTTTCATTCCTGAAGCGTCAGCTGATAATAAGATATGTAATTAGGATAATAGGTCACTTAATATATCATAATAAAAATAAAAAAAGTTATCAATTAATTATAAGTCCACCAATGATGAGATAATAACTTATTATAAAAATATATCCAATGCTTATCATAATATTTACAAAAATTGATAATGAAAAAAGGATTTTGAATGTGGAAAAAAAGTTAGAGAGAGTTTCACTAACCCAACATTCCATTTTTATTTGGGGCCAAAGCCTATTTATTATTAAAGGAAAGCAAAGACCTCTTTTAACTGGGTAGAGGGAGACCAATTACATAGCCCGAAGGCCCAGTGGGAATTTAGCCCATTACATGGCCCGTAAACCCATTTTTTGGCCCAAATCCGTCTATAAAAATATAATTATCTCATCATCCTTCTCATAATAATTTTTATCCTTCCATTTATCATGTCTTTTCAAAACATATAAACTTATTATCTCAATATATTTTCATGGTTACATGTACCGTTCTGTATATGCTCTTAAATCGCTAGGGAAAAGGTGAAGTAGGGCAGGAAATAGGTGGTTCATTTTTCTATAATATCATAAAAATACATCAAAAAATTATTATTATATTACATCACTTATACATTAAATAATTATAAAATATTTTAAGAAAATTAATGATGCTTCATCCTTCTATTACTGAACACTTATTTTATTTGAATTTTCATTCTTAGTCTATTAATCAATAGAAATATAAATACTACTAATATGACCATGTTAGTTCTCTTCATCATCTTTCCTCATCAGTCATTGATTTTTATAATTCCTATTTATTCAACATATAAAAAAATTTACTATCATTGATGCCATATAATTATCCTAATAATTTCATAATATCTTAGTTGATCCTTTTTCTTTTCAATTACATTATTTGTTTCATTCTTTTTTATATCCAAATCATCTTCTAGTTCGTTCGATACATTATATTTGATGCATCATCCCACATGAGTTACATGAAGAAAATATAAATTTATTTCTCCTTTGGTCACCATTAAAATCTCTATTTCTCATATTATTTGGGTTACAAAATGATCCATTGATTTGATTATTGATATTATTATATTATTGATGAATAGGGATATTAATTATGTTTTTCCTTTTACTACCTTTTTATTTGTTTTCTCATGAGGAGTTTCATTCCTTTCTCCATGATATCTTCCATTATCAGGAATCCTCTTATTTTTAGCCATTTTCTAAAGTCGGAAAAAAAATTTAATGATGATAATCGTACTGAAAAATATTCACTATATAGAAAATATACATTCAATATATAAAATATTAGGTTTAATCTTGTGTTTTCTATGATATTTACCGAAATTCATTGATTGTAACCTAAGCATAGACTAAACTATAGGTACGTCCCTAGACATATCATTATAAATATTTCTAGGGTTCTCACTAATGTTATCTCATACTTGATTTTAATGGATAAAAATACTTTTCAATAGAACCAAATCTAATGACCCAATGCTGATATACATGGACATCAGATTACATTTGAGGAATATATAATACATTACACACACAGACACCCAAATACATTATTAGTTGTGTTCTTTTTGAAACATGCAAAACATCCTCTAATATGGTGAAAGATCATAAAAATATCGCATTAATATCTTACACAATAGTCTTCCTAGTATCAAAAATTATTGAGATCCTAGGTAGATGAAAACCTATAGAAATTGTGAGATAAGATTTTTAGTAAGGGTAATCAAATAAAATATACAACAGAATATGAACACATCAATGTAAAACCATGAAAATATCATTTGATAACCATTACATGCATAAAATATTTAAATATAATCATTTATCATATAAATCATTACAATTCATAAGTCATAAATCATAATGTAACATAATTTTTTAGAAAATAGCATTGGAATAAAAAATTGAAATATGAAAAAAAGATAAGAATATAAAACAACTTCCAAAATAACGAAGTTTTGTTTTTAAGATCAAAATGTTGAAGAACTCCTTTATTTAATCAATTTCACTCCTAATTTTACCCCTATACTACTAAATTGGGATTACATACGATTCAAGGTCTATATTACCGAACAAAGATCAATGCCCATTACAACCCTGAATAACAAAACCAAGATCATTTCCCATTCAATTCATGTCTATCGCATGAGATATTAATAATTGCACAATGCATTGGTGGATGATATAGTTCCCAACAATATCAAAATTAAAATATTCTATCATGTTCAAAAAAATCATAAATAATTTATCATAGCATATCCCATTGAACAGATATGGTTTCTTAAGCATCATTCCATCAAAAAATAATCCATGTAAAACAAACTGAATTCATAAGTAGAATTACAAAATAACCATAATCTAACCATATGAAACATACAGATATTATACTTGAAACAAAATCTTGTTAATATATAAAATCATACATAGAAGGTAATTTATATTGAACACTCCAAATTAATTCATGCAAAAAATATCATCTCTTCTAAAAATGTTTTCTTTTCTAAAAATTAAATTAAATTTCTAAATTATGTAATTTATTTTATATTACCCTTGAAATTTTATTATGTAATAATTATGGAAATATGGATTTTTGAATACATAAAAATCAGCTCATGTGGCATAAGTTAATGAAGAAAACATTCTTCTCATATTTTTGTTGAATAAGTCAAAATGTACCCTATAAAAAATAAGGCAAAAGATTCCTAACATATAATTTAAGAAAAAATTCACTAATGGATTAAAAAGAAATCAAAGAAATTATTATAATATAAAGGATATTTTGAAATACATATTTAGTAAACATGGATATGGATGAAAAATATACCCCAACAAATAATTACATATAAACAATATCGGATAAAAAAGAAATTTTGAAATTATCCCTTACCTTAGGTGTATGATCTATAATACTTGTCTTAACACACAATATAATGGTTTAGATAGTTTCATTATATTATAAAATAATCATATTAATTTCTATGTTTTCATAATTTATTATATTATTACTCTTTGGCTAATCTCATTATTACCTATCCATCAGGTATTAAATATATTATTTTTATATGAATATTTTGTAAAATAAGTTTATATTTCTCTTCTTATGTAATAGTTATATCATTTAAAACATTATATAAATATATAAAATAATATATTTCTTAATTAAAATAATTATATTAATCATGCTTTAATGATGATCATGTATGATCAATCACATTGCATCTTCGATATGATAGACATTACGTATGAACGAGTGACTATATCATTCCCTTAATTACAGAATCGTAAAGAACATGAAGTAATATATATTGTTAAAAAATAAATATCTTGTTATATTAATCATAAAATTTAAATATTTCCAAAATTATACACATCTATTTATATTGGTGGTGATAATAATATTACAGCATGGTTTGGAGGCAGTAAGCCATACGTACACACACATTGGGATTTCATTAATATAGGATGGGTAAAAGGTGTAATATAGTTGTTCCATAATAATAATAACATCCAAGAGTATAAGGTATACTTGATTAATTATATTTTAATAGAAAAAACTCAAGAAGAGGATGCAGATGAAAGAAATAAGGTTGAAATAATCAGTAGAGTCGATTTCATATCAATCTACCTAAACCACTTAAATCTCATCTTAAAAGAACTAGAGCTGGTATTTTCAGAAGAGAATTACCTATAGAATTTATCGAATGATTATATAATGTTAAATTTTTAGGATATTTCCATTCATTAATGATCAAATTGAATTGAATAAGTTCATGAGTATGTTCCTAATATAAATTGAGGGGAGGTGTACATTTAAAATCTACAACAATATGAATTTATAATAAACTTACACCCATTAAAAACAATTAAAATGACCTATTTTAAATGATGATATGAGATAGAACTGTAATAAAATAAAGTAATATATATTAGATATGTTTTTTCTGTCAATTTTGTTCATATCTATTTAATTAATAATTTTTTATTCTTTATAATTTATAACTAAGGTAACAAATATTGCAATATTAATGGGTTCAATATTTTATTTTATTTTTCAATAATAACATTAATGAATACATAAGAATATTATATTTCATATAATAATAGGTATTTATTATTTTTTTACAAAAATTTACTTTTAAATAATTTAATAATACATTATTTTTGTAAACAATAAATAGTGATCATTTTGAAACAATTAAATGTATTGATTATTAATAATACCAAGATAAAATTTGAAAAATCAAAAAAAAATATCCTCATTGGATAAGGTAATCTATATATTTCAATGTATATATTAATTATCACATCTAATAAATTTTTTAATATTTTAAGCACATTAATTTCATATTTCTCTTAATAAGTTAATTAATACATATATTTTCTGTCATTTTTTAATAAACATATTTATTTAATTAAATTTCATAATAAATGAATATGATTATGATGGATCCACTATTGTTAATAATAATTCTTATATTCTATTATATACATATGAAATGAATACATTAAAAAATTAATATGTATAAAAATGAGAATGTTCCAACGTTAAAAGTATTTAAAAATAAAATATTATATGTGTCAAAATCATTTCTATATGGCTCCAAATGGTCAATAATAGTACCCTTAGATGATTATAATCGATATATACTTCACCAATGATATTATTTCATGTTTTTTTTTTCATTTAATGGTTATTTAAATTTTAAAAAATATTTTATTGATTGTTCATCAATTAAATAATTTCTACATGATCAATGTATAATCTATTAAGGTCATTATTTATTTTCTAAAAAATTAAAAAAAATATTTGATAAAAAAATTAAATATTTAGCAATAAAATGTGTACTTATAGTTTAACTTATAACCTGTATTACCTAATATTATTAATGATATAATTTTTTAAATTTGAGAAAGTTGTTTTTGACATTTCATAAAATAAAATATATTAAATTTGAAAACCATCTCCATGTTGCTACTAAAGGATACCATTTCTCCCAATGTATGAATTTTTAAGAAATAAAATCATCCAATGATTTGAAGAATTGTTGTATTTTAATTTTATAATATTATATGTATCTTTAATTACACGATTTACCCTTTTACCATATATGTAAAAAATTACCAAAGTTACTATTTATAAAGCCGAAAAATAAAATTAATATAATTAGATAATTTGGACTTACTAATTCCAATTATACAATCCATTTTAAAAATTCAATACATAAAATATTTCTTATTAAAATTGGATGTAACTCTATTGTTTGAATGAGAAAATGAGTTTTTTAAAAATAAAACATTTAAAAATATTGTTATATTATTATATCTAAATTCAATGTAAAATTAATCCTTGTGACATATATAATATTAAATAATAAAAATATAATATATTTATATATTAAGACCATAGATTAATATAACAGAATCATATAAATTATTTCAATTAAAAACAAATACTAAATAAAATTTGGTATATTTTTACTACTAATTAAAACATGATAGTTATCCAAAAAAATTGTTCTAAAGTAAATTTTTATATATCAATTTAATATAAGAAGTTATTTTTCTTCAATAGTTCATATAAAAGTGTAAAAAATTAGATTTAAATTTGGAGTTCTATCAAAATGTGGTAAAATTCTATTCCCTAAAAAATACATCTTTTTGAAACAAAATGAATTTGATTCTATATAATGATTAAAAAAACATTAATTTTGAATTGTAAATATTATATTAAATATATTTTGATATATATATATATCATTAATAAAAACATCCAAGAGTAAATTTATTATTATATAATCTCAATTATTTCAATCTGAATAGTTTTTTAGGAAACACATTTTTTTATATATAAGGTGTATAATTTTTTTTATATTAAATTCTTCCTTACTAAATAAATTATATATAAGTGTGTGTAAATTATATTTTCAAAATTATGTTAATACTATCCATATCCTCTACTGTTATCAATAGTTTATAAGGTATCAAAATATTATTTAGATGTTCTCTTAAAAGTTTTCCTCTCTGAATTCCATTCTATCCAACGAAACTGAAATTATGTGTTACAGAAGAAAAGCATAGTATTACATATTTTGAAATCTAATCTTGTGTTATGTATAAAAAAATGTTTTCATGTTGCAGTGTACAATACAATATAATAAATCAATTTTTTTAAGACCATATAAATAAAAGAAAATAAAAATCCTAGAGTATTACAGTCATTACCTGAACAATTTGGACAATTATTTACAATAACGACAACATAAATATTAATAATCATTGGAAATTATAATAATTACATCATTGTTTCCAGTACTGTTTCTCAATAATGCAATGTGATACTCCATTATCAATCATTTTTAGGGCCCATAACAAGTGACATGAATCCAAATGGTGTTGGGATGAATCTTACAAAATTATATACAGAGTAAGATACAATTCAATAAAATAATTGGGTAGTTTTCGGTAAACATCATTCCTCTTAATTAGAAGTTATAATCATTCAATAATATTTCATGGGCCAGGGAAATGAATGTGGACCGTTCAACTTAATTGACCCTGTAATACTGGTAGACTCATTCATAAGGCCTCTAGCCTACCAACAAATGCATCAGCTCTATGTATGAATTTAACTATATTTATTTTGAGAATAGGTGAACCCGTGAAAGAAAACAACAACTTATGGGTTTTTAGGTGATCAAGGATATGGTTTCACAATTTCAGGATTCATTAATTGAAGACCATGGACATATGATCTAAACAAATCATATTAGAATGATTCTGGTAAATTTATTATCTTTAATATTTTAAAAAAACAAATGATACCACTTCTCATATCATTCGTTTCCATGGAAATTGAGTGGGGACACATCACTTTGACCAAACGTGCAATGCATAAGGGCAGTGTATCAACCAATAGTTGTATATTCTCCTTAATAGAATGAAACGTCAATCTTTGTGGGCCTTAGGAACACAATGGAAAAAAATATCAGATCCTTTGGGTGTTTTGGGTTATTCCTAGAATGACATTCCCATATTACATGTCCATCGATGATGTCCTAGAAGAAAGAGATTATACTGTAAGTCATCTCAAAGTAAAACCAAAAATTCCAAAACAAGAAAAATATATAGTATGATCTAAATGACTAGAAACTATAACAACATATGGTCTCATCTAAAAGTCAATAGATTGTATAAATAGAAGGTCTGAGATAAAAGTACATAACTATATCATCAAAAGGTGCAAGCTAAAAGGTACTATTCAACATGAATATATGTTCTAATATAAAATAAAATAAAAAAATTATTGTATAATTTTTATGAAATTAATATATCCAACTAATGGATATGTAATTATCTCTATAGTGAATAATTGATATGGTAATACAAGGAAACATTTAGTTATATTTATAATTGAAATTCACTTTGTTTGATCCATAAAATAGTTATCATCTATAAAAATGAATAGGCTCAAAACTTTTAGGTTGAAATATTGTAATAAGGAACCCATTGAAAAATCCAATTCCACACCCACTAAATATTCATCCATATGAATTATAGGAAAGATATAGAGAAATATATATAAAGTGATACAAATAATGTTTGGCCCAACATATTGACATAGAAAAAAACATAGTATGAACCATAAGTCCATGAAAAAGGTGAAATTTATAGGATTCCACCTATGGGATAGATACCATACCCAAATCACCCTTCTAGATATACTGATATCTATAATAATAACAAAGTAACATCAATGAGGAATTTCATATTTGTAGAAACTAAGGAACTTATTTGAAGATAAATATTTTTTATGTTAGTAACTCAAATCAATGTGTTTAGTTGTAGTTGTTATTGTACAATGGATGGGTATGTATATTCCCCAAGAAATATCTCCAAAAAACATGGGACTCTATCATGGGTTTTATCACATTAATGTGAAATTCACATTCGTAAATATCTGATTGGTCTATTTAATGAAATTCATCATAGAGTTATCAATACATGAACCAGCATTCATGGTGGATGATTTTGATTGGAAAATTTTAATATCCTTGTACTATGTACGGATCAATTCAAATTCTCATGGTATATGTAGTGATGTCTATGTACCTTACAGCAGCATTAGCTATAAGATTGAATGAAAATTACCCTTTCGAATAAGATTCCTCAATATGATTGAATAATATATATATAAATGAATAATATTTTATTATTAGTATTCGTGAGAAAGTGTGATGAAAACTACGTTGTTAGTTCAACATTTAAATTTAGACAGTCAGGTGTACATGGAATTAAGTGAAATAATGTTAATTGTGATGACCTGTATGATGATATGTGATGTAAATTACTCATATTTAGAATTATCAAATTTTCAGAACATAAAGTGCATCTGTCATTAATATATATAAAAATATTATCATTTGTATTAGTATCCTATCTTGTCATATGTTACTATATTCCACAATGTGACCTCTGTTTATCATTGAAATAAAATATTTTCAACCAATACGAATATTTTTTAAGGGGGAATTATATTGGCACCCGAAACTATGTGATATGAAATTTTCTATTGATGATTTTGAGGTGTGAAGTCTATGTAAATATACAGATCTTTATTGAACCATTTACATTGTCTAAAAATATTTTAACAATGAGAGTGAGATTTTATTAATATTTGAATACACCTTTTTCCATTATAATAATAATTATACTTGAAATTATATTTTATGTATTTGGAAAATTAAATTTCCAAAAAATTGGGACATCCATGACTAACTACCCAATCCAACTAAACCCAAAAAACAAGTAGTAGTATCCAAAATCATATAGAAAGCACGATTAATAGGCTTACATTGGCAGTAGATGGTCTCATAAAAAATCACCCACACAAGAGGATAAAGAAACTTCATATGGTAGTGTCACTACTATATAGTGAAATAGTATGGGGACATTCCTATGGGTGTTGGGAGTGAAACTCTATAGATTCTTTATGTTAGCAGTGGTTCACAAATTTTTTAATATGCAATGATATTTAGTAAGATGATTCAATTTTGGGGAATAAAATCCCATCTACTATTCCTAATCCAAAAAACATATTCAAATTAGTGGAAGAATAAGATAAATAATATCAAAGATTTCCAATTTGTAGTTTCATATTCATCCTAATCCCCTTTATATTTCCCATTGACTCTAATTATTGGACACAACCAGTCATAATTCATGTCATCTGAATTATCCCTTGATGATTTTGATGAACATAAAACCATTCTGACGAATATCAGGACAACCAATTCACCCTCCATGATTCAAATCCACAATAACATATTAACATCATATGATTGATGATCACCTGATGTCTTATAAGGGTAAACCCACATATAGTTCATAAAAAAAATACCATGAGTTATTCTACAATTAGACTATGATGTGTCAACATTAAAAAGATTTGGATGAATTTGACCATAACTTATCTTCATAGGAATATCCTATCATCTATGATACCAAAAAAAAATCATATAAAGATGAACACTATATACCTTTGGAGATCTTTTGAATACATTATATGATTTGTTAGAATAAATATAAATTACAATTTTAGTCATGGGATTCCTCTAGAATGAAAGTGTGAAGCTTAATTTGATGTCAAACACACCATCATGAGATTCCATCTTGCAATATTGTAATGAATTTTAGTTGATGCGTCCAGCTCCTTTATCTAGTTCACATATTAACTTCCCTACATGAAGTGATACATCTATTGAACTCCCACACCAATATACGCCCAACCACAGATATAAAAAACAGGATGACGAGGTAGAGGAGATAATAAAAAGATTAGAAGAAGAATGTTATTGAATAAAAATGGAGATAAAGTGAATATTCAAGATAAATATCTCAGATAGAGTCATTAGGTTATACAAAAATACAGATCACTAGATCATTGAAGACCACATTATTACATGATGAAATTATTGTTGTTTGATTAATGATTCATCTAGGTTATTCGCTTGATCAACTGATACAATAGTGGTTCCAGAATTAAATCATCCTTTTTTTTCATGAATGTGACCCCAGTGATCATCTAAATAATACGTTTGAGTATCCCCTCATATGGTCCTAAAGAAATCCTGAAGCCAACTGATGTTCATGTGGCATATATGTGATTCTCTATGAAGAACCTCTTCAATGTGTGGAGTTAAGTGCTATCACCATTAGTCTTGTAATTCCAACTAGTCATACTCACAATTCACACTCACATACATGTAAGAAACCCCTTATACTAAATGTGGTCATACACCATTGGACAATCACTCATCCATGAAGACCATTGAGTGCATGACTATGAGGGAAATACACACATCTATTCACCCTATGTTCTATGAAGACATGTATATGGTACTAATAAAGGTTAACATTCCCCATATGTTAGAATATCCCATCACAATATACCACATGAAATATCATGAAAACATTTTCTTCATGTTATAACATCATGCGGAACCACATCAATACAAGTAAATCATATTGAAAATTCATCCCCACATTCCATATACACCTCATTGACATGAATTGTGTACCTTTATCCATGAACATGAATGATATGATATACAATCCATATAGATGATCATAGAACCAATTTAATGACCCCATAGTGGTCTTGAAATTATATGAACACTAGATCTTCATGAGATTCCCTCATTGTGATATTACATGGTCCATTCATGGACATGAAATAAATGTGAACCCACAGACATTACTCTATATCATAGTTAACCTTAGGAGATGAGTATATAAAGAAAGTTCTTAGATATTGATTACTCTTCCTATGAAAATTTATACCTATACCGCCAGGGAATGATCGATTTGAACATGTATCTCCAATACATAGACATGCGTAAATTTTTAAGCATCTTCTTGATTCCCCACCTCATGATAAATTTAAGGACATGAATTCAAAATATTCATCACTGGGAACATGATGTATTTTTGTGTCCTTGTATGTATCAAATTGTTCAAAAGGTAGGAAATGGATAATTATATTCACTAATGTGATAGTTTATTGACATGTAATCATTGTGATATTATTGTATATGGAAAATCGAGGTTAATAAATTGGAAACTAATTTACATGTTGATATCTTCATGTAATTTCATATGGACATGTCTATATTGATCATGGGATTTAATACATGAATTTTCAAATAATTATTCCAAAAATTAGGGACATGTTAGGATGACACCCTTGGATGTGTCTATCGTTCCAAACTGAAACCCCAAACTTGTTGGGGAGACAGAGAATACGTGTCCAACAAACAATCAAGTCATGTTTGGAAGACCCCTTGGATATGAAAACACCATATGATACACTCACTTGAACCTAAATCATGTTGACCCATAATAAGAAAACATCATTCAAATATCACCATTATAATACGGGCGACCATTATGTGATAGGGTTATGAACTCATGTAATATTATATATTTCATGATCCTACATGAGTCATATATGTCATTCTAGGAATATGCAACAGTCATTAGATGGTGATTATTCCCTTAAAATCTGTCATAAGATAATGAATGTGTATTCCATAAGAAATAAATAAATTAGTAATCCCCTATGATTCCAAATACATCATGGGTAACTGTTATGTATCTCATTGGGATCTCCCACCCCTACCCATTAGTTGGATGTGGGTATCTAAAATACAAGGACACTTATTCCATACATAATCATGATATGTAGGATGCCTTCCAAGCTCCAATGGGAATCCACTCAGGTTTATGTCTCTAAAATCCAAATTATTTCATAATAATTAGACTAACATCTATCATCATACATTAGTGTATGAGAGGTGGGATCATTAACATGCATCATTTAATGTATTTTTCCTAACTATTCCTTCAAATACCTCAATCCTACCAGCATTTTCAGGAAAAAACAAACAATCATTTATCTGATTCCTATTATAGATAGGATACATAGGATTCTATAATACAGACTACGATCAACCCTCTATCCACTTGGAGTCAAGTAATCAAAAATATAATATAGAAACTCTAATTTTTATGCCCCACAGAAATATGAGTTCACAAAATGTGTTTGATCTTCAGGTATCATATGTTTCATACGTAAATCAGGACTCACATGGGCTATGATAATGGTGATTATTTTACAAATAACATGATAGGAACTCCACTAATATGATATGTTCATTAGGATATATGTATTAATAAATTTATTCTTATCTCAAAGGGCCATATTTTGGAAGAATTAATCTAGGGAATTCATATATTTATATGTCCCATCAAAGGAAAATAATTTTTTTCTCATGAAATATAAACCTAAAAATGAACTGCATTGACTTTAATTCCAATCATACCATGATACATAAGAGACAAAATCATTGATTGATAACTATATTTATGTCCAGAAAATATGACATTACATAGCATGGATCAGTCAAGTCACATGACCTTAAATTATTTTAAACAAACTATGTGGGTTTGGATTTCTTTTTTCACAAGATACGAAAGATTTCTTTTAAATGATCAATTTCATTTCATAGACACCAATATCCTGCATGTTTTGAAATAAACTATATATTTCTCTTATCAAATCAATTATATAAAGCATCATTATTTAGTTAGATAATGATTAATACCCCATGATATGAAAAAAAATTTCCTATCAGTTCATGGCCTTAATCATTTTATTGATATAGTGGTAATTAATCCATTATTTGGTCTTGGTAAGGATTTCATGAACATATCCAGAATTTATATTAGATTCCCAATGTATTTAATAATTCACCCCAAAAGTTTGTGAGGATCCTGATCTGACATCCTCCCGACCAATGTGAGTTCTTAATTATCGATATGTATTAAACCCTAAAAAACAACTTAATTTTTAAATATGGTTCATAATAAGTTATGTAGATGGGAATTTTTGGTAGTCTCCATTAGAGAAAACATGGCAATATCAATTAAAATGATAGTGCAGTTGTGTTCAACCTCCCACCACCCAGATTTAGGCCAATGACCTTGCTAGATTTTTCTAGAAACAGCATCAATACATCAATAGTAGTTAAATATATATCATGGATAAAAAACAATTCCATCATCATAATCATGATAGAGAACAGAAATAAAAAACGTCTATAAAATTCCATTAAATTCAATATTAAAATTGAAAGATACGAAAACATATGAATTGAATTCAAATACATAAAGTCTACCTATATTTCTATGTTCATTATTTTTATCTTATCACTAATTTCATATATTACACTTAATTTTTTATTTTAAATTATTTAAGTGTTATTACATTCATAAATCCTAAGAAATGAACCACCAATAAATCCAAAAAATATTTTTATAAAAAATGTATCATCCAAGTCTATAGAAACCTATAGCATGTAGTTATATTATTTGATTGTTTAGATTACTAGAGTTATAAAAGGAAAAAATAAATTATTTATCATAAATGTATATATACCTACATAAATGTCTTGTTGAGACAAGATATAAAATATTAAAACACTGTTAGAGAATAATTAGCCTTTCCATCATAACTATATAAACTTCATACAATTATTCAAAAGGATTCATGGGGAAAGGGAAACTAATAATAATGATATAAGATTCTCAATAATGATAAAAATACAATAAAATATTACATATTTAAAAATATAATTAGTTATATAGTAGGATTAATTTATAAAATGAAATTGTAATCAATTTCTTGTAATGAAATTCGATATAAAAAAAATTAAATTATAGATAGTAATGATCATTGATCTCATATGAATTGAATGGTTAATGTTAGAAATGAAATCACAAAGGAATTTTCTTATTAAATTATATATTATTATCATGGTATTTAGTATGATACAAAAAACAATATATATTGTCTCCTAAGAGTAGTCTGTGTATCCACATTCTATATAATTAGAAGAACCACCCATCCATTGAATATCTCTTGCACCTTCCCCACTATAGTCATCAATTACATTCATAAAATTTCATAATTAAACACTTTATAAAATAATT
The DNA here is from genome assembly GCA_963277665.1 of Viscum album. NCBI lineage: Eukaryota > Viridiplantae > Streptophyta > Magnoliopsida > Santalales > Viscaceae > Viscum > Viscum album. The sequence goes on along the minus strand of OY728143.1, from coordinate 938,158,775 downwards.
AATTGTGTATAATTAAATAATGATACATCAAACTATAAAATATAACCATATTTTATAGAATAGTGTCAATGACTTTTAGAATATCCCAAAATGAACACATAATCATTGTTGTATTTTAAAAATAATAGGCTGCAGCCATATAAATGAATTCATTATTATAATGTATCTATAATTTATTAGGATATCCATGGAAGATAATAATTGGTTTCAACAGTTTTAATTTATTATAGACCATGTAAATGGTATGAAAATACACAAATATTTTTCATTAAGATCTTGTTAATATTTCAATGTATGTTTCCCTCGTGTTTCTCAACATTTTTTTCATTAAGACAACTCTTATGCATTTGGATTATGATTTATTCATTGTTAAATCAATTTATATTCGGTCGATTAATCATATTTATTTATACATAAAATCCACATACTCTTTCTAATAACCATATATGAATTATTTTTATAAAAACATACACTACCATTTTTCATTACCAAAACAGAAGTCTATTTTTTCAACATGGAAAGTATTGACATTCAAATTTTTTTTAACAGTTATATATTCAAAAAAATCAATGTAATGAAAATCATATATAATTTTAAATTGATTAAAATTAATAACCCATATGGTAAAATTTTAAAATGTTATTTTTTAAATTAAATATAATTAAATAGGTGGACATTATAAAATGAGTCCCAAAAGATTAATATTTTGGATAGAACACTCCCACATATGGATTTGGAATAATTTCATTCTAAACCCTCTAATATGGGATGATTAAACATTTTCATTAAATTAAATGAATAAAATAATTTCAGGAAAAAAAATCCTATATAAGAATATATATACGTCACATAAGTGATATAACATTCACAATACCAAACATGACACAAAAAATTAATTTGAGATAATAATCCATTCCCATTTTTTAGACATGATTAAAAGTCTATCACCAATCCATACAATGAAATTTATATTGAGACCTAAATAATGTTGTACATATAGATTATTACTTATTTCAATAATGCTTACTAGATTAGTTAATGAAAAAAACCTTATTACATTATTCATAATATATATATTTTATAGTATATTAAAAAAATCAATTTTTTCACATCAGACATCCACATTGGTATAAGGATGGTATACATTTAACTATTGGAAGTTTTTTAATAGTTTTTATATTGTTTTATACCAAACATCTTGATTTATATTTTTATATTTATCACATCATGTGTCTAATATATATGTTCTCTATTACATCCATATATATCAAGGTGTTACCAAGGATTGTGAGGAAATTAAATCTTTGTTCCTCATCCCACAAAATTACATCACCATACCTTGCAATTTTGGTATACATAATATCTTTTTAAATTTTTAAACAACACAATTATAACTCATGACTATCGATATAAAATATTCCATAAAATTAATATTTTTTTTGTGAACTCCTGTCAAAATGTTGATAAATCTATGTATTCTATAATAACAATTATTGGGAAATAACAAGGAAAAAAACATTGTTTTTGTTATATAATAATTCCAAAGAAAATCATAAATAAATCCATGAATATTGGATTATACAACATCAGAATAATAGGTATTACTCAATGACTCATTCTACTGATTGAATCTCCCATTCTATTTCTAATGAAATGTGATAGTATATTTTTATATTCACAACCCTTGAGTAGTTATATCAATTTAATTTTATAAAAACAATGTTGTTTTAATTTGACTATACTAATAAAAATCTCATGATTTGTATATATATCAAATCATTGACATTAATGATAGTGTCTACAATATTTAATACATATATTCTGTGATATATCATATGATTAAAAGTATAATTGTTTATTTCAATTGTCATTAATTTCATTGATTTTAACCATAAACAATATCATTTATCCATAGAACACAATATAGTGATTTATTTTATTCATTATTATAATTTTTAAACACAGAATTTAATGATTTTAATGTAAATACTTGTGAATTGGTTGATCTCTTCATTATATCATTGAATAATTATTTATATTAATTTAACTATTTGAATATATTATATTTTAGTTTTAACAATTTTAAAATAATATCTTCTAATATTTTTGTCAACCAATCATATATATTAATATTGAATTCGATGGAATCTACATAACATTGTTAAATTTTTTTAGCGTGAGAGAACTATTAATAGTTATTTTATTTATGGACATAATGTCTTTCTATTTGGTAGACAATATGGCTATGATGAGAGACATTCCAATGCAAAATGTGTGGTTTAGGGAAATTTATATTCAAATAATTCTTACCGTGGTTGCCAAGGTTGATTCTCAAATTTACATTATTCTATATTTATATCATAGATTATATCTGGAAATAAATAATACAATCCATAATATTTCTATAAATATACTCATTAAATTGTCAATTAATCAAATATATGAACATTGAGGTTTTAAAATTTTACACCAAGTTTGTTATATTGAACTTGAAAAACACCTATAATGAGTAGAAATCACATATTGGTATATCAAAATTATTTTGATGACCCCCACCACACAAATGGTACCTATACTAATCCAATACTGAAAAAGTTAAGAAAATGACCCTAGATTCCCTTCTCCAACAAATCATGGGAATAAGACAATCACTATGTGCATTTAATCCACATAATAGGAAACATTAAAAATAATATAAATGTATTTATTAATATAATAGTTGAAAAATAATTAATAAAAAAATAAATAAACATAAAAGAAATCCCAATACTTGATTTAATGTAATCCAAAACTGAATTAATTGAATTTTCAAAAAAAAATCCTTATTATTGACCATAATGATCCAACAACATGTGAAAACTCTGAATGAATGTAACGCTTACGTCAATCACAAGATATCTTCTATAAATACGTATTATTGTCATTTATATGTATGTTCAGACAAAAATGTATATATAATATTATCATCGATAAAAAATATCATAAAAACATTGAATGCCTCATTCAAATTATCCAATAAAAATAATAATCCAACTCATCACACAAAATGTTGATGATATATTACCATACTCCCCATTTTCTATTCATCATTAAATTCGTAGAAATTAATCATTCCATATGATAATAATTTTTAGAGTTAATATAAATAACTTCGACATCCACACTAGTTTTTCACTCTCATGACACAACAACACCTGTATTATTCTCATCTATTATAAAATTCTTATAACATTTAATGAAATCATATAAAAAACATATTTCTTAAAAAAGTTCATTAACATCATATGATGATCAAACTGTAAATCATGAAACAACAAAAGATAATTATAATACATTACTCATCCAACCATCACATCCCATGTGTGTAGACCCATGTAATATCATAACAATAATGACCAGATAAAATAATGCAGTAAAGACACTTGGAAATATTGTTTCTATAATATTTTATAGAAAAAATAAATCCATAAAAATGAAACTCATAGTGAATAGTATACCATATGTCATCACATCTAGTGATACACCTATATGAAAAATACTAACATATTAATAGAGAGGTGTGGGAGAAGTGGACTATCTATTAAATTATCTTCTTCAATGATGGGGAAATATCCCTCCAATAAACATTGTTTTCTTTTTCCCTAAGAACTCATATATTGAAGCATTGGAAATACAAAATAATATGAAATACAAGAATGAAATACATAGAGGATAAATAATTATCCTTATACTCTTATAAACATATAATTTCCCAAAATAATCATATTCCACCACTAATTTAAACATGTTAAAAAACAATAGAAGAATTAATTTTATTTTTAATTATTTATTAAAAAATAAAAAATATCAATTTTGAAAATTCATTTCCAAATTTAATCATTATTATTTTTATATTTTTTTATTAGCACAAATGTTTCAAATTAATTAAAATAATATCAATTTAATTTATGAATAGAAAGATCAAATATATCATTTTATCAATTCATTTAATTATATTAATTCTGTGGTAATAAATTAATTATCATGTGTTACCATAACGAGAATTCACTTTATGATAAAATATTCAGACTATGTCATGTAATTGCAAAAAAAAATTATATTTTTTGGAAGGATGTACATATAATATATATATGTCAACATATATGGTTGGAGAATCGTATTTCCAAACTCATCATGACTAATCTATTTTCATCCTTAAAAAATTCTCATATTATAAGTCATAAAAAATAACTAAATAAACAATCATAACACACATGGGAAATTCAAACTTATTTATTATCTATGATCCCAAACATAGAATATTCAAATTAATAAAAAAAATTATATCATATAATATATCAAGAACATATGTAAATAATATATTCTAGGATGTAACCAAAGAAATAATTATTGTGACACTATTTAATTAAATAATCCCACAAACATGAATTTGTTGTAATTACCCCAATTAGTAATATTTACTCAGAATCCATTTTATTTCTCATCCTAAATAAAGTGAGTCTGTGATCATACTTATCATTTTCGTAAATGTATACCTATATTGCGGAAATTATTAATATAAATGAATATTATAGTCTAATTAATATATAACTCCTAAAAATCATTCAAAATTTATGGAATAGAATACATTGTACTTATTCATTAACAAAAAGTGAGAAGAAAAAAATCCTATTAATAGTGATAACCATGTAAAGCCTAAAATTATCACGTTTTATACTTTTATGAAGCCTAATAAGATAATACACACACACACATATATATTCATGCATCATTATGTACACGTTCTATATTGATTACCCTTTTTAAAAGCCATGTGATAAAATGTGTATGTAAGGTAAGGAAATAATTTAATTATAAGATTAGACTCTCTAGTGAGAATGAGGCATCATAGCCACATCATAAACAACAAGTGATTACACTTAAAAAATTAACCCGTTATTAAAATAAGCAAAATTACCATTTTAAATTTCATGTGATTAATCTTATTTTTTCTTCAAATAAATATTTTTTAGACTAATCATTATGTTGGTTATTTTTGAAGTTATTATATTCCATTATTTTATACACATATAATAATATGTATAGAGTAATTCATGACAAAACCAATCCATAAAAAAAATCCACAGCAATAACATGGATTCATAGTAGAGATTCATGAAGAACAGAGGAGAATAATATTATCCACTAGTTGTAAAATATTTCAAAAATCATTAATAAAATAATTAAAAAATTAAAGAGTCAAATGAAAATAATTAACCTTTATTGGTTGATAGAAATAGTGAAAAACAATTATGTGAATGGACAATAACTTATAAAATAAATAAATATTTATTCGCAATATTATTTATAAAAAAGGCTCATCAAGAGTCCTATTAATAACATTTTTATGTTAATTATTATTCCTACTAAAATTATGTTCTATTAAAATATACAAAAAGTATACAAAAATTGAAATATGTAGGAAGGTATTTTTAACCCTCAATATTTATCCATTATTTATATTAAATTCACTATAAATAGAAGAAATTTCAATTCATTGAACAATTTATATATTATTTCTAAAGCATAGCCTCCATGAAATAAGAAGTCACTATTAAAATGACAATATTTTTAACTTTAAATCGCATAGTGGTTTTTGAAAATATACAGAATATAATGAAATGGTCTAAAATGAATTAATGACAATAAGGAAATTTACAATTATTTATATTATTGATGAACCAATATATCTCCATCAAATCTAACTCAAAATATATATAAAACTATTGAAAATGACAGAAAATATTCTTACCTTTAGGTAATTCAGACATATCGAGATACATTTTATAAGGGAATAGAATAACTAAAATATGCTCATGTCTGGTGCATTAAAAATACCTTTACATATCCTTTTTAATATATATTAATGCACATATTTATTAATAACCATAGAAATTTTCATTACTCATTAATATATAATTCATTGGAAAATTGAGTTTTAGAAGAAACTATAATCTCAAATAATGAAATATTTTATATAATAAATCATTAATTTATTACTATTTAAAAAATATAATTATTCAAATAAATTTATTAAATTATATATTAACTCTGAGAATATATCAATAAAATTCATAAATTAACATTAAAAATATAATGTTACATTAAATTTTTTAAATACATTTTCTAATTAGTATTTTAAAAAAATTATATAATCCCACTCGAGGAAACAAACAACAGTAAGTGAAAATATGAGGAGAAATAGAATATCATTGAATTTACATCATATATGTGTGGAATAATTCTAATCCTAATGAAATAAAACATTACTAAAAATGAAGTAAGTGAATGGGGATAGAGAAACCATCTCACAAAATACTACTAATGGTTGTCTCGATATTGAGAAAATAATGACAAGACTTGATAAACAAGGTGACTAACAATGATAAATCACCGAAAAATTATAAAATTTTGAAAAGTCTATGAAGACTCACAACACGTTAGGAAATGAATATTTTTGAGGAAGATAACCCAAAAATAAATTTTTGTATTAACAATTAATTTGTGACTCCCAATCCAATGTGTTGCACTCTAAGACACCATAACTCCGTATAACATTATTAAAATGATTATCTCATTATTGAAACATGTTATCCTAATGGTTCTAAATAACTAAAGGTTTTCATTTGATGTTTGAATCACTTTAATTACTAATCCTACATTAACCAATTATATTATATTCATTGTCATAATAACCAGAATGATGTGACAAATGGATGATATCATTAATATATATCATATATTGAAGAAATATTTAACAATAAAAAATACTTACAACAAGAAATAACAATAAAATGTGTTAAAAAACAAACTAGAGATAATCCTAAATCTGTTGACTGATCCTAAAAAACAATTACTATGTATGTTACATTAAAAAATTGATCATAAAAAATTAACCTATGTAGGCATAATCATTAGATCATTATACAATATCTTATGATCTTTGGCCTCTATAATTTTCTCATGAAAGACACATTAATTTCCCTTTATTTTGTGAATTTTTTAGTCTCCGACCTCATTATAAAATAATTGAAATTAATCTGGACATCCATATAGTAGTTTTAATAAATCCTAGATGTAGCGATTATTTTATGGAATCTCCACCAATAATGGGTGTGATACCCAAAAACCAAAAAAAAAATAAAATATTCATGATAAAAACATTTCCTCAATGTAATAAAAAGATTTCATTATCTGACCATCTATTAATTAATTAAAATTGATAATAGGGAATAACTGTGGGATAAAATAAAAATTTATACTTTAATATTTAAAGAGATAAACTAGGTATCATAATCTGTGATAATTATCTTCAAAACAAATTAATACATTAGTACCACCTCCAAATACTTGATAGAATAAACAGCCACTATTATCGACTCATTAATAACTATGATGTTATATGAATTCAGAATGTTGTCCAAAATCACCCACATTTGATAAAATCCACCCTAAGATCTTAGAATTTTTTTTATTAATTATATTAATATATCCTCTCACTTACAATGGGAAATATGAATTTTCTAATGTTACCCTCCATGAACATGATTAATAGCCTAGACATTTTTTTAATAAAAAATCATGAAGAAAAGTTTGTAACAAAGTTATTAATATCATAAAACAAAAACTATCCTCTCAAAAAATGATACATATTTTTCAAGATATAATATATTTCTAGGGGAAAACTATAGAACATATAGAAAAAAACCATTCATTAACTATGCAATAAAAATAATCCCCTAAATCAGTACATTATATTGAAAATCCTTAGACCATATATTACATGAATAGCCAAAACAACATTATAAAAAACATTTGCCTCATAATATCAGAGTATAGACTATGATAAGTTATGAAATAATGAAAAATAAACTATTATATGATAATGGAACCATATTCTATCCACTACTCCCATATCAATATGCAAAACCACCTATACTTCTATTAAATTTTAAAAGTATATAATAATGTTTAGGAATCCACAATGATATATTATATATAAGTAATCCATCATAATATTTTCATTATCATGTGTATAATAAATCATTAGGCCATAATCATACATTATTTTCATTTATATTTTCTACCATATATTCATGGTTTGTTGAAAAAAACATAATTGAAACAATTGTGATCAACAAAGATCTCGTTGGTCTTGCTCACCAAAAAACCAATCACTTAGAATGATCAGTTCTTTTGCATTCACACACTTAGGTGTGTACTCCTCTTCTTCTTATGTGTTGTCACTCTTTTTCACTTGTGCACACATGCACAACTCATTTTGAATATACTCAAATGGGTACAAGCCGAACCTCGGCCTCTTCCTTTCTTTGCACAGTCACAAGCCTCGGGCTCTTCACTTCACACACACTCAAGGTGTGTTCTTCTTCACTTGTGCACACACAAGGGATAAGCCTTGGCCTTTTCTTCACATCTCACACACACAAGATATGGTATGGCCTCGGGTCTTCTTTGGTGCACACCCACTGCCCACAAAAGAGGCGCACTAGGTGCAAGCCGCGCAAGTCCAATGAAATACAAAGTGGCGCGCAAGGTCTTTGCAAGGGGCAGCCGCGTAAGCCTTGGTGCAAAGCACCTCAACCGCGGGCGCGCAAATCTTCTTCTTGTCACGCAGATGAGTTGCGCGCAAGGGACTCCTTCGGGACCTCGGGTGGTCCCGAGAACTTCAGCCACGCAAGAGGTATTTGCGCGGAGGCTTCAAAACTTCGCGAGGCAGAGAGATGCGCTCACGGGACAGCAAATATCCAAAGGATCAGCAGCAAATCCAGAGGTCTCGGCCTCTCTTTATATAGGCAGAGGAATCCTCAAAACATCCGCGGGATATAAATATCGATCCACCGAGATTTCCGGTTCTTTGAAAACTTCAAACGCGGGCCGAGAATCTCGTTCTTTCTCTCTGCACAACGCGGACTTCTTCTCCTTCTCCTTTATCCACGTGCATGCATTTTAAAACGCATGCAAGCCTCTGTTTAATCCAAACACATGGAAAGCATAATCCTCATGGCCTCGGCAACGTTGTTTGCCTCGGCCGAATCTCCAATTCTTCTTCTCATCGCATGCATGGTCATTTTTAGGCATGAATGTGTTCAGTAGGTCCAGACGATTCCAATGGACGTCTCGGTTTCGAAAATGGTGGCCGGATGCTCGAAAACGGGTGCTCGGGAGGCCTCTGGTTAAGTGGCGTCGCGGGAGATGCCTCGGCCGAGCTCGAGGTTGAGGACGAAGCCGGGGCCGTCGGATCAGATCTTCAACGGCGTGGATTAGATCGCGACGCCGCGGATCAGATGTGCGGCGCAGATCAAGCGCGCGATGAGACGGACGGCGGAGATTTGCTCCCGGGATTTTTTGCGCGTCCCACATCGAATCCTCCAGCGGTTTTCACGCGGCTTATTACTCAGCCGCTCCCTTCAACTCGCCAGTTGAATCCTCTCCCCTCCCGGTGCCGCCCCGCACCGGGTTCTCTCTGCGGGCGCGCTCTGCGCCCACTATGGTCCTCGCGGGCGCGCTTCAAGCGCCCACTATGCTCCCTGCGCTCCTCCGGGCGTGCCCCAGGCGCTCATGTAGGGGTGTCCTTGGGTGCGCCCTGCCGCCCTGGCTCGCCCCACGGGGTTCCCCCGGGCGTGGTGCCCTAGTGCCCATGCCTTGGGGTTGAACCCCCCAAGGTGCCTTGGCTGGCCAATTTTTTGGCAAAGGGACAGAATAGGACTTTGTGAAATACAAAGTTCTTCTCCATATAAAACATGCCAAATGCCAAATGCCAAATGCCTCCTCCTCTATTCTTCTTATTTCTTCTCTTCTAACACATATTCTCCATCTTCTTCATTAGAATCCACAAACCCTCCTTAACATATATTCTAGACTTAGGAGGTGGAATTCCCGAAGGGTCTTCATCTTCAACCGAGCTCCTTAATCACATAAATTCTTCAATAATCTTCATTGATCTAATCAGAGATCAAATTGGATCACTTCCAATTCACATGCACTAAGAGTTAGTACATGGACTTCATTAGTGCACATCATCCACTTAGTAGTTGTGGATGGAACATCTTGATTCTTCAACTCCTCATGCATTGTGAAGACAATGCATGGTCTTCAATCAATGTTGTGACATTGTATCATCAGGATACAAGTTCTTTGAACTTAAAGATCAGTTCAGCAATCGTCAGATTTAATGCTTCTGAAATCATCGATCTTCAAGATGTACTTCATCAGATGGCACACCATGACAAGTTATTGACAACAAATGCAATTACTTCACTTGGGCACAACAATCTCCCCCTTTGTATTTGGTTGTCAATACTCCGAAGCACACTGATAGAATGTCGTGTGCCTTGTGCCTGATGATTTCTCCCCCTTATTGGCCAACAAATGCAAAGGGATGAATGAAAGCCATACTCATAGTATAGAGCTTGTGGAACCTGCACATCTTCAACTACCAATGCTCCCCCTCCGGGGATGCACTCATCTCCTTCAATTCCCTGCATGTAAGTACAAGAATATAAAAAATTTAGGGAATAAGGAGGGACCTTCTTCTACCTCAAGTGAGAGTAGAAGGCTGAACATGAAGTTTCAGCCTCAATTCAACAAATCTTTCTGTAGGCATAGCTTTGGTGAAAATGTCTGCCACCTGATCTTGAGTAGGAATGTAGTCTAGCTTGATGTCTCCATTGGCGACCCTTTCTTTGATGAAATGATATTTTATATCAATGTGCTTGGATCTGGAGTGTTGGATAGGATTCTTAGACAACCCAATTGCACTTTGATTATCACATAAGATCCTCAATGGTTTTTCAGCTTTAATCCTCAAATCTGCTAGCTGCACCTGCATCCAAATCATTTGAGTACATGCATGTGTAGCGGCCACATACTCTGCTTCAGCTGTGCTCAATGTTACAGAATTTTGTTTCTTGCTGTACCAGCTAACACATCCTTCTCCCAGAAAGAAGGTTCCACCAGATGTGGATCTTCTATCCGTGCAATCACCAGCCCAATCAGCATCTGTGAATCCCAACAACTGTATGTTTGCACTGTGTTTGTATAAGAGTCCATAGTTGAGGGTTCCTTTAACATATCTCAGGATTCTTTTGGCTGCAGTTAAATGAGATTCTTTTGGGTCACTTTGGAATCTGGCACACAAAGTCACTACATATGCTATATCTGGCCTTGAAGCCGTGAGATAAAGTAGACTGCCAATAATTCTTCTGAACTCTTTCTGATCAACATTGTTGCCTTCTTCATCCTTACATAGCTTGGTTCCGACAGAAATGGGTGTGGAGACTTCCTTTGAACTTTCCATTCCAAACCTTTTCACTAAGTCCCTTGCGTACTTTTCTTGTGAAAGAAATATGGAGTTTTGTCTTTGTTCCACCTGAAATCCTAGAAAATATGTCATTTGACCAAGCATCGACATTTCAAAAGTTCTTTTCATCTGCTCAGCAAATTCTTCACATAGTCCTTCCTTGTTACCAGCAAAAATGATATCATCCACATAGATAATGACTATGAGGGTACCATTGGCCATTTCTCTGACATAGAGGTTACTGTCAACTGTTCCTTTGACAAATTTCATGTCTTTAAGACAACCATCCAATTTTGAGTACCAGGCTCTAGGGGCTTGCTTCAATCCATACAAGGCTTTTCTCAATCTGCACACCATACTGCCATCTTTGTCTAGCAAAAATCCCTCTGGTTGTTCAATATACACCTCTTCTTCAAGATCTCCATTTAGAAATGCAGATTTCACATCCATCTGATTGACCTTGTACTGCTTGTGTGCTGCAACTGCTAAGAACATTCTGATAGTTTCCAGTCTTGAAACTGGTGCAAAGGTTTCCTCAAAGTCGATTCCTTCCATTTGTGAATATCCTTTGCATACAAGTCTGGCCTTGTTTCTGGAAACTTCTCCCTTTTCATTGAGTTTGTTTCTAAACACCCACTTTGTCCCAATAACATTTTTATTTTTGGGCCTTGGCACAAGATCCCAGGTGGAATTCTTTTCAATTTGATTGAGTTCCTCATGCATAGCTTGTATCCATTCCTCATGTACAACTGCTTCAGCCACCGTGTGAGGTTCAACTTGAGAAACCAGTGCAGTCTGATCTTCCAATCTCAATCTTCTTCTAGTTCTTACTGAGGACTGTAGGTCTCCAAGGACATTTTCTGTGTCAACATGCTTCTTCAATTTGTTGTATCTTCTTCTTCCATTTTCATTACCTTCATCTTCATCACTGGTATATTCAGAGTTGATCTCACCAGCAGTTGGTGTTGGCTCAGGTAATTCTGCATTCTTCTGTTCCAAGGCTGTGTCATTCTTTGAGTCATCATCATCCACAGTGTATGGTTTGGTGTTGTTTTCAATTATTATGACATCGCTGCAGTCAATCATTTTATTCAACCTCTTATTCCAGCATCTGTAGCCTTTTCCATTAGGTAGGTAACCCATAAAGATTCCTTCCTCAGCTTTTTCGTCAAACTTTCCCAGATTGATGTTTTTAATCTTGATGATGCAGGGACTGCCAAAGACTTTGAAATATTTCACAGTTGGTTTTCTGTTAAACCACATTTCATAGGCTATCGTTTGTGTTTCTGGTCTCAGGAGACATCTGTTCTGTATGTGTATAGCAGTGCATACTGCTTCTCTCCAGAAAAACTTAGAGATATCATGCTCAGCTAACATAGTCCTCCCCATTTCAACTATGCTTCGATTCTTTCGTTCAGCCACTCCATTCTGTTGTGGAGTATATGGTGTACTATATTGATGTTTGATTCCATGCTTGACCAGATAGTTTTCAAAGACATCACCGTTATATTCTTTTCCGTTGTCTGATCTTACTTTCTTGATGCAGAGCTCTAGTTCCTTCTCAGCCTGCCTTCTGAAAGTCTTGAACATCGTGATTGCCTCTGACTTGTGTTTCATGAACATGACATTGGTCATCCGAGTGTAATCATCAATGAAGGTTATAAAATAGAAATCTCCTCTTGTAGACTTCTGTCTCATCGGTCCACATATGTCTGTATGGATGAGTTCAAGAGGCCTAGTAGTCATGATATCAACTCCTTTGTGTGACCTATGGGTCAGTTTTCCCATCTGACATGTGTCGCAGACTTCATCTCTTTCTCTCTTTAATTTGGGTAGATCTCGTACAACATTGTACTTCAGAAGTTTACTCATACTCCTTTGGCCAAGATGGCCAAGTCTTCTATGCCAGAGGTTGTTTTCATCTTTAGAGCTAAGAAAACAAGAATTGATGGGATCACCAATTTGAAATAGATTTCCAGTGGTTCTTCTTCCTTGAGTGATGATTTTTCTATCCTTTGAGCTCTTGATGATGCATGAGTCCTTCTGGAACAACACCTCATGTCCATCATCACATAATTGACTTACACTGAGTAGGTTGTGCTTTAATCCTTCAACAAACAACACATCATTGGATTTAAGATTTGTTGTTGCAATCATAGCCTTCATAACTACTTTCCAATTTGTCCCAAATTTCTTTAGCATTCTTGAGTCCCATGACTTTTGTGTATACCTTTTCTGAGAGTGACATAAGAATGGCATTTTGAGCTTTACCATCAACTTCCATATTTCTTTTCTCTTCGAGTGTCATAGCAGCTTCATTAGCAAGAGGAGGGAATCCAAATAAGGCTGCATTTCTAACTTCAAGGCCGAGAGATAGAAGGTAGGGTAACATCCGATTCTTCCAGCTGTGGTAATTCTTTCCATCGAATGTAGGAACACCCCTACTATTAACAGAATTCAGATTGTCCATCTTCTCAGAAGTAGATCCTTACAGAGGCAACCTCCCTCTGATACCACTTGAAATGCCTGGATCAGTTGTGATCACTGAGAGGGGAGGGGTGAATCAGTGATAACTTTTTTTTTTATGAATTGTTCCCTTTTGATTTATCAATTCAACCTCTGCAGCTGGTTAAAGCCTAGATCTACTCTTTTAGTGGTGCAGTAATAATGAGAGCACCGAACACAGAGATTTACAAGGTTCGGTACAAAGACCTACTCCTTGCCGTGTTGGTTACACCCCCCAACACGGATTCTTCACTATGCCAAAAGATGATTACACAGTAATTGGTTATACCCCCCAATTACAAGTTGGTTAAACCCCCCAACTCCACAACATCATCTTCATCATGGCTCCACTTCACTTCTTCAAAGGTGTTGATCAAAACTTCAAGTAGCTTCAACAGTCTTCAAAAGATCTCGTTGGTCTTGCTCACCAAAAAACCAATCACTTAGAATGATCAGTTCTTTTGAATTCACACACTTAGGTGTGTACTCCTCTTCTTCTTATGTGTTGTCACTCTTTTTCACTTGTGCACACATGCACAACTCATTTTGAATATACTCAAATGGGTACAAGCCGAACCTCGGCCTCTTCCTTTCTTTGCACAGTCACAAGCCTCGGGCTCTTCACTTCACACACACTCAAGGTGTGTTCTTCTTCACTTGTGCACACACAAGGGATAAGCCTTGGCCTTTTCTTCACATCTCACACACACAAGATATGGTATGGCCTCGGGTCTTCTTTGGTGCACACCCACTGCCCACAAAAGAGGCGCACTAGGTGCAAGCCGCGCAAGTCCAATGAAATACAAAGTGGCGCGCAAGGTCTTTGCAAGGGGCAGCCGCGTAAGCCTTGGTGCAAAGCACCTCAACCACGGGCGCGCAAATCTTCTTCTTGTCACGCAGATGAGTTGCGCGCAAGGGAATCCTTCGGGACCTCGGGTGGTCCCGAGAACTTCAGCCACGCAAGAGGTATTTGCGCGGAGGCTTCAAAACTTCGCGAGGCAGAGAGATGCGCTCACGGGACAGCAAATATCCAAAGGATCAGCAGCAAATCCAGAGGTCTCGGCCTCTCTTTATATAGGCAGAGGAATCCTCAAAACATCCGCGGGATATAAATATCGATCCACCGAGATTTCCGGTTCTTTGAAAACTTCAAACGCGGGCCGAGAATCTCGTTCTTTCTCTCTGCACAACGCGGACTTCTTCTCCTTCTCCTTTATCCACGTGCATGCATTTTAAAATGCATGCAAGCCTCTGTTTAATCCAAACACATGCAAAGCATAATCCTCATGGCCTCGGCAATGTTGTTTGCCTCGGCCGAATCTCCAATTCTTCTTCTCATCGCATGCATGGTCATTTTTAGGCATGAATGTGTTAAGTAGGTCCAGACGATTCCAATGGACGTCTCGGTTTCGAAAATGGTGGCCGGATGCTCGAAAACGGGTGCTCGGGAGGCCTCTGGTTCAGTGGCGTCGCGGGAGATGCCTCGGCCGAGCTCGAGGTTGAGGACGAAGCCGGGGCCGTCGGATCAGATCTTCAACGGCGTGGATTAGATCGCGACGCCGCGGATCAGATGTGAGGCGCAGATCAAGCGCGCGATGAGACGGACGGCGGAGATTTGCTCCCGGGATTTTTTGCGCGTCCCACATCGAATCCTCCAGCGGTTTTCACGCGGCTTATTACTCAGCCGCTCCCTTCAACTCGCCAGTTGAATCCTCTCCCCTCCCGGTGCCGCCCCGCACCGGGTTCTCTCTGCGGGCGCGCTCTGCGCCCACTATGGTCCTCGCGGGCGCGCTTCAAGCGCCCACTATGCTCCCTGCGCTCCTCCGGGCGTGCCCCAGGCGCTCATGCAGGGGTGTCCTTGGCTGCGCCCTGCCGCCCTGGCTCGCCCCACGGGGTTCCCCCGGGCGTGGTGCCCTAGTGCCCATGCCTTGGGGTTGAACCCCCCAAGGTGCCTTGGCTGGCCAATTTTTTGGCAAAGGGACAGAATAGGACTTTGTGAAATACAAAGTTCTTCTCCATATAAAACATGCCAAATGCCAAATGCCAAATGCCTCCTCCTCTATTCTTCTTATTTCTTCTCTTCTAACACATATTCTCCATCTTCTTCATTAGAATCCACAAACCCTCCTTAACATATATTCTAGACTTAGGAGGTGGAATTCCCGAAGGGTCTTCATCTTCAACCGAGCTCCTTAATCACATAAATTCTTCAATAATCTTCATTGATCTAATCAGAGATCAAATTGGATCACTTCCAATTCACATGCACTAAGAGTTAGTACATGGACTTCATTAGTGCACATCATCCACTTAGTAGTTGTGGATGGAACATCTTGATTCTTCAACTCCTCATGCATTGTGAAGACAATGCATGGTCTTCAATCAATGTTGTGACATTGTATCATCAGGATACAAGTTCTTTGAACTTAAAGATCAGTTCAGCAATCGTCAGATTTAATGCTTCTGAAATCATCAATCTTCAAGATGTACTTCATCAGATGGCACACCATGACAAGTTATTGACAACAAATGCAATTACTTCACTTGGGCACAACAGAATTGAATTCAAATACATAAAGTCTACCTATATTTCTATGTTCATTATTTTTATCTTATCACTAATTTCATATATTACACTTAATTTTTTATTTTAAATTATTTAAGTGTTATTACATTCATAAATCCTAAGAAATGAACCACCAATAAATCCAAAAAATATTTTTATAAAAAATGTATCATCCAAGTCTATAGAAACCTATAGCATGTAGTTATATTATTTGATTGTTTAGATTACTAGAGTTATAAAAGGAAAAAATAAATTATTTATCATAAATGTATATATACCTACATAAATGTCTTGTTGAGACAAGATATAAAATATTAAAACACTGTTAGAGAATAATTAGCCTTTCCATCATAACTATATAAACTTCATACAATTATTCAAAAGGATTCATGGGGAAAGGGAAACTAATAATAATGATATAAGATTCTCAATAATGATAAAAATACAATAAAATATTACATATTTAAAAATATAATTAGTTATATAGTAGGATTAATTTATAAAATGAATTTGTAATCAATTTCTTGTAATGAAATTCGATATAAAAAAATTAAATTATAGATAGTAATGATCATTGATCTCATATGAATTGAATGGTTAATGTTAGAAATGAAATCACAAAGGAATATTCTTATTAAATTATATATTATTATCATGGTATTTAGTATGATACAAAAAACAATATATATTGTCTCCTAAGAGTAGTCTGTGTATCCACATTCTATATAATTAGAAGAACCACCCATCCATTGAATATCTCTTGCACCTTCCCCACTATAGTCATCAATTACATTCATAAAATTTCATAATTAAACACTTTATAAAATAATTAATTGTGTATAATTAAATAATGATACATCAAACTATAAAATATAACCATATTTTATAGAATAGTGTCAATGACTTTTAGAATATCCCAAAATGAACACATAATCATTGTTGTATTTTAAAAATAATAGGCTGCAGCCATATAAATGAATTCATTATTATAATGTATCTATAATTTATTAGGATATCCATGGAAGATAATAATTGGTTTCAACAGTTTTAATTTATTATAGACCATGTAAATGGTATGAAAATACACAAATATTTTTCATTAAGATCTTGTTAATATTTCAATGTATGTTTCCCTCGTGTTTCTCAACATTTTTTTCATTAAGACAACTCTTATGCATTAGGATTATGATTTATTCATTGTTAAATCAATTTATATTCGGTCGATTAATCATATTTATTTATACATAAAATCCACATACTCTTTCTAATAACCATATATGAATTATTTTTATAAAAACATACACTACCATTTTTCATTACCAAAACAGAAGTCTATTTTTTCAACATGGAAAGTATTGACATTCAAATTTTTTTTAACAGTTATATATTCAAAAAAATCAATGTAATGAAAATCATATATAATTTTAAATTGATTAAAATTAATAACCCATATGGTAAAATTTTAAAATGTTATTTTTTAAATTAAATATAATTAAATAGGTGGACATTATAAAATGAGTCCCAAAAGATTAATATTTTGGATAGAACACTCCCACATATGGATTTGGAATAATTTCATTCTAAACCCTCTAATATGGGATGATTAAAAATTTTCATTAAATTAAATGAATAAAATAATTTCAGGAAAAAAATCCTATATAAGAATATATATACGTCACATAAGTGATATAACATTCACAATACCAAACATGACACAAAAAATTAATTTGAGATAATAATCCATTCCCATTTTTTAGACATGATTAAAAGTCTATCACCAATCCATACAATGAAATTTATATTGAGACCTAAATAATGTTGTACATATAGATTATTACTTATTTCAATAATGCTTACTAGATTAGTTAATGAAAAAAACCTTATTACATTATTCATAATATATATATTTTATAGTATATTAAAAAAATCAATTTTTTCACATCAGACATCCACATTGGTATAAGGATGGTATACATTTAACTATTGGAAGTTTTTTAATAGTTTTTATATTGTTTTATACCAAACATCTTGATTTATATTTTTATATTTAGCACATCATGTGTCTAATATATATGTTCTCTATTACATCCATATATATCAAGGTGTTACCAAGGATTGTGAGGAAATTAAATCTTTGTTCCTCATCCCACAAAATTACATCACCATACCTTGCAATTTTGGTATACATAATATCTTTTTAAATTTTTAAACAACATAATTATAACTCATGACTATCGATATAAAATATTCCATAAAATTAATATTTTTTTTGTGAACTCCTGTCAAAATGTTGATAAATCTATGTATTCTATAATAACAATTATTGGGAAATAACAAGGAAAAAAACATTGTTTTTGTTATATAATAATTCCAAAGAAAATCATAAATAAATCCATGAATATTGGATTATACAACATCAGAATAATAGGTATTACTCAATGACTCATTCTACTGATTGAATCTCCCATTCTATTTCTAATGAAATGTGATAGTATATTTTTATATTCACAACCCTTGAGTAGTTATATCAATTTAATTTTATAAAAACAATGTTGTTTTAATTTGACTATACTAATAAAAATCTCATGATTTGTATATATATCAAATCATTGACATTAATGATAGTGTCTACAATATTTAATACATATATTCTGTGATATATCATATGATTAAAAGTATAATTGTTTATTTCAATTGTCATTAATTTCATTGATTTTAACCATAAACAATATCATTTATCCATAGAACACAATATAGTGATTTATTTTATTCATTATTATAATTTTTAAACACAGAATTTAATGATTTTAATGTAAATACTTGTGAATTGGTTGATCTCTTCATTATATCATTGAATAATTATTTATATTAATTTAACTATTTGAATATATTATATTTTAGTTTTAACAATTTTAAAATAATATCTTCTAATATTTTTGTCAACCAATCATATATATTAATATTGAATTCGATGGAATCTACATAACATTGTTAAATTTTTTTAGCGTGAGAGAACTATTAATAGTTATTTTATTTATGGACATAATGTCTTTCTATTTGGTAGACAATATGGCTATGATGAGAGACATTCCAATGCAAAATGTGTGGTTTAGGGAAATTTATATTCAAATAATTCTTACCGTGGTTGCCAAGGTTGATTCTCAAATTTACATTATTCTATATTTATATCATAGATTATATCTGGAAATAAATAATACAATCCATAATATTTCTATAAATATACTCATTAAATTGTCAATTAATCAAATATATGAACATTGAGGTTTTAAAATTTTACACCAAGTTTGTTATATTGAACTTGAAAAACACCTATAATGAGTAGAAATCACATATTGGTATATCAAAATTATTTTGATGACCCCCACCACACAAATGGTACCTATACTAATCCAATACTGAAAAAGTTAAGAAAATGACCCTAGATTCCCTTCTCCAACAAATCATGGGAATAAGACAATCACTATGTGCATTTAATCCACATAATAGGAAACATTAAAAATAATATAAATGTATTTATTAATATAATAGTTGAAAAATAATTAATAAAAAAATAAATAAACATAAAAGAAATCCCAATACTTGATTTAATGTAATCCAAAACTGAATTAATTGAATTTTCAAAAAAAAATCCTTATTATTGACCATAATGATCCAACGACATGTGAAAACTCTGAATGAATGTAACGCTTACGTCAATCACAAGATATCTTCTATAAATACGTATTATTGTCATTTATATGTATGTTCAGACAAAAATGTATATATAATATTATCATCGATAAAAAATATCATAAAAACATTGAATGCCTCATTCAAATTATCCAATAAAAATAATAATCCAACTCATCACACAAAATGTTGATGATATATTACCATACTCCCCATTTTCTATTCATCATTAAATTCGTAGAAATTAATCATTCCATATGATAATAATTTTTAGAGTTAATATAAATAACTTCGACATCCACACTAGTTTTTCACTCTCATGACACAACAACACCTGTATTATTCTCATCTATTATAAAATTCTTATAACATTTAATGAAATCATATAAAAAACATATTTCTTAAAAAAGTTCATTAACATCATATGATGATCAAACTGTAAATCATGAAACAACAAAAGATAATTATAATACATTACTCATCCAACCATCACATCCCATGTGTGTAGACCCATGTAATATCATAACAATAATGACCAGATAAAATAATGCAGTAAAGACACTTGGAAATATTGTTTCTATAATATTTTATAGAAAAAATAAATCCATAAAAATGAAACTCATAGTGAATAGTATACCATATGTCATCACATCTAGTGATACACCTATATGAAAAATACTAACATATTAATAGAGAGGTGTGGGAGAAGTGGACTATCTATTAAATTATCTTCTTCAATGATGGGGAAATATCCCTCCAATAAACATTGTTTTCTTTTTCCCTAAGAACTCATATATTGAAGCATTGGAAATACAAAATAATATGAAATACAAGAATGAAATACATAGAGGATAAATAATTATCCTTATACTCTTATAAACATATAATTTCCCAAAATAATCATATTCCACCACTAATTTAAACATGTTAAAAAACAATAGAAGAATTAATTTTATTTTTAATTATTTATTAAAAAATAAAAAATATCAATTTTGAAAATTCATTTCCAAATTTAATCATTATTATTTTTATATTTTTTTATTAGCACAAATGTTTCAAATTAATTAAAATAATATCAATTTAATTTATGAATAGAAAGATCAAATATATCATTTTATCAATTCATTTAATTATATTAATTCTGTGGTAATAAATTAATTATCATGTGTTACCATAACGAGAATTCACTTTATGATAAAATATTCAGACTATGTCATGTAATTGCAAAAAAAAATTATATTTTTTGGAAGGATGTACATATAATATATATATGTCAACATATATGGTTGGAGAATCGTATTTCCAAACTCATCATGACTAATCTATTTTCATCCTTAAAAAATTCTCATATTATAAGTCATAAAAAATAACTAAATAAACAATCATAACACACATGGGAAATTCAAAATTATTTATTATCTATGATCCCAAACATAGAATATTCAAATTAATAAAAAAAATTATATCATATAATATATCAAGAACATATGTAAATAATATATTCTAGGATGTAACCAAAGAAATAATTAATGTGACACTATTTAATTAAATAATCCCACAAACATGAATTTGTTGTAATTACCCCAATTAGTAATATTTACTCAGAATCCATTTTATTTCTCATCCTAAATAAAGTGAGTCTGTGATCATACTTATCATTTTCGTAAATGTATACCTATATTGCGGAAATTATTAATATAAATGAATATTATAGTCTAATTAATATATAACTCCTAAAAATCATTCAAAATTTATGGAATAGAATACATTGTACTTATTCATTAACAAAAAGTGAGAAGAAAAAAATCCTATTAATAGTGATAACCATGTAAAGCCTAAAATTATCACGTTTTATACTTTTATGAAGCCTAATAAGATAATACACACACACACATATATATTCATGCATCATTATGTACACGTTCTATATTGATTACCCTTTTTAAAAGCCATGTGATAAAATGTGTATGTAAGGTAAGGAAATAATTTAATTATAAGATTAGACTCTCTAGTGAGAATGAGGCATCATAGCCACATCATAAACAACAAGTTATTACACTTAAAAAATTAATCCGTTATTAAAATAAGCAAAATTACCATTTTAAATTTCATGTGATTAATCTTATTTTTTCTTCAAATAAATATTTTTTAGACTAATCATTATGTTGGTTATTTTTGAAGTTATTATATTCCATTATTTTATACACATATAATAATATGTATAGAGTAATTCATGACAAAACCAATCCATAAAAAAAATCCACAGCAATAACATGGATTCATAGTAGAGATTCATGAAGAACAGAGGAGAATAATATTATCCACTAGTTGTAAAATATTTCAAAAATCATTAATAAAATAATTAAAAAATTAAAGAGTCAAATGAAAATAATTAACCTTTATTGGTTGATAGAAATAGTGAAAAACAATTATGTGAATGGACAATAACTTATAAAATAAATAAATATTTATTCGCAATATTATTTATAAAAAAGGCTCATCAAGAGTCCTATTAATAACATTTTTATGTTAATTATTATTCCTACTAAAATTATGTTCTATTAAAATATACAAAAAGTATACAAAAATTGAAATATGTAGGAAGGTATTTTTAACCCTCAATATTTATCCATTATTTATATTAAATTCACTATAAATAGAAGAAATTTCAATTCATTGAACAATTTATATATTATTTCTAAAGCATAGCCTCCATGAAATAAGAAGTCACTATTAAAATGACAATATTTTTAACTTTAAATCGCATAGTGGTTTTTGAAAATATACAGAATATAATGAAATGGTCTAAAATGAATTAATGACAATAAGGAAATTTACAATTATTTATAATATTGATGAACCAATATATCTCCATCAAATCTAACTCAAAATATACATAAAACTATTGAAAATGACAGAAAATATTCTTACCTTTAGGTAATTCAGACATATCGACATACATTTTATAAGGGAATAGAATAACTAAAATATGCTCATGTCTGGTGCATTAAAAATACCTTTACATATCCTTTTTAATATATATTAATGCACATATTTATTAATAACCATAGAAATTTTCATTACTCATTAATATATAATTCATTGGAAAATTGAGTTTTAGAAGAAACTATAATCTCAAATAATGAAATATTTTATATAATAAATCATTAATTTATTACTATTTAAAAAATATAATTATTCAAATAAATTTATTAAATTATATATTAACTCTGAGAATATATCAATAAAATTCATAAATTAACATTAAAAATATAATGTTACATTAAATTTTTTAAATACATTTTCTAATTAGTATTTTAAAAAAATTATATAATCCCACTCGAGGAAACAAACAACAGTAAGTGAAAATATGAGGAGAAATGGAATATCATTGAATTTACATCATATATGTGTGGAATAATTCTAATCCTAATGAAATAAAACATTGCTAAAAATGAAGTAAGTGAATGGGGATAGAGAAACCATCTCACAAAATACTACTAATGGTTGTCTCGATATTGAGAAAATAATGACAAGACTTGATAAACAAGGTGACTAACAATGATAAATCACCGAAAAATTATAAAATTTTGAAAAGTCTAGGAAGACTCACAACACGTTAGGAAATGAATATTTTTGAGGAAGATAACCCAAAAATAAATTTTTGTACTAACAATTTATTTGTGACTCCCAATCCAATGTGTTGCACTCTAAGACACCATACCTCCGTATAACATTATTAAAATGATTATCTCATTATTGAAACATGTTATCCTAATGGTTCTAAATAACTAAAGGCTTTCATTTGATGTTTGAATCACTTTAATTACTAATCCTACATTAACCAATTATATTATATTCATTGTCATAATAACCAGAATGATGTGACAAATGGATGATATCATTAATATATATCATATATTGAAGAAATATTTAACAATTAAAAATACTTACAACAAGAAATAACAATAAAATGTGTTAAAAAACAAACTAGAGATAATCCTAAATCTGTTGACTGATCCTAAAAAACAATTACTATGTATGTTACATTAAAAAATTGATCATAAAAAATTAACCTATGTAGGCATAATCATTAGATCATTATACAATATCTTATGATTTTTGGCCTCTATAATTTTCTCATGAAAGACACATTAATTTCCCTTTATTTTGTGAATTTTTTAGTCTCCGACCTCATTATAAAATAATTGAAATTAATCTGGACATCCATATAGTAGTTTTAATAAATCCTAGCTGTAGCGATTATTTTATGGAATCTCCACCAATAATGGGTGTGATACCCAAAAACCAAAAAAAAATAAAATATTCATGATAAAAACATTTCCTCAATGTAATAAAAAGATTTCATTATCTGACCATCTATTAATTAATTAAAATTGATAATAAGGAATAACTGAGGGATAAAATAAAAATTTATACTCTAATATTTAAAGAGATAAACTAGGTATCATAATCTGTGATAATTATCTTCAAAACAAATTAATACATTAGTACCACCTCCAAATACTTGATAGAATAAACAGCCACTATTATCGACTCATTAATAACTATGATGTTATATGAATTCAGAATGTTGTCCAAAATCACCCACATTTGATAAAATCCACCCTAAGATCTTAGAATTTTTTTTATTAATTATATTAATATATCCTCTCACTTACAATGGGAAATATGAATTTTCTAATGTTACCCTCCATGAACATGATTAATAGCCTAGACATTTTTTTAATAAAAAATCATGAAGAAAAGTTTGTAACAAAGTTATTAATATCATAAAACAAAAACTATCCTCTCAAAAAATGATACATATTTTTCAAGATATAATATATTTCTAGGGGAAAACTATGGAACATATAGAAAAAAACCATTCATTAACTATGCAATAAAAATAATCCCCTAAATCAGTACATTATATTGAAAATCCTTAGACCATATATTACATGAATAGCCAAAACAACATTATAAAAAACATTTGCCTCATAATATCAGAGTATAGACTATGATAAGTTATGAAATAATGAAAAATAAACTATTATATGATAATGGAACCATATTCTATCCACTACTCCCATATCAATATGCAAAACCACCTATACTTCTATTAAATTTTAAAAGTATATAATAATGTTTAGGAATCCACAATGATATATTATATATAAGTAATCCATCATAATATTTTCATTATCATGTGTATAATAAATCATTAGGCCATAATCATACATTATTTTCATTTATATTTTCTACCATATATTCATGGTTTTTTGAAAAAAACATAATTGAAACAATTGTGATCAACAAAGACAATAAAATATTCATAAATAATATACTACTACCATTGAATAATTTTATATGCAATCAAAATAAGATAAAAATATTTTGGGATATATATATATGTTTATGATAAATACTATTTAGTGAAATAATGATAAACTCTCTATAGATCATTTAAAAAAACCAATTTAAGTTTTGATGCATTCTAGTATTCCTAAAAAATAAATACCCACCTTTAGAAAATGATGAACCAACATGTTAGTTAACTTATATAATAAATGAAAACAATATATAAATTGATAATACATACAAATTTCTAATCCTTCTAAGTAAATACACCGATAAGTGTCCCAATTCGAGAATGGTTGGTTATAATCCTATTATAATTACCAACAAACACAAGGAAACTCCACACATAATTAATTATTTGGGAATTTCGAAAAACAACTAAACCAATATTTTATGGATCAAGAATCAATACATACAATTATATTACATTACACAAAAAATGAAACTCATGACACTAAATGACTCACACCAATTGACTTAAAAGGAATTTTAAAAAAATTAAGATATTGATGCTTATCATAGAGGTGATTTCAACGATTCACCAACTATAATGAGTAAATAAGATTATAGTCGAGAAATTCCACCAAAAAAATCTCTAAAAAAATTTTAAACCATAATTAAATTATTAAAATTCATAGGGACGTCTAGATTATCACACAGAACTGGTTGATAATAAACTCATAATGACCATACTATCATCTTAATGCTATATTTTTTATGTCATCATCCTTCATTAATTTTTCTAATATAAATAATTTTCAGTAATCTATGAGAATATAATTAATATTTTTAATTTATCTATCAATAAAATAATTCATCGGATATCATATTTGTTCTTCACTTCCACCTGGTACAAATATCTAAAATATACCCATATCTGTATTCTAATATCAACATTAAATGAAAATTAAACCATATGTCAATATATTTTTATATTACTGGGAATGAATCCATTGTAAAATATTTCATTAACATCAGTTATTGATTCTCAAAATCAAAAATGTTTTATCCAATATAGATACATCGATATTAGAGAAACAACTGGTTTCATATCTATTTCAATATAATCATCCCATATATGTCATAATATTAAAACATATTTAGCAATGAAATTATTGTACTTAAGTAATAACTCAAGAATCCACACAGTATTATTCTCTATAAAACACATCATCATCCCCAAAATTATGGAAGATAATGACTCAACACTCCTACAATAAATATTAGGTTCTCACTCAATGTAAAATAAAATAATTCCTACGGTTGGGTCATATGATGTTCACACTAATTAACTCCACAACATCCTTTAATGAAAATTGGAATTAAATACTATAAATGAAGGCATGTGGAAATATTATTTAACATAGTATTTCTCCGCATGAGTGGTTTGAACCCATCACTAACTCATTGTCACTATGAATGACTAAAAAAATGTTAATGAACTTGAATTGTAACATTTAACAATAATAGAAAAAAATAAATGCCACCATGTGTACCATATCTAAGAATAAGTTCAATTAAAAAATGATGTTCATATATCTTAAATCAAATTAGAAATATAAAAAAAAATGTAAATATATAGTCAATGCAAGGAAAACATCTAGAACACATGTTGTTATATATATATATATATATCCTTCAAATAATCCATAAACAAAATGGAAATAACAGAATCCTCCTCTTAAATTTTTTTTTCTTTAAACACTAGAGGATGAGTGGTATCATGAGGTTGTTCTCTCAATTCTATATCCCTTATATATTGATCATATTTCAGTGTATCATTCTACTATTGTTCCCCTAATTGGTTAAGAATAAAAGATTCAAAAAAATTCAATGACACTGATTTGACTACTAAGGAAGGTATATCAATTTTATATATGATGAAAATGACACCATAAGAAAGAAACATTTCATGCCCTAGTAATAGTGTTATAATG
This sequence comes from Viscum album, assembly GCA_963277665.1. Lineage (NCBI taxonomy): Eukaryota > Viridiplantae > Streptophyta > Magnoliopsida > Santalales > Viscaceae > Viscum > Viscum album. The sequence continues at coordinate 938,131,357 of OY728143.1, read as the reverse complement.
AATTATACCCCTAATAAAAATACACGATGTTGTCTAAAAGCATCCCATGTTCACAAAATCTTATTTAAATGAATTGGAAAATGAATAATACATGTAAAAAATTATTATCCATGTTAAATTTTACTAACACTCATATGATGAGTAATTTGTGCTATTTTTTTCTTAACAATGAACTATTCATTATTCTGAACCTCCAAATATGAAATTATCATATATGGTTTGACTTACTGCTTGATCTATGAACTAAAATCCATGTCAAAAATAATATCCCAATACACCTTATCTAAAATAAATTTTAAAACATAATAGAAGAGGTTCCAGTATTTTACATTATCCTCATATAAAATAGAAGTCCACTTTCAGAGTGATAAAAAATGTACTAAAAAGAAAACATCCCAATCCGACCAATAAATTTTCCAGTGAACTGGTTTTCGAACATCTTCACACAATTTTATGATACTCAGGATCCATAAAAAATTGAACCAAAAATTTCATTCTCAGATTTATAATATCATAAAAAACATTTAAATACTAGATTACATTAATTCATCAAATAAAATAACAAAAATCAATAATTCCTATTATAAACCATAAACATAATGATCATAATAATATCTCCCACACATTTCTATATTGTAGAAATTAAATTATTAGAATGTTTTGTCTATCTGAAATCCTCATTAATATCTACTATTGGTATGTCTAGTGGAATATCCAGTTGAAATCCTCAAGATGATCTAAATAAATGAATCATCCCCAAAATTCATATAATAGATAAAATAACGAGACTCTTATCAATTTTATAAGAAACATTTATAGTTACTAAAACATTTATTTTAACCAAGATCACACTATCTATAAAATTTAAATAATTTCACAAAAAATCATGAGGCTGGACATTTACCTCATTATCTATTATATTAACAGAAAAACATTGCATAATTTTTGTACAAAACATGATATTAATTGTATCGGATTTTATGATAATATAACATTTCTAAGCTATTTGTTCATATTTTCTAAATCATACAATTAATTAAGAAGATATTATATAAATACAAACCCATAAATCATAACTGGGGAACAAACCCATACCCCAAACTATCTCACAACTATCCACTCAGTTACAATTGTTTATTAAACACATCCCTCCATTGATACCCCTGAAAGAAAAAAAATTGATGGAAAGACTTATAATTACAACTAAATTCCACCTCTAATAGGCTATTAGTAGTCTTCTTTTACAGAGTTGATATAATATTAAAAATGGGAGGAATTTCCTTTATTATAAATATAAATAATAAGAGATGGGATGAGAAACAAACAACCAATTCTATTCGTAAACACAAATGTAATCAAATTAATTATTGTAATTCCTTAAAAATAAAAAATTTGAATATAAACAAATTATTAATTGGTATTGACACTGAATCTCAAAAAAGATCAAAACCAATTCATGATAAAATATCCCCTATATAGATCACCAATAAGATCTTTCATGTATAAAAAAATTATTTTTTAAATAACATATGATTAACATTAAAACATAGAAATAATCTACCATAAAATTTCATATAAAATGTGAAATAAGAATATTAAACCCTAGTAAATAAACAATTGAAATTAATTCACTATCGAAACTGCTAAATAATTTTTCTCGTCCCCAATATTGCTCATTAATTACATAACAACTAAATTCCAATCCTTCAATATAAAATGTGTTTATATAAATAATAACACCCATCTTCTAATTTCCCACTATCCTCTATCTCCAACACCATAGTTTCTCCCATTCAGTGATTATCTATTCCATAATACGTAATTAATCTCATGATATTTCTTCACAATAATTAATCATCACATATAGTGTAAGACAACAACATTGTCATCAATTTTACTACCATGTTTAGGTATTAGTGCCAATAAGATCAATGTAACGTCATTATAACTCAAATCATCAAATCCAGTGTAGATACACAAGTGGGAATCCATTAACATTATGAATATATTAAAATAAATTATATATCCTCTAGATCATAAAAAATTTAGTAGAATAAATAGTAAAAATATTGTTTTTAAAAACATATGTATAAAACCAAACAATATAAATTTTCATACAATTCCATGATATTCCTACACATAAACCACTTCTCAAGTGGGAGCATAAGAAGGGGATAATCTATTAACTTATTTACTTTTTATCCAAGCTATTTTATAAAAAAATGTCCCGTATTTGTTTTCTTCTGTTTCTATACTAACTCTAGAGGACAATAACAGTAAATCCTTAAATATATAATATATCGTTCAAAATATACACTAAGGGAAACTACCACGCCACTAAATATACATAGTTATCATCACACAAGCCATTGGGCTACCAAATCATTTGTCTACATCATAATCAGGTATCCAACTATCATTTAAAATATTTATTATCTAAATAAAATTAAATTATGAAATATCATTCCGTAGTAATTTCATTTATTAATACACTTTTATATTAGTTTTTGTAACATTAATTTCTTACTTATTTTTAATTATCACATCATGGTATTTGACAATAAATAATTATCCTTATTCTATTATTAATTTATTTATATATCATAATAACTACACATTATAGGAAAAATATTTTTTTTCTTAATTAGAGTGATCATCTTGTTATAAAATTAAAACATTTGTCTATAAAATTAATGAAATAACTAATAATATATTGATGTGTAGTATCCAAAAATAAAATAGAACTAATATCTTGATGTAAAATCCCATTTCTTTACTAATCTTTATCACTCAGTGGTCATTTATGACCATAGTTATCAAAATAAAATCCTTCCTTCCATCAATATAATTATCCATCACTATAGTTCTAGTAAAATTCATCTATTTTAATTTAATTATTCTAAACCATAGAGTGTTTACATGAAATATGAAAAATCAATATTTTGTAAAAAAATTAGTATAATGAAAAAATGATTTATAATAGATAATAAATGAATCAATGTAATTCGAATCATAGAATATATTCCCACATATCAATTATGATTTTTTATTCTCATCACCAATGACATGTCATCTACATGCAACCATTTAATTTGTAATTGAATATTATTATTTTTATAATGAATAATTAACAAATTAATAAATATTCACATATTTATGGTGATATAACATATATAAATTAATACTACAGTATCTATCAATAATAACATCTAAACATAAAATATGTTTTGATTCATATATTGAATTATAGTTATTATTTAATTAAAATTCCTAGATACATGGAATTATTCATTAAATGGTGAAAACCATGTGTACTATATTCTTATCACCTTATGTATGTACATAACTTTTAATTAGTAAAAATATATAATAATCAGTTAATATATTCAAATTTATTTCATTTTATATCTACATTAAATGAATTTTCATAATACCTTAAAGAATGAAATATATAAAAATATTTTTTTTAAAAGACTACATATAAAATAAGTGCTACAATAAAAACATCATGAAACATAGTTGAACAAACATTTATACGTAATCCATTAATTATGGATACTAATGTAACAATTTATACTATATGAGGAAATACATCCCCACTTCTTGGATAATTCCATCCTATCAATAATTATTCAATATAGTATTTTTTATATGATTAAAATTCTAAATGTTAATCTCATAAATTCATCTTTAGATATATATTCAAGAATAAATCACACCATTCATAAATTTAATGGTTAAAATAGTATCACATGTGACTATATGAATTCGTACATCTGTTTCCTTGATAATATATAAGAAAAAAATGATTCACACTTTGGAAACCCAATGGAAAATATGTAATTATTTTTGGAATTATTCAAGGAATCCATTGACTGGATTTGGATCATCTAGGTATTTAATAATTAATGAAAAATTAATACAATTTATGATTATTTTTTATGACCTAAATATATATTATCAAGGTAATTTTGGAAATAAACACATTAAAATTTCCATTTTATTCATCTATAAAATCATATTTTTGAAAATTATTACATCCCATTTAAATATTTTTATATAATAGTTATATTTTATATGAGTCAAACTGAATTTTCAAATTTTTATTCTTATTAAATATATCAAAATAATTAATTTAATATGACTCCAAGTCAAAATGGGGGAAAATTAAAAAATTCATCACAATAAATTACCTAGAAAAAACATATGGACATTTGATAATGTAAAACAAGAAATTTGTTACCCATTTGTAGTTTTAGAATAACTATACTAGAGAATACTAAGGGTCTTAGATACCATTATGATAGTGGTGGAAACTACACATACATATCATATTAAATAACAAAAAAAACATCTATTCTACTTAAGTTAGAAACTATATAAAATTATGCCACTCATTAAACAAATCAATTAGAATATTTTAACTTAGAGATACCAAGATTCAATTTTTTATAGCATAGAATTACAGTAATAACGTTACATGAGAAGGAATTATAATACATTTTTCATCCTCATAAAATTATGTACATTATTCTTTATAAATAAAACTAATTAACAGAAACAATTCAATTAAAATTCAATCTAAATTAAAAATTGGTTTCCCAAAAATAATAATTTAAAATTTATAAAAATTTAAAAATAAATCATATAATTTATTATTCATTATAGATTTATAATATGGATCTAAAATATTTATATATAAGTAAAAAACAAGATTATTTATTAAAAAAAATATAATTACTATAAAATTAATATCATATTTTTAAAAATTGTTTCTTGTAAACCATTAATAAATATTGAAAACACCCCAGCAATAGAATACATATGATTGAAAAAGGAAGTACATAGAGAATATATATGCCATAATACATCATTAAATTTTATAAAAAACAGCAACAATGGAGATCAATGTACACGATGTATTGAACCCGATAATGGTTAAAAAAATGATCTTAGATATGTGTTAGGGGATAAATATTAATTATAGAAATGACATTGATTTCTCATTAGTCGATTATAGATATAATATTTTCATCCTTTTTTAATATATAATACATGATCTCAATATGGTTTAATGTTATGGATTATGAATCCCATATCATATAACTTCTGTTCTAATTTCCTTAATTCGTCCAATTACTCTATATCCATCTTATAAATTGGATTACATCTATTTTTTTCATTATAGATATAAAAGAAAAATAATTCAACATCATGTTCATGGGAATAACTATGAAATTGCATAGGAAATAGATCAATACAATACCACCATTAGATACCACCTCTATTTTGAGGATACCATTATCATACATTGTTTATTATTCTATTATGATATTATTAAGAATAGCCATTGGAGGATGTTTAGAAAACAAATCATTAAATGATGCATCATTGTTAAAGAAAATTGTTCCAATTATAAAACTTGATATTGTAATATCCTAATTAGTAAATTAAATTCTTACAATAATCATTAATATGAAATTATCCACATCGATTATATAAATTTCAAGTATTCATTTAATAAGATGTTAAAAACCTAAGAAACCTAAAATAAATATATCGAAGATGGAAAATGTTATTTTCACTTCTACAGGTCTTATACTAAGGTATGTAACTAAAAATACAATCCATACTGAAATAAAGGATCATACAACGATTATTTAATAATAGAATATTATAAAATAATTTATACAACATTAGTGGATTAATTTATTACATATAATTATTTTTTTGGAAAATTTTACTATAATGAAATCACTTATAACTAAAAATAGTATTTCCATACTAGAAAATTCTTAATCATGATACTTAAGGTTCATTTATAATGGATTCCTCAAACACATATGCAAATGACTTGAAAAGATCCCTATAACATTTGAATTGAAGAATTGGAATTTTCTTGCATCATGATTTCAATTAAACATATATTTGTAGTCTACTCTATCCTGAAACATATAGATTAATCTATTACATTCAATTAGATACTTTGGCGATTCAACACATTGTTATTATATGATGGGAATTATACTTTTTCTTTCATATAATTCATGGAATTTCATTCATCATATCCCTCAACCACACTTTTAATCTATTGTCTCGATTTGTATGTAAATAAAATATTTAATAACAACTTATTCATCATGTAATATTTATAACTCTCATCATAAGTTGAAAATGATTGATAGACTAACTCATTTATTTGAATTTTAATTAAAACAAAAAATAACTGATTAGACATTTTTTTCATGGGTTTTTATATATTTTTTATCTTTTATTTACAACAATATTATTATATCCTCATGATATGTTAGAAAATAAGAATCCTTACATCTAATATTCAAAATATCCCTTTAAATGTCATAACATTAAATAGATTGAAAATATTTAACATATATTATCACAGTATGGAAATTCTATCCCAAAATTTAAATCACTACATTCTTCATAGTACTTTTATTAGATGATGTATATTTGTTAGAATCCATTTTATTTAGTGTACATAAATGATATCCCTTTTCCATTAAATAAATTGTAATGAATGGAATATATTTTCATAAATACTGGAACTATTTATAATCCAATAATATGTTATCAGACCCATTGATAGTTGATGGTTATTGTCACTCAGTGTGACTCCACATTGATACACTATAATGACGTACATTAGTTTTTTCAATATGAGAATGGTTATATGTCAAATAAAGGGTTAACTAAAATAATAAATTAAAAATATTCAATGTTTTATCCGTAATAATAATATATTATCAAAAATAAATAAACAAAATATTTAGTCTCAATGACAATTAATTTTGTCATTCTATTAGGTTCCTTTTCTAAAAAAAGAATATAAACACATTTTATTAATAAATGCATTTCTTATAAATAATACTATCCAAATATATTCATTTGTTAGATATAAATTTCATTAAATTAATAAATAATTTTATAATATCCTTGGGTGTTATTAAAAATATATTTTCTCTAGCTATAATCATATAAATTTAGTTACAATATATTACGAAGATCATTACATGATACAACATGTAACCAAACAAATATTGAAACCTAGAATTAGTGGCTATTTAGTTACAGTGATATATAATAAGTTTATCCCAATTCAAAGTATCTAGCTATTTTGTTGTCCAAATTTCGTATACATGTAAATTTCAAATAAATTAAAATAGAAAATTTAGATACATATATTTAATTCATGAACATATTGTTATTTCAATAAGTAATCTTATCCATGAAACATACTAATAATTGTTAATAGAATTGTAAACATAAAATGATTAAAAGTGAGATTATATATTCATAATATGAGGTAGTGTATGGTAGAATCTATCATTACATAAGCATATAATATTTTTATGGATTATTCATTTTAAATTATTACAGAAATGAGTCTAATTAATCCATTTATATGAAAACTAAAACTAAAAACATGGATTTCAATATGTAATATTATAATGATCAATCTCATCAATTATAACATTTTTATATTACTTCTAAGGCGTCCTGGCATAAATCTATAAATCAATCAGTAATGCATACACCAAATTACCTAATATATCATTTCCAGTGAGACAAGCTTATCCATAAAGATAAAATAAAATTTTATTCACCATATTCCACAAAATAATACTAAATCATTAATCATCAAACATAATGATAAAAATATAATGCTTACAAATGAATCATATTAAAAAATAATTAATATGTAATCAACAATTTTTCTTATTGGAATATGGATATACAATATTTCAATATTTCCCATTAAATGTAATTATATAAATATCTAAGTTCATATCTCACATCAATATAGAAATAATAGATTATTCAAAATAAAAGTGAAATAAACAATATCAATGAAATGATTATATGTAGTTAATAGTACTTCCATATTATATGAACCATACAACCACAATATATTTTTTTAATTTATTAAAATCCACTTTTTGGAAAAGTGGGAACCATACAATGAAAAACGTGTTTGTCAATTATGTCCCCCTATTTACCCGTATGGTGGGTCTGCCAACCCAGGGAGATACACATTCCCCAACTAAGCAATGGAGTTGAATAGCCATGTTCATAATATGAATAGTGAATGAGCCTTGAGGGACTCGAGTCTGTGCCAATTCCCCCAGACAATGAGATGGCCCATCCGGTGAACCACTCGACTAACGCCCTAGGGGATTCCATGTTATGTCAACATTAATTAGAAATAACCATAAATTTTTGTTTCTAATGTGCTCCAATGTTATCCAAATAACATCTCTAAATAATATCTAACTAGATCTACAGTTATGTAATGATGTTATACACCGAGTTATTGAAATGTTAATAGTAACAAAACATTTTTTATGGTTATTACAACTATATGAATCAATTCAAGAACTTATATCATTATTTTTCTATACAGATCATGATGTTATTTCATGGAACCATTTAGTCATTACATTAATGAGATTTTATGATTTTTTATTCATACTTGAGGTATTTATTATTATAAATAGTCATAAATTATATATAATGAGATGAAATTTTGACCACAATATTATTATTTAATTAAAAAAATAATTTCTTATTGAAATTGTTCTCATTGAAATTTATATAAAATATAAATATTATACTTATGGGACAATAGGATGTTGACGCTATGATGCACTCGCTGCTTCATTTGAGTGCACTTGATTCACAACAACATCATAAAAGATTTTAACTCTATTCTCAGATTTTTATAGTCTCTACAAAAGTTGTTCCCCCTACTCTAGTGGGCATTCCCCCTCCCTCTAGTGGTCATTTCCCATTTTGAGCTCCTCCAACCCAATCATACAATCGAATAAATGATCTCACTTATGTGGATTAAATCAATAATTTCTTATGATGATCCGATAAGGATATGTTCTTTTAATGTCTTCACATTATCTATTTAATGTTTCTCCTTGAGCTCGCATTGATGATTATCTTCTATTCTAGGTTCCTCCCACTATTATCAAAGAGGTCGTAGACATACTCTAATAGACTCTCGTGATGCATTGAAGTTATGATATTAAACCCCTCCCCATCATCATATATTATTTAGACTCATGGGGGTGGATTATTTCCCATGTTTATATACCATAAAACTATAAGGCCTTCTATATTTTTCTCTATTCGCATGAATTTTTCATGTTATAGAAGTGAAAATCACCCCATTTTATTTGTCATTAGAGTTTCAAACATTCTCATTGGGATATATAATCATGCATTGGTTAGGAATACTCACTAGATATGGTATATATTTTCTAACGTGGTATACCCTCACATTTCATAATGAGTCCTTCATTAAAGCTGTCATAGACTCTATTAGGTCCACTATGTGTGTGGATGAGAGAACACTTCATCTTGAAGATGATTCTTTAACTATATTAATGGTCAAGATGGATCTTTCCATCATTTTTTGGATTAAATTTGTCTTGTGTCTCAATAATCCATTCAATGTATCTATCATCTTGTGTAATCCATGAATACCTCATTCTATTCATCATGTCAATTTCAAGGACATTCTCTAGTGGTTTGTTGTAAACATGATTCAAGCAAGTCAAGGTCATTATCGTAGGGTTAATCTATTTTCAATTGTCCTCCTTTGAAACAGTGGATATCTACCAATTCATTTTGTATCATTATTACGTGGATGGAGGAAAATATTCTTTTTAATTCATTTCCTGTAAGTGATGTTTCATGTCGTTACCCCAACTAGATAGTGTTTTTTTGGGAGATGTACTTTTCTATTTAGGTGATTTTTAACAGACTCCATTCATTGAGTGCAACCCATTAATGAAAATGTCTCATCCTTTTGTGAAATGTTCTCATACATCATGATTCTTCAAGAGTGATTCATAGTGTCAATCCTCCTATTATCTAGAATCAATATGCACACCATATTCAAATTCAACTATGATGGTTTCCTCTTATCCAATCAAAGGATATGTGGAAAATGAATTGAGTAGAACTAATTATTAATCTCATTATTCATATTTATTCATCCCCTCATAGATGTAATCTTATATAGTAGGTTAAACACAAGATATCAATCCAAAAACCAAGTTAAGGGTTATTTTTCCCAGTTGAAAGGGGTTATACATCTTGGTGCCAATGTAATGAAATAATTTTTCTAATTAGTTATTTCTAATATGGAACTCCCAAGTATTTAGAGCTCAGAAAAAAATGATTTGATGTCCCCTCAAATTTAGAATCATTCACTATCTCGACTCTATTTTCCTGAACATGAACATCATTTTTGTAAACTCTCTATGTATGCTCATCAGATCAAAATTCATGAATTCATGAATTCTATTTATAAATCCACTCATATATGTGTCTTTAATAATAAATATTTCACTACTAAAAAGGTCTCACCTTTTGTGAAATTTTTTATGTTTAATGTCATCTTAGGACATCACAAATTACTTTCCTCCTTTATCTGTGGTAGTTACTATTCATAGATCCGGCAGGAATTACAGAAGCATTTGGAGTCATTGATCTGGGGTTCTTCCCTTTGATGGTAATAGGAGATTTCAGTATAGTAGTGGATCGTAACGATTTAAAAGGGATGTAGAGATTCCTCACAGAGCTAGTTGGGTGTTTTTGAAGTGTTTGAGACGTTGTGGAATCTAAAATATATGATTTTTTTGTGATTGTTTCACATGGGATAATAATATAAAATTAGATTATTTATATGTGATCCATATTGATTGTTGTCTAGTTAATATCCATCACAATGGCCTATTTCAAATGAAATTGTATCTCAAATTGTGTGTAGCCACTCTAATCATTCAACCACTATGCAATCTATCTCTCCCAAATAGGATAGAGATGAGAACGTTATTTTTATGTATTTTTAGACAGACATACGTGGTTATGAAAAACTGGTCCATGTGTCATAAGATAGACAGATTCATGAAACTACATGGATAATATTTCACTACAGTCTTATATTTCTCCATGTAGATCTCACCTCATAGAACAAGAACTTACCTTGATATTTCCATGAAATGGATATGATCTCAAAAGAAAATGAACAAATTGAGTGTATCCTCGAAAATAAATTGTGTTAAATTATTTTTATGTATCAACCAATTATGAAGAAAATTCTCATTGGATTGGTTTTGAGACATAAAAGTGTGGCCCAAGAACACTTGCATATCAAATGGATTCGGGGAGGGTATATGAACCAGAATTTATTATATGATTTCAAAAAAAATTAGATACCCTAAAGGGCTTCTATTATTTCAAAATATTTTAGTTACTCTAATAATAGGGATAATGTTTCGAGTGTGGAAGAATCAAACCTAATGTCACTTTTTGTGAGTTCCAATCCTATTAGGAGTGGGGGTTACATGAGGGGGTGTAGTGATTTACATGAAGTAATTTCATCCTCTATTTACAATGTTGTCAGATAAATCCTAAGGGAAATACTATAATAGATAGATGTCTTGGAGGTGATGAAATTTCTCAACCTAGAATGTGCATCATGTCTGGTAGTATTTCTGGGAACCTTTTAGAGAACATATTGAGGTGATTTTAAGAATTATATTGCATGGGAAATTAAGAATTATATCCAGGGGTACCTCATGTTTTTTATTCTACATCTCAGGTTACCATTACTATTATCATATATCTCACCAATATTCTCCATTATTGGCACATTAAAATGTGTAATTTTCATTATAATCTACATTGTTGCATCATTAATTAGTGACACTCGACTAATCTTCTTATTTAAATTTCTAGAAGAATTATGGTTTCTTGAAGGGTAAAAGGATATAGGGAGCCATTGTAATGACCTAGGAACTAGTTATAAACATCAACAACACAAATCATTGTTTCGAATATGATTCTTAAACAACAGATTAATAAGGTATATGATCATATTTAATGGAACATATTCAATAATTTCTTGTAGAAAAAGGGATTCTAAACATGATTTATTGACCTTATATTTAGATTCCGAAATTTTACATGGATGGACATATATATTTTTGGAATAACCTATTGTTTTTTTCAATAATATGTATTTCCTTTCTAAAGGGGAAATGATGTCCGTAACCATCTTTATTTTACCACATGATCCTCTCAATAGAAACACTAACAAGGGAATCTCCAATGATGACTCTATTCCCTATCACTATAAGGCCCAATCTACAAGAACTGCTAAAAATAATTTATTAGGATATTGAATCATATTCCAGAATGCAATAATGTGATTAGTTAGTAGTATGAATAGGGTCCAAGAAAACTATATCAAATTGATAGGTCATGTAATCAACTAGGAAGTTGTAGCTTTTATATATCTCATCAGTTCTTGTACATTGGATTAGATGAAAAATGAAGGATTATGTGTAAAAAATAAAAGATCATTCCTATGACTTACCTTGGGTAACCTATATCCCCATATTGACTCATTCTTAAAAATTTTGATCTGATTATGTAAATGGTTATGTACTGAGTAGAAAATTAGAAGAACTATTTTTATATAATAGGTGGAGTATAAATTTATTCAACAGACTACTAATATCTATTTTGATTGATATTATCACAGAAATTAATGATAAAAAAGGATTCATAACCAGTATCTATAGTATTCATGCATCTTTCTTATGGAATTACATTATAGATAGGAAAAATCATTGGGCTTCACAGATGATATGGAAAATATCCATGTAGTCCAAAATAATTAACCTGAATAGTATTCAAGGTAACCATTAATACATTCATAAAAACATGAAACAATTGTGGTCAAAGGTACTTCATTTTTTGGTCATCCAATGGAAGGTTTCGGTGACAAGAGAGAGAATAATCAGGATATTATTTATGGAACCTGGTAAATCCTTACTATTGAAATATAATTGGATATTATCATTGGATTTTGGTTAGGGGAGAGATATATTTATTTTTCCACAACTAGGTTGTACCTGATGTTTGGTTTCAAGGCTATCTTGAAAAGTATATTACCCTCAGTCAGGCAAGACAGTATCTAAATAAAAAAAATTTCTTTTTGTATAGTGAACAATGGGAAATTTTTTATCTTACTACTATTAATGATGACCTTAATAAAACAGTTTTTATGGACCCATATTCTATATCATTATAATTGATGTAATATTGCATGATTTTTACTCATTTGTACAATATGAATCCTTGGGGTGACATTGTATGTTGTAAGGAGGCCAAAAAGATCAATTTTATTATTTGGGGGTATATATTAAATAGTTATACACAAATGGAAATTTCAAAATAATAGTTATCAATTTAGAATCTATTTGTTCTTATTGTGTTGAAAGGTAGGATGAATGCTCAAATGTCTTTTTTTATAGGGCGATAGTACCATTGTCGGGAGTTATTAATTAATGTTATTTGAACCCATTTTAGTTTCAATTACAACATACCCTTTATCAATGTTTGGTTACATGGAATGGATAAGGTATGGTTTGAGAGGAATAAAAGGGATCTCTCAATCCTTATAGGATGATCATGCATATTGAATGCAAGAAACAATGTACAATTAATGTGTGCAGTGTGCATGGTTAGGACGCTGGTTATGGGTACTAAAAACGTACATTGGGACATGAACCATATGGTGAGTAACTAGAATTATCTCCCCACATTGAGAAATTATTTGATAGGTATTTCCTCATTTCGCTAAATTTATGGTGCTCTACAAAGTCACTAGATACGTTCGAGTCAACATGTTTGGGGATAAAAGCTCAATATATATGGTTAGTTTTCTACAGGTTCCATATGTAGAGATAGAGTTATTACAGACCCCAAAAAAATCTTCATCAATTCATAATCATCATTATTTGTGGAATTCCCCTTACTCAATGTTATGTAAATGGTTATTCTCGCAAGCCTCCTTATATGCACGCAGAGGATTGTTAGTTTAATGGTGGGGGATACTAATTTTTTGGTCCCCTAGAAATCATTGAAGAATACTCATTATACTCCATGCTCAATTGCCTATATTTTACATAGTTATAGGATACTCATGTAAAACCAACAAAAAATTCTACATACAAGGCATGGTGAAAAAAAGGTGGAGGACTATGTCACTTCCATATCCAATATAATGGTCGACAAAAAAACTATCAAAATGAATGTAATATTCCTACTATGAGGGTTGAATCTGTTTATAGGTTACTCACATGGACATCATCAGTACAAGACACCTTAATTAGGTTATTTCTTTTTCATTTCCTTATTGTAATTTCATTTATTTTTATTACTTGTATCTTATTATTTCAGAACATATATAGATGATGATATATATTAATATTATAAAAAATAAATATTTATAATTCTTCCACCATAATAATAATAGCTTAACCACATGATAAAATTAGTAGTTATAAGTAATATTAAATTAAATATATCAAAAATATTACAATTTAATTTAATGTTAATTATTAATATATATGAATATTATTTTAATATTATTTCATAATAAATAGTATTCAATTGAAATGTTAAGAGGAATTTTGGAAACTCATGCATATATGTAAGCATTATAATTCATAATAAGTACTTCATGGTAGCATAAAACTGCATTGATATAATATTGAGTGGAAAAAATAATGTTGTTCGATATTAATATACTTATTTTAGAGAGGGATGGAAGTTTTGGTGGATGTGAGCTATATTTGAATGTGACAATTGGGGACATGTTGATTGATACAAAAAATAGATGACTAGTAAAGAATGAATCACATGGGAGTCTGATGTGTTTTCTATTGAGATTTTTGTGAGACATGTGGGATTAAAATTTCTTCCTATATGTAATCTTTATTTATATTTATCTATAATTTTAATAATTAAAATTTTTATAAACATTAAAGTTCATCTGTTTTCCAATTTTCCATGATTAAATATTTAACAAAGAGATTATTCCTAAGATAAAAACATAATTCTAATTATAATATAAATATTTACAATAATTACTTGTAACATGGAATATATCCATCCTAAAACAATGTATTTATCTAGGAGCTTTTACAATAATAGAATATAAGAATATCAAATAAATTATAAATAATTTTAATTTTTTTACCTAATGGATTTATACTTATTCCTTTTATTCATAGATAAACAGATCATAATATTTTAGTATACATCATGTGATTATTCATATAAAATATTCAATATATTTCAATTATATAAAATAAAATACACTTATAAAATAATCATATAATATTTTTTTTAATTTTGACCAGTCGAGAAAATCACCATAATTTATTTTCGATTTACAGAAACCAAAAATTATACTAAATAAATCATGATTTAAATTAAATTTTAAATATGAATTTAAAATTTATTAATGTAATAAACTAGATTATACATTTATATAATGAATGTGAAAAACAATTTTGTCTTATGATTTATTTTAAAAGATAAGATTTTTAGCATTTATAGAAGAATCATGTGTTTTAAGGATTACACAATCTTCTAGGAATCATGAAAGAACATTGAATCCATACATTTGACAATAGGTGGACTATCGTAAAAATTAACCATAAAAAGTAGAACCATTCAATCAACAACAGTTGATTTCAAAACACAACATATGATTCCGCACTACAATGGATACATACAAAATATATAAATAAGTATCATAAAATGATCTCAAATTGAACGTGTCCAATCACAATGTGTCGATATCACACATAAAAATTTAATCAATCCCAAATATAAATTTATATATCACTATTTGAAAAAATTGGGTATGTAATATATAGTGGTTACTTAGAGTTGAATTTGTACAAACCATCAAATAATTCATATTTTACAATGAATTAATTTCATTCATGACTTAACCAACACCCCCATGTATTAATTGGGCTTCCAACATTATAGGATAGGACATTTAAACACCTAATATTATACATTATATTATAAAATAGGAATCATTCCATAAATGAACACTTCATGGTTCCAAACTCTAGACTAAAAAACTACAATCTCTTCTAGACAACCCCTAATTGAACATCACATATAAAAATATTATTACATTCCTATTCCAACTGAAATCTTCTCTTTTGAAATTCCCCATCCATTAATCTTATTCTAATCCATATTACATATGAATGGTGCAATGTAACAATCCCATTGTAGTTTCATCATTAAATAGTAAAATATAATGGGGGTATTATAATCATTCACCATGCACTTTAAAATTATAGAATTATTCTACGCAAGATTCAATTTACCAGACACTATTCATGTACAGAGAATATTGTTATAGAATACTTATTTCAAGGTTATGTGTTCACTAAAAATAAAAATTTAAATATTTTGAAAATTACAAGGTCAAATGATATTATTTAAGATAATAATTTCAAAAATAATTGGATGATGGGGATGGGGTGGGATATGTTAGATATAATACATGACAACAATTAAAATTAATATTACTCATAATTAGAGAATGAAAAATTTATAATAATTTTATAACCATACTATAATAAATTTAATATGATATAACTTCTTCACATAAAAAAATAAATGTACATTATAAAAGATAATATAATAGGAATAAAATTTCATATTAAATTAGATAATATTTTAATAGAAATGATATCATGAATATGATTTAATAGGAATGTGAGAAATCCCCGAAGAAGAATAAAATGTATCATTTATATATTTTCAGCATATACATGATGATGTTTGTAAAAAGGTACTTTATATGTGTTTTTTTTCTACTGAAGTAGTTAATATCAAATAGATATATAATTAATTTATCAGTATAATTCATTTATTAAAATCAAATAAACTAAAAAAATAATTAAATTTCAACTTATTCATATTAATAAATATTATAATTTGATTAATTCTATAATTTTTCCATTTGGGTGTCAGCAATGATTAAATTATTATGATGCTTATATATATATCAACTATGTTGATGGAATTATTATGGTCAAAATTATTGAATAGTAAAATTAAAATTTATGCTCCCGGCCATTATAGAGAAAACTAGTGCATTTTGGTACTTTTACCCTTTTTTATTTTCTTTTGGTTAGTGCTTATCTTTTGGGTGTTTTTTTATTTGTTTTGGATGGGGGTTATATTGTACACAATTGGTTAATGTTTTTTCCTAACCGTGAACCCACCCAAGATTCCCATGAACTCAATGAAAACTGAGGATTTCATTGTTTGTGAATGTTTTTTTAAAAAGTTCGACTATATTAAAAAACATAAACCCATAGATAGTAGGGTTGCACAATTGGGGAATTTTTTTTTAAATAATGGTCCTTTTCTAGAAAATCATCCATGTAGACATTTAATCCCATGATAAGTAGATTACAAATTTCCAATCCCATGTTTTATATCTTGATACTCCCCAATTTTCCATGTATGGTATCCCTTTGTCTTGAATGCTCTCCAGATGATTCCATAAACTCATGAACTATTTCACATGATAATAATGGACCATTAGAATAATCTACTCCTCTATAAAATATGTTCACTTCTTTGTATCATTTTCACTCTCTGTTCTATTTCTCTCACTTTGTAGAGGGATATATTCTCCTATGATGGTGCTTTAGATCTTGGTATTAATTTATATTATATCATTTTATAATGATCCAATATCCTATTATCTATCGTGAATTTGAAAATTCTCTATGAGATTATGGACTAAGGTTGTTAGATAATGTTTGAATGATCCTATGTAGGTTTCCATTATGATAATACCAAAATATTTTTGCTACTCTCATGTATAAAATTATGTCAATAAATTTCTCATTTAAAAAATTGTGATTAGATTTGGAACATTGAATTGAAACCTATACCTATATTGATATTGTTCAGACATACTTATGGACATGTTGGATATTATGAGACAATTATGGATATAAACACATGGAGTGTGCTAATATTTATGAATTTTTTTTTTGGAATGTGATAAAAGATACAGTGGAAGAATATAATAGAATAACATCTTTACTGCTTGTCATGATAAAGGGATTTAAATGATTTACTGGATTATAATTTTTGTTAAAACGAGTTGAGTAAAAATTTATGGTAAATGAATTAATATGGGCTTACCCATGTTGTTCCATATGATAGTTGTAATGAAGTATATGTTTTTTCTGATTATGTTTTTGTTGGAAATTGTTATAAATGGCTGATAATATGGTTAATAATAATGAAACATAAATTATATATATATGTTCAATTTGAAAAGTTATTTGTGTGAAAGGGACTTATGGTCCATGTACCTAAGGGGATAAAAACTACTACTTGTGGCCCTAAAATACTTAATGTGAATTAGTGCTTGATTTGTATTCTATGTACCCAAAATTTTTGTAATAGAATTATTCCAAAAATACTCATCACAATGGCAATAGAATGATGATCTATATACATATGATATTGATGATGGACTAAAATTCCATGTATTTGTGATAATGTTACTTGTATTAACACTACATGTACTAAAATAAAAATGGATCTAAATTATATAATTATATCCAATGAATGAATAAAATGTTAAATAACAATGGTTTACTCTTTGGAATCAACAATGGACTGAAGAAGGTATGATATTTTTTAGCGTCACCATAAACCTATGGATAATGTGGGGAACAATAGATAATAAATTTTGGAACCTATTATCTTACAATATTATTTTTATTATTCTTTATAAAACTGCATTCATTATTAGAGAGTTGATATTGCTTTAGTTTATATTAGAGGTGGCCTACTATGTTGTACTCACACCCTACTCAGGATAGAAATTATGTATAGAAAGTAAAGAAATTTATAAATATTCCTATGATAAAGAAAATAACAAAATATAACTCACTAGAAGTTGATAATTCTGTAATTTCTATGATTGGTACTTGAATTGAAATTATGTTTGTAGGAAATGACATGGGAAACATCCATATGTTTTTGGTATTAGTTGGTAGACGATATGGAGCATGGATGAGGGAACACGATGTGATTTTGAGATCCCCATTAGAATTTTTGGGATACTTTATTATTGGGTTTTTTTAATACTTGACACATATATAAAATTAACTATGTAATATTACATTATAAACGTAAATTTGAACATTTGGTGAAAACATATGGTGGAAATATTAGTGAGAGTAAAATTTATAGGAAATATATTATTTTCATTTATGAGATGGTGTTTCCCACAAGTCCTATTGAACAAGAAAAAATATAGTATGATATATTTCATAGTTGGATTACATTTTAGTTCATCAACATAAGATATATTAAAGAACTAATAATGTTATGTTCAATGATTTCATGTTGTTGTTATTTTTTTTATCAATTTGAGAAATAGAAAACACATTGATGTGAATGTTATTTAGATAATATTGTCGAAAATAATGAAAATTAATAAATTATTGATTTTATTATAGTTAATGAACTAATGGATGTATTTAATGATTATTTTCATTTTTTTTATTCCTAATTAGGAGGATAAATTTTTGATTATTCATAGTTCCGAATTTAAATAGTATTTCTATACCCCCCTTGTGTAACTTCTCATATACAAATATTTAAATGGAAAAACAAATTGAAGGAGTTATATATAGTGGTAACATTATCCCTGAAACATCAACATGTGTTAGTCCTATTTTGATTTTTAAAATAAATGATAGTTCAATGATAGTTTTCTTTGTATTTAATGAATTAAATAAAATCACTATTAATAACAACAATCTTTTTCATCATTTCAATGATTTTTTGGATTAGCACATGAGAGAATTGTGTTTTTTGAATGTTGCACATTTTTTGTGATACATATAGTTTATATTTGTGGAAAAATATATTATTATGTTGAAATTTCATATTATATATAGCATTTATGAGGTTTTAGTAATGGATTTTGGGTTATCAAATGCAACTATTGTATTTATAGAGGATAAGGATTTATATTTGATGAATTATTATAAATGTTTTTGGTTTTGATTATAAGTGATATTTTGGTATATCATAAAAAGAACGTATGATCATTATAGACCAACATTTATTTTTTCATAAATTAAAGGAAATGAAATTATATGGAAAGTAAGTATGTGTACCTTTTAGATTCAAATAATTTCATTCATTGGTCATATTGTCTCTAATGATGAAATAATCATTGACCACACTAAAAATGTTTTTTAGGAATAGAAAATATATATAATATTCTATAGATTCATATTTTTCTAGGATTATTGGTTTACTATTAGTGTTTACTGAAAACATTTATCAGTTTTTCTAGACCACGTGCTATGATAACTTGTAAAGGAGTCAAATTAACATTGACACGAGAATTTGATTATTGTTTTTATGAACTAAAAAATGAAATGTGATAATGAGGATATTTTTGTCATGCCTTTTAGAAATGGGTAATGTTTCTTCTACAATGATACTTCATTGAAAGGACACAGTTTTTCCAGAAGAATAATGATGTTGTAATTTTGTAGGCTGCACATTTGTATAATGAAGGTTAGTTAAATTTCTAGGGACATGATTTTGAAATAGTATATTTATTCAATAAATAATAGAGGAAACGATTTATGATTTAATGTTTGAAATAATTGTTCAACAAAAACTTTTTAAGTATATTTTCCATCCTAATTAATTGAACATTTGAGAGATATGATGGTTTTAACTATTTAAACTTCATGATTTTTAATTCATTTTCACATATCAAATGAAAAAACGATGATGATTATTTTAGTCAAAAAATTGTTCCATTTACGGTGTAATATAACAAATATTACCCATTGTATAATTTTTAGATGAATATATATTGATTATGTGGATGTATGAGACCCTCTATTTTTATCTAGTTTCCAGGTAGTCAACATGGTCATTATGAATTATACACCCCTTTAAGGAGGATCATTCCATGTAAGAGAAGGTAGAATAATTTAAAAATTAAATTTTCAAGATTCTAATAATGATGAACATTGTCTATTATGACTTTTATAAATATTATGTTTTCATTTTGATTCATATTTTAAGTAAGATATATTGAGTGAAGATCATATTTCAAATTTTTCCATTCACCATAGATGTATTATGATGTACATTCAAGAGTATTATTGGTTGGAGGAAGGAAGAGATTTATTTCTAAAATTACATTCATGTATTATACATATCATTTGGTCAAATGAGAATTATAATTACATAAATGATTGATTACTTATTTTCTTATTTCAGATAGTAATGGGGAGAATATCATTTGATTTCATAGTGTGATTAAAAACACATAATTTTGTAACAATATGATTTGATTTATTGATAATTGATTATATGATTCGATATATTTATTAATAATTTGATTTAAATTATTTAGATCGTTATTCTCAATTATTTTTTAAGGAGAAATTAAGATAACATAGAGTTATACTGTCCATTGTATTAGTCCATGATATCAGATGCCCATATAATTTTAATAGAGCAATATATAATTCATCAGTTACTTTTGAATGATTATATTATCACAACATAGAATACAATATTTGTTCAGGATCATGAGATTAAAATGGATGTTGGGATTACCATATTTCATTGGAGCATTTTCTTATATCAATAATTTTCATTAATGTATTAAGAAGGATCTTTTTTAGGCTTTATATGGATTTTTGTTTTCACCTCCATATTCTTTTATAAAGGAGTATAATGAAATTATTTGGGACCATAATTGGGGTAGAACATTTTTTATTTGGTTTAGTTGATTTAGACACAGATGTGTTGGATATTGTGTAGTAATCAATGTTATGTAAATAACCATGTAAGACTCTTTTTTTGAGGTTGGTAATCATGTTGTTCATAAAAGATCTCCATTTAAATATTTTACTATTTTTGGTTAAATGAGGATGTTATTTCTACATTTCATTTTTCCAGATTAAATTCTTATATATGATGGATCTCTTACTTAATGATTTTCATTCCCTTGATTTTTTTCTAGGTACATAATGATCTTCATGTATTGACGTTACAAAAATATGTTCTGGATTCATCTATTATTTCGAGACCAAAAGTAGTTCATGTAGAATTGAATATTTATTATGATTAATGGAATATTAATATTAATGATCATAAAGACAATGTGTTTTATAATATGTTCATTCACTATGTTACTCTTTTATAGACGGACCATATGGTTAAGGAGAAAATATAAGAATCATAAAATGATACAAGGGAAAGATATCACAATATGTAAATTGATTTAACAAAATTTTAAGGATCTAATTTACAAATTTGGAATGATATTAACAACAAATTTTATTATTGAGTAAATAATTTCCTGAATATGATAATTTATTTAATTATAAAATGTTTAATTAATATTTTACATAAAAAAGGAAATAGTTTTAACTAAACATTATATTTATTATGAATTTAATTTAATTTAATATTTATAAATTTTTTAACATGAATTAAAAAATTATTTCAATTATAAATAAATAATATCATAAATTATAATTTTTTGTATTTTGGTATTTTTTAGAAAATGCATACTTTTCATTGAATATTTAAAAATACATTGCTTGTCATAATTTCATTTAATGTAAATTATTTCAATAATTTTTAAGTATCTTAATGTTTTTTATATAATTAAATGTAACATGAGATTTGTTTCCTTATATGTAATCCAATTAATTAATTTTTAATCATTATATATGTTATTTTATTATATTTTAATTATTTTTTTTAAAATGAGTAATTCAAAAACAATTTTTAATGTTACTATAGTTTTTACATTTTAAATAATTTTAATAATACCTATTGAGGATGTTTCTAATTCTGTATGTAAATATATTTTATATTTTCTTAATATAATCACTATTATTGGTCATAGAGTAAATATTAAATTATCATTCGTAAAAAAATACACTTCTTAAAAAACACATTTATATAAAATCTACAAGTTTAATTTTACATTAAAATTTACATATTATGTGCATATAATTTGGTACAATTTATTATATTTTTTTTGATTTAGATTAATTTATGTAATATAATAAGGAAATATTATTTTTGGACTATACAATATATTGAAAACAGAAAAAATTATTTATCATACTTAAGGTAAATATGTATTTATTAGGGATTTAAATATAAATGGTTAGGAATATAATTATTTAAAAATATATAAAAATTCAATTAAATGACCATATTTATACCTTTAAATTTATAATTATCGATTTTAGTCCATTTCGGGAAAGTGTGGAATGTGAAAAACCTATGTACACATCCTTATTTTGAAACTTTTCAATTGGGTCACTATCATCACTTATAAAACACCATCCCCACTCTTCTTCAAATCAAACCCTGAAATATTTTAGATCAAAAAAATGAATTAATTCATTTCCTAATTTTTTTTATCATGACCCAGATCCATTATATTTGTCACTAAAACATCCCATAATTGATTATAGTGCATATCTAAAAAGGATGTATAAATAAGTGGTATTGTGTCAAACTAAGGGTATTTATTATCCTTAATCATACTCAACCTTCAAATATTATTCAATTTATCATAATTAATATTACGTGTATCTCTCATATATGTATATTTTAATTTTATTGTTTAATATAAATCCATTTCCATTCCCATCAAATTGTATATGAAATCATTATTCATGTGTGTAGAAGACTACAACGTTGTGATCCCATGTCATTCATTTCCCATTGATGTCGCTCTCATCAGGTTATAATTATTTATTTAATGTAATTATATGATATTTTTAAAATATTTATTATTTTTCAATTATTATATTTTCATTACCTACTAAATTTCCACTTTTTGAGATATACGATCATGACCCTCGTGTGTCCAGTGGACTAGAACCTCAAGAAATGATGTGATTTGTTTTTCAATAACGATTAACATGGAAGGTAATTAGTATATTTTTAATGATTAAATGTTATATAGATAAAATTATTTTGATATTAATTATATGATTATATTTTAAAAAAGATGTTATAAAATATTATTTTTCACCCCAAAAATTACTAATGCAATTCATCTATTTATGTGGACTACAACCATCATGATGTGATATAGATATTATTTCTTAATAAAGATACATGAATGATATACATCTATATATTTAAAAATAAAATATAGTATATATGATATTATTTTTATTTTTAAATGATAAAGTAATTCATTCATTATTTCTATAATGGTCATTGATAAATTCAATCATTACACATGAATACAAACGACCTATATTATCATTGATCATAATGTAGTTCATTTTTAATAACCATCGTTTTCAATTGGATTTAAGATGTATTGTTATTACATAAATTTTAAAATTATGTCCGGAATTTTATTCTAGATATTTTGAATTAATTTCTACTTCATCTGATAGTTAATTTTCCAGTGTTATTTTTAGGCTTCTAATTCAAATATCATCAAATCATCCAACATAAATTGAAATTACTATTTATTTTTATATAAAATTTATATATTTTAAATAAAATTAATAATGATGATGATAATAGTTCTTAAAAATAAATAAATAAATTTTTTATTTGGGATGATAATGAATTTTCATGATGAATCAATTTCTAGTTAATGTATTCGTCTCATTTTTCACTAGTTGACAAAAAAAATTCATTATGCACCAATATTTTTTTATGAGGTGTATACACATAATCATTGAAAATATATACCACAAATTTTTATATTATCGTGATATTAAATTACTTTTTGTGATTCATTTATTATCAGGGATTATGATTCAAATTACTCCAAAGTGGTCTGGGACATGTAATTAAAAAACCAATGTTTAATGATTTCATTCCAATTATCATTTTCATTGATATCCATGTCTATAAAATTATTTTAGGAAATTGATTACAAGGGCATGAAATTATTATAAATTAAATTATTGAAATACAGTATATGTGTTTCTAAAATGAATCATTGTATAGAATTCATTCTTCTATTACTATTGACAAATGAAATGTTATAATATAACATGTGTGTAAAAAATGAATTTCCCCCCATCTAAAACCAATATTTTGTGTTTATAATAAATGAAATTTTTTCTTATTTTCTTCTGTAGAAACCCCAAAATCAATTATTATAAATTATTTTCTATTGAATATTCTATTATAAAAGAATGTTTTTATTTTATTGAATGTTTATTTTAATAAGAAATTGATATTTGGATATTATAATGAGTTTTTAATTCAGAATTATTTTAGTTCATAAATTATTTTATAAGGAAAAAGAATTCCTTCATGATTTATAATAATGTTTTAGTTCATTATTTTTAATTTTATTATAATTTTTTCTACTGTAACCCATGTATTTGAAGTTATTTTGGGAACCAAAGATGGTTGGATCCCTCATAATCCCATGATGGTGGGTCTATAACAATCCAATGATTAGCGATTCCATGATATTTATTATTCATATGGGTACGTGATATCCATCAATGAATTAGGTTCTTCTGAGATTCTTGTTTAACATATTGCTTATTCCATTTGTATTTGTGCTAAGAATAATGATTTCCCATGATACCAACATTATTTAAATGGGTATGAAATTATTCCATTGAGTTGAAAGTGTGTGTTATTTCAGGATAAAATGGTTTAAATAATTTTTCAACGACAACATTAAGATAATAGCAAACATTTCAGTAGAATTCATGTTTCTAACTTAACTAAAAAATATCCTGTATATGTCAATTGTTGATATTTTGTGCTCATAGTTTGTCTTAAAATTTCTGTTTTGAGTTTAAGAATGGTTATTTGGAAATGAATTGATCATGATGAATGTAATGGATATTTATCAGGAAATAGAAAACATGTTAAACATAAAAAGAATAATTATATTAGAAAAATTGGTACTGTTCATATATTTCTACTATGTATTATCAGGTTTTGATATGTTTGATTTACTACATATTTCTAAAAAATTATTAACCTGAATATATCATCAAATATGAGAGAATTAATTATTCACTTAAAACTTATTATTATGTAATTGTTACATACATGTCCATATACTGAATTGTTAATTTGAAATGAGATATTAATTTATTCAATATGCATAATTTTATTTGACATTATGTTTTATTAAAAAATAGACAATAATAGAGAAAACAAAAATTTAATTTTAATTGAAATTATAGATTGGATTTTTAAAAAACAATGGATTGAATTGAATATGGATTTAATGAAATTAGTTTTCATTTATTAATGTAAAAATTATGTTAAAATTAATGTTGATTTGAAGTTGAATGAACAAATGGAAACATAATATTTGGTTTGTAAATGAACATTCATATTAAAAAATATATATTTAATTTCAAATCTAAATGATAAAATTATTTTAAATTATTTATTTGACTATGAATGATTTATTTATTTATTAAAAAATATATAAAACTTGATGTTTAGTTCGTGATAATGAAAAAACACATGGACTCTATCTTCCATGTAATGGATTTATTAATGAAGCACTAAATAAATTATTTTTGTCATGATATCATTTGATGGGTCCCATAATAGGGTGAATATTTTTGTAAAATAGTAGTTAGTTCCAAGGGTGTTGTTTTTAATTTCCATACATATATTAATTCTTTATGATGATTTATATGTTTGATGTAAATATTGTATGATACGAACATATCAATAGTCTTATGATAAAAGTTCAATTTTTTGACTATATTATACAATACATTAGTTATATAAATATTTTATCCATTCCAACTGTTTAAAAAAAATTGTATATTAAATTATTATATATAATTATTTTTCATCTATATTCCAATTTGAAATAATGTTTTTTTGTAAATGGGTAAATAAATTTTCTTTCTTTTTTATATTAATTGAAGAAATAAATGGTTTATTATTATTTAATTTCATGTGGATCACTTGGTAAGACACTATTGGGTAGTTTAGCTCACACCCAACCTTTTTTATTTGAATTTTTTATATTATATTATGATAGGTCCATGAAATTTGAATGCACCAGTTCTAGTTGGAGGTTGTACTTGATTCATGGGATTGTAATTGATTGAGGTGATTGGTGTATACGTGATGCACGTGTTATGTTTTTTCATGGAAAAATAGTGAAAAGTGTTTTCTATTTTGATGATGTACTATTTGGGGAATGGTTTACCTATTTGATTCTGGATATTTCTCCATGAGGAGTATTGGAATACAAATATCAATCATTAATCAACTAATATTTTTTGTCGAGAAATTATTTTCTTCTGAATCTAGTATGATTACTATGAGTAATTTCCAACGTATGGGGATCATTAAATCTTTTAGGATCTTACCAAACTGACTTGGGAATTAGTTTATAATTCTATATGGTATTTTCTACTATAATGAGTAATAACATGTGTGAGTTTTTTCATATTTCATTTATTTCCATATTATGTTTGGTTTCTCATTTTATTCATCATGTAGTATTATTTCTAGTTATTATGTATCTAAAGGTGAGTTCATGGTTAGATCTCATCATAAAAATCAGTATAACATAGTGGGTTCTTAGATAAAGTATCATTTATGAATAGTTTTATTTAATTATAGTATTTTTAAAATGTTTTTTGGGTTTTCTCATATCTAAATCATTATTTCTTATGATGTAAAGGATTTTCCACAATCTATTATTTGAGTTAATGATATTTTATTGTTTCTTATACTTCATGATTGAATATTGGTTCAAAATATTATATTTCTTCTGGTAGAACATTCATATAGGATGTTGGAGTAAGTCTCTAGTGGACCATAATAAGTGAATCCTAAAATATAAAATAATATTTCTAAATATTGGTCTTTGTAATTCATTAATTTTTATGGGTACCTACACTCATTCACATTTAGGGAATAATATTGTAACTATAAGGATTAATTTTTAGAATCATTATAAAGAGTTTACTCACAAAATGGAACTTATTTTACAAGGCTCAATTGATCCTAAAGTGGCATAGACTGTGTTGATAAGATTGATATAATTTTTTGGTTCATTGAAAAATCATATTTTATTAACATAGAATGGTCTAGATTTATGGCTAAAGGTTTGAGTATGATATAGTTGTATTTCATATAGTTAGGTTAACATAATAGTGTTCAAAGATTAATTATTGGTTACACCAACATCATAATCGTTTGGGTAGTGTTATAGAAAATGGATTCCAATAATGATACAATAAGTTGGGGCTCTATTGGATCTAATGTAAGGACCATGTTGTCATTCAAAAAATAATTCCATCGAAATGAACATATAGTATGGAAAAAATTTATAAATGGAAGGTACATTTGTAATGTACCTAGTTTTATAAGCCATTGTAAAAATTATTATTCATTATACCAACAATTATAAAGATATTATATTAATTCATTAAAAGGAGATTTCAGTAGAGAAAAAATTACGCCATAGATGATATAATAAAATATAATGAAAAATTCATCAATTACAATAGACCATTACAAAAATAGTATAAGATCTCATGTATCATGTATAAGGGATTATTACATATCATGGATGATAGATTCATCGAAACTGAAAAAATGGGGTCAATTAGTTAAAAATTATAATAAAAATATATTATGAAACCACCCATCTAATATCATTTCCCTTTAAATTTACCCTTATTACAGGAAGCATAAAATGATAATAAACCCCATAAAATGTGTATAACAACCCTTTTATTAATTTAAGACAAAAAAATAATTTATTTCATAAAATATCCACAGGATAATAGATAATATATAAACAATTATAATGTATTTATTGCTTTGTATCAATACATATCAACATATAACATAAAAAAATATTTAGAAAAATCTTTTTTATATGACCACAACCTTCATTTATACGTATCATTTCATCGGATAACTAGAGGAAATGCCGAAGAAAATAGTAGGCTATAATTCTGAGTATAGGAGTAAACATGGAATAAACTGAACAATATAGTACATGACAATAAATAGAAATATCAATGGATCACAATAGAATCATGAACATTACAACATGATATATCATGGTTAACATAACAAGGAGATGTGTCAACAAAATTTAATAATATATTTTCATTAGGAAAGTCCCATTGCATATGGATCAGAAAAACACACATTGAAATTGAATTATCATTAGTAAACATTCACTGCACTTAATGTATAATGACACTAATAATTACAAAATGAATTAGAGCTCTATCAGGCCGCAACCTTCTAAATCATTTTATTTCTTGCATAAGTATGCCCCATGGATGATATAACATTGATTCATTACTAATAATCATTTATTCCACGATAAAGGAATGTGGAATTCATATATTAAAGTCTATATTCAATAAGTAAATGTGCATAAATTTTAATACCCTTGATAGAGGAATGGGAATGAAATTCACTGCATAATGACTTTGGCATGGAAAATGGCTTTGAAATTTAATTCGCATAATAGCGTGACATAAGAATTCATAAAAAAGTTTTGTGGGGGAAAAGGGGTGAATCATCATATGTACTTGAAATTGACATTAATGTGGTTATATATAAACATGTCCCATCATATGTAATGGAATTTAGATTCATAATATAAAATAATTTCTAGAATGTAAATGAAGATAGAGAAATCCACTAAGTAATTTTTCTATGGTTATAATGCCCAAAACATAAACCTTACTTAATCGTGAGTTATTATAAGATTACACATTGAGGATCATTTCGGGTTTAGAGTAGTAGAGAATTAGATCATAAAACTTGCATTACATTCCACATATAAACAATGTGGTTACATAAAGATAGTATTCTTCTTTCCCATCAATGGAAAGATATTTAAAATAAAACGTCGATTCTTTCTTGACACTTTCTTGACACTATCATCATATCATGTACCTTTCACTTGACCTATGAAAAACAGTTCAAAAAAACATGGGATGAGCATAAAAAGCTCAGTAAGGGATATAAAAATATGGAAAGGAAACATGTGTACATATATACATAATAATGAAATCATACATTACCCATAAAACATAATCACTTCAACATACCTCATCAAATCATGAATAAATCATAGAAATCATAAGACATAAAGGTAACTTGAGGAATTCATAACATTCTTACGTAGGGAGTAACCCTCTTGGTCACGTTTGGAATACCCATCATAGTATATTCCCTAAATCTCTTTGGAGAAACCTTAATGTTTCACTCCTTTGCATTACCCAATGCAGTGGAGAGATATATCGGGCTCACCCGCCCTTAGTTTATCACGGAACCACCCGTCTTCATAATAATGCCCAAGAACCTCAACATAATAGTATAACATAAAACATGCATAAAAGAATCATAACATTTCCACCTTTCAATAACAAGATATCAATACAACACATTGATATAAAAACATTATGAAAACCATTTTCAATACCAAAATAAAAGAAAATTAAAACATGGTATTTATTTTTCTTTTAAAAAGAAGGTATGGCTTCTAGAGGAAGCCGAAACTCAAATAACGGTCACGGTGCTGGAGAAGTCGTTCTCGCCACATACGTACGACAAAAACATTCTTTTTTGTCGTTCAGTAAAATGCTTCGTATAAAAAATATTCCTTTTGGATAAACGTAAAAGTCAAAGGGGTTTATACACCGTATAAAAGAAGGTTGTGTATAAAACAAAATATGACTCAACTAAAAGATATTTAGACGAAGTCCCATACCTCGGGTCCTACTTGACTAGATCATTCATTAAAGTCCTGAATAATAAACATGAGTTAATTTCTACTTGCTTAAAACTTTTTTAAATTTCATTATTCCTTTTATATCACTTATTTCCAGGTCATGAACACTATGTAATTATATAAGTTAATAACAGTCATTTTAACGATCATTGGTACTTGAGTGAAAAATAAACCCTTTATAATTACAAGTTGTTCATGTATCAATTATATCCAGAATGGTATTCATGATGTAGATATCATATATGTCATATATATCCAGTACATGCATGCATTTATAATATTACATAATCATTTAGAGGTATGAAATGAAATGCACCGTTCATGGAGACGGTAAGCCGTACGTACGCATTAACGCTACATTAATTTCTATTTTGTATTTTATAGAATTTAATAATAATGAAATAAAAGTATGTTATAATTACAGTATAATATCATATATAATATCATAGTTCCATCCTTTATATGTCCCACATATGTTATTTAACGAATCAACTCACATTGAGGGGGTGATAGTCCGCACTTCCTTAAATGTAGATATTGCGTTTACCCATAATGGAAACCATAAAGGTATACCCAAAATGAAAAAAAAGAAGCTTAAGGAAAACATAAACTTATGATATATCCTATATAAATATATTTAAATCTTAATGGCCACCTTTGAAGGTGTTAAAAGAATGTTGAACAATAATCATTTTGGGAGACATAAATTCGCCATCCACGGAAACAGTATGTCCGTTAACCATTAGATGTAGGTGTGTGTAAGTGTATCTAGAATACTTATTATAACAACAACCTAGTATATTGAGGATACTGGATTTGTTACAAAAGAAAATAATAATAAAAAATTAGGGTGTTGGAGAAGCAAAATAAAACAAAAGGACTCAAAAGAAGACAATACCTTAAAATCGGGTAACTCCCTTTGGTTTGAGCTCAAAGGCTTCCTTGGGAAAACTTCTACCCAAATTGAGGCATCAAGTAGTAAGAGAGGGATGTGGAGAGTCAAAATGGGCAGGGTTTGGCTGAGCCAAAGTGTTTGGGAGTGTGGGTAAGGAGGTAGAGGTGGGGGCCTTATATAAGAGGAGAGGAGGGGTACTCTTAGAAAGTAAAGATAAGTTACTATATTTTAAAATGAGTTTCGGATTCAAAAGGTCCCACATTGATTTGTATCGAGGATAAGGTGATAAGGGTTCGAAATCCACCCATCCAATTGGTTTTTCCCATGTGTAGGTCTTAGAATTTACATTATCATTCCATTTTATTTAAATCGTTAAATAATGAGGTCATCGCTGCATCATCATGATGTCATAAATAATTTAATTTATTTAATGTCTAAAAATTATAAAAAACTAATATGATGTAGGAAATCCTTTTATATTTCTAATGAATATTTATAGTCAAAAATATGACTTGTATAAACCCATGTAAAAATTGTTTTATTAAAATAACTCATGTTTGTTTTATTTTTACTTTAACATTTAATAAAAAGTTATTTATGTCATTTCCCAACCAATGTGGCTCCATGGGGTCCCCAAGTTGACCCATGACTTTTCTTGGTCGGCCATGACACATCCAAAAAGGGTAGGACATATTTCTAGGTCGTTTCATTTTATTAAAACATTCTTCTTACCTTAAACTATACTAATTACCTCTAATCGCGATTAAAAACTTAATAAGTTACTATTCACCAAAAAATTATTTTAATCTCATTGAACCACATTTTACATCTTAATGAAAACCATGTATGTCGGATTTTTTAAAATCAAATTACAGAAGTGACAATTTTTAATTTAAACGAAAAATCGGTTTTGATAAGTACCACTTAGTGGTTTCACTATTCATAAAAAATAGATGTTTTTCAGAAAAATACCAAAAATTCACCCTTAGCTATATTTGATATTCCGAATTCAAAAATGAAGTCTATTTTACAAAATTAAAAACATATAAGTCACATTAATTAATTTAATAATAAATTCCCACTGTCATGACAAATAGCGTGTTTTTATAAAAAAATAAGTATCAAAAGATTGACACCAGTTTAAGTCAATTTCAAAGTGAAATTGATTCCAATTACCACCATTGGATTAAATGGTAAAAATATATTCTAATTTCACTTCAAACCCAATTCAAAAGATAATCTAATCATATAAATAAATTATATTAAAAAGCAGTTTTTATGTAAAATGCAGTATTTTTCACTATTCATTTAAAAAATGAACATTGTCAGAAAAATACCAAAAATTCACACAAGGTAAATTTTGATGTCCCAATCATAAAGAATAAGTTTATTTTTACAAACATAGCTTATAGAATTATCAAAATATAGATTTAAAAATGGATTACCATCAAAAGGCAGTAAAACAATCTTTTAAAAAATATTAGTGCATTCCAGGCTTGATATTGTATTCATTTACAGCTTAAGCCTCTAAAACATTATCTTAATCATTAATAGACATAGATAAAAATATTTATTATTCATTACTTAATTGGGATGTTACATCCTTCCCCCCTTTAGAAAATTTTGTCCCCGTAATTTATTTACTTATCAAATAAATGGGGGTACATATCCCTCATTGCATTTTCCGATTCCCATGTTGCCTCTTCCATCATGTGGTTTTTTCACAAAACCTTTACATGATTAATCACCTTATTCCATAACACTTGCTCCCTATGGTCAAGAATCTGGACCGGTTTTTCCTCATAAGATAGGTTCTCTTCCAGCTGATCTACCTCTGGACTCAAAACATGAGATGGATCTGGAATATAATTTCTCAACATTGAAACGTGAATAACATTGTGTACCTGAGATAAACTCGGAGGTAAATCCACCCGGTATGCAACTGATCTAACTCTATCCAAAATTTCATATGGTCCAATGAACCTTGGACTCAGATTTCCTTACATACCAAATCGCATCACACTTTTCCATGGTGAGACTTTGAAAAAAAACATGATCACCTACCTAAAAAGTTAGATCCTTCCTTCTGTTGTCTGCATAACTCTTCTGCATACTCTGAGCTATTCTCATGTGCTTCTGAATCAGCTGAACTTTTTCTGCCATCTATTCTACCAATTTTGGTCCCATCAACTTCCTTTCACCCACATCATCCCAGAAAGCGGGAGTTCGACACTACTTCCCATATAATGCGTGAAATGGTGCCATCTGTATACTGGAATGAAAACTATTCATTCTGACTGGCCATTTGATTGAGGATGAAAAGCTATAGAACAAGCTCGTATCATATCCTCCAAAGTCTGAATTGTTTATTCTGACTGGCCATCTGATTGTGGATGAAAAGCTATAATAAAATTTAATTCAGTACCCAACGACTTCTGAAGGCCTTTCCAAAAGATAAAAGTGAACCTGGGATCACGATCAGATACAATGGAGAGAGGAACTCCATGTAACCAGACTATCTCTTTAAGATACAAACGGGAAAGATGATCTAGGGAAAAAGTTTCTCGTATAGAAAAGAAATAAGCAGATTTAGTCAAGCGATCAACAATAACCCAGATTGCATTATTACCTCGAGATGTCTTCGGTAATCCCACAATAAAATCCATGGATATATTCTCCAATTTCCTCTCTGGCACTGGAAAAGGCTGAAGCATCCCTTTCGATAACTGCCTCTCTGCTTTAACCTGTTGACAATTCAAACACTTCACAGTAAAATCAGCAATATCTCTTTTCATTCCATCCCACCAGTAATACTCCCGCAGATCTCTGTACATCTTAGTACTGCCTGGATGAACTGAAAACCGAGAACTATGAGATTCACATAACAACGCTCTCTTTAAATGTGAATCACAAGGCACACACAATCTCTTCCCAAATCTCAAAACACAATCATTATCAATGTGGAATTCAGGCAACATACCTTTCTGAACCAGCTCTACCTATTCCCGCAACTCACTGTCTTGCTTCTGTGCTTGCTTGATTCTGTCTGATAGAGAAGATTTCACTGATACCTGAAACAAAACATAAGAACATCCTGCACCAACAAATTCTATTCCAAAGTTCATCTAATCCTTAACCAAAGGATCACATTCCAAATGCATCATTGCTAACGAATATTACTTTTTCGACTCAAAGTATCAGCCACTTTATTTTCTTTTCCCGGATGGTAATGAATTTTATAATCATAATCCTTGATTAATTCTAGCCATCTCCTCTATCTCATTTTAAATTCTATCTGAGTGAATATATACATTAAACTTTTTTGATCGGTATATATTTCACACTTTACTCCATAAAAATTATGCCTCCAAATTTTTATAGAAAAAACAATAGCAGCTAATTCCAAATCATGTGTAGGGTAAATTACCTCATGATTTTTCAACTCTCATGATGCATAAGCAATTACCTGCTCATTCTGCATTAGGACACAACCAAGTCCTTTAAATGAAGCATAACTGTATATAACAAACTCATCATTCATGGAAGGTAGTGCCAAAACTGGAGAATTCACCAATCTTCTTTTCAATTCCTGAAAACAATCATCACATCCTTTTTTCCTGATAAACTTAACACCCTTCTGAGTTAGCTTATTCATTGGACTAGATAACCGTGAAAAATTTATATCAAACCTTCGGTAATAGCCTGGCAAACCAAGGAAGCTATGAATCTCAGTTACATTTTTGGGTCTTGGCTAGTCTTCCACAACTTTTGTTTTTGTAGGATCAACAATTATCCCATCTTTAGATGAAATGTGAACAAGGAAAGAAATTTGTTGCAACCAAAACTCACACTTTCCGAATTTCCCATACAATTTTGTTTCTTTTAAGGTTTGCAAGATAACCCTTAAATGTCTTTCTTGATACTCTTTACTTTCAAAAAACACCAAAATATCATCAATGAAAACCACCACAAATTTATCCAAGAACTCACGAAAAATTCTATTCATTAAGTCCATGAATATAACAGCTACACTGGTTAGCCCAAAAGGCATTACTACAAATTCATAATGGCTATATCTTGTATGAAACGCAGTCTTCAGAACGTCTGCTTCATTTACCTTCAGCTGATGGTACCCCAATCTCATGTCAATCATTGAAAAATACTGAGCTCCCTGGAGCTGATCAAACAAATCATCGATATGAGGAAAATGATATTTGTTCTTAACAGTGATGTTATTCAAGTCTCTTTAATCAATGCAAATTCTCATTGAACCATCTTTCTTTTTTAACAAATAAAACAGGATCACCCCATGGTGATGTGCTAGGTCGAATGAAACCTTTCTCTAATAAATCTTGCAATTTCTCCTTCAACTCTAACAGTTCAATTTGAGCCATTCGATAAGGGGGTTTTGAAATTGGCTTAGCATCAGGAAATAAGAAAACAGTAAATTCAACTTCCCGATTTGGTATTATTCCAGGCAAATCATCAGGAAAAACATCAGGATACTCATTTACCACTGGTACATCATTAATATGAACAGTTCCTTTGTTTTCAACGATGTGTTCAAGGTAACATTCATTTCCATCTTTTACAAGTTTCTCGGCCTCTTGATATGTTATCAACAGTAGGGGTTCATTATTGTACACAAACTGAATGTATTTCTAAAAAGAAAATTCTTTATCTCTACAGTAAATCTTAACATGGTAAATAG
This sequence comes from Viscum album, assembly GCA_963277665.1. NCBI lineage: Eukaryota > Viridiplantae > Streptophyta > Magnoliopsida > Santalales > Viscaceae > Viscum > Viscum album. Next base: position 938,095,042 of record OY728143.1, on the reverse strand, counting down.
AGAGCCAATCCATATCCAGGATAACATTAAACTCTACTAGAGGTAGTACAATAAGGTTTGCAAATAGGTTCTTTCCACAGATAAGGATATGAAGATTCTTATAAATTCTTTTTGCCTCAACATTCCCCCAAGGTGTTTTTACCAAAAGTTCAGGACTCATTTCTTGAGATGGTATTCCCATTTTACTAGAAAAGGTTTCAGAGATGAAAGAATGTGTAGACCCCGAATCAAACAACACACTGGCATAATCTGAAAAAAAAAAACAAAGTACCTGATACAACTTCATTTGATGGCCCGACATCTGCTGAAGTAGTTGCAAAGGATTTAACCACCCCTTTTTACTTGTAGTCTAACTGCTTCCCATCACTCAAGCTCTTTGTTGGACACTCGTTTGCATAGTGACCCATCTCATTACACTTATAACATTTCAATAACTTTAAATCAAATTTGGTCTTACCATCACCCTGATCTTTTCCAGTGCAATTACGAGCCTTATGTCCCATCTTACCACATCGATAGCACTTTCCAGAATTCAGAAGATATTCCCCAGCATGCCTTTTACCACATTTATCACATACTGGAAACTTAGTTTTCTTACCATCAGACATTTTTGAAGAATTCTTACCTTTCTCCTGCCACCTTGGTCTTTTCTTTTGCTGGTTGTTATAGAACACATGATCATCGCCAAACTCCATTTCCACATTCTCAGCACATCGAACAAGATTTTCATAACTTTTGAACTCACGAGAAGCTAATGCCCTTGTGTATTTTGGTTTTAATCCTGAGTAAAAATGATTGATTTTACTATCAAGGTCTCGGATAAAATTTGGAGCATACCATGCCAATCGAGTGGACCTTTCTTCATAGACAGCCACTGAGTCTTCCTCTTTTCTCAATTCCAAGAATTTCTTTTCCATCTTAAGTCGAACTGACTTAGGAAAATAGTTCTCAAGAAACATAACTTTGAATTCATCCTAGTCGAGAGCATCAATATCATTAGTGTCCCTAATATTTTTAACCATCGACCACCACTGATCTGCTTCACCCTCCAAACGGTATATAGCAAGACTAACCTTTTGATTGTCTGAACACCCCATGATATCAAAAATCATCTCCAGTGCTTTAATCCACCCTTCAGCTAGCACAGGGTCAGATGATCCTCTGAATGATGGGGGATGTTGCCTCATGAAATGTTCCACCACTGACATGTTTTTCTGCGGTTGATCTGGATGATCTCATGTATGGATACCACCACCATTTATCGCTTGAGTCAACTGCACCATTACTGCAAAAAACTATTTAGTTCCAATTCCGACCATCTCAGGATGCTGGTTCGGATGGTTATTTCCTTCTGCATGCCTTCCTAGCACTGCTTCCCTGTTTCCTCTGCGGAAAACCATTCCGAATAAACATGTCTTAGATGAAGCAACATGGTAATCTTCAAATACAATATCACTTCAATTTTACCATAAAAATATATTTTTTGATAATCATTTAATATAATTCTAACTCCTAAAGTTATCTAAACTGACCTCTGATACCAACTATAAGGCCCCAGCCTTAAACCTTACTTAATCTTGAGTTATTACAAGATTACACATTGATGATCTTTTTGGGTTTAGAGTTTTAGTGAATTAGATCATAAAACATGAATTACATTCCACATATAAACAAAGTGGTTACATAAAGATAGTATTCTTCTTTCCCATCAATGGAAGGATATTTAAAATAAAACACCGATTCATTCTTGACACATCCTTGACTTTATCATCATATCATGTACCTTTCCCTTGACCTATGAAAAACATTTCAAAAAAACATGGGATGAGAATAAAAAGCTCAGTAAGGGATATAAAAATATGGTAGGGAAACATGGTTACATATATACATAAGAATGAAATCATACTTTACCCTTAAAACATAAGCACTTCAACATACCTCATCCAATCATGAATAAATCATAGAAATCATAAGACATAATGGTATCTTGATGCATTCATAACATTCTTACGTAGGGAGTAACCCTCTTGGTTACATTTGGAATACCCATCATAGTATATTTCCTAAATCACTTCGGAGAAACCTTAAAGTTTCACTCCTTCACATTACCCAATGCATTGGAGAGCTATATCGGTCTCACCCACCCTTAGTTTATCATGGAACCACCTGTCTTCATAATAATGCCCAAGAACCTCAACATAATCGTATCACATAAAACATGCATAAAGGAAACATAAAATTTCCACCTTTCAATCACAAGATTCCAATACAACACATTGATATAAAAACATTATGAAAACCATTTTCAATACCAAAATAAAAGAAAATTAAAACATGGTTTTTTTTCTTTTAAAAAGAACGCATGCCTTCTAGAGGAAGCCGAAACTCAAATAACGGTCATGGCGGCGGAGAAGTCGTTGTCGCCGCATACGTACGACAGAAACATTCCCTTTTGTCATTCAGTACAATGCTTTGTATAAAAAATTTTACTTTTGGATAAACGTAAAATTCAAAGGGGTTTATACACCGTATAAAAGACGGTTGTGTATAAAACAAAATATGCCTCAACAAAAGGATATTGAGACGAAGTCTCATACCTCGGGTCCGACATGACTCGATCGTTCTTTAATGTCCTGAATAATAAACTTGAGTTAATTTCTACTTGCTTAAGAGCCTTTTTCAAGTTCATTATTCATTTTATTTCACTTATTTCCTTATCATGAACACTATGTAATTATTTAAGTTAATAACGGTCGTTTTAACGATCATTGGTACTTGAGTGAAAAATAAACCCTTTTTAATTACAAGTTGTTCTTGTATCCATTATATCCAGAATGGTATTCATGATGTAGATATCATATATGTCATATATATACAGTACATTCATGCATTTATAATATTATATAATCATTTAGAGGTATGAAATGAATTGCACCGTTAATGGAGACGGTAAGCCGTACGTATGCATGAACGCTACTTTCATTTATATTTTGTATTTTGTAGAATGGAATCATAATGATATAAAGGTATCTTATAATTCCAGTATAATATTATATATAATATCATAGTTCCCTCCTTTATACGTAACACATATGTTATTTAACGAATCAACTCACTTTGAGGGTGCGGTAGTCCGCACTTCCTTAAATGAAGATATCGTGTTTACCCATAATGGAAACCATACTGGTATTCCCAAAATGAAAAATACTGAAGCTTAAGGAAAACATAAACATATTATATATCATATATAAATCTAGTGACATCTTAATGGCCACCTTTTAAGGAGTTAAAAGAATGTTGAACAATCATTGTTTCGGGAGGCATAAATTCACCATCCAATGAAACAATATGTTCGTTAACCATTAGATGTAGGTGTGTGTAAGTGTAGCTCGAATATTTATTATAACAACATACTAGTATATTGAGGATACTAGAGTTGTTACAAAAGAAAATAATAAAAAGAGTTTAGGGGGTTGGAGAAGCAAAATAAAATAAAAGGACTCAAAAGAAGACATTACCTTAAAATCAGGTAACTCCCATTGGTTTGAGCTCAAAGGCTTCCTTGGGAAGACTTCTGCCCAAAGATAGGCTTCATGGAATAATATAGGGAAGTGGATAGAGAAAATGGGCAGGGTTTGGCTGAGCCAAAGGCTTTGGGAGTGTGGGTAAGGAGGTAGAGGTGGGGGCCTTTTATAAGAGGAGAGGAGGGGCACTCTTGGGAAGTAAAGATAAATTACTTTATTTTAAAATGAGTTTCGGATTCAAAAGGTCCCACATTGATATGTGTCGAGGCTAATGTGATAATGGTTCGAAATTAACCCATAAAATTGGTTTTCTCAATGTGTAGGTCTTAGATTTTACATTATCTTTCCATTTTATTTAAATCGTTAAATAATGAGGTCATCACTGCATCATCATGATGTCATAAATAATTAAATTTATTTAATCTCTAAAAATTATAAATAAAATACTATGATGTAGGAATTCTTTTTATATTTATAATGAATATTTATAATGAAAAATCTTACTTGTATAACACCATTTAAAAATTGCATTAGTAAAATAACTCAGGTTTGTATCATTTTTACTTTAACATTAAATAAAAAGTTAATTATGGCATTTCCCAACCAAAGTGGCTCCATGGGGTCCCCATGTTGACCCATGGCTTGTCGTGGTCGGCCATGACACATCCAATAAGGGTAGGACATGTGTCTAGGTCATTTCATTTAATTAAAACATTATTCTTACCTTAAACTACACAAATTACCTCTAATCGCGATTAAAAACTTAATAAGTTACTATTCACCAAAAAATTATTTTAATGACATTGAACCACATTTTACTTTTTAATGACAACCATGTATGTCGGATTTTTTAAAATCAAATCACAGAAGTGACAAAGCTTCATTTAAATGAAATATCAGTCTTTATAAGTACCACTTAGTGGTTTCACTATTCATCAAAAATTGATGTTTTTCAGAAAAATACCAAAAATTCACCCTAAGATAGATTTGATATTCCGAATTCAAAAATGAACTATATTTTACAAAATTCAAAACATATAAGTCACATTAATTAATTTAATAATTAATTCCCTCTATCGTGACAAATAGCATGTTTTTATGAAACAATAAGAATCAAAAGATCGACACCAGTTTCAGTCCAATTTCAAAGTGAAATTGATTCCAATTACCACCATTGGATTAAATGGTAAAAATGTATTCTAATTTCACTTCAAAAACAATTAAAAAGATAGTCTATTCATATAAATAAATTAGATTAAAAAGCAGTTTTGATGTAAAATGCAGTATTTTTCATTATAAATTAAAAAAATGAACATTTTCATAAAAATACCAAAAATTCACACAAAGTAAATTTTGATGTCCCAATCATAAAGAATAAGATTATTTTGACAAGCATAGCTTATAAAATTGTCAAAAGATAGATGTAAAAATGGTTTGCCATCAAAAGGCAGTAAAACAATCTTTTAAAAAATATTAGTGTATTCCATGCTTGAGATTGTATTTATTTTCATTTTAAGCCTCTAAAACACTATATTAATAATTAATAGACATATATAAAAATATCTATTATTCATTACGTACTTGGGATGATACAATGGTAACATGTGTACATTGGAGGATTTAATAAGATTTAAAGGTGTATATAATAATTCAAAAATAATAAGTTAAGTATGGGGAGGTTTTAAATCATACCCCAACATTTATAATTTAAATTAAAATGGTATAAAAATAAAAAAAATCTTGGAAAAAAATAAAAATTGAATAAATCCATTACATTGATGGGTTAACACAAAGGCTTGGGAGGGGCTTTAGAAAGGCTTCATTGGATAATTCAGTACATTGAGAGGATTATATTAAAAAGAGGGATGATTATTGTCGATTTCTATTTGCTTTGACTTAAGAGTGAGTAAGAGAATGGGTGGGTTTACATATAAAAAGAGAGGGAATTATCAATTATTTTTTTATACACCACACATTAAACTAAACAAAAACACATTACTTCCATTGTTTTTGCAAATGGTTTTTAGAAATTGGGAGTCAAAAATATTATTTTATTATTCCAATGACTAAACTTCTAAGAATCGTAGGATAGCTTATGTGGAGGTGAGGAACACTCTCAAGGAAATAATTTTAAAGAGTTAAATTTTATTATAATCCATAGAGATTCCACAAATTCATTGTAAAAAAATTAAAAAAAAACATAAAATAAAATTATTTTAATGGTAGTACATTAATTTAAAGGAATTTACATTTATATTATTTTATTTAATTACTATTGGGTCACTAGGAATACATAAAACAAATTATATAGTTAAAAGATATTTAATTTTTCCCTAAAATTTTACTACCTCATTGAATTATGAAATATTCGCCATTGGATAATTTCAAATTCATGATTCCAAAAATAATATTAATTTTATCTATATAATTTTCTAAATAACTGAGAAATTACTTTTTAAATATAAACTAACATTTATAAAAAAATTCATTGGTTTGATTATAACAGATTTCAAACCTGAATAATAATTACAAATGTAATCCCATAAATTATACCATCATTTATATTTAATAAAAATTTATTTATTAATAATGATTTGTTAAAAATTTATTTAATTCCAAAATATATTAATTCATTAAAATAGATTTACTAATTGAAGGTTAACTTAAAATACAATTAGGAATTTAAAAAGTATTTTCAATGTAATAGCATCAAAAAGAATGTATGTTCATTATTATATAAAACAATAATGAAAATAACCATAGTTCTAATGTTTTGGTATATAAACTCTTATAAAACTCACATAAGACCTAAGGGTAAGGTGTGTGATGGTTAGAAACTCTTGGGGTGGCATAGATAACATCACTCGGGTGGTAATCTCTATCAACTTCAAATTCTGACGTTGGAGGTTCCATTCAAGGTTAACATATTGAAGCTCAAATTTAGATATGTTAAGAGAGAATCCCAATGGTTCCACCTCCTTTATATGCTCCAAAAAATTGGTATTGTACATAGAATGTCAACTAGATGAGGACATAACATCTATTGTCTGATTAAATTTGATTTATACTCATCATGTGATCTTTATTCAATGTCTATATTATAAACTATAAAAATTCATAATGTTATTTCGAAATAAAAAAACATACAAACAAATAACATCATATGTTATATAACCATTTTACATAATATGAAATTTATTTAGATCAAGAAGAATTTACAATAATAATATTTTGGTTCATTATAATATTCCCCCCTATTTGATTTTTCTCCCTCAAAAATTCCTTTCCCCTCATTAAAACAGATAAGGGTATCTCTACATCATAACTTTGTCTAATTACCTATATTAATAGTGAATCATGGAATACATCATGTAAATGATATAGTTTTTCTTGGAGTGTTAGATGATAGTTCACTGCTCTATTGAGATCAAAGATATCAAAAGGGATGATGTACCATGGATTAATCTTTTCATTCATCCAAAATCTCATAACTCTATTCCATGGTGATATACAATGGAATACCATGGATACAACATCATACTCTTGGTCTCATTGATGATTATCATGATATCACTATTGTAGAGTCTTAAAATATTTAATGTGATATTGTATGGTCTTAATTATCTCCACCATTTCATCTACCATTTTTGGACCAAGGATTTTTCTCTCCCCAACTACATCCTGACATACTGGTGTTCTTCACCTGTTCCAATAATAGGATTAGTAAGGATCCATTTGGATTCATGAATTGAATCTTTTTTTGTAGGAAAACTCAAATATAAGAAGATGTTCATCCAAACCTCATTTGAATAACATTTCTCATGCTCTCAACATATCCTCAAGATGATGGATAGTTCACTCAGATTGGCCATCAATGTGAGAATGCTTAGACATACTTATGTATAGTGTAGTATTGAGAGCATGTTGAATTCTCTTCACAAAATGAAGAGGTAAATCATTGATCTCAATTAGACACAATCGATAGTGGTACTCTATGAAGCCTAACCACTTCTTAGATATATATCAATTCATTTTGATCAAATTAGAAATCCTCTCGAATTATAATGAACTGTGAAGTCTTGGTAAATCGGTCCACAATAACCTAGATAGCATTTTTTCCTTTGTATGTCCTTAGATTTCTTGTGAAAAAGTAAATGGTTATGTTCTCCCATTTTCATACTGGAATGTGTAATGGTTTCATCATCCCCTTAGACTTATGCCTCTCATCCTTCACTTGATCACATACCGGGAATGTTTATTTATAATCATCGATCTCCTTCTTCATGTTATCCCAATAATAAAGATCTCTGATACATTGATACATCTTTGGGTTTCCTAGGTGAAAAGATATGTTTAAACACTGTTAATCTTCCAAAAGATCATTTTTTATCTCTGGATTTTATAGAACACATAGTCGTGTCCCATATTTTACAATTCATTCTTCATTAACATTAAACATCATGGATTTCCTTTTTGTGATAGTTTCCAAATTCACATGAACTCCCACATCATCACTTCGAGCATCCTTTAACCTTTCCAAATACGCAGTTCATAAATAATATGTGAAAGGATTGATTATTTTAAATTTTTTATGACTCTAATGTCCATATTTGTCAAATAGAAGGACATTGGATCCATTTCAATTTTCCTCAATGATATAATTGCTGAGTCATTTATACATAGAGTATCTGCCACCATGTTTTCATTCACTAGGTGCTAATGGATTGAGAAGTCATAGTCATTGATCAGATCTATCCATCTTTATTTACACAAATTCAACGATTTCAATGTGAATATACAGTTGAGGCTTTTGTTTTCCGTATACATTTCATACTTCTCACCAAAGAGGTAATGTCGCTAAATATTATAATTGATGATTACTGTAGCCAACAAATGATCATTTGTTGGATAGTTATTCACATTAACATTCAATTACCTTGATGAATAGGTAATGAATTTGTGATTTTTCATTAACAAACAGCCCAAACCCTTCTTCACGACATCACTGAATTCCACAAAATGTTTTCTACTAGTAGGTTGTGTGGGCATAGGTGCAGTGATAATCCACATTTCCAACTCCTTGATGCAATCATTGCATTCATAACTCCAACAAATCATTACTACCTTATGTGTTATCTTGGTTTGAGTGTCTTAAAATCATGAGAAATTTCTCAATAATCGAAGATATTATCTAGTTATCCCAAGGGAGCTACATATATCCATTACCTATGATTGCAACAGTCGCCCATAAATTTTCTCTATCTTGGAGGGATCCACATATATCCCATTGATTTTTCTTATATGACCCAAGAATAAGACTTTATTCAACCAGAACACTCACATTCTCCACTTTTCATATATCTTCTCCTTTCACAAGGTCTTTAGTAAAATGCTTAGATTCTCCTCATGCACCTCCATGGTTTTGGATTATATGAGAATATCAACTATAAATACTACGAAAAATACGTCCTGTTAATCTCTAAACAAACTATTCATCACGTCCATGAAGATTTCTGGAGCATTAGTATTTCTGAAAGGGATTTCAATAAATAAATAGTTCTCATATCTTTTATGAAAACTTTTCTTGGGGATATCCTTTTACTTCACCATTTCATTGAAATAACATGACCAAAAATCCACATTTTGGATGTATTGTGCTCTACATAGCTGATTGAACATGTTATCAGTTCAAGGATGATGATATATGTTCTTAATAGTTATTTTTTGAGCTCACAATAATCAATTCAATGGCACATTAGCCCATCAATATTTTTTATGAAGAGGACTAATGACCCCCATGGTTAAGCACTGGGAATATAAACCCATTTTCTATATTCTCATGAAGATGTTTCTTCAATTACTCAATATCCACAACATACATTCGATGTCGCGTCTTAGATATTGGAAATTCCACATGTATTGGATAAATTTATAATTCAACATCTCTTCTAGGAGGAAGACTAATAAATTCCTCAGGAAACACTTTATCGAATTCACTAATAATAGGAATGTCTTTAAGGGTTGTTTCATCCTTGGAAACAATAATCTGATCCATATATGCATTCTCATAGGGATGTAATTTCCACTCTTGAGATGATGGTTCTAAAAAACACTCATCCTCCTCCCCACAGATGTATAGAATCAGGTGTCGATTTTCCATATGGAGAGTTATTTCTCTATCACATAAATTTAGGTTGGATATTTATAGGGAAATCCAATAATGTCAATAATTACATCATATTCCACAAGAAGAAGTATGATGATGTTCAGCAGGATGTTCAATTAACAAATTGTGATAGAGGAGGAGTTATATTCAAGGGTTGAAATGATTTCTCCATTTGTTGTTTTCACAAACATCATTACTTCTTTTATTTTTGGTGATGTAGGTATTTTTCTAATAAAATTTTGGCATATAAAAGAATGTATAGAATTATAAACGAAAATATTACCATTCACATTTGTATTTTTGGTCAAAATATTTACTTCATCTAAATAATAATAGGGAATAAAACAATTAAACACATAAATGAGAGTCCAATGAGAAAAAGGATAACTTATAAATTATATTTATTTCCTTAAATTATAAACTTATAGGCTTCAATATATGTAATACATGATATTATTCCAAACATATATTCATAAAGAATTGTTTTTTATTGAATTTAAAATATTTCTTACAATGCTTATAAATTTACAAAACATATCCTAGGGGAGTGTTGTATCCAATAGTGCATCAATGCCCATTGTCATCCACCAGTTCCCATTTGAATCTAGCTCAAATCAATTTTTTCGGGTATTACCCCTAGAGACATATGTTCCTGAGCCACCTCAACCTACTCATATCCAGACATGGATGCGTTTTATTGATAAACCATATACTAAATACTCAACAAAATTTGGAGATGTTTTTATTATACTTAGTCTTAACTCTCAAGGCTTTCACTTGAGTTTTCTAATCTAAATCCCAAATATAATATTACATATCCTCTAATTCCAATTATAACAACCCAGATATTTATTTCACATTTAAAGATAATTTAATATAGAAAATATTGACTTGATAGAATATAGATGATCGATAGGTCAAGTGTATTTTGGGATTAAAAACATTACAAAAAAACGTAGATCATAAAATACAACATCTTTATTGGAGACATATTTTAAAGGACCACAATATTACATTGAACATACCATTGCATGGGATAACCTAAGGACATGCATTAGAAAATGGTGACCTATAAGTCCCAATATTGGAGTAAAAAATAATAACATAAATAAAATATTACATTTCAGGAAATTGGAATATTAATGGACCATAATAGAAACCTGTACATAATGGAATGATATAGAAATATTATAATAACATGGAAATGTGGAAACTACATTTAACATGATATTAGCATGATCCAAAGACCATTCCACATGGATAATGAGTAAAAACTCATTGAACTTGAATTATAATGAGTAAATCCTCACTGAACATTATGTATCATGAAAATAATCATTACCAAATGCATTTGAGTGCTATCCAGGCGCACCCATCTTAATCATTTCATTTAATGCTTAAGTGTTCCAAATGAATCATACAACATATATTATTTAAAAATAATCATTTATTCAATGATAAAGGATTATATAATTCATACATGAAACTCAATAATGAATATGTAAATGTGTATAAAGGTGAATAACCTTGATAGTGAAATTGGCATGGTATTCACTACACAATGATTTTGGCTTGGAAAATCACAGTTTAATTTCGGCAGCATAACGACGTGACATAAGAATTCATTGAAATGATTGAAGAGAGAAAAATTGGTGCCTAATAGTATTAACATTAAATGGAAATTAAGGGGGTTATATAAAAACATGTACCAACATGTGTAATGGAATTTAGATTCATAATAATAAATTAAAGCTTGAATGTAATTGTACATATAGAAACCCCATAGGGAATTTCAGCATTGGTAACATGTATACATGGGAGGAATTGATGAGAGAAACTTGTTCTATTATAATTCAAAAATAAGGAATTAAGTATGGTGGAGGTGTGAAAAAATATCCTAGAATATGTAATTTAAATTAAAAGGGTAAAAAAGTTAATGAAACTTTGACAAAATGAGAAAGGATGAAATCTGTTACATGGATGTGTGGTCCGAAATGATTTTTATGGGTTTGATAGAGGTTTTTTATGTAACTTGGTGTGCCTTGGGAGGATTCAAGAGTGAATATTTCACTATTTGGTAGAGTTCCAAAGACATTGAGTTAAGAGAATGTGGAATCCTGGGTTGGATTATATAGTAAAAGAGAGGGAATTATTTATTATTTATTATTCAGACAGAACACATTAATATAATCAAAACTATGAACAATCCCATGGTATTTGACAATGGGATTCCACAAATGGGTGTGTAAACTAACTTTTTATAAGATAAATTGAATAAAATATTAAAATATTAGGCTTTCTTATATTGAGGTGAGTCATACTCTCACGGAAATAAATTTATAAACTTAAAATGTTTTATAAACATTGGAGGGTCCTCTAATGAATTTTAAAATAAATCATAGAAACCTAAAATCCCAATTTATTAATTGTACAGCATAAATTATCGAAAACTTCCATTTTATTTTATATTATTAAATCACTATCGAGTCATTATGATTTCATAAAACACATTATTTAGTTAAATGTTATTTGATTGTTTACCCAAAAGTTCGACTGTTGTATAATATTTTCAAAAATTCATCATTGATAAATTTTGACTTCACAATGATAAAAATATTCATAGTATCTAATTAATATTATAAATATGTTAATTTTTAATTGTAAATTAAAAAAGGATATTTTTCTCAAAGTCATTGGTTTTGACAAAAAATGTATTTCAAATCATAATAAAAATTACAAATGTAGGCCCCTAAATTTTTTGATAATTTATATTTAAAAAAAATATATTAATAATTATTTATTAATATATTAATTAATTAAATATTCCATTAGTTCATCAACATTGATTACTTAATTTAATGTTAAATAAACATATTAGTAGTCCTTTAAATACAATTTACAAAGAAATAATAAAAATATGAATGTATATTCATTATTCTATAAACAAATAATGCACAAAATCATAGTGGTAGGTTCTTTTTACATATCTCCTTCTAAGACCCGCATAAGAAATAAGGGTTAGGTTTGTGATGGTGAAAAACTATTGGGGTGGCTCAGAGAACATCTCTCAGGTGGTAATATCTATCAACTTACACTTCTCCCATTTTCATTTTTGATCAAGATTAACATGCTGAAGTTCAGCTTGGGCTTGGTTAAGAGTCAATCCATATAAATCCAAATCCACTGAATGGTCTGAAATAGGAGCTTTATATAGATAAATTCTACAGGATGAAGCCATCACTTACTCTGTCTGAGTAAATATGATTTATACTAATCATGTGATCACTATTAAACAGATATATTAGAAACCGTTAAAATTCATAAATATATTTTGAAATCCAATATCATAAATCCAAATAAGTGAATATATTATACAACCATTTTAAATAAAAATACAATTAATTAGATCAATAAGAATATTAATTAATAAAATTTTTATTCATTATAATGTGAAAGTCTTCTTCCATATATAAAATGGGACTAATATATATGATATGTGTGAATGGAATAAATTTAGTATGTCTATATTTATGAATGAAATTAATTTTATTCATATGTTTTGATTTAATGTTTTTTCAATGATGGTCATAGCGGTTATTTTATTTGGTTATTTATAATATAATTATAATAAAACTGTGGTTAAATGTGAAATTTAAAATAATATATCATACAATAAAATAGACATTCGATAGTAGAATATTACATATAAAAATTTATAAAAATATATTTACCTGTTAAAATATTAAAAATATCATTATTATATGTTTATATGATTTATATAAGAAATCAATTATATATTTTAATATAAATATATATTTGTAATATGAATTTAACAATATAAGTAATTAATTATTGTCTTTTAATGATCATTTAGTTTAAAAGTAATACATGGTTCCCAAATTTATTAAGTAATGTGTATATATTAATAATAAAAATGATTGATATTAATAAAATATTATTATTCATGAACTTTTATTTTGATATAAATTAAATTATAAATTAATGTGAAATAATATTATGAACCAATAATACATTAAACAACAATTTCCAAAAAGTGATGTTTTATTTATAATTGATTTTATTATCAATTAAAATATAATAATTAATTCAATATTAATATAATAAAACTAATTTTACATTTTAGCTCATTGTAAAAATATTATACGAGGGGAATTTTACAGTGTTTTTTGAAATAATTTATTTTAATCTCAATATTAAAATTGCCTACTTTTACAAAGAACTATATCATTTATAATACATGAATGGGTTGAATGAATAATAAATCTATATTATATAAAAAATATATAATTAATAAATAAAATACCTATTAATAAATATTATATTAAATTCAATAAACACATATTTATCATTTTTATGCCTTGTTATATTTCACAGTAGAAACTATTTTTATATTCTTATATTACAATGTAGAGTTTTTCACATTTATATATTAAATTAATAAATAAATTTAACTTATTATTTGAAATCCACATGTAAATATTAGATAACATTTTTATTTTTCTCTTAGTCATTAATATAGTTCTATTTAGACCATTGTTCATTATCGTTGTAATGATTAATCCTTTTTTAAATAAATTATTTTATTATCAATTAATTTTTTTAATCAATTGAAATTATATAATATAAATTTTGACCCTTCTATTATTTTTTATAGTATAAAAAATTATATTAACACACATTCAATTTTTATATGTTTTTAACATATAAGTTATTATTAAATATAAATAATTTTTTTGAAAACTACTTACCATTATTAAAATGAAAATGTTTAAATAATAATACTACACAAAAAGATATAAAATATGATTGAAAAATTTATCTATATACATTTTTTGTATTTTTTTCCTAAAAAACCCTGAACTATATTATTAATATGTTTTAGTGCAATTCACCCTATAATACAACAGTGATACCGTGTAAGTGTAAAGGGTATCCAAAAATTCCATTTTCACCACATTTAAAAGGGGACCACTTTAATCCCACCATGGCTGATCATAACATTTTAATTTCTATGGAAAAAATAACTAAAATACATCTTCTATAATATCATTAATCATCATTATTCCCATGTTCTCTATAATATTTCCTATGTTCATCAAATCAATTTTTTTGGGGTTTACCCCTAGATACATATGTTCCTGAGCCACCTCAACCTACTCATATCCATAAATGGTTGCATTTTAATGATAAACCACATACTCAATACTCAACAAAATTTGGAGATGATTTTATTATACTTAGTCTTATCTCTTAAGTATTTCACTTTAGTTTTCTAATCTAAATCCCAAATATAACATTACATATCCTATAATTCCAATTATAACAACCATGATCTTTATTTCACATTTAAACATAATTTAATATAGAAATTATTGAATTGATAAATTATAGAATATCAATAGGTCTAGTGCATTTTGGGATTAAAAACATTACCAAACAATGCAGATCATAAAATAAAACATCTGTATTGGAGACATATTTTAAAGGAACACAATATTCCATTGAACATACCATTGCATGGGATAACCTAAGGACATGCATTAGAAAATAGTGATCTATAAATCCCAATATTTGAGTAAAAAATAATAACATGAAGAATATATTACATTTCATGAAATTGGAATATTAATGGACCATAATAGAAACATGTACATAAATCCATGATATAACAAGATTATAATAATATGGAAATGTGGAAACTACATTTAACATGATATAAGTATGATCCAAATACCATTCCACATGTATAATGAGAAAAAACTCATTGAACATGAATTATAATGAGTAAATCCTCATTGAACATTATGTATCATGAAACTAACCTTTACCCAATGCATTTGAGCGCTATCTGGGCGCAACCATCTTTATCATTTAATTTAATGCATAATTGTTCCACATGATTATGAAAACTTATATTAATTATCAATAATCATTTATTCAATGATAAAGGAGCATATAATTCATACATGAAACTCAATAATAAATATGTAAATGTGCGTAATGGTGAATAACCTTGATAGTGAAATTGGCATGGTATTCACTACACAATGATTTTGGCTTGGAAAATCACTGTTTAAATTCAGTAGCATAACGACGTGAGATAATAATTCATTGAACTGATTGAAGAGAGATAAAATGGTGCCTAATAGTATGATCATTAAATGGAAATTAAGGGGGTTATATAAAAACATGTACCAACATGTGTAATGGAATTTAGATTCATAATAAAAAATTAATGCTTGAATGTAATTGTAGAGACAGAAAACCCTTAGAGAATTTCAGCATTGGTAACAGGTGTACAAGGGTGGTATTGATGAGAGAAAAGGGTTCTATTATAATTCAAAAATAAGGCAAGAAGTATGGTGGAGGTCTGAAAAAATATCCCTGAATATGTAATTGAAATTAAAAGGGTAAAAAACTTAAGGAAACTTTGACAAAATGAGAAAGGAAGAAATCTGTTACATGGATGTGTGGTCCCAAATATTTTGGAAGGGATTGATTGGGGATTTTTTGTAACTTTGTGTGCCTTGGGGGGATTCAAGATTGAATATTTAATTGATTGGTAGAGTTACAAAGGCATTGAGTGAAGAGAATGTGGAATCCTGGGTTGGTTTATATAGTAAAAGAGATGGAATTATTTATTATTTATGATTTGGACAACACAAATTAATATAATCAAAACTACAAACAAACCCATTGTATTTGACAAAGGTATTCAACAAAGGGGTGTGGAAAATACCTTTTTATAAGACAAATTGTAGAAAATATTAAAATATTAAGCTTTCTTATATAGAGGTGAGTCATACTCTCAAGGAAATAAATTTATAAAGTTAAAATGCTTTATAAACATTGGAGGGTCCTCTAAGGAATTTTAAAATAAATCATAGAATCCTAAAATCCCTTTATATTAATTGTACAGAATATATTATCAAAAACATCTAATTTATTGTATATTATTAAATCACTATCAGGTCATTATGATTTTATAAAACACATTATATTGTTAAATGTTATTCGATTGTTTACCCAAATGTTCGACTGTTCTATAATATTTTCAAAAATTCATCATTGATAAATTTTTACATCAAAATGAAAAAAATAATATTCACAGTATCTAATTAATTTTATAAATATGTTAATTTTTAATTGTAAAATAAAAATTCATATTTTTCACAAAATCATTGGTTTTGACCAAAATGGATTTCAAACCATAATAACAATTAAAAATGTATTCCCCTAAATTGTTTGATAATTTATATATTTGTAATTTGAATTTAACAATATAAGTAATTAATTATTGTCTTTTAATGGTCATTTAGTTTAAAAGTAATACATGGTTCCAAATTTATTAAGTAATGTGTATATATTAATAAAAAAAATGATTGATATTAATAAAATATTATTATTCATGAACTTTTATTTTGATATAAATTAAATTATAAATTAATGTGAAATAATATTATGAACCAATAATACTTTATACAACAATTTCCAAAAAGTGATGTTTTATTTATAATTGATTTTATTATCAATTAAAATATAATAATTAATTCAATATTAATATAATAAAACTAATTTTACATTTTAGCTCATTGTAAAAATATTATACGAGGGGAATTTTACAGTGTTTTTTGAAATAATTTATTTTAATCTCAATATTAAAATTACCTACTTTTACAAAGAACTGTATCATTTATAATACATGAATGGGTTGAATGAATAATAAATCTATATTATATAAAAAATATATAATTAATAAATAAAATACCTATTAATAAATATTATATTAAATTCAATAAACACATATTTATCATTTTAATGCCTTGTTATATTTCACAGTAGAAACTATTTTTATAATCTTATATTACAATGTAGAGTTTTTCACATTTATATATTAAATAAATAAATAAAATTAACTTATTATTTGAAATCCACATGTAAATATTAGATAACATTTTTATTTTTCTCTTAGTCATTAATATAGTTCTATTTAGACCATTGTTCATTATCGTTGTAATGATTAATCCTTTTTTAAATAAATTATTTTATTATCAATTAATTTTTTTAATCAATTGAAATTATATAATATAAATTTTGACCCTTCTATTATTTTTTATACTATAAAAAATTATATTAACACACATTCAATTTTTATATGTTTTTAACATATAAGTTATTATTAAATATAAATAATTTTTTTGAAAACTAATTACCATTATTAAAATGAAAATGTTTAAATAATAATACTACACAAAAAGATATAAAATATGATTGAAAAATTTATCTATATACATTTTTTGTATTTTTTTCCTAAAAAACCCTGAACTATATTATTAATATGTTTTAGTGCAATTCACCCTATAATACAACAGTGATACCGTGTAAGTGTAAAGGGTATCCAAAAAATCCATTTTCACCACATTTAAAAGGGGACCACTTTAATCCCACCATGGCTGATCATAACATTTTAATTTCTATGGAAAAATTAACTAAAATACATCTTCTATAATATCATTAATCATCATTATTCCCATGTTCTCTATAATATTTCCTATGTTCATCAAATCAATTTTTTTGGGGTTCACCCCTAGATACATATGTTCCTGAGCCACCTCAACCTACTCATATCCATAAATGGTTGCATTTTAATGATAAACCACATACTCAATACTCAACAAAATTTGGAGATGATTTTATTATACTTAGTCTTATCTCTTAAGTATTTCACTTTAGTTTTCTAATCTAAATCCCAAATATAACATTACATATCCTATAATTCCAATTATAACAACCATGATCTTTATTTCACATTTAAACATAATTTAATATAGAAATTATTGAATTGATAAATTATAGAATATCAATAGGTCTAGTGCATTTTGGGATTAAAAACTTTACCAAACAATGCAGATCATAAAATAAAACATCTGTATTGGAGACATATTTTAAAGGAACACAATATTCCATTGAACATACCATTGCATGGGATAACCTAAGGACATGCATTAGAAAATAGTGATCTATAAATCCCAATATTTGAGTAAAAAATAATAACATGAAGAATATATTACATTTCATGAAATTGGAATATTAATGGACCATAATAGAAACATGTACATAAATCCATGATATAACAAGATTATAATAACATGGAAATGTGGAAACTACATTTAAAATGCTATAAGTATGATCCAAATACCATTCCACATGTATAATGAGAAAAAACTCATTGAACATGAATTATAATGAGTAAATCCTCATTGAACATTATGTATCATGAAACTAACCTTTACCCAATGCATTTGAGCGCTATCTGGGTGCAACCATCTTAATCATTTAATTTAATGCATAATTGTTCCACATGATTATGAAAACATATATTAATTATCAATAATCATTTATTCAATGATAAAGGAGCATATAATTCATACATGAAACTCAATAATAAATATGTAAATGTGCGTAATGGTGAATAACCTTGATAGTGAAATTGGCATGGTATTCACTACACAATGATTTTGGCTTGGAAAATCACTGTTTAAATTCAGTAGCATAACGACGTGAGATAATAATTCATTGAACTGATTGAAGAGAGATAAAATGGTGCCTAATAGTATGATCATTAAATGGAAATTAAGGGGGTTATATAAAAACATGTACCAACATGTGTAATGGAATTTAGATTCATAATAAAAAATTAATGCTTGAATGTAATTGTAGAGACAGAAAACCCTTAGAGAATTTCAGCATTGGTAACAGGTGTACAAGGGTGGTATTGATGAGAGAAAAGGGTTCTATTATAATTCAAAAATAAGGCAAGAAGTATGGTGGAGGTCTGAAAAAATATCCCAGAATATGTAATTGAAATTAAAAGGGTAAAAAACTTAAGGAAACTTTGACAAAATGAGAAAGGAAGAAATCTGTTACATGGATGTGTGGTCCCAATTATTTTGGAAGGGATTGATTGGGGATTTTGTGTAACTTTGTGTGCCTTGGGGGGATTCAAGATTGAATATTTAATTGATTGGTAGAGTTACAAAGGCATTGAGTGAAGAGAATGTGGAATCCTGGGTTGGTTTATATAGTAAAAGAGATGGAATTATTTATTATTTATGATTTGGACAACACAAATTAATATAATCAAAACTACAAACAAACCCATTGTATTTGAAAAAGGTATTCAACAAAGGGGTGTGGAAAATACTTTTTTATAAGACAAATTGAAGAAAATATTAAAATATTAAGATTTCTTATATGGAGGTGAGTCATACTCTCAAGGAAATAAATTTATAAAGTTAAAATGCTTTATAAACATTGGAGGGTCCTCTAAGGAATTTTAAAATAAATCATAGAATCCTAAAATCCCTTTATATTAATTGTACAGAATATATTATCAAAAACATCTAATTTATTGTATATTATTAAATCACTATCAGGTCATTATGATTTTATAAAACACATTATATTGTTAAATGTTATTTGATTGTTTACCCAAATGTTCGACTGTTCTATAATATTTTCAAAATTTCATCATTGATAAATTTTTACATCAAAATGAAAAAAATAATATTCACAGTATCTAATTAATTTTATAAATATGTTAATTTTTAATTGTAAAATAAAAATTCATATTTTTCACAAAATCATTGGTTTTGACCAAAATGGATTTCAAACCATAATAACAATTAAAAATGTATTCCCCTAAATTGTTTGATAATTTATATATTTGTAATTTGAATTTAACAATATAAGTAATTAATTATTGTCTTTTAATGGTCATTTAGTTTAAAAGTAATACATGGTTCCAAATTTATTAAGTAATGTGTATATATTAATAAAAAAAATGATTGATATTAATAAAATATTATTATTCATGAACTTTTATTTTGATATAAATTAAATTATAAATTAATGTGAAATTATATTATGAACCAATAATACTTTAAACAACAATTTCCAAAAAGTGATGTTTTATTTATAATTGATTTTATTATCAATTAAAATATAATAATTAATTCAATATTAATATAATAAAACTAATTTTACATTTTAGCTCATTGTAAAAATATTATACGAGGGGAATTTTACAGTGTTTTTTGAAATAATTTATTTTAATCTCAATATTAAAATTACCTACTTTTACAAAGAACTATATCATTTATAATACATGAATGGGTTGAATGAATAGTAAATCTATATTATATAAAAAATATATAATTAATAAATAAAATACCTATTAATAAATATTATATTAAATTCAATAAACACATATTTATCATTTTTATGCCTTGTTATATTTCACAGTAGAAACTATTTTTATAATCTTATATTACAATGTAGAGTTTTTCATATTTATATATTAAATTAATAAATAAAATTAACTTATTATTTGAAATCCACATGTAAATATTAGATAACATTTTTATTTTTCTCTTAGTCATTAATATAGTTCTATTTAGACCATTGTTCATTATCGTTGTAATGATTAATCCTTTTTTAAATAAATTATTTTATTATCAATTAATTTTTTTAATCAATTGAAATTATATAATATAAATTTTGACCCTTCTATTATTTTTTATAGTATAAAAAATTATATTAACACACATTCAATTTTTATATGTTTTTAACATATAAGTTATTATTAAATATAAATAATTTTTTTGAAAACTACTTACCATTATTAAAATGAAAATGTTTAAATAATAATACTACACAAAAAGATATAAAATATGATTGAAAAATTTATCTATATACATTTTTTGTATTTTTTTCCTAAAAAACCCTGAACTATATTATTAATATGTTTTAGTGCAATTCACCCTATAATACAACAGTGATACCGTGTAAGTGTAAAGGGTATCCAAAAAATCCATTTTCACCACATTTAAAAGGGGACCACTTTAATCCCACCATGGATGATCATAACATTTTAATTTCTATGGAAAAAATAACTAAAATACATCTTCTATAATATCATTAATCATCATTATTCCCATGTTCTCTATAATATTTCCTATGTTCATCAAATCAATTTTTTTGGGGTTTACCCCTAGATACATATGTTCCTGAGCCACCTCAACCTACTCATATCCATAAATGGTTGCATTTTAATGATAAACCACATACTCAATACTAAACAAAATTTGGAGATGATTTTATTATACTTAGTCTTATCTCTTAAGTATTTCACTTTAGTTTTCTAATCTAAATCCCAAATATAACATTACATATCCTATAATTCCAATTATAACAACCATGATCTTTATTTCACATTTAAACATAATTTAATATAGAAATTATTGAATTGATAAATTATAGAATATCAATAGGTCTAGTGCATTTTGGGATTAAAAACTTTACCAAACAATGCAGATCATAAAATAAAACATCTGTATTGGAGACATATTTTAAAGGAACACAATATTCCATTGAACATACCATTGCATGGGATAACCTAAGGACATGCATTAGAAAATAGTGATCTATAAATCCCAATATTTGAGTAAAAAATAATAACATGAAGAATATATTACATTTCATGAAATTGGAATATTAATGGACCATAATAGAAACATGTACATAAATCCATGATATAACAAGATTATAATAACATGGAAATGTGGAAACTACATTTAACATGATATAAGTATGATCCAAATACCATTCCACATGTATAATGAGAAAAAACTCATTGAACATGAATTATAATGAGTAAATCCTCATTGAACATTATGTATCATGAAACTAATCTTTACCCAATGCATTTGAGCGCTATCTGGGCGCAACCATCTTTATCATTTAATTTAATGCATAATTGTTCCACATGATTATGAAAACTTATATTAATTATCAATAATCATTTATTCAATGATAAAGGAGCATATAATTCATACATGAAACTCAATAATAAATATGTAAATGTGCGTAAAGGTGAATAACCTTGATAGTGAAATTGGCATGGTATTCACTACACAATGATTTTGGCTTGGAAAATCACTGTTTAAATTCAGTAGCATAACGACGTGAGATAATAATTCATTGAAATGATTGAAGAGAGATAAAATGGTGCCTAATAGTATGATCATTAAATGGAAATTAAGGGGGTTATATAAAAACATGTACCAACATGTGTAATGGAATTTAGATTCATAATAAAAAATTAATGCTTGAATGTAATTGTAGAGACAGAAACCCCTTAGAGAATTTCAGCATTGGTAACAGGTGTACAAGGGTGGTATTGATGAGAGAAAAGGGTTCTATTATAATTCAAAAATAAGGCAAGAAGTATGGTGGATGTCTGAAAAAATATCCCAGAATATGTAATTGAAATTAAAAGGGTAAAAAACTTAAGGAAACTTTGAAAAAATAAGAAAGGAAGAAATCTCTTACATGGATGTGTGGTCCCAAATATTTTGGATGGGATTGAATGGGGATTTTTTGTAACATTGTGTGCCTTGGTGGGATTCAAGATTGAATATTAAATTGATTGGTAGAGTTACAAAGGCATTGAGTGAAGAGAATGTGGAATCCTGGGTTGGTTTATATAGTAAAAGAGAGGGAATTATTTATTATTTATGATTTGGACAACACAAATTAATATAATCAAAACTACAAACAAACCCATTGTATTTGACAAAGGTATTCAACAAAGGGGTGTGGAAAATACCTTTTTATAAGACAAATTGAAGAAAATATTAAAATATTAAGCATTCTTATATGGAGGTGAGTCATACTCTCAAGGAAATAAATTTATAAAGTTAAAATGCTTTATAAACATTGGAGGGTCCTCTAAGGAATTTTAAAATAAATCATTGAATCCTAAAATCCCTTTATATTAATTGTACAGAATATATTATCAAAAACATCTAATTTATTGTATATTATTAAATCACTATCAGGTCATTATGATTTTATAAAACACATTATATTGTTAAATGTTATTTGATTGTTTACCCAAATGTTCGACTGTTGTATAATATTTTCAAAAATTCATCATTGATAAATTTTTACATCACAATGAAAAAAATAATATTCATAGTATCTAATTAATTTTATAAATATGTTAATTTTTAATTGTAAAATAAAAATTCATATTTTTCACAAAATCATTGATTTTGACCAAAATGGATTTCAAACCATAATAACAATTAAAAATGCATTCCCCTAAATTGTTTGATAATTTATATTTTAAAAAGATATATTAATAATTATTTATTAATATATTAGTTAATTAAATATTCCATTAGTTCATCAACATTGATTACTTAATAGAATTTCAAATAAAAATATATGTTGTACTTTAAATACTTTTTATAAAGAAACAATAGTTATATGAATGTATATTAATTATTCTATAAACAAATAATTCACAAAATCAAAGTGCTATGGTCTTTTTTAATATCTCCTTCTAAGACCCGCATAAGACATAAGGGTTAGGTGTGTGATGGTGACAAACTCTTGGGGTGGCTCAGATAACATCTCTCGGGGGGGGGGGGGTAATATCTATCAACTTCCACTTCTCCCATTGTCAGTTTTGATCAAGATTAATGTGATGAATTTCAGCTTGGGCTTAGTTAAGAGTGAAGCCAAATGAATCCAACTCCACTCAATGGTCTGAAATATGAGCTTTATACTGATAAATTATACTGGATGTTGCCATCACTTACTTTGTCTGATTAAATAGGATTTATACTAATCATGTGATCACTATTTAACAGATATATTAAAAACCGTTAAAATTCATAACTGTATTTAGAAATCCAAAATCATATATCAAAATAATTGAATATATTATATAACAACTTTAAATAAAACAACATTTAATTAGATCAAGAAGAATATTTATTAATAAAATTTCTGGTCATTACATTGTGAACGTCTGTTTCCATATATAAAATGGGACTTACATATATGATTTGTGTGAATGGAATAAATTTAGAAATTCTATATTTAGGAATGAAATTAATTTTATTCATATGTATTGATTTAAAAATTATTGTTTCAATGATGTCATAGAGGTTATTTTCATGGGTTATTTATTATATAATTATAATAACACTATTTTTAAATGTGAAATTTAAAATACTATATCATACAATAAAATAGACATTTGACAATATAATATTACATAAAAAATTAATAGAAATATATTTACACGTTAAAATATTAATAATATCATTATTATATGTTTATATGATTTATATAATAAATCAATCATATATTTTAATATAAATTTATTTTTGTAATTTGAATTTAATCATATAAATAATTAATTATTGTCTTTTAATGGTAATTTAGTTTAAAAGTAATACATGGTTCCCAAATTTATTAAGTAATGTGTTTATATTCCTAATAAGAATGATTGAAATTAGTAAAATATTATTATTCATGAACTATTATTTTGATATCAATTAAATTATAAATTAATATGAAATAATATTATGAACACATATTTTTTAAACATCAATTTCCAAAAAGGGATGTTTTATTTATAATTGATTATATTAACAATTAAAATATAACTATTCATTCAATATTAATATAATAAAACTAATTTAATATTTTAGGTCATTATAAAAATATTATACGAGTGGAATTTTACAGTGTTTTATGAAATAATTTATTTTAATCTAAATATTAATATTACTTAATTTTACAAATAACTATATCATTTATAATTCATGAATTGGTTGAATGAGTAATAAATCCATATTATATAAAAAATATATAATTAATAAGTAAAATACCTATTATTAAAATATTATATTAAATTCATAAACCACATATTTATCATTTTTATGCCCTGTTATATTTCACACTACAAACTATTTTTATATGCTTATAATACAACATAGAGTTTTTTAAAATTATAAATAAAATTATTAAATAAAATTAATTTGTTATTTGAAATCGACATGTAAATATTAGATAAAATTTTTATTTTGTTCTTACTCATTAATATAGTTCTATTTAGACCATTGTTCAATATCGTGGTAATTATTAATCTTTTTTTATAGAAATTATTTTATTATCAATTAATTTTTTTAATCAATTGAAAGTATATAATTTAAATTTTGACCTTTGAATTATTTTTTATCCTATAAAAAATTATATTAACAAACATTCAATTTTTATATGTTTTTACCATATAAGTTTTTATTAAATATAAATAATTTATTTGCAAACTACTTACCATTATGAAAATGAAAATGTTAAAATATTAAATACTATAGAAAAAGATATAAAATATGATTGAAAAATTTATCTATATAAATTTTGTGTATTTTTTTCCTAAATAACCCTCAAATTTATTATTACTATGTTTTAGTGGAATTCACCCTATAATACATCAGTGATACCGTTTAAGTGTAAAGGGTATCCAAAAAATCCATTTTCATCACTATTAAAAGGGGAACACTTTTACCCCACCATGGCTGATCATAACCTTTACATTTCTATAGAATAAATAACTAAATTACATCTACTATAATATCATTAATCATTATTATTCCCATGTTCTCTATAATATTTTTTATATTCATCAAAAAAATTTTTTTGGGTTTTACCCTTAGATACATAAGTTCCTGAGCCACCTCAACCTACTCGTATCCAGACATGGATGCATTTTCTTGATAAACCACATACTCAATACTCAACAAAATTTGGAGATGTTTTTATTATTTTGTCTTATCTCTAGAGGATTTCACTTGAATTTCTTATATAAATCCCAAATATAACATTACATATCCTATAATTCCAATTATAACAACCCTGCTCTTTATTTCACATTTAAACATAATTTAATAAAGAAAATATTGACTCGATATAATATATAATATCGATTGGTCAAGAGTATATTGGGATTAAAATCTTTACAAAACAACATAGATCATAAAATATAGCATCTGTATTGGAGACATGTTTTAAAGGACCACAATATTCCATTGAACATACCATTGCATGGGATAACCTATGGATATGCATTAAAAAATGGTGACCTATAAATCCTAATATTGGAGTAAAAAAGAATAACATGAAGAAAATATTACATTTCAGGAAATTGGAATATTAATGGACCATAATAAAAACATGTACATAAATCCATGATATAGCAAGATTTTAATAACATGGAAATGTGGAGACTACATTTAATAAGATATTAGCATGATCCAAAGACCATTCCACATGGAGATTGTGTAAAAACTCATTGAACATGAATTATAATGAGTAAATTCTCATTGAACATTATGTATCATGAAACTAATCTTTACCCAATGCATTTGAGCGCTATCTGGGCACACCCATCTTAATCATTTCATTTAATGCATAAGTGTTCCACATTAATCATACAACATATATTATTTAAATTAATCATTTATTCAATGATAAATGATCATATAATTCATACATGAAACTTAATAATAAATATGTAAATGTGAGAAAAGGTGAATAAACATGATAGTGAAATTGGCATTGAATTCATTACCCGATGATTTTGTCTTGGAAAATCACGGTTTAATTTCAGCAGCATAACAACATGTCATAAGAATTCAGTGAAATGATTGAAGAGAGTTAAAATGGTGCCTAATAGTATGATCATGAAATGGAAATTAAGGGGGTTATATAAATACATTTACCAACATGTGTAATGGAATTTAGATTCTCAATAAAAAATTAATTCTTTAATGAAATTGTAGAGACAACAACCCCTTAGGGAATTTCAGCATTGGTAATAGGTGTACATGGGAGGAATTCATGAGAGAAAAGGGTTCTAATATAATTCAAAAATAAGGCAAAAATTATGGTGGAGGTGTGAAAAAATTTCACAGAATATGTAATTTAAATTAAAAGGGTAAAAACATAATGAAACTTCGACAAAATGAGAAAGGAAGAAATATGTTACATGGATATGTGGTCCCAAATGATTTTTAAGGGCTTGATTGGGGATTGTATGTAACTTGGTGTTCCTAGGGAGGATTCAAGAGTGAATATTTCACTGTTTCGTAGAGTTACAAAGGCATTGAGTAAAGAGAATGTGGAATCCTAGGTTGGTTTATATAGTAAAAGAAAGGGAATTATTTATTATTTATTATTTGGATATGACACATTAAAAAAATCAAAACTGCAAACAAACCCATGGTATTTGACGATGAGATTCAACCAAGGGGTGAGGAAAATAAATTTTTATAAGATAAATTGATGAAAATATTAAAATATTAGGCTTTCTTATATAGAGGTGAGTCATACTCTAAAGGAAATAAATTTATAAAGTTAAAATGTTTTATAAACATGCGAAGGTCCTCTAAGGAATTTTAAAATAAATTATAGAAACCTAAAATCCCTTTATATTAATTGTATAACATATATTATCAGAAAAAACCAATTTATTGTATTTTATTAAATCATTATCGGTCCATTATGATATCATAAAACACATTATATAGTTAAATGTTATTTGATTGTTTAACCAAATGTTCAACTGTTGTATAATATTTTAAAAATTCATCATTGATAAATTTTTACATCACAATGAAAAAAATAATATTCATAGTATCTAATTAATTTTATAAATATGTTAATTTTTTATTTTAAAATAAAAATTGATATTTTTCACAAAATCATTAGTTTTGACGAAAATGGATTTCAAACCATAATAAAAATTACAAATGTATTCCCCTAAATTGATTGATAATTTATATTTTAAAAATATATATTAATAATTATTTAATAATATATTTTTTAATTAAATATTCCATTAGTTCATCAACATTGATTACTTAATTGAATGTTAAATAAAAATATTAGTTGTCCTCTAAATTAAATTCAAAAAGAAACAATAACAATATGAATGTATATTCATTATTCTATAAAGAATAATGGACAAAATCATAGTGCTAGGGTCTTTTTACATATCTCATTCTAAGACCTGTATAAGACAAAAGGGTTTGGTGTGTGATAGTGACAAACTCTTGGGGTGGCTCAGATAACATCTCTTGGGGGTAATATCTATCAACTTCCACTTCTCCTATTGTCAGTTTTGATCAAGATTAACATGCTGAAGTTCTGCTTGGGCTTGGTTAAGAGTGAAGAAAAATGAATCTAACTCCACTCAATGGTCTGAAATATGAGTTTCATACTGAAAAATTCTCCTGGATGAAGCCATCACTTACTTTTTCTGAGTAAATAGGATTTATTCCAATCATGTGATCACTATTCAATGGATATATTAGAAACTGTTAAAATTCATAACTGTATTTTGAAATCCAAAATCATAAATCCAAATAAGTGAATATATTATCTAACAATTTTAAATAAAAAGACATTTAATTAGATCAAGAAAAATATTTATTAATAAAATTTCTGGTCATTACAATGTGAATGTCTGTTTCCATATATAAAATGGGACTTACATATATGATATGTGTGAATGGAATAAATTTACAATGTCTATATTTAAGAATGAAATTAATTTTATTCTTATGTATTGATTTATTGTTTTTTGTTTCAATGATGGTCATAGAGGTTATTTTAATTGGTTATTTATAATATAATTATAATAACACAATGGTTAAATGTGAAATTTAAAATAATATATCATACAATAAAATAGACATTCGATAATAGAATGTTATATAAAAAATTTAAAGAAATATATTTACACATTAAAATATTAAAAATATCATTATAATATGTTTATATGATTTATATAAAAAATAAATTATATATTTTAATATAAATAATTTTTAATTTGAATTTAATAATATAATTAATTAATTAATTGCTTTTAATGGTCCTTTAGTTTAAAAGTAATACATGGTTCCCAAATTTATTATATAATGTGTATATGTTCCTAATAAAAATGATTGTAATTAATAAAATATTATTATTCATGAACTATTATTTTGATATCAATTAAATTATAAATTAATATGAAATAAAATTATGAACACATAATTCGTTAAACAACAATTTCCAAAAAGTGATGTTTTATTTATAATTAATTTTATTAACAATTAAAATATACTAATTCATTCAATATTAATATAATAAAACTAATTTAACATTTTAGGTCATTATAAAAATATTATATTAGGGGAATTTTACAGCATTTTATGAAATAATTTATTTTAATATAAATATTAAAATTACCTACTTTTACAAATAATTATATCATTTATAATAGATGAATGGGTCGAATGAATAATAAATCCATATTATATAAAAATTATATAATTAATAAGTAAAATACCTATTATTAAAATATTATATTAAATTCATAAAACACATATTTATCATTTTTATGCATTGTTATATTTCACACTACAAACTATTTTTATATGATTATAATAAAATGTAGAGTTTTTCACATATATATAATTAATAAATAAAATTAATTTATTATTTCAAATCCACATGTAAATATTAGATAAAATTTTTATTTTGTTCATAGTCATTAATATAGTTCTATTTAGACCATTGTTCATTATCATGGTAATGATTAATATTTTTTTAAAGAAATTATTTTATTATCAATTAAATTTTTTAATCAATTGAAATTATATAATTTAAATTTTGACCTTTCTATTATTTTTTACCCTATAAAATATTATATTTACACTTTCATTTTTCATATGTTTTTACAATATACTTTTTTATTAAATATAAATAATTTATTTGAAAACTAATTACCATTATGAAAATGAAAATGTGAAAATATTAAATACTACAGAAAAATTTATAAAATATGATTGAAAATTGTATCTATATACATTTTGTGTATTTTTTTTTCATAAAAATCCGTAAACTATATTATTACTATGTTTTAGTGAAATTCACCCTATAATAAAATAGTGATACCCTGTAAGTGTAAAGGGTATCAAAAAAAAACCCCATTTTCATCACATTTAAAAAGGGACCACTTTTACCCCACCATGGCTGATCATAACATTTAAATTTCTATAGAAAAAATAACTAAAATACATCTACTATAATATAATTAATCATCATTATTCCCATGTTCTCTATAATATTTCCTATGTTCATCAAATCAATTGATATATCTAAAATAATATCTTGTCATTAATTTAATTTATAACGTATTCATAAATTTTTCTAATTAATAAATATTGTAAATAATTTATATATCAATAAAAATAATCCAAAATAAGAATAATTATTTTATTGATATGTTATTATACTTTTCTAATAAAAAATATTTATTACGTTGCATTCTCTTTGAAAAACACATGAATTATTAGGGCATAGTTCGGACTTGCACCCCAAAAAAGTGACCTCTTCTCTTTTTCTTCATAGTAAATAAAGTATAATAAAAATAATGTATCACATTATTTTATATGTTATTTATAATATATATGTTTTAATTTAAGTTTAAAATATCATTAAAATTTCATCCCACTCATGTGTGTCGAAATGGAGTTTTTAGACATGTGTACATGAAATATTTTTTCCACTATGAAAAATAAGATTGATTTTTCATCATAAAAAATATTGGATAAATTTATAAATATATTTATTATGTGATAATTTCATTATAAATTGTGGAATTAATTATATTTTCAATCTATTTTTCAAATCTTTATACCAATTTAATCATAAATATGGAGTTAAATAAGATGACCAAACAACAATAAGTAAACCACATATTAATATAAAATATATTACAAATAAATATCATATGATAGTTAAAGAAGTGTGAAATTATAAAGATAGTTATATGATGTTATTTGGGAAATATGAAAATAAACTAATTTAATTTTGTATTAAGTTATGTGAATGTGTATAACACATTAAGATACATGTAAGTAGTTTCTCCTTAATTACACTTATGTGATACATTTTCTAATGTTTTTGGAAAATGGCTTATATACATAAAATCATTTTTTATAGGAATAGTCGATGATTTAATTAATGGTAATTATTGAAAAATAGTTTTTTAATCCTCCAATGAACATTTATTCAAAATTAAATAATGTATA
Source organism: Viscum album (assembly GCA_963277665.1). NCBI lineage: Eukaryota > Viridiplantae > Streptophyta > Magnoliopsida > Santalales > Viscaceae > Viscum > Viscum album. The sequence goes on along the minus strand of OY728143.1, from coordinate 938,063,333 downwards.
AGTGTTCTTTCTCAATCCCAGTACATTTATGAAATAAATTATATTACAAACAAATAATCATATGTATTTTTTATTAACAAACCCAAGGGAATTTATTAATTTTGATTATACATAAAAAATTCTATTCAATTTATTTATTTAGATGTTATGGGATATTGTTAATTTAATCCATAATATACAATGGTATTTTATATTTCAATATTATTTCAGTTATATAATGATTATCTTTGAGACTCGCCATTAATTTTATATTGTATAAAATATTTATTTTTTAGGATATTACAAAAATTAAAATATAAAATATTGGTGATTGAAATTATATTTTGAAAAATAAACATTGTTAAAAATAATTACAATCCATTTATATGATGGCTTCCAATATTTTTCTATAATTTAACTATCCTAAAAATATCCTATTTTAAACTAATTAAAATTTATTTAAGGTGAAATATATATTTAACCTTTACTTTTTAGCTCAATTGTTAATGTATTTTTTATGTGATATCATAAATAATTTTTTTTATTATATAGTTATAAATCGTCACCACCACCTTCATGATTATCTTGACATTCATTGACATTGCATTTGTCCAATCAATGAAATGTTTTTATAATTTAACTCTTATATTATTGAACATATAAACATTAAATATATACAATGTTGATAATAATTTTTATTACTGGGGTTAAACATTTTTTGATTCTATTGGACATCTACACATTTATGAAAAAAATTAATGGGAAATTTCATGTTTAATGTTTAGAATTTTGAATCACCAAAAAATTGTTTTTAAACCATTTATAAACTACAAAACCCCACATTATGATAGAGATATCCATATTGATTTAAATGTATCATTTAAATATAAAATACAAATCAATTCCCTCTTTACTGTTTACCATTATTTATTTCATAGAGCACCACCCTTATAGTGGGTTTTTATTTCATACTCTCCTAGATCATTACCGTTAATTTTATATTTTTTAATCATACAATTCATGTAATATGAAACATTTTAAATTTAACAATTTCAATTTATTTATTTCCTCTATCTCTTAGGAATCCTTATGATTTTCCCTTTTTTATTCATTAAATATGAATTATAAAACCTTATTTTTTTAATAGGATTGACCATTTTTTGGATTATATATGGTAACATATTACAAATTTATTAATATATTTAATTTTGATATTTATTAAATGATGGATAAAAAAAATATATCCCTCAAATTCATCTTGTAATGTATCAATATCATGAGAAACCATGTGTGGTGCTTGAGCGGTCATCCATGTAAAGTTTTTAATATGACTAAATGACCACAAAATGTATATCCCTCCTATGAATTTGGAAAATAATTATGAATCATGAGTAGATATTTAAGTGATTATGGAGTGAACCCAAAAAAATTCGTGTATATTTAACCAATATTATTATATTCATGGGAGTGACCATTGAAATAATATTAGGAATATATTTTTTATTTTGTTCACATATTTTTATGATCATAATAATAATTTTCTTACCTAATATTTAAATATATTTGTTCATCCATATAATGATAGAAGGAATTCCATTGGAATTAAATTTTGATACATATTCCCATTATTATTACCATACAATGGATTCTTTCTAAACATTAATCATCTCTATTTTTTGTAACTTCCCAATTAATTAATGAATAATACATTTTCATTATTATTAATATTTTTAAATTAAATATTAAATTTATATTAACAGGGTTTCTATTTTCTATTTCTTACCAGATATGCAACAATGAGTTTTGATGAAATTGAACAATGCACTCTAATAATATAATAATATTATTCTAAATATAGTTAACTCCTATCCATTATCTTGGTGAGAAGGAAAAGAACTAACTGATATATGATTTTACATGTTTTTTAAATTTTTTTACATTTATCTATTAAACTTTAGTGGCTTAAAATGTGAATTAATCTAATTTTGAGCATAAATACTCTAATATTTTTTAAATGGTTGACTTACTAGATTTTAGTGGATAACACTCTTAAAATATAAATTTTTTCACTTTTATATAATATTTTTTGAAAAAAAATATTCATAATTGGTACATCAAAATTCACTTTTGGTAAAATTTTGGTATTATTCGGATAAAATTTAATTTCAGATGAATAGTAGAAAATACTGTATTTTAATTCAAAATTGCCTTTTAATATAATTTATTTATATGGTTACACTATATTTTTAATTGGTTTTAATGATTAATTAGATTATATTTTTACCATATAATTCAATTTTGGTCATTGGAATTAATTTCACATTGAAATTGGACATAAAAACGAGGAAATATTTTGATATGTAATATTTCTTAAAAACACGCATTTTGATTAGAAAACACGAATTATTTTAAAATTAATTAATACAAATTCTATCTTATGAATTTGGTGAAATAGACATATTATTTGAACTCTAATTTTCAAATATATCTTATGCTGAATTTTCAGTAGTTTAATGAAAAGCATCAGTTTTTGATGAATAGTGAAACCGTTAAGTAGTATTTAAAAATTTACCTTTTCATTTAAATAAAATATACCACCTCTGTGAATTGAATTTTTAAAATCCAACATAATTGGTGGTTATTAGTATGTAAATTTTGGTTCAATAAGATGAAAATAATATTTGGTGAATAGTAACTTTAGACTATAATTTACCGCGTTTAAAGGTTAATAGGGTAATTCAATGTAAAAAGAATATCATAATTATAAAAAAATGCCTTAAAACTTGTCCAAACCTTATTTTATGAGTCATGGCCAATCTTGGGCATCCTTGGGTCTATTTTGGTACTCTATGGAGCCTCTTAATATTGATAATGGAACATTATTTTAATTAACTTAATTTATGCGAAAAAATGACAAAAACAATATCTTTTAGTAAATTAATTTTTACAAAGGGTTAAATAAGCTACTTTTTTGACTTAGAATATTCATTGGAAATCTAAAAGGATTTCCAATATCATGATATTTTTTTTAAAATTTTTAGAAATCATATAAATAAAATTATTTATGACCCAAAAATAAAGCAGTGTTTCCCTCATTAATAAATGATTTAAATAAATAATACTATAAAAATTAAAATAAAATATAAAACATGTCCAATTATTATTTTTGGTTTTTATTTCTACCATGATTCATCTTATCTTTGACTTTAATATGTTCTGGTCATTTGGAAACCGAATATCATTATATAATAAACAAATATTTTCACATATTCCTAAAGAGTCCCTCCTTCCCCTTATAAAAGCCCAATCCTTTAACCCTTTACTCACACCTCTCAATCCCCTTGGCTCATCCAAACCCGAAAAAAATATTCTTCCAATATCCCTCTATTCCACTTATATTCTGTAACTTATGCAAAAGGCACTTCAAAAAGACCATTTGGTTCAATCCAAAGGGAGTTACACGAATTAAAGATAACATTTTCTCATAAATTCAGTTCTTTTAATTTACTTCTCCTACCCATAATCTCTTATTATTATATTATGTTATAAAAACACCGGTATAATAAATATACTACATTTTTTAGGATAAGTATTCAGATTAAAATTCACACACCTACATCTAATGGGTAATGATTATACTGTTTTTGTGGATGGAAAACTAATGCATCATGAAACGACGATTGATCAGTTATCTCCTACCGCCTCTCATGGTGTCCATTCAGATAGAATTTTATTTATAAATGATATATATTATTTTAATTTTTTCTTTATTCTTATTAATTTTTTATCTATATCATACCTTTATGGTGTCCGTTATGGGCAAACACGATAATTTCATTTGCGGAAGTGCAGACAATCGCCCCTCAAAGTGATATGACTCGTTAATTTTGTATATGTTTTGTATAAAAGAAAGATTTAATGAAATTATATATGATATTATACTGTAATTATAATATTATTATGCATCATTAGGTTTTCATTCCACTAAAATAATAAATATAAATGAAAGTAGCGTTCATGAAAACGTACGACTTACCGACTTCATTAACGATGCATTTAATTTTTAAATCCATATGTAATGTAATATTATAAATACATGTATATAATATATATATATATATGATATATATGATATATAAATCATGAATATAATTAAGGATTTAATGGACTGTTCATTACATGGACTACATGTAAATATAAGAAGTTCATTTTTGACTCAACTACCAAATCTTGACAAAATTATAGTTATTAACTTAAATGATTACATAATGCTTATATTATGGTAATAAGTGATTTAAAAAGAATAATAAAAATAAAAAAATGATTTTAATAAATTATAAATTAACTTTATTTTTTTTATTTAGGAGATTAAAGAATGAACTGGTCATGTCATACAAGAGGAAAGGGAACTTCTTATTCCAATTTACTTTCTTTGGCTTAATCTTATAATTTTAAATTATGTTGTTCTGTGATTATGTAATAAAAAACATTTGATGTCCTATCATATATGTATGCATTATGTACATGTACTTATATTAAATACACATAATTGATCTATTTTATTTACAAAATGATCTTTCAAAATGACTTCGTCTCAATATCCTTTCATTGAAGAATATATTGTTTAATACACAACATTATTTTATATGATTTATAAACACCATTGAATTTTCATTTCATTAAATGGGAATATTTTATTCAATGTTTTTTAATAAATGACAAAACACAATGTTTCATTTTAAAGTATGCGGTGACAATGACCTTTTCCCCCGCTACAAGTATTATTTGATCTTGGCTTCTTTAACAAGATGTAATGTTTTTAAAAGGAATGTAAATACCATTTAATCTTTTTTACATATATTGGTAATGAAAATGGTTTTTTATTAGATTGATTATTTCTATATATTTAAATGATATACTGTGATTGAAATGTGATAATTTTATCATCCCTTTATGTTTGTTTTATTTGCAATGGATATGTTATGGTTCTTGGAAATTGTATACGCATCCCAGTGGTTATGTGATAAACCTTGCAAGGGTGAGCCCGAGAATGCTCACCAATTTAATATCTAACATAACGGAGGTAAACATGAATGTTATTACTAATATATTTAGGTAATATATGGTGATGGGTATTCCAAAAGTAACTCCCTACATAGTTGTGATAGCCACAATGTAAGTATGTTATAGATGCCATAAGTAACCTTTATGATATGTTTTTTCTATATAAATATTATGATTTGATGAGTTATGTTAATGGTATTATATTAGTTATTTATTGATGAAAAAACGTTTTATTTTTGTGTTTTATAAACCATACTTATCTTTTTATGCTTATCCCAGGATTTGAAATGTTTTTCACTGCACATAAAGATTAATAGGGTGATGTATGAGATCACGGAAAAGAAAAGTTTTCTAAAACATGGGACTAGAAATGACTCATTTTTTCAAAAGTTTTTATTTTATGAAAAATGGAAATTGAGTAGAAGTGTCTACATTATAATTTTTGAGATGTGATGTAATAATTATTGCATATTTATCTAAAACTCTAAACCTGAAAAGATCCTCATTGTGAATTGTTCATTTAATTAAAGATTATGACATTCTTAAGGTCGGGTCCTTATATTTGTTATTAGTGGTCAGTTTAAATAACTTTAGGATTTTTGGTATTGTTAAATTAATATCAAAAAATTACTTTATGTTAATATGGAAATGATATAGCATTTACAAACTACTATGTTTCTTCGCAGAAGATATATTTGTGTTCTTAATGGTTTTCCATAGTGTAAACATGGTGGATAGGTTGGGACAACATCATGAGAAAGACAACCATCCAAATCAACAACCTGAGATGGTCGGAATCCGAACTGAAATGATAGTTATAATATTGGGACAATTGAATCAGGATATAAGTGCTGGTGGTATCCATGCACGATATCTACCAGATCAACCATAGAGGAACATGTCAGTAGTGGATAATTTCATGAGGCAACATCCCCAATATTTCAGAGGATCATCTATCCATGGACTAGATTAAGGGTGGATTAAATCACTGGATAAAATTATCGATGTTATGGGGTGTCCTGAACATCAAGAGGTCAGTCTCTATGTTTACTTTTTTGAAGGTGAAGTTTATCAGTGTTGGTCGATGGTGAAAAATATTAGGGATAATGAGGAGATTAATGATATTGATTGGGATGAAATCAAAGGATTGTTTCATTATAAAGATTTTCCTAATGTGGTTTAACTTATGATAGAAAAGATATACCGAGAATTAAAGAAGGATGATGACTTAGTGTCTGCTTATGAATCCAAATTTTCTCAACTGGCATGGTATGTTCCTAATTTCATATGACATATTGATAATAAAATCAACAATTTTTACTCAGGATTAATGCCAAATCCTATAAGGGCATTAGATTCTTGTGAGTTCAAATGTTATGAAAATCTGTTTCGATGTGCGGATAAGGTGGAAATGGAGTTTTCCAATGATCTAGTGTTCTTTGACAAAAAAGTGAATAAGAGATTAATGTGGCAGGTTAAAGGTAAGAACTATTCAAAATATTATTATTGTAATAGGGTTAGGATTACATTTTCTGAGAATTTTGATGAAAAGCACACTAGGGATTGTCTATTGAATTATGATAAGTTCAATATATGTGGTAAAATGGGACATCAGGATCGTAAATGAACTAAAAAAGTGTTGGGTTATGGTAAGAGAAAACATGATTTACAATCAGTATAATGTGTTAAATGCAATTAAATGGTATATTATGAATATGAGTGTAAAATGAAGAAATTTAGTGAGGGAAAACCCATAACACCAGCAAAAGGGGGTGGTGAAGTATTTTAATCTACTTCACCAGATGTAGGGCCATCAAATGAAGTAGTTTTAGGTACACTATTTGTTTGTTCATATTATGGTAATGTGCTCTTTTATTGTGGTGTCTACACATTCATTCATTTTTGATAATTTTTCTACTAAATTGGGAATTCCATATCAAGATACGAATCATAAACATATATTTTAAACACCTAGAGGAAATTATTAAATAAAAAAATTATATGATCTTTTATGTCCTTGTGTGAGGAATGAATATACCTGCAAACCATATTGTTTTACCTTTAGTAGAGATCGATGTTTTTTTGGGTATGAATTAGATTTCTATTTATCATGCTAAGATTGACAGTAGATATAATGTGTTTTCTTTTCAAAATGTATATTTTTTGTATTGGAATGAACCCTTACTTTTGATAACACATCAGGAAGCTGTGAAGTAATTAAAAGATGGAAATGAATGTTACCTTTCAAATATTGTTGAAAATAATGTAACTATTCTAATTAATGATGTTCTACTGGTAAATGAGTACCATAATGTTATTCTTGATGAGTTACCTAGTATAATACCTAATCGAGAAGTTGAATTTACTGTTGACCATGTTCCTGATGCTAATCCATTCTCAAAACCCCCTTATAGAATGGATCAAATTGAACTTTTAGTGTTACAGAATAAATGGAAGGAGTTATTAGATAAAGGTTTCATTCGACCTATCATATCACCATGGGGTTCTCCTATATTTTATTTTAAAAATAAATATGGTTCAAAGAGACATTGCAAGGATTATATAGCATTGAATAACATCACTATTAAGAACAAGTATCATTTTCCTCATATAAATTATTTGTTTGATATGATGTAGGGAGATCAGTATTTTTAGAAGATTGATTTGATGTCGGGTTACTATATGTTGAATGTAATAAAGGAAGAAGACATTTCGAAGACTGTGTTTTTCATTAGATATGTCCCTAATGAATTTATAGTTTTTTCATTTGGTTTAAAAAATGCACATGTTGTATTCATGGAACTTATGAGTATAATTTTCGGTGTCTTTCTGAATAAGTTTGTGGTTGTGTCCATTGATGATATTTTGGTTTATTCTAAAAGTAAACAAGATAATTAATGTTATTTAATGGTTGTATTAAAAAGCATAAATAAAAATGTACTATTTGGGAAATTTAGAAATTGTGAGTTTTGGTTACAACATATTTCATTCCATGGTATTATCGTATCAAAAAATGGCATAAATGATGATCATTCTGAAATAATAGTTGTGGAAGAATTTCCAAGAACCACAAATATTACTGAGATCTATAGTTTTCTTTGTTTTATAGGTTATTACCCGAGGTTTTTTTGAGAATTTTTCATAGTTAACTTTCCCACAAAATAAGTTAACTCGAAATGGTGTTTTGTTTGTTTGGACAAAAGAATGTGATAAATGTTTTCCGGAACTGAAAATATGATTGGTGAATGATCCAGTTTTGCAATACCTTCTAGATATGGATATTTTTTATCTATAGGGTTGCTTCATTTAAAAGACATAGCTAGGTCCTTATATAGAATGATCAGGTAATTTCATATGCTTCACGTTAGTTGAAACCTCGTGAGTTAAATTACCTTACAAAAATTTGGAATTACCTACTATTTTTTTGATTTAAAAATTTGGAGGCATAATTTTTATGGATTAAATGTGAAATATATACTAGAAACAGAAGGTTTAAGTATATATTCACTTAGAACGAATTGAATATGAGGTAGAGAAGATGGTTGGAATTAATAAAGGCATATTATTGCACGATCCATTACCATTTGGGAAAACAAAATAAAGTTGATGATGCATTGACTCGAAAAAGTATTGCTTCATTAACCATGCATAGTTTAGAATGAGATCCTTTACTTTTTTATTTGATGAAATTTTTCATATAAGTTGTTGGTGCTGGAAATACTTCGGTTATATTTAATGTGTTTATGAAATCATCTCTATCAGGAAATATTAAGAAAGCGCATATGGAAGATAGTGAGTTGTAAAAAAAGTTAGATTTGGTTAATAATTGAATGTTTTCGGATTTTAATGTTGATAATGATTTTTCATTGAGATTTGGAAAGAGAGTATGTGTGCCTTGTGGATCATATTTGATGAATGAGTGGTTATGTGGAGCTCATATTTCCTCGTTTTCAGTTATTCATAGAAGTACTATGATGTATAGAGATCTTCAAGATTATTACCAGTGGGATGGAATGAAAAGAGATATTTTTTATTTTTTATATGAAGTGTTTGACTTGTCAGTAGGTTAAAGTAGAGTGGTTGTTACCAAAGGGATTTTTCAGTCTTATCCAGTGCCAGAGTGGAAATGGGGAAAATATATCCATGAACATCATTGTGGGATTAACAAAGACATCTCGAGTTAATAATTCAATCTTTTATATTTTTGATCAGTTCAATAAATATACTGATTTCATTTCTATTAAATATATATTATTTCTAGATCAGATTTCTAGGATGAGTGTAAAAGAGAAAGAAAGGTTGTAGGGATTTCCTCTATCCATTTTATCTGATCATGATCCTTGGACTACTTCAATATTATGGAATTTCATTAAAAAGTTGTTGGGTACTGAATTAAATTTTAGTTCTGCTTATCACTATCAACCACATTGGAAGTCAGAATGAACAATTATGACCGTTGAGGTTAGGTTACTTGCTTGCTTGATGGATTATCTGGTATATTGGTAAAAACATATTTCATTGGATTATTTTTATTATAATAATAGTTTTCATTCCCCTATAAAGATGGATCCATTTGAGAAATTATATTTAAAGAATTTTCAAACTCAAACTTTTTTGGATGAAGTAGGTGAAAGGAAGATGATGGGACCAGAATTGGTAGAAAATATGTTTGAAAAAGTTTAGTTTATTCATAAGAACATGATAATAGCTTAGAGTATGATGAAAAGTTAAGTGGATAACCGAAGGAAAGATATTTCTTTTGAGGTAGGTGATCATGTCATTCTCAAATTTTATCCATGGAAAAGTGTGATATGTTTTTGTAAGAAGGGAAATTAATGTCTAAGGTTTATTGGACCCTATGAAATCTTAATGAAAGATGGATAAATTTCTTATAGAGTGTCCTTACCTCCATTTTTATCCAAGTAACAAATTGGTTTTCATGTTTCAATGTTGAGAAAGAATATTCTATATCCATCACATGTTTTAAGTAAAGAGGTATTTCAGTTGGAAGATAATATCTCATTTAAGGAATAACAAGTCCATATTGTTGACCATTGATGAAATGTGTTGTAGAAGGAGATAATTCCCCAGGTACAGGTTTTTTGGGAAAATAATATGGTTGAAGAGGCAACATGGGAATCTAAAAATGCTATAAGTGATAAATTCCCACACATATTTGATAAGTGAATAAAAATTGTGAGGATCTAATTTCCAAAAGAGGTGAAGGATGTAACATGCCAGGTAAATAAAGAAAAATACATTTTCAAAATTATTAATATTTATGAATTAAATATTAAATTTACTTTAATGTGTTTGCTATGTTCAATGGCTTACCCGATATGCAACAATTAGTTTATTTGACATATTATATTACACCCAAATTATATAATATTATTATCTTAACTATAGTTAACAACCAACCATTTTATTTGTGGGAATGAGTATAACTAACTCAAATATGAATCTACGTGTTTGTTAAATGTTTTTACATTTATCCAATAAATTTTAGAGGCATAAAATGTTAATTAATATAATTTTATTCATAAATACTCTAATATTCTTTAAAAGGTCAATTTAACACCTTTTAATGAAGAACCCACTTGAAATATTTTTTTGGATCCTTTTATATGTTCTTTTTGACAAAATCTATTTCTTCCATAGAATACGGACATCAAAATTAACTTTGGGTAAAATTTTCGTAATTTTTTTATAAAACTCAATTTTTAATTAATACTAGAAAATAGTTTATTTTAATTCAATCCTGTCTTTTAATATTATTTATTAATATGGATAAATTATATTTTTAATTGGTTTTAAAGTGTAATTTGATTAAATTTTTACCATTTAATCCAATAATGGTCATTTTTTTAATTTCACTTTGAAAATGGATATACACAAATGTTAATATTTTGATAGATTATATTTATTAAAAACGTGCTTTTTGTTTTGATCAGAAGAATTAATTTTAAATTAATTAATACAAGTAATATATTTTGAATTTGGTAAAAAAGAAATTATTTTTGAATATTTAATATCAAATAAATCTTAGGAAAACAATTTTTTAGTTTTCTAAAAAACGTCAATTTTTTATGAATAGTGAAACCACTTTGTAGTAGTTAAAAACAAACTATTTCATTTAAATTAAATTTTAGCTCTAATATGAATTGAATTTCATAAAAATTATATACATGGTTGTAATTAATAAGTGAAATGTGGATATATATTCTGAAAATAATTTTTGTTGAATCGTAACTTTTGACTTATATTTACCGCAGTTAAAGTTAAATAGAGAAATTCTAGGTAAAAATAAAATCATAATAATACAAAATCTATTATCTATACTAAATATGGATTCTCCATGCTGAGTTTCCACCATCCCATGCTTCCACAAAACCCCAGATTCTCTACTCCCTCCTCCACACCATAAAAAATCTCCAACTATCTGTCCCTGATCGGGAATTTCCTCCTCTTGGCGCTACACTCCCAAAAAACCCTCCCCAAATCCCCTCTACCTACTCTCTGATTCCCACTCCCCACCCCAATTATTCTAGGGTTCCCTCTCCCCTCCCTAATTCCCCTCTCACACCCCCCTTCCATACTATCACCTCCAGCGCGCACCGCTCCCACTCACAATTTTCATCACCTACTTATACACTCCCCGATCAATTTCGTCTCCTCAAACCTCTCATAAGTGCAACTACTCTACATTTGTCTACATTGTCAGCTATTAACACATTTGTTTATCGAATCCCACCTATGCTCCTCCCTCGACATCATACGATTTTCATTGTTCGGAACCCTTACCCATACAATGTCGTCTGAAGCAACATTCAATTTAAATCAGATTATGACTCTACTTCGAAGTTTAGAATTGGTTCGAATTAGACTTCCATCAATCAATTTCGTTCCAAAGGTTCGTATTTGGTTGAAATCCCCCTTATAACCCTATCATCCTGATCCGAATTCTTGAACAAACAACTAACCAAATGGAATTATTTTTTCTCGCTAATATCGTCCGTAATTCAAGGACATTTAGTCATTTCTTAATCTTTAGTTCGATACGGTAAAATATTTTAACTGTTTCATTCATGATTCATTTCCACTCGAATGCAGGTTGATCTTGGGTTGCTAGTTCTAAGCTCACACCAGCTACAAATGTCTTCGATGGTTCTATCTCTGGAATCATCCCCACCCTATTCTTCCTTCGAGATGCCTCATTCGTCCATGGTAACCGTTATGCTGTTATTTTCTCTTGCATGAAGCATCCCCTAGTTTCAGGGAACTTCTAGGAGGAAAACCGAATTTGATTTCGTGTTCATAATAGATGTGATTCTTATTTAATTTTCTATTTCCTTTTAATGAAAATTATCGGTGTCTGTTTGTGCTGCATGAGAAAAAAACCTATCCGCTTTTCCTAATTGTTTCCTTGATTTGGATTGGAATTTATTACATGTAAATTTGTAAAATAAAATATTCTAACTCTGTTATACCCTTGATTCAGTTTGTATGTCACTGAATCCTCTTAAGTATTATATTTATAATAATTTTTGTTATGCATCTCTCCCATTCCCGGAATATCCGCATAAATAATTACCTTTTTAAACAACAAAATTTGATTTTTTCCATTGAACAGAAGGAGATGAAGGTTGGAATATTCATTATATGTACTATTACGAAAAATATTACATTCCCTTTTAACTTAATACATGTATACAGTGTGATGTTTTATTTCCAAACAATTTGATTTCTGTTCTTCCATGCATGTTTCCTGATTACACGGTTTAATGAAGATTATTGATATATATACATTGATCATCCAAGGTTGTGTTTCATTCTTAAATATACTTTCAAATTAATATCATCAATTTTTAATTATTTCACTAGTTTATTAGAGTTTTTTATGGAAATGAAAACTATATTCTGCTAAAATTAAATGATTGCACCCATTTTAATGATGCCCAATGCCCAAGTTATTTTCTTTTTCACCCAGGGTACTTTTTCTTAGAGAGAAAAGTAAGTGGGAATATGATGAAGATCACATAGAAAAAAAACTTCATATATTTATCCAGAGATGAAAAATATAGAAGAAACACAGGCAAGGATGATGAGAAGAGAATAAATAGGAGACAAAAACTCAATAGATCCCCCGAGAGTTCCTACCCAAGCTGAGCTGGAAGCTTAAACAACTAAGGTATATGATTTTTTCATTCTATTTTATTTTCATTACATCATTGTAGTTGACATTAAATAATTTTATCATTTTTATTTAACTTGAATTATTAATTATGACTACATTTTATCATATAGTTTTTCATTTCAGAAACATCATATTTTTTTAAACTACTTACAGATCATAGTAATTTATTCAAATTTTTGATTGAAGTAAATTTATCATGTAGAAATATCTACCGGTTGAGTTTGATGCTAATGATGTATTCCAAAGAACTATTATGTCTCGAGACTCTGAGGAATCAACAATACATTAACTGCATCCTCATTTAATGAAAAACATCAACAAGGAAACTGACAATCTTGAATAAAATTTGGCAATGTAATTACAAGGTATTTTAAAAACATTATTGATTTTGTTATTTTCTAATTACTATTTATATTTTTTACTTCCACTGTAATCTTCACTTTTATAAAATATACTCAAAAGGTGCATGAACATGTATAAGGCACAAGTAGAAACTCTATAGTGAGTAAATCATTTACATGATATGTATTTACCACTATTTTCTCAACATTAGTAACCTGCGCATGTATCGGATTGCTATCAACCACCAACCAACATTACTTGTCCACTGTAGTGCTGCATGAACCCAGTTCTTCAAGGTATTTACTATTAAAATAATCTGATTTTAGTTAGACTCCAAGGGGGCACAATTTTCTATCAAAGTATCCAGTTACTGTAATAATTTTCACCCATAATTTTGCTAAATAAACCATTTATCGAAACAATTTTTTTATTTTCATGCGTTTAATTCAAAATCAACATTGATACAACTGTTGTTTTATTTTGAATGTTTCACTATTTGTATTATATTTTCTTATTTGACCTGAATGATACATCATGTATTAAATTTCTCTATGTTGACAATATATTACCATTTTGATTCATATATACTTTTTTCTTTTTACTTGAAATTTGAATTTTTAGTAACTAAAAAAAAAATTCACTACATTGAGTACAATGACATTACATTTTGTTTCAAATATAGAAGGTAACCCTAAATTAACATTGTACTAACATTGACTCAAACCACCAAAATATCCTACTCCCAATTACTGTATAACTGAACTACAATAACAGTTTATTATCTCATAGTGCACAACTTGTATACTGTACAATATTTCCTTCCCTCAAAAGCTAGTACATAATCTAAATTAGCCATTTATTATAGGTAAAACGATTTCCAACCTACGTACTGCATGCCCAGTTACAGATTGGAGAATTTCTTCTCGAACCGTGGGACGTGACAACATCATTTTGCTTCACTATTACATCTAACTACTCATTGAAGATAAGTGAACATGTTAATCAAGATGCAGCTACTCTGGCTTCCAAAGATACAAGTTCTCTCATTTTCAGGAACATACTAATAAATTTCAAAAGAATTATACTATATTTCATCTATCCCAATTCAATAGAGCCATCTAGAGTGCTATTGTTCATTTATACTTTATATCATCAAGATTTGGAATCATTATATTGCACTACATCATATAGCAAGCTACCGGTAAAAGGTATTTATTTTCAAGAATACCGGGATTTCTATTTTATTTTCATCCATTATTTATTTTACTCAATGTACCCATATATAAACATATTATTAATGATTTAATAAAACTAACATGCTTACATTTTTTTTTCTTGGATTAATGTCTTATATGATTGTCGGTCTACAAAGACCCTAGAGATCCAAAAGTTAGAAAAAGGTGCATTCTTCTCAATTTGTAGAATTTTTTTCCATTCTCTCCAAGATTTATTAATTTTGACTGAATATTAATTTCAGTTTAATATTACACTATGTCCTTATTTTGGATATGTCTCCATACCCACTGACTTTATGTGTTTGTGAGTTGTCAGTCTTTCTAGAAATTGATTTAAATTTTTCTAATAGTGGATCTTTTGGGCATTATATGGATGCCAACTATAATATATTGTGATATATGAATCTTCTCATTGAAAATAAGTTGTCAAGGAATGTATTTCAGGGGAATTAAATGTATTTGATATGACTCTATCCCCACTTACTTATCTATATTGTTCTACATAGCATGTCAATGATGTTTATGGAAGTGACATTCTAGTGAACATGCTTTCAAATCGGACTTAAGTTTATAGAATTTCATATATGTTTTTGAATCTTAACTGATTCCATATTAGTTAAATGTGTGTTCTTATTTATTTGTTATACATAGATATTTATGAATTTTTCTTATTGAAGTTTATTCAAGTAGTGAAAAAGGAATTTCTATATATATCTTCTACATATTTATAGATTGATTATTTCAATGTTCATCTTTTAGTCATTCATATTATGTGTTATTCCAAAACATTACTATATGTGTAGGATATCATATAGGATGAGGTGATCAACTCCTGGACTATTACATATTATTCAACCACTACAAATATTTCTCACAACTAAAATATTAGGTTATAAAACAACATTTATTTATAAAGGATTTCATATTGTCAATATAGCATTTAATATGTACAACGAATATGGTCATTGTAAGATATTTTCTTTTAATTTAAATTTTTTCCATGGAATAACCAATGAAATTTTTCCTCTAATTTCAGAACCATGATTGACAAAAAATTTCATTGGGTTCTCCAAATTCATGGAATAAATTGTTAATATCACCCATTAAACACAAGCAGAGATGATTGCAACCATATAGTAAGGAAATGTTTGGATTTCAAAAAATGTATGCACTTATTTGTCTTTTAATATTCAACATGCACTTATTATTTATAGAAAATTGTATTTCAAAAAAATGGTGATATTGAGTCTCATGATACATAGAGATTTAATATGTCTTCATATTTAATTTATTTAATAACATGTTGTAAGGTCTTTTAAAGTGGTTGATAGATCTTTGTTAAAGCTGGTTAGCTTTATTGAATGTCTCTAATCAATGAAAAAAAACCTATCACCCGTCCACTTACCCATTGTATGAATTTATTTAGATGAGCTTTAAATCCAACAACACAACACTCATGACATTGAGTTAAGAAACATCAACATTTAATATGTCCTCATTTATTCTATTTCATGTTTTCTGGTTTTATGGAGCGGTTTAAGGATATATTTACATGATTATTTGCATGGGTGACTGTCTTTATTCAGGGAAATGATATACAGACTCCCATCCACTTAAACATGATTGGTCTCTATTTATGCAAGCTGTAAAAACAACAACCCGTGTAGATTTTTTTTCCTCATTGCCTATTAATTTCATTACATAATTTGAGTGAAAAATAATGTTTTCTTTCAGTATCATATTCATTGATTCATTTAAACAATGTTTCATATGTATTTTATTTGTAGAATTTTTGATTCCATTCAACTTTTTGTTTTTTCAATTTGCGTATTAATTTTTCAAATATTCATTATATTTTACAAATCTCGGGATCAAAACAGTTGTCTACCAGTTGGCTGCTGATATGTTGACTCCAATGCATAATCCATGTGTAGGGAATAGCCTTTTCATTTCTGGGTGTTCTATAATTTTGGCAGTTTCATCATCCAAGGTCTATAATGATGTCCCACCTCCACTAGATTTTGTTGGCTTCTTCATCAAGTGTGGGATCCAGCTCTGAGCTGTGGTACATGCTAAAGATGAGTGCTCAATTTTGGACTATCCCAAAAAAATACCAGTTCCTAATCACATCAACCTCTAACTACATGTATGTTCTATACCTTATTCCCAATAAAGAGTAATGTTTTCCATACATTAGTATCAAATACTGACTGTAAATTTTGGTTCCTATTTCATTTATCATGATAACTGTAATTACTTTTATTCATATCAGGGGATCATTTCGGATATTTTGGGCTATTTTCTGGAATTAATGCTTCCTCATAGTTTGTGTTATGTGATATTTAGTTACATACTATCCATAATAACATACGATTTCAAATCTGCCTTTGCATATATTTTTCTTGTATTAGTCCACCAGAGTTTTAAAACATTGGAATGTTGCCACATCCTGACCAATATGATACTCTATCTCTGGGATGATTACATAATGACAACAATTTATTTATTTTTTATGTTCTTCTTCACATATTAATTACCTATCTGTAGCTGTTATATTAATAACAGATAACTTTTAGTGGGCATGGGAAGGGAGGAGAGGGGTTGGGTGGGTCTGAGGGGAGGGGAGAGGTGGGGAGGATGGGGACATGGAGAAGGGGGCTGCTAGGGAAGAGGTAGGGTAGGGGGGAGGGTAGTAGAGGGGAGGCGAGGGGATGCGAGGGGAGGATGAATGGAGGATGAGGGCAGGGGTAGGGGGCTACTGGGGGAAGAGTTTGGGCACATGGGAGTGGTGGTGGAAGGCGCTGAGCACGGGGGAGGCTGAGGAAGTAGGGGACCTACTATGATTGGGTGGGAGAGAAGAAGAGGAGGGGGAAGGGGAGGGGTAGAGCTGGGTAGGGGGTAGGAGGAGGTGCTGGATATTTGGGGGGGTGACAAGCTGGCCAGATTAACCAATATTACTATTTCAATTAGTAAAAATATTTCTATTATTTAAATTAGTATTGATTTATCATTTTCATATTAATAATTGTTTTCATTGAATTTTTATCAAGCTTCTTTTCATAGATGACTACTATAAACAAATAAGCCATTTTTATAACATGTTTTTTTCACTTCACTACATTACGCAGTTTTTTTTTCATAGTAATATGTCTTATTTACTCACATTAATGTCTAATTATATATTGTAGGGATCAATATAACTGCCAACAGACATGAAAAATTGCTACTCTACATAAATGATACATGATAGTACTGGGAGGCTGTTGACAACACATTATGATGACATAAATTGTAATCAAATCCGCACACCTTCTATTGTTGAAAATCATGGTTCTTGTAATTGTTTTCAAACGTGCATCTGCTACTTAAATTGTATTTGTGTTCTCTTATCATGATTAAATAACATTCCATAGGTCTATTTCAAAGCAGACATGAAAATGAAAACTAATGTCTGTTTCCAATTTAAATTTCTCTTAACATGAATCTGTTTCAGTATTTACCTATTTCATGTATCTAGAAATTATATTTTCATACATCGTTTCTATGAATCTATATATAATTTCAATAAATTATTTATTAATTTCCATTGATCACTTATCATATTTTTTATGCATTTTTAGTTCATATTTCATTTATGTTGTCGTGCGTATGCACGAGCGATGTACTAGTTATCATAAAACATGATCTAATTATATTGTATGAGTTATTACCGACAATGGTCATATATGGGTCTATTGTGGGAGCCCATGGATCCACATAAAAGTGGTAGTGACACATTATTTTAATTTTCTTAATGTAAGGGAAAAATGACAGAAACAA
Organism: Viscum album; assembly: GCA_963277665.1. Classification (NCBI taxonomy): domain Eukaryota; kingdom Viridiplantae; phylum Streptophyta; class Magnoliopsida; order Santalales; family Viscaceae; genus Viscum; species Viscum album. The sequence goes on along the minus strand of OY728143.1, from coordinate 938,044,697 downwards.
ATATATTTTGATAAATTAGTTTTTTCATAGGTATATATATGTTATATGTCATACTAAAAATATTATTTGGAAATCTAAATATATTTCCTACATCATGATAGTTTTTTTATAATTTTTAAAATTCATATATATAGAATTATTTATGACACAATAATGAAGTAGTGTTTTCCTCGTTGATAAATTATTTAAATAATTAATATTATAATGATTAAAATAATATCCAAAACCTATCCAATTATTATTAGAATATTTTATTTCGATCATGAGTCATATTATCTTCAACTTTAATATGTTTTGGACCTTTATAAACTGAATATCAATATATAATAATATAATATTTTCAGACATTCTTTAAAATCTTAAGATACCCCTTATAAAATGTCCTCAACTATATCCCATTACTCACACCTCTAAAGATCATTGGCTCATCCAAACCCTACCCGAATAAGCTCTCAAGATCCCTCTATTCCACATATAAGGCTTAACATAGGCAGAATGCTCATCAAGTTATCCTTTTGGTTCGAACCAATGAGAGTCACCCGAATTAAAGGTATTATTTTTTCTTAAATTAATTTCTTTTACTTTACATATCCAACCCCAAAGTATTTATAATATTATCATTCATAACAATACCAGTATCCTTAATATACTAGTATGTTTTTATGAAAATTATTTTAACCACAATTACACACATCTCCATCTAATGAATAATGAACATACTGTTTTAGTGGATGGCAAACTAACGCCTCAACAAATGAAATTTTTTCAATTATCTCTTACCACCTTTCATGGTGGCCATTAAAAAGGAAATATATATATATATGATATATATTATTTATTTGTTCTTTTTTATTTTTAATTTTTCATTTATATCATAAAATTAAGGTTTCCTTTATGGGTAAACATGATTATTTCATTTAAGGAAGATTGGACTACCGCCCCCTCAAAGTGATATAAATCGTTAATGTCATATGTGGGATGTATAAAGGATGGGGGAAATGATTTTATTTATGATATTATAACAAAATATTAAAATACCAATTTATATTTATGTTTTAATTCCATTAAAATAAGAAAATACAAATGAAAGTAGCAATCATGGGAATGTATGGCTTACTGTCTCCAAGAACGGTGCATTTCATTTCATACCTCCAAATGTAATGTACAACTATAAATACATATATATAATTGATATATATGATAACTAAATGATGATTATAATTCTTAATATAATGATTTTTGGACCACATGGTGAACCTGTAAATATATGAAGCTCATTTTTTACTCAAGTTCCAAATATAGAAAAAAAGACTGTTATTAACATAAATGATTAGATAATGTTTATAACATTTTAACATGTGATATAAAATGAATAATAAACATAAAAAAGGATATTAAGTAATTATAAATTAACATTAGTTTATTAATCTGCAGATAAAAGAATGAATGTGTTAAATCAGATATAATGTAAGGGAACTTCTTAACCCAATTTTCATTCTTTGGGTTAATCATTTAATTTTGAATTTTTTTCTTTTATTAGGTAAGAAATAAATTTTGATGTCCAATCTTGTATTTATAAATTATGTATGTTTAATTATAGTATATACAAATAATTTTTCTATTTTATTTAAAAAATTATCTTTGTATGGGACTTCATCTCAATATCCTTTCATTGAGGAATTTTTTGTTTTATACACTACATTCTTTTATATGTTGTATAAACTCCTTTTACCTTTTGATTCATTAAATGAGAATATTTTTCTATAAATTATTTTATAATATGAAAAAATTCAATGTTTCATTGTTAATGTAAGTGGCGACAGTGACCTTTTATGCCGCCGTGAGTATTATTTCATCTCGGCTTCCTTACCAAGTCGTCATGTTTTTAAAAGGAAATTAAATATCATTTATTTTTTTTACATATGTTGGTTTTGAAAATGGTTTTGAAAATTTATTGATTATTTCAATAAATTTAAATGATATATTTTTTTTGAAATGTGGAAATGTTATCTTTCCTTTATGTTTGTTTTATAGAATGAATATGTTATGGTTCATGGGAATTGAATTCGTGTATAGGTGGTTCCATGATTAACGTAGGGAGGGTGAGTCAAATATTGTTCTCCAATACATTGGTTAACGTGACGGCGGAAAACATGAATTTTTCTTCCAATAGATTTAGGGAATATACTGTGATGGGTATTTCAAAAGTTACTATCTACATAGTAGTGATAGCTAAAATGTAAGTATGTTATGGATGACAGAAGTTACCTTTTTTATTTGTGTTTACTATATTAATCTTATGATTTAGGGAGGTATCTTAGGGATCTTATGTTATTTATGTATTGATGAAATAATGTTTTCTTTCTTTATTTTATAACCCTTACTGATCGTTTTATGCTCATGCCATGTTTTGAACAGTTTTTCACAGGACCTAAAGATGAATAGGGTCATGTATGGGATCATGGAAAAGTCATGTAGTCTAATACATGGGACATGACATGACCCTAATTTTCAAGAGTTTTTATTATAAGAAAAAAAATGGAAACCAATTCGAGATGACTACCTTGTATTTTTGGAGATGTGATTGAATATTTATGTCCTAATTCACTAAAACTCTTATCCCGAAAATGTCCTCAATGTCAATTATTCATTTAATCCAAGATTTTGTAATGTTTAAGGCCAGGTCCTTATATTTTACCATTTATTTATTATGTTGATCCAAAAAAATTATTTTAGAATAAGAGAAATATACATTTTGTAGAAATAAAGGATATAATTTTTTGTATGGTATTTGATTTTAAAATATTATAATGAAACAATTCATAAATATCCTTAGAATGTAGTATTATAATTGCATTAAATTATTATTTATATAATGTTTTCTTAAGGATTCGTTCCATATAGTATTTATTACATGATATCAATTATTTTTATTATTTTAAAATAAATTACATTTTTAATTAAGGGAAAACATACCATATAATATAAAAACAAATTCAATTCCCATCGTCAAAAATCTCATACATTATTAAATGGTAAAATAAATAATAAAACATACTAAGTTTAATTTTAAATTTAAATTTTATATCAATCCATAAACAATAATTACTAGAAAACCATGTACTCTACCAATTGGACCTCATGTACTACACCTACCATCCATCCCAACACACCAATAATCATTCTGGATGGTGAAGACACCTTATTAACCACAACAATTCCTTATGACCAAAATAATATGAGACCGCATCAAACACCCTCATCTCTAACCCATAGAATTTTCATTACCTTCACCTAAACTGAGGATATCAGCCCCTTGTACCATCACACTTGGAACATCTATATCATGTAGCTATAAACTGAATCCAAAAATTGGAAAAAACCTAATAAAAAACATATTTCATCATTGATTCTATGAATGATCCAAAATAAAAAATATCACTGAACACCAAATCCATGTAGAATGATAAATATCTCACGTTATGAAAATAATAGAAGCTGGAAAAAGATGATTATATAATAATGATGTGACACCCAACCTTCAAAACCCTCTAAAAAATCATTATCATTGTTAATAGTGATATAACATAACCTATTTGACAATACATTGAATATGTACATCATATTTGATGGGGAACAAACTAGAATTACCAAATACTAAACATTAGACAATTCTAGAGAAAATAGATAACTCAAAACCAACACCTGAGATAATTGAAGCCGCGTATCAAGACTCTACCTTCAACACCCCAATTTTTTTTTGGGTACCAACATAAAAGATCTATATTGGGACGTTATATTATTAAGAAACCAGAAATGGTGTATTGAGTATCAACATAATAGTTACATGGTACAAGACAAATAGGCCTTATATCACTCCTAGTTTTAAATTAATATGAATAATTGTTTTGTGGATCAGAAAATCTTAATAATCCATATGGAAGAATTGATTTCTTGATACTATGAGGGACTATATTTCAAAATTCAAGATAAACCATCATAATATAACATAGGATAAATCATGATTGATATATATTTTAAAAAAGTATATTCTAGGATAAGATGGAGATGAATGAATAAAATATATATATTGTGGATTCCACATATATTTTTTAATTTAGATAATCTAAATTTGAGGACATATATTAATTAATAAAATTTACCAATAATTTTTTAATGATTTTTTGAACTAGAAGAAAAATGATTGAGTTTATTTAGGAGGGAAATGATAGGTTATCCTTAATGATCAAACCATTGTAATGAGATACATATTGATAAATATTGAGATTATTCCCAAAATAACTCTCACAAATAGTATTTTTGGAGTATCCGTCGAAGTAAATCTAAGTATGGAATAGAAGATATGGATGGATTCTCATGAAAATTCATGTATTAAATAGGATGAATTGTATAATACTCAATTTCAATAATTTTTTAAATTGTGTGGAAAACAGCAAAGAAAATTTTCCAATGTATGTGATAAATAGTTTAAATGTAGAAGAGGGGGTCATTGTTTATCAAATTGAAGTATGAATACTGATAAGATTGTAATGGCTAGGATCCCTCATGACCATTCATTTTTTGAAATCTAGTGTCTGAGGTTTTCTTTGAGGTCAAGATGACATATCCCATGCACTTTTACAAATTTCCATTTATGTGAGCAGTTCCATCTATGGGGTCGTTGTGAACAAGTCCATTGGGGAGGTCAATATGTATTGTTCCATTAAAGAGGTCCATGTGATAAGTTACATCAGTGAGGTCCATGTGAATAGTTCTATCAGTGATGTTGTGGTGAACAGTTCCATCAGTGACGTTGATGCGAACTATTCCATCAGTGAGTTCAATGTGAACAGTTCCATTTGTGAGGTTGATGTGAACAGTTCCATTGGTCTGGTGGATGTGAACAATTTCATCGGTGAGGTTGAGGTGAACATTTACATCGATGAGGTTGTTGTGAACAGTTCCATCGGTAGAGTCGATGGGAACTGTTCCATCAGTGAGGTTGATGTGATCATTTCTATCGATGAGGTTGAGGTGAACACTTCCATTGGTAAGTTCGATGTGAACTGTTCCATCAGTGATGCTGAGGTGAACAGTTCCATCGAAGAGGTCAATGTGAACAGATCCATCGTTGAGGTCAATTTGAATAGTTCCATTAGTAGTCTTATGTGAATATTTCTAATGGTAGCCTTATGTAAATAGTTTCATCAGTAACCTCCTTCAGTTTACAAATTTCCAGTTCATGATAAATGGTTCCCTAACAGTTAGGTTCCAATGGTAGCCTCTTTCCTTTTCCAAATTTTGAGTTCATGAAATGTGTTTCCAGAATGGTGAGGTTCCAATAGTAGCCTATTTCCAATTCCAAATTTTGAGTACATAAACGGTGTTTCCAGAATGGTGAGGTTCCAAAGGTAGCCTATTTCTTTTTCCAAATTTCGTGTTTTGGAACAATGTTCCCACCTTCCTACAGATTCACCTTTTTGACATTTTCTTTGATGTAAAATGCATTTAAACACTGACTATAAGGAATCTAAGGCCAATTCAAAGGCTATAACTCCTATATTAATTTTTACAAAGGCTCAGGATGATTTTGCACGGTTTAACCGTGTGGTTTAATTTGATACACTTTTAAGGATAAATCCATCATTTTGTAAAACACTACTCCATTACATCTTCTAATGGGATGAGATATATTCCTACCTAACACATCCTTCATGATCTCGTTTGTGAGATAATTAAACCTGACATTCCTTATTGTAGGAGATTTGTGATAAAAAATTCCTCCATGGATTGGTTCCCCTCTGTTATTGATGCAACCAAACAATATCAATCAATATTTGATATAAGGTTTGATCTATCATCATTCATCTGGGTTAAACTCCTTATATTTCACCTTTCCCTTTTTGGAATTCTATCTACATGTTCGTAATGGACATTTTGTAATGACCGAAATCCGGAGCCATTCATGGTGGCCCATACCCGGTTCGCCACATGACCTCAAGCGCATTCCACTGAACACAAGAGGATACCGACTAGCAGAGAGGTCCTTGGGTAAGGTTTTTGGGGGAACTATGCCCTCATAGGTTATAAATGTAAACAGAAGGAAACAATATATAAAACAGCGGATGAAGTGAACAAAATTCTAATCATAATTTAACAGCATAATAATTTATAAAATAATAAATAACAGGAATTGAAGATATGATGTGTGGTATGTTATAAGTCGAAAAAAATAGCCAAAACAAACAGCAGGGTGAAAGCAATACAGTAACAATGAAAAGGGAAAAACAATGTAGCCAAAAGTATCCTCATCATCGCAAGCCTTAGCGTGGCCTCATGCTCCCCATCACCTAACAACCATAAGAAAGGTCTCTGCGCCTGCTCATACCTGCAACCAAGTAATCTGCTTGGGCCCAAAAGCAATGCCCAAACAGGGTGTGAGACTAAATACAAGTAGGAAACCACCCGAAGATCTGTTCCTAACAGTCAGTGAGTATATCGCAGGTATGGTACAATAAACAGTAAACATTAACCAATATGTAGTGAACAAGATAATAAATAGAAGTAACCAATAAATAGTGAACAAGATAATAAATGAAAGTAACCAATTAATAGTGAACTAGATAATAAAAAGTAGTAACCAATAAACAAGATTTTATAAAACAGGAACCAATCCTCAGAATACCAAGCAGTAGTAGAGAAAATAGCTAACCACAATAAGAACCTCTCTGGGAAGTACTCCCAGACCACCCCTCTGGTCCTATATATGAAGTACCGAGAACCCTTTGGGTAGTGCACTCAGCCTAACTCCTCATATTTGGTCATGTGAATTTATAAGATTCTCTGCGGAAGCTCACTCGGTCAATTCCCCTCATAGTCTAGGGTAGTCATGGAACTCTCTAAGGAAGATCACATGGTCTAACCCTCTTATAGCCCCAACGTTCTAGAGACTCTCTGAGGAAGGTCACTCATTCAATTTCATCCTATAGCCTCTGGTCGATCACAGACTCTATGAGGAATCTAGCTCTGTCAATTCCTCCTCTAGCCTGGAATGGTGTTAAAGAAGTTAAATCAAAGTAAAGACTATACATGGAAGCTCTCTCGGTTTATCCTCCTGTAGTATATAATATCCAAGACTCTCCGAGAAGATCACTCGGTCTATCCCTTGTAGTCTATAATGTCCTAGATACTCTGTGAAGCTTACTCGGTCTATCCCTTATAGTCTATAGCACCAGGTTCTCATGGTCCCATGCCCTTCAATGAATAAAAATGCTATAAGGCCAAAGTACACCTATAGAGAAACTTCTCTAACCAAAGTACAACTATAGAGATACTTGGCTAAACAGGATACAAAGCAACAAGAATACCAGGAATATCATTCCATACTACAGTCACAAGGCATGGAAAAAAGTATAACGACCAAAGGTTAACATGACCCAAAATTCGTAAACAGAAGAAGGCATGGAAAGACATCCAAGAAGAGAAATTATCATAAAACATGATCAAATTAACTATACACTAGCATACAATAATGTCACAAAACAACAAGGGAAAAACAGTAAACAAGCAATACCTCGTTCAAGGGTATTGGTGGAAATTGCACATTAAACTCAATGCCATTGAACGGAAGGCACAAACCACCTACCTCGAGGTGAGAAGGATGATATACTGAGATGTTGGATTTCAGTTTTACCTCAGAGTTGACCCAAGATAACACACCTGGCTTTATCAGTCACGCAGTCGCATGTGCATGTCTTTGATGTGCGTATATATATATATATATATATATATATATTTGTATATACATATATATAACTATTCACATAAAAGTAATGCATTTATATAACCCAACATCGGCGATAAAACGTAATCGCCCCCAACGGCGTTTTTTGGATCATGGCCCAACGATCCTGACATATGTCCCGCATAATACATGAACAGAAAAACATAAATTTTTAACCAAACCATAATTATTGTTTCGGGAAATTCCAAACTGAACACCAGAATTGCATCAACGCTTCAAAAAGAAAAAGAACGACGTCACGAAAAACCCTTACCATGGCTAATCAAACCAAAACAGAGGAGGAAGTGGAAAAAAACATTGCACTAAGGAGGAACCTGCAACAAGGGTTGTGCTACATGGGTTGTCCGACCAAGGTCACGTTGCACAACATCGGTAGGGCGTGCAATAGGTGGTTCCCTCAGGCAGTTCCATAGTGGTCTGAAGCCATCACTATGCGGGTCACGCTTCATGCGGAGGGCTGGAGGAGAGTCATCGCGTCGCGCCATGATAGGAAGGGAAGAAGCAGGTCGTGCAAGGGGAGAGGGAGAGTCGGCCGCTGGTCTATGCACCAAAGGGAGAGGCGCGCTACATGAGGGCCATGCCGGCTTTCCGGAGTCGCACCGCTCAGCCAGGAGGTTCACCGATGGAGGCCTTGCTCCACTGTAAGGGAGAAGAGAAGTTGGTCACTACCATGGGAGGAGAGAGAGAGCTGTCGGCGCGCTGCAGTAGGGGAACCCACGGGAGGATGAGGAAACCCTAAATGGGGCGGGGGCTCCCTTGTGCACATTGGGAAGGGTCGCGTCGCACTAAAAGGAGGTCTTCCAAGGGAGGTCGTGCACCATGGGAGGAGGAGAACAATATGGGACACATGGATTAGGGAATTCGTGTGGTAGTGTTGCAGGTCACGGCCAGTGCGGAGGCTTGCACTGCATTGGTTTATTTTAAAACGGGGAGGAGGAGATCTGCATGGAGACCATGTACATCACCTCTCCAAAAAGGAAATATCCTTCTTCTTTTATTTAATATCTATTATACAAATTACAGTTAAATATATATATATATATAAATTTATATATTACAATCAACATATTTAAAAACAAATCAACTATTTTATTTCATTAATTCTAACCAAACAATTCTATTATGATTATTTTATTAACAAATAATAATAAACAATAACAATTAAATTTCTCCATTTAATTGTTCTAGATATTTATTGTAATAATAAATCATATTATTATTCCCCCACTATTATTTAAGTGTTCCAGTCAAACCCCATAACATAATCCATTATTATTTCTTAAAATAATAATAATAACTAATAATAGTTATAACATCTCTCACTACTATAATTATTATAACATCCATTAAATCAAATTAATTTAATAACACATTTTGACAATCGGGCAACTGCGCGACTTGACCTTCATGGTATAACCACCCATTCACAGCCCGATGTCACTGCTTGAACTAGTTCGCGCACTCGAAACCTCTTTCCAAAGCACGGTTTTAAAATTGACCCTCCGAAAAAAACTTGTATTTTTCCGGTCTAAGAAAGCGGGTTCTTAAGGATTACCCATCTTAATAAATTCTCCTCCCTGAGAAGAATTCGAGAACCAACGAAAACATCACCTAACCTAAAAGGGTTGAGAAGTTCCATTCAACAAGATTGCATTGTGTTACCAACACCCAATGCATCTTTAAGTGATTCCTACGAAAACCACACTTGATCATTTAAAACCCGATCCAACACCCACTTTAAAACTCAACCACCAAAACAAAGCTTTAAATATGAGGCCATTATAGAGGCTTCATCAACGAAAATAGTCAATCACATTCATTAATCATCAATAGGTTACCCATGCTTCCTCTGAAGAGATCGCTGACCCAAACCCACACTCATCCTTTAACTGATGACGTGTCTTTAAAACCATTAGATTACCAAATGTGCGTACACCGAAGTCATGACCCGATATTTGTTAATGTTATAAAGTCAAAACATCACAAGGTTATTGAAAAAATCCATGCCATATCATTAATAAGGTCAATGATTATGGAAAACACACATTCTGTGAGCAACTACGGAGGAGATCGCAAGACAAGCCTACAACTTTAATACTTTAGTGTGGTGTATAACTGATGTTATCCTAGTGCCTCTAGTATGATTTCAAGATGGGGAACATGCTCATCGTATTCTAGAGTGTGCACTAAGAGGAAACCAAGATCATCAAGAAGATCAGTTGTGCTACCAAGTAAGCATCAAATGGTTTATGGAAAAAAGAAACACTACCCACCTTAAGATCTTCTATGTCATCGCAAAAACAGATCAGTCGCTAACCAGTGTGCTATATGATAATATCTTAACCCATGTGTGATGTTCCTTGAACCTCGATCACCACATGAACATATTACATGTAAGATGATAATTAAACCAGTCGGCGTGTCAAAATACTAGTGTCAAAAGTTCTCCCGAGCAGTGGGATGCGACGTATTCCTTAACACACATGTCACTCTACCATGGAGAAAACTCGAAAACGTACTCAACAGCACAAGTAGGATTACATCAGGGTTGTGTCACGTCACATGCTGATTTTCCCAGATGACGTCATAATGAGTCATCCCTTTAATAAGAATCAAAGGGTTCAACGACCACCCATCTGAACGAGGATGTATTTTTAAATTGAAAAATCCCTACTAGCAACAACATCATGAAAGGCACTAACCTTTGAAGTTCACAACAGAAATAGGTCATATCAGGCTTTAAGGATGCTATCTACCATGGGATATCCCCTTATTAATCCCACGCATTGATCCTATCTCTTGGTCACGCAGAGCAATTTAAATACTAGGCTCAAGAGCCATTTTCATTTTAACCATTTAATTTTAATTCATTTCTAACCTTAAACATTTGAAATAATTCTAAAAACACACAAGTATTGTTCACAACAAGTTCACTTGGTTTTCAGTCAACACCCATGGGAAAATAGGAATGTTGGAAAAAACATCCTATTAACATTTAATCATTAAATGTTATTCAAACATTAGCATAAAAAATTATCATCTAAATTCTTTTTACTGAAAAGGTGGTCTCTGAGGGTCTCATTCATTTAATCTGAGTTCTTAAAAAAACAACCCAAATTTATATCATTTCAAAAATCAACAGTTTTATACCTACAACTATTTTAAAACACACTTAGTTATAAAGAATTAGACCCATGGGTGACCATATACCAATCGATATGGCACTCATACATCTTACCACTGACATGTGGCTCCCATTCAAGATCAATTCACTTAATGATTTACATTAGAAACCTTTTTCATATGTTTGAATACACGGGATACCATTTTTCCCAGTTATAAGGAACCCATACACCTTTCAACTAAAAAAATCGGTTCCATTGTATTCATGATCAATAGTATTTTTCCCAAACAACCTATCATTCATCCACAAGCTACAATGTCACTACAAATAAATATCACAACACAACATGTTTAAATCACTAAAACTTGTTACAACATAAAAGCATAGTATATAAAAAGATAAAAAGCATGGTATTTTATCTCCCAAACATGTTAATTGTGTCACTGAGACATGCTATCTAATCAATACATAATAAATAAATGCAAGACATGTCACATATTCAAGGCACACAATCAATATTAGCAGGAAATTTACTAATGGAACTACATGGAATGGCACATATGCATGGATATAAATCTCTAAGTGCCTAATATGATGCATGTAATGTAATTTTTCTCGCATGAACAGGCCAAGGAAAATATTCTAAAAATAGTTCATAATCAATAAGAAGAAGAAACTAAAAAATTCACCCAATGTGAAATCATATCATCTACAACAGCAACTGGCATGAATATCAATCTCAACCCTTGTCACATGGTCATTTCCCATACATGGGGTGATCATTCCCAAGAACGGCTATTAACCCAAGTGCTGAAACATTCCTATTCTCCTGTCTACCAACCCCAAAAATTTAAGACAAATGGTAAATAAAGAACAACCTACTCTGATACCACTTTGTAACGACCCGAATCTAGAGCCACTCATGGTGCCCCGTACCCATTTTGCCACATGACCTCAGGTGCATTTTCCCAAATGCCAGAGGCTGCCGACTAGTAGCGAGGGACTTGGGTAAGGTAGTTGGGGGAATAGTTCCCTCAAATGTTATTAAAGTAAAAGGAAGGAAACAATATATATAATAGTAGAATTAGTAAACAACATTCTATCAGAATTTAATAGCAGAAGACTTTATAAAATAATAAATAACTAAAATTGATGATATGATACATGGCATGTTATAATTCTTAAAAATAGCCAATCCAAACAACTGGTTGGAAGAAATATAGTGACAATGAAAAGGAAAAAAACAAAGAAACCAAAAGTCTATTCAGCATCATAAGCCTCAGCTTGGCCTCATGCTCCCCAGCACCTAACAACCAGAAGATGGGTCTCTGCCCCTACTCATACCTGCAACCACGTAATCTGCTTGGGCCCAAAAGCATGGCCCAAACATGGTGTGAGACTAAATCCCAGTAGGCAACCAGATGAATATCTATTCCTAACAGTCAGTGGTTATATTGAAGGTAAGGTACAGTAAACAGTAAACAGTAACCAGTAAGTAATGAACAAGATAATAAACAGCAGTAACCACTAAACAATGAACAAGATAATAATCAGTTGTAACCAATAAACACATAACAAGATAATAAATAGTAGTAACCAATAAACATGATGTTATAAAACCAGAACCAAATCCACATAATAACAAGTAGAAGTAGAAAAAATAGCTAACCACAATAGGAACCTCTCTGGGAAGTACTCACAGCCCACCCCTCTGGTCCTATCCGAGAAGTACCAACAACCCTTTGGGTAGTGCACTAAGCCTAACCCCTCTGATTTTGGTATAAGAATTTATAAGACTCTCTAGTGATGCTTGCTCGGTCAATTCCTCTCATAGTCTAGGGTAGTCATGGGACTCTCTGTGGAAGATCACACAGTTTAACCCTCTTAATTACCCAAAGGCCTAGAGACTACCTAATGAAGATCACTCAGTCAATTTCCTCCAATAGCCTTAGGTAAATCACAGACTCTCTGAGGAAGCTCTCTCGGTCAATTCCTCCTCTAGACTAGAAGGGTATTTAAGAAGATCTGACAATGTAACGACTCTCTGAGGAATCTCTCTCGGTCTATCCTCCTATAGTCTATAATATCCAAGACTCTCTAAGAAGCTCACTCGGTCTATCCCTTGTAGTCTATAATGTCTTAGACTATCTGGGAAGCTTACTCAGTCTATCCCTTATAGTATATAGCACCAGGTTCTCACGGTCCCATGCCCATCAATGCATAATAATGATATAAGGACAGAGTACACCTATAGAGCTATTTGCCCAACCAAAGTACACATATAGTGCTACTTGGATAAACAGTCTACAAAGAAACAAGCATATCAAGAATATCATTCCGTACTATAGTCACAAGGCATGGAGATAAGTATAACACCCAATGGCTAACATGACCCAAAGTCCATAAACAGAGCAAGTAATGGCAAGAAATCTACGAAAAGTAATAATCATCAAACATGATCAAACTACCACTACAAAGGAATACAAGAAAGGTTGGAAAAAAACAAGGTAAAATAGTAAACACGCAAGACCTCCTTTAGGGGTATTGTTGAAAATTGCACATTAAAATCAAAGACATTGAACAGAAGGCACAAACCACCTTCCTCTAGGTGAGAAGGAAGATATACTTAGATGTTGGGTTTCGATATTCCCTCGGAGTGGACCCATGTTAACATGCCTTGTTTTAGTGGTCATGCAGTCACACGTGCGGGACATTGATGTGTGTATGTGTGTGTGTATATATATATACCTATACACATAAAACCGATTCGTATATATAACCCAACATTAGTGATACAACGTAATGTCACCCAACTGTGGTTGTCGGAGAACGGTCCAACGATCCAGACATATCACCCGCATAAACCGTGAAGAGACAGACACAAATTATTAACCAAACCCTAATTATGGTTTCGGGAAATTCCAAACTAAACACCGAAATTGCATCAACACTTCAAAATGACAAAGAAAGAAGTCATGAAAAACCATACCTTGGCTAATTGAACCAAACTAAAGGAGGAAGTGGAGATAAACTTTTCGTGAAAGAGGAACCCGCAATAAGGGATGCGCTACACAGGCTGTCCGGCCAAGGTCACACTTCACTACTTCGGTAGGGCACACAATAGGTTGTTCGCTCGGGCCGCGCCGTAGGGGTCCGAAGCCTCGCTGTGTGGGTTTCACTTCACGCGGAGGGCCAGAGAAGAGCCATCACATTGATCCATGAGAGGAAGGGGAGAAGAAGGTCGCGCAAGGGGAGAGGGAGAGCAAGTCGCTGGTTGGTGCGCCAAAGGGAGAGTCGCACTATAGGGGGGCCACGTCGGCTGTCCAGAGTCGCACCGCTCTGCAAGGAGGTTTTTCGAGGAAGGCCTTGCTCCACTTGAAGGAAGAAGAGAAGCTGGTCGCCGCCATTGGAGGAGAGAGATAGTCTTCAGCGTGTTGTAGTAGGGGAACCAACGGGAGGAGGAGGAAACCCTAAAAGGGGTGGGGGATCCCTTGTGCATGCTAGGAAGGGTCATGCAGCACTGAAATGAGGTCCACCTGGGGAGGCCATGCGCCAAGGGAGTAGGAGAACCATGCTGAATTCATGGAGTATGGAAGTCGTGTGGTAGGGTTGCTGGTCACGGCTGGTGCGGAGGCTTGCGTTGCATGGGGTTATTTTAAAAAGGGGAGGAGGAGATCTGCATAGAGACCCTGTATAGCGCCTCTCCAAAAATGAAATCTCCTTATTCTTTTATTTAATATCTACTATAAGTATTATAATTATATATATATATATATATTTATTTATATATAACACTCAACATATTTAAAAACAATTCAACTATTTTATTTCATTAAATCTAACCAAACAATTCTATTATGATTATTTTAAAAAATAATAATAATAAACAATGGAAATTGAATTTATCCATTTAATTTTTGAAGCCATTTATGGTAATAATAAATACTATTATTATTACCCCACTGTTATTTAATTATTCTAGTCAACCCCAAAACTTAATCAATTATTATTTCTTAAAATAATAATAATAACTAATAATAGTTATTACATCACTCACTATTATTATTATTATTAAAACATCCATTAAATAAAATTAATTATATAACATGTTTTGAAAATCGGTCAACTACAAAAATTGACCCGTATGGTCTAACTGCCCATGCGCAGCACGATGTCACCGCTTGAACCTGGTTCGTGCACTCGGAACCTCGTTTCGAAGCGTGGTTTTAAAACTGACCCACTGAAAAAAAACATGTATTTTATCCAGTCTAAGAACGCAAGTTTTTACACATTTAATTGGATTTTTCCAATGCCGTGCTGTCTCTGCATCCTCTAGTGGATAAATTTGTCATGGGTGAGGAGATCGTAACACATAGTATGGCTCGTTCTCGTATAATTAATGTCACTGACTATTTTTGGAAGGGGATTCATTTCTTCTATTTCCATTTACATGAAACATTGTTGTTAACATGATTTATCCTACTGGATAAAAATAGAATTGACATATAGAATATTTGAACCAAATGAATAATTTGATATTGAAGGTATATTATTGCCTCTTGATTTTCTAGATAGTGTACAATGAATTATTTCTTGGTTTAGATTTTTTTTAATAATGGGAACTGGTAAATAATGTAAAGATGGAATAAATTGATAATTGGATGGCTAATGATATAGAGGAATGTAAATGAAACCAGTCATTCTTGGTTTATTTTGATTATAATAAAATTAGGGTAGTAAGCATGTTTATCTATTTGTGATAGCTTACTGTTTAAAATTCATGATGATGGAACCTATGAATAATAAATCGGTTAATCCATGATGGTGAAACCTGTTCTTCATGTTAAAATTTGATGATAATCATATTGGGGTAGTATGAATATTTATCTATTTGTGATTGCTTAATTTTTAGGATTCTCGATGATGGAACCTATGAATAGTAAATCGGTTAATCTATGATGTATTAACAAACTAGTTGTTTGATAAAAGATAATTCCATGCAGGGTTATGAGTTAACATCTTTCTTAATAAAGGGAAAACGTCCCAATTGATATGATGGTTGTTTTCATGATTCTTGTGTTGTGTTGTGATCCTAAAAGGCTATTGTGATATGTGTGGTTGGGGAGGCCTATTGGTTGTGGTAGAATTTGACACCTATAGTGGCACGATACATCAATTTAAGCATGTGGGTGTTAGGGATGACACATGGTATAATGAAAATAGTTGTATGTGAGTATTTGGATGATTTCTGATCTAGTTGTTCGTTTATCTGCTTTACTTTCCCCACATCTCAAAGAATTTAGTTTAGCTAACACTTTTTATAAAAGGTTCGAGTACATGCAGTGTATTTAAGATGATTTACCTTTTTAGCTTATCGAGGGAGGATGGCTATATGCTCATTCTATAGGTGGAATACAACTGATGGATAGTTAATCTACTCACCAAGTTGAGCCACCTTTTATTTAGTAGCATTGAATTTTTTTCTTTAATTCATGGGAATATGGAAAATTAATAATGTTATTAATAAATGACTAAATAAAAGATGTTATCACATTGGGTTGGAGATTGTTGGGATGAAATGTTTCTGTTACAATTTAAAGGGACATTGGACTTTGGGGGGATGCTAATGAACTTTTAATGTGGAATTGTTAATGGATACCAAATGTTTAAATAATTAATTAAAATAATGTGAAATATATAAAAAGGGAATGAAGTAATATAATTAATCTCATTAAATTGTTGCATGATTATAGGATACCATGTCTTAGTAGGGTGACTTGGGAGTCTAAGAGACCTTAGATGTAGTTGGGTATAAGACTAGGTTATGCAGATAGTGGGGTTGTGAGATATTGTATATTATGTAATTTTAGTGTTTCTATATGATAATCCACCCAATCTGTGAGGGAAACTAACACCCTAAGGAATCTAAGCCCTAGGGGGTGTTTTCCCAAACATTTGGGGGTGGGGGAGGATGGATGGTTGATTACCCCATTTGTCCCCACTCTCTTTTCATTGTTGTTACTTGTGCTGGTAGGGACAACTATTAGTTTTCCCCATATATGTTTATAGAGGGATGTAATATATTATACTTATTCACACAAATATATTCTATATATATATTTCTATCGACTACTATAGTTATAATGTGTATAGGCTATGATGGCTTGATGATACTTACTCGGAGTGTGGTTTGTAATGGCTTGTGTTGTATTGTCTGACGTATAATACATGTTTTGTGGGCTGTGGTGGCTCATAAAAAATACATTGTTACATTTCATCTATAGATGTGGTTGTTTTGTTTCATGAGGTGCATGTTGTGGTGTTTCTCCCAGGTGTATGTAATGAAGAATTTTTTAGAGAGATTCTTTGGACGTACGTTGATTGGAAAAAAGTGGAAAAAGAATAGGGATGTAGTAGCGGGGTACCCTTGATAATATTTATAAAATTATATTTTATTTTATCTAATACTTTTTTAGAGTATCCATGGTAGTATTGGGAATGTAGTATACCTATTTAGGTGATCAGTTAGTTTCACTTGTTGTTCACAGTGCTTTAGCATGATTTTTTTGCATTTTCACAGCAGGTTTCAGGGAGGATCCAACTGGGTATAAAGTTGTACTAACCCTACGTATATATAAACTATTTTTCAGATCACTTGGAGAAGGTTGGAGATCTAGTGGGTTTCTACTTTCTTGGTGCCGCATGAGCTATCTGGGGTTAGGGTCGCAACTCAATTTACATTCTGTTGGTACATGCAATAATCCTCTTTCAGCTTTGTGGTTTTTCAAGAAATTGCAGATGTGTACATTGGATTTGTTTTATATATAAGTCTGAGATGGAGTTGGTTGGTGTATATCTTATCTACCATTTCATCATGTGTTCTACAAGAGGGTACTACCTCACATATGTGTGTTTACTATACCACCGGTGCTAGTTGACAACCCGGGGCCTACTCGAGGTGGGCCTTAGGTCGTCATTATCTCCCTTCCCATATTTCCAGCCCAGGAGGTGTACACCATGTGCGGAGGGAGTCGTGACAGTGTGTTATTAGAGGTCTTGTTAAGGGATATGATGGAGTTTGCTGTTAGGAATAGGTCTGGTTTAATGGGTTGGTAGGGCAATGGTGTCATTAAGGTTTAGCAACTAATGTAAAAAATCAATACTGGCGGAGACATAGGCATTTAGGGCCCCCTATAATCTGATTCATGTACCTTTATGTTTAAAAATACAGTACAAGGTTATACTTGTTGCATGGTAGAGACAAAGGAATGGATCATGCATCATTATTAGTTATCCTTGTTTTGGAATTGTTAGACCTTGGGATATGTCAACCTAAGATAAATAAAAGAGAACAATTAATTAAATAATGATGATTCTTCCATATTACTATATTAGAATATCAAACTTTTTTTATATTACAAGTATATCTCCAGGTTGAAGTCCTCATCAGGACCACATAGGAGATGTCCAGTAGGTTGTGACAACAGATCGTTGCTGGGTTGTGGTTGACGAAAATGACACTAGAAGGAGGACACTATGAGTGTTTCATCTCCAGAGTCTACATATGTATGAGGGCTCCATTTCAGATGCAGTCACGAAAGAATTATTAAAGGAAGTCAATATTATCATCAGTTTGATATGTTCTTGAAAGGAAAACTAGGTGAACATGTTTGTGATGATGATGCCTAGAGTAGTGAGGCAGTGGTGGTTCTTGATCCTTGGGGATTGTGTGGATATAGTTATCTCTTGGGGGTAATTCTGAGGATTGTTTGGAGTCGAGTTCCATTTTTCAACTATGAAGTCTTCCAGTCACTAGGAGCTTCATACCCTTTGACAGGGTATATCCATTGTGCGAGAGAATGGAATCTGTTTCAAGACCAATTCATGATATTCTCCGGAACAATTTCCGCATGAGGTCGCCAGGGAGAGGAATTGAGAGGAGGTTTTGAGTCTAGAGATCTAGCTTCGGGTCACAAGATTTATGCAGAAGATGTATCTTGAGGTGCTAGCAAGGTATGAGGTCGTTGATTGGACATTGACTAGAACTCGATTATCATATTAGGAGATTCATTATGATTCCCCATGATGTAGAACTATTTTATGAGAGTTCTTGGTTTTAAGGGTAGAAGAGTATTTTATTAGCAAAGGGTAGGTCCCAGCCCTCAACATCTCGTTTCTCCAGAGCTAGCATCTATCAAGATTGTGCCACATGATATGGCACTTGTTTTTCTAGTTGTTATCGAGGTCATCGTCATGGAGAGTGCCTGATCATTTAGAGAAGTAATCATGCACAAGGTGTTTCGTTCTAGGTTCCTCCTTTGGGGAAAATATAGCAGAGGCAGTAGCAGTAGGTTTCCCTAGATTTAGATTATCATAGGGTAGATGGGTTAGGCATAGGACAACCCCATGTTTCACCATATCCTTAAAGATAAGAGCATGACCATGGTGGTGGCGTTCATCAGGATGAGAGAGGATGTGGAGCAGGTCATGGCCAGCATCGTGCTTTAGCGTTGCCAACTCCAGGTGAGCCAGACAACATTATTGGTAGCCTTTTCTTATTTTCTACCTTGGTTCATGCCTTGTTTCATTCCAGGGTGACATAATTCTTTATATATCTTACCTTATTCCATGCTTTGACACTTCAGTTAGAGGGGATTCTAGTTCCCCCGTAATTTACTATGCTGGTCGGAGATTGAGATGACATTTTTATAGTTTGTCGAGACTTTGAGCTAGATTTGGAGTATCTCTTTTCTTAGAGACATTTCCTATATCTATGAATATAACCATTTGATTTTATCAATGGAATGAATTTTCTGAATTCAGTGCAGGCTATCGTGGATTACATCAGGAGGTAGGTTGTGTTTTTTGATAAGGATAGAGAGTTAGAGGTGTTTTCCGGTGAGAAAGACCTTCAGATGAGCCAGAGGTATGTTTCATCCTTATCATCCATGATTTCTAGGTTGATTATGAGTACATAAAAGGTTCAGAAGTTGGCATTTCCAAGGGCCATAAAAGAGTACCTTGATGTCTTTCTTGAAGAGGTTGTGGCATTAAACCCTAGAAAATAGATCGTATTTTGGATCAAGATACAACTAGTAGATTCTCTAATATCTATATTTCTATATTAGATGTACCCTTATATGTTATTATAACATTGTATAAATCAGGATGGTATGTTATAGTGCAGTTTTTTCAACCGAGTGTGTCCTCGTGGGGTGCACCAGTTTTGTTCGTGAAGAAGGATGATTGAAGATTTCGGTTTTTTGTGGATTATCATCACATAAACATAGTAAAAGTGAAGAATCGCTATCCCCTTCCACGTATTGATGATTTATTTGATCAAAAAATTGGTCAATGTTGGTTATAAATAATCAACTTCTAGCCAGGATATCATCAAATGTGTGTGAAAGATGAGGATATCCTGAAGACTACATTATGTTATCATCATGGGAATTTTGAGTTCGTTGTAATGTCATTCAATTTGATGAATGATCCTGCGGTATTCATGGGATTATAGATAGATGTGTTCCATGAGATCCTAGACATGTTCAAGGTGGTTTTCATCGATGACATCCATGTATAATTCACGTATGAGGAGGATCATGAAGAGCATATACACACCATTTTGGCATCGTTTCATCAACATATGATGTTTGGGGAGTTTTTGAAGTGTGAGTTTTGGGATCGAGATATATGCTTCATAGGGAATGTTATGTACTAGCAAGGTGTAGTTGAGGATCTATTGAAGATAGAAGTAGTTGTGTCTTGGTAAGCCCCCAAGATAGTGTTAGAGGTTCAATGCTTACTTTACTTTGTCTCACAAGATAATACAAGAGGTTTGTATCCTATTTATACCGAGTTGCGACTCATATAATAGCATTGAATAAGAAGGGCCAGATATCTATATGAGTTGATCATTGTCCGGAAGATCTCGAGTATCTAAAAGCGAGGTTATTATGTTCCCTAGTTCTTTGTCTTCCAACCGAGAGATTTTAGATTGATGTTTTCTGCGATGCTTCACATCTGGGTTTAGGCTGTGTTATTATGTAGCTGAGATTAGTTGATTCTTATGGGACTCAGCAGTTGTTTCAAAATGAACATAACTATTCCACCCAAGATCATGTGTTTGCATCAATGGTTTTTTCTCTAAATATGTGGAGACATTACATTTTTGGCGAGTGCTTCATGGTTTTCACAGATCATAAGAGTATGAGATATGGTTCTCCCAGCATGACTTGAACGTATCACATCATCAATGGATGGATATCTTATAGTAATACGACATCAAAATATTGTATACACTTGGAAAGGATAATGTAGTAGCTCATGTGTTGAGTCAGAAGTCACATAGTGATGTAGTGAATGAATCTTTTTACTCTTGGAGAGTACTGGAAGAACTATCAGCATTGCAACTTGATATGAAAAATTTTGGGGGAAGAGGTTTCCTTTTTCAAATGAAGGTACAGTCAACTCTGGTGAAGTATTTGTATGTGTCCTAGTTGGGGGATCTAGAGATGTGGTCAAGAGTGATCATGTTGTTTGTGGTGAGGCCCCTGATGGTTGGTCGGAGTATGAACAACATCGAGTGTTGTATCATTGAATGATATTAGTTCCTTTGAAAATGTGCGAGACGGTTCTCATAGAGTTAAATATTTCTCCTTTAGCGGTGCATCCTGGCGTGACAATGAAGTATAGATCCTCGAGGATCCTATTTTGGTGGACTTGGATGATGCATGCAGTTGCGAAGTTGGTGTCCCGATGTTAGGTCTTATAGATGTTGAAGAGGGAACACCATGTTTTTAGTGGTCTTCTCCAGCTGTTACATGTACCTTAGTGGATGTGGGAGGACATCTCAATGGATATTGTTACTGGTTTATGTAAAGCCTATAGAGGACATGAAACTATTTGGGTGTTATTGGATCGTATAAAAAAACCACCCCACTTCATAGCAATCTTGGAGTCAATCTGAGTGGATGTTTTTTTTTGAGGTAGTATCTAGAGGAGGTGCTTAGACTTCATGTGGTCCCTTGGACGATCATTTCTGATCATGATACTCATTTTAACTCATGGGTGTCGAAAGGTCTCTAGCATGCTTTTGGTTCTCAGCTATGCTTTGGCACTGTTTTTCATCCTCCAACTGACAGTAAGACAGAGCATACCATCCCGACTCTTGAAGACATGTTATGATCTTGTGTGCTTGATTATGGACGTTCGGGGATGGGGAAATTAACATGATGGAGTTATCTTACAAAAATAATTTTCACCCCACCATAGATATGGTGTCGTTTGAATCCTTGTTCGGTCGGCCTTGCTATTCTCCATTGTAATGGACATGGGTCAGGGAGTCATCAATTATCAGATTGGAACTAGTGTAGAATACAGTAGAGAGTGTTCAGGTGATTCATGAGAGGATGAAGACAACACATGATCATCAGAAATCATATGTTTATCAAAGGAAAAGACCCTTTTAGTTTGATGGTGGGGATCACATGTTTCTAAAGTTGAAACCCCATCATCGGAATTGAAGGATTGGTCATGGGAGTAAGGATTCTCCTTAGTTTGTTGGTCCTTTCGAGATGTTGGCACATGTTGGAGCTGTGGTATATCGAGTATCACGTCCCCCAATAGATGAGCCTGATGCATGATGTATTTCATGTGTCATGACTCCATTGTTATCATCATGATGACTTTCACATCATCGATTGGGGAGAGATCGATGTAGATGATAATGAGACCTTTTAGGAGTGACCTATGGAGATCCAAGACCTTAAAGGGAAGGGGTTTTGTTGGCGTTCTATCCCCTGGGTTCATGTCATGTGGTGGAATGGTGTCATAATGGAAATTACATGGGAACGCGTGTCACAGATACATGCTCAATACCCAGATATGTCTGATGTTTATATATTTTCATGTAAATTTTTCCCCTATATGGTTATATATATTTTTAGGATTATGCTATATATTTCGTTGGTTACTTCTTGTGGTTTTCTCTCTATTGAGTGGTATATTGATGGGTTTTTGTTCAGACTTCAATTTTGATCCCATTTATGTGGGTATTGAATTCTAAAAAATGGGAATGTTTTGAGAGGTATAAAATGTAATATAACAGACCTCTCATGTCCATTCCACTACTTAAATCTAGTGTTTTGAGGTGTTTTGGGAGGTCAAGGTGACATATACCCAACAATTTTCAAAATTTCCAGGTATGTGAACAGTTAAATCGGTGAGGTTGATGTGAACAGTTCCATCATTGAGGTTGATCTGAACAGTTCCATCGGTGTGGTTGATGTGAGCCATTCCATCGGTTAGGTCAATGTGAACAGTTCCATTAGTGAGGTGGAGGTGATTAATTCCATCAGTGTCGTCTATGTAAACAGTTCCATCAGTGATGTCGATGTCAGTAGTTCCATCGGTGAGGTCGATGTGAACAGTTCGATCGGTGAGGTCGATGTAAATAGTTCCATCGATGTGGTCGATTTGAACGGTTCCATCTACGATGTTAGTGTCATTATTTCCATCAGTGTGGTTGATGTGAAGAGTTATATCAGTGAGGTCGATGTCAATAGTTTGATCAGTGAGGTTGATGTGAACTGTTCCATCAGTGAGATTGAGGTGAACAGTTCCATCAGTGAGGTCGATGTGAATAGATTCATCATTGATGAAGATATGAATAGTTCCATTGGTGAGGTTGATGGGAACAGTTTCATGGGTGAGGATGAGGAGAACAGTTCCATCAGTGATGTCTATGAGAACAGTTACATCTGTGAGGTTGAGGTGAACAGTTCCATCATTGAGCTCGATGTGAATAGTTCCATCAGTGAGGTAAATGATAACAGTTCCATCTGTAGGCTTATGTGAATAGTTTCAATGGTAGCCTTATATGAATAGTTCCATTTATAGCCACATTACATTTGAAAATTTTGAGTTCATGAGTGGTGATTCCACAATGGTGAGGTTGCAACTGTAGCCTCATTCCTTCGCAAAATTTTGTGTTCAAGAATAGTGTTTCCAGAACAGTGTTGTTCCAAAGGTAGCCTCTTTTCATTGCCTAATTTTGAGTTAATGGATATTGTCTCTAGAATAGTGATGTTGCATAGGTAGCCTCTTCCCTTTGCCAAAATTTGTGTTCATTAATAGTGATTCTAGCTTTCTACAATTTCAACCAATTGACATTTCCTTTAATGTAAAATGAATATATTGTCTCATTTTAAAGACTCTAAGGATGACTCAGGGGACATAACTCATATATTAATTATTCTTAAGGCTTGGGATGATTTTAAATGGTCAGAACACATGGTTTAATGTGATCAACATTTATTTTAAAATCCAGTGTATCTTAAACGGTGGGTTTGTTAAATATTGTAATGGGATGAGATATCTTCCTCCCTATTTCATCCTCCCTATTCTCATGTGTGAGATTCTCAAACCTTCCATTCCATCCCGTAATAGCAGTGTGATCAATGAATCCTCATTAGATTGGTTCCCTTCTATTTTTATGTGACAAAGAAGTATCAATAAATCTTCGATATAAGGTAAGATCTATCGTCATTCTTTTCTATTCATCTCCTTCTGTTTCTCCATCCCCTTTAATGGAATTCTATCTCCATATTCTTAATAGGGTTTTCATGGTTTTTACCGCTGTGGTGGTGTCTCCTCATCCTCGGGTGGATATAGTTGTCACAGGGGGCGAGGAGACTGTAACAATTTTGTGGCTCATTCTCATAAAATGAACGTCATGAACCATTTAAGGTAGGGTATGCATTACTTCTCTTTTCTTTTACATGAAACTATGTAGTTAGCATGTTTTATTCCAAAGGTTCATAATTAAATTTACATAATAAATATTTTAATAGGATAAATAATTTGATATTAATCGTATGTTATTACATATTGTTTTGTTAGATAGGTTGGTATCTATTCATTGATTGTTTAACATTGCTTTCTTAATATAAATTGGTAAAGAATATAAAGCCTGAATTTATTGATAATTGTTTGTCTAAAGATAAAGAGGCATGCAAATTAAGTTGTTTTTATAGATTATTGTTTATCCATGATGAGGCTAGGAACATTTTGTATATATTAAGGTGATGAGTTAGTTTCAAATGTAGTTCACTCTACTTTAACATGCTTTCATTACTATTTCACAAAAGGCTTCGAGCATGATCCTACATAGTATACTGTTATTATCACTCTATGAATATATAAACTATTTTTCATTAACATGGATTTGGTTGGAGATCATGATGGTTTCCACTAACTTGGGGTTACATGAGATGTTCGACCCCATGTTTGCTAATATTTTTAATTTCCTTTGGTACTTGAAACCTTACCCTGTCAGTTGTAGTAGATTTTTATGACATTACATATGTGTACATAGGATTTCGTTTATATTTCAGTCTGATTTGAAGTTGGTTGGAGTCAATCTTATTACTCTCTCTTTCGCATGTGTTCTCTTAGAGGGCAATACATCCAATTTGTGTGTTTACTATACCCTCGGTGCTAGTCTCCAACCCAGGGGCTACTGGAGACGGGACATAGGTGTTCGTTATCTCCTTTCTAAAATTTCCTACCTATGAGGGGTACACCTTCTTGGGAAGGTGTCATGACAAGGATTTTTAGATCTAACAACGATAATAGAATGCATATGATGTAACTAATATTGATCCAACAAGTTATGCCTACAGAAATAGACATTACCTTATCTATCATTAAAGTTTCTAAGATTACAATAAAGATTTTTTTGATAAAAACCAAATCTGATTGTACAAGGTGGACCTTATTAAATGACTACTGATTATGTTAGTCGATTTACTTATATACACCACTTCAAAATTATCGTAATGTGATCTTTATTCAAGAAACTATAATTTAAAAAGATTTTTTTTCAATGGACCTCACTAATACATTTATTATAAAATAAAAATATATGATGATTGTATTTTATAATTACTGTTTATAGGAATTTAAATTTAATTATGGGTATTATAGATAGTTTTGAAGTTAATGTAGAAATTGATTAACTTTTTAAAAATTGAAACAACATTCACCAATCATGGTATGATTTCCCAATACATATTCACTATATTAATAAATAGATATTGGTAGAGACAAAATCCAATTGATTAAATAGATAGATCATAACATCACCAATTTATATGAAAAAAATAATAATCCATGTCATCCATCTTATCACCACCACAACTTTTTGAACCATATGTTTCTACAGAGGGTGAATGATCCATGGAAATTGTGGGCCAATTATATATCCCCCACCGCCAAAAGTTGAGATCCATAAAATAGTGTTTAGGTTAAAAGGTTATATATCCTAGTGACCATGAGTCTAGTATTAGTTCTATAATCATTTTTGATACCACAATGTATTTGATCCCTCATAATGTGTGATGAAAATATTTCAAGTAATTGAAGGATATTTTGATTATCATGATGTTCATAACAGATATGATGTGTTGGGGAATAAATTGAACACCATCCATAGAAAAAAAAATTCTTATTGGATTGTGAAACAATATGACTATTATAATAAGTATGAAAGGGTTTGAGTGGTAATATTATCATTATGGGGGTATATGAGAGTGATAAAAATGAGAGGGAGCAGGAAAGAGTTGTGGAACTGATTACTCGATAAATGACATGGAAGTGTTTCAATATGGATCTCTATGTTTTTTATTATGTGGAGGATCATTTTTCATCCACATCGTCATTCGACCTCACATTTCCATAGGATCAATAATGTTTAATAACCATTATGAATAAGCGATATGATTTAATGGTTTATATTTTTTTTAAAAGAACGAAGTATGTTTTTTCCCCCAAACTAATTAATTATAAAATTTAATTTTAGAACTTATGAAAGAATAAAATACGCCCTTACACCAAGACTTGTTAGGTATTTATCTTATAATGAAATGAAAAAACCAAATATGGGGATCATTCATATTATAAATGGTAGTGTGAGAATAACACCCATATAGAAAATTAAATATCAATTCACCTTATAAATACCCATATCTAACAAAATTAATAACTCATAATTTAAATTAAATGGAATAAATTTGTATTTTGTGGGAGAATGTAACTCCATATATTTGATGATATATTATTATTATTATTAGTGATATTATTTATTTTTTTCTAAAATTATATGTAATAATTCTTCACTCATTAAATACATTTAATAATAGAATGGAGATTGTAACCCCAAAATATTTTTACTAAGACAATGAAACATTATAAAATTATATTGGTATGTTAAAAAATGGATTATGAAATCATATATCAAAAACCATAGATAATTATACATCATGGATTATTACAACCTTTAAAACAGCAATCCAAAAAAAGGGACAATAAATTGATATGAAAAAATATTTAGAACTAAAAAAACCCATGTAATATATTTCCATAAATAATCACTATTAGTATAAAAGAACCTTAGAATATAAATAACAGTACATAAGAAAAAATATTGTTGTGAGATCTGAAATAAAAAATATGGAAATGAGAAGTGCCAATGGAATAAGAATAATATATTATTATAAATGAATGTAATATGGCGATTTGAAATTTGGTAATTAAAATTATGATAATTAAAAATATTGACATTGATGTTATGGATATTTCTATAATTTCTTATCATTATATTGAATTTGGGTATTTTGAAGTGGTTAATTTATAAAATTAAATCTCAAAATGAAAAAATATACATTTTTGAAATTTTAAATATATATTAATGTGTCAAAATATTTTTATTTATATTCATATTATATATCTTGTATATATAAAATTAAATTAATGATTTCAAAATAATATTTTTCTAAAATAATTTATTAAATTAATATTTATTTATTGAATATTTTGTAAGGATAATTAGTTTTAAATTAATATATAGTTTCAAAGAACTATTTTATTAAGTTTTTTTTTGTTTTGACCAAATAAATTAAATTGAAATTGCTAATTTATTTATATATATGAATTAATATATTAAAGATAATTAATTTTAAATCGATACTAAATTAAAATAATATCCTATATTATAGAAAACACCATTTTGTTAAAAAATAGTATTTATTAAATATTATATAATTTATAAAAGAAAAATATTAAAATTTTGGAATATTTTTCAATAATGTAAACATCCATTTTAAATTCATCATAACAATATTATTTGTATTTAAATATTTTTATATTTTTCTAAATAATTAGTTAATTTTTTTAATGGTTAAAATATTTCCATTTACTGAAAAAATAACTTTTATAATAGTAGGATGTCATAAATTTCAATTAAACACTTTTTATATTAGAAATGAATTCTTATTTTATAATATATATCATATAAAATAAAAAATATATTAAATTATGTAAAACATTTATAACATTATGGAAGCTCAACTAATATGTGAAATTATATACAGATTGCTACATTATCATAACTAAAATTATACATTATAACATTTAGTAATTAATAAGAAAATAATTTACTACCTCGTTTAGTTCAAAATTTCAATATTATAAAAAAACTAAATTTCAAGATTAGGCATAGTAATAATATTAGAATGATTACACTTAATTGATGTGATATTAGTAAATCATTAATTAAGTAATAAATTACATATTTTAAGTAATTTATATTTTATTTAATCAATAAAAATGATATGATATAATTTATCACACTTATATTTGGATTAAAACATCATTATATTTTATTAACACACATTCAATTTTTTTCAATACTAAATTGTATTTGCATACAAATAATGGATAAAATCTGTTTATCTAAAAGTATTAATATATTATTAATTTTTATTTTAATGATTTTATACATATATAAAAATGATTTAATATAAATATAATATGATGTTTGTTAAATAACGTTTTAAATACGATTTCATGACATAATTAATTTGGTATCATGAATAAAATTGCAATGAGCTTATTCATGGGGAATGTTAACCCATGTATAGGGAAAAATATGAGAATCATGTGAAAGGATTGTTGTTCATTATTTTAATTTATCACTGTTGATATTATTAAACCATTGATTATTCACATGTTGTTTGTTTTTAATGTTCTTTTACACTCGTATTCAGGGAACTATAATGCATGGTATTGTTATGCATGAATTATTATCAGATCATAGAGATATATATTGATATTAACGGATCATGAAAGGGACATATTTATTTCTTTTGATTTATTTTGATTTCTAAAATTTGAAATTTGATAAATGTTATATTAGATAAAATAAAATGAATGAACTATTATTCCATGATCAATCACATGATAATCCATGTTTAAATATTACATGAGGAAGTACAACTATGCTTTTGTAACCTATTGAAGTTAAAATTATTATTATCATGTGTTCTATGGAGTGCATATGACTTGTTTTTAAAATTCTGTCTCATCATATTTTTGTTGAGTATTAGGTGCGAAAAAATCTACACACTCCTATCATATCATTACCAAACCTTCATGTTTCACATTATGATTAAATATACATTCATATTTCCGATATCCTTATGTGGTTCATTTCACCCATTAAAATAGATACTATTGAAAACATGCATATCATTTCTGAGTTTATGAGAGTGTTTCTGCTATAGTATCGAGAAACATTCAATAAGGATGGATTTCCCATGGAAACATAGTTGTTGATTGGTTCATTCTAGATGATCTTGAATCACATAAAGTTACCAAAAGATACGGGGGTTAATATTTCCACATACATTATTTATAGACTATCCTTGAATTAGTGGTACAAAATATAAAATGTTGGGATATAAGGAGGATATATTATGGAAGGACTTTTATGTATGGGGTTTGAGCCACTTATATCCATAAATGATTAGGGATGATAAAGACCATGAATTTGTGAAACTAATATATGTGAACATGTAAATAATGGAGTTTTCTAGATTGTTCACCAACATATAGTAATATTTTCCATACATAGAAGTAGATTATATCACCAAGGGGAATTTTTTCAAGATCGGATTCACTAATTATTTTGGTCACTGGTAAAATTTTATATTATGGATAGATTTTTCCAAATGATGAATCCAAATCCAATAATTGAACAAGATTCGAGTGAGTCCCCAAAATGTGGAAATGATATTTGTGCAGGAAGAAATTTGATCCTTTCTTCGAATAAAAATATGTTCCACTACAATAGTTATTACCAATACAACTATGGGAAATGAATCCTGGATAGTGGGAAGCTATCTTTGGAAAATGTTATGTTACACTTCTATATATGTGAATTTTTATTCTACTTGTGGCATAATTTTCCATTCAATGGTTTTGAATAAATGGGCAGGTTGTAGTTTGTGTCAAGTTAAATTGTTTTATAGGTGAATAAAGTGTTAGGGTAGTGATATTAGATCAAGAAAGGTACATGAGTCTAGGAAGTACTTAGGTACCCTTTATTGGACTAGTAGTTATATTTCCACTAAATGTTCATGTAAAGGAAGTGGACATGGTAACCCAACATAAAAGAAATGGTATTAAGTAGAGATAATGGTATATTATAATTGAAATAGACCGTAAAGGAGAGTGGCATATCAGCTTCATGATTTCAGTACACTAAATCCAATTTTTTTTCTTAGAATAATATAATAACATGTGTTAATCTTATATCATTTATCTTATGTTACATTTTATTTGATATAACATCATAATATTCTATTATATTTTATATTTTTGGAGTTTTTTTACTATTTGTGAAGTATCAGATGGTTTCATGACTATTATTACAACATTGGGATCATTATAAGAAAATAACAAACCTTCTAAGTCGCATTCTCTATAAAATAGTAGTTACTATATATTTTGGAACCCATATGGGTTGTAAATGATAGGTATCCTTTTGAGTATTAATTTGGATTCATCATTTTTATTCTATGCTCTTATCTAATTCATTTGGTGAAAAATTTACTCCTTATATATCGAAGGAGGAACCTATTTTAATTTGGGTAAGTGGGATCATTTTTCTAGTTTCTAAACCATTTTATGGATTTCTTTTTTAACATGTTATAATACTCACTATCCAAGTTGGTAATTGATTTCAATATTGACATGGTGTCTAGATCTGTTCATGTTTATATTACACTTTACATGATTGAAAAATTAGAGGCACATTATTGGAATGATGAAATGGTTGACCTAAATGCAAAGGTTTTCATATGTTCTAGTAGCTCACTATGATATTCTCTAGTTATATTTTCTCGAAGTCTGATAAAACGTTGTAATTATGTGTGGAAGATCATATATTGGTCAAAATTAGGTCATGAATCAATATCCAAAACTTCACATCCATTATCACTTCAATCAGTTGAGTAGGGCCTGGATTTTCACTATGATTGACTTGAGACTAGGGTATCATCAATTTATCATAATACCATTGAACATTCATCATAATAATTTTATGATTAGATAATATTTAATGAATTTGTGGTGATGTCATTTGTTATTATTAAAGAAACCATTATTTTAAGAGCCTTTGATAATCATATCGTTCATCATTTTCTATATCAGTTTATGGTTGTATTTTTCAATGAAATTTAAGTGTACTAATTGTTAGTAGATGAACATTCTGTAATATCTTGAATATTCTTCAGTAAATTTAGATAGTATCCAAATAATTCAATTATTTTCATATGATGTTTATGTATTAATTATTTTCACATATTTGTTCTTGTCATCTCATAGGCTAGTGTTTTATTAGACCTAGTGGTTCTTGAACACATATAATCAAATTATTGGAAGATGAATTTATTTGAGAATCATAGTTTCCAATGTTTAGCACCGTATTATTTTAGTTATCTCTAGTACATATCTCATATGGTAGCATTTATGTCTTGTTTGACAATGATAGTGTTGATGTTTTTATGGACGGTTAACTATGAGATATATTTTCAAGAGATGAATGGAAGGATTTCCTCAGATGTAATCCTAAAATTATCTATGTCTAGTAAGGCGTATATTGTGTAATTTGAAACATCAGGAGATAGGCACATAGTTGTTATGATATTGGAGGACTGGGTTGTTTCTTCTGGACCATGATAGTTGATATATCATGAGAGGATGTATCCTACTCTTGATCTGTGTATAGTTAAAGTGGTAAATAACATGAGATATTTGAAACACTATGTTTTGTGTACGATTTATTTGGTGTACATGGACCAAAATATCGATAGGTACATATTTTAAGTGATGTTAATCTATCATCAATAGAGGATGTTTGTAGATTATCTATAATGTCCCAGATTTTTTTATTTATAATTTTAATATTATATGGGAATTCTATCAATATCAGGAATTGGGACGGCATGCAGTTCGGTGGCCCAATGTGCCCGGAACAAATTTTTGAATTTAATTAAATAATTAAATTACGTGCACATATGGTTTTCCTGAAAAAGTGGAATAAATCCTGATCAGGTGCTCAGATCTGAAATCTGAGGGTACCATTGCGTCCAGAGTAGTGAGTTTACCCTAGGAGAGACCTAACATCGGCTAGTACAGGTCGGTGGTGAAATCTAGTTTTTGGACGTTAACATAATAAAATATTTAATTAAAATATTATATGGTGGCAAATATATTTTAATCCTTTTTAAATAGAGGCTTGAGCAGGGGTCCAGGGTTATCGACCAAATAACCCCGAAACCCCTAGAGGCTCTAGGAAATCATTTAAGGAAACCCCAAATACGATGAAGAAGTTATTGACAAATTTCACCAGCGACGACAACACAACTACAAGATCTTTTCCAACGAACTCAGTGAATCAAGGTAGGATGTTTGATTTTTGGTTTCTTTTCGCCTTTCTTGATTCCAATGACGAAAGCGGACTAATCCATGAAAAGATTATCCCACTGATTGATCAATTTTTTGGGATGGGCTTTTTTGCGGGGATTTTGGGGATTCAATTCTTAATGTTATTTTGGTTCATTAATCTTCTAACAGTGACGAACCAAGATCGACACAAAAATCGATCGAGGTTCATCCTTCTCAATTTTTGGTGCCTTTCTTCCCCAATTTCTCATGTTCATCATGTTCGTTCTACGCGTTCTTCATGGAGATATGAACGGAGGATCGATGCACATCCTTTGTGCGATGAAATTATCCCAATTTGAAGATCTTACCTCGGTACAACCCCACGGAGGTGCTTCTGCGGAGGCGACAGACGGATTGATGCAGATCAAATGATATATTTCATCGAACGATTTTTTCATGGATGATCAGAATCAGAGTTCGGATCATATCGATGGCCCAAAACCTATGGATTCGACATCAAGATGATGAAGGAACCCATGATCATTAGTTTCAATGAAAATAGATGAGAGAAACGGGATCCGGATGATCGGCCGAGGGATGGAGGAAGAAGATGATTTCTGGAAATTTCATGACTACACGGCGTGTAGTCTGGGCTACACGACGTGTGATCGTAGGCGGGCCACGTGGCGTGTACTCCGGGAGTACAAGAACACGGTTTGGGTACATGGCTAAGGACAAGGCATGCATACCATTCCCAGGACAGACCTGGCTAGATACACAGGATACCCTGGGTACTGGTACATGGGCCGGTGATACGGACATAGACCATGTTCGGGCACATGGCCTGCATACATGGGGTGAACCCTAGATGCTCGAACATGGCATGTAATCCACTTACACTATGTGTAGTGACTTTTTACACAACAAGCATAATGGCACCGGCCGTTTACATGGGCAGTACTCGGAGTTAGGGAACATGGCGTGTGATCCTTCTACACGCTGTGTAGTTGAGTATTACATAGCTTGGACGGATTACATGGTCCGTTTACACAGGTAGTACCCGGGGTCAAGGAACACGTCATTAACTATACTACACACCATGTAAACTATTTTATATGGCATGATCCAGTTTTCATCAATGAATTGGAATAGTTTTCTTAGAGTTTGTACCCTTATTCTTTTCCATGAAGGTTTATGGTATCATTTCTTATGTACAAGAGTATGATCCCTTCACCAGAATTCCTTAATAGAGTGGTTGGAATCCCCTCTAAGAGACGTAGAGTCGGATCCTCTATTCATTTCTGGATCCCTAGGTAGAGTTCTTGGTATTGACGTGACCATCTTTACCCGGGCGTCGATCCTCTTCTTAGAGGATTAGTTCAGACTAATTTGTTGGAATCACCCCATGTATATTGGTTGTGATCCTAATTTGAGCATCATATTTCTCATGAACATATGGAGTGTGTTCTCCCAAAATGAGAAATTAGTATATCTCTCTTCAGACCTCGGAGTGTGTTCTCCTTGTTATGTGCTAATTGGAATCTTCGAACTGGATCTTAGAGGTGGTTTCGCTATGGTCGATCGTGTATGAGTATATCTGGGTATTCTTGATATATGTTATGTAAACATATACTGTGTAGAGATGATTTTATCCTTCCTTTGTGGTATTTTCCAATTGTTATATTACTTTTTGTATTTGTGGGGTCCTATTGGGTATTGTTATACTCAAACCAGCAAGGGCATTGCCGTCACGTGTCGTGTCTTGTGCAGATGAGTGAGCCTTTGACAGGATTATAGGTAGACCAGGACCGAATGGTGCTAAGTGAGATTAGGCAGGCTGAGGTGTCTTTCGATGGAAATGGATTACAGCCCCAATACCTGTCTTTATATGTTCGACTTTGTTGAAATATCTCTTTTGGTGGGGCTGTACATTTGGCCTAGGGTTTTACACTACTGTACATTAGTTTCCTGTCGTACACTATTTGTTGGTATTTTAGTGTATGCATGATTTTCCATCTTTATAATTTTTTACTTTTCATCTTTTTTGTCTTCAAGATGTATGTGTGTGTGTACAGGTTTATATAAAATACCTCCCATGTTAGTAACATGCCTACTAGGTGCTAGTCACCAGCCCCTGGCCTATTGGAGGCGAGCATGGAGAGTTGCGGCTCGGGCCCACCAGGACGGTTTGTGACAGAGTTGTATCAGATGTGGTCGGTTCTAACTTAGGACTGAAAGCACCTGGGATGCTTTAGGGAAACAGTGTTAAGTTTTTCATGTTCGGCTTTCAGGCCAGAGACCTCAGTGTTGGTGCGGGTGGCCGACGTATCCTTACCCAAGGACTCTGATGACTTGTTTTTCAACTCATAACATGAGAACATTAGCAGCAATGGAAAATAACAGTACAAGCATCATATAGGAATGGCTTGTGGATTCCATGTCCTTCTTGATTCAGCTCTCCAGATATAATCACTGACTCAGATACATATTTTTTATTTAAAGGATGCCTCCGTGATGCACACCTCCTAGGATCCAGTAGCACGATCATGAGGATGAACCCCTCAATGATGAAGCTTCGATACATGGACTCGATCCCCCAATCTTACCTTTAGGTGGTGTACCAGTTGTTCCACCACCTATGGAGCAATTTTTAGTGCCTACTATACCCATGGAGGGAGAGTGCAGGCTGAGTGCACTCAATGAGTTTCAGAGATAGAGACCCCTCAGGTTCCAAGGTGAGCTTGACCCTCAAGCAGTAGAGGACTGGCATGAGGTAGTTACTAGTGTCTTCCATTTGGTCAGGACACTGGCATACCAGATGGTGATCCTGGCAGCGAGCCTTCTGGAATGCTTAACAGGGCGATGGTAGAGTTTGGTTATCCAGACCCATGATAAGGCAACTGTTGTGTGGTCAGAGTTTGAGCATCTCTTAAGAGAAAAGTTTTCACCAGTTACCCTGAGAGAAAAACGTATATAGGAGCTCCTTCACCTACAACAGGGAACCAAGACAGCGTCTAATTAATCATCAATGTTTATCGACCTCTCACGATACTCGATTGATGTGGTCAGGGAACTGTACTTCAGAGGTTAGACATTTGAGTTGGTCTTGTGCTGAGAAATTCGAGCTTGGATCATCCCTATGAGCATTCCTACTTATGATGGGGTGCTTGAGTGGACTTTAGTGGTAAAGAGCTTCTTGGCAGAGTAGAGATAGCCGGCTTTTGTCAGTGGTGAGTGACCTAAAGGAGAGACCTCGGCAGTAGGGAGCCGATGTCAGGGACCCAGTCATGTGAGAAATTTTTAGCGGAGATCCCTGGATATGGGATATTCCATATAGGGTTCGCAGGTCGCATCCATCCAACCTCGAGAGAGTCAATTCTACTCTTGTGATGGCAGTGGTCATCTCGATCGAGATTGTCCGACCCGCTGTACTGCTGATATGGGAGTAGTGGATTGACAACCAAGGAAGAGGAAACGTGTGATGAAGGCAGATATGTGGGGCCCCAGATGTGTCAAAGGAGCTGGGAGAGAAGTTGTAGGTGGTCGGTGATTTGATCTTTTACCACCACCACCCCCTGGGGGTCCACCCCTGGCTCAGAGAACTGGTGGACAAAGTCTATGATAGCTGCTGGCAGGAGAGGATTATGACCCATGTACTCCTTGAATTATTAGAGGTACAATCTATGTCTTTTCTACATTGGATATCGTACTGATTGAAATAGGTTTCAGTCATTCTTTTCTGGCTTCTTATCTAGTTCGAGACCTTGAGAATCCAGTTGATCCGTTGACTCGACCCTTACGCTTAGAATCACTGATTGGAGAATATTCAGAGACAACACACCATTGCAGACTCTGAGTCATGACCCTTGGAGGCAAGAGCTTAGGTTGGAACCTCTTGGTGGTAGCGTCGATGCCTTTCAATGTCATTCATGGTATGGATTGGCTATCCATATTTCATGCCTAGATTGATTGTTTTAGGTGAATGGTGTGGTGTGTCTGCAGTGATGAATGAGGTTCTCCTTCATCAGTGAAAAGGAGACCCAGGGAGCATAGGATGGACTCGGGCATATAAAGGTACAACCAATTTCACATAAGTTGGCTAGCCTTGCCCCTGGTGCAGCAGATTTCATGAGTTTCTAGTTTCTAGCAGTAGTAGCGGAGTATGAGGACGTCTTTCAGATTATTTCCCCGAACTACCTCCCCATCAGGATATAGATTTTTTTTCATTGAGTTGCAACTCGGGACGAAACCTATATCAACAATAGCACACCGGATGGCTCTTGTAGAGCATCATGAGCTGAGGGTGCAGAAGGAAGACTTTCAGAGGAAGGGATTCGTGAGACCCAGTGTTTCACCATGGGCAGCCCTATTTTTGTATGCCAAGAAGGCAGATGGGGGCATGAGGCGGTTTGTAGATTACCAGCGCTTTAATCAAGTGACCATGAAAAACCAGTATCCACAACCGAGGATCGATGACCTCTTCGACCAGTTAAAAGGGGCATGATGGTTCTCGATGGTTGATCTACGATCAAGCTATAACTAGTTGCGAGTACGGGATTAGGGTATAACGAATATGGTTTTCAAATGTCGCAATGATCACTATGATTACTTGGTGATTCACTTCAGCATGACTAACTCCTCGACAGTGTTTATGGGACTCATGAACCGGATCATTCAGCCATATCTAGACTGGCTTATAGTGGTCTTAATTGATGATATGATTGTGTAGACTTCATCCGAGGAGGAGTATGCGAGGAAACTAAGGAGGGTTCTGGATACACTATGAGGAAACCAGTTATAGGAGAACCTCTCGAAGTGTCAATTCTGGATACAGGAGGTCCAATTTCTGGGACATGTTATCTCAGCAGATGGTGTAGTAGTGGACCCATCCAAGGTAGAGGCAGTGTTATCATGGCATCCACCCCAGAGCGAGACGGAGGTGCGGATTTTCCTTGGGATGGTAGGCTACTATCATAGATTCAATCTTCATTTCTCCAGTATTTCCGCACCCATGACAGCATTTAACCAAACGGGGAAGCCTTTCGTTTGGACCGATAGATGGCATCAAGATTCTTAGAGGCTGAGACAGAGTAGGACGAGCGCCCTAATCTTGAGATTACAGGAGGAGGGTGTCGAGTATGTAGTGTTCAGAGACGCATCCGGAACCGGGCATGGTTTTGTCTTGATGCTGAGGAAAGCAAGGATTGCCTATGTCTCACATTAGTGGAGTTCACACAATCATAACTTCAAGACCCATGATCTTGAGTTCGCAGTGGTAGTCATCGCATTGAAGATTTGGCAGATCTACCAAATGGGCGAGTAGTTTATCATCTACTATGATCATATGAGTCTCAAATATATATATTCTCAGAAGATTATGAATTTTAGATAGGGGCTGTGGATTGAGTTCCTCTAAGATTACGAAATTGAGATCTTTTATACTCCATGGAAGGGGAACGTTGTGGAAGATTCCCTTAGGAGGAGATCTACATCAAATTTTCAAGAGGAGGTGACCAGGAAGTTGGTCTCTTTACAGTTATCCATCATAGATAGGGATGAGGGAGCTTATCTTCAGTCGATGGTTGTTACCCCTGCACTCTTACAGCATGTCCAGGAAGCACAACTCGAGGATAATAGCAGTAAGACTTTACATGCTCAGAAATCTGTAGGCGATGCTGCTAATGGAGAAAAAAATGGTTGTGATAACATTGTTCTTTTTAGAGGGCGCACAGTAGTACCAATGACGTTTCAGGAATAGGATCTAAGGGAGGTCCATAAATCTCCTTTGGTGGTACATCCAGGCATGGAAAAGATGTACCTGGACCTCTAACGTCAGTTCTGGTGGCCAGGAATGGGGAAGAGTGTGGCAGAGTTTGTTTCTCAGTGCCTTACATGTCAGCAAGTAAACGTAGAGTACCGGGTTCCAGAAGGTTTGACTCAGCCCCTTGAGGTGACATAGTGGATTTTGGATGGGATATCCATGGAATTCATGATGGGATTACCACATACGTTCATGGGACATGATGCAATCTGGGAGGTCATTGACTGACTCACTATGTCATCCCACATCCTAGCCATATGGGAGAAGATTTCAGTAGAGATCATGGGACACCTCTACGTGCATGAGATAGTTCGGATTTGTGGAGTTCCATCAATGATCGTCTCAGATCATGATTCTCGTTTCACATCCCAGTTGTGGAAGGGATTGTAGGAAGATTTTGGGACTCAGTTACGCTAGAGAACAACGTTCCATCCTCTGACTAATGGTCAGACAGAGTGGACCATCCTGGTTCTGGAGGATATTGTACGAGCTTGCATACTTGACTTCGGTCATATCTTGGAGGATCACCTACCACTGGTGGAATTTTCTTATAACAATAGTTATCATTCCATTATTGTTATGGCTCCATTTCAGGCTTTGTATGAGAAACGTTGTAGGTCACCACATTGTTGGACTGACCCAGGAGAGTCAACACTCATGGGCCCAGAGATGGTGGATATACTATAGAGAAGGTGTAGGTCATCCATGAGCATATGAAGACTGCATAATGTTGTAAAAATTCATATGCAGATAAGAGACAGTGGCCCTTGGAGTTTGAGAAGGGAGACCATGTGTTCCTTCAGGTATCACTTCGATGGGGACTACAAAGATTTGGCTGAGGTGTCAAGCTACCACAGAGGTTCATCGGACCTTTTCAGATTCTAAGTAGATTTTTGAAGGTGGCGTACTACATGGCTCTATCTCCTAAGAGGGATCAGGTACACAACATCCTCCATGTGTCACATGTGCGGAGGTACGTGCATGATCCATTGCACGTTATCGACTAGGGTGAGATGGAAATCGATGATGGGGCGACTTTTGATGAGTACCTAGTAGTGTTTGAGGATCGGAAGGAGAAGATCCTTTGAGGGAGAGCAATTTCCTTTGGTGCGTGTCTGGTGGAAGCACGAGAATCTCCAGGAGAGCACATGGGAGCGGGAGGCTCAGATTTGTGTGCAGTACCCACATTGTTTTGAGTAGCCTTTTTTTTGGATTATCGGGGATGTAAATCCCAAAGGTGGGTGTGATGTAATGTCCCATATTTTTTCCATGTATTATTTTAATATTATATGGTAATTTATTCAAGACCAGGAATAAAGACGGTGTGCAGTTCCGAGGCCCGGTGTTCCCGGAAAAAATGTTTGAATTTAATTAATAATTGAATTATGTGTGTGTATGTTATTCCTGAAAAAGTGAAATAACACCTGAACGGGTGCTTGGATTGACAATAATAGGGCACCGTTGTGTCCGGAGTAGCGGGTTTACCCTAGGAGAGACCTAACATCGGCTGGCGCAGGTCGGTGGTGAAGTCCAGTTTTTGGATGTAACCGTAATAAAATATTTAATTACAATATTTTATGGCGTTGATTATCTTTTTATCCTATTTAAATAAAGGCTTGTGTAGGTGTCTAGGGTTATAGAATTCATAACCCTGAAACCCTTGGAGGCTCTGGGAAAGCTCTAGAGGAAACTCCCAATGTGGCGACGACGTTCATGACGAATTTTGCCTGTGATGAGGATCCGTTGACCAGATCATCGCCAACAAACACCACGAATCCACGTAGGAAGTTAGATTTTTGGTTTTATTACCCCAATCTAGATTTCTATGACAAACGCACACTAATACAGGAATAGATTAGCCCAGAGATCGATTGTTTTGCGGGATGGGATTTTTTTTGGGATTTTGGGGATTCAATTCATAAATATATTTTGGTTCATTAATATTCTAATAGTGATGAAACAATATTGACACGAACATAGATTGAGGTTTATCCCTCTCTATTTGTGGTGCCTTTCATCCACGATTTCTCGCATTATTCATGTCAGTTCAGCGGGTTCTTCATGAAGATATGAAGGATGGATCATTGCACATACATTATGCAATGGAATGATCCAAAATTAATTATCTGGTGTCGATACAGCCCCACGGAGGTGCGGAAACGGGGGCGACTGACGGATCGAAGCGGATCAGAAGATATCGTTCTTCGAATGATTTCTGCACAGATGACTGGAATCGGACTTCGGAGCTGACCTAAGTCCTAAAACCCATAGATTAGGCATCACGATGATGATGTGACCAATTATCTGGACATTCATGGCAAAAGGGTGAGAGAAACGTGATCCGGGAGATGGGCTGAGGCGAGGAGGAAAAAGATGGTTTCTGGAAATTTCCCGACTACATGGCGTGTAGTATGGGCTACTGGATGTGTGTTCTCCAGCGGTACACATGGCATGTACTCCAGCAGTACATGAACATGGGCTGGGTACACGGCCTAAGACACAATGAGTATACCCTTCACCAACCAGACCGGGCCAGATCCCCGGGATACACCGTGTACTGGTACACGAGCAGGCGACACAGACAAAGATCATGTACGGGCACATGGCCAGCGTACAAGGGGAAAACCCCAGATGCTAGGACACAGCGTGTAATCCAATTACAATATGTGTAGTGACATTTTACATGACCAGACTAATGAAACAGGCAGTTTACACAGGCAGTACCTGGAGTCAGGGAACACGGCGTGTGATCCTTCTACACGCCGTGTAGTTGAGATTAACTCATCTTTGACAGATGACATGGGACATTTAA
This sequence comes from Viscum album, assembly GCA_963277665.1. NCBI lineage: Eukaryota > Viridiplantae > Streptophyta > Magnoliopsida > Santalales > Viscaceae > Viscum > Viscum album. The sequence goes on along the minus strand of OY728143.1, from coordinate 938,003,347 downwards.
ACGGGCATTACCTAGCATCATGGAACACGGCGTGTAACTATAAAAAATTCAGTGTAACCTGTTTTACATGGCTTGAGGAAGATGTCTTCTGTGACTTGGACTGGTTTTCTTATGGTTTGTACACTCGGTCTTTTCCCAGAAGGTTTCTGGTATCATTTCCTATGTATAAGAGTAAGATCCCTTCAACAGACTTCTTGAACAGAGTTGTTTGAATCCACCGTGTGATACATAGATAAGGATCCTATTTTCATTCTTGTATCTCTAGGTAGTGTTCTTGGAATCGACATGACCAACATTACTTGGGCGCTGATCCTTTGCTTAGAGGATTAGTTCAGAATGAGTTATTGGAATCTCTCTATGGGTATTGGTTTTGATCTTTATCTATGCATCATATTTCTAAAGTACATATGGAGTGTGTTCTCCCAGAATGAGTAACTTGCATCTCTTTCTTTAAACCTCAGACTGTGTTCTCCTTGTTATGTGATTAGTGTAATCTTTGAGCTGGATCCTAGTGGTGGTTCCGCGATGGTCTATAGTGTATAAGTATATCTCGATATTCTTGTAATATATTCTGTAAACATGCATTGTGTAGAGTAGAATGTATCTTTCCATTGTTGTATTTTTTTCCGTGTTGTATTACTTTTTGGTTTCTAGGTGTCCTACTAGTATTGTTATACTCACACATGCACGGGCTTTGCTCGCACGTGTCATGTCTTGTGCAGGCAAGCGATCGATTGACATGATTCTAGGTGGACTAGGACAAGACGGTGCTTAGTGAGATCAGGCAGGCATATGTGTGTTCCTACAGCTATGGATTGCAGTTTCAGAACCTTTCATTACAGGTTGGACATTGTTGCAAACTCTCTTTTGTTGGGCATTTACTTTTGGCCCAGGTTTTTACACTAATATACTTTACTTTACGGTCGTACTCTGTTTTTTGGTATTTTAATGTATTCATGATTTTCCTTCTTTAGTAGTTTTTACTTTTCAGATTGTGGGCTTGGTGATGTGTGTGTGTGTGTGTACAAGTTTATAGGAAATGCCTCCAATGTTAGTAACATTCCTACTTTGGTTAGTCACCAACACCTGGCATATTGGAGGCGGGCTTGGGGAGTTGCGACTCGGGCCCCACTAGGACGGTTCATGAAATTATCTACATTATTTGGAAACAAATTTTACTTTTATAGTAGGAAATAAATTTTTTATTCCATGGGCTACAACACAAAAATACATAATTCATGGGATTATTTATATTACTGGTGTATGATACAGATCATTGTAGACATGCATGTATATGTTCCTGATTCCCAGTTGTAAGAAGCTCTGATATCAACATCTATTATACCCATTATTTTTTATAGGATCAATACTGGGATGTTATCTAATCTATATGGTCTTTCGTTTTAGGAAAACATATACGGAGGGGAGCTATTAGGATGTCCTTTTAGAAGTATAAATTTATTTATTTATCCTGGTTGTGTATGGATTCAATTATTCCTGAGTAAAAAATATTATTAATGAATTTTTTGCTTCTCGATTGTAGTTACATCTAGAGTAAAAATTATTTATCATGATCACATTAGATAGTATGGGTGTATTGGAATAAAAAAAGTGTAATATATATTTGTTGAATGATGTTTCACCTCGTATCTCTGAAGGTCAATCTTCAATAGAATTCTATGATATTTAATCCTATTTCCAATCTACACGGGTTATGGGATGATGTCACTATAGTATTATTATATGATTTCCTAGGAACCCTTTCAAGAATGGTACTATATGATTGGTCGAAAATATATAGAAAAGCCTTTCCAATTTTTTCTTTATCATAGAGACCATAGTTTTTGACATTCTATATAGAATTTATTTTAAGGTGATGGTATGGTTGTGCCATGGTATAAGGATTATTGATATGATAGAGATCTTCATTTCATATATCTGTTCTTTAAGGGTCATTGAGGGGGATTATAGATTGATTGATATTTTGAGAATGACCTATCATTCAATTAATGATAGTCAATCTAAATGGACTATTAAAATTTAGAAGGATATGTGAAGAGTATTTATATGGGAATTTAATAGTTCATGGTAGAAAGATATGGAAATCATAGAGTTCACATATAATAACAACATCATATCATCATCCCAAATTGTACTATTCAAGGATTTTTAAAGTAGGTTCTATCGTTCACCTGTTTTTAGTTTAGCGAATGTTATGTTATAGAATATTAATCCAAATATCGTGATGGGGTTATCATCATTGTTTTAGTTGATCAGACGGAATTTGGTGACCAATTAAAGTATGAAAAAATTGTTTGATGAAAATAGGAAATAAAATTTGGAATTTATTGGTTTATCAACATATTTTCTTATCAAGAGTCACCTATTTTCAGGACACACCATATCCATAAATTGGGATATTTACTGCTTATATTTTTTTGTAGTTGGAATGCAAGGAAATTGATAGTATAGTGTTATAATTCTTGTCCCTTCTATAGTGTTACATTTCCATAAACGATGTATATCATGTGTCACATCATCAGTGATATCATCTGGAACCTTTTAATGTGATAGTTGTTAATGACATTGATGATGGTGTAAATGAAATTATTGAGGAGCATTATATTTGAATTGTCAACCATATTGAGCAGAATTTTTTTGGGTTGGACAATGATTCATTTTTATGTGAAGGGGAATCATAATAATTTTGAAGAGTATACATATGAGTGGGATTCTGATATGTGGCCCTAGTGTCCAGACATGTTTATCAAGACCACACTGTGATTCTTTGTGTATCATAGTGTTGAGATTCTATATGTCGGGGTTTATGATTGATCCCGTAGTTAGTTGGGTACATCCATATTTTAGATTTTATTGGACATATCTTAGATGGATTTCCTTTCATCTTCAAGCCATATTTTTCAAGACCCTTTTTTGAATGGAGTGAATTTTCTAGGAAAATAACCTAATGTTCAAGGATGTATTTATTTTGGAATTAATGGATTTTAAGGGTAATTGTTAAAAGGGATTAGGAAATTGATTTTTGTTCTGTATGGATTTAGATGTATTTTGGTTTGTTTCTGTAAAAAAATTGTTTATCCAGAGGCAGATGTGCACTTTCACTTCATGATCATGGTACATAACAAAACAATTTGTCAAGGTATTTGACATGAACATGTTTTCAGAATGAATGATTACATATTATGAAACTAATATGTAATTTTAATTGGTCGATTGAGATTAATTTATTCTAAGCTGATGGTTTTGTGGAATATCATAAAAAGTAATAATATTTCATCATTAATGGATTTCATATTATTAATATCTAAGTGATTATGTTTTTAAACAATGTTTAATCTAAGATATTAATTTATCAACCAACTATACCCCTCTTTAGAACCCTTGGGATGGTCTATGAAATTATGATGCAATACCTTCCCTTATAGAGTTCAATGTTAAGACATAAATTTCAGGAGATATTATCTATTCATAATTCATATCTCCTATGGCTATTCATGAATCTCCCATTGTCATATCTTATCTACCATGAAATATAGTTTTCATCCCAATTTTTTTTGCGATATATATTTTCATTGTGATATTCACCACCTTCATTATTTTTGGAGATATATATAGGAATAATTTCATGAATCACTGAATATTATTTGGTGTTCTTAAAAGATTCCCTGTGATTAGTTTCTACTTTTTTAAAGCATGAAAAAATTGACTGTGGAATAAAAATGTGAGAACATTCTATAAAATTAATTGGTAAAAAATATAACGTGATTTAAAAACAATTTAACCCCACTAGATCAAATAGTGATAAGTCCTAACCTATGGAAACCCATACGGTAATCCTTCCAATGAATAATAATTCATAATCCAAAGGAATAAAATATGATTTTTCATTTCAGGAAGCCATTGTTGATCGCTTATAAAATATTCACACAAGAAATGTATTCATTAATTGTTGAAATGAATGGTAGTAATTGATATATTATGTATATGTAAACAAGAATGATAACATATAATGGGATAATTTAATTACTAAATAGATAATTCAAACACCAATGGAAATTATCTTATTTAAACATTATGAATTTTGAAATTTTTTAATGTTTTATTCTATCCAATATGATTATTTTTGAGATATATACTGAAATTATTATATAAATTTCATGACCTAGTTATGCTCAAATGATTATATAACCAGATTGTATGGGTGATACATAAAATCCTATATAATGTTGTTTTCCCGGTGGTGTGAAAATTCTTATAAATAGAGATTTTCATTATTATGTAGAAATTATTATGTAATTTACTTTTCCTAGATTTATTGATATGATTATGTAAACTGATTAGTCATCCAATGATGAAAAAACTATTAAGAGGGTTCAGAACATTTATATTGAAATTCGTACATAGTGGTCTTGGCCCAATTATCATGTAATTCTTATATAAAGGGATTCTCTTGGTTATTCAAAAATGATTATATTGTAGACATTGTAAGATTATTGTCAAATTCAAATACATATGGTTCTATAATAGTATTGTCATCAATGCATTGACATGTGGGTGTAGTTATGATATTTATACTACACTCTAATATTTTATTGAAATGTGCAGGACGCATGTTGATTTTTATTGTATTTTTTGATTCATTAATACACATGATAATAAATTTATTATATTCACATATTATAAAATATTATTTTTTTATAACATGGTTGTTTTTACCTATTATATTTTACTCACTCCCTATTTAGGCATCCATTTAGTATCCATGAAATTTTAATGGATGTGGGTTTAGAAAATGGAAAATGAACACATTGATTATTGTTTCATTCTTGATGGATTGTATCATGAAGACAGGACTATCATGGTGTTCAGGAATTGGGATTTTTGAGTGTGTCTATATACATATGGTTTGTTAACTATATTACATTAGGTTTGACATTAATATAAACTATATCCATACATTATATTGTTTATTATTATTTGGATTACTTGGATCATTATTTTTTTAACTAGTTTTCTGATTTACTATTTAATCTATTTTTTTATAGGTATATTTGTTTATTTTATTTTTAATAAAAATATTTTCCATGTGGTATTGTCTCGCCACAATGTTCTATACAAACATTATAATACATTTTATCTTTTACCTATGGCAAGCCATGATTGAGGCTTAGTTACACCATTATTTGGTCATGTGAAAATGTTAAATATTAGTGGAAGTGACACTCTTTTACTCCAAAAGGATAGACATTTTCTTAAAAATGTCTTCATATGAATTATGTATTCCCCAATCAAGGTAAGGGGTCCACTCATTGTCCTCCATATACATGAACCTTATTTATATTATATATTTTAATGTCATATTATTCATCGATGGGAATGTTCCTACACATCCCTCTTACCATCCTTTCAATGTTCATGGGATGAGATATTCCATTCACTCAAAATAAATAATTACATGTGTTGTAATATTCCCATATTGTGCTGATGGATTATACAGTGATTTATCCTTCACCACATCTTTATAGAGTGTACCCATCACATTTCTACAAAATATTATTCACCAAGATGTTCAGGTAATTCATTGATTGGGTAAATCCATTTAGGCATCTAATAATCTATAATAATTGGATTAAAATTTATTAAGGACATCTATATTTTTTATATTCTTTGTGTCACACATATGCATACACATGATATGAATGTGATGGGTGAGCCAAAATTATATATCCCTTAAATGCATTTGGTAATTTTTTGTCACATTAGTTATTATGTAAGGGATTCAAGAATGAACCAAATTAATTGTGATACATTTGGTACATGTTTTTTCATAACATTTATCGTTGACATATACTTGTCTAATGTCTAATTTTACTTCTAAATTGCTATTATTTCATGATGTTGTCTTGTTATACCATGCCACATTGTGAATTCCTATGATTCTCATCCATTTTATGATTAATTTTGATACATATTGGCTCACATGTATTACATTAATGACACTATTTTTGTATCATTCCAATATAAAGAGTTATAAATATACCAATTATTATGCACATCCCTAGGTTATCATATGTTTTTTTAGATGATAAATAGAATATTAGAGAACGTTATTGTATATTAAATAAATTTGTTTCATTTATTTTTCATTTTTTAAATTTATATACTTAAATACACAAAGAAATATGGCTTAAAATTATTTTTGGCACGTATTATTTTAATATTAAGTTAGTAAATCATGATTTAATTTGTTTTATTATATATTTTTTCAAATTTTAAATAAAATAACTTTTTAGAAATTCATAGGAAATATGGGTTGAAATATTTAGTGAAAGTCTTAACGATATGAATAAATATTGAAAACCTCCCTAGTTATTTGAAATGTATAGTGTAAGTGGTTTCCAGGAAAATATATCCATGTATGTATACTAAAAGTGAATGTGGATCTTGAATTGTTGTACTTAGTGGTAATAACACAGAAAAGGGTGCGTTGTGCTAGACTCAATTATCACCTTCCGTATGACAATGGCCCATTCAATACACCTAGTTTTAATCCCCTAGTATATATGATTTTATAAATTCATAAACACATTAGAAAACATTTATGTAGTGAAAAAATCATATAAGATTCTATATGAGTAATTATATCATGGACTAAAAAATAAAAATTCATTTTTTGGGGGAATTTAATAAATTATTAATCTCTCCCATTATGTTTTTGGATTCTATTTTTTAGTTAAATAGTTTAAAAATTATCTTACTTTTGCCTATTCTAGAAAAATTAAATTATTATAATAGGAATCATATACTAAAAGGACCCCTTATAATTCTTGATTTTACACATTACTTCAAATCATGAATGTTTTGTTGAACTACTGAAGCACCACCTCAAAAATATTGAATTATAGCTATCAATTAAAATTGATTATGGGGAAATTGATGAATCTAATGATTATAACTCTTCTAGGAAAGGGTTTCTTTCATTAATATTTGAGATAATGTAAATGATCATCCATGAAGATTTTCCCATTATGATTAAATTCATGGATTGTTCTCCAATGAATTTTCATCTTTCTAAATATACTTGTTCTTTAGTCCTAAATCAATCATCCACATTGATTTCTACCAATTTATAAGATTAAATATATAATTTATGACGTATAATGTATATAGATAAATAATAAAATAAAAAAAATCTAGAAAATTTGATTATATCTGTGTGTGCATCAAACATGGGCTAAATCAGTCTTCTATATCATGAAAATAGTAGTTCTATGTTCCTGTTCATTGATTATTGTAATCTCAACAGTTTCTTGATAAATATCAAGTATCATCTTGCATGTATTGATGAATTTTTTTGATCAACAATGTTATAAACAATAAATCTCTAATGTGGATCTTCATACTAATTATTATCTTGTAATTGTGAAGAAGGAAGATATCCCCCTTAATGATTTTTTACAAGTTAATGGATCTATTATTTATTAGTGATTCTATTTGGACTCAATATGTATCTTGATATCTTATTGGTAATAATAAATAGACACATTTTATAAACCCAAAAAAAATATGTTTTTAATATGGGAGATAGTCAAATATGATTGAAAATAAATGAGGAATGTGGGTGTATTTTAATTTTTACTAAATACAGTGTGAAATTGTATGATAATTAAGATGTAAAATAAATGTTATTTTTGGATGTAAAATGTAATCATCCCAATGAATGTTATCACCAATAAAAGTGTATTTATGGTTCCCTTAAAAAGGATTATATTTATGGATATCCCAAAACAACATCTATCATTTAAATTGACAGTTTCTTCATATATTCTATGAATATCGTTAAAATTATATAAACATATTACAATTTTAAATCCAACAAATCATGATAACTGGAATGGTTGTAAGAATATTTTTGGATTTATGAATCCCATGTAATATTTAATTCCCTGATGAAGTGTGTAATAACTACATATGTTATCCCATTACCATCAGTGGAGAATTATTGGTGATAAAAAAATAATGTGTTGAAACAAATTATAGAGTCATTTACTAAGGAAATATAAAATATTTATTTAAAATGAAACCGTCTAATTTTGGATCCATGACAATATCTATCCTATATATAATGCAGAATATTTTATGGACCTTCACACTAAATTTTTTGAGACATCACATATAGGATTAAATATTTTACATTGAGATAAATTATAAAATCCCAACATATATATTAACAATAATGATTCTTAATATGATGTAATGATCTTTACTAGTGAATATTGAGGATTATGATTATAAAATATATTAATATATTGGGATGGGGAACATTAATAAAGTAGGTATTTTTATGTGGGATCCTATACCCATATACATGATTACAATTTCAAGGGACCCAATATTCATTGAAATACTAAGGATCAATATGGAAATAATAAAATTATAAAATTAATCCTACGATCAAACGAATTATTACCCATATATTATTGAGTGGGTTAAAGAGTTTCAATGGTTTCTGATTTCCTACATAAAAATTTATTAGATATTCTATATTAAAACATTTATAAATATGAGGTTATATTGAATGGATCATTAATATGACTCTTATAAAAACACAAGACCAAAAGGGTACATGTTGATGGTGATCATATCACATCCATCTCCAATAATATGGGATGAAATTTTTTGTATATTAATTTTGGTGAAAATAATTTAGTGGAATAATAATACATGGGAGACAATTGAATTTGTATATCAATGATTGCTAATAAAACAAGACAAGGTAGAATTATATATATATATCAATATGGAAGAACCTTTTCTCATGATGTTTTGGGAATGGCAAAGAATTATGATGGATTTTGTCATAAGACATCCCATGAAATTTGGAGGCTATAATTACAATTGGTTGGTTATAGATAACCTTACAATTATGATATTGTCACTAAAATTATGGAATATTTCACTTCTGGAAAACTCTCAAATGAATACACATTAGAAGTACACTGAAATTATGGAGTTCAAATCTTTATTTAATCGTATTGAGTTCTAATGTTTACATGGATCTTTTATAAATCCCATCATAATTAATTATTTATATAAATATTATTTATCACTAGTTATCAAATTCTGATAGAAGAATCTTTGAGAGAAAAATTCAAGATCTTAAGAAAATGTTGAGATCGTGTTTAATGGACATCCATGTATATAGGGATCAACACCCTCTATAATGGAGTTATCATAAAACTACAGTTTCAAATATACAATTCCAAGGGAAACATGTGATACTATGGATGAGATTAGGTGTTAAGGTTTTACATACATTTAAGAACATGGAGAGTATAAGATGATGGTTTGAAACCATGTCCATGAGATTATAAATAAAGATGAAAATTGTTAACAATATATTATGTAAATTAAAATTCAATATAAAATATAAGTATAAAATCATAAATGAAACATGAAGTTTGAGGTTATAAATAAAGACATCCGTTATATGTATCCATGGAAAATTTTATGGGGATTGAGATTAATGGAATGAATAGTTCAGTATATATCGGCAAAATTGTGATTCCTAATCTCAATATAAGAGTATCATATCAAATATCACTTTCACCGAAAATATCTCATATCCATGATGTGTTCCTTGTTTCACTCTTGACGAAGTAGAGACAATACCCATAACTTGCATTAAATCTATATGTTGTATCATTGTATAATTATCTTTTATAATAGGAGTATATGATGAAGATCTCATATTATAGAGACAGTGTTTTACGAAACAAGAAAACTCATATTTTGGTTGACCAAGTCACATGAGAAAAAGAATTGTCTTTTAATTTGATGTCTGATAATATTTTTTTGGTGTATAAAAGGAAAATTTCAAGGAAAATTTTATTAATGTGGGAAAGAAGTTAACCACTCCAAAATTTTAAATTAAATTCAGTTTTTGATTTATCAAATGCATTATGATTGAAATTAGTTTTAGAAAAAGGATATAGTAATTTAGTTATCTATTATATTTATATGGTCCTTCATATTTAAAATTATATTAAGCATCAAAACCATGGAGAATATAGTCATTGTAAAATTATTATTAATATTTTTATAGTGTGGGTTATGTGAATGCATTGTTGACATGGATGTAATTAGGGATGTCCTTGACTATTATGAGTGTAAATAAAAAGATTCTATAATTTTAACTCTATTATTGAATTAATAAATTCATTATTATGTAATATTTTTTGAGGAAACCATACAATATATATATTTTTGAAGACTAGTATATGGTATTTAGGATTTAAAAAACTGGATGATCTTGTAATTTCAGAATAAATATTAGGATTAGAATATTAATGGTGAATATAATGTCCAATTGGCATATAAAGAATTATTGATAAGCTTGACCTCTAGCATCATAGCTAATTAATCCCACATATTAAAGATATTGATCGAGAACACATATTTTTTATTTCCCCTCAACCAAGAATTTTCCAATATTCAAAAACTAATGTATAATAGAAAATATTTACATGAGATGTTAATGATCTTACAAATAATGACCAAAATCATGTAAGCCTAATCACCCCCATGAAAATTTCAAAATGACACAACAAAATGATAGGATGTTCAGTTTTTTAATAAATATTTATCTATCAAGACCAAAATATTATGAATTTGTTTATTTTATTTTAATTATATGAACAATATATTAATCTTCTTTTATTAATAGATAATTTTTAAAAAACAATTACATAAAAATTATAATTTTATTCGATGAAAGAAAAACTGTATATCATGAAGTTATATAGTTAAATAAAAAACATTTTTTTATGAATTGAATACATATTAGTTGAAATTAAATTTTAATAATTATATTAAAAAAAATTCTTCAATATAAATTATATTAAAATTTTACAAAATCTATATGTCATTTACTAAATAGTATGAAAAATACTATTATAAAAAAATTAAATTTCAATTATCATTTGTTTTTTAATATTTCAAAAATCTAAAATTTATAGAATTTTTTTGATTACATAAATATTATTTTTGGAATCCTCACATAAAAATTATCCTATGGTGAATATTTTATAACGTTTGGAGATAGTCATGTTTAAAGGGTAAAAATACACATGGTTTAACATAATGGGTAAATATTGAATATGAAATTTTTATATATATTAATAATTTGGAATTAAATATATATTTTAATTTATTCGGGATCCAATATTTTATGTCTTAGCCAACATTCCATAATTGGTTTCTCTGATGTCTTATGTTTCCCACATTGTTGAGTCATACTGAAAAAAATAATAATAAAATTATTTTAAATGGTAGTTAACGCCATGTCATTTAATAGAGTGAATGAACAAAACTAACCATATTATGATTAAACATGTTTACACTTATCTAATAAAATTTAGTTGCTTAATGTGACAATGAATCAAATTTTATGCATAAAGACTCTGGTTTTTAAAAGGCAGTTTAACCGTCTTTTGATGGAGAACCCATATTAAATCTAATATTTGTAACCATTATATATTTTATTTTACAAAATTAACTTTTACTTTAGAAGTGGGATATCAAAATTTTTTTTGGGTAATTTTTTTATTTTTTTGATAAAGTTTATTTTTAATGAATAGTGAAAAAAACTGCATTTTTAGTCCAAACTCCATTTTAATATCATTTATTAATCTGGATATATTATAATTATAAATGTTTTTAATGTGTAATTGGATTATATTTTTACCATTTAATCAAATATTGGACATTGGAAGTAATTTCAATTTGATATTTGACATAAACACATGTAAATATTTTTGTAGTTTTTTACTTCTTAAAAACAAGATTTTAGTTAGACAATGAAATTTAATTTTATATAACTAAATAATCTTATATGTTTTGAATTTGGTAACATAGAAATAATTTTTGAATTTGGTATTTCAAAATTATCATGGGGTGAATTTTGGGTATTTTGCTGAAAACGTTCAATTTTTTATGAGTAGTGAAACCCACTACATAGTAGTTTAAAACCGACTTTTCCATTTAAATGAAATTTGACTACTTTTAAGAATGTAATTTCAAAAATACAACATACATGGTTTTCATAATAATGTAAAATGTTTATCAATAAGATGAAATTAAATTTTGTGATTCGAAACTTTTGATTTTTATTTACCACAGTGAAAGGTAAATAGGGTAATTCTATGTACAAATAATATTTAAATAATATAAAATTGCCTTAACTCATGTCCAAAAAGTATTTCATGTGAAATTTTAGACCAATATAATACTTGGGTAGAACTTTTGGCCTTCGGAAGCCACTTCTGTAAGATAGTTACTTTTATATCTTTTTATTTAATTTAATAATAATAATATCATAAACATGTATTGTTTTTTCAAAAACAATTTTTATGCAGGGTTATATATTTTTTTATTTGACTTTAAATATTTATTATAAATATAAGAATATTTCCTAAATCCCGGTATTTTAGTATAATTTTTAGAAATTAAAATAAATAAATTTATTAATGACACAATGATGATGTATTGATTACCTAAATAAAGAATTTTTTATATAAATTAGATTATAAATATTAAAATAAATTTATGTTGTATTTTTTTCATACATACATAAATTTTATGGATTATTATAACTTTGTATATTCTAATTAATAATGTATTTTCAAATTGATCACCTTTTTATGGATTTTTAAATTTTCCGGATATGAATAGTTTAAATATAATCATAAATTTGTTTATAAATTAATTAATATATTATTAGAGGATATAATAGTATTAAAAGAAAATATTCGTAAAATTGAAGATATTATGTTACCAATTCAATTAAAGATCTATTTTTGGGAACTTTTCATTTTATAGTAAATATATTTACCATATAGTAAGAATATACAAGAAAGAAATTTGAAGGTTAAATTCGTTAACTCACAGTTAAAGATAAGTGATAAGGTTATATTTATGCCCAAAACATTTTGAAAACCCCTATTATGATAGTATATAGAAAATTCCACACCTTATCATCGAATTCATTATTTTTGGGACCTTTTCAAAACGAAATTCAGTTTATAATAAAAATATATTTTCAAACATTCTTAAAGAGCCCATGCTTTCCCTTATAAAAGGTTGTCACCTCTAATCCATTACTCACCACTCTCAGTCCCCCTGTATTGTCCAACCATTGATCCAATAAGATCAAAATATCTATATATTCCTCCTATAATCCTTCCCCTTTTCATAATTCTATATAATAATGCCTTTTGGTTCAAAGAAGAGCGAGTTACCAGATTGAAAGGTAAAGTCTTTTCTCATGTTATTTTCTTTTATTTACATTTTCCACTCCCTAAGCACTACTTATTTTATTTTTACCTACAAATAACAGTTTACCAAATATAATAAGTTTTTTATATTATATTAATTATAACTACACCTTCACACACCTCCATCTAATTGATACAAACATATTGTTTCTGTGAACTATGAACTACTGCCTTACGAAATGATGATTGTTCAATTATCTCTTACCTCCTCTTATAGTGTCCATTATTATAGAACTATATTTATATTTGATATATATTATATTTATTTTGTCTCAATGCTTATATATTTTTCATTTATAGCATACCATAATGGTTTCCATAATGGGTAAATGCGATAATTTCATTTGAAGAAGTGAGGACTACATCCCCTCAAAGTGATACGACTCGTTCATACCATAAATGTAATGTATAGTGGATGGTGTTAATTGAATTATCTAATTTATATAAAATATGTTATTATACTTTAATTATAATATACTTATGTATCATTTCATTTTCATTCTGTAAAAAATGAAAAATATTAAATGAATGTATCATTCATGCGTACGTAGGAGTTACTATCTCCCTGAATGATGCATTTCATCTTCATATATCCAAATGATATTGACTATTTTAAATACATATATATGAACAAATTTGATATATATGATATATAAATCATGAATATCATTCTATAGATAATGGAAATATGACCAAATGAGCAATTTATAAATATAAATGTTCTCTTTTACTCGAGATTCGAACATAAAAGAAATGTCTGATATGAACTCAAATAATGAACTAATTATTATAGAATGGTAATAAGTTATATAAAAAGAATGATAATCATGAAAAATGTTCTTAATAAATTCGAAATTAAATCATGTTTATTATTTTTAAAATTAAATAATGAATGAGTCAAGTTAGACACCATGTATTGGAACTTCTCAACCCAATTTCCATTATATTAGTCAATATTCTCTTTCTAGTTTATGTAGTTCTATGATTATATTAGAAAATATTTTCATATCATATCATGTATTTATATGTATTTTATGAATTCTTATAGTGAATTCAAAAAAATTATCTATTTTTTTACAAAATTATATTTGTAATAAACTTTGTCTCAATCTCTTTTCATTAACGCATACTTTGATTTATACACGACTTTACTTCATAAAAAGCTAAAAAGTCTTTGACATTTAATTTCATTCAAAGGGAATATTTTTTCTATGAATCATTTTACAAAATGATAACAAAAAATAATTTTAACTTAGTTGGTGACAATGTCCTTTCCACCGTCGCGAGAATTATTTTATATTTAGCTTCCTTTACAATATGAAGTGTTTTTAAACAGAAAATAAACACCATATACTGTTTTAACATATTTAGTTATTGAAAATGATTTTGAAAATGTGTTGATTAAATAAATATATTGAAATTTCATTTCAATGTGAAAATGTTATCATTCCAATATGCTTGTTCATGTATATGATTATGTTATGATTCTGGGGCATTGTTTACGTATACTACTAGTTCTGTGATAAACCTAGGGTCGGTCAACCGGAGATATCTCTTCAATGCATTATGTATCCTAATGGAGGTAAATGTAAATGTTTCTCGCATGAGATTTAGGGAATATATTGTGATGGGTATTCCAAATGAAACTCTAAATAATGTTTTGAAAGCTACAATATAAGTATGTTATGGATGGAACATGTTACCTTTATGATTTATTATTTCTATGGGTTATTTATAAATCTTATGATTTTGTGAGTTATGTTAATGAGATTACATTTTGTTATTGGAAATTATAATATGATTTATTTGTATGTATTCATAGACTAATGTTTTCATTCTTTATTTTATATCCCTTAATGATATTTTTATGCTCAACCCATGTTTTTCAAATTGTTTCCACGGGACATAAAAATAGATAGGGCCAAGAATGGGATCTATGCAAAGTCATGCCATCTAATACATGGAACTATAAATTTATGTTTTTAAGGGTTCTTATTTTATGAAAAAATGGATACTGACTATATGTTTCAACATGTAATATTAAAGATGTTGTGTATAATTAATGGCCTAATTATCTAAACATCTAAACCTGCAAAGATCCTCAATGTGAATTATTAACATCACTCAATATTATGTAATGTATTAAGACCAGGGCCTTGCAATTGGGATCAATGGTCGGTTTAGATAACAGTAGTGGTTAGGGTAAAATTTTATCTAAAAGTTTACTAACCATAATGGTTATCATATTCAAAATATTAATAGTATTATTATATAAATAGAATGAGTTTTAGATAGCATGAATAAGTATATATCTGTGTTTACCCTCCTTATAAGATATTATATGATGATTTTAATGAAATACCCACTCTTTCCGTTTGTTTTTAGTAAATGGTTGGATCTACCAAGAACCCATGTAACAACTTACAAGATGGAAACTGTGATGGTTTTATGAATAAGCCAACGAATTAAATTGGAGCTCAAATGTGAAATCTTGTGGTTATTCTCAACCATTTGTATTCATTACTTACCACCATAATATTGGTTATTTCTCTATGGATTCATATATTTGAGAAATGAATCCCAGTGGATTTTCACGTAATAATCATAACGATACATATATTCAAAAAACAATGTATCCATGATTTTGAAAGAAAAACCTAGAAAAATGATTCAATGGGAAGGTAAAATGAAATAGATATGGTAATGAAGGTCAAAAACAAGAAATTGCCATGGAAAAAGGAAACGTCCAGTTGAATCCAAGAATTGAAAATAATTTCTTTCTGAAGAATATATTGAATGTTTAAAATGTGGTTTGCATGGTCATTATATAAATTGATTTCCTACGAAGAAGGTTCGTGAATGGGATCATCAGGATCGTACAAATATATGATTTATAATTTTGAATGCCATTGTAATTAAAGATGAGGAAACAGAAAATGGATTATAAATCGTATAAATTATATCATAGCTCATGTTTTGAAATTACTGAAGTATAATGACATTATGCATGGTTTTGTTTTTAAAAAACAATTATAAATGAAAAAGATGAAAAATCATGGATTAAGGATTCTATTGATTGTTCAACAATAATGATGTCTATATTTTGGGAATTTAATAGTTATGTTGGATATATAGATGATGATATGTTTAAATGTATTAACAATAGGATTACTAAGAAATAGTTTTTCTATTATCTGTATCTCTATGGTTTAATATGTGTAAATTTTATTCAATAAAGAATTATCTTTTCTTGTGTAGACATAAATAATTACCATAAGGTTTTATATGATCTTATATTTTTTAGGTGATATATGTTTGTAACATTTTAGGATAAAAAATGAAATGTATTAGACATCCTTTGAGGATAAAATATGTTATGGTTTTTTTAGAAATTTATCTCATGTTTGGGAATGTTATAAAATTATAATTTTTGATAAAGTACAACTTTCAGACCATGTGACAACTCGTAGTGTCGTACAATGCAGCCGGAATCGAACCCACAACAAATGTGTTATTAGGATTTATTGGCTACTATTAGACTGCGTGAAGTCCCTAGTTTGTATGAATGAATATTTTAAGGTAGATGATTTTATGAATAAATATTATATTGATTTTGGGAACGTATGTTTTTTTTCAAATGGATATACTTAGTATAGGAAAAATATTTGGTGATTAAATGATTCTGATTATTTTGGATGATGTTTTCTCTTTTGGGAACAATATATAAGTAATGAAAATAGAATAATTTCTTATTTCACTTGTGGAGTAATGGTTGAAATATTATTTTGGAAGAATCATTGATTTTATTGTTGACTAAGAGTGATTTGGGTTATATATGGAAATGATTAACCTATATTTGAAAATATGTGATTAAGTTACTTACTTTTTAGTATGATTCATTAAGAGTAGTTAATGTTATTTGGAGATAATGGTTATGATTTACCATAGAAGAATATGTGATAATATCCTTTTATGTTTTGGGTTTCAATAATAGTATTGATTACAATGAAGATTTTTAAGGACAATTGTGTATTGAATGGTCTTTCCTGATCTTTGAGTAATGTTTTTTAAATTTTCACTATTTTGAGTACTATTTATTTTTATAAAACATTATAATGTTCAAAATTATCTGATCTTATACTAACCATGTTGATTTTGGTTAATTCTTAAAGGTAGGTAAAATATATGTTTCATCTTCTATGGATAATTATATTTTCTAGATGTTTATTATAGCACATCAGGTGTGACGAAGTCATCTGGAATACTCATCATTTAGAAAAAAGATGAATTTTTGGTAGAAACATATTAAAAGTTTAAAATATTCTTGAAATGTAAGTATATTTCCTTATGACCTTATTCAATATAATAAATAACTTCTCCAACATAATGAAAGGGAACTGAATACAAAAAAAATGTTGTTAGTTTAATTTTCATTCTGGGGAATCAAAGACTGTTTAAACTATCTCACTTTTGTGGTATAATTGTTGTTTTATTTATCCTAATCATGTTTTCTGACAATTTCTATAAGAATATGCCACTATTATTATCTTAATATAAATATATTACTAAATTTAATCCATTTATGGGTTATCTCGAGTGTCCTTTGTACTTCTCATCCATTGTTTAAAAGTAATAGTTTTGTTGACTCTTTTTCGATGTAGGGCTTTTAATGACGTTTCTGAGCAGAATTTTAAAATAGCAAGGATACAATTCCAAAAAGAGTGGAAGGATGTAACATTCCATGTAAATAATGAATATTAGCATTTCCTATTTATTAATATATTTTAATTAAATAATAATTTTACTTAATAGAGTATTCTATGTTCAATGACATACCTGACACGCAATAATATGTTTTTCCAATGTATTATGTTTCACAAAATGCTGAGTCATTCTGAAAAATTAATAATATAATTATTTTAAATGGTAGTTAACATCTAGTTGTTTTATTTGTAGGAATAAATATAACTAATCATATTATGATTAATAATTTTTGTAAAAAAATTATATTTATTCAATAAAATTTAGAGGCTTAAAATGAGATTTAATCAAATTTTATAAATATATGCTCTATTATTTTTAAAAGGTTGTCTTACCACATTTTGATGGATAACCACATTTAATTCCTGATTTTTTACCATTATATATTTCATTTTAAAAAATATTATTCTTTTATAGAAGATGTATATAAAAATTTATTTTTGGTTAATTTTTGATATTTTTTGATAAAGATCATTTTTTAAAGAGTAGTGAAGAATACTGCATTTTATGCCAAAATTATCATTTTATTTTCTTTCATAATATGTTTAGATTATATTTTAAATGGTTTTATTAGGAAATTTATTATATTGATATTATTAAATCCAATTTTGGACATTGATGTAATTTAACTATGAAATTGGACATAAACACATGTTAATATTTTGGTAGTTCTTAAATCTTAAAAACATTCTTTCTAGTTTTTCAAAATGTAATTAATTTTTAAATAATTAATGACACATATATAAGTCTTGAATTTGGTAAAATAGAAATAATTTTTTAATTATGGTATCAAAATTATTTTGGGGTTAATTTTTTGTATTTTTTTGAAACCGTTGAATTTTGTATGAATAGTGAAAATATTGAATAGTAGTAAAAAATTTAATTTTTAATTTAAATAAAATTTTACTACATCGGGGAATTGAATTTCAAAAATTCTAAATACATGGTTTTCATGATTATGTAATATGTGGTTCAATATGTTGAATATCATTTTTTTAATAGTAACTTTTGATTTTCATTTACAGCAGTTAAAGATAAATATAATAATTCAAATTTAAAAAATAAAATAATAATTAAAAATAAAACTAAAAAATGTCATATCCTTATTGGACGAGTCATGGTGTACCAATAATATTCTTTTGTATATCTTTTGGCCTATGGAATCCACTTGGGTTAGATAATTACATTAATTAATTCTTATTTAATGTAAAAATAAAAATATCACAAACATGATTTGTTTTGCTAAAAAAAATAAATGTTGGGTAATATAATTATATATTTGACTAAAAATATTCATTATAAAAATAATTAGGTTTTAAAAAATCATTGTGTTTTATTTATAAATTTTAGACTTCAAATAAATAAATATACTTATGACATAATTATGGTGTAATGATTACCTCATTAATTATTTGTTTAAATAAACGAGATTATAAATATCAAAATAGATTTATTTTGAAACTTTATAGTCCATACACGAATTTAATTGATTATGATGATATTTTTTCATTGAATTAAATAATTTTTTTAAATTTATTATGTTTTTATGGATTTTCCAAAATTTCTAATATAAATATTATAAAAATTGACTTAAATGAGTTTTAAATCAATTAATATTTTATTAACTAATATAACAGAACAAAAATTGTATGATTAGGCCGAATGACATATATGATGAATCAAATTTCAATAATTATCTATTTTGGGGCTCCATGAATTTTATTGTTAATATATTAACCAAATAGTATGTATACAAAAAAATTACATGGTAAAAGTTAAATTAGTTAACTAAGTTGTAAAGCTAAAAGATAAGGTTATATTTTTGGTCTAAAATATTCTAAAACACATCAGCTGAGAGGATTCAGAACAATAATCCCCTTTTATTAAAATTAAATTCCATGTGGACCCTTTGAAATTGAAATTTATATTATTATAGATTAATATTTTCAAACTTTTCTAAAGAACCACTCCTCCCCTTTATGAAAGTATATCATTTATAAACCATTACTAACAACTATTAAGACTCTTTTTTCATAAAAAATTTCATCAAATAAGTTCATAAAATACTTCTATTTCTTCTAAAATCATTCTCCTTGGACCAAGGAAATTCAATAAGTCATTTTGGTTCAAACCAGTAGGAGTTACCCGATTTAAAGGTAACATCTTCTCTCAAGTTCATGTAATTTATTTTTCATCTCAACTTCCGATTATCTTTTTATTCATTGTTAAAATACCAACACTACTATCCTCAATATACTAGGTTGTTTCTATAAGAAATATTATATCTACACATCCACACACCTTCACCTAATTGATACAAACATACAGTTTCTGTGGATGACGAACTACTACCTCATGAAACAGTGATTGTTCAAATATCTTCTACCGCCTCTCATAGTGACCATTAAGAAAGAACTGTATTTATATGTGATATATTTTATATTTTTTTTTGTATATATGATTTTTTATTATTCATTTATTGCATACTTTTATGGTTTCTATAATTGGTAAATACTATAATTTCATTTGGGAAAAGTGCAGACTACTGCCCCCTCAATGTAATATTACTCATTCTTACCATACATAGAATGTATAATGGTAGGTGTAAAAAATCCTAAAAAACATATATAAAATATTATATTATACTTTAATAGAAATATACTTATGTATCATTTAGATTTTGTTCGATTAAAAATGAAAAAATTAAATGAAATCAACGTACATGCGTGCGTACGACTATCATTTTACATGAACGAAGCATTTCAATATCATATATAAAAATGATCTGAACCATTATAAATATATATATACAAGAAATATATAATATATATGATATCTAAATCATGAATATCATAATATATATAATGGAATGTTTTCCACATTGTGAATTTATATTTATATCAAGCTCATTTTTAATAAATTTTTGAACATCATGAAAATGTCTGATTTGAACTCATATAATTAAGTAATTTATATAGAAAGGTAATAAGTGATATAAAAGTAATAATAAAAATTAATATTTTTCTGATGAAATTATATATTAAATAAAGAATAATATTCATGAAATTAATGAATAAACGAGTCATGTCGGACATTAGGTAAAGGATATTTTTAACCTAATTTCCATTATTTGGGTTGATCTTCTCTTTCATGTATAAGTCAGTATTTGATTATGTGTGAAATGAATTTTAATATATTATCACTTATTTATAATTTAATTATGTTTTCATATAGTGATTACACATAATCACTCTATTTTATTTATAAAAAAATATTTATAAAGGTCTTCGTCTTAATATCTATTAATTGAGACATACATTGATTTTACACAACATTCCTTCATACGGTGTATAATCCACTATGGATCTTTATTTCATTGAAAGGGAATATTTTATCTATGACACGTTTTACTAAGTGAAAAAAATAATGTTTCTTTTTGATTCACATGATGAAAACAATCAACCCTCCCCAACGACCATTATTTTATATTTTTATTCCAATACAAGAAATGGTGTTTTTAAATGGAAAATAAATTCTATATACTATTTGTATGTAGATTAATATTTAAAATGGTTTTGAGAATGGAATGATTATGTAAATATATTGAACTTTTATTGCAATTTGTAAATGTTATATTTTTTTAGTTTTGGTCTTTTGTTATGATTATGTGATGGTTCATGGGAATCATTTACATATACATGTGGTACTGGGGTAAACCTAGGGCAGGTGTACCTGATATAGCTCTGTATTACATTGGGTAATGTAATGATGGTTAATATTTGTTTCTCCTATGATATTTATGGAATGAACTGTTATGATAATTTCAAATGTAACTCCCTATGTAGCAATAATTGCTACAATATAATTATTTTATGGATGACACAAGTTACATTTATGATTTATAATTTCTATGTGTTATTCATAAATCGTATAATTTTCTGAGGTATGTTAAAGAGATTAGGTTTTCTGATTAAAAAATATGATTTCATTAATTTTTATATATTCATGTAATAATCTATTCTTTTCATTATTTTATATACCTTAATAGGAGTTTTATGATAATCCCATGTTTTTTAAATGTTTTCCACATGACTTAATGAAGAATAGGGTTAAGGATGGGATCAAAGAAAATTAATGTTGTCTAAAACAGGGAAGTAGAGATGTTTCTTTTTGTATGTTTTTTTGTTTATGTTATAAATTGATACTAAGTAGATGTGTCTATATGAAATATTGAAGTTATTATGTTTATGTTATGACCTAATTCTCTAAAGAGCTACACAAGAATAGAACATGAATGGGAATTATTAACTTTATTCAACATAATGTAATGTTTTAATGCAAGGGACATATGTATGGTATAAATATATAGATTATATTATCTGATAAAAAATAAAAAATTAATAATATAACTATAATAATGAGTTTCCACAAAAGAAATTATGTATCCCATTTGATATAATGTGTTTTAAATTTAATTTAATAATTCAATAAATCCCAAATTAATACACATATAACTATATTATATTATATATTATACAAATAACATTTTTATAAAAATTAATCACTTAATCATAACCATAAGTGTTATTTTAATGAGATAGTTTCATGAACATATAAAACAAAATAATAACCTACTATATTAAAAATACCAAGGTAAAATTCATTTAGATCAATATTTTCATGATTTATTTATGGAATAGATACTAATACCAATATTTATAAATTAATATACAATTACACTCTCTTTTGATATATCTAACCACCCATCCTCCCATTAATATTAATTAAAAACCATTTAATCAAGAATTTACTCGACCATTCCCTCTCTAAAGACATTACATGGTTCCTAAGATCTCTTAAGAATTTCCTTACGGGCATTATGAAGCTCCCCCTAACGTTAAGATCCAACCTCAAAATCTGCTTCATTCACGAACCTTATTTATGTTATTAAATTTTATTTATTCAAGAAACTAATTTGTCTTATTTTCTAAAAACATAATTATTTTATTCACGTTATCAATGTGATGATTCGATCCTCTCAATATCATTTAACCATTTGATGAATCTTTATGTACACATTTTATGTTTCCATAATTAACCTGTGATTTAGAAAAGGATTATTTCTATTTTAAATTAACATCATAATTTATAATCAATATTATTCCTCTAATATTAATATCCTTCACTGTTTGTGGGTTTCCATGTATTACACTGATACTCCTCAATCATTGTAACACCCTATGATTCTGTGAATTAGTTTTTGGAATTAATTTATTCTTTTTGATATTTTTCATTTCACTCTACACTAAAAATACGTTATGTTATATTAATTCTCTATGTTTGGATTCAATTATACAATAAATCATGATAATCATGAACAATACACAATATTAATTTTATCTTTCATTACACCTAACACTTAAGGAATCTTGAAATACATGTAATAATGACTTTCTTCAATGGGTTTTGTAAAATGCATGACTGAGGGTTTCATAAGAATAATATATTGTTAAAATATTATTATCTAATATGATAATATATAACCATGAAATAAAATTTGAATTTATGAATAGTATAAACAAATATGTGAAAATATATATTCAAAAAAACATACGATTAATATAGAAAAATTACAATTTAAATTTGTTTCAATGTCTAGATGAAAAATATTTTTTTCAGTTAATTCAAATTAGGTTATTGGAACAAATTAAATTTTTAAATTTCATATAAAAACATAATAATCCTTTTAACATTTTTACTCTAAAAACACATATAGTGTTCCCCTCTGTGTGATTAAATCTAAAATGATTTCAACCACTTCAATGGTAGGAATTTAGAAAAATAGATTCCATATTTTCAATAATAACAATATATAATTTCTAATATGTTCAAAAATGTTTTTTGAAATAATAATTGTGAAACAAATTAAAATTAATTAAATCACTTAATGTTAAATTAATCATAACGATGGACTAAACAAAATATTTAAGGATCAAAATTACATAGATACATGGCAAAGATCCTTTGGTTAGACATAATTTTACCATATAATCACATTACATATCATTGTCCCATTATTGGATCCACATGATACATGTAAAACATTGGTGGAATTCTGTCATCATATATTTACAAGAGTTGTACTCCTCCTCACACTAAGAGGCCTCCTTTACTCCGTCATACTCAAACATTTCGATCACCTAGGATCAAAATTTATCTATATAAAAAAATTTAAAGTTCCTCCCTTTATTATAGAATAATAACCTTGGGATGAATGTAATCCAAGTAGTCCATTTGGGAATAATCTAAAATAATTTACCTGATTAATATGTTACATCATTTCTTAAGATCCTTTCATTTATTTTCCATCTCCATGGATCCAATATCATTACTCCATGAATGTATAAAAAATAATAATTATAATATAATAATAAAAATTTATAAGAAGGTTAATATCATCATTTATAAACACCTACATAAAATTTGTAACAAACATAATGTGTATGTGTACGACGACCGATGACTTACAAAATAATTATTGGTCATTTTTCTGGTATTTCCAATCATGATAGACATTATTATGGAAATTGTATGTATATATTTCCTATATTATATACATTATAACATTAGTTGTATTTATTCCTTTTAAAAAAATATCTTTTAATTTCCATTTCATGTATGTACAATAATTTCATTTTAGGAAGTGTGGACTACCACCCTCTTAATGATATGTGATTCATTCACACACTACATTGAATGTATTAATGATGGGTTTAGTTAAGTTATATGATATATATTTTATAATAATTATATTTTAATAATTATATATATATATACATATACATATGTATATATACATATATGTAATTTACCAACATTATTTCAATGCGATAATTAATCAGAAACATTGTGCATACATACATATAGCCTATCGTCTCCCAAAAAGGTGTATTCCATTTCATACATCTATATTTTATATATTGATATCATGAAAATACACAGAATATAAATTATATTTATATATTTTTTTATATTCTTTAAATCATGATATATGTATAAGTAACAAATATTTAACAAATTAAGACACATTAAAATAACTTACCAGATATTACCTAAAGTTAAACCATAATATAGGATTGTTAAAAAAAGGGAATTATAAATTCATAATTAAACCATATATGTTCTTAGATGAAATAATATTAATATTTAAAATTCTTATAATTAAGATATATTTATTATATAGGTGGCTAGAGTGAGTATGGTGAGAGTTAAGACACAATGTATGGTAAATTACATGTCACATTTATTTCCGTAAAACACATGAATAATTCACAACTCATTTATTTGTGGGGTATATAGTAACCATTAATGTATTATATATCACTTATAAATATATTTATTGGTATTCACATTACCATTTTATTATTTTCCATTCATGGGGTTTACGATTCACAAATTAAAAATTTAGTAAGAATTTTTAATATCATTTTTACATCTTGGAGACTCATATTTTTTATGCACAAAAAATATTTCACAGGGGGGTATATACATCAATTTTTTACTAATGAATCTATTTATTTTCATGATATTTTTTTATTATTTTATTATTATATTTATATTTGGATCCAAATAAATCATGTAATACAATTTTATTGAAAAAATATCATTATATTTTGAGATTGTTAATGGTTATGCTTCTTTTGATGAAATCTTGTGATCCCTCTCACAATATATCTCACGAGTTTTGTTATCTTAAATTATTTAATTATACAATCATGTATTTGTACCATTATTTTATTTTTTGGTACATATTATAGATAATAATGTGTTTTTAGTAAATCCAGACTATGCCCTCACCTAGGTTGTAAATTTGTGTTCCATTAGAACCATGTTTTAAAAAAAAGATTCAAAGAATATTATTATATTCTCATATAATAATTTTATTATATTTTCCCTTATTTTAATTTTCTTATGTTTTATATTATATATTTCTTCATAGTTTTTAAAAAATATATTTTTCTACAATTTTTATTGTGAAAAAAGAATGTCTTTATAAAAATTTAAGACATGTGTAAACATACCCACCATAATTTCTGTGAATAGTCCATTTCATGTTTAATAGGTTAATTTTTTTGAATGTTATTTTAATTTTTTTCTATAAAATGGATTTCAGTGTCAATTTATAATTTTTCATGACAAATTATTATCAAAAAATTTTGAATCGTTCATTATTAGATTTCAATGTTATTTACCAATAAACAATTTTCAAAGAATTTTCAAGATTACAATACAAGTTTTGATGTTTATTTCAAATAAGTGGTTTTAATAAAAATCTATATGTATATATATGTTCATAATCTTACTTTCATAGGAATGGGTTTTCAAACATATTAATATTCCTTTAATATAATTAAATGTTTTTCAAAAAATGTTTTTAAAATATATTAAAACATATTTTATATGTTTCAGCGAAAATGATTTTCAAAATTTATACAAGTTTTAATTATATGTTTTCAACGAAAATGGATTTAAAAAATATTTTAAGTCTTTACTAGTATTTTCAATGTATTTTATAGGAAAATAAATTTGAATGATTTACGTATTGAAAATCACTTTTCAAATAAGAAATGTTATTTTCCTAGAAATAAAATATTTAACGATTTTAAAAAATTATTTTTTAAATAAGATTACATTTATTGATGTTACTCACTTCTTCTTTAGACACGATCTAAGGATTCCAAACATATTCTCTCTCGGAATGGGTTATTCTTAATGTCATGATCTATTTGAAACCCATTTCCCTTTCTTGGGTTATTGGTCTATGAAACACATTTATTTTTATATGATATATTTTAATTAAATCCATTTCTCTTTAATGAGTTATTATTATCATGAGATACTTATTTTACTTACATCTAATTCCAAATGTTATGAAATGATTACATTTTTATGATACCCATATCAATTCAAGGGTAATGATATGATTATTTATGATCTTGTGGAAAACGTATGTATGATCTGATTATGAAATAGGTGAGACCTATATCACCCAATGATTAATTTTCTAATGGTTTATATCTCATGAGACAGACTAAGATGGTATATGGATTGAACCATGACGAATAATATAGCCATGGAATTGAAACAAGACTACCAAGTCGGTATGAGATATGTATTCATGCTATAATGGTGGCCATGGTAGTGAAATATGACTACTAAGATGGTATATGTAGTTAACCCATACTATTAATATGTTCATGGAAGGGATTCCATTTGTACTATAGAAATAATATTATATTCATATGTGTATTCCAAAATTCCATATTCTATCAATATGTTATGATTTCATGTCTCATCATCATTAAATCATTCTGAATCAAGAATTATAAACATAAAATCCTTATTCTATGTTTCATTTATATGAAATATGATATGTAGTCTGTGGTCTCATATTTCCTTGATCATTTTTTCATCACCATATGCTCATGATTATGCTTTCAGATCACCCTTATTGGCATTTAATGATAATTTGAGATCACCCATTTTTTCTTTCTTTCCCCATGTTTTAATGAAATTTGTTGTCGTGGATATATCTAGGAATTTTTATATTCATTATGACAATAATGGGAGAATATATAGCTCGATTGGGTTCCATTGGTCATGTTTCTATGTTTCCAAATGAAATAGAAAATTACAGACTTTGGGTATATGATTGTATAGTATTAATATAATTATACACATGTTTTGTAATCAGAATCTTTCAAAAGTGAGGTTCAATATAGTTTTTATTAGAGAAAACTTTTACTTAATATTTAGAATATATATTGAGTTAAATTTATAATAACCCTAACAACATGTCCAAGGATAAATATATGGATAAAGAAATTTATAAGAAAATGGCTTGGAATTTTGGTAACATATAGAGTGAGTGGTTTCCTATAAATACTTCATTTTTTTATTATACATGTTGATGTGTCTATAAAATAGTTGAATCTATTTGAAACATATATAGTAAAATGTTATATGAATGATTCAACGTAATTTAGTAGATGATTATAGGCCTTGTTTCCCACATGGATTGACATTCGTGGTGGATATTCTTTGGAAATGCTATAAATTATTATGAACCATCATGTAGGAATTAAATAAAATATTACTATGAATAACCTTGGATAATCATGAGCAATCATTTTTTAAAATTTATGTTTCCTGATTTAGTCACATATAACTATAATCTTCTTTAATATGTGGCTTTCATATATGACATGTGTTTTCGCCCCATGCGTTCGGGTTTTAGTCATTATACAGAAATATAAGGATAATGGTTAACATTGAATAATTAAGATTTGCAGATTATTGGAATTAAATTTAAATATTTCACAAGTATAAATCTATAAAATATAATCATGAAGGATCTACGAGTATGGGATTTTTTTCTGATGATAAAGACACCAAAAATGACATGAACAAGGTATATATTGTTTTTCATATATATTTTATAATTATAATAAGAATATAGTTTAGAATGAGGTTTACGAACCATAAAACATGATTCAAAATTCATATTCTTTGAAAATTTTATTAATAAATAAGTTGATGAGTCATGTGTAATTGTTTAAGAATAAGGATGGGTTAATGATGTATTTTTCCTTGAAATTCAATGATTATGTTATACGAATCATAAAATATAGATTTATTTCCAGTATAATGTTTCATTATGGATTGAAAATGATAATTTTAGTGGCGATGAAGACATATAAAAGTGATTTTTATTTTAATAGAATTTAATCCTTATTGTGATCACGATTTCGAAAAACTTCTGTTTCACTTGGATTAAAAGATTCTTTATTTTCTTAAAGTAATATTTGGTCCACTGATTTCAGTAGATCTGATTATTAATTGTTTTCATATGTAATAAATCTCGTCATGGACGATTTTTACAACGTCATGGATCTAGTGAATATATCCAGTATCCACTGATATAAGTAATCATACAATTTTTACAAAAGGATTTATGGTAATTAATGGAATATATGTTGAGGGTACTCACATGATTGAAATGTAACAACTATATGGTACATTATCATATATTTGGATCCATATTAAACAATTTTCATGAATTTAGATTTTAATAATTGAGTTTTAAACATTTAAAAGCGTTATAAGTTAATATATTTCATGGATTATTATGATAATCAAAAGATAAACTCCATAAGAATAATGTGATATCTATCCATATGATTACAAATACAGATTTTATAACCTTTCATAAAAAATTTTAGTTGATGATAACTGATGACATGTTCGATGGAATATCATGGTTCTCATTATATATTGGTGATTTAGGAATTTAAAATTCCCCTAACTTTTTATAGAAGGAGGTGAGGTGGATAAAGGGAAAACAAAGGGAGATGTTTTCTAGAAATCTTGGAGGTATATATTATTATAAAAATTATTTAAATTTATGAAAAATGATATTGAAACCAAATTTATTTCCTTGTTCCTCTATTTCTAATAAATCAGATTGTACCTTAGTTCGTCATAGAATTATATCCTTTTTTATATTACCTTTCTCCTAACATTGTTCTTGATCACATCCATCTGAACATGATAGTTAAATTTCTTATCCATGACCACATTTCCACGTTCTCCTATGTTATCCCTTGTGGAAATATAGTAATATGTCATATTGGGTAACCGTTATATTAATATCTTTTGTTTTTAAAATAATTGGTTAATATTCATTTTTATGATGTGGGAATCTAATAAAAGGACTTCAGTTTTAAACTATTATTAGACTAGAAGAATATTTATGGTTGTATTCATTTTAGGTGTCGGGGGATAATGTATGTCCCAATTTTTTTTAAATATTTTCGTTGAATTAATATATACATTTTGATGTTTATCATATAAATAAATGCTAAAAATGGTTCATTTTATATTAAAAAAAATTGGATTGAGTTATACATAGAAAGATGTTAATATTGTACTACACACAACATAAATTATATCTATATCTATGTAGCACATTGAATATATTTTTTGTTATGTGCAATAATGAATTTCCTCGATGGATTTCATAACATGCATGTCCAAGGTTTACTGAGAAATAATATATTATAAAAATATTACCATTTAATATAATTTTATATAACCTAGATGTAAAACTAAAATTTATTCATAGTATAAATTTTCATTTTAAAATATATGTTTTAAATAATCTTTTTATTAATTAATATGTTGAATGATTTATAATTGAATATGTAAACTGATATAATATAAAGGGAAATATTTTTATTTTTCTATTCACAAAGGACATTTACCATAAAAAATTAAATTGATTATAACTAAATAATAATATTAATTTTATATATATTTTATATAGTAAATAAAATTTTTATGATATTCATCCCATATATTTGATAGACATAAGATATGAACAAATATAATTTTATACATATAAAATTTAATTTTTTATAATGGTTTTTTATAACCGTTTAAAGGTGAACCCATTTTATACCCAAACATTAGAACATTTATAAAAATAATATTTCAAAATATACATCATATTTGATATAGAATCTCAAAAATTAATCCGAGAAATATTTTTTCTATGAAGTAACGTTTTTTAATGAAAAGTTAAAAATAATAAGTATTTTTGTGCAATTTTGTTTATTTCATTATATAGGTAAATTATATATTAAATTTTTTTAAAAGATTAATTTAATAATAGTTTAATCATATAATCCAATTATTGTCTTTTGAAACAATTTTTAATTGAAATTTGATATAATAACATTACAATATTTTGTTCATTTTTACAATAAAAACACATGTGTCATCCTGTTAGTGATATTTCATTAAAATAATTTCTTCACACTTATGTGAATGTAATTTTAAAAAATGGTTCCCATATTTTGAATAATAATAATTTATAATGTATAATAATTTCAAATTAGTTTTTTACACAAACAATTATTGAATTAAATAAAAAATAAATACATTCCTTAAGTTAAAAATAAGATTAAATAAAGACTAAACATTTAATTTAAGACTCAAAATATCATCAAAACGTGTCCTAGTGCTTGTGGATCGAAAAATATAGACCCTATCATCTGATAGATCTACATTTTTCAATTATATTATCCAATTTCAACATGAAATATTTGGCTGTAATTCTCCCATCAAATATTTACTAGAGTTCCACTCATCCTCTATAATAATAATACCACCCCTACTCCACATCCTCACACCTATCAAGCCCCTATATCACCCAAAATATACTAAAGGAACATCCCAATATCCATCCACTACCCTTACTATACTCTCCTTGGTAATAAATCAATCAAATAAATCCATTCGGTAGAATCCCAAAGAATTTATCCTATTTAGAGGTCACATTTTCTCTTAAAATCATTTCTCTTATTTTATCCACCCATAAAATCTCATTATTACATAACTATATATCAATAATATTATCAAAAATTTAGTAGATTTTAATTTTGATAAGGTTCTTACAAAAAAAGAAAATACATCTACTGGGTAACAAACATATTGTTTACATATATGACGAACTACTACCTCGCTAAATGATGATTGTTCATTTTTCTTTCTCTGCCTCTCATGGAGGAAATTATATTGAAAACCCAGTTTATATATTTAATATATTATATTTATTTTGTATTTATTATTTTATATTACTTCTATAACACACATATTTTTAATTTCCCATTTGGTGAAAAAATTTTAATTTTTTTTGAGGAACTGTGGACTATCACCCCTCAATTCGATATTATTTTTTTACATATTACATGAAATATATTAAGGTTGATTTTATTGAGAATAAATGATATATATGATATAATAATGGTACCCAGATATATATATATATATATATGTCACTTACCTTCTTTAATTCAACACGATAATTAAATAGAAACATTGTTAATCCATACATATGACCAACCGTCTCTATGAACGCTGTATTCCATTTCATAATTCTGTATTCTATATATAATAAATATAAACATATAAATAATTTTAATTTTAATTTATATCATTATTTATATTCTATAAATAATGATATTAATGTAATAAACAAAGATATAACAATTTAAGAGAAATGTGAAGAACAATGTAGATATTAATGGAAATGAAACCTTATCATTAGATTGTTAACAATCTAGAAATATATGTTCATAATAAACCCATATATGGTATTATATATATATATATATTAATATGTCTCTTAAATATATTTATAATATATTGAAATTTATTATACATGTGGTAAAAATGATTATGACGAGATTCAAGAAAGATGATTAGGTAAATTTCATCTCACATATATTTCCATGAGATGCATAACATATCCACCCTCACTTATTTTGGATTTTATTTATAATTCCAGTGGATTTATTATCTATATCATTTATTGATATATATATATATATATATATATTTACATATCTATTTAATGAAAATTCATTCATGGGGATTATTGTGTCTAATGATTCAAAATCTGTAAGATAATTTTATCTCAATTTTCCATCACTGAGAATCATGTATTGTTATGGAACTAACTTATTTCTTAATGTTGTATATACATACCTATAATATGTTATTAATGTATTTATTATTTAGGTAATTTATTCATCAGTTAATTTCCATTTCATATATGGGTAGTGTGTTCACCATTTATAATGTTGTATGTGTTTATCAAAACAATCTCACCATTCTTCAATATTGTTAATTGTTATGCATCCTTTGATGAAGTATTGTGATCCACCTCCAAAACATTCCCACGATTTTTCTTCTCCTATATTTATAAATGAGATAATCATGTATTTGTACAATTATTATACTCTTTGGTAAATAATATACTTATGAATTTGTTTTTAATAAATATGGACTTTACTTGTTATTCGGTCAAAAATCTATGTTCCATCAACACCATGTTTTCAAAAAAGGGAATACGTGAATATTATAATAATTTTATATAACCATTAAATGAAAATATTTACATTTTTATATTTTACAAATATAGTCAATTGTTTATCCTTCTGATTTTATAAATAACACATTTTCTACATTTTTTACAATAGAAATGGAATTTTACACCTCGTATGACATGTACAAACTTACCCACTATCATTTTTTTAAATATTCCTTTTTCATATTTAAAATGATAACATTTAAGGATTTTTTAATATTATTTCTGAAAAAGTAATATTGAATAAATTTTAAATCTTATTTTATAGGATTTCAATAATTTTGGATTCCTAAACATTTTCAAGCTATCTTTATATGTTATAAAATAATATTCATAAAAATGGTTTTAAAAATATTTTCAGCCATTTATATAAGTTTTCAATGTTTTTTTAAATAAATAATATATAAAACATTTTAAAAATTTATTTATATTTTTTCAATGTAATTTCCAATGGAATGTGTTTCCAAAAATTTTCAACCATTCTATATATGTCTTCCAATAAACTCAAATATAAAACATTTTAAAATGATTTGAACATTATTTTATATGTTTCATGAAAATAATTTTTTCAATAGTATCTCAAAATAATATTATAATTTGTCTAGTGAACACATTTTCAAAATGATTTGATGTCTTCTTTTTATGCTTCCAATGTATTTTATATGAAAATTATTTTCAAATAGATTTTCGTATTAAAAATATATTTCAATGAATTATGGTTATTTTTGAGAGAATTATTTTTGAATGATATTTTAAAATTATTTTCTATCTTTAATGATATATATTGATTTTACTCATTTCATTATACAATAAATATCTAATGGGTTTATTCATGTTCTTTCCCCAAATGGGTAATTCTAAATGTTATGGTCTTTATGATACATGTTTATCTTTAAAGTGTTATTTGTTTATGAATGCAATATCTATTCACATGTTATATATTTCTAAAATCTTTTAATATTTCACAAGTTATAGTTTTGATGAGATAATTATGAAATCATTATTTTTTTCAGAGATTATGATATGATAAAATTTTTATGATACCCCTTACATTTCATGGGATATATTAAGTTTATTTTTTCTTGTGTAAAATGTATGTATGATTTCAATATGACATTTGTGGGGAATATATCTCTCTACAATGACATGTGTAATAATTTATATCTCATGAGATAGACAAAGACGGTCTTGGGAATGATCCTAGACTAATTAGATGGCTATGGGAGTGAACCATAACAACCAGGATGGTAGGAGGAGTGATCTCGTGCTACTAAGATGGTTTTGGGAGTGAACCATGAATAATAAGATGGTATTGGTTGTGATACCATACTAAAAATATGGTCATGGAATGTATTACTTGGATACAATTCAAATCATATTTTATAATATGTTTTCTATAATAATTCCATATTTATTTTTACATTATGCTTTTTGACTTATGTTCTTTATTTATTTATGATTCATCTATTTTGAACTACCAATCATTATTCCAACATTAATGTATATATTTATATGTAGGGTATAATATTCTATTTTCAATTTCTTTTACTCATAACATTATTCCCATTATTATACTCCTATATCTCTGTTGTATACACTGATTGTGCATTTGAGATGATCCCTTCTAATTTTTTATTTCCCATGTTATGATAATATATACTCTGTTTGATGTGTATAACAAGGGTTCTAGTAAATATTAACCTTGTGGAATGTTTTGTCGATCACTTCTATACCAGGGTTCACAAATCCATGTTTCCAATGGTGTTGGACTATTATAGTCTATAAGAGTCTGTTTTTACTATGTTTTATTAATTATTAAATTTTTATAATGATATTATTTGAGAGGTGAGGATCATTATAATCAATGTTATAATTTTTGATGAAATACCACCTGATTTTGTATGATCTAAGTGGAACACTTATCATTATTCATTATAGGTATGCTATAGGAGTGATATGAAATATATATCCCTATAATTCATTGGGTAATGATTTTTTCTCTTGATATCTCAAGTATTGGGTATATGATGTTATTATATCCCCATATATTTTATATTTTATTTGGGTTTAACATATACCTATTTTAATGATGTGATTATTTATTTTTTCCCACATTCATAAGTCTCCCTGATGTTATCATTTAGTGTCATTCCTAATTATTCAAGATGATTATCCTTATACATTTTATGTCAAATCGATATTAAATGTGAATCATATGTATTAAATTCATTATGTTAATTTTCATTATTTTTTATAGGTATATATATATCACCCCTTTCTTATGTATGTCCCATGTTAATCCCACACATTGTAAAAGAGAAATAGATTTTCTTGTGAATATTCAGATATTTTTAATAATATCATTGTATGTTTATTTTATGATTTCATGTTATGATTGTTAATGACGAAATACAATAGGCCTCAAATTCTACTCTGTATGTATTAAGTGTATATATATGAAATAAATCATTAGGTAATATTTTTTTTCAAAATATTGGTAATCATAGTTGATATCTTATGACGGTATATTAGTTTTGGGGGATTATCTATAGAATACTACAATGAAATTCATATAGATCTGAAAAAATATAATAATAAATTACATGATTTTGGTAATATTAAATGTAATTATAATCTAATAGTATACATTCATCTCATGGTAGATCATTTTGATGTGATTCTTCAAAAATTTTACCCTGATCAATTACCCCCAATATGGTTCATTGAGTTTGAACTAGACATCACCTAGGTTACAATATTTTTCTTCATTAAAATATAGATTTTCACTTCCATGGGTTATTATCTGGTAATATTACAAGATCACCATGAATCATTGTTAATGGAATAAAAATAAAGGAAATAGTTTTTCTAAAAAAAAAGCCGGTTTAACATATAATGAAGACTAAATCATTTATTTAATCAAATATGTGTCATTTATGAGATGTCACATTAATGATCATGAATCCACATTTTTATTAATTATTTCAAAAGACTCATTCTAATTTAATTCAATTATTATATTCTGTAGATTTAAATTAGAGGAACCATGTAAATAGACAATGTGGGTTAATATTTGATAACTGTCCAAATGTGGTTCTTATCCTAATAGGATCTAGAATTTCAAATAACAATAAAATAATTTGATTGTTGACTCATGTTTTGAAAAGAAACATTAATCAACTATATTTCAAAAATCGGCCAAGGAAATCTCATGATGTAATTGAGACATTTATTTTACAATTTCATCCATATTTTAGTGGATCATTCGATATAATAAATGAATAAAATGGATTAACATAATTGAATATATACTCTCTATGCATCAAGGCTCTAAGAATTTTAATTTATTTGTGGGATGATAGTTATATGGATGGAGAAGCGGATTGATCATTATCATTGGTAGATAATAAGAATCCCGAGGGGGGGGGGTTTATGTGATTGAGGGGATTCAAATCTAAAAAATGTTAATGGAATTCTTTATTCATAATACATAGTATATAATGGCTAGAGGTTTATATTTCATCATGTAATGAAATGATTAACCCATCATAGTCTATGGGTACAACATCACGTGATATAAAGGATATGCCTCTATCATGGCCATTACACCGAATTATAAATTTGAAAACATCTATTTGGAATGATTTAGACTATTTGAAAAAAAATAATCCATTCATGACCTTGATATGATTGAGTAAATTGAATAATGTACTCTCATATATGAAATAGTGATCATAGAATATAAAGGGTATAATTGGTATTGACACATGATGTGGAGAGTAGACGTTAATTATTGAAAAATGACAGAAAATATAATGGCTATAATAAATTCAAACATCCCACATGTTAATGCCATTGAAAGAATCATCATAGAATTTTTTTTGAAGGGGGAATGAAAATAATTAGTTGTAGGAAGGTAGAGAACAAAGATATATATTTTATAAAGGAGAAACCCATAAATATGAATGATTAAAATAATTATTCTATCAACCATCGTAATATTATATAATGTTTTAACTCTATGTTAAAATTAAAATAAAAAAATTTCACTAATCTATGGTTTTCATTGAAATATTTTTATAAACGTTTATATGGCCTAAAATAAATTTGTAGCCATTTACATTAAAATCATATAATATCGATCTTAACAAACAAACCGCGAAAAGTGTAAAAGTTATTCATTCATGTTTAATAACAAAATATTATAGTATTGTTATATTAATTCATTCATATTTATCATGTTATTATGATTATTGATAGAAGTCAAAAAAACATAGTAGATGAGTTATTGGTAAATATAAAAATGAATCAATTATTCCATCCCTATTTTATAACTCCTATTATATCTAAATGTGAGATATAGTGTCCCCATTAATTATTTTGACACTCTTTATAGTGTAATTTTGTTCTATGATGGTCATATAATTTATTTCCATGTATTTAGCCAACAACAATTTTTTAGAGTAGAAAATAAACCTCCATATCAAAAACCATCCACCTATTAGATATATGTTCATTAGGAGGATGAATTTACATTGTATCATTATATAAAATTACTAATAATTATTCCTTTGGATAAATCATATCTAGCTCAAGTTATTGAGTGTAATTAAAAGATCATCTTAATCATCATTCCCAATATAATGGGATATGTTTATGGGTTTCTGGAATAAAATTAAGGTCTTATAACCAGACATGAAGTTGAGTTATCAATAATCTTATATATATTCATATCAAAGTATCCATGACTCCATATAGAAATTTTATTATTTAACATGAGGTTTATAAGTAAAAACAACATGAGAGTTTAGCTAATGTTTTTAAAAACCAAAATAATTGACCACACGATGAACATTAATTCCTCATTGAGAAGAAGGATGAGTAAATGAACCTCATTATTTATTATCATGGTCTCAAAAATATCATGATAAAGAAAAAAATATCATCTTTCTTTGATGGATTATATGTTCCATCAACTACATATTGATAAATTCTTCTCGTAGTTGGATATTTATAAGAGATATTAGAATATAATGGTGAAGATTGATGAATTCCAATTGGTTACTTTTCATATGTGGTATATACACTAAGAATTCATGTTCATGTCATTTGTACTCACCAATACTAAACAAATATTCATATACCTAATGAATATATTCATTAGGTATTACCCTAAAAATTTTCATTTAGTCATCAAGATGATATTCATTTCTACTAAAAAATAATATACATACATTATGATAATTTAAATTCAATAATGAAGAAATTAGAAAAGTAAAATGTAATTTGTGAATTATATAAAATCCTAGTTATTTATAGAGAAATTAACATCCATAGTTAATGATATCACAATTAATTGGATATATGGGGTTCCAAAATAATATTGGAAACACGTGGATTCACTACACCAACCTATGTGACATATTTCCATATTATCATTGTATTAACTACTTAATATAATCAATTTATAATAAACATTTCATGTTTAACAATCCCGAAAAACCTAATAACACCTAAGTGGTTTAGGATTTTCTAGAATAATAAATGTGAATAAATAGATAAAAGAATGAGTAAGAGGCTAATCACTAAACAAAAGATCACATTACCCATAAGTGGGTATGGATTTTTGTTATATAGTTTTGATGTTGATGAGGGAATTAGTTTTGTAAATATTCAAAATTAATAAGTAAAATCATATCATTCCCAAAAATTAACTATCCATGAGTAGAATAAACCACATCGTGATCAAGAATTTTGTGTGATGATCATCACATTATTGATTTCAGTGTATTATCTTTACAAGAATAATTATAAAATTTATAGGGGTAATAATCGCCTCATGTATATATCCATAGAAAAGGGTTTCGATATTCACCAATTATAGATGTTCAAGATTATAATGGTTTATAATTTTTTAATCAATTACCATCCCATAATGGAAAACATCCTGGAATATTATTTGAGTAGAAAGTATCACACATCCTTTACAATAATGGTTATTTAAGGTGGCCCAGTAGTCATTCATATGAAATTAATGGATGCATGCATAATAAAAAAATATTTATTCTTATTTTCTAATAATACTACTCTATAATCCATTCTCAAAATGATCAAGGAGGGTGAGATATATAATTAGGTCGTACATGGTAATGTAGTGAATATTCTAATTATCAACAATGCAGTCGATTGAGTTTTATGATTTGGAACTCGTATATCTTTCCTATTAAAACTATAACAGATGAGGTAGATTTTTGTTAAGTTACATTGATAATATTTTATATTAATTATTTAATAACTACGATGTATATATATTTGATGAAAACTTATTGTGCTATTACAAAAATATGGATATTGCTGATATTTTATCTCAATGTTTGGTATGAAATAAAGTCACTCATGAATGAACTATGTATAAAGTTTTGATACAATAATTTCCATTTAGAAAATGAAAATCGGAAAACATAACCATGGATTATTTCATTGGAATACCAAGGAAACCTATAGGAAATTAAATCAATAGAAAAAAAATATAGAGAAGTGGTAAAACTACCTTGAGGGACACTTTATATATTATCTGATTGAGATATGAGTTTTTCATCAAGGTTTTGTAGAGGAATTCAGTATGATATTGATATAAAACATTGATTTAGAACTATTTAAGATGGTTAGTGCTAATGAATAATTCATACATGAGATAATATGATAATATCATGTTCCATGTATTTCTATGTATGTTAGAGTCATCATCGACCCGAAATAGAGTTTTCATATTACAATAGTTTCTATTATCGAATTTAAATGACACTACATGTGGTTTTTTTAGGTAGAGGATAGAGACAATGGTGTGTCAGGATGAATATGGAGATGAATACATTATTGGACATAATATTATCAAGGACATTATAGAAAATGTTGAAACTAACCATTTTAAAATGAAATGAAAAAATAATTATATAAAAATATGGGATCAAAATCATATATGAGATGAGGCGTCAATGTGAAAGAGAAGTTGTAACATAACATATCACTCTATAATAAGTTAATGAGTATTGGGATTAAGGTAATTATTAGTCCTAAATAAATTGCCCCCATTAAGATCATTTATCAACTCATAAGAATATCCTATCGACTAGAACACCCACTATACCTATATCAGGTACAAGATATGATCAATGCATCCCACATGAGGTAGTACATACCATACCACTGGCATGAACTCAAAATAAATGTGGTTACAATGGGGAATTATTTTTTCATATGTGGTGTTTTTTGTGAAGCTCTTAGATTGTAGAGATAATGTTTTACTAAATATGGAAAATCAGCGGGTTAAATTATTGATTTGGAAAACCTGTTTGAAAAAGAGACATATATACTAGAATATGTGATGATATAGAAATACCCATATCTATTTAATTGTATGAACTAAATTGTATTTAGAATAAATTTCAGAATGGGGGAATATTGTCCTAACCTGAACATTCCAAAAATAAATTCTATTTTTTAATTAATAAATGAATTCTTTCGAAATATTCTCATATAAAACACTTACATTACAATAAATATTTTTTACTATTATATATACTATTATATTTAATAGAACAAAATTAATTATAGATATAGATACTATTAACCTTGTAAAATATAAATTATTTTTAGTATATTAATATTTATGATAAAAATAATTTATATTAAAGTCAGGAGCATTGTAATTTACTAGTATTATTGATCCCTATAAATCCCATTTTATGGAAGATATATGGGATTTATCATCATTTTAATTTTTAATTAACAATTATTAAGATGATATTCAACAACTAAAGAATGATTGAAACAATTTATGGAACAATATCACATTCATTTATATCATGGAACAAATAACGTATACTAAACCACCACAAATAGATCATTGCATCACATATCTTACTCTTATGGCGTTCTATTCTATAATAAAGGATTATGTATCTAGACTGTAACATTTAGAATTTACATATTTAACTTTAATAAAATGACTCGTATATTTAATATTCATTATTTATAAATAATTAATATGGAATAAATTTTATAACAATTAGATTTTTATATAATGAAAAAAATTTATTTTTCATAAATATATTGTTTAAATAAATGATTAAATTCAAATAATTTCATGAATAATAAAACTAAAATATATTGTAAGAGTATTATTAAATAATAATTTGTAAATTTAAATTTAAAAATAATTTTAAGTATTCTGATGTTATTTTTACTATGGTCGGATAATATTTTATTATCATAAAACATTTATTTTCAATAAAAATATAATTTCATATGACATTGAAAAATGTTATATTTAGATATTAATTTTTATTAAAAAATATGATTCTATGAATCATGAACTAAATAATATCTATTGGTGAATTGTTATTAATTTTGGGAGATATTAAAAATTTTGGGTAAAAATTAATTATGATTCAAATATACATTGTTTATTAAGAAATTATAAAATTTAAAGAGTTATATTATAAACAATATAAATTTTATCCATTGAAAAAATTTATATAATTTTTAATATAAATCATTTTCTGAGATCATTTTATTCAATTTGAAATTTATTATTGAATAATACAAAACCTATATTATATTTAATTTTCAAAAAAAATAATTCTATAAACATGACATAGTTAAACATTAAAAAAAGTTACTATTTTAATAAATTTTTTCCTTGAAATCTAAAATTATTAAATACCCCTTTATTTTGTTGAAATCTTCATAAAAAGCAATGATATATTTTTCATTTGATATTAATTTATGATAAATATTCCATAACAAAATTTTACAATTTAATAATGAATTCTTCTACCATCAGCTAACTAATCCCACCACACCTCCCATTCATCATTACAAGAAACCATTAATGAATGATTTTACTCTTAAATTAATATATAAACACCTACCAATGTCCCACAAAAGTGTTAATAAGCTCATCCCATTGTTTAATGAGAATCCTAATAAGTTTAGAGATCTCACACATATCCCCTTTATATAATATCATACTTTATATTATGCCTCATTAATTATATTTTTTCAGTTTTTGGATCTTTTCCCAAATCCCTGTTAATTTATTTATTATTTCAATGTTATTATTATATAATTTATTCTCATTTTACCTTCCATAAGTCATTATGTAAAATTGTTATGATTAAAATTTTATCATGTGAGTTCCATACAATGCATTTTTGTTGTGAATACAAATACAAATTCCAACTCAATAGAATTATTCTACCATTTCCGATTTAAATTTTATCAGTTATTTCTAAATATTTTACCCCCACTCATTAATCATGTTGTGAAAAGTGATAAATGACATCCTTATGTTGTAGAATATATGTGACCCATGTTTGGATTCACATGACATGAAAGTGACACGTGTGATTAGAATTATATATCAATTCAATAAAATTTAGAATGTTTTTTAATCATGAGATACAATGTAAGTTGAATTAGAGGGGATCCATAGAAAACAATATTACTATGACTTCGCAGCTAGCCTATAATTATTTTTAAATGTAATGATTTTTTTTCGAAAAATTTAAATGTTTCCCTGAATTTATCTTGTTATATAATACTTCATTGATCATGATTATGAATCTCTATGACTATATATATTGTTTTTGGCATGTAGTGTCACATTAATTACATTTATCCAATTATTATTAAATTATTATATTAATAGGATTAATTTCTCAAAATATTCCATTGTATGTCCCTAAGTAATTGAATTCAATTTTAGAATTAAAATAGATATTTGTGTTCATGTTTTGGATTTTTAAATAGTTATATTATAACCTATTTAAAAACATATATTATATACCTAATAACACAAATAAATAAGGT
This sequence comes from Viscum album, assembly GCA_963277665.1. Lineage (NCBI taxonomy): Eukaryota > Viridiplantae > Streptophyta > Magnoliopsida > Santalales > Viscaceae > Viscum > Viscum album. The sequence goes on along the minus strand of OY728143.1, from coordinate 937,960,366 downwards.
TTCAATATATATTGTAGTTTTATTAACAATATCTTTTTGAAATAAATCATGCTATAATATTAATTGAAAACATTGGTTTTGTAATAATCGCATCCAATGAATCCCATTTATCATTGCTTATGAAGGATTTCACATAAATGATATTTTCCTTTCACTTTTTAAAATACACAATTATATATAAAATTCATGAGTGAAACCTTTTTGGGAGAAGTTCATTTTCATCAAGATCATGACAATACTCATGTTCATCGAAACACAATATGTAAATCTCATCATTGAACAACATACCCTTGAGGAAATTCCTAGTGTAAAAATTGTATATATATGTAGACACTATCTGTTTTTTGTTTTTTAATTATATTAATATAATGATTATGAATATTATTTATTAAATTATAGTGATTATAATTTTTTTTTATTGAAATTTTAATTTTTTACATAAAAACTAAAATTTTATTTTAGATAAATAAAATCAATCCAAACACTCATTTTATTGAATTCAATATTTTATCAAATAAACTGTATTTATATAAACAATATAGGAAATTATTATTAAAAAATATAAATGATAATATTATTTTATGAATTCAAATTTAATTTTTATGTGGTAGGGAATGATTTGATTATAAAAAATAGTATTCACTATGTAATGGTCCGGACCCCTCTGGTCCATTCCATTGTTGAAATCGATGTGGTCAACATGACGCGCGTTATAATAATAATTTTAATACTGATGATAATGTAAACATATGTTAAATAATAATGATGATGACATAAATTGTGTGATTAATTATATTAAAAAGAATAATCATGATAAAATGATTTAATGGGTCTTATTATTATTAATGATGTGAAGTGGGAAGGTGTGTTATCCATTAGAAATTGATAAATGAAACATGCAGTTTGTTATTAATTGACTAATTGCTGAAATTAAATTTGAATAATAATAATGGGAGTTGTGTTATTAATATTATTCATAACATTAATAATAATGAGAAATTGATTAAATGATTCATGGTATTTATTGCAAACAAATAAATGAAGATGCAATTGGAAGCATGGTGGTGCGTTCATAAAATTAAATGTGAGTTCGTTATTATTATTATGTTAAATAATAATAATAATGGTGGCGTACAAATATATTGGGTTTATTAAATTGAAAGATTTTAATTTAATATAAGAGGTTTCAATTTAATCAGTGTGAAAGAAAAATAAATAGTATTAAAATAATTAAATTGATGGATGTTATGCGACATTGACGTGGCATGGTCAGATTTATATATCCAACAGGGTGGTTTAACATGGTAAATGCGACGAGCGTACATATTTTTTGTTATTAAAAACAATAACATCAACCAGTTAATTAAATAAGTTGATAAAATGTTATTGTTATTGAAAAAAATAAATAACAATTATGGCATAAAACTATGTGTAAGAGGTTAATAAAATTAAATGTATTAAAATGGGTTTGAATATGTAAGTTATATTAATTTTGTTTTGTCATTTAATTCAATTAAATGAAATGGTTTTGACTCGCATGGAATGGTAGTGCATAGGATCTCTGCAAAGTGAAATATGAAATTAGTAATATTTCTATTATAGTAATATGATAATACAATTAAATTAATAATTTATAAAAGGAAAGGGAATTTATAATTTTTCTATTATACTTGAGGGGCATGGAATATAAGAGGAGGCACCACTTATTGGCGTGTGATAAAATGGGGAGAAGAATTTGTGGAATATAATAAATAGAATTGGGGAGAAAATGAGATATAAAATTTAAAACATAAATAAATGAAAAAGGGGGAATTGGGGTTTCATTCCAGTGTGAAAGAAGACCCAAAAAGTTATTGATTTGGAGTTAAGAAAAAAAAGCTTAAATAAAATAATAATATAATAATGTAGTTATTCTTTTGTTGGGAAAACCGTGTTTCGTCCGCAACTTCTTAGTACGACCTCGGTTTTACAAACCATCAGTGGCAGTGCGCCCCAGACTACGAGACGGAAATTATGATTCCAATATTGGATTTCTTTTTCGGTTTTTCAGATCAGGTACCTGAAACACTGTTGAATTAATAGATTTAATATTATTATTAAATCTTCGACCCGTTATAACTCCCACGTGCGACGTCCGATTGACTTCTCATCAGTGGTGATGTGATCCTGTCATTAATAAGATCAATTCAAGTCTAAGGTTGCATATTAAATTATGACTCATGCCTCGGGTCAATAAAACACCTATTATTAGTTAATGTTATTATTATCATTAAATGCATGGAAATTGTGTGACATGTCATCTGTTGACCAGTCAAAACGCATAATGGGTGTACGGTCACACTGTGTATTCATTAATACACACTGCATACTGTTTTACATATTCGTTTCCTATATATTAAAGGGTCTTGGATTATTTCCATACCGATCGCTTATTCTTCGCACGACAATGCTCTTGGATGATCGAGATGTCTTCCTCCTCTAACTTCTTCATCCGAACTCCGATCATCGATCCGTTAGTGGATGCGGGATCGTGTCGGCAAGGAGAACACCTTAGAACCTGTTACTTTTTCTCTTCTTTGACTTCCACTCCATAGTTTCCAACTGAGGAGACTGCGGATAATAGATGGGAACGACGGTCTTTGACGAACGACTCTAAAAAGGTATATTAAACCTATGTTCTTGTATTCTCTTTCCGATCCTACTTCTCCTGTTTTCATTCCATGCTATGGCATGTGATCTCTGTGTTGAGGGAGTTTCTTGTGTTGTTGATTCGGTGGTGCTGCGACGTTCTTGGTGGGTTCAGTAATTCTAGGAAAATCCTAGTGATCATACTGGTCGTGTTCGTAGAAGGACATCAGAACCTGTTGAGGTAGGGATCTTACCTTCGTCTCTCAAAATTGTGCATCATGCGTGGTGGGTATACTCTTGTTTTCACAAGAAACGGATGAACCTTTAAACAAATATAATAACTGGTTTAAGAATGGGGATGAGGAATTTGTTATGTTTATATTTTTTAATCTTATTGTTATGTTTGTTAATTGAATAGGCTTATGCCTACTGAAAATCACGGTCGTTGGGGGCCTTTGCTTGAGCAATTAAATGTTGCCCTATCTTTCTAGACCGTTTTGTGAATGGAACGTTGTTGAATGTTGAATTTGGATAATCACGTAAAGTTTGATGAATTAAAATCTGGAACCCTTGCGTGATCACCCCGGTTAAATAAAATGGAATAATGAACATATGGGGGTTCTCTTCGATACATGGCATGTGAAAGGGGGGTGTTTTTGTGGGTTGTTGTGGATCGAGTAAGCAGCGAGGATGCAGTTGTATTGGTTGTGGATTGATGTTAATGCTATGTTAGTGATGGGAAGTGGGGCTATGATGAACGATATCATGGTATGATGATGTATGGTGTTGTTGTGGTTATGCTTCTTGGCAGCAGGGCTGCAGGGATGGGTAGGAATGTGAACAGACTATAGGTTATGAAAAAAAATGTGGAATATTTAATGAATGGTGGGGCATGATTGTGGAATGGGAATAATAGTTAACATGGTTGCTTGGTTTATTAGAAGGACATGGTTGTGTTTCTTGTGTTTTCCTAACTTGATTTGTTGATGGTAGGGATATGTTTTATGAATGATCGATGTGGTTAGTTATGGATAGTTACCCAGTAATTAAGGAACTAATAAAATAATTATGTTGAAACGTGAAAACCTAAATGGGGTTGGGGTTGTTTGTTGTATTCATGCATCGTCGTAGAAGTTCCAAGTAACGTGTTCAGTTTCTCTACATAGAATCCATAGGATGGTCTAAGCGGTTGCTATATATATATATATATATCTGTTACTTTTCTGTTTTATCGCACCACACCCATGTTGAGCACTTAGTGCCGAACACTCCCATTTCATGGGAGATGGTGTTTTCCCCTTAGTTACTAGATCCGTCCTGCTCCTTCTTCCCTAGGATGTGATGTATTGAGGTGACCTTACACCTAAGACCCTTTAGGTAGGTTTTGATTGGGGTGGATTGGGCCAAGACTCTTCGGGAAGGTTGTTTTCCCAAGAATCTTTGGGATGAGGCCCATGTGTCTTCGGGCTAGAGTTTTGTTACTATTAATGTTCCCAAGAATCTTCAGTATGAGGCCCAGGTGTGTGTGGGTAGGATACATGGTTGTGAGGCCCAGGTTTGTGCGGGAAAGATACGTGGTTGTGAGGCCCAGGTGTGTCCGGCCGGGATGTGTGGTTCTTGAGGCCCTGGTGTGTGCGGGCAGGAAGAGTTTGGTATCCATAGGATGTTAGCTGTTAGGAAGAGCAGCTAACTAGTGGGAAATTGTGAGGGGTACCCAATAATCTTGTTCTTTTATACTACTACCTATTGTGATTCTGTTTTTGGTGGGTGTGGCTGGTGAGGTTGGGTGGATATATTTCCTTGCTAGGTTTCTCCTGTTGTTCTCATGGGACATTAGGATGTCTCCCCACTTGTGCACGAGAGCTTTAGGATTCCTTACTGAGTACAACTGTATGCTCACCCTACGTTTAATTTAGGTTTATAGGAGGAATACCAGGGCCATGCGGGACCCTACTAGTACGACAGTTGGTGTTTTTGGAGTTGTTGTACTGTTGTTTTCTTTTGGTATTGTACTATTGATCTTTCTTGTACATGCACCTTGTTATAAAATTGTTTAAACATGCATGTGGGATTGGTTTGGGTTTATTTCTATACACATTTTCTTTTCCATTTCTGGTGGTTGACTTGTCCTATTTCCCGATCATAAATAATAAAAAGGGAAATGCCTACCATATTTTTGAAAACTCATTCCCTTGGTGCTAGTCGCCATCCCAGGACCTACTGGAGGTAGGACTCGGGTGTCATTATCTCTCTTTCACCATTTCCAGCTCAAGAGAGGCATATTTGGTGGTAAGGGGTCATGACAGAATGGTATCAGAGGTGATGGTTGAGAGATAGGATGGAGTCTAGAGTTAGGCATAGTGAGGATTTCATGGGATGGTAGGGAAACAATGTTAGTTAATCTTGGTATGTGGCATAGGCCAGTGAAGACCGACTAGGACACGAGATTTTAGGGCCCCCCGTGATCCAATGAAAAGACTCTAAGCCTACCGAATGACCAAGTGAGACTACATTGATTGTAGGGTAGAGACCCTAGGGAAGGTACATGCATCATCATGATTGTGTTTTACATGATTTGGGTGTTCTGGGAACACAATTGAAATAAAAAATTGATTAAATAAAACCTTGATAAAATTTCTTACTACTTGGGCTTATGTGGTCATTGATTACCATATATCTATGGCACCTGGACATCTTCCACGGGTGGCTCAGACGGCCGAGGCCCAAATGATTCAGGTGGTAGATCCGGTGAGAATTGACCGAGAGGAGGATGATAGCCAGTGGTAGAAGACTCTCCGTTCATTCCCATGGAAAACCCTCAAGAAGTACGAGGCTAGTACTTCATATACGGAGACTAAAGGTTGGATTAAGGATCTAGGGATCGCTTTTACCTTGATTCGTGCTCTGATGGAGTACTGGGTTCTCCTAGTAGTCAGTTAGTTGAGAGGTGTGGCGCGATAGTGGTGGACGCTCTAACTCGGAGATAGGATAGAGGTAGAGGTTCGATGGGCTGACTTTGAGAAGGAATTTTGAGAGGAATTCCTTTCATCCATTATCAAGGTGGACAAGTGGTATGAGATACTCACCCTTCAGTAGGAGAGTATGTAAGTACGAGAGCTGGGGGTCAAGTTCAAGGATCTCATGCACTTTGCTCTGGATCTCTTTCCAGATGAGGAGTCTCGGGCAAGACGTTCGGAGCAGGCGCTTCGTCCTTCGCTCCAGTATGACGTCACCCCCTTCACCCTTCCGATGTACATGGAAGTACAGAAGAAGCCAGAGGTTGTAGAAAGGATTCACTCACAGGTAGGTGAACCACGTGAGGGGATCTAGCCAAGTTTGTCGAAGGGGAAGGCAGTCAGTAACAGATCTCCTGTGACGGGACCATCCAATTTCATGCCAGTAGGGAGCAGGCCCCAGTAGTTCCTGTTCACATCTTCGTGTCCTCATCCATTTTTCACGAGCCCAGCAACGAGGTGTTTTTCTTGTTTAGGTTTTGTGCACGTTTAGAGTCGGTGCCTGACCCAAGCTCAGTACGGTGGAGATAGACAGGTTCAGCGCCAGGCCTCAGCAGCACCAGTCACTGGCAGGACCCTTCTAAAAGGAACAGGCTCTAGCACCTCTGATGGGAGATGGAGCAGGTGGTGGCCCTCCACAAGGAGTTCCTCAAGGATCCCAATCGGGACGTGGTCGAGGAGGCGGACGTCAATAGAGAGGAAGAGGAGCTGGATGCGTATAGTTGCATGCATCAGTGGAAGCATCTCTCTAAGGAACAAGGATAGATAGAGATGTTTTTGTATTTTCTTGAATGATCTCCTCTATGTTTTTTTGGGAGAATTACACTCCATTGATAGAACTCTTTTTCTCATTATTTGGGACTGGACCTTGATTTTGTGAGTATTTAATGCTATGTTGTTTCCTGCTTTTCATTAAATATACGTGAAGAGCCCTATCATGTGGGGAGGGGATGACCTAATCCCTAATTGAGACTCATTAATGTGGATGCGATTAAACCTGTGTAGGCGAGTCAGTGCGTCCAAAAGCGGATAATATCTCGACATGGGAGAAAGAATTCCCCAAGCCATGTGTCCTAGCTATGTGTGGGTTGTACGGTGTTGGGGGAAGAGTAAGTTGGAATATCCTAATATATGGAAGTGGGAAGGCCCAGTCCTTAATCCAGACACATTAATGCGGATGCAATTAAACCTGTGCAGGCGAGTCAGTGATGCCTAAAGAAGATAATATCTCGACATAGGAGAGGGAATTACTAACTTATATAATTAGGGTTGTCGGTTGTTTCTTGTTATGACAAGAACCCTGAGAGGTATCTTGTGGAGTGGTTGTTTGGATCCATCATTTTTTCTGGATTGGTTTTTAATTCTCGATGACGAGAATGTTTTGAGAGGTATCTGATTTAATGGCCCGGACCACTACGGTCCATTCCTTTGTTGAAATCGACATAGTCAACACGACAAACGTTATAATGATAATTTTAATACTGATGATAACGTAAAAATATGTTATATAATAATGATGATGACATAAATTGTGTGATTAATTAAACTAAAAAGAATAATCATGATAAAATGATTTAATGGTTGTTATAATTATTAATGATGTGAAGTGGGAAGGTGTGTGATTCATTAGACATTGATAAATGAAACATGAAGTTTTTTATTAATTGAGTAATTATTTAAATTAAATTTGAATAATAATAAAGGGTATTGTGTTATTAATATTATTTATAATATTAATAATAATGAGAAATTGATGACATGAGTCATGGTATTTATTGAAAACAAATAAATGAAGATGCAAGTGGAATCATGGTGGTGCATTCATAAAATTAAAGGTGAGTTCATTATTATTATTATGTTAAATATTAATAATAATGGTGGCGTAAAAATATATTAGGTTTATTAAATTGAATGGTTTTAATTTAATAAATGTGGTTTCAATTTAATCAATGTGAAATAAAAATAAATAGAATTAAAATAATTAAATTTATGTATGTTACACGACATTGATGTGACAGGGTTAGATTTAGATATCCAACAGGGTGGTTTAATGTGGTCAATGCGATTAGCGTAAATATTTTTTGTTATTAAAAACAATAACATCGGTGAGTTAATAAAATAAGTTGATGAAATGTTACTGTTATTGAAAAACAATAAATAACAATGATGGCGTAAAACTATGTGCGAGTGGTTAATAAAATTAAATGTATTAAAATGGGGTTGAATATGTAAGTTATATTAATTTTTTTGTCATTTAATTCAATTAAATGAAGTGGTTTTGAGTCGCATGGAATTGTTATGCATAGGTTCTCCGTAAAGTTAAATAAGATATTAAAAATATTGCTATTATAATAATATGATAATACAATGAAATTAATAATGGATTAATGGCATGAGAATTAATAATTTTTCTATTATACTTGAGGTGCATGGAATATAAGAGGAGGCACCACTTTTTGGGGAGTGATAAAATGGGGAGAAGAATTTGTGAACGATAATAAATGGAATTGGAGAGAGAATGAGATATAAAAAATAAAAGAGAATTAAATGAAAAAGGGGGAATTGGGGTTTCATTCCAGCGTTAAAGAAGACCCAAAACGTGATTGATTTGGAATTATGAAAAAATGGTAAATAAAATAATAAAATAATAATGTAGTTATTATTTTGTTGGCAAACCAGTGTTTTGTTCGCAACTTCTTCGTACGACGTCGGCTTTACAAACCGTCAGTGGATGTGTGACCCTTACTACGAGACAGAAATTATGAGTCCAATATTGGATGTCTATTTTAGGTTTTCGGATTAGGTACCCAAAACACTCTTGAATTTATAGATTTAGTATTATTATTAAATCTTCAACCCGTCAAAACTCCAACGTGCGGCGTCCGATGGACTTCTGGTCAGTGGCGATGTGATCCTGTCATTAATACAATCAATTCATGTCAAAGGTTTCATATTAAATTATGAATCATGTCTCAGGTCAATAAAACACCTATTATTAATTAATGTTACTATTATCATTAAGTACATGGAAACTGTGTTCCATGTCGTGTGTTGACCGGTCAAAATGCGTAACGGGTGTACGGTCACACCATGTATTCATTAATACAAGCTGCATACTATGTTACGTATTCTTTTCCTATATAAGAATGGTTCACGGATTATTTCTAGACCGATTGATTATTCATCGAACGATAATGCTCTTGGATGATCGAGAAGTTTTCCTCCTATATCTTCTTCATCAGGACTCCGATCGTTGATCCATCAGTGGCTGCCAGATCATGTCGGAAATGAGAACACCGTACAACTTATTCTTTTCCCTCTTCTTCGACTTCCCATCCATAGTTTTCAACTAAGGAGACTACTGATAATTGACAGGAACGACAGTCTTTGTTGAACGACTCTAAAAAGGTCTGTTAATCCTCTTTTCTTGTATTCTCTTTCAGATCCTACTTCTCCCATTCTCATTCCATGCCACGAAGTGTGATCTATGTGTTGATGGAGTTTCTTGTGTTGTTGATTCAGTGCTGCTGCGACGTCCTTGGTTGGTGCATCCATTCTGGTAGAAGCCTTGTGATCATGGTGGTCGTGTCTGTAGAAGGACATCAGAACATGTTGAGGTAGGGATCTTACATTCGTCTCTCTAAATTGTGAGTCTTGCGGGGTGGGTATCCTATTGTTTTCACTAGAAAAAGATGAACCTTTAAACGAAGATAATAACTGGTTAAAGAACGTGGATGAGTAATTTGTTATGTTTATCCTTTTTTAACCTATTTTTATGTTGTGAATTGAATAGGCTTATGCCTCTTGAAAATCACAGTCGTTGGGGGCCTTTTCATGCATAATTAAATGTTGCCCTATATTTCTAGACCGTTTTGTGAATGGAACTTTGTTGAATGTGGAATTTGGATAATCAAGTAAATTTGGCTGATTTAAAATCTGGAACCCTTGTGTGGTCACCCCGGTTGAAGAAAATGGAATAATGAACATGTGGGTGTTGTCTTGGATACGTGGCATGTGATGGGGGGTGTTTTTGCGGGTTTTTGTGGATCGAGTAAGTAGCGGGGATGCGGTTGGCTTGGTTGTGGGTTTATGTGAATGCTATGTTAGTGATGGGCAGCGTGTCTGTGATGAATGGTATCAAGGGATGATGATGTATGGTGTGGTTGTGGTTGTTGGCAGCGGGGCTGCAGGGATGGGTTGGAATGTGAACGGATTGTGGGTTGTGAATAAAATATAAAATTTGGAAGAGTTAATGAATGGAGGGGCATGATTTTGGAATGGGAATAATAGTTAATGGGGTTGGTTGGTTAATAAGAAGGACTGGGTTGTGTTACCTGGGTTTTCCTAACTTGATTAGTGGATGGCAGGGATATGTTTTACGAATGATCGACGTGTTTAGTTGTGGATAGTTTCCCAGTAGTTAAGGAACTAATAAACTAATTATGTAGAAACGTGAAAACCTAAATGGGGTTGGGGTTGTTTGTCGTATGCATGCATCGTGGTAGTTGTTCCAAGGCACGTGCACAGTTTCTCTACTTAGAATCCATAGGTTGGGCTGAGTGGTTGCTATATATATATATCTGTATCATTTGTGTTTTATCGCACCCCACCCATGTTGAGCACTTAGTGCCGAACACTCCCATTTCTTGGGAGAGGGTGTTTTCCCCTTAGTTACTAGCTCCTTCCTGCTCCTTCTTCCCTTGGATGTGATGGCTTGAGGCGACCTTACACCTTAGACCCTTTAGGTAGGTTTTGATTGGGGTGGATTGGCCCAAGACTCTTCGGGTAGGTTGTTTTCCCAAGAATCTTCGGGATGAGGCCCAGGTGTCTTCAGGCAAGAGTTCTGTTACTATTACTGTTCCCAATAATCTTCGGGATGAGGCATAGGTGTGTGCGGATAGGATACGTGTTTGTGAGGCCCAAGTGTGTGTCGGTAGGATACGAGGTTGTGAGTCATAGGTGTGTGCGGGCAGGATGTGTGGTTCTTGAGTCCCAGATGTGAGCGGGCGGGAAGAGTGTGGTAGTGTCAGGACATTCACCGTTAGGAAGAGCAGCTAACTACTAGGAAATTTTGCGGGGTACCCAATACTCTTGTTCTTATATACTAATACCTGTTTTTGATAGTGTTTTGGGTGAGTCTGGCTGGTGAGGTTGGGTGGATAGAATTCCTTGGTAGGTTTCTTCTTTTGTTCTCATGGGACATTAGGATGTCTCCCCACTTTTGAACGAGATATTTAGGTTTCCCTACTACGTATACTTGTATGCTCACCCAACGTTTACTTTAAGGTTTCTAGGAGGAATACCATGGCCGTGCGGGACCCTACTATTTGGAAAGTTGGAGGTGTTTCAGTTGATGTACTCTTGTTTTCTTTTGGTATTTTACTATTGTGCTTTCTTGTACTTGAACCTTGTTATAAAATTGTTTAAACATGCATGTGTGATTGGTTTGGGTTTATTTCTATACATTTTTTCTTTTCCGTTTCGGGTGGTTGACTTGTCCTATTTCCTGATCTTAAATAATTAAAAGGTTAATGCCTTCGATATTTGTGAAAACTGATACCCTTGGTGCTAGTCGCCACGCCGGGGCATACAGGAGGCGGGGGTCGGGGGTCATTATATCTCTTTCAACATTGCCAGCTCAAGAGGGGCATCTTTAGTGGGAGGGGGTCGTGACACACTAATAAATGGACATTCTAAAATAAATCAGATTTCAAAATTATAGAATTAGTTTGATACAATAAATAAGAATAAAAATTAATTTTGAAATTTTCCCATGATGAATATTTCTTAATATTCATAGATATTTGATTTTTTTGTTTAAATTTCACATCACTATGTATTATGACATCAAAAAATCCAAAACATGTTGTAAAAACTTCAATAAATAGAATCTGTAATGAAGACTATGTTTCCCCATTTAAATGATAAATTTTTTTAGTGATTTTTTAAATTTTCTAAAAATTTAATGTATCGTTAAAAATAAATATTATATGTTATGGTTTTGAATTCAATTAATTCTAAACATTACATAATTCCTTATCAATAACAAAATTATAATACTAATTTAGGTTCATAGAAATTTATAAAAATGTAATATAGACCACATTAGAAATAGATATTAGATAAATCTATTAGAAAAAACAATGGAATGGTTATTGTTTTGGATTATATTAATATATATTGTCATAAAATGATATTTAGAAATAAAATAATAATTACCCACCCTTTTCCTATATTGAACTACCCAACCTCCTCATCCACTTCATTAAAAGCCCTTGGAAAATAAATATACATTTACCTTACTAATTTGGATCCCTCCTAATATTTCCTCCATCATCTTAGGAATCACCATCCATGATTTATGAACCAACATATCATGATATGGTATAATCTTTTTCTCCATATTAATTATCTATATTTTGTATATATTCCATTTCATTTATAATTTTTTATAATAAGATATGTAATTAAACATCCCTTAAACATCCATTTCAATATCTATGAGATGAGATAATCCTTTTACATTCATTGATTGCTTATATAAATAATTACTTACCCCCTTTATATTTCTGAAATTATCATCTAAAATTTCATAGAAAACATTTCATGACCCGCCCCCCAGGGCCTGTATCGTGAGTACCCCATTCCCGCCTTCCATAGGCCAGGGGCTGGAGACTAGCACCAAAGGCGTAATTCCCTAAACTGGGAAGGAATTTCCTTTATAAATATAAAAAAACAAATCATAATACAAAACTGGAAGCAAAACATGATGTAATTCTGAATAAAATAGAAGGGATGGATATTAAAACAAAAGTTTATGATATAAAAGCCCAACAGGAAAGTACAAGTACAACTGAAAAGCAAGTAAAACTAAAGAAATGTAAAGAAGCCACTGGGCCATCCTCTGGGGTTCCTACATGAATGGTAGGTACAGATGGCCTCCTCAGCACTCCACGTCTGTCCTTATTCTATGTGTATCATCACGCCTAGGGGTCCACCATCGGGTACCATCCAGTCCTGCTACTCATTTCCTCAGTCACCGTTGTTCATCATCTACAACCAACACAATGAGATGCGGGCATAGCCTATGCAAGGGTGAGTATAAAAATATTCATTAGAGACCCCGAGACCCTCAAGGTCTCACAAAATCCAACAAGGATAAACCAAAAAGTATGAAAACAATGGATAACCATTAATTAGGTATATAACCATACATATACCAATGTTATCTAGTTATCCATCTCAATTAAGAGGAAAACGCAATATACATTCACTCAGCTCAACCAGGATATATATTCACAATGTTGAAACCATAATTGCTGGAGAAATCCTCCTCTGTCGAGTACAGTGGGCATGTTGCCAACTACCAGGCGCTTCCCACTAACCATGAACTACTGAGGTATTCCTCTTGACGAGTACAGCGGTTCTACTGTCAACTACCAGGTGCTCATCCACCGTGGGTCTGCCGCCAACAACCAGGAACTCCCTCTAATAGCCTATATAGGGCCTCCTCTTGTCAAGTACCATGGGTCTGCTGCCAACTACCATGTCCTCCTTTTCGTGGTACATCTTTCCAACTATCAGGCGCTACCCAATGGGCTAGTCGAATCACTCCGAGTTGAATCGGTCAAGCAGTCGCCAAGTCTCAGCCAACTACTAGGTCTCTGCATACTATCTGCTCGTCTCTGTAAGGATCCACTCCACAAGCTACTGGGTGGTACTCCATGTGTCACAAAGTTCCATGAAGAAGTATCTCATTGGTCCGCCACTTCTTACGGGTATCAATGCAATAGACGACGCATAAATCGGACACTCGTTATATGAGTTATTGTCATTTTTGTCCCGGGGGCCTGGTTAGATTAAGGTTCAAACCAACCTGACCGTACCCCAAATGTTTCCAAACATCAAGTGGGTTATTCAAATAGAAGAGAATCTCTCTATGATTTTTGTCTCCGCAAACAGTTCGTCAAATGGATGCCTGTAGCCCATGTTATGGTCGAAAATGTGTATTCTGATCAACATATCAGGACTTGGGTCCGACCCGGTCAGCGGGTCTGACACAGTCCGAGGGTCCGACCCATCTTGAAGGGGTGGACCGACCCGCTCTGGGTCCAGACCACCCTGGGTCCGGCTCGGTGGCCCGTGTGGCCGGGCAGGTGGCCCGCGTGGCCTCGCTGGACGCCCGCGTGGCCTGGCTGGCAGCATGTGTGGCCTAGCTGGCGGCCCGCGTGGCCTGGCTGGTGGCCCGAGTGACCAGGCTGGCCAGCGGCTCGTGCCGCCCTCCCAATCCATGTGAGGGAGGGGTGGGGGTGTCGTCCCCCTGTCTCCCGAATGGAATTGGCGCAATGCGCTGGTTTGGTAACCTGCGGGACCCGAGAGGGTCCCGAATCGTCCGACTGGCCGAGCGGCCAGCCGGTTTGCTCTATCGGTGGTCGGCCCAGTTGTCTGCCTCTTCTCCTTCATCGCTGCCTGCATGGTCGTGGATCATTTTCTCGTAGTGGTGTGACAGCACTGCGTCCCTCAGGCGGCATAGTGGCCTCTCGTGTGTACCATCGCGGCCAGGTGCCGCAACTGCTTTCGTTGTGCGGTGTGCACGCGACGCCCTTCCGGCGAACCAGTGGCCCTGTGCTGCATATTTCTTCGCGGACTGCCTGATTCCGGCCACTGTGGCTCTACCTTGGAATCCACAAAGTGAGGAAAAATGAAGGGGGAGGGTCGAGTAGTGTTCGTGCGGCACAAGCCCTCCACGTTATGGTGATATAAATCGGAAAAACATTACCCACTGTTGAACGTCATAGAATGGAACAAAATTAATTATAACCCCCTATAATTGATTCATCGGTCGACGTTCATGGATGGAGTTCCAGGATGATGATGAAGTCCTCGTTCATCACGTCCACCACACACTTCCACAACAGAGCTGCGTCGGCTGTGGATGACACTCCATGTTGGTAGGATCCGAGGGAGGAAGTCGAAGAAGGAAGTCGTCACTGTCCTTCTTCACGTTCTTCATTGGACGTGTTCTTTGTTGGGATAACAACTTTTAACACTAGCTTTCCTCCCCCAATCCCTACCAAATTCCCAACGAAAACAATTGAGGAACGGTTTGTCTATTATGTTTTGGGCACAACAAATCAAAAAGGTGAAATTAATTAATCTAGCTCCACCAAATTAATTGCACGAGAGTCATCACATTTTATTTGGAGGATGTCAAGAGGCTCCCCTTAAATAATTTACATGATTTGCCATAGTTAATTAGGGGATATGGCACAATATATAAAAAGTAGGATTTAGAATCTAATTGGGGTGGTGGTGGCTCCATTAATTGGTAGAAGAGTGTGCTTAATTAAGGTGAGGGGTGGTCAAGGGGTTTCTTCACCTTATATGGGGAGTTCCAAAGGGTTACAAGCCCAGGTGGTCTCCACCAAAAAAAATATCCTCCCAAGGGAGGATATGTTCAGGTGGGCCCCAACACCATAACCTCTCGTAAGAGGTTAAGTTGTGGTGGCCCCCACCTCCAACCTCCACATAAAGAATTTAACCACCCAACCTCTACATGGCATATAAAATAAAATAATGTTTTTTCTCAATATATTTTATTGATTTTTTTTATAGAAAACCAATAGCTAAATTGTAATCTCGACCATGTACCATCATGGAGAATGTATTCTTAAGCGAATACCGGCGTTGCATGTTCAAAAGTGCCCCCAGATTTCAATTCTGAGCACCGGTTCAAAAGATATAAAAACATGGTCATACATTTGTACCTGAAAAAAACATCCGAAATTGATTCCCGGAACACCGGTCCTCGGAATCAAGAACCATAAATTTTCACGGAGTTGTAAAAATCCCATGTATTTTAAAAAAATTCAACAGAATTTATGAGTATTTAAATTCCCCCACCTTTGGGATTTACTTCCCCATAAAATACAACTTAAACTATTGGATCAAATGAGGATAATAAGCACCCATCTGAGCCTCCCTATCTAATTTTCGTTCTTGGAGGTTCCTATGCTACCAGTGAACATGCAATAGAGGTATCACCCGTCCACATTGGACCTGTTCCTGTCGTTTTTCAATCTCCATTGGAACCACCGTGAAGGTCACCCCATCATCGACATCTAGCTCTCCATGGTCGATGATGTGACAAGGGTCATGCATGTATCACCTCTGCTAGGATGCATTGAAGGTGTTGTGAACCCGGTGCAATTGATGTGGAAGAGTTAATAGGTATTCCACCTCGCCTACTATGATGAGAACCTGGAAAGGTCCGATGAATCTCAGTGATAACTTGCCTCCATGGCCAACTCTCCATAGACCTCGTCGAAGTGAAACCTGAAGAAAGATGTGGTCTCCATCCTCAATCTCTAGAGGTATTTATATTTTGTTATCTATATGACATCGGCTTGATTTGTGTAGTCTTCATCCTCTTTTGGATGATCTGCACCTTCTCGTTGGTAGCTTGTACCATCTCTTTTCCCACTAGTGATGACGCCCCAGGGTCTATCTAGAACAAGGGAGATCTACATGGTCTCTCGTTCAACACCTCTAAAGGTGACATCCCTATACTGGAGTGAAACCTATTGTTGTAAGAAATATCCACCAGAGGAAAGTGATCCTCCCAACTATGACTGAAATCGAGGACACATGAACGTATCATATCCTCGAGTGTCTGAATGGTCCTCTCGGTCTAACCATCAATCTGTGGATGGAAGGAGGTGGCCAAGCGATGTTGTGTCCTAAAAGCCTCCTGCAACCCCTTCCATAGCCAAGAACTAAAATGTGCATCACAGTCGGAGGTAATAGAGTAAGGTACTCCGTGTAAATGCATAATCTCCTGCACATAGATGCATCCAAATCTCCCAACTGAACCCTGCTCTCTGATCAGTAGGTAGTGGGCCGACTTGGTGAGTCGGTCGATGATCAACCAAATCGAGTCGTGACCCCTAGATGTACGTGGAAGAACTGTCACGAAGTCCAGGTATATCCCAACCCACTTCAACTCTATGACCTCTAAAGGCTGAACGATGCCAGCTGGTTCCTGGTGCTCTGC
Organism: Viscum album; assembly: GCA_963277665.1. NCBI lineage: Eukaryota > Viridiplantae > Streptophyta > Magnoliopsida > Santalales > Viscaceae > Viscum > Viscum album. The sequence continues at coordinate 937,943,671 of OY728143.1, read as the reverse complement.
CTTCACTTGCTGGAAAGTGAGGCACTGTGAGACTAACTCTACTACCACCTTCTTTATACCTGGCCACCAATGGTGTCGTCGATGATCCTGGTACATCTTCTCCACTCCTAGATGTACCTCTAGATGGGATATTTTGAACACCCTCAACACTTCATCCTTAAGTGCCACTTGTACCAAGGTATATCCTCTAAAGAGGATGATGTGCTCCCCACCTTCAAAAAATCCATCAGGTGTCTGCCCTGTAGATATTTGAGCACGTTGTGTCTCGCAGTCAGTGTCCTCATGTTGTGCCTACTGGACTCACTGATGATGTGGGAGAGTGATTGTATAAGACTGTATATAGGCTACTCTATCCCTATGCAAAAAGGTTATCTGCAAAGTTTCTATCTGCTTCGTTACCTTTCCTATTAGTTGTATATGAGATCTCATGCTGAGAGCATATGCAACAATGATCCCCTACCTAGGAGTATAGAATATCTTGAAGTCATAGTCTTGGAGGAACTCGATCCATCTCTGATGTCTTAGGTTTAGGTCCTTCTAAGAGAAGATACACCTGAGACACTTGTGATAAGAGTTTACAGTAAAATTCTAACCCATTTGATAGTGCCGCCACTTCTTTCAGGCGAAGACCACTACTGCTAACTCTAGGTCATGGGTAGCGTAGTTCTTCTCATGGTGCCTCAGATGTCGAGAACCATAAGAAATCACTGCTCACACCTGCATTAGGACACACCCAAGCCCGGTCCCTGATGTGTCATAGTAAACTATGTATCTTAAACCTTCATCTGGAAGCCTAGAGATGGCGACACTAGTCAGCCTATCCCTCTCTATGACCATACGAAGGGTTTTCCCTTCTTTTTCAAGGGGGATAGTGGTGTTTCCACTCTAGATAAGTCTATAAAAACCTCTTATAGTATCCAACCAAGCCTAGGAAACATCGTACCCCCATCACACTCCTGGGTGGATCCCAAGAAGTACCACCACAATCATTGCTGGATCCACTGCAACTCCATCCTCGGAGATGTCGTGTCCCATAAAGTGATCCTCTTGAATACAAAACTGGCACTTCGAGAGATTACCTTAATGTTGGTGCTCTCTATGTGTGTCCAGTACTACCTACAAATTGTAGGCATGCTCCTCCTCCGTTGTCTATTAGATCATAATGTCGTCGATGAAGACTACGACAATGTGATCATGGTATGGATGGAATATCCATTTCATGAGTCCCATGAACATTGTTGGATCATTGGTTACTCCCAAAGGAATAACCAAGAACTCGTAGTGGCTATAACGACACATGAAGGTCGTCTTCTGCACATCCTCATCTCAAACTCTGAGCTGGTGATAGCCTGATCTGAGGTCTATCTTCGAGAACTCTCGTTATCCCTTCAGCTGATCAAAGAGGTCATCAATCATCAGAAGTGGGTACTTGTTCTTCACGGTCACCTGGCCACCAGTGGTGTCGTCGATGATCCTGGTACATCTTCACCACTCCTAGATGTACCTCTAGATGAGATATTTGGAACTCCCTCAACATTTCATCCTGAAGTGCCACTTCTACCAAGGTACGTCCTCTGAAGAGGATGATGTGCTCCTCACCTTCAAAAAATCCATCAGTTGTCTGCCCTGTAGATATCTGAGCACATTGTGTCTCACAGTCAGCATCCTCATGTTGTGCCTCCTGGACTCACTGATGATGTGAGGGAGTGATTGTATGAGACTGTAGATAGGATACTCTGTCAGTATGAAAAAAGGATATCTGCAAAGTGGCTAGCTACTTCGTTACCTTTCATATTAGTTGTATATAAGATCTCATGCTGAGAGCATCTGCAACAATGATACCCCTCCCAGGAGTATAGAATATCTCTAAGTCATAGCCTTGGAGGAACTCCAGCCATCTACGATGTATTAGGTTCAGGTCCTTCTGAGAGAAGATATACCCAAGACACTTGGGATCAGAGTTCAAAGTAAAATTCTCACCCATTTGATTGTGTTGCCACATCTTTCAGGCGAAGACCACTCCTTCTAACTCTAGGTCAGGGGTAGCATAGTTCTGCTCGTGGTGTCTTAGATGTCGATAACCATAAGAAATCACTTCTCACACCTGCATTAGGACACACCCAAGCCCGGTCCCTGATGTGTCATAGTAAACTAAGTATCCTACACCTTCATCTGGAAGCCTAGAGATGGCGGCACTAGTCAGCCTATCCCTCATCTCTTGAATGCTTTGTTGTAATTTCTATGACCATACGAAGGGTTTTCCCTTCTTTTTCAAGGCGGATAGTTGTGCTGCCACTCTGGAGAAGTCTATAAGAAACCTCCTATGGTATCCAGCAAAACCCAGGAAACATCGTACCTCCATCACACTCCTAGGTGGATGCCAAGAAAGTACCGCCACAATCTTCGCTGGATCCAATAAAATTCTAGCCTCTAAGATGACGTGTCCCATAAATTGATCCTCTTGAATACAAAACTGGCACTAAAAGAGATTACCATAACATTGGTGCACTCGAAGTGTGTCTAGTACTACCTAAAAATGGTAGGCATGCTCCTCCTCAGTGGTCGATTAGATCAGAATGTCGTCGATGAAGACTACGATGAAGTGATCGTCGTATGGATGGTATATCATTTTCATGAGTCCCATTAAAACTGTTGGTTCATTGGTTACACCCAATGGAATAACCATGAACTCATAGTGGCTATAACGACACCTAAAGGTCGTCTTCTGTACGTCCTCATCTCAAACTCTGATCTTGTGATAGCCTGATCTGAGGTCTATCTTCGAGAACTCTAGTTATCCCTTCAGCTGATCATAGAGGTCATCAATCCTCAAAAGTGGGTATTTTTTCTTCACGGTCACCTGGATTAGGTGATGGTAGTTTACACAAATCCTCAATATCCCATTCACCATATTGGTGAACAGAATTGTGGCTGCCCAGGGAGAAACGCTGGGAGGGATAAATGCCTTCCCCAGCAAGTCATCCAGCTGTACCTGAAGCTCAAGAAGCTCAGTGGGAACCATCTGATATGCTGGAGTAGATATCGGTGCTATTATAGGGTACATGTCAATGTATAGGTCCACCTCCCTACAATGATGTATTCTTGGAACATTTTCAGGGAAAACAATTCGCATACTAGTCCACAACTACATGTTAACCCGGAATCTCCACATATACTACTCTGAGAGTATGTCATGACACCTAAATTGTGATTGGCTAAACCCTCCTCCATGTAAGTATATCATTTTCTGCAAAGTATAACTTCTTTCCAGTGAAGGTAATCCTGGTCCCATCTGTGCAGACACACCACACATTGCACCTAATACAATCGATCTGAGCATGGACTTTTGATAACCTGTCTATACCCAGGATGACGTCATAGACCATGATGGTGCGACGAGGAGATCCCAGGAAAAGCTCTCTCCTCCTAGAGTAATCTCACACTGCAGGAACCAATGCATAATTGTCAAAACTACTCCCGTAGTAGTCTCTAGCCGTAAGGATTGATCCAACGGCTCCATCGAAATCTCCGAGCACCGAATGAGGTTAGTGGAAATGAAAGAGTCACTGGAACCTATGTTATAAGAACTAAAACAAAGGTGTAGTAGACATAGATCGTACCTCGAATCATCTTTGGAGTACCGTGATCGTGTTCTTCAACTTCCTAAAGCTGAGCTCTCCCCTTTCCACTCGCTCCTTGCAGTCGGTGTGGGCCTCCTTGATGTGTTGGTGACAAAACCTCGAAATGTCGTCCACCACCAGCTACACATCCAGCTCCTCTTCCACGTCTTACTCATACCTACAGACTACCTCGATTGAACCTCTGCCTCTATCTAGGAGGTCCCTCAACTGTCTGTAGATCATAAAAACAACGGGTTGGATAGTCACGAGCCATGTGACGAAGCCCGCTACATGAGTAACATTGCCTGCTTGTGGCTTGACTGGCTTTGTCTCCACTATGGGTGCCCCGCACAACTGATGCTGAGTCATGTGGTCAACCACCTAAAGTACTAGTTCTCTTGGACCTCTATAACATCTGTCTACTTCCAGTTGTATAAGACTCTACTATGTGTCGGCTAGTGGTGGGTCTCACTACAGGAGACTCATCAGAAATGAAACTCTCCACTAGAAGGGCTCTCTATAGCACCCCCACATGCGTCAGGATGCTAAGTTGGATCATCGGAACTCATATCTCTCACATGAGCCCATGTTCGATGGTCTGGACCCTGAATAATGAGTCCTTCACCATATCTATTGAGTAGCGTGAGACGCTGGTGAACCTTGTTGAGTACTGTGCCACTATCATGCTTCCTTTCTGCAGATGCAATATCTCTTGTATCTGCACTACATGAAGGGTGGTTGGAGAAAACACTGCTTAAAATAGGCTCTCGAAGTCTCTCCATAGTAGCGTCGCCTCATCATGAACTTGGAGCATCAGGATCCTCCATCTGCCAGCTGCTGCCTGAAGGAGACTTGTGGAAAGAATCACCATGAAGTCTTTTGGTGTCCCTACTATCCTGAAGACTCTCAATACAACCTCCATCGAATCCTCAACCACCTATGGGTTCGTCTCTCCCTTGAACCTGGGTGGCCTCAAGCGCTGTAACTCATTCAACCATCTCAAGTGTCGTTCATCATCTGTTATTGGGGCTGTTTGTATCAGTGGCCCAATGGGATGTAGTACCATCAGGGCCTCCACTAGTAAAGGGGCCCTACACCAAGGCATCGTTGGTCGGCGGTCTGTCAGTATGTATGCCTCATGGGGCTCTAACTGGTTATCTGTGGGGAGGCATCATTAATGAAACAGATGTGACATGGTCAAAAGATTATACCCGGTGAGCTGACCTGGTTGAGCTGAATTAATGAAAGATTTTGAAAAACACATATGAAATCAATGTTTTCATGCATTGAATCGGATATCATAAGTCAGGGTCCTGGTGTATGGATACGTAGGCCGCCCGCACCAAACACTAGACTCCCTGAACTAAAATCCTCACTTAGTTCTCTTAACACTATTGCTTTACAGAAAATAAATATCAGAGTCCAATGTGCTGTGGTAGAACTGACTCATCTGATACCAATTGTCACGACCCACCTTCCCATGTCATGAACCTTTCTATCTGTCCCCATGACTATCCTGTAATACATTGGTTATCTTCACAACACACCATAGGCTATTACTAACTAGGGTTTCTTTTCAGACTAATGACTATCCCCATAGGCTAACACATGTTATTTCAGTGTGTTTTGTCCTCACTCACACACATCCTGGAAAACATCCCAGATGGTCACCCATCCAGATTACTACTCCATGCCAAGCATGCATAGAAGTGGAGTTCTAATCAATTAGGCTCACAAAAATAAAGGTTCACCGTGTTGACATGGGTAGTAACATTTGGCCTTTTATGTCTCAATTTTCTAGGGGTGTTACAAACTACCATGTAGTGAATACACATTCGATTTTACATACATGTGAATTATCTAATGTGAACCCATCCATATTTTATTATGGACATCTATGTATTTATCATAAACTCATCAATCATGTAATTTAATGTGATAAAATACTTCTTCATTTTGTATGGTAATTATGGAACACTTATGTATGTCCTTTATATTAATTTGACAAGTTGTTCTGGAATTATTCAATATTGTAATGAAATGGTTATTTTTTGTATCATGAGATATTATTTATGGTATTAGGGATTGAAACTTATTTGTTATTATACTTTTCAAACATGTGATTTTTTGTGAAATTTATCCTTTCCATATTTCTAAGTCATATTTTATGTTATTCAAACATTTATATATTAAAATGATGTTATACTACTATATCATGTTTCATAGTTCATTATTATGATTCTCACCTTTTTTTACTGTATCATTTATATTCCAATATTATCAAATTTAATATGTTTTTCATGATTGGGTTTTAATATACCAATAATGGGATTTATATCATGGTACTTTATTATTTAGATCACATGGTTTTCCAATGTAGTTTTAGAATATCTATGGAATAATGATTCTTAGTATGGAAATAATATTAATTATGTTATATTTATCTTCAATGTTTTTATTAAATATACCTAATTACCCAATAAAACATGGATTTATGATCTTATATGGTTTTATTATGTATATTAGAATTTAAATTTATGAGGATATAATATTCATTGAAATATCAGTAGTAATAAATAATAATCCATTGTTTTTTAAATTATAACATTAAAATGATGTTATTATTTAATAAATGTGACACAATATTTTAAAACCCACATAGAAAAGAAATATGAAAATGAAAATTTTATGAATATCATCTAGAAATACTATAAGTTTTACTAATTTTATATCTTGTTTCGATGTGAATTTTATTTAACTCTTTATTTATCATTTTTAATTTTAAACTTATGATATAATTATGTTGCATAATTTGAAATTACCTATTAACATATTATATTAAAATATTATTTTAATTTTGATCATATTCTAGGTACTTTATATTGAATCCTATAATGATATTATCGATAATCATATTATTATTCTACTATGATTCACTTATAATATTTAAAACATGAATATAACATGAATAATAAAAAATCCAATATTATATATTCGGTTTTATTTCGTTTTCAATTAGAAAAATATGTTAATGTTATTATTTCTTATATGTTATATATATGCAGGGGTATAATTTAATTATTATACTTTTCATGTTGTTCCTTGAATGAATTGAGGTAATAAAATTTTTCATATCCCTATTGTGTTCATATGTAATGTCTAGAGGTCGTTGTTATAATGGAGGAATTAAAAAATATATGATGAATTATTTCGTTGAATGATATATAAATTTTTATCGAAATAATAAATTTGGATTCCCTATGTTTCTACTTATGGAATTTGGATTATGTGAATTAATCTATTTTTTCTATGATTATTATGATGTACCTGATATTAATTATATAAATTCTTTTATGTGTTATAACATTTGTGTTTGATAATAATAGGAGAATATATCACTGTAATGAAATCCAAATACTATTTTATTAATGTTGGACGTCAGTTTGGATGATTTTTACCATACATTAAATGACATAAATTGTTGTTGTTATTTTGTGGTTCTTTTTGAAACAATTTAGTGTAATGATTAAAATTTGGTCATGTAGCCATTTATTTAATAAGGAATTCTGATTATATTATACTCTATATAGTTTTTATCCCTCTTTTCGATATGTTTCTTTCAAATTAAGGATGATATAGAATAGTAATTTAAATATATATATGTTGAATGAGTTTCTTAAAATATTTATGAATATATTCACTTCACCCATGTAGATGGAAAGGATAATGAATAGTCTTCGAGTTATCCAACATGTTGATGATATCTTGTGATGTATTAGAAATTTTAATATTGTATAGAATAATTTTTCATCACATTTCATTGAAAATGGGTAAAATACTTCATTTAAATTAAACACTTCATTGAGGAGTATGATTCATGTTCCATTATTCCCTGCAAGTTAATGTCTTGATAAGCTATTAGAGATAGGGAAGAAGATAAGTGCAGAATTATTTCCCCAATAGATGGTCTCTATAGAGATTCTTCAATTTTTTCTTGAAGGATCATGTTGTGAAACATATTGGAAATTTTCTTTATAAATAGTATTAATCCTAATAATGCGTTTAATAGGAATGACTTAAAATTCATTAAAATTAAATCAACATTACAAAATGATATTTTTCAATTATTACATATATATAATTAGATATATAAAATAGAATAAGAAAATATTATATATATATATATTGTTTTATTTTGTTTTATTTTATTGATAATTTGTAAATGAATATGTTTTCAATATTCATGAATGTCTGTTTATGTTTTAAAATTTGGATTACATAAAAAAAATAGTGTTTTTTATTTTTATTGGTTAATATGATAATTATTTTCATTCAAATTCATATTTTTTTTAAATCGTTATCATATTTAATATATAAATATTAAACTACCAAAGGATAATATATTTTGAATCCTTAGAAAACATTAAATTTTTAATGCATATTGATAAAATAAATTTTTTAATGAAAACATGTTTTTTACTCAGATAAAAATAAATTCTTATTTTTTATTTAATTGATTATAAAATTTCAAAAGTTTTTTTAAATACATTATCCAATTAATAAAATTAGAATAAAAAATAATTTATTTTAAAAGAAGCACATTTTTTTAAAAAAATATTTATTCAGAACATTGGTTTTAATATTATTTTGTGAGAATTTAAAAAAATAAATTATTAAATTTAATGGTAATGACATATAAAAATTTGGAACAAAATTTACAATCAGTTTTCCAAAATTGATTGTAATCATAATTATTATTTTCAAAATTAATAGTATCCTAATTAAATGATTTCTATCCATTGTTGAGGTAAAATGAGTGGAATGATGTAAAAACATTGAATTGGGCTTTAAAATAATCCATTCACTCGTATAAATTTAATTCTATATGTGTAGTTTTAACAGTCATTAAAATATTGAAAACAATTCATTTTTTCATTTTCCTTTGAAAATGACTGGTCTATTATATGATGTTGTGGAAAATCCAAAATCTGGGTCTATATCATTTAATTACAATAATATTGATTGAAAGAGTTAAAAATAAGTTATAAACCAATATAAAATATTATATTGAATAATGTTAATTATGTTTTTTTTTGAAATGAAATTTTAATTTTTAGCAATGAAATAATTACATTAAATAATAATATAAAATCTTCATTGTACATTATTAATTAGTACAATAATCACATCAATGATTTTACAATTTTTAATGAAATAATTTTTCTTCTCTGAGTAATATAGATATGTGCAATTAAGATAATTATAATGAATTATTTTTCTATAAAAAATATATATATTTTATTTATTACTGCCCTGATATTTTTTAATGAATTTGTGTGAATTTTTTATAAAATTTCATATAACTGTATTTTATAAAAATAAATTATTAAATGATTTATATTTAATAAAAATATATTTAGTATCAATTTAAATGTTACATAGTTTATTATATCTATAATATTTCGCATAGGAGAAACTTTTCTTTTTATAATATCTTTTTTACTCCAAATGGTTGAAAATATGTTGATCTATGTAATCAAAAAATATAAATGGTGTTGAGTTAAATAAAATATATATGGAGTTAAACACCACATTAACATGTATAACTACTATGGGACAATAAATTTTATTCATATCACTATCATAACATATATGTATAACAAATAGGATCAATATGAACAAAAAACAAATATATAAATTTAAATTTTATGTAATTCGAATCATCCACCCCTCTTATTGTAAAGACCCGCAAATTTCAAGGAATTTTTTTTTCTATATTTTCATTGGAATTTTACAAGAGCGCAGCTTCAGACGGCACCTGATTCCGAGGCCCGGTGTGCCCGGAATCAATTTCCTAAGTTTGGCTCGGGTACGTTCAGTGAACGGACGAGCGGGTTTTTCTATCTTTTGAACTGGTGCCCGGAATCGAATTCTGAGGGCACCGATGAAATCGTAGCGCCGATTTTTGCTTAGAAACGCCTCTTCCGGAGTTGAGTTTGCTCAGACGTGGTTTTTAAAATTTTGGGGCTTAAAGTCAGAAATAAAATAAAATTTGTGCGACAACTTTATTTTATTTCACTTAATCTGCTTGGAAGCCACTTGAAGCCACTTAAAGGCGGCTTGATCTGAGTTGAACTGGATAGGATGCTATCCAGAAATATCCTACCCCCTTGGTAGGATATTTGTGAGGTGGGGCCCGCACGAGCCCCGCCGTTTCTTTCGCTAAGTAACACACCTGCGAAAACCCGTCAAAGTAACTGAAAAGTCAACCGACGCGTTTTCTTAAATTCTTAACAGACCATTTAATTGAGCGGTTTATTTCGTGAATTAAATGGGTTGTTTCGCTCGTTGAATTAATTCAACGAACTGATGGGTCGTTACTTACACTTTTGCGTTTGTTGGCATGTTTATAAAATAAGACCAACCTAAAAATCCTTTGAAAGGATTTGAGAGGACCTTTGTTTCTTCGTCTCCCCTCCTCGCGAAGAATGCGAAGAACGCGAAGAACGCGAAGAACGCTGGCGACCGGAATTCGACGACGCACACCGTGATCTGCGACGTCGACGAGCTCTACCCGCGACGTTCTTCGACGACGCCTCTTCTTCCGCGGCCGATCCTCGTTCGGCAATTAAGGTGAGAATCAGATCGTTTATTTCTCCTCTTTTTATAATTCAATATCAACGGATTTAAATTAATCCGTTTGATCTTGATCCAGAGATTGGCGACGCGACGCCGGATACCGCGACGACGCGACGATCACCTTCATCCGCGACGAGCGATTCCGCGACGACCTCTCGTCCGAAGACGACGACAAAGTAAGGGTTGATTGGAATATTTTGTTTTCCCCGTGTTTATTCTTTTAAAATAAAGAACATGATCTCCGACAAATTTTAATTTATTTAAAATTGTTGTTGATTATTCCTCTCGTGGTTTATGACTAACGCGGAGGGTGCGGGTCTAACGAACAAGACCCGGCAACCCTCTGCCGATCTCTTTTGTTGTGCGGATATGGCGGACGACGACGAACCGCGCGGCAGGGGCGATCTGTTGATCCCGCAGTGAAGATCGGCCCACGGGAGGAGCAACGGCGCAGACAGGAGGCAAAACGGGCCACCGGAGCAACACCGGCGGCCCGCGGAAGGCGGCGGCGGCACGGGTCGTCGGCAAGGCGGCGCCGGTGACCGGAGTCGGCGGCGCCCGGCGCGCCGCCGTGGAGAAGATCCGCCGCGGCTGAAGCCGCGGCGGCGGCGGGCGGTTCCGCGGCCGCGCGGAACCGGGAAGGGACGCGGCGGCCCGGCCGCGTCCGCGTGACAGGCGGCCCCCCGCGGGGCCGCGTTTCCTTCAAGCCGCGGGTCAAACCCGCGGCGGCACCTCCTTCGGCCGCTCGGCCGAAGCCGAGCCGGCCGGTCCGGTCGGCCGGGCCGCGCCCAGGCCGGACCGGACCCGGCCTAGCCGGTTCGGGCGGGGTCGCCCCGGGCCCAGAACCCCCGTTTTCGGGCCCTCTTCGGTCCTTTGACCATAACTTGGGCCTGGGACCTCCGATTGACGAACCTTCAGTGGCTACGCGATACTTGGATCGATACGGTCGTTTCGGTATATTATACTCAAGGTTTCGGAAGACTTTGGGTTCGGTCGGGTTGGATCGTACACGAAACCAATCGGGCCCTCGGAGCGGAAACATTCATAACTTGAGCTACGGACGTCCAAACGACGTACCGTCAGCTGTGGTAGTTTCCTCTAAGTGAGACGGAACTTTTGGCATACTCCGCCCGAGGATCGGGCACAGGCGGAGTACGGTCGGGTTGGTTTTCCCTAAAAACCAACCGGGCCCCTGGGACGAAAATGCCAATAACTCTCAGACCGGGCGTCCGATTGACGCGCCGTCTGTTGCGTTGAGATCCTGTTGTCGATACGGAACTTTTGGATACATCAACTTCGGACTACGTGTCAGTTGATGTATCATCCTCTCGGCTCGTGGAGCGGACCCTCCTAAACGAGCTCGCTATGTGCGGGAACCCTAGCGCTGGCTGTGACTTCGACGACAGAGCAGAGATCCTCCGTGGACTGCGATGACGGCAGAGCAGAGATCCTCAGTGGACTGCGACGACGGCAGAGCAGAGATCCTTCGTGGACTGCGGCGACGACTGTGCAGAGATCCTCAGTGGACTGCGTCGACTACTGCACTCAGCGATCCTACGTGGATCAGTGCTACAGGTTCTGTGTGAGCCCGATCCTATGTGGGTCCTTACTACCGGTTCTGTGTGAGCCACTGCCTACAGGTTCTGTGTGAGCCCGATCCTGAGTGGGTCTTTTGCGGGGGTTAGTACCTATCGATCCTTCGTGGGTCCGACGACTTAGATGGATCAGTGATCATCTTTGACGTCATTTGAAAAAGTATACCTGGTTGAGCTGAATCTTATGTTACTCTCCTTTGTGGATTGTGTTGAACTATCCTGTGTGGATTTACTGTTTACTCTCCTTTGTGGATTTGAGTCTTGCTTTCCTTTGTGGATTGAGTTGTTCTTGAGCTCATGAGCAGAGCTAGAATTGGGGACTTAGGAATATGTATGGGCATATACCTAAGTCGAGTCAGATGTTACTTCGTGATTGCATCTTTCTTTTGTGCTATATCCTTTGTGGATTTCGGGAGACCTTCAGGGGTCTCGGGGTCCTTACTGAGTAGTTATACTCACCCCTGCACGGGCTATGCCCGCACCTTGTTGTGTTGGATGCAGACGACGGACAGCGCTGATCTCGGTTGGGAAGTGGAGCAGGACGGTACCTGGAGGCGGACCACTGGGCGGGACGTGCTCGGATCGGACGTGGGACCCGAGGAGCCTGGAGGCTATCTTTACCCACCCTTCAGGTGGGATTGCCAGTGGACGACACGAGGCCGCCGTCTTTTCATCAGTTGCTGTTCTTTACCTTTTTAGTTGTACTTTACAGTTGGGCTTGTATTTCCGGCCCCCTTTACTTTCTGCACTTTGTAGTTACTTTCCGCTTGCTGACTCTGTGGTGGTTGTTACTCATAAAGGCAATGCCTTCCCTGTTTACCGGGATTTTTCGCCTTGGTGCTAGTCGCCAGCCCCTGGCCTATGGAAGGCGGGCTTGGGGCAGTCACGGCACGGGCCCCGAGGTCGGGTCGTGACAAATTGGTATCATAGGTGGTCGGTTCTACCGCAGACTCTGATCGACTTTTCTTTCTATATGAAGCAATAGTGTTTAGTGTATTGAGTGTGGTTATCAGTTCAGGGAGCCCAGTGTTGGTGCGGCAGCCGACGTATCCGTACACCAGGACCCTGACTCCTAATTTCCGACTTAAAGCATGAAAACATTGATTGCGTGTGTGTTTCATGTTTTCTTTGTGATTACTTGTGTCAGCTCACCGGGTATACTGATCTGCTTTATGAAAGTCTCAAGTTTTCCTTGTGATTACTTGTGCCAGCTCACCAGGTATACAGTTTTGACTGTGGTGCTCTTGTTCTCCTTTTCAGGATGGCCTCGCGACGACAGCCAGCTAGGGTTCCGAGTGTAGGGCGCAACGGCAGCCCACCGAGCGATGAGGCCTCGGTGCAGGGCCCTTTGCCAGCGGTGGCACCGGCGGTAGCTTTACCCGCCGAGCCACCGATGCTACCAGTACCAGACGCTGACGATGCACGTCGCCTTAGGGCACTGCATGAGTTTTAGAGCCAGCGACCGCCCAGGTTTCGCAGTGAGGCGGACCCCCAGGCCGCCGAGGACTGGATAGAGGCGGTGGTACGGAACTTTAGGCTAGTGAGGACACCAGCGGATCTCATGGTGATTCTCGCGGCGAGCCTCCTGCAGGCGGCGACAGGACGATGGTGGATCTTGATGCTCCAGGTTCACGATGAGGCCTCCTTGCTCTGGACGGACTTCGAGAGCCTCTTCCGCTCTGAGTTTGTCCCGGCCACCCTCCGAGCGGTGCGCATCCAGGAGCTTCTCCAGCTGCGCCATGGCAGCATGACGGTCGCTCAGTACGCGGCAAGGTTCACTGACCTATCTCGCTACTCGACCGACATGGTACGGGACCCCTTCTTCCGGGCCCGGACCTTCGAGCAGGGCTTGCGACAGGAGATTCGGGCGTCACTGATCTCCCTCAGCATTCCGACCCAGGCGGGAGTGCTGGAGCGAGCCCTCCTGATCGAGAGCTTCCTGGCAGAGCCTTCTTCAGCGGCGAGACCTATCGCAGGGCGGCAGGTAGCTGAGTCTTCGGCAGCAGGTAGCCGACGGATGACTCTCGGGTCCAGGCAGACCAGACCCCCACGCAGACGGCCTCAGGACACCGGCTCAGCGGTGCGGGGCACACAGCGGAGTGCCAGCCTTCCGAGAGGCAGGCTGTGCTAATCCTGCGGCGGGCAGGGTCTCATGGCTCGTGACTGCCCGACTCGCCGATCAGAGGAGCAGCAGTCGGTGGAGGGGCCACCCAGGCAGAGGCAGAGGGTCGACCGTGGCGGTCCGCAGAGAGGAGGCGGACGAGGCCGAGGGGCTAGCCGAGCAGCGGGTGGTGGGCGACGCTTCCAGGCTCTACCCCCACCACCACCAGGAGGGCCACCTCGACCACAGGGAGCTGGCGGACAGGGGCAGGCCCAGCTCCAGGCAGTGGAGGCCTACGACCCCGACATGCCATAGATGATTCGAGGTACGATCTGTGTCTATTCCACCCTTGCTTCAGTACTTATAGACACAGAGGCGAGTCACTCTTTCATAGCCTCTGCCCTTGTTCGGAGCTCGGAGATTCCGACTGAGCCGTTGGCTCGATCCTTACGGCTAGAGACTCCTACGGGAGCAGACTCGACGATTACGCACTGGTGCCGGCAGTGTGAGCTTACTCTAGGAGGCGAGGGCTTCGGCTGGGATCTCCTTGTAGCGGCGTCGATGCCTTACGACGTCATCTTGGGCATGGATTGGCTATACACGGTTCATGCCCAGATCGACTGTTTTAGGCGCAAGGTGCGATGTGTTCGCACCGGCCGGAGCAGGTTTACCTTCACCGGCGAGAAGGGAACCTTTGCAGCACAGGATGGACTTCCGCGGAGGAGAGTGCAGCCCATCTCTCATCAGTTGGCTAGCCTCATCCTAGGAGCAGTGGACGTGCGGAGTCCAGCTTTTCCTGCAGTGGTGGACCAGTACGTGGGCGTCTTTCCCGACGACGTTCTAGGGCTACCTCCTCATAGAGAGGTAGACTTTTACATCGACTTGTACCCCGGGACAGCCCCGATATCTTCTCCAGCATATCGGATGGCCCCCGCCGAGCTTCGGGAGCTGCGGGTACAGTTGGAGGACTTGCAGAGCAAGGGGTTTATCCGACCCAGTGTTTCACCCTGGGCTTCCCCGATTTTGTTCGCCAAGAAGGCGGACGGGAGCTTGCGACTGTGTGTCGACTATCATCGCCTGAACCAGGTGACAGTAAGGAACAAGTATCCGCTGCCACGGATTGATGACCTCTTCGATCAGCTCAAGGGAGCGCGGTGGTTCTCGAAGATAGACCTCCGGTCAGGCTATCATCAGCTCAGAGTTCGAGACGAGGACGTGCAGAAGACGGCCTTCAGGTGTCGGTATGGCCATTATGAGTTCTTGGTTATGCCGTTCGGCATAACCAATTCTCCAGCAGTGTTCATGATCCTCATGAACAGGATCATCCAGCCATACCTCGACCGATTTGTCGTGGTCTTCATTGACGACATTTTGGTATACTCGACGACTGAGGAGGAGCATGCCTACCACCTGCGAGTTGTGCTAGACACACTCCGAGAGCACCAGTTTATGGAAAGCTCTCAAAATGCCAGTTCTGGTTACGTGAGGTCCATTTCTTGGGGCATGTCATTTCTGAGGCGGGAGTTGCAGTGGACCCCGCGAAGATCGAGGCAGTGCTAGCTTGGGAGCCACCCAAGAGCGTGACGGAGGTGCGGAGCTTCTTGGGCCTAGCCGGATACTATCGAAGATTTGTGCCAGACTTCTCCAGAGTTTCGGCACCACTCTCAGCGTTGACGAAGAAGGGGAAACCCTTCGTTTGGTCAGACAGATGTCAGCAGAGCTTCCAGGAGCTGAGACAGAGATTGACCAGCGCACCTATCTTGAGGTTGCCTGAGGAGGGAGTTGGATACGTAGTTTACTGCGATGCATCAGGGACTGGACTCGGGTGCATCCTGATGCAGGAGCGGGCCGTGATCGCCTACGGATCACGTTAGTTGAGGCCGCATGAGCAGAACTACGCCACTCATGACCTGGAGTTAGCAGCAGTGGTCTTCGCTCTGAAGACTTGGCGGCACTATCTGATGGGCGAGCGCTTCACAGTCTTTTCTGACCACCAGAGTCTCAGGTATATCTTCTCTCAGAAGGACCTGAACCTGAGACAGCGGAGATGGCTTGAGTTCCTCCAGGACTATGACTTTGAGATAGTCTATACTCCTGGGAAGGGGAACGTGGTAGCCGATGCCCTCAGCAGGAGGACGAGCATTCAGCTACTTGAGGAGGCGACGGAGCAGCTAGCCTCCTTACAGATATCCTTCGTGGATAGGGACAGAGCAGCCTTTCTTCAGTCTCTCACAGTCTCTCCTCCACTTCTACAGCGGGTCAGAGAGGCTCAGCGTGGGGACGCTGACTGTGAGACCCGGCGTGCACTGATATCCTCAGGTCAGGCGCCTGATGGCTTCACCCTTGGAGCAGAGAACGACATCCTTTTCAGAGGATGTACCTTCGTACCAGTCGCTTTACGAGAGGAGGTGTTGAGAGAGTTTCACACTTCTCCCTTGGCGGTGCATCCCGGAGTGGCGAAGATGTACCAGGAGATCAGGCGACAGCACTGGTGGCCGGGCATGAACGAAGATGTGGCAGAGTTTGTTTCACGATGCCTCACCTGCCAGCAGGTGAAGGCAGAGCATCAGGTACCAGCAGGCTTGGTACAGCCCTTGGAGGTCCCGGAGTGGAAGTGGGACGGCATATCTATGGACTTCGTGACTGGACTTCCACGCACTTCCAGAGGTCACGACTCCATTTGGGTGATTGTCGACCGACTCACCAAGTCGGCACACTTCTTACCCATCAGAGAGCAGGGTTCAGTGGAGAGCATGGGACGTCTTTACGTCCAGGAGATCGTACGGCTTCACGGTGTGCCATCGTCTATCGTCTCCGATCGAGATGCTCGTTTCACTTCCCGGCTTTGGAAGGGGTTGCAGGAGGCGTTCGGGACGCGGCTCCATCTGAGCACAGCCTTCCACCCTCAGACGGATGGTCAGACGGAGAGGACCATGCAGACACTCGATGACATGCTCCGTGCATGTGTTCTCGACTTTGGTCGCAGCTGGGAGGACGACCTACCCTTGGTGGAGTTCGCGTACAACAACAGCTACCACTCCACCATCGGGATGGCACCATACGAGGCGTTGTACGGCAGACCCTGCAGATCACCGTTGTGCTGGACAGACCCTGGGGAGTCAGCAGTCGTGGGACCAGAGATGGTCCGAGCCACGACAGAGAAGGTCCAGATCATCCAGGAGAGGATGAGGACAGCTCAGAGCCGGCAGAAGTCGTATGCCGACAGGAGGCGGAGGCCACTAGAGTTCGTTGATGGCGACCACGTCTTTTTGCGTGTCTCACCTCGACGTGGCTTACGGAGATTTGGCCGAGGCGGCAAGTTGTCTCCATGCTTCATCGGGCCTTTCCAGGTCCTCAGCAGGATAGGAGAGGTGGCTTATCGCCTGGCTCTACCACCTCAGTTGCACCGGGTGCACGACGTCTTTCACGTGTCTCAGCTGAGGAGATACGTGCACGACCTGACGCACATCATCGACTTTGGGGAGCTGGACGTGGACGATGGGGCGACTTTTGAGGAGGTCCCAGTGGAGATCGAGGATCGACAGGAGCGGGTCCTACGTGGGCGGTCGATTCCTCTTGTGCGCGTCAGATGGCAGCACGGGAACCTCTAGGGGAGCACTTGGGAGCGGGAGGCTCAGATGCGTGCTCAGTACCCCCATTTGTTCCCCTAGTTTTTGATGTATCTTTACGGGGACGTAAAGCCCTGAGGTGGGAGTAATGTAAAGACCCGCAAATTTCAAGGAAATTTTTTTTCTTAATTTTCTTTGGAATTTTACAAGAGCGCAGCTTCAGACGGCACCTGATTCCGAGGCCCGGTGTGCCCGGAATCAATTTCCGAAGTTTGGCTCGGGTACGTTCAGTGAACGGACGAGCGGGTTTTTCTATCATTTGAACCGGTGCCCGGAATCGAATTCTGAGGGCACCGATGAAATCGTAGCGGCGGTTTTTGCTTAGAAACGCCTCTTCCAGAGTTGCGTTTGCTCAGACGTGGTTTTTAAAATTTTGGGGCTTAAAGTCAGAAATAAAATAAAATTTGTGCGACAACTTTATTTTATTTCACTTAAGCTGCTTGGAAGCCACTTGAAGCCACTTAAAGGTAGCTTAATCTGAGTTGAACTGGATAGGATGCTATCCAGAAATATCCTACCCCCTTGGTAGGATATTTGTGAGGTGTGGCCCGCACGAGCCCCGCTGTTTCTTTCGCTAAGTAACGCACCCGCGAAAACCCGTCAAAGTAACTGAAAAGTCAACCGACGCGTTTTCTTAAATTCTTAACAGACCATTTAATTGAGCGGTTTATTTCGTGAATTAAATGGGCTGTTTCGCTCGTTGAATTAATTCAACGAACTGATGGGTCGTTACTTACGCTTTTGCGTTTGTTGGCATGTTTATAAAATAAGACCAACCTAAAAATCCTTTGAAAGGATTTGAGAGGACCTTTGTTTCTTCGTCTCCCCTCCTCGTGAAGAACGCGAAGAACGCGAAGAACGCGAAGAACGCGAAGAACGCCGGCGACCGGAATTCGACGACGCACACCGTGATCTGCGACGTCGACGAGCTCTACCCGCGACGTTCTTCGACGACGCCTCTTCTTCCGCGGCCGATCCTCGTTCGGCAATTAAGGTGAGAATCGGATCGTTTATTTCTCCCCTTTTTATAATTCAATATCAACGGATTTAAATTAATCCGTTTGATCTTGATCCGGAGATTGGCGACGCGACGCCGGATACCGCGACGACGCGACGATCTCCTTCATCCGCGACGAGCGATTCCACGACGACCTCTCGTCCGACGACGACGACAAAGTAAGGGTTGATTGGAATATTTTGTTTTCCCCGTGTTTATTCTTTTAAATTAAAGACCATGATCTCCGACAAATTTTAATTTATTTAAAATTGTTGTTTATTATTCCTCCCGTGGTTTATGACTAACGCGGAGGGTGCGGGTCTAACGAACAAGACCCGGCAACCCTCTGCCGATCTCTTTTGTTGTGCGGATATGGAGGACGATGAAGAACCGCGCGGCAGGGGAGATATGTTGATCCCTCAGTGAAGATCGGCCCCCGGGAGGAGTAACGGCGCAGACGGGAGGCAAAACGGGCCACCAGAGCAACACTGGCGGCCCGCGGAAGGCGGCGGCGGCGCGGGTCGCCGGCAAGGCGGCGCCGGCGACCGGAGGCGGCGGCGCCCGGCGCGCCGCCGTGGAGAAGATCCGCCGCGGCTGAAGCCGCGGCGGCGGCGGGCGGTTCCGCGACCGCGCGGAACCGGGAAGGGACGCGGCGGCCCGGCCGCGTCCGCGTGACAGGCGGCCCCCCGCGGGGCCTCGTTTCCTTCAAGCCGCGGGTCAAACCCGCGGCGGCGGCTCCTTCGGCCGCTCGGCCGAAGCCGAGCCGGCCGGTCCGGTCGGCCGGGCCGCGCCCAGGCCGGACCGGACCCGGCCTAGCCGGTTCGGGCCGACCCGGTTCTGGCCGACCCGGTTCGGCCGACCCAGGGGGGGTTCGGGCCGGGTCGTCCCGGGCCCAGAACCCCCGTTTTCGGGCCCTCTTCGGTCCTTTGCCCATAACTTGTGCCTGGGACCTCCGATTGACGAACCGTGAGCGGCTACGCGATACTTGGATCGATACGGTCGTTTAAGTATATTATATTCAAGGTTTCGGAAGACTTTGGGTTCGGCCGGGTTGGATCGTACACGAAACCAACCGGGCCCTCGGAGCGGAAACGTTCATAACTTGAGCTACGGACGTCCGAACGACGTACCGTCAGCTGTGGTAGTTTCCTCTAAGTGAGAAAGAACTTTTGGCATACTCCGCCTGAGGATCGGACACAGGCGGAGTACGGTCGGGTTGGTTTTCCCTAAAAACCAACCGGGCCCCTGGGACGAAAATGCCAATAACTCTCAGACCGGGCGTCCGATTGACGCGCCGTCTGTTGCGTTGAGATCCTGTTGTCGATACGGAACTTTTGGATACATCAACTTCGGACTACGTGTCAGTTGATGTATCAGCCTCTCGGCTCGTGGAGCGGACCCTCCTAAACGAGCTCGCTATGTGCGGGAACCCTAGCGCTGGCTGTGACTTCGACGACAGAGCAGAGATCCTCCGTGGACTGCGACGACGGCAGAGCAGAGATCCTCAGTGGACTGCGACGACGGCAGAGCAGAGATCCTTCGTGGATTGCGGCGACGACTGTGCAGAGATCCTCAGTGGACTGCGTCGACTACTGCACTCAGCGATCCTACGTGGATCAGTGCTACAGGTTCTGTGTGAGCCCGATCCTATGTGGGTCCTTACTACCGGTTCTGTGTGAGCCACTGCCTACAGGTTCTGTGTGAGCCCGATCCTGAGTGGGTCTTTTGCGGGGGTTAGTACCTATCGATCCTTCGTGCGTCCGACGACTTAGATGGATCAGTGATCATCTTTGACGTCATCTGAAAAAGTATACCTGGTTGAGCTGAATCTTATGTTACTCTCCTTTGTGGATTGTGTTGAACTATCCTGTGTGGATTTACTGTTTACTCTCCTTTGTGGATTTGAGTCTTGCTTTCCTTTGTGGATTGAGTTGTTCTTGAGCTCGTGAGCAAAGCTAGAATTGGGGACTTAGGTATATGTATGGGCATATACCTAAGTCGAGTCAGATGTTACTTCGTGATTGCATCTTTCTTTTGTGCTATATCCTTTGTGGATTTCGGGAGACCTTCGGGGGTCTCGGGGTCCTTACTGAGTAGTTATACTCACCCCTGCACGGGCTATGCCCGCACCTTGTTGTGTTGGATGCAGACGACGGACAGCGCTGATCTCGGTTGGGGCGTGGAGCAGGACGGTACCTGGAGGCGGACCACTGGGAGGGACGTGCTCGGAGAGGACGTGGGACCCGAGGAGCCTGGAGGCTATCTGTACCCACCCTTCAGGTGGGATTGCCAGTGGACGACACGAGGCCGCCGTCTTTTCTTCAGTTGCTGTTCTTTACCTTTTTAGTTGTACTTTACAGTTGGGTTTGTATTTCCGGCCCCCTTTACTTTCTGCACTTTGTAGTTACTTTCCGCTTGCTGACTCTGTGGTGGTTGTTAATCATAAAGGCAATGCCTTCCCTGTTTACCGGGATTTTTCGCCTTGGTGCTAGTCGCCAGCCCCTGGCCTATGGAAGGCGGGCTTGGGGTAGTCACGGCACGGGCCCCGAGGTCGGGCGTGACAAATTGGTATCATATAAGGAATAAATTTATCATATATTTTCCAAACATCCATGATAATAATATAATTCTATAAAACTTGAAAAAAAAAACAGCATAACTTCATAAATTACATTATATATGGGATATTAATCATAAAATGTCATCCCTATGGACTTTAAAACATAGATCTAGTAGTTATTATTCCACGATGATTTATTCATCTTAACCAACCATTATGATTTTATTTCATCAAACTCATTGACTTATTTCATTACTATATATATTTTATATATTTATTATATCCTATAAATTAATATTTTAATATATAAATTTTGAAAAATTATTTATCATTATTTTCAATTAATTTATAAATTGATCAATCATTCGTGTGTACAAGAGGTATACAACCTATTGAACCAATGTATTTTGTTTTAAATAACAAATAGTAATATATGGTTATTATGAATTATTTATTTATTTCATATGATATTTATGGAAAAAAAATTACATTATCTTATATTCCATCCAACATTTCCTTCAGTTTAGAAATGATAATGTTGTTCGTGCGAACGATTACCATACAACCACTACAGAAGATATTTTACTTGTTTTTAATTTACTCATCATATGTATAGAAATAATTACATGAATAATAAATATATGCAATATTTTTTAGATAATTAAAATTATATAAAGGTCAATAATTATATAACCTTTTTCCATTCCTGCCTTCGAAAAGATAAGACATCACTAATGTGTAAATACATAATAATGTATCTATTAAGAGGTGTAAATAACTTTTTATAACGGAATAAGATGAATTTTTATAAAAGATTATATATGTGATAAATATTATAATTATATCATTATTATTATTTCAAAATTATTAAACCAGGAAAATGAAGCATAAATCAAAACTATTAAACAAAAACATGTATGGAAAACAAATCAGTTTTCATAAGAATATGATTTTCAATGATATAATTTTTTATTAAAATAATAATTAGATATTATATATGAATTATAATTTTTTTATATAATTATGGTTTATATATATATATAAATAATAAATATATTTTCATTATATTTCCAGTTTGAACAAAATGAGGCATTTTGAGACATTGTAAGGGATTTATGTTACAATATAATTTATTTATTTTTTGATTTTCATTGATAAATTTCTAAAGACTCATAATATATGTATATTTTTTAATTATTATATGAAATTATTCTCCGACCGCGCACTCTGATGGTATGTGATTATAAGGTCTGGAGATCCTGGATTAGAATTGTGACCTGTTTTAAGGTAATTTCTGTGAATGTGCAAGAATGTTTTTATAAATATTGAACAGGTGCTCAAATTGAAAATCCAAGGACACCATTCTACTAGAAAAATGGGTATTCTCATAGACATAAAAAAACAGTTTCTGATAAGGGCCTAATGAAATGTTTATTTTCAAAAATTTTGAAAAATAATAAAATAACATTAAAAAGTTGTTTTATTTTCTTTTGTCATACAAAGAGCGGCGACCCGACGATACTGCAGGGTTGGAAAAGAGTTGGTTATGAGGTTTATTAATGAAGTTCATTAATAGAATATATCACACAGAAAATAGAAGTAATAAACAAAGGGTAATTGCGTAACGACATGACATCACAACGTTACAGAGACAGTGCAATGTGATATCCTTTTTATTGACTAACGTAGATGTAGATGGAGGATTATAACACGGTGGATTATCCAACCAAACTCTGACCAATAATCTATCCAATAAAGAATAATGAATGGTAGTGGTTCTTCACTAACTTCGACAAAACTCAATGAACAGTGTCAAAAGTGACAATGCCGACGCCTTGAACTCTCAAGGACAAATTCATCAACATTGAATGTCAAAGAGGTACATGTTTTATTTTTATTTCAATATTCATCACTAATCTTATATTTTTCTAGAAATGATGAACACAGAACAACTCATAAACAAGTATAATAGTGAATAGTGAATTTATATTGAAGGGGTGACGTTTCATGGGGGATTATTATATGAGATTCTTACCATGCATGAAACGATTGATCTTCAATCACTGAACCTCCCCCCTAATTTAATCCTCTAATGCAGAGGACCCGATCTGAAAAGAATAAGTCCCATGAACCTCCAATAATTATTTCTTGGTGGATGAATTATTGATGTGGTTAAAGTATGATTTTGAGGCCTGAATATTTATGAAGATGACCATAGTGACCCTTTTTCAGAGGCGTGTCGGATAAAGGACCACCAGAGCAACTTCAATGGCCCGAAGAAGGTCCCACTGGCATGACACCACTACTAAGAAAGCTGGACCATGACGGATGTGTGAAGGGGAAGATTCCAAACAACACCATGGAAGCTGTGGAGGTAGCTGACCATCGCCAGCCACACCGGATGATAGTGGCATGCCTCTCTTCACACAACAACGGTAGGAGGCCACAACCTACAAGATGGGGTAGTAGGAAACATGATACCAGTATGGAATCACGAGGAGAGGGTGGCCCACATCCGGTCCACTTGGGTGATGCATCCCTAGGTCCATCTACTATTGATAGAGGCTGGTGGGCCCTTGTGTCTTTGGGGTCAGCTGGTGTCAAACGCGGCGCAACAGCCACATCCAAGCAGGATGATTCACCACCGAATTCTCCAGCAGCACGTCCTCAGATGGCAGCCAGAGACTGTAGTGGGCCATACTCACATTGACTACCCGAATCTAATTTTTAGGGCACACTCGCTCCCTTTGGGAAGAGTTAGACTATACAAGTTTGTCGGGGACAAGGTAGGTTGTACCACCATCTAAATTGAACTGGGCCGAGCGATACCCATTGCACCTGGAAAACTGGCCATACCAATCTGAAAATACCCTAACATAGGCAAGGTCTTGTTGAGTCCTTCTAAATTAACTAAGGTATGTGGGGCCCCTGTGACGGATCGGTCTGACCAGGTCATACTGGCCCTCATCATAACTATTACCCTTATTATAAAAACAACTATTTCATGAAAACCACAAGTCCGATTAATGAGAAATTTCTGGCATTTGATACCTCTTGAAGAGACAAATATTTTTGAAAAATATTGGGGTGTCTTTCATAGAGGTTGAGTTTTAATGAATGGCTTCAGGAGGGGTTTTCCCTATTGCATAATGTACGAAACCCTACTGTAGGCGGAGACCTGAAAAACAACTCAACAAAGACCTAGTGGGAAGCAGAAATGTGTAACCAAACAAGTCCATGGTGGGAAGAGGCTCTTTTTTACCAAATATTACCGTAGTACTCGATAGGTGGAATAAATCAACTCGGACGTGGTGCAAGCGACTCTATGTGACCAAGCAGGCTCACGGTGGGGAGCGGCTATATCTGACCATGAATTACCATAGTACTCTTAGAGATGAGTACCACAACTGTCCAACGTCAGTGTGAAGGGGATCAATGTGTCCCAAAAATCCCACATTACTCAATATATGCGGGGTTCTATAGTATTTGAGTAATTTCATGACATGATTGATGATGCTACTATAACTTCCCTAGAATATACCTAATGTGATCTTCATCTTTTACTCTGTGATATTTATCTGAGATCATGCATTGTGGAACTAAATCTGTGTTATTTACCTATTTAATTACTTCCTTTTTATATTACTAAGAGACCATTGGGGACTCAGGGTCCCTACTGTGTTTTGTTACACTCACCCCTGAACGGTATTAACCAGCATGTCTTGTGTCTGGTGCCGATGATAGACATTTCAAAGGAAGTGTTTAGGGGGACAAGACTAACGAACACTAAGATTGTTGTCATTCTGGCCTAGGTCCTTGTGGGTCTTAGTAGGTATAGGAGCACATGAAATAATTCTTTGGCTTCTAGAAGCTTTACAACTATTACAATTGGGTGGGGTTTTTCGTGGACGACCATCACAGATCATTTTGTACTTTTCTATTCTTTTTCTTTTGTTAGGTTTGTATTCTAGCCCACATTATTTTAGCATTAATTTGTATTTATTTTGTTTTAGTGTAATTTTTTAATCTTGTAATGTGTTTGGATGAGGTAGTGAATGTGTGTGTGTACAGTTACTCAAGAAAATTCCCCACACATGCAGGTTGATGCCTTCAGCGCTAGTCACCATCCCCAAGCCTATGAGAGACCATATTTAGGTAGTCCTGAAATAGGCCCCAGGGGATTGGTTGCGACAATTTTGTATCATAGGACAGTCATTCCTACCTCAAATACCATGAGTAGATGATTTGTTTTAGGTTAATAGTGTTTATTGTTGAGATTCAGACATTTAGATTTGTGGAGTCCATTGTTGGTGTGGAGGCTGACGCACTCGTACACCATGTCCTTGAATTTTTCATTTCAGCTCAATAAAGGAAAACATTGGTTGCATAAGTGTCTCTATATGTACTTTTGAATAAATCCCATATCAATAGGTATACCCTTCTGAACGTGGTACATCATGATCTATTTCGGTATTCCACCACATGGACGACCAGTTAGGATACTGATACGAGGTCGTGAGGACAGGTTTCCCAGTGAGGCGATATCCATTCAGGGACCAGTGCTTGATAGGGATATATATGGTGCTGCATTAGTTCTACCACCACTCTTTGGTCAATGTCTATTTTCATCGGTTCTGGTAGAGGATGTTTGTTATCTCAGTTCACTATATATGTTATAGAGACAGAGACCTCTCTAGATCAAGGGAGAGAAGGATTCTCAGGATGTTGAGGACTGGATAGAGTCTATGATGCTGCTCTTTCACATACTGAGGGAACTGTCTGACTAAAGGTTGATCATGGTAGCGAGACTTCTACTGGGATCTGCAGAGAGATTTTGGAGATTTACCACCCAAACACACGATGAGGAAACCAACGTCTGGATAGACCTCAAGCATCATTTTTGGGATAATTATTTTCCCACAACCATTCGCATGGTGTGCATTCAGATGATGCTTCCCCTTAGGTATGGCATCATGATGGTAGACGATTACATAGTGTGGTTCACCATGCCATCTCACTACTTCACACACACTGTGTAAGACCCTTTTATCATGGCTCTAGCCTTTTAACATGGACATAGGAGGGATTCCTAGAAATCATTTTTGTCTCTCAGTATCCATTCTGAGGTCGGGGTGCTAGAACAATCCCTTATTGAAGAGGGATTCTTGGTGGAGAAGGCACCGACACATAGAGTTGCCCACAGACCCCAGGCGTCAGAGTCCTCCACAGGCTATAGACAACATACATGTGGGCCCATGTGGGATAGGTCTTCCAAAGGATGACCCTAGGACTCAGGGTCGGCAATTCAAGGCTTTCAGTCTAGGGGTAGTCATAAGGGATCCAGTCTAGCTTCATCTGATATGGGTATGAAAACATGTCACATGACTTCCCAAACAGTCGTACATATGACTAACTAGCAGTTCATGGGCCGAAGAGGCCATGATAATAGTTTTATCGAGGGGGTCTGCAGTAAAGAGGACATAGCAGGGGAGCTGGATGAGCGACATGTGGTGGGTGAGGATTTCAGGTAATATTTCCACCAACCCCAGGTGGTCCACCTCAACCTCAAGGGACAAGAAAACATGGGAGATCCAAGCTCCATGCAACAAAATATTTCCACCCCTGAACTCTATAGATTATTTTTGGAACCACCTTTTTTTTCTGAACCCTAGCTATTGTTTTTATATTCATAGGTTTGAGTAACCCCTTTTTTACATGACTAGGATTTTGAGTTCAATGATTCAGGTGGATTTGTTGTGTTAATTCTTACGGCTAAAGACTCTTACAATAGAAGAATCGACAATTACACACTGGTGTTGGCAATGTGAACTCACTCTATAAGGTGATAGATTCATCTGATATCTCATAGTAGTGTGTTTGAGGACTTAAGATTTCATATTGGGTGTGGACCGGTTGTCCATAGTCTATGCTCATATTGACTATTTAGGCATACAATGTGGTGTTTCTACTGATATAGTACCACGTATTCCTTCACCGGTGATTAAGAAACCCTTGCAGCGTAGGACATTCTCTCTCTGAGAAGTGCATAGTCGATCACTCACCAGTTTGCTAGCCTCACCATCAGTGCTGTGGATGAGGGATGTTCAAGCTTTAATGTATAAGTGGATGAGTACATGGATGTTTTTCATGAGGATGTACTTGGACTACCTCATCCTAGATATGTAGAATTTTTCTTCATCATGTACCCAAGAAAAACAGTAATATCCACACTTACATATCATATGGATACCACAAAGATTCGCAAGTATAGAGTATAACTAGAGGACATATAGGATTACGGGTTCGTAAGGCTCAGTGTTTCAACATACGCAGCCCCGGTTCTCTTTGAAAAAAAGGAAGACATGAGTTTGAGATTGGGTGTGGACTTCCTATTCTTGAACTAGGTGACTCTGAAGAGAATGCATCAACTACCAAGAATTGATATCACAGATGGGAGTGAAGTGGTTCTCAAAGATTGACCACAAATAATGTTATCACCAGCTTATGGTACATGATGAGGATGCACCAAAAACATCCTACAGGGGTCGGTATGACAATTATGAGTTCTAAGTGATGTTTTTCAGTGTAACCAATGCCCCAATAGTTTTCATGGGCCTCAAGAACTGGATCATCGAGCCTTACCTTGGCAGGTTCATCCTAGACATCATTGATGACATCGTGGTGTATTATGTGTCAGAGGAGAAGCACACTACACACTGATGGGTAGTTCATGATACACACTAGGAGCCCCAGCTTTATGGTATGCTCTCAAAGTGGCTGTTCATGATTCATAAGGACCACTTTCTAGGATATGTCATCCCAGATGATAGATTTAAGATATATAATGTGAAGATAGATGATGTTATTTTTTTGGGATCCTGTAATGAGCTTCACTAAGGTACGTAGCTACAAGGGGTTTGCTGCTTACTATTGGAGGTTTGTACCCAACATTTCTCATGTAACAGAAACCTTATCAAACATGACCAGGAATTAAAAAACCTTCATGTGGATGGAAAAATGATCGTAGAGTTTTTAAGAGTTGAGGCAAAGAGAGACTATTTATTCCATCCCGACACTACCGGAGGAGGGAATTGGAAATGTAGTCTACTGTGATGCATCAGGGACTAGATGGAGTTGATTAATAATGCAAGAGATATATGTGATCACCTATATCTCATGATAGTTGAGGTAACATGAGAATAACAATGCGACACACAAAATGGAGTTATCAGTAGCGATATTTTCCCAGAATATGTGGAAGCACTAATTGATATGTGAATGGTTTACCATCTACTCCTACAACATGAGTCACATTTATATCATCTCACAAAAGGAATTGATCTTGAGACTGTAGTGATGTCTATTGTTCCTCAAGTAAAATTACTGGGAGATAGACTATACTCTTAGGAAGGGGAACATGGTGGAAGACACACTCAGTAGGAGGTATTGTTTATAGCAACTGAGTTATGATATTGAGTAGCTACCCACGATGAAAATTTCAATTCTATATAACGATGGATAGATAATATCCAATCTATGAATATCACTCCCCCACTCATACAATGAGTTAGAGAGGCACAACTTGTGGATGTTTACTATGAAGCCATACATGATCAGATTTCCTCGGGACATTCTCCTAATGGATTTTCAATAGGTGGGGAGCACATAATCCATTTTATAGGGTGCATATCATTAACAGTGATGTTGTAGGATGAGGTGTTGAGGGAGTTCCATAAATATTCCTGGGCGGCATATCATAGATTTTCAATAATTTATGTGGAACTCTGAAGCCTGTACTTGTGGCTAGAGATAATAAAATCGGTGTCCATGTTAGTTTTGTGATAACACACTTGTCAGAAGTTATAGGTCAAGCATCAGGTTCAAATAGGATTTTACAAGCCACTCAAGGTACCATAGTTCAAATGGAATGAAATCTCGATGATACATGTGATGAGATTATCACATACATCCATAGTCCATTATTCTATTTTGGTGATCATTTATCGACTCACCAAGTCATCTCACATCCTACCCATCCAAGAGCAGGGATCGGTAGAGGGCTTGGGATGCCTCTATATACAAGAGATAGTGAGTCTCCATGGGGGTGACTTTGATGATCATATCATATTATGACACAAACATTACATTATTTTTGTGGATGTATTATAGGAATGGTTTGGGATGCAGTAGTGTTTGATCACAGCTTTTCATCCCAAGACGAATTGTCAGACGGAGTAGACTATACCAACCCGAGAAGAAATTATTCATTCTTATTTACATGACATAGGTCAAAGTTGGGCCACTATCCACGGGTATGGATTTAATACATCAATTCATATATCTCTAAATTTTTCATGGCACAGTTTGATGCCATGAATGGATGTCTTTAAAAATCACCATTATACGTGATAGTCCTAGGGATGTCAGCAATCATGGGTCTGGAGAGTTATGAGATACAACTGAGATTGTGGAGATCTTCTTGGATAAGGTGAGGACTTCACATAGTAGCAATAAAGATTATGTAAACTAGATATGGAGACACATTGAGTATTAGTATGGGGATCATGTATTCTTTCGGGTCTCTCCCCAATGAGGATTGCAGATAATTGATGGGGGTAGCAAGTTTTCTCATGGTTCTTCAGACATTTTCATATCCTGGACATAGATTATAAGGCCCCAGCCTTAAACCATACATAATCTTGAGTTATTAAAAGATTACACGTTGATGTTCTTTTCAGGTTTAGAGTTTTAAAGAATTAGACCATAAAACTTGCATTACATTCCACATATAAACAAAGTGGTTACAGAAAGATAGTATTCTTCATTCCCATCAATGGAAACACGTTTAAAATAAAACATGGATTATTTCTTGACACATCCTTGACTCTATCATCTTATCATGTACCTTTCCCTTGACCTGTGAAAAACATTTCAAAATCTTGGGATGAGCATAAAAACTCAGTATGGGTTAAAAAAACATGGAAAGGAAACATGAGTTCATACATACATAAGAATGAAATCATACATTACCCATAAAACATAGGCACTTTAACATACCTCATAAAATCACGAATAAATCATAGAAATCATAAGACATAAAGGTAACTTGAGGCATTCATAACATTCTTACGTAGGGAGTAACCCTCTTGGTAACGATTGGAATACCCATCACAGTATATTCCCTAAAATCTCTTCGGAGAAACCTTAACGTTTCACTCCTTCGTGTTACCCAATGCATTGGAGAGCTATATCGGGCTCACCCGCCCTTAGATTATCACGGAACCACCCGTCTTCATAATAATGCCCAAGAACCATAACATAATCGTATCACATAAAACATGCATAAAGGAAACATAACATTTCCAAATTTTAATCACAAGATATCAATACAACACAAAAACATTGTGAAAACCATTTTCCATACCAAAATAAAAGAAAAGTAAAACATGGTATTTATTTTTCTTTTAAAAAAGAAGGTATGTATTGTAGAGGAAGCCGAAAGTCAAATAATGGTCACGACGGCGGAGAAGTCATTGTCGCCGCATACGTACGACAAAAACATTCCCTTTTGTCGTTTAGTAAATGCTTCGTATAAAAAAGATTCATTTTGAATAAATGTAAATGTCAAAGGGGTTTATACACCGTATAAAAGAAATTTGTGTATAAAATAAAATATTTCTCAACGAAAGGAGATTGAGACGAAGTCCCATACCTCGTATCCGACTTGACCCGACCGTTCTTTAATCTCCTGAATAATAAACTTGAGTTAATCTCTACTTTCTTATGAATCTTTTTCAAGTTCATTATTCCTTTTATACCATGTTATGAACATCATGTAATCAGTTAATTTAATAATGTTCATTTTGTCGGTATTTGGTTCTTAAGTCAAAAATAGACTTCTTACACTTAAATGTTGTTAATTTGGTAAAAGGTTCATTATATACAGAATGGTATTCATGATGTAGATATCATATATGTCATATATATCCAGTACATACATTCATTTATAATATTACATAATCATCTAGAGGTAAGAAATGAAATGCATCGTTCATGGAGACGGTAAGCCGTACGTACGCATGAACGCTACTTTCATTTCTATTTCGTATTTTATAGAATGGAATCATAATTATATAAAGGTATATTATAATTCCAGTATAATATCATATATAATATCATAGTTACATCCTTTATATGTCCCACATATGGTATTTAACGAATCAAATCACTTTGAGGGGGCGGTAGTCCGCACTTCCTAAAATGAAGATATCGTGTTTACCCATCATGGAAACCATAAAGGTATTCCTAAAATGAAAAAAACAGAAGCTTAAGGAAAACATAAACATATTATATATCATATACAAAAATAGTGACATCATAATGGCCACCTTTGGAGGTGTTAAATGAGTATTGAACAATCATCGTTTCGGGAGGCAGAATTTCGCCATCCACAGAAACCGTATGTTCTTTAACCATTTGATGTAGTTGTGTGAGAGTGTAGCTAAAATAAATATTATAACAACATCCTAGTATATTGAATATACTGGTGTTGTTACAAAAGAAGAAAATAAAAAGAGTTTAGGGGGTTGGAGAAGCAAAATAAAACAAATGAACATTAGAGAATGAATTACCTTTAAAAGTGTAACTCCTTTTGATTTGAGCCTAAAGGCTTCCTTTGAAAGGATTATGCCCAAAGGTAATCCTCTAGGATTATGAGAGGGATGTGGAGAGAGTAAATGGGCAGGTTTTGGCCGAGCCAAAGGCTTGAGGAGTGTGTGAAATGAGGTAGAGGTGGGGGCCTTTTATAAGAGGAGAGGAGGGGCACTTTTGGAAAGTAAAGAAATATTACATTATTTGAAAATGTGTTTCGGTTTCAAAAGGTCCCACATTGATATAATTCGTGGATATGTTGATAAGGCTTAGAAATCCACTCATCCAATAAGTTTTGGACATGTGTAGTTCATAGATTTTACATTATCTTTCCATTTTATATAAATCGTCAAATAATGATGTCATCGCATCATCATTATTATGACATAAATAATTTAATTTATTTAATGTCTAAAAATCATAAAAAAAATACTATGATGTAGGAAATATTTTTATCTTTCCAATGACTATTTATAATCAAAAATCTGATCTTTATAACACCATGTAAAAATTGTTTTCGTAAAACATCTCTTGTTTGTGTCATTTTTACTTTAACATTTAATAAAAAGTTATTTATGTCATTTCCAAACCAAAGTGTCTCCATGGGGTCCCCAAGTTGACCCATGGCTTGTCTTGGTCGGAAATGACACAACCAATAAGGTTTGGACATGTTTCTAGGTCATTTCATATTATTAAAGCATTATTTATATCTTAAACTAATATAATTACCACTAATCGCGATTAAAAACTTAATAAGTTACTATTCACCAAAAAATTATTTTAATCCCATTGAACCACATTTTACTTCTTAATGACAACCATGTATGTCGGATTTTCAAAATTCAGTACACATTAGTGGTAAACTTTCATTTAACTGAAAAATCAGTTTGCTTGATTACCACTTAGTGGTTTCACTATTCATCAAAAATTGATGTTTTTCAGAAAATTACCAAAAATTCACCCTAAGATATATTTGATATTCCGATTTCAAAAATGAAGTCCATTTTACAAAATTCAAATCATATAAGTCACATTAATTAATTCAATAATTAATTCCCGCTGCCAGAGAAAATAGCGTGTTTTTACAAAACAATAAGTATCAAAATATTGACACCAGTTTAACTCTAATTTCAAAGTGAAATTGATTCCAATGACCACCATTGGATAAAATGGTAAAAATATATTCTAATTTCACTTCAAAACCAATTCAAAACATAATCTAATAATATAAATAAATTAGAATAGAAAGCAGTTTTGATGTAAAATGCAGTATTTTGCACTATTCATTAAAAAATGAACATTGTCAGAAAAATACCAAAAATTCACAGAAGGTAAATTTTGAGGTCCCAATCATAAAGAATAAGTTTATTTTGACAAACATAGTTTATAAAATTTTCAAAAGATAGATTCAAAAATAGTTTGCCATCAAAAGACAGTAAAACAATCTTTTAAGAATATTACTGTATTCCATGCATAAGATTGTATTTATTTTCATTTTAAGACTCTATAACACTATCTTAATCATTAATAGACATAGGTAAAAATATCTATTATTCATTACTTACTTGGGATGTTACATCCTTCCCCCCTTTAGAAAATTGTGTCCCCATAATTTATTTATTTACCGAATAAATGGGGGGAACTTATCCCTCATTGCATTTTCAGATTCCCATGTTGCCTCTTCAATCATGTGGTTTTTTCACAAAACCTTTACCTGGTGAATCACCTTATTCCGTAACACTTGCTCCCTGTGGTCAAGAATATGGACCGGTTGTTCCTTATAAGATAGGTTCTCTTCCAGCTGAACTACCTCTGGACTCAAAACATGAGATAGATCTGGCATATACTTTCTCAACATCGAAACGTGAAAAACATTGTGTACCTGAGATAAACTCGGAGGTAAAGCCACTCGGTATGCAACTGATCCAACTCTCTCCAGAATTTCGTATGGTCCAATGAACCTTGGACTCAACTTTCCTTTCTTACCAAATATCATCACACTTTTCCAAGGAGAAACCTTGAGAAAAACATGATCACCTACCTCGAAAGATAGATCCTTCCTCCGGTTATCCGCATAACTCTTCTGCCTACTCTGAGCTGTTCTCATGTGTTTCTGAATCAGCTGAACTTTTTCTGCCATCTCTTCTACCAATTCTGGCCCCATCAACTTTCTTTCACCCACTTCATCCCAGAAAGCTGGAGTTCGACACCGCTTCCCATATAATGCCTGAAATGGTGCCATCTATATACTGGAATGAAAACTGTTATTATATGAAAACTCAACCAAAGAAAAATGTTGGTCCCAACTTCCCTAATAATCCATAGAACAAGCTCGTAGCATATCCTCCAATGTCTGAAATGTTCGTTCTGACTGCCCATCCGATTGAGGATGAAAAGCTGTACTAAAATTTAATTCAGTACCCAACGACTTCTGAAGGCCTTTCCAAAAGTTAGAAGTAAACCTGAGATCACGATCCGATACAATGGAGAGAGGAACTCCATGTAACCTGACAATCTCTTTATGATACAAACGGGAATGTTGATCAAGAGCTAAAGTATCTCGTATAGCAACGAAATGAGCATATTTGGTCAAGCGATCAACAATAACCCAGATTGCATTATTACCTCGAGATGTCATCGGTAATCCAACAACAAAGTCCATGGATATATTCTCCCATTTCCACTCTGGCACTGGTAAAGGCTGAAGCATCCCTTTCAGTAACTGCCGCTCTGCTTTAACCTGCTGACAAGTCAAACACTTCACAGTAAAATCAACAATATCTCCTTTCATTCCATCCCACCAGTAATACTCCCGCAGATCTCTATACATCTTAGTACTGCCCGGATGAATTGAAAACGGAGAACTATGAGCTTCACATAACAACTCTCTCTTCAACTGTGAATCACAAGGCACAAACAATATCTTCACAAATATCAAAATGCAATCATTATCAATGTTGAATTCCGGCAACTTACCTTTCTGAACCAGCTCTACCTTTTTCTGCAACTCACTATCTTGCTTCTGTGCTTGCTTGATTCTATCTGATAGAGAAGATCTCACTGATACCTGAAACAAAACAGAAGGACTTCCTGCACCAACAACTTCTAGGCCAAAGTTCATCAAATCCTTAACCAAAGTATCACGTTCCAAATGCAACATTGTTAATGAAGCATTACTTTTTCGACTCAAAGCATTAGCCACTTTATTTGCTTTTCCCGGATGGTAATGAATTGTACAATCATAATCCTTGATTAATTCCAGCCATTTCCTTTGTCTCATGTTTAACTCTTTCTGAGTGAATATATACATTAAACATTTTTGATCGGTATATATTTCACACTTTACTCCATACAAATGATGCCTCCAAATTTTTAAAGCAAAAACAATAGCAACTAATTCCAAATCATGTGTAGGGTAATTTACCTCATGAGTTTTCAACTGTCGTGAAGCATAAGAAATTACCTGATCATTCTGAATTAGGACGCAACCATGTCCTTTCAGTGAAGCATCAATGTATATAACAAACTCACCATTCCTGTAAGGTAGTGCCAAAACTGGAGCATTCACCAATCTTCTTTTCAATTCCTGAAATCAATCATCACATTCTTTTTTCCAGATAAACTTAACACCCTTCCGAGTTAGCTTAGTCATTGGACTAGATAACCGTGAAAAATTTCTAACAAACCTTCGGTAATAGCCCACCAAACCAAGGAAGCTACGAATCTCGGTTACATTTGTGGGTCTTGGCCATTCTTCCATAACTTTTGTTTTTGCAGGATCAACAGTTATTCCATCTTTAGAAACAATGTGACCAAGGAAGGAAATTTGTTGCAACCAAAACTCACACTTGCTGAATTTCCCATACAGTTTCTTTTCTTTTAAGGTTTGCAAGATAAACCTTAAATGTTTTTCATGCTCCTTTTTACTTTTAGAAAACACCAAAATATCATCAATGAAAACCACCACAAACTTATCCAAGAACTCATGGAAAATTCTATTCATTAAGTCCATGAATACAGCAGGTGCATTGGTTAGCCCAAAAGGCATTACAACAAATTCATAATGGCCATATCTCGTACGGAATGCGGTCTTCGGAATATCTGCCTCTTTTACCTTCAGCTGATGGTACCCCGATCTCAGG
The DNA here is from genome assembly GCA_963277665.1 of Viscum album. Taxonomy (NCBI): domain Eukaryota; kingdom Viridiplantae; phylum Streptophyta; class Magnoliopsida; order Santalales; family Viscaceae; genus Viscum; species Viscum album. Next base: position 937,907,738 of record OY728143.1, on the reverse strand, counting down.
TCAATCTTTGAAAAAAAACTGAGCTCCCTGGAGCTGATACAACTTCATTTGATGGCCCGACATCTGCTGAAGTAGTTGCAATGGATTTCACCACCCCTTTCTTCTTGTAGACTAACTGCTTCCCACCACTCAAGCTCCTTGTCGGACACTCGTTTGCATAGTGACCCATCTCATTGCACTTATAAAATTTCACTACCTGTAAATCAAATTTGTTCTTACCTTCACCTTGATCCTTTTCAGTGCAATCACGAGCCATATGTCCCATCTTACCACATCGGTAGCACTTACCAGAATTCAGAAGACATTCCCCAGCATGCCTTTTTCCACATTTATCACAAACTGGAAACTTAGTTCTCTTACCATCAGACTTTTATGAAGAATTCTTACCTTTCTCCTGCAACCTCGGTCTCTTCTTCTGCTGGTTGTTATAGAAAACTTGGTCATCAGCAAACTCCATTTCCACCTTCTCATTACATCGAACAAGCTTTTCATAACTTTTAAACTCATGAGAAGCTAATTCCCTTCGATACTTTGGCATTAATCATGAGTAAAAACGATTGATTTTACTATCAAGGTTCCGAATAAAATTTGGAGCATACATTGCCAATCGAGTGAACCTTTCTTCACAGGCAGCCACTGAGTCTTCCTCTTGCCTCAATTCCAAGAATTGCTTTTCCATCCTAAGTCGAACAACCGTAGGAAAATACTTCTCAAGAAACATACCTTTGAATTCAACCCAGTCAAGAGCATCAATCTCATCGGCGTCCCTGATATTTTTAACCATAGACCACCACTGATCTGCTTCACCCTCCAAACGGTAAATAGCAAGACTAACCTTTTGATTTTCTGAACACCCCATGACATCAAAAATCTTCTCTAGTGATTTAATCCACCCTTCAGCTAGCACATGGTAAGATGATCATCTGAATGATGGTGGATCTTGCCTCATGAAATGTTCCACCACTGACACGTTCCTCTGCGGTTGGTCTGGATGATCTCGTGTATGGATACCACCGCCATTTATCGCTTGAGTCAACTGCGCCATTAATGCAACAAACTGTTCAGTTCCAATTACGACCATTTCTGGATGCTGATTCGGAAGGTTATTTCCTTCTGTATGCCTTCCTAGAACTGCTTCCCTGTTTCCTCTACGGAAAACCATTCTGAACAAACATGTCTTAGATGAGGCAACATGGTAATCTTTAAATGCTATATCATTTCAAAAAAAAAATATTTTTGGATAATCATTTAATATAATTCTAACTCCTAAAGTTATCTAAACCTCCCTTTGATACCAACTATAAGGCCCGAGCCTTAAACCATACTTAATCTTGATTTATTACAAGATTACACGTTGAGGATCTTTTCAGGCTTAGAGTTTTAGAGAATTAGACCATAAAACTTGCATTACATTCCACATATAAACAAAGTGGTTACAGAAAGATAGTATTCTCCGTTCCCATCAATGGAAACACGTTTAAAATAAAACATGGATTATTTCTTGACACATCCTTGACTCTATCATCTTATCATGTACCTTTCCCTTGACCTGTGAAAAACATTTCAAAAACTTGGGATGAGCATAAAAACTCAGTATGTGTTAAAAAAAACATGGAAAGGAAACATGAGTTCATACATACATAAGAATGAAATCATACTTTACCCATAAAACATAGGCACATTAACATACCTCATAAAATCATGAATAAATCATAGAAATCATAATACATAAAGGTAACTTGAGGCATTCATAACATTCTTACGTAGGGAGTAACCCTCTTGGTTACGTTTGGAATACCCATCACAGTATATTCCCTAAAATCTCTTCGGAGAAACCTTAACGTTTCACTCCTTCGCATTACCCAATGCATTGGAGAGCTATATCAGGCTCACCTGCCCTTAGTTTATCACGGAACCACCCGTCTTCATAATAATGCCCAAGAACCATAACATAATCGTATCACATAAAACATGCATAAAGGAAACATAACATTTCCACATTTCAATCACAAGATATCAATACAACACAAAAACATTGTGAAAACCATTTTCCATACCAAAATAAAAGAAAAGTAAAAGATGGTATTTATTTTTCTTTCAAAAAAGAAGGTATGGCTTGTAGAGGAAGCCGAAACTCAAATAACGGTCACGACGGCGGAGAAGTCGTTGTCGCCGCATACGTACGACAAAAACATTCCCTTTTGTCGTTTAGTAAACGCTTCGTATAAAAAATATTCCTTTTGAATAAATGTAAAAGTAAAAGGGGTTTATACACCGTATAAAAGAATGTTGTGTATAAAATAAAATATGCCTCAACAAAAGGAGATTGAGACGAAGTCCCATACCTCGTATCCGACTTGACCCGATCGTTCTTTAATCTCCTGAATAATAAACATGAGTTAATATCTACTTTCTTATGAATCTTTTTCAAGTTCATTATTCCTTTTATACCATGTTATGAAAATCATGTAATCAGTTAATTTAATAATGATCATTTTGTCGGTATTTGGTTCTTAAGTCAAAAATAGACTTCTTACACTTACACGTTGTTAATTTGGTCAAAGGTTCATTATATCCAGAATGGTATTCATGATGTAGATATCATAAATTTTATATATATCCAGTACATACATGCATTTATAATATTACATAATCATTTAGAGGTAAGAAATGAAATGCACCGTTCATGGAGACAGTGAGCCGTACGTACACATGAACGCTACTTTCATTTCTATTTCGTATTTTATAGAATGGAATCATAATGATATAAATGTATATTATAATTCCAGTATAATATCATATATAATATCATAGTTCCATCCTTTAAATGTCCCACATATGGTATTTAACTAATCAAATCACTTTGAGGGGGCGGTAGTCCGCACTTCCTAAAATGAAGATATCGTGTTTACCCATCATGGAAACCATAAAGGTATGCCCAAAATGAAAAAAAAACAGAAGATTAAGGAAAACATAAACATATTATATATCATATATAAAAATAGTGACATCATAATGGCCACCTTTGGAGGTGTTAAATGAGTATTGAACAATCATCGTTTCGGGAGGCAGAATTTCGCCATCCACGGAAACCGTATGTTCTTTAACCATTTGATGTAGTTGTGTGAGAGTGTAGCTCAAATAAATATTATAACAACATCTTAGTATATTGAAGATACTGGTGTTGTTACAAAAGAAGTAAATAAAAAGAGTTTATGGGGTTGGAGAATCAAAATAAAACAAATGAACATGATAGAATGAATTACCTTTAAAAGTGTAACTCCTTTTGATTTGAGCCTAAAGGATTCCTTTGAAAGGATTCTGCCCAAAGGGAATCCTCTAGGATGAGGCGAGGGATGTGGAGAGAGTAAATGGTCAGGGGTTGGCCGAGACAAAGGCTTGAGGAGTGTGTGAAATGAGGTAGAGGTGGGGGCCTTTTATAAGAGGAGAGGAGGGGCACTTTTGGAAAGTAAAGAAATATTACTTTATTTGAAAATGTGATTCGGTTTAAAAAGGTCCCACATTGATATAATTCGTGGATAAGGTGATAAGTCTTGGAAATCCACTCATCCAATAAGTTTTGGACATGTGTAGTTCATATATTTTACATTATCTTTCCATTTTATTTAAATCGTCAAATAATGATGTCATCGCTGCATCATTATTATGTCATAAATAATTTAATTTATTTAATGTCTAAAAATCATATAAAAATACTATGATGTAATAAATCTTTTTAGCTTTCCAATGACTATTTATAATCAAAACTCTGATCTTTATAACCTCATTTAAAAATTGTTTTCGTAAAACATAACTTTTTTGTGTCATTTTTACTTTAACATCTAATAAAAAGTTATTTATGTCATTTCCAAACCAAAGTGTCTCCATAAGGTCCCCAAGATGACCCATGGCTTTTCTTGGTCGGCCATGACACAACCAATAATGTTGGGACATGTGTCTAGGTAATTTCATATTATTAAAGCATTATTTATTCCTTAAACTACACTAATTACCACTAATCGCGATTAAAAACTTAATAAGTTACTATTCACCAAAAAATTATTTTAATCCCATTGAACCACATTTTACTTCTTAATGACAACCATGTATGTCGGATTTTCAAAATTCAGTACACATTAGTGGTAAACTTTCATTTAACTGAAAAATCAGTTTGCTTGATTACCACTTAGTGGTTTCACTATTCATCAAAAATTGAAGTTTTTCAGAAAATTAACAAAAATTCACCCTAAGCTATATTTGATATTCCGAATTCAAAACTGAAGTCCATTTTATAAAATTCAAATCATATAAGTCACATTAATTTATTCAATAATTAATTCCCGATGCCAGAGTAAATAGCGTGTTTTTACAAAACAATAAGTATCAAAAGATTGACAGCAGTTTAAGTCTAATTTCAAAGTGAAATTGATTCCAATGACCACCATTGGATAAAATGGTAAAAATATATTCTAATTTCACTTCAAAACCAATTCAAAACATAATCTAATCATATAAATAAATTAGATTAAAAAGCAGTTTTGATGTAAAATGCAGTATTTTGCACTATTCATTAAAAAATGAACATTGTCAGAAAAATACCAAAAATTCACACAAGGTAAATTTTGATGTACCAATCATAAAGAATAAGTTTATTTTGACAAACATAGTTTATAAAATTTTCAAAAGATAGATTCAAAGATGGTTTGCCATCAAAAGACAGTAAAAAAAATCTTTTAAGAATATTATTGTATTCCATGCATAAGATTGTATTTATTTTCATTTTAAGCCTCTATAACACTATCTTAATTATTAATAGACATAGGTAAAAATATCTATTATTCATTACTTTCTTGGGATGTTACATAGATGGAGAGGTGGCGTACCACCTAACACTTCCCCCACAAATGCACTAGGAGCATAATTTTTTTCACATTTCACAGCTAAGGTGGTTCGTTCATGAACCATTTCACATCATCAATAGGAGATAGATTGAAATTGACGATGGGGATATGTTTGTGAGTTCCCAGTGGAGATATAGGATCAACATGAGCATTTCATATGTGGGTAGTTGATTCCTCTGGTTTATGTTTGGTCGAGGAATCAAAATTTCCAAGAGATCACAAAGGAATGAGAGTCTCAGATTTTTTTCTCTATACCAACATATAATATTCTGGTTTTTGTTTGGGATTTCGGGGACCTGAAGACCTAATATTGGGAGAATGTGATGACTCAGAATTTTGGTATAAATTTTTTTATGATATGGAATTATTAAAAAACTATGTGCTCTAACAGTATGTGATTCCTAGGCTCAGAGATCCTGGAAAGGAATATTGAACATTTATTAATGAATATTTAGTAATCACATATGTGTGTTTTTATATCTTTTGAACTGGTTCTCGAATCAAAAATCAGAGGACACCATTTAACCTAGAATTTAGAGATTCACCATGAATGAACTCAACATTGGCCAGCAAGGGCCAAATGAAAAAGATTATTTTAGGACATTTTGGAATATAATAAAATAACATTAAATAGTTATTTTATTTTGTTTAGTCATTTGACGAGCAGCGATATGACGTCAATCCTGTGTGGTGACGAGGAGGAGACAAGGCACATTTATTAGGATAATTAATGGTATGTATCCCATAGTGTTATTATGAAATGAAATAAACATAATAGAGATGATTTTTTATAAATGAGAGAGTGTAATGACGCCACATCGTAGTGTAACTGCAACGCTACAATGTGATTTCATTTTTTTGGTCTAATACGTTGGTGGATGGAGAATTTTAACCAGGAGGATTATCTAATGAAAATCCATTGAATATCCTCTCCAAATTAGAATGAAAAATGTGGATGGATCTTCATCGACTTCAACAATCCTTGAAGAATGAATCCATAAGTGACAACATCTTTTCCATGAACTCTCAAGGACGAATGCTTATGCATCGAACACTACACTTGTAGGGATTTGATATTTATTTCAAAGTTCTTCCCCTCACTTATCTTTTTCTAGAAATGACACACATAGAAAAAGATATGAAAATGTTTGTCTAAGATTTGTGTGTTTATAAGGGAGAGTATTTTTCCATCGGATTTTATTATTTGTGATTTGATCCTTGCATGAAATGATTGAAAATCATTCAAATATGCCCCTAATTTAAACCACAAATATGGAGTGCTTATGAAGAAACGAATAAGGCCAGAGAACCTCCTTAATTCATTTTTGTTGGTTCCATTCTCGATGTGGTGGCAGTTTGATTCTGGGACTGGATCCAGGATGGTGTGACGTAAGGGACCCTTTAGAGAAGACATGATGGAAAATTGACACCCTTAGATACTCTAGTGGCCCATGGAAGGTGCCACTGGTACGATACCACTAGAAACCGGTTGTGGCAGCCATCCCACAATGACCGACTGAAGGGGGTGGCCCAAAACTGCACCACAACAGCTATAGAGGTGGATATCCCTCATCGGACATGATGAAGGAAGGTTTTGCAACCGTCGCCATGCCACGAAGGAAGGTGGTTGCAGCCAACCGTCCATGACAGCATGAATCATGGATATAGGTGGGTGACTTTTGGAGATTGTGTCATAGACGCAAGACACCTAGGTTGTACAGGATGCAGGCCACCTGGGCTGTGCGGGCTGCAGTTCGTTAACAACGATTGGAGGCTGGTGGTGCCCTGCGTCCAGGTTGGAAGACGCATAACTAGATACTCCAGCATTTGTGCCTCATCTGGCGGGTCATACCCCCAATGGGCTGGTACCATGGCCTAATAGGCTAAACAGTCACCCTGGGGGATAGACCCCCACAAATTGGCCAGACTAAACTAGGTCATTGGGCAACCAGGTAGGCTAGATCATCTGCTAAACAAGGTCGGTCCCAGCGACACCCTTTTGGGCATGGCCCACTGGCCAAGCTTGACAGGACTGACCCCAACATGAACTAGGTCAGATCGTGTCCATCTAAATGGACTGAGCTATATAGAACCCCTGGGCCGGGTGGGTCAAGTCGGTCCGACCCGGTCAGACCGTGTCGTGTAAAAACCGACCCCCAAGATACTAAAACGCTAGTATATGGCTAACCGCTTTTCTGATTGATGTGTCGTTTATGGAGTTCTGTCCCTACTGATTAGGAAGATCTTTTGACATAATTATTGGTGACTTACATAGATGTTGAGAAGAAAAAAATTATTTTATGAGAAGTTTTCCAAAGTACACTATGTAACATAACATGTGGTTTATTGAGACCTGAAGAATTCTCGATGATGACCTAGTGAGTTGCGGCTCTGTATGACCCGGGAGGTGAATGCTGTGGATGAAATCTGTTTGAACTACAAGCCACATGATACTCAATAGGAGGATTACCGTAGTATGTACAATGTGGGATGTGCCTTTTTGTGGCCTGGAAGTCCCATAGCAGGGTGCACGTTTGGGTGACCCAGCATACCCATGGTACTAAACAGGCATGAGTACCACAATAGTCTATGGGTAGGGAGAAGTAGCTTTGTGTGACCTAGAAGGCCAACTATACTCAGCATAATAGGAGGTCTCCATCAGCTGAGGAGTCTTATTACATGATGTATGATACTACTATAACTACCCATGAATATACGTGTTATGAGCTGCAGCTTTTAAAATGTGCTATGTGTTTGATATCTGTCTTGGTGTCATTACCTCATTAGTATTCCCCTTTAGGGAGTTTTCCATAATGGATTACTGATAGAACATCATGGTCCTTGAGGTCCCTATGGATTATTGTAATAATCACCCATAAATGGGCTTCACCCACACGTATTTTGTCTGGTGCAGGCAAACATCGTTTCGATAGAGGTGCTCAGGGGTGCAGAAAAATGGAGGCTACAATGGTGAACATAGTGGTTGAGGACCAGGTGAGGCCTAGTAGGACCATGTGGATATATTATATTACTTACATTCCAATAGCTTTACTACTCTTTTGATCATGTGAGGTTTTTCATAGACATCCATTAAAGATCCTTTTGTAATATTCTATTGTAGATCTTTTGTTTTGTTTGTATTATGGCATGCTTACATTCAGATGTACATTGTACTCAGTTTTTATTAGTATACTCTCATTTCACCTTTCAATGTGATGGTTTGTGGTTGGGTGTGTGTGTATGTACAATAACTCAAGAAAATGCCTCCCACTTATAGGATGGTGACATATGTGCTAGTCACTAACCCCTGTCCTATAAGAGGTGGGATTGTGGTAGTCACGACACATGCCATGGGGGATTGTTATGCCAAAATTTCCATTGAATCATGTTATAAATATATATATTACCATTTAATGACAATAATTTGTCATCGAATGTAATTTTTATTGTATATTTTTTATAATTTTTCCATTTTCATCACATTGGTACTACAAATGATTAGAAATATAAATATATATATATAAATAATTAGTAATTCATATTTGTTATGTAATATATTTCAACCATGTCTTTGATTAAATTTAAATATTTTCATTAATGAATTATTTATTCACAAAATATTTGTTTGTACAATTTTTCAAATATTTGATGTTGTATAAAAAAATTCAAATGGATATTCCTTTTTTATAGAATAGGTTTTTTTACAAAAGGAGTTCAAAGAATAAAATATTTATTATACACAACATGAGAAGAATATATCTATATAATGGTATATTTTTTTAAGAATCTATTACATATTTAATTTTTTATTTTAAAATAAATTTTTATCACAATAATCTTGATTTTTTTTTGATTTTAAATAATTGATTTGAAAATAAAAATGTTATTTTCCTCATTAAATGATTATTTAGACTATTAATGGTATTTTTATCCATCACAAACACAATTTATATTACTAAAATATAATTAATGAAATAATCCAATAATACCATCATTCTTATTATATTACTTTTTATTAATATTATTTTTGAAGTTTTGATGACATTCTTCATCTTCCCCGAATTTTAAACTTTAAATGAAATGATAATTTTTATAAATATTGTTGAATAAGTATAAAATATTTATTTTAATTTTATTTTTTCATCTATAACCCTGAAATTAAATGGGTTATGAGATCATGATATCATATGATATAATGATGATGTCATTATACATAAATTTAGACTGATATATACATAATCTAATGTGTATGTGTGATTTAATATAGAAATTTTATAGGAATATGAAGAGTCATGAATTAAAATATCTATGTCAAAAAAACTATGTCAGTATTATTGATTGTAACTATTATCAAATGATTATACATTGACCAGATTGTTAATAGCTATGTTCACATGATTATCATTACTTGTATTGGTAATGAAAATTTACTTTTATTTTACACTAAAGTGATGCTTATTTTCGAAACACCATTATGATTCAATATTATGGACATTATTTTATTTCAGAACTTTTTATATAAATATTTTGGGTATTTATATTTTACACTATTAACATGAATGATATTATGTAATTATATCCCAATGGTAATATTATGATCCTTTGTTTGATATCATCCATGTTTACCCTTATTATACATCTGTGTTGACTATTTGTTTTGTTTTTCTCCACCATATTTGTATGAATGGTCATATGTATGGAATTTAATACAATTTAATAATATATAGTTTTTTTAGAGATTGATGATGTTTTATAAAATAATTTTTTTGTTATAGTGTCCAATGATTCTAAACTGTTTCCTTTATACAATATAGATATTATTAACATATTATTAATATTCATAATGAATAGTTTAATATATATATATATATATATTATATTATTTTTTCGTCTATTTTTATCAAATAGTATTTTGTAATTTTTTTGTTATTAAAATTATAAAATAGTTTTCTGATTCGATAAGATAATCATAGGTATAAGAGAACATCCTATGTTATGGATATAAATAGATTTTGTTAATCTTTAAAATTATATCCCTTACTAGATAATACAAATATTATGGGATTTTTTAATTGATGATTCTTTTGGTAATTAATAGATTTTTTCATATTTAAAATTACTGGTCATACAAATTTTAATATAGAAATAATATCATGAAGAACATGTTTATGCCAATTCAATTTTTATTCATTAACCATTATAAATTAGTTGGCTAAATATAGAACTTGGATTAGTGGGGTCAAAACTATGTTTTCATAGATTTAATTGATGGTTATTTTATTTGAAGATATTCTTAATTAATTATCAATAAGATTTTGGTTTCTAAAAATATTCATTTTTGTTTCATTCTATTGATGGAACCTTATAGAGCCATTTTAAAATTGAATGTGATAGATGATATACAGATTTTCCTTATTAGAATATAAATGCATTTTGTGTTGGAACGTGATCCCTTTTCATTATTCATATTTTCCTAGTATGATATATGAAAAATCCTAATATTAGTGACTTTCAAAATGAACTAAACTATACAAAAATGACATTTCATGATTTGAAAATATGAATAAGTATTCTACACCCTACATATTGAGAATGTTTTATGATAAATACTATGAAATTTCACAAATGGAATATAAATATGATATTTTGGTGTTGAAGATAAGATGTAGATACAATAGTTTTTTGATAAAATTAAACAAATTTTGAATTGAGGGAAATAAATTACATCATAAAGTACCATTTATTGTTTAAGATATTATATTTGGGAAACTAAAAAATTATCTGATTCAATTCCTAAATCCAAGGAATAAATTTTTTATCAAATAATAGGATATAATATACTAATGAATGAAATTAAATTATTGAAATTTTTAGGCATTGGGATTGAAAATAAAATTTTCTAGTTATTTAACCATTACCATTATAATATTATGATTAAAAAAATTTAATAAGGATTCTTTGATATAATTTTTTTCATTAATTACATGATTTAATATATTAAAAGGGAATGACAGCTGAAAAAATTTATTATGTGGAAATGAACTATTTTTATTAAACAAGTGGTTGTGTAATTGATATACCTTAAATGATTTTGATGATATCATAAAAATGTTAATTTTAGATAATGAGTTTATTGATATTGATAATCTAAATTCTACAGTATTATTGATCTTTAAATTGAATATTGATTTATTTATGATGTGATAAATGTGGTCATTTATTCCATTTCTCGATATGAAGAATAAATTAGAATGGTTATATGGATTAAATGACTAGATTAATTTGTCTTCATTGATAGTTATAGGGGGTTTAGGTTATTTTGGTAAAGGGTTATCTTGATTCAATAGAATATATAATAATATCATTCATGTTTTTATTATGTGACATTATGACATACATTTTTCTCCATGAAGATAAATTTTAAAGACGATCACAAAAAAATGTGATCAAACCATTTAGAAATTTTCTATTATTATAATTTGGGTAGAAATATTAGAAAGGATTCATAAGATTAACATTATATTTAATTGTATTTAAAGAAAATTTTGGGTAATTAATGTAGTTTTAGTGATTAATTTAATACTCATTATATTATTGTCTTTCAAACCATTATGGTTTTGTAAAATATCTATACATAAAAGCATTAATTTCAATTCAATTATGGTATTTATGTAACATTAAATGGTTTTTTCTTGAGGAATTAAAAAATTGTTATATGATTCTTAGAGTTTGTTGTGAAATACAAGTATAAATTTTTCAATGTACAACCGAATGATTAATTTTTTAATGAAATGGATTGAAATCAAGAAATTTTATTTTATGGTTTTTGCTTTATTTTTAGTAAAAAAATCCCTAAAATCTAGGTAAAGGATCTTGTAATAAAAGTGTTATCCTTTTAAATAAATTTATGATTACTTGATGGCCTTCATTATCCATTATATGTTTATAATTATGTGGTAATTGAGATTAAAAAGATTATGTTCTATATGATTCACTATTATTCCTTAGATGATGCATTTTCCTTCCATGTATATATTTTCACATCGTAGAAATGTAGTTCTCAGATATAGTCCTCATTTTGTGGAATTTCATTGATACATTATTTTTGATACATACCTCTTTCAGTGAAAATTTTATTATATTTTTATATTATGAGCTATTTTATGAATGGGTTTTTAAAATATTAAAGCCTTTAATACCTATATCAATACTGTGAATGGAATATTCATTTAAAATTTGGAAATATATTCAAAAAATTGGTTTAATAAAATAATGTTATGATCTGGAGATTCGTTATACCAAAATAACTATTTATTAATCGAACAATGATATACTATAAAAAGATAATTTTACCATTATAATATAGAAATTAAAAAAATTGAATATGATTAACAATATTAATATTATACATATGTTTTTCTAACTAAATTTTACTAATCAATTCATGAAGAATGTGTACTCAATTTTTAGTACATACATTTTATACTTCAAACGTCTCTTTTTATTATATGTGGTTTTAATTATTATGATACTTAATATTATAATTAATTTAATCCAAATTTTATGAATTTTTTCAAAAACAATATATCATTTTTTCAATGACCCTATGGAAATTAACATTATAATTTTTTAATGAAATTGGTGATTTTTATTGATTAATAAAATAATATAAATATTATGAAAAATTATATTTTCAACTCATTTAATTAAAAATTACTATTTTATTTCAAATTGATTTAAAAATTATATTAGATAATTTTTATTAAACATAAGATAATTAATTTAAATTAAATAAATATTATGGATAATTTTGGAATGAAATGTTTTTAATGTTAAAATTCATTCTTCTAGAAAAGAGGTTTTAATTTTTTAATGTTGGAATTATATATTTTTTTCTTCCACTTATATGTATTTAATTTTATTAAATTAATTACACATATGGATTCATAGTTTCCCAAATTAAAAAATATTTAAAAATTATAATTATTCCTAATCAATAGAAACCTTTGGAAAAAATCATTCACCACATTATTGTTTTAAATATTATAGAAAGTATAAAACTATTTAATAATGATCACAAATCTTCCATATATGTTCCTATATTTCACTATATTAGTTTAGTTTTATTGAAAAATTCATAATATAAAATCTATTGTAATTTTTCTCCTTTAAATTAATAAATGTATATATATAAGTTTATGTAACAAAAATGTGTTAAAATGTATCCTCATATATTTATTAGCTATAATATTAAATAAAAAGGATTAAAAAATTTATGAATGGTTCTAGGAGGATATATTGAATATGAATATATTTTTTGTTTGGTAATTTATTTCTAATTAAATTATTTTTTTTGTTCTTACTCTATGCTAACACATTTCTTGTGAAAGTAGTATATAAATCATGTAAATGATCTTATGTACAATAAAATAAATTTTTGTTTTTATGTTATTATAACTATACAATTTTTTATAAAAATATCATTTATTAAATATATGTTAAATTTATTCTACTGAATCTAAATAGATGTCTTGAAATTTTTTAGTGGATATTATGATAATAATCTGAACTATGCATTTAATGGTATTTTAAGATAAATTTTATTTTAATATATTGGATGAAATTAAATTAAATATTATCATTTTCGTAGTTATTTGGATATATATGATAACATCTTTAATTTTTCACTATTATTTACATTCTCTTTTATAATGTCATTTTGGATTCTTAATGTGTAAAAATATAATTTTCGCAATAATCATTAAATTAAGTTATCATGGTTTAAAACAAAGAGATATGTATTTAGGAATAACATAAACATTCCTAGGTTTTATTGAATGTATCAATTTCATTATATATACAACCTACCTTAAAAATATCAATTTTTACATGTGAATTAAAAAAAATATCTAAATAAATTAAGCAATTCCATGGGGTTATTACTCCTCACTTATATAAGAACAAAACATGTCCTATATTTATTATACAAAATGAGTCACTAAATTAGACAAAACCATTCACAAATTTCAATATAAATTCCATATAAAAATTATATAGTATACTATATTCTTAAAATACCATTAATATGTTCCTCGATGAGATATACTATACATGTTCTCCAAAGTGGTGATAATCATCATAATTGAGTATTCTAATTTGAATTATTCTTATACAACGATAAATATTTTATATTTTAATTTTAGAATTATAAAAATCTACCATCAAAATATGATATATTATTATTTTGTATAACATTGTTCATGTCCTTTTTATATCAAATGGTTAATGAAACCATCCTGAGTGTACAGACAGAATACCATCTCACGAATACATTAATTCAGTTTTACATCACCACATTTCAAGTATTATTATTTTTAGGTCTTAATAATACAAATTTTATAATAATTACATAATTATTTTTTAGAATTTTATGATCTGATATACCTTCTAAACTACCCATGAATTTGGAAATGATAATTTTAGTCATTCATATGTGGGGATTTTTACTCTATAATTGTTACACTAGTTGATTTTATTTTTCAATTAACATTTAAATTAATAAATATATATATAATTAAAATATAGTATATTATTTAAATGATTGCTATTTTTTAATGGTGAATTGCATTCTACCTTTTTATCACTTAATATAAATAAATTATAAATTATAAATCATGCATATGTATGGATAACTATTTAAATAAAATGATGTAATAATTTTTCCAAATAATTTATATTAATGGTAATAAAATGGTATATAGTGGATTAATTAGATTCATAGTATATGGTTAATATTATAGAGATTGCGACTCCATAAAAATTTAAATTAAGAACCTTGTATTTGATAGCATGTATGACATGCAGTTACAAAAATTTGAGTTAATATAATATTAGGATACTTTATAATATATATTCTATTTAATATTTATTTTATATATTTCAACATATTCAACAGTGAGTTAGCATGTGTTACACATAGGATAAACCTTTCATGGTGTCTTGCATTACATAGATGATCGAGTATTCTAAAAAAATAATATTTTTTTAAAATATAATTAGATATAATGTAGTCATTATATTAGTATTTATGATAAGTAATAACTAACATTATATTGTTATAGTTTATATAAATAATTAATTAATTAATTGGTTATAAATTTATTTGAAATATATATTAGAATAAATTGATCATAATGTGAACATTTTTTATAAAACTATTTTTATGTTAAAAAGTGTTTTATGAAAATTGATTATATTAATTAGTGAGTGATATTAATTTAATATATATATTATATATTCAATAAAATATATTTTATATCATTTAGTTTTTCATGTCATATGATAAGAACAGACTTCATTTTACACATAAAAACTATAATTTTAATTTAAAATTTTACAGCCTTTTAATAGAGAACACATTTTATATCTAAATTTAGATGCATGAATTCATCTAATATTAAAAAATGGAGATATTAGTGGAAATTTAAGCTTAATAATTAGGTTATAGTGAATTTTTTAAATTTTTCTGAATCATTCATTTTTTAATGAATATATAAATATACTGATTTTTCTATAAAAACTACATTTCTTCTAAACTAATTATCATGTTAAATTAATTTTTTATTTTTTTATTATTTAATTAAATAATATTATTTTAAATTAATAAATTTAATTATATTTTAATCTATATCACTACGAAATATATTATAAAATCATAAGAAAACATGCATACACTTTTACTTTAAAAAATAGTATTATCGTCCTGTGTAGGATTAAATTTAAATCATTATATATTAAATATATCATTGGAATTTATAATAACTAATTAAAATTTTTAATTAATAATAAGGTTTAAATGTATAAAAAGACCAAATTTTTTCTTGACTAAGATTTTTATTGAATGTAATTAAAGTTAATCAAAATTATTAAGGTTAAAATTTGCATAAGAAACAACTAACCCATAAACATAGGATTAAAATTTCCTAAAAAATTGTCCAAAAGATGTTTTCTAGACATAATTTTTCAATGAACATCAAATAATTTATTTTTGTTTTATTTTATGACTTTTAGAGGCAATAACATGTTTACACAAAAGATGTCTCAAAAAAATTTCAAGTTAGTCCTTTTCCTTCACTATAAAAGTCCAAAAAATCTCCTCATTACACACACATCTCAGACCAATTATATTTGGAAAATATAATCCCATATTTATTACCAACATAGTTAAAAATTTCCTTTAATAATACCATTCAGAATAAAGCCTCCTAAGGGATCCGTTTGGTATAAACCAAAATAAGTTACCTTATTAAGAGTTAACAACATTCCTTTGTATTTTTAGATTTATTTACATTATATGACCCCTAAAATAATCTTATTCTATTATTCTAAAACAAAAATATTTTCATCAATATACTAGGTTGTTTTTATGACTTGGTCTATACCTAAATTTGAACACACTTACATCTAATGGGTTACAAATATATATTTTCTGTGTTTGGAGAATTACTCTCTCACAAAATGATGATTGTTAATTTTACCCACACAATCTCTCATTGTCACGAACCGCCTCCTCGGGCTGTGAACCTTTTCATCGGACCCCATGGGTCACCTGTAATACCTTGGATGCCTTCATTGCACACCATAGTCTATTACTCACTAGGGTCACTTATCAAACTAATGACTGTCCCCACAGGCCAACACATGTTCTTTCAGTGTGTTTTGTCCTCACTCACACACACCCTGGGAAACATCTTAGAAGGCCACCCATCCTGATTACTACTCCATGACAAGAATGCTTAACATTGGAGTTATAATCATGTAGGATCCCAAAATAAAGGTGCTCCTTATTGACATGTATAGTAACATTTAGCCTTTTAAGTGTCACTTTTCCAGGGGGGTTAGATTATACACCCCTTTAAAGAACAATGCCCTCATTTTGGACCCAAAACACAAACCCAGGCAGTGCCTATTCACTTCTGGCTGGGTGTTGGATCTAATACAATTTTTCATGATGCACCTCCCTAGGACCTGATCATTTTCATATGACTCCATGTGTCTCATGAAATACATCGGTTTCCTTCACAACACACCATATGCTATTACTCACTTGGGTCACTTATCAGGAAAATGACTGTCCCCACAGGGCGACACATATTCCTTTAGATTGTTTTTTCATCACTCACACACACCCTGGGAAACATTATAGAAGGTCACCCATACTGATTATTACTCTAGGCCAAGAATTCTAAAATATGGAGTTCTAATCAGGTAGGCTCCCGAAAAGAAAGGTGAAACTTTTCGACATGGGTAGTAAGATTTAGTCTTTTATGTTTTAATTTTCCATGGGTGTTACAGTCATGGTGGAAATTATGAAGGAATCACCATTTATATATTTTGTATATGATGTTTATTATGTACTTATTAGTAATATAATAATTTAAAATTCATACCATTAATAAATTCCACTTTTTGTCAATATGATTACTTCGTTTGGGGAAATGTAGACTATCGCCCCCTCAATGAGATGTGATTCATTCATACTATACATTGATCAAATAATGTGGGATTTATTTAAAAATATATGAACTAAAAACCAATATATTATATTCAAGAGATAATTAATTTTATTTATATATACTATATATACATCATTTTCATTATTACCCTTTCACTCACTTAAAATTTTATAACATCATTTGTAGGCGTGTGAACTACCACCTCCTCAACATTATTTGATTCATTTTTCATCAAAATAATTACAGATATATAATTATTAATGATCAAATAATATTTTAGTAGTGATATAAAATTAGTTATGGAGAGATATGGTGGTACAGAACTTATTTTCTTAATTATCATTGAAAAATGGAAATTTTTCATATTCATACATATAGTCTACAGTCTTTATGATCTCAATGTTGAATCATTTTTCAGAACCATAACTGATGATTTTTTATAAAAATAAAATTAATATATATTTATGATAATAATTTCATGGTTATTATTCTTTAAATGTAATGTAATTAACTATTGGACAATATTGGAATTATAAAAGTCAATTTTGACAGATTAAATTAATATGGATAACACACCATATGAAAACCAAATTATTTATTTTTTTGTATAAAACACAGTAAATAGTAAAATGAATGCAATTATATACCTTAAAATGGTTTCCATGAAATTAGAATGTTAGCATAAGTTAAATTTACATGAATTTAATGGACTTTCACTGGAACAGAAACTCCAGGAAAGGGATTATCATCTCAATCTTTACATGCACGAGATAAATTCCAGGTTCCCCACATAGATTTTTTTTGTGGTATATCTATAGACAATTATTATATATTATTTCAGGCATTACAATATCTTATTAGTATTTAAAACATTCATTTATTTTTATTCTGTCGTTATATTTATTATTTAAAATGCTACAATGTGTTATAGGACACATTAAAATGTTTATATATTATTTTCCACTGACACAAATATAATGATATTTAAATGGTATTTCCATTTGAATTAATTATATAACAATTATTAAATAAACCCATTAATTTTCCACTCCTTTGGTAATTCATTACCTTTTTAAAGTATTAGTATCATTTTATCACTCATTTTTGCTAAATGTGTTTTAAAAATGTTTTTAATAATAACTAACAAAATTTGACTCTATTTTTAGATATCCTTTTTTATTATAAACACTATGTTTTTTTAATATATTTTCAAAAATTTATTTTAAAACATTTTTGCTAAAAAAATTCATCATTTTTTCTATTAACAAATATATGAAATTATTCTTTTTATAACATTATAGAAATTGTAATTTTAAAGCCATTTTACTCTGAAAAATGAATGTTTATTTACCACATATGACATATAAAAATTTACTCATCAACATTTATTTTAAATTTCATTTACATTGATTACATGATAATTTATAAATACAATTATTTCAGAAGTGAAATTTAATTAAAGGGTTTTTCAAATCGTATTTTTAAAAAATATATTTTTTTATTAAGGTTTTTATATTCATTTTTATTATAATTCAGTTCATTAACAATATCCCTTTCTTTTTTACCTATTGGGATATTTTTTAATTTATACATTCTTTACTATTCCCATTGATGGTTAATGTTTTATTTTTCTAAGTATAGTATTCAAATTCACTTCGTTGATTAACATTTATGTCTCGTTTAAATATTAAATGTCCTATGATTATTGAACATTTAATTTCCTGAAATTTTCCATTTCATTTAACATGGATATTATTACATCCCAATCCATATATTATTTTACATAATATGCCTAATTTTACCGCTAGTAGATTATTTATTGAAATATTGATGATTTCACATTTTTTATTCAATATTGATATTTGATAAGGAAGATTATATAATTTGATTATTTCACATATAGAATTTTTTACACATGAAACAAATTGTGGATCCTAGAATATAAATATACTTTCAATGAATAGATAGGTTCTCATGACACATATATTTCAGTATAATTAAATGTGATTTTATCCCTAAAATTAAAATATCTTGAAAAAGTTATTGACTGTTTAGTTTTTCATATTCCTTAGAAATGGAATCCATTAAGGTATAATTTCTCTCATTTAGTTTATATTATTTTTCATCTATGATATTTTTGGTTGACATATCTATGGATACATTTCATTTCAGTTCATTGATTAAATTGAATGTGTTTATGTTTCCATCCTTTCCATGTTGATTTTTCCATATCAAGTTCTTTTAAGGTAATGTGTTTCAAATTAAAACTATTTCATATTGATTATATAGTTTCATCTAAATATATTGAATATATATAATTTCCTTTAAATTTATACAATTTCATAACTATTATTATCACATATTTGTTATTAATTAAATTATGCATTACCCTTATTAGAAATTTTATCTCACACTTATTTTGTTTCATTCCACAAGAATCTTGTAAGTATACTATAATATATACGCTTGGATTTACAAGTTCTAATAATGTAGTCCTTGGGGTTTATATTTTAATATATGAATAAAATTTATTTTTTGATAACATTATTCTTTTATAATACAAGACTCATTTATATATATGTTCTACCAAGAATAGAAAACACATATTCATTCATGATTTTATTCCATGTAATCAAGCTAATTTAATTAGTATCATATACTAGCTCTTTTCCATATGGGTTCAGGTGAATACTTTGGGAATAAAATGATCTATTAAAAAAACATAGGGAACTATATTTAGTTAAAAACAATAGGACAGAGATCCTAACCCTAATATAGACTTTAAAGATTATATAATAAGAAATTACAATAATTTTGGAAAGGTATCGATTATGTATGTATTCGTTGAAATAAATACTTATATTGATACAACATGTCGATGTGGTTGTAGATAAGTTGTACGTATGTGTAATAAATCCAACATGGTGTTATGTGCCTAACTCAAGGTATCCTAGAACACTACAGCAAGACTTAATACACAGCTAGTTTGACACTACTGGGGGGATATGTTAATGAAAAGTCACATCGTCAATATAATCCAATATGAAGAATTTAAATGGATTTTTACAATGAATGTCCTAGGTTAAAAAAAGTAGTGTTTTATATTGAACATGATGTGTTTGGATTTATAAATCCTATAAATGATATTATTTAAAACTATTGAACAAAGAAGGATCTATGTGAAATAAATTGATGGAGTGATTACGTATTGGTGTTGTAATGAAAAAATTAAATAAAATTATATTTAATTATTTACCTTATTTCAAGGATGTACATAATATTTATTTTGGATCTTATATTAATATCATTTTAGGAAATGAAGACATAAATTGAAGGTGACAAAATTCATATCTCTCAAGGTTGTGGGTCTTGAAACCATGAAAAATATATGGTAAGAGTTTCGCACCATCCACTAACATAAGCAATGTCTTGGTTAATTATCATTGTTTATAATAAAACATTTGATTAATAAATGTTAATAAGGAACTCGTAGTATCAATTTTGAATATTAGAGATTAATATATTTACCATACTGGTATTTAATGATATTAAAAAATTGTCAAATATTTCACTCTTTTATGGGACATAATATCCTTTAGGGATATATTTATGTGCTTCAAGACTCAAAGTTAATTTTATAGTTAATTTGAAAATAGATCAAAGAACAAATAATTGTTGAAATTCAGTTTATATAAAAATATAAAGTATATATACATATTTAGTAAAATATTTACCCAATATTAAGAATATTTGTTCAAAATAAAATGTTACCCTTATACCGTAATTTCTATTGAACATATGGCCATTTATAAAATAAAATATTTATTGATTTTTGTACCAAAAATTTCAATACATCATTTAAACGTTTGTGTCTTATAAACTCATTCATTCCATATAAATAATTATCTTTCTTTTAAATTACGTGTATCATCTTTCCCCTGTTGCTCTCATATTTGGAGACCTTGTTACAGAGTAATCCATGAGATATTTGTTCTTTCCATTATCTTTTTTATAGATGTTTAATTATAAACCCTCATTGTGGTTATGGATTTCAATAATAGGAAGTATAAAAAAAATATATCACCATGATTGAGTTTAAATTGGTGTAAAGAATTTAAAATAAAGTGGGGAGAATATGGCGCCTTGAATATCTAATGTAAGCAAAATGTATTTAATATCATGAATAATTAGAGACACCATATCTTTGAGGTAATAGAATATCCATATTCTTTATAATATATTCACTATTTAAAATAGATTCAATATATTTTAATGAATGCAACACAGAGTTATCATGCGATACACATAGTGAAAACCTTCCTCGATGGATTTCGTTACATGCAAGATCATGTTTTATCGGACGGTAATATATTATTAAAATAAAATGATATATAAAATGGTTGTTAAATTATTAGTTATGAGTTGTAAAAATATAATTATTTAAATTTTGGTTTATAACAATATGTAATGAGTTAATTTGTTTAAAATTAGTAATAAATTTATATAAGAAGAAATTGAATATAAAGTGAGTATATATATATAAAATTAATTTATGATAATTTTTTTCATGCCAATAAATTAAATTAGATACTCAGTAATAATAAATTAATTATATTTTATAAATTACATAAAATATTTTGGATATTCACCAATTAGGATTGTTATAGATAAAATAAAAATAAGCTATATTTTACACATAAAACTTATATTTTTATATATGAAATTTCACTTCCTTTTAATGGTGAACACTTTTAAAATATTAATTTTGAAACATTAATTGATTTAATATGTAATAATAAAATTCATATTTGTAATATAATCTAAATAATGTGGTTATGGAATAATTTTTATATATTTATGAAACATTTCATTTAATAATTAATAGTTAAAAAATGAATTATAGTCCAATCTGATTGTCATATTATTTAATTATAAGTTAAAATTATGATTTGGACAGATTTTAATGTTTAGTTAGATAAATTTGTTTTAAACTATTACAAATTATCACATTTAATTTAATTTAAAATTGACATTAATTTAAAACTTTGCCAAATTTTTGATGATTTTTCTTTAAAACCCTATATTATCACCCCGCCTATGAGATATCATTTAAATCAATTTCTATATCGTCTATGATTATAATTTTTTGAAATAGATTCCATATTTGGAATAATCGTAATTAATTATTTCTTATTAGAAAAAAATTGTAATTTTTCATAAATTATATGTGAATTTATTTATATATAATTACAATTTTTATGGAAAAATAGTGCTAAAAGGGACTAAATCTTTATATTTGGTGCCCAAATTACCAATCCACTATTAAAAAAACATATTTTATAGCAAATAAAAATACATGAACCTTAAATTTTTGTGTTTTTTGTTTTAATGTAATTTTTTATGTAATAATATTTATACACCCATATTGTTTCAAAACAATCCATGACGTCATATTTACCTCCGCTTAAAAGGCCACCACATATCACCATTACTCAAACCGATCAAACCACTTATGTACGGCAAATAAATACCCCAATGTATTCCCAAAAAACCTAACCATTACATTTAATCTCCCCCTCTCCATTTTTAGAATGCTTTTCAAATATTCCATTTTGTATAAACCAAAAATAGTTACCCAATTAAGAGGTATCATTGTTCCTTTTTCATTTTAGTTTTATTTATATTCCACACCCCCTCATCTATTTTTATTATGATACACTATAATAACAATATTATAAATAATATACTAGTATTTTTTTATTCTCTTGGTTACATTTACAATTACATACAACAACATCTAATATGTAACAAACACATAATTTATATGTATAGAAAATTAATTCCTCTGAAAACAATGATTGTTTATTTCCACATTAACACCTGTCATGGTGGATATTTTTTTTAAAATATGTTTATATATGTTATATATGGTATTTATTATGCCTTTAATCTTCAGTAATTATCTAACAAGACATATCTTTATACATAACATTTTTTATTAATAAGATAATATCTTTGAGGTGGTCTAGACTACTACCCCTTGAAGGTGATGTGATTTGATCACAATATACATGGAATGTGTGATGTATTGATTAAATTAATTATATGTGACATAATGAAAATATATACCATTTTCATTAAATATTTAGCATTATATATATATATTTATATCATTTTTATTACCCTATTATTCACTTAAAATGTTATTACATCATTCATGGATGGGAAAAATACCGCCTCTTCGAAAAGATGTGATTCATTTTAAACCAGAATAATTATATATGAAAGTATACATGATCAAATAAAATTTATAGAATTAAATTAAGATCACATTTGAATTATATGGTGTTACATATTTTTGTCCATGACAATATTTAGTAAGATGATACTTTTACTAATGCATATATACGGACTACAATCTATATTATCGTAATGTTGATTCATTTTTTATAAAAATAATTGATGATAGTTTTTAAAAGTATAATTAATACTTAAATATGATAACTATTTCGTGGTTATAATTATATATATTTTCTCTAATGACCCCTTTCATCATTGATGAACTATGAAATTTTTTTTTGATGCATAAACATAATTTTGACCAAACAATCACTGAAAACATAATATCCTAGTTTGTTGTGTAAAACACATAAAAAATAGAAATAAAATAAATGATAATAATTAAAAATGTTTTTATGAAAGTAAAAAAATTAAAATAAGTTTATTATAAATGTTTGTTAATATATGTCCACCTAAAAGGAAACATAAGGAATTAGATTTTAATCTATATTTTTACATTCGTGAGATATATGTAAGGTTTATCACTTACATATTTTGAATGATATATATATTGACAATATATATATATTATAGATATAAAAAAAATTCATGGCATTGAATCATTTTATTTAATAAAATTCTCTCATGATGAATTTTATTTTCAATGTTATAAATTTGAATATTATACTTTCGAATTTTTAAATGTTATTTTCCTCACCAATAAATTTAATGATAATCAAATATTATTTTAATTAGAGGAAATTATATTACCATTTTTTAGTAATCCCATTAATTATTTTCTCCTATAGTATTTCATGAATTTTTTTCTAGTATTAGTAACATTTTCCAGTCCTTGGTACTCAATCAGTTTTAATTATTATTTTTTAAAACCTGACTACACTTTCTATATCTAGTTAGAGAACATGTTTTCTACTATAAACATCAGTTAATAGGAAGAACTAAAAAATAATTTAACACCATTTGTAATGAAATTTTTACCCTTTTTTCTTTTGCGAATGTTTTGAAATGAAAATTATTTTATCTCCCCTGACCAATACTTTTTAAAAAAGTTTTATACTTCAAAAAGAAATTTTATTTTAAATAATACGACAAGTGTAGATTTACTTTTTTTCATTTCATTATTACTTTATATTCATGTATAAATGTTTACTTATATAAATTCTATAATTTATAAAAAATATATAATATTGAATTTACTATACATTTAGTCTATATGAAACAAAAAATGATAATAACCTAGCCAATGAACGTAATTTTTCCACTTTTGTGATTTGAATATTAAAAACCCAACATACACGGTTACTTTCAATATTATATTTTGATATAGTTAAGATCAATTTATATTTTTTTGAAAAGTTACTTACCCTTATTAATAGTAAGATACACTTATATTTAGAAACCATAACCATTTATGCATAAATAAAATTTATCACCAAATAAGTGATAATGAATATTTTAAAAATTAAAAATTATTTATTGAATTTTTTTGGGTATTAAATTATTAATTACAATTTACAATTATATAATTATTAAAATTCTTGTTCTTAAAATGTGTTTCTATATAAATATATTGTTCCTATGACATTATGATAAATTTATGAGACCATAGTTAATTTTTTAAAGTGTTCTTAAATAATTTTTAAAATAATATTATTATTTTTCATATAAATCATGTTATTATTTTAAAAAATATCTCTAATTTAAAAAAAAAAACTTTGATAAAATTGGGTAATTTTTTTAATTTTACTTGCTGAAAAATGTTTGCCAGAATTTTTGGGATCTTTTTGAAGTACGTGAATTTAATGTGAATACTAAAATTCCAAAATTTATGAAATATTCTATATTAATGAATATATGAATCATTATTGAGTCAAGGATGATTTATGTGGCCATTGTATTAAACTCACATTCACTTATTATTATTATTTTTTCAAAAGATTCCACAGTAATCATATTTATAATAAAAAATAGAAAAAATATGATTAAAATAACGAAAAAACAGTCTTATACTCCAATAAAAAAACAACCCTCACTCTATCTTATCATCCCTACTCTTGGAAATTAATATTCTCAATGATATTCTCAAATAATATTCCTTATATAAAAAGTATTTTCATGTTCATGTAAAATATTTTTTCAATAAGGATGTGTATTTATTGTTGTAAGATGAAATAGAATGTTCTTAATCCCAAAAGACAATAGACCTCTCGATCTTCAGAGTTGAAATAATGGATGTTTTTGGTAATAAATCATATTTTAATAATAAATAAATTTCATGGTTGTTATATCAGGTATTAGAGGATATTCTTAGTTATTTTTGGTATTAATATTAAAAAATATAGTGTAACATTTTTGTATAAGCCTTCATATAAGAAAAGAATCCCTAAATTTTGGTGAGTATAGAGTATGTGGCTTATCTACCAAATAAATCATTATATACATAATAATAAATAAAGGATGCTTTAGAACAAATGTATGTAGCGGTAATACCAGAAAAAAAATGCTTTGAGAAAAAGACTAACGTGATCAAGTGGATGATAACATGCCAGGTTGTACTCTTGGTTTGACACTCTCTAGGGATATTTTTGGTAAATTTCTAAGTATAGTGTAAAACATTATTATAGGATCCAAAACCCCATATGAATATATGTTTGGATGTAGATAATTGATAACATAGATTGAAACCTATAAACATATTAGTTATAGTAATCAATTTAAATTATAAGTTATCCCATTTTTTTCATTTTATTCCACTTTATGTGTTTAATAGATTTTGATATACATCCCTAATTTGACATTTATTCAATAAAATGGTCAAAAATATGAGGAGCCAGGTTGAAAACTGATGCGAAGGAAAATGTGATGAATGCTAACATGAGATTACAAATCAAACAGGATCTCAAGAAGAACTCATTATGATAATTCCAAACCAGATCTCAAAAAATAACGCATGGAAATCAGTTCAATGCTGAATTCATAACGGAGTCAAGGAATGGGAAGATGAAATCTCTTGAATGTCTATCTTATAATGGTGATAAGGTAATGTTGACCTAGTTTCTTTAATGAAATATGTGTGGTAATAGGAACAAAGTTAAATTTCACAATGGTACTCTAATATGTTTTATGTGTGGAAAGGTAGAGCACAAGATAGGCAATTTATATGCAAAAATAGATAATGTGATGATTTAAACCATAGTTCCATATATGGAATCATACACAGTTCTATTTCATAGATGTGGAGAAGTTGGGAATTATCCATGACGATGATCTATTTCTTAGGATGATAAGCATTATGATAAACCACAGTCTTCATGATCAATTATACATAGAAATTTACATTTATGATTGATAATGATGAATGAATTATACATAACTGCTACATCAATTTAGTGTATATCATAATTTATTTTAGTACAACTAATTTTATAATATCATTTATGTTCTCAAAGAACATTTATTCCCCACCATAACCGATATTAAATAATTAGAAAAAAATCATCAATAAGTGTTGTATCATATGTTGATGTATCTAGAAATGTTATTATTAAAAATATTATAAGTCTCCATTTGATGGATTTTGAAGAAAATGATATTTTCATTTCCTACACCTCAATGAAGTTGATAATTTATGAGAAAAAATATCCAACAAATGATTTGGAGTTGGAATATGTGATCTTTGCATAGAAAATATTTTGTAATTACCTCTATATGCATTAATGGGAAATATATACAGACTAAAAAATTCTAAAATATATCTTCACACAGAATGACCTAATATACACCAAAGATGATATTTAGATCCCTTCAAGGATTTTACTTCTCAATCCATTTCCACATAGGGAAAACAAACATGGTGGATGATTCTCTATATAGAACATACCCACCAATTATATCACTGATGAAAATGAAAAAGTACCCAATAATCTATTATTTGATGATGATAAAAAATGTAATCATAAAAAATGGAACATAATCCATCATTTCACAAATTATTGATCAACTTTATCTTTTGGAAAAGTAAGAGGATGAAAAAAAAGTTTATGTGGGAATTTAGAAGAATGTGGAAACTATCATAAAATATGAATCCATGGAGTTCATTTTTCATGATGAATGGATTATGAGATTTGGTAAAAAACTACATGTTCCATCAGATTCATATTTATTGAAAGTCTACCTGGATGTTGTATATAGTTCAAATTTTCCTTTTACATCAGAAACATGAAGATGTATCGAGACCTTCGAGATCATTATATGTGGGATAGAATGTAGAAATATATCACTAAATTGCATCAAATATTCTTGGTTTCTCCACAAGTGAAGGAAGAGAGGTAGATGTATAAGGGGATAATTCCACTGTAACCCATACCAAAAAGGAATTGGAAAAACATCAGTATTAAATTTTTCACGAGAATTCTTAAGACATCCAAATAAAACTTTGTTATATGGGTTGTTGTGGATCTGCATACAAGGGTTTCACAATTCATTTAAATTAAAGTGGATTTATCCCTAGATAAACTGGCATGGATATATATCAGAGTTGTTATAGGTATACATTGAGTACCATAGTAAAATATATTCATTCAAGTTCTAAGATTCACCTCTATGTTTTAGAATAGTATCCAATACACATTGAAGAGTGAGTTGAAATTCAACATGACCAATAAACCTCAAACTGAGGTCCATTCTGAGAAGACTATTTTGACACTTGAGGACATTTAGAGATATTGGTCAATGGACTTCAAAGGTGGATGAGACCAAAATATTCTTTTGGGGGTGTTCTCTTAAAACAAAAGTTCCAATTAAATCATCTATATGGATCCTTATGAATCCCTTTGTTGGAAGAGGTTCAGAAAACTATCATTTTGGGATGTTGTTTGGGGATGAATGCTACTTGTCATGGAAAGAGGTGCAGAAATGATGGAGAAGGTTATGACCAACCAGCATCTAATTATAGATTCCTAGGGTCACCAAAGAGCTATGTGAAAAATCATCGATGTAAACTAGAGTTTTATGTGTAATCTTGGTATTACTACACATATCTATATTGAAGAGAGGTAATAAATTTAGGAAGAAGGGAATGCTTAGTCCAAAGTAAGATGACCCTTTTGGGATCCTTGATTGCATCAGATCAGTTGCCTGTCGACCAGCAGTGATACCAAACTAGTCTCAAGTACATCATGTACTCCATGTACAACTCTTGTTGAAGTACATAACTGACCCATCAACTATACTCAATACATAGGTATTTTCAATGTAGGATTATGTGTCTTATGAGGAGAAGCTAGTAAAGCTTGAAGATCATTGATAAAATGTTCTACGAAATCATTCAATAAACATTGTCAAGGTGATGTGAAGAAACCACACATATGAATAAGAAACGTGGGAACTGGAGGATTTGATTAAGTAGACTTGACCTCATCTAATTTAATTTTTGAAATGGAATTTAATAGGATAAAATTTTTTAAGGGGTTAATTGTGTAATGAAATGAACATTTATGAATTAAATTCATATTTTTGAATGACATATTGATATAGAAAATAAATTAAATATTTTTGATTTATTATATTCAATTTGATTTATTTAATAGTTATGTAACATTACCGTTGATAATATACCTATTGAACAGTGATCACATAAGTATAATAATTATCAGATTTTAACAAATCCATTCGACATAGACAAAAGAAGGGATGTCGCCAACCAGTAGGTTTATACCCTATGATGACCATTTTGTAGAGACTCGGGGGAAGTTATCATTTTTTGGAATTTACCTAAACCAATTATAATATGTGATCCAAGAACATAATCATGAGGGAAAGCATTTATCAGAGAAGGAAAATCTCATCAAGATCATGATACAAAAAATTATCACTAAACAACACAAACAATCCCCACCACCGCACACCTTACTCAAAGAGTGTATTCTATTATAATAATGGTATATTTATAAAGACCCTAGAATTAAGATTATGTACATTAAAATAAATATAATTTCAATATATTATTTTTACTTAGTAATTGATTTTCTATAAACAAATAATATTTTTGTTAAATATTTGAATTTAATTAAGGAATTTATTTTTATAAAATATTATATTTTTGAAATTAATAATATTTCAATATAATATTATTATTAAATTACATTCATGATATGTTAGGGATCAGATAATTTTCATGTAGTAAAATGAAATTTTTTATGGTTTGGAAACCATATTTATCAATAAACATCATATTTATATAATTTTCTCTTTCTGATTTTATATGTTAAAATTCATATATTTTGAATATTATTTAGAAAAAAATGAATATAATTTTTGGAATCAGGTTGTAGAAATTATCCTATAGAAAATTCATTATCATTTTTGGATATAGTCAATTTTTAGGTAAAATGTAAATTACGTATAAATATATATTGTGTTTTGGTGAATCCTAATGACTGAATTGTGATTTAATAAAATACAATAAAAGTAATATTAATTTAAATAATAGTTTTTCCTCTATAATAATATAATTTCATTTACATTTTATTTATTTTATAATGCCTTAGTGAGCTCTACAAAGCATATAATCTATTAAATGATTTTAAAATCATTTCATTGAAATATGGCTCATCTCCAAAAAATCAAGGGAAATATTTTAATATCATTGGACCATATTCCATTAATGTAATTAATATCACTCCACTAGTCTAGAAACCATTTAAAAAACAATTGTATTGTTTATGTTTTTAAATATTATAGTGTTTAGTGTCCAAAACAAATATAATAAACATTTCCCCCACCATTCCATTATAAACATAGAAAAACACCAATTTTATTCCTCTAAATTTCATTAATGATCGACCAAACTCATCCCAATACTCCCTATAGCCCAAACAAGGTTCCCCAAGTTCCCAAGAGGACTCCCTAGTGGTTTTGGGATCACTTATCCAAGTGAGGTATCCTCATCTTCGTCTCTTTCTTTCAATTATACTATAATGTATGAAGTTAGTGTTTTTAATTTCAATTGGTTATTCTTTATTCCTTTTATAATCAATTCCATACTATAAATTTTATGTTATTTAAATGTTTTACATATTATCCTCCCTTCATTTGGACCCTTTATAAGCCATTACTATGTGGAAATTCAAAAAGGGATTTCTCTATTCTCTTTTCCATTTAAGAAACTCTTTTATATTATTATTATTAAATTACAATATTATATGTTTTTTATAATGTTCCATGGTAACCAAAATTTATTTTTAATATATAAATTATTATAGGGTCCTTTAACTCCCATTAATCTCTCGATGATCATTTATGTACACAAGTACCTATATTGAAATTCTATTAGGGTTCCTTCCTTTCATAATTTTTTTCCAAGTTTCATAATATTGTAACACACTATTATTTCATTGTAAAAATGAAGGGGTATGTTTTTGAACCACCCCAATACTACATCTATTATGTTTTAATGATGATATACCCTTTTTTTCTCTAACTAACATATCTTGTGTACACCCCTTACCATACAATAATTCCATAAGGGTTTTCTCTCTTCCCATTTCCATTCATGAATTTATTTTATATAATGCATATAAATTCCATTTAATATATTCAGATAATATGTTCCATGAAACCATTAATTTGTATTTCATTTATAAATGGTGGGATACAACATTCTCTCTCATCACCAAATTTTATGAATTACTATTTTATGTTGTTATGGTATCGAAATTGCACCATGATTTTTCATTCCAAAATTCATCATGTATTGAATACCTTAACCATTTCAATATCAAGGTTATCCACCATTATGATAAAGTACATAATTATTAGAGAAATACATGTATTTTTTCCATATTTCTTTATCTTATAATAAATTATGATGTTTAATGAATCCATGTTGCATGATATATGTGGAAAACATTACATTAAAATAAAATGATTATGAAAGGTACACGCTAATAGAGCTCTAATGAATTGAGTAATTTTTAATATAATGATAATCCATGTGCAATAAAAGTTTAATCATGATAAATAAAGTTTAATGAGTTTTTAATCATTTTAATTCATGTACAATGAAGGTTTACCCATGTTAATCCCATTGAATTGAGCCATGACTCAAGATAATATATCGTTGTATGTAGTTTCCACATTTTTATGTTATGACTATCCTATTATATCATGAATTTATAATTCTGTTTCTATTGTACTTTATTGATATGCATACAGACTATCATATGTGGACTTCCTCATGTTTTTCTATTATTATTCCATTACTCGGATTTATAAATCAATATTTTTTTATTTATTTCCTTAGGTTATGCCATGTAATGCTAAGTACAATTGAATGTTGTGTTCAGAAAAAATATATTTTCAATAATGATGTGTACTTCATGTTTTAAGTTGTTAGGTAATGTTCTATTCCCCCAAATACACTAGACAACATGATCATCAGAGATGTATTAGGTGTATGTTTATGTAATAAATCATGTTTAAATCTTAAATAAGAATTAGAATTATTATGATGAACCACACAAACATGAAAAACCTATAAAAAATATTTATGATGAATAAATTTAAAAAATAATGAAACATTAGTTTAAAAAAAGAATCAACCAAACAAGGAACTAAAAATAATACAATTAATTATTACCTAGATAAATGAAATGTTTTATAATCCCTTTTTATGTATCTTAGTCTCCACCATCAACTTTTTAAAATGGTATTTGTCACTAAAAACATATTAGTTGTGGACGAAACTCATAAAAAATCATAAGTGGACGATGCTCTCTCCATTTATAAATCTAACCCTCTAATGTATATATATATATGTCCCCATAATCGTTCTCTATGTAATTCATTTAAGATTGGTTTTCACCCATATAAAATTGACCTCAATATAAATTCAAGATCCACAAAATATAAATATGATAATATATTTTGGTGTCTCTATCCACATGAACCATTATATCGTCAAACTCATGTATTTTATAAATTACACTATAAAACGTATATGGTACGGGTAAATTGTGGATGAATAATTGATCACAGTCACATTGTGATGAAAATTACATAATGATTTTCAACTTTCTCAAATATTTATCCAATATACAAAAACTGACTCAAATTTGTAATAAATTTTGATAAAGTACTAATTTACACATATATAATTTACAATTAATTATACTAAAATTAAACAAGAAGAACATTCATATTTTACCCTTATACCTTTCTTTTAGTGAAATTATTTCTTATGGAAACACATTACAATGATATATGTGCTTATATGAATCCTAAACCATACATCATCCACTAAGAATAACATATATGTTATTTTAAAAATACTTATTTGTGACACCCTGACATAACCACTGATCCTATTCTTCAAATCCATTTGACCTCACACGTGGTTCCTTATAAATATGATGTTTTTCACTACAAGTGATTGAAAAGACTAAAATATGAGTATATTATTCCATTTGTATTATATAAAGATAAATACATGTAAATGAATTGATACATGTATAAATTGATATTAAAAAATAGAAAAATAATTAGTTTATCAATATTGATATTGAATATAAACACATGAAATAGATATATTCTAAGTAAAACACTCAATAAAAAATTATGAATTGGGATCCCCATAATAAATATAATAATATCAGAGAATTATGTAATAAGACCAAAATATAAACTGATGTTCAATAACAAATTCTATATTTCAAATCCCACAACATTCTTGTAGTCTGGATCAAATTTACAGTGTATGGATTATTCCCTTATATATATCACTGATTAAAAAATTATCCCTAGAAGGGTGTGAGAAAAAAACCCATTAAAACGCCAATAGACGTAGAATAATATAAGTATGTATGTTATATTCATTCATACCAAGGATTGTGTTAATGAAAATATGGAAAAAATGAAAGTCACATAGGATCATCAATTATATTATCTCCTGAGAGATTAAACATCCCTTCTTGAGATCCATGTTAGGTGTAATTTCAATGAGCCACCAGACACATCTGTGACATTCTGATCTGAGTTCCACTAAACCGATCTCCGAGCTAGTTGGCCACCTTCCCTCATGTGCACATCCTAGTATGCCAAAGGATTCTGACAAGTAAAGATGGTCTAGTAATCCAGTTTTGGGGAGGTTATACCCACATTTATCATAATGATACAACAACATAATAAAATAATAATATCCAAGTGTATAAGATTATAAATAACTAATAAACATACATAGTAAAAATGATTTTAAAAAAAGTAGAATAAAATTCTAAAGTGAATGGTAATACATGTTATGACATTGTGAATATCAAGTGTCTAAAATTCTACAAAAATTATAGACACAACGACTCCAAAGAGGGTCTAAAACCTTGTTCTGGATACTTATCCCATGATCCAATCCCAAACAACATCCAATATCATGACATTTCCCTTATCCTATCCTACAATAACAAATCCTACTCTAGTGTCGATCATGATGCCCAAATTGGGTGTGAGAACAACTCCGTAGGCCATCACCAATGGTTTTAGAAACAACTCATGTCAAGAGATAGTGTATGCAATTTTATGCAGATATAATTACAATTTAGAATTAATTCATGTATTCAACTAGAATAATTGTTTATTATTATCATTCATTTGGTGTGGAATGTCATGTCAACAACCCCAAATAAAATTCAGTGTTCGGCCTTATTCCTAAAACTCCATATCTCATTAGGTGTAAGTCTTTATGCCTAGAACCCCATAATCCCAAGCTTGGATAACTACTTGGGAGGAACGTCTTGTCTATGTTCCACCTTCAAGTGGATCTAGAATTCTAGGTCAAGAAACAAAAAAATAATTTCAATTTAATCATTGTATAATTTAAAATAATTTTCCACATCATTCAATTACAAATTAGAGGATTTGTTAAATATTTCAAAGTCCATTAGTTAACTAAAAAAATAAATAAGAACATATCCAATTAATTAATTCATCAATAAATTAATAAATCAAGACAATATTATTCAATAATTAATTCATTTCAATTAATTACCCCAAAAATTATCAACTTTTCATAATAAATTTTCAAAATTAATTATATTTGATTATGTCATGGAACATAATTAATTCTCACAATTAATTATCTAACATAGAAAAACAAAAAATCATAACAAAAATTTTCTAATAAATTAACTAAACATAATTAATTCAATAGCTCAATTAAAATATATCAACCCATAAATAATCATCAAAACAAATATCTATTTGAAAAACCCACAATCATTGGATTTTTTATTCAATTATCAATTAATCACTGTGGAAATCCCAAGTCAATTACACATTTTTATTTACTACACATTTGGAAATAAATTATCAAAGGAAGATCAAAAAAACCATAAAGTATCTTTCACATATAAAATCCACAACAGTGGATGTTCGATTTATACCACCTACCTCAGTTTATTGACGGATGTAAACCCCTTGGGAATACCTAAAATATGAGTGGAAAGAAGAGGTCGATCATGCTCAAGATCTAAATCTATTTTCCAAAATTAAGATGAGAGGCATCAAGATATTGGAACTGTAGATCTAGATATACAATCCCTGATCTATATCTCTACTAATTAGTTTATATCCATAAAATAGTTGATATCAACCATGAAAGGATCATCTAATGATGTAGGAATGAATGATAGAAAAAATGGGATGAAATCCAAATATTGTGAAGAGAGATGATTTTTGATCCGGTATTTTAATCTCCATTTAAGATGTTCGAATAACTATGGAATCCATTTAGAAGGCTTTAGTATCACATAGAATTAGTCAAGACTAATCTAAGGTCGAAATATGGGAATCTTAAGTGTTTTTGTGGTTTTAATTGTATATTTTCATATAATTATTCCCACACACACAATATTGTGGGTAAGGGTGAATGGTTAGGGAAAACCTTGTGCAAACCATGTGGACCTCTCTATCCTATTTTGAACTGTTTTAATGGTTTAGTTGCAATGTTTATCAAACCATGCCCAAATCATGTGGAACTATTTGTCCAGGTTTTCTTGGTTTGAATAGTTTAGTCGTAAAATTTTTCAAACCATACGCAAACCATGAAAATCTTATAGTACATTAGTTTTTATTAAAAATATCACCCAATCACATGCCTTGCCACTAATCCAAAACAACAGTACATAAAAATATCAAAAAGTACCTGAAAATTCGCCCGAGATGAAACAAGAAAAGGTTGGGATCTTAAAATCCCCTCACCTTATAACAACAAATTCTTGATATGCACTCCCGAATTCTCTAAGATTCCGAGCCAGAAATATTCAGATTTTCATCCGTGATGTCTACTTCCCATTCCCAGTCTTCCTCTTGAACACATCCTTATTTCCATAACACATGAACTAATGGAACAATACTTCCCTATAACACTTCCTCCCAGCAACACATCCCACATATCATATTCTTTTCAAAGGCTGCATCTATATCTGGGTAATCCTCTTTCACATAAATCACATGAGAACGGTCTTAGTTATACCACCGTAATTGAGACACATTGAAAAATCAGGATTAAATAAAAATTATTATGGAAGGGCTAATCGATATTCCAATGACCTGATTAACTCTAGCACTAAAAACAGTTATAAAAACCTAGATTCCAACATTCCCTACATGTGTATCCTAGGGTGACCCAATCTAAGTGACACCTAATGGAATACATGATCACCATATTTAAACACAAGATGTAGTCTCCTTCTATAAACATATAACATCTAACATCTTTGAGACTTATAAATATGTATTCGAATCAACTACACCTGCTCTGATGTCTCTTGAACAGGACTCAGTCCCTAAAAATCTTAATCACATACTTATAATAAACATAGCGGTGATCTACAAGGTCTTCCATAAACTGTCTCATAAGGTGCTATCTGTATAGCTTCCTGATAACTATTGTTATATGAACACTCTACTAACTCCAAGTGACTCTATCATGAACCACCAATGTCAAGCACATGTGCTCCCATAATATCCCCTAACACATGTATGGTACGCTCCAACTGTCCATTTAATTCTGGGAGGAAATTCATACGTAACAATACCTATATACCAAGATCCTTCTATAATCCCTGACAGAAGCATGATGTAATCTGTGAATCGTGATCTGAATCTATAATATGTGGTACACCATGTAATCAAACTCTCTCTCGTACATATATTTCTCCCAACTATTCTACTATAATGGTTTACCTAATATAAATTAAATGTGCTACCTTCATTAGGTGGTCAACAATGACCCAAATAGAATTATTTATCTTAAGTGTATTTGGAATTCCAACCACAAAATCCATATTCACTTCATCCCACTTCTTTTTCGGAATAGGAAACAACTAAAATAAGCCTCTATGTTGTCAATTCTCTGCCTTCCCCTGTTGTTGGTGAAACAACTTGTTATGACCCTACTATCTTCCTTTTCAGGCCTAGCCACTATAACACTTGTCATAGGTCATGGTACATTTTTTTCACCCGTGGTTGTACCCACAACATCATGGCATGAAATCATCCCATTAGTTTATATCACATACATGTAGTTATAAAAACCGAATTTCCCAAATAAAGTAACTCATCCTTATATATAATCCAGTAAATAGGTGTTATGCCACTATCAAGGTTTCCCCGTAAGGGTAAGCACTCGAGATCATCATACATCCTATACCAGATCCATCTCAAGAGTGTATACTCCACTGGTTTAGAAACTGATGCCATCCTATCCTGACACTCCTGAACTACTACATGCTTTTTCACTAGCAAAGACATAATATTCCACTATACACACAACACATATAACAACTGAGTTTAAGTTTTCCTCATGGATTCATCCAAGATATTCCCCTTTCTCGGAGTGTATATTGTTCAAAATCAATGGAAAGTATATACTCTACCCATCTTCAATGAATATGATTCATGTTGCATTGTAAAATGATATCGGTCAAGCTCTTTCGATCTCTACAAAATATAAAATTTTCACCCAAATAATAGTTTCACCAAAAAATAAGATCATAAATCACTAATTCCGACTAGATGTCCGATTTTGGGTAATTTACATTATGTGGACTCAATTTCCGAGACCCATAAAGAATGACTTGATCTCCATGAATCATCACACCCTCGAGTCTGATTCCATAAGCATCACAATACACTATGTACCCCCCACTAAACTATGGTTATATCCAAATTAGTGTAGATTCCATGTTCTTCAGGATCTCCTATTATGAATTTTTTCATGCTTCTAACCATCAAACATTATCACATTGATTTTTAAACATTAATGTGGTGATTCCAATCTGAAAATGTCCTGCATGAACCACATGTATCAACCTGGTTATCCAAAAAAGCTTTGGATATCAAAACATTCATGGTCTTCTCCCAAGAAATAATTTCCTACACTTTTTCTGGGATCACAATCACACCTTCTTCCAATATGATATCCCCCAAAAAGTGCACCATATAAATCCAAAACTAACATTTTGATATCCTACCATATATCCAATGCTCTCTTAGTGTACCCAGGATGATGCTCAGATGTTTGGAATGATCGCCATGAGTGTTACTGTACATCAAGATGTTATACAAAAGCACCAACAAAAACTGATCTAAGTATGGTTGAATGATCCAATTCATCATTCATAAATTAAATAAATTGTGTCTAATAATTTGATAAAACAAATGGAAAAACAAATAATTAATAAAGTCTATAACTAGATATGAAACTACTTCTTGGTATATCATAGGTATGAAATCTCACTTTATGATTCTCTGATCTCAGATCTATCATTGAGAACACACAATACTCGTTCAGTTGGTTAAATAGATCATCAATATGAAAAATAAGAGATCACTTTTCATAGTCTTTTTATTCAACACCCGCTAATCAAAACACAAGGGCAAAATCCTATCATCTTTCTTTGAAAACCAAATATGGGATCCCTAAGGCGATAGACATTGACAGATAAACAATTTTTCCTCCAACTCCTCCAACTCCATTTTGAGATCCTTGATATTATTCAGTTCCATTATGTATGGTGGAATATATACTAACTCAACACCCAATATGATCTCAATAGTGAACTCCACATCTCCCTCTAGAGGAACCATAAAAATTCTACATGATACACATCCTAAAACAGTTCTACTACTGGTGAATGGAAATATTTTCTACCACGCCCATCATCCAATAAATTTCTAGTAACATGTGCTATGAGCTTTCCTAGTCACAAAAAAATTAGGACTACTCAACCTACACTAGTAACTCGTTATGCACGATGAACATACTGGCCCCACTTAAGAGATACAATGGTCACTTTCATGCAGTAACAATCTCTACGGGCTCAGAATGGGACTATCCAGTCCATACCCATAATCCAATCGAAGCCTGTTATATCAAATAAATTTATATCCCAAATAAAATTATACACTATGATTTTTAGAGGAAATTCCACGCATTAACAGATATTCCTAGACTGAGTCGCCAATGGTAAATCGATATCCATCACCCTCCTTATGCACTCCACATTGAGTCTGAAAACGTTAACAAGAATGTTGATATAATGGAATGAGAGGTTCTAGTGTCAAACAAGGAAGTATCTAATGTATAATAAAATTGTATATTACCTCTAACTATCAATATACTAGTCACTCTCTCCAAAAGTGTTGGTTTCAGTGCATTTAACTATCCGACCCCCTTCCTTGTGGTGTCATCTAACTCCCTTGAGTTGCACCACTCTGGTGTATTGGGCAATCATAACCTGTAGCACCATTTTATCTACCTATACCACCTCTTACCATAGTGTTCAATTTTCTAGGTGTTTAGGGTGTTGAAGACCCCTTTCCAGCATTCTAACTCTGATCATCTGCTCCCTCATCAACAGTTTATCATTGCTTCCTATATAACATCTATAGGTTCTCTTTCTATCAGCAAAATCATCACAACACTGGTGGTCAAGGACCATGTGTACAATAATGTTCCATACTACCTTACTAGTGTATATGTACATGATAAATATACTATGAAACTATTCCTCCTAATTATCTATCTTTCATTACACTATCTTCATTAATGTTCTTGTAATTGTGCTTCCTTATCTAAGAAAGAACACTCACTTATTAATTGGTGAGAGCTACATGTCAAGTACTGAGAGCCTCCATAAGGTTCCACAATAAAATGAGATCTAGATTAAGCACCATTGATAAATTATTCACCCTATAGATATTTAGCATGGACAAAACGTCACACCTATGTCTGTCTTGAAATTTTTTTACTAAAGAGGCCTCATCTACCACCAAATCTAGATCAAAACATATCAAATCTTTGAAATGATAAGCATAAATCATTAGAAAAATTCTTCCTTGGGTTATATGCATAATAAATGAAGAATTATCTTGTGTTAGTGTCTATAGATAGATGTGCTCCATGATGTTCTCCATAATTTACATCCATGAGATATCGTTAGTCGGTACATATCATACTAGAATGTTCATCCTGGGGTTTGATAAAAGCACGTAGTATATAAGCCACCAACAAGACCCTACTACTATTTTGAGCCTCTAAATTATCATGTATCATCTCTACGGATTCAATATATAATTTAGCTCCCTCAATTCCACCAACTCTAGTACAACTAGGAGAGTGGTACATCTGAAACACCCTTGGAAACTCAAACATGATTTTCTGAACCTGTAATATGTCTCGCTCCATTAATTTAATGAAACATGCAATAATCCATCATAAATTTCCCCTTACCCACTAGAATTCATCAATTGTGCCACAGATTACCATCTATAATTTTGTTTTAGGATATACCCCTCAGTTTATCCCTCAACAAGCGTCATGGAGACAAAACCCTACAATGACGAACATACGTGTTAGGTATCATAACACAACCTAATAACAATTGTGTTAGGGAATAAACTAACACATAAAGTCTCAATGTATATATTCTCCCTTTTCTTATATATAGGGTAAACACTATAGCCTTATCACTACCCTTATCCACCCTACTCATATATCTTGGATAAAAAATAGTACATTTATTATCATTATTTAATTATATAATTAATTATTCACATTATCTCATGTAAATTACTCCAACAATCAGTTTGTTAATCAAACTAA
The DNA here is from genome assembly GCA_963277665.1 of Viscum album. Classification (NCBI taxonomy): domain Eukaryota; kingdom Viridiplantae; phylum Streptophyta; class Magnoliopsida; order Santalales; family Viscaceae; genus Viscum; species Viscum album. The sequence continues at coordinate 937,866,867 of OY728143.1, read as the reverse complement.
TTTAATCAACAAAATATCTCATTGGACAAAGATTTAATCTCATTTTTCATCATTATTTCGTTCTCCCCACAATGAAAAATAGTTAATGTTCAATATCATACCCAGAAGATGATTTTAACATGAGTTCCTTGAAAGATGAATGTCCCAAAAACCCTGAGTGCAATGAATAATGCATGAAGTCTTATGTATCTTGCCTCCTTAAACCATGAATCCAAATTAAATGGATGAAAAAAATAACATCACTATACATGGGAATAACCCAAGGGGAAATAATATACAACTGTAACAACAAACCTCAATCAAAAAAATCCAACAGTGAGAACATGGATTTTCCCTCAAAGATGCGTTTGCAACTCCCATGCATGAGCTCAATACCAAGACGTGACATGTCATAGTCTCTTGTGTACTGTTACTAATTCATTAATATATAAGAATTATAATGAAAATAAAACTCTTCTAATACAACATTGTGACATCCCGGACCAAGTTCCACTATATAGTACCCTGAGACGGTTGGCCACATGCCCTCAAGGAAACCTCCTCAAATGCCAGAGGGTTCCAAATAGTAGTGATCGTATGGTATGTTAGTATTGGGGAAAATATACCATCATTTATCATAATAATACACCAATAGAATAAAATAACAATACCCACATGTGGAAGGATATAACTAACCTAAAGAATTTCATGTTATATGATATTCAAGACATAGGAATACAATATGAAACTGAATGGAACGACATGCTATGACAATTAAAATGTCAATTGATAACAATGAAACTATAAATAAAGACACAAAGACTCCCATGTGGGTCTCGAACCTCATCTGGTTCTTTCTCCCATGCTACAATCCCAACTGCAACTTATCACAGGGCCATTACATTATTCTATCCTGATACAAAATAGTCTAATTTGGTGTCGTTCATTCATCCTGAATAGGTTATGAGTACAACCCAGTAGGCCAACACCAACAACATCTAAAACAAGTCCAGTCAAGATAGAGTGTATAAATTTTTATTAAGTTATAAATAAAAATAATAATTAATATTTTATCACATTTTCTTGTAATCATCAATAATACAATTATGCCTAGTTTTAATTAATGGATTCCATTTGAATCACAATTCATTATTATCATTCATATGGTGTTGAACATCATCCCAATCACCCCAAATCTCATTCAGTGTTGGTCGCCATTCCTAACACTTCATAACTCATTCGGTGTACGTTTTCATCCATATAACCACATAATCTCATGTTTGGATATCTGTTAAAGAAGAACACCAAGTCTATGTCCCAACTTATAATCGGTCTACAATTCCTGGAAAATCACAACAAAAATCACATTTATTTTATCATTCTTTTACACATAGGAATTATACAAATAATTCCATTACGAATCGAAATATTAGTTAAATATTTCAAAGCCCCTTAGTTTTATTAACAATTAACTAACCCCATAACCCATAAATTAATTAATAAATTAAGTAATCAATAAAAAAAATTATATTTCCATAATTAATTCTAGAATATTAATTATCCATATGAAATTTAACTTTCCATAATTAATTCTCAAAGTTAATTATATTTTATCAACATCATGGAACATAATTAATTCTCAGAATTAATTATCTGACTTTGACAATAGTCTTTTCATAATTAATTTCCCCAAATTAGTTATTTTATCCCAATATATCCAATATCTCAATTTCAATATCAACACCCATATCCAATCCCTAATTCATATACATATTTGGGAAACCCCCTTTTGTTTGTTTCATGATTAAATTATCAATTAATCACTATGGGAATGACAAGTAAATTAAACATTACAAATTACTCCAATTTAGGAAATAAATTATCAAGGGAATCTAGAAAAATACTTATTCTCACATTATCATATAAAATCCATGACTATGGGAGTTTGATTTAAACCACCTAACTCAACATATTTAACAATGATAGCCTAACTGAAATCCCAAAAATCTGAGGGGCACAACGTCATCAATCAAGATCAATATCTAAATCCCTAAACCAACATTATGTTCAAATCCATTGAGATATTTCAAATCAATATCTAGATCTGAATTCATTGATCTAGAACACATCTATAATGTTTAGATCCAGTGAAATGGTGGATATTTTTTATGAAGAGGTCAAAGAATGATAGAAGAATGAACAAGAGAAGGAACGAGATGGAATCCACATACTAGGAAGAGAGAATACATTCAATCAGGGAATTCAATCTTGAAGAACTTTGTTTGAATAACCTTGGAATCCCTCCAAAAGGCTCTGGGATCACATAGAATACGTCATGCCTAATCCATGGTTGAAATTTGAGTGTATCTAGGCATTTGATGGTTTTCAAATTATATATTTTGTTAAATATTCTTACATGCGGGGTTTCCTAGGTAGGTCCTCACTATATGAGATAATTGTGTACCAACCGTATATACCACTATGTATAGTTTTGCATAGTTGGGATAGTTTAGTCACACGGTTTATCAAACCATGTGGGAACCATGTAGACCACTCTCTCCATTTATGTATGGTTGGCACAGTTTAGTTACATAGTTTGTCAAACCATCCATAGGCTTCTGTCTGTTAGTTTTTCTTAAAAAATTCACCCAAACGGAGAAAAATCATCTAATAAAAACAAAGGTACTTAAAAAGAACATGAAGTACATGAAAATGCATCCGATATGACTCCAAAAATGGTCGGGATATTAACACATCTCCATTGACTAAAGTATTGAAATATATATATGACAAACCCATATAAAAGATATTTCTAATATGATTTTCAAATATACATATTACTAATATTATTTGTGGAATCATCCATATAGCTCAAAAAACATTCTCAACTACACAAGATAAAAGTAAAACAATTTTTTTACACATATATAGGACAATAGATCAAAATAATGTTCTTACAATATAGATTCAAGAACTCAAAAATATAAATAAGAGACAACATTGAGCATATGTATCATAAAGATACACAAGTCCTCCTAACGTGATTGTAAATATCAACAGATCTAATAGGTTAATCACTCAAACTACATGTGATCAATTGTAAAACATAGAAAACAAAGGCTGAACACACACCAAAAAATCATTATAATAACCCATATAATTATGAGATACTGATAAATAAAACCTTTATAACGAAAATTTCAGTCAATTTCATGGATTGGAATGAGTGAATTCAATTGAAGAAAATTATCACACCAATATGATCAAGCTATCATGTTAATAAATTCAGATTCCATGAATTGAAGATAGACGATTACATTTTCTATTAGAGTATTAGTAAATTCTATATTAATGGAACGATGAAAAATGCAGATGTCGGACAAAAAACATATGAGCAAAAAAATTCTAAAAAACAGAATTATTTGATCTCACATAAATCTCACACATGGTTATTACCTTGGATCACTAGAGAACTCTGAAAATTCATCTAGAGATTTAGATAACAACAAATAATGGAAAATAATCGGTTAAAATTAATTTATCCACCCCCTACAATGATTTTCTGGGATTCACAGTTGAGAAAAAATAAATGTGTGGAAGAATGATAACATTTATATCACTAAAAATTCCATTATACTTCTAATAATAATTCTAAATCATCTTTTCCATCATAAACATAATTTAGAAAAAGAAATCAAAAAAAATATACCTTTATTGGGAAATGTCTCATCCCATAATGTTTTACCTCACCATGTCCAAAAAAATTGTCTTAGTGATGGTTACCATGTCATGAACCTTGGGATCCATCCTAGAAAATCGTGTTAAGGACATGGTTTTTTCTAGTTTTTTATTTTACACCAAATGATAGCATGGACACATTATCCTTTACTAGGAAATTCTTTTAAATATCATGAACAAAAAAATCATATAAACCCACCATAAGGAGTTAGTATAAAATCCACCACAAACCATAACCAATTCATAACCATCATATGGATGACAAACATTAATACTGAAATTTATAAATATACATTTAAAACCCCATTTATGTCAAAGATGGTAAAAATTTCTACATTATGAAATTTTGTCATCATGATGTGACTCTAGATGTCCCTGTGAACTACCTAAGATAATATACCTTCATTTATACACTTAATCCCATGATTAATCTTATATCCACCCAAGAAACCAAAATAATTGCACATGATTAACAATATTAACCCGTAGAACCTTGTCATATAAATCAACAATCTGAAAAGGATTCTCTATAAAATATGAATCCATATAAAAGTTAAAATCCCCATTGTCAATCATAAGAGTATGATCAGGCTCATCAATATGATCTTTTTTATACATGGATCATATTATGAATAATTTGATACTGAGGGGGAGATCCAACATATAAGATATTGTCTTGATGTGGTTGATGAAATAAATTTTTCCAATAGAACAATATTAAAACAATTCTTTATTCACATATATACTATTCCAAAACATGGGTGAAACCAAAAAATATAATAAATGTTTCATCAAAAACTCTTAGTGAAATCTCGTATCATAATAAAAAAATACATTTATTCTCGGAGATATGACAAATCACATATGATATGACTAAACCTATTTCAATTCCTTCTATACCGTACTAGCCAAAATAAGTAAGGATTCATATTTATCACTCAAAAATGTAACTATTGTACATGTGAATCCAAAAATACCCTCATATTGTGACATATGTATCGAAGATAGTAATCTTTTGTAGTCGGAGACCATTAAAAAATCCAACTGATAATACCAAACTCCTTTGAAATCCAAAATACACTCCCATATCATATCCTTTAATTCTTAGACCATTCACTCATAATTCACATTATTTTGATGTTGATAAAAAGTAATTAGCTTCCATTGAGTCCTCGTATAATTCTACAATCGTTATTAAATCCGTGATTTGAATCACGATTCTCTATAAGTTACCACACATGATGGGACTATGTAATTCCACACAATCTATCCAACATAATTATATGATAGCTAATCCACTAGGTTAGTCACATATATCCTCAATAACTAAGATATCCCTATCAATAAATCCACCAAAACCCTCATTGTATGTCATACACTCTCATTAGAAGAATCCCCTAATATGAATTTCATTCCAACGTCATCATAAATTTCCATGAACATCATAAATTATTGTACCAACCCTCATGGTAATTGATGATTGGTAGTGATCCTCTAATAAAACTGAAAACTTGAGAAAATACTATAATGTAATTTTTTCCCATTCCAATAAAATAACAATCTAATATTACTAAAAAACTGTTTCGCCTGGTGAAAAAAATCAACTATGATCATGAGAGATTTTTGTAATATATTTTTTATAGAAAATGAACCATCACTTTGTGACAAACCATAATCACATATTTCCATTAATTATATATAATGAAGAAGAATATTTAACACCACCATCTCATGAATAGTGATAAAATTAAAATGAATCTCTTAACTAGACGTCCTCTTATACCACCAATTCTGTCACAATGGGAGAATGCGTCATTAACCATTGATCCTTATTTTCTAAAATAATATAGTCCATTAGACAATGCTAACATTTATCAATGGTAGAAAATTGTGGTGAGAAAGTAAATCATAATCCACCTTGAATACAAATTAGGATATATGGTACACTTTATGAGTTAATTTCTCAAAGCATTGATAAAATGTCTGCTTAATCCACACTTTATTTTAGTACTAATAAAGGTTACCCTTAATCAGTTTATTTTTAGTGCTAATAATTGATACCCTTTATTTATGCTAATAATAAATCACTGAGAAATGGTAACCTTAATCTTTGCTTTATTAGCGCTGATAAAATTTCGAATAATAAATTTTAAAAAAATTTAACAATTTAAAAAGTTTAATATTTATTATTAAAAATGAACAAACATAAATATTAAATTTAAAAAATAATATATATATATATATAATAAAATAATGTTATAAGTATGAAAATAAAAATTATAATGAGTAAATTACGAAAAATGTTAAAATTTTCATTTATAAAATAATTAATAAAAAAATAAATAAATTTAATATATATATATTTTATAAATATTGATAAATAATATAACATGATTGTTGATATATAATTTAATATATAATTAAACAAATAAATTAAAAATGAATAAATTCCAAAATTATATGAAATTTAATAATGAAATAATTATTAATTGTTATAATATATAAATATTAATGATAAATATTAATAATTGATATATATATATTAAATATATATATATATATATATATATATATATTGAATAAAATATTAATTAAAACATATTAATGGCTTATTAATTTTTAAATTAATTTATATTTTCTATTTTACATATATAAACTATCATATAATTCATTGATTTCTAATAAATATATAATTATTTAATTACTATTGTTTATGTACAAACTTAGGAAAAAATATATTTATGCAATAAATAGGAACGTATACAGTTTATATTAAAGTATGTTTTTCAAAATTGAATATATTTTAAAATTTCATTAATTAAATTATATATTTAAAAATTTATGTTTTTAATCGGTCAATATTATAGATATATTTTTAATAGTATTATAGTTAAGGCATTCATTTATAATATAATTTTTTATTTTTTAAATTATTTTTCGATTTTATCATTTTCTATTTTGTATTTATTTATATTTATTTATTATATATTTATTATTTTCAAATTTTATACAATTTTAACATCAAATATTATAAATATATTCTTTTAATTATTCATATTTAATTTAAAAAACTAATGTATTTTGTAATATTTTTAACATGCACTCATTTTGAATTATTCAATTTCACTCTTTTTAAAAATGAATGTATATAAGATTATATTACCACTAATAATGTTAAAAATATATTTGTATATAAATATTTATAAATGAATATTATATATATATATATATATTCATATATTTATAAAAATTCTAATAAAATAATTATTTCATAAATAATTATTTAAATAATTAAAAATATATAAATATTTATATTTAATAATTATAAAAGTATAATAAATTTATTTAAATAAATCCTTTATGAGGGATAAGAAAGTGATAATAAAATTAATTTTTTTCAAGACTAAAATATAAGAACTGATAATCATGAATTTTCATCAGCGCTTCCTGAGCGCTGATAAATATAAAGACTTATCTCCAACTATTTAGCAATGATAAAGATATCTTTTAACCGCACTAATAAATTTAATGTTTCTAAAAGAGATCTTTATCAGTGATTTAATGAAAGAAAATTTAAAAGTGTTCTTGTAACATCCCAAGTAATTAATGAATTATAGATTTTTTTATCAATGTCTATTTATGAATTATATGATTTTTTAAAGACTTAAAATGTGAATAAATCCAATCTTAAGCATAGAATTCTCTAATATTTTTTTTTGACAAAATAAGACAGATCCATTAATGATGGAGATCAGCAGAAATACAGAAGCATAACCACGATGGAAAATGATTGAACCAAAGCATATCCTCGTAGGGAGGGCCAATGCATGCCATCTTGTGAGCAGCATCATTCGCTTCCCTTCTAATAAATGAGAAATTGCAGGACTTGAGGCCTTGTCTCCGCGAGTGAATACACCGGATAATGGGACCGAAAGGTTGAAGCCCGCCGTCAGTGAGATTGATGGCATTGATTACAGTGAGACAGTCGGATTCGATGTGAATGGAATCCCAACTGCAATCTTTTGCGAAGTTTAATCCAGCAAGGATGGCGGCGGCCTCCGCGACTGAGGGCTCCCAAAGTGCATAACGTGCTTCGTATTTGGCAGCGATAAGATTTCCCAGGTTGTCTCGGGCCAGTAAACCAAGTCCAACTGGGCCATCCTTAGGGAGAGAGGCATCCACATTGATCTTAAAAATCCCTTCCGGTGGGGGGCACCAATGTTGGGGAAGAGGAGGGTGGGTGGAAAGTCTTTGTTGTTCAGGGTGGTTCTGCCATACCGCAATCCATGACAATGCCCGGTCAATCCAAAATCTGGGGGGCCTCCGGAAATGATTGAATATGGCCTCGTTCCGCCTATTCCAGATAATCCAAGACAAAATGCACAGGGCGCCTGCTTTAGCCGGCGAAAAGGAGGAGCACCATCGCATCAGGAGAGATGTAAGATCTGAGGCGGTGTCCAGGAACAGCTCAATAGTTGATCCCTAGCCATTCCAAACCTCCTGAGCCCCGGGACATTGAACAAGAGCATGGAAAGGGGATTCAGTCACAGAAGGGCAGAAAGGGCAAGAGTTGTCGTTTGAAAAGTGTCTGTAGACAAGGAGGCTCTTAGTTGGGAGGATACCAGTACACACCTGCCACCAGAAAAAGCGAACCTTAGGGGGAACATTAAGCTTCCAAATTGATGTCCAGGGCCTCGCATCTCCTTCTGGAATCTGAGCAGAAAGAGCTCGCCGGTAGCCAGCTTTCACTGTATACTCACCTGAGCTGTCGTTTGTCCAGTAGAGATGATCTGGCCCTGCGTCTGACACACAAGGAATACTCAGAATAATTCTCCTATCCCTCTCATTAAACCAGGAGAAGAGTTTTTCCAGACACCATCCTGCCCCTTGATCATCAAAAAGACAACAGACTGTGGAATGTTCGGATCCTGGATAAACAGGGGATGACGCCTTCGTGCCTGTCAGATCAACAAGCCAAGGATCGGTCCAAATCTTGACCGTAGAACCATTCCCAATCCTCCAGCCTAGTCCTTTCCTCAGAAGATTACGACCGCCCCAAATGCTTCTCCAGAGAAAACTGGGTGGATAGCCAAGATGGGAATCCATAAAATCCTTATGTGGGAAATATTTAGCCCGGAGAACACGCGTGCATAGGGATGACGGGTTATTAATCATACGCCAACCTTGTTTAGCCAGCAAAGCATCATTAAAAAGAGAAAGGTCCCGGAAGCCCATTCCGCCTTCAGATTTTGGTTGACAGAGAGAAGACCAGGCGATCCAGTGGACTTTATTTTTACCGTCCTTTCGTCCCCACCAAAAGTTAGATGTACTGGATTGAATCTTTGAGAGCACCACGTCAGGGAGTTTAAAAATAGACATCAAATAGCTGGGGACAGATTGAAGTGCCGCCTTGATGAGGATTTCCTTGCCGGCCTTGGAGATTTTTTTAGGGGTCCAACCTTGTATTTTTCTGTCAATTCGATCCACAATAGCTGAACAGATTTTTTCTTTGACCGTCCAACCACCGTCGGGAGCCCAAGATACTTCTGGTGCTTATCGACCCCAGGAATGCGTGCTAAAGAGAAGAGATCTTCTCTTTTCGGTTGGGGAACTCCATAGCTGAAAGAAATTTCTGATTTACTCTGATTGATCATTTGTCCTGAAGCCCGTTCATACTGTTGTATCGCCTGGCAGATTGCAGTACACTCATTAGGGGTAGCTCGAGAAAAAAGAAGGCAATCATCAGCGAAGAAGAGGTGGGATATCGGAGGGCCCTTGCGACACACTTTCGCCCCATGGATTATGGAAAGCGAGGCTGCCCTGGAAAGGAGGTTAGAAAACACATCAGCCACTAAAATAAAAAGGAAGGGTGAAAGAGGGTCTCCCTGGCGAAGCCCACGGGATGGGGAGAAGCCTCGGGTGAGCACCCCGTTGACATTAATGCAAAAGGAAACAGACGAGACGCATTGCATGATCATGGCAATCCATTTGGTAAAGAAACCCATCTTGAGCATCACAAATTCGAGGAAGTTCCATTCCACTCTATCATAGGCCTTAGCCATATCCAATTTCCACACCATGATCCCTCTCTTCGCTCGTGTACGTGTTTTCATGGAATGGAAAATTTCATGAGCAATAATGGCATTATCAGTGATTAACCTTTTTGCCACAAAAGCGCTTTGGTTCTCTGAAATGACGTCGGGTAGCCAGGACGCAACTGATTCGATAGGATTTTCGAGAAGATCTTATACAAGACATTGCACAGACTGATCGGTCGAAAGTCCGACACCCCTTGCGGATTTTTCAACTTGGGAATGAGAGTAAGAATAGTTTCATTAAGAGAAGACATGTCCGTTTTCCCCGCCCAAATATCCCGCATTAAATTGCAAAAGTCTGGACCGATGATGTGCCAGTAATTCTTGAAAAAGGGGGCGTGGAATCCGTCTGGTCCCGGGGCTTTCGTGGAGTGGATTTGCTTTAAGGCCTTAAGAGTCTCGTCATTCGTCACATCTTTAGAAAGTTGTCCGTTCATATCGTCAGAAATCACCGGTTTGATGCAGTCCTCAATCTCGGGAGAAATGTAAGAATAGCCTGCAGAGAAGAGTTTCTGAAAATGGCTCAGGAATGCTTCTTGGATTCCCCCTGTGTCAGACACTTTACTACCATCTGAATTAAGAATGCCAGAAATGAAGTTTTTCCGGCGTCTTGCTGAAGCCTTCTGGTGGAAATAACAGGTATTAGCATCTCCTTCTGCTATATGAATATCACGCGCTCGCATAGCCCAAAAACCTTCCTTGTTGCGCAGGGCAACATCCAGCTCTCGTTGGGTTTCACTTATTTTGGAGAGAATGCTGCTAGACGGGGGTTTGCTAAGAAGATAGCCAATCTTCTTTTCAAGAAAATTGCATTGCCGGTCCGGATGACGGAATTTAGAGTAGCTCCATGTCTTCAGATCAGATGCTACTCGGAGAAGGTTGATTCTCAGATCCTCTTGCCCATTCTTCCAGCCTGAACGGATAACCGCCTCGCACTCGGGATCATTTGACCAGAAGCTTTCGAATCTGAATGGTTTCCTGTAACTAGTAACGTGCTCATTATGGGTACAGTTAATGACAATTGGGCAGTGATCCGAGCAGTTAAACGAGAGATGTCTGATATGGTACATTTTGAAGAGGCTCATCCAGTCCATTGAGCCAAAGAATCTATCCAGGCGTTCAGCGATTCGAGTTCCATCATATCTGCCTCGGAACCAAGTAAAGGGATTACCCGTGTAACCCAGGTCCATCAGCTCTGCCTTAAGGATCACATCATTAAAATCAGACATAGACGTGGAGGAGCGCATAACTCCACCAATTTTCTCCTTCTGGAAGAGGATCTCGTTAAAGTCCCCTCCAAACAGAATGGGGCATGGCAGATCACGACGGAGTTTGCAAAGAAGATCCCAAGATTTCCACTTTTCAGACTGGGAGGGCCAGCCATAGAAGCCCACAAAAGTCCAGGTAGGGTTGTGGGGATCACAAATGGAAGCAGCCACATGACGCTGGGAAAACGACAGGAGCCTAACATCGACATTATCCTTCCAGAGCAGACACAATCCCCCTGAATGACCCTGTCGGGGGACCGAGAAACAACCCTGGAAACCGTATTTTAGGGCAAGATTTGTGATGTCCTTGTTTTCCAATATGGTTTCGGACAGGAAAACCATATCAGGGCGACTTTGAGCGCAATGGCGCTGGAACATACGAACCGTTCGTGGGTTGCCAAGCCCACGGCAGTTCCAGCATAAAGCAATCATTGCTCTAGGCGGGGCCGGGCCTGACCCGCCTCCGCCTTTGTCTCTTGTGGGGTAAATGACGTACCTGATTCTTTCCTCCTTTTGGGAATACTGGTGTACATACCACTGGACTCGCTTTGCCGTTTCATATCTCCTGGTTTGGGATTCTCTGGACAATCGCCTTTACCACCGCCACGTGCCCTTCTCCAGGTTCCACGAGTAACATGTCCTGAAGGTGAGGCTTCAGTCATCCCAGAATCAGCTTGCAGAAAGGCATCAGTTGGGAACCGATTTGGACTCTGCTCAGCTTCAGGCGGATCCAAGGGAACATGTTTCTGCCTCGGAAATTTCTATGGAGGTTCTTTTGGTTTAGGTAGCGGCCCAGTTTAAGTAAGGGACGTTAAATTCGGTGCTGTAAAAGCGAAGTCAGATTTTGTGATACCCTAGGTCAGGTGACTGTCTTGTCGAGCCCCATCATTACATCTGACGATAATCCCTTGGGAGGCGTTTCCATTTCCCCTAAGCTCAGCCGAGGGTTCTTTAGGGAAGACAGGTGGTCCCATCCTTATGATAGGAGGTTGTTCAGATTCTGGTCGCCTTAGATGGGCTGCGGTGAGACGGTCCCGATCAATTTGTCTCTCCGCCTCTGGGATATATGCCTCTCTGTGTGTTTTGGCCCGGAGCCACGGACCGTATTGAAAGGTAATATTTTCGGTGGAATTATCTGGCCTTTCCCCACACGCTTTCTCCATGTGGCCGATACGTCCGCAAAGGAAGCAGAAGATTGGTAGTTTTTCGAATTTGAATGAGATCCAGGTGTTGGAATCATCAATTTTTAGGAACATACCTCGCATTAAGGGTTCAGACACGTCGATCTCAGTCTTTATTCGAACCCAGGGGCCCCATTGTATTGGGTCCGAGCAATCCCATTCTAGGAAATGGCCGATCCGGTCTCCAATTTCTTTCATCACATGTGTTGATCTCCCATGGAACGGTATTCCTTTAATTCTTCTCCAGAACGGGGATCGGGTAAGTGTGCAATTCTGAATCTCGTCACCCCCTTTAAATTCCTCCATCAGGATGAGATGATTGTCAAAGGACCAAGGTCGTCCTCTGAGGACTTTATCTTTGTCTTTATCGCTGAAGAACTCAAAAACAAGGAGTTTATTCTCAATTTCCCGGATGGCTACTCCAGCTTCCAATTTCCAGAGATTTTGAAGAGTGGTCCTGAGGGCCTTTAGATTAAAAGGTGCCTCGGTCGCCAGTCTTCCGACCACTAATAAAGCCATTAGTTTTGTCAAAGTGTTATCTTCATTTCTACGGGTTGCAAGTGGCTCTTTTTCTTTGTCTGTCAAAGTGAGGTTCTTCCATTGGTTCAACAGATCCGTCTCCATGTTGACGCCACAAAAACACCTAGGGAGGGGTTGACCAAACAGAGGTAACACCGGCAAGTCCCCGCACGTAGGTCCCCTCACGCAACCAGCCCTGCGCAATAAAATCCAGCCCTGCGCAAGTCCCCGCGCGCAAGTCCCCTCACACCGGCAAGACTCCTCACACCGCGTGCAAGACCCCACACACCAACAAGACCCCGCGCGCAAGTCCCCTCACTTCACAACCAGCCTGCGTGATGATTTCCTTCGCACAAGTCCCCTCGCGCAAGTCCCCGCGCGCAAATACCCTATCCAGGTGGTGCGCGAGGTAACACCGGCAGGTTCGCGCAATCCCCTTGCGCTTCGAGAAATGGCCAGGCTGCGAGATGCTCCCACTTGCACGCCGAAGAAATCTTCTTCACGTCCACGTCCTCCGCGCCCCGAGAAACCACCACACCTTCGCAGATCGGGGAACCCTTCACGAAATGTGCTTCACGATTCTCCGCGTTGCGGTGGGAGCTTCGAAACTGCCTTCCCCTTCCCGGATCTGGCACGGATGAAGAACCAGGGGGACGGGAAAAGCTTCAGGGCAGCTTGAAGACCTAGAAGAGCGTCTGAAGATGAGATCGAGGGGATGAAGCCTGAAATCCAACGAAATGCCGGAAACGGAGGCCGGTAGATGACAAGGAGAAACAGAGGAAGGAGGCGCAGGGAACGGCTTGGAATTGGGGATCCCGAGCCCCTGTCACTGGAACCGAAGACGAAGAGGAAGAAAACCAGAAAACTGAATTGGTGACGTCGAAGCCGCCGAAGCCGGTCGGGCGAGAAAACCCAAACCCTAGGAAACCCGAGCCCCTGTCACTGGACCCGAAGACGATGAGGAAGAGAATCAGAACCTGAACCGAAGAAGACGGAGCCGCCGAAGCCGATCGGGCGAAAAAACTCAAACCCTAGGAATCCCTAGGAGGAAAAACTCTCAAGCGGGAGAGACATTGAAATTTACAATTTTATGGTGAACCATTTCGAAATCTATATTTTTACAATTTTATAAGCCTTATTTGTTAGAATAAAATTATTCTTTATGATTGAGACATTGAAATTTACTTTGGATAATTTTTTGGTATTTTTCTGACCATGTTCATTTTTTAATGAATAGTGAAAAATTCTGCATTTTACATCAAAACTGCATTTTCATATAATTTAATTATATGATTAGATTATCTTTTTAATTGGTTTTAATGTGTAATTTGAATATAGTTTTACCATTTAATAAAATAGTGGTCATTATAATTAATTTCACTTTGGAATTGGGCATAAAGTGATGCCAAACTTTTCATAGATATTGTTTAAAAAAACCCGCTATTTGATTTGACAACGAGGATTATTTTTAAATTAATTATTTCAATTTCTGTGTTTGTAATTCCGTAAACTGGATTAAATATTTGGTATCATAAAGTCCAAATTATGTAATCAAGACTCTTTAGTTTTTGGACTTTGTGAATAGTAACAACGGAAATTATCGTTAATTATCTTGATTAATTAGTAATCGGGTAGTTATTTATAATAAGATAACATCATAATAATAAAAAATGACACCAACATCTGTACTAATACTACTTTTTGTGTCTTGGAAAATGATGGGATGCCTTTTTCAAAACATGGGAACCCCATGGAATCACTTTTCTTTGATAATGACTTTTTTCTTTTTATTTTTTTAAAGAAGGTAAACAAAATAAAAAATGTCTCACCTGAGTAAAACATTTTTAATTTTGTCTACCTAAATGATATCTTGGACTATAAATAGTCATTGGAAGGATAAAACTATTTCCTATATCATAGTATTTTTTTCTAAATTTTAGACATTAAATAAATAAAATTTTTTATGACATCATGGTGATGCAACGATTACCTCATTAATGAACGATTTATATAAAATGAAATGCTAATGTAAAATATATGCCATAAAATTGTCAAATACCAATTGTATGAGTATATTTCTAACCCTTATCACCTTATCCTCGAACTATATCAATTTGGGTCATTTAAAATCCGAAACACATTTGAAAAAGAAGTAACATTTTATACCTTTCCAAGAGTGCCCCTCCTCTCCTCTTATAAAAGGCCCCCACCTCTACCTCATTACCCACACCTCTCAAGCCTTTATCTCTGCAAATATCTTCACATTTTGTCTCTCCAAATCCCTATCCTGATCCTAAAATCCTTACTTTAGGCAGGAAGCTCTTCAAGAAACCCTTTTTGTTCAAAACAAAGTGAGTTATCCAATTAAAAGGTAATGTCCTCACTTGTGTTCTTTTGTTTTATTTTGCTTCTCCATCCCCCTAAACAATTTTTATTCATTTTTTTGTAACATAACCAGAATCATCAATATACTAGGATGTTTTTATAATATGTATTCGATCTACAATTAAACACACCTACATCTAATGGTTAATGAAAATACTGTTTCCGTGGATGGCGAATTTCTGTCTCACGAAATGATGATTGTTCAATATTGTTATAACACCTTCAATGGTGGCCATTAAGATGTCACTAAATTTATATATGATATATAATATGTTTATTTTTTCCTTAAGCTTCTGTATTTTTCATTTATGGCATAACTTTATGGATTCCATTATGGGTATACACGATATCTTCATTTTTGGAAGTGCGGACAACTGCCCCCTAAATGTGATTTGATTTTTTAATGCCATATGTGGGACATATAAAGATGAAATTAATGATATTATATATGATATTATACTAGAATTGTAATATACCTTTATATCATTATGATTCCATTCCATAAAATATGAAATAGAAATGAAAGTAGCATTCATGCGTACGTAAGGCTTACCGTCTCCATGAACGGTGCATTTCATTTATTACCTCTAAATGTTATGTAATATTATAAATGCATTCATATACTGGATATATATGATATATATGATATCTACATCGTGAATATAATTCTATATATAATGGATATTTTACAACATAGTCAACCAGTAATTACAAAGAGTTTATTTTTGACTCAAGTACCAATGATCAACAAAACGACCATTATTAACGTAAATAATTACATAGTGTTCATGACATGGTAATAAGTGATATACAAGGAATAATGAACATTAAAACGGTTCTCAAGAAAGTATAAATTAACTCTAGTTTATTATTCAAGAGGTTAAAGAATGATCATGTCAAGTCGGACCCAAGGTAAGGGACTTCGTCTCAATATCCTTTCTTTAAGGCATATTTTGTTTTATACACAACGTTCATTTAAACGGTGTATAAACCCCCTTTACTTTTATTTCTATTCAAAAGAAATAGTTTTTATACAAATCATTTTACTAAATGACAAAAGGAATGTTTTTTGTCGTACGTATGCGGTGACACCGACTTCTCCGCCACCGTGACCATTATTTGAGCTTTGGCTTCCTCTAAAAGCCATAACGTTTTTTTAAATGATAAATAAATAACAGGTTTTACATTTATTTTATTTTGGTATTGAAAATGGTTATCATAATGTGTTTATATCAATTTGTTCTATTGATATCATGTTATTGAAAAGTGGAAATTTTATATTTCCTTTATGCATGTTTTATGTGATACAATTATGTTATGGTTCTGGGGAATTGTTCTGATGAGGGGTGGTTCCGTGATAAACTAATGTTGGGTGAGCCCGATATAGCTCCCAAATGAATTGGGCAATGCAAAGGGGTTAAACATTATGGTTTCTCCGAAGGGATTTAGGGAATATACTGTGATGGGTATTCCAAACGTAACCATGAGGGTTACTCCCTACACAAGAATTTTATGAATGCCTCATGTAACCTTTATGTCTTATAATTTCTATGATTTATGAATGATTTTATAAGGTGTGATAAAATTCATATGTTTTATGAGTAGTGTATGATTGCATACATGGGCTAATGTTTTCATTTTGCACATTTATATCCTTTACTGAACTTTTTATGCTCATCCCACGTTTTTGAAATGTTTTTCACAGGTCAAGGGAATGGTACATAATGCGATTATTGGGTCAAGGATGTTTCATGAAAGAATCCATGTTTTGTTTTAAATATGTTTCTGTTGATGGGAAAAAATGAATATTATCTTTTATGTAACCACTTTGTTTAAATGTGGAATGTAATGCAAGATTTATTATCTAATTTTCTCAAAATCTAAACCTAAAAAGATCCCCAATGTGTAATCTTGTAATAACTCAAGATTAAGTAATGTTTAAGGCTGGGGCCTTATAGTTGGTATCAAATTTCGGTTTAGATAACTTTTGGAGTTATAATTCTTTTAAATTATTATCCAAAAATAATTTTTTATGGTCAAATTGAAATGATAAAGAATTTTATGATTACCATGTTGCTTAATCTAAGACATGTTTGTTCAGAATGGTTTTCTGCACAGGAAACATGGAAGCAGTGCTAGAAAGGCATACAGAAGAAAATGAACTTCCGAATCAGCATCCTGAGATGATTGGAATTTGAACTGAACAGTTTGATGCAGTAATGGCGTAGTTGACTCAAGCGATAAATGGTGGTGGTATCCATGCATGAGATCAGCCAGATTAACCGCAGAGGAACATGTCAGTGGTTTAACATTTAATGAGGCAACATCCCCCATCATTTAGAGGATCATCTGACCATGTGCTAGCTGAAGGGTTGATTAAAGAACTGGAGAAGATTTTCGATGTCATGGGGTGTTCAGACAATCAAAAGGTTAGTCTTTCAATTTAACCTTTGGAGGGTGAAGAAGATCAGTGGTGGTCGATGGTTAAAAATATCAGGTAAGATGCTGAGATTGATGCTCTCGACTGGGATGAATTCAAAGGTATGTTTCATGAGAAGTATTTTCCTAAGGCTGTTCGACAGAGGATGGAAAAAACAAATCTTGGAATTGAGGAAAGAGGACGAATTAGTGGATGCTTATGAAGAGAGGTTCACTCGATTGGCAAGGTATGCTCCAAATTTTATCTGAGTCTTTGATTGTAAAATCAATCATTTTTACTCATGATTAAGGCCAAAATATCGAAGGGAATTGTCTTTTTGTGAGTTCAAAGGTTATGAAAATCTTTTTCTATGTGCTTAAAAGGTGGAAATAGAGTTTTCCAATGATCAAGTGTTCTATAACAACTAACATAAGAAGAGATTGAGGTGGCCAGAGAAAGGGAAGAATTCTTCAAAAAGGTCTGATGGTAATAAAAATAAGTTTCCAGTTTGTGATAAATGTGGTAAAAGGCATGATGGGGAATGTCTTCGGAATTCTAGAAAGTGATACTGATGTGGAAAGATGTGATATAAGGCTTGTGATTACATTGAAAAAGATCAGGGAGATAGTAAGAACAAATTTGATTTACAGTTAGTGAAATGTTTTAATTGTAATGAGATGGGTCACTATGAAAACGAGTGTCTGACAAAGAGCATGAGTGATGGGAAGTAGTTAGACTAAAATAAAAAAGGGGTGGTGAAATGCTTTGCAACTACTTCAGCAGATTTTGGACCATCAAATAAAGTGATATCAGGTACTTTGTTTTTTCAGATTATTTCAGTGTGTTGTTTGATTCAGGGTCTACACAATCTTTCATCTCTGAAAAGGTTTCTAGTAAAATGGGAATACCATATCAAGAAATGAATCCTGAGCTTGTGCTAAAAACATATGGGGGAAATGTTGAGGAAAAAATAATATTTAAGAATATACCTATCCTTATCCGTGGAAATAACCTACTTGCAAACCTTATTGTTTTACCTCTAGTAGAGTTTGATGTTATCCAGTGTATTGATTGGCTCTCTATTTACCATGCTAAGATTGATTGTAGAGAAAAAGAAGTTTCTTTTCAGAAATACTTTCAGTTTTGTACAAGAATGAACCCATACGGTTTATATCATATCAAGAGGCTGAGGAACATGTAAAAGATAGAAATGAATGTTACCTTGCACATATCATTGAAAACATGGGAACTGTTTAGATTAATGTTGTGCCAGTGGTAGATGAGTATCCTGATGTTTTTCCTGATGAGTTTCTTGGAATAATACCATATCGGGAAGTTGAATTTACCGTTGACTTAGTTCCTGATGCTAAGCCAATTTTAAATCCCCCTTATCGAATGGCTCAAATTGAACTTTTAGAGTTGAAGGAGTAATTGTAAGATTTATTAGATAAATGTTTCATTCAACCTAGCACATCACCATGGGGTTCACCTATTTTATTTGTTAAAAATAAATATGGTTCAATGAGACATTGGATTGATTATAGATTCTTGAAAAACATCACTGTTAAGAACAAATATCTGTTTCCTCATATCAATGATTTGTTTTATCATCTCCAGGGAGCTATGTTTTTTCATGGATTGACCTAAGATCGGGGTACCATCATTTGAAGGTAAACCAAGAATATATTCTGAAAACCACATTTCGTACAAGATATAGCCATTGTGAATTTGTAGTAATGCCTTTTGGGAAAACCAATGCACCTGCTGTATTCATGTACTTTATGATTATAATTTTCCATTAGTTCTTGGATAAGTTTGGGGTTGTTTTCATTGATGATATTTTGGTGTTTTCTAAAAGTAATGAGGATCATGAAAGTCATTTAAGGGTTATTTTTCAAACCATAAAAGAAAAAAAATTATATGGGAAATTTAGAAAGTGTGATTTTTGGTTGAAACAAATTTCTTTCCCAGGTCATATTGTTTCTAACGATTGGATAATTGTTGATCCTGCAAAAACATTGGTTTTTTATGAAAGGCCACGACCCACAAATATAAGTGAGATTCATGGCTTCCGTGGTTTGGCAGGATATTACCGAAGGTTTGATAGAAATTTTTCACGGTTATCTAGTCCAATGACTAAGCTAAATCGGAAGGGTCTTAAGATTATCTAGAAAGAATCATGTGATGATTGCTTTTAGGAATTGAAAAGAATATTGGTGAATGATATAGTTTTGTTACTACCTTCCAGGAATAGGGAGTTTGTTATCTATAGTGATCCTTCATTGAAAGGACATGGTTGCTTCCTAATATAGAATGATCAGGTAATTTCTTATGCTTCACGTCAGTTAAAAACTCATGAGGAAAATAACCCTATAAATGATTTGGAATTAGATGGTGTTGTTTTCACTTTAAAAATTTGGAGGCATCATTTGTATGGAGTAAAGAGTGAAATATATACTGATCACAAAAGATTAAAGTGTATATTCACTCAGAAATAATTGATCATGATACAAAGAAGATGGCTAGAATTAATCAAGGATTATGATTGTACAATTCATTACTAACCGAGAAAATAAAATAAAATGGCTGGTGCAGAAGGGTATGTTTCCTGAATTCAAAATTGATAATGATTTTGTTTTGAGATTTGGGATGAGATTGTGTGTTCTGTGTGATTCACAGTTGAAGATAGATTTATTATGTGAAGCTCATAGTTCTTCATTTTCAGTTAATCCAGGTTGTACTGAGATGTATAGTGATCTTCAAGAGTACTACAGGTGGGATGAAATAAAAAGAGATATTACTGATTTTACTGTGAAGTGTTTGAATTGTCAACAGGTTAATGAAGAGAGACAGTTACTAAAAGGGATGCTTCATCCTTTACCAGTACTAGAGTGGAAATGGGAGAATATATCCATGGACTTCGTTGTGGGATTTCCAAAGACACCTCGAGGTAATAATACAATATGAGTTATTGTTGATTATATGACTAAATCTGCCCATTTCATTGCTATATGAGATACTTTTTCCTTAGATCAAATTTCATGTTAGCATCTTAATGATATAGTCAGGTTACATGGAGTTCCTCTCTCCATTGTATCTGACCGTGATCCCAGGTTCACTTCTATCATTTGTAAAGGCCTTTAAATGTCATTGGGTAATGAATTAAATTTTAGTAGAACTTTTCATCCTCAATCAGATGGGCTGTTAGAACGAACAATTCAGACATTGGATGATATGATACGTGCTTGTTCGATGGATTATCAGGAAATTTGGGACCATCATCATTATTTGGTTGAGTTTTCTTATAATAACAGTTTACATTCTAGTATACAGATTGTACCATTTTGAGGCATTATATGGAATGCGGTGTCGAACTCCAGCTTTTTGTGATAAAGTGGGTGAAAGGAAGTTGATGGGATCATAATTGGTAGAAGTGTTGGAATAAAAAGTTCTGCTGATACAGAAACACATGAGAACAACTCAGAGTAGGTAGAAGAGTTATGCAAACAACAGGAGGAAGGATCTCTCTTTTGAGGTATGTGATCATGTTTTTCTCAAAGTTTCACCCTGGAAAAGTGTGATGCGATTTGGTAGGAAAGGAAAGTAGAGTCCAAGGTTCATTGGACCATAGGAAATTCTGCAGAGAGTTGGATCTGTTGCATACCGAGTGGCTTTACCTCCGAGTTTATCTCAGGTACACAATTTTTTTCATGTTTCAATGTTAAGTAAGTACATCCCAGATCCATGTCATGTTTTGAGTCCAGAGGTAGTTCAGCTGGAAAAAATTCAATCTTATGAGGAACAACCAGTCTTGATTCTTAACACAGGGAGCATGTGTTGCGGAATAAGGTGATTCATCAAGTAAAGGTTTTGTGAAAAAACCACATGAGTGAAGAGGAAACATGGGAATCTGAAAATGCAATGAGGGATAAATACCCCCAGTTACTCGGTAAGTAAATAAATTAAGGGGACACAATTTTCTAAATGGGGGAAGGATGTAACATCCCAAATAAGTAATTAATAACATATTTTCTTATCAAAATCTATTTATGAATTAGATAGTGTTTTAAAGAATAAAAATGAGAATAAATCAAATCTTAAGCATAGAAATCTCTAATATTTTTAAAAGATTGTTTTTCCACCTTTTGATGGTGAAAATTTTTTAAATATATATTTTGACACTTTTATAAGCTCTATTTGTCCAGATAAAATTATTCATTTTGATTGGGACATTGAAATTTACTTTGGATAATTTTTTGGTATTTTTCTGACCATGTTCATTTTTTTAATGATTAGTGAAAAATACTGCATTTTACATCAAAACTGCATTTTCATTTAATTTAATTATATTGTTAGATTATCTTTTTAATCGGGTTTAAATTGTAATTAGAATATATTTTTACCATTTAAACCAATAGTGGTAATTAGAGTTAATTTCACATTGGAATTGGGCGTAAACTAATGCCAAACTTATCATAGATATTGTTTCAAAAAAACCTGCCATTTGTTTTAACAACGGGAATTATTTTTAAATTAATTATTGATTTTATATGAATGGAATTTGGTAAAATGTATTACATATTTGGAATCAGAAGGACCAAATTATATAATCACGACTCTTTTGTTTTTGGACTTTGTGAATAGTAACGACGGTAATTATCGTTAATTATCTTGATTAATTAGTAATCGTGTAGTTAAGGATAATAAAATAATATCATAATAATAAAACATGACCCCAAAATGTGTCCTAATACTACTGGTTGTGTCATGGCCGGCCATGTGATTCCATGTGGCAAACTTGGGGACCCCATGGAATCACATTTGTGTGATAATGACTTTTTATCTTTTTATTTTTTTAAAGAAAGTAAATATAACAAAGAATGTATCACATGAGTAATATATTTTTTATTTTGTATAAATAAATGATAACATGGAATATAAATAGTAATTGGAATGATAAAAATATTTACTACATCATAGTATTTTTTAATAATTTTTAGACAGTAAATAAATTAAATTATTTATGACATCCTGGTGATGCAGTGATTAACTCATTAATGAACGATTTAAATAAAATGAAAATATAATGTAAAATCAAATAATTAATTGTCAAAGACCTATTGGATGAGTATATTTCGAACCCTTATCACCTTATCCTTGTTATAAATCAATTTGGTTCCTTTAAAATCCAAAACTCATTTGATTATAAAGTAACATTTTATACCTTTCCAGGAGTGCCCCTCCTCTCCTCTTATAAAAGGCCCCCACCTCTACCTCCTTACCCACACCTCTCAAGTATTTGTCACGTCCAATCACTGCTCATTTTGTCTCTCCACATCCATCCCCACATACTAGAATCCTTACATTAGTCAGGAAGCTCTTCAAGAAAACCTGTTGGTTCAAACCAAAGGGAGTTACCCGAGTTAAAGGTAATGTCTTCACTTGTGTTCGTTTGATTTATTTTGCTTCTCTAGGACCCTAAACTCTTTTTATTAATTTCTTTTGTAATAAAACCAGTATATTAAATATACTAGGATGTTTTTATAAGAAGTATTCAAGCTACACTTACACACACCTACATCTAATGGTTAAAGAACATACTATTTCTGGGGATGGCTAATTTCTGCCTCACGAAACGAAGATTGTTCAATATACTTATAACTCTTTCAAAGGTGGCAATTAAGATGTCACTATATATATATGATATATAATATGTTTATTTATTCCTTATTCTTCTTTAGTTTTCATTTATGGTATACCTTTATGGAATCCAATATGGGTATATGTGATATCTTCATTTTAAAAAGTACGTACAACCACCCCCTCAAAGTGATTTTATTCGTTAATGGAATTTGTGGTATGTATAAAGGATGGAATTAATGATATTATATATGATATTATACTGGAATTAAAATATACTTTTATATCATTATGATTCCATTCCATAAAATACAAAATAGAAATGAAAGTAGCATTCATGCGTACGTACGACTTACTGTCTCTATGAATGGTGCATTTCAATTCATACCTATAAATGTTATGTAATATTATTAATTAATAAATATACTAGATATATATGATATATATTATATCTGAATCGAGAATATAATTTTTGATATAATGAATATTTTAACACATGAACAACTTGTAATTATAAAGTGTTTATTTTTTACTCAAGTACCAATGATCAACAAAACGACCATTACTAAGTTAAATATTTACATAGTGTTCATGACATGGTAATAAGTGATATAAAAGGAATAATGAACTTGAAAAATATTCTCAAGAAAGTATAAATTAACTGAAGTTTTTTATTCAGGAGGTTAATGAATGATCGAGTCCAGTCGGAACCGATGTAAGGGACTTCGTCTCAATCTCTTTTCTTTGAGGAATATTTTGTTTTATACACAAATTTCTTTTGTTCGGTGTATACACCCCTTAATTTTTATGTATATTGAAAAGAAATCTTTTTTATACGAAGCGTTTTATTAAAAGACAAAAGAAATGTTCTTTTTGTCGTACGTATGCGGCGACAATGACTTCTCTGCCGCCGTGACCATTATTTGATCTTCGGCTTCCGCTATAGGCCATAACATTTATTTAATATGAAAAATAAATACCATGTTTTAATTTTCAGTTATTTTATTATTGAAAATGGTTTTCATATTGTTTTTATATCAATTTTGTGTATTGATATCTTGTGATTGAAAAGTGGAAATGTTATATTTCTTTTATGCATGTTTTATGTGATACGATAATGTTATGGTTCTTGGGAATTATTATGAATACGGGTGGATCCATGATAAAATAAGGGAGTGTGATCCTAATATAGATCTCCAATTCATTGTGTAACGCGAAGGGGTTAAACGTTAAGGTTTCTCCAAAGCGATTAATGGATTATACTATGATGGGTATTCCAAACATAACTAGGAGGGTTAATCACAATGTAAGAATGTTATGAATTCCTCAAGTTTCCTTTATGTCTTATGATTTTCTGTGATTTATTCATGATTTGATGGTGTGTCAAAATTATAATGTTTTATGAGTAATGTATGATTTCATACGTGGGATAATGATTTCATTTCATACTTTTATATACTTTACTGAGCTTTTTATTCTCATCCCGAGTTTTAGAAATGTTTTTCACGGGTCAAGGGAAAGGTACATGATGCGATGATAGGTTCAAAGAAGTGTCATGAAAGAATCAATGTTTTGTTTTAAATATGTTTCTGTTGATGGGAAAAAATGAATACTATATTTTATGTAACCACTTTGTTCAAATGTGAAATGTAATGCATGATTTATTATCCAATTCTATAAAACTCTAAACATGAAAAGATCGTCAATGTGTAATCTTGTAATAACTCAAGATTATGTAATGTTTATGGCTGGGGCCTTATAGTTCATGGTCTATTTAAATGAACCCAAACAGTTAGTCACTCATCATGATACTAAATCTCTCAAGAAACTCATCAAATTCCAGTGTGACTCCACATCAATCCATTAGAAGAATCAAGGATATAATTCAATGTATTATATTTTATACCTTTCATGTATGGTTGTTTGAACTTTTGGGTTGTGCCATTTCATTTTTTGTGCATTTTATAACACTTATGAACACTACATATCACCTCATCGTTGTTGCAGTGTGACTCCTCGGTGAATTTTAATGGATTGATGAAAAGACAAATATTTGTATTTTCACATCAGGAAAATAGGATGACAGACTCTATGCAATTTAACATCAATGTGTCTGACTGTTTTTTTTCAATTTAAAGTCATCCAACCACGATGAGAGATATTGTAAAGATTAACATCATTCTTCTTGAATGATATTTTCTAGTTTATCATCATATAACAAGGATGAAAATTAGTTTTATATTTAATTTCATTCTCTAAGGATGAATTTCTGTTTTTTAACATCATGAACATAAGAAGATATAAACTATGATGTTTTACATCTTTCATTTGGGATGAATTATTGTAGTTTAACATCATGGAGGCATAATGAGAGATAATTTATGACCACATTGCATTTTATATCATGATAAATATTGTATTAGAATGGTTTTTACTCATTCTTATTCTATTATGGATAATGTTCATGGTCTATTTTATGGATCATTGTGGATTGGTTTTCCAAAATGCTTTTTAGAAAGGGGAAATGATTTCAGAAATTGGAGTCAAATTAAAAATGTTTTTTATTAAGCTATAAATAGTGGGATTAGAAGAAGGTGGTTTGAAATTGAAAATGAAATAGTTTTTTTTGAATATATAAGCTTATTTATTAAATTTTTCTTTTTGGCATGTTGTTATTGACTGATATATTCTAATCAGTTTTTTCTGAAATGGTATAATGTTGTTTTTATGATTTCTGTGTTATTCATATTATACCACCAAGAAAGGTACATAATGTTTCTAGTGGGTCATACCCCATTTATTGGTTTATTCGGTTTCATACCATCTACAATTAAAATCATGGTTCATTCTAGGATATGATGTTTCTTGAGGATGTTGAGAATGTCATCATAGTGTCTGTAACTCATAATGATGTAAGAGTCCCTGTTATTATATGTATTCATGGGGGTTAAACAAATGGATGAAAGTGAGTTGTTTTCCCCAGCAATGATGCATGTTGTGTCGATGTGGTAATATTTTATGTAACTTGATATCTGATGGGTTATACCTGATGAGGTGAATATGATGATTATGGATGATCTGATGACTGATAGGCAAGTTCAGGAAATGACGAAGGCTTTTGTTGGACACTTCAATGATATGGTTTCCTTTTATTCGAAGATGGTAGTGCATGATATTTTTCAATCAACTATATTAATTGGCTATCTTTATCCAGAGATCATTGAGTGAGTCCTTTTATCCAAGGATCTCCATTTTTGAATTTAGTAGAAGAAGTGTTTTTGGAAATGTTTTTATGAATTAATCGTCACCACATTGGCCCAGTTATTGCCTCTTATGTTAGGGTGAAGATGGTTAGAGTTTCCAGATTTTTGTTTATCAGAAATCATAGGTTCTTCATTCATTATAAAATACAGAAAAAATTATTCATCTGTAGTTCAATTGGTTAATATTAAATTTGAGCATTTAAATGGTTATATATTCATGATTTATTTCCCCTATTTTTATTGTTCTAGTTTAGAGATGTCTATTTTTGTTGAAATTTTTTCATTATGTCGTATGTGCCGATTTATTTATATTATATATTTTTATCATTTATTAATTAGTTTATACTAATTTAGTTTTTTGGAATAATATAGAAATAAAATTTTCTCTATTGATTAATAAATCAATGACATGTATTTGTGGTCCATTTCTCAAAAATAGAAAAACCAAACAAAGGATTCTCTATGCCCTTTAATTCTGTTGGTTGACTACCAATTAACATAGCATCTAACCTGAATTTCTTACCCAATAGTTCCATGATAATTTCATCGAACACATTCTCACCACCATTTGAATCGTATCACTATTCATACTTCACTTTTCCTTATCATCCTACACCCCTTTATTACATTTATGCTCCTGCATGCATCATGGATAATTTTAAGTATTAAATCTATGAAAGAAGTTTAGGAATAGTGAATGATTAATCATGATATGAAATAGATAGTGGTGACCTTATGTTGGATGAGAGGATAATAGAGACCAAGGGTATGATGTTTATGTCAGATGCTTTTATAAATGGTAGTAAACTAATAGTAGTGCAGTGAAAAAAGAATCCATAATTTTTTATTAGCGTAATCTTGACCAAAAATTACCTTTGTAATGATATAAAGTTAATTTTACGATATACATTCTATATTTTACTAAAAAACTATATCATGAAATATTGATTTAATTTTAATTATTACATGAAGATTTCATTTTTTAGGAAATTTATGTTCATGATTCATGCCTTTAAAGGAAGAGAAATGATGATTTCTCTCCCCAATCACATACATAATCTTGTTGTTGGCATAGTAAAATCATTTTCCATATAATTAATGAATTGGTTCATATTTATGTTTAATTTATTTCATTTTATTATTACCTACATAATTATTTCTTCTTATAGAAGTGGAATATTTTTTTTGATGTAGGATTCTTAGTTGAATTTTTTTCTTCTTCTCCCTGATAAATATTTCTCCCCTGAAGTGTTTTACTTATCACTTTCCTTCATGTTCTCTCTATTGCGTTTACCGGAAGAGAAAGTTCACTGCCTCTACTCAATTTCAAATGTAATCTTGATATTTTCATAGTAAAATAATCTTCAATAGAATTATAAAATTATTTAATATTTAATATGAATATTTTTATTTTTATTAATATACATAATAATTAAGTTATTATACCAGTTGATTCCTTTTTTGAGATGATGTATTTATTTTGAAGCTGGACATGGAGTATTTGAATTTCAACCAATAATTTTCAATAGAAATTGTTGTAATATTTATATTTTGGATTTTTCTATAATGTATGTAATAATTTATATTTATTGAATTGTGTAAACCAATGTTTGAAATGTTTACATTATTTTTTTCTTGTATTTTTATTGTAAATTTCATTTCATTAAAATACTATATTGGGACTTGATTTTTTATATATGGTATATATCTGATGTGGTTTTGGTTCTTCGGTGTACTGGTATATCACATTACAATATGTCCCAATATCAGTTCTTTTATAAGTTATATAAAAACACAATTACAAATTCTTCTAAAACAAATGATAATGGAAACATTTAATAGAGATTCTAAAGGTTTTGATAAAGGTATAGATTAATAGTGCTTCTACAAAGATTATAAAAAGTATCTTATCAGATATTATAAAAGAACATATAACATATTCCTTTATAATCTATTACTAAATTCCCTAATAAAAGGTTCATTTAGCATCATTAAATAAAAGCACTGATAATGGTCACATTTATCAACCATTTTGTGACTGCAGATATATGTCTCCATTAGGAACAATTTTCACGGTTGATAAACATCCCATGAATTTTATTTCACTCACTTTTTTAGTGATTTACTAGATCTAATATTTTCTATTTCTAGAACATTTATTGTAATGTTTCATAATAGAGTAGTATGCACACAGGCAATCCATGTAATTGAAAAATATACCCATAAATAGATATTTTCCCTAATATTTCAATTCCTAAACAACAACCACCAATTCCAAATCATGAGTGGGGTTGTTCCATACTTATAATTGGAAAAAAGTGTCCATACCAATAGTTTTGTAGAAGCGGTTTTCAAAAACCCTGTGATATAAGTTTTAGTATTTTGATTTTAATTTTAGTGGTTATTTATTAGGAAAATACCAGAAAAAATAATATAAAAATTTATCAATTATTAATAAATCATATTTGATCACCAATTATCCATATATTTGTATATTTCTATATGTATTGGCTCCAGTACCAATAAAATAAATGATTATGAAATGACCAACAATGAAATGAGATTATAATTTTGTAATATGTAATATAATATAATTTATTTATATTTAAATAGAAAATAAAAATTGAACTGAAACATCCATATTTGAGAACTTTTGACATATGAATCAATTTTGGAATTACCATATATCAAATTGAATTTTGAATAGATTACTACAATATATACACAATGAGAGACAATGTTTACAATTTTTTTGTTGTCAATTGTTCTGAAGGATTTTATTTTGGGGTTTTTTACAGATACCATGATAATTTAAAATATTATGTTTTCTAAGTTTCATTTAAATGATTATTTATAAGCTTTTTATGACTTCTTTGATGTTATTACATGGGATAATGTTTATAGTTATACAATGGTATTTAAATTGTTTAATTATTTCCTCTTTTGGCGATTTGTTATCAATTATATGTAAATATATTTGTATTTACTTCTATACATTGTTGAATATATATTTATAATTAATTGATACATATCAGTATTTATTTAACAATTATATATATATATATGCATAGTCATTTATGTGTATTTAAACACATTATTCTACATTTATAGATTAATTTATATATATTTTTGTATATTAATTTATATTTATATATATTTCATCTGTATATAAATTTTTATGTTTGATAATGTTTGGTTTGTGTGTGTGTTTATGATTGCATATATATATATATATATATATAATTATTGAAATTTATTTATATTGGTATAGTTTATTTTTTAAATTTAACATTATTTAAATAAATTTATATATAATTATATATATTTATATATGATTTACTATTTATAATATATGATTTATTATGAATTATTTATAATCTTTTATTTCATATTTCATATTTATTATTTAATATATAATCATTTTTTATTTATTAGTAATTAATTATTAATATATATTTTTTATTTATTTTGCATTTATATATTTGTTATTTATATATTTATTTCTTAGTTTTAATTTTTACTTTCTACTTATTTGTTATTTATTATCTATTTTAACTTATTTTTAATATCATTATTATTTTTTATTATTAATTATTGGTTAATTTAGTTTTTTTTAAATTTATTATTAACTGTTTACTATGATTTATTTATTATTTTGTTATTATCTATTATTATATATTCATTATTCATTTTAAATAATACCTCATTATTTATTATTTATTAGTCATTTTTATTCATTACTTTATAATTAATATTTTTATACTTGTAATTTGGTTGTTTGACATTATTTCATTTATATTTTATATTTTATATTATATATTTATTATTATTATGATTATTATTACTATTTACATATGCATATTTACAAGTATTTGAATGTATATAGTAAATTAAAATAATTTATTCTCACGACATGAATATCTCTATTTATAGGTAAGGTCTTTACAGAATAACCATGAGGTTAACGGTTGGAATCTCATCTGACATATACATATGTGAAATAAATTCATGGAATTAAAGACTTCTGCAAGTATAGTATGGTAACTAAAAACAATTATGTAAATAAATAATATATTTGAAATAATAAATTATAATTATAATATAAATAATAAAAAATTTATAAATTAATAATAAATAAAAAATTATTAACAATTCATTTTTAAAAATTTATTATTTATTTTATAGTCATTGAATAATATATAAATATATAAAAAATATTATCTGATTAATTAATGAATAATCAATGAATAATAAATAATAATAAATAGATATTAATCATGAATAGAAAATAATAAATAATAAATAATAAATAAAATATAGAAAATAAAAAATATAAATCATTACATAATTATTAATTAACTAACATCATGATTTTTTTAAAAAAATTATGAAAAAATAGAACACTAAATAACCCTTGTGGATCATTTCAATCCTTTTTTTAGAACTACCACAAAATAATTTCGGAATGCTTTTTGATAATAGAAGCTAGACATTTCACAACACATCTTTTCATTTCAGTTTTGAAAAAACATAGCAATACAAGTTTGAATAAGTTTGTACTTCCACTGGATAGTATTTTCTTATTGCGTCATGTTGTGGGAGACGATTGGACTTGTAAGTGGGTACCTTATCATCATGAATAAAAAATATTCCCATGTCAATGCTGGAGGCATTATGATACATTATATACCATACTCCAGGATAAGAATAATCATAATGGTAGTTGGCCTCAATAACCTAATGAAAACAATGAATGAATCATAACACTGGAATGTCCCACAAATCCTAAATATTGTATTTGTAAACAATTCCATAGAATCACCCATGCGGGAATGTCCTAAAGGAATCACTCGTAGTACCAATCCAAACTATGAAATCTAAAATTATCAAATAAATTACTAAATGTCAACCAATACATATTTTCATCTACCTTATCTTAATAAATAGATATTCATGATTGACAGGGCACAATCACGAGAAAACTCTAATCATGGATACCAGATTGGAACATTTATAATATGTTTTAATTATGATGTTCTTAAGGCATACTCAATACAGCCAAATGGTATAAAAATGCAACCCCAATATCTTGTAATATATATGTAGGTCATCAAGGACCACACTAATGAAAAAATCATGTTATAGTTTAATGATTTTTTTCATATCTATTAACAATGTCCGAGCATTCATTAGTCCAAATGAAATAATGAGATATTCATAAAGCTCACACTTTCATTGAAATTTATATTTTTATACTTCTATCTCTCTAATTTGATGTTGATTTAGTCAAAATGAATTGAAATCATTTAAAAATTAGGATTATCTAAACTATTCAAACAAGTGACCAGTCTTTGTAAGTGGGAAAATATTTTCCAAAGAGATATAGTTAATTATAATATATCCCACAAATACTTGATGAATATCAGTGATAGTGTGAGTGAAAAAATAGATAATCCTAAGGTTATTTTCTTAGTATGTTAAACCGTTTACCATTATGATATTCTATATATACCTAGAGAAATTTAATTATACATGTTACATATGATAAAATAGATATTTTATTAGTTGTATGTGAGATATGAATATGATCTCAGACTCACCGCACTTCTTTAAATATAAAATTGATAAATTGTCTTGAAATAAATCACAAAACTGACCAACTATTTATAAAAAGAGGGATAGATTCCCTGTCTGTTCTAATACATTCTTCATACTAAGATCCAATGCCAAATTATACTCTATATGATCATTTATTGATCCCAAACATCTTTCTTCATCATCACAGTAACCACTTTACAAAAAAATTACCACTTGAGCATAAATAAACACAGTAAACATTAATAAATATAATTAAATTAGGATAATTATCCAATATTATTCTGTAGGTATCACATCGAAACATGGTTTGTCATAGACTATTAAGATGAACACATGCATTAATATAATAATCACTATAAAATGTACTAGAAATACTATAAAGATGATGGAATATCAATCATAGGGGTGTATCTATAAAAAAAGGAATAGAACTAATTTGATATGTCTATAAAAAGATGTAATTATGTATACATGAATAATTAATATGATATAGAATTAAAGAATTAAACATAATGTTTATAAGAAATCATGATTCTACCTTCAAATATTGAAGCCCCCCCCACCATCATTAGCTAAAGAATTTTTATCCATATATCCCCATCCAATAGAAACTCCATCATACCCAAATGGTTCACGAGCCACATGATTAACTGACATGTATAGATTATATTCTCTTGAATGTGTTTCTCTACCTGCATCATTAATGGATGATGTTTATTAAATCCACAAGGCCTTTGCATAGACTAAAATTGGATGAAAAATCATTCCACAGAAGGGAAAATTCATTAGATATATAGTATTGTTTTTTTAAATTTTGTATTTTATTCCAAAATTATATCACATATAGAAGTGAACTCCCATATATAGATTTTATAAACCTCTTATCTTTTTTTATTGTCAAATTCTAACTTTTTGTTTAACCTTTGACATATTATTAATATTTATAGAATAAGAAATTGATACTGCACAGGTGAAAAAACTCGTTAATCAAATAATATAAGAAATATTTTCATATAATTTTGAATTTCGTACACCCTTGTATATCATATGCTCCATTAAATGTACTACAACATAAGTCATCAGATCAATGCTCTTGATTTTTTGTTTGACTTTGAATAAATTATGGTAAGGAACAGACACTCTTTTATTGCACCATTTCAAGCCAAAATTGTTGAAATGTTATAAAACATACTGAATTTAATTGAATATATAGACACATACATCACCCCACCTGGAGATCCATGAACACTTGAGAATGGTATAACATCATTGCATAATAAATGAACTACATGATATAGAATTCCAAAATCATATCACATGTCATCTCTTCTAATCTACCATTCCATTGAATAATAACCCACCACCACCCATTATGTACCTAATTCATAAATACTATAATATTAACACAAAAATATTTCAAGGAATCCACCCTATCAATGATTCACTCAATAAATTGAATGAATTCATTTTCATCCCAAGGCCGGTAGAAAAATCTATGGTTCGGGGTTGATGTTTTATGGAGTAGTTAGTATTATCCATCATCATCATCCTACCCTGATCGGAACCCCCAAAAAATAGGTACCAGTTAGAAAGAGTACTAGTATAATTAATAAACATATTTTGAATAATTTCATTATTAAGATACCTTATTTTGGCAATATATTATCATATAAAGGGAAAATTAGTAATTTCCCAAGATTTTCGAATTCATACTTTTGAAAATAAATATTTTTTCGGATAACCGCTTTCACATGAAATGCCAAACTATTACTTGTGGAAACACATCTAATAAAAATATTAAAAATAATAAATCATGAGGTAAATAAATAGATATTACTGAACAAAACATTCATATATTTTTAAGTAAAAAAATAAATATTAGTTTTATAATATAATCCATTATTCATTATATATTAATTTTTCATTTAAATCGTTCATATTTGTTACTAATAAATTCAGAATTTTTTATCTTAAAATATAATTACAAAATATAATATATATTTATACAATTGAAATTATAATTTCATAAGATAAAACTTTATGAGAATATATAAATGCATTTCGAAAAATATTCTTTTTCATATATTGTATTTTATTTTAAAATTATATTTTTAAATTTATGAATTGGAATTTAATAAATTTTACTAAATTTAATAATAAGTAATGATATAAATATCAAAAAAATTGATATGTGATTATTGAAAAATATTATTTTCAAAAAAACCTTGATTTATATGACAACTTAAGTTCATTAAACAAAATTTTAATCCAATTAATTAATCTAATAATTATTTAATAATAATAAAAATACATTTATAATTTTATGTTAATTTATTAAAACATTTTTATCATTTTATTATATAAAATAATTATAATTTTAAATAATATTTCACAATTAGAATTGTTTTTGATTTCATTAAAATCATCATAATTCATACATGTCTTATAGACAAATAATTATTGTCTCATCCATAAAAATTTGATAATTTTATTTTAATCAATATTGTTAATCATGAATATATACATTATAAAAAAATTACATGTTTTTTGTTATAATATTGAAATATATTTTAATCAACCACATATTTTTTTGAAATATATATAGTGTTTGGAATCATTTGGAATAATTATTTAAAAAGAATAAATTTTTTATCATGCATTAAAATTAGATTATATAGGTTAAAAATAAATACAACAGTAAAAACAAAAAATGGAAAATTAAAAAATATTATTATAAAAGTCCTACCGAAATGATATTTTTTGAGAAATGTGTGGTTATGGAATTACAAATCACATTCTTTCACTAACTCTATTATTATACATTATTGGATCCATTTCACATTTAATAATGAAATTTTGTTTTATATTTCCAACCATTCAACCCCTCAACTAAATAAAATGTTTCAGTACCACCCTATGTCTCATCACATATGAGGCATCAAGGATAAATTAAAACATGTTACAATAACACTAAAATACAAATAAAAGGTTCCATGTGGTTTTGGTAATCTCAAAGACACCACATCTTAAATCCTTATTCATTTTTAAAAGGATATCTTCCAAGTTGAGAAGTAAAATTTTCAATTACTACATATTCATTTTTTTCATTTGTGCCTAATTATCCCACCCCAAAATCAAATTCAATTTTTATAATAATTATAAAAAAACCCAAAATATTACAAAATATTTATATTTTTATGTGATTCTCATTTTTTATTACGCTCATATCCATTAAAAAATGGAATTTCCATTCTAATATGGACATGCTACAACTTCCAAATGCAATGTCATATATTATTAATACCCTACACACAAGGAAACATTAAATGGGGTGGGGATATTTATTAATATATACAATATTTAAAATATTCTTATTTTTAGGAATATTATAATAAATTAATAAATCATTCATATTCATATTATACGAATTTGTAACGTGTTCCTACATGTCGATTACTACTTACAGGAGAGAGATATATTTCATCCTTAAAATTAAATTTTATTCTATAAAAAATATCCTAAAATCGAATTGAACACCTCAAAACCATTCCAATAATATTTATAATTTTATATAATATTGATATTATTCTATAATATGATTAACCAAAAAACTAGAATATTATGGGTATTATTTCTTTTGAAGGTTTAATAAGATAAAAAAATCTTATAAATTCCAATCACGAATGATGTTTAAAATTTAAATAATATTTTATTTTTCCTTTAATGATAAAAGAATTTTATTTTAATTTATTTTGAAGGGATATTCTATTATATAACTATTTCTTATCACTCCTACATTCTGTACATTATTAATTATCGAAATTATATTTTCCCAAAACTTTTCATGACATATCATAACCAAAATTGTATTTTAATTAAATTATTAATATATAATTAATTATAAAAAATAATTAATGTAACTATAATGATATAAAAATTAGGATATTTTAATCTATTAAAACTAATAGACACCTACATAAAGAAACATGTAATAAAAGTCAATCAAAATAAATACAACCAAATTACACATGTAAAATATAACTCAATTATATATTTTTAATAAATTGTTAAAATAGTAATTTATAAAGTTCTATTTTCATGATGAAGGTATTTAATTGACTATTAATATATTATTATTTCTTGTTTATGAGGTTAAAAAAAATAAATAAAATTATGATTAAAGACAAGGTTTTTTTGGTTCACATCATTAGTTCATATATATATGATTATAATTCACAATTTATTTTGTTATTTAATGTTGTATGTTATTAAATAGATTCTTTTTTTGCACCATTTATGAGAGACTTAACAGATTTAAAAATCTATGACATGTTATATATTACATGTATTTTTAATTTGAAATATTACCACTCTTTAATGGGGTTTCATATTAATTTTCATTATTTGAGACACAGTTCACTTTTACAAAAAAATATTTTAAAGAAAAAATATAATACTAATTGGATATAGCATTTCATTATATATTTTTTTATCAATGAATATAATGTGTAATATCTTTTAAATAATTTAGTGTGTTTTTATTAATGCATTTCATAAACTGTAATAAATATTCTTGAGTCAAATTCCATTCATAATTCATTATAATTTTTCAATGAAGATTATTATTTCAGAATCTGTTTATTATATTCATTGATTATGTTATAGTTACATTTCTTATTATTTTTTTGGGAATTATATTGATGTATATATTTCTTCACAAAAGTTTATGATATTAAAAATAATTCACATCCTCTTTAATGTTTCTCTTTCTCTTCAATAACCATATTCACTCTCCACACTAATATTTTCAATTCTTATTTTCAATTCTTAATATGTCATATTTTTCATAATTTTCTAATTTATATTTTACTATTTCAACTTAATGATATAAAACTCCATTAAATATGTATGTTTCAAAAAATTTATTTTCAATTTATTAAAAATAATTATTTGTTTCATGATATTATATTTATATTCCAACAAACATTTCTAATAAAAACTATTGATTAATTTTATATAATCAGTAATTGGGATTTTTATTATTTTATTTTCAACTGATATTTAGGTTATCATCATGAAATAAATTAACAAATTTTGACCACAATTTCAACTCATTTTGAAAATTTTATCAATTGATTTTGAAAAGTAAATATTTTTAACATCCCTTTCCAATTTTTCCCATTAAATTATATCGATCCTATAATATATGTTTTATGAGTATCCCTATAAATACCTCTACGAAATGATCAAATTTAGTCAATTAATGTTGGTCCCTATTTATCATATATCATATTCTAATTTTTTCTATACAATTCTGAAATGATATGAACATATTTTAATTCGATAAGAAATTAATTATAGGATAATTTATTCATTGAAAATGGTAGACATAAGTATACATGTTTATAGGTATGATCCTATATCACCCATAAATGAATTACATTAGGATATATATTATGATATTATAAGGTAACATGGGTTTTCTATACAATTCGACTTATTTATTGTATTATTGTGAACCCAATGTCCCTTTTGGATCATTGTTTTATAATGTCTATGATACTTATAGAATAGAAGTAGGTTATACCAATGTATGAAATTTTAACAGGACTTTTGAAAACTATCTCAATAATGGGATATCATATTATAATTCCAAATCGAAATATAATTTAATCATGGTGTCTATTATTATGAGTATTTTTATAGTTACTCCAAATTTACATTATTTTCACCTCTTTCTACTTATGAAAATGATCTACAGACCATGACTAATAAATAATTTTTCTATGGTTTTGTTCTCTGGAATATGTTTAATAAATTGATATGGAATTTGAAGAGATCGATTTTCAATGAAAATAATATGTTTCTATGTTATTGTTTCTATGATATTCCTATTGTAGTAATGTTTTATATTAAGCGCAATATTTATCCCCTAGATGAAATTAAGATGAATATTTACTATTAAGAGTGTTTCCCCCCACAATATTATAATATTTACATGTCCTATTATGTGAAGAAGATTATAATGTATTTGATGTAATAATTTGAATATTGTGTGGCTCTATTACGGAAAAATGTTCACATGTGTTGTAAAATAAAATTCTTATGTTTCTAGTTCTCAAAGAAAAAGAATATTTCCTATCCATTAGTAATGATATTATTATGAGATTCAATTTTTATCATATTAAATAATTATAAAATTATTATATGTATATATTGGACTATGAAAGAAGGTATCAAATATTTTTGTTTATTTTTTATTTCATCTTAATAGTAAAGAGCATGGGTATTGAGTGACGGTATAAATATCATAAAGTATATTAATTTTTTATTATTATTAAACTATTTATATAGGAAGATTCTAATAATAGAGCTTTAGTTACAACCCTGGTGTTAATTATAGGTATTGCATAACATTATTATGTTTAGGTACTGAATACATCTCGTAATTTTATATTAATTAAACAAATATATAGATAATGAAATGTAGATGTTTTCCTGTACAATTTTACCTAGGGATGATTACTCAAAACATTATGATATGTTATGATACAATTATTCACTCAATTCATTTTGAGTAGTTTCATGATAAAACACCCATACAAAAATTCATATGGTTTATTCATTGTTTTATTTCATTCGATATGTAAAAAATTGTAAATTATTTATTATGTTATGGAATTTTTTGATTACTTATGAAAGAACCTAACCTTTGGAATCCATGATTTAACATAGGATGAATTATTTTTTACTAAAAATAATGTCAGGGTTTCAAAGAGTAAAACATTTTGAGGAATAGTTTACATGAAAGTATTTTTTATTTTTGAAATATGATTTCAATTAGCCGCCTCTCAAATTATTCACTGTTGTGACTAGTTTTGAATGTAACACAATCCATGTTTTCAATGGATTCTAGGGAAAATATAGTGATAATACAAATGATAAACCATATTGTATAAATTTAACTGTTAAAAGTAATGTGGCTACCCTTACATAACAATAACATTTTATGATTAACATTCATAATAGTAAAAATAAATTGGTCTTTCTAATTTATAAAATGAGGAATTTTCAAGGTATCTCTCATTATAAATACTATATAATAATAGATATTCAACATAAAATATTTAACTTATGTTTGATGATTTATTAGTAGATTTACAAGATATTTAGTAATAAATTTCACTAAAAGGTAAAACTATTAGTTCATGGAGGGTAACATTTTTACTATACAATCAATTTCTATAAACTATTGATTAACAGAAATGATTATAATCTGAAACATTATGTAATAATTTTAAAAATTAGATCCCATTAAATAAATATTATATAAGTGGACTATGATAGTGATATAGATATTTAAACAGAACCCCCAATTAACTGAAATAGGATATTTTTGAAATAATTATTACAAAGTCAATATCTTAATATTGGGAAACCCTTCCCAATAGTAAATATAAATTATAAGAGATTTATAATATATCATCATCCTGTTAAATAAAATTATTTCATGGATGTTCATAGTAATAATTATATCTTATTTTGAAAACCCAATTATCAAATCATAATTATTTCAGTGTATACCGTTGGATTTTTAAAAAAATTGGATTATTAATTATTAACAAAATAACACGAATTCCCCAAATTCATATGCCATATTTTTTTTACCAATTGGGAGTCCAATGTCTTCCTATTATTAGAAGATTATTGGAAATTTCCTGAAAAAATCCATTATTCAAAATACGATTGTTAAATCATATCATATATATTTTATAGAAAAAATGTGTGATATTATATTTCAAAATAATAGGATCTTGTTCAAAAATAAAATATTAATATCTAATAAAGAGAACACTAATTTCGATTTGATGTTATAAGTTTTTCAAAAATAATAATTTAGTAAAATTTATTGAATTTGATGGATTATAACAACTCTATATGCTTAATTTATGAACATACAATAATCCAAACAAAAACATATATTGGATTAATTTTGATATTTATATTAAATGTTATATATCTTGAATTTGAATTTCATGTACCAAACAATGTAAGTAAAATATTCCAAAATTTATTTACTATCTGGAATATAAGATGTAATGATTAAAATAATAATATAAATAATTATATTAGTGTTCATTTTTCCAAAGAAACAATTTGTTATATCATGACTATATATATAATACTCTCTTCTATTTGGACAATGATATATGCTACAATTTTCGAGAGGTAATCTATTTAAGGGAGATCAGGTAACACACCTGTAATTTGTAATACTTTTATTTAACTGTTATTATATTCATATATCATTCCACAATCCACACAAATCTATAATTATTCATGACCAGTTTTATGAGAATTCACGATAATAATCAATCCACGAAAATATAAAATGTTATTAATCATATAATACTACAGAAATTTAAAAGATAAATAATTAAAATGACTTAATATATATTTTGTTTCTCAATATCCAAAAACTTTAGTTTGAAATATATTATATTTTATTCTTTTATGTTAAATACAGCACTATGAAAATATTTTTATACAAGAAATAATTTACTATCATTATTTAAAATAGATATTGGTTTGAAATAATATAAAAAACCTAATCGTGTATTTTTCTAATAATTTTAAATTTAATTATATATTCACATGGTGGAACCCCCATAACAATTATTTATTATATTATAGACAAATTAATTTCATATTAATTAATAATGTAATTAATTTTATCCAAATTTAAATTTTTATGAATGAAAATTAAATTTTGAAAAATTAGTCTACCATATATGGGAGATTTTATAAAAAGAAATTTAAAAAAATAGAACATAGATTTGGAATAATTAGGTCATCATTCTATAATATGGACTATTTTATTTTTCATTATTTATATTAAATGACTTGGTTAAATAACTTACTATGGTAAGAACAAAAAATTGTAAAATAAAAATCTATACGAGTAAAATATTTTGAATATTTTTAAAAATGTATGTCAAAAATAAAGTTGGATGTATTCATAAACCATATGATTTGACCACTGATTGTTTTCAATATTTTATCCATGTTACCTATGAATAATAATATTACCTTCTATATATAAAAAACCAACTCATATCCCTTGAAAAAAAAGCCACATCAACTCAACTTCTCCTAACACCCCATGTATAATATATCCATACATACTAAATAAAAAACTCCCAAATAACCTAGGGAACATACAAGAGGTCTCATATTCTAATAATAAACACTACAAAACCATTAACACATTTTTAAATGAAGCACTACCAATGAGTAATGTAAAATAACAAACTACTCATTCTTCATTCAATTTTTCTTTTCCTCTGTATCTCCCTCCATAGAATCTAATATACCCATATTAAATAAATAACATAGCTTTAATGATAATAATGAAATATTATTGAGGTTCTTTAATACATATTTTCTCCCCTTATTCCATCCTTCTAAAAAATGTTATTAATCATTTTATTATAAGAGTAATTTTGGCTCAATAAGAAATGTCATTAACATTTTCAGAACATCATCACTACAATGGTCTAATGGGGTTATTTAATTTAAAAAATTATATTAACAATTTAATTAAAAAAATATAACTATAATCAATTTTATTCATCCATTGTGATCTTTTTAAAAAACTATCCACTAATGTGTATGTGTGGACTATGTACTCCACGAATGTTATGTATTTCAATTTATGTCAACTATTTTCTCAATTATCAAAATCCAATAATATTTGATTCAATAGCTTATAATAAAAAAATAATATCATTGGACTTCCTAAAAAGTATCATTATTCCAATGTAATCACTTTCATAACAACACCCTAATAGATATCATAACTTATTCAGATTTGGGTTAGCTTAACCCCATACTTGTACAATGCTTTATATTTCAACAATGGATTAATATGGAAACGTAAATATTGTAATTATTAGAACATAATTCAATTTTCAGGTTTAGTTTTATTGAATTGTTATACTAAAATTAATCATGTTATTATTATATCATCATTTTTCTTATTTTATATTACCAAATTTATCGCTTTCATAACATTTTTTGTTCAAAATCATTTGAAAAAACATATAAAATGAAATAATAGCATTAAAAATCATTATGATAGAACTTTTATGGGTCCTATAATGATATTTTAATGACATGATTTTATTTTATAAACATGAATATACACCGATATTTTGAAGGATGTATAAAATAAACAACTAAGTCTAATATCATCTCAATATTCAAATTATTTCATTTAGCTAATATATTTTTATTAAATGAAGATAAATATGCCTAATATATGGTTATATTCCTAAATATGGTTTTGAGGAGGTGGTTATAATTTTTTATTTTTTATTTATTAGTTAGATAATCATTTTTATAAATGTGAAAAAATTTATTTGTTTTGGATATCAGCAATTTATCACTAGGAAATGATTCATAATCAAAAAATGTTTCTTATATCAGAATTCAAGCCTATAATTATTAATACTATCATAATAAATATGGTCAGTATTATAATATTCATTTTTTTGCACGAATCCATAAAATAAACTTATGTATTTTATTACCTATAATGAATTAAACATAATATAATTCAAATTGAAAAGATAAGAATATAATAATTAAAAAATAAATATTCTAAGTAGTTAGTTGTTAATTTTTTCAGATGTATTAAAATTAAAATCATTATTTTATTTAAGATATTTTTATAAGATAAATAAAAATAATATATTAATGGATTTATAAAATTATATATTTGAATGATGAAAAATTATTTGTATTTAGTAGATAATATTTTTTAAATGAATTAATACTTTTTATTAAACTATTTTACAAAGGTTAAAAAAAAATTTTCTAATAAATTAAATTGTAAACATTTAGAATAATATGTTATATGAACATAAATATTATTATAATTCAAAATTGATATGAAATAATAATAATGAAAAATAATCTTTAAAAATATATTTTTTTCAATAAAATTTATTTTCCATTATATTTTTCATATTCATTTAAATTATATATGTATAAAATCTTCAATTTTTTTTGTAAAATAACATCAATTATGAATTCATATTTTAAAATTAGATTAATATATATTTTTAATATTATTCTAAAATGTTTCATATTTAGGTTATTATTGTGAAATTCCATTTAAATAATAAAAGTACTTTTATTAAATTATTTTATATTGTTATTACGTATAAATTTAATAATTATTTCCTGAACCAAATATGTGTTTTAAAAAAATTATATATTTTAAAATATTTTTTTACATTTTACTAACATAAAAATTTATTTATTTTAACTTATGTAATATTTTATTGATTTTACATTGATATGTTATAAATAATTATTTTTAAATATATTGTTCATCTCTTTTTCAATGTTAATATAAATAACCTAATTTTATAAAATTTTTAAAAAAATCTCAAATCATGTAATAAATGCTATTTAATTTAGTGCCGGCTAATAAATTACTAATGAAAAAATTTATTACTTTAGTAAAAGCCAAAAGTGTAAAAAAAATTAACCAATGTCATTAAATAAAACAAATTAATTTTTTTTAATAAAATTGAGACTAATAGGTGTGTATCTATAAAAACATATCCCAAACCAATTACTTCACTTTCCGAGTCATCTATAAATTTGAATGATGTTCTCAATTTATATTATAAATTTATATTTATAAAAATATATGATAAATATTTATAAAGGGGATTTAAACTAACCAATCATAAAAACATTAATTTTTTATCTAATTAGTATATTCTAATTTATCATTCCATATAATATTTTTACACATACATTACATTCTAGAAAAAATATGTTAGCTTATGTACACTATTTCAATATATTATAATAAGGGAAAACTCATTTTCTAATCATTAGAATTTAATTTTCCTTAATCAATTTTCTTCATTATCATTCCATTTTAAATATATTTCTCCAAATATATTATGAATAATTATATATTTGATGTCTAATTAATGTTTTTATATTGGTAATAATAAAAAACCACCTTATCTATTTTACATTATGAAGAAAACAAGTTCTATTAATGTGTTTGTTTAAACATCC
Source organism: Viscum album (assembly GCA_963277665.1). Classification (NCBI taxonomy): domain Eukaryota; kingdom Viridiplantae; phylum Streptophyta; class Magnoliopsida; order Santalales; family Viscaceae; genus Viscum; species Viscum album. The sequence continues at coordinate 937,822,677 of OY728143.1, read as the reverse complement.
ACCCACATAAAATATATTTGTTTATTTTTCATAATGATTATTTATTAAATTTCTACCTATATTCAAATACGATTCAAAATTTAAAAATATATAAAAATTATCATAATGATTCTATAATAACAATACTATATAAGAAACACACATTAATAATAATACTCACACAATGATTAATTATTTTTCTAACTTTTGTAATCAAAAACACTTAGTAGAATAATGAAATAAAATAATATAATTGATGAATATGATTAAAAAAATATTGATAATATATTATTTAAATATTATAATTTTTTTGGTTTTTTCATTAAATTTTAAAATTAATATTAAACACATTAATTAAAATAAATATAGTTGTTCATTAAAAATCACATAAAATTATTTCATTGAAGATTTTATTTAACATATTTTTAACAAGAAAACACATAGAATGGAATTAGATAATTATATAATTTTATATCATCAATTCTAGTAAATTTTTATGATCTGTGAATTATAATAAATAATTGAAAAAAAATAAAAATACAAATTTTTAACAACCTCAAAACATTAATGATTCCCACCACCCAATATTGATTGTACATAACTAATGTATAACACACCTGATGATTATAATTATAAAAAATGTTACAAAACATTATACATATAAATTCATTTCATAAATTAGTGCTTAAAATATTTCTTTTTTGTACATTATTATTATATATAGATGTAGATTAATTGAATTAAATTAAGATGTTGTTTAAATAAAATATAATTTCAAGAAAAATATGTCATATTTTAATTAATATAGCATTGGTATTTTTTTATCTACACATGGGTGAAGTATTTTAATAAATTTATGTACTTCATGGGGTTTTAAGGTCCATATCATGTTCTTTCATTAAAATCATTTAATTATAAATTGATTTATTTGTTTTAAGGGGTTTTTTTTCTATTTTAAATTCCAAAATATTGTTTTAAATAATATTCACTAATTTATTTTATATTTTATAGTATGTACCTTTTCCATTCATGTATATAGAATATATTTTTTCATAATATTAAAAATTACATTTATTTTAGACATATATATTATTCTTATTTTTCCATTATCATAAGGGGTTATTCTCGAATATAAATTTCATATCAGTGTTGGTTTTAAAATATAATCCATCTAAGGAAATTATAAACTCGGTAATTATGAAAAAAATTCCTAAATTGGTTTTATTTATGGTTTTACTTGTCTTCTAACAATTTCATATTCCATTTGACTTAGAATTTATCAAATTTGAGTGAAACTAACTACATTTGTTGGACGGAATCAAACCCGATAATGTTGATCTAGTATATGAATTATTACAATGGACTTATATATAATGAAACACATCCTAAAGGACAGAATGGTTTAATAGTCTTGGTAAACTAGATATGTACTTAATTCAGCCATTACATTTTAAAACAGAAATTGAAATATAATTTTATAGTGATAATGAAATTATTACCTCTTGAATATCCATTAATATTAGACATATTACAATTCATTCATTTCAAGTAAAGTATACAAAAGAATGTTGAGATCAATTTCTGAGTGATGTATAAATACAATGAAAGCTATCTTGAAAATATAATCATATTAAACATGAATGGTAAAATAAATGACAACTAATTCCATTTAAAAAAAATCAAAATCGTGATACGATATGGAATAATCATTATTTGATTCTAAATAATTAAATTTAAATTGTATTTATTTAATAAAAAATTATTGAATTCTATCTAGTGAAAATATCATTTTTGAAAATATAAATGATAATAGTAACTAAATTCCTAAATAATGAAATTATTATTTATTGTAAATCATGATTTTTGGAATCCTGATACCACCTCCATAAAGACCATTCACAATATGGTTAAAAACACTATGTAGAATCTCATTAAATGCTAAAATAATTATATATCTCACAAAACTACCCAATAAATGAGGGAAAATATATTTCAAGGCTCCAACCCTCATATTTTGTACAAATAATTCCTCAAATATTAATGAATCAATGTTAATCATGAAAAATGTTTCTTATCATTAAATAATAATTTTAGTTATAGAATATAGATTTTTCAATATTTTCCAAAAAAATATCTTATAATCCAAAATTAATTTAATGTTATATGGTTTAAAAATTAAACATGTCCGTGATAAATAAAATGAATATTCATTAGAAATCTAATATTCATTAATCAGTGGAATGTGAATATTTAAAAGGATTGTTATGGAATATAAAAAAAAATCATGAAATTTATCTTTATTTTTTTGCTTTTTCATTATGATCATAAAAAATACATATACAACATAAGGATAGTACCAATCCATCAAACACCCATTGGTGAATGAATAAATATTTTTTTCATTCATGAATATAAATATGATAAGAATATCTTTAAAAATATTCTTAGGGAAAACACCTTTTTTATTATGAGAATTAATTTTTAACACTACTTTTTCTGAAAAATAACGGAAATAATTTTACATGAAAATATCCCTGGAAACATATAAGGTAGTCATTAAAATATTACATCATTCCGAATTTATTCATTTTCCTTAATGTTCTAGTTATTATGTATATTATAGTTTAAAAATATATATAGTATAATAAATATGATATATTTTCAATATTAATATATAAATTATATTTTTAAAAAAATCAATAATACTGGTTTTGAAAAATTATTTATATTCCTATCATGGATATGGAAGGCCACATAAACACTTTGTTAATGTTTTAATTAGTTGACATTAATTATAGAATTGAAGTAAGTAATATATAATAATTACATTATGATAATAATCTCATAATGTAGAAGTTTTCTATATATATATATATATTATATATGTTTTGATGATGAATAGAGAGTCACATCTCTTCATATAAAAAATATTCCACACATACATGCACAATGTTATAATATTTATGTGAGTGAAAAGGTAGAAAAATCATATATTTTATAAATGATAAATATGTCATCAAAGTAATAATTTTATCCTTTATATAAAAAATATTAATTAACTATATCCTTAATAACATACATTTAATTCATTTTTAAAAAACCATATTTATTCACAAGGCTATAGTTTTCCAAACAGACAAGCAATGAGATCATATACTATATGGAAATTAATCTAGACATGTATATATGATATATTTACTTCATAAGTTTAAAAATTTCATACATGACCTTTTTATACATTATTTACATCATCATACAAAATACTGAGAGTTTTTAATGGAGAAAGGAATGTAATTGGTTACGAAGGTTGTAGTTTTTCAAACACAAGGATAATGATTTACAAAAATATTTATTGGAATTTTGGATAGATATAACTCAGGGACATTAAATTGTAACATATAAGAATATATAATATACTATAGTTATTATATAAACACAATTGAATAATAGTTTACAGATGTGTAAGAAGAAATGAAGAAAAACACATAACAATGGATTTTACAACTTTTAAAACTACATCATTTTATTTATATGTAATGTATTTGAAGAAGAAATTTTGGGGAAAAAAATTAATGACTATAGGATTAGTGATTTCTTTTGGGATGTTATTTTTTATCTCTTGTCTAAAAGTGGGGTTTATGGTCTTAATTGAAGAGGATACATTTTGGCCTTTTATAATTTAGGTGATTGGAACACTTGTATTATTTAAAATTAAAAAGGATTAACAACGGTTTTTTCATTCCAAAATGGTAAAAATGGTTTATTATAGACACTTAAACAATATATAGTCAAAATATATATAAAAAACATATTTTTTATAAGATCTATTTTTATTTTAACCCTTATCTTCTTAGTTTTACCAACTATAAATCAATTTTTACATTAACCTATTTAATTAAGTTTTACTTTTTACATACAAATTTCTAAAAAGATTTTGTTGACCATAATAGAGAATATAATATATTTTAATTAAAAATATTATTTCAATTTATAAAAATTTTATTCAAAGAGGTGGAATTTTTTAAATTAATATTAATCATATAGGTTTGATAGGAATTTGGGGTTTCAAAGAGAAAGTATTCAAAATATTAAAATGATTTTTATATCAATATATAAGATATAGAACATCTGAATGAGTTAATTGGTATTAATATATATGTAATTATGAAAATTTTACATTAAATTCAGCATAACATATAATTTATCTTCAAAAATAATTTAATGTGAATGATGTTTTCAATTTAAATTTTGTATTCTTAACTATTAAGGTAAAATTGAAATATTTTTTAAAAACCCCAATAAATCAACATTATATAAAATTTATATGATAATATAAAAATAATTTAATTTTTTTCAATTAAATTTTTTAAAAGTAGTAGAAATTAATTTTAAATTATTAGCACAAGGGGCGACTAATACGATTATATAAAAAATATTGTTTTTAAGAAAACATTACATGTAATAATTTTAATTAATAACATATTATTTCAAAATAATTGAAAAAATATCTTTTTAACATTTTGAACCCCTCTGATTTTCTTAATTGATTTTTCACTATTCATACCCACAAAATTAATGGTAATGTACTTACAGATAACTATGTTAAAAATAATTTTGTCATGATATTTAATGTTAGACAAGTTAATGAAGAGATAAAATGCAGAGAAATATATTTATTAGTTATTTTAATCATGGTGTTTTGTTTTGAATATGATATCAAATACAATGTTATTGTTATTTAATTTTGTCCAGTTACACATATACTTTTTTTTCTAGTGTAATTATTTTCTTTTTTTATTTAATATATTAATTTTAGACAACTATATTTACCCAAAAATTTTAATATCATGATAAATTTATAATATTTTTGAATTATATAAATATATTTAATTGAATTTTTAATTATTTGTTCGTGGTTAAAATTTAAAAACTACGAGTATGATTTTCATTAACTATTTACATTTTAATATACCTTTCCAACATTTTTTATTTTCATATAATAATAAAAATATACATTTTAATGGTTTATAAATGGATTAATTATAATCCATGAAAAATAAGTATTAATATTTTAATAAATATTATCAGAAAATGAATTTTATGTCACATATGTAAATATAATTACAAAATTCCCATAAAAATTATTTTTAATTGAATAATATATAATTTGGATTATGTACCGTGGATCATGAATAATATTTACATGATATCATAAACATTATTTCTTGTTAGGGAAAATTCATTTTTCATATTTTTTCACAAGAATTATCCATCAATAATTTTTTTTCATTCCAACTCATCTACTATATATATATGTATGAGTTTTCCTTAAATGATTTTCCATGGTTTAAAAACAATATTTTCTTCTGTTGTTTGTTGGATTCTAACTTCAATTACATATTTTTATTAATTCAAAGGATTATTAACATAAATATATACCATTACACTATATTTTTTTATTTAAGGGATTCATAAATTGAATGATAGTGAACTTATTAAATGTTAGAACATTTATAATATATATTATTTTTTATTCAATATTTAAGTTTTATGATTAATATGGATTTTATATGATATGTATTAAATATTTTATTCAATCCATCTTATGATTAATAAAACAAAATTAATTTATAAATGATGGGGCCTAATATACCTTTTTGGTGCATTAATATATTTTATTAGAATTAAAAGACTATGTATTTTGTTTTTAGAATTTCATTTATTTATATTTTTTTACTATGTTCTTAACATAAAGATGTTATATTGTAATTTTTTATAAATATATTTAGTGTTAGGTCAAAAAACAATGAAGTGTCCTACATTATAAATTCCAAATTAATGAAATTATTTATTAATTTTGTTAATAATTTTATAGTGCTATCCATAAATTTTTTCCCATATCAAATGATAATTTACATCTCATTATTTGATTATCAGTTATTTCTTAAAATATTTTTATTACTTAGTTTAATCAAATATAGCATCATTTATGTTCTTTCACTTAATTTCCGGTTGAGCCCACCCATATTAAGTTTCAATTTCCTTAGTATAAAAAGAAATTTATTACATGTAATATTTCTATAATAATATCATTTATATAGAAATTTTGTATCATATTAAATATTATCATGGGTGAATTTTAATCTGTTGAATTTTAAAATTGATTCATTGACTATTGAGGAAATGTAATTTTTTAGTAAATGTGATGTCCCAATTCTATAAATCACAAAACATAAAATGTCATAAGAATTTATGTAACATCATGTTTTATATAAATAATGTATATAATGGATACCTATGTTTGGGCTATCATTATAGTAATCATAGCCAGTTACTAATAATGTTATAGATTATATTGTTATCAGTTAATGATGTGAGCGTCGTCATGTTTTGATAAGTTTTGAATAATCATGATTATTATAATATATACAACACTTTATATTAGTACAGGTAATACAATACATATAAGAATTTAGGATAAAAAATGTTATGGAAAATATTTACTGATAATTTTATTTGATGTCTAATGTCATAGGATAACATCTAAAATGTCTAGCATAGAGTTTTGATCCATTAGAAATAACATCTCTTTCTTAGATAATAGAATGTTGTTGTTGATGTGTAAAAATGATCCCAAAGGGTAATATATCATACTATGTTTCATATAATTAAAACATTATTTATTTATTTAATTCATATAATGTTATTGTGTAATTTTTTCGGATGTTTAGTGGAGTTTTGGAATGTTTTTGGACCTTATGGAAGTGAACAGTTTGTAAAAAATGTGTAACACCTCCCAAGAAACCCTTGTAACTGAAATATTTGGCAATAAGTAGGGACATGATTTAGACAACCCGTATAGAAACCCATGATAATCCATGTTATGTTTTAAAGTTTATTTTTTCATGTGTGGACTCATTTTTTATAATATTTCGATAAAAAAATGTGGGAGCTGTTCGGAGATAGTGGCTAGTTTATAGATTGTGAATAGTTTTACTAACAGTATGCACAAACTATGTAACAATAAAAAAAATATTAATATTTTGTGGATCTAAATAAATTTCCCACCATAATGAACATTTTTTCCTTTATTCATTCCTAAAACGAATTCCATTCCATTGAATGGCTGGAGATACAATTCTTCAGGATGCATGTGTGATTTTATGGAGAATCTAAATATGTTGAAGGCCATAATTCACGGTATGTTCTCATTCTTTGTTGTTTTCCTTATGTTTCTTATTTTTCCCTCTCTTGGATTCATGAATATATTATTTTTTGGATTTATTAATTTTTTCACAGTAATAATGAGATATTGTCTTTTTGTTATTGGAAAAATACCTACGAGGATTCATGGTGTTTCAAAAGAGAATTTTTAATTTTTAGGTTTTATTTTATTTTCCACAGAAATTAAGAGTTGTGATGATGTAATCATTAATATGATTAGTTTTAAATTTTATGATTATATCATATTTAATGAGATGCATGACATTAATTGTGAAATTGAATTCAATGCATGATTGAAACCCACATTAGTGAAGCTTTGTAAAATTAAGGAAAATGATTATTTTTAGTTAAGTAAATTGTTTCATTATTTTAAAAATATGATATTGGTTTTTTATGATGAATTGAAAATTATTGTTCAAAATATTTGAAAACAAATATTTATTATTGAAATGTATTTGTAAAATTGGTTTGGAATGGTATTTGGAATAAATGCTTGGCATGTTTTAATTTTCATGATGTCACACTATGGAATAGGTTTGGGGCATTAGAGAACATGATATATGGATTCCATGTTATGACATTTTAAATTGGTGATATACCAGTCATGTTTATGGAATTGTCACATGGGAATGGATGTGTGGTTTTGTTAAACAGAATTGTTTCTGAAAAATTGGCATAACAAATATATTTAATGAATTGACTAATATCATTACATAGAAAACTGTATTTTATTAGAAATAGTTTTTATTTTTACTAAAAATATTTTATTTGATAATATATATATAAGTTTTAAAAAGTTATATAAAACAAGAATGAGTTGTTATTACATATGATATACCTAATATGTTTTATACAATCCCACTTCTTTGGAAATTATTTTTGTTTTCAGATGACGTTGATGACATGTTAGAGTACACTATGAAAAGGATTTACCATGACTCAAAAAAAAATATTGTTGGGTTAGTTTTTGGATCATCATCTATATTAAAAATATCATTGAATAATTTTTGGATACATAGGTTGGTTTCATTGGCATTGTTACCTATAATAAATATTTTTATATAGATTCAGAAATGATAGTGGTTGAGATATCTATGAAAACCGATTTCTATCTGTTTTGGATATTTATTACCATTGTCTTAATTAGTAATCATTAATATTTTATTTGTTGTTTTTCATGAAATGAGTCATTAATGAACTTTATGATAAGTAAATGAATTACATTCCTATGAAATGGTGAATTTAAGATGTTTTTACTGTGAAAAAATTCATCCTCATTAAAAAAAATATTTTTATTTCCAAAATTCAAGAAACATATGTGGTGTATAGGGATGTTTTGATATCTTGTTTGGGGTGTTCTCTCATAAAGGGTTATCATGATGTCTTATATGGATCCAAAAAGATCTAGTTTTATGAGATGAACTACACAAAATAGGAAATAAAAATAGTTGATGTAGTCCAAGATTTTAATAATTGGACTTATTGCATATATGTTGTTAAATTCACAGTGATTATTGATCATAATCTCAAGAAATATATTTCCCCACAAATATCAATTAATTTCGTATAAAATTTATCGATGTAGTATCAAAAAAAATTCTACATTTAATTGATGTATATACTAGGGAAATAAAATTTTGTATTGGGTGCATCATACAAGAAGTGGAACACTCTGTTGGGGAATGAGTCATGAGATCAGTGGCATATGATATATGTCATACTTGTCTTTCACTTAGATTGTGAAGTCATTTCTATTGTTTCATTTTATTCTTGTTTATTTTGTTTGTAATTTGGATCACAATACTGAAGAGGTGTAGATATCCTTTTTTTAATGTGTATAATAAAGGTAAAAATTCATTGGTGGGGAAACCATCATGGTATTAAATAATATTTGGAGTTATTATTTTCATATAGATATCATATTATAATACATATGACTGTTGAAGAATAAATTTATCATGTACACCACCATTTGATATGGGATTTTCATATTTGAATGAAAAATATATCTAATCCACATAATGCTTAATTACTGGTGTGTTTGAATGAATAGAAAATTTACATTGTATTTTATGTGAAACATAACTTATCAGAAGGCTAAAGTATTTCTCCAACAACAAAGAGGTATGCTTCGATGTAAATCAATTTTTATGTGGAAATGGAAGTAATTAGATATGTATTTTGAAGAAGGTATAATTAGTATTGTTTAGAAACATGATTCTATATGTGAGATAGGGGACTGACACACAAAGGCAGCCCAATGTATCCTTATTTGAGTATAAAATATTGTTTAGGAATTTTCCAAAATATGTATAAGGGATGTTGTAAAACATCATGGGATAACAATATCTCTTTTATCAAACATAGTCCCCATTAAAAATATCATTTCTATAAATCCTTATAGAAATCCATGACGCTTCAGTTGACTGTTACTATAATTTATCATACTCTACCATATAAAGAATAAAAACATATGATATAAATGTGTGTGGACATGCATAGGGATAGTATAATGAATTATTGTAGAAAATGTGAGGATATCAAAATGTTAGTGTATCTATCATATAAAAATAGTTATTACACCTTGATATATATTATTCACTTTGAGTGATTGTATTGGTTTCATGTTCATTTTCAACACTATTGGGTGAAAAAATGCAAGACATTACTAGTGGTAGAAATCCTTGTGTAAGAGAAAATTCAGTAGTTCCAATTTATCATGGTGATGATGAAGAAGAATCAATGTGATATGAAATGTTATAAAAATCATTTTCTATGACTAATGTTATTCATGTTGAATTATAATGTATTTTGGAAATGTTTTACAATGATTGGGACTCATTATTATAGGAGGCACAGAATGCAATCTCATCAATACATAGTACCTTTACAGTTAATTAAATGGGATGGTGTGGTGGTATACATATTGAATTTTCAACAATTTTTCAATTCATGGAATAATTTGTTTCATATATTTCAATTGATGAAGTATTGAATTGATCATGGAAATGGGATTTTATTAGAACAAAATGACATAGAAACATAAGTTACAGTGAATCATTTTCAATTCTATATATTTAATAAACAAAAAATTTCAAGTAAAAAAATCAATCTGGTGCTTGTTTTTTGGAAACATAAAGAGAATCCGGACGAAACATATGGATGTGACAAAGAAATAGTCATGAAATTGACATAACACTTTCATCCCAATGGTGTTTTCAACATTACGGGGAAATGGAATACACATGGTGTATAAATTTAATTCCCCCATATTCATGTAATTAACCATTTATTTATTTATTTTATTTATATTGCTATTTGGACCTCTTAATGGATTTGTAATAGAGTTTTGAAACATTATTTTGTAATACCTTGAGGTTTATCATTTGATCTAGGGTATTATTAACCATGAAAAATCACCCACTAAGTATTACAATTGAAATAGTGGGAATTGGGATGGGTAACTAGTCAACTCACAATTTGGATAATCCATCAAACAACCAATGATAATCATTGTGTTGCTTAATTTAGTGGTAAATAATGGTTATCTCATGCTATTTTTAACTGGGTTAATAAATCATGCAATAGGTGATTGGATATTGTCATTAACTCACAGTTAGCACATTGATTACCTAATTGTTCTCCTTAATGACTCAATTAAAAAAATATGATCCATGGATTATGTATATAATGTGGATTTCCAGCATAATTACTATTTTTCTCTAGTCAGACTATAACATGAATTATAATCATTAAAATGGTTGAAGATTCCTTTCCACTCTATTATTGGCGGATCTGTTGGGGAATCTGAATATATTTGAGGCCAGAAATCCATGGTTTGTGATAATTCCTAATCATATCATTTGATTAATTATTTTTCCATATCATTAATATAGGAATATAATATATGGGGGGATATATTCCTGATTTTTGTGGAGAAGCATCGTAGGATATGGTTGTTCCGTGTAATGGTAAAATGTTCTATTGATGATAAGAATTGCAAGAGGAGTTGTTGATGCTTTGTGTTGTTCTTCATTTTATTAAATTTTATGTGGTTTGTGGATTTACTCTTGACTGCTATTAGATATAACATAAATGATTGATTTAATATTTAATTCGTTTCTTTAATTTATATGAATGCAATTGGTTTGGGATTAAAGGTAATTGTCAACATCTTCTTGGTACAATGGAAGTCATATGGAAGGCCCCTATTCATGGGTTGATTAAAGTCAACTCTGATGGTTCTTCGAGGGGAAATCAATGTCCCTTTGTTAGTGGTTTTGTTTTTAGGGATCATCAGGGAAGCATTCTTGTGTGCACCTATGGCTCATGTTGTATTACTCTTTCCCTTCAAGAAGAAATATTTGGCGTTATCATGGTGGATGTGGAAGCAGAATAAAGGGGATGGAAGAAAATTTGTATTGAATGTGACTCCATGGCTATAGTAACTACCATTCCAACTTAGGATTTTCATATTTCTTGGAAGCTCTCTAATCATAGTAAATGATGCCTCGATTCTCTCCACTCCCATGACCACTTCAATACTCATAAATATAGTGAGAAAAATGCATTTGGGGATGGGATTTCTAATAAATGTGTAAATTGTAATAATTTTCATTGGGATGGTCATGTCCCAGATTATATTAATCCATATTTTTGGAAGGATTTTTGTAAATCATGTACTTTATGAAATGCATATATTCTTTTTCCTAATATTGAGACTATTATTTTCATAAAAAGATCTTAGTTTTCTATAAAAAAATTGTATGGGAATGATACCTGGTAATGAACGTGTTGTTATGTAGAATGAAATGTGTTATTCTAAAGGGATTTTAGAATTGGGTTTGAAGAATTGTTGGGATTATTTCAATGTAAATACTATTTCCATATAAATTGATTGGATTTTTTATAAACCATAAAAAAATATTTCAAATTATTTTATATAAATATGATAATTGTTCTATATTAGTGGAGTATGTTAAGTAGTTATTTGGTAAACCCTATTGAGTTTTTATTGGCCCATTACATGGGAACATTGGTGTATTTTTTTAATTTTGTATCTTAAGAAACATGTAAACGGAATGAGTCTCATTTAATTATTGTAACATCAAGATAACATTTTCCTAGATTTTGGATTTGGATCTTGGATGGGGTTTCCTTTTCTCAGTTTGTTTCTTTGGTGTCTTTGAGTATTATTAGTTATAAATCCCACTATATACTCTGATATATATTAGTTTTTAGTTGATGATTTATTTTGTTATATCATTTTTTTATATGTATTACATTATACTAATTCATAATATAGTGGTTTTTTGTTTATGGATATTTTGGTTGGGTTGTTTTATTTTGAATGGGAAAAGGATAACCACAATTGCTTATGAATACATATAGATATATTGGAAACTTTTGGTGTCCTTTGGATGTCACCTAAGGCCTAGAGACATCTAAATTCCTCCCCAAAATAGAATAGAATAGTACAATGTTAAGGTATAAACTCTGATTAAATTATAGATGAGTATCAACTCAATCATCGCTCGTGGGAATGTTGATTATTCCTATGATGGAACATAGACACATATATATACATTCATTTGTGATATTCTTCCATTAATCAAATTTGGTTTTAATTCCACTATGACTAATTTTATTCATAATTATAATAAATTATTATTTTATGAATCCATAGATAATGTGACCTACAATATCATAGGTTGAACCAATAAAGTTTCTATATGAAAAAAGTGTTACCTAGATGGAATTAATGTATCATAGGTTAAAATGAATGTGTCAATAGAAGATAAAACATAGGTTTTACCATTAATATTTGTATGATTATATAGTGTGATTCTATTGGATATTTAAATATTCAATTATTTTTTAAAGTTTAGTGGGATATTAGTGTACCAAATAGTTTTATGGAAATCATTTAATATTAATTGTAAATTTCAAATAATATAATACCTGAATTATAAATATGAAAATAAAAATACAATGAATATATATTATGTGATACTTAAAACTATTATTTTCAATAACATATAATTTTAGGTGTATAAGAAAACATTAATATTAATGGAATTTAATGTTAAATTATTATAATAAAAAATAAATAATTTTTTTGTTAAATATTATTTAATATATTAATAATACATATATAAATACTATTTTTTATGTGTTATATAATTTATTCAAATAAATTTAATTAAATTATAATAATATATTGTAATTTATTATTACTTTTTATTATTCATTAATGATGAAATAACTATTAATATAATATTAAGAAGACATATTATTTTAAATTAAATTTTTTCAATATTATTTGTTTTCTATTTACGTTTTTAATTTTAAAGATCAATTTTATTTTTAAATTTTTAGAGTATAATTTTATTAAATGAAATAAAATTTATATAAATAACTCTTATTTTATATTTCTATCAATTTTTTTTAATATTTATGAAATATTTGACTTTTATATGAATAATGTAAAGTAAATTTTCAATAATAAAATATATTTTTATGAAATATTTATATAATAATAATAATAATATTTTCTATAAATCAATTTTAGTGTAATTTTTCAATATATATAAAAATATATAATTTGAATAATTTATTTTTGAACAATTATATGACATTTTATAACTTCTGTAGTATTTTTCTAATAGAACATAATACATTATTCATTTATTATTTTAAATATAATTGTAATCAATTTTAGAATGTGAATATAAACTAATATATTTGATATTTTTATTTTTAATGTATTTATTATTTTAAAAAAATAAAAAATTTCACTGTAAAAAATAAATTTAATATTTAAAATTATTTTAATGAAGTAAAACCCAATATGGTAAAATGGGTTATCCAAAGGGGAAAAAAGATAGACATGTAAAAAAATTATTATAACTTATTTATTCAGCTTTTACTTGGGAAAACATTTTCCTACTACATTATTTTACATTTGGTATCATTATTGACATTTAAACATGTTATCTCTTTACATTAATTATAAATATTTAAAAGAATTAATCTTTCAAAACATATTAATGGGGACTTCTATAACCTTTTCAATTATTCTTTAATTTAATATTTCCAATTAGAAAAATTCACTTTTTCAATAGAAATAAATACAATTCAATTTCCATTTTCATCTTGTAAACCTAATATTTTTCAATTACTCCATTTCCAAATATCACTTCATTGGAAAATTATTTTTACTAACATATATTCACCATTTTCTCAAACATAGTTTTTTTTCATTACATTTGTAATATATTTTTGTTAATCATATATATTAAATTTAGTATTCAATTTATATTATGTTTTTATATATTTTTTGTGAATATGAATTTACCAAATTTCCCATTTTCTATTATGATATATAACAATACCATTCATTTTTCTATGGATAATTCCACTTTTACAAAGTAATATATTTCATTATTCATATATTTTTTGTATTCATTGTAACATAGTACTAATATATGACTCACCACATTAATTAAATTTAAATAATATCTAAATTATTATATAATAAATATATTTCTAAAAAAATAAACCACTTTTATAACCACACACTTCCACTAATTATATATATAGTTTTTTTCATGGGTGTGACCACTTACATGATAATATAAATATACGAATATCATTGATGAATATAGAGATCAATTATTGATAATATATGATATAAATATGTAATTGATAATACTATTTCTATTTTTTAATGGAAACATTATCATTAAATTCATTAATTAATCAAACTACATATTCACTGAAAAATTATCATTATTAATTTCTTATTTATAAATCTTACAAAAATACCATTGAATGGAAATATAAAATTATAAATAATTTTAAATAATAAAATTATGTATCATTTTTGATATTTAATTCTTAGCATTGAGATAATAATGTTAATGAACAATTATGTTACAAAATACATTCAAAATGTTTAAGATAACTCACACTCGATAAGGAAAATAGATTTTATCTGAATAATATACTTGTTGGAAATATATATAAATATGGGTTAAAGGTTTATAAAGATATTAACATAAATTAAAAATAATATCTTTCAATCATTTTTATAAAGTATATTTATGAACATTATAATAATTATAAAATTAATGTATGGTTTTTGTCTAAAAAACTATTTCATAACAAAATATAATATTGTTCCACATAATATCATTTATATATTATTATTAATATATAATGAGTTAATTTTTTTAATTTTCATTTCATTAATGGTATTTGATTATATATATAAAATGTTTTATCTAAATGGATTCAATTCACATTATATCAATAGTTTAATTAATATTTATTTCAATTTGGAATTTTAGGAATGTTGTATGATGTTTCATAGAAAAATATATTCAATATGATATATTAACTACATGATTTCCCTAATTTATTTCTAATTTCATTAATATCCATATAATATAATTCCCCAGTCATATTATCACTCTTTTTTCATTTTATTCGTATATTTCTAATATCGTAATGATTCCAACATCAATATCACTTCCAAATGGTGATTATTATTTAATTATAATCCACTAGGGAATTAATATTCAATAAATTTTTAAAAAAATATATCATTATCATCCCCAATATTTTATAATCGATTTTACATGTCATCTCACTATTTGATTTCCCCATTCTATCATATTTTACCTATTATATGTGAATTTTTCTAAACCACTTTTTCGATTGGGTATCCTTCACATCCATGTTATTATCTATTATATTGTTCTCATCATGCCACTATTTACTAATCAAATAATAATCAAGAAAAATGTATACATTTTTTGATTTTATTTCATTGTTTAAAATAGATTTTTTATTTATTATTATACCATAAATTATTGACAAGTATAATAATAATATCATATAATGGTTTCCATGTGAAAAACTTTATACATAATTTATCATTTTTATATAAAAATAATATATATGATTCCATCATATTTAATTTGAATTGCTTTTATCATGGTTATAAATATATATCCATTTTCATAAATTTCCTAAAAAGGACAATTTTATTTCTATTTAGAAAACTATTTTCCAAATTCACCTAAAGACTGTTTCCTTATATTTTTTAATATATTTTCAAATTTCATGACTGATCAAGTACCGAAATAAATACAAATAACCAATAATCTTTTTCATGATGGATTATTTATTGATATTATCTATCATATGAATGATTCATTATATCCTTTTTCTTCCTCCATCAACCACTATGTATAAATTTGATTATAAATCGTAATATTATCCTTAAGGAAAACTACATATTTTTTATTTTATGAAAATATATTCACATATATTAAAATAATAGATTGATTCAGAAATTTTCGCATAACTATATTCCATTACATTATATGGTGTTACATTTAAATATTTTTACATATAATTGTTATTCCCTTTATTTATTTTGGGAACATCGACAATCCCTAAACTTTTTATTATTATAATTATATTTCGTTATTAATATGGAATTATAGTAATATATTTTATAGTATTATTAATATATTATATAATAAATTAATTGTACTTATTTATAAAATTTAGGGTCCTAAATTACCCCCTCAAAGAATCTATAGGTCTCATAAGACAAACTATATTTGGAAGTTTTTATATGCATGTGAATTTTTTCAAATTACATCTCAAAGCTCATCCAAGTTAGTTGATGTCAAAGAACATGTCCTTGTAATAAATTTCATGTATAATGACTTTAATAGTCCTAAAATATTCTTGACACCACTAATAAATTATTTTTTATTGTTGTTTATTTTAATGTTTACAAATGGATTCATTTCATTCTCAAGTGAAATGTTATAGGAAAATATTTTATTATAAATTATTTTCAGAAATATTATTTTATGACTAGTTTATTCAATGATACCTTCTGGTAGAATCATTCTGTTTCTATTAATCTTATATCATATATCTTATGATTCTATTTCCCTATGATATAATGAAATTAGTTGAAAAATCAATGGCTAAAAAATATAATGTTTGGATAATTGTTCATGATTTGGAAGAAGTGTTATTAGTTAAATCAATCAATATTAAGTCTGTAAAATTCACTTTTCTTGGGAATGGTATGTGAATTTTTCCTTATTTCTTTTTATTATTTCTAAAAGTATAAAAATATAAAATTACCTTGGAATTTAAGTAATGGAATTATTTCTAAATATCTTTTAATTATGTTACAGTTACTCCTGGAATTGATAAGTTTTATCCTTTCAAAATTTTATCTTTAAATTATATATAAATATTAAAATTTCCTACTAATATTCCACATTCATTATTGAAATCCATATTTTTATCTCACTTTATTTTATTTATCTTCCACTTAAAATTTACATTGGTAAAAACATTAATACTACTTCATGGATTCTTATATGGATTTATTTTAAATTTTTGTTTTAAAGTGGATTTGATGATACCTTCTTTAAAATTATTTTAGAATGTTTTTATTATTTTCACCTATTTTTGACTATGTGTGTTAGATTTAGAGACCAAGAAAAAAATTCTATGTACATTATGATAACATATATTAAATATATTGGAAATTAATTATCTTCTTATCATAACATTATGACTTTTCATTATAACAGAGTATTTTACAATTCTCTAAGAATATATGTGACTCTAATAGGACATAGCAGTCTACCAGAATGATTTGATCCATGAAGTTTCACAATAATGCTATAAAATATATATTCCATGGAAAAATGGAATCATTTGATGGGAAAATGATATTATCATCCCTTTGTACAAACTAATAGAGAATTAGGACACATTATCATTGTGTACACCATTTCTAGATTCTAGTGTATGAAATTGTGAGAATGTGGCCATCCTATAGGAAATTCCCACTTATATATGTCATTGGATGTTCTTATTTTTGGACTTGTGTACTAGTCCGAAGACATTAGGATTATAATTAATTAGTTATAATAGTCACATAGTTTAAAATATATATTATAACCATTATCAAATATGTTTTCAGCAATGTTGGATACATTGCTTGAACCAAAAGTAAAATTTCAATAATGAATTATGAAATAAAGGATATTTCCATTATGTTCTTTAACCTAATATGATATATATGGACCAATAATGAAAATCATATATACTATATAAATACATGTCCATTGTAATCTATATTAATGTTATATTTAAAAAAAAATTAAAGAACGTAACATCTAACAACTATGATGATGACACATTCATACAACCTGCATGAAAAAAGATATCGAGCTAGAGGTGTCATATTACATAGTAATAATCCATTTTTTGGTTTATATGATTAAAATATATTATTTTTTTATATATTATCTTGGTCATATTTCTAGATGATATCATTTGAAATTGGAAAGCTTCTCTTAATTCCACTTTGATGAGGCATATACAGTCACACACTATGTGTATCCGCATCCATTAAAAAAATATAAATATTTATAATGTTAAATAAATATTATTCAGACATATGGATTAATAATTATTAATTTTTAAATGATCTCATATATTACATAACCAATCATTCTAGAATATATTTTTTCAGTTGAATATTTTATAAATAATTGCTTTCAAATTTATCTATATAGTATTTTATTTTTTATTTTCGAATGAAATAATTTCATTTATTTATTCATTAAATATTTATTACATATGGAATGTTAAATATAGATGATTAATAGTCGACTGAGATTTTTGGTCTAGTGAAAAATAATATATACTGAATATTAATTGAATATATAATATTAAATAAAAATATTATTATTATTATTATTATTGATATAGAATTATATTAGAATTTAGAAATATAGTATTGATTCATAGAAATTTTTTTATTCAAACCATAACTGTATATAACAACTATTATTTTATCTTCCCTATTTGGACAATTTAATTTATTATGTAAAACGACATCTGGATTGAATTCTATAATACCCAAAGAGATACGTCTATATATAAAACTGCTCAAGAATATAGATCGATCATTCTAAATCCTAACCCATCAGTCTAAAGATATCTAAGGTAACACCTCTTTGAAAGGATTATCAGGGTGGAAAAAAGATAATGACACATGATTCTATATATATTGTGATAACTCCCAGAGATTCTTATAGTTTTATTCAATGGTTCAGGGAACAAGTGTGGATCCCAACTAGTGGAAATTGACTATTAATTTCTGAAAGTTAATGATGGAAAGTGGTACCATAATTGAATATTCCATAAATGAATAAATATTTCAATTAAAGTGAATTATATATTTATTTAAATTAATTTAAAAATATGTGTGATTATCATGGGTCTTTTTTCTCTCCATAAATCATCAATTATTCATTATTTCATTTCAGATGATCATGGAATTCGTCATCATATAAAATTGTTAATAATAATCGATACCAACAAATATTTGAGTTGGTAATTCTTTATCTACTGATTCTACTACTCAAAAACATACATGTAGTATTAGAGGGTGACATAGTAAATTATAATGATTTAAATATTATTGATTGATATATGAATTTATCATTAGTTATAAATTATATTTTTGTAATTATTTAATTTAAGTCTTGAGAAATAATCTTTATCATCATCACACATAATATTAAAATCAAATTTAGTATTTTTTGACCAATATAGATTATAAAAATCCATTCATAGTTGCTATGAGTTCTAGATGGTTAACACAATGGTACATACCACGATTCTTTTGGGTAATTGATGTGTTATAGTGTTAAAAATATCATTATTTAATTCAGAATTAATTTGAGATCAATAATTTTATTACATGTGGTGTGCATATAAATCCAATTTTTTGTTAATCAGGATAGGCTTATGTGTATAAGGATTGACTACATGGCATGTAACATCGATACACAACATGTAGTCTATTAGTAAAATAATGTTTTTGTGTTCTACTGCACCACATACATGACTGGGGACCTTGTAACATGTAGAACACTAGCTTTGAATACCACATACAAATCATATACTCCATTTTTTTAATATTATGGTTACACACCATGTTTTTAATAATCTATCGTAGATACACAACTAAAAATATACATTATGTGTAGCTAGATATTACATTAATTGAATATTGAAAAATTATTGAAAATTAATTTTAAATTATTATAGTACATGAACTGCATCAACATTTGTTATGTGTGTTCATTATGTTTAATGTACATTTTATGTGCCAGGTAATATATACAAATTTATTATATTTTTGGTTAATATATATATATATATTGTTTGAAATAGAATATCACGTATAATTAGTTATATAATCAATAATATAAACTAATTTAAATAATAAAGTCTAGGTAAATACTATGTGTTCCATGTGGTCATTATGTTGATAGTATATAACGGGAAATTATATGTTAATATGTGTATTATAAATGAATCATGAGTGAAAGGTATACACATATAATACAGATTGGGTAGTTTGTAATGGTAATCACTGTGATACCACTATGGTACATTGATATACATAGTCAATATAAATTTTTTTAATTTGTTTAAAATTTTGATGGATGATATTTTATAGAAATGTTTTTATGATAGTTTAGATTTATGAATGTATTAATTAAATTAGATAATAAATTAATATGACTAAGATTGATCTTAAATTAAAATGAATATTTTTTTTATTTTCTATTAAATGTTTATTTTTTCATGTATATGGATGATCATGAGAATAGAAATAAAAATGGATTCAATTTAGATTAAATTAATACAAATTTATGGCCCATATTCCATCCCTCCCCTTAATATATAAAAACCAATGATCCCATGATATGATTTATACAGAGAACATTATAAATCTTTTAATTTCCATCAATTTGTTACGGGGTAATTGAATATGAAATTGATGGTTCTCTCAATGTAATGGAGGAGGTTCATGTTTTGTTCTAATAGAAATCAAATTCAAGGGGAAATGAGTGGATATAGGGAAATGTAAAACATAAACATAAAAGTGTTTATGATATCATTCCCTGATGTAAAGGTATTTTTTCTCATCCACTAGATAATATAATTAATATTATAATATGTTAATTAAAAAAATTATATTTTCATTCAATCATGTAGAAATATTATAACATTAATTTTAGTTTATTTATTCAACACATGGATTAATGAATTAATGATTATACATGATAAGATTAAAATAAATTATTTTATATGTACATTTTATCTATGGATTATTTAATCTCTTCTATAAATAAAAATAATATTTACAAGTATGTAATAAATATAAAATGGAATATTAACTCACACTGATAAAATACCTTAATTATATACATTAAATATGATTAATTTTGAAATTTATTAGTTAAAATTGAGCATATTTCATATCACATGATCGACCAATGTAATGGTGAAATATATTATCAAAGAGTTATAAATTATTATTATTTGTTGACAACACCTATTTCACTTCCATGGGTGACTATAAATCATTTATTGGTGTTAATTTGAGGCATAGATATGTTATCTGAAAATACTCGCTTCCATGAAGGAAATTTAGAGGTACATATACCTCATAGGTTGACAGTTTTGTGAATGGAGAATTATTTGATGAACGTTGTACCACATTGAAAGTTTTTGTAATATGCATTAGTGTTATTTTTCATTTTATTTTCCTATATATGGAAAAATAATCCCTTCATTAGATATTGGGATTTCAATTAGAATACATCTGTTATCTATGAAGAATATGTCGTTGTATGATTTTATTAATGAGGAAACCATTACTATAAGGGGAAGAGATCACGATGGATCTTGTGATGGGTGAATTGGTTCATGGGAACAGTTCATAGAATAGGTAACGATCTATGGAGTTGAAGGGGGGTCCAATGAGGGGGAAAATCAGCAGATGAATATTCTGTCTAAGAATCTTGGATGGTCTATAGAGTATAGTTGTTAAGAAGAGTTGTTATGTAGAAGTAGTATGCAGCGGTGATACATAGTGGCAGTACACATTGGTAGTACTTAGATGTAGATATAGTCTAATTTGAAGTCTTGGTTCATAGATTTCTTTTTCCAAGAATCACTATAGCCACATATAGTAGAATAGTTATTGGGGTAACTACTGCAATTCATGGAGTAAGATATGTTTTTCTAGGATGGAATTTAGCTTCGCAAATGGTTGAGATTTGTGATGCGCTTCGTGAGAAGATGTTAGTACACATAAGTTTGTTAGTGCCTAGTACATTAATAGTTTCTAAACTCAGGTATAATGTGCCAGAAGTGTCTCATGCTAGACAAGGACAAAGAATTTAATGTTGTTCCATTGAAGATACCATCACGTCAATAAACTGAGTTAGACTTATATAAATTATGAGATATAGGGGGAGTCGATGAATTTGTTCGGATAGACGTAGTGAAATATCCCAATATACATGACATAGTAGTGTTCATGACATAGAGTGGTTGTATATTAATTCATATACAACAAAACTAGGGAAGATTAGTTTATTTAGGTATGGTTGAATCATTTTTTATGTATGCACTATGGAAATACCCATAGTGGTTAACCACATAAAATTATTATCATCTATCTCTACATGTGAAGATCTTATTCCTAATCTAATCCATCAAAATTTTTAAAGAGTTCCTAAAAATTTGTAATCAAGATTATCCATATTAAAAGAAATATTTGACACCCTGATTCACCTAATTCCCATTCTGGATTTTCTAGGATCATTTGAGTAATATTAGAGCCAAAGTCTCATGTATGATGCATAATCTACTATAAAATAGTTATCTACTAAATATTTGAGTTTCTTTCCCATGTTGAAAATGATGTACTATTTTAATAAAGATATATTTATCTATGAGTTTAAGTCTATATTCCCGAATACATTATGAATTAGAAAAAGTTAGAGAAGGGACATGATAACAAGTACCTTTTAACTAATGAATATGTAGTATCTGTTTCTCCAAGTTTTTCTTACAAGGAATATATTCTATTCATGGAATGTAAGGAGAAACATGTTTTGGTTTCAATCAATGTAATAAAAAAACTTTTTCCTCATGTAGATAAACATTTTCCAGAGATCATTATTGATGTGTTATAAACTATGAATTTTTCCCCAAATAAATCCATTGTATAGGTAGTTATTTTGATCAATCTACAACCTCAAATGAATTTTAAATTGAGAGATTTAGAAATTATAGTCCATACATTCCCAATGAAAGAGCCTCTTTTTTGTATAATAACACATCTTATACAGATAGAGATCACCAAGTTAGAAGGAGAAACCGATTTTATATAAAATGGATTGAAGTAAAAGTTAATGAATTTATAATGATCTTGAGATAGGTTTATGACATTAGATAAATCATGATGGAACATGTAATAAGTTACTTAACATACCATAATGGTGTTGAAGAGAATGAGGGAGTCAAAAATGATCATGAAGAATATATCCATTATTATGTAGGGAAATTAAAACATAGCATCGATTTTAACAGTATACAATATGATAAAATTTCCAAGAATATCATAGAACTTGATACATTAATGAAAAATTACATGATTCTACATGATGAAGATGTTTTGGAAATTAATAATGAGTGTGAAGAGATAATAATTATGATTCAAGGTCATAAAATCATCCTCAATATGAAACGTCTATATTTGGAATCCCAATTGGACAAAAATGTGAAGAAATATATTGATACTTCAAAACATAATGAAATAGTCACATAGCTACAAAATTTCAAAAATTGATTCAAAATATTAATGACCTTTATCATGTGAGAAAAATATCAGGACTTCTTTACATGATATATTTTCAGTCATCCAATTTTAATTAGGTACCATCCAAACCTGTAATTGAAAATTCCTCTAAACCTATTACCTTGAAGAATCCATGTTGTATGATAAATAATAGAATATCTTAGATGAATAATGATGATATGAATCCTTCCAGCATTAATATGGTGGATATGTAAAAAATTATGGAATATAGTTTAAAACAAAGAGATTAATACGACATGAATAAGACCCATGAAACATATACCAAAGATATAAAGAAATATTTATTTTGTTGTAAAATGATAGAGATATAATAGATTTGATAATTTCATTTTAATATTTTAGTAAAATACATAAAATATAAATTAATAAAATGACATATATCATAGGTTTGATATCTATAGAAGAACAAACAACATACAAAGGTATATGAACATCAGTTTATCTCGCACATATTTGGAATTCTTGATAACAAATATGATGTATGAATGGGATTGTTTTCACAGTGTTGGAACATGTTTATATCATTATAAATTAATTTTTGATGTCAAAAATATCTATTAATGAGAGAAATGTATAAAAAGATTCATTTGGAATAAATTAAAAAAATTTGTGAAAAATGTTCTCCCCAATAGATCACATGCAACGTGGATGAGAAGAACATGGATTTTAAATCTTAAATTTTGAAGGACTATTCATCCAAAATAACTACTAAGAGGGATTCCACTCCAAAAAACCCTTGTAGATTATCATAACATGATACAATAGTTTATTAGGACCCAACCATAAAACATTACAAAATATAGAATTAAATGAATAATTCACATTGATGAACTTTTCAGGTTTAGATTTTTAGAGAATTAGGAAATAACTGTTACATCTCAAAAGATTACAAGGTAGACTCAAATACATAGTTTCCATTTTTTCATAAAATATAATCTCTAGAAAGAAAGAGTCATGTCTAGTTCCATGTTTTCGACAAGATGACTTTTCCTTGATCCCATCCATGACCCTATTAATCTTTATGTCCTGTGAAAACATTTCAAAATATGGAATGAGCATAAAAGTCTATGTAAGGGTTTTCAAATAAAGAATGAAAGCTTTAGTAAATAAATACATAAAAAATTTAAAAACTTTAATTACCTCAAAAAATCAAAATATTTATGAAAGATGAATTGAAATCATAAATTATAAAGGTATCTTGTGGCATCCATATCATAATTATGTTGTTGCTGTCATAGCTACATAGGGAGTTACATTGGAATACCCATCACAATATACTAACAATACTTCTTAGGAGAAACATTCATATTTACTTCCACCACGTTACCTAATGAATTGGAAATCTCTCTCGTGCTCTCCTATGCTAGTATTATCATGGAACCACCCGTATATGTAAATAATTCACAAGAACCATAACATGATCATAAAAAATAACATAAGTATAAAATAAAGATAAAATTTCCACATTAATATAATAATATATAATTTCAATATATTAAAATAATAAATCCATTATCAAAATCATTTTCAATACCAAAATACGTCAAAAGAGTATATGGTATTTATTTTTCCTTTTAAAATCAATTTGACTTGTTATGGAATCCAAATATCAGATAATACTCGCGGCAGCGGAAAGGTCATTATCACCGCTTACGTAAAAAAACATTCCTCTCGTTTAGTAATATGCTTCATATAAAAATATTCCCTTTGAAAAAAATGAAATGTAAAAGGGGTCTATACACCGTATAAAATAATTTCATGTATAAAACTAAAAATTCCTCAATGAATAGAGATTGAGATGAAGTCCCTTACCTCATTTCTGACATAACTCGATCATTCTTTAATCTCCTGAATAATAAACTAAAGTTAATTTATACTTGCTTATGAACCTTTTCAAGTTTATTATTCCTTTTATATCACTTATTACCAAGTTATAAATATTATGTAATAATTTATGTTAATAATGTTCGTTTTATCGATATTTATTACTTGAGTCAAAAATGGACTTCTTATAATTACATGTTGTTCATGTGGTCAAAGGTTCATTATATCCAGAATTATATTCATTATTTAAATATCATATATATCATATATATCAATCATATAAATGTACTTATAATAGTAGATAACCTTTAGAGGTATGAAATGAAATGCACTGTTCATGGGGACTGTACGCCCTATGTACGCATGAACACTACTTCCATTTCTATTTGATATTTAATGGAATTAAAACATAATGATACATAATATTATTAAAATTAAAGTATTGTATCATATATTTTATCATTAAATCTATCCTTTATATGTACCACATATGGTATGAATGAGCCATATCACTATGAGAGGGCGGTAGTCTACACATCCTCTAATGAGATTATCCCATTTACCCCAAATAGAAACCATAAAGGCGTGATATAAATTGAAAATACAGAATCATAAAGAAACCCTAAACAAAATATATATCATATATAAATATAGTTCTATCATAATGGCCACCATGAGAGTCGGTTGGAGATATTTGAACAATCATCGTTTCGTGAGGCGTTAGTTAGCCATCCACAGAAACATTAAGTTATTCATACATTAGATGGAGGTGTGTGTAAGTGTAGTTACAATAAATATCATAAAAACATTATAGTATATTGAGGATACTGGTGTTGTTATAAGAGAAAGGAATAAAAAGAGTTTATAGTTTGGAGAAGTAAAATGAAAAAACAAATTAAGAGAAACTGTTACCTTTAATTTGGGTAACTCTCTTTGGTTTGAACAAAATAACTTCATTAAGTTCCTTATGCCTAATTTAAGGGTTCTATGTGTAGTAGACGGATGTAGGGTGATTAATTGGGAAGAGTTTGGACGAGCTGAATGGCTTGAGAGGTGTGAGTAATTGGTTAGAAGTGGTCTCTTTTTATAAGGGAGAGGAGGGACTCTTTAGGAAAGTGTGAAAACCTTATTTTATTATGAACATATGATCGGATTCAAAAGACCAATAATCAATATAGTAGAATATAAGATGACTCTTATTTGAAATAAAATAATCCAATCAGAATTGGACAAGTTTGGGAAAATATTTTAATCATTCTAATCTTATTTATTTTAATAATTTATTAATTAGGTAAATACTACATCATTATTGTGTCATAAATAATATAATTTATTTGATGTCTAAAAATTAAAAACAAAATACCATGATATAGGAAATATTTTTATATTTCTAATTAATATTTATAGTTGAAATCATAATTTATATATCTTCTTTTAAAAATTAATTTACTAAATGATACTTTCTTTTGTCATTTTTGTCGTTCCTTTATGTTAATTAATCTAAACTGTCATTATCTTTCATAAGTGGCTCCATGGGGTCCCCAAATCGACCCACCGATGACCATGGTCGGCCATGACTCATCCAATATGTTTTGGACAAGTAATATGGTAATTTGGAATTATTATAATATTATATTAACCTAGAATTACCCTATTTAACATTAATCGCGGTAAATAAAAGTCAAAAGTTACTATTCACTATAAAATATTTTTATCCTATTGAACCACATGTTACATCTTGATAACAACCATGTATGTCATATTTTTTAAATTCAACTCACAAAAGCGGTAAAATTTCATTTAAATGAAAAAAATAATTTTTTACTACTACTAGTTGGTTTCACTATTCATCAAAAATTGAACTCATTCAGAAAAATACCAAAAATTCATCCTAACACTTATTTGATATACCAAATTTAAAAATGATGATTATTTTTCCAAATTAAAAACATAAAAGTGTCAGTAATTAATTTTAAAATTAATTCCCGTTGTTAAAACAAATAGCGTGTTTTTAAGAAATAATAACTATCAAAAGATTTACACTTGTTTATGTCCAATTTCAAAGTGAAATTAATTCCAATGAACAAAATTTGATTTAATAGTAAAAATATATTCTAATTATTATTTAAAAACAATTAAAAATATAATCTAACCATATAAAGAAATTAGATTTAAAACACAGTTTTGAATTAAAATACAATATTTTCACTATTCATTAAAAAATGAACTTTATCAGAAAAATTCCAACAATCTTCCCAATGTAAATTTTGATGTCCCCATTCTGAAGAAGGATTTTATTTAGTCATTTATTATTTATTAATGTGACCAAACCAATATTTAATGTGGATTCTCTATTAAAAAATGGTAAATCGACTTTTTAATGTAAATTATGCTTAAAGGTTGATTCATTCGCATTTTTAGCCTCAGAAATTTTATTGGATAAATGTAAATACATTTAACAATAATGTGTAATCATATTGTAGTTTGTTTTGTTCATTCCTGCCAACACAAATTCAAGGAGTAAACCATCATTTAAAATAATAATATTATATTATTAGTGTGCAACGTAAGATTTCAAAGAAAATCATTATTGCATTCTGTAAATTACGTCCTCACAATTTTTATTCACTTATCAAAATAAGTGGGGGTATTTATCCCTCATAGCAATTTTAGGTTCCCACATTGACTTTTCAACCATATAGTTTTTCCACAAATCCATTACCTGCTGAATTACCTAATTTTGCAACAATTTCTCTATCTTTTCAAGAATCCTAACTGGTTATTTTTCATAAGAGATATTCTCATACAACTGAACTACCTATGGGATCAAAACATGAGATGGATCTGAAAAATACTTTCTAAACATAGAAACATGAAAAACATAATGAACTTGGGATAAACATAGAGGTAAAGCCACTTTGTACGCAACTGATCCAACTTTTACCACAATTTCATAAGGCTCAATGAACCTCAAACTCAACTTTCCCTTCTTACCCAAATGGATCACACTTTTCGATGGAGAAACATTGTGAAAGAAATGATCACCAACCTCGAAAGAAAGATCCTTCCTCCGGTTATCTACATAACTTTTCGGTAAGCTCTAACCTATTCTCATGTGCTTTTAAATAAATTGAAATTTATATGCCATCTATTCTACCAATTCTGTTCCCATCTACTTCCTCTCATATACATTATACCAAAAAGCTGGAGTTCAACAGCGCTTTCCATATAATGCCTCAAATGGAGCCATGTGTATACTAGAATGAAAACTGTTATAATATGAAAATTCATCCAAATATAGATGTTGGTCCCAACATCCCTGATAATCAATCGAGCAAGCACATAGCATATCCTCCAATGTCTGAATTTTTCGTTCTGATGTCCCTTTTGATTGAGATCAAAAAGTTAGACCAAAATTTTAATTCAGTACCCCGCATCTTCTGAAGGCCTTTCCAAAAGTTAGAAGTAAACCTGGGATCACGATTAGATACAATGGAGAGAGGATATCCATGAAACCTAATTGTCTCTTCAACATATAATCGATAAAGTTGATATAGAGACAATGCATCCTGAATATGAAAAAAATGAGCAGATTAAATCAATCGATCAATAATAACATAGATTTCATTATTACCTCAAGATGTATTTGGTAATCTCACAAAGAAGTCCATGGATATATTTTCCATTTCCACTCTGGGGAATGGTAAAGTATGAAACATCGCTTTCGGTAACTTTCGCTCTGCTTTAACCTGCTGACAAGTCAAACAGTTCACAGTAAAACCAGCAATTTCTCTTTTCATTCCATCCCACTAGTAATAATCAGGGATATCTTTGAACATCTTAGTACAATGAGGATGAACTAAAAATGGTGAACTATGAGCTACACATAACTATTCATTCATCAACTGTGAGTCACAAGATACACATAATCACTTTCCAAATCTCAAAAAACAATCATTATCAATGTTAAATTTTGGAAAATTACCCTTCTAAACCAAATCTACATTTTTCTGCAACTCACAATCTTCTTCCTGTGCTAGATTTATTCTGTCTGATAGAGATGATCTCACGGACACCTGACACAAAAAGGAATAATTTCCTCCACCAATATCTTCTATGCCATAATTCATCAAATCAAAAACCAATGTGTCTCGTTCCAAATGTTGTATGGTTAATGAAGCATTACTTTTTCCACTAAAAGCAACAGCCACATTCTTTTCTTTTCTCAGATGTTAACGGATCATGCAATCGTAATCCTTGATTAATTCCAACCATCTCATCGGTCTCGTGTTTATTTATTTTTGAGTGAATATATATATTACAAGAATTTTTTATTAGTATATATTTCACACTTCATCCATACAAATGATACCTCCAAAATTTTAAAGCAAAGACAACAGCAGGTAATTCCAAATCATGTGTAGGGTAATTTAACTCATGAGGTTTGAAATGACGTGAAGCATAAGAAATTATATGATCATTATATATTAGTTCACATGCAATACCTTTCAACTAAGCATTAATTTGGATAACAAACTCACCATTTTTTGATGGCAGTGCCAAAACTAGAGAATTCACTAATCTCCTTTTCAATTCCGGAAAACGATCCTCACATTCTTTTATCCAGATGATCTTAACAACTTTTCTTGTTACATAGTCATTGGACTAGATAACCATGAAATATTTTCAACAATCCTCTTATAATAAACTTCCATACAAATAAAACTATGAATATCAGTTATATTTGGGGGTCTTGGCCATTCTTCATCCACTTTCGTTTTGGGAGGATCAACATTTATGCCATTTTTTTTTGAAACAATGTGGCCAAGGAAAGAAATTTTTTTTAACAAAAACTCACACTTTCTAAATTTCCCAAATAGTTTCATTTATTTTTAGGTTTAAAAGACAACCCTTAAATGACTATCATGATACTATTTATATTAAGAATGAAAAAAAATATCATTAATAAACCCCATCACCATTTATCACCTCATTCAATTAAGCCATCACAGAAGTAAACAGTGCAATTCTGAGTCCAACCATCTCTGGTTTCTGATTTGGAAGGTTATTCTACTCTATATGCCTTCCCAGAAAAGCTACATTGTATCCTTTACAAAAAATAATTCTTATCATAGACATATCTTAGATTAAGAAACATGGTAATCTGTAAATGCTATATGATTTCAATATTAACATAAATTACATTATAGATATTAATTTAAAAATATCCAAACTCCTAAAGATATCTAAACCGACCTCTAATACCAACTATAAGGACCCCGCCTTAAAACATTACATAATATCGAATTAAATGAATAATACACATTGAGGATCTTTTCAAGATTAGTGCTTTAGAGAATTAGGACATAACTATTATATATCAAAAGATTACAAGGTTGAAACATCTACACATTTTCCATTTTTTCTGAAAATATAAACTCTTGAAAAAAATATTCATGTCATCTTCCATGTTTTAGACAACATGACTTTTCCTTGATCCCATCCTTAACCCTATTCATATTTAAGTCCTGTGAAGACATTTCAAAACTTTGGAGGACATAAAAGGATCTATAAGGGTTATAAAACAACGAATGAAAACATTTTTTCATAAATACATACAAAACATGAACTCTTTTACTTTCCTCATGAAATCGTAAGATTTATGAATGACGCATAGAAATCATAAATCATAAAGGTAACTTGTGGCATCCATATCATACATACATTGTAGCATCACAGCTATATAGAGAGTTACATTGGAATACCCATCAGAGTATATTCCCTAAAATCTATTAGGAGAAACGTTCACGTTTACCTCCATCACGTTACACAATGCATTAGAGATATATCTCGGGCTCACATACCTAGGCTTATCACGGAACCACCCATATACGTAAATAATTACCAAGAACCATAACATGATAATAACACATAACATAATCATATAGGAAAGATAACATTTCCCTATTGAAATAATAAATTATCCATTCAAGATATTGAAATAAAAAATCCATTCTAAAAATCATTTCCAATAACAAAATATGTAAAAATAGAATGTGGTATTTATTTTCCCTTTTAAAAACATTCTCGATTGTTTAGGAAACCAAAAATCAAATAATACTCGCGGCGGCGGAAAGGACATTGTCACCACCTACGTAAAAAAACATTCATCTTTTTTAGTAGAACACTTTGTATTAAAAGAATCCATTTTAATAAAATTAATAGTAAATGGGGTTTATAGACCGTATAATATAAAGTTGTGTATAAAACAAAAAAAACCTCATTGAATGGAGATTGAGACGAAGTCCCTTACCTCATGTCCATCTTGACTCGATCATTCATTAATCTCTGGAATAATAAACAAATATTAATTTCTACTTTTTTAAGAACCTTTTTCATGTTTATTATTCCTTTTATATCACTTATTACTATGTTATAAACATTATGTAATCATATATGTTTATAATGATCATTTTATCGATATTTGGTACATTAGTCAAAAATGGTCTTCTATAATTACATGTTGTTCATGTGGTAACAGGTTCATAATATCCATAATTATATTCATGATTTAGATATCAAATATATCATATATATCTAGAATATATATGTTTTTATAAAAGTAGATAACATTTTGAGGTAATAAATGAAATGCATTATTCATGGAGACGGTAAGTCGTACGTACACATGACCTCTACTTCCATATCTATTTCACTTTTAATGGAATTAGAAAATAATGATAAATAGTAGTATTATAATTCTAGTATTTTATCATATATAATATCATTAAATCTATCTTTTATACTTACCACATATTGTATGAATGATTCATATCACTTTGAAGGGGCGGTAGTCCGCACTTCCTCTAATGAGATTATCGTGTTTACCCATAATGAAACCATAACGGCATGATATAAATGGAAAATACAGAAGCATAAAGAAAAAATAAACATAATATATATCATATATAAATATAGTGCCATCATAATGGCCACCATGATAGGCTGTAGGAGATAATCGAACAAACAACGTTTCGTGAGGCGTTATTTTTCCATCAACAGAAACATTATGTCCTTCATCCATTAGATGGAGGTGTGTGTAAGTGTAGTCAGAATATTTCTCATAAAAACATCCTATTGTATTGAGGATCCTGGATTTGTTACAAAATAAATGATTAAAAATAGTTTAGGGGTTGGTGATGTAAAATAAAAGAAAAAAAAATAAGAGAAAATGTTACCTTTAATTTGGTTAACTCTTTTTGGTTTGAACAAAAGGACTTATTTTAGTTCATTCTACCTATGTTAAGGAATCTGGGTGGAGGAAATGGATGTATGGGCTTAATTGGGAAGATTTGGGATGATCCAAATGGCTTGAGAGGTGAGATTAATTGGATAGAAGTGGTCTCATTTTATAAGGAAGAGGAGGGGCTCTTTAGGAAAGTGTGAAAACATTATTTTATTACAAAAATATCTTCGGTTTCAAAAGTTCTAAAAATCATTATAGTCGAAGATACGATGACTCATATGGGAAATATAATCATCCTTTTATAATTTTACATGTTTTGGATAATATTTTAATCATTATAATCTTATTTATTCAAATCTTTAATTAATGAAGTAAATATTACATCATTATTGTTTCATAAATAATTTAATATATATGATGTCTAAAAATTATAAAAAAACCATGAGGTTGGAAATAATTTTATAATTATAAATAATATTTATATTCGACAAAATAATTTAAATAACCCCTTTTAAAAATTAATTTACTAAAAGCTATTGGCTTTTGTCATTTTTGCCTTTACATTAATTTAATTAATTTAAAGTGTCATTATCTTTCATCAGAGGCTCTATGGGGTCCGAAAATCAATCCAAAGAGGCACATGGTCGGAAATGACTCATATAATAAGGTTTGTACAAGTGTTTAGGTAATTTTTAATTATTATAATATTCTTTTAACCTTGAATCACCCTATTTACCTTTAACCGCGGTAATAAAAGTCAAAACATACTATTCACCAAAAATCACTTTCATCTTATTGAATTTTTTAAACTTTTTTATAACAACAATGTATGTTGGATTTTTGAAATTCAATTCACAGATGCGGTAAAATTTTATTTAAATAAAAAAACCAGTTTTTTAACTTCTACTAAGAGCTTTCACAATTCATCAAAAATTGTCGTTTTTCAGAAAAATACAAAACATTAATCCTAAACATTATTTGATATACCAAATTAAAAAATTATTATTCTTTTTACGAAACCAAAAATTAAAATTGTTATTAATTAATTTTAAAATTAATTCTCATGGTTAAAACAAATAACGTGTTTTTAAGAAAACAATAACTATCAAAATATTGACACTTGTTTATATGCAATATCAAAGTGAAATTAATTCCAATGACCAAAGTTGTATTAAATGGTAAATATACGTTCTAATTAAACATTAAAACCAATTAAAATGGTAATATATCCATATAAATAAATTATATTTAAAACATACTTTTGAATTAAAATACTATATTTTCACTATTAATTAAAAAATGAACTTTATTGGAAAAAATCCAAAAATTTACAAAAATTAAATTTTGATGTCCCCATTATAAAGAAGGAATTTATTTGTATATTATAATTTATTTATCTGGCCAAAACTACAATTAAAGAGGTTTCTCCATTAAAAGGCGGTAAGTTGACCTTTTAATGTAAATTATGCTTAAAATTATATTCATTCACATTTTATGGCTCTATGTTTTTATTAGATAAATGTAAATATATTTAAAAATAATTTTTAATTATATTTTAGTTTGTTTTTTTCATTCCCACCAATACAATGACTAGGTGTAAACTATAATTTAAAATAATATTATTATTTTATTAATATGCAATGTAAGATTTCCAAGAAACTCATTGTTGCGTTTCAGGTATGCTATCAAACATAGGAATCCATTTAAAGTAAAATTAATATTGAATTAAAAAATACTAATAAGTATGAAAATATATTATTCTTCATTTACTTTGAAAGTTACATAGTATCTAATGATGTGATAGTTATTTGCCCATATTATTTGGAATGAATAATGAAACTTGAATATGCACAATCTAAGTATATAGAAAAGAAAAATTAACATCCCACATGATGTCCTCAATGTGTATGAGAGTTTACAAAAAAATTGTCTTGTAAATAAGCCCAGTGTGATTGATTTCAGAAATTTTTTCACTTTGTAGAAGGGTGATTAACCGTACTGCAAAAGTAATAAGTTCTTGCGAGGAGTGAGAATTTATCATCTAGGGTTGTTGTTAATATAAAAAATTCTATAGAATCAATTGGAAAAGGATGTTAATAAATCCATGGCCCCACATCATAAAATAGAACATATGAAAATATTTTCAATCCAGAAGAATAATATAAATGGAACAACATGGTTGAGAAAAACATATCAGTCATGTAGTACATATTGTAGAATGTAAGACTATCCAACTTATTCCCTTCATTATTTCTGTATATTACTTATGATTATAATACTGGGAAATTAAAGGAGAATCATGTTATTAGTGTCTTGACATGAGAAGTAGTGGGGGGTTTTCTTTTTTCTGTTGATAGACAACATGAAGAAGTTACCATCACTGAATGATTTCTCAATTTCACATTGAAATAAAATCACTAAGGAAAATCCTTTTAGATGAAGATGAAGACGGTCAATTCAAGAAAACTGGGATAAATAAGCCACCGTTATGGAATTACCTTATTTATATTATCCCAATGACCAAGTGTTCAAGAATATTATCCACCGTGATTCTTTGAAAATTATCTAATGTGGATTGTTACAAAATAAAGAACAATTATGATGTTTTCTCCTTACTGAATGGTCTTGAAAACAATTCTGGATGGGATCCACCAATATGATATTGGTGAGATGTATTTCTCTTGTGGGGAACTAAAATATTTCATGGTGAAGAATCATCCAAAAAAATTATTACAATCAATTTATGAAATGAATATTATGGATGTTTCTTGAAGATCATATTATTGGAAAATGATTGTAAGGTGTGATGTTCATTGGTCAAGGGATTTATTTAGATGCTAAAATAGTTGAAGTCTTGAAAAATATAATTTACTTACATAAATAACATTATTTAGTACCATAATTTCATTTTCCATTATACGGGTAAAAATGAAAGAGATTTGATATGGAAATTTTACATGCAAGACTCCATATCAATGTCGACAACAACCGTGGTTGGGGTAAAACATGGAATGAATGAGCATGAGATATTTTTGGATCCCACCATATATAGGAGAATCATGGATGCTTATTATACATGATAATTACACAACCACACATCTCCTTTGTAACATCTTTAGTGGCCCTCTAGTGAAGAAATATAAAGGATTAATAGATGGTGATTGTTAATAGAATCATTACATACATTCATGGTTTAGACAATTATACCATATACATTTCTATATGAAAATGTAATGATCAATCACCATTTAAAGATGTCAGATGTGTTAGAGATGTAGTAGATTGAAATTCCACTAGTGGTAGATCATTGACTATTGGAAATAAATGTGTGGTATGATAGAGTTAAAAATAATACTTCTCTCAGTACTATGAAAGTCGAGTAAATCTCCACAACAAAGGCATGTAATACAATACATTGGTTGAAGCAACAACTCAATAATATTTTTATGAAGTGATACAACAAATTATAATTCACTATAATAACCAGAGGTAAATTGATCTTATGAATAATCTTATTCATCATTGTCATACAAAATAGATAGAAATTAGATATCACTTCATTCATGAAAATATAGATAAATTTGATCTCTGACCATAATCCAATAATTTTCTTTTTATCTCAAGTATAGATGGAAGACATAATATTATTCCAAATACCATTTCTCATTCTTCAATAATGATGTATCATAATATTCAATCATTAGTTGATCTAATTTTCTTCTATAAAATTTCATCATTAGATTGATACATTTTTTTGTTTTATAATAAATATGGGTTTTCAATAATTTAAAAAAGTAATGAAGTATTTACTTCATTTATTATTCCCTTATCTATATTTTTTAGATTGATTAATATAGGATCCCTACAAATAATAATTTTGGTTTTTAACCCAATGATAATTCATACTCATTTAGAATTATAACATATTTACTTACCTGAGATGTTGTGTATTGATGAATTATAATCCAGCAACAAATAAATCAATCTCATTTTCTCATATCATGGTCATTTTGGTAGAATATGTATTTTAGTTATTTCTCATCCAGAAAAATCTATCATTTTTCACTATATAGATAACCTAACTATATCATTTAAGAAATGATTACATCAATAACCTCATGACCAGGGATTTGGTAGATCTATTCAATAGTATTAAATTTCCTTGATGAATATGCACTAAATATATCATTTCTCATTTGGGGACAATGATGTAATTTATTTCATAAATTAAAATAAATCACAAAACAATCACTTCCATATGCTCTCAAAAAAATCGGTGTATTTTACAATAAACCCTTTAGTTCATCAAAATATTCATTACCTTACTTTTTTGGAACAAATGTAACCCAGTTACATATAATAATTTTTAATTGGTAATCTAATGTGGATTTTTTTTGAATGAATCCTTCAAATAAAACAAATAAAAAATGAATCTATATAACTATGTATGTTTACTTGTATATTCCATTCAATGACTATATTTTCATTCTCATGATCAATCATCATTTTAACTGTAAATACAATATATCTCTAAACATATATATTTTTTCGAATCTATGAATCACACATAAAAATTTCAGATATAATTATTTCATTAAATGTTTCATACGAATAATCTTCAAGTTGTTCTCATGGGCCTAAATTATTTTTCCTCAAAATAAATTCACCAATGATTACTATAAAAAATCATCATGATATTCAAGGAATAAACTAGTCATTATATTCATACAAATAGATGGTACATTAGTCAATAACATGGGAATTAAAATAAACCTGCATCATCTATACATCATTAAAAATGTATTATATAGAATTTATTCCAACATTAATTATGATTCATGATAACCCAAACAAAGGTCAATATTTATATAATATTGGGCTCTGTAATATTGATCAAATAAGTCTTCAATGGGACAAAGAGTATAAATGATAATTATTTTAATATAATTTATTTCCCTATAATAAATTCCCAGTCTCATTGGTTTATTATTATTATTAAGAAATAGAATAGGGAGTCTCTTTGGTGATTCACATTGGAGAATTAATCTCATATCACCAATTTTTCTAGTGAAGTCATTAACTATAATAATTCTCAAGTGAAAAATCAATATAGATTCACTGATATCAGTCTCTAAGAGGGGTTAATTCAATGTTAATCTCTTCATTATTTTCTATAGAATTTTCCAATATTTAATTCAAAAATACATCAATGTATTCTAATACAAAATATACAAACTCAATTTGAGGATTACCTTCCCCATACCTATACTTTTTTTCTATTATACCACAACAAAAGTATTTGTTAGAGATATTAAGGATATATATATGTGACTCATAAGATTAATTATATTTTTTTATGATGCATAATTACACATCTAACTCAAATATCATAATTCACATCTTCTTGAAATAAATTTTTTACCCATATTTAGAGAGATATTCCTTAAAAAGGATCGCATAGATATAATCAATAGGTATGATAATATGGTCAAAAAATAAAGAATATTTACATGTTAAAATGAGGGGAAATGTTTTAAATTTATTATAGTGATACTTAATCTTAATTGTTTGATTGGAAACTAACATCTTACTATAAATGGGTAATTTTTTATTTTTTTGGAATACTTAGTAGATATAATGGAGGGAGAGGATCCATAATAATATAATAATTATATGCATTTTAATATGTAATTATTGAACCTTCTACCAAATGAATTTGTACTTCCACTATAGCTATAGTGATTGAAAAATATGGTACTTATCCTTGTATACATTTCTTTGAAATATTCCATTGACATCTGTAGCATTAATTTAGTATGTTCCCCATCTCCCCCTCATTGTGACATTAAATATTATTTTTTACCTTAAAAAATGAATTATTTTTCCAAATAATTTTTTTCTATGAACAAATAGAAAACAACCATTCCATAATAAATTCAATAATTTCACTTTTTATATAGTTCTCACTTATGGGATATTTATTCATCTTTTTCATCTTCTTTGATACATCAATACATTCATTGTGTTCATATGAACACATACCTTTTTTATCTACCTAAAATATGTATGATCTAGAGAATTACTTCTATATTATTATGAAATATAAAAAAAATTCACTATATGGAGAAATATTTAGGGACAAATGTTACTTTTCGAGACATAACATAAGCCATTCAAATAAATTATAAATCATGAAATCTATGTTACATATATATTCTATAAGATGAATATAAAACATTGTAATTATATATTCATTATACAAAACAAGTTCGTAGTTATTATCCATTCATCTAGGTGAATTTATCTTTATCATTGTTTGTTTCTCTCAAGAGAAATATTTTTCAAACAATATCTCCTTAAAAGCGTTCATTTTCATGAGTTCAATTTCGTCTTCCTATATAGTGATTGAGACTAATGAATACCATTGATCATAATATAATTTAAAAAATACATATAATGTTTATCCTTTACAATTTCATTACAACCTAAAAACATAATAATATACTTAAGATACAAAATCAATTTCTCTACTACTATTTGATTTATAGTCATACTAAATGATGAGGGACTATATCACATAATGCAATACAACATATGATAATGACAATATTGATGGGGTTTATCCTCATAGGAATATTTTTTTTCATAACCTTCATAAGAGTCTTTAATTTACATTTCCATTACATGAGGTATTAGATTACACAATGAGGAAATCTATACTTTGGAAATGTGTATTGATACAATTATTCTTTTTATGATCCATTTAAAAACAAAGAAATAATCTTTTTTAGATCATGAAATTATTATTATTTTAATTATAATGTATATTTAAAAATATGATGTAACATATAACATGAATAAAATATATATGCATTTCTCACCTCAAAATCATAAACACTTGTTTTTTGATGGATATATTTATTTTTAAATCCATATAAAAGTTTGTAATGAAAATTACAATTTTAATAAACATATATATAGAAGAGGACAATAGGTGAGTATTACGTCATGTAGTCATGCTCTATGTGATGATCATATCTTTCCCAATTTTCCAATTTAATTCTTATTACCCTTAAGAAACTCCGTTCTATAACCCTGCACACAAGTAATATTTATAAATGGAATAATTACTAGGGAAATCCACATAATTAATAGATTACCATAACAATAGGTTGTTATTAAATATATGTATTATAATATATATATCATATTTTATTGTTCCCTAATCTCTAA
This sequence comes from Viscum album, assembly GCA_963277665.1. Classification (NCBI taxonomy): domain Eukaryota; kingdom Viridiplantae; phylum Streptophyta; class Magnoliopsida; order Santalales; family Viscaceae; genus Viscum; species Viscum album. The sequence goes on along the minus strand of OY728143.1, from coordinate 937,782,367 downwards.
TTTCTGTAATTTGGTTCCCAAGGTTTATAATAAAATTAAATTTATATAAATTTTAGGGACTATAACTCTAGTAGCTTAAAGAAAATGTCACACTATATTACATTAGCATAGACACAAGGAATTATATTCAAAACCCAATCAGTTTATATATTTTGGATATATATAAATATATATGAAACCCATTTTACATCGTGAATAGAAAATAAAACCAAAAAATAGAAATATAAAATGAAAAACATCTGTGTAAAAACATTAAATGATTTCTTTATCATATCATAGGTAAACAAATAAAAATATGGGTGATATCAAATTAAATTTATTGATAATTAATTGTTTAATATATCAGGAATTAAAATTATAATCAATATAGAATTTTATATAACATTACACAGAATCCATACACACAGCATTATTTTCATGGTGAGATAATAAAGAATCTACATGTCATGGTAAACAACCTCAATTACATTACATTTTATCAAAAAAATATTAATGAAATGAATACATATATAATATCATAACAAAAATATAATGGATAATAATATTAACTAAATTATCAATTATGAAAATGTATATTTATTGAACTTCTGATATATTAATATCATGATAACAACACAATCAATATCCATATTCAAGAAAATTTAAAACTACTAGGTAAAAACCCACTTAATTTTTCCAACTAATTTTCTCATAGGGCTACCATGGAATATATGGATTTCTATATTTGGTTTCCATACATTTAACTAATGTATAAATAATTTTACTTGTATCAAATCATTGATTTGATTAATAAACAATATCCTAATCATCAAGTATCTATATTGAGTACACAATACATACTTATCAAATATCTCCACCTTATACAATAATATTCAAGAAAATACATAATAAAAACTGTATAAAATTTATGAAATAATAATATCCATCATAAAATTAATTTTATAATCATGAGATTTTTAATTTATAAGGAAAACCGAACACACAAAAGATATTATTTAAATATAAAATCTCCAACCATAAATTTTATTGACATTGCACAATAAAAATTACCTCTAGGAAATTTTAAATTGAAAAACAAGTGGATAATTGTAAAAAAATTAAATTTAAAATTCGATGATTTATGAATCAATCCTTACTTTAACATTATATATTTCAATGTTCACTATATATAATAAATTACTTGAATAACATTATAATGTGCCTCAATGAAGATAAATTTATATTAATTCCCTTATATAATGTTTTTTTGGTTGAATATCCATTATCCTTATATATATTGGTATTAAATATGTTATTAACATATAATAGACAAATATTAATTTTTTATAGTACCATATAATAATATTTCATAATATTTTATCAAATAGTCATAAATAATATTTCACTGTTTCATGTGTTAATTTCCATGATTTCATATTCGTAATTTTTTAAGAATGTTTTTATTATTAGGAATTTTATAAAGTATAATAATTGATATTATAACAATAATGATATATTAATCATAATTATACACTAATTATACATTTATGACTAATCTTGAATATTTTTTTGATGAATTATGTATGTTAGCAAAAAAGAGATGGTAGGACACATTTACATATTAGTACATTTCTATTTTCATATTATCATTATGAGGATAAGGAAAGTAACAAAATATATTTACATAATTATAAAAATATAACACATAAGATTTTATTTTATTTAATATTATTATATATATCATCCATGTCTTTGGGTTATGAGAATTTTCTCACATTATTTCATGATGGTGGTACCATACACATACAGGAACGATGTTATAATTGATCATTGATTAAAAAGGTAATAAAAAATTAATATATATATTATTTTAATAATTTTTACAATATAATTAATATAATAATTATGTATTTAATATCACACATTTACCTTAAAATTATACATATAACAATCAATATTGAGTAATAGTGACAGATGAATGAGATCTCATTGTGAGGAGTTTGTATCGTATACACAAGTGCAACATTTCTGTAACTCCAATTGAATAGAATGTTTAAAAATAATATATGGTATAATGATAAAATATAATTATTTATGTTATAAATATCATATATATACATTACATCCTTCATTACACATAACTGTGAGAGGTTATAATTGTAAAAAGAATGAAATCATGTCGTTGTGATGTAGTCATCCATGTTAATGAATTGTGATTTTTAAAACCATTATTAGGGTTCGAGGTGGTTTTAAAAAATTAAAATAACATAAAATAATTTTATAAATAGGATATATTTTTTATTAAATAATCATGGTGTAATAATAATTGATCTGAGGGGTGGAATAAATAAAATAAAACATTTTCATGGAAGAACCTTACATATTCTTCAGTTATCATCCTTAGGTTATCAATAAAGCCATCCGAGGATGGATTTATGTGAAAAATAATGCATATATGATGATCATAATGATTTTTATTGATATTTTCATTGGTATTTTCTGGTTCAAAAGGGTTTGATATTGTAAATATATGAGGATAGTTAGTGACCTTTTATAAGTAGGGCGAGTGGCAGAATTGTAATTTTTGGAATAACAAAGATGTGTCCACCATTTTCATATGCGAAAATGGTCCAAAATATTGTTTTTCAGAGAATTAAAGTTTGTATTTTAGAGATATAGAAATAAAATTGATTTTACATAAGGTTTTTTGTTATTTACATATTTTTTAATTTTCCCCTATAACTACATTTTTTATTATAATCACATACTTAATTTTTAATAGTTTCACTATAAATTTCAGTCAAAATTATGTTAAAATTCATAAAAATTATAAACTACCCAGATTATAAATATCCAAATCATTTATCCAAATTTTATTTACATAATTCGAGTATATTAGATTATGATTAATCTTGTATACACTAATAGAATGTAGGTTTTCATATGAAAAATGTGTAAATGACTACAAAATTATTATATAAGAATATAATTATTAAATTACTACATTTAGGAAAATTGGATTAATTGATATATATATTTTAACAAATTTTATTTTAAAATCATTTAAATATATAATATATTAGGAATAATAATTTATATTTATATTTATATTTAAATTAAAATTACAAATTTTTTCTATTTATCTAAAAATGATACATTTCAGAAAAATCCCTATTATCAACATTAAAATAATTTATAAATTACAATTTCATAAATATATTATATTTTTGCTAATAATTTTTCAAAAATTGGTAATTAAAATTCATGTTCTGTGCGAGAATAATGACTAAAATGAATTTCCAGTAAAATATTTCTTTTTAGGAAACTTTTCATTTAATTTTAAATGAATCTTATTCTTCTTGCAAAAATAATAAAAATATAACATTAATATTTTACATAATTATATTTATACCTTCCAACTAAATGGATAGTTTACATAAGTAAATTTTATATTAATTTTAATATATTATTTATAATTCCACTAATTATCATGTGAATCATAATCTATTAATGAATTATATTTATTCTAAAATAAATTCATTGAAAATAACCGTGTTGTTTCAAGTATCAAATGCTAAAAAGATGACTATTGGTTATGAACCATTTCATCTAGATAAAGTTGTATTCTTTTGAATTTTTTCCCTAGAGCCACTGTCTATGAACTTTATGAAAAACTATATTCTTTTTTTTTTGAAATTTAATAATATCAATATCATAGTATGATTATTATTCTTCATGGAATATTTTATAATTGTAAAACCAAAAATATTATAAATGATAAAAAACATATTTGATACCGTAATTGAAATGCAACACTGAGGATATCTTGAATTACATTTAACACATAGTTTATCATGGGTTACATATAACTCTAATATTTTAATGCTCGATTGTGTATTCAATATGAAACACTAAACTTATTCAACCCATGATATATATTATCATTTATAGCTAAACAATAAATTAGAGGGTAAAAAAATAATAACTAAATTATAATATATATATATATATCAAACCCTACATAAATTATTGATATATTTTTATTGGATATTAATTCATTTTATAGTGACGTGATTTTCTTCTTTAAAATTATGGTTGTTTTCAAAAATAGGTTTTAATTATTTTCATGGAAAAAATATTATTATAAAATTTTGGAGTTTTTAGAAATTAATTTTCATAAAATGAATCTCAGTTTCTATAAGAGAATATGAAAATTTACTTTTGGTGGAATTTTTGGAATTTTCAAAAAGTGTTGATCTTATAGTGAATAGTGAAAAATATATGTTTTTTGTAAAAATCATCTCATTTCATTAAATTAATCAATTTAATTGTAAAATATTTTTTTTTATATTATTTCATTTAAAATATGTAATAGTTTGAAATATTTTATATATTTATTTAATTTTGAATCAAATATATAATACAGTTTAGTATAAGTTTGGTGTTGGTTTTTAAAAATGAGTTTTCCTAAAACAGTTATAAATCTAAATGTTTATCTACATTTTAATTAATTAAATTAATCCATAATGAGGAATTTTGTTTAAAATTGGACGATTTTTTGTCATTGAATATTAACTATTCTAAATGTAATTATTATTTTTTATCATAGTGTTTATTTAGAGCTCTAATTTTCAAAAAATAAACTTATTAAAAACACACATTTAACTTAATCTAAGAGATTAATATTAAATTTATTTTTTTCTAATTTATAGAAATTAATTTTAAAAAATAGATAAAATATTTTTAATTAGAAAAAATTTATAATGTATGATATGGTCAAATTATTTGTATTGACATTATGATTATAAAATATGGATAAAATAAATCACAATGTTTAAGATAAAAATGACATTACCAAATGAATAAACATTAATTAAAAGGGGTCTAATATCTCCCTAAAATTAATAAATATTAATTATCCATACACATATGTATGGATATTAAGTATAAGGTTCTTATATCACCTTAAAATTCATTAGTTTATGTTTTAAATCTCATGAGACACAATTGAAGCCTGATATTGGGAACCCATAGATAGTAGATGACTATATTTTTTTGAAAACAATGTAACTTATGGACATATCATTTTTCAAACATTACCCACATATTGACCATAGAATTTATAAACTATTGTAACTAATGGACTATTTGTTTTTTAAACCTAAGTCAGTAATGGAATATAGGTTTTTAGAAACTACGTCACAAATAGGATGTTGTCTTCTCATGTCTAATATATCATGTAATAACTCTTTATTATTGTTATTATTCAATTATATAATTTTATTCTATATTTTACAGGCATGAATTTTCACCATGGAAATATTTTTACTCCATTTTTCTTATTATCACCTCATATTTACTTATTATTATATCATGGTATATATTTTTTCCAATTTAGCATTATATATCTATCTATCATGGATTATTTATAAATATATTTTTGTTATATTTTTTTCACTATATTTCACACCTATTGATTTATTCATTAATTCATATAATATATCCCCTTTGTAAAATTTTAATAATTATGTCCCACACTATTTATTTGTGTCATAATATCATTATGGCACATTTTCCAAAGAATTTATTATGATTACAAATAAAGTTAAATCAATAATAAAGTTTACTATTTCTAAATTATGGAAAAATCTTGAGAAGTATTGAATAATAAATTACATATAAATCATGTTTGCAAAGGAAAAAAGTTATATATATATATGTGATTGTTAGATAATTATGTGATAAAACATTTTTTATATGTAATATATATAAAATATTTATATTTATATCTTTGATATCATCACTAATGTATAAAATATAATGTTTTATGTATGTGTTTTTATCAAACCTTGAAGTGTTAGTACATGGTGCCTGACAAACATTTAATATAAATATATCCAAAATTTATTTTTAACCAATAAAACAAAATTTAACATCAATTAATGAGTTTTTATTTATAGATATGTAATGGATTTTATCAGTGTTTATGAAGAGATAATGTTAGACATTATTTGTAAATACAATTTCCATTAAAAATAAATGTTGAGCTTAAATTTCTGATAAATTAAAAAAAATTACAAGAGTTGTAGTTAAATTTTTAACTATAATAATTATATAATAAAATATATAAAATAGTGATTAATGATAAATATTTCTTATGTATTCATTTTTAGTTATCATTTTTTCTTCTTATAACATATATATTTCGTTATATTATGGATTAAATGTATTCATTATCATGATTTTTAATTATTTCTTGAATATTTTCCCATCACGCCTAATTATTATATTTTGTGTTAAATTAGGTTTTTAACAATTTCATGATTGATCCATCATTAAATTTGGTTACTATATTAGTTTCATAAACAAATTACTAATTGTGATAGGTGGATGGAAATATCAATTCATTTGGGGGATAGGATTAGTAACAACAAAAGTTAAATAATTTAATGAAATATTAGTGGTTACTATATAGATTCTTTGACACTGAAAATGTGTCTATTTTATAGAATGAGATACATTTGTTTTTTATAATATATTCATTAAATTTTTTGAGATATTGTTTTTTAAATATAAAATAGAATAATGTAGTAATAATTTAAATATAAATTCTTATGAGGTATTAGATAATTGAAACACATTTATTAATTTTTGAAATTATTTAGATATAAATGGGTACAATGAACAATGTAATATTAATAGAGAATTTTTACAATGATTCAGTAAAATGTTTTGTGTTCATAGGAATCATATCGGGTGTTTATTATTTATGATAATCCACCATTGGTTTATTTTTACTAATGTTTCGTCCAATGCATGGATATATTGTGATATCAATAAGGATATTTATGATTATTCATAAAAAATCATTAAAAATATCATGATTATCTCATAGACTGGTTATCTATAGAGGTGACTTTCATAAATTATTATTTTTAAGATGCTTATTCATACAATTCTGGTAAAATGATATTTTTTTAAAATATTATTCATAATACTCTTCCCGTGAATATAAAATATCTACAACTAATGATTGAAATCATTTATGTTGGACCTACAATGATAATTTCTTTGGAGATTATATATATATATATGGGTGAATAATTATTTTACAAATAATATTGGGACCAACTTTGTGTACATTGATATATATATACGGTTATTTCCCTGACATGTTTATATATAATTTTGTGTGCCATAATAATGGAAATGGTTCTTTTTATGTAATGATTGATATATATATTTATATATACCTTCCTGTTTGAAAATCTCATCCAATGTTATCGTAGAAATATATGTGGATATTTAATTCATATATAATATGACCAATTACATTGATAATTGATCCCACTATTTTCAGTGATTAAGGTATGTATCACAAAAATTATATAATACAAAATTTATTTAATACAACGATACAGAATACATGATCATTATCAAGATAATTTATATCAAAACTTTTATTGGTATGCGAAACACAAATATTATGTAAAAAAAAGTTTATAATTTTAACTAGGTTACAACATAACCATTACATGAATTGAAGGCCCAATATCACTTAAGAACATTATATAATGATAAATCAAAGGCCCTATGGATTGAAAGCCCATTTTCCGTGCCTAAAATCCTATTTCCAAACATACTATTTTTGAATAATACATCTATAATTCATAAAAACCAAATAGTACCTTCTATTGTACCTTTCACTTCTATAGTGCATACAATAGTACACACCTCCAGTAGAGTTTATCATCTAGTAAAATGTGGTTATAGTAGTTCTATTGTGCAATGACAGTAATGGTTATCAATAAATTTTTTCTTGGGATTTAATAGAAATTTATTATAATGTAATATTATTATAGAAAATAGATTAACATATTTGGTTTAATTATATAATATATTTGTTAAAATGGCCTTTATGATTCATTACCATTTACTAAGTATCTGCTAAATATTGACCACATGGTTAGTATATATATAGGGTTTTAATAAATATAATTGATATTGAAAAAGAATGTAATGGTGTCAAACAGTAAAATCATACATTATGAATCCCATTTATCAGAGCTACCAAGGGAGATAAAATATCTCATATTTTCCCTTTTCTAATCCAAATATGATATCTAAAAAACCGATATGGAGAGAAACTATTTTTAGTTGAATTGTAAGCTCATACATATCCTAAGCCAAACCATGTACTCCAAACCACCCCATGAAAGTATTGTTGTCACACACCATAATCATTCTATGTTTTTATAGTGTATTAAAGGGATATGTATCAAGATAATAGAGGCAAAAAAAATTACATATTTTTTTAAAAGTAATTATATTTCACCCAATTATTGTAACGTTATTAATATATTTAAATATACTTCCATTAAAAAAAATATATTTTTGTGTAATATTCATGTTTAGTTAAGTAATTTACTTTAATTATTTATTTCATTTTTAAGTAAATATTTATTTAACATTATTAATAATTAAATTTTTTAAAATATAAAACATCGAATAATTTTGACGATGTAAAATGTGATGTTTATAAGGGTTATAAAATTATTATTGTGAAAAAATATATCATTTATCAATTTGTTGCTATTATTATTTTACATGTAAAAATTCTTATATATAGTAAATTTTTTCTTTAAAACATAAATATATGTTTTAGAATAATATTATTGAAGTTATCCAATACTAAATATATCATAATTTTCTAAGTATATATATTCTTCACGAAATAGTGAAATTTTGTATAAATAATAATGAGGTATTATTACATCCAATGTCCCAATATATTTTAATTTATATTATTAATGGGATCCCTAAAAATATATATATCCTCAATTTAAAATAATTCCCTTTTCATTTAATTTAGTTAAATTTTTAAAAAAAATTATTAATTCTCAAATAAAATTAATATATTTTATGTTCTTAGAATCATTCCTCTAATAATGTGACTGATGTCCACATCCAAAATGGTTTAATTTAATTTTTTTATACCTTCTAAATAAAAATAATTCAAAACACAACACTTTGGTAGAAAAAATGAGAAAACACAATGTATGGATTTTGGTTTTTGATATTTTGTCATATAGATTCCATATCCTTTGTTTGAGAAATATAAACAAAATCCGAAATCTTTTCATATATAATCCGGCAAAATCTCTCACCTGACATCACTAAAAACATTCAATCACATTCTTACTCTTTCCTACCCTATCTAGAGTCATACAAATGACCCCTCAATATATCAAGACACACATCCAAAACATTTGTAGTCACACACGTTAGTAAGGTATCACCACTTTATATTAATTATTTATGATTATTTATTATGTAATTACTTATATTTCAAATTACTAATGTTGGGATAAATATTTCTAGGTCACAATTTCTTCCTAATTTATGTCCAAATTATGATATTCACATTTATATTTCATAAAACCATTTCTGGATATGTTATGTGTCGTTGTTATTCTTCTAAAATATAACTTAAATTATCCATGGAATAAATTGTGTAGTGAATACCATAACTATTTCATATCAACAGTGTACACTATAATAAAAATATAATTACTCAAATTGGTAAATAAATTTAATTATTCCAAAATCCATCATCATGTAATAAAATATTATAATCAGTTAATCAATGTAGTATAATCTATGTGTCATAGTAAAGCATGAGGATGAAATGAAATGGATGGGTGATACTATAAATGTATAGTTATCCAATGAATTGGTTAATGATTAGAATCATTATCCTTCATCTAGGGTTAGTGAGTAAACATTAAACCATTATGTGTATTTTGTAATCATGATTTTTGGGATGTTATCCTTGACATATGTTTATGATGTAGTGTTTTAAGTTGTTACAACATTTCACATGTTTCCCTTATGATTATCTTCTTATACCATGTCTCATTGATCAAGTTTATTATTAAAACTCCTTTACTATATATGGAAATTACTATTATATTTCATGTATTATCATTGTCATATTATTTAATTTTTTTCCCTTGTTGGGAATTTTTTGTCACCCCATTCTAATGTATGTCACCAAGTTATCCTTTGAAGTTTTAAGTGTGATCATATTAATGAAGAATTCAATAACGATGATAATTCCCTTTTTTGGTATTATGTAATGTTTCCAATTCCTAAGGACTCTAGAAATCTCAATTATACAGGTTGTATTATGTGGAAAATTATGTAATTAATAAAGAGTGAATGTGTTATAATGAACATGTTTCTAATAGTTGATGCCATATGAAATGTTTTATTTTTTTAATTAAGATTAAAAAATTGAAGAGAAAATACTTACGGTTATAGATATGTTTTAAAAAACATACCATATTTTTATAATTATCAAGTATGTTGTTTATCAAAAAAAATACTTTTTTATCCTATATGTAAATTTGGCTCTTTCATTGATGTACATAGTGGTAAAAATTAAAAACACCTTGCTGATCTAGACTGAACCGACAAGCGGTTCACAACAACATGGCTTTTTCAAACCAGGTTTAAATTTTTAGGGGGATATGAATTTAAAAGTCATAGTATCATTAATAAACATTATTATGGGAACAAGAAAATACTGATTATAATATTTTTTTATGAAATATATTACGTATAACATATATGTATGCATTTAAAATCATTATGTAAGGAAAATAATTTACATTATATATTACACATTTAATATCATTGGATTCTCATATATGTGTTTAATAGTTTAAAAATAATCATCAAAAAATTTTATTTAATTCTATTGGATGTCTGGACATAGGTTGAATTGGGTAAATGATTAATGTGATAAGAATTGTGATAACCTCTCCAACATGATTTGAAAATAAATTGGATAATGAATCACAAAATTTATGAGAATAATTTCTAAACTCTTTTGAGTTTGTACTAAAAACATAGATCTCATGGGGCACCCAAATATCCTTAAAAATAATAATCTATAACTATGTTATTTATGTGGAAAATGAATCTAATTTAAAATGTTTTATCAAATACATTAATTGTGGAATACTTAATCTACTACATTGAAAGGATCTTCTCTATTATTCAATGTTCTAAGGTAGAGAATAATATGTTATTTTATTATCAGGTGGAGGGAAAAATTAATTAGCAGTCGAAATTGATCAATAATTTGAATCCTGAGGATGATATCTATGAAATTGGAAGATAGAAATCAACAAAATGTTTCATAATAATAATTTTACTTACACTTTCAGACAAAAAATGATAATGGGCATTCTAGACCTCTAGATAAAAAAATTATTATATTGGGGAGTATGAGGGAAAACATCACATGACCTGGATGACACACCTATATTTTTTTCATTACACCCAAATGCGAGGATGACAATCTATTTTGTGTGATAACTAATCCTCTATAAAACTCCTTGCTGGTGCATGTATTTTCTAGTTATGATTATAATATATGTTGTCACCTCAATGTATAAATTGTGATCAATGAAAATCAACTGTATCATAGCTATGTGAATTAGATGTTGGAGATTAATTTACAGGTTCGATGGAGAAATCTATAAATTCTATAAAATTTAATCATTCAACTTGTCGATGGTGTGGAGAAAGCTCCACAGAAAATTAATAAGGGGAATGTGGAAATGATTTAGTTGTGGGAAGGAAGGACATATCACTTGATATTCTTGATTGGTGAACCCTACTAATATAATAGATAAAAATAATTCTTTAATCAGTCCCCAATTCATAATTCATTGATTCAACTGCAAGGAACCATGGATCTTTGTAAACCAATGATATTAGCCAATGGTTTTTTTAGACAACCATAAACATCCATGGCATCAAGGGATATATTTTTTCCTTCTCAACAAATAAGGTGGATCCCAAAAAATATGTGTGACAGGTACTCTATATACCCATTCAAAAATAATAAACATACCTTTTTATTATGGTTCTATACATTTCTTCATATCATGAATTTTTAGTATAATTATTCATATACCACTACAAATCATGTAATTTTTTGTGTCAGTGAAAAATGAAAATGGTAAATTATTTCATCCCAAGTATATGACTCATCCTTTATCAAAATTTATTGGATGAACATCCCTAGGAACATTTTCAAACTCTATTTTTACGATATTATCATACCATCTGAGAAATATTACCTTAAAAGGGATTCATATTTTGTTGAAATGATAAATGTTAATATATCATCAAGGAGTTAAAATAGAGGATTGTCAACAAATTTATTCCCAAACAACCCAAAATTGGATTATGTTTCTTGATATTCAATGTTCTATTGATAAAAGCATTGGGATCTATGTTAATGAGAAATGAAATATTCATAGAAAAAGATTCACGGATGTTGAATGTTAACAAATATAACTACATAAAACATGATTTTTAGTTTGGTACAATATTACTTATATTCAAAATATGGAATCATATTATATTTATATAGTAGTTTGATATATATATGGATTGATCAATACTCTAATATATATTCACATAGAAAAAGATTAATATGCCAAAATAAATATTGTTAGAAATCATCAATGGCTACGACTTCCCAATCCACTAAGATACTATTAAAAAGATTAATATAGTCGATTATCTTAGTAGATATGGTCCAAAAAATCATTCATTTTTGAGAGTAGAGAGGATTCTGGTATTCTTAGGCTTGATGGAGATGTAAATGGGAATCATAAAATAAGAAACATCATCAGTCCATTCATAAATTATTATTTAAACCTATATTTTAGAAAATATAAATAATTCTACTAGAATGGATTTGGGAATTTAGAAAAAAATTTACACTTTAAGAAAATGGAAATAATAAAACTATATTTATAATGAAAAATAGGTTTTATGTCTTGGGTCACCATAATATGTTACATCCAGTCAAGTGATAAATAATGAGAGATTCTAAATGATGTAGATAGATTATACTTATCTATATAAAAATGGAGCATAAATATGTATTGATACATCCAATATATCTATTAGTGGTACAATATGACGATTTATATTGTAGAATATCTATATTGAAGGGCCTAGTATGTCAATATGTGAAAGTAAAAAAGAAAAATTATAGGGGGTTGACATAATCATTACACATGAGAACATGTAAAGGGGAAAACATAACCACAATATTTCTCAATTATATTTTGAATAAATCAAGAGGAAACCATGATATATTGGTTTTTTTTTACAGTATTTCAAATACATCTATCTTTATCCCAATTCTAGATGACTGATCACTCGACCAACATTCATGAATATACATCTAGAATCTGGTGGGGATCCATGGAGTACCGCTATATATTATATCATACTGAGATCTGATATTTACCTACATTTTCTCCAAAATTCTGAAAAATACTCTAAAAACTATAATCAAAACTAGTTTGACCTGTCATCCACATACAAGTGGACTGTCTGAGCAGAATATTCAATAACATGATGTCATATTGTGGAAATTCCCAACGGATCACAAAATATGATGGTATCAACATCGTACTCTGTTCAAGTTCTCGTACAATAACTTTTTACAAATATTCATAAAAATTAATCCCTATTAATCTATTTATTGGAAGAGGATTAAAACACATACATGAAATGATTATGTTGGGGAATGAAAACTTCATGGCTTGAAATTCGTCAAGGAAATGGTGGAAAAGATTATAAACATTCAGAATCACATAAAGGATACTCATAGTCACTATAATATCTATTGTGAAAATCATTGATGAGACATTGAGATTCTTATTGGATACATGGAATACATCATCATATCTCCAAGAAAGAATGTGTTGTGATTTGAGTATATGGGAAAGGTTAGTCAAAGATAGATTGACCCATTAGAGATTCTTGATCTCATTGTAGAAGTTACCTATTGACTAGAACACACATAACCAATCTAGTGTAAATTATGTAATCTATTTATACCAATTGAGTAAATAAAAAGAAGTCACATCACATGTAATCAACACAATGGTTGTATCATTGGGGATTGTTCTTTTTTAGTAAATCTTTCAGGAGAAAATCATAGATAGTAGATACAATGTTATATGATATAACACAATGCTCAATATCATTATTTTATAGAGAACCATGTGTTTCAAAAGTGTCATGGGAATCTAAGGATGTCACGAAATAGATTTACTTTCATTTACGTTATTTTAGGAATTGAAAACATTTAGGGTGAAATATCATAAGGGGAAATATTTTAATGACTTGATCAATTAAAAATAAATTTTATATTTCTATTTAATTTAATTTCCTATATTTTAATATGATTATAGTAAAGACATGTACATATTGGGTTATTTATATTAAATATTATTTAAATAGAAATTATGTATCTTTAGTATTGATGGAATAATTGTTCAATAGAGATAAAAGGATTACAATAAATATATGATTTTAATATATCTAATTGACATAATAAAGGATGTGGTATCCCCAACCAGTTGGATTGAACACTATAAATAACATTTTTATAGCTATGTAGAGGATAACAGCACTGGGATATTCCCTTGACCAAGCCCACAATGCAATCTAAAAGAAGAAGCCTGAGGGAAGCTATTTACAGGCTATGTTTGTGCTCAGCAAGATCACATTCCAAACCACGTATGTTGGACCACCCCATGAATGTTCGATCATTGTAAACATTAAACATAGGGAATAAACTAGTTTATTAGATGTATATGTATCAGTAGCCCTGAAATTTGAGTATGCACACTATTATTTATAGATTATTTGAAATATTTTAATCCAACTATTGTTATTTTACAAATCATACTTATATTGAGAGAATAAAACAATAAATTTATATTATATTAATATTAATATTCAATTAAGAATTTATTTTTGAGTAATTAATGTATTTTTATAATAAATAATAAATAATATAATAATATTATCAATTTTTTTATTAAATATATTTGACCATTCAATTTTTATAAGGTCAAATATTATTTTTTACGTGTTAGAAAACTATTGATTTAAAATAACCCCACAAATCCCAATAAATGTCGACTCTTATTTTAAATGTAAAAATTTAAATATTTAGTAATTTTTTTTGGAAAAATTGATTATTATTTTATGAATTATAAATTCAAATATATCAAATGTTGACATTTTCAAAATTTTATGAGGCAATCTAATTTTCAGTTTATAATTAAATACAATAAAAATAATCATTGTGTTTTAAACCATAATAATGGCCATAAATTGATGTAAAATGTACTATAAATGGTATTCATGAAAATATAAATATTTTAACAATTATATAATGTGATTTAATGATTATTTGGATAATTTTATAAAACTATACAAATCCCCCAAAACCATTATTAAATGTTAAGGTTTATATATTTTTCATCTACTATATGACTCACATTCATGTACTTAAGTGTATTATATAATTAATTTCTTCCCATTTCATTATAAAATAATGTAAAAACCCACTTTTATACAAACAATATGAAAATATGGTATGTTTCATAGTTTAAGTTATTTTATTATATAAATTCTGAAACTAATGTTTGAGAAATAATAATGAAATATCAATAATTTTTCTATATAATCCTGCCCATGATCCCACATCCGTCAACTCAAAATTCAAGGAGACCTTCATTTCTTGAACCTTCCATCTATATAGGCCTACCAAGGTTCTCCATATCACTCAATAAGCACATCCCAATCATTTTTAGTCACAGAGGCATGTAAATTATCCTCACCTTATCTTATATATTCACGTTCGAATATTATCATTAGACTTATATTTCCAATTCTAAATGATTGGATATTTTATTTCATTTCTCTACTACTGCCCATTTTATGTCCAAATAATGTGAGTAACCTTTTTTCCCATTAGCCTATCTAATTTAATTTTGTGTAACGATGTTATGATGATGAAATTTCACCGATATTAGACATTCCAAAATAGTTTTATAGTAAATACCATACCCATTTCCTATAAAGGGTGTCCAAGGACATAAATTTATTTCTTCCACACACCTTTTTATGGTATAACATATGATAATGAATATATAAATGTTGTGTGATTAATGGGGAACACATAAACATGATTATAAAATGAATTTGATTGGTGATCCTAGAATTATATAGCACTACAATGCATTGGGAGATAATTAGTCTACTGTTATATACTTTTTGGATATAGAGTAAACCTAATTACATTATGAGACTTTTTCAATATGATTTATTTCTAGTTATAGTTTTCCTATTTTTATGTTGTAGTGTTACAAGTTGTTTCAACATCTTCCATGATACCATTACAATTATCATTCAATATTATGTATCATTATTGAAGTTTATGTTTCTTACTCCCTTAAAAACCCATTGATATTCTTATAAAATAAAATTAATTACATTCATCATGTTATTCTATGTTTATTAGCATAATGGGATTTATAGCTATATAAATTTATATGTATGTTCCCAATTTTCCCCATATAGTTTCATGTGTGAGAATGCCAATGAATTTTTAAATAATGAATATATTTTATAGTTTTATGTTATCATTTAATGTACCATATTCTCAAACACACAAGACATAAAAATCCTACAATTTTTATTTTTTTAATATTATGTAATAAACTATGCATTAATGCGTAAGAAAGAATAATATTTTTATATATATTACCCTATAAAAATGCCCATATTATTAGGAAAAAACATGGTTGTACCCCAGATCCTACAAAATATGATCAGGTTTCTTAACTACTCAAATAATTCTTATTTATTTATCAATATATATGAAATATATAGAAATTTTAAATACCAAATAACTATGTACATTTATCTCTTAATTATTCTTATTGATTTTTATGGTCACTAAATATTTGTCAAGAATTATTGGAATGTAGTATCATAGAAGGGAATTTTTTCAATGAGAATGTTTGTGTTTAAATATTGTTATAATCAATGGATTCATAGTAATTATGATTATAATAGTATCACATTAGTCATAAATTTTATATGGTGTGTGAGTTCATAGTTTATATGAGTTGATATCAAGGTATCTCCATGGTTCTAAATTTTTTAATCTTGAGTCCATTAATTCATTAATATTTTTTATTCAAATGATATCATGTTTTTAAAAGTTATAAAACACATATGAGAAATGTGGGTTTGGATTAGTGGTAAGAACCTCATAATACTAGATGAAAAATGGGTGTTTAAAACCCATTGTGCACAGGTACTATAGTAGTACTATAGTTGTACTGTAGAAGCGGCAGTACTGTTGATCGGTGGGTACTATAGCGGCGGAAGGGCACTGTAGCGGTGGCGGTACTGTGCGAGAACTGTAGCAGCCAGGTTACTATTCACATAATGGGATTTGGGACAAAAATTTGGGCCTACGGGCTATGTAATGGGCTACAAGCCCACTGGGCATTCGGGCTATGTAATGGGTATCCCTCTACCCAGTTAGAAGAGGTATTTTCTTTACATTCTTAATAAAAATGAGTCTTCAACCCCAACCTTTAAAAAAAATATATGATATTTTTACATTATACTATTTTATAACAACAACATGTACACCCTTAAATATTGTTTAGAATTTTCCTAATTTATGATACCAGCATTTGTTATACAGATTTTTTCACAATCTAACATTAAACATATTTAATAGCTAACAAAAAAATATCCCTCCAATATTTTTCCTCAGACCCTCATCGGTTTAACTAAATTACTATAATTTAGAAAACATGGTTGGGTATTATAGATATTTAGTCCATGATGAGGTTCGTTCAAAGTCAAGCTATTAAAATTGGTGATTAGCATATATCATTAATGAATACCACATTGCTACACCAATTTATCTATATAGAAAGAGATAAACACAATAATGGTAAATTAATGGGTGATTATAAATTATTAATATTGAAACCCATATAGTAAGGGCACTCCAATGAAAATTCATGTTGTTTAAAATCATCAATATATGTTGTTCGATAAAAAAATCATGTTAAAAAAATCATTAATTATATATAATTAACATTAATGATTCATTTAAAATCATGAATATCAATAGACTATAATTATCTTGATATATAAATTAATTTAATCCATGATATCTATATATGGAATGATCGATAATAAAATTTTAATAATGGATCTCTTCAATTATATCATGATAGTGCGTACAAAAAACTAGGTAATAAACCAATTCAATTTTACAATTTATTTTTACTATATAGGGGGAAAACATCAATATATGTCTACTCATACATATAATAATTTTAAAATTATCAATGGACGATAGAAATCATCCTATATGCATTTTTATATTTGTAAGATAACATAATATATCCCCTTAATTTTTATCTGTACATGATTCATGTGAAGTGAATAGTAATTATACATACATTTGAGATAATATTGAATAATTATTGTATTTCATAACCCCAATAACAAATCTAATTTTATATAAATAAACAAGATTCACCAGATTATCATTGTAGTGAAACACATCTACAAACTGTTTTTAATAAAACCAATGTGATTTTTGAGAAAAGAATGTACTCATATGGAATAATCCTCCTTATCAATCCCATTGATGTATGGGATAATATTCATAAAGAGTCATGTAAATATTTATTTACCACAAGCATATTACATTGACTGTAAATATTAACAGGAACTCTTATGTAATAGATAATACATTTTACCTTAGATTATAGGTCAAAATATATACTCTGAATGTCTCATCATCATATTACACATTTTCCTCATTGATTATAGTGTATTATTTAGAGTATTTTCATAATCAACATATATAAATAATATTAAATCAATACCAAAATAACAAATAAATATTTTCAAACAAATAAACGTACATGTCAATGATGAAATGACTAGTGAAATATAAATTTCATATTTTATCAACATGTTATCATTATGTACACGATTATTCCCTTATCATATTTTATATCACTATCCAATGATATGTTTTTTTCATCAACAGATTTTTCCAAATTAACAGAACAATTATATAGTACAATTTATATCAAAATCATCATTTGGTTTTTATAATAGTTTAATGAAATTATAATTTTTTCACAAGAACATACATATATCATCATCAATATTCCACTGCTACATTATTTATTTAAATACACTGAGTTAATATTTTCATTATTATATAATTATATAATTTTGGTAATATATTATTATCTCTTGAGGAAATATTTAACATGTTTTAGATTTCTATTTCATTATCATAATTTGTTGAAATATTTTATCATCCATAAATATTAAAAGCTACCCATTTATTTTTATATATAATGTAATATTTAAATTTCATTTAACATTATATATAAATTATTAATGTGATGTTCTAATCACAATATCATGAATTCAACATTAACCTCATAAATTTTAAATTAGTTTTTTAATGGTTAATATGAATTATTTATGCTCTCTATTTAATTTTATTATCTTAAAATCAAAATGATTTTTTCTACATTTACACTATTAGTCCTAGAAATACAATCAATGCAATTCAATTTTATAATATCTTTAAGAAAAAATTATTTTATTTTATAATTGTTTCATAAAATATTAATTATAAATAATTAATCTCAAAATGGAGAGTATTAAACACCACTTCCATGTGAATTTGACATTATAGTTTTAATTATGTCATAAATTATAGAATATAATAGGAATCCTCATTCTCATATATGCTCTAAAACATATATTTATCATTATAAAAATAGAAACCAAAAATAAATCAAATAAAGATTCTTGTATGCTTATTAGTTTAAAATGGGATTGTTTATTATTTAATAACATAAATTTAATTCACATCATCTACTATATGACTCAATGTTCCCCTTCTAATTTGGTTTTCCACATGTGGTGGTTTTATATTCTATTTTTATATTATTTTTTTATAATACATTGGTAATTTACAAATAACTTGATATCAAATAGAAACATGTAATGAAGAACATCATAGATATTTATTATTGTTCAAGGAATGATATTTTATACATTTATGATTATAAATCTATGTAAGATCCAATATCATATTTTATGATTTAGATAATGTAAATTTTTTGTATGAGGGTTGATAAAGAAGCCTACCATTTTAAAAGACCATGTTCTTGTGGTTAGAAAATATTCTACAACTACAATGATGTTTTAAGAACAAAACAATATGCATTTCCTTGAGGGAAATAATGTTAATGGATATATTTTTTAAGGGAACTAGATAGGGCATATGTAATTTTAAATTTTCAATATGTAATAATATTTTTATTAATTATTTAAATGGGACCACTATATAATGCAATATAGTTTTAACTAAACTACATATGGGATCCATTTTTTACAATGTTGGAGATTGTACATTCATGGATTTAAATACTTATATAGTAGAGTTCCTGTAAGGGTAGGATACATTTTTGAAATAATTATTCCAATATGGAGTTAAGATGTTTGTGAATGGATCCCAATGATCATATTATAGGGCACAATTAGTACCACACAAAATTATGTTGCATCCTGTTGATGGTCATGTGTGTAATGGTGTTGTTGTATCGTATCACTATTTCAACTCAAAGTGTGCATTGCATGGAGTAATTTATACATAAGATCCAAACCAAATAGAAAAATGATGTAGAATTTGAGAATAATATTTAATTTACAAATTTATTTTTATATTTATATAAATAGATTTTCCTGATCATAGTTGATCTTCCACTACATAGTGATAAACATTTTTCATGACTAATTAAATAAATGAATCATACATTTACTATTATATTAATCATATTAACACTTTTGATGATCATTATATTAATATAATGTGATTTATAAAATCCCCTGATATGGTTATTTTCTAAGTGATAAGGGGATGAACGCACCGATTAATAGAATAATCTATACTCATGAATGAGACAATTCAATGAACAAGATACAAACATGTGTCAAATGAATGAATATAATTAGCATTCACATATGTTTTTTATGTAAAAATATGTGTATGAATATGTTTTATATCCAAATTTATCAGTGTAATGAAAGTTGTGATAATTTAAGGAAACATGCATTGTATTTTTTTTAATAAATTAAACATGTTTTATTATTATAAATATCACTACACAACTCAAATAAATTTTTGGGATGTAAAATTAATCAATGATGTAGAATAGCACATGGTGGACCGTAAATGGCTCATTATCTATAAATAATGGGGAAATGTATTAGGTTAGCATTCCTGGGATTCAATTTTATCATTTAAATCCATAATTTATTGAAGATAGGGAATCCTAAAGTCAATATTTACATGATGAAGAAGGGTGATCCCCGATCCTCAATATGTTAGTGAAATATGGTGTACAGATATGTGTTAAAATTTCCATCATGAAGAATAATTTATGAATTCTGATGTTTTATATAGAATATCCTTGTATGTGAACATACACAAACGATGTTGTATTTTCATACTATTTCGTATTCAGTGAACAATGAATGGTTACATAAAAAAGATAAATTTTTTCAATGTAGATTCACATTTAATTGGATTTCATCAATGTCCCCTAGGGTAGTGAGAATCCACTAAGACGCCACATAATTATTTTTAAATGAAATAGTCAATTTCATATTGGAAACCACAACATTTTTGAGAATAAATAGAACACATGTATTAGAAAAAAAATAAAAGATGACAATGTAATAACATAAAGATTTCACTAAAAAATAATTATTGTGTATAGTATTGCATAAAAATTTTGATTAAGTATCTCAGGGACAATTTTTTTATATTTTTTAATGTATAAAATTAGATGATGTGAAAAGATTTATCAAATTAAAATAAATATTTCACCTTTATAATGAACATATTACAACAAATTGTGCATAACAATAAATTTTCTGATTAACATTTTGCATCACATTAAGGATCAAATAGTGTAATTTAACATATCATACTATCTATAAATAATATAATGTAAAATAAGAATCCATAAATGAGTTTAATTTTTTGGGATTATTATTTATGATATAGAACTATATTATTCCAAATACATTGTATTTGCAAATAATTTTAATGGAAGAAATGAAATGATGGGGTCATCTACTTGATTGATTAATTTTTTAGTCATCTAATTTTTTTAAATATACAACACCATAATGGGGATATCAAATTATGTCGATCAAAATTTATTGGAATATTATGAATGGGTTCTATTCTATATTTCCTATCACATCATAAGATATATGTTGGTATATTGCAATCCTATGCTTCAAAAATAAAAATATCATTTCATATAGTTTGTGGTTGTAGAATAGGTTTATGGTCTAACCATTTCCAATAAATTTTATTAAATGAAAAACAATTCTATGTTATAGTGGGATAATAATCACCATACAGTAGAATATAATCAAAAACATTGGAGGTTGAATGTGTTCAAATATAATGATGTCCATTGGTATTTTCAATTTTATGTACACTCATATAAATTATAGTTATATGGAAAATGAGATTCATTAACAAAATATGAGATAGAGGTATTATATATGATAAATATTTAAATTTTATAAACATTTTAATGAGATAATGATTCAGTAAAAAGGGATTTTCCCTATCCATGGTGTTGGTAACCTGAATTTATCATTACAATTTCCATCCATGTGGTATGTAACACTTATAATATGTTTCATATATTTGGTGCTTTGGGTGTATTTAATTTCACATATCAATTTTTATTATTGGAAATACATACTTGGTTTGTATCTACTAGAGAACCATATTCAATGACATCAGTGAACATAAAGAGTGGAAGAAATTTTTAAATCTTAATAGCAAGTAGGGTGTCCGTATTACGTAAATATGATGTCAAAATATGTTTTTTGATGTACTGACAATTCCGATATAAAATAAGACATTCATTAAATTTAAAAAATAACCCAATAAAATGGGAAACATTCTAACTATAAAATTGATAATCTTGTACTGCATATGTTACATCATGACAATTCTATAGAAGAACTAAAAAATTTGTAAACATAACATTACATATTAACATGAAAATTTGTTGAATAAGAATGCCCATAAAGAATTATAAAATAAATAAAGAGAAATATAACTGAAATAATAGGTAGTGTTTTCGTTGGAACCAGAAAACATGTCGATATAATTCACCAAATTCCACCATATATGATCCCGTAGTGTAGCTCATACAGTTATCTTTGATTTGACTAGTCGTGGAGCCCAAACAGAGTTACATATGAATGGTTATGGCTGTTCATAGTTAGGCTACTGAAAATGGAAATCCGAGACGAGTTTGGGGGAAATGTACAGTTTTGCGCACTGGAACTAAAATATTGCACCATAGAATGACAATATTACATGAATGATGTTAAATATTATGTGAAATAATGGATGTTTTTCATGCAAGAATGGAATCTTATGTGCAATAATAAAATCTAGTGCACAACATGTCGCGCAAACCATTTCTACGAGCAATGAGATTTCATCTTCCTACTAGGATACTCGAAAAACATCTAAGGATGGTGTGAGCATTTTTGTAGAGATTTTCACAAGAGGATCATCCATGCTCAAAATTCTTCCATGCCTAAGACGATGTCTAATTCCCCTTGGCGCATGTGCCAACTTTAGGTCACATGGTAAACTACTTGTGCGTGATGAAGTTTACGGGCGACACCGCATGCAAAAAAACATTCACCCGTAGAATCATACACGCAACCACCCCTAGGTTCGCAGATAAAAACAAGTGCATCCCCCACACCTCTGGGGAGGTCTATGGTGGTCGGTCTCCTCACGGAAGAATGGAACCCTCCATGTGAGATCTTTTACGACATGTCCCATATGGATCCACATTCACATGGGCCCACAGGGGTTTGTTCCTCGGTTGAGAAATTTTCTGCTGATGTCAGGTGCAACAAAGATTTCATGATTTAGTGATAACATCCAATATTACGTGAAAAATAACAAATCTAGTGGTAATTACATCCAATTTTACGCGCAGAACATCCAATCATGAGCGCAGAACATCCAATCTTGCATGCATTCTTTATTCATGCGTGAAAGATGTCAATATTGAACATAATATT
Organism: Viscum album; assembly: GCA_963277665.1. Classification (NCBI taxonomy): domain Eukaryota; kingdom Viridiplantae; phylum Streptophyta; class Magnoliopsida; order Santalales; family Viscaceae; genus Viscum; species Viscum album. The sequence continues at coordinate 937,758,283 of OY728143.1, read as the reverse complement.
ACCCAGGCACTGAATTTTGTGTGAACCTATGCCACAGATACTGGCCCCATCCCTACCGTCATTGACCCCCCATAAAAAATGGGGAGGCACATCGTGATCTTTTTGGGCTGAGATGTCAGAATTTTTTATTGCGCCCTTATGTGCACCTGCCTTTTACCTATCGAATATCATTATTTGAGACACTCCTCCACACACCATTAAGTATCCTAAGTCGAAATATTCATCTTTTTTTGTTTCCCATGTTGTGAGTTGAGAATCTCATCCTCAATTTCCTGAGTACCTTGAGTCAAACGATTCCTCAAGTAGCTCATCTAACCCCCATTGCATGGCTCATATACAAGGTTGAACCATGAAGGGGATCCCTTGCTTATGTCCTAACACCATCCATTTTTAGGCATCTTATGCCGAATATTACTCTCTACATGACTATAAACTGTAGTACTCCCTATGTTCCAAACATAGGATTCCAGTTTCTCCAAATAAGATATTCCTTATTCTCCATGCATGAGATGCCAATAGTCCTCTCTAGATGACTATAAACTGTAGTACTCCCTATGTTACAAACACAAGATGCATCTTGCACCAAACAAGAGATGCCTTACGATCCCAGCATGAGACTCCAATAGTCCTTTCTACACTATTATAAGTATTATAATTCCCAATCATTCAATAATTAGATACCTCTTTTTCCAAATAAGAAATGCCTTATTTGAATAGCATAAGATGCCTCATTTCATGATTGATGTGGCATAATTTAAAGAGAATTGTAATCTGTTCAAACATTCATCCACTCCACCTCACAGATTTAATTTCCCTAATTTGGATCATCATCTTCTTCCATGTCTGTAGGGACCCCTAACGGCCTAGTCCCATGCTGCATCAGCACACCAACCCTCATGGCCCAATGCCTTAAAAAAATTTGAATGACACATTGAGTCAGGTCCTGTGTTTCGAACCTGGTCAATAGTTGAACCACATTTGTTTTTTCCCAATTCAGGCTAATGCGATATGGATTCTGTGTTTTGAACATGGTCAATTTGTATCCACCATCGTCACTCCACCCTCACCGTGTTCCGAATGTTGGGCATGTGATTAACATTTTTCATCCCCCTTTGTTCAGACAAATTCTTGTTCTCTTGGAATTATCCCTCTTGTGCCCTAGCACATAGGTGTTGGCCTCAATCATATACCTTAACCCACCAGTGATTTGGGATGACCTCATATCAGGACATGAGAAAGATATTAGAGGAAGATTCCTTGTGTAAACCCCATACACCACTACCTCTCCATAATGGCGCCTGGGAATCTTCCTTGCCTAAGAACCCTTCACCATTGCTACTCCATAACGTCAACCATGAAGATACCTTCTATAATCCCCATCCACCATTTCCACTCCATAGTGGCACCCATGAAACTTCCTTGCATAATCCCCATTCGTAGATATAGAATCATAGAGGATCCCCAGTTTCTCCCTTATGTACGCACCATCCACCATTTCCGCTCCATAGAGGCACCTAGGATGCTTCCCTGCGTAAGCCCCATCCCCCATTGCTACTCTATTGCAGCACCTGTGATGCTTCCCGACATAATACCCATCCACCATTGCCACTCCATAACAGCACCCATGTAGCTTCCCTATGTAAGATATAGTCATCATTACCGCTCTTTAGCGGCACCTGGTTTTCCTCCTTGGGAAAGACCCATTCACCACTGATTCTCTATTACGGCAACCGGGAAGCTTCCCTGCATATGACCCATTCAACATTTATACTCTATAGCGGTAGTTGGTCAGTATCCTTGTGTAATCCCCATACACCATTGCCACTCCATAGCAGCACCGGGGAAACATCCTTCCGTAATCCCCATTCCAAATTGCTGCTCCATCGAGGCACAGAGGATGCTTCCTTCTGTAGGCCCCATCCCCCATTTATGCACCTTTGCGGCACCCAGACAGCTTCATTGCATAATCCCCATCCATAATTACTTCTCTATAGAAGCACATGAGAATCTCTCTTGCGTAATCCATATCCTCCATTGCTACTCTATAGCAACACCCATGAAACTTTCTTGCGTAAGCCGAATCCATTGCCACTCCTTAGCGGCACCCGGGCCACTAACCACACATAAGCCCCATTCAAAACCATTCATCGATGTACCTTTGCATCGTGATCATCAGGTCCTTGATACCTCTTGTTTTTTTCACAACGAGCATGATTCATGTTGGCTTAGAGTAGTAAGCATTTACTATGGAATCCTCTTTGGACAACCTAGAGTGTAAGCCACACACCCATACCTAAACTATGAGGTCTTTGACCCTTTCCAAGGCGAGGAACATAAGAAGCCTCCATGAGGATCAATCCCTCCATCTATTGGTCACTCTGACCCCCTTCACGTTGGTCCAGAAACACACCTTAACTACATGGACTATGATCTTTGCATTGAAAAGGTACGTAGGAATCCTCCCTAAGGTTCAAGCCCACCATCTGTTGGTCTCTCTGACCCCCTTCACATCGGTTTCCTGACACCTTGGGCTACCTTAGATAATAAGACCCAACTGCCCCCATGTCCCGTACCATGTGGTCTTCGATCCTTGTCTCCTAGATATGGTACCTAGAAAGCCTCCATGAGGTTTAACCCCATCCCGTGCTATGCCATTGTGACCCAATGTTTTGTTATGCTACTGCTACCATATATTGTGGTAAGTTGTTGTGTCCCCATCTAGCGGTACAATTTTGTGACACCATCTAGAAGTATGCTGTTGTGACCCCATTTAGCGGTAAGACGTTGAAATCACCAATCGCTTGTAAGACATAATCAGATGAAATACAAGGACTTTGATTCCCTACCACAGGGATACATAAGAAGCTTCTTTGAGACACGATCCCAACATCACAATCATGCTCTTGATGACTCCATATCATTCCCTCTTTACTTTAGTAAACTCTCCATCGTCGATCCTAATTCTGATCCAGACCACCACATCCCAGTGAGATCATTCCATTCACACCATCTACACTCCTTACAGTACCAGGGCCTCAATCCCCGCATAATCCCCAGCATGTCTCTGGGTTGTTGTACTTTATCTATACCTCGATTCATCACCCATTCGAAGTATGTGGGTTTTCATCTCTGTCGTATGCACAAGGCACATATGGAACCTCCCTGAGACTTAATCCCATCCAATCGTAAACCATGGTGATTCCCCATTCTGGGGTGCACACTCCCTGAAATTCCTTCAGTGATGTCCATACCAGTTTTCACAGTGGAAATCCTCCTTTTACATGACACACCATTCTGGGTCTGCTCTTATTGAGTGTTCTGATCAATATACCTGGTTAACACTCTTGGAGCTCCCTCTTAGGGTTCTATGAATCAGATCTGTCTCTATGGGACTTGTGATCAGCCTCATTCTGCCTCCACAAGAAATTAAACTTGAGGCATACCTCATAGTAAACATGAGATGCCTGAGGAAAACCTCGATGGACATGCCTTTGGTGGAACTATCTCCGCAAGACATTAATCTTGCTGCATACCCAATGTTAAACATTGGAAGCTGGGGAAAACCTCTGAGACATTCCTCCAGATGAAGATACCCTACGAATGAAGTGTCATTCTTCAAGATATGCATTGTTGAGATGCCCTCTTATGATGAAGAATACATGATCTCCTATGTACACGTACACAGAGATGCCCCGATATGCCTGATGATACCATCTTCTCTGACTGAAGGTTGTTTCCCTAACCAGACCACTTGTAATGTCCCCACAGAAGTAGTGTAATTTACCAGCATCCATGTAGATATGGCACTGGGAACGAGATTCACGAAACACTACTTAATCTATTCGAGTGACCTGGACTAGGTAATGAGTTACAAGGAGGAATCCACATAAGAAATAACTAAAATCCCATTATCCAATTTTGATGAAAGAGAAAACAACCTTGAATAATGAATGGATGCCGCTGAATTTGGAAAGCTGGAATGTGGGGAAACTGCTGCACGCCCTCCACATATGGATGTTTGCGCCCCAGTGAAAGCATCAGAAATATTTATGTCCAGATCTCACCGCATAATTAAATTCCATAATTATTTTAGTTAGAGACCACAATAGATGGATTTTTATAGTATAACATTATTATTATGAGGAAATGTTAATGAAATATACAACCATTTTGAGGCTAGAAGTGAAGCCCATCCATTATAATAAAATTATAAGAACACCATTCATGATAGTAATTCACATCTTACAATCATAGTAATTTTTTTTTGACAATTACAATTTTCATTAAGTGAATAAAAAATACTGTATAAATTATTAAAAATATTTCATAATAATATATGATAATGTGAATTATATATAATGTGCGAAATTCATCATAAATAGTACATTTCATGATCATGGGGTTAAATTAGGAATTCTGGGAAATGTTTAAGATATGTGAATACAATATGATAAGTAAGGATATTTAATTACTGGAGTTGTCTCCAAAAAAGAAATATAGGGGAAAATCTCATCTGAATAGTATATGATCTGGTGGAAGGGTCATATTAAATTCCGCAAATGAATAATCTCATTAAAGATACATGATAATAGTTCATATATCCATTATAAAAGTTTTTTATTACTTGTTCTATGAATTGTGGGATACAATTTCATAACCAATTAAAATGTTAATGATATAAGTTGATAAAAGTATTTGTATTATATGTATTATGATGAATTATAAGGATATGAGTTGTTGTTCCACAAATGAATACAACATGAAGAATAAAACACCATAAAGAGTGCAATAATATTAATCTATAATAAAAATAAACTGAAAGAAATTATCATTTTTCCATCCACAATAATTGCAATGAATGATTAAAGATTATTTCATCTAATTCATTGTATAATATGTCACTATCCAAAAATAAAATTATTCGTATATTTTTTTGTATCAATGACTTATAGAAAAAAATGATGTATTAGAAATTAATTTTTCATACAATGATACATATATTAGAAATTATGTTGATCCATTCGTGTATTTTGAAATTAAGTGGTCATAGGGATATAGTCTAAAACAATAAATAAATCTAGCATGCCACTAAAATGATTCAAAATAATATACTGTGTCTTGAATAAAATATGAAATTTATAATTGGGTAAAAAATACCTAAAGATTAAAACGAGTTCTAAAAAATAAAATAAGATTATCCTTCTGTTTAAAAAGAGTATACACAAGGAATCACTGTAAACAATCCATCGATGTCATAGTGGATGAAATAATGATTCAATGAAGAAAACGGAATAAAATTACAATAAATAATTAGGGGAGTGTAATCGTAATGTGTTAAATTAAAATATCAATGTCATTCAACATGAATGTTTTAAAAATATAAAATCATATATTTTAATATGGTTAGATAATTTTGAATTAAAATTGAAATGGGAACAATCATAGAGGAAGGATGATAATAGATTCATTCTAATGATTCCACTTTAAAAAATCAAAATTTTTAAGAATTTTTCGACAAATGATAATAAATAAATCTCAAAAGATCACTATATAAGCATTTGGATGGATAAAAACAGCATATATGATTATTATTTTTGTAACACAATCAAACAATAAATACTAATAATGAACCTAAATTCACAAATGATGAATGATCCTTGAATTCAATTTAGTTAAGAAGAATAAAATAAATGAATATTTTAAAATATTGAATTCAATTCTACCAAATACTACTAAAAAATGATATTAGAGTATTAATAATTTATTCACTATCACATGTAGCTGAAATGAATGGAGTTTTATGGTTGGGAAATAATTCACATCAATTTTATGTCACTAAAAACATATGATAATCTCATTAATTGCATATATTATATGTTTGTTGAGTACATGAAGGTAACTGAGGATGATATGCATTTTTTGGTATTGAAATTAATTGAATGATTCAGACATCCCTATTTACAAGTTGTAATTTTCAATCCATGGCTAATAGAAATAAAAATATATGTTTAATATATCTATTAAATTCAGGATGATTATATTATTACAAAATAAGTGAGATAAATCATGATAAATATAATCAAACAATAATAGTTGATCGGGAAATATTTGTTTTCAACATCATGGATTCCATAAAAATAATTTTTAATCCCATTGATATTCATTAATTTTATAAAATAATAAAATCTCTAAATTGATCAAGTGAACATATAGGTCATCTATTGAGGGTGGATTTCTAATATAAAACCCAAGGAAATATTTTTTGAAAAATTTAGATCTTAGGAACGTATTTATTGAGAAATCATTGATATTATATATTTTCAAGATCTCTTATAATTAATCTATGAAATGAAGTTCAATCCTGTTTTAATTTTGGCAATACAAATGAATCACTGAACTAAAAAAATTAATCATTATTAGACACATTAACAATATCATAAAAAATTACATTATTATAATCATTTAACATTTTTAATTTCATTACAAATATGAGAATATAAATTTTAGGATGAATATATCCGGAGAATTTTCTTTATATGTTGAATCTAAAAATATCCAACTACATTCTATAAATTCCAATAAACTAATTTCTACAAACCTTAAAGAAAATGTCCAATCTATAATGATATAATATAAGTATTAATATATCATTTTCAATCATAATTATAATTTACAATGGATATCATTAATCTCTAAGATAGAATAAATTGTATACTAAATCCCTTTAAAATATAGAATTAGAGAATAATATTTTATGGTACGTTTCATCTTAGATAAATTATGTAATTCCATATTTCTATATTACAATTTTAATCAATAATGGGGAGAGTTAGATTTTAATGAAATATAAATGAAATAAGGATGAAATATTTGAATCCCATTTTCTATATTAGTAATGTAAACTAATCAAAAGGGGTAGATTTATGCTAGAAAATTTTCTTTGGGTTGTATTTTTTTAATAAGTTTCTAATTGTTCAAACAAATTTTTTCAATATGAATTTATGAATGAATAACACCATGTATATTCATTGGTGTTTCAAATTATATTTGATGATGTTTTAATAATGTATTACCAATAGATGATCAATGATCATATAATATATATTTTATGAATGAGAAATTATGTTTGATAATATATATATTAGTCTACAATTTTAAAGAACATATTATTGTGGTTATTTAATTTTCTAAACAAATTAAGATTAATGAAGGAAATGAATACATTAAATTCTTATTGAAACTCCACCTGAATTATGAATATTATTAAAGGAATTTGATAAGGGATCTTTAATTTTTTAGTATTGATTTTTTATTATGTGTGGATATGTAAAATTATTTTAAAATATAGGGAAAACCCACAAAATATAGTGTTGGTTCAACTGCATATGGTAATTAGGCTCTACGACATGGTAGCCTTGCCGTGAATGTATAACCATAGATTTAATGAAGGGTTACTATTTGTTATGGTAGGATATAGGATACCATACACGCTTTATAGATTGCACATGTATGCGCATGGAACATACCGATGGTAAATGATAATCCATGGGGTACCCCACAATGTATTTGTAGTAACATAGGTAATTTTATATTAAATAAATTTCATTTCATAAAAAATTATTAGATATAATTGGTGTATTTATATTTATTATAATAATATTATGTAATCATTCATTCCAATGGGGAAAATATTTATTTCTAACAAAAATAATTTCCATGTATTTTATGTTATTATTTATAACTGATATTTCAAAAACAATGGAATTTTAATATGCAAATTGTTACTTCATTTTTTAATTCATCTCGTAAAATTTCACTATAGTATGATTTTTAATCATTATGATGAAAATATATATTTTCCAGTGAATAGTGGATGATTATTATATTAATTGTACTTTTTACATTCATTTAAATTATTTACCAATTAAAATAGATTTTTTTTATGTTAATTATTTTTGAATGATTTAAATTAATCCAATTAATTGATTATAAATAAATTTCAAAACAAAATTTATAATAAAATAATTATACACATAAGAGTGGGATTTTTCAAGAAAATAATATTTTAAAATTGCTTTCAAAATAAATATGAAACTATGTTTTAATGAATAATTTTTTTGAGTGAAAAAATTTATCCCATATGTTGAATCTAAGGTTATAAATTTCTAAAATAGTTCCCAAATTATTTTCACTACTAATTGTAATAGTAGTAATATTTTTACCACAGTAATAGGTAAATATAGTAATTAAGGGATAGAAATAATTTTATAAGGAATAAAATATACCACAACTGTTGTATTTAACGTATTAAATGAGTTATATTATTCCACTCAGATTAAAATATTGAAATTATGGCATCTTATTCATTATTTCATTTATTTTTATCAATAAAATATTCTTCTAATTAAAATGTCAAAAATGACACACTATTTCTCTTAATAAATATTAAATTTCTATAATAGGTACTAGTAAATGATATGATTAGTTATAAATATTTAGTCAAAATATTTCATTTTTACCATGATAATATAATTCTTGTTTTAGTTAATTAATTTTTACCTTCACTGCATACACAGCTAAAAGGTGGTAATTATTTTATTAATTAAAATAGAAAATAATTAATTATGAATATATAAAAAGTAATATTAATTGATATAATTATGGTTATAAACAAATATTTTAATTAAATATATGATATTGGGTATATTTAACTGGATTTGATTAAATTTTTATAACTTTTTTGGGGTTTTTGTGTAAAAATAAATGAATTGTTCCAAAAAAATTGGAATTAAAGATATTTTATTATAAAGTTTAATTTATTGAATGATTCAAAATTCATAAAAATACTATATTCAACAAAATTATTTGTATGTGGTTTCAATTATAATATATATTATACTTAAATATCAACTATATTGTTATATTATATATATAGATTCCTTAATAGTAAAAACAGTATTATCATGGTAATAATATAAAAGTGGTAACATGTGTTAGAAAAAATTGTAGGTTTGAAAACATTACCTAAATATGTCCCACATTTATACCATGAATGTAATCTGAATCATAATATACAAATTTTTTATTTTATCAATTTTGATCCATTATATCATTATTATTTATTTTTATTTATATAATATTTTATGAAATTTTATTTCTGCCTCTACCCTCCCTGTATTAAAGGAAATAAACCACTAATTTTTGTAGCATTTGAAAATACATGTGATTTTTCCAATACCTACCAAAATCAATTATTTAAATCACTCCACATATCCTACAGTGATTATTTTTTCATGAAACCATCCTAAGAAATATATTGGTGAAAACATAAGAGGTAGTCCAAACTATAGTTAATGTTAACCAGCAACATATTTTTATTATTTAGTCAAACACATATATCAAAAAAATAATTCATGAAGTTATAATAACAGTATAATCACATATATATTGACATATTATTATTTAAATGTAATAACCTATATAAATCATTTTTAAAATGTAAGAAGAATCCATTGTTCTTATGTATATTGGACTATCAACTTTTGAACTGATATAATTAATTTAACAAAATAAATTTTAATATATATTTATTATCATGGAGGTAATTATTATATATGTTATTAATGGAATATTTTTCATTTTTTAGAATAATTATAAAAGAAAATTTCATAAATATTTAATCATTGGAAAATGATAACGTCATTCATGCATATATCTGGAAAACTTCCTACATGAAACAATGAAATTAATTTTCATCACAACATGACATATATCATATATTTATGTTTTTTTTATGAAATAATAATATTTTTATGGTTTAAGATCGGTATTTAAAACAAAATAATATTTACCTTCATTCCATAGATATCACAGAAAAATGTAAATGATACACATTCATAAGTATGAAGAACTATCTCCATGAGTGTAACATAGTTATTTTCACCTTAACATCATTAACGATTATTTTCAAAGTTATAATTGATATATTAAACTTATAATTATTTATTTATATGATATAATAATGTTTTCATTGAAAATTATCAAACTTATTATTTTATTTTGAATATATGAAATTAATATCATTTAAACAATTGATGAGAAGTTAATTGATTATATAATTTATTATAGAATAGAAAGAGAAAAAATTTTAAAATTTTTTAACTATTAATTAAAAAACTAACTAATTAATTAAAGCATATCATTCAACAATTGATATAAATTATGTGATGCTTTGAACTATGTGTATTCTACATTCATTCAAATAAATTTTATTTTAATTTTTCAATTAAAACATGTATTACTTCCATTTATATATTTAAAATATTCTTTTATTTATGTAAATATATGGAAAAAAATTAATTTTAATATTACATTAACGTGATATTATTTAGTTTGTTAAAATGGATTTAAAATATACTCTATTTACATGTTTTATGCATAATATTTTTACATCGATTAAAAAAAGACAAAATGAATGATATAATGTCATATATACATAGACAATGAATCATACCACCAAAATAACTGTTATTTTATATGTTAAATTCATTATAATAGTCAAGGATTTTTCAATGAAAAACTATCCTTCCATATGATTTTGATATTATCTAAAAAATGTTTTAAAATATAATGGATAGTTTAATTTCCTAAAATGTTTTATTATGGTTGAAAATAATATTGTCAAGAGTGTGACAATGAAAAGGAAACCATCATTGTTTTTTAAAATATTATGGTTAATTTCAATTTTTTTTATGACTCGTGGTTTAGTAATAAAGCAATGATGGGTGGTTCCATTATAAACCATGGATGAGTGGCTATGTTATTAAACAAGGATGAGTGGTTCCATCATTAAACATGTAAATAAAGGTCCATGATATTCCTTTGATGTAATGGTTATAAAATTTTACCATCTTAGATATTCCCTTTTTATTAGTGATATATAAAATTATGTATCGAGTTACATACTTTTTGATCTATTCATTCAATTGTTTTTTGTGAAATATTATGATATATCACGAAAATATAATTATATTGGTTTTAAGGGAATGCATAATATACTATTTAATAATTAAATGTATATCTTTGCAAAAATGTGTTTTTACCTTTTTTCATGACAACAATGAAAACATTTTTAGATTTAACATTCTAAAAATGGTTTCTATGATATTTCTCTAGAAATTAATTTTATTCCAAATTCAATATCTTTGTAAAAATATATTTACTATTTATCCAAATATTTTTGAAATTAGTTTTTTATGTTTTCATTGATAAATAGGATTGTTTATTTTAGTATTTTGTGCCACTTATAGAGATATTTGTGCGCATTCAATTTTTAAAAAAATATTATCACATGGTTTACATATGGGTATGTTAAATGAAAATTTCATGTTTAATTCCATGAAACATTTTCATGAAATAATATAATGTGTTATTTAAAAAATATAATTATATGTAGAATGGATAGCCAGATAATGTTTAAACATTGGAATATATTGGATTTGTTTCAGGTTTGATGACCTATTTCACTAAATTTTTTATCAAAGATATTCCTTGGAATTACTATAAAATTAATTTTTGACTAAGCACTCAATATTATATAATTACTTGGGTGGGGTATTTAAGATTCCCATATGAATATAGGTGTATAAAATATTAGTAGTTATGATAATTTAGGTAAATATAATCAAAAATATTAATTTATGTTTATATTGATAGGATGTATAATTTCAATATTACCAATTTTTTCATATAAACTATTTCTATTTAGAATGTTTTATCTCATAGAAACCCTCAAAATAGAATTAGAAAGGAAATAAGGGGACGGTATACATTAAAATTATAAACACATAATTATTGGAGTTGGAATAGAGTAGTTTTTTATATAATGGTCCAGTAGATAAATGCTATATATTTTGGTTGAATCAATTATAGGTAGAATCTGAATCAATCAATGAGGTACATGATGTTAGCGTATTATTTAATGAGACAAAAGAAACAAATAATTGATGTATCTTTTGACTTGGGGTAGTTTAGGGATGTATTAAATAATTTGGAAAGATATTTTAATTATTGGGTTGTTATGATCATCAAATCATATCTCACTACATCTATTATATTTAGGTGGATATTACTTGTATTTTTTAATGGTTTAGGATTTTAATGAATCATTGGAGATTGTTTCTTTATACAGGTGTTATTATTTGAGTATTTTTATTGTGAAATATCTTATTATATATCTTCGTTCTGTGAAGGAATATAAAATCATGGAATTTAGACCAAATTACTATGTTTTATTTGGAAATGTATGAATTAATAATAATTCAATTGGAATATAACATATCAAATTAAATCATCGATCATGATAGAATTAATAATAAATTTTTTACATGTATGAATCCTATAAAATGAAAGGAATTCTATTCGCATTAATTTATATGTTATGAGAAACTTGTTCGTTTGTGATGGTAAGGTATTGACAGAGTTTGATTATGATCATGTCATTTGAACAAATGAATATTTGAAATGTTCTTGTTGCGATGTTGTGTAGAATCTTCAATTAGAGGAATCCTGAGTTAAGAAAAAAAATTATCATCGTATGATAAGTGTGATATAATTCACCAAGTAGGATGTCTTTAGAAATTTAGGAAATACATTTTATTTTGTGTGATTGGGAATATGGATTTTTATATCATTGAAAATGGTCTTAGTAGTTATAATACAAATAATAAAATTTTAATGGAGATATGTTTTACATGAAATGTATTGGGTAATTTTGGTGCTCTATGTAAATTTTATTCGGTGATCCTGGATCTCATAATTATTATAAGTGAAAGTGTGTGGGAAAAAATTTTCTTCTATAATCGTTGATTTGGGGTATCAAACTATGTTTTGAAATGTATGTTTCTTAGTTATTATAATTATATTATTTGCCTATTTGACATTCTATCTTATATTTATAATATTTCTAAGAATTATTTATGTAAATTATGAACATAAAATCATGAAATTATGATATAAATAATAATAAAAACTTATAATGAAATTATTAATAAACACATTATTTATAAGAATATTCTTGTTTCTATTAGCGGAATTTGGTTTCATTAAATATTATCGAACTACCCATAATATAGTTTCATATAATTTTCAATATGGATTGTATTTTATATTATCATAACATGAAATATATTCAATATATAAATGATTTTCAAGGATTTTGATACATTTGATAACCAATGAGGATAAAAAATTTAATTTGAAATCAAAATGAATACTTCTTAGAGAATGTTTTTGGACAGAATAAATTTTTTTAGATAAGTGATATCATTGTTCTGAATGAGTATTCGGTTTTTTTCTAGTTCAATTTTGAACTTATATAACAACTCTCATGGATTATATTACAATAGAATTACAGCATGATTATTAAATTATTTTAAAATCACCTTATTTTGAAATATTAGTGGCACTTGATGAGATATAATGGATTTCTTCATCCAATCAATTAAACAGAGGATGATAATATTTTTTGAAAGAGGAAATATTGTTCTATGAGAATTTAAAATGACAATACATTGTAAAATATCATAATTTTATAGAACAAGTACCCTTTATATTATATTAAGTATATGTTCAGCCAACCCAAAGGAGAAAACTGTTTTCCACATACTGATCTCAGGTTGGGGTACTATCAGTTGAATAAGAATGATTAATTTACCCCAAATTCTACATTTTAATCTAGATATCGGTATAATTAATTTTTTGTTATTAAATATGGGTTATATAATGAACTGGTATTATCAATGTATTCTATGAAGTGTATTTTAGTGGATATTTAGAATAGTTTTTAGTTATTTTTTGTGATGAAATATTGGTAAATTATATATGATATATAGATGTTGATTGAAAACTAATGATTATTTTTTACACAAAAAAATAAACGAAACTATATGTTAAATTTAGTGTATGTGGTTTTTGATAAAATTTAATATATTTCCATGGAAATATTATTTGTGAACATGTCATATAATTTTACCCATCTGTAGAAATGAATTGTTATAAATATTCTAAAGGATCATTTATTTTAATTGATTTGTGGGAGTCTAATAGATATTTTAAAAAATTTATACAGAGTTATATATTCCATTTTGTATGTTAACTAAAAAATTAATAAAATTAATATAGGTTAAAGAATGTGATTATTGTTTTCAGTTACTAATAAAATGTTTTCTGAATCCCATATTTTTTAGCATCACTCTATAAATGGTGATTTTTCTTCAATAATGATGCTTCAATTAAGAGAAATGGATGTTTTATAATTCAAATTGATCTAGTAAAACAATTTTATTCACAATAATTTTAACATCTTAAATTTAATTATCCCACACGGGAACTGGAATTAGAAACTGTTTTTTCTTCTTCAATATTTTTGTAAAATCATATATATGGAGTAATTTTAGAATTATGAACTTGTCTGAAATTATAGAAGATATATTAACAAATAATTTTTTTAACCTGAGGTCGAGAAGATTTTCATAATAGATCAAAGAAGATGATTTCATGATCCATTATCATCATAATAAATAAATAAATATATATGATCATTTTATTAAAAAAATACTACGAATAATTAACCATTTTAGGTTTAGATAATTTCACGTTAATTAGTGGTATTATTAATTATTTTCTTAAAATTGATCATGTAAAATAATCAATGTTTTTACAAGTTTTGGTATACTTATCTCGGTGATTTCTAACAAAAAATTTCAGAATGAAGACTTTGACATAATTTTTTTTATCATTTTATGATGTGCTAAATAAATGAATGTAATTTTTCTTATGAATATGTTTTATTATTTGGAATGTTAATTTTTGTATTGTGTGACTCCATTATTAAGAGTTATTTAATGTGAGAACACATTTATATCTATTTTCTGTTTATCCTAGATTTACTAATATATTGTGAGACATCCATTAATATTACTAGTGGGTTTGAATGAAATGTTATATTTTTAAATATATCATTTAGTTATTTAATTTTTAAAATGTAATAGAAAAAAAATTACCGAAATTGATTATTATAAATTTCATAATATTAGAGTAGAAATTGAATAATATATTTACTATTTTTAAAATTTGATTACCAACAAAATATAAGGGAAATAATTTTATTTGGGTCATTTTTTATTGATAAATATAATATTTGAATATCATTTCAATATAATATAATATATAATTAGATAATATTTATCAACTTAAGTTTATTGTTATATTTATGTAACTAGGATTTCCTATATCATTTTTAACTCACTATAATCCTTGGGTCACATTATATTTTTTGAAATGAGAAATGATTTCAATGATAACAAAATAAAATTTTTTAATAACCCTTAATCCATAGTCATATGGACAATCTACATGAATGATAAGGACTGTGAATGTAAATCATCATGATTTTTCAATTGATATGCGTGTATTTTGGGATTAATATATTATATTTCATGATTTTTGATATAATAATTGAATCCATTCTTGTATAATGTTTATATGATTGAGTAATTATATATAATTTAGTATTGGAATCAAATATACTGGGATGAATTAGTGGAAATTATGTTAACTATTCTAGGGTTTACAAAATATTTGTTTTTTAATTTTAATTTGATTTATAAATATATGATAATGGATAAAAACACACTGAAATGTTTTGATGTTAAATGGATAGAAAATATTTCATTCGATGTTGGAGATGTTGTTTTTTTAAATGAACATCACCATGGAAAGTGTTATTTGTTCTGGAAGAATAAGGAAGCAATGTAAAAAGATTATTAGAACATATTAAATCCTTGAGAATGAGTATTCAGTTCCTTATTGTGTGGTCTAACCATGATTTTATCCCAGATACCTAATGTATTTTAGGATATAATTTTAATAAACTATTTTTGGAATTCATCTATTATTTTCATTCATGACACATTTTATTTGGATGTAAATAATTGTCACACACCAGCATTTTGAATCAATTTATTCTATTCATTTGTATTCAATATATTTTTTATGAGGTTTGGATTTAACAATGGTATAAAATTTTCAATTTTTAATCACGTATTTTAATATTTGTTTGTGCATGGATTATGAATGGTTTAGGTAAACAATGAGGATTTTCAAAGGTAACCATGTTGCTTTTTTGGGATCCAAGAGTGAGGAACATGGGTTGTACACAGTTTGGAAATCTATGCAGAAAATTTGCATGATATTATGTCAATTTTTACAGTGGATACTACAAGACTTACTTACATTTTAGAATCCAATATGGGAAAACCGTGCGAGATGTCTAGATTTTAGGTATTCAGAAATTACAATCATTACCTCTCAACTATTTATAAGCTTTTGATATTTCATTCACTTTGGAAATTTTTTGGTTAATTAATTGAGACCCCAATCCATATCACTTTGATCCACTTCCATTATGGATGCACCTACATCAACTATAAGGTTATTTATTATGGTATTGGGAAATTTCCACCTATTTATCTTTTCTTCTCATGATTTATTCAGCTTTCAATGTTTGGTTGTTGATTGTTCAATACCTATGGATTTGGGTTATTGTTTTGGGGTTTATTTGTTTGGATCTAGGTTTTAGGATTTTCCATTGGGATATGTTCTTCATTACCATAATGTCTCCTATTCTTTTTACACTATTCAGGTTGGTTTTCAAGTTTATTTTCATTCTTATTCATTCCATTTGTTACTTTTTTATTTATAAATAATATATAAATGTGTTTCTTGTGAATGTGGTGTGCTTACATGACTCATCAAGTGGTTTTTTTGTTTTAAAAAAAATTATAGAAGTTGTTTTAAAAATGGATTTCATTAATTATATTATATAGGTATTCACAAAATGTTTTGTTTAAAATGTAATGTGTTCAAATAATATGAATTTTTTTATTTTTTATTTTTTTTTCATTTTTTATGTTTTGATATAATTCTTAACATAATATTTTATATTGTCAATAAGAATTTATGACATTTTTTTAATGCTTACATGTGTTTGGTTGTGATGGTTTCGATGCATGTGCTATTGTTTAAAAGGTATAGATTATAACGACCCATACTTTAGATCCATTTTTATTACTTCAAAATTGAAACTCACTTATAACAACATATAACAAAACTAGGAAATGACTGTATAGTTATAGTGTCTCTAGAAACTGGTAAACATAAACAACTGGTTCATAAAGCCTCTACACTCTCTCCAATTTATTTCATCATATCTATAGTCCCTTTTGGAATATCATACTTAATAACCTTCTTCATAACCTGGGGAATGAAAACATACAAAAGTGTGAGCTCAAATGCTCAGTAGGGGTAAACAAAAGAAATATCAATCACATCATATTCATAAGAAGATAACTTTTTTAAATCTTAACCTGCAAAAGAGATCATTGTTTCATAACATGGGATAAATCATAGTAGTGAAAAGTAATCCCAATAATCATAACCTAAAACATTAAACATTGTGGCAAACACATATAATCACAAAGAATCATTTCTTAGTAGTCAAGACTCATTTCCAAGACTATCTTAGCAGACAAAGTCCATTTCTGAACCGAGATCACTTCTCGTTCCAGTCCTGTTTCACTGAACCGATTTAACCTGCCATTCCAGCCATGTCTATCTCCTAAGATATAAAATAATTACCCAATGAATTAGAGGGAGATATAGGTCTTAGCAATCTCATAATGATAACATTCTTATGTGTGCCACAAAATCATAAATCATACATCATTTCATAACACATGTAATAAAAATGGGAATCTTAAATATCGTGACATCATAAAAAAATTCATATAAGATAAAGGAATTCATAAATATAATTCCATCACAACATAATAAAATCAATGTAATAATAGGGATAAAAACAGAACCCTTTATTATCTTATAAGGAAAATAATTTTGATAAAACACTTGAACTCCATTCTTGAGGAAAATATCCTTTCTAATTCAAAAACACTTTTCCTTTTTTTATCATGTCATATAATTCTAAACTAAAAAAGGTGATTAAAAATAAACATGAAAACTTTTAAGGGAATATTTTTGGAAATAATGTTTTAAGAATCCATTCATGCCGTATAAGTTAAAAAAATTATTCTCGTACTTTTGTCAGAAAAGTCAAAAAGTAACTCATACGAAAAAACGAAAAAAGTTTCCTTTCATATCTTCTACTAAAAACTCACCAAAGGGTAAAATTGGATTTACAAGAAATTGTAGGAGGATATAAATAATATTACATATTGAGGAAACATGGATGTGGATGATAAAATACACCCCAGTAAATACCAAAGTATAAACAATCTCAGGTAAAATGTGATTGTGATATTTTCCCTTACCTTAGGTCTGATTTGCTTTGTAAGTGTCTGAAACTCCTGTATAATTATTAAAATAATGTCATTGACTTATTCCAGAATCATACTCATTGTTATGATATAATATATTGTCATATTCTTAGCTTATTATTAGTAATATTTCATTGCTACTTGTTATTCGGGTGTTTATTAATTTTTGTTCTTATGCGTGTTTTGTCGAATAAATTATTATTCTTATTTTTAGGTTATAGATACCTCATTTCCATAATGGTATTAGTGTAATATATATATTAATTCATTCAATTCATTTATATAATCATTATGCAATGAAGATCATGTAGAACGAGTCGCATCACATCGTGGAGACGGTATCCGGTACGTACGCACGAGCGATGATATCGTTCCCATGATCGTGGAATTGTATTGAATTGTATGTATAATATTTTAGAATCAATATCAATTTACAATAATCATATATATTTTTTCTTTGCACCATTATACCCATCCATGTAAGGTGGTGGTGGAAAATAGATTACACCATGGCGTGGAGACGGTATTCCGTACGTATGCACGCGCGGTGATTTCATTTTCTATAGGATGGATAGATTGTGAAATAGGGGTTTTTCATACTTATAATAACATATCAGTATATGAGTGATAATGATGTTATTACTTTATAATGAAACAACTAAAGAAGTAGAAGTGGAAGAAGAAATAAAGATGAATGAATCGGTAACGGGCATTACCTCTTCTTTGAAGCGCTTCTTTGAGACCTCCTTTTACGCCACTAAAATTGATCATTGAAGTAGACCAGGACCTATAGGATGTCTCTAGGGAAGTGTAGAGATGAAATTGGCAGGGTTTGGCTGAGCTTTAAGGCTCAAAGTGGAGTGAGGAAGAGAGGGCGGAGGTGCCCTTTTATAATGGAGGAGAGGGGATCCTTTTTAAAAACTAAAAATATTATTTTATTATAAAGAAAACTTCGGTTTTAAATAGCTAAAAATTTATTTATTAAGCATATAAGGTGGGGATGGGTCTAAAACCACTCATCCAACTGATTTATACAAGTTTAGGTTTCTATTTTTACATTATCATTTATATTTGACATTAAGTTTGATAATTTTACCTTTACCGTGTCTTTTTGTGTTCTTACACTATAAGGTTATTAAACTTACTATATCAAGCCAAACGAACCCCAAGTTGTTTATTATTAATATATATAACCTTATCTAAGTCATTTGGCCGAACCTTATATTTTTAGGAATAAAATAACAATTAATAAGATATTATGTTTTTAAAAACTATATTATGTCAATATTGACACTATTTAGTAATTGATTTTTGTGAAAATAATAACAGAACGATTAGTTCGAAAAAAGTTAATTAAATCAATACTATCATGTCATATTAACCTATAAATTTAGTTTAATTCATAAAAAGTCTCAAATTACATTTATTTGGATATTTAGAACATCAATTATGTCAATATTTCATTAATAAGATAATTACTTCATCATCATTGTGACATAAATAAACAAATTATTTAATGTCTAAAAATTATAAATAAAATAAAATTATGTTGGAAATCTTATTAGCTTTAAAATTAATATTTATAGACGAATTTATCTTATTTATAACCCCATATTAAAAATGATTTACTTATTAAACGTTGAATTTATTTATTTTAACCCTTCTTTAAGTAAATTGATAATAAATGTACTAATCTAATCCATGTGGGCATAAATGGTCATATATTATTCCTAAGGTTGTTTTTGGTCGAATTACATTTATCCAATTGATTTAGGACATGTGTTAGGGTAATAATAATATCATTTTTACCCTTAATTACCCTATTTACTTTTAATCATGGTAAATAAAAGTAAAAAGTTACTATTCACCAAAAAATTATTTTCATCTCATTGAACCATATTTTACTTACTGACATCAACCGTGTTTCTTGGATTTTTGAAATTCCACTCACAGAAGCGGTAAAATTAAGTTTTATGAAAAATTCAATTTTTTAACTACCACTTAGTGGTTTCACTATTCATCAAAAATTGAAAGTTTTCAGATAAATACCAAAATTTGACCCTAGGCTAATTTCGATATTCCGAATCCAAAAATGAAGTCCATTTTGAAAAATTGAATTTATAGAATTTTGAAAAGTGGTTATTAATATTCATAATGGCTAGTTTTAATAATATTTTAATAGCATATCATTGTTTAGTGAAACTCGATATTGCGTACGACGCAAGCTATCTAGGAAGGCCTCGATTGCGTGTAAAGAAATACAATCTAGTGTTGTGTGTATTGAAAGATTCTTTTTATGATTTAAAAACAAAATATTTCTCATAAAAGTCTCAGGTGTTACATTCTACCCCCCTTAAAATAAATTTCGCCCTCAAAATTCGTCACTTTGAAACAAACAGATGAGGATACCTCTCCCTCATCATATCCTCAAGCTCCCATGTAGCTTCTTCTAATTGGTGGTTCCTTCATAAAACATTCACCATGCGAGTGGTCTTGTTCCGTAAAACATTTTCACTATGATCCAGAATCCCTATCAGTTGTTCTTCATAAGAAAGATCTTGCTCCAGCGGGACAAATTCTGAGCTGAGTACATGTGAAGGATCAGGTATGTACCTTCTCAGGAGAGATACATGGAACACAATGTGAACTGGAGAGAGATTCGGTGGAAGCGCCAATAGGTAATCTACCTTTCCAACACGATCCAGTATTTCGATAGGAATAATATATCTAGAGCTCAACTCCAACTTCTTTCCAAATCTCAAGTCCCTCTTCCAGGGAGATATTTGTAAGAACACATTATCACCCACTTCAAACTCTTGGTCTTTTCTTCGGTTGTCGGCATAACTTTTCTGCAGACTCTAAGCTGCTCTTATGTGTTGTTTAATAGATCAGACCTTTTCTGCCATCTCATCAACAAGATCAGGTACTAATAGATTTCTTTCCCCAACTTCATCCCAGCAAGTTGGAGTCCTGCATTTCTTTCCATAGAGATATTCATAAGGATCCATCTGAATACTGGTGTGAAAGACATTATTATAAGAAAATTCCACCAAAGGTAGTTGTTAATCCAAACCACCTTTGAACTCCATAGAGAAAGCTCTCAACATATCTTCTAGAGATTTAATTGTTCTCTCAGACTAACCGTCTGTTTGAGGATGATAAGAAGTGATGAAACTCAACTCTGTATCCAGAGTATGCTGAAGACTTCGCCAGAACTTCGAGGTAAATCTCGTATCCCGGTCAGATATAATAGAAAGTGGTACTCAATGCAATCTTACCACTTCATTTACATATATCCTGGAAAGCTGATCAAGAGAGAAATCCTCTATAATAGCAATGAAGTGTACAGACTTTGTAAGATGATAAACTATGACCTAGATAGCATTACTGCCTTTTGATGTTTTAGGAAGTCCTGTGACAAAGTCCATAGTGATGTTTTCCCATTTCCATTTGGGTATGGGTAATGGTTGTAACATCCCCTTAGACATCTATCTCATAGCTTTAACTTTCTGAAAAAACAAGCATCTAGAGACATATTCAACAACATCTCTTTCCATGTCATCCCTCCAGAATTACTCTTTCAGGTCCCTATATACATCATCGTGCTTCGAGGATGAGTATAGAATGAATAACTATGAGCCTCATCCAACAGCTCTTTCTTTAATTCTAGGATGGGAGGAACACAAACCTGATTCCTAGACATTATTATCCCATCACAATCAAGGTTGAATTCAGTAATATTTCTCACCTTCTTTTGTAACTTGATATCTTTTTTTCGTGCCTCTTTAATCATCACATGTATAGATGGTTGAACATTCATTTGAGAAAGATATGATTTCCCCCCTTCCATTAAAATTCCAAGATCCATCCTTTGTAAACCCATAAATATTGGATCTTTTGTGATCCTCATCATGGATAAGCTAGCATGGTCTTGTCGACTTAATGCATCTACCACCTTGTTTGCTTTCCCAGGGTGGTAATGAATTGAGAAGTCATAATCCTTAATCAGTTCCAACCATCTTCTTTGGCGCATATTCAGCTCCTTTTGTGTGAAAATATACCTTAAACTTTTATGATCCGTATAAATATCACACCTTTCTCCATAAAGATAATGCCTCCAAATAATTAATGCAAATATTACCGCAGCTAACTCCAAATCATGAGTTGGGTAATTTTTCTCATGGATTTTCAACTGTCGTTAGGCATAAGCTATCACCATATCATTTTTCATAAGAACACACTACAATCCCTTTTTGGATACATCACTATAGATCATAATCCTTTCTACACTACAAGGCAGTGTGAGCACAAGTGCATTGCAAAACCTTCTTTTCAACTCCATGAAATTCTCTTCACATTCCTCCATCTAGACAAACATAACTTCTTTCCAAGTCAACATGGTGAGTGGATTAGATAATCATGAAAAATCATTCACAAAACATCGATAATATCCAGCCAAACCAAGATAAATTCGGATCTCAGTTACTATTGTTGGTCTCAACCATCTTTCGAAAACCTCTGTTTTTGCTGGATCCACAGATGTCCCCTCTTTTTAAATTATGTGACCCAAAAATGAAACTCTTTGAAGCCAAAATTCACACTTTGTAAATTTGGCATAATGATTCTCCTTTCTCAGGGTCTTCAATATAATTCTTAGGTGATCTTCATGTTCTTCCTTACTCTTTGAATAAACAAGAATATCCTCTATAAAGACTACCACAAATTGATCAAGATAGTCTCTAAAGACTCTATTCATCAGATCAGTGAAGATAGAAGGGGCATTCGTAATTCCAAATGGAATCACTATAAATTCATAGGGTCCATACCTTGTACGGAAAGTCGTCTTTGGTATATACTCCCTTTTGACCCTTAATTGATGATCCCCTGAATGAAGATCAATCTTGGAAAAGTATTGAGCTCCGCGTAGTTGGTCAAATAAGTCATCAATGCGTGGGAGAGGATATTTGTTCTTGATAGTGATCTTGTTAAGTTCTTAATAATCAATGTAGAGTCTCATTGATCCATCATTCTTCTTGACAAATAGAACGGGTTCTCCCCAAGGTGATGCACAAGGGAGTATGAATCCCTTATCAAGATTCTCTTTGAGTTGCTTCTTCAATTCCTGCAACTCAATTTGGTCCATTCAATAAGGTGTCTTTGAAAGAGGCTAAGAACCTTGTACGAGTCCTATTGAAAATTCAACGTCACGATTTGGTGGAAGAAACGAAAATTCCTCCAGAAAGACATCATCAAACTCTCGTACAATGGGAATATTCTTAATCATGAGTTTCTCACCAACCATTTGAGATAAATAACCTTCATTTAGTGGAATCAAGACCCATAATATGGAAGAAATTTCCACTGGAAGGTTATGTTAATCCTTGAATCGATATACAATCAGAGATTTATCTGGAATATGAAATGTGACTTCCCTTATTTGGAAATTGATATGGGCTGCATATAAAGAATGCCAATCCATGCCAAGAAACACATCAAATTACACTATATGAAGGATCACAAGAATTGCCGGAAGCACTTTCCCACAAACTTCAATCGGAGAAGAATTATAAACTTTTGATGCGACTGTTGTGTCATTAGGGGTTGTCACAGCTAACTCAACATCTAATTGTTGAAGTAATTCGGTGATACTCTTTGAAAAATCTTTAGAAATAATACAGTGGGTGGATCCAGAATCAAATAAAACATTTGATACTTTAGAGTGGATGGTAAGTGTACCTTTCACCACATCATTATCGTACTCCACATCGCTGATAGAAATTGCATGTGACATTCCATTGTCTTTGGCCTTAAGATTTTGTTGATGTCGATCACCATAGAAAACCCTTGGATTAGGTCATTTATTGGAATATTGCCCTATCTCCTTGCACTTGAAACATTGAAGTGTAGTAGGTTCATTCTGTGTAACCCTTTCCTTTGTTTGCATCATTATACATCTTCTTCCCATCATTGCGACATTCAAATGCACGATGAATTTCCTTTCAGCATTTGAAAATTTTACTTGTCCCTTTCAGACAACTCCCTCCATGTTTCTTTCCACACTTTGAGCATAAGGGAAAGCTCATCTTCTTTTAAGTGTGCCCTTTATATTTTCCTTTGAATTCCATTTTCCTCTTTTTATCAAACCAATATGACTGATGGGTTACTCCAATCTCCATAACGACTTTGAGATCACATCGAACGATTTCCTCGTAGCTATTGAAGTCCCTTATGGCTAACGCCCTTCGAAGACTTGGTTTTAATCCACTAAAAAATCGATCGATCTTACTCTCAGGGTGGATAATAATACCAGAAGCGTACCTAGCAAGACTTGTAAAATTTTCTTCATAGGTACCAACAGATTCATCATCCTTTTTCTTCAGTTCAAGAAACTCTTTCTCCATCTTTGTTCGGAGAATATTGGGGATGTAATTGTTGAAAAATAGGTTCTTGAACTCGTCCCATTCCATGGACTCAATTTCATCTCTTTGCCTCATATTCTTAATAAGATTCCACCATTGATCGGTATCTCCTTCCAAACGATACACTGCTTGGATGACTTTATCATGTTAAGAACATTGAAGAACTGAAAATATCTTTTCATTTGTAAAAATCCATTGTTAAACAATTAATGGATCTGTAGACCCGCTGAATGAAGGTGGACGCTGCCTCATGAATGATTCAACAGAATTTTTCTCCTTCCTTTGCTCGTTTGGAAGTCCTGAATGATTCATATCTTGAGAATGTTATGTGATCTTGGCTACAAAATTTTTCATTCAAGCTCCCATAACGTTTGGTTTCTCAGGGGGACAATCATTGCATTGCCCATCACATTCCGTATTAACACGGTTCCTTCAGGTTCCAACCACAGAATAAAACCAAGTAGAATAGTGTGAGAAAAACTAATTATAATAGGAAAACCACATAATCAAGAATAAAATTTCACACTTAAGGTCTTATCCTAGGTTATTCATGGTCATTTCTGAAACACTATGATTGTGTTCTATGCTTAGAATTATCCTTAGGGTTCTTACTAATGCTTTCACATCCTAGTTTCCAAAGGTTGACTATACCTTTCCTCTCATACCAACTATAACGACCCATACTTTACATACATTGTTATTACTTCAAAATTTAAGCACACTTATTACAACATATAACAAAACCAGGAATGGACCATATGTGTATAATGTCACTAGAAACTGGGAAACATAAACAACTAGTTCATAAAGCTTCTACACTGTCTCTCATTTATTTCACCATATCTATAGTCCCTTTTGGCATATCATTCCTAATAACATTCTTCCTGACCAGGGGAAAGAAAACAAACAAAATGGTGAGATCAAATGCTTAGTAAGGGTAAACAAAAGAAATATCAACCACATCATATTCATAAGAACATAACCATTTGAAATCATAACCTGCAAAAGTGATCATAATTTCATAAGATTGGATAAATCATTGTAGAGAAATTTAATCCCAATAATCATATAATAAAACATGAAACTTTGTGGCATACACACATAATCATAGAGAATCCTTTTTTTAGTATTCAAGACTCATTTCCAAGACTATCTTAGCAGACAAAGTTCATTTCTGAACGGTGTTCAGTCCTCGTTCCAGTCATGTTTCACTGAACCGCTTTAACCTGCCGTTCCAGCCATGTCTATCTCATGAGATGTAAAATCATTACCCAATGCATTGAAGGAGATATAGGTCCCACCCATCTCATAATGATACCATTATTATGTCTTCCACGAAATCAAAAATCATACATCATTGCATAACCCATGTAATAAAAATGGGAATCTTAAACATCGTGACATCATAAAACAATTAATTTAAGATAAATGAATTCATAAAAATAATTCCATCACAACATAATCATATCAATGTAATAATATGGATATAAACATAACTCTTTATTATCTTAGATGGAAAATAATTTTGATAAAACACTTGAACTCCATTCTTGAGGAAAATATCCTTTCTAATTCAAAAACACTTTTCTTTTTTTTAACATGTCATACATTTCTAAAATAAAAGAAGTTGATTAAAAATAAACTTGAAAACTTATAATGGAAGATTCATGGAAATAATTTTTTAAAAATCCATTCATTCCGTATAAGTTAAAAAAACATTCTTCTCGTACTTTTGTCAGAAAAGTCAAAAAGTACCTCATACGAAAAAATGACAAATGATTCCTTTCATATCTTTTACTAAAAACTCATCGAAGGGTAAAATTGGATTTAAAAAAATTTTAGGAGGATATAAATAATATTACCTATTGAGGAAACAAGAATATGGATGATAAAATACACCCTAGGAAATACCAAACTATAAACATCTCGGATAAAATGAGATTGTGATATTTTCCATTACCTTAGGTCTGATTTGCTTAATAAGTGTCCGAAAATCATGTATAATGATTTAAATAATGTCATTGACATATTACAGAATCATACACATTGTTATGATATCATATATGATCATATTATTAGCTTATTATTAGTAATATTTCATTGCTACTTGTTATTCGGGTGTTTATTACTTTTTGTTCTTCTGCGTGTTTTGTCGAATAAATTCTTATTATTCTTTTTAGGTTATAGATACCTAATTTCCAGAATGGTATTATTGTAATATATATATTCATTCATTAAATTAATTTATAAAATCATTATGCAATGAAGGTCATGTAGAACGAGTCACATCACATCGGGGAGACGGTATTCCCTACGTACGCACGAGCGATGATATCGTTCCCATGATCGTGGAATTGTATTGGAGTGTATATATCCTATTTCAGAATCAATATCAATTTACAATAAACATATATATTCATTCATTACACCATTATACCCATCCATGTAAGGTGGTGGTGGAAAATAGATTACACCACAGCGTGGAGACGATATTCCGTACGTACGCACCCGCGGTGATTTCATTTTCCGTAGGATGGATAGATGGTGAAATAGGTTTGTTTCATACTTATAATAAAGTATCAGTATATGAGTGATAATTATGTTATTAATTCATAATGAAACAACTAAATAAGAAGAATTGGAAGAAGAAATAATGATGAATGAATCGGTAACGGGCATTACCTCTTCTTTGAAACGCTTCTTTGAGACCTCCTTTTAGGGAACTAAAATTGGTCTTTGAAGAAAACCATGACCTCTAGGATGTCTCTAGGGTAGTGGACAGAATAAATTGTCTGGGGTTGGCCGAGCATGAAGGCTCAATGTGGTGTGAGGAAGAGAGGGAGGAGGTGCCCTTTTATAAGGTAGGAGAGGGGCTTCTTTGGAAAAACAAAAAATATCATTTTATTATAAAGCCAAATTCGGTTTTAAATAGCTCCAAATTGATTTACTTCGAAGATAAGGTGGGGATGGGTCGAAAAAATCTCATCCAATAGAATTTAGACAAGTTTAGGTTCCTATTTTAACATTATCATTTATATTTAACATTATGTTAGATAATTTTACTTTTACCATGTCTTTTTGTGTTCTTACACTATAAGGTTAATAAACTTACTATATCAAGCCAAACGAAGTCAAAGTTGTTTATTATTAATATATATAACCTTATCTATGTCATTTGGCCAAACCGTAGATTTTTAGGAATAAAATAACAATTAATAATATAATATTTGTTTTAAAAACTATTTTATGAAAATTTTGACACTATTTAGTAATTGATTTTTGTGAAAATAATAACAGAATGATTAGGTCGAAAAAAGTTATTTACATCAATACTAACATGTAATATTAACCTAGAAAATTAGTTAAATTCATAAAAAGTCTCAAATTACATTTATTTCGGTATTTATAACATCAATTATGTCAATATTTCATTAATAAGATAATTACTGTATCATCGTTGTGTCATAAATAAATAAAATTATATAATGTCCAAAAATTATAAAAAAATACCATTATGTTGGAAATATTTTTATATTTCTAATTAATATTTATAGTCGAATTTATCTTATGTATAACCCAATATTAAAAATGATTTAATTATTTAAACTTTGATTTTAACTATTTTAACCCTTCATTAAGTAAATTGATAATAAATGTCCTAATCTAATCCAAGTGGTCGTAAATGGTCATATTTTAGTCCTAAGGTTGTTTTTGGTAGAATTAAATTTCTCCAATAGAGTTAGGACATGTTTTTGGGTAATAATAATATCATTTTTACCCTTAATTACCCTATTTACATTTAACCGTGGTAAATAAAAGTAAAAAGTTACTAATCACCAAAAAATTTATTTTCATCTCATTGAACCACATTTTACTTACTGATATCAACCGTGTCTCTCAGATTTTCGAAATTCCACTCACAGAAGCGGTAATATTATGTTTTATGAAAAATTCAGTTTTTTAACTACCACATAGTGGTTTCACTATTCATCAAAAATTCAATGTCTTCAGAAAAATACCAAAATTTCACCCTCGGCTAATTTCGATATTCCGAATCCAAAAATGAAGTCCATTTTGAAAAATAAAATTTATAAAATTTCATAAAGTGGTTATGAATATTCATAACGGCTAGTTTTAATAATAATTTAATAGCCTATCATTATTTAGTGAAACTCGGTGTTGCGTATGATGCAAGATATCGAGGAAGGCCATGATTGCATGTAAAGCAAGCCAATCTAGTGTTGTATGTAGTGAAAGATTCCTTTGAAGATTTAAAAACAAAATTTTTCTCATAAAAGTCTCGGGTGTTATATTGATTGTGTGTTTCATGAAACACATTACATGATCCATTGGATGTGGGAACATAGATGTTGTAATTAGTTGACAATCTGAATGATAAAACAAATGAAAATTGTTTTTTATGGACATTATTAATTTAATAACCATATTACATAACCATTATCCCAAATCCTACCTTCCTTCTTCAATTTATTGATGCATTACTAATGGTCTATTGGCTCCCAAATGACATATAAGTGGATTCAAATTAAATATGAAAGTGTGGCCCATTTTTTATTCTAAATTATAGTTTGTATCTAATTGTTATGAATTATTTTTTTGGATTATTTTTTATTTATATATTTTCATATTGTTAATGAAGTGGTATTAGATTTTGAACGTGAAGTGCAATTTGTTATTTTTCACGTAAAATGTGTTGTATAAAGATTTTTGGAAAATATTTAAGAATCAATTTTTGAATTATAATTTAGTTAATAATGATGAAGGCCTTTTTGGACCCGTAATGTGTTTTGGAACTGTATTTTAGTTTCTGATGTATAAATTCACATTTAAATCATATGATGTTTTCTGAAATTGTTTGAAAGCTTGTGTGATAAGAAAACCAAGTTCAAAATTATGTATGATTGATTTATTAAAGGTCACACATTTTAGATATTTTCTAATGCATTTTATAATGTGAGTGGTGTCGGTGTTTGAGGTAGGAATGTGTGGTGGCCACATGTTATGTGACTCACTTGTGTAAGGACCTCTTTTTGACATAGTGTGCTATTACCATGGGATTCAATGCATCATTTAGAGTGTTTAGTGAAGACTTTTATCTACCATAATTAGATGGGTCTTCCCCAGTAGATTTTTAGAGGCTATGTGAATTGTGACACTAGATCGGTAGTTAGAACATCTAGTTGGTTATTCTCTATAGATTTGCACTATATTCTAGGAGGTGATTCCAACTCAAGTACATCCAATGATCATTTAGAAGATGTTTTGAAAATGGGCATGATTTATTATCTTCATGTGGTTGTTTAATTTTCATATTCTATTAGGATTCCTATTGGTTATCTCTCTATTTCAATTCTAGGATAGCCTTATGTTTCTATTTCTAGATTTATATGTTGTATGTGGTTTCTAAAATGGTAATAAAAATGTAAAATGTGAATGTGGAATGGTTTTTTAAAATGAGAATGATATGTTTTTTATTAAAATTAAAAAATTCATATTTATATATGTTTATTTTAAAATAATGTGTTTAAAATATTTCAGCATAGGAAATGTATGGATACATGTCTGATTACCTACTATGATGTTATTTTCTGACACCTATTTCTATGTTTTTTTGTTAGTAGATCTGAGTTGTTTTTTATATAAATTTTTTTATTTCGGTCATGTTTCATAACATTTCAGATTGTAGATGGTGGTGACCATAGTGTCGGATGGAGATCGTGTTGGTAGAATATTGGTTTTTTAATTTTCATATTCTACTAGGTTTCCTATTGGTTATCTCTCTATTTCATTTCTAGTATAGCCTTATGTTTCATTTTCTAGATTTATATGTTGTATTGGTTTCTAAAATGGTAATAAAAATTTAAAATGTGAATGTGGCATGGTTTTTTAAAATGAGAATGATATTTTTTTTATTAAAATTCAAAAAATCGTATTTACATATGATTATTTTAAAATAAAGTGTTTAAAATATTTCAGCATAGGAAATGTATTGATACTTGTCTGATTACCTACTATGATGTTATTTGCTGACACCTACAACTATCTTTTTTTGTCAGTATATCTGAGTTGTTTTTTATATAAACATTTTTATTTCGGTCATGTTTCATAACATGTCATATTGTAGATGGTGGTGACCATAATGTCAGATGGAGATCGTGTTGGTAGAATATTCGTTTTGTTTTATATTCGATCTAATCTGTCCAAATTGTAATTAAATGTGGATAAGATTGTGTACTTATTTCTAAACAATTGTTAGTATATTTTGAACACTCATTCATTTTAGTTTATTTTTATGATCATTGTTTATTAGGATATATCATTCTCATTGTGATTACATTAATTCTTGAAACTATTTTCTATCCCTTGGTGATCAGTTACACTCTTTGAGACATGTCTCAAACAAGGTAAAATGTTTGGTTAGATGATATCACGTCCTAGTTCATGAAAAATGTTATCATAAGGGGATCTAATATATTTTCCATATAAGGTAGTTGTATATTATGCATACTAGAGGGTCCAAATTTAGTAAATGGGACCCTTTTATTATTAACATTATGAATAGAAAATTTTGTAATTAATTTACCATGGTAAATAATAAATCTGGTTATTATTGATTACAAATAATATTATAACCACAAAAGATAACCCTTACATTTGAATTATTCTTACTTAATTATTTTCAATCCATCTCCTTCTATATCATGAAAATATAGAATCTTGGTTCCATATTAAATTTGTTTTGTCTTTGATAATCTATAAGATAACATAATATCAATATTTTCATAGTCATTCTATTAATAAATTCAATACCATTCTTAAGGGGTTAAAAATATTATATTTTTTATAATAAATAGTATATTTAATGTTAAATGAATTTTTCTTTTCATTGTTTTATATTTATAAATTATAGTGAATAAATAGAAATCTTCAATGCCTATCAAACACTGACATATAAAATAAAAAATTAGTATGAAAATAAATTAAATTATTTTTAAAATATTAAAATAAATAAAAATTGAATGATTTATTTTAATTGAGGAAATTTATTGATAGATATAACATATTGGGGTAGTTATAATAGATTTTATTGAATTTTATATTTTCATTATACTATTTGAAGTTAAATTAAATTAATAGTTCCAAAAGAAATGTCAATAACATTTTATTACAAATAATTTTTAGTGAAATTATTTAAATATTAATAAAATCGAATCACCCTTAGAATATTCAGAAAAAATTGATTACATATTCCACTTTTCATTTATTTGCCAATTTTTCTTTCCTAGTAAATGTACTGACCCAGAAAGAGTAAAACCATTATTATCGCAATAATCATCAAAATGGGTTAAATATGGATAAAAAATTATATTAGAAAACATTTTTTAATGTTAACTAATTTTTATTTAATGAGTGAATCTAAACTCACAATTATAATTTGTAAACATATTTTAGATCGTGAGACATTTTTTCATTAAATATAATTTCATAAATTTAATATTTTAAGAAATTGCATATATGTCTCTCCTCAAATTTATAAAATGTAACCACCTCACATATTTTCATAGAATATAAATTCCCCTTTTCATCATACAATACAAATACATTTCCATTATACACATTCCTCCCCAATTTCTATCATAAATGTTTTGAATACAAAAATCAACTGATGATATAATTTTGGGTACGACATAGTATGGTCTTTAAATAAGACGTGTCCTTATTTTCTGATAATTTTTTTTTATTTCACCTCATTCAAATATTATTTGAAAGAAATGATTTAATAATATAAATATATCACATATATTGAAATTTTATTATATTAATGGAATTAATTTCATATATCTCTTCCTCTATAATATGGGAAATAAAAACATCATTTGTGCACACAACCGACTATCCCCTCAAGAATCGATTTATCTTTCTTCCATCGTGGACAAAAACATGAGTTTATTATTGTTCGTTAAATTTATATATATGACATTCATGAAATATTTTTAATTTCTGTGATGTATAATATAATATACTTTCTAAAATACTTATTTAATATAAAATGATTATGTTGTTAATGAATATATATGGATTGTCACCACCATAATGTTAAATGATACATTTTTAAAAAGAATAAATCATGGATGATATATTAATGAATATTTAATGAAAAAACATGATAATCAATATTTCATTATAATTGTGGAAAAAATAATTTTTTTCTTTTTTTCAATATCATGACTAATAAATAGAGTTGATACCCATGCATACATACGTCCAATCATCTCCAGTATTTTATAATTGATCATTTATAAAGAAACACATTTTAATTAGTTTTGAAAGTATATTTTATATATAAAAAGATTAATTATTTCATGATTATCATTCATTATGTGATGGAATAAAAAATCATTTACCAATTCCAACACATTGAATACATATTAGGCAAATAATCCAATGATTTTGAAAATTCCCGATGTAAAGTTAATAAATACTGAAATGAATATAGCATAGTAAGGTATAAAATAAAGTGAATAATAAACATGAAAAATATTATTTATAATGGTAATAATTAATGTACTTTTTCAATTTTGTACATAAATGAGTTTACATGATGAATCAAACTCCTCACAAGGGGCATTCATATAAGAAATAAACAATTAATGATTCCCTTTATACTCATTATCCATCCATATTTTTTAAATTATTTTAATAATTAATTTATATGTATATAAACAAATCAGAATTAAAATATAATTTTTCTTTTTTAAACAATTAAAAATGATTTTAAAATCAATATTTTAATTTTTATATTTGAAATATTTTGAATTTCATTAAAATATAATAGCTAAAGTTATATTTTAATATATATAGTGAAAAAACCTATTTTAATTCCATAACAATTAATTTACATCTAATATTACTTATATGAAAACTATTTTTCCAATCAAAACCCCAGGTTACCATCGGTTCATGTTAGCTTGATTAAAAAATTGAATTAAAATAAAATGTATAATTCAATAAATTATTAATGTATTTTATGGGTGAAAAAGAATATATATACGACTGTGGTTTTTAAAATGAAATATTCTATGTTTCATGATTATGTTATAGTTATTTGGAATGGTTTATAATGATTGTTGTTTCCAATATAAACCACATATTTGGGGGTCTATTAAAAATTGGGGATAGATGATTTCAATATTAAATGTTTTTGGTGGGTTTCAATATAGACCAAGGATGAGTAGGTCTGCAATATCCCTCAAATTCATTTGGTATTGTATTCAACCATATTGGTTATTCCACATCTAATATCATAAGTGAAAACAATTTCCCATGAAATATAATTTTTTTTCTATGATTCATTTTGGTTTAAAAGGAAATATTATTATACCTATGGGTAATATATTAATAATATATTTAAATGATCATATCCTCCCCTTTTCATGGGTGGAAAATATTACTTTTTGAAAATGTTTTTAAGAATATGTAATAAATTGAATTAAACAATTATTATTTTCATTCATCAAATGAAATATAATATAATTTTTTTAATTTCATTTGGGTAGATGAATTTATATATTTGGGATTAATATGGTTATTTTTAACCACCAATATTGGTTTTGAAAAGATAAATTATTTTATGTATTCAGGGGCAGATGGGCATTTTTTTATTTTTTCCCATATTTGTAAGTTTACATCAATCAATCGTTTTTAAAAATGTCTTGCTATATCGGTAGGTATGTAAAATGACTAAGTAAATATTAATGTCATGAAAATTATTTTAGAAAAAAATTCATGTTTTTTATTTTATTTTTTATATTATAAAAAAATTCATGATTGATTAGATTTTTCTACAATGTAATGGTTATAATTTTTTTTGTAAAATTTATGAATTAATTATCTTAAATGATAAATATTAAATATCCCTATGAATTAAACAATATTAATTCATGACTTAACACTTAATTTTATGTTATTTTTAAGGATGTGTTATTTTTCATGTTTTGTGACCTGATGATGAGAATATGAAAATGGTTTTCAATGGGGGGACCATAATGTTAGCTCATGTAGTGGGTGACATGGAAATTATATAAATAAGTCGAAAAAAAAATATAATTCTGTTGTGGGACTAGAAATTCATTATGTTATTATCACATTTAATATCATTTCAATATAACATGTGATTCCTGATCATGGATAATCCAATGATATCCAGACAACCCATTCTCATCATATTTATCTCACTATAATGTATAGATAAACAGTGATATATAATTTTATGAAAAACAAAAAAAAATCATACAATTATAGTGACTGATCCAATCCCAAGATTAGGTGATCATAAGATAAAGACAATGATGATCTATTACATACATAAAATATTCAACTTGAACTCATGAGATAATAAAAATAGAAATATAATACCATCGTAAAATCATTCAACTATTTTTTTTGGAACTCATAAACCTCAGTTTTTAATCATAGTTGTGATGTTTATTATTAAGGTGGAATCTGATGAAAACATGGATTCATTTGGGGTTTCCATTGTAAGCGCATGGTTATCCAAAACCATTCACCCACTTTTCAAACCATCAAGGCCTATGAATATTTAAAAGGCAAGGTTGTACCATGTTTTCCAAGTAAATGATCCCACCTTGGTGAAAAAATGCACCCCATTGGTAGGGACCATGTTTATGGGACACGGTTTGATAAGTCATCTTCCCCCTCCATAAAATAAAGATCACACTATCTTTTTATATTCCAAAAATAAAGAAATTTGACCCCAATTTCATCACCTACGCCGCCCTAAATATGGATTTTTTTAAAAAGGTCTTGTGGTCTTTCAAGAAAACATTTTTCCACTTAGAAACCCCTTCTAATTTATATCAAAGCTTGGTAAACATCAATTGGTTCATCTCTATTAAGAGATATTATTCCATTATTTTTATCCTATTATATATCATTACTCCATTGGGATTGTTACATCATATTCTTATGGATTGATCTAATGAAATTTTTTTGTTTCCTTTGTTACAGTTTTATTCCTTGATATCTGTATATGGCATTCATTAATGGGAAACCATATTAAGGGTGTTGTGCTATGTAATCTTCATGTAAATGGTATGTGTTTTCATTGAAGTTTTCCATTTAATAAACCTAGAAAATGAATGATTTATTTTTATTTTCAATAAATGAAATTATTAAAACAGATTAAAGATATAAAATTATATAAAATTAAATTCACTTGAATTTGGGGAAAACCCCAAAATTCCATTATAATTGGAGATTTTCATTTGTCAAAAAATTGTTAGAATTGTGATATGAATTTTTAAATTTATTGTGGAAATTTATTTCCCTTAAATAGTTTTTAATAAATTTTAATTGATAATGTGACTGTTTTTATCCTGAAATAAGAATGAAAATGACTAAAAATCATTTTTTTCATTAATGTGAAATTTTTATATTTAAATTAGAAATTGGATAAATTTTATTTTAAACTGTTTTGAAATAATTTTTCAATTTTGATTGATTTAATGATCACATATGATCATGGGTAGTCGGTAAATTATTTGAAACAAAAACAATATGATTGTAATTCCACAAATATATAATGACGATTTATAACTCTTTTGAGAAAATTGATTTGAAATCCTTATCTTTTGGGGGGGTGTTTATTGGTGTTTTGATCCTGAGAGTGAGGGTTTATTTCTCATTATCATGATCACATATATGAGTTTGTAAGGATCTCATAAATATAAAATATAATACCATAAGGATGATGATAATATTGTTTTTTGTGATTCATTTCATATATATATAAATATATTAAATATTATTGGGAACTGTTTTTCACATACATAGTTATTCAAATAAACTATTTTATATAAAATTATTATATTATCTAAATTTTTAAATGACTCCATAATTTGAAATGAAAATTTTCAATTTTTTAAATATGAAATTTTAATAAAATGAATGTTTTATGAAAATAGAAAATATGATATGGATTATATTTTATTAAATCATACAATGTAATACATGGTGAAAACCGAATCGAATTCTGATCACACACCATACCTTTTTACATCATGAATTTATATATATCCTTTTTCTCAAAGAGATAAAATTGAATGTTCTATATTGAGTTGGTGGTTATTGTTCATTATTTGGGATTGGAGTGTTGTGTTTATTTGGTATTGCGTAATTTATGATGGTATCTCTATAAATTTGAAGATGTTATATCTGGGTATTGATAAAACTATTTTTAATAATGCAATATATCATTTTGTAGTTTTCTTCAAGAATACATATATGTATCAATTTCATCCACTTCGTTTCTGGTTTTTTATATCCAAAATTGATCTTGTTTGAAGACAAGTTAAAGTCACATAACCCCATGGATATGGATCATTCCCCAGTATATCTCATGATCATATAAGTTTTAGGTAACTAGTGTACCCATTCTAGTTCATGACAAGGTGGTATCATTGGTACATGTTCAATATCATTTCATAATGTTAACATGTTATTATTAAAACTTATAGGGACTTACTATGTAGATGAAATTAATTTTGTATCTAGATATCACAAAAAAGATCCTCAAATCCCTTGGGGTGGTTTGAATCATGCATCATGACAATTACAACATCTATTTCCATAATTTTTTTGAATAGAATGAAATTCAAATATAGGTTATCTATTTCACAAGATGAATTTCCATGTATCCCTTATTTTAGTTTCAAACTATGAAATCATTTGAAATCATCAATATTATTTGAAGATGTTTTGTATCATCATTCCTCTAAGAATATGTGATGAAAGGACCTATGTGGATGCTTATAATGAACAATAGATATAAAATCCCCCCATTATCTAGAATCAAGTAGAGGTTATTACGCACGGTCTCCAAGCTGTGGGAATGTAGCATGCACATATTCATGTTCCGACTATTATTATAGATCCTCGATGTGGGGTTATCCAAAATCCACTAGTGCATAAAATGTGATTTACGTCAGCTATTTTTCATTTTCTATGTCGGGTTTTAGCCAACGTTAATACGAATGACATTATAAATAATGTTTTTTACGTCGGTTATTTAAAAACCGATGTAAAAAACATAACATCATGGTGTTTATCAGTTCGGTTAATTAATAACTGACGTGAAAAAACCGTGGGGGAGGGGGGTATATCGTCGGTTATTATATATCCACCATGATAAACATGGGGCAGTTTATCACGTCGGTTATTTAATATCTGACGTGATAAACCCCTTGGAAATTTGTTATCACGTTGGTTATATAATAAATGACATGATAAACAAGTTCAGGGGGGTTATCAGGTAGGTTATTTAATAACCGACGTGATAAACCATTTCCAAGACCTTTTATCACGTCATTTATTAAATAAATGACGTGTTAAACCATTCCACCGGTGTTTATCACATATGTTATTCAAAAAACTGACATGATAATACCTTCCCGACTCATTTATCAAGTTGTTTATAAAATAAACAATGTGGAAGACATATCTGTTTTTAAAAAATTGAATGCAGTCCTCTGCTCTCTCCCAGAAACAACCAGAAACCAAATCAAGAATTCATACTACAAAGACATAAGTAGAAAAAAATAAGATTAAAAGAAAAATTAAGCATTTACATTGATAACATTTAAAACATACCCCACTAAAAATCCCTCCAACCACCCCCTGAAAAGCACCCCCTCACCCCACTTGACAGCCCTGACCACACCCCCGGATTGCCCCCTGACCCCCCGGATAGGCCCAAACACCCCGGGACAACGCCGCCCCCCTCTTGAATAGCACCGCCTCACTCTCTCACCCCACTTTACATCCCCGACCAGAGCACTGGACTACCCCTGACACCTTGGATATCCCCAAACACCCCAGGACAACCCCCACACCCTCACGTATACCCCCCCCCCCCCCCACACCCTGGACAACCCTCCCCCACCCCACTAGACAGCCCCCACCACACCTTTGGACTACCCCTGATCCCCATGACACACCCAAACACACCTAGAAAACCCCCCACCCTCATTTATAGCCCCCACCCCGGGAAAACACACGCACAACCCTGCACATCCCTCCCACACCCCTGAAACATACCAAAAAGGTACCAAAAACAAACCAGAACCCATTCACCCCACTGGACTGCCCTCACCACACCCCTAGACAGTTCCCCCCACACCCCTAGACAACACCACTACCCATGGACATCCCCAACCCTCTTTTAGACCCCCACCCTCATGAGATCCCTCCCACTTCCCTGGACATCCCTCCCACACCATTGAAACAGACCAAAAAGTTACCAAAAACAGACCAGAATGCCCTCAACCCACTAGACAGCCCCCACCACACCCCAAGACTATCCCTATCCCCATGGAAACCCTGGAACCCCCCCCCCCCCACTGGAAAGCCGCTCCTGGAAACCCCCTCATCCCCACAAGACACCACCACACCCCTGAACACCCCCTTGATAGCCTCCCACTACCCAGGACAACCCTTCCACCATCCTAGAAACGCTCCACCCCCTGGACTGCCCCCACTCTCATGGACACCGAGGATCCCCCACCTCATTAAACTGCCCTCCCAGACCCCTGGACAACCCACCCCACTGAACACCCCCCACACCCTTCGAACCCCTCCCTCCTAGACCAGAATCTATAGCATAAAAACCATCATAAGTAGACCAAAACAAGAAGTATAGAAAATTAAACATTCACATATATAACATTCAAAACATACACTATAAAATAAAAAAAACTACATCCAACCTAAATGACTAAAAAATACAAAATTAAAATGAAAATATTCAAAATTTCATTTTACATTACAAAAAACAAAGGTTCAATCAAACATGTATAATTATTTGACCACTCCACTTGTAAGTGTTTGATATCTTCAGTTGTATTGGGAGGAGGGTCATAAAAAAGTTACAAATGAAAAGGATAGTAGTTAACGTGTATAATGAATAAATAAAATTGAAATTTTATTGAAAATATTAGAAGAAATCTCACCATGTAAAAATTAACAACTATTTCAGTTGTTATTATTTCATACATTAATCTTAACATATAATATCTGCATTCGATGACGCCATGTTGTTCATGATAATTCCGTTTGAATGAGTGTAAATTCAATATATTATTTTTATATAATAAATAATAAAGTAAAAATTATAAATGGATATTTACCTTCGCATTTACATATTTGATATTTGCACACCTTTTCATTGTGTTATTTTGAAAGTATCCCCATGCCCTGCTAGAAAATAATACAGATGGGGTAAATTTAAAATTCATTATAATATATAAAACGATTGAGAAATTGAAATATACTTTTCCAATATATTCTTAAATCATTCTCGCACATCATCATGTATAGAGAATATCCAATAAAGTGTTTTGTCCCTTGGAAAAAAACCCCTAATATCAAATGATCACTAATAAAAGGAAATTTAAGGTTAGTGGTTTTTTATGTTTAAAGATAATGAACCCTTTTAGAGGGATGTGTCTCATACCTATCAAAAAAATCATCATCCATCATTGTGTGAATATATTATTTTCTTGTCTTTTAGCAATATAAATAATTCTTTGTTCCTCATCCAATGAACATGATTCAGGGGAAATAAATTGCGGGTCCATGAATCAATATACATCTATAAGCTCATTCCTTTCACAAATTTTATAAAGTTTCCTAATACAAAATAGACATAAGTTTACATTTTAATAAATATAACACGGGTAAAAGGAGTTAAGACGTAAATAGAAAAAAAATTCACCATGTTGAATCCCATATTATCTCTAGTAACAAGCTCTATGATATTATTTTTCATAATCCCCACACTTATTTCCCATAGAAAAACATGAGCTTCCGTTGGAAACTCAGAGTGACCCACCAAAAAATTTGAATATCTTGACAATATTTCAAGAATACTAGAATTTGTATATGATATCATAACCATTTTTCTTTGTTGTTGTCTATACATTATTTTTTTACCATTGTCGTATTCCTATAAAAATGAATAGAAAAATATATTAGTTTTTAAATGATAAAAAACATTAATAAAAAAATAAAATAAAATATATAAAATTCATACCTCTACGGTAATGAGTCGAAGAAGTCTGGAAGGCCAAATTGGAAAATGGCTGATACTGTGTCAAACTGTCATCACCTCCTCTGTATGTAATGGTCCTCGAGCTGATATATCTATAATATCCACTACAGTGACCCTATGATTCTCTACCTCTAATTGTTGATGATGAACTGTATCTCCTATACAATATAACAACCCATATGCATATATATGAGGTTGAAGATCATAAACATACAACTCACAATAAGTAGAACGTTGCGGTAGAGGAGTAGGATAAAAAATGGGATCCGCAGGCTGAGGTGGGGGAGTGGGATCTTCTAGCGGACGTGGAGGATAAATAAAGGGGTCTGTAGGGGGAGGTGGAGGAGTGGGAGTTGCAGTCTAAAATTGTCTTGGCATGTATGAAAACATAGACTGTACCCACTCTCTAATCTTTTCCTCCATCGTCGCATTAATATTATGACCTTCAGCCTTCATGGATTATATTTTTTTATAAACCCCCTCAACTTTAGAAGTTGAATAACGTGGCGACCGTTTTCTTATATATACACAAGCCAGATATCCTCTTACATGACTAGGATGTTCGGGCTATCCCAATTCTATAGATAAAATATCTTGCCTCCCAGTAGCTGTAAATTCACCCTGTGAACTCTTCTCTTCAATAGATTCATGTATTAATTAATTTAACATTTCTATAATTATTGAAATTATATGAATAAAATAGTTAACTTCAATAAATAAAATAGATATCTTAAAATCTTCTCAGCTACAAGTATCAATTCATCCGAAAGATATTTCCCGTTTTTACCATCCGAGATCTATTGCATTTTTCATGTCTAGATGGAGGGGATGGAGGGTCCACCTCTATAGTGATTGAAGACACAACTTTTAGTTGTTGAAATTTTTCCGCCATCATTTGTTATTCCAAAAATTCATACCCTCCCAGAGATAAACTATTAAGGTATACATTTTTTAGAATGGATCTCCTAATGAGTTTTCCTTGCTTGTTGTAAATTAAGAATCATAAATCATTAACAAATAATTAATAAAATCATTTATATAAGAATGCTTAGAAAAGTTTACATTTCCCTTAACTAAAATGACTCTTTTCTTCTACATTCAAAAACCAGTCTCCATTTGTCTTCATCTATAAAAGGATATATATGAAATGGATTATCAGGACTCCTATGACCATACTTGAAGTCAGATGAGAGGGTTGATTTGAAATCCCTCCATCTCCTGGAATCCAATGATAAGCATTTATTATGGACTCCTCCAATGTCAGGAATATTAATTATCATCTGATAAATAATATGTTAAACATATTATATATTCTAGAAACAATTAATGAATAATCAAACAATCGCAAAATATCTTATCGAAATCTTCTCCACAACTAAGAGATTATCGCTTTATCCACACATCTCCAGTAATCATACAAAATGATTTCTTTTCTCTTAGCCTGAGTTGATACAAAAATCATAAAATATTTTGGATTTGGACCTCTAGGAATATCATCATCATCAAACTCAACGAGTATCCTCTGATCCTTCATACGAGAAAGTGATAATTTTGTTAAAAGTGTGCACCAACATTTACCAACCATGGAAATCATTATTGTAATGAGATCACATGAGGAAGATTGGGTAACATCAAGAGGAGAATGGGAATGTTCCTCCCTATAGGTATGACCAATATGCTCATCTCCCGAATCATGTGGTTGATCAACTGAATGATCTGTCATTATCCTTCAAATCTCTATTGTTACTGATAAACCATTTACAATTAATAATAGGAACACTAATTTGAAAGTTATCAACCTCCCATATGTCTTCAATCACTCCATAATAAGCAATTGATACAGAAATTGGGTCTTTGTCCTTAGCACTCGAAAAAATGCATTTCTTCTACAAACACTAATACACCACTATTATGAACTGCCCTTCTGTTTTCCTGAGCATTCGTATGAAATGTATATCCATTAATGTCATAACCGGACCATGTTTTCACATATAAACATGGACCACCGACAATCCATTTTAATGTCTCTGATACATATGATCTACCTAGCAAGGTCTTTTTTATACCATGAAAAAAAAGTTTTGTTGTTCTCATTCAAAATCTATATTTCTTTATTCTTTTGATGACATTATTTCAACACATTAATATACAATGTGATATATGGTTTAGCATCAGCTATGTTATTCAAGATGTATGTTTCTAACTTCTTAATTTGTTCAGCTTACAATGATATGAATTTCAAGCCAAAAATCCCCTTTCCCTCAATATTAACTTGTTCATGGAAAGATGGTGGCAAACCTGTGTGTTGCGCCACAGCCAAGTTTCTTGTACAATACTCGACTACCTCCTCCGAAATATAATTTTAAATAATGGAGGCTTCAGGTCGATATGTATTATTGACCTAACTCTTTAATATATTTATATACCTTTGAAAAGGATACATCAAATAATGATATACATGTCCATAAAGCTTTATTTCTCGAACCAAATTAATCATTAAATGCACCATTATATGAAAAAAAAATTGGAGGAAAATACATTTCCAATTGACAAAGTTTAAAAATTGCATCCTTTTCCAAATTTTTCAAAGAATATACATCAATCTCCTTATTACAAATTGAATTGAAAAATTAACACAACTTCATTATAGTCTTTTTGACACGGATGGGTAGTATTACACAAAATGAAACTGGTAGAATTTGATGCATCATTACGTGAAAATCATGTGATTTCATACCTATCAACGTCAAGGCCTTCAATGAGACAAAAAAATTTACATTTGAAGAATAACCATGAGGAACATTGATATCATGAAGACACTAACCAAATCTAATTTTCTCTTTCTTCTATAATGTATGACAAGCCGAGGGATTAAATTTCTGTCTTCCTTTAGGAGTGGGAGATAACCCAAAACATATTCCCATTGATAGTAAGTGTAATCTTGCATTCAACCCATCTTTTGTCTTTAATTTAATATCTAATAATGTTCCAATAAAACAATCAAATATATTCTTCTCCATTATCATGACATCAATATTATGTTTAACATCATGAAACCTCCAATATGGTAGCTCAAAAAATATTCTTCTTTTCTTCCAAATATGTCTATCATTACCAG
The DNA here is from genome assembly GCA_963277665.1 of Viscum album. Lineage (NCBI taxonomy): Eukaryota > Viridiplantae > Streptophyta > Magnoliopsida > Santalales > Viscaceae > Viscum > Viscum album. The sequence continues at coordinate 937,714,207 of OY728143.1, read as the reverse complement.
GATTCTGTTTCTTTCACAACGTCACATCATGGTTTTTCACACTCTGAAAATAAAGATTAGGGGATAATGGTTTTAGAGTAGTATGAAATTATTGTGATCTATTTAATTCCTTTTTTAGTCTTCAATAAGGGTGATCCATAGGAAAAAACGTTAGATGAACCAGGTACATTGTTTTCCTCCCATGATGGAATTGACAATATGACGTCTGTTGTTCGCAAATTGGACTTGATATATGCTCTTTAACATTGTATCCAGACAAATTTCCATAAGCTAGGAAGTCATTTATAGTGAACAAAAGCACTGAATTTAGTTGAAAATATATCATTTTATAAGAATCATACACCCAGCTACCATCATTCCATACCAGTTTCAAATCATCAATCAGCGGTTACAAGTAATCATCAATATCATTTCCATGTTGCTTTGGACCGGAGATCATTATAATCAACATGACATATTTATGTTTCACAAAAACATCAATAGAGAGGTTTTAAAATACCAATAAAACAATCCATGAACTATGTGTGCTAATGAGGGTTCAGTATGGATTCATTCAATATTTTCCAAAACCTAGTATGAGATTTCTAATTTCATTTCCAAATGTAGAATACTGCGCTACAATTTTCTTCCATTATGGCCAATAAGCTGGATGACGTATTTTTCCATCACATACCCGCTCATCAGCATGCCATATTATCCTTTTTTCTTTATGTTAATTTTCAAATAAATGTTTGAAACGATGAATTATAAAGAAGATACCAAATTACCATTAAAAGGATTTTTTATTCACTACATCAGCACGCGATTTTTCTTTCACCTTGTATCGTGTTGTTCCATATTTAGGACACTCTGACAGAAATTCATATTATTTTTTATATATAATGTAGTCATTTGGATAGACATGTATTTTATTGTATCCCAATCCCATCAGGAATAATATTTTCATGGCCTTATAATGTGAATCTAAAAGATCGTTATCTTTTGGAAGAATGTATTTAATCAATTGTTGCAGCTCTCTAAAACATTTGTCACTCCATCCATGTTTCACATTCCGGTTAATAAATATTAACACCACCGAAAAAACATTAAAATCTCTACAACCAGGATATAATTGTATTTCAGCATCACCATATAGACACGCAACTGTCGGTTCTATCTCAACTTGTTCTTCTAAAATATCATGAATCATTTCATCAATTCCATCGGAGTTCCCATCTTGCGAATCATCATCATCAGTGATATTTCATGCAGTTTCACCATGCCAAATCAAAGGGTTGTAACTCTGATTAAAACCATGATAAATCAGATGATCATTACTCTCTCTACATTTCAACTTCTTCATATTCAAACATTATTGGCATGGACAGAACAAAATGTCACTACATGGAACATTTCGTTTAGAAAATTCCAAAAATGTTTCAACACCTTCATCATATTCATTGCTCATTTGATGTGTCGTAATCCAACACAGACTCATTATTACCTATAATAAATATCAAAATTATTAATATTTTGAAGATAAGACAAATATATATTTATATGAAAGAAATCCTAATTTGAATGTAAAACAATTTTGAAATATAAAACAAATATATGCGTATTTAAAAAAAATTCTTTAATATTATTTTGAAAACAAAATATAGTTCGATATAGCAGTTTTAAATTTTATTGAATCAAAGAAAACCATGGGGCCTACAATGGTTGATAGAAAATTAGAGAAAAGGGAGTAAACCTGAGAATCAAATCAAATTTAAAATCAAAATGCAGATGGAGAAAATCACAATGTAAAGCCAATCATCATGGAACAATTATCATTTCATAATCACAAAAACCACGATGTCGTAGTCAATATTAACTGACACTTATCCCCCACCCCCTTGGACACCCCCTGGACACCACCACCCCCTTAGACAACAACCCCCCTAGACACCACCCCCAACTTATTATACACACCATGGACAACACCACACCCATGGACATCCCCCCCAACAATCCTAGACACCCCCACCGCCTGGACAGCCCCCACCCCTCCTGGACACCACCCCCACCCCTAATCCATTGGACACCCCCTGGACAGCTCCACACTTAAGACAGTACCACCACCCCTCATAGACACCAGCCCCACCCCTACCCCCTTGGACACCGCCCCTGGACACCCTGCAACCCTCTGGATAGTCCCCCACCACCTGGACAGCCTCCACCCCTCTAGACATCTCCCCCACCACTTCGGGACACCACCCCCACCCCCTACCCCCTTGGACACCCCAACCCTTTAGACAACCACCACCCCCGGACAACCCCCCAAACCCTCTGGATAGTCCCCCACCCCCTTTGAAAGCCCCCCTAGAAAACCCCCAAACACTCTTGAGAGGCCCCCACCCCCTTGGATTCCCCATGGACATACCCAACCCTCTGGACATCCCCCCACCCACTAGACAGCCCCCACCCATCTAGACAGCACACATCACCCCTCCTCGACACCACCCACACCCCTACCCCCTTGGACACCACCATGGACACCCTCAAACCCTCTGGACAGCCCCTCCACCTCCTGGACAGACCCTCACCCCTCTAAATAGCACCCCCACCGCACCTTTACAACACCCTAACCCCCTACGCCCATAAATACCCCCCTGGTCACCCCTTAACCCTTTGGACAACCCACACCCCCCAGACAACCCCCAAACCCTCTGTACAGGCACCCACCCCCTTGGACAACCCCCCCCCCCCCACCCCATCGACCCCCACCCCCTTGGACCCCCCCCCCCCCCACACCCCTGGACATCCCCCCCACCTCTATGGACACTGTGGACAGCACCCAACCCCGTGGACATCCACCAACCCTCTTTAAATCCCCCCAAACCATTGGATTTTAACCTCAAGCTACTTGTTTTGGCATATCTAGTGATTTTAACCTCGAGCTACTAGTTTTGGTATCATGACATTATTAAAAACGAGAACAATGAATTGTATCTCCTACTAGTAAAAAATGATATATTGTATAATGAATCGGATATTAATAGCATATGAAGACTTATAATAGTCCACGATAATAAGTGATGTAAATAGATTACTGAACAACAAAAAGTGATACCCAAAATAGAAACAACCAAGGATCCAAAACAAACATTCCACCATGAAAAACCATATATATACATATAAAATAAATCACACTAGTATGCAGAATGGGTGCATCACAATAGTTTATATATAAATTGTAGTAATATAGGTGAATTTGATCATTAGTTTTCAATTGAAACAAAAATTACCATCAATTCCAAGCATTCGTGAAACAAAAACAAACGAAATTAACGTAGGTGAGGCTTACGTGAATAATGCGAGTCGACCTAATAGATCTGGGGATAATAAATAAGATGATGATGGAAAAATGAGGTAAGAGGGTTCGAAATCGAAGAATCTTACCTAGTACAAACAAAAAAATGCAAATCGTAAATATAGACTATACGGGAAAATAACGAATGAAATAAATTCTTATGAGGCTTACCTACGTGTTGCGAGTTGAGATGATAGATCTGAGGAGAATAAAGATGATAAACAGTGTTGGAAAAATGTGTTTAACACAACGAGATTGACGAGTCGATTTTGGTTTTCCGCGTGAGAGAGACGAGTCGTCGGCCTGTCAATCGAAAAATCGTAAATGACAATCCACGGGGCGTGTTATTTTTTCAAATGTTTTATAACGTCGGTTATTTAATATCCGATGTTATAAACTGCTTTTATTACACTTATAACGTCAGTTATTATAATAACTGACATTATAAATGTATTCGATACTGAGTTTTTTACATCGGTTATTTTATAACTGACATAAAAAAATCCATGTGTTTGTTTTTTATGTCTATTATTCAACAACCGATGTAAAAAACACATCAGAAATAATATTTTTTTACATCGGTTATAATATAACCGACATAAAAAATTCTGTTATTTGGTTTGTTACGCCGGTTATCAAATAACTGACATAAAAAAGGCCTCAAAATATGTGTTCTTTACGTTGGTTATTTTATAACCGACCTAAAAAATTCGTACATACCTCATTTTATTGTCGGTTATTTGATAATCGATGTAAAAAAAATAGCGCTTTAGATTTGTACTTCGGTTATTTTATCACCGACGTAAAAAATGAATGTGCGTGATTTTAAACATCGGTTATTAAAATAACCGACTAAAAAAATTTACTCTCCACATTTTTTACATCGATTATATAATAACCGACATAAAAAACCATGTTTCACAGATTATCACGTTGGTTATATATAACCAATGTAAAAAATGGTGACTTTAAAAAAGTTTTATGTACTACTGATCATGCCAACATGTTCCTTCACTAATAGAATCCAATTTTACCAGAATCATACAATACTATATATTTTGAGAAATTATTGTGGATAACTGATTTTTTTTTGAGTTATTAAAGATTCTTGATGAAATATAGGACAAATATTCTACCATCAAAATAGAAGGACCCAGAACTAGATAATGTGACATGATGATAATTTATTAGAATAAAGTGTGATTATATTGGATGTAAATTAATATTTTTTTCACCAAACAGATCTATCAAGAGTCTATGGGGTTTTAAAAAACTATAAAGCATCTCATGCTTGACCAGGCTAAGAGGAATGTTCATGAATATGTGTAATAATTTGGTGATTTTGTGTAATTATTCTAAGAGATTGTATATAATGAGAAGATGATTACTTGAAGGTTAAATATAGAACATTGATTTTATTTTCCCTTCATAATTTAGTTTTTAATATGTCTTATAATACATTCTAAGGGAAATGGAATTTATGGGTGGGGATGACCTGAATGTTATGCTAGGGGTGATAGAAGTACCATTTTCTCTTATTGTATTATTAATGAGTTCTATAAAATTATATTTAATTATTGATGATCCTGATGGCGGTTCTCAATAAAAGGTTTCTTCCAGACATCAAATTGTTAAAAAAAATCTGATATATATTTTACTATTATGGAAGTCATCGGCCCATGGAATGGATTTGCAATGATCCAGTAATGATATGTTATTCCTAATGATGATTAGGTCACTTAACAAAGTGCAACCATGTTTATTATTCTCTAAATATTCTCATGATATCATCAAAACCAACATGTATTGTTGTACAATCCTGAAATTCAGGGATTAAGATGTTCCTGCACCAAGCATCATGAACATTGATTCTTCATGTCGTTGAAGAGAATCCAGAGGAACCAAAAACATGTCTACTTACTGGGAGAAGTTCCATCCAAATAGATTTTTCATTAGTGGATGATTTATTTTATATTTATACATTGAATTTTTTAATTTATACCAGAACTATGAATATTCTAAATATTATTAAGGATCTTTTATGTACTACTATTGATATTACTACACCCCATAGAATAAAGTCTGGGAAGGTTCTCTATCATCTTATTGTGTTTTGACTATAACATTGATTGATCATAAGTTTAATTTTTTATTACTCGACCTGATACATCATGATATAATTTGTTGATATGGATTGGAACATGACTAATAAGTTCTGAATTGAATTTTAGATTCATTGGTTCTTCTTTAATACACCCGATGTGGTGTGATGTAAGTTTTAGAGATAAATAGACCAATGGATATGTACTGATAAACCTTCTTATATAAATATTTTTAAAGTAATATATTTTTTTAATCTTGATCAATAATAGTTGAGTGGTAATATCCCTCAAATTTCCATTGTGTGTCGAGATGTTTTTTCTTCGGACTTGTTTGGATTTCCCCTAGTAAAAAAGGTTGATTTTTTAGTATATTTATTTACTAGATACACATCTAGTACTTATTCATTAATTCTACATGGAACATGGTAAAATGAACGATTTAAACACATAGTTAGATGATAATTTAGTGAAATTATTTAATGAAAATGTTTTTCAAATTGGGTGATTTCTATTCACTTCTTAATGAATTGAATGCAAGACATCACAAATGTGATGATTAACAAAATCTAAACTGAGTTATGATAATGGAAAAGTCTCCATTTCCAGGTACTGATGATCTGTTTGAATGTCATAATGGATTGAATTGTTATTCAAATATTTATCATTCATTTATTTTTCATATGTATAGGATTAAATAATATTAAATTTATAAAAAATCTTTTAAACAGGGACACCCATTATATATAATGTTTTATTACATTTGGTCATACCAATGATCCAACAGTCTTTATGTAGTTGCCGTACATGATCATACATATTTATATTTATTAATTTTTTGTGGTATTTATTGATGAAATAATTATTTTCTCCATTTATGAGGATGGTCATGTGAATCATTTGATAGTTGTTTTGGAATTTTTGAAAAATCACCGACAGTATGCCAATATATCGAAATTTACTTCTTATATGGGATGTAATGTTCTGGGGACATCTTATTCATGAATATGTTATATAAACTCATCATGAGAAATTGAAATACATTATGATATCATTGAAACAATTTAATGTATTAATTATTTAGACCTTCATGGGTTTAGTGCCATATTATAACACGTTCCAATTCGAATTATGGAAACTTCCATATCTATTTATCACCATGGCTTATAAGATATTTTTTTGAGAAATAAAACATCAGAATTGTTTTTTTATCGAAAAAATATTGTGATATATTTATTTTTGTTGATCATTCTAGAGACGGGTCATGGTTATATGGTCTTTTAAGATGAATCGATTTTTGGAATTTGAATCATTATTTTTTATGGAGATCATTTTATTAAATATGATTCTTAGAAACATAGACTACATAAGACTGGATACCATACTGATTTCCATGAACATGCACCCTAGACTATTTAAAATAATTGTTTGTGACATTAACTTTTCAGTAAATGGATTACCATATTTTCATACCACAAGATATCGAGATATATATTCTCTAAAAAACATTTAAATCACATCTCGGCGAAGAGTGTAGAGTTCACGTAGATTTTTGAAATTCAAGTTTCATATACTTGAGGAAATTCAATGTCTGCACTGAAGTATTCATCATGATATACTGACCCAACCCTAATATGAATCATCATAATTGTGATTGGAATATATTTTCTTTACATTATCCTAAAAATAAATATGTGATCCTTTTTAAAATTCATTGTGGACAGTTCAGCTAGGGACCACAATTTTATTCTACGTAATATAGATTTAATTTTGATTAAATATATTATAAAGGGAATCACTGGTTTTTTCCATTGTTGTTATACATCACAACATGTCTTGGGTGGTAACCATATTCATCTTGTTTTATTTAGCCACATCCAGCGATTAAATGGACGTGGGCTGACTTTTTTTCAATTTTTATGCGCATACATATACCCATAAAATGACAATATGGATATGGGTTGTGACCAATAAGCTGAATAAATTAGCTGACCATGTTCCAATTCTTAATACATCCCAACATGGAAAGCTTGTAAATATATAAAAAATATCTATTAATCAATTTCATGGAGATCCATATGATAGATTATTTGATAAGGGTGCTTTTTTACTTCTCTCTTTAGGAGTGTCCTTCTAGAACCATTAGGATCTCATTTTCTATTATGTATGAAATATCATCCACCAAAGGTTGTATAGATTGAGAGAAATATATAGATTCATAATGATATTCATCTTGACCATGTTCTTGAAATTGGATGATACAGAGATGAAAATTTTTTAAGGTTGGGTATTTTTTAATATGGGTTACCATTCTATGATTATAATGACTCTTTTTGAGGCCCAATAAGGGGGTACATGTAAATACTTTTTGTGTTAGTCAGAGATCGGTGAATGTTATTTGGTTTTAAGAAGATTGGTTCCAGAGATTAAATCAATTATTCAATTGATTTGTTCGATAATTTTGATAGAATTCATTTTTTAATAATATTATGTCGATCATATCTATATAGCATTGGAATATTTAAATGGTGATCTAGTCTTCAAGAATGCTTAAACTCAATTGGATAATCGATGGATTGAGAAGAAAATAAAACTAACTACTTATTTTTTGTAACTATTTTTAGTTTTTGAATATCTAGGAAATGTGACTTACTATATTTCACTTCAACTATAGATGACATTGATACATAATGTGTTCTATGTATCGTAGTTGTGAGACAATTATTTTGATCCATCTCAAGATTTGATCTTGATTAATCTTGATGTTAAACCGATTTATCCATGAGTAATAATCAATTAAAGATATTTTATTATGAAAAAACGTACTTCCTAGATGTAATAAACATATTATGTAATTATATGGATTCAATATTCTGATATGCATGACATTTGGGTGAGGGAGGAAATCATGAGAGTAGTGACCTCTTTTTCTTTACATGGATACCTCTAGCATTATTTTTTGGGATAGAAAATTTAAATGGATGAGAGGTTTTAAAAAAATGTTCCTATTATGAGATAATTTTCATCAACTATATTGAATAATTCTTTTTATTGGTCTCATTAGTGGTTACTCGAGTGAGAATTTAGAAAAATTATTTCTTTTTTTCTGATGCGCATGATTGGTGCACAATTTTCCAAAACTGTACCCCCCTATGTGAACCACTAACCCCTAGATAATGTAAATTGAATATTAGGTAGATGGTTTCAAATAAAAGTCACCCACTAAAGAGAAACAATTCAGCCCATTATACGGGTTCAGGGATAGGGTTCATGGTTTGGTAAACCATGCAACCCTATTTAAGAAATAATTTCCACAAATTTTTATTTCCTAAATTTAAAATACAAATTCCAAAATCTCAATTTCTTCACCCACTAGACCATAACTATATATTACCTAAATAAAAGTATTGGTAGGTCTTAGAAACCCCTTTTTGCAATACCAAACCCCATCTAATGAAGATTGAATACTGGATAACATAATTCAATTCATCTCTGGTAATGGATTATCTCATATTAAATCCTGCCCACTGTCTCAATTTGATCATGAAGTTTACCATTATATTATATATTTTTTGCATACAATCATTAGGTGTGTCTCTATGTATGAGTTAATATATTCTTATACTTGATGAAACACCAAAAATTGTGTTTTTGGTTACATAATTTGTTTTTCATTGGGTGACTTAATTGTGATCATATGGTTCATATTTTCTATTAATTGAATGTTTGTTGGAAAACATCAATGTTTTGAAACATTCATGGGGTTTTTTTAAATAATGAATTTTGTTGTCAAATAATTTTTCTTATTGTTATAATGATCCCTTATTAAAGAGGGTAAAATCTAAAATTAATGCACACAAGTGATGTTTTATGGATTCATATGCTTTCAAAAAATCATAAACTCATGTCCCTTATATGATTATTTATTAATATAATAGAATAAATTTTTGGCTCTATTCAGTTTTTCATATTGGCTATTTCAAAAGAAATTTTTTGACATTATATTCATATTTCAAGATATTTCCCTTAGTTCATGGGTTCAAGTGATTTAGATCGTGATTTATTCAATATTCTCAAGTGGTTATCAGCCTATTTAGTGGTTAAATTTAATATATAAGGTGAAATCCTTCATGGGTGACAATGAGAAATGTAATTAATGGATTTTGAAATCCTATACCTCTACCTCCTCTCTTGGGAGGAAGGTAATGTCCTAGATAAGTAAAAGACTCTCGATGTTGATTTAAGATGTAATGGGAAATACTACTCCCATAAAAGATCTCATATGTTATGTAGACCTATATTCCATCATATAATCCATATTATATTTTAAAATATCTTCATCTATGTTCTTACATCATGAATATATACTGAAAACAAATATGTAAATATTTATTTTTATTCATTATTTCAAGCAGCAGACGATGTATTTCTATAATGGATATTCTAATTTTAGTTGTGTCTTATTCTATATTGTTAAAAGAATATATATATGTTTGGTTTGTGATAAGTTATTGGTTTAAAAATAATATGTAACCCACCCCAATCTATAAATATGTTTATACATTATGTGCCTTAATTAGGAGAAATATATTCACTATATAGTGGTCGATGTGAAATATTAAGATACCCATAACTATATATTTATTAAAAAAAAAATTTATAAAAATAATGAGATAATAATTTTAGGCTAGGTTACCTTTTTCTACAAATTGTGTTTATAAGAGGACAAGTTTCTAAAAATCAGTTTATCTTTTTTGTTTCTAATCAATTAAATTTTTATTTTCCACTTTAACTAACATGACATGTGGTCGACTAAAGTTAATGTTGGGTTTTGTATAATTTGGGAGTCTATCATAATTTTTTTTATAATTTCATGAAATCCATCCAAATTACAACAATAACATTTTTTATAATACTTAGATATTTATCAAGGATTCTACTATTTAATAATCGATAAATCAATCTATATTATGAAATAAAACATCAATATTAAAAATTATTCAATTGTCATGGATCTATGAAATGCATGTGTATAATGTATCCATATTTTATGACCATATGATTAGTGAGCAATATATTATTATATCAACATGGATAGAATATATATATTTTCTCAATTTATAAATCAAATTATTATTTATCAATTTTATAACTAGTTGGATGTCAAATCATGCATTCTATCACTAATTAGAGATATATTTCCTTAGACATTCATTAATTGTTGATATATATCGTTGACCTACCACAAATATATTATTCAATTATGTCAATGACCATTTCTTATCTAATGATGGATTCAAATGATTTATTATTAATTGATTGTGGATATTTGTGGGACATAATGAACATATAACATATTATTCAATCCAATTATTATAGAAATATTGATCTCTCTAGAATGATATTTTCATATGTGTTGAGGTTTCTAACCAATATCCAGTTAATGATTGATGTGTGTGGCCAATCCCTATCAAAAAATAATTATTATATGTAGTTAATAGTGAAAGATGGATTTCAATTATAAATCATATGTTTATGATTTTATTTTTTCATTTTTTAAAATATATATGTATAGATATTGTGTTAAAGGTGGGATTGGGATAATTTTATTTTCTTCCAACTAATACATTTCATCAATATCAAAACCCACATTATTTATTTTCGTACAATTTGGAATGATAGAAATGTAATATTCATGTGATACTTAATAATGGGGTGAAATTTATGGTATGGAAATAATGACAAAAATACATTGTAGGTTGTGGTTGACATCATAAGATAAATTTCATATATTTTAATGTAAACCATTTTGGTAAATTGGAAAAATTAATAACATATCATTATTCTGGAAAAAATAGATTAGTTGAGTTATGGTGAAACATTATGTTTTGTAACATAAGTGTTTTAAAATTATTAATTAATGAATGGTTCTTGTGAAAATTTTAATTTAATGTTTTTGACTCACCATATTTTGGTGGACCATTTAGAATAATTTTCCATATTTTTGTAACACCACTATATGAATTGTAGATGGAAAAAATGTAATAACCCATAAATAATTAGAAAAATTTTCATTAGGATTACATATGTGTTTCATTGATTTAAATATATATAATATTAAATAATTTTATTGTACCATCAATTTGAAAGATAATATGTTTTCAGATATATTTTATACTAAGAAATAATTTTCAAACATAATTATTTTTATTCTGTATTAGAAACTAATGTCAAAAATATAATTTTTCTCAACTATATAAGATGAATATAATAAAATAACAATTATTTTTTCATTTATCAATGGAATAAAATCATAGTATTTTCTTATTTATCTAGAATAAATTCGTAGTAAAATATTGGAAAAAATATTTTTTTATCCAAATAAGTTACATTCATTACTTTATAAGAATATAAGAGAGATTGATAATTTATATAAAATATTCTATAAATTATAGAATATCTTTATTAATGAAATGATATTTTTAAATATTTTTTTAATCAAAGTCTAAACATATAATATAATTTGAATATATAAATTCTATTAAAAATATTTTCCAACTATTAATTGATATAGATATTTTTTGTAATATTTTATTTTTGAAAATTTTGAACATCTAAACATGTATGTACTTTTATAATAAAACACTTTATATTTATATGATCCTATAAATTTATAATCATATCCATCATTAAATTGTAGTGATTAAAATCAATATTTTTTATGAATCATTTTTTATTCCTTTTGTTCACTATTACTAAAATATGTTTTTATAACTCAAAGAAATTGAATTCTATAAAATGAATAAAAATTATAAAATTAATAAATGAAGTCACTTTCAATTTTTTCATTATTTTTATATTCTAATAGTGGATGTCGAGTTATCGTGGTAAGTGTTATTTAGCGTAATTTTATTTACAATGTGTAAAACATAAAAAAATGTTGAAACAATTTTTGATATTGGAAGGTGGATTGAGTGTCGAAATTTTATCATAACAATCAAAATTAATTTAATTTTTTATCACTTGGTCATGAATAATAGAGTTCTATTATAATAAAGTATATATATATTTAAAAAATTTATTTTTGGATGAATTTTATAAGGTGACCACCACATCCATATTTATTGACCCATTACAGATATCTGGATACAAATCCCTACAAGATTGTTTCCTAAAAACCAACTCAATTCCATTTTATCATTTTTCTCAGAATAATACTACTTCATATAGTCATAATATGTTACCAATGAGAGAACATCATAGAGAGTGGTAGTACAAATTGGCTAACATCTCTATCTATTTTATTGAATGTATGTTTTCTGCAAAATTTTTGTATACTTTAGTGTTGACATAATAATACATTACTTACTGTATACATTCTATATAAATAATGTATATAAAAACATGTCTATTTGTGTGTTCAAACTACAACCTCCAGGCATGGCATGTTCTATATTACATTATGACCATAAATTAGAGGTTTAGAATGGTCATCTAATTCACTAATTTGAAATTATTTTATTTCGTTAATATTATAGATGATTAATATTGGGTAATCAATTTTTTCGATTAATTAGAAGCAACCATAAAATTAAAAATTACCTTAAATAAAATTATAATGTATGTTTTCTTATTTTTTTTATCAAAATAATAACAAAAAAGATATAAGTATTGTTCAAATGTAATAATAATTAAATAAATAATTCATCATTGTGGATAAAATTGATTAATTTTACTTCACTTTCAACAAATTTCAAAAAATGAAATATGATATGAATAAATTATTTGGAAAGCCTCAGGTAACCGAAATAATGAAAAATAATATATAAAATAAAACTCAAAATTTATAAATGGGATAATGAAAATTATATATTGAATAATAATTTCCCTACGTATATATATAATGAAAAAATTATAATTATTCTATAGATTAAATTTCTGGTAGTGTACCTTCAAAAAATATATAATGGATCTACCATACCACCTTTTATCCATTTATTTACATGTTCTTTTCTTTTAATACCATCTTATAAAAAAATTTCACAATTTTTTTGTATATATTTCCATTACATATAAACTGATATAAATATCATTTTCATTGATGGGGTGATTCATGTGTTTTTTCTAATTATATTCATTATTTTATGTAAACCAATAAAAATGGAACCTTATGATTTTGTGTCACATAGAATGGATAGCCAACATAAAATTTATTTAAATCATGAAGAATATATCAAAAAAAATTTATTTAATGTAAAATGCCAATTATTATTTCCATTATATATATGTCAGCAATAATTTTTCTTATTTAAATTAATCCTTTTATATTTTTTAAAATAATAACTAAGGGGATCATTTTTATTCATTATTTTAGAAGAACATTATCATGAAATTTAAATATTGGAACACGTATTTGTGATTTATTCCATTACATGGTTATAAAAGTTTATATAAATTGAATTCATTTTAATCTTTTGAGTCCATATGATTTTGATTTTAGATATTCCATTAATAATATTTCAGAATAATAGTTTCATATCATGGGTTTGATCATGCATAATATTCATTGGCCTTTATTTTTTCCCATGTGAAACAGATATGTGTGATTTTCATTATTTTATTGGTGGGAGGAGAATTATATAGAAAACTGAGGCATTGGGTAAATCCTTATATCTATTAATCTATTATGTTAGTGAATTGAAAGTGATAGTAATATACCATTTTACTTTGCCTATTATTATTAGGAGAATGGGGAGTGACCAAAATACACCATGGTTCATTTTCCTATACGTGAGTATAGTATTGTGTGTGAATATTGAAATTGGTTTATGAGGATATGTATTATGTTTTTCATTATACATCAGGTTCTAATTATCCTATGATTTTATTTTCTAATTCCATTATTTTATTATTAAAATAATTATATTTATGATATCATTTATACCATCATGAATCTCATGTAAGTATTTAATTCCATGTTTACTTTAATATTTAATATTTCTATATTTCCCAATTATTTTTTATTTCCAATTGTATCCTATGTTTTTTTATAATATTTAGGGGATGTAATAGTAACATATGGATGTTGAAATATTTAAAGTGATTATACATTCATGATGTTATACTTATGGATTCATTATATCATTGACCCTACAACTAATGATCCATGAAATTTATTTTTTTTGTAAATAAATGTTTTTATTATAAACCATTGTTTGTTTTGGTCCATGTTTACTATTGTTAGTATGATATAATGGTCTATTTATATTTCTCAAATACATTGGATGAAATTTTTGGACATTTCAATGGAATAATCCATTGTATAAGAACACAACTTGATATTTTGGTAATTTATTGATTTTTTGGTTTTCCATGAAAATAAATAATTTTATATGTGATATATGTTGAGGAAATGTCTATATTAGATGCACATATGTGTATTAAACCATAGAAGAGAATATTAAAAATTAACATAATCATCTAAAGGTCAAAAAGAAAAATTATTAATGGCACACCTTCTTTGAATCTCATAGGTGTTTCATTGAATAATTCACATTCCATTTATAATCAATTATAAAGGACATCAGTGTCATCATTGAATATAAATGGGATATAAATGTAAACTTAAAATTTTATAAGGGAAATGGGGAAATAATTAATATATTCATATATTAGGTTCTATACGTCGTGTCTGTGTTTCAAAATCAATGTTCATGATTTACCTATATTACATTTCTTAATCAAAATATTCACATCCAAAACTATCCTATATTTTATAAAATTTGTTTTAATTAGAGGAATAAGTTAATGGAATGTCTAATGGGTAATGTAATTTCATCTGTAATGAAAATATAATCATACTGAGAGTTTGAGAATAGAACATCATAGTTTTATTATAAAATTCATATGTTATATATAAAAACAATAATCACATGAAACTTCATAAAAAGAAAAAATGTGGAATTTGATTCATTTTAGCATCAGAAAATACCAATATTTTATTTTTTATGTTTCTACCCAAATCATTGAAAAATGTGTCAGATAAATGTAATAAAATATTCATTGTCCTTCAATAATCTAATTTTAATTTTTACCACCTTGATGGACTGGTTGATCATAATTTGAAGTTGATCTAAAATAAAATTTCCATGGATGATATTGAATTTATAATGTGTGATGAATTCTTGTGGATAATCATCAATAAATACTTATCATTCACTATACATCATTATATTGGGAGGGATTCATTTGTAAACATTAAATTTATGATTATTCTATTGAATATTATGATTTCATCCTCATGTGGATCATCAGTTATTCAATTGAATTTATCTATTACCTTGAATGTAAAATTTACCACTTTATTAGTATTCTAATGCACTTTTTACTAATAGATTTAGAAATTTATAAAATTTGAATCTTTGAATATGATTTACCATGATCCATAATTATTAAGATGGAGAAGGCTAATAATAATTGGTCTCAAATAATGGATATAAAATTGGATAACGTAGTTTAACATTATGTATAATCATAAGAAACTCATATTGGTTAAAATTTATGACCACAAAATGTCATTATTGTCCAAATATGTTTGTTGAAATCTATATCAAGTTGATCAGGATGTGTTTCAAATCTAGAGAGGATGGAAATTGAGAAAAATATATTAATTATGAGAAAAATAATCCTTGTAATGTGATGAAATAAATAAATCCCAAATCAATCATTCTCTTGTTTTTTAATGTTCTATCTCCAAAAAATCTATGAATAAAAACAAATTCAATGGGATAATGACTTTTTGGGATAATAATTTATAAAAACCCCCCATGATAAAAAAATTATCAGAGGGTTATGTTATTTATACTATAGTCATGTAACCAAATATAAATAGTTATACATATAAGATAGTTATTAATTTATGAAAAATAAACTAGCTATATGATTTAGTTTCATCAAACACTTTTATATCATGCATGCATATTAAATCTTTTCAAAATACACTACAAAACATATAAGTAAAGTCATAATTACAAACTGGTAATGGTTGTTTTGTTGAATCTCATGTACATAAATACTCCCATGAATTATTTATTGGTAGAATATCTATGTATACAATACAATAATCCATTTTTTTAAATTTAGGTTATACTATGAATTTATATGATATTTATATATATAGTCTATATCAACAATAAATATAAGGGAAACCCTTTAATATCCTGAATTACAATTATATTATAATAAGGTGTATATATAAGGATGTATATCAATTTGAAACATTTTCATAATCATGGTTTCTATTTCATAACGATAAATCATATATGAAAAATTGATAGAATCAACGTAGAGTATTTCTATTATGGAAATTCCCACAATATAGGATTATAATATATTATTCCCCATGGAGATTTCATTTATACATTATCTTAGAGAGAATTTGATTTTAATTCATATTCTACATTAGTCTCTTTTTATATACATAAATCTCAATATAGTAACCAACAATGAACAATATATAGCATTAATTCTATAAATATGTAAATATTTGTTATCCAATTTAGAAATCTAATCATGTTGCACACATTCCCTCTTTTCATGAATTATATTACTTCCATGAATCTCTATGTTTTTTGTTGTGAACTTTGAAAATCCAGGATAATGAAAAACAATATTATTTCATTGATTGGTGACTTGTTTGATTAGTTAATCATGTTTCAATACTTCAGTAATGTGTATCTTTGTTAAGGATAACATCAGTTTATTATCATGAAGGTGAATGTTGTGAATAACTCATTCCATATTGGGTATTGGCCCAATGAGTTCATTCTTATTCCATTTAGATTGGTGAATTATCCAACATTCATCATGGATTGTATTAATAGAGTCTATATTAATTACTTTATTACATTTTTATATTATATATATATAAATGATATTATTAATTAATCCAATCGAAATGGAGATATGGAATTTAATTTGAATAATTTACTAAATACATTAAATAAAAAATCATATGGAAGATATAGTAAATGTGTCTTATAGATTGATAATGTATCATTATTAGTGAATATAATCACAAGGATAATGAAATATGTTGATCATTTAATTGAAATATTGGATGAGGAAAAAACTATAATAATAAAAATTATAGAAATTTATATTCTTTCTAATATAACATCAACCAATATGATAATTGTGTGAGTCATATCCTGATTTTAAAATAAGGTGACAAAACTAAATTTCAAGGGGGTGATGTATATCCAGACCAATGAAAGTGAAAAGTTCATCAATGTGATATTGATGAGACTAAAAATTAAAGTTATACTAACACATCACACTAGTGGGGAATTTTTTGGGATATTTTTTAATTCATATAATATTTGTAATTGATAATTAGTCATATATACATATAATCTTATGCAATACTCCACATGATAATTGAACGAGTTTTGGAAAAATAATATGTCACATGATATAGATTTAACTACACTAATCATTGATTTAGGGAGACTTATGGATTATATCTATTGAGGGAGGTGTGATATATATATATAAAGACCATAATAGCATAAAATATATATTTATTGTGAAGGCTATCGACATGAACAATAAATGATGGTATATTCCAATCAGGGATTATGAATTCTCAATGCACGACTATATATAGAATTATAATAAACTTGTTGATACTCTAAAAATATTGTGTTTATAATAAAAATCTATGATGGGGATGGAGAATTATCTGTTTATAATGGACATAAAAATAATGTATAATATAACAATAATGAATATAACTTCATCATGCATTTCGCAAAATATTTATTTATCATCACTACATCAGAATATTAAGAATTGTCATTGGGGAGATCATAAGAAATAGATAATGGTGTATTATATTTGGAAGGGGAAACCACATTGATTAATGATTAGTATAAAATGGTTAGTAGATTTGGGAATTCAAATTTTTTTCCATTAGATTACGAGATAGATAAAGAGTTACAAAGTGATCTTCAAAAGTCAAATTTAGCCATCCATCCAGGAAGATATATAAGCATAAATATCCATAGGTATACAATTGGTGGTGTAATATGATGATGGTGGTTGAAACGTATTCATCGATATGACCAGTTTTTCAATAGGTTAATAATAAATGGGAACAATCATCAGGGATGATACAACAATTTCAAATACCTATATAGAAATAAGAAAACATCATTATGTATTTTTTCAATGGTTCGCTAAATACATCGAATGTGTTCAATTGTATATAATTTAAAATGGACCATATTACAAATACCAATAAGTTTAATTTCATTATAGAAGACATACATAATGATTAACATGAAAGGATATATATTAGATATTTCTTATATGTTTATTAAACAACATTATTGATTGTATGTGATAATGTTCTAAGGATGGCCTCAATGTTATTGAAGATTTATCCCAATACTATAAACATGAATTTGAACATAATAATAAAATACCAAACACAAACGAATATATATTATAAATTATTTATCCAGTAACATGATTATAATTTGAGTGATTTCTCAATAGATATCAAGGGAGGATGACATTGAAAATATTATATTGATCATTCACATTTAAAACAACATTTTTTCACTGAAGTGTTCAAATTTTAACATAATATTCATTCTATGATTATAAATGTAAATACAATTCATCATGGGAATAATTCTGTTAATGATTGTTTCTTGAACATGAGAAGGTTTATGAAGTGGTGTAATATAGCATGAATGTTTAGGAAAACAAACATCAAAGATCAATATTTATAGAAAATTAATGTTGATAACTATTGATGAGAAATATAGATTATGTTTTTTGATGAAGTGTCCTTATTAATTAATTATTGGATGAGTTTAATTATTATTATTAGATATGGGGAAGAAAAGTATCATTTAAATTTTTTCCCTTGGATAATTCTGATCAAAATGGAGTCTTAAAATGTTGACTAACACTTATATAAAACCAGTTTTAATCAAATTAATTAATCAATGTATCCATATTAAAGAAGTAAATTCATGATCCCTAATGTGTATTTAATACATAGGTTGTGCACCTAGTAGAACATATACTGGACAAGGAGTAGAAAATGATGAAAATGGTTAGTATAGCTTAATCTATATTAAATAAGCCAACACATATAATCATGTTACTCTATTGAGATCCATTGTAAGAATAGAAAACAATGGATCATGAGTACAAAATTAAATATGTGTACCTAAAATTTTTTCACCAAAGAAAATTGAATGCAATTTCAAGGGGGGGGGGATTTTTAATTTGTAAAGAATGGAAAAATTGCGATATTATAAATAGAACTTACATTATGAATATATATATATATTATAAAAGGTAATACTAATGATTTAATCTAATTTAATTTTATTAATATTGTGAAACGTAATATGTTAATAGATATATTTCATACTATAATATGAATCATATAAAAAATAATTTTTAACGAACTGATATCAATATGTAATTAATATTTCTAGTATATTTTGAATATAATAAAACTACATTCATTTTTGGATCCATTATGAAAATATTATATTATGGATAGTTATTGGTATTTTTTAAATTTTTAAATTTTTTATTAATTGTTAAAATGTGGTTTTTAAAAATGGTGAATTTTATTAACATATCACTATATTAGTGAGAAATATAATTTTTTTAAAACTCCTGAATTCATTGAGGATTTTTTTATTTTAATGGAATTATATTATATTTATAAATCATATTAGTATCATTAAAAAATCATTTTAATATTTTATATCATTAAAATATATATTTTATATCTTTATGTTTAATTAATCATTATTTTGGTCTTATTTTTAATATTATTCATTTTAAAGTCGCATAAATTTTGACTGTTTTATAATTAACAGAGTTTTGTTTTTAAAATAAATAACATTTATAATATTTTTTCACAAAAATAAATTAATCCTCAAATATCATTTTTCTGGTATAGTTTTTATGAATTTGGTTGTCTAATAGTATACATATTTTTTTAAAATTCTAAATAATTTATTATTTTTAATTTTTTAATTTTTATAATAATAATTATTAAAATATTAGACAATTTAAATTCTAATTGTTTTAATTAAAATTACAATCTAATGGTGAGAATTGAGTTTTTTTTGTAATGGTAAATTAGGCTAAAAGTGGATATTCATAGTGAAAAGGATAAACCACCTTCAACTGATATATGATATTGGATATTTTATTAATTTTTAACATTATAATATGATACACACAAAATAAGGATTTTTTTTCCTTTTGACTGATTAATTGAGTTATGTAATTGAGAAGTAATGATTACATACAAAACTGACATTTTCTTTTCATATAAAAGAAAACATCATCCTCCACATTTGCCCATAAATACAAATTATTTTTCATAACCATAACTATACCCTTATCTACAAAACATTTCCCAAAATTTCATTTTTATCATTTATCTCAAAATAAAATTTATGATAAATAGTCTTATGATGCTACCAATGTGAGAAATTATAAGGGGGTGATAATGTCATCACAGAAACTCTATCACTTTGCAATGTCAAATTGATATCATATCTTATGTATTCATGATGATTTCATTAATCCCAAATCATCAATTTTATAATTAATTTTTATTCTAATTTTATTTTCATTTTATACATTCCTACAAAATTATTTAGGAAAATGAAAATGTTGTCACCCATATGTATAGACTACCTCCTCCATAAATGACTTATCTAATTCTCCATCACCACATTATATAAATTGAAAAATAATGATAGTTTAATAAAGAATTTTTCATTTTTTCCTCGATTTATATTTTTTAATATTAATATTTTTCAATATATACATTTTATCAATAATAATTATTTTTAGCAACGTTCACAAGTTTAAATATACATATGAACATCATAGTCATAATTCCAGTATAATTATCATAACCACTAAAATATTATATCTACTATTATAATAAAATAATAATGAAAGTAATAATATATGGTTTTAGATATCATTATCTAGTTTTTTAATAGAATTTACCATAGTCAATATGTTATAGGTGTTATTAAGAGTTAAACTGAACGAGCTTATGTAAATGACAAAAATTGAAACTTGATTAATAATAAATATTATGTCATATAAAATGGTCTATGAAAAAAATTATTGATGAAAATTTTTGTGAGTTTTATTTTATATAAACATATATTTATTATTTATATAAAATTTAAAATAAAATTTGAACACAAGGTATGTGTTATTATTTACCACAATTGATACTTATGAGTAACACATTCTCTTAATTTTTTTCCTTTTTATGATTGTGTTTTCATGAAAATTTTGTAATCATTAATAATTTTTCCTTAATTTTTTACATATATAATTATAATTATAATTTCTAGGGTGATACAATTCATGAGTTCCTATTAAATTTAAAACTTTTATATAATCCAGATTTAAGGGAACATTTACATTTCATGTCTCATGTCATGAATCATGTGAATTTTTTTTAAACAATTCATAATATAAAAAAAATATTTTAATGACAACCCTCTAGGATAAATTTTATTTTTATGTAATAAATTAATCAAATTTCTTCATTGAAAACTACTTTTACTTTTTTCACGATGCATCAAAATGTGTTTCATTTTTTATATTTATTATCACATATTCATCTCTTGATTTTAAGCATATAAACACAATGTTCTAGACCATTGTATTTTTCAATTACACAGGATAAAATTTAATGAATTCAATAATTTCCAGAAAATCCTTATAATGTAATCTCTAGTTTTCGACTGAATCATAATTATGAAACCTATTTTTTTGTCATGGGTTTTATTATAATTTTTTTTGAAGAATGGTTTATTAATCATCAAGTATTATTCATATATATGATTCTTATTATAAAAATGGTGGACATAGAATTATTCATCCATTCAATTGATAGAGAACATTATTATATCATATGAGTTTTTAGGTAATTGATTTGGGTGAAATCATATCTAATATGATACATTTTCTACTCTAATTCTGGGAATTGAGAGTGAACCCAATCCACCATTGTTATTTGTATTTGTTTTTTGAGGATGTTCTTAGTAGTTCCCCTTGAATTTTTATGATGATGTTATCTATTATATTATACCAAAATAATATATGACTCTATGATCATGTGACGTAAATATATTATTCCACATTTCCATAATATATAATTTATCATTTTGATATCTTTTTATACCACATAAAATATCATATGATGATTTATTTCCATTTTTATTCTATTTTTAACATTTATAAATCAATTTTTTCTTATGTAATTACCCCAGGGTATATTATATAGTTTTAAATGATTAATATAATCTAGTAGAACTATCTTTTGTATATATTAATTATGGAGTTTTAAATACATGCTTTTCAATTTACCTTTTAAATAATCAAAAAACCGATGGTCTTCCTTATCCGTGGTCTGTATCTATATATATTCTAATCATAGGTTTTTTTCTGCCACGTGTCTTCCTACAAGGCATCCACCTCATTATTTCAATATGTTTCCTCCAACCAACAGGCCACATCGCCCCACCTCACACTCCCATTTCTTCTCCACCAAAATCTGATCTCACTCCCACTACCGTTCTCCGGATATTTGACCTCTCTACATGCTCTGTTTTCTTCTTCGCTAAACCCTAGCTCAGCTGACGCTTCCTTGCAGTCTACGATCCATCGTAATCGGAGAACAACGTCCAATCTATCAGCTATCAGTGAATTAATCCTACACATGTGACTCTCCCTGCTGCATCCATCATCGGCCAACACAATCGTAGCTCGGTTCACGCTCCCACGCTTATTTAGTCCTTATTTAGCATGATATTTTCTTCACATCCATGGCGATTTCCATTGGTTTCTCCTACAGATTGAGTAGCACCTCTTCTTGACCAAAAGTTCTTGAAATCATCTATCAAAATATCCCTCCAATTAACAATTTCCATCAATTTTTTTAATTTCCTCCCTCAAATTCCCTCCCCTACTCGAGTTTTACCGCCTCTTAGGTTTCCTAGTTGATTTCTTCGGCTCCCCAACACCCATTTACATCCATGCGTCAAGGTTTTTCTCTTCCTCTGCGTCTGATACTTCACATCTAACACCTCCATCTCCGGCTCCTCTGTCAATGGCTGCTCTACATCCGACTGCTATGACTTCAGTTCATCCCCCTCCGGCTACTCCATGGAAAAGACCTCCCTATTACCAATGGCTTCTCTACCTCAAGCTTCTACGCTGGTGACTACTCCACCTCGAGTTTCTCCCACCATAGATCCTCCGCTTTTAGCTCCTCCCATTGTATATCATTCACCTACTGCTCCACTATTCTTGACCAAACCATTATGCCACTTCTCCAGAGCCCGACCACATATCCATGGTTTTGGTAAATGTCCTTCTTCTCCCTCAGAATTCAGTCTTTTTGTATGATTTCTTCAGTTATGATTCTAACAGTAAATTGTTTATTTCCACATTATATGATTTCTTGTTATTAATTGTTCTTCTCATTGTTTATCAAATTTTTCTTTGTTTTCAATTTTACTTTGGCTACGGTTTATTTCAATTTCCTTTGGAAAAATTTTATTTGATTGCAGTTCTCAGCGGGTTTTCAAAAAACTAACCTGCATGTTTACTGTGTTCTATTTCAGGAGACAACATGCTGGTATGTTTTAATGTTTTCATTCATTGTCTTATTTTATCATTCTTATTCTATATTTTTCTCTATTTTTTATTAATTTATGTAATGTTTTCTGTGATTTTTTCAATTATAGAAGTCTATTTATGTGACTATTCTATTTTATAGTTCAAATTATCGATTAAAACCCATCCATAAAATGCTTCCACCATGTAAAGCAATATTATTGATTTCATGTTTCAACCATTTTCCTGTATTTCATTTTTTAATGATTTTTTTTCCCTAGATTTTTTCATCATCTCCATCACCAAATTTCATTGCCTTTTTTTAGTTGTAACTGAGCTATGAGGATGTTCCTGTATTATCTTCTTAATGACAATATAGTACTTCCAACTTATTGACATGATTAATTATAATGTATTTTTCATTCAGGTAACAATAGATAACAGGGGTCTACTATCTCGGCCCGATCACTTCCCATTATTAGTTTGCCCCTGAAACATTGTTTTAAATATTATATTCTTGAAAATTATAATTATTTAATTAGTATATATTTATTTCGATTTTCCCTAAATTAATGGATGTTACATAGTCTATGTAATTATTTTTTTATTGTACATTGCATTTTTACTTTCCCTCACATCATTTCAACTAATTCATTCAAATTTTTTGTATGAAAATGAGGATAACAGTCGAGTAATGATTTATGTAACTTCAACCATTAATGATCAACAACAGGTTACTATGTTGCAATATCATTATTTTCATGCTTAAAAATTGTAAGATATATTTTTATATAACCTTTGAATAATATATGGTTTTGGTTCAATGTGAATTTTATACTGGTCACCATGAAGGATTGCCAGATATCAGCCAAATCAATGATAGTAAGAAATCACTTTATTTTATTTACATTTACATAAAATTGAGAGTTTTATGTTTCTATTTTTTATAAGGGATAAAAAGTCACAAAAATATATGATGTGAACAGTTTTTATACCTATAGTGAACCAGATTTAAAGTGAATCTAACATCAGTGTACCTAATGTGAGGTGTATTATCTGAACCTAGGTGGTCATATTGTCATTTAATTGTTATTGATTTATTGTTTTTAAGATACCAAGAGTTATGATACTTCATGAAGTGATCACTAGTTGTTTTTAAAACTAATTCATGTTATTTTTATAGGCTTCTAATTTCATTGACTGGAGCCCTTCA
The DNA here is from genome assembly GCA_963277665.1 of Viscum album. NCBI lineage: Eukaryota > Viridiplantae > Streptophyta > Magnoliopsida > Santalales > Viscaceae > Viscum > Viscum album. Next base: position 937,688,865 of record OY728143.1, on the reverse strand, counting down.
CTGAACATGAAATTGTCTACACCTACAACCATTTATTTAGAATGACTTCTCCCCTTCCATGGATTTACCTGCTCTGATCTTCAAATACCTATGAATCATACATCATATTTTATTAGTTTCCTCTCATAATGCACACCAATATAGGATATTTCACATATGTTATTGGTACTAATATATTTCAATCAGTTTCCCTTTTTTTAGACTGATATGTGCCTCATGTTTAATCATGAAAAACCAAATGTGCATGCAATGGTTGAAGATTCAATTGAGAATATAGTTACCACATAATATGATTTTTTACATGGTGATTATCATTTTATAGATAAAGAATTATAGTTTTTTATTTTCCAGGATTTGTGCCACTTAATGAACTGAGCACATATTGTTTTTTAACATAATACATGTTGTTTTATAGGCTTTTATTTGCAGTGAAAATCATGTTGGCTACACTTGAAACCAATTATGTACCATGACATCTCACGGAAATATTCTCTTAATTCTGTAATGTTATATTCATATTCAGAAATTTCCCATCAAAAATTAATCATATTCATGAAGTGATCTTCATATTGCAGGTTTAGTTGATATTCCTTCGAAGAACACATGAGCATTGAACATGTGCTTTAAATCATTTTGGATTTTTAAACCTTTCAATTTAAACCAACATGTTATATTTATCATCTATAATGTTTATCACTTTTCAGTGTATATTATTCATACCACATAAAGTGAATACCCAGTTCTCTATAATATGATTTTCTATTGATCAAGGTAAATACTTCTTACTATTTAATTTCATATATTTATTAACTATGTCATGATTTTTGTATAATTATACTATGTATCTCAGGTGAATAATCATTTCTCCATAATCCGCATTTCTATTGATTCAGGTAAATACTTATTCCTCTAAAATATCATAAACTTATTAACTCCATCAATAATTCTATATCATTTATCTTTATTGCAGTTTCTGGTGTTTTTTGTATCTATATTTATCTTTAAGTCATATTGAGTTATCTATGATAATGTTTTTCGTCTATGAGTTGTATATATCTTTGGCATGGGGTATGTGTGTCAAGAAAATATGATATAGTGTTCTGGGTATAAAATGATATCTTTTTTTCAATGACATCTTCATTGCTGGTTTTCTTTGGTATCAACTCTAGTATCTATACTCATTCTTCTTCCTCCATTCATTCTTCTCCTTTCACTTTTCCTCATATGCCTTCTTATGCTTCTCTTCTGTATTTGTTTTCATTATGTTATATTTATATCCAGTTATATCTTTAATTAAATTTTCTGGCCTACATTAAATCCTAGCTAATCTAAGAACATCAATATTTTGATTGTAGCAAAAAAATATCTTTTAAAACATGTATTTTATTTCCTGTCTTAATGGTTGAGAATTATATTTTAATGATCAGGAACAAATTTCTATAGTGGGATTGAATATGATAAACTCACACTCTGCACATTTTCATTATGACTTGGTTCATTCAAAGTTTTTCATTAAAATGAATGATGTTATTTCAGTACATTTCGCCTTATTTTTTCGGTTCCATTACATGATATCTTGTAATGACAAGCAAAATATTTTGATTGATAGGTTTGATGCATTAATTTGATGTTTTACTACTCTATGTCTAATGTTTAGTGATACATGTGTGTTGAACTTTGGTAACATTTTCCTTGCATCTAATCAGATTTGATGGTCATGATCCTCTTGATTTTATTCAAGATTCTGATTCCTAAAGCTTCAGTGGGCCTGGAGAGTTCATCACATTGAGAAGCTTGCATGTTTGAGGGAAAATCATAAGCTAAGTATAGAACAGCTCCAAAACGGTTGTCTAAATTACAATGTTAAAGATCTAATACTTGCGTGAAAACACATAAAACCAGAATCAAATGATAAAATATATATTTACACGAAAGGCTATGATTGGGATGATGATAGGTGATTTTAGAGGAAAATGTGGGTTGTTGGAATCGACTCTATCTGTGGTACTCTAAGCATTTTCAAAAATAGTAGTTTCTATGTTTTTATTCACCCTGTTTTAGGTTTACAGTAATGATATTATATTATTTTATTTGTTTTCTAATTTCAGATGGAAATGATTCAAGTTGAAATTCTTTATAAAGGAGGTCATCATAATATTTTCAATTATAGTTTAAATCATGTTAAAGAATCAGTTTTCTAATTTAATCTTGATTGTCACATGTCCATAGTTTCTGCATGGTATGTGTATGATAAATATACCCAAATATCAGAACTAATTCTATGACTATTTATGGTTTTCATCATCCAGAAATTGAAATGATTTATTGTTGTATTTTATATGCAACATATTTATGTCATGTATTATTTCAGTTGCAACATTTTTAATACAGTTTCTTCTAAAGTTGGTATTTAGGTTTGTGTAATTATGTTTTTTAATGTTTTTCTTCAATTTCCTAAAAAATTCATCAGCAGCATTATAGTATCATGCATCGCACGAGTGGAGTACTAGGTTGTCTAAAATTTAATTTAGAAAAAAGGAAATAAATTTTCAATTAGACACAAGTTCCGAAAAAAAATTATTGTTATATTTCGAATGGATTTAGTTTGGAATATATTAGGTTTTTATCCAATATATAATTTTCCCATATCTAATATTTTGCAGACATGGGGTAGCATGACTGGACATAAATATGTGTGTAACCGTGGGATTAAAAATTTTTGGATTATGTCATATAAAATTTTTTTATGATCATTGACTTATTAGATGTATAGAGTGTACTATAACATTAATTTAGTCTTTGTATAGTGGATTTCAATATTTATGATGAATATTAATAGATACATATTAAACAACATATTTACTCAAATAGTGGATCCTAATTATCATAAGAATCTATTATCAAATATACAATAATTACCATACTGTTTTGGGAGATGATTCAGGTCCATATATCTTATCGGATTCAAGTATGAAATTAGCATTGTAACATATGATCAAAATAGGGAACATGAGTTTTCTAATTGATACATTCAATCAAATTGGGAAGGAAATTGAAGAGGGTTGGGTGAAATTGAATTTATGGTACATTGACCCAAAAAAATGGATTCCATCAATGTTATTAATTCAATTAAAGATAGTTGATTGAATAAAAATAGATTGTAGATATATGAAACTTGGTTTTATATAAGGATTTTCAATGGGGAATCATTTTAACATCAATTATTTGTTCGGTTATTACATTAATTGTTTTAGTGAAATATGTTTACTTGATATTATACTATTTTATCATCAATTTTATAACAGGTCATTAAAATAAAAAAATGGACAAAATTTTAATGATTTTTTACATCAGCCTTTTTTATAAATGACATTAGAAGTTTTATATAATCTTGAATGTATTACTAATCGACATTATAAGAAAATTTTGAAATCATTTATAAAAAAATATTATGTAAAAATTTGGGTATTATGAACATATTTATTTTGATTAGTGATGATCAGATTAACCAATAAGATATGTTATTATTTGAAATGATGTTATAATTGAATGTAATCATAACTAATTAATTCTAGAAACATAAAATGTTGATAAATTATTTTTAGAAAAATACTCCAATATAAATATATACCATTTAATAAAAAACATAAAAGAATAACAAAACTGCAAAAAAAGATAACCTAAATGATAGAATAAATGATTATTTTTTATTATTTTATCTATGCATTAAATATCTTAATAAAAATTATTCATTTATTTATAATAATTATAATTTCAATTTTTTTAATAATATTTGTAATGAATAAATAATGAATAATTTCCCACATTATTTAATAAATACAAGCTTTTTATTTGTTATTTCTACAAGTTCTAATGATTTCATCATCCAAAAAACAAGAAAAACTATGATGAAAAAAATATATATAATAATGATATAATAGTTTAATTACAAAATTATGTTTTTGACATGAAATATCATTGAATTAGGAATAATATTTATAAAAAAATATGATTATATCTAGAATGATGTAATATGGTGAAAAAATGTTTGGGAATGCATTAGATGAACTAATCATGTGGTGTAATAAATTTATAATAATGAGGATATATTATTTGATGGTGAACTATGAAAGAAATTAAAAATATTATGTCTTTTATATAAAATTTATCCTTTATTGGCTATTAATATAAAAAAGGAAAAAAAATTAAATTTTCATATTTTTTTAATCAATATTAAAACAATTATTTTATGTTAGTTATTAATTAATATATATGAAATCCAATCATGAATGTGTAACATTAGATATAGAACATGATATGTGAAAACCATACCATGAATTTTATAATTAGAATGATTTATAATTTTTTGGAGTACTAATGGTCCTGAGTAAATGTTAAAAACAATCATGAAATCATCCCAATGCACCCATAATTCAAAAGATGTAGAAAAAGGGAAAATATTTTATTACTATTTTTTAATGGATGAAAAATTTGGCTGTTTATATTATTCCTATTTTCTTATAGTATTGTATTATGAAAAAATATAGCTTCTAATGTAAAATAAAAGAACAAAATGTACATATATATGATGAAAACATCTTCCATGAGAATAGAATCTCATGGTTTTTATTTTTCAGAAATGGTATTATAGAATCATGAATTATAAAAAACATTAGTGAGATATTATAAAAAACATTTATAGGGAGAGGTATGTCTTTGTTTAATCAAGTGAATGTTTTAAAAGTGGATCTAATATTGATCTAGTGTGAACGTCTTCTAATGAGCCTGGAAATTTTTGTAATGTCTAAGATTGTGGGAAATATATTATACTTCCTCAGTGCAATATTTAGTAAATAACGATTAAAATACAATATTTTATTAAGATATAAACAAGTAGCTTGATGTATATTAAAGACTATTAACATGATCAGAGATAGTGGTAGAAACTGTCTTCTTTTTTTATAGAATGATGGAAATAGAAAATATTATACTATTGGACTTCTAGTATTATTATATTAAATGGTGTATATCATTAAGATGTATTGATGTTAGAAAAAAGGTTTTCATACACCATGATAGTGGAATTAAGTGAATGATTTAGTGGTTAGTTTTTGGATAGATGTCACTTACATCTAGAACACAATGAAGTTATTGTTCAATTGATGGGTTTGGTAGATATTCACACTACAAAGAGGAATTTTATTTTCATTTTGATTTTACTACATTTATGGTGATGTCACATGAGAATGCACTCTGGGATAAAATTAATAAGATGATACATGACTAAAAATACATTTTTATTAATTATATCATGAATCTATAAATATAGGCTTAAAAAATTAATCAACTATAACATTGTTGATGAAACAGAAAAATGATGCTATTCCATTTGTATGTACATTATGGTATCTGCTAAGAATCATTGAATGTGATAAATGGTAGACAGTAATAATGATCTCAACAATATGTAACATATTATATTCCAATTGATTTGGAAAATGAATCAAACATAAAATATAGGGTGTTCTAATTAAGAGGTGTATCTTCATGATCTCCCTTCTAGGGGATTAAAATGTTAGGAATCATCTAAGCCGCATCATTATAATGTTAGCAGACCATAAATAATATGTTTAAAAATATCAACATACAATTTCTAGATTATCATTATATTCGAGAATATAATATAATATTAGTGTTGATAATAACCTAAATAAAAATTCTTATAAGTGAATACATATTTAAAACATTCAATATGTGAGAATATACACATAAAATATTTGGACCTGGCCTTAACAATAAATAATATTTAATTAAATTAATCATTAAAATTTAGTATCTTATTAGGCTTATATATTAAGAGAATTAGGCCATAACTATTATATTTCATCTCATGAATTACCAGGTAAACAGTTCTACTCAGTTTCCATTTTATTCAAAAAAATACTCTTGAAAAAATTAGTCATGTCTTGTCCCAGGTTTTAGAAAGATTGATTTTCCTTGATCCCATCCTTGACCATATTCATCTTCAGGTCTTTTGAAATACATTTCAAAACATTGGATGAGAATAAAAAACTCAGTAAGTGTTATAAAACAATGAAATAAATCTATATTTCATAATTTCATACATAACATAATATCATTAAAATACCTCATGAAATCATAAGAATTATGAATAATTCATTGAAAATATAAACTATAAAGGTAACTTGTGGCATCCATATCATACTTACAATATAGAAATCATAGTTACGTATGGGGTTACATTTGGAATTCATATCATAGTATATTCCCTAAGACTCGTAGGAGAAACATTAATGTTTACCACCATAACATTACCCAATGCATTGGAGAGCTATATCGGGCTCGCCCACCCTAGGTTTATCACGGAACCACCAGTATATGTAATAATTCCCATGAACAGTTACATATTTATATCGTATAAAACAAACATAAAATAATGATATAATTTCACATTTTCAATAAAAATATATCATTAAAATATATTTTCATAACAAATACATTATAAACACCATTTTCAATATCAAAAATGTAAAACAGTATCTGGTATTTATTTTCCATTTAATAACAATATGGATTGTTAAGGAAGCCAAAGATCAAATAATACTTCGAGTGGAGGAAAGGTCATTGTCACCACAAACGTTAAAAAAATTTGTTTATTAATTTAGTAAAATTCCTTGTAGAAAAATATTCAATTTGAATGAAATGAAAATTAAAATGTTTTTATATAGTGTATAATAGAATGTCATGTATAAAACATGCCTCAATGAAAGGAGATTGAGACGAAGTCTCTTACCTTGTGTTTGACTTTTCCCATTCGTTATTTAATTCCTGAATAATAAACTAATGTTAATTTTTACATCCTTAATATCATTTTTTATGTTTATTATTCCATTTATATCACTTATAACCATGTTATAATCATTATGTTATCATTTAATTTAATAACAGTTGTTTTGTCAATATTTGGAACTTGAGTCAAAGATGGACTTATTATAATCACAAGTTGTTCACGTGGTCAAAATATCATTATATAAAGAATGTTATTCATGATTTAGATATCATATATATCATATATATCTTTTATATACATTTATTTATTATAGTAAATAACATTTTGAGGTAACAAAATGAAATGCACTTTTCATGGAGACAGTAAGCCGTATGTACACATGAATGCTACATTCTTTTCTATTTATTATTTTAATTGAATTAAATAATAATGATAAATAGAATTATTTTAATTCCACCATAATACCATATCATTAACTCCATCCTTTATGTGTGCCACATATGGCATTAACGAGTCATATCACTTTTAGGGGGTTGTAGTATGTACTTCCTCAAATGAAATTATCACGTTTAACCATATTGGGACTCATAAAGGAATGATATAAATGAAAAATTCTGAAGCATATAGAATACATAATCATAATATATATAATATATAAATACAGCTCCATCATAATGGCCACCAAGTGAGGTGGTATGAGAAAATTGAACAATCATCGTTTCGTGAGTCGTTAGTTTTCCATCTACAGAAAGAGTATGTTTTTTATCCCTTAGATGTAGCTTCATGATAGTGTAGTTATAATACTCCTCATAAAAACATCATAGTATATCAAGGATACTAGTTTTGTTATAAAATAGAATAATTAGAAGAGTTTAGGGGGTTATGGAAGTAAAATAAAAGAAAATAATTTAAAAGAAACCATTACCTTTAATTCTGGTAACTCTCTTTTATTTGAATCAAAAGGACATATTGAAGTGCCTTCTGCCTAAGTTATGGTTTCTAGGTGCAACATAGGTATTGTGAGAGATTATTTTTTCATGTTTTGGTTGATCCAAAGGTATTGAAGGGTGTGAGGAATGGGTTAGAGGTGAGAGCTTTAATTAAGGGGGAGGAGGGGCTCTTTAAGAATGTGTGAAAATATTATTTTATTATATAATTATTTTCATATTATAATGGTCAAAAAATTATTAATTTCTAAGATCATATGATTCATTGTCGAAATAAAATCATCCAATAAAAACTATACAGGTTTTTGATATTATTTTAATATTTATAGAATTATTTATTTATATCATATATTAATGCGGTAAACACTACATCATTATTGTATAATAAATAATGTTATTTATTTGATGTTTAAAAATTTATCAAAAAATAACATAATGTAGGAATTCATTTTACCTTTACAATTAATATTTATATTTGAATATATAACATATATAACCCTATGTAAATATTAATTTACTAGAAGATATTTGTTTATGTAATTTTTTCTTTACTTTATCTTAATTAAAATAAAGTATCATTATCTCTCCCAACTGGCCCCATAGGGTCCCAAAATTGACCAAAGGATTCTCATGGTCGAAAGTGTATCAACCAATAGGATTAGGACACATGTTAGGGTAATTTTATATTTTTATTGTAATAATTGTTTACCCTTATTTTCCATATTAACCCTTTAACCATGGTAAATAAAATATTTAGTGATGCAAATATTAATAATTTCTAAAAATAAAAGATTACTATTTACACCTTTTGTACATACATATTCAAAGTATTGAATTAAATTTCCCAAATTCAAAAAAAATGAAGTGTTGTAAATTAATATAACATTAATTCCCACTGTTAAAAAAACCATTTTTCTAAGAAATAACTATCAAACGAATGACAATTTTTTATGTCAAATATCAATGGAAAATTACATCAACTGACCAACATTGAATTAATAGGAAAATATATATTCAAACTAAAATTTAAATAAATCAAAAATATAATCTAACTATATAAATAAATTATATTAAAAGGCCATTTTGAATTAAAATATAGTATTTTTGACTATTCATTAAAAAATGAACATTATTATAAAAATACCAAAATTTCAACCAAACAAAATTATGATGCCTCAATTCTAAATTAGAATTTTATTTTTTAAAAATTTAACATATAAATGTGAACAAAAATATATTTAAATAGGGTTCTCCATTAAAAGGCGTTAAATTATCTTTTTAAAGTAAAGTATGCTTAAAATTTGATTCATTCACATTTTATGAATCTAAATTTTACTGGATAAATGTAAAAAAATTTAACAAACTATTATAATAATATTGTAGTAAGTTCTATTCATTCCCACTAATAAAATTTCTAAGAATGAACTACCATTTAAATTAATAATATTATATTATTAACATGCAACCTAAGATTTCAATGAAACTCGTTGTTGTGTATCGGGTTCACCATCGAACACTGCTACTCATTTAAAGTAAAATTAATATTTTATTCATAATATTCTAATTAGAAAGAAAATGTATTATTACTTTATTTACCTAGGATGTTACATCCTTTCCTCCTTTTGGGAATTGGGTCCTCACAATTTTATTCACATATCAAATAAATGTGGGTCTTTATCACTCATAGCATTTTTAGATTACCATGTTGCCTCTTCAACCATGTGATTTTTCCAAAAAAAAATACTTGGTGAATTTTTTTATTCCACGACACTTGCTATATTCAGTTAAGAATCTGGATAGGTTGTTCCGTATAAATATTCTCATCATTGAAGAAGGAAAATATTGTGTACCTTAGACAAACATGAAGGTAAAGACACTCTGTAAGAAACTGATCCAACATTCTCCAGAATATCATTAGGTCCATTGAACCTCAGTCTCTACATTCTTTTCTTACCAAAACACATCACACATTTCTATAAATATACAATTAGAAATACTTGATCACCTACCTCAAAATAAAGATCCTTCCTCCTATTATCCATATAAATTTTATGCCTTCCCTGAGATATTATCAGGTGCTTCTGAATCAACTGGACCATTTCTTTTATATTTTCTACAAATTCTAGTCCCATCAGCTTCCTTTCACATAAATCATCCCAAAATGCTGGAGTTCGACAATGCTTCCCATATAATGCCTCAAATATAGCCTTCTGTATACTGGAATGAAAACTATTGTTATAAGAAAATTCAACCAAATAATGATGTTGGTCCCAATGTCCCTAGTAATCCATCGAGAAAGTGTGTAACATGTCATCCATGGTCTAAATTGTTCATTCTGACTGCCCATCTGATGGTGGATGAAAAGCACTATAAAAATTTAATTCTGTACCCAATGACTTCTATAGGCCTTTCCAAAAGAAAAAAAGTAATCATGGGATCATGATCAGGTACAACGAAGAGTGTAACACCATAATGCTTGACTATATATATATCTTACAACCGATAAATATGATCTAGTGACAAAGTATCTCGAATAAGAAGGAAATTAGTAGATTTAGTTAATTGATCAACAATAACGTAGATTGCATTATTAACTCAAAATGTCTTCGGTAACCGCACAATGAAGTCCATGGATATATTTCTCCATTTATACTCTGGCATGGGTAAAGAATGAAGCATCCCATTCGGTAACTACTTCTATGATTTAACCTAATGTAAAGTAAAACACATTATAAAAAATCAGAAATATCTCTTTTCCTCTCATCCCAACATTAATACACCTGAAGATCTATGTTAATCATAATACTTCTAGGATGAACTGAAAACGGGGATGTATGAGCTTCACATAAAAATTCATTATTCAACTATGAATTGCAAGGAACACATAATCTCTTCCCAAGCCTCAAAATAAAATCATTATCAAAATTAAATTCAGCAAACATACCCTCCTAAACTAGCTCTATCTTTAATTATAACTCACTGTCTTCCATCTGCACTAGCTTAGTTCTTTATGATAGAGATGATTTTACAGACACCCGAAACAAAACAAATGATTTTTCTGCACGAACAACTTCTTTTCCAAATTTCATCAAATAAAAAAACCAAAGGATCTCATTCCAAACGTATCATGGTTAATGATGAATTAGTTTTTCAACTCAAAGCATCATCCACATTATTTTCCATTCCAGGATAATAATGAATCGCGAAATCATAATCCTTGATTAATTCCATCCACCCCCTCTGTATTATGTCCAATTCTTTTTCAGTAAATATATACATAATTCATTTTTTATCGGTATATATTTCACATTTTACACCATATAAATGATGACTAAATATTTTTAACGAACAAACAATAGTAGATAATTCCAAATCATGTGTAGGGAAATTTAACTCATGTGGATTGAACTAATTTGATTCATAAGAAAATACAAGATCATTATACAGAAGAACACATCCAAGTCTTTTAAACAAAGCATCATTGAAAATAAAATACTCACCATTTTTGGAAGGTAGTTCCAAAACAAGAGCATTCACCAATCTTTTTTTCAATTCATAAAAGAAATCATCACCTTTTCTGTACAAACAAACATAACACCTTTTCGAGTTAACATAATAATTTTACTAGATAACCGTACAAAAGTTTCAACATACCTTGAGTAATAAGCAAACATACCATGAAAACTATGAATCTTTGTTATATTAGTGGGTCTTTTCCATTCATCACAAAATTTTGATTTATCTGGATCAATAGTAATGCCATTTTTCAAGAAAACGTGACCATGGAAAGAAATTTTTTGTATCCAAAAAACACCATTCATGGATTTACCAAGTAGATTTTTTTTATGGTTTTAAAAACAATGCTTAAATTACTCTTAGGTCCCTCTTTACATTTTGGATAAACCAAAATATCATTAATGAACACAACCACAATCTTATCAACAAAATCATGGAAAATTCTATTAATAAGATCCATGAATGCAACTTGTACATTTGTTTAACGAAATTGCATATATAATAATTCATAATGGCCATATCTAGTCCGAAACGTAGTCTTCAAATTGCCTGCTTCTATTACATTCAACTGATGTTACCCCAAACTCAAGTCAATTTTGAAAAATACTGAGCCCCCTGGAGCTGATCAAACAAATCAATGATATGAGCCAAAGGATATTTGATCTTAATAGTTATGTTATACAATTATCTATAATAAATGAAATGCCTCATTGAACCATCATTCATTTTAACAAACAAGACATGAGAACCCCTTGGTGACGTTCTAGGTCGAATGAAACCATTACTTAATAACTCTTGTAATTTCTTCTTCAACTCTAAAAGTTCAATTTGAGTCATTATATAAGGGGGTTTTGAAATTGTCTTAGCATCAAGAACTAATTAAATAGTATATTCTACTTCCTGATCATTTATAATACCAGGAAACTCATTAGTATAAACATACAATAACTCATTTACCAATAGCACATCATTAATCTGAACAGTTAATTTATTTTCAACAATATGTGCAAGGTAACATTATTTTTCATCATTTACTAGTTTTTTAGCTTCCTGATATGCTATCAAATGTAAGGGTTCACTATTGTACACAAACAAAAAATCAATCTGAAAAGAAACCTCTTTATCTCTACTAGAAATCTCATAATGTTAAATAGAACGCCAATCCATTCCCAAAATAACAACAAACTCTACTAGAAACAAAACAATAAGGTTTGCAGGTAGATTCCTTCCGCACACAATGAAAGGAAGGTTTTTATAATTTCATTTTTCTTTCATCATTTTCTCCATGTGTTTTTACCAAAAGACCAAAATTCAAATCATGTTATGGAATTCTCAATTTATTAGAAAACTTCCCAAAAATGAATTAATGTGTACACCCCAAATGAAACAACACATTCGTATAATATAAACAAACCAAAGTTGTATCTTGTACTACATCAATTGATGGCCCATCATCTACTGAAGTAGTTATAAAGGACTTTACCACAACTTTCTACATGTAGTCTTATTGCTTTCCTTCAATTGTGTTCTGAGTTGGACACTCATTTTCATAATGAACCATTTCATTCCACTTAAAACGTTTTACTGACTGTAAATCATATTTTGTATTAACATTACCCTACTTTTTTTAGTGAAATTACAAGCTTTATGTCCCATTTTACCACATCAGTATAACTGAACAGAATTTAAAAGACATTACATAACATGATTTTAACCAGTATATTCAAAACTGGAAACTTATTTTTCATACCATCAAACATTTTTGAATAGTTTTTACCTTTTTCCTGACAACTTGACCTCTTATTCTAATTTTTTTTAAGAAGATCTGATCATCAAACAACTCTATTTACACCTTCTCATCACATGGAAAATGTTTTTCAATACTCTAGAACTCAAGATAAGATAAAGACCTTAGATACCATGGATTTAATCCAGAGGAAAAACCGTTTATTTTACTATCAAGATCTCAAATGAAAATTGGAGCATACATTGCCTGTCGAGTGAATTTTTATTCATATGTAGCCTATAAGTCACTTACCTACCTCAATTCCAGGAATTGTTTATCCATCCTAACACAAAAAACCTTAGGAAAATATTTCTCATGAAACATACCTTTGAATTCATCCCAATAAAGATAATCAATCTCTTCAATATCCCAAGTATTTTTCATCAACGACCACCACTGATCAACTTCGCCTTTAAAATGGTTAACAGTGTGACTGGACTTTTATTGTTCTGAACAACCAATGATATAAAACAATTACTCCAATGATTAGGTCAACAATTCAGCTAGCACAAGGTCATATGATCCTCTAAATGATGGAGGATGTTGCCTCGTTATTTGCTCCACTACTGACATGATCTTATGTGGATGATCTTGCTGATCTCGTACATATATACCACCACTATTTATAGGTGTATTCAATTGTTCCATAACTTCGTCAAACTATTCAGTTTCGATTTCGACCATCTCAGGTTGGGGATTTGGAAGGATGTCTTCCTTCGGATGTTGTCCCAACATAGATGCATTATTCCCTCTACGGATAACCATTCTGAACACAGAAATATCTTCGGTGAAGCAACATGGTAATATGTAAATGCTATCGTTTCAATATTAACATCATGTAATTTATGTATATTAATATAACAAAACCCTAACTCCTAATGTTATCTAAACTAACATTTGATGCCAACTATAAGGACCCTACCATAGACATTACATAATCATAAATTAAATCACTAATTCATATTGAGTATCTATTCAGGTATAGATTTTTAGATAATTAGGCCATAACTATTACATTACATCACAAAAATTATTAGGTAGACACTTCTACGCAGGTTCCATTTTTTTATTAAATAAAAACTCTTGAAAAAAATATTCATGTATAGTCCCATGTTTTAGAGATCCTAACATTTCATTGATCTCATAATTGACCCTATTCATCATTAGGACCTGTGAAAAACATTTCAAAACTTTGGATGAGCATAAAAAGCTTAGTAAGTGTTATAAAACAAAGAAAGAAAACATTAGTTTAACATTTCATACATAACATAATATCTTTAACATATTTCATGAAATAATAAGATTTACGAATAATGCATTGAAAACATAAACCATAAATGTAACATGTGGCATCCATATCATACATACATTGTAGCTATCACAACACTGTAGAGAGTTACATTTGTAATACCCATCACAATATATTCAATAAATCTCTTAGGAGAAACATTCATGTTTACCTCTATCATGTTACCCAATGCATTAGAGAGCTACCTTAGGCTCAGCTGACCTAGGATCATCATGGGACAACCCGTATTCATAACAATTCCCATGAAGCATAACACTTCCATAACACATAAAACAAACCTAAAATAAATATAGCATTTCCATATTTCAATAAAAATATAACATTTAAATATATTGAGATAAAATTCCATTATAAATCTTATTTTCAATAACAAAATTATTAAAAGGGTATATCTTATTTATTTTCCATTTAAAAAAATTACAGCTTGTTAAGGAATCCAAATATCAAATAATACATGCGGCGGTGGAATGGTCATTGTCACTGTGTACATTAAAAAAACATTAGTTTTGTCATTTCATAAAATGACTCAAATAAATTTTTTTTATTTGAATGAAATGAAAATTCAATTGAGTTTATATATCATATAAAATATATTCATGTATAAGACAAAATTTTCCTCAATAAAAGTAGATAGATACAAAGTCCCTTACCTTGTGTCTGACATAACTCGTTCGTTCATTATTCTCCTGGATAATAACCTAAAGTTAATTTCTACTTTTTTAAGATACTTATTCATTTTTATTATTCCTTTTATATCACTTATTACCATGTTATAAAAATTATGTAATAATTTATGTTAATAATGGTCGTTTTGCCGATATTTTGTATTGATGTCTTAAATGGACTTCTTATAATAAAAGTTAATAACATTGTCAAAATTTCATTATATATTGTATGATATTAATGATTTAGACATCATAAATATCATATATATCTAGTATATACTTGTATTTATAATAGTTCATAGTATTTAGAGGTAAGAAATGAAATGCACCATTCTTGGAGATGGTAAGCCGTATGTACGCATGAAAGCTAATTTCATTTCTATTTCTTATTATAATTGAACTAATACATAATGATAAAAAGTTATATTATAATTCTAGTATAATATAAAAACATTACCACAATCTTTTATACATCCCACATTTGGCATTAACGAGTCACATAACATTTTGGGGGCGGTAGTCCACACTTCCTCAAATGAAATTATGGCATTGACCCTAAATGGAAACCATACAGATATGATATTAATATAAAATACAGAAGCATAATTAAGACATAAAAATAATATATATCATATATAAAAATAGTTCCATCACAATGGACACCATGATTTATGGTAGGATATAATTGAACAATCATCATTTCGTGAGGCTTTAGTTATCCTTCCGCAGAAACAATATGTTCTTTACCAATTTGATGGAGGTGTGTAAATGTGTTGTTCAAATACAACTCATAAAAACATCCTCGTATATTGAGGATACAATTTTTTAATGAAAATGATGAAAATAGGTTAGGGGTTTGGATAAGTAGAATAAATGAAATGAAGATAAGAGAAACTGTTACCTTTAATTCAGGTAAATCCCTATGGATTGAATGAAAATGACTACTTGAAGTGAATTATGAAAATATTATGGATCTAGGTGGAAGATAGGGATATTGAGAGAATATTTGTTAGTGGTTTGATGATCCATTAGTCTTTAGAGGTTTGAGGAATCGGTTAGAGGTGAGAGATTTTTATGAGGGGGAGTGGGGGACCCTTAGGAATGTGTGAAAATATTATTTTATTATATAATGATTTTCTGTTTCTAAAAGTCCAAAAGTTTTAAATATTGAAGATAATATGGGTCAGGGTCTAAAAAAAATCATCTAATAAGAATTTTATAGGTTTTCGATATTATTTTAATATTTATAATATTATTTATTTAAATAATTTATTAATGAGTCAAACACTTCATCATTATTGTGTTAAAAATAATTTTTTTATATGATGTCTAACCTTTATATAAATAATACAATAAAGTATGAAATAATTTTTTTCCAGTTAATATATATAGTGGACGATATGACTTATATAACCCTATGTAAAAATTAATTTACTGATATATATTTGTTTATGTCAATATTTTCATTACTTGATAAAAATTAAAAAAATGTATCATTATCACTCCCATATGGCCTCATGGAATCCCAAAATCGACCCATGGATGCTCCTGTTTGGAATTTTATCAAACAATAAGATTAGGAAACATTTTAGAGTAATTTTATATTATTATAGAAATATTGTTTTACCCTTATTACTTGATTTACCCTTTAACCATGGTAAATTAAATATTTATTGTAATTAATATTAATAATGTCTAAAAATAGAAGTTAATTATTTACACAATATTGACCTCTTGATTACTAATATGGAATCCATTTTTTCAAGTTGAAAACAAAAAATCAATAGACGTTAATTTAAAATTAATTCAAGTTATGAAAACAAAAATCTTGTTTTTATGAAATTACTATCAAAATATTGACACTTCTTTTTGTCCAATTTCAATGTAAAATATTTTTAAATGACCAAATTTATATTAAATGGTAAAAATATATTCTAATGAAACATTAAAATTGATAAAAATAGTCTAATCATATAAATTAATTAAATTTAAAGAATGTTTTGAACTAAAATACAATATTTTCACAATTCCTTAAAATATTATCTTTATCAGAAATAAACAAAAATTTCAACCAATGTAAATTTTGATTCCTTGATTCTATATAAGAAATTATTTTTGTCAAATAGATCATATCAAAGTGACAAAAACCAGATTTAAATAGGTTTCCCCATCAAAAGGCTATAAATCATCCTTTTAAAGTAAACTATGCTAAAAATTAGATTCATTCATATTTTAGGCCTCTAACATTTATTGGATAAATGTACAAACATTTAACTAACATGTATTATCATTTTGTAGTTAGTTCTGTTCATTCCCACAGATACAATGTTTAGGTGTTAACTACCATTTATTATAATATCTTTATATTCTTATCATGCAACATAAGATTTCAATGAAACCTATAGTTTTGTATCAGGTATGCCATCAAAAATAGCATCCCCTTTAATGTAAATTTATTATTTAATTCAAAAAATATAAATTTAAAAGAAATGTATTATTTCATTATTTACCTGGGTTGTTAATTAAAACATACACTTTATTTAGGTACCAAATGTATACAGTAAGACCCAACTTGCAAATGAAATCCAGATGGCACACACCATTACTACAAAAACTATTAAAGAAAATTAAATCTCAAGATCAAAAATGAGTTTTACATTTATTATGATATGTGATATTAGATAATAGATCTTCAAATTTTTATTTATAAGTACTCTACCTTAATATATTTCACCATAATGATTAGAATAACTCAATATGAAATAAAATAGATGTATATGTTTTAACAATAAGTGACATTATAGGAATGTATCTATACATTTAAAAATTATTATCATAGATTAATGAAATATTATTTATCATTATAGGTACCAAATAGAGTTATTATTTGTAGTTACATATATCTACAATATCCATAACATCATCAGAGTTCAAATTAATTTTAGATTCTATGATAGAATATTCAATTGTAGATTTGATATAAATACTTTAAATCGTATATCCTTTATTTAGGAGGAACACATATAATTACTTTTTTTTAAAATTAAATTATAATATTTTTGGAAACTAAAATCTATGTACAAATTAACAAATGCATCACCATCTCCCCTATAAAATTAGAACATATAGATTATAAGAGTGAGTTAAATTAAGATAAAATTTGAAACTAATCAATTGTTATCATATGGATCTTCTCTAAATCATACTACAATTCAAATGGTATATGAAACATAATACTAGGTACATATCACGGGATGCATGATTGATTAGAATATTGAAATTTAGGGGATATAACTCATTATTTCTCGCTACATTTGGGTTCAAAAATCATATTGGTAGAATAATTTTAACAATGTAAAAAATGGATATAATCATATATTGGATAGTTTCATAATTATTATTTCCAATACCAATCCGATATATAAGATATAAATTACTTATAGAATCTATATATTTCTATCATGCTGGATTATCAACCCCATAATATTTCCTATACCATTTAATTATATCATGGATAAGAATGATTGATTGAATGTTATTCCATTTACTATTTCATATAAATAATCAATATATATAAATAATAATATAGTTAAACTCTCAAAAAACATCTTGAATATATATATTGATGATTATTATTCAAAAGGGAACCAAATACACTTATTGTATTATATAATTACCTTCATTCATGTAATTTCCATCAATTTACTTGTTTTCCTAATTAATTGGTTGTGTCTTTGGAATCATGGTGATGGAAACCATCTGATGAAAAAATGATGTAATGTTTAAGGATGTATTTTAATATCATTGGTGTCTTGTTATAAATTTTAAATATAGTTTTAGTGTTCTCCCTAAGTTTGAAAAATGCTAATTGTAGTTGTTTTGTAAAAAACTCTACATTTTTCATAGTATTTTTCTTTTTAAAAAATCATGTAATTAGAGCACAATACATGTAATTTTCAGAAGGATAATTTAATTAGATGAGTACACATAATGAAATATTACAAATTTATTAATATATAAAAGACATGTAATAATAAAAATTTATTTATATATAAAAAGATGATGTGTTTTATGGAGTATGTAGGATTTCTGGATTGAATGATGTGTAAATTGATTAGATTCAATGTAAGTCTCATGGAAATGGTTTTTAGGACACTATAAAAGTAATTGTTTTGTACATTCAAGAAGTATCATCATTGATATCTACCCAAAGATCCTATCTAATACTTTTGGATACATATTTCCCTTTTTGTTATCATAGTTCGACATTTGATCATAAAAAATGTGCACTATATATATCCCATTGAATAATCCTACCAAAAACCTCATTGACATTAATTGAGGTTGTGCATTTTTAAATTATCATTATAGCAATTGATCCAAAATGAATATTCATTTCATTCTTTTCTTTACCTATTTTGTGGTTTTATTCCAAGGGATGATCCTTTGTTAGTTTCGGTTAAGATGGATATCATTATTGTAGTGTTTTTTCATTCAATTATCCTTATACCCTTAAATTTTACCTAAAAAATATTTAGATTTATTGATTTATTATAGAGGATATTATTTAATTGTTGGGGATCATCTGGTGGTTGATCGCATTACAAACATGTGTATCCATCATTTTTGGTGTAGGGGGATATTTCTCTCAATTGAGTGGGTAACTACATATATCTATTTGTTGAAATATATTTTTTATATTTAATGGATGACTTATTGATTTTAATTATGTGTTCATAAATTTTTAATTTATAAAATGTGGTATTCCAATGAAATTAATAAAAGAAAGGGTATTATCATTGAATTGTTAAATTGTTTTATGAAATGGTATTGAATTAATTATTAGATGAAATGGTTGGATGAAATATAATATAAAATATATAACACGATATGCCATTGGTACATAGGTAGATGGTGTAGTAGGACCACATATCCACTATTTTGGGGTTTTACCAAGGGGTTTATTTAATTCCAAGGCATGTATTTATAAGTACATGATAGATCTATAGGGGGTTCAATTTATGGGTTTTGTAATCATCATTGTAGAATAGATAATTATTTCTAGTGGCATCATGAATATGTGATTTTCAATGATTATTATGAGAGTATAATCTATCTAGACCCATTATAGACCTATGTGTAATGATACATGTCCTCTTGTATAATCTCAGATGTTTTGTATTTTACATTTTTTATTTTAGTTCCATGGATTTCATATTATGTGGATTCCTTCAGTTGTTTTATTTGATATATTTGTTTTGAAATATGTATTATTTGTAATTTTTTAACTCTATTTATTTTCCAATGTGGATAAATTTGGTAATTTATTTGTTTTTCAATTCATTTGAAATAAAATTGATATACTAAATTTCAATCCATGATTTCATTAACGTTGATAAATATTGGATTATAGTTCATGTGATTAATATATAACACCTGGGTTAGAACATAGTAAGCCTATTACCCTTCATCATGCATTCACTTTCAGTATTGTTTAAACTTGACAATGTATTTCGATATATAGAATTGTATTGAACCATAATGAGAAATTATGGTATTCTACCAGTTGGGTTTGGGTACCTAGATGGTGAGATAGTTATAGTTTCTCTATTCTATAACAAATAGACATTTGTATTAGCTTTTTAGAATTTTTTTCCTTTTTAGTTGGAAAATCCACGTGGATACTGTTTCTCTACTTTTTCAGATGTATTGAATTGATTATTTTTTCATCTTCTGAAATAAATATATGCATGTGTTATTGAAAAATTATATTCAATAAATTTCTATATATTTCGTGTTTAACACTATAGGATTGTATATATAATTACAACTATTTCTACTTTATTTCCTGGAGCTCGTTTCTAGCCTATGGGGATCGAGAACACCCTTTGGGGGTGTAGAAATTAATTTATGATATCAGAATGGAAGGGTATTTACATTGGGATATTAATATTTTGGAATCATTAGAGGTATATCCCCACTTTTTCTCTAGACTATCAAGTAGGATGTTCGTGTCATAAATCATAATTTATAAAAATCATAAATCACAATCATTGGTCAATCGACATGAGCTATATGAGACATTGCTCGGTCAGAAATTTTTTATCACGAGAATCCACCTTCCTTTTAAGGATCAAATGACTCACTAGATGTGGAGGACAAGCTTCAGAATATTGAATAGATATTTTACTTCAAATATAAACCCATGGGTATCATGGTGATCAATATAGTATCTATAATTGAGGTTCTTATAATTGATAGTGGGAGGAAAATGTACATTTTGATAGGTAAATGGTATTAGACATGAAGGGTTTCACAAATCTCCTTTTCAAGTAGTTCAGTACAGATTCTATGATCATGGTGAAGTTGCAAAAATTAATCTCTTTGTAGTAGAGAAATCATTTGGTTTTATCATACACTAATAAGTTTGTGTACATAGTTTGTTTATAACTGTAGTTTGAAAATAATTAATAAATAAATTAGAATAATTACTTATCGGTTTTGTGACTGGATATCAAATTGTATACTTTTATACAAAAGAATTCGACCAATATAGATATAGTAGGAATAGATTTTATGTAATAAATGAACATGGTAAGATTGGTTGGAAACTCTACCACTTATCATCCACTTAGTGTCATATTTTGTGGGGTGCTAGAGAAAATGTGGAAGTGGTATGATCATTGCATGAGAGATGGAGGTGGTTCTCAATAGCATTCTTCTATGGATCTTCTATTTATAAATATTTTTGGCCATTTAAATTTTATTTATTGTGTAATGATCAAAAACAAAAAGTGATCTTGTAATATACTTGTAATATATAATCAAATCATGCAGTTGTTATATATATCTATAATATTTCTGTTAGCCAATGTTTAAAACTTTATATAGTCATTGATTGTCACCTCCAAATACTTTTGTGACACAGTCATATGATTCAATGAATATATTGATCCATCCATAATCATCCATAGTAATGAAAAATCACACCATTTATTATTTTATAGAAATAGTTGATGATGGTCCAATAAGAATGAGAGTTACCATCATTGCTTCATCCTCTATTGTGCCTGCATTTTTTCATATGGATGAATCTCACTCATTTATGTATTCCAAATTTGATTATATTGAAAACCTTCCAATGGAGACCAAGTGATTTTTTGGGAATTTATAAACATATATTTAGTAGGGAATGAGTTGGTGTTTTAGTGTCCTTGTATGTCATCGATAGTTGATGCAAACATTTGTCTGAAATTTTCCCATTTATTGTTTGGTAATGATTCACATGATCATCACGATTGACTGGATTCTTTCTCATCTTTCTCAGGCCATTTTTTATCATCATCATGTTTCATTTCTTATAGATTATGGTAGCTCATAAGTTTTTAGAGAGAGTGGGATCCATGGTTTGGTCAGGATGAACCTTCCTACTCAGAGCTCATGAGTTTGACATTCAATATAAATGATTAACATAGTAATGTTTCACTGTTTCTTATCATCATACTATTTTTAAATATTTTATAGAAATATTTTTAGATTATTTGTCAAAGATTCACCAACAGATTGAGGTATATTTTATGTTTCACAAGGTTTAATGTATTTATTAGTTTTTAATACCTTCTTATAAAATAAAACAAATAGAGATAATTGAGATGGATATTTTGTTGGATCACATGATAGTGAGGAGTTTTGCTTTCCCATGTATTTCACCTTGGTAAGCCATAGCGATCTTTTCCATATATTAGGATATATTAATTCAATAGATCAAGGCATATTAGATGTTAATCTTGGTAATAGTTAAGAACAAGTGTCTTTTCCCACACATAGATAGTTTTTTTGATTTGTCAAAAGGAGGAAAATAGTTTTTTGAATATCAATTTTTGGTTTTCTTATAATCAAATTATATTTTATTAGTTTTTTATGATTTTTTTTACTTAAGTATTATGTATAGGCATATTAAATAAGATTTTGTTTTCTTATGTTATAATAATTCTAAATTAGTTTTAATGGAATTAATGATACATTTTTTTGATTAGTATCCTAAAACATTTTAGGTAGTTTTCATGGATGATATACTAGTTTATTTGGAATCCATTAAAGATAACGAGAACCATTTGTGTTTGATTCTGGAAACCATGATGATTCAATATTTATATGTAATGATTTTGAAATGAAATTTTTTCATCCATGATGTTATTATATATAGGGAACCTGATATTTGATCCTAGAGTTTTAGTTATTAATAAGAATTTAGAGGCTATATTGCAATGGTAAGAACCATAAAATTCCATTCATATATGGATCATAAGTAGTATTTATTTATACAACTGATAATTGTTCCTATATTTCACAAATATTGAATCACCTATGACTACTCATAAAAATATAGGGGTGAAATTCATCTGGGTGAAATGTTGAAATATTATTTTAGTGAGATGAAATGATGTATGAGATCATATAATATTTTTATAATACCATAGTCTATTAAATGGTATATGTTTTCCTATGATGCTTTTGGAAATAGTTTGGGTCATTTCGGCCTGATGGATGATCATTGGTAAATTATGACATTGATCATCTGAGAAAAATGAGAATAATTACCTTAATCATGATTTATAGCTTTCTATAATTTTGAACTATATTTAATGTTTTTGGAACCCTATTTCTACGGAGTTGTTCAAAGTCTTTTGTATCCATAAAATATTCATCTAAATATAATCATATAAAGTAATGAATCATATAAAATGGACATGGTATGAATATCTTCATAAGTTTCATATCAATATCACCTACACCTTTGGGATGGATAATGTAATTGAAGTTTCTTTTATCCCATAGTTGACATAATATACTATTCAATAATCAAAGGATGAATAGAAACTTGTAGGGGGTTTTTAGCAGTTATATCTAAATGACTATTATATTTCTTCTAGTCTGGTTCTGACACATTCATAGGTATAATTGAATCTCATTGGGTTTATAATATATATTAATCATAATGATGATGAATACTGATGAATTCTTGAACCCCCATATGTTGAAGAGAATGCTTCAAATTAGACATTGTCTTAACATAGTATTCTCATTTTTCGGGATAGTATTTTCACCATAGATTTTTTGGGGCTAGGATATATTTAACATTAATAGAAATTCAATGATAATTCATGAAGTAATGATGAAGAAATATTATTACATGTGATGAAATTTCTAGTGGATGGGATTCTACCCTGAGAATACTGATTTTGTCTCCAACTCGTACACATGTAAACATATAATTGAAAAGAATATGAAACCTTATGGGTTGATTTAATGTCTCTTGATTACTATATGTAATTGTGATAATGTATCAATTGATTTATTTGAATATTCTTAGAATACCTATGGGGGTAATTCTATCAGGATGGTGATTGACCAGTTGATAGAGTCATATTATCTCATTCCAAAAACGGACACTACAAAAATATAAGATCATGACAAGATATGTGTAGATATTATCCTGATGTTACATGGGGTTCATTATTAATTTCATACAATTATGGTTCCTATGTATACATTCAGGTTTTGGAGGAATCTCTATGATGTCATTTAGACTAATTTATGGTAGACTATGATATATAAGTCATAGATATATGATTAGATGAAGCATGATATTCATATCCTTGAGTATATGATCCAGGAAAATTTCTTGAATTTTTGTGGGTATTGGGATATCCATATTAGACTGATTATGTTTTCTTATAAGAAAGAATTCTATTTCTATCATAATATATCCTTTCATATTTTTTAGGGTCTCCCATTCTTGTTAACTCATTGTTGGGAATACAAGGGAGAGGCCTATGTGTTGGGATCATGTTTTATTCAGGGGATCTCATTGAGGATTATGTATTTACATTGGCATCTGATTATAGTCCAATGTAGAAAGAAATACTATGTGGATCAATGTTGTTGTTATTTGGTGTTTTCTGTATGAGACTGATCATTCTGGAATGTTTGTCGTCAGTTGGGGCCCCTTTAGCATTGAAAAAAGAGAATGTTGGCTTTATGATATGTTAGAGCATATGTGGTCAATGATATGCTTAGGAAATTTGTTCATAAATTATGATTTATAGTTAAGTTTATTGGAATTAATGATGTTTTCCACATTTCATAACTATAGAATTACCATCATAATACCTCTCACTTTTCAATGTTAGGGAGTTTATGTAAAACATATCATATTCCCATGTGACATTGGGGATTGCTTTTTAATTAGTGATTTGTAATGTCTCGAACCCACCTGGTCCATTAATTTTCCAAAAACACGGCTCCACTGAAACAGTGGCACCGGTTATGGGGGCACTGGTTACGGTGGCACTGTGACGGTCGTACACTGGTCACAGTTGCACTGTGATGGTGGAACCAGTCATGGTGGAACAGTGATGGTGTCACCGGGACGGTGGCACCTTGTCCTCACTGAGCGGTCTTCGTCCCCTTTTCCAGTTTCCACCTTTTTTTGCTCCCACAACATATCTTTTCATGTAAAGATGATTTAATGCCCCTTTGAAATCATTTTAAAGCCCATAAATAATATCTAAAATCCACAAAGATTCCAGAAACCCTAAACTTACCAAAACGTGTGGTTTTTCCTCAGTGTCACGCCCTTCCCCAAACCTTCTAGTTCCTCCCTCATTGCACATTAACCTCCATTTAAATGAAACAGTTTAACGCACAACTGTTATGCCACCACCCCGATGGGAATAATTAAATAAGAATTAATCCTATCATGTGTAACCTCCCAACCACAAATGAAACCATGATCCGAGTTTTAGACGTTAAAAATTCTTTATCTCGTAACAAAAGAATCTCTTCTTTATATCACGCTAGAGTTTCATTCTTCCCCTTCTTGGATGGATTTCTTTCTTCTCCGTGGTGCGCATGGAGTCCCCCCTTTGCGAGGCTTGTGGTGCGCTTGTGCTGGAGTTTTTCTTCTTATCCTTGGATTCCCCGACATTCCTCCCCAGTACGTTACACATCCCCAGTTCTTGGCGCGTGGAGAAGAACATCGATCCCTGATCAACCAAGTAGGTATTTTCCTTCTTCTCTCCTTACTGTGTATTATTCGTGGTGGGTACACTATTGATCTGTGGGAATGGATGAATCCAAACTATAACAAAGATAATAAACAGACTGTTAAAGAATGAAGGGGTGTGTTCGACTTTTCTACTATAATATTTTATAATTTCTATATGTTGTGAACTGTATTGGGCTATGCTCACTGAATATCATGGTTGTTGGTGGTATTTACTTGCACAGTAATGAACCCTTGTTTTTTGTGGTAATTTAATTACTCCAACATGGGAATTTGGTTAATTACGTAATCTCAGCAGATAAAATGAATGCCTAGTGAACAAACATCCTTGTTTTATCACCCTGGTTAACCAAATAGAAAGAGGAAAACATAGTGAATGATGTACATGAGTCTGGAAACATTCTTGTTATGTCTTAGTGTCATGTCTGTTCATTCTGCTCGATGCTTATGGGGTGACGTGGTCGAGACTGGGATCCTTTGTTGTGGCATAGTTGTTGGTTGTGAATCTGAAGCTATGTGGGGTTGTATCTCGAGTCTTGTTTTTGTTCCAGTATATTGGGGGATCTCATTGATTCCTTGTTTGTTTTGACTTTACAATAGAGCCGAGTGTGAATGCTTAAATTGGTGTTTGTTTGTTTCTCTTTCTCTAGCTTGTGGTAATACAAGTTAGTTTCCCACTAGGTTATGATTTACTAAAATGGGATCACTTGAACATGAAACCAATAATGGGTTAAATATCGAATTGGTGTTGGGAATTAGTTGTGACTTTGCCGTGTGTGTTTTGCCTAATTTTTTGAATGAATAGTCATAGGGTTGTTGTTCTTAGGTTGTATTTGGAAACTCTAGGTTAGGAAGAGTGCTTGTTACTTATACATATATTTGTAGTTTGTATGTTTTTTATTAACACCCAACACATGTTGAAAACATAGTGCCGAACACCCATATTTCATGGGGGGTGGTGTTTTTCCCAACACTCTTATGAGTGGTAGGTTATTAGAATATTTTATGCTCCCTTTCCCAAATTTCCCCAGACACATCGGGCAGTCTATGATGGCCGGAGGTCCATTATAGCCCAAGATTGTTTTGGAAGGGTAGTTGGGGTGGTTTTCCTAGGTGTGTGTGGGTTGGTTGATTCTTAAGAGTCTTCGGGATGAGTCCTAGGGGACTTTGGGCATGGAAGTAGTTGTTCGGGCCCAGGTGTTTGTGGGCGTTATTACGCATGGTGGTTGCAGCCCAGGTGTTTGTAGGCGGGGGGTGCGGTTGCAGCCCAGGTGTGTGTGGGCCGGATGTGGACTTGGGACTGCGGTGAGAATAGAGGGATTGATTCGATGCTTAGGATGTCATCAATAACCAGTGAGAAAGTGGCACAGGGTTCCCAAACATAGATGTGTTATTACTATAGTTAACCCGAATTTCATTATTTGGGGAGTGTGCCTGGGTGAGGGTAGGGAGGATAGTTTTCCTTGCTAGGTGCTTTGGTTATCTCTTTTATTAGAGGTCATTAGAATGCCTCCCCACTTGTGTACCAGATTCATTGGATTTCCCTACTGAGTATACTTGTATGCTCACCCTACAAATATAAAACTTCTTTCAGGTTTCCAGGAGGGATTCAAGGATTGTGCAGGGCCGTACTAGCTCAGACATTGGGACAGTTAGATTTGTTTTTTTCATTTCATTGGTACTTTACATTTGTAGTCTCCTTTTTCATTGTGGCATTTACTTTTGTAACATGAATATGGGTATGGTTTTCTTATGATTTACTTTTAACTCCAGTTTTTGTGTTGTTGGGATTTACATTCTTATCTCCCAATCCTAAAAATGAAAAAGGGTAATGACTTCCATATTTTTGGAGATTCTATACCCTTGGTTCTATTCACCACCCTGGGGCCTATTGAATGCGGGTATCAAGGTTCATTATCTCTCCATCAACTTGAAGAATGAATGGTCTGGAAATCAGAAGTCCCATCTATCATATTGGTGAAGGCGGTTCATGACAGAATGGTATTAGTGGTGAGGTAGAGAGATAGGATGGAATCTGTTGTTAGGCACAGTGATGATTTAATGGGATGGTATGATAACAACGTTGTGTGTTCATTGTTAGTGAAATAGGCCAGGGAAGACTGGGTATAACATGGGATATTAATGCCCCCCGTGATCAGATTCAAGGACTCTGGTCCTACCGAACGACCAAGTAAGGCTACACTAATTGCAGGGTAGAGACCCTAGGTATGGTACCTGCATAATAATGACATGTGTTCTAGTGTTTCATGGGTATTTGGGAATTTAAAATCAAAAATAAGTCTAAGAAATTTTAAGAACAATATTCTACACTTCTTGTCCTTACGCATTCCTTATTAACCTTGCAGATATTGCACCAGGGAGACAACCATAGGTAGTGTTGGTGATCAAGGGCAATGTTATTAACCTAGCTGATTGGAATAGGGTTGACTGAGAGGAGGAGGATGATCTATGGTAGAGGACGCTTTGTGCCTTTTTGCGATAGACCCTTGTGAAGTACGAGGGTAGCATCTCAGACATGGAGATAGTGAGCGGGCTAGAGGAGTTGGTGATATATTTTATCTTGATCCAGGCTCCGACTGAGTATTGGGTTCTTCTAGCTATGAGACAAATGCGTGGAGCAGTACGTCAGTGGTGGACACTTTATCTTTTGGAGAATAGGGAGGCTGAGGTGATGTGGGCTGACTTCGAGAGGGAGTTCCGGGAAGAATTCCTCTCTTCCATGATTTTGGATGAGAAGAGGCAGGAACAACTCTCTCCAGTAGGGGGTATGTCAGTGAGGGAGTTGGGGATCAAGTTGAAGGATCTCCTTCTCTTTTCTCCAGACCTCTTTCAGGATGAGGAGTCTCGGGAGAGATGTATGGAGGAGGCACTTCGACCTTCTCTCCAGTATGTTGTTAGTCCCTTCACCCTTCCGACGTACCTGGAGGTCCAGAAGAAGGCTAAAGTGGTGGAAATAATTCAAAAGCTGGGAGGTGTATTGCAAGAGGGAATCCGGTTGGGCTCATCAAAGGGGAAGGTCATTAGCAGCAGACCTCTAGCATCAGGACCGCCTAGGTTTTGACCAGCAGAAAACAGGACTCAGTAGTTCCAGTTCCAATCTCCCGACCCTCGCATATTCCTTTAGAGATGAGGACCGAGATGCATCATCTTTGTAAGCCATGGGAACCTTCAGAATCAGTTCCCAGATAGAGTGCAGTTCAGATTGGGTGGGCAGGTTCAGTGCCCTCTTAAGCAGCAGCGGTTTCCAGTTAGGCCCTTTTAGCAGCAACAGTAGGTGCATCAAGCTCCCGCTCCTCCCATGGAAGGAATTGCAGGAATAGGCCAACCCTAGGGCGACCCTCAGGACCTCAACCATGGCGTGGTCAAGGAGGCGGCTGATAGCTGAGAGGCAGTGGAGCTGGGCATGGATAGTTGAACACTACAGATACATCAGTTCTTGTAGGGTCGGAAGTCATTCGAGGTACGATCAGCTTTTTAAGTACTCTTGACTATGCCTTGTTCGATATAGGGGCTCCACACCCCTTTGTTGGACCTAGTCTGGCCCGTGCTCTGGGATTAAATGTTGAGAGACATCGAGTTTCCCTAGTGT
Organism: Viscum album; assembly: GCA_963277665.1. Classification (NCBI taxonomy): domain Eukaryota; kingdom Viridiplantae; phylum Streptophyta; class Magnoliopsida; order Santalales; family Viscaceae; genus Viscum; species Viscum album. The sequence goes on along the minus strand of OY728143.1, from coordinate 937,659,153 downwards.
AGAGCTCGCCAGTCCAAGGTCACACCGACTTGATTTATGTTTGTCGAAGTTGTAGACTGATGATAAGGCCACATTAGTCTATCAAGGATCTTATACAGTTTCAGATACATCCATATGATGTCATCCAAGGAATCGGCAGGATGTTCTATATATGGGCCATCATTGGCTTCTTCTGAGGAAGGGTTGTGTTTTCAGATTTGGGTGGCCGACGTGTAACATTCATCTGCGAGCTGGGTTTCCAGAAAAGCAGCAGGCGAGTGGAGCCCCTCCTTTCCTTGTTTGTTGAACTATCAGTGGAGTCGATGGATGCAGAAATGGTGGATGTCCTATGGATCATTAGTGAGTTTTTAGACATCTTCCCCAAGGAGGTTACGACTCTACCCCCTCAATGTGATGTTGAGTTCGGGATAGACATGCAACCTAGTGCATGTCCGATATCAATTACTCTCTACCAGAAGGCAGCTTCTTGAGTTACTGGAGTTGTGGATTCAGATTGATGATATAATGAAGAAGGGTTTTGTTCGATGAGGTGAGTCACCATGGGGTGCTCTAGACTTATTCGCAAAGAAGGTAGATGGTGGTCTCAGGCTGTGCATTGACTATCGGAGACTGAATCAGGTAATAGTCAAAAACTATTACCCTCTCCCGAGGATAGACAACCTTTTTGACCAGTTAAAAGGGTCAGGGTTGTTCTCCATGATTGACCTTTAGTCCGGATATCAACATCTAAGGGTGAAGTAGGGAGACATCTCTAAGACTGCCTTCAGATGTAGATATAGGCACTTTGAGGTTGTGGTCATTCCTTTCGGCGTTACGAATACTCCAGCAGTGTTCTTGGGGCTCATGAACTCCATCTTCCAAAAATACCTGGATCGGTTCATAGTCATGTTTATTGACGACATCCTGATCTACATAAGATCTGAGGAGGATCACGCTGAGCACTTGAGAACGATTTTAGAGGTCCTCCACTACCACCAACTCTATGGGAAGTTGTTGAAATTCTTGTTCTGGACGCGAGGAGTGCACTTCCTTGGGAACGTGGGGTTTGAGCATGGAATAGCGGTAGACCAATCAAAGGTAAAGGAGGTTGTTTCTTGGGTAGCACCCAAGAATGTGGCAGAGGTTCGTAGTTTCCTTGGACTGGCAGTTTACTATCGGAGGTTCATTCCCACCTTCTTCCGAGTTACAGCACCTTTGAAGGCTTTGACCAAGAAGGTACATTATTTCGTGTGGAATGGGTAGTGTGAAGCAGCCTTTAGCTATCTGAAGGAGATGTTGGTAAGTTCCCTAGTGGTGATATTTCTAGATGAAGTATTAGCGTATGAGGTGTTCTATGATGCTTCAGGTTAAGGACTCACGTGTGAGACGATGCAACGACAAGGGGTGATATCTTATCGGTCTATGTAGTTAATCTCCCATGAACGAAATTATCCCACCCATGATCTGGAGCTTGCAGAGGTCATTTTCGCACTAAATTTGTGGTGGCATTACCTCATCAAGTAGTTTTTTGTGGTCTTCATGGATCACAAAATCATGAAGTATTTCTTCTCCTAGTGGTACATGAACTTACATTAGCAAAGGTGGATGGAGTTCCTTCAGGAAGACGACTTCGATATTACCTACACCTCAGGAAAATGGAAAGTGGTGGCCAATACCTTGGGAATGTAGTCGTAGAAGGACGGGGTTCGAGAGTCGGCAGCTGCATGGAAAGCGATGGAGGAGTTGTCTGACCTACACTTGGATGCGAGGATGGATGGTGGTAGAGGTTTCTTGTATCAGATGACTATGAAGTCTTCTCTACTATGGCAGGTGGAGGAGTCTCAGTGGGGAGACATAGAGAGTGATGTGATGCATGACTAGGTTACCCAAGGCGATGCTCCAGAAGGGTGGAATGAGGATGGTCAGAATCAGATTCTTTTCTGAGGGAAGTTGTTTGTTCCAGAGGTGATATGCGAGAGGGTTCTTGGTGAGTTCCATAACTCACCCCTAGCAGTGCACCCGGGAGATTCCAAGATGTAGCAGGGTCTAAGGAGTTAGTTTTGGTGGCTCAGGGTTAAGCGGGTGGGGGTAGTGTTCGTGGCCAGTTGAATAGTGTGTCAGCTAATGAATGTTGAACACCCTATTCCTAGAAATCTAATACAACCATTAGATGTCCCTGAGTGGAAGTGGGATGAAATCTTGATGGATTTCATCACAGGGATACCCAAGGCCCAAGGAGGTTGCAACACTATCTGGGTAGTGGTGGACAAGTTAATGAAATCGGATCACTTTCTAGCAATCAAGGAGTCAGGTGCAGTGGATGACTTAGCACAGAGGTACGTGGATGAGGTTGTGCGACTGCATGGAGTTCCGAGGTCCATAGTCTCGGATAGGGATGCACGGGTTACCTTACGAGTCTTGATGGGATTATAGCATGATTTTGGCACCCAACTACGTCTTAAAACTACTTTACATCCCTACACATATGGACAGATAGAGACCACCATCTAGACGTTGTAGGATATGCTACGAGCATGTATTTTGAATTTTTGGGGATCATGGGTATGAAACTTGCCTCTGGTAGAGTTTTTCTACAATAATATCTATCACTCTATCATTGGCATGGCTCTGTTCGAAGCCTTGTATAGAAGGACATGTCGCTCACCTGTGGGTTGGACCGAGGCTGGGAAAACCAGTGTTCTTGACCCAGATGTGGTGCAGAGCATGACGAAGAAGGTTCAGCATATATGAGAGTGGATGAAGGTGGATTAAGATAGGCAAATGTCATATGTTGATAATAGGAGGATACCCTTGGAGTTTGAGGTCGGGGACCACATATTCATGATGGTCTCCCCTCGGCATGGACAACGTAGTTTCTGCAAGGGGAGTAAGCTTTCTCCAAGGTTCATCAGACCCTTCGAAGTGTTGCGGTGGGTTAGAGAAGTGGCTTATCAGCTAGCGCTACAACCTTATGTACTTAGAATACATGACGTATTCCATGTTTCACAACTCCAACGTTATCTACAAAATGTTTCGCACGTCCTCGAATATGGAAAGATGGATATCGAGGACGACGTGACATTTTTGGAAAGACAAGTGAGGATCGGGGATCATGAAAAGAAGCTGCTCCGTGGATGGAGCATTCCTTTGGTTCGTGTGTTGTGGAGGCATGACGGGCTTAATGAACGTATCTGGGAAAGAGAGACATAGATGCGCGCCGAGTACTTAGAGTTGTTTAGAGTTTTTTTATGTTTTTTTGTATTGGTTGTTATGGAATTCTTTACCTTGTTAACTATGGAACATGCGGTTTTCCTTATTCAATGGATTTTTGTGAAGAGTCCTGAATATGGGGACGGGAGGACCTGATCCCTAATCAAGACACAATTATTTGGATGTGATTAAACCCATGCAGATGAGTCAGTTCCACCCAATGCATATAGTATCTTGACATGGGGGAAGAAACTCCAAAACCCATATGACTGGACAATTTTACCCTCGAATGTTTCTTGTCTACTTAAGAAATAGTTATTCATAGATGTCCATGAGGTTCACTCCCAAGAGGTATCAATTGATTTGGTTCTTCGAAACGCCTCTTTTCTTCAGGTCTAGTTTTGATTCTCGAGGGAGATAATAGTTTAAGAGGTATCATATGTAATGTCTCGGACCCACTCAGTCCATTACTTTTACAAAAACACAGCTCCACCGAAATTGATGCACTAGTCATGGGGGCACCAGTGATGGTGGCACCATGACAGTGGCACTGGTCACGGTGGCACAGTGATGGAGGAACCCTGATGGAAGCACCAGTTACAGTGGCACCGTTACAGTCACACAACGGTCACAGTGGCACTGTGAATGTGGCACTGGTCACGGTGGCACTGTGAGGGTGACGTCAAGACAAAGGCACTGTGAGGGTGACACCGTGACAGTGTAATCATGTCCTCGCCGAGTGGTCTTCCTCCCTTTTTCCAGTTTCATATTTTTTCTGCTCCCGCAACATATCTTTTAACATAAAGATGATTTAATTCCCCTTTCAAAGATATTTAGAGCTCATAAATAATATATAAAATCCCTCTAAAGTTTGGAAACCCTTAACATACCAAAACGTGTGGGTTTTCCTTAGTGTCACGCCCTAACCCATACCATCCAGTTCCACACCCATTGCGCATTTTCCTCCATTTAAAAGAAACGGTTTAACGCACAACTCTTATGCCACCACCCCTATGGGTTTAATTAAATAATAATTAATCCTGTAATGTGTAACCTCCCAACCACAAAAGGAACCACGATCCAACTTTTATCCATTCAAAATTACTTATCCCGTAACAATAGAATCTCATATTTATATCACACTATAGATTCTTCCTTCCCCTTGTTGGCTAAATATATTTCTTCTCCTTGGTGCGATTAGAGTCCCGCCTTCTTGAGGTGTGCATGTGCTAGAGTTTTTCTACTTGTTCTTGTAGTCCCTAATGTTCCTTCACTGCATGTCACGTATCCCCATTACATGATGCGTGGAGAACCACTTTGATCCTTGATAAAAGAAGTAGGTATTTTCCTTCATCTCTCATTATTGTGTATCATGCGGGGTGGTTACGCTATTGATCTATGGGAATAAATGAAACCAAACCTTAACATTGATAATAAATATACTATTAAAAAATGATGGGGTCTGTTTGACTTTTTTGATGTACTCTATTATAATTTTTATATGTTGTGAACTATATGGGATATGATCACTGAAAATCATGGAAGTTGGTAGTCTTTCCTTACGCACTAATGAACCCTTGTCTTCTCTAGTTATTGAATGGCTACAACATGGGAATTTGGTTAATTACATAAACTCTTCCAATTAAATTAATGTCTAATGAACAAAAATCCTTGTGTGATCACCCCAATTAACCAAACATAAAGAGGAAAACATAGTGAATGATGTACTTGATTTGGGAAACATCCTTATTCTGTCTTGGTGGCATGTCTCTTCATTCTGCTCAATGCTTATTGGGTGACGTGGGTGAGGATGGGATCATCTGTTGTGTCATGGTTGTTGGTTGTGAATCCGAAGCTGTGTAGGGTTGTATCTTGAGACTTGGTTTTGTTCCAAGAGTTTGAGGGATCTCACTGATCCTTATGTTGTTGTGACTATAAAAGAGAACCGGGTGTGAATGCTTAAATAGAAATTTTGCTATTTCTCTTTCTCTAGCTTGTGGTTATTCATATTAGTTTCCCTATAGGTTAGGATTAACTTAAATGGGATCACTTGAAAATGAATCCAAGAATGATTTAAATGGGAAATTGGATTTGGGAATGAGTTTTGACTTGGTTGTGAGTGTTGTGCCTTCTATTATGAATGAAAAGTAACTAGTGTTTTGTGCTTAGGTTGTCTTTGGAAAATCCAGTTTGGGATGAGTTCTTGTTACATATATATATATCTGTAGTTTTTATTATTCTTATTTTCACCCCACCCATGTTGAACACATAGTGCCAAACACCCCCATTTCATGGGAGAGGTTGTTTTTCTCAACACTTCTATGAGTTTCTGGTTATTATCTCATTTTCTACTCCATTTCCCAAATATCCCAAGACTCTTTGGGCTAGCTGTGACGGCCTATGGTCCATTATAGACCAAGATTATTTGGGAAGGGCAGTTGTGGTGGTTGGCCGAGGTGTGTCCGGGCATGTTGTTTTCCAAGAGTCTTTGGGATGAGGCCAAGGTGACTTCAGGCATGGTAGTAGTTGTTTTGGACCAGGTGTTTGCGGGTACGGTAATGCATGGTGGTTGCGGCCCAGGTGTTTGTGCGCGGGATGTGCGGTTGCAGCTCTAGTGTGTGAAGGCAGGGTGTGGTAGTAGGACTACGGTGAGAATTGAAGGATTGGTTCGATGCATAGTATGTCTTCAATAACCACTGGGAAAGTGAAACGAGGTACCCAAACATCGATGTGTTATTACTATAAATTACTTGACATAAATTATTTGGGGAGTGTGCGTTGGTGAGGCTTGGGTGGATATTTTTTTTCTAGGTGCTTTAGTAATCACTTTTCTCAAAGGGAATTAGAATGCCTCCCCACATGTGGACGAGAGTCTTTGGTTTTCCATACTGAGTATAATTGTATGCTCACCCTACATATATAAAACTGCTTTCAGGTTTCGAGGAGGGCTTTAGTGATGGTGCAGGGCCGTACTAGCACAGACGTTGGGACAATTGTAGTTGCTGTTTTTATTTTCTTTGGTAATTTACCTTTGTAGTCTCCTTGTAATTTGTGGCATTTAATTTTGTAACATGCATATGGGTATGGGTTTCTTTGGCATTACTTTTACATCCTGTTTTGGTTTTGTTTTTATTTATATTATTATCTCCAGATTCTAATAAAGAAAAAGGGTAACGCCTTCCATCTTGTGTGTCATTTTATACCCTTGGTGCTCGTCACCACTCCTGGGCCTATTGAAGGCAGGTCTCGGGGGTTATTATCTCTCCTTATACTTGATGAAAAAGGGTTTGGAAATCTGATGTCCCTTCCCTCATATTGGTGAAGGTGGGTTGTGATATGATCAATAGTGTAGCATATTTTATGTACTTCATTCATCAATAATAATTCATTATAATATACTGTATTATGGTTACTGGTTTGTTATATCATTTACCCACTTTTAGGTAATTACATTACCATTCATTATTTTCCAATATTTGTATGTTTGTCTTTATACACATTAGGATAGAGACTATTTGTGAAGGAATATAAATTAATGTTCCTAGATGATGTCTTTTATAATTGATTGAGTACATGTTCAAATGTGTTATGGATTCATGGTGTTATACATGATATTTGAGGATGTCAAATTTAGTATGATTTTTTTCAAGGAATATTGATTTTTTCTATCATATATATATTTATATAAAGTGTAATACGAGTAAAAAACATCTAATATTCATCATTATCATGTTGTGAGATGTGTATACATTCTAAAAAAACACACCGTGTAATTATTACAATTCTTATAATGTTAGTGGTGAGTTTATCAATAAAAATATGATGGTCTTTTCAACATATAAGGGATATTTGGATTACAAAATGTGTTTATGGATTATACTCTATGAAAATAGGTAGATTGATACACAATTCTCATTGAAAGGTATTTTAGGGAACAATACGAGTGATCTTATAAATAATTAAACAAGGAGAAACCATTCTCATAAACTAAACATTCTCTTTGGTGATTTTGGAGACCTCCATCATCTCAAGCTCAAATTTTTCATCATTTTTTCATCTGGGTTGTTTGTGGTATCTCTATGGAAGAGTAATCCTACATTCAACTTAATTTTTATTGATTGTCGTGGTGCTATTGTATTATTTTATCTAATCCTTTAGTATTAGAAAATGTTTTTTATTCACTTCTAGATCCATCATGTGATTTTTTCTTCTGGGCCAATGATTTACTAGTATTTTTGTCGTGAGTTTGAATTCATAAGGAATGTTTTGTTCATCTAATTGACTGACCATTCAATTTAATTGAAATAATTTTGAGATTTATATATTATTTATTCTACCTTGGTTGTGCTAGTTGGTGTTTTTTTGTTGTGAATCGTTTTGGAATATAATGTTGAAAGGAATGGATTTAATTTTGGAAAAAAATTTATTAAAATAAAGGATATAAATGAATATTTTTTATTTATTGATTAGAAATGGACCTTTGGTAATAGATATATTTTTCCCTTGTTTCAAAAAAAATTGATAATTTTAAATCATTATGAAAATGGTTTTTTGAAATAGATTTCAATGAATGTTATTAATATATGTTTCGAATAAATGGTTTTGAATGTTAAAAAAATGGGAATCATTATATACTTATAAAGAAGGTGTACTAATAAGAATTATTCACTATTATGGCGTTTTGTCGTGGATTTCTCTTATACTCCCAATGATAATTATTCTAAGGACATGTTTGAATGATGTTGGTTTTACTTTTTAATGTGTTTCTATACACTATTGAATAGATGCATATTTCAAAACACATGATGAAAATGGGATTTATTTTTCTCAGTTATGAGTGTCCTAGCTATCATGTAATAATTTTATGCTTTTCATTATGATGCATGTTGTTTTAAGAACATGGGATTTATTTCCTTGTGTATCTTTATTGTATTTAGATGGATTTGTTACGATATGTTATTTATTAATTAGTTACCTTTATCATATTTATTTTCAAAAAAATGTAATTGGAAACTAATGATATAGGTTTATTAAAAAAAATGAATATATGGATATTAGTGTTTTTTAATGATTTTTATGAAAACATTCTAAACTATATCATACCATGTTTTTTAATATCTTGAATTGTTTAATAATTGATCAAAGATATTATATGGAACAACTGGGTGATACCATATTGAACCTATTATCTGACACCCTGAGTATCCTATCATTAGTGTGTGAGCCTAATTATATCATATTATGCTAGTAATTTCAATGTCATATAGTGAGGTGATTAGGTTTTATGTCATATTTTTTTTGCGTAGATGGATGATGAGATAGTGTGAGTTTTCATATGATATCACATGGATATTTTTTGGAATATAGATTTATATTTTTCATACTTTGTATGTGGAATTATCCATTAGAGAATGTTTTACTACCATTTCATTAGTATAACTTCTGTTATTCTATTTCTATTTTTCAATATATATATAAATATATTCATGTATTATGATGAAATATCACTATGTATATATGTATATATGTCATCTTATCTGGTTGATGTCTGGAAAATGTGTTTATTTTTTCCCTGTTGATAGAAACCATCCCATGGTGATCGAGAATTCCATTTGGGTATTTGGATATTCGTGTTAGAAATAATTTCAGAGGTTATTTGGTTCGGGTTCATCACACTTATGTATCATCAATTAAAATATTCTACCTCCGTGATTCTTTATCTAATACATACATGTATATCTAAAGATACTATAACATATTTGTATCGTTTAAACTTACAATCCCTTCAATTAATGATATATATTATTTATTAATTAGATTTATTTTAATTACTTACATATTACGATCCATTTTAGAAAATTTATAATAATTTAATCCCACTATTTCATGTATAATTCTAATGGAATTTCGTTTAACATGTAGTTAAAAAAATTCAATAAATTCCATTAAATGATGATTCTAAGAATATTTACCAATCAATTTTTACTTTTATATTCATCCATTGAAACCCATAAATAGATACATATTGAATAACTAATTACCAAAAATGGTATTCTCTCTAACATATAGATCTATTATAAGCCAAACATGATTTTTGAACAAGGGATGATTATCAAAAAATTTATCTTCATTCAACATATCAGCTTAAATTTTTTATTCAACAACATTATATGAAAATAAATATTATATTCTAGTTTAATTATAGGACACCTTCCATGTGACATGATTACCTAATATATATAGTTCAATAAAAACTATAGTAATAAAATGGCATTATTCTTTTATTGAAACAAAATATCCCGTATTGAATTTTTTTTATTAACAAACTCATTAGAATATTGATATTTAACATATAAAAAATATATATTTAGTAAATATTTTTATGAGGTGATGTGTTCCCTTTTAAAAAATATCATGCATCCAATCTAGGAATTCTATATCTAAGGTATTTTATTTGTAATATAATGTAGATATATTTAAGATATCTAAATGAGATTCAATTTATTCCATGAAATTTAATATTATTGTTTGATTAATAATAAAACAATTATGTCATCCCCTAGATGAATCCATGACATAGTATATTTCCATAGACATTATATCATGTATTTTTTTGATTTACTAATAAACATTGAACATGGTTTTGTGTACATAAATCAAATTATATGGAATATCCCTAGCCAATGATCATGTACAAGATTTGTAGTGTAAATTTCTTTGCAAAAAAAAAAGATCTGAATTTAAATAATTCTAGGACCCTTTGGGGGATTTATAATGTTGCAGTGATGTCAGGATGATTCATGCATGCCATGATGCATGAATGATGAAGTTAGAGGTACAATCCCAAGACATGATGATGTAGTATGGACTTTGATTCATAATGGATTTCAGGAAATTGGGCCTCTAAGATATTGTTTGAGATTAGAACACATTTAGAAAACAACAAATACAAATTCAGATAATGTTGAATCCACTAGTAGAACTAACAAAATTGGAATAATGAGATGGTATGGAAAAAAACAACTTGGCCATTAAGTGTGCAGTTCAGCATGGGGAAAATCATGTTGATAATTCATGCATGATAGGTTGATATGCACCATTGACAGCATAAAATCTAGGGTTTGTTATTTTCGGTGTTTCAAACCATTAGTAATTCCTTCCTTGAATTGGTCCATGTTACACTTATCTTATTCCATGTATTCATTATTTTTTGTCCTAGTTAAAATGGAGATTAAAGAAAATTTAATAAATAATTAAAGTCCATGGTTCCTTTCAAGGATAATAACTATACCTAAAAAACATAATGGATATTATTAATGATTAAAAAAATACATCTTTTTAAAGAAACTATTTATTCCTCTTATCAATAAAACTATTACACTAAAATGTTTATGGAGGACTATATTGGGATTTAATCCAAATATCAATGAGATAATAGAGTAACTATTATTTATGATAATACACACCTCTATTGGGGAGTGGTTTTTTAATCATCAAATGATGTTATATTTATTCCTCATTATTGTACCCATTTAACATAATTTAGGGAAAAAATTATACACCATTTTGTATATTTAATATTTTTTCATGATTTCATTTGAATATGTATTAATGTAAGAATGATGAACTAATTTTTTACATGAAATGACCTAATGACAATAGTATGATCAAATTAAAAAAATATATTTTCTATTAAAAATTACCACTGAACAATTCTTTTAACGAAATACTCTATTTAAAAGTTTGAGTAAAATACAAGGTTTTATTAAAATTATTCTTAACAACAAACCTAATATAACTTTTTAAATAGATATGATTTACATGGGAAATCTAAATATTCCATAAATGGTAGTGAAATTATTCATGTGAGTTGTTTTTAATATTTTATTCAATTACAAGGTTTATAAATTATGGTATATAAGAGTAATTATCTTAATCTATTCTAAAGTAGAAAGTTGTTTCCTTATAAAAATAATACCTTTTAATTTTATATTTATAAACAAATAAATGAATTTGTAAACACAAGAATAAAATATATATAATTCTATTAATTCTATAATTATTACTTAAAGTAAAAAATAAAAGCATTATATTGCGAAATGTTAAATGAATATCCCGAATATCAAATGTATCTTTCCAAACCACAATTGGTTAATATTAACCAACCACTTTTTATTAAATACATTAAAATATACATAGTTCCTATAATAAGATACAGTTGTGTTAGATTAATACTTTATCTTCAACGAGTTATAATTATTGAAATATTATTTTAAATATAACCACATAATATGTTTCAAATTTATTTATTGAGGTTAATTTTTTATTTTAGCGGCACATTCAAACAATTGAAAAATTAAAAAATTGCATAATTTTTTCAAAATGGTTTATTTTTTTATATGAAGGATGGTGAAAAGGTCTATTTTTCTGTTTACATTTCAAAAGAAACTTTTATACATATATTCTTAATAATTATAATGACTAATGGATTACTAAGGATTATGTTTGATAAAAATAGTGAATTCATTTCCAATAATACATAAGGTGGAATATAAGTATTAGAGATGATATAATTTCATCCGTCCATATATCATTTTTATTATTCAATAAAAAATTAGAAACACATAATGTACAGAATCATATTCATTAGAATAGTTTATCATAGTATCTCCCCTAACATTTACTTGAATAATTCCTTGGAGATTTCATATCCCTCATGACTACCTATCCCATGGTAAACCTTATAGTTATTACATAAAACTATATTTTGGTCATCATCAACATGATTCATTAGATTCTCAATAGAAATAAATGAAAAATAAACATATTTTACCTTTATTTAACCATTAAGTTGTATCCCTTATAATTATTTCTATTTCTGAATTTATTCTTAAGGTTGATTGTTATATATTGGTGATACTAATACCTCCTCCCTTTTTATGATATGGTGTGTAAATGAAAATAGAAAAAATGGATGATATTAAAAATTATAAATATTTCTTTATCAATGATAAATAATAGGGAATGCAGTTTTATTATTTTATATTAAAATAACTAAAATAAAAATAAAAGAAGATTTACTACATTACCATGGTTATGAATTGAATATCATTTTGATATTAAAAAAATTACATCTCTAACTATTTGATAAAATCCATTTATCCCACCCCATTTGATAGTGAATAAATATTATATAATTTATTCTTTAATAAAAGTTAAATTTTTTCCTTCTCATAAATAATACAACGAACCTAATAATTATTTGAATGAATTCATGTAGGATTTATATATAACAGCTCCACTGACTCACAATTCATTATTCTATTGACTGAACTCCAAATTTCAGACTACTATACTGAAATTTACTATAAATTTGCATCCCAATTGTATTATCAATTATTTATATAGTACTACTATTACCAATATATTTATGAAGTCCTTTTTGTATTGTTGTTACACAAATATAATTGGACCATCATACAAATTTTGAACAATTAACACAACAATATGTGATTTTATATGTTATCACATTATAAAAGGAGATAAATAATTGAATAATTAACATAGGGGTTTCTAATAATTAATATATAGAAACCATTATTGAATTACAAAAATACAAGTTGTAATTTCTGAGACACTTAAATGAATATTTTTTATTATATATTAAAATGATGTATATTTTTTCTTATTGAGTAAAATTATGTTCTATTTTTTATTCTATAACAATGTGTTTGATTTAATAATTTTAAAATACATAATAATATAAATCACCAAATATTTATTTACTGTATATATAATATTTTGTTAACTTATTTTATATGATCTCATAGAATAAAGTATTCTAAAAATAATTAAGTAACAATAAAAAATAAATAAAATATTATTTCAACATATTTTTTATAATTCGATTTCCATTTATTAGTAGTTTTAAAAATAGAGATGATAGTGAAATTCATTATGTTAGGTATTGAATTTAGTTACAAGATTTCATCTCTATACCATGAATTTTTCATATTAGAATCACTAACAAGTTATGTAATAAACAAATTTATCAGATGATCTCTCGTAAATAAATTTATACATAGTTGGGAAATTAGGGAATTTTAGAATACATGAATTAAATTAAATTTTTTCTATGATAAACTATATATTGAATTATGTGTAATTAATAGTTCACATATTAGTTATTTATAATATTATTTTAAATATTATAACATTGAATTTATTAAATTAAATAAATATGAGACCAGTAATTCATGGCCCAATATCATCTCCTGGTTAGTTTATAGAAAATATCTATTTCTAAAAAATTTATTTTAAAATTAAATTAAATGGACTTTTTAATGAATTAGAAGAAATCTTTTTGTAATGAAATAAACTATTGATACTTCACATTGTCAAACATATATTTAATTTAATATATATACATACTTTTATTAGGATTTATTTTAAAATAATATATATGTGTGTATGGAATAAAATATTACATTAGATGTAAAATTGACTTTTAATAGTTGTATGGGGATGGAATGGATTATTTTAGATCAACCCAACAACACTAAGTATGATATAGCTCCAATGTGGTGGGTGTAAATTTCAGATTTTTTTGGGGAATAAAATTGGATTTGTGGATGTTGGAATCCATCACAACACACTTATGTTTCATTATTTGAAATTATGTTTCTTTCATAAGTAATTTTCTTCCATTGTTTGGATTGGTTGAAAAAACATTAAAAACAATACTTAAAATGATTTTTATCAATAAATATTTGATAATGTAAATAATATATATTTTCTAAAACATCACTTTAATATAAATCAATCATCGGATGAATAAAAAGTAGACTTATAAACAAGGATCCACGAAATAGTGTATTATTAGCACTATATAATCACCAAAATGCTAAATTAAATCATATATAATTAATTATTTTATAATTAAACATCAAAACCAATTAAATTCCATTTTATGTATTTGGGTTGTGATAGAAGCACGAAATTACTAAAAATACATCAAATATATCACTAATAGAATAAAATTATTTCATTGATTCAAAATAATATTTGTTTAATTTATTATTTTAATTTCTTGTTTGAGTATTTGAAGTCACATATTATGATATGATGTTTTCATGAAATGTTTATTTTCCTTTTTCACTATGTAGGGTGTATCATCCGATGATTTTTCAAATTATTTAAAAAAAACCATTATACTTCCCTAATATATAGATAATATTAGGTTTTTATGATTCTTGAATTATGTACAATGTATATAAATTTAAATCTATATAGAGGGTTTTGTATGATGTTATACATTGTACATGATGATCTTAGAATATTAGTACTTGGTTTTTTTATAAATGTATCTATAAATTCACCTAATGTTATTTTGGAGGTGAATGGAAAATTATGTTTATCTTTCCAACAAATAGGATAATTTTTTCATCATCTATAATCTCTATGATATTTAGATATTGATTTTTTATTATGTGTGATTAAGATAAGAGATGATATTGTTTATGGGTTTAATTTAAATATATTAAAATCATGGTTAATAATTTTATATTAGTTTCATTAATATTGAGACTTTTCAAGGGATGTTAAGGTATGTTTTCTAACCCTTTGAGATTGATGAAAATTAAGTTCAAGGAATTATATTATCTATAATATCATGTTTAGAAATTTAATTTTATATACACGAAAATAACAGATATATCAATCTCTTTATTGGGGATTGATATTCCGTTTATATTTATGTGGTTAATTTTCAGGATGTTTAATGATAATAATTTCTTATCTTCAAAAGTTGCATAAATTCAGGGAATTTCAGAGTGTGGAATTTGGACACAATAGATTAGGTGTTCCAATTCACCTACCAATTTTGAATAAATCAAAGTTGTCCATTTATTTAAGTATAATTTTTGATAATGTCAATTAATTAATTAAAAATTATAATCTAGAATATGGAACACAGATTTGAAATTGGATTATAGATTTTAATTTCAATTGAATTATATTTTATAAATGATGTTCTTTTATTTAAAAATTTAATATATATATTTTTCATGTAATTTTTTATAAATTAATTTAATCATATTAAATTTATACTAAATGTAGTCATTATTTATGGTAACTATTATATTTTATGATTTTTTTGGTTTTATTGTTACAATTGTTAAACCAAAATCTTGTAGTGAAATATAAGTATATTTTAGGTAAACATTATGTATCATAACATGTCTCTACATTTTATATTTACTTTACAATTATATATTTTAACAATTTACATATCATAAAAGTTTATATTGATTTTTATATAAGATTACACTTATATATTGTTTACAGAGAGAAATATCTTAATGTTCTTATATGGAGGTTAATTGACCATATAAATTTATTAATAATTTAAATTAGAATATACCGCTAGAATTGGATGGTGGAAAAGATGAATGTAGGACAAAACTAATGGAGACATAGGTAATCTACACATGATTTTTCATATTACCTCATGTGGATTATAAATTACACAATTATATAAAAAATATTAATGGTTTTACAATATAGTTTGTTAATTTTTATATAAAAATCCATGTTAGGAATAAATTATATTCTTTTCACCAACTGAACATCTATATATATATATATCATAATATCATTTAGTTCTTCTAATTTCAATATTTCTTTTGGGTACCCATTTTTTAATAGAAATATTTACATTTTCTTAAATAGAAAAGAGTAGACAATCCTTGTTTTAATTTTATAATGAGTGAATCCATATAATAGATTCACAAATGTATTATTACTATTTATACTAGATTAAAATATAATGGATAAAAATAATTAATTTTAAGTTATACAAATAAAAAAATTACATTATTTATATGTAAAGAGAGTCCAAGAGGATGGTGACTGATGATAATATACAAGTTATAAATCATAGTATTTATTCTCAAATTATAACAAACATTAAAAATGAGATCTAAATTGACTATTGTTTTATAATAAGAAAAAAATGGAGATTCGTGTTCATAACCATTGATACGTCTTATTATTTCCAATATAACCCCAAAGACCAAAAAATCTATGAGAAATTCTAGAAATAATATACATGATATTTATTTGAATAAAAATTGTGAATTTCGACATATGTAGTGGAAATTTTTTCCACAAATAAAAAAATGAGATATTTCTAGAAGTTTGGAGAGGGTATAAACTATATGAAATTTAATATTATTATTGGGTTAAAATTTTCTATAATTGAAAAAAACATGGTATCATAAAATCAAATTGATAGAGAATAAAAATAAATGTAATTAAATAAAAATTAATATTAATGTGGAATAATAAAGAACTACTATGCATTAAATGACACCTACATAACAAGGGTTGATCCATCATTTTTATATAGAAAATACAATGATTAAAATAATCAATAATTAATTATAAGTTTTTTGGAAGGGGTTCTCGAATGTCAAATACATAAAAATAAAAATATTTCACAAAAAACTATACATCAATAATTCATTGATATGTTAAAATTCATTTCATTTATAATTAAGTTTAATGTACAATTATAAATACATTAATTCATAAAAATATAATGAAATAAAGACAATATTTTTTTATGTGACAAATTGTCTCACGAAATTAATAATATCAATAAAAATTCATTATATTGTATGTTTGAAATGATTTAGATATTGATAAATATCTAGATTTGATCTCTAAATTGAAAAATAAATTAAATATTTTAATCATTACCCAATATAGGATAACTAAAAATCTAATTTATCAATGAGTAAATCATGAGGAGAAATACTGTATAATATTCCCATGATTGGAATGATGTGGTTATATTAAATTATATGTTAAATATTTAATAAATTTATGATAAATAATAATATATGTTTGGATTTTGATAAAATATATATGATGTTGAGGCATAAGTGAAAATAAAGTTTAGTAGATACTATATTTTCCATAAGAATATATATATATAAGAATTAACTGATTTAATTTTATGAAAATTTATATTCAGAATTTAAATGGGATGCAATAGGAGTAATAATTTTTTAAAATGAATAGTTGATCACTGGGAACACATAGTTCTTACATCTCAAAGTACTTACTACTCTAGTTTAAAGTAGTTCATTATAAATATGGGTTCCAAAATATTTTTTTTCATCCTCTCTTGATATATTTTCTTCTAAACATGAAGAAAACTATTTCCATTAATATAATGATAATTACAAACCCAAATATTAAATCATATCAATTGATATTCTAAAATATATATTTTTACTGAAAAATTGATTTGTAACATACATTGTGAACATTTATTTTTATGAAATATGTTTTCCTTCATAAATTATATAGTATACAATATACATTTTCAATATTCATTAATATCTTTTTATATATACAATACTATTGTTTGAAAAAAAATATAAACACAAATATTTCAAAATTACAACTATATTTAATATAATATAACAGTTTTTATCTAAAAAAGTGATCTTATAATACATCAATTTAAAAATTGCATTATATAATTTTAAGGATAATTCCCATGAGGATATTATCAAATTTTATTATCCTGTGATAATTTATATATAGGTTATGATGATTTCATTTTATATTGTTGGAATTTAAAATAACATTAAATGAGTAGAAAACAATTTATTATATAATACATATGATTATGATCATATATATATATATTATTACACAGTTGAAGAATACAAATTTTTATTTATTGATGATAATTTTAACATTTTTATGAGTTTCAGAAGACATTTCTATTTTTGGGGATAAATTTAATCAATCAAATCATGACATATGAATGGATGGTATAGTATTAAATATAAATACCTCTAAAAAAAGGATACTCATTACTATTGGATGGAAATATCTTCCACACGAAATTCATAATTTCTATTTCATTGTTTCTAGTTTAAGATTAAATATTTCATCATCATATGAATTTTTATCTAGATATATTTTCAAATCAATTCATATAAATAATATTTTGAATTAATATAATCAATCTAGATTTATTAGAGTGTTTTTGTTTCATTTATATAAATGAATATCTATACATAAAAGATATCATAACATCTTTTTATCCAAAACTATTAATATTGTTATACTCTATAGTAGCATTACATAATTTTTAATGAGGTGTGTTTTTAATACATACATTTTAAGATCATGACTTCCTAATTTATTTGATAATGTGGAGGAATTAATCAAATTACCACTATATGTACAATCGTCTGTTATTCCAAATAAACTTTTATAATCTCTTGGGTATTTCATCTATAAAATAACAAAATATCAATTTTTATTATAATTGAAATTGAGCACATGATGGATTATCATTTTCCATTATATATTATCATATTTCAATTGATTCAAAAAAAATCTACACAAAATATATCTTAAAAATGAATATTTTTCAACAAAATTATAGATTATAATTACTCTATGGATTAATGAATTTATATATATTGAAATTCATATTGAATTATAAATATTTTTATTTATTTTTTGAGTGATTAGAATTATCCTAAAATATGATCGGATTTTAATATAGAATATTGTTAATGTATTTTATATTTATGTTATCATGGATTTCAGTAATGTGGAAAGTTTGGATGATAATCTGGGAATATTGAAATTATATGAATGATATTGTTGATTTATTACCCTTTTGATAAATAATTGAATTCAATTGGATATTTATTTATTATAATATAAGATGAATAATATTGTATGAAAGAAATTTATAAAAAGTTAAATTCATTATATGATGTTATAAATGAAATATCACATTCTCAAAAAAAATAATACTTTTTTAATATGACTTTGGAGTTATATTTTGAGAATTATGAAGATAATATGCAATTTCTATTTTATTATAATATACTAAAGGATGGAAAATATTTTTGAAATACAATTTATTCATGAACTAATGAATAGGTTAAATAAATTATAGAATGATAAATTTAATTTCATGGGGTTAAACATAATATATATATAAACAATCTCATATTATAAAAATTTATCAAATATATTATAGTACTGAACTATTAGAGATCCTGTATATATATTTAAAAGTATTATTAAAAATGATTTTTAAATTCAAGAAACATATGTTGGGGGAGAGGAATATGATTTTGAAATTTATTTTTAGAGGACTTCAAATCTGATTTCACATCATACACTACAAAACAATATGAATAATGTATAGATATAGGTGGAAAAGTAAGGGTCTCTATTTAATAATTATTTAATGCCACATTTATAGTCAATGAATATAATGAAAAAATATTTTAGTGAATATTCGTCTAATAAATTATAATATGTTAAATATCTTTAATCACAAGGAATACTAATCCAAAATGAAGTTGAAATTATTTTAAAACATCATAATTTTTTTTAGTTGGAATGTATAAATATAATAAACTACATTATCGAATCTATTTTCATATATTAACTAAATTCCCCTTTACACTAATTCCATGTTATAATTTAATTTCATAACCTAAAACAATGAACTTATATTTTTAAAAAAATGTTCTTATGAAAAAATCGATTTTCCATCGTTGAAAATTATTAAATTCTAAAAAATAAATATATTTTCAATAAATGATATATTACATATATGATATTTATAATATTTTGTATCAAATTATTAAGTATTATTAAAATATTATAAGTATAGTTAATATATAAATAATAATTTTTTTAAAAAAATGATTTTATAAATCATTCAAAAGAATCATATTTTCTATATTTTTAGGATTTTAAAATTAAAAACATGTTATCATTATTTTATTCTAGATTATTAGACTATATTTCAATTAATTTATATAACATTTTTAGTAATATTGATTCCTTAGTGAATAGTAAAGTATATCATTTTATTCCATAGAAAGAAATTTATGTAATCATTATTATATAAGAAAAAAATTATATATATGATATCCATATTCATTAATTATGTTGAATTTTATAATTAAAAATATACTACTAATGATATTATGTATAATTTCTATACTTATATTATAATTTTTAGATTTATTTTTATAATTAATCTAAACTTATTTGATG
This sequence comes from Viscum album, assembly GCA_963277665.1. NCBI lineage: Eukaryota > Viridiplantae > Streptophyta > Magnoliopsida > Santalales > Viscaceae > Viscum > Viscum album. The sequence continues at coordinate 937,638,849 of OY728143.1, read as the reverse complement.
TCTTGTAAATTTATAATTAAAATCCTAATTTTTATTAATTTTATAACCCAAAAATGTGTCCCCAGATGCCCGAATCTGTTGTCTACTATCAATTTCATTGGGTTGATTACAAGGAATCAAACACTGATCGATCAATCAGATTAATAGTCTTGTTAAACTAGATACATAAATATATTTTTATTAAAAATCAATAAACTAATTAAAAACTAATTTTATTTTCATATTTTCAAATAAAAATCTTATGATATAACTCTATATTATATAGTAAATCAATATATATCATTAATAGTATCATAATTTGATTATTGGTGAAATAAACATAAAAAGGGTGAGAAAAATATAGCAGGATCAACATTGAACCTATACGAATCATAAAATAAAATTGTAAAAAACATATATTCCATCTAATTAGTAATGAAAATAGAAGAATGTAATCAATATGGAATGATAAAAACTATATATAAAAGTAATTTAAAACCATGATGAGGGAAATCACAATTTAAATGTATAAAACTATAACACATGCCATTTCCTCAATGAAATAACATAAACTATAACCATAGATATGTCAAAAAAATTCTCATGGATGAATAATAAATGAAAATAATATAACGGTGTTTCTTAATTGTTCAATTTCATATATGACGCATATTAAAACATATTTTTGTTAGGACCATTCACAAGACTATTTAAAACTGTGGCTAAAAATCCATTTTCACAGCAAATTTTCTTCCTGAGAACATGTTGATGCATCGAAGAAATATATAATGTTTGAAATCCATCCATCATTTCAGTTGAAAAATAAACCTCCTATTTAATAATAATAATAACTAATATTCCATATCAAATTACTATATTGAATGAGAAATACAGATCTTATCAATAATTCCCTATTTAATCAAATAACTACCAATGTAAACATTGAAGGAAAAAATTGATATAATTTAGGCCATACTAATATCCACTGTATGATAATATTAAAATTAACATAAATTTTAAATAAAAAATAAATTAATTAATGTTATATTTTAAATATATTTTTAACAAACACAAAACTAATTAACATTTCATGGATAATAATTAAGAATACGTTTTTGTAAATTAATTATAAAACTCCACAATGTTTCCAATACCACATTAAAAATTTAACTCATATTCCTAATGAATTAGTTTTTTTATACCAGGATGAAAAAGGAATTATGATATAATGTACAAAATTGAATTTCAACACACTAACCATAATAAATAAGTGGTTTATAATTCATATGTCTTACGGAATAAAAGTAACACAAGAATCACTTTCTTATTAATTGAATGACTGAAAATTAATAATCATGTAATGAAATTTATAAATAAAAATAATATAATACAATTCATTATATTAATTTCAATATGGATTTATAAACACTATGCATATTATGTTAAGACAACAACAATAAATTATGCCTCTCAGAAAGAAATGTGTGACAATAGACTCTTACCTTTTGATTCCTTCATGTTGCATTTCTAGTAACATTTGATATTTTTAGCATAATTTAATTTTCAACTAGATATATAAAAATTCATTTGTATCATTACATTTATTTCAATTTTTATTTATATATAACTAGTTAAAAAATTATGTTTACATTGGGTGTTTTGACCAAATTTAGTTTATGTATCACAATCAACATTATTAGGTCCACAATAGTAAAAGGTGTCAATGTATAACATATCCATAATAAATATAATGACATAATTATCATATTTATAAATCAATTAAAATTTAAAAAATAAATCACTAAATATGGTTATGGAAAATGATCCAATGATACAATCCTGGAGATGGTTGGTTGTACGTACGTAGGAGTAATGTTTACATTTTTCATTGATAGTCATGGAAGATAGATAAGTATAATTATATCATTAAATAATGATCATAATATCCATAATAAAATATTATTTACATATTTAGACACATATATACAGTTTTCATGTTTTAAAAGGATTCACATCGTTTCAAGTAGGTGGTAGTCCACACATCCAAAACCAACATTATCACTTTTTAGTGTGTCAAAGTATAATAAAGGAACTGAAATATATTTATATTTATAGAAAGTTAATTATGTAACTAATATCATATATCTGTTTTTATCTCTCTTATTTATAATTATAACCCTCATTTAATCATTCCATGTATCGTGTGAATGAATCACATCACATTGAGTGGGCGATAATCCACACTTCTCAATCATTGTTATCGTATAAAAGTAAAATGGAACCTCTAACAGTTTTCATTTAAAAAGAACTAAATTAGATTAAATCGGAAAATAAATAATAAATATAATATATATAAACTATTTTTCCATCATAATTACCAACCATGATTGTTGGAAATGGTAATATGAAAATTCATCATTTTGTGAGGTTGTAATTCGCCATACCCAAAATCAGAATGTTCATTTCACATGTAATGGAAGTTTATTTATGTTTACCAAGATATATTAACTTATATAAAAAATATTATATGGATACAACTTGTGTTTTTATTTATTCAAATAATAATAAGATTATTGGTGTAGAATAAATTAAATTAAACTAAAAACCATGAGAGAAGATATTATCCCTTAATCACGCTTCTCTTTTTGGTTTATATTAAAAGATTCTATATAAGGTTTTATAAACAAATATAGTATTATAGGTTAGTTTATGGATTATGGGATACTATTTGGGAATATATTTTTATATCCTAATAAGTGTCATATTTTTTGTGAAGTGAAAGATGTGTTTTCCATATATATGGAATGAAAATGACACACCTAGAATTTTTGGAAACAAGTTAGGTGTAAAAATAGGAATACCTAAAAATGGTCTAAAATCTAACCAAACTAATAAATTTCAATTTCAATTTCAATTTAAATACATAAAAATGGTTTTTTATAGGTGGATAGGTCATCTGGTGCCTTAAATATAATGTTAATTCTTTTTTAAACCAAATTACACATTAATAAATAAAAATAATTTTAATCACATTCAATAATAATTTATTTAAAAATATAAGTTAATATTATTAAAATAAAATTACAATATATATTATAATGTTTTATGTCCATGTTTATAAATTCAAATCACCAAATTTTCAAAATTAATATTATTGGTAATCTTGTAGACATATGGTTTAACTAATTTTAGTATAAAATTGATAAAATGATTGTTGATATTTAATATTCAATATGAATGAGAAAATGTTTATAATAAACATAATTGTATTAATAATATTATTATTTTCCTAATTTTAATTTATAATAAATATAAAATATAATTTTACAATTATAGTTATTTACACAAATAGACAGGATTTATCTAAAATGCAACATTTTTCACTAATAATAAAAAAAAGGTTTCTTAGAAAAATACCCAAAAATCACCATATGGTATTTTTGATAAATTTAATTCAACAATGAAGATTATTTTATAAAAATAAACCAATAATTGGTTTAAAATTATGATTTTAAATAGGGATTCCATTAAAGGGCTATAAAATTTTCTTTATTAAAAATACAAGTCTTTTTGTGTCGAATAATGTATTTTTTAGCTTACTTAAATCAATCATAATTGATAAGTATGAAAAATATTTTATAGAATATATATCATTTATTTTTCACTTCATTTATTCAATAATTTAAATTAATATTTTTTATTATGGAAGAAATATTTTGGAAACATAATTAAAATATTTCATTTATATATCCTATATGTTCTTATGTTCGCTTCCCGTTAGATGGAATCCAATAAATTCATTACATATTTATATAAAACAAAATTATAGATAAGATAGCTAATAATTTTTATATATTCTATAATAATGACTCTAATATATCATATTATATTAAAAAAATTATAATAACACATAATTATTTTGTGAAACATTTTCATGTGTGTAATGCTAGCTAACGAGGAAGGTAACTCTTTCGTGTAACACATTCTAACTCGGTGTTTCATGAATTGAAATATATATATTTTAATTTACATATTTAATATATAAAAAATTATCCTTATATTATGTTACCTTAAGTGCATGGTGTTGCGTTTCAAACACACAATCAAATATAGGGTTCTTGCTTTAGTTTTTCGGGTTGTCAGATTCTCCATACCGTATATAAATTTCATCCTTGCAATTTAAAATAAATCATAATGATATATTTTTTGATACATGATATGTTTGAAATCCCATCTTATGATATGTTTTGATAAGTAATATTGTATAAAAGAGAAAATGGGATACAAAATGGATATATAGACTGACATGTAATTTATTATCTGTGAAAGAGAATATTAGTGGAAAGTATAGATGCATACTTGGAGGAAATGCATAAATATCTATTTGGAGTTAATGGGTTCATACATTAAAATTTTTGAATTGTCAATGGAATGTTGAGGGCATCAAATTCACATATCTATTTTAATTTATAATACCACTAGTTCAACAAAAATTACAGTACTGGGTCTTCATTCTATTAATAGGCCACTTAAAATTTTTGGGTAATTTTTTTAATGGTAATAAAATTTTCGTACAAGATACATTTCAAATTCATATGAACAATACTATCTGTTTTTTATGATTAGGTCAAAATATTACTCATGATTTAGTTCAGAAAATGTATTTTTAAAAATTAACATTAATGACTGAAGCACAAAAATTAACATTTAATGAATCATAACTGCATTAAAATAGTGAAAAATCTATGTATTTTTCTTTAAAAATATTTCCAAACCAATATTCCAAACTTATTAATCTATAATACTGAAATATTATACTTTCATATCATCCTTATCATTTATTCATAAAATTGTTTAATGAAAAACAATGAAACCATAACCAGGACATTCTATAGTCTATGAGTAGGTATGAATCCCTTGTTTCCATTGATCTTGGGTTCAGGACCTGAGAAATTAATGTAATAGATTTGTAGTCATTCTATATAATTTATTTACTTTCATAAAACAAAATTAATAAAATTCAAAAAATAAACATGATGGACATAGTGGAATTAAGATTAATCTACATATATCATTATAACTATTTGTTTTAGCACAACCACAATACAAATATACTTCAACAAATTATTTCTACTCAGATCCTTCCTTGACCTGCGGTTTATTTATAATATAATTTGTAGGTTTTATAAACCATGACACTATATTTACAATCAAAAATACAATATTTTAAATAATGGATATTCATTTTCCCAATGATTTCAAATTATTCATAATTTTTCGTAATGAAAATTTCGATTCTCCAAAGAATATCCCAGGGGAGTGTCAAATTAGTTTCTTAGTAAGGCCCTTTGAAATATACCATGTTATCTTATCTCCATCCTAGAGCACCTTGTCAGATTTATTAATAATAAGAACCGCTGTACTATAACCATGTTAACTAGTAGTATCTAGAAATTTATGTATTTCTAAGAAGACCTACTAAATCTATACATTTCATAATTTATTTGGTATTACTATACTAATTATAAAATTATGCATTATGATTATGGTATATAACATATTTTTTATTAAATATTGTTCCCAATGATTCTAATAAACATCCTATAATACCAACTATAGCATCCCATCACCATATTTTCTGAAAGAATGTCTGTTATCAATTATATTATCATCATAAAAAGGAATCAATCCCAAAAATATAAATTAGTTTAGTAGACATTAAAAACTAGTTAATTAAATGAGTATTTTATTATAAATAAATAATCTAATTAGAACTAATTTTTTCTTGTTTCAAAAAAAAATATGTACGGTTAACTCTTATACATCTATTAAGTCCTTGCATATATGTCATAGTACTCTTCTTGGAATCCTGGGGAACGAAATATAATAGTTTTGAGATCAAATTCTTGATAAGGGGAAAATATAGTTGATGAAACAATAAATCAAGATGTTTAGTAAAATTTCAAAGTCAATACCTAAAAATCATTCCATTTTATCAATATACAGAATGGAATTAGGAAAATAATATGTAAAGGTATTAACTAGAAATACATTTCATTCCAATATCACGATGAGGAAAAATCACTATGGCCAGTTATGAAATATAAAAACATTCCAATTAATATATTAATTTAAATTAACTATATCCATTGATTTGTAAATGAAAAATCTCGTAGATGAGTAATAATTTAATATAATATGGGGAAAACTCATAATTAATGGATTTCATTCCTAAGGAACTTGAAACCATATTTTCATTATGACCTTTCACAAGAAGGTTTAAAACTATGTTTAGAAACACATTTGCAAAACTATTTGTCTCAAAGGAACCTATCGATTCATAAATGAGCTATTTAATGTATGGTCTACACCTAGGATTTCCAGTCCAATAAAATTCCTCATATTTAATAGTTAAGATAACTAATATTCTTTATCAAATAATCCTATTTAATGAGAAATGTATATTTTATCGAGAATTCCACAATTAATAAACTATCTATTAATGTAAATACCATATGAAATAGGGTGTATATTTTAGAAAATACTAATATCCCGTATCATATAATATGTATATTTTAGTAAATTTACATTGAAAATTTATTACAATAATGTGATTTTTTCAACATAAGGCCACTAATTATAATGTTAAGTGATATTTCATACCTAATAATAAAGAATATTGTTTAGGAAGTTATTCATTAATCTTCACAAACTGTCCCATACCACATGAAACATTTAATTCTTAAACCCATTGAATGAAATTTATTCATAACATGAAGAAAATGAATTCATTATAAAATAAATAAAAGTGGATGTCGATACACAAAAAAGGAGTGGTTTATATGGCGCATGTGTTACAAAAAAATGTAAGACAATAATATCAAACAAATGAAATGAACGACTGAAAAGTAATAATAATCAATAGAAAATTATAAATTCTTTTAAGATAACAATATTCATGATATTAATGTAAGTATTGTAGTATGTACACAATATATAATAAATTAGATGCAAAATAATAAATTATGCCTCATAAAAATATCAGGGTGATAGTAGTCCCTTACATTCTATTTTCATCGAGGTGAGTGTGCTTTAACTCATGTAAAATAAAATTTCATACATTTTTATGATTTCATGATAACATTTTTCATGATAATGATTATTTTATTTTATTTATTACTATGTTATATACAACTACATAAATAATTATCTTTAAATCCTCTATTTTCACCAAATTCTTTTTATTTGTAAAAAAACTTTGTAGGAAAATATGTATAATGGGATCAATATATTACATATACAGAGTATTAATCATTATATAATTATCATATTTATATCTCAATTATAATTTTAAATTCATTAATTAAATATGGTGATGAAAAATTAACTCAACATTACAATCACGGTGACGGTAGCTCGTATGTACGCATGAGTAATGTTCTTATTAATCAATGTTAATTATTAAAATAAGCTAAGTATAATTTTTTCCTTATATAATGATTATTATATCTTGAATAGAATATTATTTATTCATATATTATTAAATATATATTTCTCAGGATGTTACTGGAATCTCATCGTATTGTGGATGTGGTAGTCCATACCTCCACGAATGACATTATCAATTTTGTGTGTGGGAGTAAATAATAAAGAAAATAATAAAAATATATATATTTCATGGAAGGTAATTAGTTCATTAATAACATAATTTTTTTTCTTATATAGTTAATTAAATACAAAATCTATACATTCTATATATCATCTGAAATAATCCCACTTTTGTGAGGTGGTGGTAGTCCACACATTTTCAAATGATGTGATCATAAAAACATAGAATATAATTTATAATGGTAAGTGCTGTAAATGAATTAAATAATCTTAAGGAGGTAGTAATATTCATATGTAATAACTGTAAATAGTGTGACAATCATAATGGCCAACCTTGATTGTTGGATATGAAAAAATGAACAATAATCCTTTCATTAGGTAATATTTTTCAATACACAGAAACATTATATTTTATTACCAATAATTGGTGTGTTTTTTCTACTAAAGATGAAATTTTAACAAAAAAACATACTATTTTATTTATAATATTGGATTTTAAACATATAATATGAAAATTATAGAGCTCAAAAATGGAAATTAATCTAAAATGCTTGAAGGAATGCATTACCTCTTAATCTTGTAACTTGTTTTGGTCTATACCGAAAGCCATCTTTGGAAGTATTTATTCCCAAATATTTGATTATTGGCCAAGGCTATAAATGTTGGGTGACTATTTGAAAATATTTCAGCCAAACCGAATATGTTTGTGAGGTGAGAAGAAGTTGGAGAATTGGTGTCATTTTATAAAGAAGGAAAAAGACTCTCTTGAAATATTGGTAATCAAGATAGGTGTACGGACCCGAACCCCTCCCTACAATGTGTACCACATCTAGGCCGAATATTATAGAAGGGAGATAATGACCCCCAATTCCTACCTCCATTAGGCCCCGGGATGGCGACTAGCACTGAGGGTATAGTAAACACACAAATATGAGGCATTACCCTCTAAGAGAACACATTTGGAGGAGTGATATTGGATAGACACCAACCAACTCCAAATCAAATAGCAACAAAATAGAAATCTCTAGTACATATATGTAATTTCATTCAAAAGTACTACAAATGAAAGGGATAAACAGCAAGTACCCAAATGATGGAAAAAATAGCATCAACCACATGACCGAACAACTCCTAGAACCCTATGCAATTAGAAACCAGCTTGATCCCCAACCTACTCCATGTGACCAAGAAAACAATTTATATATACCTAAGGTGACTATATTAGTATAATCAGTAGAATCCTTCTCAAACCCTATCATTCAAAAGTAATGAAAGCATGATTATGCATAGTGAACAACAAGGGAATCTCACTCATCACCGAAATAGGTATACTAAGTTCCCAGCCTCACCATGGATACATCACTGAATAACAGATACAATTGAATATAATATAATAATGAATATTAAGGGTACCCCGCTACTACTTCCCCTATAGTTTCCAATTTCCCCCAATGTCGTACGTCCTAAACATCTCTCTCCAAAAAGGATTTCCCACATATATGCGGCTGACGCACCACCACATGAACATCGTGAAACAAAACCACCACGTCCACACAACAAAGTAACAGGGTAGTTTCTGGGAGCCACCACAACATAGAAAACATGTATCATATGTCAAGAATTATACCTGATTCCATTATAGAACAAACACCGAGTAACAATCCACAAGTCCTCACAGCCTATACATGTTACGTCTATTTTTTTATATAGGATACTATATCTAGAGTATTTGTGTTTGAATAACAACAATCCATTACATTCCTATATAAACATATATGGGGAAAGCTAACTGTTTTTCCTAAAAGAACATGTAACTACCATGTGAAGAGATCATGGACAAAGGGGGTAGTCAGCCATCCATCCTCCCACAAAAATGTTGGGGAAAACACCCCCAGGGCTCAGAATCTCTAGGGTGTCATTTTCCCTAATAGAAGGGGTGGGGTAGCTTATAGAAACACAAAAAATAAAGAATATATTATATCTCACAACCACACTATGGGAATAAACTAGTATTAGTCTAAATTATAGCTAACCTCTATCAGACTCCTGTTTCCCACTTCCATGACTATGTATCCTATAATCACACAACCATTTTAAGTTCATTCTTGCATTACTTCATTCCATTTTTATCAGTTTCACATTACATTAATTATTCTTTAAATGTAGATAAATAATTATCATTTTCCAATTTATATTTCAGTATCATCAAACCCAATGTCTAATGTCCATTAAAATTGTAACCTCAACATTTCATCCCAGCAAGGTCAAACCCCATGGGTTAACATCATTAATTAAATTATTTATTTACATCATTACTTTACCATAATCTATAGCATTCTAGAAAAACGTTATATTCTTATAAACACAAGGGGCTCAACCTTGTGAGTAGATGAACTACCCATCTAGTCCCTACTGCCTATATCAAGTTAGTAGATCATCCTCCCTTGAGAATCTAAACACGGAAATCATGTGGCATACCTCACGCATTTTCACAGCTTTTAGAAGAAGGGTATTTAAGACCATATACCAAGAGCAGTGGGGAAATTAAATTAGATAAAGAAACAGTAATAATCACTAATTATCCAAACATTCACATCTGACCCATTTCATCATCCCTCGTGTCCTCTCTGACATCAACATGCATTAACTGAGGCCTCTCACCACTCAAGGCATCAAATGCTACCACAATAAGTAGGCCTCCATGCCCCCACATATCACAACACCCATCCAGGATTACATCACAACACAAGAAATAGGAAAACAAATATTATATTAATTGGTCTCTTAAACCTTAATCAAGATAGAGGGTATCACAAAACCAAACAAGGAATTATCTTTTATCAAACAACAAGATCTTTACACCACCTTGGATTAATAGAATTAATATTCGTATGTTCCAATTTCAGGAATCCTAACCTATAAGCTATCATAAAAAATTAACATGATTACTGAACCAATTAGATTAACATCAAATTAGAAATAGAAGAACCATATTCATTTACATCCCACTTTCTCATTATCCAAAAATTATCAATTAATTCGGGCTTTACATTCATTAACAATTTCCATCAAGAATTAATGGTTAAATAAAGAAAGCATATATATCACACTATATAACAAAACAATAGGCAATAACATATTATTGATATCAATTTATTTATCAGGATAAAATATTTATTATGTCAATTACATTATGATCCAGTAGGATAAAACTTGCTAACTATGCAGTTGAATGTAAAATAAAATAGAAGCAATGAATTCCCATCCTCAAACATTTCTTGTCATTCTTTATTAATGAACGATCCACACCAAGGATCATGGTCACCTCCTCTCATGACAGTTGTATCCACCTAAGCATAATGATACACCACCACCCCAGTCCACACCTAAGAGAATCCCATTATTAATGTGAAGATAACATTCCCTAAAAGGGAAATGATAAATATAAGGATATGAACACAAATGAACAATGCTAAAACATAGCTTATAATGATGAAGGATTTACACTTGATTCTTTTAACAAAACATAGGTTGTGCCGACAGTTGTAAGAATCCCCAAGGGTAATTGATCCAAGTATTATGGTTCAATAACACCACTATTATGGGATGAAAGACATGTTTTAGCATCTCTCACTAGTGACCAAGAACGTATAACAAGGTAGAAATATATCTCATACCTTTAGATGATTTAATGGAGAAGTAATTTATGATACGTTAGATTTTCAATTTAAAGAAGATCTCATTAACCATATGAATTGACCATATAAATGAATCTCAGTAAATAGTAAAATTAAAATATGAGTTACGATATTTTATTTTCCCTTAAATCCCTTACGTCAAGACCTTGAATGCATTTTATGTCGATGAAAATTTAAAAGGGGAGAACTGTATGAAGCTAGAAACACTGTTCATGATCCTGGAAACACGGTACACCTACTGATCTGTGAAACACAATACATGATTCTAGAAACATCATACACTGACTGAACTTGTATTCACAAATCCTAGAAACACTATTCACAAAATGACTCACCGATCTTGGACTCATCAATCATGGACTGATCGATCCTGGAAACACTTTTCATCGAATGACTCACCAATCCTGGACTCACTGATCCTGGACTCACCAAATCTAGACTCACCAAATCTGGAAAAACTATTCAAAAAATTTCTCATTGATCCCGGACTCACTGTTCCTGGACTCACCGATTCTAGATACATAGTTCACGGAATGACTCACCGATCCTTGAAGCACTGTTCACAAAATGACTCACCAATCCTGAACTCATCGATCCTAGAAATAGTATTCATGGAATGAATCACTGATCCTAAACTCACTAATTCTAGAATCACTGTTCATATAATGTCTCACTGATCCTAGACTCATCGATCCCAGACTCACTAATCTGATGGCAATGTTCATAGAATGACAAACCAATCAGATTGTACTTTTCAAATAGCAACACCCCAATATGATTGTACAATTCGAAGATCTAGAGACCAATCTAATGATATTGTTCACCGAATGGCAGACTGATCCAATGGAATTATTCACATCGGTCTCACAGATCTAAATATTCACATCGATCTCACATAGAACATTTCACATCGGTCTCACAGATCTAACTATTCACATCGATCTCACATAGAACATTTCACATCGGACTCAATAGGAACCACTTAACCTAAGTAACATGCTTTGGTGGATCCTATGATAAAATTTCACGAACCTTCACTGGATCCACTAAAACACTAGACTACGAGTTCATGTGTGCCAGACATGGTCTTCTCGATTACCAAACTAAAACATCATGATCTTCCCAGAAATTTGATTCTCTTAATGTTTGTGGAGAACCATCCATAGGAGTCTCAAGTGCGTCCCCTTGGATGGAAAGTGTGATTATATTTCATCAATGAATACAACCATAAACAGTCTAGGTGTGGCTTAATGATCATGTTCATGAGTCCCAAGAACACTTATGGGGAGGTCATCATTCCATAATACATCACCATGTACCTATAGTGATTGTAATGATAACATAATGTTTTCTTCAATATTTCCTTATCTCATACTCAGTACATGTGATTGCCTATTATGAGGTCAATATTCAAGAACCATCGCACCAATATCAACAGATCATAAAGGCCACTTATCCTCCGAAGTGGATAATTGTTCTTTTCAAAAACATGTATCATGAACCATTAATCCATGATTCACCTCATGATCTTATTTTACATCATGGAAAAATTTGGATTCTCAGGGTTAAACATCATGTCTCCGAATTTCCTTCCCCTACAATTCCTCCAAATGCTCCTACATATCTTGATGAACGGGTGGGGACATCTAATATGTTGTTTTATATATCAATCATATCATGGGTTGTATTTCAAAGAAAAATAAATCTACATATAGGTATGGAAACCTATACCATAATTATGAAATACATCTTCAAAGTTTCTAACCACTCTAGGAAACTAAGGACTCATACCACCCACAACAATGAGGGTGAGGTTCAAAAAATGATGACTAAATGGCTACACCCTCTTCTATGTGAGTTCATCCTACCATAGATTTTATTCATTTTCAGTAATAAAATTAAACCATGGTATCATCATGTGGGACAAATCACACTCGATGCCTAAAATAGTGATTCTATGCATGAACATTGGGTAATCATTCCATACTATAAGTGATTTCATATGGCCTTGATGCCACTAAAAAGAGATCCTTACTGAATCCCTCACATTACTAGAGTTATGGAACACAGTTGGAACTAGTGTGTGATCATCTAATGTCTTTCAATAACATTTTAATCGGGTAATTGTCAAGTGAACATATTGAAATGAATTTTCGAGTCTCCAACACGTTTCATGGAAATAAAGGAATCTCTAGCACGTATTTCCATCAAAACTAAAGCTAATGAGAAAATGACATAAATAATACATTGAATATTCCATTGATCCTTGGGTCATAAACCATCACTACCAGCACTAACCTCATCCCTACTCTCAATCTCCATGAGCCTATCATAGAATACCTAGGGGTGGTGATCTGGCATCCTCTTATTGTGATACATTCTCCAATACTACATCATTATCCCTATAGGCAACTAGCAGTCATTCATTTCCTCTTTATTGATGGTACCTTTACTGTCCCCCGATCACCTATACAATTGTTTGGTCAATCTCATTCTTGATTTCCCTGGCTGCCGTATGTGTAACACTATCTATCCCTATACTAATTTCATCAAACATGAGTGCCTTTCACTGTTGACATAGATTCATGGGGTTATATCCTGAATTGTTTTACCCTCTTTGGTCCTCATGGCTGCCATCCCCTACCTACTATGGAGGTATCAGCTACCTAGTTCCCACAACTAGATACCACTACTATTGTATACTTCTCTAGAAAACAGTCCACTATAAGGTCTTGATCATGTACCCGGACATTTTGAGGAATCTTATTGGGTACAATTGATTCCTAGATGTCCCGATGTAAGCGATATTCAAAAATTATAGCCATGAATAATTATTATTTAACAATGTTTATAAAGTAGAATAAAATATAATTAAACGACATTTAACATTACATCATGGTCATATTACCTATCTATTGATGTTGGCACTCCAATATACATGTTGATCGCAACGTGGATGGATAGAACACCTCCATAATACTATTCCTAAATTATTTAAAGGAGTGATTTGTGTTTCCATGTGATTGAATCATTGAGATATTCAATCACCACATGTGTCCCCAAATAAGACATCCGGTGAGGACTCACATATTCTTATCAGGAATCCTCACAAGTTGGAAAACGAGAGTGACTTCCTCCAACCAATAATCATTCAACTGGTGATCTCAATCACCAATAAACCAAGATGGTCACTACCTCAAAATCCTATGAAACATACATAGCTATCTAGAATCCTTAGCTGGTTGTGTTTGTAGTAGATTATGATGGATGGTTGGTGGTATGGTCGAGAAACCACCTAGTGGTGATACAATGGGTACATACCCTTGTACCTATGCCATGTCACAAGGTTGATCATCCTCATTCACAAATATTCGAACTCAAAATATAGAACACTATTTCCCTAAACTGACCTCACACACTCCCTATGAAAATAAATAACTAACCTCCTATGGTACCACTATGTCCTGACACATTCTAGAGGGAACCGTACCGTGAATACCCCAATCCATTCTAAAAAATGCCAAGGGATGATGAATAGAAGTCAGTAGTAATATCCAAAAACATAGAGGTATTGTCCTAAAATACTTATAAAAATGCACACATTTTCAATCCAAAACAACTAGAATGTAGAAACAATATGTAAACAATGAATGAAATCCAGTATATCCCACATCCAGAATAAAACAACGAATATACTGTAAAGGAAACATGGCCAAAAGAAGCCTAACAAAAAGTGTTTGTAACCAAAAGTAAAACCTCTATTAAAATATGTACTGTAACTCCTAAATGAACCACATAAACACACCTTGTCACTCTGGCCTCACTAAGAATGACCTAGTCTTGGTCCACCATGGACTCCATCAAAGGTTCAATCATCTACTCAAAACATGCCTTTTGCTGGAATATCCCATGATGTGATGATTATAACAATTATTAGTAGGGAACCCCAAAACCACAAATGAAATTTCTTTAAAGGAAAATATAGTCATCTCCATATAGGCACTTGACTCCATTACATAAAACATGAATACCCATATTTACACAATCCATGAAACAATGTCAACTGTATGTTAGAACCAATAACAATCCACATGGTACTGCTTGAAGCACGCTTGTTCAATGAGAACTCACTCCTTGATCCATGATTTCATCGAACGCACTCATAATGAGGTCTATCTCATTTTGAGCATTTCTAGATGATAATTTAATGTCCAAGAATTATTGTGATAAACAAATAATGTATCCTCCTAACCAATTGGTTTTATACATGTTTAGGCTACCATTTTAACTTTATCATTTTGATTTAACTCTTAGCTAAATAGTTTATATTTTACCTTGTGTTCTTGAATTCATACGACATATGGTTAATAAATTTACACTAAACATACAAGAGAACCTCAAGTGTCTCATTAATGACATATATAATATTATTTAAGCCCTTTTTCCGAACTTTACATTTTTAAGAATATTATATCATCCAATGTTTTAAATATTAATTTCTATCAATTTTGACACTATTTGGTATTTTGTTTTTGTGAAAGTAATAAAAACTTGATTACATCAAACAATATATGTTTAATCAGACCTAACATGTCATAGTCACATAGATAATTCGTGTATGTCATAAAACATTGAAATTATATTTATTTGAATATTTATAATACCATTTATTTGATTCTTTCATTATTAATGTAATAACTGCATCATCATTCTGAAATAAATAAATTTAATTATTTAACAACTAAAAATTCTAAATAAAATACAATGATGTAGGATATCTATTAATATTTCTAATTAATATTTATAGTTGAATTTATCTTATATATAACCCTATGTTTAAAATGGTTTAGTTAAAAAACATTCAATTTAACACTTTAAACTCTTCTTTTTATTAATTAATAATAAATGTCCTAATCTAATCCAAGTTGACCAAAAGGGTCATAATTATTCCTAAGGTTTTTTGGTCGAATTACACTTATCCAATAGAATTAGGACATGTGTTAGGGTGATAATAATATCATTTTATCCATTATTACACTATTTACTTTTAACCGTGGTAAATAAATGTAAAAAGTTACTATTGACCAAAAATTATATTTATCTTATTGAAACACATTTATTCCTTGAAATTTTCTGTGTCTCATGGATTTTAAAAATTCTACTGACAGAAGAGGTAAAATTATGTTTTATGTAAATTTACAAATTCTCCTAGGAGGTGGGTAAAATACGGTGAAAAGTTCAATAAAATTTTTATATATCTAAAATTAATATAAACTGACTCAAATAAATTACATTGATCTTTTATAGGTATTATGTATAAATTTTGATGTAAAATAAATTTAAATAAAATAAATAATTATTTAAATAAAAATTTGATTTTAAACTATAACTCAGTGTTTTTCATTTTTCATCAAAATTTAAATGTTTTCAGAAAAATACCAAAAATATACCCTAAGTTAATTTTGATATTCCGAATTAAATAATGAATTCTATTTTACCAAATTCAAAACATAGAAGTTTGATGTATTATTTTAAAAGTAATTCCCGCTGTCAAAACCAAAAGGCGTATTTTTAAGAAATAGTAACTATCAAATTATTGACACTTGTTTATGTCCAATTTCAAAGTGAAATTACTTAAAATGACCATCATTGGATTAAATGGTAAAAATATAATATATTTTTCTTCCAAAACATTAAAATTTATAATTTATCACAATAAATTATTTTGATTAAAAAATATGTTTTCAGTTAAAATATAGTATTATTCACTATTCACCCAAATATAAATGTTTTCAGAAAAACACCAAAACATTATTGAAAATAAATTCATAAGTACTGATTATAAATAAGATTTTTATGTTTTCAAATTGAATATATAAATGTTTCAAATATTGTATTTAAAAAGGCTTCACCATTAAAAGGTGGCAAAATTTCATTTTTTGAAAAATACTTCTTTTGTTTGAAAAAATGTATTTGTTCTTACATTATGTCTAAGAAGCTGATAATATGGATTCTAAAATTATAAGGATTACATAAAGTTCAAAATTCAGTTATTACTATTCATAACCTCTTTTGAACGGCATGTTTGGTAAGTCATGGTGCACTAAAACTCGATGTTGCGTGTTGCGCAAGTTATTAAATTATATAAAAAATTAATGTACTATGAAATCACAGGGTGTTACATTATTTCCTAATTCAATAAATTGTTTCCTCACAATTTGAAATTATTTTTCGAGAATAAAATGATGAAAATAAAAAATATTGTTGGGAAGACCCAAATCGGAAATTAAGTTAATAACATTTAGTCTTAATAAGAGGAAACGGGAAATGAAAGGGTCACCACCAAATAATGATCTCTATTAGGAGAACTTTTGTGTAAATTAGAAACACATAATTGAGGAAAACAAATATTTATAGGTAGTGATTAAGGTCATCAATTACAAACAACTGTAAAATTGACGGCCTTAAATTCATCAGTCTATAAAGATTTAAAATACCATCGGTTCAACAAAACTCATGGTACTAGGATAACACATTTTTAGTTTTAATATCAATTCACTAAAGTATAAGTATTAATTTCTTCATAGAATAATAGAAGAAGAAAAATATATAATTGACAAGTAGAGTCCCATCCTTTATCTAATTTCTACCACAAACTCATCTTTCCCTGTAAAAGATAATAGAACGTAAAGATAATACTCTATTTATCCTATTCATATAGAGTTAAAAAATGAATTTATAATTCATCATATATATTTTTTTTAAAAAAAATACAACATTATTCAATCTAGGACATCGCATGGGCCAATGGTAGGTGATACACCCTTGTCGCCCTTTGGTTGCGTGTTCATGTCTCGTTGCCTTACTGGACGCGACAGGTTGCCACTCAACCTCCAAGATGTCCTTTTATGGAAAACCAAAATATAATATAAAAATAGAATTATCCAAAATACTTCTGTCCAAACTCATAGTCCAAAATTTATAAGTAAGGTAAACATAATGAATATCCTTTTTTCTGTGTAATAACATGTGAACACCTTAATCATGTATTCTCTTAAAACACTAAAACATTCTGAATTACCTTAAAACCGAATTGATTACATTAATGACCCCATATTTCTTATAAAATACTAGATATACTCTTTCTATCCAAAAATGTTTTAAACTCCAAAAATGATGGAATATTAAAATCATTAATCAGTTTCAATGTTGTCATGAATATCCAATATAATTTATTCGAATCAATCATGTATTATTCCAGAATCCATACCTCGGTATTAGAACCAAATTATGATTTATCTTTCTCTCAACCATATATTTTCCAAAAAAATTATCGTGTTATTGAGTCACATTTCATGGTTTTTCTAAATCTCAAGTCCTTAATGAAATAAGTACTACAGTACATTCCTTATATACTACATAATAATTATAACCAGTACATTGTTGATAAAACAATCAAATGATATAATTATCTAATTACAACATAAGAACACTAATCATTCCTTCTCATATATGGTAGTACCATAACATGATTATTATACAGTATCATCATATGGGGTATACTCTGATGATTTGAGCATTGGTTCGTGTAGTGTCCTAACTCATTGCAGATGAAGCATTGTACATTTGAAACCTTTTTCATACCCTTGCAGTCACGTACAAGGTGTCCTTTTTCTCTACACTTATAGAAAACCTCCCATTCCCTTCAGGCACGTTCCAGGGGGTTTCATCCCACAGTTATCCAATATGGAAAAATTATTTTTATCCCTCTTCCCTTTATGAATATTTCTCTCTTTCTTCCTTTTCATCCCTTACTTCCCTTCAAAGACAAAGGACTCAAAAATTTCATTAATTATTGTATTAAAACAAGATACTATTACTTCATATGTTGAGAATACATGGGAGAATATTTCCCTTCTAATTTTTGGCTTATTAACATCAATTATATGATCCTTCTTATACTTTGTATCATACGTATTGATGGAGTTCAAATTCCTTCAATTGGGTTCCATTTCTATACAATAGCATAAATTAGGTCAGTTTATGAATTGAAATGAATAATTCCTAACTTTTAAAATACATAATGTAAATTGAATGGTTTATGTATATAATAAATAATCATAAAGATGTTTTCATTCAGGATGTATATACTCATAAACACTTTATAATGATATGTAAAGAAAATCATGAATTATCCTAAGTATATCCCCCAAAAGTGTTGTAACCAAGAGTGCAGCAGGACCCGTTGTCGTGCACTTGTTCACATTCGAGTCTAGCTTCAATCAGTGTTTTCGGTTTTTACCCCTAGCTACATTTGCGCCAGATCCACCTTTAGCTACTCATATCCAGACAAGGATGTATTTACTTGTATAACTCACAAAATCTCTACATTTCCAAAATTCTAGAAATTTATTTTATACTAATTCTCAAAGTCTATCTTAGGTCTATGTGCAGTAATCAGTGTTCATCTAAATCTATATTCCAAGGTTATTGCTAAACTTCCTCTGATACCAACTGTAACGCACCGACCATAGTTACCCAAAGTCGATGCATTATTTTAATACATTGGCTTGATTACAAGGAATCATGTCCCGAAGGACCAATCAATTTAGTAGTCTTGGAAAATAGATTACAAACATGAATGTTACATTATACTTTATAACATACAAAAAAAATATATAATCCTTTATGAACGAAATTATTCAACTGTCCTAACCCTGCATATCAATCACAATACACTTCTTGGAATCCTGGGGAAAATAAAACATTGAAAGGGGTGAGATCAAATTCTCAGTAAGGATAACAATACAGCCGGATCTTTTATAAATGATCATAATCATTTAAGTAAGTGTATAACTAAAACCAAAACCTTTTGACCTTGAAATTCATCATAATATGACAAAAATAAAATGATGTAATTCCATTAACTTATTCACATGGATATTCTACTAGTCGAATAATCACATGCAACATCACTTACCATTTTCATATTGATGGAATGCATATTGACAGAATATCATTACCACATAGTCAAGGCCTTATTCCAAGACTAAAAATATGATTTTTTTCAAGGCCTTGTGCCAGGACACTAGTTTTTCTCATGAGACCTACCGATGCATCGAGATGCTATAGAGGGCTCCACCCGTCACTTACTAAGTCCAATGCATTCCTTATATGAAAACGATTAAACATAACATAAAAATTCGTATTAAAACTGGCATAAGAAATGTAAATAATTTTCCTGTAAACCATGAATGGTATAAAAATAGCACATCCACAACCAAACATATCACAAAACCATCAATACAGTATGGATGATTTGTATCATAATAAATCAACTTCAATCTAGTTGAAAATCTACTGATGTATTTTGACATAGATTAAAATGATTTTTAAAACTCTTTGAGAGAAATATCCCTTTTTCATGAAAACATTTAAAAGTTGAACCATTTAGAAATGAATAAATTTAAAGAAATTTTTTAATCAATGTGTCACACAGCCCTTTTAATCTTTTGAAAGTAATTAATATTTTAAAACATTAATGTCCATTTAAACAATTCCATAAAACCATTTTGAAAACATGGACATTAATGAGAATGGTTTAGAAAAATAAATCTTTTAAACATTTAAAATGATATTTTAGTAAAAGGTCCCATAATATAATCTCTTTGAAAACTATTTTATGAAACATGGACATGGACAATAAATATTTCCCAGTAGATACTTACATAAAAACAACCTTGGATAATATAGAGATTGTGAAATTAACCCTCACCAATTTGTTAACATAAGAAACATACACCCCCTAAAAGATGTATCAAAAAATGAATATGTAAAAACACATATATTTAAGTTTATTACACAAATAATACAATTATGGGAAGTACATACACCACAAAAAAGGTAATAGTGGCAATATAGCACGAATCTCACGGGAATAAGGAGTGAGATGAAAACCCCTTTCCTTGCACTTTCCTTTAGTCGAGGATTTGTTTAACCTTCTGTATGAAGACCGTAGTATGTTATTAAATTATAAAATAACCATATTAATATTTATGATATCATATATTTTTCATTAATGACTTTATACTACCCATTTAATTATAATTTCCAGGTTAATTTAACATTTCGGGTAATAATCGCTTTCTTTATCGTACGTGTTATAACTTGTTACAAATGATTTTATCAATTAGATCATGATTTAAATACTTCAAGAAAATAAAACATGATTTATATATCATATATATTTAGAATATAAATAATTATAATAGAAAACTATATGAAATGGAAAACATTGTTTATGGAGACGGTGGTCCGTACATACGCATAAACGTTGTTTCTGTTTTTATTACATATTGAACGGAACCAAGTGAATATAATATATGTAAGTAAATTTATATATATAAATATATATATATCTCCAGTACAATTATTATTTCATATATTAAAAACATATTACTAATATATATTTTTATAATCGTCGATGACTGTTGAATGTGGAAATGAATCTCATTGCGTCGTGGAGACGTTAATCTGTACGTACACACGAGCGACAATATCATTTCCTTAAATGTGCGTAATTGTATGGTATTTTAATTTTATAGAGACAATATCATGTTATATTCACTATTTATATACATATTACTCATCATTATATCCATCCAAATAACATAGTGTTGAATAAAAAATTACACCATGACGTGGAGACGGTAAGGCGTACGTATGCTCCCATAGTGACAGTATCATTCATAAGATGAAAAGACTAATGAATATAGTTGTGGAATATTTATAATAACATCAATGTATATATAAGATACTGGATTTATTATTTTATATTGGAAATAACAATGAAAGAAGAAGTGGAAGAGGAAAGGAACTTGAAAGTTGGTGGTGAAATCATTAACTCTTCTTCTGGTTCTTCCTTTTGATTTGATCAAAAGGGATCCTTAGGTTGGCTTTCTGATCACACTAAGGCCTCTAGGATGAAGTGAGGGAAGTTGGGAGGATATTTTTTCATGGTTTGGATGATCCAAATGGCTTTGTAGGTGTTTTTTAGAAATGGCGAAGAGCCCTTTTATAAGAGGGGTGAGGTTTACTTTAGGAAAAGATTAATGTATTAATTTATTATACAATAATATTCGTTTTATAATGGTTCCAAATGGATTTATTTTGATCCTTCAGTGGTTATGGGTCGAAATAGTTTCAACCAATAGGTTTTAGACATGTGTAGGTTAAATTTTAACTATATCATTTAGATTTATCTCTTAGTTAAATAGTGTAACTTTTACCATGTCTTCTTGTATCCTTACTATATATGGTTAATAAACATACTCTAAACATCCAAGAGATCCTAAAGCGGCTCATTAATGTCATAAATAATATTATTTAAGCCCATTGGCCTAACATTTCAATTTTAAGAATATTATATCATCAAATAATATTGTATTTGTTTTAAATATTAATTTATGTCAATTGGGACACTATTAGGTATTTTGTTTTTGTGAAAGTCATCACAACTTGATTACATAGAAAACGATACATTGAATCATCCCTAAAAGGTAATAGCCTTCTAGAAAATTCGTGGATGACATAAAAACATTGAAATTAAATTTATTTTAATATTTATAATACAATTTATTTGATTTCATTCATTAATAAGGTAATTACTACATCATCATTGTGTCAAAAATAAATTTAATTTTTTAATGTCTAGAAATTATAAATAAAAATCCATGATATAGGCAATATTTTTATTTTTATAATTAATATTTACAGTTTAATTTGACTTATGTTTAACCCTATATTAAAAATGGATTAGTTAATAAATATTGAATTTAACAATTTTAACTCTTCTTTAAATTAAATAATAGTAAATGTCCTAATCTAATACAAGTGGATATAAAGGGTCATATTTCATTCCTATGGTTTTTTTGGTCGAATTACACTTATCCAATAGAATTAGGACATGTCTTAGGGAAATAATAATATCATTTTTACCCTTAATTACCTTATTTAATTTTTACCTTGGTAAATAAAAGTAAAAAGTTACTATTCACCAAAAATTATTTTTATCTTCATAAACAACATTTTACTCCTTACTATTTACTGTGTCTCTCGGATTTTCGAAATTCAACTCACAGAAGTGATAAAATTATGTTTTATGTGAATTTACAAATTATCATAGGAGGTGGGTACAAGATGGTGAAAAAGATCAATAAATTTTTTATATATCTGAAATTTTTATAAACTGACTCCAATGAATTACATTGAACTTATATAAATATTATGATTCTATTTTCACATAAAATAATTTTAAATAAAATAAATAATTATTTAAATAAAAAATCATTTTTAAATTATAATTGAGTGTTTTTCACTATTAATCAAAAATTAAAAGTTTTCAGAAAAATACCTAAAATTTACCCTAAGCTCATTTTGATGTTTCTAATTAAATAATGAAGTCTATATTACCAAATTCAAAACATATAAGTTTCATTTATTAATATAAAATTAATTCTCGCTGTCAAAACCAAAAGGCATATTTTAATGAAATATTGACTATCAAAAGATTGACATTTGTTTATGTCCAATTTCAAAGTGAAATTACATACAATAACCATCATTGTATTTAATGGTAAAAATATAATCTATTTATACTTCCTAACCATTAAAATGTATAATTTAACACTATAAATTATTTTGATTAAAAAAGTTGTTTTCAGTTAAAATATAGTATTTTTCACTATTCACCCAAATATTAAAGTTACCATAAAAACACGAAAACACTATTGAAACAAAATTATTATATCTCGATTCTGAAGAAAAATTTTATTTTGTCAAAATTAAATTTATAAAAGATTAAAATATTGTATTTGAATAGGATTCACCATTAAATGGCGATAAAAGTAGATTTTTTAAAAAATAATTCTTTTATCTAAAATAATGTATTTTTTCTTACATTATGTTTAAAAGATCATTATATGGATTCTAAAATTATAAGGATTATATAAAGTTCAAAATTTAGTTTGTACTATTCAATAACGCTTTTGAATGGCTTGTTCGGTAAGTCATGGTGCGCTAGAACTTGGTGTTTTGTGTAGTGCATGTTATTGAATTACATTGAAGAAATAACGTATTATGAAATCATTGGGTGATACAACCTATCCAAACACACTAGGTAACACAACTAACACTACTGATGTGTCCTGCTATATGGAGAAAAAATTTCATAATCTTAGAGGTTGTGTCAATTTTAGAAAACTAAAGTAGGGATAATATAAGATCCTTCTCATTTCCCAGGGAAGAATATAATTAATCTTTCTCAAACACAACCACTAAAAGGTACTACAATCCAGTAATGTGGATGTATTTCCATACATAACCCTCAATGAAATGACCAAGGGAACGCTCTCAACCTATACTAGTTCAAGCTAAACACTCCCCACATTATCTCAAAAGAAAATTCTTGATGTCAGTGATCCAACTCCTTATATGGATATTCTAATGGATGTATCATTTGAATGGTATTTATGTTTGAAATTTTTAAAGGGGGTCACAATACTTGTGGAACAATTTTACGGTTAGTCCACTGACAGTGGCGGTCTGCCACCACGGTTGACTGCCCAAATAGAATTATCTCATGATCAAAATGGTTGACCTCTTGGGATAATACTTCAATTAGATGTCATTGCTGCACAAAATCTAGAGTGATCATTGTTATCAGTTGACAACCCTAGTCAACCATGGCCCAGCTCTAGCGCAGTCACCCTCGGTCAAACCTGGTTTTGATCCATCCCACTAGGATTAGCCCATTTTTTCAGCCAAACCCACAGAAAGGAAACATCAATGGCATAACTAGGACCATAGGGTCTGTAGCTGCATCACACGTGATCACTAGCCACATCCCATGTGGCGTTATCCACTACCACGTCCTAACCCCAACTCACCTCAGTAGACCACAATATTGGACCCATGTCGGTGATCCAATCAGTGAACCACTAAGAAAAATCTTATTCTATGTATTCAAAATAATCCCAAATCCATTTTCCTCGGGTCCTGATCTAAAAAGAACATACCTTTGTTTTATGTTTACCTCCAATGGGGGGGGTCTAATCATATTCAAATACACATGGAATTCTAAACCATGGCTACAGGGATCTAATGATGAAGATTGTGAAGAACATGGGAGATAAAAGCACATATAACATGTGGAAGAATGAACTTGTGCATTTTTTCTTGTCTGCCTCAATTCGTTCTCATTAAAATGATGAATGATTAATAATAAGGACGAATCCCAAAATAATCTGATCAATTATTTACCAACCAACATTGATTGAATTATGCATCAATATGTTCATCTATTGACACACATTCATTGTGGAAATTATGAATTTAAAAACTACAATGAAACAACATACATACCATTATTTGGATCAGTCGCTGATGAAGTACGATAGTTGGGTTGTCATCGATTGGCTGATTACATCGAATCAACATGGCATTGATTATCGATCAATGATTAATCTCCATTTGATTGTGACTATTTCATATCCATGTATCAATGAATTTATAGGGTTATAGTGATAAATTTAAATTTCATAAAAATAATTAAAAAAGAAAATTCCATTCATCAATAATATTTTTAAAAATGTTTTTTCAGTTTTTCCCTTAGTGAAATTTTCTAGAGACAACCCATACTGACAAAAGATATTCTAAAAATATATTAAATACACTTATATAATCTAAAATGTTCCATTATATTTCCAATTTGGGAATCTTTTTAGTAGTTATTACTATTTTTACGAATAATACATGTGATTTATATTAAATGTTTAATACTTTTAAAACAATTATTTCTGGAAAACCAGGCCTCATAATCAAACTATGACATAGCACCAGGTTTATAATTAAATACATATAATTTCAAAATATAAAACAGAGAAAATTATTGAATGTTATATTAATGAATTTTTATGGCTTTATGGTGAATCTCTATCATTTGTGTCTGTTAATGGTCATTGATTTACATTGAAATTCTAGAAAACTCATCAGAATTTTTGGTTTACAGAGATTCATTTGAGCATATAATATCACCCTGAATATTATTGGTAGAATAAAAGTAATATACAAAAATTAAAAAAAATGATGAGATCATGCTATCTTGATAATCAAAGATTGTGGGATTATTATATTTCTTTATTATTGTTTTCTTATAATCATATTTTTTGTTCAACTATTAAAATTTAATAATAAGAAGAATTATTTGGAAAACAATTTTTTACTCCAACATGTTTGGATGATGTTGGTTAATGGAATCTATTTCTCCGAGAACATTTGTAGGAAACAACAATAAAGGTTATTACTATTCAATACCATACTGAATAATCTCAAATTAAGAAATAGGGATATGCTATTAACTAGTGGAAGGATTTGGATTTTGACATTGTAGATCATATATTATTAAAGATATCTCCATTGAAGGGGAGTCATATGTTATTGAAAAAATGGAAAGAGGTACACATTTTAACTGAACATTCATAAATCCAAGAGAAAATTAGAGATTTTTCTTAATGTTTAGTGATTCCACCAAGCCTTTCTAAATTACATAATTTGTTACACATCATAGTGATGGAGAATTATATGCTAAAGCAAAAACATGTCCATAATTATGGTGTAATATAATTTGAACCTAATTTATAATACTATGAAGAGCCTATCAATATTATATACTATACGGAATAGGTTTTTTTGAAACAATGTACTCGCCTGGTAAACAAAAATTCAAAAAAAAAAATCATAAAATCAATGAGGCGATGAGGGAACCCGATTAATTTATGATGAAAACCCATCCAAATTATTTTATGAGTTGAAATTCTATAAAATTTGATGTTGAATTTTTTAATTTGTGTATAATGTAAAACCCTATGATTTAATGGTATGATTGTGCTAAATTTCATGATCTCTGATAGTTTATGTGACATGAAACACTACATTTAAAATTAGGATATTCCAGAAAATATGACCGTTGGAAAAGTAATGTTACAACTAATAATAATAAAATGATAAATAAAATTGTAACATTATCTATGAATGTATATACAATATTTTGGTATCTTATAATTTAAAATATGGTATATGTACATCATGGAATAAGTAATTTTTTAAAATTATAAAATAAGTGTCAGTATTTTATTGATACATAATTGATTATTAAAAATTATACAATTAATATGAATATTTATAATATATATAGAATTCATAAATTAGAATCAAAATTAATATATTTTTTTCTTAAAATTATGTGATAATGTTTTAGAACCCTAAATAAATTTTTGAAAAAGATATAAAGTTAGTTATATTATCAAAATCAGTATCTATCGAGTAAATGAAGATTTTATTTATAAATTATATTCCATATTCATATCATGTTAGGTTAAAAAATAGTTTTTGTTTATTAAATCAACATGTCAAAAATTGTAATAGTTGGATTTTTGGAATTCATAAATAATAGATGAATTTTTTTTGTAAATAGTGAAATTCATTAATTTACAGTATTTGAAAAATACATGAATTATTAGGTCATAGAATATGTATGGATTATGTTACACCATAATATCAAACCATCCATATAAATTTATATTATTTAGTAATCAGAGTTAAAACCATTTATATACTTGAGAAAAAATAATAAACTGACGAACGAAATAATTAGAAAACATCCCTCTCCTCCAATATAAATACCACACATCATCACCTCATCTCCAAACTGTAGTGACCCAATCCTTTTACATGTATCATTACATGATTTTATTCATAATTATACATTAGTGTACAATCCAATAATTTTTATGTATAGTGTCATGGAAGATTAGGTACATAAATCATAAAACATGGGGCTAAAAATGCTTGATTATTTGATCTCTATAAAGATCACATAACTTTTTTGAGACCTTACATCTACATAGGGTACTTTGTGGAAAACATGTATAATGTTATGAGGTAAAAATCCCAGTATGTTAATGAACATATGGATTTGTTTTAAGCCCATGTGTTTGGAGGAATGACATAATGATATCCAAAGCATAGAAGATATTAAATCGTATTATATAATATTTGAATCATATAAAAATTGAATCATATAAATGTGGAAGAGTCATAAAAAATGTTTTTAGTATGGGAAAAGTATGACATCCAATATTGTTTCCCATTTTAGTATGGGTCAAGACGAACGCCAATCACATACCCTATTTTAGTACGGGTTAAGGATAACATCCAATCCCGTTTTACATCACATCTCAGGAGACATAACATTACCCATTAGATTGGAGCTCTATTTGGGAACACCCATATCATCATTTTCATGAATATTCATTCTACATAAGTTGGCGTACATAATCAACCACACATAAACATAAGGGTTCCCATGGAAAGAATTGGGTACCATAGTCATGACATAAAAAATAACCAATTAGAATATCATGAAAGATTCTAAGAAAGAATAGTATTACAACATAAATGTATGTTCATAGGTTAAAATAGGAATATAACATGGTAAGATATGTCCAACATAAGAAGAAACATTTTATAAATTTATTTTATAAACATTACCTTTAAATCATTTATGTGTAGTTTTAAGAAAAATACAATATAGCTTTTAAAATAGAAAAGTGGAAAATATTTTATAAAAACCCCAAAATGAACCAAGAATGTTTTCATAATAAAATTAATGATTTCTAATAAACAATGGTGGAATACATTAATGATATTGTGAACTTTAAATTGGGTAAATTTTTTGGATGTTCCCTTAAAATAGGGTTTCTTATCGAAAAGTTCGAAGTAGGGAATCATTAATAAATCATGTATATCCACCAAAAGATATATTGAAACTATCTTGATAAATAAATTATCATCATATACAAATAATTTATAATATACAGAAATATTGATAAGATTATTTTATTTTAATATTAATAATTCTATGACAATCTGAAATAACAAATAAGGTTCAGGTAGAATTCGATACAGTTTTATGGCATGGCGTCGGGTGTACCCTTGAGGGTCTAATGAGAGAGAAAATGGTTTTCTCATCACCAATACATCATGTGGTCCTTATGGGGGTGGTGAGAAAACATACGCCATAATTTTGGATTACACATAAAAGTAGTATCATAGAGGACAATATTGATTATGAATGAAATAGAGAGGATCACTAACATTAAAGCAGTTGGTGATCTCCACATGTTATTAATGACCTCTTGTGACATAATCTATAGGGAACCTATTGGGGGAAGAGGTTTCAGTATATTTAAGAGACTAGGGACCTTTGGACGTGGGGGAGGTGCATGGGGATATATTTGGGATTAATTTTGGCATGACACAAGGCGTGAGAGGAGTTAAGATAAGAGGTAAGAATGAGTGGTATTTATAGTGGAGGGGAGGATATTTTTTATATTATTATAATCATTATTTTATTATTTCATCATAAGTAATAGAATAGTAAGTATTCCATGACCAATAAGAGAAATAAATGCATGTGTGTTTGGGATTTTTGGGCTTACATCACTTGTCATATCCGGAATAGTGCTTTTTCACTATAATGTATTTATACTTTAAATAAATGTATTTTACTATTTATTAAAATTTTATTTATTTCATTAAAATATAAAAAATTCACCCTAACTATTTTTTGATTTGTAGAAACCCAAAATTAAGTCCATTTTTTCAGAAATAATTTTCTAGATTTGTGTAATTTAATATTTAATTAAAGTCACAATTTATTATTAAAAAATGATTTTAAAAAATTCATTTACATATTCTAAAATATATGTACATCATAATTTCACTTGAATATTATTTTTATACTATCATTGGTATGGTTACTATTCATTAGGGTATATCACTATTATTAAGGGCAGGTTTCTTATGAAAAGGATGGGTTACTACTCACAACAAATTAAATTTTTGTTATTAGACTCCAAATAACTTACTGATTGCAACTATATTCTCATATTATCGAAATTCGAAACAAAGAATAGATAAAATTATGTTAAATTGTCACAGAGCACTTTTTATTTCATTTTGTTGTATTTTCATGTGATTTTATGACATATTAATAAGATGATAATATCCATTGAAAAACATTGGGTCGTTAAATTCATCCACCCTTAATAAATTTCTCCCTCGAAATTTAATTTAACATTCAAGGGCAAAAACAGTTGGGGGTATATTTCCTTAATTGCATCCTCCTATTCCAATGTTAACTCTTAGTACTTATTGTTTCTCCATAATACATTGACCAGATCAGTAGTATTGCTGTGTAGAACCTTTTCACAACGATGGAGGATCTTCATTGGATACTTCTCAAAGGAAATATCATCTTCTAACAATATCACCTCTAATGAGAATACATGTGAACGGTCTAGTATGTACATCCTTAAGAGGAATACAAGAAAGACATCATGTACATTCAAAATGGTGGCTAGAAGTTCCAGTCGATAGGCCACATATCTGACTCGATCATTTATCTCAAAGGAGTTGATGTACCTAGGACTAAACTTCATTTTATTTCCAAACCTCATGAACTTATTCCATAGAGATATGCGTAAAAATACCATGTCTCCAACTTTAATCTCAAGGTATCATCAACTATTGTCTACATAACCTTAATAATGACTTTGGGCTTCCATGATATGATGTTGAATGGTTTTCAAATTCCCAACCATTTCATTATCCATTTAAGGTCCTAGCAGCTTATGCTCATTGTCTTCATCCCAACATGTCAATTTTCTACGCCTTTTACCATAATGGCATCATATGGTTCTATTCAGATGCTTTGGTGGAAACTTTTGTTGTCAACGAATTCAAGAAGTGAATGATTTTGATCCCATCCCCCTTTGAATTCCATTAATTAGTCTCTTAACTAGTCCCCCAGTGCATGAATAGTTCACTCAGATAGTCTATCAGTTTGTGGATGATAGGACATACTGAATTTCAGTTCAGTGCTTAGAGAATGTTTGAGACTCCCCAAAAATTCAATGTGAATCTCGTATCATGATCATATACAATAGATAGTGGTACTCCATGTAGCCTTAATAGATCTTTACTGTAAATATGTGAATGTTCATCGGATGAAAAGTCCTTTCGAATATTGATAAAGCGAGATTCCTTTGTACGACGATCTACAAAGCCCCATATAGAATTGTATCCTCTTGATGTCTACAAAATTCTGGTGACAATGTCCATGGTAATTTTCTCCCACATCCATGATGGTATGGGTTATGGTTGGGTCATCCACTTCGGATTTATCCACTCAGCCTTCACTTGCTGACATACCAGACACTTTAATGTAAATTCTGTAATCTCACTTTTCTTATAGTCCCACCAAATGTTTTCCTAGAGATCTCGATATATCTTGGCGCACCATGGGTGGGTAGAAAAGTTTGAGTTATGTGCGTCATTTATAGGCTCCTTCTTTATAAATGGATCAGATTGTACAAATAATCGTGTCCCAATTCATACAACTCTATCCTAATTAATTTAGAAATAAGAGGAATTCCCATTTAAGATAGCTTCCACCCTTTTCTGAATTTCTACATCATTTCATTGAGCATCCTATATTTTCTACAGGAGGGATGGTTGAGAAATCATTTGAGAATGGATTGATTATATTCACCCCTTAATCATTTCCATGTCTATCCTTTTCAAATATAGGATGACCAGATCATTTTTAAATATCATCATTGATAAATATACAAATTATTTTCTACATATAGTATTTTCCATCTTGTTTTTCTTAACAGGGATGGCAGTGGATGGATATATCATAATCCTTAATGAGATCTATCTATCTTCATTGTGGCATATTAAAATAATTCAATGTTAATACATATATCAGACTCTTGAGGTCAGTATATATCTCAGACTTCTTCCAATATGAATAATGACACCAGATTTTCAACACAATGATCATTGCTGCCAACTCCAGATCGTGCATAGGATAGTTCTGACCGTGGGTTTTCATCTTTTTCGAGGCATAGGCTATCACATAATACATTTTCAATAGTACAAAGCCTAATTCTATATTATAAGCATCACTATACACCACAAAAGTTATCCACTTGTAGAGAGTGTGAGTATTGGCGCATTTATAAGCCTCTTATTCATCTCCATGAAAGAATATTCACATTCATGTGTATATACAAAATTTACTCCCTTTCGAGTCATCTTGGTCATCGTTTTTGATAATCATGAATGATTTTTCATAGATCATTGATAATACACAGATAGACCAAAACATTTGCAGATCTCCATTATAGAAGTTGGAATGTGCCACTCATCAATTCACATTATCATGGAAGGGTCCATAGAAATCCTTCTGTGGGTGATAAAATGCCCTAAGATATAAACTTTCTCCATACAGAAATCACATTTACTATGGTTTTCATAAATCATAACCGATCCAGAAGACATTAACATATTATTGAAATTGTCATCATGTTCCTCTTTTCTCTTGGATTATATCATAGTATCATCAATATTGACTACCAAAAATTTGTCGAGAAAAACTCTAAAGACTTATTAAATCCATGAAAATTTATGGATCATTAGTGAGTCTGAAGGGAACAACTATGATCACATTGTTTCTATACCTCGTTTGAAAGGATGTCTTCAGAATATCTTCATTCCCCACCTTTAATTGCTGATATCCCGAAAGAATGTCAACCTTAGAATAATAATAAGACCCACGAAGTTGATAAAATAAGTCATTTATCTATTACAGGGGATACTTGATCTTTATCATTATTTTATTGAGAACAAGATAATAAATTTAGAGGCGCATTAATCTATCCTTCTTCTTGATGAAGATAACAGGTATACACCACAGTGAATCACTCAGGCGTATAAAAACCTTATCCATATTATTTGGTAATTGCTTCATTAGTTCTTCTAGATTAATGGTTTCCATTATACATGGTGTATTTTATATGGGAATAGATCCATGGATAAGTTCAATTTAAAACTCATCCTCTTGGTTTGGAGAAAGACTGAGAAACTCTTCATGGAATACATCAGTATAATGCCTCGCGATGGGCATGTCTTCAAGAATGATTCTCTCTTTTTTATCAATTATTTGGGATAGATATTCCTACTAATAAGGCTACAATATCCACACATGATGTGATGATTCTAAAATAGATTAATCTTCTTTTATAAACTTGTTAATAGGAGGAGGATGTTGTTGGATGTGAAGATTGATCTCTCATTCCCAGCAGCAGATGTTAGACAGGTATAAATATTCCAATCCATGATAGATATAGCATCAAACTCCACTAAAGGGAGTATGAAGAGATATATTGGGATGTTTAGTCCAAAAAAATTAATTGAGGAGGTGTTATAAACCATGTATGCAATAATTAACACATTTTCCATTCTCACGGATAATGTTTCTTCCATATTCTGAGGTGGTTTTTGAATAGTTCTACTAAACATGCAAGATATGAATGAATGAGTCAAACAAGAATCAAATAGTATGTTTTCTATTCTTGAATTAATAACTACCGTACATGTAACCAGATAGTTTTCTAACTACACCTCAGCAGTAGTGATAGACTAAGCCCTTCCTTATTTCCTTGGAGGTTGTTGATGATTTCCTTTGGGAAGCCTCGACATAGGGAAATAATTTGCATAATTTCTATGCTCCTTGCAGTTGAAACAATAAACTATAGGGTGATTCTTTCTTTGAAGTTTCCTTTCTTCATCAAATTAGCATGATTTTTCATGTCCCTTCAGGAGTTCTTTTCCAGATGACCAAACATTCCACATTTGAAGCAATTCTTGGTTCCCTTCATATAAATACAGGGATGCTTTTTCCCACCACATTAAAAAACAGAATAGTCATGATTCTTTTCATAATGGGATTTTATTGATTAACCACCCATTTTTCTCTATTTTTTACTTATTTTCATTGGGCCCACATGTCCACTTTATTTCTCAATTCCCCATTTCATCCTTGAGGAAAAAAGCAGACAATATCCATATAACTGTCGATGTCTCAAATCACCAACTCATTTTGTAGACTACACCATTATCCACTAAAGAAGCATTCCACCTTTATTTCGGTGTTCATGAAAAATCTAGTGGTGTACCATGCAATCCATGTATTATTTTCATCATATGCCCCGATGGACTCATATTCCTTCTACATGAGTCTGAGGAAATCACTTTCCATTTAGAGATGGAGGTTTTGAGTAAAATATCTATTGAAAAACATCCTTTGGAATACCTACCAATCAATGGTACCAATTTCCTCTTGTGAACTTTTATTCTTGATCAATTTCCACCACTGACCAGCTTCCCAATTAAAATGATAGACTATCAGAACAACCTTCACTTCTTTTGAGCATTAGAGGAATGTGTATATATTTTTAATAGAGAAAATTTACGGTTCCATGAGGAGGGGATCATAATATCTATTAAACATGGGAGGATTTTTCTATATGAAGGATTCTATGGAAACCTGTTCTTTCCTTAGAGGAGGTGGGTGTTCTGCATGATTCATGTTATTATTCATAACATGAGCCAGTACAACTTGTATTAACAAGATGTTTTGCGCACCCATTATCGTCATATCAGTCATATCATCAGGGAAATCCTCGAATTTCCTTTCACATTGGTTGGTGGAACATTTTCTACTATTTCCCTCCATTATCTAAAAAAGAACATATAATTAGTGTTCTTGAATGTATAGCTATTAAGCATAAAAAGAATACATTGAACATAAAAGGATATACTTATAATGACATTTTCCAAACAACTGATTCCATAGATTAAAATTAAGGTTATCCTCAATCTAGTTCTTAACATATATTCTTATGGGATTTTCGTGACCCTTAATAATGGTTTATACAAATCTCATGAATATACCAAAGTGTATCCCCCGAGAGTTTTGTAACCAAGAGTGCACCATGACCCATTGTCGTGCAATAGTTCCCGTTTGAGACAAGCTCATAGAAGTGTTTTCATGTTTTTCCCCAAGATAAATCTATGCAAGATCATCTTCTATATATTCGTATCCAAATAGGGATGTATTTTCATGATAAACCACGTACTCAATACACACCAAATGTTTCGAATGTTTTTTCATCTAATTAGTCTCATCCTTATGGTTCTCAATATGGTGCTCTATTTCTATCCTCCAAACTAACTATGGAATCCTTTGATAATTTCTATAGCAACCCAATCCATTTAAATATAACATTACTTGGTTTTGAGAATAATTATACACTTGATTACATGCTCAAGATAGTTACGTCTAGTGTCATGGAATCCTTGTTTCATAGAACATATAACCTAGGGCTAAAAAACATTTCTTTATTTAATCTCCATAATGAGCTCCAAACTTCCTTTCAGCCCATACATCTACACAGGGCACCCTAGGGAACACATGATTAAATAGATGATATGAAAATCCCAGTAAGGGAATGAATATATGGATATGTCTTAAGTACGTCTGTCAAAAGGAATGACATAATGATATTTAAAGCATAGAACATAAAAAATAGTATCATATAAACATGGAATCATACAAACAGGTAATCATATAAATGAGGCAGAATCATAAAACTTGTCTTTATTGTGGATAAAGGCTAACAGAAAATCATTCTTCCCATTTTTGTATAGGTCATGGATAACTGCCAATCCCATTTCACATTTTATTTCCTGTCAAGGAAAACCAAAATTCTATTTCATATTGCATATCATGTGACTTAAATACACCCAATGCATTGGATTTATATATGGGGGAACCCATATAAACATTTTTATGAATATTCATGCCACATAAATAATCATTTATAATCAAACATACATAAAAATAAAGTTACCCATGGAATGAATTGGGTACCCAATCATGACATAATGAATAACCAATGTGTGTAACATAAAAGTTCCCTCGAAACAAATTTATTGGAAAATACATGGATGTTCATAGGGTAAAATCATCATATAAAATGGATAGTGAGGTCAAACATAAGTAAAACTTATAAAAAATGAATTTTATAAAAATTATCATTAAACCATTCTTATGTTTTTAAAAGAAAATTACTATAGAACTAATAAAATTGAAACGACGAAAATATTTTATATAACACCAAAATTGAATAAAATAGAAATTCATAATAAAAAGACTTATTTTATAATGAAAATGGTGTATTGAAATAGATAATATTGTGAACTTGAAATTGGGTAATAAATGGGAATGTTCTCATAAAAAAGGTTTTCTTATCGAAAAGTTATACGGAGGGAATCTTTTAAAAAAATGTATATTCCCAAAATAAATTGATGAAATGGTTTTGGTTAATTAATTTTGTAAAAATAAATGGAATTTATAACATGAATATAAATAGATATGATAACCTCATTTTGATATAATGAATGTTATGACAACATGAATGAACAAATAAGAGTTGTGTAGAATACGTTGTGGTTTATTGGAATGGTGTCGGGTGTACCCAAGAAGGGTTGATGAGTGTGAAAGGGGGGTTTATCATAACTTATAAATCATGAGATATGTTTGACAGAAGTAAAAAAACATACCCCATAATTAGTAATTATGCATAAAAGGAATATCATAGAAGAAATTCCTAATTAATTGAAACAAGGAGAGGATCCCTTACCTTAACTTTATTGGTGTTCTCCACTTGTTATTAATGACCTCGTGAGAATTACTCCTTTGGGAACCTTTTAAAGAGAGATGATATGGTACATTTAATAGAATATGGGCCTTTGGACGTGTGTGATGTGATTTGGGAAATATTTGGGCTGATTTTTGGCATGGCACAGTGCGGAAGAGGAGTTAGGAGAAGAGGTAAGAATGAGTGATATTAATAGTGGGGGTGGAGGGTTTTCATAATATTATAATAATAAATTTATTACATCTTCACAAGAAAAGGAGTAGTAAGTATTATATTACAAGGAATTGTAATAACGTGAATGTGACATTGAGGTTTTAGTGATTACATCACTTGTGATGTCAAAAATAGTGGATTTTCACAAAAATGTATTTATATGGTAAAATAATGCATTTTACTGTTCTCAAATATTTCAAGTATTTCTGAAAAATCTCAAAAATTCACCCTAAACATTTTTCGATGTGTTGAATCAAAAAATTCAGTCCATTTTTCCAAAATAATTCACTACATATGATTAATTAAATATTTTATTAAACACATAATTTATTATTTAAAAAATAGTATAAAACATTTATTTACTTATATAAAAATATATGTACATCATACATTCACATGAATATTATTTTTTTACTATAATATGTAAGATTACTGTTAATTAGGGTATATCACAATTCATACTGTTATGTTACTATTTATACCGGTTGGTTAAAATTTACCAAAAATTAATTTTTTTTCTTATCGGGCTACAAATAACATACTGATTGAAACCGTGTATATTATATTTTTGAAATTACAAACACATAAGTTAAAACCATATGTTTAGTAGTCACATAGAACATATCATTTCATTATCTTGTGTTTTCATATGATTTTATGACATATTTATAAGAAGGTAATTTGTATTGAAAAACAATTGGTCTTTATACACAGATATCCAAATCCATCAATCATTTAAAATTTCTACTCAATACCTATCCCAATCCTATCCCACATGTTTATATTGTTTCTGGTATCACCCATATACAATTTCAATGTTATTTATACAGGATATCACATGGAGTAATTCAAGAGGTAAATCCACTTTCACACATTCATTTTGCAATCAATTTATATTATTTTTTTATCTTTCCATCAAATCCCCTATCCAAGGTGACATTAGAACTATTGTGTCATTTATATAATTTAGTGTTTTTATATTAATGGTATTTCAAAAATAATTTTTTTACATTCCATTTTTGTTCTTAAAATGAATACATCGTTCATGACGTGCCATTTTACAACATTTGTGGACACTAAGTTTTATTTTTTCAATTCATCCTTCAAGAATGGTCATGAAATATTTAATATGGTAAAAACTATAATATATATATTAAATCATATTTAATGTTATAAATCCAATATATATATATAATATTTATTCATTCGTGAAAACAAATTCATGATTATTGAATAAATGTCAATATAATCAGAATGGTTATAAATAACGCATTACTAATGTAACACCCCAGGTAAATAAAAAATATGAAATTTTTTATTTATCCATATTTTTGAATAGAATATTAATATTACTTTAAAGGGAACACTATGCTCGATGGCGTACCCAATACGTGACAACGAGTTCCTTTGAAATCTTACGTTGCACTCTAATAATAAAATAATATTATTTTAAATTGTAGTTAACGCCTATCCATTGTAATGGAGGGAAAGAATAGAACTAACTGCAAAATGACTATATATGTTTGTCAAATATTTTTAATTTTTACAATAAATGTTAGAGGATTAAAAATGCGAATGAATCCAATTTTAAGCGTAAACATTCTAATATTATTTAAAAGGTCGATTAACCACCTTTTGATGAAGAACCACTTTTAAATCATATTTTTGACAATTTTATGTGTTATATTTGACCAAATAAAATTCTTCTTTAGAATCGGGACATCACAATTTACTTTGTGTAAATTTTTCGTATTTTTCCGATAAAGTTCATTTTTAATGAATAGTGAAAAATGTTGTATTTTAATTCCAACCCTCTTTTTATTATAATTTATTTATATTCATATATTATCTTTTGAATTGGTTTTTAAGTGAAATTAGAATATATATTTACCATTTAATCCAATATTGGTCATCGGAATCAATTTCATCTTCAAATTGGACTTAAACTAGTGTCAATCTTTTGATACTTATTGTTTCATAAAAACACGCTATTGGCTCTGACAGCGGGAATTAATTATTAAATTAATTAATTTACCTTATATGTTTTCAATTTTTTAAAATAGACATTAATTTTGAATTCAGAATATCAAAAATAGCTTAGGATGAATTTTTGGTAGTTTTCTGAAAAACTTCAATTTTTTATGAATAGTGAAACCACTAAGTGGTAGTTAAAGAAACTGATTTTTCATTTAAATGGAAATTTGCCACCTCTGTGTTTTTAATTTCAAAAATTTTACATACATGGTTGTAATTAAGAAGTAAAATATGGTTCAATGGGATTAAAATAATTTTTTTGTGAATAGTAACTTTTATGTTTTAATCGCGATTAGAGGTAATTATTGTAGTTTAAGGTAAAAATAATGTTTTAATAATATTAAATGACCTAGAAAAATGTCCTACTATCATTGGATGAGTCATGTCTGACCAAGAAATTCCATGGGTCATCTTGGGGACCCCATGGGGCCACTTTTCTTGGAAATTGACATTAATACCTTTTTATTTAAAGTTAAAATTAAAATGTCACAAACATGTGTTGTTTTAATAAATCAATTTTTACATGGGGTTATACAAGTCATATTTTTGACTATAAATATTCATTAGAAATATAAAAATATTTCCTACATAATGATATTTTTTTATAATTTTTAGACACTAAATAAAGTATATTATTTATGACACCATGATGATGCAACGATTACCTCATTATTTAACGATTTAATTAAAATGAAATGATAATGTAAAATCAAAGTCTTAAACTTGTCACAAACCTATTGGATGGGTGGATTTCTAAACCTTATCCCATTTTTCTCGAAATATATCTTTTTGGGACCTTTTAAATCCGAAAATCGTTTTATAATAAAGTAATATTTTATAACTTTCCAAGAGTGCCCCTCCTCTCCTCTTATAAAATACCCCCACCTCTACCACCTTATACACATATCTCAAGCCTTTTTCCAGGCCAAACCCTGCCCATTGCATCTGTCCACATCCCTCTCTTCATCATTTAAGCCTCACTTTGGGCAGAATTCTTTCCAAGGAAGCCTTTGAGCGCAAATCAAAGGGAGTTACCTGATTTGAAGTGTATGTCTTTCCTTGTGTTCTTTTGATTTATTTTTCTTCTCTAAACCCCTAAACACTTTTGATTACTTTTTTTGTAACAAAACCAGTATCTTAAATATACTACTATGTTGTTATAAGAAGGATTCAAGCTACACATTCACACACCTCCGTCTAATTGTTAAAGAAAAAACTATTTCAGTGGATGGCGAATTACTGCCTCACGAAATGATGATTGTTCAATATTATTTTAACAATTTAAAAGGTGGCCATTAAGATGAAAATATATTTATATATAATATAAAATTTGTTTATGTTTTCTGTAATCTTTGATATTTTTCATTTATGGCATACCATTATGGTTTCCATTATGGGTAAACGCGGTATCTTCATTTTCGGAAGTGCGGACTACCGCACCCTCAAAGTGATTTGATTCGTTAATGCCGTTTGTGGGACGTATAAAGGATGGAATTAATGGTATTACCTATGATATCCTACTGGAATTATAATAAACCTTTATATCATTATTATTTCATTCAATTGAATACAAAAAAAATGAAAGTAGTGTTCATGCGTACGTACGGCTTACCGTCACCATGAACGATACATTTCATTTCTTATCTCCAAATGTTATGTACTATTATAAGTACATATATATAATGGATATATATGTAATTTTTTACATCTAAATGAAGGATATCATTCTGTAATTATAATATATATATCCCTCATTTTGTTTTAATTCCATTAATTTGATCAAAAATGAATGTAGCGTTTATGCGTACTTACGACCTACCATCTCCATGAATGGTGCTTTTAATTATTTATCTCCAAATGATATGGAATAGTATAAAATGATTATATACAGCTTATATATGATATTTAAAACAACAATACTATTCTGTATATGATGTACCTATAACTACAAGTAAAATTCTTTTCCAACAAGTTCAATTTTTTCTCAAGTACAAAACATCGACAAAAACGTCTGATATGAACTCACGTTATTAACCAATTATTATAAAATTATAATATGTGATATGAACTGAATAATAATCTTTAAAATAATTCCTTAAGAAAATATAAATTTACCAATGTTTATTATTCCAGAATATAATGAAATGAACAAGACAAGTCAGACTTGAGGTAAGGGATCCAACCTCTCTCTTTCTTTTTAAGTACTCTCATTTATTTCATTTATTTTAAGCTCTTATTTCTTATGTTTGGGGATGTTCATTTATATTCTTCATACTGTAGTTTTTATGTTCATTTTATTAGAGACCCTATTTGATCTCATAAATCCATTTTTGGAAGTTTTAAGTGGCACCGTTAGGCTGCCGAGTTTTCCTAAGGGAATTTTCATCACACTTTTATTCCCATGACTTTTATGATATGTTTTCCACTATTTCCATTGATTGGTGTATGTAATGAACATTATTGTACACTTTTTTAGTATAATTTCATTTATGGGTATTTACATCTTCATTTTATATCCCTTCTTCCATGGGTTGTACGTTTTGAAAGTTACCCAAGTCGGTAAGGGAACCTTTCAACCTCCACTTTTTAAAAGAATTCTTTTGTTATGTCTTTTAATTCACATACTATTATATTGGTATATGTTATTACATGTCCTTATTGATGTAAATATTATTTCCAAGTGATGACATACCCTTTTTATCTCTCATCAACTAATTTTTTGAATTTTGAAGTGACGCCGTTAGGCTGTCGAATTTATGTATGGGAACTTCTTAACCCACTTTCAATTATTTGGGTTAAACCACTAATTCTTGATTTTATTATTCCAATATTATGTGTGGAATCTCTATGTTTTAGATTCCACAATCCTTTGTGTGTATATACTGTTTCTAAACCTAATCATCTCATCGATAAATTCTTATGACATTTAGATGAACTTGTATCAGAAATCATAACTCAATCTCATTTCATTGGGTTAAATATCTATGTCATTGGTTATTTTTCATGATTCTGTGTGAATGACCTCTGATTGTTTTAAACATAATATCCACTTATATTTTGTGTATTCATCTTTTTCACAGGTAATCAAGTAATTGATTTATCCTTAAACTAAGGATACCGACTTTGTAAGGGATGTCGTCTCAATCTCCTTTCATTGAGGAATATTTCATTTTATACACAACTATCTTTTATACGGTGTATAAACACCTTTTAATTTTACTTTTATACAAAATAAATCTTTTTCTACGAAGTGTTTTACTAAACGACAAAAAGGAATGTTTCTTTTAACGTACGCGGTGACAATGACCTTTTCCGACACCGCGAGTATTATTTGGTCTTTGGCTTCCTCAACAAGCCGTATAGTTTTTTTAAATGAAATAATTACCATATACTATTTTATGTATTTTGTTATTGAAAATGGTTTTTATAATGGATTTGTTAGTACAATATATTTATGTGATATATTGTGATTAAAGTGTGGAAATTTTTTCATTCCATTATATTTGTTTTATGTATTATGATTTTATATCTGTACTGGGACTTCTGACGGGTGGTTACATGATAAACCATATGACGGGTGGTGCCATGAATACTAGGATGGGTGGTTACGTTATAACCTCCAATGCATTGGTTATGGAAGTCACCTGTATGGATAATCTATTAAATATGTGTTGAAGTCGACCGAATGGTTATTCCATTAAAGTATGTTTATGTCCAAGTTACCTTTATATGTAATGTGTTCATTATATGGGTTTTATGGTAATCATTTGGATACAAAAGGGTATGTAATGATCTTATATTCAGTGAAGAGTTTTTTACTACTTCATAAAGGTGAAATGTATTACTTTGATAAATAATACATGGTTTACTTGTTGTTTTAAGAAACTAACAGTTTTCATTCTTTGTGTATCCCTTACTGAGATATTTATGCTCACCCTAAGTTTTTTTGAAATTTATTTCACAGGACTTATTGTGGAATAGGGTCAAGGATGGGATCAAGGGAATGTCATGCTATCTAAAACATGGAACTAGGTATGTTCTTTTTAGGAGTTTTTATTTTATGGAAACTTAGTAGAAGTGTTATCTTTTTAATATTTTCAGATGTAATAGTTATGTTCTAATTTTCAAAAACTCTAAACCTGAAAAGATCCACAATGAGAATTATTCATTTAATTAAATATTAAGTAAGGTTTAAGGTCGGGGCCTTATAGTTTGTATCAGAGGTCGGTTTAGATAACTTTAAAGGTCAGGGTATTCTCTAGGCATAAGTGACATTACCATAATGG
Organism: Viscum album; assembly: GCA_963277665.1. Classification (NCBI taxonomy): domain Eukaryota; kingdom Viridiplantae; phylum Streptophyta; class Magnoliopsida; order Santalales; family Viscaceae; genus Viscum; species Viscum album. The sequence continues at coordinate 937,595,340 of OY728143.1, read as the reverse complement.
TTAGGATTTTAGAAAGATTCCTAGTTTTAGGTAAAGTGATTGGGTAAGTATATATTAGAGTTTATTTTCCTCATTAGTACATGATGTTTTTGTTGATATAATCACACTAACATTCCTTTTTCTTGTGAATGGATGGATCTAGCAGGCACCAAAGTGACAATAGGTTTGAAGGAAACTGTGCTGGTTCTCTGATTAAGAGACTAGATGAAATGGGGGATTCAATGAGAAAACCCGTTGTTCTTCTAAACCAACTATCAAGGAGTCCTGATCAACCACTTGTACCTTGGTATGTTCAATAATGCATCATGTATGAGATGGCCCATCGATGTAGAAGCTGAGGTAATAATTATAAAGATAACCATTAGGGTTTATATGATCCTTACTGTTGAGGTAATTATGGGTTATTATAAGTTATAATGGAAAATGAAAAGCATGAGATAAACTTGAGGTTAAAATATGTTATGATTATTTTTGAAGATTTTATCTCGTTTTGGGGAATTGTTTATGAATTATATAGTTTTGGAAAAAGGAAAACACGCAGACCATGTGGCAACCCGTCGCATCGGACAAAGCTGCGGGAATCGATCCCACAACCAAAGTGTGACTGGTATTTATCGCCTACCACTGGACTATGTGACGTCCCTGGTTAGTTTGACTAATTCTTTTTAATTAGATGATTTTAGGAATCAAGAGTATGTTTATTTTGGGTTATCTATGGAAATTATTAACCTATCATCGATGATATGTGATTAGGTTAATTACATATCAATATGAGAATTTAAGAGCAACTGATGTTATTTGGAGATAAAAGTTAATTTGTACCTTGGAAGACTATGCGATTAAATCCTTCAAATATTTGGGTTTCATTCTTAGTTTTGTTTAATTTGTATAATTTTATGGACAATTGTTTATTGAATGGTCTTCATTGAACTTTGGGTTTTTTTGGACAAATTTTGGAGATTAAGATTACATTTTTTTAATAAAGGATTATACTATAGTGGATTATCTTCTCTTGATGTGCCCAGATCAGTGTGAATCACTGAGAGGGGGAGGGGGTGAATCAGTGATCCTTTAAATCTTTTTACTAATTGATTCTTAATCAATTAAACCTCTATGGCTGGTTAAAGCCTCGATCCACTCTTCTTGTATCTCTCAACCTTTCCCGGATAATGCAGTAATGAAAAGGCACAGGACACAAGGATTTACAAGGTTCGGCACCAAAGTCCTACATCCTTGCCATGCTCTCTCAGCATGGATTCTCCCATTATAATCTGTTAGTATTACAATGGTCGATACAGAGTCCCACTGTATCTCTCATGAGTCCCACAGGAGGGTCTTTATACTGCGTCCCACAGTGTTACCAGAGTCCCACTGGCCTGCTCCAGAATCCCACTGAAGACTTCTTCTCCCTGAGTCCCACAGGGTCTTCTCTTGGCTCCTCGAGTCGCACGAGTAGCTCTTCTTCACTTTAAGGTCTTCAAGTATCTTCAGCAGTCTGGGATAAAGACTGCTGGCCTTGCTCTGTACCTCTGATCACTTGTGATGATCAGGGTCTTCTCAATCTACTGAAAACTCAGACAACCAATCTCTTTAACTTCAGTCTGGATCAGTCTCAGTTCACTTCAACATCATGCACTGAGTGCATGGCAACTCTTCAAGATCTTCAAGTCTTGGACAACTCAGAATGCACACCACTGATTTAGCACTGTTCACGTGTGCACGTGCATGCATGCATGCATGCACTCTCCTTTTCTTCCTCTTGGTGCAGTAGACCCACAAAGGGTGTATTCACTTTAAGAACACACCTTCACTGAACTTCACACACTTTATCCAATTTGTTCACACAGTCAGAAGTGTGTTTTACTTTAGTGTGAGGGTCTCCTCTTTCTTCCTTCTTCTAAGTGTGTTCACTTCACTTAGTGCACACACACTAGGTTCGGCCTTCACTTGTTTTGCACACACAATTTATTCTTCATTTTGCACACACTTAAGCTTGGCCTCTTTCCTTCTTGTACTCTTCCACTTAGCACACACACTTTGTTTTTCTCTTTTAATCTTCAAGTGTGCACAACCACAAGGCTACGGCCTTCACTTGTTCAATTTGCACACAAAGGCACTAAGCCTTGGCCTTCCTCTCTTTGCACACCCACTGCCCGTAGGGCCTTCTCCTCACTTTGCATACACACAAAGTTTTCTTCAATTTGGCACATACACAAGGGCATGCCTCGGCCTCCTCTTGCACACACCCGAATACCAACACAAGGGCCACGTCCTCCTCCTTTTCTTTTTACACAAAAGGCACAAAGGCCTCGGCCTTCTCTTCTTCTCTTACCACACACACGAGGCAAGGCCTCGGCCTTCTTTGGCACACACACACTATGTGTAGAGCACAAGGCAAACAAGCCTCGGGTCTTCACCTAGCCTTCGGGCGCGCAAGGTGCACGGCACAGGGGCGCGCAAGACCTCCTACCCGCGGGGCGCGCAAGTGCAACACCCGCGGGGTCTTCCTCCTGCCGCGCAAGGGTGCGGGCAGAGAGGGAACAAGCCTCGGGCGTGCAAAGTGTTGCGGCCACGAGCTCTTCCTGCTGCGCAAAGGATTAGCGCGCAGGGGACTTCAGCCGCGCAAATACCTTGCGCGGGGCTTCAACTTCGCGAGGCAGAGGTGCACTCACGGTTCTCCGGATCTTCAACAAAGGATCAGCAAATGGCTATGATGCTCGGGAGCTCCTTTTATAGGTAGAGGTGGCTTCGGCCCATCCGCGTGATAAAAATTTGATCTCCCGAAGATTTCGGATCTCCACGATTCTTTGAAATCTTCTTTTCTTCTCCCTGTTTCCACGAGGGTTCATTTATTTTGCATTCCTCTACGTGCATGCGCATGCCAATGCATGCATACCTTCGTTTAAAAACAATCCACGCAAAGCACGAATACACCGAGGCCTCGGCACTTCGTTTGCCTTCGGCCTTCATCGAATTCCCTCATTTGTTGAATGCACGTGTATTTTTGGGCATGATCCTGTTCGTTATGGCCAGACGAGCACGAGGGTGGCTTCACTTCGATCAGCGGTGGCCGGGAGCTCGAGAACACTGCTCGGGAGGCTCTGGTTCATGCGGGGACGTCGCGGGTGGCTTCGCATGGCGCGGGGAAGAAGACGCGCGGAGAGCCGTTGGATTAAAGATTTGGACGGCCGCGATCAGGATGGGCCGCGGCGGATAAGATGGGCGGCCGAGATCTGGCGCGCGATTGATCGTGCGGCCAGGATCGCTCCCGGGTGAAAATTCCGCGTCCCACATCGAAATGGGGCGCGGTTTTCACGCGGCTTATTAACATGCCGCTCCCCCAGCCCCTTCAATTGAATTCTCTCCCTCCATGGTGCCGCCCCGCACCGTGTTCTCCCTGCGGGCGCGCTCTGCGCCCACTCTTGCTCCCTGCGGGCGCGCCACTGGCGCCCACTATGCACCCTTCGGGCGCGCTCCTGCGCCCACGCTGCGCGGGCTTCATCACCGCGTGGCCTCGGGGCTTATACACGGCCCCGGCAACTCTTGGGCTGGCCCCATGGAATCCCCTTGGGCGTGGTGACTGGTTCCCATATGTGCCTTGGGTTGAAGCCTTAAGGCTGGCCCTTGAGGTTGGCATATTTTTTTCTTGAATATACACTAAGTATACAAAGTACTTAAGTGTAAAATGCCAAATGCCCTTTCTCTTCTTCTTCATTTCTTCCCTTCTCTTATTCATTAGAATTCCTCAAATCTCCTCAACATATACTCATTACTTAGGAGTGAATTATTGAAGGTTCTTCTTCATCAACCGAACTCTTGAATCAAACATATTCATCAAAGTTCTTTATTGATCCAATCAGAGATCAAGTTGGATCTTCTTCTGATTCACATGCACTAAGAGATAGTGCATGGACTTCTTCAGCTCACTTCATCCACTTAGGACTTGTGGATGGATCTTCTGCAACTCCTCATGCATTGTCAATACAATGCATGGTCTTCAAACATTGTTGTGACTTTGTATCATCAGGATACAAGTTCTATGAACTTAAAGAGCAGCTCAACAATCGTCAGATGTACATGGAGAATGTTGCAACCACAATTTCCAATACCACTTAGTGAATCTCCTAAGTGACATGCATCTTAGTACCATGGCCATTCTCCTTCACCACCAACACCATCACAACCTTTTGCATTCACATCTTGACAATTCTTGACATCCATTCATTCTTAAAACAACAACATGTCTCATTGACAACAAATGCAACACAATGCACTTCAATCTCCCCCTTTGTATTTGTTGTCAATACACTCCTTCAGCACATATGAATGGGTCAATATGTGTGCCAATATTTTCTCCCCCTTATTGGCAATCAAATGCAAAGGTGTGGTGTGGTTCACTTTCAAAAATCTCTTCCTCCCTTTGAAAAAGTATTTTCTTGAAAAACACTGAGAGAGGGATGATGTCACATGTTCTATTTAGCAAAGAACCTTTAGTAAATCAGCTCTAAGTCTACTTGGGCTAACCCGGTGTAGAAAACAAGAGTGATATGACCAAGGAATTCAAAGCTGTCCACAATTCTCTACACATGTGAGATCATGCTTAGGGGTTGAAATTTTTCAGATATTCAATGAATTGCTAAATCCTGCACATACTTCACCAAACACATTAGAAAGTTCAAGTTCAAAGATAAAGCTCCCCCTTTCATCCATTTGCCTTCAATCAATACTCCCCCTTAATTGTCATGATGAATACAATTAAGAAACAAGGGATGAAAGTATGATTGGAATACCTTCACTTTTCTCAAGATGGTATTAAATCTTAGAATTCCATCTTCTTCTGATTGGCTCCCCCTCAAGGGGTGCACTAAATTCTTTCCAAACCATCCTCCAGTTGAGAATGATCATCATCTTCAATTCCCTGCAATGTTAGCACATGTATATACCAATAGTATAAGGGAATAAGATGGAACCTCCTTGGTTCATCAATGTGAACAACAAGGTTGAGAATATTCTCTCAACCGAGATGTCCCATTTTCACTAGTCTTCACACTTGCACATTTGATCTTCATTGATGATTGTGCTGGTGTGGTTCTCAAAACATCTTCATGTGAAACCTTCTTCTTCCCTTTTGCTTTAGCAATTTCCAGAGCTTCATCTTCAACTCATTGTAGTTCTCTGGCAAGTTGCAACTGATGTGGCCATATGACAAGTAAATCATTTGGAAGTGTGGCCTCAGTTTTGGAAGTTCCACATGGTTCCTTAGATGCTATCAAGCTACCTTTCTTAGGAAACTTATTTTCATTCAATCCCTTCTTCTTCTGGATTGATTGTCTTTTGGAGTTCAGTCTGCTTCTATTTAGTTTCATGGCTTCTTTACAAAGGTCCATGATGTGTCCTTTCTTTCCACAGAAGAAGCATTTCTTGGTGGTCCTTCTGGATGCATCACCCTTCTTGGATTTGAATTCCAAGGACTTCTCTTCATTCTTCAAACTCTTCTTGGGAGCATCTTCCACTTTCTTCTGCTTGCTTCCCAAGGAATCTCTCTTAGCTAGGTTCAGTGATCTTCTCTTCATTCCAGCTTCGGATACATTTGGAGATTGAGATGTATCAACTCTTTGACCACTTTTGCAATCATCCCAGATGTTGTCAAGTAATCCAAATCTTTTAGCAGTAAACAGATGTCTCTGGACCTGTGGATGTTGCTTCTTTCCTTCTGGCTTGCTCCCCCTAGGCATGGGCTTCCTCTGTGCTTTGACATTCATTGGATTGTACCAACAATCCTTTGCACAATGCCCATACTTATTACAACACCAACATTGACCCACAAATCTTGACCTCTTGAGTCCTTCTGATTGTTGGGTACTTTTCTTGACTTGTTGTGCTGCTTCAGGAGAGCTCTGCTTCTTCACTCTCTTCATCCATACTTGTTTGGATTCATTCTTCCATCCTGCACTTTTAGTAGAAACACTTTTAGAAGCATGAGTACAAGATGGTATGGATGGTACCTTCTTTTTAGAAGATGTTGCCCTTTTATTAGAGGATGTCTTTCTTTTAGAATCATCATTCTCAAAGCTCACGTGAGTGGCAACATTTCTTCTTCCAGCTGTCTGGGAGGCTTGGGCTTTGGGTGATTGCTGATTTGTCAATATCACCTCTAGTTCTAAGCATTTCATGTTAAGGGAGTTCTTCTCATCCTCAACAGTTCTTAGCCTTCCTTCCCAATTCTCCACCAGTTGTTTCATCTGGTCTTCATGCACCTTCTTCAATTCTTGCAATGAATTGTCCAGCTCCTTCACCCTTTTGACTTTATCTTCTAGTTGAGCATCTTTGACAACCATTGACACTTTGTGCCTCATTTCCAGTGCATGGAAAACATCTCTGACCATTATTTTAAAGAAATATTTCTCAGAAAGGCTTCTTTGCAATTTTTCAGCAGTGTCTTCATATCTTTCATTGCAAAGAGAAACAGTTTCATCTTTGGCATTTACCAGCTTTCTGAGAGTGTTGGTTATGCCAACCCTTTTTGCCAATTGATCTTCCATTGCATTGGCTTCTTCTTCTAACTGTGATTTTTCTTCATGAAGATCATGGATTCCTATAGCTATACACTTTGCCACTTCCATGGGAACAGTCTTCTGAAGATATTTGAGTGCACTCTGAAGATCATTCATTGTTTCAACTTCATCACAGCTAGGACAGGCTTTCTTCATCTTCTTGGCCTGTTTCTTCTTTCTATTTTTCCGAGTCTTGGCAGATATCTCCATTTGAGGCTGGCTGCTCATTTCCTCAAATCTGCACTTCATATATACTCCCTTGGATCTTTTAGAGGTAACCTCCCTCTGATACCAATTGAAGTGCCCAAATCAGTGTGAATCACTGAGAGGGGGAGGGGGTGAATCAGTGATCCTTTAAAACTTTTTACTAATTGATTCTTAGTCAATTAAACCTCTATGGCTGGTTAAAGCCTCGATCCACTCTTCTTGTATCTCTCAACCTTTCCCGGATAATGCAGTAATGAAAAGGCACAGGACACAAGGATTTACAAGGTTCGGCACCAAAGGCCTACATCCTTGCCATGATCTCTCAGCATGGATTCTCCCATTATAATCTGTTAGTATTACAATGGTCGATACAGAGTCCCACTGTATCTCTCCTAAGTCCCACAGGAGGGTCTTTATACTGCGTCCCACAGTGTTACCAGAGTCCCACTGGCCTGCTCCAGAATCCCACTGAATACTTCTTCTCCCTGAGTCCCACAAGGTCTTCTCTTGGCTCCTCGAGTTGCACGAGTAGCTCTTCTTCACTTTAAGGTCTTCAAGTATCTTCAGCAGTCTGGGATAAAGACTGCTGGCCTTGCTCTGTACCTCTGATCACTTGTGATGATCAGGGTCTTCTCAATCTACTGAAAACTCAGACAACCAATCTCTTTAACTTCAGTCTGGCTCAGTCTCAGTTCACTTCAACATCATGGACTGAGTGCATGGAAACTCTTCAAGATCTTCAAGTCTTGGACAACTCAGAATGCACACCACTGATTTAGCACTGGTCACGTGTGCACGTGCATGCATGCATGCATGCACTCTCCTTTTCTTCCTCTTGGTGCAGTAGACCCACAAAGGGTGTAGTCACTTTAAGCACACACCTTCACTGAACTTCACACACTTTATCCAATTTGTTCACACACTCAGAAGTTTGTTTTACTTTAGTGTGAGGGTCTCCTCTTTCTTCCTTCTTCTATGTGTGTTCACTTCACTTAGTGCACACACACTAGGATCGGCCTTCACTTGTTTTGCACACACAATTTATTCTTCATTTTGCACACACTTAAGCTTGGCCTCTTTCCTTCTTGTACTCTTCCACTTAGCACACACACTTTGTTTTTCTCTTTTAATCTTCAAGTGTGCACAACCATAAGGCTACGGCCTTCACTTGTTCAATTTGCACACAAAGGCACTAAGCCTTGGCCTTCCTCTCTTTGCACACCCACTGCCCGTAGGGCCTTCTCCTCACATTGCATACACACAAAGTTTTCTTCAATTTGGCACATACACAAGGGCATGCCTCGGCCTCCTCTTGCACACACCCGAATACCAACACAAGGGCCATGGCCTCCTCCTTTTCTTTTTACACAAAAGGCACAAAGGCCTCGGCCTTCTCTTCTTCTCTTACCACACACACGAGGCAAGGCCTCGGCCTTCTTTGGCACACACACACTGTGTGTAGAGCACAAGGCAAACAAGCCTCGGGTCTTCACCTAGCCTTCGGGCATGCAAGGTGCACGGCACAGGGGCGCGCAAGACCTCCTACCCGCGGGGCGCGCAAGTGCAACACCCGCGGGGTCTTCCTCCTGCCGCGCAAGGGTGCGGGCAGACATGGAAAAAGCCTCGGGCGCACAAAGTGTTGCGGCCACGAGCTCTTCCTGCCGTGCAAAGGATTAGCGCGCAGGGGACTTCAGCCGCGCAAATACCTTGCGCGGGGCTTCAACTTCGCGAGGTAGAGGTGCACTCACGGTTCTCCGGATCTTCAACAAAGGATCAGCAAACGGCTATGATGCTCGGGAGCTCCTTTTATAGGCAGAGGCGGCTTCGGCCCATCCGCGTGATAAAAATTTGATCTCCCGAAGTTTTCGGATCTCCAAGATTCTTTGAAATCTTCTTTTCTTCTCTCTGTTTCCACGCGGGTTCATTTATTTTGCATTCCACTACATGCATGCGCATTCCAATGCATGCATACCTTCGTTTAAAAACAATCCACACAAAGCACGAATACACCGAGGCCTCGGCACTTCGTTTGCCTTCGGCCTTCATCGAATTCCCTCATTTGTTGCATGCACATGTATTTTTGGGCATGATCCTGTTCGTTATGGCCAGACGAGCGCGAGGGTGGCTTCACTTCGATCAGCGGTGCCCGGGAGCTCGAGAACACTGCTCGGGAGGCTCTGGTTCATGCGGGGACGTCGCGGGTGGCTTCGCATGGCGCGGGGAAGAAGACGCACGGAGAGCCGTTGGATTAAAGATTTGGACGGCCGCGATCAGGATGGGCCGCGGCGGATTAGATGGTCGGCCGAGATCTGGCGCGCGATTGATCGTGCGGCCAGGATCGCTCCCGGGTGAAAATTCCGCGTCCCACATCGAAACGGGGCGCGGTTTTCACGCGGCTTATTAACATGCCGCTCCCCCAGCCCCTTCAATTGAATTCTCTCCCTCCACGGTGCCGCCCCGCACCGTGTTCTCCCTGTGGGCGCGCTCTGCGCCCACTCATGCTCCCTGCAGGCGCGCCACTGGCGCCCACTATGCACCCTTCGGGCGCGCTCCTGCGCCCACGCTGCGCGGGCTTCATCACCGCGTGGCCTCGGGGCTTATACACGGCCCCGACCACTCTTGGGCTGGCCCCATGGGATCCCCTTGGGCGTGGTGACTGGTTCCCATATGTGCCTTGGGTTGAACTCTTAAGGCTGGCCCTTGAGGTTGGCATATTTTTTGCTTGAATAAACACTAAGTATACAAAGTACTTAAGTGTAAAATGACAAATGCCCTTTCTCTTCTTCTTCATTTCTTCCCTTCTCTTCTTCATTAGAATTCCTCAAATCTCCTCAACATATACTCATTACTTAGGAGTGAATTCTTGAAGGTTCTTCTTCATCAACCGAACTCTTGAATCAAACATATTCATCAAAGTTCTTTATTGATCCAATCAGAGATCAAGTTGGATCTTCTTCTGATTCACATGCACTAAGAGATAGTGCATGGACTTCTTCAGCTCACTTCATCCACTTAGGACTTGTGGATGGATCTTCTGCAACTCCTCATGCATTGTCAATACAATGCATGGTCTTCAAACATTGTTGTGACTTTGTATCATCAGGATACAAGTTCTATGAACTTAAAGAGCAGCTCAACAATCGTCAGATGTACATGGAGAATGTTGCAACCACAATTTCCAATACCACTTAGTGAATCTCCTAAGTGACATGCATCTTAGTACCATGGCCATTCTCCTTCACCACCAACACCATCAAAACCTTTGGCATTCACATCTTGACAATTCTTGACATCCATTCATTCTTAAGACAACAACATGTCTCATTGACAACAAATGCAACACAATTCACTTCAGCTCTCATACAAAAAATTTTGGTTTTGGTTTTTGTTTAAGTACATGGGAAATAAATAGTTCTCTTTTGTGGATTAGGTGATTCTCAAGATGATTATTATAAAACTCTTAATGTAAACAAGTCTTCCTAATTACTTGTATTTTGGAGAAAATAAGATTTTGATTATGGAATCTAGTAAAAGTTGAAGGTCTACGTGACAAGTAAGTATCTTTCATTATGACTTAGTTAACCTCAAAAATAAATTCCTCAATGAAGTGTGACATAAAACAAAAATGTTTTCCATTAACTTTTCGTACTCGGGAATCGAATACTATTTAACCCATCACAAGTTTGTGATTTTATTATGGTTAACTTTCTCGTAGACCTGTCTACTATCACTCTCCCTCAGAACAAGAAACTTTGTTTCCTCCATATCCATGTTTTCCTACATGGAATCCTAGTGTGGGTTACCTCGGGAGACCATTGTAATTCTATTTCATTATTTTAAAGTGATAGTTTTACTGACTCTTGTTCAGATGTGTGATTTTCAATGAAGTTTCCAAGCCCAATTTTAAAAATTGCGAGGACGCAATTCCCAAAAGGGGGGAAGGATGAACACCCCAGGTAAATAAAGAATATGAAATTTATATATTTATCCATATTTGTGAATAAAATATTGATATTAATTTAATGGTAATGCTATTCTAGATGGAGTACCAAATACGCGACAACGAGTTCCTTTGAAATCATATGTTGCACTCTAATAATAAAATAATATTATTTTAAATTGTAGTTAACGCTTAGCCATTGAAATGGAAGGAATGAACAAAACTAACTAAAAATTTATTATATATGTTTGTCAAATATTTTTACTTTTTACAATAATTTTTAGAGGATTAAAAATGCGAATGAATCCAATTTTAAGATTAAACATTCTAATATTCTTTAAAAGGTCAATTAACCGCCTTTTGATGCCAAACCTCTTTTAAAACCAATTTTTGACAATTTTATCTGTTATATTTGACAAAAAAAATTCTTATTTAGAATCGGGAAATCAAAATTTACTTTGTGTAATTTTTTTTTATTTTTCCGATAAAGTTCATTTTTAATGAATAGTGAAAAATGTTGTATGTGAATTCAAAACCTATTTCTAATTTAATTTATTTATATGATTAGATTATATTTTTAATTGGTTTTAAAGTGAAATTAGAATATATTTTTCCATTTAATCCAATAGTGGTCATTGGAATTAATTTCATCTTGAAAGTGGACTTAAACTATTGTCAATCTTTGAATACTTATTATTTCATAAATACACGCTATTTGCTCTGACAGCGGGAATTAATTATTAAATTAATTAATGTAACTTATATGTTTTGAATTTTTTAAAATAGACATCATTTTTGAATTCGGAATATCAAATATATCTTTGGGTGAATTTTTGGTTTTTTTCTGAAAAACTTCAATTTTTTATGAATAGTGAAATGAATAAGTGGTAGTTAAAGAAACTGGATTTTCGTTTAAATGAAATTTTACCACCTCTATGTTTTGAATTTCAAAATTACAACATACATGGTTGTAATTAAGAAGTAAAATGTGGTTCAATGGGATTGAAATAAATTTTTTTGAGGAATAGTAACTTTTAAATTTTAATCAAGATTAGAGATAATTAGTGTAGTTTAAGGTAAAAAATATGTTTTAATAATATGAAATGTCCTAGAAACATGTCCTACCATCATTGGATGAGTCATGGACGACCAATACAATCCATGGGTCAACTTGGGGACCCCATGGAGCCACTTTTCTTGGTAAATGACATTAATATCTTTTTATTTAAAGTTAAAATTAAAATGTCCCAAACATGTGTTGTTTTAATAAAAAAAATTAAATTGGTTTAATAAAAGTCATATTTTTTACTATAAATATTAATTAGTAATGTAAAATGATTTCACACATCATGATATTTTTTTATAATTTTTAGACAGCAAATAAATTATATTATTTATGACACCATGATGATGCATCGATTACCTCTTTATTTATCAATTTAAATAAAATGAAATGATAATGTAAAATATAATTCTTAAACTTTTCACAAACCTATTGGATGGGTTTATTTCATAAACATATAACCTTAACCTAGAAATATATCCTTTTGGGTCCTTTTAAATCCGAAAATCATTTTATAATAATGTAATATTTTATAAATTTCCAAGAGTGCCCCTCCTCTCCTCTTATAAAAGGCCCCCAACTCTACCACCTTACACACACCTATCAAGAATTTGGCACGTCCAACCCTTCCCATTTTATCTCTCTAGATCCCTCTATTTATCATTGAAGCTTCACATTGTGCAGAATCATTTCCAAGAAATCCTTTGAGCTCAAATCAAAGAGAGTTACCCGATTTGAAGGTAATGCCTTCCCTTGTGTTCTTTTGTTTTATTTTTCTTCTCTAAATCCCTAAACTCTTTTCATTGCTTTTTTTTTGTAACAACACCAAAATATTAAATATACTAGTATGTTGTTATAATATGTATTTGAGATACACTTTCAAACACCTCTGTCTAATGGTTAAAGAACATACTGTTTCTGCGGATGACGAATTACTGCCTCACGAAATGATGATTGTTGAATATTATTATAACACATTCAAAGGTTCCCATTAATATGCCACTATATTTATATATAATATATAATATGTTTATGTTTTCCTTAATATTCAGTATTTTTCATTTATGGCATTTCTTTATGGTTTCCATTATGGTTAAACGAGATATCTTCATTTTAGGAAGTGCGGACTACCGCCCCCTCAAAGAGATTTGATTCGTTAATGCCATATGTGGGACGTATAAAGGATGTAATTAATGTTATTACATATGATATCCTACTGGAATTATAATATACCTTTATATCATTATTATTTCATTCTATTGAATTAAAAAAAAATTGAAAGTAGCGTTCATGCGTACGTACAGCTTACCGTCTCCATGAACGGTACATTTCAAGTCTTATCTCCAAATGTTATGTACTATTATAAGTACATATATATAATGGATATATATGTAATATATTAAAAATAAATTAATGATATAATTCTTTAATTATAATATATATATCTCTCATTTTGTTTTAATTCCATTAATATGAGAAAAAAATGACAGTAGCATTCATGCATACGTACGACCTACAGTCTCCATGAACGGTGCCTTTCATTTTATATCTCCAAATGCTATAGAATAGTATAAAATGATTATATACAGGATATATATGATATTTAATACATCAATACTATTCTGGATATGATGTACCTATAACTACATAGAAAAATCTTCTCCAACAAGTTCAATTTTTACACTTGTACCAAACATCGACAAAAACGTCTGATATGAACTCAAATTTTTAACCAATTATTATAAAGTTATAATATGTGATATGAACTGAATAATAATATTTAAAAGAATTCTTTAAGAAATTATAAATTTACTAAAGTTTATTATTCATGAATATAAAGAAACAAACAAGACAATTCAGAATTGTGGTAAGGGATTCAACCTCTCTCTTTCTTTTTAAGTACTCTCTTTTATGTCATTTCTTTTAAGCTCATCTTTCTTATGTTTGGGGATGTTATTTTATATTCCTCATACTGTAATTTTTATGTTCATATTATGAGAGACCCTATTTGATCTCAAAAATCCATTTTTGGAATTTTTAAGTGGCGTTGTTAGGCTGTCGAGTTTTCATAAGGGATTTATCATCTCACTTTTATTCCCATGAGATTTATGCTATGTTTGAAACTATTTCATATGAGTGGTGGATTTACTGACCATTATTATACACTTTTTTTAGTATAATTTCATTTATGTGTATTTATATCTTCATTTTATGACCCTTCTTCCGTGGGGTGTACGTTTCGAAAGTTACCCATGTCGGTAAGGGATCATTTCACCCTCCTCTTTTTAAAAGACATGTTTTGTTATTTTTTTAATTCACATACTATTATGTTGGGATATGTTCTTCTATATCCTTATTGATTTAAAATTTATTTCAAAGTGATGAAATACCCTTTTTATCTCACATCAACTCATTTTCTGAATTTTGAAGTCATGTCGTTAGGCTGTCAAATTTCTTTAAGGGAACTTCTTAACCCACTTTCAATTATTTGGGTTAAACCTATACATCATGATTTTATTATGCCAAGATTATATGTGGAATCTCTATGTTGTAGTTTCCACAAACCTTTGTGTGGATATACTATTTCTACACATAATCATCTCATTGAAATATTCTTATGTCATTTAGATGAACTTGTATCGGAAATCAAAACACAATCTCATTTCATTGAGTTAAATATCTACGTCATTGGTTTTTTTCCAAGATTATGTGTGAATGACCTTTGATTGTTTTACACTTAATATCCACTTATATTTTGTGTATTCATATTTGTCACACATAATCATGTAATTGATTTATCCTTAATCTAAGGATACCGGCTTTGTAAGGGACTTTGACTAAATCTCCTTTCATTGAGGAATATTTCATTTTATACACAACTATCTTTTATACGGTGTATAAACCCCTTTGACATTTACTTTTATAAAAAATGATTCTTTTTCTATGAATAGTTTTACTAAACGAAAAAAAGGAATGTTTCTTTTAATGTATGCTGTGATAATGACCTTTTCCGATGTAGTGAGTATTATTTGGTCTTTAGCTTCCTCAGCAAGACGTAATGTTTTTTAAAATGAAATAAATACCATATACTCTTTTATGTATTTTGGTATTGAAAATTCTTTTTATAATGGATGTGTTATGTCAATATATTTATGTGATATATTGTGATGGAAGTGTGTAAATGTTTTATTTCAATTATATTTGTTTTATGTCTTATGTTTTTATAATGGTACTTGGACATTTGACGGTTGGTTACGTGATAAACCATATGATGGGTGGTGTCGTGAATACCAGGACGGGTAGTTACATTATAACCTCCAATTAAATGGGTATGGAATTCAGCCGTATGGCTATTCCATTAAGTATGTGTTGAAGTCGACCGAATGGTTAGTCCATTTAAGTATGTTTATGTCCCAAGTTACCTTTATATGTTATGTGTTCTTTATATGGGTTTTATGGTAATCTTTTGGTTACAAAACGGTACGTAATGATATTTTATTCATTGAATAGTTTTTTACTACTTCATAAAGGTGAAAAGTATTATTTTGATAATGTATACATGGTTTACTTGTTGTTTTGAAAAACTAATAGTTTTCATTCTTTGTGTATTCATTACTGAGATATTTATGCTCACCCCATGTTTTTTTGAAATGTTTTTCACAGGACTTAATGTGGAATAGGGTGAAAGATGGGATCAAGGGAAAGTCATGCTATCTAACATATGGAACTAGAAATGTTTCTTTTTAAGAGTTTTTATTTTATGGAAACTTAGTTGAAGTGACTACTTTGTATTCTTTTGATATGTAATAGTTATGTCCTAATTCTCTAATACTCTAAACCTGAAAATATCCTCAAGTGAATTATTCATTTAATTCAATATTATGTAAGGTTTAAGGCCAGGGCCTTATGAACTAAGGTATCATCATCTTATCTGGAATAAAATTACATATAAGACAATTAAATATCATTGAATTTAATAAATAACTTGTAATTTCTTTTTTGTTAACAATTGTCATTTTACAAGATCTTGTTTACATATATACAATCAGATATATCTTAAAAATGCTGAAAATTAAAACCCTTGAATAATATAATTATATCTTATAAATCATCAAAAAAGAATAAAAAAACATAATGAAATCAAAATAAAGCAACTAAAAAATTAACTGTTTCTTAATTAAACTTTTAATAAATATTATTTCATTATCCGAGTTATTATGTGAACATGCAGAATAGTTTTAGGAATAAAGTAATATATTCTCTCCAAACATCCATTTTTCATTCGGGTTATGATTTATCACTCTAAACCCCAATCTATGTACACATTAACTAAATATATTTACTATAAACTCTATTTATAGGTTGAATAACATTAATATAGTTCATTTTATCATTTTTTGATGAGAAATAATTTATTTCATAATGTTCCCATATCTTTTCATCCTTATATGCAAGCTTCGTTTATGGGAACTGTTTTGTTTTTTACCCATTTTAATGTTCACTCCATAATCTCTTTTGATCAGCCATTATTTTTCTAAAATCACTAATTTTATAGTGGAAAAAATATTTTTCTTCATTTATTGTTGAAAAAAAATTTATTTATTATTTGGTTGTAATGTCTCTTCAATATTTTCCCTTAAAAAGAACTAAAGCATCACATTTATAGAGTTTCTTCAATAAACATTCTTCCTGTACTCACTTATTTTGGAATTAATTATTCCAAAAATATAATATTTTAGTCCCTATATTTTCATATTAAGGATATAAGTGTGAAAATATGATAATATGAAAAATATAATTAATTTTTCAAAATAAATCTCGTTTCTAAAGTAAAATATTTTATTTATCTCAAGATTTCCATAATACTTTTAAGAAGATATTCTTATATATTTAAACACCTTGTGATTAATCCTATGAAAAATAGTGATTGAACATTTTAATATCATCTATTATATATTTTTAAATGATTTATTATCTGTTTGAAAATGGATTTTTTATCTTTTAACCACTAACTATATTACTTAGAATGGTTAATGAAAATAATTACAGATTGGGGGATGTTATTTAGATTTCATATTTATATATTTTTTATGTTTCTACTAATTCATATGGGAAATTAATTAGAAATATTTAGTTTATTAGGGTGTTTATATATATTCTCAATTCCTTGGTAGGTCTCATGAGACCATCTAGATTGGGATTTTTGCAAGTCATTGCTTGTTTTGGTCAAATGTCTTGGCTGAGGCCTCAACAGTTTGTTTCAAATGTCCAACACTGTGCAGCCCATAATTATGATATTATTCATTGATAATCCATGTGATTATTCAACTACTAGAATACTCATCATTAACATGTATCTTCCGGTGATTATTTATATGTTATTATATATAATATCTTTTTTTCCTTAAATATTACGTAAAGGATTATGTAATAATGTCATTTGATTTTTTAATCATCGTGCATTATTTTTTATGACTATAATTGCTTCTATTGAATTCCATAAACATAATGATCATGTGTACTAACCCATTTATTATGATCATTATTCTGTAGGATAAAATGTTGTTTATTATGAAGAAATTTAAGTAATAATCTCTAATTTTATTATTAGGTCAAATGGAATTTCTATTTTTTCCAATTTAATGTTATAATGTTATATTAATGTTTGAATCTATTTTTCATAAATATACTAAACTACTTGGTCCTTTTAGATGCAACATCATGATCACAGTACTAAATAAACTACGAAAGGAACCACATATGGGCTACATGGGTCAGTGTCTTTACATTTAGTGTCTTACCGTAAGGATGTGGGTCACTTGATGAGAAATATGTATCTCCATGGGTGGGACTATGAACAAATATCTGGTCATTACTATGTATTATGTGATTATTATAATTGAGACACCCATATTTGTTGATAAAATATTCTTATGATGCTTTCACTTATGAATTCGAAGTGGTATATTTTTTGGGTGACTAGAATAGGAATGAAATTCATTATGTCACTATATATCCGATGTGAAAAAAATAAATGTGTACCTATTTCATGAGAAAGAGGATTCTTATGTGGATCTGAATCTCATATGAGAATATTGGAATTTCATCTTTGTCTCACACTAATCATGCTCATGTGTATTAAATCATTGATTAAAATAATGATTCTTTTGTAGTTTAACATTAATCAGTGAGGATGTTGATATCCTACAGTTCAGTACCATTTGACATGGAGAACAATGTAATGTTGTTTTATTGCTCTGTGATGAACACAGACCACATATTTAGAGGTCATGAAGATGGGACAAATCATCATGAAGTTTAACACCATGATATAAGGATGATAAATCTTATTTTATATTCATAAATATTATACTAAAGGGTTATGCATGGCATGTGTAATAACAAGATTGATTTAGAAAAGGACTAATAAGTCCCCAAAAGCACTTATGCATTCATGATGAGGCTCTCATAGAGTTTTATATTGTGATTAATGGGAATGGGATCATGTTAATGTTATGGAGTTCATATCTATGGACGGAGGCTTCCAAAAATAGGAATTTTTTTCAGAGTATAGTGAGAAAACTTGTGTGAGTGATGACCTAGGAGGCACAGTTTGACACCACACATTCCAATATTCATCCAAATATTTCAGTGTAATGATTCAAGGACTTAGATATATATTTTAACATCAATCATTATGGAATATAGGTGTAATTTTGTATAATTTTGTGCTACATTGATGAATTATCATGTAGTTTATTATCATTTTATTAGGATTATTTATCATTAAGTTTATCATCACTTCATCATGATGATTTATCATGTGATGGAACAAAATATTTCTTCAAGATCCTTGAATTAGTGGTGGAAAAGGTAAACTTTCACTCCATTGAAATAAACTAATATTTACTATTAGATAATACCATATGTATGATGTTTAGTCATTCGCATTTTGGTTCCAAATAAAGTTGTTTATTTCACTGTATCATTGATGTAATGGGTACCAATATCATATCTATAAAAAGGGAAAATCAGAGGATAACCATTTTGTTAAAGGGTCATCTATTCCTTTTGTTGTTAGAATTTCAAATGAATGAATGGTTGAAATATGTTCTCATCCACTCATTCATATTCTTCTGGAAATTAAATGTATTTATCATATATGGATAATTGAATATAGATGGAATCATGTATTTAGTGTCATTAAAGCAAAATTAGAATGACATCTTATGTCCAATATAATAACTTGAATGGGTTGTCTTCTGTGTATGTTAGGGTTCTTCTATGTTATTCCCACAAGGAATGTATGAGATTTTCTAAACAAGAAATTTTATCCTTATTTATTATCTTCTGAAGTATATTTTAGCGTTTCTTGTTGACAACCTCAATCTATCTGTTAGCTACTTTATGGTAGGGGGACTAATGGCTGGAATTCATTTTTTAATCCTGATATAGATTTCCAAATTTATTAGAATATATATTTGTTTTATTCTCCTATTAAATATTATGAAGGACACTAAATTTGGTATTGATATAGGCCTTCATGAAGCTGAAAATGCTATTTTATGGACATATTTGAGAATTACTGCTTCGCATAATTTGATGATAATTATGTGGATGGAATAATGAACATAAAATATGTTCACATGGTAGGATGGTATTTCCCTATGATGTCTATTCCCTATATTGAAATGGCAAGGAGTACCTGGTATTTTCAATAAAACTAGGGGTTGGGGAATGAAGTAGTCATGAACTAGAAATGGAATAGAACATTTTTTTTGAATTTAGTGTAGTTAAATGTTAGAGTGGTATAGTAGTACCCACACCTTTATAATTTGTGGAAAAACAAGAATCCATATAGGTGAGATCCATTGGATCTATAATTCACATACATCATAAAGTAAGAGATCTCTTTACCATAAATTCACAAGATAATGACCCCATCAAGTGTACTATTATTAAAAATCATTTATTGATTTGTTATATAATATTGGAAAAAATTATTTTCTTCTGGTCTCCTTTCTCTTAGATTTGTTTGGTGGTAGTTCTCCATTTTGAATGTAGTCAACAATTTGTGTCATACAATCTATGGTAAGACATTATTGTTCTAGTATGAGAATAATCATGTTATTCTCTTCTATGTGGTCTTGAATAAAAAGAGAGACACTATGGTGGTGCCAAATGCTAATGACTATTTAATCTATGTTTTCATCATCTATAGATATGGATACAGTTTCCAAGGAATCTTCTCTTGAATTTGGGGACTGTGGGACATGATTAAAATTTGGATCGATTGGGAACTCTTCCATTAATCATCAAATGTTGATTAATAGGGGTTATCTATTCTTTTTTGATATCATAATCATTATTAATCTACTTGAGAGTTTGATATTATGATTAATTGTTCATGAACCCCTCCCATAGTTGGATGAAGTAATGAATGGCTCCCAATGGTATATATAACTACATAAAATTGTGTCTAACATTGTTTTGATTAATATCCCTCATTTTTTTTCCAATTGGGCTTCTAGATGCACAGTCAATATAAATCTCCCATATTTGGGTGGTCACATGAAATTAGAAATTCTATTCATCTTGTAGTAGAATGTCCAATAAATACATTCCTTATATGTGGATCTACTTTTTCAAATATGATAATTCCTAGAATTTGAATGAATTACGAGTCATGAAATGAAGGATAAACTGGTGAAGAATGTACATCCAATATGAATGATGGAGGGTCAACATTGGATGATAGGGGATTTATTTGAGTGAGTTTTGAAAGATTGAATTAATAAACCTCATTATGTTGCAGGTGCTTCCTCAGCTTATGGACTATACAGATTAACACTAGACATATATTCATAAAATCCAAATAACATGTCTCAACAACAAACACTGTTTGACTAAGATAATAGAGGAATTTATTTCTGTAGACATCCTTATTTTAAGTGCAGAAGGATCATAGTGATATCTCTATGGATATCAAATATTAAATAAGTGGACATCCACCAACTGAAAACATCATCAATGGAAGTATTACGAGTTATTTTTTGAAATTATTGAATTCTTCCTAAAAATCAGTAGTCTTCTGATATGTATCCACCATTTTAGAAAAAATATTTAAGGGAAAGAATTTCTAAAAAGTATTAATATGAAGAAGTTTATATTGGATAAGTTTCATTCATGTCCTCCAAACTCTATAAGCTAATGGGGAGGAAAAAATTATAAGATTACCATTGTTGTTTTTGATGTCGAATATAATATAATTTTTTTGAATTGTAAAGATGAGAAATATCCCAAAGGTAATACAGAAATATAATTTCAAGGGGTTATGTTTAAGGATGTGCTACCACAAATTGTTGATGGTGGTTTCATATTCCACCTGGTTTTCAAATAATTTTCATGATTTACCACTAGGTCATCAACATAGAATTTAATAAAAACTACAATGATGGTATTTTAGATGTAGTTCATTGAGTGTTGGTTTGTAACACCATCATTCTATCAGCCAGAGGCCATTACTCAATAACAAAACAGTCTCTGTGGGGCTATAAAGGGGGTGATTTCTTATTTCTCCAAGTCCATTTAGATTTAATTGTATCCTAAATATAAATATGTGATATATATATAAGGACGAAGCCTTAAACATTACTTAATCTTGATTTATTACAAGATTAAACATTGGGGATCTTTTCAGGTTTAGAGTTTTAGAGAATTAGATCATAAATCATGCATTACATTCCACATTTAAACAAGGTGGTTACATTAAAGACAATATTCAGTTTTCCCATCATTGGAAACATATTTAAAACAAAACATGGATTCTTTCATGACACTTCCTTGACACTATCATCACATCATGTACCTTTCCCTTGACCTATGAAAAAAATTTCAAAAACTTGGTATCAGCATAAAAAGCTCAGTATGGTATATAAAAATACAGAATGAAACCATTAGTCCATGTATACATAAGAATCAATGTAATCATACTTTACTCATAAAACATAAGCACTTTAACATACATCATCATATCTTTAATAACTCATAGAAATCATATGACATAAAGGTAAATTGAGGCATTCATAACATTCTTACATAGGGAGTAACCCTCATGGTTACGTTTGGAATACCCATCACAGTATAGTCCTTAAATCTCTTCGGAGAAACATTAGAATTTAAATCCTTCATGTTACCCAATGAATTGGAGAGCTATATCGGGATCACACACCATTAGTTTATCATGGAACCACCCGTCTTCATAAACAATTCCCAAGAACCATAACTGAATCGTATCACATAAAACATGCACAAAGGAAAAATAACATTCTCACATTTCAATCATAAGATATCAATTACACATTGATATAATAAAAACATTATCAAATCCATTTTCAATGTCAAAATAAAATAAAAGTAAAACATGGTATTTATTTTTCATTTAAATAATGTTATGTCTTGTAGAAGAAACTGAAACCCAAATAATGGTCACAGCGGCAGAGAAGTCGTTGTCGCCACATACATACGAAAAAACATTCCCTTTTGTCATTTAGTAAAATGATTAATATAAAAATATTTATTTTGGATAAACATAAAAGTCAAAGGGGTTTATACACAGTATAAATGAATTTTTTTTATAAAAAAAAAATTTGTCTCAACGAAAGGAGATTGAGATGAAGTCCCTTACCTCATGTCCGACATGACTCGATCATTCATTAATTTTTTGAATAAAAACCTGGAGTTAATTTCTACATGCATAAGAACATTTTTCAAGTTCATTATTCATTTTATATCACTTTTTACTATGTTATGAACATTATGTAATTATTTATGTTAATAACGGTTGTTTTTTGATCATTGGTACTTGAGTCAAAAATAAACTCCTTATAATTACAAGTTTTTCACGTGGTAAAATATCCATTATATCTGAATTTATATTCATGATTTAGATATCATATATATCATATACATCCAATATATACATGAATTTATAATATTACATAACATTTATAGGTATGAAATGAAATGTGTCGTTCATGGAGATGGTAATCCGTACGTACGAAAGAATGCTACTTTGAGTTCTATTTAGTGTTTAATGGAATAAATTCATATTGATATAAAGGTATATTATAATTCCAGTATAATATCATATGAAATATCATTAAATCC
This sequence comes from Viscum album, assembly GCA_963277665.1. NCBI lineage: Eukaryota > Viridiplantae > Streptophyta > Magnoliopsida > Santalales > Viscaceae > Viscum > Viscum album. Next base: position 937,572,407 of record OY728143.1, on the reverse strand, counting down.
ATCCTTTATACGTCCCACATATGTCATTAAAGAGAAATCACTTTGAGGGGGTGGAAGTCCGCACTTCCTAAAATGAAGATATCGCGTTTACCCATAATGGAAACCATAAAGGTTTCCATAAATGAAAAATAAGGAAGAATAAAGAAAAACATAAAAAATTATACCATATATAAATATAGTGACATCTTAATGGACACCATGAAAGGTGTTAAAAAAGATTGAACAATCATCGTTTCGTGAGCCAGAAATTTGTCATCCATAGAAACAGTATGTTCTTTAACCATTAGACGAAGGTGTGTGTAAGTGTAGCTAGAATAATTCTCATAAAAACATCCTAATATATTTTAGTTACTGGTTTTGTTACAAAAAAAGGAATAAAATGTGTTTAGGGGGTTGGAGATGAAAAATAAAACAAAATAACTCAAGTGAAGTCATTACCATTAAATCGGGTAACTCCACTCTGTTTGAACCAAAAGGGTTTCATGACGAGATTTTTGCCTAATATATGGATTATATGAGGAAGATAGGGATGTGGAGAGATAAAATGAGTAGAGATTGGCTGAGCCAATGGCTTGAGAGGTGTGGGTAAGGAGGTAGAGGGGGGACCTTTTATAAGAGGGAGGAGGGGCACTCTTGGAAAGTCAAGAAATTTTACTTTATATTAAAATTAATTTCGGATTTTAAAGGACCCACATTGATATATATCTAGGATAAGGTGATAAGGGTTTGAAATATACTAATCCAATAGGTTTTTTACAAGTGTAAGGTTTATATTTTACATTATCTTTTCATTTTATTTAAATAGTTCATTAATGAGGTAATCATTCCATCATCATGGGGTCATAATCACATTAATTTATTTAATGTCTAAAAATTATAAAAAAAATACTATAATGTATAAAATAGTTTTAGATTTACAATGAATATTTATAGTCTAATATATCATTTATGTAGACAAAATTAAATTGTTTTTCTTAGGTTTTACATACTTTTGTGATATTGTCCTTTTAAAAATAAAATGATAAAGTGCCACTATCACTCAAAAGTGATTCTATGGGGTCCCTAAGTTTTGAACAAGGCATCCCATGGTCGGACATGACACAAAAAGTATCATTATAAAAAATTTTGGGGTCATTTTTTATTATTATGATATTATTTTATTACCCTTAACTACCCGATTAATAATTAATCACGATAATTAAAGATAATTACCGTCGTTACTATTCATAATGTCGCAAAACAAAAGAGTATTAATAACATAATTTGGAACATATGATTAAAAATATGGAATCCATTTTACAAAATTCAAAACACAAAAATTGTAATAATTAATTTAAAAATAATTCCAGTTGTCAAAACAAATAAGGGGTTTTTTAGAAACAATTTCTATCAAAAGTTTGACAATTTTCTATGACCAATTTCAAAGTGAAATTATTCCCAATGAACACCATTAGATTAAATAGTAAAAATATATTCTAATTACACTTTAAAAACAATTATAAAGAAAATCTATCCATATAATTAAATCAGATGAAAAAGCAGTTTCGAAGTAAAATGCGGTATTTTTCACTATTCATTAAAAAATGAACATTGTCCGAAAAATACCAAAAATTTTTCCAAAGTAAATTTAAATGTACCAATACTAAAGAATAAGGTTAGTTTTACAAATAGAGCTTATAAAATTATTATGATATAGATTAAAAATGGTTCGCCATCAAAAGGCTGTAAAACAATCTTTTAAAAAATATTTGAGTATTCCATTCTTAAGATCAGATATATTCTATTTTTAAACCTCTAAAACACTATCTAATTCTTAAATATACACAGATAAGAAAATATATTATTAATTACTTATATGGGATGTTACATCCATTCCCATTAGAAAATTGTGTCCCCACATTTTATTTACTTATCGAATAAGTGGGGGTATTTATCCATCATTGCATTTTCAGATTCCCATGATGCCTCTTCAATAATGTGGTTTTTTAAAAATACCGTTACATGATGAATCACCTTATTCTATAACAGTTGCTCCATGTGGTCACAAATATTTACTGTTTGTTCCTCATAAGAATGATTCTCTTCCAACTGAACAACCTCTGGACTCAAAACATGAGATGGATCTGGCATGAACTTCCTTAACATTGAAACATGAAAAAATTCGTCTTCCTGAGATAAAATCAGAGGTAAATCCACTTGGTATTCAACTCATTCAACTATCTCTATAATTTCATATGGTCCAATGAACCTTGGACTCAGCTTTCCTTTCTTATCAAATTTCATCACACTTTTCCCTGGTGACACTTTGATGGAGACATTATCACCTACCTCAAAAGAGAGATCCTTCCTCCGGTTGTCCGCATAACTTTTCTGCCTGCTCTGAGGTATTCTCATGTGTCTCTATATCAGTTGAACGTTTTCTACCAACTCTTCTACAAATTCTTTTCCCATCAACTTCCATTCACACACTTCATCCCAAAAATCTGGAGTTTTACATTGCTTCCCATATAATGCCTCATATGGTGGCATCTGTATACTGGAATGAAAAATGTTATTATTAGAAAACTCAACCAATGAAATATGTTGGTCCAAATTTCCCCAATAATCCATCGAAAAATCATGTATAATATCATCCAATGTATGATTTGTTCATTCTGACTGCCCATCTGATTGAGGGTGAAATGTTGTACTGAAATTTAATTCAGTACCCAACGACTTCTGAAGGCCTTTCGAAAAGTTAGATGTGAACCCGGGATCACGATCAGATAAAATGGAGTGGGGAACTCCTTGTAACTTGACTATCCCTTTAAGATACAAATGGTAATGTTGATCTAGGGAAAAATATCTCGTATAGCAAGGAAAGGAGCAGATTTAGTCAAATGATCAACAATAACCCAGATTGCATTATTACCCTGAGATGTTTTCGGTAATCCCACAACAAAGTCCATGGATATATTCTCCCATTTCCACTATGGCACTGGTAAAGGCTGAAACATCCCTTTTGGTAACTACCGCTCTTCTTTAACCTGTTGACATGTCAAACACATCATAGTAAAATCAGCAATATCTCTTTTCATTCCATCCCACCAGTAATACTCACACAGATCTCTGTACATCTTAGTACTACCTGGATGAACTGAAAATGGAGAACTATGAGCTTCACATAACAACTCTCTCTTCAAATGTGAATCACAAGGCACACACAATCTCTTCCCAAATCTCAAAACGTAATCATTATCAATGTTGAATTCGGGCAACTTACCTTTCTGAACCTGCTCTGCCTTTTTCTGCAACTCACTGTCTTGCTTCTGTGCATGCTTGATTCTTTGTGATAGAGATGATCTCACTGATACCTGAAACAAAATAGAAGAACATCCTGCACCAATAACTTCTATGCCAAAGTTCATCAAATCCTTAACCAAAGGATCACATTCCAAACAATACATTGTTAATGAAGCATTACTTTTTCAACTCAAAGCATCAGCAACTTTATTTTATTTTCCTGGATGGTAATGAATTATACAATCATAATCCTTGATTAATTCTAGACATCTTCTCTATCTCATGATTAATTCTTTCTGAGTGATAATATACAATAAAATTTTGTGATCGGTATATATTTCTAAATTTACTCCACACAAATGATGCCTCCAAATATTTAATTAGAAAACAACAGCAACTAATTACAAATAATGTGTGCGGTAATTTACCTCATGAGGTTTCAACTGTCATGAATCATAAGTAATTACCTGATCATTTTTCATTAGCACACAACAAATTCCTTTTAAGGAAGCATCACTGTAGATAACAATCCCACCATTCCTGGACGTTAGTGCCAAAACTGGAGAATTCACCAATCTTCATTTCAATTCCTGAAAACAATCATCACATTGATTTGTCCAGATAAAATTAACACCCTTCTGAGTTAGCGTAGTCATTGTACTAGATAACCGTGAATATTTTCTAACAAACCTTTGGTAATAGCCTTCCAAACCAAGAAAATTACGAATCTCAGTTACATTTTTGTGTCTTGGACATTATTCAACAACCTTTGTTTTTGCAGGATCAACAGTTATCCTATCTTAAGATACAATGTGACCAAGGAAAGAAATTTGTTGTAACCAAAACTCACACTTTCTTAATTTACCATACAATTTTTTTCTTTTACGATATGAAAAATAACACTTAAATGACTTTCATGCTCCTCTTTAATTTTAGAAAACACAAAAATATCATCAATGAAAACAACCACAATCTTATCATAGAACTCATGGAAAATTATATTCATAAGGTCCATGAATACAGAATTTGCATTGGTTTTCCCAAAAGGAATTACTAAAAATTCATAATGGTCATATCTTCTACGAAACACGGTCTTCGGAACATCTACATCCCTTACCTTCAACTGATGGTACCCTGATCTCAAGTCAATCATTGAAAAATACTCAGCTCCCTGGAACTGATCAAACAAATCATCGATATGAAGAAAAGGATATTTGTTCTTAACAGCGATGTTATTCAAGGCCCTATAATCAATGAAATGTCTCATAGAACCATTTTTCATTTTAACAAATAAGATAGGAGCACCCCAAGATGATGTGCTATGTCGAATGAAACCGTTATCTAATAAATCTTGCAATTTCTCCTTCTACTCTAAATGTTCAATATGAGCCATTCGATAAAGGGGTTTTGAAATTGCCTTAGGATCAGGAACTAAGTTAATAGTAAATTCAACATCCCGATCTGGATTTAATCTAGCAAACTCATCAGGAAAAACATTAGGATAATAATTTACCACTATCATATCATTAATCTGGACGGTTCCTTTGTTTTCAACAATATGTGAAAGGTATCATTCATTTCCATCATTTACATGTTTCACAGCCTCTTGATATGTTATCATCAATAAGGTTTCATTCTTGCATGCAAACTGAAATAATTTTTGAAAAGAATATACTTTATCTCTACAATCAATCTTATAATGTTAAACAGAGAGCCAATCCATACTCAGGATAACATCAAACTCTACTAGAGGTAAAAAAATAAGGTTTGAAACTAGGTTCTTTCAATGGATAAGGATAGGAAGACTCTTATAAATTCTTTTTGCCTCAACATTTCCCCTAGGTGTTTTTACCACAAGTTCAAGAGTCATTTCTTGTGATGTAATTCCCAATTTACTATAATATTTTTCAGAGATGAATTAATGTGTGGACCCTGAATCAAACAACACACTGGCATAATCTGAAAAAACAAAGTACCTGATACCACCTCATTTGTAGTCCCAAAATCTACTCAAGTAGTTGCAAAGGATTTTACCACTACTTTTTTCTTGTAGTCTAACTACTTCCCTTCATTTGAGCCCTTTTTCAAACAAGGATTTTCATAATGACCCATCTCATTTCACTTGAAACATTTCACTATGTGTAAATGGAATTTGGTCATACCGTCATGATGATATTTGTTCAGTGAAATCACGAGCCTTGTGTCCCATCTTACCACATTGGTAGAACTTTCTAGAATTCAAAATCCATTCCCTAGCATGCCTTTTACCACATTTATCACAATCTGGAATCTTAGTTTTCTTACCATAAGACCTTTTTGAAGAATTATTCCCTTTCTCCTACAACCTCGGTGTCTTATTCTGTTGGTTATTATAGAACACTTGATCATCATCAAACTCCATTTACTCCTTCTCAGCACATCGAACAAGCTTTTCATAACTCTTGATCTCGCGAGAAGATAATGCCCTTCGATATTTTGGAATTAATCCAGAGTAAGGAAGATTGATTTTACTATCAAGGTCTCTGATAAAATTTGGAGCATACCTTTCCAATCAAGTGAACCTTTCCTCATATGCAGCCATTGAGTCATCCTCTTTCCTCAATTCCAAAAATTGTTTTTCCATCCTAATTCGAACAGCCTTAGGAAAATACTTCTCAAGAAACCTAACTCTCAATTTATCCCAGTCAATGGCATCAATCTCATCAGCGTCCCTGATATTTTTAACCATCGACCACCACTGATCTTGTTCTCTCTCCAAACAGTAAATAGCAAGACTAATGTTTTGATTGTTTTAACACCCCATGAAATAGGAAATCTTCTCCATTGCTTTAATCCACCCTTCAGCTATCATAGGGTCATATGATCCTTTTAATGATGGGGGATGTTCGTAAAACCAAATATTTTTATGAGAAATGTTTTTTTATGTTATATACATCATCAAATAAATCTTTCACTACACACAACACTATCTTGGCTTTCTTTACATTCAATCACAACCTTCCTCGATAGCTTGCATCGTAAAAAATACTGAGTTTCACTAAACAACGATATGCTATTAAAATATTATCAAAACTGGACATTATGATTAGTAATACCCACTTTTTGAATTTTTTTAAATTTTATCATTCAAAATGGACTTCAATTTTTGGATTCGGAATATCGAAATTAGCCAAGGGTGAAATTTTTGTATTTTTCTGAAAACTTCCAATTTTTGATGAATAGTGAAAACACTAGGTTACTATTTAAAAACCGAATTTTTATTTAAATAATTATTTATTTTATTTAAATATATTTTACGTCAAAATTGATAGATAATACCTATATAAGTTCAATGTAATTCATTGGAGTCATTTTATAATAATTTTCGTTATATAAAAAATTTTCACAGTCTTTTACCTACCTCCTAGGAGCTTTTTGTAAACATACATAATACATAATTTTACCACTTATGTTAGTGGAATTTCAAAATTCCAAGACACATAGTTAATATCAAGTACTAAATTTTTGTTTCTATTAGATGAAAATAATTTTGGTGAATAGTAACTGTTTACTTTTATTTACGACGGTTAAAAGTAAATAGGGTAAATAAGGGTAAAAATGATATTATTATTACCCTAAAACATGTCCTAATTCTATTGGATAAGTGTAATTCGACCAAAAACAACCTTAGGAATAAACTATGACTATTTAGGTCAACTTGGATTAGATTAGGACATTTATTATTATTTTATTTAAAGAAGGGTTAAAATTGTTAAAATCAATGTTTATTAACTAAATCATTTTTAATATAGGGTTACACATAAGATAAATTCAACTATAAATATTAATTAGAAATCTAAAAAGATTTCTTAGATAATGGTATTTTATTTATAATTTTTAGTCTATAAATAATATAATTTATTTATAACACAATGATGATGTAGTAATTACCTTATTAAAGAAATATTAACATAATTGATTTCATAAATAACCAAATAAATGTAATATTACACTTTTTATGAATTTCAATAATTTTCTAGGTTACTATGACATGTTATTATTTATTTAATTAAAAAATTTCGAACTAATCATGCTGTTATGATTTTCACAAAAAATCAATCCCATATAGTGTCAAAATTTACATAAAATTGTTTTTGAAAAAAATATTATATTATTAATGGTTATTTTATTCTTAAAAATCTAAGGTTTGTCCAAATGACTTAGATAAGGTTATATATATTAATAATAAACAAGTTGGGGTTCTTTTGGCTTGTTATAGTAAATTTATTAACTTTATAGTGTAAGAAAACAAGAAGACATGGTAAAAGTTAAATTATTTAACTTAAAGTTAAATCTCAATGAAAATGTTAAAATAGAATCCTAGACATGTCTAAATTGTATTGGATGAGATTATTTCAACCCATACCCACCTTATCTTCGAAATAAATCAATTTGGAGCTATTAAAAACAGAATATTACTTTATAATAAAATAACATTTTGGCGTTTTTCCAAAGGTTCCCCTCTCCTCCCTTATAAAACGGCACCTCCTCCCTCACTTCATCAAACCACTTTGAGACATAATTCTTAGAAAACCCCAACCAAATTCTCTTCTAAACTTCCCTAGAAACATCATAGAGGTCCCGGTCATCTTCAAAGGCCAGTTTTAGTGCCCTAAGTGAAGGTCTTAAAGAGGAGCTTCAAATAAGATGTAATGTCTATTACCGATTCTTTCAACTTTATTTCTTCTTCTACTTCTTCTTCTTTAGTTGTTTAATTATGAAGTAATAACATCAGTATCACTAATATAATGAAATGTTATTATATGTATGAATCAACACTATTTCAATATCTATTCATTCTAAGGAAAATGAAATCACTGCTCGTGCGTACGTACGGAATACTGTCTCCACACCGTGGTGTAATCTATTTTCCACCCCCACCTTACTTGGATGGGTATAATGGTGTAAATAATAACTATATATGATTATTTTAAAGTGATATTGATTATGAAATAGTGTGCATACACTTAAATACAATTCCGCGATTAGGGGAATGATATCATCGCTCGTGCGTATGTACGACCTACCATCTCTACGATGTGATGCGACTCATTATACATAATATTCATTGGATATTGATTATATAAATGAATTGAATGAATATATATGATATATATTACACTAATACCATTTTGGGAATGAGTTATCTATAATATAAAAGAATAATAAGAATTTATTTGACAAAACACACATAAAAACAAAAAGAAAAAAACACGTGAATAGCAATTAACAATGAAATATTACTAATAAGAAGAAAATAATATGACAACATATGATATCATAAAAATTAGTAAAATTCTGGAATAATTCAATAACTTTATTTTAATCAGTATACAGGAGGATCGAACACGTACGATGAAAATAAGATCTAAGGTAAGTGAAAATCACGCAATCTCATTTTTATCCGAGATTGTTTATACTTCAGAATTTACTGTGGAAAATTTATCATCAACATCTATGTTTCATCAATATGTAATATTATTTCAGTCCTCATAAAAATTTTTAAATCCAATTTTACCCATTGGTATGTTTTTAGTAAAATATATGAAGGGAATATTTTGTCATTTTTAGTACAAGGTACTTTATTGACTTTTCCGGCCAAAGTACTAGAAGAAAGTTTTTCATTGAATTATATGGCATGAATGGATTTTTAGAAAATTATTTCCATTAATCTTACTTTACATGTTTTGAAGTTTATTTATAATCAACGTCTTTTAAAATTATATGACATTTTAAGAAAGGTAAATATTTTTGAAGTAGAAAGGATATTTTCATCACGAATGGAGTTCAAGTATTTTATCAAAATTATTTTACATCTATGATAATATAGGGTTCTATATCTATCCCTATTTTTACATTTATTTGAATTTGTTATGATGGAATATATTTTATGATGTCCTTTTATCTTATATGGATTATGTTATGATGGCACGATGTTTAAGAATCTCATTTTTATTACATGGGTTATGCTATGATGTATGATTTATGATTTTGTGGCTCACATAAGAATAGATTCATTATGAGATGTGTGGGACCAATATCCACCTCCAATGCATTGGGTAAAGATTTATATCTCATGAGATTGACATGGCTGGAAAAGCATGTTATTCCGGTTCAGTTATACATGACTGAAACGAGGAGTGAACTCGGTTCCGAAATGGACTTTGTCTGGTACGATAGTCTTGGAAATGAGTCTTGAATACTAAGAAATACTTCTCTATGATTATGTGTGTATGACAAAGAGTTTCATGTTTTATGTTATTATTATTGGGATTACATTTCACTACTATTATTAATCCCATGCTACGAAATTATGATCAGTTTTGCAGGTTAAGATTTACAAAATGTTATGTTCTCATGAATATGATGTGATTGATATTTCTTTTGTTTACCCTTACTGAGCATTTGAGCTCATCCTCATGTATGTTTTCTTTCCCCAGGTCATGAAGAATGTTATTAAATAGGATATGCCAAAAGGGACTCTAAATATGATGAAATAAATGGGAGACAATGTAGATGCTTTACGATCCTTTTGTTTATGGTTCCCACTTTATAAAGACACTATACCTATACGGTCCTTTCATGTTTTTGTAATATGTTGTAATATGTGTGCTTGATTTTGAAGAAAAAACTATGTATGTAATGTATGGTTTGTTATAGTTGGTATGAGAGGCAAAAGAGGTATGAATGAATCCAATCCTTGGGAACTCTCACATGTGAGCGTTGGAAGAAGCATGGCTCTCTGCCCAAGGGCTTTATGAAGAAATGGATACCACTAGGGATGGTGGTGTGTCCCGCCCTAGGGTTGTAGCCACCCATGGAGTGCCCTGATAGGTATCAATTATTGTTCACTGTAAGTAATTCCAGACCTCTATAGTTGGTATCAGAGTTAAGGTATTATCAACCTTTAGAAACTAGGATGTGAAAGCCTTTTTAAGAACCCTAAGGATAAGTCTAAGCATAGAACACAATATTAGTATTTTTTAAATGGCCATTAGTAACCTCTGATGTGACCTTATGTGTGAAATTTTATTCTTGATTATGCGGTTTTCCTATTATAATTAGTGTTTCTCACACTAATATTCTTGGTTTTAGTCAATGAATGGAAGCTGAAGGAACCGTGTTAATGCTAAATGTGATGGGAAATGAAATGATTTCCCCCCTGAGCAACCAAACTTTATGGGAGATGGAATGAAAAATCTTACAGGATTGCTCACACAACTTTCTCAAGCAATGATTCATGCAGGACTTCCAAACGAGCAAAGGAAGGAGCAACATTCGGTTGAATCCTTTAAGAGGCAATATCCCACCTCATTCAGCGGGTCTACTGATCCATTAGTGGATGAACAATGGATCTGTACCACTAAAAAGATATTTTCAGTTTTTCAATGTTCTGAACATGATAAAGTCATCTTAGTAGTATATCTTTTGGATGGTAAACCTGATCAATAGTGGAATATTATCAAGAATATGAGGCCAAGAGATGAAATTGAGTCCATCGAATGGGACGAGTTCATGAGATTATTTTTCAATAAATAGTTCCCTCGTATTCTTCGAACAATGATAGAGAGGGAGTTTCTTGGACAAAATCAAAAGGATGATGAATCTGTTGGTACCTACGAAGAAAATTTTACAAGACTTTCAAGGTACGCTTCTGGGATTATTATCCAACCTGAGAGTAAGATCGATTAATTTTTTAGTGGCCTAAAACCTTGTCTTCGAAGATCATTTGACCGAAGGGACTTCAATAGCTATGAGGAAATTGTTCGATGTGGTCTCAAGGTTGAGATGTAGATTAGAGTAATCCATCAGTCATATGCGTTTGAAAAGAAGAGGAATATGGAATTTAAAGAGAAATATAAAGAGCACACTGAAAAGAATATGAGTTTTTCCTTATGCTCATAGGGAGGAATGAAACATCGAGGGAGTTGTCTTAAAGGGATAGGTAAATGTTTCAAATGTGGAAAAGAAGTTCATCGATAATTTGAATTCCGCAATGATGGGAAGAATATGTCTAATGACGTGAACAAAGAAAAGGCAACATAGAGTGCACCTCCTACACTTAAATGTTACACATACCATCCACTCTGAGGTAGAAAATGTTTTATTTGATTCTAGATCCACACACTCTTTTATTTCTGAATAATTTTCTTAGGTTATTGCCATATTACCTCAATAGTTAGATATTGAGTTAGCTGTGACAACACCTAATGGAACATCAATCACAACAAAATTTTACAATTCTTCTCCAAATGAAGTTTGTGAGAATGTGCTTCCTGCAAATCTTGTGATCCTTCCTATAGTGGAATTTGATGTGATTCTTTGAATGGATTTCCTTTCTTTATATAGAGCTCATATCAATTTCCAAATAAGGGAAGTCACATTTAATATTCTAGATCAATCTATGAACGTCTATCGATGAAAGGATGAACATAATCTTCCAGTGGAAATTTCATCCATATTATGGGTCTTGCTTCCACTAAATGAAGGTTATTTGTATCAAATGGTTGGTGAGAAACTCATGATTAAGAATATTCTCATTGTACAAGATTTTGATGATGTCTTTCCCAAGGAATTGATGGGTCTTCCACCAAATTGTGATGTTGAGTTTTCAATAGAACATGTACCGGGTGCTTTGCCTATTTAAAAGACCACATATAGAATGGACCAAATTGAGTTGTAGGAATTGAAGAAGCAACTCCAAGAGAATCTTAAGAAATGATTCATACGTCCTAGTGTGTCACCTTGGGGAGAACCTTTTCTGTTTGTTATGAAGAAAGATGGATCAATGAGACTCTGCCTTGATTATCGAGAACTTGACACGATCACTATCAAGAACAAATATCCTCTCCCACGCATTGATGACTTATTTTATCAACTACATTATTTTCCAAGATTGATATCTGTTCAGGGTATCATCATTTAAGGGTCAAAATGGAGGATATACCAAATACGGCTTTCCGTACAAGGTATGGACACTATGAATTTATAGTGATGCCATTTGGTCTTACTAGTTCCCCTATTATCTTCATGAATATAATGAATAGAGTCTCTAGAAAATATCTTTATCCGTTTTTTGGTAGTCTTTATTGACGATATTCTTGTCTATTAAAAGTGAAAGGTAGAACATGAAGATCACTTTAGAATTGTATTGAATACCCTGAGAAATGAGAAGCTTTATGCCAAATTTACCGAGTGTGAATTTTGGCTTCAAAAAGTATCATTTTTTGGTCACATAATCTCCAAAGAGGGGATATCTGTAGATCTAGAAAAAACAGAGGTTATTGAAATATGGTCGAGACCAACAATAGTAACTGAGATCTGATGTTTTCTTAGTTTGGATGGATATTATCGATGTTTTGTGAATAATTTTTCATGATTATCTAATCCAGTCACCAGGTTGACTCGAATAGGATTTAAGTTCATGTGGAAGGAAGAATGTGAAGAGAATTTCAAGGAGTTGAAAAAAGGTTATCCAGTGCACCTGTACTCACACATCCTTTTTGTGGAGAATGGTTTGTGATCTACAGTGATGCATCCAAGAAGGGGCTAGGTTGTGTTCTTATGAAAAATGATATGGTGATAGATTATGCCTCATGATAGTTGAAAATCCATGAGAAAATTACCCAACTCATGATTTGGAGTTAACTGTGGTAATATTTTCATTAAATATTTGGAGGCATTTTCTTTATGGTCAAAGGTGTGATATTTATACTGATCATAAATGTTTAAAGTATATTTTCACACAAAAGGAGCTGAATATGCATCAATGAAGATGGTTGGAGCTGATTAAGAATTACGACTGCTCAATTCATTACCACCTTGGCAAAGAAAAAAAGGTGGCAGACACATTAAGTCGACAAGACCATGCTAGCTTATCCATGTTTAGGATCACAAAAGATCCAATATTTATGGATTTACAAAGGATGGATCTTTTAATTATAATGGATGGGTAAAAATCATATCTTTCTCAAATGAATGTTCAACTATCTATACATGATATGATTAAAGAGGCACAAAAAGAAGATGTAGAGTTACAAAAGAAGGTGAGAAATGTTCTTGAATTCAACCTTGATTGTGATGGGATAATAATGTTCAGGATTCAGGTTTGGGTTCCTCCCATCCCCAAATTAAAGAAGGAGCTGCTGGATGAGGCTCATAGTTCTTCATTCACTATTCATCCAAGAAGCATGAAGATGTATAGGGACATGAAAGAGTACTTCTGAAGGGTTGGCATGAAAAGAGATGATGCTAAATATGTCTCTCGATGATAGGCTTGTCAGAAAGTTATAGCTGAAAGACAGAATTCTAAGGGGATGTTACAACCATTACCCATAACTGAATGGAAAAGGGTAAACATCACTATGGACTTTGTCATAGGACTTCCTAAAAAATCCAAAGGAAATAGTACTATCTGGGTCATAGTTGATCGTCTTACAAAGTCTGCACACTTCATTGCTATTAGAGAGGACTTCTCTATGGATCATCTTGCAAGGATATATGTAAAGGAAGTTGTACGATTTCATGGAGTACCACTGTCCATTATATCTGATCGGGATCCGAGGTTTACCTCAATGTTTTGGGGAAGTTTTCAGCATACTCTAGATACAGAGTTGAGTTTCAGCACTACTTATCACCCTCAGACAGATGGCAGTCTGAGAGAACAATTCAAACACTAGAAGTTATGTTAAGAGCTTTCTCTATGTATTTCAAAGGTGGTTGGGATCAACACCTTCCTTTGGTGGAATTTTCGTTTAATAATATATTACACTCCAGAATTCAGATGGCTCTTTATGAAGCTCTTTAAGGAATGAAATACCGAACTCCAACTTGATGGGATGAAGTTGGGGAAAGAAAGCTATTAGGACCTGATGTTGTTGATGATATGGCAGAAAAAGTCAGACTTATTTAACAACACATTAGAGAAGCTCAGAGTAGAAAAAAAAAAGTTATGCTGATAACCGAAGAAAAGACCTAGAGTTTGAAGTGGTTGATAAAGTGTTCTTATGAATATCTCCTTGGATGTGAGTAATGAAATTTGGAATGACGCGAAAGCTGAGCCCTAGGTATATCAGACCTTTCGAAATACTGGATTGTATTAGGAATGTCGCTTAACAATTAGAGCTTCCACCGAATCTCTCTTAAGTTCATGATGTGTTCCATGTATCTCTCCTGAGAAAGTACATAACCGATACTTCACATGTACTCAGCTCAGAAGTAGTACAGTTGGAGAAAGATCTTTCTATTGAAGAATAGCTGATAGAGATTATGGATCGTAGCGAAAATTTCCTATGGAACATGACAACTAGCTTCGTGAATGTTTTACGGAGGAACCACCAATTAGAAGAAGCTACATGGGAGCTTGAAGATATGATGAAGGAAAGGTATCCTAATCTATTTGTTACAAAGTTAAGAATTTCGAGGGTGAAATTCCTTTTAAGGGGGGTAGAATGTAACACCTGAGATTTTTATGAGAATTTTTTTTGTTTTTATGTTATATACATCATCAACAGAATTGTTCACTACACACAACACTGGCTTGGCTTGGTTTACACGCAATCGCGACCTTCCTCGATATCTTGTGTCGTACGCAATACCGAGTTACACTAAACAACCATATGCTATTAAAATATTATTAAAGCTAGAAGTTATTAATAATTATACCCACTTTTTGAAATTTTGTAAATTTTATCTCTCAAAATTGGGCTTCATTTTTGGATTTGGAATATCGAAATTAGCCTAGGGTGAAATTTTGGTATTTTTCAGAAAACTTTGAATTTCTGATGGAAAGTGAAAACAGTAGGTTACTATTTAATAACCGAATTTTTATTTAAATAATTATTTATCTAAATTAAATTTATTTTAAGTCAATATTGATACAAAATACCTCTATAAGATCAATGTAATTCGTTGGAGTTATTTTATAATAATTTTTAATATATAAAAAATTTTCACCGTCTTTTACCTACCTCCGAGGAGCTTTTTGAAAACTTACATAAAACATAATTTTACCGCTTCTATGAGTGGAATTCTGAAAATACAAGTGAAACAATAATTATCAAGGACTAAAATGTGGTTAAATGAGGTGAATTTTTTTTTTGAATAGTATCTTTTTACATTTATTTACCACTGTTAATAGTAAATATGGTTATTAAGGGTAAAAATGATATTATTATTACCCAAACACATGACCTAATTCTATTAGATAAGTGTAATTCGACCAAAAACAACCTCAGTAATAAAATATGACCATTTAGGTCCACATGGATTAGATTAGGACATTTATTATTAATATATTTAATGACTGGTTAAAATAGTTAAAATCAAAGTTTAATAACTGAATCATTTTTAATATAGGGTTATACATAAGATAAATTCAAGTATAAATTTTCATTAGAAATATAAAAAGACTTCCTACATAACGGTATTTTATTTATAATTTTTAGACTTTAAATATTTTATTTTATTTATGACACAATGATGATGCAGTAATTACCTTATTAAGGAAATATTAACATAATTGATGTTATAAATACCCAAATAAATTTAATTTCTGACTTTTTAAGAATTAAAATAATTTTCTAGGTTAATATGACATGTTAGTATTGATTTAATTAACATTTTTAGAACTAATAATGCTGTTATGATTTTCACAAAAAAACCAATTACCAAATAGTGTAAAAAATGTCATAAAATTGTTTTTAAAACCAATATTATATTATTAATTTTTATTTTATTCTTAAAAATATAAGGATCTGATAAATGACTTAGATAAGGTTATATATATTAATAATTAACAACTTGGGGTTCGTTTGGCTAGTTATAGTAAATTTATTAACCTTATAGTGTAAGAAAATAAGAAGATACGGTAAAAGTATAATTATTTAACCTAAAGTAAAATCTAAATGATAAGGTTTAAATAGAAATATAAACATGTCTAAATTATATTGGATGAGAGTATTTAGACCCACCCCAACATTGCTTCAAAATAAATCAATTTGGAGATATTAAAAACCTAATATTACTTTATAATAAAATAATATTTTTAGTTTTTCCAAAGGTGCCCCTCTCCTCCCTTTTAAAAGGGAACCTCCTACCTATCCTCCTCACACCACTTTGAGAATACAAGCTCTGCCAAACCTGTCAAAATTCTATTCTCTACTTCCATTGAAACATTCTAGAGGTCCTGGTCTTCTTCAAAGGCCAATTCTAGTGCCCTAAGAGGAGGCCTCAAAGAGGCGCTTCAAAGAAGATGTAATGTCCGTTACCGATTCTTTCAACTTTATTTCTTCTTCTACATCTTATTATATAGTTGTTTAATTATGAAGTAATAACATCAGTATCACTCATATAATGGTATGTTATTATATGTATGAAAAACCCCTATTTCACCATCTATCTATACTACGTAAAACGAAATCACTGCACGTGCGTACGTACAGAATACCGTCTCCACGCCGTGGTGTAATCTATTTTCCACCACCACCTTACTTGGATGGGTATAATGGTGTAAATAATAACTATATATTATTATTTTAATGTGATACTTATTCTGAAATAGTATACATACACTTCAATACAATTCGACGATCATGGGAACAATATCATCGCTCGTGCGTACGTATGGCCTACCGTCTCCATGATGTGATGTGACTCGTTCTACATGATCTTCATTGAATAATGATTATATAAATTAATTGAATGAATAAATATGATATATATTAAACTAATAACTTTCTTTAAATGAGTTCTATACATCCTAAAAGAATAATAAGAATTTATTCGACAAAACACGCAAAAGAACAAAAAGCAATAAACACCAGAATAACAAGTAACAATGAAATATTACTAATAAGATGCTAAGAATATGACCACATATGATATTATAACAATGAGTATGATTCTGGAATAAGTAAATAAAATTATTTAAAACATTATACAGGAGTTTCAGACACGTACGAAGCAAATCGGACCTAAGGTAAGGGAAAATATCGCAATCTAATTTTTATTCAAGATTGTTTATATTTCAGAATTTACTGGGGAATATTTATCATCCACATCCATGATTTGTCAATATGTAATATTATTTCAATCCTCCTAAAATTTTTTAAATCCAATTTTACCCATTGGTATGTTTCTAGTAAAAGATATGAAAGGAATATTTTGTCGTTTTTAGTACGAGGTAGTTTTTTGACTTTTCTGGCCAAAGTACAAGAAGAATGTTTTTCTTTAACTTATACGTCATGAATGGATTTTTTGAACATTATTTCCTTGAACATTACTTTAAAAGTATTCATGTTTATTTTTAATCAACTTCTTTTAATGATATATGACATTTCAAGAAAGGAAAAAAAAATTTGAAGTAGAAAAGATATTTTCCTCAAGAATGGAGTTTATGTTTTTTATCCAAATAATTTTCCATCTAAGATAATATATTGTTCTGTTTCTATCCCTATTTTTAAATTTATTTTGTTATTTTATGATGGAATATATTTTATGATGTTCTTTTATCTTATATGGATTATGTTATGGTGGCACGATGTTTAAGAATCTCATTTTTATTACATGGGTTATGCTATGATGTATGATTTTTGATTTTGTGGAACACATAAGAATGGTTTCATTATGTGTTGGGTGGGACCTATATATACCTCCAATTCATTGGGTAAAGATTTATATCTCATGAGATAGACATGTATGGAACAGAAGGTTAATCTAGTTCAGTGATACAGGAATAAAAAGTGGAGTGAACTCAGGACAGAAGTGGACTTTGTCGGCTAAGATAGTCTTGGCATTGAGTCTTGACTACTACGAAATGATTCTCTATGATTGTGTGTGTATGTCACAAAGTTTCATGTTTTATGTTTTGATTATTGGGATTACATTTCACTACTATGATTTATCCCATGTTATGAAATTATGATCTCTTTTGCAGGTTAGGATTTCCAAAATGTTATGTTCTTATGAATATGATGTGATTGATATTTCTTTTGTTTACCTTTGCTGAGCATTTTTGCTCAGCCATTTGTATGTTTTGTTTCCCTAGGTCAGGAAGAAGGTTATTAAGTATGATATTCCATAAGGGACTCTAGATATGATGAAATAAATGTGAGGCAATGTAGATGCTTTATGAACCAGTTGTTTATGATTCCTAGTTTCTAAAGACACTATATCTATATAGTCCTTTAATGGTATTGATATTTGTTGTAATAAGTGGGCTTCAATTTTGAATAAATTGCAATGTATGTAAATTATGGGTCGTTATAATGTTGCCTCATGAAATTTTCCACCACTGACATGTTCCTCTACGGTTGATCTGGCTAATCTCGTGCATGGATACCACTACCATTTATCTCCTGGGTCAGCTGCACCGTTACTGCAAGAAACTGTTCAGTTCCAATACCAACCATCTCAGGATGTTGATTCGGAAGGTCATTTACATCAGTAAGCCTTTCGAGCACTACATCTCTATTGCCTCTGTAGAAAACCATTCTGAACAAACATGTCTTAGATGAAGCAACATGGTAATCTTCAAATGCTATATCAATTCAATTTGACCATAAAAATAATATTTTTGGACAATCATTTAATATAATTCTAACTCCTAATGTTATCTATACTAATAGCTGATATCAAGTATAAGGCCCCAGCCTTAAAAATTACTTAATCTTGAGTTATTACAAGATTACACATTGAGGATATTTTCTGGTTTAGAGTTTTTGAGAAATAGATCATACATCTTTGATTACATTCCACATTTAAACAAGGTGGTTAGATTAAAGACAATATTCACTTCTCACATCAAAGGAAACATATTTAAAACAAAACATGGATTCGTTCATGACACTTCCTTGACACTATCATCACAGCATGTACCTTTCCCTTGACCTGTGAAAAACATTTCAAAACATGGGATGAGCATAAGAAGCTGATTAAGGTATATAAAGATACAGAATGAAAACATTAGTCCATGTATACATAAGAATCAATGAAATCATACTTTACTCATAAGACATAATAACTTTAACATACCTCATAATATCATGAATAACTCATATAAATCATATGAAATAACGGTAACTTGAGGCACTCATAACATTCTTATGTAGAGAGTAACCCTCATGGTTACGTTTG
Organism: Viscum album; assembly: GCA_963277665.1. Classification (NCBI taxonomy): domain Eukaryota; kingdom Viridiplantae; phylum Streptophyta; class Magnoliopsida; order Santalales; family Viscaceae; genus Viscum; species Viscum album. The sequence continues at coordinate 937,552,952 of OY728143.1, read as the reverse complement.
GAATACCCATCGCAATATATTCCCTAAATATTTTCAGATAAACCTTAGAGATTAGCTCCTTCGCGTTACCCAATTCATTGGAGAGATATATCGTGCTCACCCACCATTATTTTATCACAAAACCACCCGTCTTCATAAACAATTCCCAAGAACCATGACATAATCGTATCACATAAAACATGCATAAAGGAAACATAACATTCCCACATTTCATCCCCAAGATATCAATAACACATTGATATAATAAAAACATTATCAAAACCATTTTCAATGCCAAAATAAAATAAATGTAAAACTTTTTATTTATTTTTTATTTAAATAAGTTATGTCTTGTAGAGGAATCCAAAACTCAAATAATGGTCACGGCAGCAGTGAAGTTGTTGTCGCCGCATACAGACGACAAAAAAATTCCCTTTTGGTGTTTAGTAAAATGATTTGTATAAAAATATTCCTTTTGAATAAACATAAATGTCAAAGGTGTTTATACACCATATAAAATAAACTTGTGTATAAATCAAAATATGCCTTAATGAACAGAGATTGAGACAAAGTCCCTTACCTCGTGTTCGACTTGACTCGATCGTTCTTTAATTTACTGAATAGTAAACTATAGTTAATTTATACTTACTTAAGAACCCCTTTCATGTTCATTATTCCTTTTATATCACTTATTAATATGTTATGAACATTATCAAATTATTTAAGTTAATAACGGTTGTTTGTCGATCATTGCTAGTTGAGTCAAAAATAAACTCCTTATAATTACAATTTGTTCATGGGGAAAAATATCCATTATATCCAGAATTATATTCATTATGTAGATATCATATATATCATATATATCCAGTATATACATGCATTTATAATATTACATAACATTTAGAGGTAAGAAATGAAATTCACCGTTAAAGGATACGGTAAGCCTTACGTACGCATGAACACTACTTTCATTTCAATTTCGTATTTAATTGAATGAATTCATAAATATATAAATGTATATTATAATTAATATATAATATCATATATAATATCATTAAATCCAGCCTTTATACATCCCACATATGGCATTAACGAATCAAATCACTTTGAGGGGGCGGTAGTCCGCACTTCCTAAAATGAAGATATCTCATTTACCCATAATGGAAACCATAAGGGTATGCCATAAATGAAAAATAAAGAAGCCTAAAGAAAACATAAACATAATATATATCATATATAAATAATGTGAAATCGTAATGGCCCCCATGAAAGGTGTTAAAACTATTTTGAATAATCATCATTTCGTGAGGTAGAAATTCACCATCCACAGAAACAATATGTTCTTTGACCATTAGATGAAGGTGTGTCTAAGTGTAGCTCGATTACATATCATAAAAACATCCCAGTATATTTAAGATACTGGTTTTGTTACAAAATTAAGGAATAAAAATAGTTTCAGGGGTTGTAGATGAAAAATAAATCAAAAGAACACAAGTGAAGACATTACGTTTAAATCGGGTAACTCCTCTTTGTTTGAACCAAAAGGGTTTCTTGAAGAGATTTCTTCTTAAGGTAAGGATAATAGGTTTAAGAAAGGGATGTGGATTGATAAAATCAGCAGATCTTGGCCTAGCCAATGGATTGAGATGTGTTTGTAAGGAGGTATATGTGGGTGCCTTTTATAAGAGGGAGGAGGGGCACTCTTGGAATGTCATGAAATGTTACATTATATTAAAAAGATTTTCAGATTTTAAAGGACCCAAATTGATATATTTATTGAGTAAGGTGATAAGGGTTATAAATATACCCATCCAATAGGTTTTTGTTATGTTAATATCTTATATTTTACATTATAGTTTTATTTTATTTAAATCGTTCATTAATATGGTAATTATTGCATCATCATGGTGTCATAAATTTTTTTATTTATTTAATGTCTAAAAATAATAAAAAAAATACTATTATGTAGGAAATAATTTTAGATTTTCAATTACTATTTATATTCTAAGAGATAATTTATGTTGACAGAATTAAATTTTTTTTAATTAGGTGTTACATACTTTTGTGATATTCTCCTTTTATAAATAAAATGATAACGTGTCACTATCACCCAAAAGTAATTCCACGGGGTCCCTAAGTTTGGAACAAGGCATACCATGGTCGGAAATGAAACAACTAGTAGAATTAGGATACATTATGGGGTCATTTGTTATTATTATGTTATTATTTAATTACCCTTAACTACCTGATTACTAATTAATCGCGATAATTAAAGATAATTACCACTGTTACTATTCATATTGTCCAAAAACAAAATAGTCTTAATTAAATAATATGGACCTTCTGATTCAAAATCTGGAATCCATTTTACCAAATCCCAATCACAGAAATTTAAATAATTAATTAAAAAATAACTCCCATTCTCAAATCAAATAGCGCGGTTTTTAGAAACAATTGCTATCAAAAGATTGACAGTTGTTTATGTCCAATTTCAATGTGAAATTAATCCCAATGACCACCATTGGATTAAATGGTAAATATATATTCCAATTAAACATTAAAACCAATTATAAAGATAATCTATCCATTTAATTAAATCAGATGAAAAATCAATTTTGAAGTAAAATGAAATATTTTTCACTATTCATTAAAAAAATGAACATTGTCAGAAAAATACCAAAAATTTATCCAATGTAAATTTCAATGTCCCAATACTAAAGAATAAGTTTATTTTGACAAATAGAGCTAATAAAATTGTCAAAATATATATTTAAAAATTGTTCTCCATCAAAAGGCGGTAAAACAATAATTTAAAAAATATTACGGTATTCAATGCTTAAGATCTGATTTATTCTCATTTTAAATCTCTAAAACACTATCAAATTCATAAATAAACATATATAAGAAAATATATTATTCATTACTTACTTGGTATGTTACAATAGAGGTATCTAGGTATATAGTATATGAATTTTTAGGTGATTATGTGATTGGGATTAGGAAGTCATCTTTCTATAGGTGACAGTTGAGATCCCTAAAATTGATGGAGACATTAATTTTTCCATTATTGTTGTTTACGTGGAAGATATTAGATATCCATTTGGTATATTGGATCCACAAAATATGTTTACAATAATTATATTTTTATCTTCAACCCCAATTTTGGAAACATGGGTCTGTTGTGTCCTTCTCGAATCCAGTTTGTATCCATGGTGTTCCCCTAGAAAGACAAGGTAATGAGTGGCCACCATGGGGTAGATTACAAAAAATTATATATTTCTCAATGTGATCATGTCCCAATTTTTCATCAATATGGTTGTATATAACTCCTTATATTTTGAAGGCATGGTTTTAGAAATCGAGGTTGGTCAAGAATATTTTACTATGAAAAGATTTATTTCTCTGTGATTATCAATAGTTGTAGAGACTCCCTCCTCAAATTATGAAGGTTTGTACCTATGGTACACCCCCTATTAATCCTCATCTTCAAATCCCTTTTCTCATTGAATTAGGGATTAATGTATCAGGATATGTTCCCAAGTGTTATGAGAGGATTCAACATCTAGAAATTCAAATTAAAAAGTGACTTCCTATGCCCTAGTTGGTATAATTGGATTTCCTTGAAACTATAGATGGATGGAGTGAAGGATATAGAAGGCGTTTCTTCATCATTTTTAGTATAAGTAAATCATTTTAAACCTTAATAGAATCTGAATTGAATTTATGGATCTCTAAAGATAAAAATAATGTACTATCATTCAATAATTCATTATTTTTTTGGAGTCTAAACCCTTGTCAAAACAACTGGACTCATTAGTCATGGATGATATCCTTGAAATTTCACAATACAATCATGAAATTAGGATCATAAAAAATATATAATTGACATGTATCATATATTATTGGATGATATGTCCAATGGGCTTCAAGGGGATAATTTTTATACTATTTGGGGCAGTGACCCCATCAACTCTATCAACCAAGGGTTGTTTCCCTTTCCCCGAATAAAATCCCACACTAATATAATGTAAATTTTATGATTATTAAGTAGAATTATTGGTTTTAAATGTCCCATTTTCCCCAACAATTCAGTATTTGATGTATTGATACTGCAATGAGAGGATTCGTACATATTATCGCAACTAAAGGTATCCTATAATGATGTGAAAGGATTTGTTCTTCCAATCCACTTTAATTTTTGATTCATCTATATGGTTTCCAAACATATTGATGTACATTTTATGCACCAATTAATTATTCTCACTTTTATCATAACCTTTTAGTTATATATATTTGACTCTTATGATACACTCATCAGAGCCCATCCAGTGAAGTATTCCTACAAGAATTAGATTAACTCTAAATCTATTATCGACGAATAGTGTTCAGACATTGACACTATTCATCGTGAAAAATTCATACAACGGTATAATATTCCCCCACATATTGGATTATTCATCTTTATTTGTGAATCTGATAACATCATGTTATTTTCCATAATTTTTTCCTATTTGATAGTTCTTGATAGAAGAAACATCAAATTCAAACTCTTGCTAGATATGTAAATCCTCTATGAGTGATTCACTAAGCTATTTTGAAAAAATCATGGTATCTAGGTTCAAATAATTGGTCGTTACTGAGACTAACTATTTAATTATTTCAAACATATGGTTTAATTATAAATTCTTCTTAAAATGGGGATTTAATCATACATTAACATAGGGGATTATGTATTTTAATGTTGATGAATCAGCCCTTGAGAATGGATTCGGAGGAATTATAGTCATCGTTAAGTCAGTCTGGGAAGTTTTCCAGGCCTCCAAAGATGATCTGTCAAAAGTTATTCTTCTGATTGACAATTCATATTGATGGGGCTTTTTTGGAATTTGGCCGATGCATGAATATCTTCATATTCATGTTGGATCCATCGAAGGGCTCTTCCACTATTTTTTAGAAATTGATGTCCTGAGTATGGTTGTGGCTATGAGAAAAGTTACTTCCCTGAAAAAATATGGAACAATATCCTCCTCTCCTATTAACTCTTTATTCGGATCCCAAATTCATTGTAGGGAACTTATATTTAAATGCATAATCATCATACTACAAGGTAACATTAATGTGAATTATATTAATGGAGAAAAATAAAAAATCCTCATCCAATGATGGATTTTTATGACTGACCATTTTTTGAGGTTCTATTAGTTGAGGTGGGTGACATTATTCCAAATCTAGTTTTATAAAATGTGATAGTTTGATAGCTAATGTTAGAATTGGTGAATGTTTATCCTCATAATCATCATACAATCAATTAGGCTATAAATTTTTGAGGGTTATATTTGGGTGGTTTGTGTGTCCAATGAAATAAGAAAAATTTTAGTAGAAGTGGATGATGTCATATTTTTTTATTTAAAATAATTTTGGAGGATTCCAGGAGATCAGTTAATAGTTTTTCCAGTTATCGACCCATAAATGTTCTAAATCATAAAGCTAACTCATATTCTGTATTCACCACCATGTTTTGAGGAAATGGAGGAAGTACACACCTTTTGTGATAGTTCACCTTCATGATTTACTTGCATGGAATATAATATTTCTTAAAAAAATTCATTGATGTAGAATAATTCATGTATGGGGTGTCTAAAAATCTAATTTAATGGGAAATAGTATAGTTACTCCTGAAGGCATACTAGGTTGTGTCTCTTGAGCTCTTCAAGGCTGATAAAATCATTATAAATATCACCTATAAAGTAGAAAAGGTCGTGATTCTCTTGTAATGAGTAAATAATATTTTCATCACATAATGAATTTCATTTTTCATGGGTCTCTGCCTATTATATTAGAGATTTTGGTGTTTTTGTTGACTCCCTAATAGTTTTCCACGATACAACATAGATTTTGGAGCTTGATTTGGTAAAGATATTGGTTTTTTTGTGATGGAAACCAAATTTTCTTTTCATTCTATTTTACATGGGATTGGTTGAGTTATTTGGGATATAATTTTAGCATTTCATATAGAGAGTTACATTATTTTGGAAATGGAACATAATTTCTGAAAACCGCCATTAAATTTTCCCAGGATGAGTGGTATCCAAAGATCTTCATAGAGGTTATCATTTTTGATTAATAATCTCTCCTTTAAAGGATGCACTTGGTTCATGGAGAAGGTGAGTATCCATTTGGATAATGAAATCAATGTCTATCTAGTTTTTTCTCTAGTTTAAGTTTGATAGGTCAATGAGTATTGTATTTATTATCATCGAGATAAATTGAATGTTGAAAATTTTATTGAGATCATCTAATTATGTTATCAACCATAATGGAAAACTAGTGTACCATAAAAATTCATTCCATTACAATGTTCGCAAGTAGAATCTGAGTTACAATTCTTTATGTTCCTCTGTGGTTTAAATAATGGGATTATAATGGGATGTGTATTTTGTCAATTTTTAATTCGAGAAAACTAATCCATTGAATACAAGAAACCGAGTACTCCAACTATTATTAGGTGGTATTTTGTCACTCACCAATTCACGATACACATTTCATTCCTGGTTCTCTGTTTCCCAACTATACACCATGAATTCCAACCGATAATCAACCTTGACAATACTCACAGTGATCTCAAAAGGGATGACATATCGCATCGTCATATTCCCTTGAATCCCCAATCGATGATGGCCCAGATGAGGGGAAACATTCATGAATACCATGTCACTCATATGAATCTCTATGCCTCGATTCCTCTATCCATTATAAGATTTATGGGGTATCATAGTTGTCAATAAGTGATACCTGATCAACCTGACCTTCTCAAATGTCTCCTCCACTATACTTGGCCTCAGGAGTAATGTCTCACTGACCACAACCCTACACAGGGGTTCGAAAAGGATGACCATAGAGGGCCTCAAAAGGAGCCATTCGAATTGAGTATTGGTAACATTTTTCAAAAGGGAAATCAACCAATCCGAATTGGTTATACCTGGAACCACCAATGTCTAGAACACATGCACAAAACATGTACTACAAAATCTGATTTTCCTACTCTATTTGACTATCCGTTAGAGGATAGTATTTTGTGATCATATTAATTTGAGACCCAAAAGCCTTCTAAAGGCCTTCCTGAAATTGTGAAGTAAAATAGGGGTTTCTATCTGAGACAACTATTGATGGAACACCATGGAGCCTTACCACATATTTAATATACAAACAGCCCAACTCATCCACATTACTTATATCTGTGATTTTAATTAAGTGGTATGACATGGCCAATCAGTCAATCACTACCCAAATAGAATATTTGTACGAAGTAAGCCAAAAATTAATTAATTGGAAACCTCCTCCAACATCAACATAGGAATGGATAATGGATGGTGCAAACCAGAGGGTTTCTGATTCTCTACATTCACCGGTTGGCATGTGTAGCATCTCTACAAGAAGTCTGCGATGTTTCGTATCATACCAGGGAAACAGAATTACCGGCATAAAACATAATAAATCTTGGTAGAACCAGGATGGGCATCTTACTTAGTCTAGTGGCTATCCACCATCACGACCTTCCACAGAGATAAGGACACAACTAAACGGACCATGAAGCACAAGATGACCTTGGGAGACAATGAACAATTAGAGGACGTCTCCCCACCATGAAGAAACAACCTCGGCCTCTGAAACAACTCATCACTAGGTTTTTCCCTATGAATATACACCAAGGTAGAAGGATTCAACTGAATGATAGCCAAGAACTCACCCCCATTTTTCTATTTCTTCTACAAATGCATATGAAAGAAGAGCCCCATAAATGTACACTCATAATGGACATCCTTAATTATTTAACTAGAACTATTCTACTCAAGGAATCAACCACTGCATTTTCCCTTCCTGGGGTATAAAAAATTTTAAATTTGAACACATCAAGTAAATGATCCAACGACGCTGCCTCATGTTGAGGTCCTTCTACGAGAATGTACTGAACAAGATTATGTGATCATAATAGACCAAAAAATTCTCCCCAATGATTTAGTGATTCTAATTCTTCATAGCGTGCATCAAAGATGCTATATCCAAGTCATGGTTTGGTTTATTCTTTTTATTTGGTCGAAGTTAGCGAGAGCCATACGCCTCCACATGATCTTCCTGCATTAACATGCACCCAAGACCCATACCCGAAGAGTCTCAAAACCCCACATTCCACTTCCTAGCTTATTGAAAAATTAGAATGTGGGTTGTATCAATCCACCTATTTAGATCTACAAACGATGCGTGAAATTGTATGCCCCACACAAAATTCAGACCATTTTAGGTGAGTGTGGTCATTGGAGAAGCATGCTGAGAGAAATCCTAAACAAACAACCAGTAAAAACAAGCTAGACCAAGGATACTTGTGATCTCGAACACGTTATTCACCTACCCCCATGAAATAACTGCACTGATCTTCACGAGGTCTACTAAAACTCCTTTCTCCGAGATCACATGCCAAAGAAATTTTATCTCCCTATTCTATGAAGTGCACTTTGACATCTTTATAGAGAGACGGAGATCCCACAATATTCCCAAAATGATCCACATGTGATATTGGTGTTCCCCCTCAAAGCAGGAGTATACTAGAATTTCATCCAAAAGTACCACAATGATAGAGTTAGAACACACTATCCATCAGTTCCATAATGATCATTAGAGCATTGGACAATAAGAAGGGCACGGCCAAGTACTCTAAATGGTTATACCAGCTTCAGAAGGCTGTCTTTGTGATATCTACCACTTTAACCCTGAGTTGATGATATCCAGAATGCATGTCGATTTTTGAAATAAATCTTCCCCCACCATGTGATCAAACAAGTCATTTATTCGTGTCACATATATTTTTTCATGATTTTCAACTTATTCAACATTTGGAAGTCGACGCACAACCAGAGGGATCTGTCATCCTTTTTTAGAACAACATAGTAGTGGCCCAAGGAGAGAATCTCTAGAGAATGAATACTTTGGATTATTAGGTTTCCATATATATCAATAATTCTCTCAGCTTGGTGGAGACATGAAAAATGATAGAAGAGATATCTTCTGCGTTCTAGGCACCAGATCAATCAAGAACTTCATATCCAACTCTGAGGGAATCCAAAAAAAATCCACTGAGACTACATATGGAATCTCATTCACTACATGAGTAAGTAACCCTTCAAGGTCCATACCATCATACTCTAGTTTAAATGATGATAAATAGAATATAGGACATCCCATATCTAGTATTGGAGGTCCAACACGACCAGACTGATGATCACATTCTCGACAAAAAACCTGAAAACTCTCATCAATTTTCGTGAAACTCACTCACCGCCTTTAAAAATTGATGTGTTCTTGGAATGATTCTAGAAAATCCATTCCATGTATCACATAAAAACTATTTATATCTATGACCAAGAGGTCTCAATATATCTCAATTCCTGAAATGGAGAGTGCACATGATGGGAACCTAAGACCCTGATATTTCTTTTTTCCCGACAACATCTCCAACTCCATCGCAGAAGACACCAACTATGTTATAAAATTATGAGTGTCCATAAAATGGGAAGAAATGAATGAAATAGATGAACTGGTATAAAAAATAGAAACAACTATAGAATATTATATTAAAACGATATTGTAAACGGTCGACAGTCTCGCATATAATCATGCTGGGCATGATCAACCACATCGATTTGTCTGGTCCCTACCTGTGCAAGAAAACATGTCTGAGGCTATGACCTAAATTGGATCTACCCAGAAGATGACCCATCCCTACAACAAAGACCACCAAATCGAGATCCCCCATCCTCGATAGATCTATCTTTCCTATAACCTCTCTTGAATCCACTGACCCTACCCCACACTGAATATAAGGACCCGACCGTAAAACATTACATAATCTTGAATTAAATGGATAATTCACATTGAGGATCTTTTCAGGATTATAGATTTAGTGAATTATTCCATAATTATTACATTACATCTCAAAAATTACAATGTAGACACTTTTACTCAGTTTCCATATTTTTCATAAAACGAAAACTCTTGAAAAAATGAATCAGGTCTGGTCACATGTTTTAGACAACATGACATTTACTTGGTCCCATCCTTGACCCTATTAATATTTAGGTCTTGTGAAAAATATATCAATGTTTTGGATGAGCATAAAAACCTCAGTATGGGTTATAAAACAAAGAAATAAAACATTAGTTCATCATTGAATACAAAACATAATGGCACTAAAAAACCTAATGAAATCATAATATTTATTAATAACATATATAAAACATCAATCATAAATGTATCTTGTGGAAGTCATATCATACTAACAATGTAGCAATCACAGCTATGTAGGGAGTTACATTACGAATACACATCACAGAATATTCCCTAAATATATTAGGAGAAACATTCACATTTACCTCCATCAGGTTACCCAAACTACAAGAGAGTTAACTCGAGCTCACTCTACCAAGGTTTATCACGGAACCGCCCATATGAATATACAATTCCCATGAACTACAACATAAACATAACACATAAATCAAACATAAAATAAAGATAAGATTTCCTCATTTTGATCAGAATATATCATTTAAATATATGAACATAAAAAAACTATTATAAAAACCATTTTCAATAAAAAAACATGTAAAAGAGTATATAGTATTTATTTTCCTTTTAAAAACATTATGCCTTGTTAAGAAAGCCATAAATAAAATATTACTCTCGGCAATGGAAAAGTCGTTGTCACCGCGTAAGTTAAAAGAAACATTTTTTTTGTTATTTAGTGAAACGATTCGTAGAAAATGATTTCATTTTAATTAAATGACAAGTAAAAGCTGTTTAAATAGTGTATAAATGAATATCGGGTATTAAAACAAAATATTCCTCAATGAATGGAGATTGAGATGAAGTCCCTTACCTCGTATCCGACATGAATCGTTCGTTCTTTAATCTGCTAAATAATATACAAAAGTTAATTTCTAATTTTTTAAGAACCTTTCTTAGGTTTATTATATAATTTATATCACTTATTACCATGTTATTAACAATATGTAACCATTTATGTTAATAATGGTCATTTTTTTTAATATTTGGTACTTGTGTCAAAAATGTACTTCTTATAATTACCAGTTGTTCACATGGTCAAAAGTTCATTATATCTTGAAAGAAATTCATGATTTATATATCATATATATTATATATATATATCCATTATATACTAGTATTTATAATAGTACATAACATTTGGAGGTACGAAATGAAATGCACAGTTCCTGGAGATGGTAAGTCGTACGTACGCATAAAAGCTACATTAATTTTTATTTATTATTTTAATGGAATTTTTAAATAATAATACATAGGATTATGGTAATTATAATATAATATCACATATAATATCTTTTACCCCATCCTTTATACTTCCCACATAAGGCATTAACATGTCAAATTACTTTCAGGGGGTGGTAGTCCACACTTCCTTAAATGAAATTTTCCTGTTTCCAAAAATGGACACCATAAAGGTATGATATAAAAGGATAATACAGAATCATAAAGAAAACATAAAAATAATATATATCATATATAAATATAGTGTCATCTTATAGTCCACCATGAGAGGCGGAAGGAGGTAATTGAACAATCATCATTTCATGAGGCGTTAGTTTATCCTTCACAGAAACATTATGTTCATCAATAATTTGATGGAGGTTTGTGTGTGTTTTGTTTGAATCCTTATTATAAAAAAATACATGTATATATAGGATAGTGGTATTTTTATAAAATAAAGGAATAAAAAGAGTTTAGGGTTTTTATAAGTAAAACATAAGAAAAAAACAATATAAAATGTTACCTTTAATTTGGGTAACTTCCTTTGGATTGAAACAAAAAGACATCTTGAAATGCCTTATGCCTAAGGTAAGGCTTCTAAGAGGAGGAGAGGTATCTTGACAGATTATTTGGGCAGGGTTATGATGATCCATGGTGCTTTAGAGTTGTGAGTATGTAGATTTATGTGAGGGATTTTTATAAGGGGGAGAAGGGATCTTTTGGAATGTGTGAAAATATTATTTTATTATATAATGATATTGTGTTTTAATGGCCTATAACTAATAAAAGTAGATAATATGATTAATAATGTTCGAAATAAAATCATCCTATAAGAATTGGACAGGTTTTGGTTTTTTTTAAATATTTATAATCTTATTTACCTAAATAATTTATTTATGAGGTAAATACTGCATCATTATTGTGTCATTAAAAATTTAATTTATTAGATATTCTAAAAATTATAAAAAATATACTATAATGTAAAAAATATCTATATAATTCAAATTAATATTTATATAAGAAAAAATAAATTATATAATCCAATTTAAAAATTAATTTACAAAAAAGGCATTTGTCTATGTCATTTTTGCATTTACATTAAGTTAATTAATCTAAAGTATCATTATAACTCTATTGTGGATCCATGGGGTCCCAAATCGACTCATGGATTCCCATGGTCGTCCATGACTCATCCAAAATGGTTAGCCTAAGTGTTATGATAATTTTGTAATATTATGATATTATGTTTACCCTATATTACCTTATTTACCATTAACCGCGGTAAATAAAAGTCAAAAGTTATTATTCACCAAAAATTATTTTCATCTTAATGAACTGCATTTTACTTACTATTAACAACCATGTATGTCGAATTTTCAAAATTCAATTCACAAAAGTGGTTAAATTTAATATAAATTAAATGTTAGTTTTTTTAACTACTACTAAGTGGTTTCACTACTCATCAAAATTTGATGTTTTTTCAAAAAAATACCAACCCTTCAGCCTAAGATATATTTTATATTTGAAATTTAAAAATGATGTCTATTTTAAAAAAATTAAAATAAAGAAGTTTAATTAATTAAATTATAAGTAATTCTCATAGTCAAAACAAATAGAGCATTTTTAAGAAATAATAACTATCAAAAGATTGAGACTTGTTTATGTCCAATTTCAATGTAAAATTAAATACAATGATGAAAATTGGATTAAATGCTATTAATATATTCTAACAACAATTTAAAACCAATTAAAAATTTTTATCTAACCATATTAATAAATAATATTAATTGGCACTTTGGAATTAAAATATAGTAATTTTTACTATTCATTAAAAAATGAATTTTATCAGAAAAAACAAAAAAAATTACCCAATGTAAATTTTGATGTCCCGAATATAAAAAAAATTATTTTATAAAATAAAAAATATAAATGTTATATAACATGATTTAAAGATGGTTATCCTTCAAAAGGAAGTAAATCAACTATTTATGTTAAATTATGCTTAAAATAATATTCATTCTCATTTAAATCCTCTATCTTTTTTTTGGATAATTGGAAACAAATTTAACAAACATGTATAATAATATTGTAGTTATTTCTATTCATTCTTTTCAATACAATTTCTTGGAGATCACAACCATTTAAAATAATATTATTATATTATTAGTGTGTAAAGAAAAATTTAAAAGAAACATGTTGATGAGTATTTGGTACACCATCGATCATAGAAACCCCTTTAAAGTAAAATTATTATTTAATTCACAAATAAGAGTAATTATGGAAAATTTTCTTTTCTTTATTTACCTGTGATGTTACATCCTTCCCCACTTTTGTGAATTTCTTCCTCAAAATTTTATTCACTTATCATATAAGTGGGGGTATTTATCCCTCATAGAATTTTAGGATTCCCACGTTGCCTCTTCAACCATAAGGGTTTTTCCCAAAACCATTACCAGCTGAATTAACATATTCTGCAACACTTACTCTCTAGGTTCAAGAATCTGGATAGGTTTTTCCTCAAAAGAGAGATTACCTTCCAACTGAACTACCTATGGACATAAAACATGAGATGGATGTGGCATGCACTTTTTTAACTTTGAAACAAGGAAACCCTTATGTTCCTGGGATAACCAACAAGATAATGCCACTCTGTACACAACTGATCCCACATTCTCTAGAATTTAATAATGTACAATGAACCTAAAACTCAAAATTCCATTCTTATCAAAACACATCACACTTTTTGAAGGAGAAACTTTGAGAAAGACATGATCACCTACCTCAAAAGAGAGATCATTCCTCTGGTTATCCACATAACTTCTCTGCCTGCTCTGAGACGTTCTCAGGTGCATCTGAATCAACTGAACATTTTTTTCCATCTCCTCTACCAATTATGGTCCCATCAACATCCTTTCACCTACTTCATCCCAAAATGATGGATTTCGACACCACTTGCCATATAATTCCTTAAATGGAGCCATCTGTATACTAGAATGATATATGTTGTTACATGAGAATTTATAAAATTATATATATTAGTCCCAAAATCATTGGTAATCCAGTGAACAAGCACAGATCATATCCTTCAAGGTCTAAATTGTCCATTCTGACTGTTGATCTCGTTGCGGATGAGAAAATGTACTAAAATTTAATTTAGTACCCAAAGACTTCTCAAGGATTTTACAAAATATTGAAGTAAACCTGGGATCACGATCAGATTCAATCAGTATGGGAAATCCATGCAACCTAACTATCTCATCAACATAAAACCGAGAAAGTAGATCTAGTGAAAAAAGTATCTCTAAGCTAAAGAATATGAGAATATTTAGTCAACTGATCAACAATAACCGAAAATTCATTAATACCTCCAGATGTATTTGGTAATCCCACAATGAAGTCCATGGATATATTTTCCCATTTCCACTATTGCACCGGTAAATACTAAATCATGCCTTTCAGTAACTGCCACTCTACATTAACCAATTGAAAATTTGAAGATGTCATATCAAAATCAGCAATATCACTTTTCATTTCATCCCACAATTAATACTCACGAAGATCTCCATACCTCTTAGTATTGACTGGATAAACTGGAAAACCAAGAACTATGAGATTCACATAACAACTCATTCATCAACTGTTACTCACAAGGAACACATAATCTCTACCCAAACATGAAAACACAATCATTATCAACATTAAATGCAGGCAGCATACCATTATGAACCAACTTTTCCTTTTTCTGTTACTCATTGTCTTTCTTCTGCACATTTTTTATTCTGTCTCATAGAGATGATTTCACTGACACATGAAACAAAATAGAGGAATATCGTGCACCAAAAACATCTATTCCTATGTTTATCAAATCAAAAACCAAAGGATCTCGTTCCTAATGTTTCATGATTAAGGAAGCATTACTATTTTGTCTCAAAGCATTAGCCAACTAATTTTATTCACATGGATGGTAATGGATCGTGCTATTGTAATCCTTGGTTAATTTGAACCATCTCCTCTTCCTCATGTTCAATTTTTTTTAATGAATATATACATTAAAATTTTGTGGTTAGTGTATATTTTACAATTTTCCCCATAAAAATGATGCCTCCAAATTTTTAATGCAAAAACAAGAGCATCTAATTAAAAATCGTGTGTAGGGTAATTTAACTCATGGGGTTTCAATGGACATGACAATTAAGAAATTATCTGATCATTCTGCAAAAGGACACAACCAATTACATTCAACAAATCATCACTATAAAAAATAAACTCATCATTTCTAGAAGGTAGTTCCAAAACTTGATCATTCACCAATTGTATTTTCAATTCTTGAAAACAATCATCACATTCGTTAGTACAAAGGAACATAACTCCTTTTAGATTTAACTTAGTCATTGGACTAGATAACGGTGAAAAATTCTTAACAAATTTCTTGTAATTACATGATAAATCCATAAATCTGTAGATCTCAGTTATATTTGATGGTCTTGGACATTCTTCAACAACCATTTTTTTAGTAGGATCAACAGTTATCCCATTTTTTGAAACAATGTGACCAAGGAATGAAATTTGTTGAAACAGAAATGCACAATTATTGAACATCCCAAATACTTTTTTTATATAAATATTTTCAAGAAAAACCATAAATGAATATCATGATCAAATTTAAATTTTGAATAATCCAAAATATAATCAATAAACATAGCCACAATCTTATCCAATAACTCACAGAAAATTCAATTCATAAGATCAATGAATACAACATGTGAATTGGTTAAACCAAAATGAATAACTAAAAATTCATAATGGATATATCTAGTATGAAACATATTCTTCAGAATGTCTTCTTCCTTTAATTTTAATTGACAGTACCTCAACCTCAAATCAATATTTGAAAAATACTGATCTCCCTGGAGCTGATCAAACAAATCAACAATATGAGGCAAAGGACACTTGTTCATAACAGTGACATTATTCAATGATCTATAATCAATGAAAAGTCTCATTGAACCATATTTTAATTTAAAAATCAATAAAGGAGAGCCCCATGGTGATGTTCTAGGTCGAATGAATCTTTTCTCTAAAAAATCCTGTAATTTCTTCTTTGACTCAAAATGTTCAATTTGAGCCATTTGATAAGGGGGTTTTGAAATTGGCTTTGCATTAGGAACTATTTCAAAATTAAATAAGACCTAAATTTTAGGTATAATACTATGAAATTCATCAAGAAAAACATCAAGGTACTCATTTACCACTGGAACATCATAAATTTTAATTGTTACTTTATTTTCAATAATATGTGCCACGTAACATTTATTTCCATCTTTTAATAGTTTCTCAGCTTCCTGACATGTTATCAAAAGAAAGGGTTCATTATTGTACACAAAATTAAAATAATTCTGAAAAGAAACCTCTTTAGAACTAAAATCAATCTTAGCATGTTAAAGATATAGCCAATCCATTCTCAAAATTACATCAAACTCTACTTGACGAAAAACAATAAGGTTTTCTGGTATATTTTTCCGCACACAAGGACATGAAGGTCCATATGTTTTCTTTTTGTCTCAACATTTCTTCTATGTGTTTTTACCATATGTTTTGTATTCATATCTTGATATGGAAGTCCAAATTTAATAGATAAATTATCAGAAATGAACGAATGGGTAGACCGCAAATCATACAACACAATGGCATAATCTGAACAAACAAACAGTTTACCTAATACTACATCATTTGATGAACCAACATCTACTGAAGTAGTTACAATGGATTCCAGAACCCATTTTTTCTTATAGTCTAGCTACTTTCCCTCAGTTGAGTTCTTCATTGGATACTCAATTTTATAATGACACATTTCATTGCAATTAAAATATTTTACTCACTATAAATCATATTTTTTCTTACCGTTGGTTTGATATTTTATAGTGCAATTGTAAGCCTTATTTTCCAATTTAACACATAATTAGCACTTACCAACATTCTAAATACATTCCCCAACAAACATTTTACCCCAATTTTCACAGACTGAAAACTTATATTTCTTACCATCAGACATTTTGGAAGATTTTATCCCTTTTGTCTGCCACCTCAACCTTTTATTCTATTGTTGTTAAATAGAAACCTGATCAACAGAAAACTCTATTTCCACCTTCTCCACACAAAGAATTTTTTTAATAACTTTTGAATACACGAGAAGCTAAAGCCCTTCGATAAATTGTATTTAATTATGATTAAAAAAGGTTGATTTTACTATCAATATCATTTATAAAATTTTGAGCATAACTACCCAGTCGATTGAATTTTTCTTCATATGTATCCAATGAGTCATCCGCCTGCCCCAATTCTAGGAATTGTTTTTTCATCCTAAGACAACCCACCTTAAGAATATATATCCCCAGAAACATACCATTAAATTTATCCAAATCAAGAGAATATGTCTTCTCAATATCCCTGATATTTTTCACAATCGACCACCGCTGAACAGCTACTCCTTGAAAATGGTAAATAGGGAGAATAACCTTTTGAGGTTCCAATAATGCCATGACATCAAAAAAAATCCACTGCATTAATAAACATTTCAAGTAGCAAAAGGTTAGATGATCCAATGTATGATGGGGGATGTTACCCCATGAAATACACCACTACATACATGTTTATCTGTTGTTGATCTTGCTAATCTCATGCATGGATACCACCACCATTTATTTCCCGGGTCAATTGTACCATCAATACAAGAAACTATTCAGTTCTGATTCCAACCATCACAGGTTGTTAACATGGAAGGTTTTCTTCCTCCGATTGTGATCCCAACATAGCTGAATTGTTTCCTCTGCAGAAAACCATTTTGAACGCATAAATATCATAGGCAAAGCAACATGGTAATCTGTCAATGCTCTATCAATTAAATATAAAATAATTTATGGATAGGAATTTTACAATACCCTAACTCTAAATGTTATCAAAATCATTCGTTGATACCAACTATAAGAACTCAGCCTTAAACAATACATAATCATAAAATAAATGAATAATTCATGTTGATGATCTTTTCATGTTACGAGTTTTAGAGAATAAGGCCATAATAATTACATTACATCTCATAAATTACAAGGAAGGTACATCTACTCAGTTTTCAATTTTTTTAGAAAATAAAAACACTTGAAAAAAATATTCAGGTCTAGTCGAATGTTTTAGACATCATGATTTTCCTTTATCCCATCCTTAACCTTATTCAAATTTAGGACCTGTGAAATAAATTTCAATGTTAGGGATGACCATACAAAGCTCAGTAAGGTTTATAAAACAATAAATGAAATCCATAGTTCATTAATTCAGACAACACATATGCTCTTTAACAAACATCATGGAATCATAAGATTATTGAATGAATCATAGAAAACATCAATCATAAAGGTAACTTGTGGCATTCATATCTTACATACATTTTATCTATCACTTCTATGTAAGGAGTTATATTTGGAATACTTGTCACCATATATTCCATAAAATCTCTTAGGAGAAACATTCATGTTTACCTCCTTCACGTTACCCAATTCATTGGAGGGCAATCTCAGCCTCACCCGCCCTAGTTTTATCATCAAACAACCCGTATGCATAAAAAATTCCCAAGAACCAAAACATAATTATAACACATAAAAAAACATAAAGAAAATATAACATTCCCACATTTCAATCACAATATATCATTCAAATATATTGACATAACGAATCCATTATAAAAACTATTTTCAATACCATAATACATAAATGAGTATATGGTATTTATTTTCCTTTTAAAAACCTTAGGACTTGTTAAGGAATCCATAGATAAAATAATAATCGCGTCAGTGGAAAGGTCATTGAAAAATTCTATATAATAAAACATTATTTTATTCGTTTAGTAAAACGATTCGTAGAAAAATATTCTGTTTGAATGAAATGAAAAGCCAAAGCTATTTATACATTTTATAAACGAATATCATGTATTAAAAGAAAATATTTTCTAATAAATAGTGATTAAGATGAAGTCCCTTACCTCGTGTTTGACTTGAATCGTTCGTTCATTAATCTCTAGAATAATAAACTAAAGATAATTTCTACTACATTAAGAACCTTTTTCATTATTATTATTCCATTTATATAACTTATTACAATGATATAAACATTATGTAATCATTTAAGTTAATAATAGTCATTTTTTCGATATTTTGTACTTGAGTCAAAAGTAGAGTTATTATAATTACAAGTTGTTCACATGGTAAAAATTTCATTATACACAGAATAATATTCATGATTTGGATATCATATATATAATATATATCCAGTATATAAATGTATTTATAATAGTACATAACATTTGGTGGTATGAAATAAAATGCACCGTTCAGGGAGACGATAAGTCGTATGTACGCTTGAATGCTACATTCATTACTCTTTATTTTTTCAATGGAATTAAAACACAATTATAAATAGGTATATAATAATTATTGTATAATATCATATATAATAAAATTAACTCCATCCATTATACATCCCATATAAGGCATTAACGTGTCATATCACTTTAAGGGGGTGGTAGTCCACACTTCCTCAAATGAAATTATCATGTTTACCCATAATAGAAACCATAAAGGTCTGTAATAAAAGGAAAATATAGAAGAATAAAAAGACATAAACATAATATATATCATATGTAAATATATTTTCATCTTAATTTCCACCATGAGTGGCGGTAGTAGATAATCCAACAATCATTGTTTTGTGGGGCGTTAGCTTTCCATTCACAGAAGCATTATTTTTTTCACCCATTAGATGGAGGTGTGTGTATGGGTAGTTTGATTCCTTATCATATACACTTCCTAGTATATTGATGATACTGTTGTTGTTATAAAAGAAAGGAATAAATAGAATTTAGGGGTTATAGAAGTAAAATAAAAGATAAAAAGTATAGAGAAACTGTGACCTTTAATTTGGGTAACTCTCTTTGGATAGAACCAAAAGGACTTCTTGAAGTGTCTTCTATATAAGATAAGGATTCTAGGAGTGGGATAGGGATCTTGAGATCTTATTTGGGTAGAGGATGGACGATCAAAGGGGAATTAGAAATGTGAGAAATGAGTTACACGTGAGGTCTTTTTATAAGGGGGTGGGGCCCTTTAAGAATGTGTGAAATAATTATTTTATTATATAATGATATTGAGTTTCTATAGTTCCAAAACTAATTAAAGTCGAATATAAGATGACTAAGGGTTGAAATAAAATCATCCAATAAGAATTGTATAGGTTTTAGAAAATTTTATAATATTCATAATCTTAGTTATTTTAATCATTTATTAATGAGGTAAATACTGCATTATTATTGTGTCATAAATAATTTTAATTATATTATTTATAAAAATTATAAAAATATACAATAATGTAGTAACTAATTTCATAATTCCAATGAAAATTTATAGTAGATAAAAGAACTTATTTAACCTCGTGTAAAAATAAATTTACAAAAAGATAATTGTTTTGTCATTTTTGCCTTTACATTAAGTTAATTACTCTAAAGTTTCATTATCCCTCCCATGCGGCTCTATGTGGTACCAAAATAGACCCAAGGATTCCAATGGCCTTACATGACTCTTTCAATTAGGTTAGGTCAAGTGTTATGGTAACTTATTATTATTATGATAATCGTTTAACATAAAGTTACCCTATTTACCATTAAATGTGGTTAATCAAAGTCCAAAGTTATTATTCAACATAAATTATTTTCAGCTCATTAAACAAAATTTTACATACTAATAAAATCCATATATGTTAGATTCTCAAAATTCAATTTAATAATGTGGTCAAAATTCATTAAAATGAAAAGTGAGGTTTTTTAACTACTACTAAGTTGATTCTCTGTTCATAAAAAAATTATGGTTTTCAGAAAAATACAAAAAAATTAGCCTAATCTATATTTTATATTAAAAAATAAAAAATGATGTCTCTTTTACCAAATTCAAAATAGATTTGTTGCATTAATTAATTTAAAATTTATTCTCATTGTCAAATAAAATAGTGTGTTTCTATGAAACAATAACTATCAAAAGATTGACACTTGTTTATTACCAATTTCAAGATAAAATTCATTCCAATGACCAAAATTGGGTGAAATGGTAATGATATATTATAATTAATCCTTAAACCCAATTAAAAATTCAATCTATTTGTATAAATAAATTATATTAAATGGTTTTTGGGAATTAAAATATAGTATTTTTTAGTATTTATTATAAAATGAATTTTATCAGAAAAACAAAAAATTTACCCAAACTAAATTTTGATATCCTGAATCTAAAAAGAAATTATTATTAGTGGATCTGATGATTTAAAAGTAAATATGACTGTATTTAAATAGTTTTCTCCATCGAAAGGTTGTAAATCAACAATTAAAGGTAAAATATTCTTAAAATTATATTCATTTACATTTTAAGACTCTGAATTTTATTGAAAAAATGTAAAAACATTCAACAATCTTGTATAATCATATTTTACTTAGTTTTATTCATTCTTGTTAATCAAATGGCATGGCGTTAACTACCATTTAAAATAATATTATTATATTATTAGTGTACAAAAAAAATATTTAAATGAAACATGTTTTTCTTTATTAGGTATGCAATCGAACATAGAAACCCTTTTAAAGTAAAATTATTATTTAATTCAAAAATATGAATAATTATGGAAAATGTAGTGTTTTTTATTTAAATGGGATATTAAACTAAAGTGGATGTGCCTCGCTGAAGAATTCCTAAAAGTTTCCCATACCTCCACATAGTTAACAAGGCTTTCGAGGAAGTGTGCATGCTGGTCAGATGTGCTACGGTCTCCCATACTGATGGAACACGACCAATGTCGCATTAGAAGCCACGGATGAAAACTGCCTAAAAGAGTGACCTGAACTACCACCTCCATTATTCACCTATTTCATCCACATACTTTTCATCTTTAATGAGTTTCCACTTCCCAATACATGTTCTATAAAATCTATCCCTCCCTTTCCAGTCAATCTCCACCATGCATGCCTGATCAACAACCTCACTGTAGGTCTTTATCATGAAACAGAAAACCTATGAGATTATCTTAGGTCATAAACCCTTTTCAACTGTCTAGGCCTTCGCCTTCTCATTATATATGATTTCAAGAGCATAAAAACCTACCAAGTGAAACGGTTGGTGTACTTCAACATAGATTTATCCCCCTGAATAAAATATATGATCTCTCAGGATGTGGAATATGACAAGACCATAGGGCATTATTGTTCATTAAAGAATGCCTAGAAACCTCCCCAACGCATCTGCTCATTCTTCCCATTTTGAAGTACAGTTTCCCACCACTAGAGGCTGGGACCCTCCCACAAAAAGTAGGCACATTCCACCCTAATCTCATTGAGTTTATCCAAGAACTCAATCATGTAGTCGATCTTCTTGAGCCATTCATCTTCTTCCTAGGCTTCTATGATGCCTTGAATTTTATGAGGTTTTTTTTTTCATAAACTCATGAGATTTATCTTTTAAATGACCTATATCTTCTATCCTAACAGTAATGGAAATAGGACCTGGTCCCTATCCCAGATCATGGACACCCCAGACCATATCCTTGACTACATTATGATGAATCGGTGTGGGAGAACTATCTCGTGCTTCCTCTCGTGGGTGCATAGAAGATTTTCAGGGAGTCATGTTGCTACAAAATTAAACAGTTAGAAAAATAATTTCTAAATACAAAAAATCTGAAACTATTAATCAAATACATAAATTATTAATAATAAAAACACATTATCATAATAAAACATCCAACTACTCCACCCTTTCACAATATCCAGTAGTGGTCTTTAGCCCACACGTCACACTTGGAAATGATGTCAATGTTACAATTCCATCATCCCCAAGTGACTCATGATCATCTATGAGATGTTTGGGAAAGAAAACCTACTCTCAACAAAATCCTGGAGCCCCAATATTCATAGCCCGTGACTTTCCCGACTCATCTGAAAAAATTAATATAACCCAAAAACATTGGCTTCCTTTGATAATATTTTTTCATCAACCTAATCTAGTCACCATTAATACTGTAGATACCCAAAGGATGACATATATGGACATTACATTACATTTTTAGAATAATTAATACATAAAAAAACCAACACTCAGGGATCGTTATAATTTAGTGAGTTGGAAAATAGAAACCTAATCTACTAATCATGGTGAATGATCTTCAACATCTCCTATAAAGATCTTCCCCTTTTGTTTTATAACCTAAAAACAATCTTTATATCTGGGGGAAAATAAAACATATAAATGGTGAGCTCAAACACTCAGTAAGCGTAAGAATGGAGAAAATAAAACAAACCATATACATTTGAACTTAAAAACATGACCATAATGTTTAAACATCAAAATCTTGAGCAATGACATAAAACATGGAAGTACATAAGGCAGAGATCATAATAGAAAATCAATCATGATAAAATAGCATGGGAATAAAACATGAAATTGTGGAAAACCATTAATAACTTGATATGATTTCCATAGTAGCCAAGGAATGGCTACCAAGACCATATTTGTGGACAAATTCCCTTACTAAATCTAGTTTAATCCTCCTTACAGTCATGTATCACTAAACATGATTATCTTTTCCTTCCAGCCATGTCTATCTCATGAGATATAAATAATTACCCAATTCATTAGAGAGAGATATAGGCCCTACCAATCTCATAATGAAATCATCCTTAAACATGCCACAAAATAAACATACGTCATTCATAATAACCCAAGAAATAAAATGGGTTTCATAAACATCATCCCATCATAAAATAAACCATAGAAAAAATGGATGTCATTTCATCATAAGAAAAATGAAACCATTTAAATCATAGAGGCATTAATGTTGAAACATACACCTATGAAATAATTTAATTTTAGATGGAAAATGTTTTTGATAAAACATTTCAAATGAATTCTTTAGGAAAACATCCTTTCTTCTTCCAAATCATTTTCTTTTCACAAAATGCCATGAAATTTTAAAAGAAAAATATTTTTTTGAAAATAATCATGAAATATGGTGGAGTAAGCTTCATGAAAATAAGGCGTTATGAAAACGTAAAAATCTGTTCATGCTGTATAAATTAAAAAAACATTCTCCATGCACTTTTAAAAGGAAAGTCAAAAAATACCTCATATGGTAAACAAAAGAAATATTCATTAAATAACACAAAGTAAAAGAAAAATAGGGGTAAAAATGAATTTAAACATACATGTAAGAATATTAAATACGTTATGAAAAACATTTTTATAGACATGGATGAAAAATATAACCCCAGTAAATAGTTACATATAATAAATCTCGAATAAAAATGAGATTTGTAAAATTATCCCTTTCCTTATGTTTGATATACATTGTAGGTATACAAACCTCTTGTATAATTATTTAAATAATCTCATTGACTTATTATAGAATCACATTCATTGTTATGATATCATATATGGTTCACTTATGGCCTTATATTACCAGTTCTTTTGTAAATTCCATGTTAAAGTAGTATTTTGGGTAAAATCATTTTATTTATCGAACGTGTTTCGACTTGTTGTTATTGATATTATTACATATATCATGATTTAATTAATTCCAAAATGTAAAAAATTATATATATATATATATATATATATATATATATATTATATTCATCATATAAATATATATTATAGATCAATAAATCGGATGAGATACACCGTTCATGGAGACTGTTGGTCGTACGTACGCATGAACACTATTTTAGTTTCCTTATTAAATTAAACGGAATTAAGTAAACAAATAAAATATGTACATAAATATAGTATCATTATTATTTAATATCTTTCATGATTATTTATTATATAAACTTTATAATCAATCTTTAATTGTTAATCTGGAAAATGAATCTCATCGTGTTCCTGGAGATGGTAGTCCGTACGTATGCACGATCGATGATATCGTTCCCATAATTATTGAATAGAATTGGAGTTGATGATATAATATCTCGGAATTAGTATGATGATATAATAACCATATATAGTTATTATGTACACCATTATACCCATGCAAGTAATGTGGTGGTGGGAAAACCGATTACATCACAGCGTGGAAACATTATTCCGTATGTACGGACGCGTAGTGATTTCGTTTTCTGTCGGATTGATAGATTGTGAAATGGGGTTGTTTCATATTTATAATAACATATCAATATATTATTGATACTTATTTTATTACTTTACAATGAAACAACTAAATATGAAGAATATGTTAAAGAAGAAAGAAACAAGAAAGAATCGGTAGAAGAGATTACCTCTTATTCGATGCGGCTCCTCTTATCCTCCTCTTAGGGCAGTAAAGATGGTTTTTAAAGAAGACTCGGACCTCTAGAAGGTTTCTATAGAAGTGTAGAAGTGAAATGGGAAGGGTTTGGTCGAACTTGAAGACTCAAATATGTGTGAAGAGGAGAGGGAACGAGGTCCCGTATGTAGGAGATGAGTGGGGCACTTTTAGAAACCTTAAAAATATTAATTAATAATAAAAAAGAACCCCACTTAAAAACCTACAAAATGACTCCATTCGAAGATGATATGATATAGGATTTAAATATAATATACCAATAAAATTTATAGAAGTTTTATCTTTATTTTAACCCTTACCAACATGATTTTTCATTATTTAATCTATTTAATTTTATTTGTGGCAATAAAATTCAAAATATTAAATTTTTATAAATACATAAGTAAATGTTGTCAATTTCCCATAATTGGATACTTTATCAACTTTTAGACCATATTATATTCAATTTTTAGTTTTAAATAATTTTATTATTTTTAAATAATTTAATAATATGTTATTTTTATAAAATATCAATAGTGTCAATTTCGACACTATCCATTATTTGAATTTAAATAAAACTACAGAGATGATATGTTTGAACCAAAAAATGTAATAGATTCCAAAAAGTTCATATTCATCAAAAATTCTTGGGGCACATTAATTTGTTCATATAAAATTTATTTAGTATTTTTAAAACTATTTTTTTGTATATCTCCTAATAAAATAATTACTACAACATTTTTGTTTAATTATTTAGTATACTTATTTGATTCATAAAAATTTAAAATAAAATCCTATAATGAAGATAAATATTATACCTTTCATAATAATATTTTTACTCTAATTTATCATCTTAAAATCACAACATTTAAATTTTTATATTTATAGAATTATGAAGGTGACATTTTTGAAATCATTTAAAATAAAATAATATAAATGTCCTAATCGGTTTTATATGGAACCAAATGGTCCACAAATATACACTTGGATGGTTAGGGTATAGAAATACTCGACCAATAATGTTATGTAATGTTTTTGGTCCTTTTAAAATGTATTGTTATTCTAATAAAAACTATATTATTTATTTTTCACTAAATAAATAATTTCATCATCATTAATGTATAAGCTATTAAGGTAATTAATTATTTCTAAAAAATTTATAATATATTAGCATTACAAATAAAAACTTGTTAACATTAAATTGAGTATTTATTATCAAATTTATATTCTGTATAACCTTATATTAAAAATAATTTAATTATTAATGGTTGAGTGAGACATTTCACATTCCTTTAAATAAAATAAATAAAAGTTCATAATCAAATTCCACTGGGTTCCATTAGATTCCATTTAAACCCAAGTATAATTTAGGGTAAAACATAAAAATCCAATTATATTAGGACATGTGTTAGGGTAATTTTATAATATAATATTTACCCTTAATTTCCCGATTTATCTTTAACTATGGTAAATAAAATTCACCGTAGTTACTATTCAGAATGAATAAAAATAAAATGTATATCATTAACATAATTTTAACCAACTAATTAAAAATATGGTATCCATTTTTCTAAATTAAAATCACATAAGTTTCATAAATTAAATTAAAATTTATCCTGTTGTTAAAAAACCGAGTTTTAAAAGTTAAAACATTGCCAAAGATTGAATTGATTTTACATATGAATTCAATGTAAAATAAATGATAATGATATAAATTATATTAAATGGTAAAAATATATTATATTTATACTTTAAAACCTTTCAATATTACAATTTTACCATATAAATTATTACGATGAATGAAATTGTTTTTAATTAAATTATAGCGTGTTTTTACTATTCTTTAAAATATAAATGTTATCAGAATAATATGAAACATTTATCCAAAGTAAATTTTTATATCCTGATTCCAAATAAGAATTTTATTTTTTCAAATTGAACTTATTAACATGTCAAAAACTATATTTAATTTGGTTGGGCCATCAAAATGAGGTAAAACTGAATTTTTTGAAAAATTATTATTTTACTCGAAAAATTTATTTTGTTTTCATAAGGTGTTCTAGAAAATGTGTCAGATGAATTATTATGTTATTACATTAAAAATGTAGTTAATACTATTCATAATGACTAGTTCAGAATATTATAAGAATATATAGTTGTTTAGTGAAACCTGGTATTGTGTACTACACACGCTATCGAGGAAAGTCGCAATTGCATGTAATTCAAGCAATGTAAAGGTTGCGTGTAGTGCAAGCTCCCTTTTTTGTTGTGTATAAAATAATAAAAACTTATTTCATTTATAAACTAAAAAATATATATACTTACTGCTGCATAGAATAATTTCTACAAAACGAACTTGAAATTGTGTGTAACACGTGCCAAGAATAGTGTTGCGTATACTGCATGCTAATATGGTGTTGCATATAGCACAAGTTAATTTTGGTGTAGTGTAAAACACAAGACATAAATGAAATTAATAAGAATAATTCCCATAAAATATTGGGTTGTTACATTCTAACCCTCTTAAAATGATTTTTTCCCTCAAAATTTGTCAGGGTTATAAATGGTTTACTATATGAAAGTTTCTTTCGTTGAAACCCACATCATAGAAAGGAATACTAAAACATATTTTCAAAATGTGAAGTATGAAACATAACGGTTACCCAAATTAACTCATCACGGGGTTTTCATATAGGAGAACATAGGTGAAAATATAGATATAAAAGATAAATCTAACCATCATGTTATGATGGAGAGTGGTAGAGAACATGGCTATGAAAAATCCAACAATCACAAAGACATAAATTTGTGATGATATAAGGTACCATATGATTCATCGAATATAAGAGCTCTTTGTCAACATTTTGGGTTTTCAATATAATTTTCCTAATGTTGAAAATTTTGAATTAGAAGAAATAATTACTTTATTTTAATGTCATATCATTGTTGGTCATCCCATGAAAAATTTCCACATCATCTCTTATTAAATGAAATAAAGTGGAATTTGTCATTCTCGAAGTGTTAGTAGATCATGCGATAGGATGATAAGTCATTGTATCTGCCACTATCACATGTTATTATATATACATAAGTCCAGATATGCTAATATCTATCATATATTGTTCCAAAAAAATGGACTTATACTGCATATATCATACCTCTTAATAAAATAAAAATATTTTATACTAACCAGGGTCTTCTTGTCGGTCAGTTGTATGTGATAACGGCATGTCGTACATCGGTTGTGGGTTCGATTCCCACATCCTTGTCCGACGCTACTAGTTGTCGCATGTCCTGCATGTTGTCCCTTTTTCTAAAACTACATTATTATAACATTCCTATAATAATATTGAAAAATGTTATATCCTTAAACAATATTAACTTATGTCTAAATTAATTAATTCCAATATTTATGTTTATCTAAAATACTTCTGTCCAAGATCATAATATAATGAAAACAATTACTATAAATGTCATCTACTAATCATGTGAATACCATCATTTATCCCCCATATATCATACGATATTTCATGTTGGGCACATTCCAAACATGTTAATACCTTAATCATGTATTCTCTTTAAAAATGAATACCCATTAAACCATAATGAAAATATGAATGCTGTAAAAAGTTATATCTTTCCACACACCAAAATCCCAAAAATTACATATACTCAAACCATGATATAACTTTTTCCTTATATTATTCATGAGCTCATGAATACTATCAAAAATATTATTTTCTCTTTATCCTTTCATTATGCATATATCATCTGCAGTCCAAAAATATTTCAATCACTTTTCGTGGTTATCGATGCCATATTCTTATGGAAAACCACAATGGACCAATACATATATATTTCAATATACCATAAAAGTACTTAAACAACATTATTCTTGAATACCAATACATAAACACTTAAATCCAGCCTCTTCAATGATTTTCATGGAATACATCATTCCTTGATTTAGAAGTAACCTCTTAGGTCAGGGCATTGAGTTGGGTAATGCCCAAGTTCTCCACAGGTAAGACAATGAACTCTAGAACAGTCTGTCACTCTATGAACCTTCTCTCCATAGAGATAGAATCTTCTCCTCCATTTTATGTATTCATCAAGGATTTTATTTCCTTTTTTAGAAATCTCAATATTCATTTCTCTAGGCTCCTCAACATGCGAACATGCATAAAATTCCATCTTCCTCTTACTTGATGAATTAGGAATACCACTAAAGATCACGTTGTTAATCGTTTATCATGAAGAATGGTTTGTCATAATCACAAAATCATTATTTCTTGGAATTATGCAATTTCGTTGCCCATAGTCACCAACATTCCATTGGATTAAATGTTGACCCAATTCCTTCCAGTTCCCTCTATTTACTAAAACCAAAATCCATGGTGTAAAATAAGAATTAAAATAATGGGGAACCACCTAAGCATAAAAAGGCACTAATGGGATGTCTACCTTATAAAAAATTCCTTAAACCAAGACCCCATAGGTTCAACCTATGTTATTCATGATCATCAACAAAATTCTAGGACTATAATCTTTAGTTATACTAATCCTTAGGTACATCCATAGACATACCATAGAAATATTTATAAGGATATCACTTATGTTTTCGCATCCTAGTTTCCAAATTTTTACTAAACCTCCCTCTGATACCACTATAGAGACCAAAATCTTGACTTATATGGACATTACATTACCTTTTCGGAATTATTAAAACATAAAAAAAAACTCAAGGATCGTAATAGTTTAGTGTCTTTGGAATCTCGGATCATAACCTACTAATCATGGTGAATGATTTTCAACATCTCCCATAGAGATATTACCCTTTTGTTTTCTTACCTAAAATATTTCTTTATGTCCTGGGGAAAAGAAAACATATAAAGACTGGGCTCAAACTCTCAGTAAGGGTAAGCATGATGAAAATAAAACAAACCATATACATTTTAACATAAAAACGTGACCATAATTTTTTAGCATCGAAATCCTTAGCGAAGACATAAAACATGGAAGTACATAAGGAATAGATCATAATGGAACATCAATCATGGTAATAAAACATGTAATTATGGAAATCCATTAATAACTTGATATGATTTCCATAGTATCCTAGGCATTGATTCCAAGACCATCTTAGTGGAAAAATTCCCTTACTGAATCATGTTCACTCCTCGTTCCTGTCATGTAACACTAAATCAGATTAACTTTTCGTTCCAGCCATGTATATCTCATGAGATATAATTATTTAAACAATGAATTGGAGGGAGATATTGGTCCGACCCATCTCATAATGAAATCATTCCTACGTGTGCCACAAAATAAACATACATCATTCATAAGAACCCAACAAATAAAGTGGGTTTCATAAACATCATCCCATCATTAAATAATCCATATAATAAATGGATATAATTTCATCATAAGAAAAATGAAACCATGTGAATAAAAAAGTAATTATACTTGAAACATATACATATGAAATAATTTCATCTTAGACGAAAAATGGTTTTGATAAAACATTTGAAATGAATTCTTGAGGAAAATATCCTTTCTTCTTCAAAATCATTTTCATTTAACAAAATTACATGAAATTTTAAAAGAAAATTATTTTGATGAAAATAATCAAGAAATATTGTAGAGTAAGATTCATGAAAATAAGGCGTTATGAAACCGTAAAAATCCTTTCATGTAGTATAAGTTAAAAAATCATTCTCCTCATACTTTTAAATAAAAAGTCAAAAAGTACCACGTATGGTAAACAAAAGAAAGATTAATTCCATAACACAATGTTAAGTCAAATATGTGTAAAAATGACTTAAAACATACAAGGAAGAATATTATACAATTTTTGTTAAACAATTATGGACATGGATGAAAA
Source organism: Viscum album (assembly GCA_963277665.1). Classification (NCBI taxonomy): domain Eukaryota; kingdom Viridiplantae; phylum Streptophyta; class Magnoliopsida; order Santalales; family Viscaceae; genus Viscum; species Viscum album. Next base: position 937,521,373 of record OY728143.1, on the reverse strand, counting down.
ATATAACCCCAGTAAATAATTACATATAAGCAATCTCGGATAAAAATGTGATTTGGAAAATTATCCCTTAACTTATGTCTGATATACCTAGTATGTATCATAACCTCATGTATAATTCTTTAAATAATGTTGATTACTTATTAAATAATCACATTCATTGTTATGATATCATATATGGTTCACAGATGACGTAATTTTACCCATTCTTTTGTAAATTCAATGTTAAAGCCGCATTTTGGGTAAATTGTTTCATTTATCGAACGTGTTTTGACTTGTTTTTATTGATATTATTACTTATATCCTGATTTAATTGATTCCATATTTTAAAGAATGATTTATATATATCATATATTCATTATATAAATATATATGACAGATCGATAAATGGAATGAGATACATCGTCCCTGGAGACGGTTGGTCGTACGTTGGCGTGAACGCTGTTTTTGTTTCCTTATTGAATTAAATATAATTAAGTAAATGAAAAAAATATGTACATAAATCCAGTATCATTATTATTTAATATTTTTAATGAATATTTATTATATAAACATTATAATCACACTTGAATGGTTAATCTCGAAAATGAATTTCATCGCATTCTTGGAGACGGTAGTCCGTACGTACCCACGAGCAATGATATCTTTCCCTTAATTATTGAATAGAATTGGAGTGGATGATATAATATCTCAGAATCAGTATGATGTTATAATAACCTTATATAGTAATTATTTACACCATTATACCCATCCAAGTATGGTGGTGGTGGGAAAACAAATTACACCACGGTGTAGAGACGGTATTCTATACGTACGCACGCACGGTGATATTGTTTTCCGTAGGATAGATATAAGGTTAAATGGGTTTTTTTCATATTTATAATAACATATCAGTATATTAGTGATACTTATGTTGTTAATATATTAATAAGAAACTAAAGACGAATAATTTTAAGAGGAAATAAACATGAACGAATCGGTAAAAGAGATTACATATTTTTCGATGTGGCTCCTCTTATCCTCCTCTTAGGGCACTAGAGTAGGTATTTAATGAAAACCAGGACCTCTTTTAGGTTTCTATGGATGTGGATAAGTGAAATAAGAAGGGTTTGGTAGAGAATGAAGGCTCAAATGTGAGTTAAGAGGATAGGGAAGGAGGTTCCCTTATATAAGAGATGAGAGGGACACTTTTGGAAACCTCAAAAATATTTATGAATAAATAAATAAAACCCCACATTAAAATCTCAAAAACAACTCCATACTAAGATTATATGATAGAGGGTTGTAATATCATCATCAAATAAAATATAGACATGTTTTATGTTTATTTTAAACCTCGTAAACTTGATTTATTATTATTTAATCTATTTAATTTTATTTGTGGTAATAAAATTCTAAATATAAAATTGTTATAAATACATACTTAAATGTTTTAAATTTCCCATTATTTGATAAATTATAACCTTTTAGACCATATAATATTCAATTTGTAGTTTTAAATATTTTTTTGATTTTTAAATAATTTAATAATATGTTATATTTATAAAATATCAATATTGTCAATTTTGACAGTAATCATTATTTGAATTAAAATAAAAACCACAGTGATGATATGTTCAAAAAAAAATATTTAATAGATTCATAACATGTAATATTCATCAAAAAAAATCACGGGGAACATTTATTTGTTCATATAATATTTATTTTAATATTTTTAAGACCATTTATTTTGTATATCTCTTTATAAAATAATTACTACAACATTTTTGTATAATTATTTAATATACTTAGTTGTGGAATAAAAATTAAAAATAAAATCTTATGACGAAGATAAATATTATACATTTCATAATAATATTTTTACTCTAATTTAACATCTTAAAATCACAACATTTAAGTTTTTATATTTATTAAATTATGAAGGTTACATCTTTGACATAATTTAAAATAAAATAATATAAATGTCCTAATAAGTTTTATAAGGTTCCAAATGGTCCACAAATCGACCCCTTGATGATTAGGGTATATATATACTCGACCAATAATGTTTGGTCATGTTTCCATTCATTGTTATTTGTATTTTAATGTTAATAAAAACTATATTATTGATGTTTCACTAAATAAATAATTTCTTCAACAATAATTTATAAGATATTAAGGTAATTAAATATATCTTAAAAAATAACAATATGTTTACATGAAAAAAACTTTTTATCTTTCAAATGAGTATTTCTAATTTAATTTATATTCTTTATACCTTATATTAAAAATAATCTAATTATAAAATTTTGAGTGAGACATTTCACATTCATTTAAATAAAATAAATAATTGGTCTTAATCAAATACAAGTGGGTTCTATTAGATTACATTTCGACCAAAGTTTGATTATGGTAAAATATAATCATCCAACTATATTAGGACAAGTGTTTGGGTAATTTTATAATATTATATTTACCATTAATTACCCGATTTGTCTTTAACAATGGTAAAAAAAATTTATCGTAGTTACTATGCATAATGACTAAAAATTAAAAGTAGTTTAATAACATAATTTGGACCTACAGATTTCAAATATTGTATCCATTTTTCCATATTATAATTATAGAATATGCATAAATTAATTTAAAATTAATCCCATTATTATGAAAATGAGTTTTAAAAGATAAAACATTGGAAAAGATAGAAATTATTTTATCTATGAATACAATGTAAATCCAATGCTAAAGACATAAATTATATTATATGGTAATAATATATTATATTTATACTTTAAAAACATAAAATATTACAATTTAACCATATAAATTATTATGGTGAAAAAATTTGTTTTTAATTAAAATATAAATTGTTTTTACTATTCATTAAAATATGAACGTTAGAAGAATAATATGAAAAATTTATCGAAAGAAAATTTTTATATCTTGATTAGAAATAAGAATTTTATTTTGTCAAATTGAACTTATAAAAATTTCAAAAACTATATTTAAAGTGGGTAAGCCATCATAGGGCGACAAAACTGCATTTCTTAAAAAATACTTATTTTACTCGAAAAAATTATTTTATTTTCATACGATGTTCAAGAAAATGTGTAAGATGAATAATAATGTTATAACATTAAATATGTAGTTAATAATGTTCATAATGGCTATTTGATAATATTATAACAATATATCATTGTTTAGTGAATCCTGGAATTGCGTACAACACATGCTATCGAGGAAAGTTACAATTGTGTGTAATGCAATCCATGTCAAGGCTGCGGGTAGTGCAAGCTCCTTGTGTTGATGCGTATAAAATAATCAAAACTTATTTCATTTATACATTAAACAATATCTATATATAATGATGTGTAGAATATTTTCTCCAAAATGAACTATAAATTGTGTGTAACACGAGCAAAAAATTGTGTTGCGTATACTGCAAGATAATATGGTGATGCATATAGCACATCCTAATTTTGGGGTAGCGTACAACAGAAGACGTCAATGATATTAAACAAAATAATTCTCATAAAATCTTTGGTTATTAAAAATACCAACACCAAATCTGGACTATGATAAGGCCCAAAGGATGTTCCGAATCCCCACAGGCCATCAAATGTTCCTGGGTATGAATAAATTTTGTTTTGCAACTATTTATCTAAGTATAAAAGAATAAAACATTAAAAACAATAAATAATATCAATCTGAAAAATCCACACCAAAGAAGAGTTAAAAAAATCCATAATTGAAAACATGGTTTTAAATAAATTACAAGAGGTCCAAACATAAATAATAATAGCATAAAATCACCCACAAATACTCCAACCACAAGGGGTTATCACCCCTGATTTGTCTTTGCAACACCACAACATAGGAAAGTACTATAAACTCAAACCACCCCCACCTCGGGCATTGCCTTTACTTATGTCAATCATAATCAAGTCTACATATTCCTAATGTGTGTAAGTATTGTGTGAGACTATATCCAGTAGGATACAACCAAAATATTCCCAATACAATACAATACATGGAGAAAAACATGATGTTTTAATATGGAAGGGAAAAGAACGATAAATTCTAAAAAAGGCACCTTTCGATTATAAAAAGTTTTCAAAATAAAATATTATTAATGTTAGCACATTTTAATATTATAGGTTAGATACTATAATTTACATCCAAAAAACACCCTACTACAAGGTTTAATACTAAAAAAAATACAAAAAAAACCATGACTGATAACTCCAACAGGCACTACATATTCTTAATCCCTATGTGCCTCATACCTCGGTGTAAAATATCAATGTCACAATAATTTACTGTGCATTATCCACTAGCATGGAATATTCCATTCACCTAGTATTCCCCAAACATCATTAACTTAGTATATTTATTATTGTCTTTATACATTTTCATAGTGAAATAAGTACAAAACCCATCAAGATCACTAACATACAAGTAAATACCTGCACACATTGGTACCCAGGCATCCCCATTTGTGGTCAAACAAATTCAGCATGTTACATAAAACTTTTTTCATATAAAAGTACAACTAATGGTTATATTAAAACAATACAGTTGCTATATATACTTTATACCACTTAAAACACACAATAATACATTTTGATTTTCAATAAAACAACTTCTCAGAATATAAAATTGTTTGGCACCCAATCTACTTGAAATTCATACATTACAGACTATGTGAAAACATATAAGTCCCAAAAAAATTGAACACCAATTACATTCAATGAAACCAAAAAATCAGTTATAGGGTGGCCCCACATAAACCAACAAGTGATATCATTGTGAAACATCCATTTTCACAGAAGCATGGAACTAATATTTTATATGCCTCATAAATACCATTTAAAATAATTAACTTGAAAAAATGGAGAGAATCATTAAAAACTCATATTTATTCCCTAATAAATATCTTTTAATTCAACTAATTAGTTATATGGAATCCCCAAATGAACTGATAAAATATTTTTAGGAACACCACCCCCCCCCCCCCGCAATTTGACATAAAAAGGCTTTTAAAAAAAATTTGATTTACAAATTCGACTGAAACCAATATTCCCCCAAATAATAAATTCATATAACCATGAAAATATTATAAACACATCACGATATGTCAAAGGGATTACATAAACAAGAGATCATGTTCCAAAATTGTTAATACATGAATCCTTTGTGGGAATATTCAATCCCACCACCACAAAACCTCAATGAATGTAAATCTAGATTAAAATTAAAATAAAGGAACAAAATACCCATTTTTAAACCCTAGGGTGAAAAAACTACACTCTGGTCATTTGGAAAATCATGGAAATTGGATGAAACATCTTGAAAATGGGAGGAACTAAGAGCGAGAAACTATTACATGAGATTGTTTGATGTTCCTCTACCAAATACCCCTTCAAAATGGAGTTCCAATGAGGGTTTCAGAGGCATTGAGGGTTTCTATGGATGAAAGAGTCTATTGGAGGAAGGAAAAAAGGCGAATTATGATAAATCATAGGAGGGAAAAATCTCTATTTAACTCATGTTTAATGATGTACAAATGGGTACTTTGTTTTTGTGCAGGGTTTGGAAAACCGTACACCTAAACCATGCACCCTAATTTCTCCGATCAATAAATTTCCAAATCCACAAAAATTTGTGGGGTTTGGGTGGGGGAATATGGTGGATCATAGGATAAATATATAACAAATATATGTTCCTTTAATGAAGAACCTCGTTGTGACACCTGTTATGAGGAACCAACCATAGAGTTTGACATCATGGTGTATGTAATTATAGGATAATAGTTTCTAGTCATATATGTTGTTGGACTTACGGTGATGTGTCCAAAGTTTCCTTGAAAAGATGTTCTCTCTTGGGTGGATATTTCTCTAACATTGATGTTCCCCAAAGAACATTTTGGTAGATTTGGGTGTATGATTTGGATTTTTAGAAGGTATCTAATGTATCTATGTTAGTTGGGAATCATGGACCATATAGTTTTGTTGGTGTTGGGGATTATTCATGGAAGCGTTACATATATATGGGTATAGTGGGGACTTATACCGAATGAGAATCCCATTTTCACATGTTCGTGGATTGATCATTTCAATATCCCATTTTTTATGATTTTTGGATTATAACTTATTAATATGGCCCAATCATGATTGAATATGATTATAACTTATTCTTGGAAGTGACCCATATTGAATGAATTTATGGATTACATCCAGGGTGAATTTTTTTGACATATATGGTCACTCGTTAGATAAAGATAAAACCCATCATTTTCTTGGGTTGGGACATACATCTTATGAGGAAGACACAATTGATGTTGGTTTTAGGTCGTACTAATTTCTATATCAGCACTAACTTCTATGCCCTTGAATGTCATTCTCAGTGTGGGAAACAAGAGGAACCAATGGATATGAAGATCACAAAATCCTATTTTGTTGCTATTGGATGAGGATACAACAACCAAATTGAGAGGTATATGTGGTTTATGATTCCAATTTCATCTTTTATTTTTAAACTAAGATAATCATCTCTAGTGATTTTCTGGGTACGACACGTAATAATTTGAAGAGGTGAAAATGTATTCCCTCTAGTAATAAAGTGTATTGGAATTCTCTATGAGGGGTGAAATAATGTCATTTTAGATGTGAGGATATCATTCCATGTCCAAGGTAATGGAACGAGTGAACTGTTACTTTAGATCCATAAATGGGGAGGTCTATGTGAGAACCCCAAGGATGGAACACACATTACCACAACAATATAAACCCAAGGACACTATTGTTTCATTCCTTACTATAGAGGTTTCTCTAATGATTCCACATAGAATATGATTCAATTAAAGGAATCACTAATGTTCATGACAAACTAATAATACTCACCAGGATGATTGAATGAAGCTTTAGCAATATTCTATTTCACTCATTATCTAATGGCCAACATTGTGGATGATTACATGATGGATGGGAGTGATGGGAGATAGAGATTAGAATTACCAAGGATTCCCCATTTTTCATAGCAACACCGGAAGAGCGATGGGGTTTCATCCTCATAGAATGTTACTACACTGGTGAGGGTATCGTCCATGTAGCATTGTGTGATGCAGACATGGGTTCATTCCACATAGCACGTTACATCATGGGGATGGAACCATTTTAATAGTGTGTTTCTTTGTAGGGAAATGTTCCTCTTAATAATTATTTTTATGCGTGTTGTAAGATTCTAACCACATAGCATTTTTCAACGAGGGATTCATTTCTACAAATGGACCATCTGTTTTATACCCCATAGAATGGTATCATCAACAGAGTATTGAATTTATCAATGGTTGTTTGATTTATTATTTCCTCTAAACTAAAGTGTAGAAGATTTTTTTCTTATAAGAAAAAATGCAGTGGCAGTAGTTTTTTTCATCAATAATCTACTTTATCCCTCTTTATGCCTAGTCATGTGGTCCCTTTTTACACCCCTTGGGTTCTTCTAATAGAATAGAAGAGGAAATACATACTGTAATACCATGTACATTGTTGTGTACTATAAGTAATATTATTAGGGAGCCTATTAAAAAGTGATCAAACCATAATAAACATATCTAGTCTTTCTTAATGGTTCATGGAGGGGGGCCATAATTTCTAGGGATGTAAATCCCCTCCCAAACCCTCAAATGTAATGGTTTCATTTTTGAGATTCAGTGGAACCATATCATCCCATAAATGATTTGGTTTGTGGGGATGGTATTCAATGGGTGATAAAATCATCTTCAAGACCGGAATATGAATTTCATTTCCTTCAAAGGTGATGGTTTTCCATCTCATCTGGTGAAATTTTTTTTCATGGGGTGCTTCATTATGAAGACTAAAGGGTTTTACAATGGTGGTACATAAGGAAATTTGTTCTTCAATGGATCAATCCCTAATTCACATATTCATCACATTAAATAGTTTCTTCAATAAATTATTTTTGTTTATCCTTTTCCTTTTCTATGTTCATTGGATCGTCGTCATCCAACCTATATTTTTTTCAACCAATAATGATATATCTAGTTTTGTCACATGATACATTACCTACCCAAGGATAATAAGTGATCACTAATTTAATATTTGGTGTTTAGACAATTCCTAGGTCCATATAAAAGATAATGGATTCAATGATGTATATTTAAACCAATTATTCTAATACCACATCGAGCTATGAATCATTCGAGGAAACTATCTATCTGCAAAAAAATAGTTTTCCATTATTACATACTTACGAGACTCACTAATCAGATGAGATTTGAAATAATTATGATGGTGAAATAGTATTTTTCGCATGGATTTCACATAAACATAATATGATGCATAGATTAATTTTAAGTCATTTTTAGTAGTTATTTTAGAAGTACATATGGATTTAGTAAACATTTCACACAATGTATCATCACCAGACTAATAGACTGTATTTTATAATGAATAAAATAGTTAATTATAATCTACAATATTACACTATATATATTTGTGGTTCCTAGGAATATCACCTAAACATGGTTTATTTTGTAAAAAAATTTACCTTGTATAGGTTCAGATGTAACATTATGATAATCCCTATGGTATTTCATGTTGGAAACAACCCTTTCGCACATTTCATGTGAAGCAGTAAGTATGTGGCCTTGTATGGTAAAAGTGTTCTCTAATAGAAAGATGTCTCTATTTATGAGGCTGATCATATTTTTGAAATAGCCTAATTATATGGAAACTAAAGGAGAACACCTTTACTGTTTTTTTATAGGTGATCATGTCTTTCTAAGAGTGACTCCTCAATTATGCGACAGACCGTTGAGGAAGTAGTGGAAAAAAACTCCATAAAATGTTAGACCATTTGATATCACTAGGATGGTTGGGACACTGATATTTGATTTACATCATCTTTATCATAATTATTGAATAAAGTTTGTGTTCCATCTTTGGATTCCACATATGCTCATGGTATATAATATGCATGTTATTTAATGGAATGATTTTCGAATCAATCCAGATGTACCATACATACAGCACCTGATGTAGATCTTTGACAGGAAATAAGAACTCCTTTTAGAGAATATAACACAACATGTTTATATTTAATGGTATCATGGAAACCATAAGTATTATGATTGGGAGATAGAGACCAATGTTTTGATATCACGACATATAGTTTTTTTTGGGAATAATAATTAATGGAATTTCTTGTTGATGAAATGCCATTATAGAGGGTCAATTACAAAATTATCATTTTCTCAACATATGAGATATTTCATGTTATAAAAATTATCCATTTAGTTTTATGTATATTGTAGATTTTTATGATTACATGTGTTTGGTAAGTGTCTAAGATTTTTTTGATGGACTTTTAATGACAGACCATTCTATGATGTGGCTAGAATACATACATTGTCCATCCAATGGAACCCAAATATAATTTAATTAAGTCATGTTATTTAATTTTACAACTTTTTTCACATCCTTTAGCACCAAAATAAATCCCCCCCATGTTACAATATATAATTATAGATCTTGTAACTGGTTTTTAAAGATATATCAAACATTAACCATTTATCCATGAAACAATTATATTTTTTTGGTGTTGTTGGAGTTGTTTTCTATTTTTAGATTAATTCTATTATCGAAATCTTATTCTTTAAATGAGTATAATTCAACGATGGATCTTTTATATAATTCATTGTATAGTCATGAATGAGTACTTTATTTATATATCAATAGTACATCTAACATATTGACTTCATTACTTACACACACCAAGATATATCTTTGATAATGAGATTTTATTGAGTATGTATAGTTGTATCCACTAACTAACCCACTTATTAATGGTGGAATAAGGATGAAACTATAATATTTGGATGGTGTCATTTTATAATGTTGAAGGATTTTACCTATAAATGAATACCCCATTATATAGAATTATAATTCTCTAAAGTAGTGTCTGATTCAATTTATTTTCCTTAAAATAGAAACCATGAGCACTTCTTTTTCTATATTATCCCGATGAATCTATTTTCTATTGATGTATTATTGATGTATCAATAATTTTTTTCCATTATGGTTCCCTTATTTTGATATGAAAAAAAAATCTAATTTCATTCTTTGATTAATGATTGATTTTATTTATTGGAGTTTCTTAGATTGATATAACTATAAATTGGATATGTTTGTGGAATCGGTTGATTAAGGTATTCAAGGAGTCCTTCAAAAAAATTATCAATTTATACACATTTTAAATTCTATTTCATGATGAATAATAACAAAAAAGGAATACTTGATATATGATATCTTTTATGTTATTATGAAAATTTGGTTTAGCCTTATATCTTTAATAGACATTGCATTATTTTAATAAAATATTTTTTAAGGATCTTTATCTTTTAGATATCATTAATATAAATGATTCAATTATTTGATTCTTCTGTATGTAGTCTTGTTTTCCATGATTTATTGAGATATATTGTGGTTGATTGTGCGAACGATATAAGACCAATTTATAATCTTTGATTAAATGAGTATTATGGAGTATCATTTTTCTATTATTTATTAAAATAACATATAAATATATGATTCTAAAATGTTCTAATGATTTACAAATATATAATTATTATTTTTATAAACCTTTTATAGTTGATTACAATGTTATTGGAGGATTTAATTTAGAATATAATTAATGGGGACTTTCATGGTAGGATCTCAACATAGAGTGTGATTATGAATGATGTAATCTGAAGATAGTGGTTGGACCCTATATTGTGTTTGATAATGAATGCCTTATTTCCTAGATAGAACATGATACCTTGAAGATACAAAGGGAAATGTATGAAGTCAACATATTATGGTCACCATGTTGCAAGACGACTTGTTTCATTGATGATGTTGAGTGGCTTGTTTCTAGCAATGTGGATAATTCCTGATAATTTATAACTTCATTACTATCATTCTTGAATTGAGTCCATATTGGTATAGATGATTATTATTGTGAATTGTTTAGAATGTTGGTTCTGGTTAAATGATTATTTATGCTTGTTTTAATGTTATATATTATCATTGAAATTAAATATTATAAATGTTCATATTTATTAAGGACACAATTGTGGTTCCAAACTCGTTTTAATTACTCAAAAGCAATAACAGAATTTTGATATTCATGTTTACTTCATGAATTTTGATCCCTGTAATGGAATGTTTTACATTTAATATAGTATATTTGAGAATATTTGTGAATGAAATGGTACCAAGATGTACTATAGAGGATAATACTATATTTATTATTTATTAATTGTACTCTATATATATTGGATTTTTCCATTCAGATATATATTTACTTATTAGTATAACCTGTATTTTATCTTCATATTTTCTACATCTTTACTCAGATTATTATATTTTAGGATTTAATTTTATATTATTATTGGTGTAGGTAATTAATACTATGGTTATAGTCTCTCTTATTATAGACATGGTCACTCAATACTCAATGATATCATATTTCCTTCCATGAGGTGCACAGGAGGTTATGTGAAATTGTAGAATGGACATGGTTCTATGGGTCCTATATTTAGAGAAATAATGGTGTGTTATAATCCAAAAGTATGGAAAAATGTAGTCCTCATAATTTCAATGTTTCACCTTGTTGAATATATAATCACATAGTAATAGTCTGAAATGGAGAAATGTAATTTCAAATTTACTAATTTTTAAATTATTATGTATTAATTATAAAATTTATAAAAAACTATCATTATATGAATCAAATGTAATTTATAAATTGAATCCTAGTTATATGGGAACTATTTTAGAAATAACTTATGACAAATTTATGTTAATAATATTTATGATAAGGAATTATTTTACATTGAAGATAAAAATTATAAGAAATATATATATGTATATATATATATTATTTATTTCAATTCCATAAGCACAGTTACATTATTTTGTTGTATTTTGTGTAGATTTATATCATTGTTTTATCTCACACCATTTTTGATAAGTAAACATGATGAATTTTCCATTCCTTATTAAATATAATCAACTTTTTTTATATCCAGATACCAACAAAAGGGAAGAAATTTTATTACTCTAACATCAATAAATGATATAAAATATGAAATTTATCACACACATAATGATAATACCCAATTGAAATACTAATATACAATTATATGAATACATAATTTATTAATACTCAAACACTACATATTAACACTCAATGTTAAATTTATATCATTTCATAAATTAGTATAAACAAAACTAGAAAATATAGTATTGAAAATGTTTTTTGAAAATAATATATTTATTTGATGATATATTCTTACAAAATATAATTTCCATTTAAATCCAAATAGTGACAGTCACTAAAATTGTATCATTAAAAACATGTACACACCATAATATTACATTATATAAAATATAATAAATTTTACCCAAAAAAATAGTAACACAATAATAAAATATTATTGAAAATGATAACTAAATAATTTTTCCATAAATAAATTTCACATCATTGAATGAAATATCACTCTAGAGAGTACATTACTATTTACCTAATTCTTGTATTTTTCCTAAAAAATGTTATCTCATTTGACTTCAAATATAAAAATATCAATAAAAATTTATTATCCCGAAAGGATATGTTTACCTTTCAGAATGAGTCTCAAATAATTTAATAGCATCATTACCATGTAACATTAACACTAATCACATACTAAACATGTGGGTAACAATTACCATAATCATATATTCCAATAATTTCATCCCTAAATATATTTTACCCCATTTTATTCATGTCACATAAGAAATGAAATGTGTATCTACAAATATAAAACTACTATCAACCATAAACTAATTAATCCTTGATGGTATATATTACTAGAAAATTATCATTAAGAGATATAAACCAAGTAACTAATGTTACCTAATAATTTATCTAATAATATAATTATTATCCCATACATGAAATATTGGTTATTATTATATATAAATAATTATTATACATTGAAATTTGTGTATAGGTCTCCCATTGGTCATGTAACATCACCGTAGTATTTTTTTTACCATATTACATCATATAAGGACTTATTGAATTTTTGTTAAATTTAACATTCATAGTAGGATTTAAATTTTCATTGGTGGTGTTTGGAATCCTAGGGGTCTCAGCAGGATACTCTCATTATCTACTTTAAAACTATTTCACATCCCAATGATCATATAATAACACAATGATAATATTCCATGGAGATCAGTCACTATAGGAAAAAGTCACAGACATGGTGTGGTCGTTCATTAATAAATTATTCATATTTTGTTTGTGTGTTGACTTAATTATATAAAGAGGCCCTTTTAAATATTTCACTTTGTAATATTGATAGGTAGTAAATTTACTAACCATAACGAACATAATTCTCATTAATTCAAAATTGTTTACCCTTAAACAGTGGTATTAAATGTCAATAACAATTCTAATTCATTAACCCAAAAATTCCCCACAACTGATACCCTTCTAGATATATCATATGTATTCTTATCATCATTAACTATTGAAACAGAATAATTAATTTGTTGAACTCATATCATCAATAAGGGAATGTGTATAATGAAATATATAATTAATATATAATGATAAAATAATATTGAAGACATAAAAATGAATACATATTCTATATGAATCTATATTATTTTAATGTATAATTTATTAAGGTTACTGAAATTATAAATTTGTAGTTTTCCTTCTCATGTATTGGTTTTAAAGAGGATAATTTTTAGTTAATAAGTATTATGGAACCAAATTTAGAATAATTGAGTATTTAATGATTGTTGTGTGGTTGGAAAACATCATGCTATAGGTTGTTGGAACCAATTATTCATATGACGGGTTACTGTGGGAATGCTAGATATAACTGACACCACTCACTAGCCGATGGTGCCACTATGGAGCCACATAGTCCCACTGAATGGTAAGTGTTGGTAATGGGTGTGAATTAAATGATACACAAGAGTTTTTATTTCAATGTAATTCCACTGGTTTTATAAACCAAATCTTACCTCCTGGTTCCTATTTAAAATTTTAGAGATACCATATTGTCTTTAATTCTCTCCAATCCATATCCTATAAATCCATCATCATTTGACTGATCCAGTGAACTATGAACATTATGATCATATAATAATTATTCTAATGAAAATATGTTCTTTTAGAAATATGTATATACCCACATTTTATTTATATTCTCCTTAACAATCTTGTGATAAAGTTTTCATTTTTAATACAATAGTTATGAATTCAGATTTTTTATTCATTTTTTCCTCATAACAATACCTAACTATAATTAATTTTTTTCAGTAATTTAGGGTGGATGATTCGTTATCTATGTCCACTTATTGATGGTTGAATAATTATTAAACCCCAAATTTTTTCATGAATCCATTGTATGCTATTTATGACATCGAATGGAAATGAAAACCCCTCTCACGAGCGATAAAATTCACATGGCTATTGGAAAATTCTCGGTAGGATCCACTAATAGTTTATCCTTAGTATGTCATTTAAATTAGTAACATTTTTAATATATTCTATGATGATATGTTAGTGGAAGATAGTTGATCGAGGTCCCGAACTAGCTCAACCATATTGAGTCAGCAATGAAATAATGATCCATTCAATGAATAAAATGGTTATAGTAAATTATAATATACTATATTAAAATATCATAGAGAATATACCATTCATAGCATCCTACGGTTAGTAATTATTGAATAGCATTCTAATCATGATTTCCCATTTGGGTCCCATTTAAAAACTCCTTCCTAGGGAACCAGTATCAAATATAGAAATCCTTGACATGTGATATAGATCATTATTGGTTTATGATGTGAATCTTTCATTTTTGTTGATTATAATTTCAATTTTCCATACAAAACTATGAGGTATAAAGTTCAATACCATTTTTGGATATCACTTACACATGTTTTCATTGTATAATTATTCTTTAATCATAACTATTTTACGTTTATTGATTATGATCACATGTGTATGTCACCAGTGAGCTGAGTTTTTTAGTCATGATTTGGTGACTATGGTTATAGCATGATTTATATGTTAGATTTTTACCAAAAGTACTTTTACGGTGCCCTTATATTCTAATAATGATATAATATATCGGGCATGTATTCATTATCATGGTTAATGTATAACTATTTGCTTGATGGTTGATCTGTCTACATAAAATAGGTAGATCGGTCTATAATGAATATCCCTTATAGCTGGATTGTTCATATATTTATGAAAATAGGTTGATGATCCTAAGAATATGGTAGGGGGTTATCATAAATAATTAATGTGATGGTCTGAACAGCCTCAAGATCTATCATCAGTCACAAATACCATGTAACAGGTTGGAGTCCTTACCAATGACAGAAAATATATGTGATGGTCTGGTTTTCTAGATCATACATTATTCCTTGAGACTATTGAGATACATCATTATGATCATTATGATTTGATATTCCCCACTCTTAATTTATTCGATTATTTCATTTACCATGTATGTGAATCATGTACGTTCAGTGGTATTTTGTGTTTTTATGATCGCTAGCTTGGTACATGATTATATATATATTATTCCTATTAACGCATTTATTATTCTCATGGAATACACATGTTATTATTGATAACACTGGTTAAGGATGTATTAGAGGTGGATAAATAGTTTTTATTAATCTATTTATGAAAAAGAACCATCATATGCGTGTAGAATCATTTTAGAAGGATTTTTGTTAGTGAAAGGGGCCAAAGAAGATGGATTATCATAGGACAAGAAGAAATCGAAACACTCAGGGGGACTCTATAAACATTATTTTTTATCATATTTTTCTATACAATGATTTTTATTATCAAATTGGGAGCACTATTTATTTACATATTTAACAAGTGTTCAATCAGCACAATTTTCACATGTTTACTCAAATTATAATTTATCTGTTATTTAATGTCATGTTATAATATTTGAATAGTAATTAAATTGAAGATATTTTATCCCCACTTGATGTCATAAACCATCAGACCATTTCATATTCCAATTGTTAATGGGGAGGGACACATGAGGGTAGGAGAAATCTGTTTTAGGTCATGGGGTTAAGAATAGTAAATAAAAAAATGTTTCTTTGTATTGTTTTATCTATTTTTATACAATCCTTGTTCGTGGATGAATGTAGATGTTTTTTTGTGATTCATGTAGGGTTGTTTCTATATTCATCCTTTTTATTTTGTAACAATCCACTATGATTCAAATAGAATGATTGCATTTATAGTTTTTTGTGTTGTTAGGACATTTCCTGATTCATGAATAGGTTCATTGGACCAGATTATACATATATATACCTTTTTTATGCTATATAATTTATTATAAGTTAATTAAATGATTTTCTATACCTCTTTAGGATATAAATATAAAATTTTAATGATATATCTATGAATCATCAATGTTGTGATATATCTATATGGTATTTAATTACTCTAATATGAGAATATTTTTAAATTAATATATATATATAATAATGATTGAAGTGATGGTAAGGAGAACAAAGGGGTGTTCAAAGAGAATCATACCATGGGTTATGTGTATAAACCTATAGAAACCATTTTTTGATCTTATAAATTGATACAGATATATCTTAATAGATTTATAGGTTCTAAAAGATTTCCTAATAATTTGGATATTTTGTCATGGACATTGTCTTAGGGGGACACATTTGAAGAAGAGATGAAATACCTCCTCATTGGAGGATTTAATTTTTCAACCCCTAGTCATGTATGAATATGAATTTCATTATGCAACCGCAATGCATATACGGTCATGGTAGCAGAGTCACTTCGACATGAATTCTTTCATTCATGGTATATCCTTATTATATGATATAGAACAATAATATAATATTTTTCTGACTTTCCACTCCTGCATTCAGGATCCTTTCAAGGCACAATATTTCCTCAAGATTGTAAAGAATATCTAGAATCATTATGTTAATATTTTACCAAATATTGACTCTAAATGGTTTATATTATATTCTAGAATAATTCCTTAATTTATGGTTTTAAATTCATTATTTTTTAATGTTATTGATGGACATCGCTTCCATGAAAAGTTTAATTCTTAGTTAGAATAATTTGATACCCCATTATACATGAATTTATATTATGTTCAATGATAGATATATTGTAATATAGTTATATACAATTATGGAATTATATTGGACTTATTAATTGTAGGGATAATCAAATTTGATGTAATCCATGGTATGGTTAGGTTGAACATCATTAGAGAAAAATATTATTTCTATAGTAGAGGATTGTTATTAGACTCTCATCAGAGAGAGAAGTAGATGAAGAACAATGAATGAGAACTATGAACATGGAGTGTTTGTTTTTATATGAGTTATTATAGGACAATCATGCAACATATAAAAGGCTTGGCTCATTTATCTTGAACCATCTCTACCCTCTTTTCCTCCCTTTCATTCATGGATTACTATAAGTATTCATTTTATGATGAATTCATATAGAATACCCATAATATTGGATATTACATTCAGAATTGGATTTCATTTTCAACGAATAACATTCCAAAACCCCATTATTGAGTGTGATTATTTCATTTGAGGGAGTATAATGTATATCACCATAGATGGAGAAGATGTGAATTATCAATAAAATTTCTCCATTGTAATGTGATCCTACTTATTAATCAATAAGGTAAGCCTATTATTTTACTATAAAATGATTACTATAAATAAATCAGGTGATAGTTGATAATATATAACAAATTTGTAGGTTTTATTTTCTTTTTTATCAGTTACATGTTGGTTATGTGTTTTATGATGTTGATCCTTATTTGGGGTATCACCAGATATGGGTTAGTGATGAGGTAATCCTTAAGACAATGTTTTGTAATTTGTATATTATATTATAGTATTTTATATAACATTTTGAATGAAAATGTGAATTAACTATTGATTAATCTTAAGAATAAAACCTTATTCCCATAACATGACTCATTCAATTTACTATTCCATAGTGACATCCTTACCTTCTCTCCATCCCCATGGATTCATTCACAAATATATAGATAATTAAAATTATGATTTTAATACATTCTATTGATTATATGTTTTTGAAGTGTTACAATTGGATTAAGGATGTAGAATTCATGCAATAAAATGTGTTTGAGAATGAAATATCTACGGACCTAGAGATTATGGAGGCATTAATACCTCATACATATACTCATAACATGTTTAATATCAAATTAAATTAGATTTTAGTTGGACACTACAAAAAATTTATCTATTAATTATTTCATATGAAATAATAAATATTTTTTAATAAAAATGTTTTAATGTTCTAGTGGTTGGATTATTGTTAATAATCTTCTATCAAGTAGAGGAGGAAGTTGACAACATCTCTATAGTTGATTCATCATACTCTAGGGATCAATTATTGTTTATTATTATATACATCAATTTATTAGTTTGGAGTTTTATTAATATAATGGGAGATGATTGTAGTGAATTTGTTATTTAAACTATCAAATTAATATTGAATCTATCTTACACATTATATGAAGCTATCATCCAAAGTTTACAATAGGATATATTAGAGAAACATTCTCTTCCGTATGATGATTATTACTTCTACCAACTACATTTCAATTAATTATATATCCAAAATAGGTGTTGTATATTATAATAGGATCTTGTTAGAATACCTAATGATTCTTGATTTTGAGATTTGTTTTTCTCGATGTTTAGAAAATGAAATTTCATAAGCTCTGATCAATAATATGAAAAATTCTAGGAATAATAGAGATATTTTATATTATAAAAAGTGTTTTTAGATGAGGAATATTGACTATAATTGGGTGGATGCTTCGATGGACCATAGACCAGTGATGTGGGGTCATTTTATGATCACATCATCACTTTCATAGGGGAAAAATAAATTCATGAATCTGACCTACAATGTTCTGTGATGTCAAACTAACCTGGTACATGTGATTTGATATTGGGTTATTTATTTATCTATTATAATGTGATCCTCATATATGTGATATTATAGACTCTACTATAATAGTAGGAGTTTTTAAGATTATTAAATACAAATTAGTGGGGTTTACATCCTAGAGTGATAATGTATTACATTGACATTAGTTTGTAGTTTCCGTAGGTAGGTATTAAACATGATATTTTCTATTTCGTCTCTCAATGTATTACATGATAGATGATAAAGGTGTAGAATAAACAACCTAGTCATTTTTTAAACTAATTTTTATTCCCCTATATTATTTTGAATACATAAAAATAGACATTTTAATGAGTTTACCCATAAAATCAAGTAGGTGGGACACTATTTGGATGATTTCCAATTGGATAATAAAATGTTTTCTCTACTTATCATTGTATGACACACAATATGTAAATGATATGTAAATGTTGGATGTATATGAGATAGTACAGATACATAATGTTCCCTTAAAAATAGTATCTTACATAGTCACCAATTTCACATTTTTTAAAGGCTTACAGAAGCAGTTAGGGACTAAATGTAGCATGAGACCACGGTACAATCCCCTGACAAATAGATAGTCCAAGAAGATTATTCGCATTGTAGATAATATTTTTTGGATTGTTCTACAGACATTGGTGGAGCTTCAGATGATCAAATATCATTGAATAAATTTTCAAAAAATAATAGTTGCATTGTAATAATTATTGTCAAATCTTTTTTAGATTATTTTAGGAGGATTTTTTGTTCAATACTATATTGGAATATGAAATAAATTGGAGTAGTTATGTGAAATATTATTATAATAGAGACTTTTATGTTAGTGAACTAGATTTACAATATGTTTATCACTAATAAGAACCACCATTTTTCAATTCTAACTATAAGAGGAGTCCATTTATCATTGATATAAGTGATTAGGTTTCTCTAAGTGAGCATCATTGGTTCTGACATTTATATTTGTGGAAGTAGTGGAAATTATAAACATCCTATGTTAGACTATTAAATACCATTGAGTTGGTTGGGAAAATGGTTTATTCTCTTGAGATTATATATCACTGCCTATGAATTAATTATTTTTTTAACATGACACATCTCTAAAGATACATTCACATTCATACTCATGACATCAATTGCGATGTGGTTGATTGGTGTTGAAAAATATATTGTGGATCTAAATAATATATTATAAAAAACAATGATAAATTCCATTTTGGTTAGGATATAATTATAGTATGGATTATATGGATTGATGGATAGATCTAGGTTGGTATCTGAGATTTAGAGGCTGATCATCGGGATTATTGTCCCATGTAATTTTTGTAGTACATTTTGATGTACTTATCATGTATGAGAAGTAATTAGTGCGATATAATAGTATCATATTCACTTATATTTTATGCATGACATGTTAATGTTAATGAAAATAACAGTTCTCATTTATTTATTACATATATGGGTTATTGAGAGGATTTTTTCATTGGCTGGGGTTTTAAGATCCTGTAGTCAAAGAATTGATGATTGAATTCCTATAGTGTGTATATAAAATAGACACCACATTGTTTGTGGAACCCAGTTTTTTGATGGTGGGGTTCTAGAGAATTTTTGGTTTATAAGGCACACCATCTGCCAGGCGGCAGTTCCTATATCTAACCAGTCTATCCAATTGGTTGGCTGATGCACACCATCTAGTGATGAATTAATTGCACCAAATTTTTTTAATTCCCCACATCATTAAAATACACTTAAATATAAAATTTAACCCCCTCTAGAATTTTTGGATTTATGATCTATCATTTCACCTCAAATTACTTCACATCTATGTACCCATGATATATAAACCAATGAAATATCTTGTAGCCTATGATCGTTATGTAATTATTAGATATATTTCGAATATATATTCTTCACTGTGAAATAGGAAAATATTTGTATTGAATGTATTATTTACATTATGATGCAATGATTGAATCATCCTTTTTTATAGATGGGTGGTAGATCTATCAACTTTCATCTATTTATTATTCAAGGATTTATCTATGATTGAAAACAATTGTTCAATATTTAACAATGGGTGAATAATCTTCCAAGATATATTCTTTATTTTGGATAGATGATAGAATTCTAATATGTTGATGATTTCATGGTATACTAATGGTTAATTTAATTTTGTATTAATGAACTCATTAGAATAGGATTGAATTATCATAAACGGTGTATGATTCTATTTATGATCTAGATATTGATCATCTTGAGACTACCTTTTTTCAAATTATTAATCAACTATCTGACTACGGATATTTTATGAATCAATGAACAATGATAAGAATAATTGATTTTTTATAGAATACATGATTCATTCATGATCTGTTCCTCGATTATATATTGATATGATGAAATGACACACTATTTTCTCACATACATAAGATTATGTTTGGTACACATATATTTTTAGATAGGCGGTTATAGAAACGCCTCCTTATAGTGTTATTCCTTCATGTACCATTTTAATCATCCTCTTCATTGATATTGTTTCCATGATTTGTAAACATTATGTTTTAGTTAGATATTTTTGGGTAAAAAGGTGACTTAGTCCTCATTAATGGATAACCATCATCTATTATTTCATTATCATTGTGGATTGATTATGAATACAATCTATGGTTTTCATTTAAATAGTTTTCTTTGATATAATTTTTTTAGAAAATATATGATTATATTTCATGATTATTATTGTATGTGTCTGTTTATCAGAAGAGACATATCTACAAAAGATGATTTCCTGGGTAAAAGTATGTATATTTTGTTCCATTACTGATTTTTATAGCATCCCTCATTTTTATTAAATATCATTACATTACATTTTACATACAAAGGATATTTAATGTCTAGTGTCTTGGAAATCAGGAACAAAAATAAATTAAGACAACATAAAAAATAATTCTAATCCCCTGGTAGGGCTTCATCACAAGTTCTTACTAAGTACAATAATTGAATCTCTTATCATAGATACTTATATGAAAGGAATGGGTGTGCAAAATGCTCTGTATGGAAAACAAGTGAAACTGTTGAAATGAGATCTTGAGAAATATTAATAAGAACCTGATAAAAGCCATAAAGGCATGAGAAATGGAAGAATAGAAATATCATAATAAAAATAACATGAATCATAACTTGAATATTTGGCTATAACATTTCATTTAGACATTCAAGAACATTCCACCATGGTTTATCCCCGAGGTTTCATAAAAATTATAAAGGTTATTCACCATGGTATCGTGCATCTTATCATCTATAGAGATTAATTCATTACCCAATGAAATAGAGGGATTTATAGGTCCTATCCTTAATCATAAAAAATCACAAGAACCAAAACATTACCATTAAACACGAATAATAGCATGAAGACATTATTTTTGAATTTTTTTAATCAAAATAAAAAAGTGGTTTTTTAATGAAAAGCCCCTTATAAATATTATTCAATTGAATAGAGACATAATAGAGTGGATGGAGTATGTATATACACTGTAAATAAACATAATACAACATAATATAAATATAACCCATCACACAAAGAATTTAAATATCACATAAATAAAGACGTATAAGGTTAACCTAAAGAATGGAAATCAGGTTAAGAATCTGATTACATTGAAGAGTACCATTAAAATCCTGAAGGTTGGGGCCTTGAGAGGCTTCGGGGAACCTTGGGAGGACTCATTAAGAGGTATGAAGGGCAGAAAATTTTTTAATATCATTTTGGAATGAAATCAATGTGGAAAATGTCTTGGTATTTATAGGAAAAGTGAGGGAATGGATTATTAATTTCTAAGGGACACCTCATCAGAGGTATTTGCAAAACCTTTGGCTTGACCATGGTATTTTCCTATCTTATTTTCCCATTGCAACACCTCATATCATAAATCATTATTCATAAGTCGACCATAAATCATAAATCATTATTAAAACACTAATTTTGTCATTTAACATCGGAAACACAAAACTGAATTTTTACTATTCACCGAAAATTCAACTGATTCAAAAAAATTCCAAAAATATACTCTTACCTAATATCTATGATCTGAATTCAAAAATGTACTCCATTTTACAAAAATAATTTTCTAAATATTATTAATTTAATTTTTAAAATAAAATCATTATTTATTCCAAAAAATACAACTTTAAAACAATAACTCAGTTTTTTACACCCTAAAAAAGTAATCAATGTCCCATTAAATTATTGTATAACTATAAGACCACAAATTAACAATTTATTATTTATGTTAATTGAAAATAAATTTTCAATTTAAATTATTAAATTAATTATAAAATTGTACATAAAATATTTATGACAAACATAAATACCAAAACATAAACTATGAATGTTTTTTCACTTCTAATATGTCTAAAATGTATTTATACATTCATTGGCAATGTTTCTAATTTTTGGTCAATATACTAATCATTATAATTCATTACTATTCATATGGGTATGTTACTATTCCTAGTTTACTATTTACTAAAAAATAGGTTTATTTTATTATAATATAAAATTCTCACTGATCACAACTGTAGAAGACAATTTTTTGAAAATCATTTCACATTATTAATTATTTAAAGAATACAAAAATATTTTAAAATACTCATTTTTTTCCTAAATTCATCAATAATACAACTCCTATATTTATTTGGATATTTGAACTTCCGAAACTTTTCCATAATAATAAATAACAAATTTATTTATGTAAAAGGATTAAACAAAGCTGATATGGTCTCGTTACATAGCCCCTTATATCACCAACATATGACTTATGTGTAAAGTGTGAAATGGTGATAGAATCCTGGGGTGGCTCGGACAACATTTCCCGAGTGGTGGTTTCTAACTGCTTGAACTTCCCCCTTAGGAGACTACATTCATGCCTCATACGATGATGTTCAGATAGGGCTTGGTCCAGGGAAATTCTCAGTGATGCTACCTCCATCCCAAGATCGGATAGATGTGCTTCAAATGGCTCGAGTATACCATATGAGTCCATTCTATCTTTTTTTGTATTAATTAACAAAGATATTCACATTTATAAAAACACAACGTTGAGATTATAGTTTCCAACAGTCATATTGACCAATGTTCATATAACTATCAAAACCCAACAGTAAAATTTTAATTATACCCACATAAATAATTAAAAGATATTTTTTTGAGTATAAAAATAAAATAATACCCAAAGATTGGAAAAAAATATAATTAAAAAGTTCAGGTCATTAAATTCTTCCACCCTTAAGAAATATCATCCCCAAAGTTTTAACTTGTACCCTCTGAAGAGAACAGGTGT
This sequence comes from Viscum album, assembly GCA_963277665.1. Taxonomy (NCBI): domain Eukaryota; kingdom Viridiplantae; phylum Streptophyta; class Magnoliopsida; order Santalales; family Viscaceae; genus Viscum; species Viscum album. The sequence goes on along the minus strand of OY728143.1, from coordinate 937,496,963 downwards.
GGGTACTTATGCCTCATAGACTCCTCTAGTTCCCACATGGCTTTTTCATATTTGTGGTTCCTCCACACCACCATAACATTGTAGGTTGTCTTATCTTGTAGAACCTTGTCTTTATGATCCAAGATCTCCACCCGCTGCTTCTCATATGAGAGGTCATGTTTAGGTTGTACCACCTCTAGATTTCGTACATGTGAAGGGTCAAGTATTTACTTACTCAAGAGGGATACATAGAAGCCATCATGAACGTGTGCTATATTTGGAAGAAGTGCAAGCTGATAGGACACTACTCCCAGACAATCAGGTGTTTCATAGGGGCCAATGTACATTGGTCTGAGCTTCCATTTCTTTCCAAACATCATTGAATCACCTCCATGGTGATATTTAATGAAATAAATTGTCACTGACATCAAAATCCAAGCCCCTTTGACGGTTCTTGGCATAGCTCTTTTGCCGACTCTAAGCAGCATTAATGTGTTGTTGGTTGGCATGGATCTTTTCCATCACCTCTTGCACAAGATCATGCCCTAGAATATTTCTCTCACCAGCTTCACCCCAAAAAGAATGAGTTCTACATCTCTTCCCATATAGAGCTTCCTAGGGTGACATTTGAATGCTCGAGTGGAAGCTTTTATTGTAAGATAAAACTAATAAAGAGATATGTTGATCTCATCCACCGTTAAATTCCATCGAGAAAGTTATAAGCATTTCCTCATGTTTTTGAAATGACCTTTCAGACTGGGCATCATTTTGGGGGGGATAGGATATACTAAAAATCAATTTAGTGCTCTAATATTGTAGAATAGTTTTTGAGAAATTTGATGTGAACCCAATATCACGATCATATATGATAAAAAATGGAACTCCATATAGCCTTAGCACTTCTTTCACGTAAATCCGTGTATGTTGATCAAAGTTGAAATATTTCCGAATTGAGGTAAAATGGTAAGTCATGGTGAGACGGTCCACAATAACCCATATCACATTATTTCCTTTGTATTTTTTTTGGGACTAGCGACAATGTCCATAGTGTTATTGTCCCATTTTCATGCAGGTATGGGTAGTTATTTCAATAACCCTTTTGGAAGTTGTCGCTCCATCTTCACTTGCTGACATACCAGGAATCTTGTCATGTAGTCAACAATTTACCTTTTCGTATTATCCAACCAATAATGATCACAATGGTCCCTATACATTTTCATGCTACCAGGATGTATATAAAAAGTAGAGATATGAGCTTCATCCATCAACACCTTCTTTACATCTAAAATATATGGAACACATAGTCTTATACAATATTTCAGTACACCTTTTGGATAAATATTGAATTCAAGAAACTTCCCATCCTTAATATCATCAAACATTATCTATAACCAATGATCTTCTTTATGATATTTGATGATCATCTCTAGTAGTGACAGTTGAGAAATATTTTTGGTTAGGGTTGATGATGTCCCTTCATTTATAATTCCCTGGTACAGCTCTACTAGGTCATTGATGTAAGGATCTCTTTGAATTCTCATCACAGAATGAAAAATTTGGTCGTTCATGCTTAATGCATCAGTGACTTCATTTTCTCTTTCGGGATGATAATGAATTGAAAAATCGTAGACATTAAGAAGTTCCTACCATCTCCCTTTTCTCATTTTCAATTACTTTTGTGTGAAAATATACATTAATCTTTTATGGACAGTGTGTATATATCACATTTCTCCCAATAAAAATACTGCCTCTATATCTTCATAGAAAAAATGACTGCATCCAGCTCCAGATCTTGTGTATGATAGTTCTGCACATGAGTCATCAATTATCGAGATGCATAATCAATGACCTTTTCATATTTCATGAGTACACAACCAATCCCTGTAAGAGATGTGTTGCTAAAAATAACAAATCCTTACCACTTTAGGGTAGAGTTAACACACGTGAAGTAGCCAATCTCTTCTTAAGATCATGGAATCTTTCCTCTCACTCCTTTTTTCATATGAACTTGATCCCTTTTTGAGTTAATATGGTTAATGGATTAGAATTTCATTAAAAGTTTTTCACAAACCTTATATAATGTCATGTTAATCCATGGAAACTCTGATTCTCAGTTATTTTTGTAGGCTGAGTCCATTACTTTCAATCATTTGTCATTGGAGGGTCAACTATGATTCCTTCATTGGTAATAATTTGCCCCGAGATAGAAACATGTTGTAACTAGAATTCACATTTACTGAACATTCCAAAAATCATTTCCTTTGGTAGATTTTTCAAAATAACCCTTAGAAGATCCCCATGATACTCATGAATTTTGGAATATATCATAATATCATCAATAAAAACATCCACTAATTTATCAAGGTAGTCCTTATAAATTTTATTCATAAAATACATAAAAATAGCAGGTGTATTAGTCAGTCGAAAAGGCATAAAAACGAACTCATAATGCCCATATTGTGATCAGAAGGCAGTTTCTAGAATATCTTCTTTCTTCACCCTCAATTGATGAGAACCAGATCGAATATCAATATGAGAGAAGACTTGAGACCCACAAAGATGGTCAAACAAGTCATCAATTCATGGAAGAGGGTATTTTTTCTTTACTGTGCCCCTGTTTTGTTCTCTGTAATCAATGCATAGCTGCATCAATCTATCTTTTTTCTTCATAAAGAGAACAGGTTCTCCAAATGGAGACACAATCAGTCAGATAAACCCCTTCTCCAAAATATAATGGAGTTGTTTCTTTAATTCCTCCAACTCCACGTTTTCTATCCTATACGGGGTCTTTGAAATTTGATGATATCCAGGTACAAGTTAAATAGAGAACTATACCTCTCTTTCTTGGGGAGGTCCAAGAAACTCCTCAGGAAATATGTCAGCGTATTCCTTGACGATGGGGACATTTTCTATCCTAAAAATCTAATTTTCTTCTACATCTTCACTGATCAATTCCATAAAAAATTATATAAGAGGTTCTTATAGAAATAGATCAGGATGAGATTTCTCTACTTCGAAGATAACTGTTAGTTTTCCATTCATGACTACTAGGATTTCCTTACTAATTCATTTGATATTAGAATTATACATTGAGATCCAGTCCATCCCTAGTATAATGTCAAATTAAAGCATGGGAATGACTACTAGATTTGTTATAAGATTGTTCTCACTAATGGAAAAACTATAGTTACTAAACATTGTCGATTCTTGGGTAATCCCACCAAAATTCTTGAATGATATCTCTAATTTTAGAAAATCAGGAGTTGAATCAAAATTCTTTGAAAACATGGAGGAAATAATGAAATGCGTAGAACCAAAATCAAATTATGTACTTTTGAGAATTGTGGGAACAACAAGAGTAACTACATATAAATCATTTAAAGAATTAACTATAGCTGTCGTGATAAAAAAATCACGACATTGCTCCCTTGGCCTTTGCTGAGGCAGATGGTGGTTCCCCTCCACTGCCCCCATATTTGGACAATGATTGGTAAAGTTTCCAATTTTTCCACAATTAATGCACTGGAAATTTGGTAGGGCTTTCACCATCATCCACATATCGTTAGTTTTTTGACGTTGAGGTTTCACCTCACTATGAAAATTCCTTGCAATATGGCCACCACTTTCACACATGTACAATTTCCCTCTCTCGAGAATGTAGTTCCCTGAATGATTCTTCCCACATTTATTACATGTGGGATGTTGTACTTGCTTTCTTCATCTTCCTTGATAAAATATCCTCCCTAATCATGTCTCCATTGATCTCATTTTATCATTGGATTTATGAGACCACTACATCACACCAAACACCAGTTCGACTTTGACTGCACATTGCATGATCTCTTTATAGCTTTCATAATCTCAGTTGGCTAGATTCTTCTACAATTGAGGTCTTAGTCCACCAATAAATCTATCAACCCATCCATTTAGATCCATGAAAAAGATAGAGGTGAAACGTAAAAGCTAGGTAGAGTTCATCACATAGCTTCAGACAGGTTCATTCTTCTTCTACTTGAGCTCGAGAAACTCCTCCATTCTTGTTCTCATGTAAGGAGGGAAATACATAATGAAGAAGATCCATATGAACTCTTCCCACTCCATATCTTTAACCTCCACTCTTTTCCTATTGTTTTCAATCAAATCCCAACACTGAAAAACATCTCCTACTAAGCGATAGACAGCCAGGGTGACCTTCTCTTGCTAAAAATAGCGGAGTACAGAAAAGATCTACTCGATAGAGCTGATCCACTGCTAAGAAATCAATGGGTTAGTCGATCCACTAAAGGTTGATGTTCATTGATGAATAATAGACTCAACAAATTATTGTTCCCTTCATTGTGAGATTGGTCTCCAATCTTTATTCATGTTATTTAAAAAAACTTGAGTCAGTTGGTTCTTCATTCGAATAATTTTTCCATTCCGGCTTCTATCGGAGGGTCGTCAGTGTATGGTCCATTGCAGTCACAATTTTCACGGTTCCTCTAATTTCATTCCATTTCTAAAATAATAAAACCATAGTGAGACACTTATTTCAATTAAAACTCTTTTAAATATAACATATTTATGTCTTAAAACTTCATTAAACAATTACATTTGTCGATAAATCCTTCAAAATGATTCATAAAAGGATTATGATTAACTAAAAATATCCCCCTGAGAGTGTCATAACCAAGAGTGCACCAAGTCCCATTGTCATGTACCAGGATACCCTGGGTCAAGCCTGAAACTTCTTGGCAGAGTTTTTATTCCTAGGTACATTTGTGCCAGAGTAACCTATACCTGCTCGTATCCAGTCAGGGGTGTATTTTCTTGATAAACCACATACTCAATACTAACCAAAATTCAAGGAATTTTTCCTAAATTTAAACATTTCTATAGGATTATTCATAACGTTTTCATTGACTAATTTCAATAAATAACTAAACTATCCTTTGATACCCACTATATCATCCATCCATTATATTACAAAACATTTCATTACATTTTACATACAGAGGGTCTTTAAAGACTAGTGTCTTGTAAACTAGAAACAAAAAAACATGAATAAAATATAAATCATTCTTGTAATCCACTTTTAAGGCTTCATCAAATGTTCTTCCTTTGTACAATTGCTACATCTCATATCCAGGAGACATAAATTAAAGTAAAGGGGGAGAAAAAGGCTCAGTAACATAATCAAGAGAAACAGTTGACATGTGATCTTGAGGAATATTAATAAGAACTTGATAAAAGTAATAAAGGAATGAGAAATGGAAGAATAGGAATATCATAATAAAAATAACATGAATCATAACTTTAAGTTGTGGCTACAACATTTCATTTAGACCTTCATGAACATATAACCAATGATTAAACCCGAGGTGTCATAAAAATTACCAAGGATATTCAACAAATATCATCAAACATATCATCTCTGGAGATTAATTCTTTACCCAAAGCATTGGAGGGAAATATGTGTCCCACCCTTCATCATAAAAAATTAAAAAGAACCAAAACATAACCATACAACATTAATAATAGCATAAAGACCTTACTATTGAATTTTAAAAAATAGAATATAAAAATATGATTTTTAACGAAAAGATCATTATAAATATTATCCTATTGGAGTGATACATAATAAAGTGGATGTAGTATGTTTATATTCTGTAAATATTCATAATAAAACATAATATAAATAGAAACCATCACAAAAAAATTTAAATTTCACATATATAAATAAGTAAAAGGTTAACCCAAAGAATGGAAATCGGGTTATGAATTCCCTTACATTGATGAGTAACATCGAAATCTTGATGGTCGGGACCTTGGGAGGATTTAGGGAACCTTGGGTGGAATATTTTGGAGGTAAGAAGACCATAACATCTTTGAGGATGAATATGGAGTGAAATGAATGAGAGAAATGGATTAATATATATAGGAAAAGTGTGGGAATAAATTATTAATTTCCAAGGGACACCTCATCGATGGTATTTGCAAAACCATGCGCTTGCCCATGGTATTTTACCATGGTATTTTCCACATTGAAAACCTCATATAATATATCACTATTCATATGTTGAAAAAATCATAAATCATTATTACATCATTAGTGCTATCTTTAAACACCTGAAACTCAAAATTATATTTTTACTATTCACTGAAAATTCAATTTTTTCAGAAAAATCCCAAAAATTCACCCTAATCTAATATCAGTGATCTGAATTCAAAAAAAGAACACCATTTTATGAAAATAATTTTTTAAATATTTTTAATTTAATTTTTAAATAAAATCATTATTTATTCGAAAGAATATAACTTTAAAACTATAACTCATTTTGTAACCCCCTAATAAAGTAATCAAGATGCCATAAAGTTATCATATAACTATAATAACATAAATTAAAATTTTTTGATTAAAATTTATGATAACACATTTCCAATTTAAATTATTAAATTTATTACAAAATTGTAAATAAAATATTTATGACAAACAAAAATACCAAAACACACACAATGATCGTTTCATAACTTTTATGATGTCTAAAATGTATTTATATATTCATTGGTGAAGTTTTAATTTTTTTTGTTCAATTAAATATTCATTACTATTTAGTACTAATCATATGGGTATGTTACTATTCCAACTTTACTATCCACTAAAAACCATGTTGATCTTATTAGTATCTAAAATTATCACTAATCAAAACTGTAGAAGACAATTTCTTTTAAAGCATTTCACATTAATAATTATTTAATGAATAAAAAAATATTTTCAAATACCCCATTTTTCCTAAATTCATCAATAATACACATCCTATATTTATCCAGATATTTGAACGTCACAAACATTTCTATATTAAGAAATAAAAATTTTAATTATAGAAAAGGATTACACAAAGCACCTAAGGTCTCTTTACATAGACCCTTATAACATCAACATAAGACATAAGTGTATGGTGTGCCATGGTGATAGAATCACGGGGTGTCTCAGACAACATTGCCTGAATGTTGATTTCTATCAGCTAGAACATATCCCTTATGAAATTTCATTCAAGTTTCATACGTTGAATTTCAGCTTGGGCTTGGTGCAAATAAAAGCCCAGCGATGCTACCACCTTCCAATGCTTTGACAGATGGGAATCATACGGCTCGAGTCTACTATATGTGGCCATTCAATATTCATTCTATATTAGTTAACCCTGATAATTGTATTTATAAAAACACAAAATTATGGTTATAGTTTCCAACGGTCATATTGATCAATAGTCATATGACAATCGAAACCCAACGGTCTCATTTTAAATATAAAAACTTCATTAATTAACGGATATAGTTTTGTTGATTATAAAATAAAATTACACACAAAATTAGGAAGAAATATAATTAAAAAGTTAGGGGAGTTACAATTTTTATCGTAGCTACAAAGTATGTTTTTATACTATTCTCTGGATGATATGGTGTATTAAAAATAAATGTCTCCCTTGTTTTCTGTGATACATTTGTATTGGTGGTTTACCATGGTACATGGAATAGGTGGGCTATAATTTAATTTCTATCCCATTGTGGGGGTGTGAAGAAATATTATAGTGATGATCACGATGAACATAAGAACATGGTATGGCTATGAAGGTTATGGGGATGAAATAGGGCAATGTCATTAGGGGAATGACATAAATAATGTTGGACCATTGGCATACCTTAGGTATGATATTGTAAAATCCACACATGTGATGTAGGATGTATATGATTGTATATTGTCCATACATGACATGATTTATTTAGAAAACATAGAGAAACTATTATGATCCATTATGATTATTATACCTTTGCTACAATGATCTATAATTATTTTTTCCATTATGAAGCTGGTGTAGATACAATTGGGTTCATTTGTGTATTTTTAACAATAACTCTACGTACGAAATTTTATTTATGCCATTCTAAATTAGTGAATTATTATTTTCCAATAATAATCCTGTAATTCTTCAATAAAATAGATATAAATGTAGTGGTGGTGTTCTACTTTGTTTTATAACTCACAACCTTCTAGAAAATCTTGATCTTTATAAGCATATATACTATTTCTATATGATTAATTTAGTGGGTGTTCAAAGGTGATTTCTAGAATAGGAGAATCGAGTTGGTAGAAGATTGGAATAGACTACAATGGAGACATGATATTTTTTTAACTCATATATTTATTCTCTTATTTAGATATCAATAATAGGATCCTAAATGATATACATGAATGGATTATGTTACATCTATATAGTTTCAAATTGTATAATATAATTATAAATAATTTATTATTTTCTACTGTATTTTTATTTTTTGATCTAAATTATACCGAGGGATTCATCTGTGAAATGAATAACATAGTCCCTCTCTTATTATTGGTAGAAACTTAATTATATAAGGGAATGAATGAGTTCATGTGGAACCAATTCATAGAATTGAGTTTTTATGTTTGGGTTTTATGTATTCCATTTAATCTATAACATGAGAATAAAATTAATACATGGAATATTTCATTATAAACATGGATGATAACGTATGATTTCTCAATGATGGAATTCATAATAGCATACATTTAAATTTTACTCCCAAGTCCTATTCTTAGGTACTTTTTATAATTGGTTCATTATTAAATTATATAGATAAATAACGTTAATGTTCTGAAAAAATACATGACCGTTGATATATACTAATACATAGAGTGGAATGTAAATTATTGTCATGACCCGAGTAATACTGGGGCTTGAGACGCAACTACCCCAAGCCTGCCTCAATTGGCCAGGGGCTGGAAACTAGCACTGAAGTCACAACAAACTATTTTCATCTATTGACTAAGAAACAATATACACACACACATAAAACTCAATTAAAAAGTGATGTGGAGAAGAAATCATGATTAAACAGTTCAATAAAAACAAAAAAAAACATATACGAATCTGCCCCTAAACAGTACAAGTACAAGAAAAGTAAATATTAAAGGAAAAGGGAAACAATACACACAAAAATAGAAATGTACAACAACCTGACAATATGCGAAAAATGATAATATCATTGAGAGTCCCACATCTAAATCCCATGCTAAGTGCACCTCATGCGGTCCAAGAACACTGTAACCCAAAGATACACTAATACCATGATCATCATGTCCATCATCTACAAGGGAACACCATGTGTAGAAAATTCAAAAGTAGAGGAGAGTATCAAATACACCGTTGGAGGCCCGGAAGGCTTGACATAGTTGCAAAAATTGTATAGAAGGTGGATGAATTAAGAGATACAGTGAAGAAACGTAGTGAAGATAAAAAGGTACAATAATTGTTAATTGAAAGAGTATAGATCAACCCAAAAATTGGAATGCTCATTCAATAAAACCAAAATTAGAGGGTAAGGTGATCATCATTCCACAAATCAGACCAAGAGAGTGATTAGACATTAGTTCCAAGATAAAAACCGTATGTGATGCCTTGTATCTCATTGCATCTACCTAGGAAAAAACTTCAAAGGGTATAATATCACCACACCTCAATACTATCGGCTTTGGGAGGCATGGTATTTTATGCATGATTTTTGGTTGAACCACAAGGATGCAGCATGGTGGGAAAATCACCCATTAATCTCATTAGTCTTGAGGTAAGTCAAACCACTCCTCTTCACAATGCCGCACAGTAGAGGGTCCTGCTCTTGAAGTAACTGAGGAACACCACTAACCAGCCTCGTTGGAGGGTAATGTGGAATGATAATAAGGGAACGCCGCTTCCATGCATCGCTGGAGGGTATGCTCATAACTATCATTGGGGAATTGCACCTATCAGCGTCGCTAATGGGTAAGACCAAAACCGCCATTGGGTAAAACCATATCCCACCTCACTAGAGGGTAAGCCTATAACTGTCACCGTGGAATGCCACTTCCTAGCTTCATTGGAGGGAAATACCTAAAATATCATTAAGGAACACCAATTACCAGGCTCCCTAGGTGGTAAGCCCAAAAATATCATCAGGGAATGCCACATCCCAGCAAAGATGGAGGGTAATCCCAAAAGTATCATCAATAATATCTAATTTATAGTCTAAATGAATGGTATTCTAGTGTCTTCTCTAGTCATACCTGATTGGTGGTTCCTCCTATTAAATCATTGGGGAACTCTTATCATCACAATGAGATGTTATGTGTCATAATACATCATGGTACATTGGTCATCCATGCTAGAAAGTACCTCTCAGAAAGAATCATGGAACTCCGGTCATCCATACTGAATGTTACCTCTCTAAAAACAATAAGGAAAACCACTACCTTCGTTAGTGGTCACCTATACACATACCATTATGAAACATCCAAATATAATGAATCAATAATAGGGATATACACATCCAAATGTATCAAACCATTGTGATCCTTGTGTTAAAACATGTGACAAAGTCTACTCTATAGCCCCAATTTCCCCCCTGGTGCAAATGTTTCACATCACCACATTATTCTAGAATGATGTCCCATGGGGTCCATTCCTCAGTCCCAAATAAAATTATACTAATCTGCCCTTTCTGATCCTCTTAGAAGAATACACAGGATTGAAAACTCATTCTCCTTGATCATATATCCAGTGAAAAAGTCACATTCCCCCGTAAAATGCATCAAATAATATTCATGGTCCCCACATCTCAATCAGTATTTACGAACTTGGAATTTCTCTTTAATTGTATGCCTGAATGTGTGTATCACAACACTACTAACATCTCACAAATCTGATGTCGTATGCATCAATTTTGGCAGGATAATTATTTAATAAAATAATAAAATCAAATGGTGGATGAGCATATTGTGGACTCAATATGCATATCCAAAAAATTCATCCATAATTGGTTTCAAAATTACAATGTATTTCATTATAATGAAACTAATGATGGATCATCAATCCATCATCATTTGAAATTTTATGGCTAGATTATGGATTGAAAGAAATATTATTAATAAATAAATATCATTTCTTATTTTCTCGATTATTTTGAGAATGGATACACAGATGATAAGGACAATATTTTATTACTTACCCTCCTTCAAAAAAGCAGGTCCACACTTTTTTTTGTTCATTTAGTTTTTCTTGTAATATTATTATTATAACAATATATTAAAATTGAGGCATTTGAAGTGTGGCTCTCTCCCCCATTTCCAATGATCACATTGCACACCACCCCTTCTCATTGGTTTTATTTAATATTATTTGTTAATCATTAACACCTCTTATATCATAATCAACCGCATTAACGATATTTCCTTAAATAAAACCCTAGTGAACGCCTCAATTATTCTTCCCCAACTCACATCCCATTTAAATACTAATGGCACCCTCTACATAGATCCTATTTATATAACCTCTGAAAATCTCTCTCATGGACCACTATACCCACAATTGTCCAAATTTACTCACATAGTCTGACCACCAAGATGTTTCCTCGCTATCAGTCTATATAGGTGATGCCTCACAGTCGACATCCACTAGCCATTACCACTATTCTCCTCGAAATTCCACTACCAATCACCCCTATATGGGATCTGTTGGGAGTCATCACCCATTTTCTTTTCACTGGGAGGTTCCCCAGTCGTTCAGCCTTATTAGTCATCATGTGATCTGTTACTAATAGTCAAATTAATACCACCTGATCTTCTTAAGAAGTTCTATCACTATGTCACACCTCCACCTTGCCAAACCGAGTACGGAAACCCTCTAATTGGTTTTCAATCCTTTCTAATATACTGTAAAACAATATCACACCATGTTTTATCATGAATCAATGTTGTCATAAACAATATTATGTATTAATGATCAGTTTATCATTAAATATATGTATTTTTTTGTCGAACTATTGACCACAAAAAAAGATTGCAATTAATGGAGGGGGAATGAAGAACCAATAATGATTAACATATTTGTTGAATATGCTTTTATATAATTCTAATTATCTAGGACTGATCACCATTAGACGGGTGAATATTGAATAATAAAAATAATTTATAATCTGACAATAGAATATTATTTCAATTTCTGGGATCGTTCAAGAAGGAGTAGAGTGAAGATTTAACTATCATCATGATCAATGTTTTATCAGTGGTATAAAGACACAAAAGATGAGTTTTTTCAAATTCATGAATCATTTTATAATGAACAACATGTTTTCCAATGAAGGAATATACCGATTGATTTTTCATTCCTCGATCCACATGGATTTGATGTTCTGTCCTTTTTCATTGTCATTAACCAACTAGAAGAGGAGGATGTGAGAGGAAGGGTGGGTTTCCCATTTTTTGAAAAAGCACAATTGTGAGAAAAATACTCAAAAATATTAATTTATAAAATCTATATAGGATTAGGACATTTACCCAATTTCTAAAATAATTAATTAGATCACATAAAATTTCATACCATCAAAAGAGAGATCTGAACATCCCACGCCAACTTATTTTATCTCATGCTTTGGAGAAACACCTTGTTGTGGTCCTAACTGTGGTCTTGGATTACTGATATGATCCAATATTTATGAGTTATCATGTTTTCATTAATTAACGTCACATGTACAAAATAAAACATATTTAATATTTTAATAAAATTATATCCATCCCTACCAAGCCTCGGAATTGAACATTGTCTTAGAACCCAATCCTGGATAAACATTTAGAAATATTTTAAAGTCATATTAAAAAAACTAGGTCTCTACATCATTCCCTTCATCAAGATTTTCATCCTAAAAAATAAAGAAAAGAGAAACAACTCTGGATACTATTCCCATACTTGGTTCTCCCACTTGAAATGAAACATGTATGTTTCTATACTTCCAAAGCACCTGGAACAAAGGGCTTGTCCATAATAATAAGGTTTTCTACAAGAAAAAAGTACAATGATTCCATCCTTCATAATATCTATATGGTGAAACACTCAAGGATATAAGGTAACATATGATATCAAATTCGTTGCATCACAACTGAGGCTCCCTTACCTTCATGAGAATCAACGGAGTCAACAACTTCGACAGGAGAAAAGTTGTATCTGACTGCACAACAAGGGATGGCTATAAAGATGTTAACTGCTCTAAAACATCCTACACTAGGTGAGTCCAGGACATCCCACACATACCGCTAAGGGAATCTACTAAACCACTATTCTATGAGTGTAACTGTAAAAATGACCCTTCCACCACACTTCTACTGCAATGTATGGGCCCGATATTACCACGTAATTGAGGCCAATCAGGATAATAAGACTTACATTGAGATCTCGAAATTTGGTGCATGTTAGCTATAGAAGATGTCTTTTCCCTATTTTGATCACTACCACATACAGATATATAGAATTTTTTGGACAAAAAACACTCTCTCACTAATTTATTATTTAACACATCGTTATATATGAGGATTCACAATGGTACAATGATATCACAAATCTCCCTATGGAGGCCCTTATCGTTCAAATGTGCTCAATATTAACTATAATATATCATTCTAGGCAGTCGTGTGCATGGTATGTGAACATAGTAGCATACTCACTCAGCGGCATCCGTCTGTGTTGTAAATAGAGGAGATCCTAATGTTGAACAGAACGCAAAAGGGAGGCGTAGAACTCCCCACAAAACATCTAATTGAAGTCATCACACAAGAGTTATGAATCATCAATTATCTGAGTAACCAAGATCCACTAATGCACATATTTTTCATGGAAGTTGTTGACTTCCAAATACACACTCTGATCTCTTAGGGTCCGTACAATCCGGAAGAGGGGGACCACCGACTCGAACCAAACCTCTACTACCTGAGGTTCTGTTTCAATGTAGAACCTCAACGAGCCATGATGATAAAACTCTCAATGTGAACTAAGCATGCACACTTCCTCACCCCACTCTACTGGGGATGTATATTACTCAATGGGAATGGGTGCTGAAAACTACCCACCTGGAAAAGGGGCTCACATGATGGGTCATGGCCTGATAACTCGTCACATAGGAGATCATTGTCACAAACCGTATCTAGTATGTTTATGGGTTATCATTGCGAAGACATCATGATTGTTTATATGGATTAACTAGATCAGAGGATATTTTCTATACATCAAAAAATATATGGATACTAATCTAGAATAACATTCAAGTACTCAATCTTATATAATGCAAGTAAAATGTTATCATGTGATAGGTGTCGTGGGTTGTCGGGTCGACAAGCGTGTAATCTTGGTCCTGGTGAATTGATACATAAGCCGCCCATAGAGTCACTAGACTCTATGGCTATGAGCCACTCTCAAGAATCATCGACATAGTTCCCTAAACCCAACCAATATATTGATGGGAAAAATTCTGAACAATGTCCCATGGAATGAACTCGCTTTGATACCACTTTGTGAAGATCCTAACCCTACCAGGACTCGAGATGTATCTACTCTAAGCCCATCTCCATAGGCTAGGGGCTGTTGACTAGAGTATTGGGCATATTAATCTAGGGAAATAATTTTTCAATGATACTACACAAACAGACATATAACAAACTCAATGGAAATGTGAAGATGAAGAAAAAAACATGATAAAAAACTACTAGAAAATATAAAACAAACATATATACATTAGCCTGTAAATAATAAAAGTACATGGAATGTAAATATGAAATGGAAATAGAAAAATAAACATAAAATTAGAATTTTTCCACAAGGCAACAATAGGAGATAATGTAAAATATATGGGAGAGTCCAACACCAGAATCATAAACTATGACAATTGCACGCAATCCATGAATCGTGTAACCCAAAGCTCATATGATATCATGAAAAAACTGTTGGTATTATGCAAGGGCACACCATGTGCATGAAATACCCATGAAGGGATGAGTATAAAAATACTCAGTAAGATACCCTAAAGGCTCAAGGGAGAATGGAGAAAGCTACAGTACAGGGTAGAAATAATAGATAAATTGAAGAGAAGCAATAGAGAAAAGAATGTACAACATGATCGAATGGAAAAAGTAATAATCATCATAACAATAGGTATGTTAGTTAATGGATATCCAAAAGAGGGATTAATGAGATCTCAATTCCACAGCATAACCAATGAAAGTGATTATCCATCAGTTCCTATATAAAAAATTAGGTGATTCCCTTAATCTTGTCACATCTACATAGGAGGCACATGTCAAAGGGGATATAATCACCAAACCAGGATAATATCCTCTTGGGTGGAATTGAATCGACCACATGATTTTTGGTCGCATCAAAATGATGAATCATGGAGGATAAATCACCCCTCATTATCGTGATTCCTACGATATATCATACTATGTGTCGTCACTATGCCGCAAAGACAGGGGTCCTACTCTTGTATTCACCAAGGAACACCAAATCCCTACCCTGCTGGAGGGTAAGTGAGAAATATTGTACCAAATAACAACTTCCCATACTCACTTTAGGGTAATCCCATAACTGTCATCGAGGAACACCACTTCCCTACCTTCATAGAGTGTAGTCCCAAAATAGTCCATGGGGAACGCCCCTCCCAACCTTACTAGAGTGTAATATCAGAAATGTCATCAGGGAACACCACTAGAGGGTAATCCCGAAACTATTATCAGGGAATGTAACATCCAAAACTACCTAGTGATTATGCTAGGAATGATCATCAGGGAAATCCACTTCCCTACCCAGTTGGAGGGTAAGCCCAGATCCTCTATGTCTATTCCTACTGGATGGTTCCTCTCATAAAAGAATCAAGGCACTATGATCATCCCTTATAGATGCTACTAATTGGAAATAATTGAGGAAATCAGATCATCCCCGGTGGATGGTACCTATCTGAATGAACCGAGGAACTATAACCATCTCGAATAGATAATGCTTATTAGAAATTACCAAGGAACAACACAACCGTCATTGGGGGTTTCCTCTCTATGTACCATTCTAAAACATATATATTTAATGAGATAAATAATAAGGCTCTACACATCCAAACGGATCACAAAATTGTGATCCTTAAGGAAAAACATGTGAGGTAGACTATTAACAAGCCCCATTCGGACCCCCTAAATAGAAAAGGTTCATGTATCCATGTGAAGGTTAAAAGATGTCCCATGGGTCCCATGCCTTATCCCTGAAAATAATTATATGAATCGCTATGTTTCTATCCTCTTAGAAAAACATATGGGATATACTACTCATTCACATAGAATAGACACCTGATGAAATAGTCAAATTCCATCAAAACATAAGCGAACCGAGCCTTCTGGGTCCCACATCTCAATTTAAATTTAAACACCAAAAAAATGGTCTTAAATATTCTGAATCACTATTTGGATAACACCATGGCTAATGTCTCAAAAATCTAATGTCGCATGATTGAGTTATGGGGGGTAAAAGATTTAAAAACAATATTAAATCTAACGATTCCCATGTGTTATGTGTACTCGTTATCAAAACCCAAAATTGACATCCCAAATCAGTCTTAAATTGACCGTATGAATTTTAGGATTACGCTTCTACATACAGAACGTCAATTTTTCTTCATTGGAAGAAGTTATGTCCGAACTAAATATTGACACAACAAAACATAAAATTATAATATAATATTATATTCATTTATTTATATCCCCTTTTACTTTTGAAAAAGTTTACATGCATGATTAGGGGATTATTGGATTCTTTCCCCTCATTCAATCTAGTGGGTCCACAATCCTTTTCATTTCATTTAGTTTTTTATTTAATATTATTATTATATCAATATATTAAAGTAGAGGCATGTGAAGCATGGATCTCTCCCCATTCCCAATGGTCACATGGTGCACCACCCCTTCTCCTGTGGGATTTTAGTTAATCCATTTATAATTCTTCCCTCTCCTATAATCCTCATTCATATTCATGATTTCTCCTTAACTGAAATTAAAATCACCGCATCCAATCTTCTTCCCCAACTCATGCCCCCTATAAACTCATATCTTGCACACTACACTAATCCACTTGATATAGAATTCAAAAATATCACACAGAGACTACTATCCATATAACCATAAAATGGAATATGCCACATCAGATGTGTGTGATGCTAAGATACTAGCATACAATAACCATTTTAACTTGTCACCTTAGAATTTTGCTGCCGCTCACCCCTCTCAATGATCCACTAGGAGTCATCACACGTTTTTATTCTCTTGGAGGCTCCCCAAACATTCAAATTTTTTTCTCCCCCGTGTGATCTGTCACCGATGTTTAATTTTTGACGACCTTATTTTCTCAAGAAATGCTATTAGTGTGTCGCACCATCTCATTTCCAAAATGAGTACATAAACCATCAAATTGTTCTTTAATCCATTTATTAATTCTATAAAACAATAAAAAAAATTGATTTATCATGAATCTATGTCTGTATAAAGAATAATATGTGTCAATGAAATGTTTCACATCAATTCATAGTCGGTTGATTATCGAACTTCCAACTATAATAAAAGCTGGAAATGAACGGAGGGAGAACGAAGAACAAATCATGATTAACAATTTTTAAGAATAACCTACTATATAATTCATATTAGCCATGAATCAGCACAATTAGAAGGATGAAATAAGAAAAATAAAAATAATTTATAAACTGATAAATGTAGTTTATTTCAAATTTTGGGATTGTGAAAGAATGAGCATATTGAAGATTCAATTATCAAAACACTCATCGTTTTAGTGGAATAAATGTCACCAAACATGGTCCTTACCACATGCATGAATCATTATTATATGAAGAACGTGTTTTAAAATTGAGTATTAGACCTGTTGAATCCACATGGATCAATCCACTTGGATTCAATGTTCTATCATAGTTCTTCGTCGTTCACGAATGGGAATAAGAGAAGATGAGAATAAGGGATGGATTTTTGTTTTTGGAAAAAGAATAATTCTAATATAAATCCACTAAAATACGAATTTATACCAAAAATATTGTATTAGGATAATAAATAAAAAAAATTTAATTAATATAATCACATAAAACACTCTTCCAATGAGTGGGAAATCCAGATCTCCCTTGCCCATATTTGTATGTCACGTGAGAGGGAACACAATGTTCTGGAACTAGCAGTGGTCTCAAATATCTGATCTGATCAACTATTTGAGTGTTATTTTTTTTTCTCTAATTAATTATTCATGCATAATATAAAACATATTTAATATTTTTATACAGTTAATTCTGGGCACACCGGGCCACCGAATTTCATGTCATCTCAGCACCCTACTCTGGAATAATATTTAAAAACATTTCAAAGTATTATTATGAAAAAGACATGTCTTTTTAATTCTTAATACCACACATTTCTAACACATTTCCATATATTTCTATAAATATATTTTGATATATTCAATATGAAATTAACATTCTACGATAATTAATGATTACTCTTATAAAATGATGATTATAAAATTCATGTATTTCTTAATTAATAGAATAATGTTTTTGAGTTTACATAATGTAATACCATATGTAGATATGGTATACAGTAAAAAACAATTGAAATAATAAATATCTCCATGATATAAAATAATATGGATATAGTTTAATGTGTATAATTAGAAATGTTAGATATAACTACACCATGAAACTAAAATTAATCATTGTGATAAAATTGATATATAATCCATGAATGAGTAATATATGAAATTTGGAAACAATTTGATCAAAAATAAATTCACTAATGTTATGAATGTATTTTGAAAATTAAATTATAAATTGCTAAAAATATTAAAAATAGCTTTCAATAGTATTTAATGTTTTTTTGGAAAAATAAGTTATATAACAGTCAAATAATAATTTTAAAATGTTACCACGGGAAATTGAGAAAACTTATTCTCAAAATAAATAATATATCAAGATAATAATAATTAATATTACTTAAATATAAATTTTTTTGGTGAAATAAAAAAAATATATAAATACAATTAACCCATTTTAAATAAAATTGAGAAATTAATATCTATTATTATATAAATTTTTTTAATGACAGAATGATAATGGAATAATCATTTAATTGCACAAAATTTGAAAATTGGAATGGAATAATGGTCACAAAGAATTGATTTGGTGGTAGTAAATTATGTTCTAGTGAGTGGTTTTATAAAAAAATCCATTTCACTCATTTGTCAATAGAATAAATAATTACTCATGCTATAATAAGTAAAAATTTATTCTATTAAAATTTTGAATCTAAAGATAAAAATTAAATAATTTTTACTTTATAATTCATTCATAGAGATATATAAAATTAACAAACAAAATAATTAATGTGGATTTGAAGTTAATTTTTTAGATAAAAAAAGAAAATTACAGTTCAATTATCATGAAAACAACATTTTATTACAATTGAGAACTAACCAAAAATGAAATAATTACATGTAAACATAATAAATAACTATATGATAAATAATTATATTTATTTAAATATTAGGATTTAAAAATTACAATAATCATGCTATATGTATAAACTTTATTAAATAATATTGGGATTTAATCATATACTCTATCAATTATGGTAATCCTCAAATAATAATCTAATAAAATAAATAAATGTAAATGCCCAATACAAAATAACCTATAATAGGTGGTTGCAGTACCACACTATTATAAGATACAAATATTAGAATTTCTAATGACGGAGAGATTTTTATTCTTGGTACATTACATACACACTAGAAATTCACATTATATTTTAGAACATCAGATCAAAAAATTATTTTATTTGAGGAATACATTATTCATTCCCCATTTCATATACATTCATATCATTCATAGTATATTTACTATTATCATTGGTAAAATAAAACCTATGAAATGGCTGGTGTCATTTTCTCAATAACAGTATATTATAATGAAATTTATCATGATTAAATATGAATAATCAATATAAAAATGTTAATAATTGAAACACATGGAATTTAATCAATAAACAGTGAACAATATAGATGAAATAAATGATGATCACATTATGAAATAGAAATAATCACATGAACGTTAAATGTATCCACATACATTATAAAATATTGAAAAATCACATTGACCTGAATAACTTATCTCTTAATGAGTGAATGAAAAATTTTATTGTTCTGAAACATATTTCCCTAAAATAACACATTGTAGAATATATTCTTCGGAGAAACCCATCTAATTAGACCTATTTTTTTTCTTATGATACATGTGGACACATCAAGGGGATATCTATAATATGCTCTAACCTATCACTTATTATATACAAGTCTTTCCTCATATAAATTATGTAAGACATAATCAATGGGAGAATTAGTATTAAATAACTAACATATTAAAATTTTATATTCACATCAATCAAATAAACACAATCATAAACAAGAAAAGAAATATTGTGAATGGCGATACAATTGTATATTCCTATTCAATGATGAAATAAATGATCAAAAAAATAATTTTTTTCTTTCAACGCACCATATTTATTTTGGGTTTTATAAACAAAGGTGGGTAAATGATGTTGATGAATAGAAATCCCAAAATAAAATTATAAAATTTATTTTTCTACATGGTAACCCTTTCAATTTGAAATTAACAATTTAAAATAAATCACTAATAAAATATAAAATTAATATCATTAAAAAAACATTGAAATATATAATATATTCTTTATATTAATAATAGATGATATAGGAAAAAATCCCATTAATGTTTTAAATTCTACAATAATTATTCCTTTCACATTTTCGGTAAAATACAAATGGGATTGTTTTGATAATTAAATTATGATTCCATAAAATTTATTTTTTTAAATTAATAAATTTGATAAAATATGTTTACTAAAAAAATTTGGAATATTAAAAAAATTTCAAATCATTTTTAGAAAACATGGTTTTGGATGAATAATTATTTTATAACACTGTGATGAATGAAGCCATATTTTAATTACAACATTTTTTATATAATGATAAGTAAAAATTAGTGATAATATTACTATTACATGGAAATTATATTTATAAAATGATTATGAATTAATATATTAGTTTTATTATATAAATAAATTATAATTCTAATATCAGATACATATAGAATAACGTAACTGAATAATGATGATATTGTGAAATAATATTTTACCACATTGTAAACGTTTGAAATATAATAAACTTAAAATAAATTAAATAAGTTAAATATTAAATAAAAATATTATAAATATATAAATGTTATATAATATAAATATTTTAATTATATACACTATATAAAATAAATATGTGGTGATTATAGTGGAAGTTTCATGAATGTAAATGTAATATTTGAAATAAATACCTCATGTTTTACATCACAATTATCTATATGAAACTCTTATATAATAAATATAGATTTATTTTGAATAAATTATTGATAAATAATCATATATAAAATTCCATATATGATTTACTTATATTATTTTATCATGTGTTTATAAACAATTCATTGTTAAAAATCAATTTTAGTGAATATTTGTTTTCTTATTCATGTATGATTTGGTTCAATAATTTCATTTCAAATACAAATATCATTTTACTGTAACAAAAATAATATTTTAAATTATATAAATATATTATATACTTTTTCAATATTTATATTTATTAACTATTAATTTCTATACATAGATAATGCATTACCAAGTTCATGGATATGTTAGGCCTTGTGTATGCATGAATATTTCTTCAACTTTTTTCTTGATGGATAGAAAAAAAGATAAGTAAATATTATTTCACCATTAAATATTAATTAATATTTATTTATAATTTAAAATAATAAAATATATCTTTATTACAATCTATATGAAATTGAAATAAAATTCATTTTATATCAGTATGCAAATGTAGAGTGTTCAGGCTGATGGGGTGTCGAGAGGCTGTGTGGGGCGCGGCCGGGCCGACAGGGCACGGGCAGGTCGTGCAATGCGCGGGGCAGGTGGGCAGGGGAATATGCAAGATGCGCAGGCCACGGGCAGGTGTGCGGGGAGTCGGAAGGGCGTCAAGAGGACGTGGTTAGGGTGCCGGTAGGCCAGGGGCAGGCACCTGTAGGGTTCACAGTGCGCTGGTAGAACGCGGATAGGCGTACGAAGGGCGCACGGGGAGCCTGCATGACACAGGCAGGGTAGTCGGTGGTTTTCGGCTGGGAACACCGGTTCGTGGAGGTCACGGGTAGCGTGGCCCTTGTCTTTTCCACATTCTTCACCTCATTTCTACATAGAAGGACACCACAAGATAGAAGAACCGATGGAGAATGTCGGGCCATGTATGGTTGGCCCATATCCTCCGCATTTTGGAAGGTATCAATTGGCTCAAGAAGATAAGCGGTTGATCAACAACAGTTCCACAAAAATCCATTTCTATCCGATGAAGAAGGTATGAAAATGTATAACATCATCAAGTAATAAACCCCCTACCTTGTTCGTTGTTTGTTGACATTGGCATGAGAAGGCCGACGTCAATTCGTTGATGATGAACAAGTCCTACTTCGAAGGATGCTCCGAGAAAGGAAGTCAAGGACAAGGTCGATGTTCTTCATCGGTGGAGAATTCTTCGTGGAGGAAGCCTTTTTCATTGGAGATGCATTCTCCCATAGCTCCTCCCAATTCTCTAAATCCATGCCTTTCCTCAATTCCACCATGAAGGAAAACAAATACCAATAACAAAGCAATTGATGTGATTTAATTTTATGTTGACACATACAATTAATTGACAGTATTTAATTTTATGATGACACATAAAATTAATTGATAGATTTGATTTTACGTTGTCACGTAAAATAAATTGGAACAATTTAATTTTATGTTTACACATAAAATTAAATTGAATTCAATTAATTTTACGTCGACACATAAAATTAATTTTGAATAAAATAATTTTATGACGACACATAAAATTAATTGAGGGGTTGGAGAGGTTTCCTCTCCCTCCTGATTAGATTGGTGGTTAATCCTCATGTGGTCCCCACATAATGACCCCTCATGGGAGGTTATGATCGTGTGGGACCCACCCCCATAACCTCCCAAGGGTGGTTAATGTGTGGTGGTCCCACCTCTAACTCCCATGTTGAGGTTTTAACCACCCAACCTCTACATGGAAGTTAAAAAAATAAAGTGAGCTTACATTATTT
The DNA here is from genome assembly GCA_963277665.1 of Viscum album. Taxonomy (NCBI): domain Eukaryota; kingdom Viridiplantae; phylum Streptophyta; class Magnoliopsida; order Santalales; family Viscaceae; genus Viscum; species Viscum album. Next base: position 937,473,869 of record OY728143.1, on the reverse strand, counting down.
TATTACTTCACATGAAAACCCAAAAACTAACATTTTTATACTTGACTCTCTACCATCTAAGTGAATGTCTTCTTAAGTGAATACTAGTGCTGTAACATCAACAGTACTTTCATATTTCAGTTCCGAGCACCGATTCAAAATTTATAAAAAAATCGCTTGTACGATTAATGAATGTACCCGAAAAAAACATCATAAATTAATTGTGGGCACAGTGGGCCTCAGAATCACATGCTGTCAGTTTTTGCAGACTCTTAAAAATCCTATGTATTAAAAAAATACCAGGGTATTTCCATGTTATTAATTAACATATCAATAATCAATGTAATCATTGTGAATGGAAAAAATGTTAACACATTATAATATGACAAAAAATAATTATATAAAATAATCCATGAAAGTATAAAATAAATTTAGATCATGTTGAAAATAGTTTCATAACAGGTGTTATAATTATATAATTGAAATCATATATCAGGGATTCCCCCAAGACATCCATCACATGTTCTTATTGATATGACCACCAGTGTACCTCATTTAGGGAAGAGATAACCTCTAGGGTATCCTATTCTGGGATTAGGACAATTTCATGTGAACTATATGTTGGGAATGTGATAACCTTGTTTATATCCATTGATATAATAGAATATTAATATTTGTCCTACAGGTTGGTTGGATATAATGGAACCACCCATCAAGAAATAAAAATCCATTCATTTGAATAAATCATTAAAATAAAAACATGTATCACTTCATCAAAGCCTTACACATGGAAAATATGATAAAATAAATCATTATTTCATCATCATAAGATTAATAATTCACGAGATAGAAAATATATGGTTTCTTATGATCATATCCCCAATGAAGCATATGTTTCAATAAAATATGTCGTTATAGATGAAAAAACCAACAAAATATAACTGTAATGTGTATTTGATAAAAATTTAGATTTATTTAGTTATAATTTATATAAAAACTAAAAATTTCATCATAAATAATAATTTAAGAATATAATTAATTGTTCAATAAAATTGGTTATCATCGTGCAGATAATGCCTACTCATGAAATATATATAAAAAATACCATTATAATTTTTGTATTAGAAAGAAATATCATAGAGTTTTGAATGATAAAATATTATTCATTAATATTTATTGTAGAACACAGGGAGAATAATATAAATAATATTTTCTACTGGAAGATTATATAATTTTATCACATTAAATTTATTCACAGACAATTCTTATGGAAATGATATTGAAATATAAAACCATTGAATCTTCATTAAGCACCGAATAAATAACCATTATGGGAAATTGATAGATTTTTATATTAAATACCATTAATTAATATGATATAAATTATTAAATTTGAAATTTATAAACCTCATAAATAAAAATAGGCACATTAAATTAAAAACATTGAAAGAGATAATATCGAAATTAATAACTGTTTCGTTTTCCATGTATTGGTTCATAAGGACTATATCTTACTACATAAAAAACATAAATTTTTTATAATTAAATAATATAATAATATTCACACCTTCAATACAATATATCATACAATAATATCATTTAAAGACCAATATTTTTTAGATCATCATTAAAATTATCATATTTTGTTTTATTATTTTGGGTTTCTTATATATGTTTGTTAATCATGTATGCTAGTTAACATAGATCATGGTTACATATTATAAAGACTATTAATCAGGTGATAAATAAAATATTTAATATATATATATATATTATTAAAAATCATATATATCAATTATGATAAATGAATTATATCACTTCATATATATGATATTTCATACGTACACATGAGTGATATTCTACAATTTATTATGGATAGAGTGAATGGATGATAATTAAGAATTAACAATAGTAGATATATTACTATTATATTAATGTTATTAAAATAATTAAAACCATGATCATATTGATTTGTGATTGATGTTGATGGAAGATGAGTAATATCACTGTGTCATTGGGGTAGTCAATGCATACGCATGAGTGATTACTTCACATTACATATGGTGGATAAAAGGTAGTAAATGGCTGGGAAATAATCCTAACAACATATTAGTATAATTACTATAGTATATTCATCATATTTTACTGTATAAAATGGTTTTATAAAGGCTAGATAACAATTAAAATTAAATATCCTTATAATGGTTTACACATCTTCCTTGAGATACCTCCTTTGGCTGACCCCATATGTATAAAACTATTGGACACAGTGGATGAAAAAATGAAATAAGATGATGCTAAATAAATTTTATTGTTATAATTATGTTATTTAATGATTTTTATGTATCAAATTATTGGAATTAAGGAGGATAATAAGTTCCCTTTTATGTGAGGGGTGGGAAACTCATTTAATTACTTAAAAGATTTCAATAATAAAAGGTAACTTCAATGTTAAAGTTCCACCAAATCCCTTTAATTGATAGTTACTAGAATATAATATTTATATATAATATAAACATGTGAATTTTAGATGTTTTATTTTAAATCCTATCCTTATCTAATGGTTAACCACCCCACCCACTAAGTAAAAGGTTTTTATCTTTAACTACAGTTATAATATTACTTCTTTTACTATTCTGTATAAAAAAAATTTATGATGGACATATTATATTATATTAAATATTTGGATTAAATATATAGGATAAATTTAAAATATTCTAATTCTATATGTGGGTTAATTAAAATTTAAATTTAGGCACAAAATGCTTTGAATACATGGTTTTTTGAAAAATGGACTTTTAAGCATATATCATACATAAATTCCAGTCTATTCCATCACAAATCTATATAATTAATGTAAAAATATTTTCCAGATAATATAATACTAATATCGTATAAAAAATATAAATAAATATGGATTAGATGTATTTATTAATTCAAAAAACACATTCTATAGATAATAACTATTTTAGAAAAAAATTTATTTTAATTCCAAAGATGATCTTTTAAATAATAAAGAATAATTATAATTACTATGTAATTAATTACTTAATATAAAATTAGAAGAGGAATATGGTACATAAATAATAATTTAAAACGTATTGGGTATTTAAAATAACATCATTTAATAAAATGATATGACAATTTTGTAAAAAAATCACTATGCACTGATATGTAATTATTTATCAACATTTACTAATAATTCGGTCTAATATAATATTGAATACATTATTTAAATAATTAAATTAATCAAATAAAATAAAATTCATAAAAATATGAAAAATTATTTATAATTCATGCATTTTATATACAATGAATACCATTTTTTAGAAAACATATTTTCAAATCATAAAATTAAATTAAATAAAATTGAGAAATCATTTATTATGAATTAAAAAATATATATGAAAAATATGAATATAGTATATATGTATTTCAGAATTTATTTAACTTAATAATAAAATAAATATTAACATATAGGTTATAAATATTATTATATCATAGTTGAATTTAAATTTGGGATTCATGAATGAATTAAATAAATATATAACAATATTATTTACGAGGGAATAAATATAAAATATTTTTTATCACAAATAACTCCAATAAAATGGTTCTCTACTTTGAAATTCAATCTATTCTATAAAAATAAAAAAGTATATCATTTCCACTTCCCATCCATAAATACAATAATGGCGTCATAAATTATTTTATTTCTCTATATATAATTATCCTTGGGATTAGAATTCTTCCATGTAACTTATACTCTATGATAAAATATTTTAAGAAACATTTCTTAATAGGATAGATCATTATCCATTAATAAAAACACTGATTTTAATATAAGTGAAGGATTATTTATATTTCTTAATGAATGAGATACACTGAATATATTTTGAACTCCAAGGATGATCTATGGAAATATATGTGATAAGATATAATTGATAATTGATCAACAGTATTTGATGGACCAATATACATATGTTTTTCTATTACCATAATTATGAAATTTTCAACCCTATTCCATTGATGTATCCATAATATACCATATCACAAATATTTATATATAGATCTCAAAAATGATTTTATGTTTAATATTAATATTGTTGTTGAGATTCCATAATGTGATGCTAAATATATCTAACCATATCTTCCATTTCTGATTCTATATCAGGCCATAATTGTTATTTAAATCAACATTATCAGAGAATATAAGTGTTTCGAACATTATATCATATAAAGATTAATAAGGATACATCTGAATTCATGACTGATAAAAATTATTATATGTTAATTCAACTAGAATAAAGTTTTAGTCATAACCACCTTTTAACCATATAGAATCGGATTTCAATATATCCATATGGTTTTATTTCTTTCCCATAGACTGACTATCTATATGAGGATGATATTTATTTTTGAAACCCATGATATTTCATTAAACATATCTAGAACATTGATGTATACTTTTTTATCTATAAAAAATATAATATTGTTTGGAACTCCTTTAAAATATTCAACATAAATATATTTCATTGAAATACCATTAAAAGTTAAATTTTATATGATATCATTAAAGTGTTATTACATCATAAGGTGAATGACTAAAAATAAAATAATTGTACAACCTAGAATCTTTTTGGGGAGTTTAAGGATGAAATCAATTGTTTTATTCATGACATATATTCTTTTAAGGGTTTTAATTATAACATGCCCTTTTAATTAAATATTTCATCTTCCACATGCTAACATGCCACAATTTAATGTGCATAAATAGAAATATATATCATCAAATAATCCCACCAAAAATACACTTTCATGTAAATATACTTCTACATTATTTCTACATTAATTAATAATGATATGATATGAGCATCTTTCATAATCACTTTCATCATATTTATTATTTTATGGGTATGTACAGATTTCATTAACCATACTATTCCATTAAAATCCTGATTTTGTTTAGAAAAATTTCACTTCTTTTTTTGAATATTTATTACCTATTTTCAGGGATATTCAATAATCATATTGATTAATTTTTTATGAATAAGTTTATTATGAAAATATTTCTCCCCTTCATTAAATATTTCAAGGTACAACAATATCAAATCGATTAATATTGTATCATTTGTGATCTTTATTATACATATATTTTATTGATATTTTCAACTATTATAATCAACCACCATATTCACTATGAAAATGTGGTAATGAATTATGTTGTTGAAACATCTAAAAATTTCAATAATTTTTTATTTTTAATAATTTTCTCATTACAGGGAATATATACATTAAAAAGTTATGAATAGTATATATGTCTTCCCATCATCTTTACATTAATTTTTTCATATCATTAATTTAAAAATTAATTAAACTAACTCAAAATCTGTATTATGTTAATTTTACTATTGTTCCTTCTATAATTGTAAGTTATATTCTTTCACAATATCAATCTCCATAATAACACATTTGTTCCCCTTCATTGATTCATAACTGTATATCAAAAGTCTTTCTCATGTAATAGTTTTTGTGAGAAAAGGTTCAACAGAAACCCTTCTATTTGGTTACTTTATAATACTCATCCCATTCATAATTCAAAAGAAAGTTGACTTCCATCCATGTTAATATGGTGAGAATATTATATATCCAAGGGAAATTGATTATAATGTGTTAGCAATATCAATCCAATCCTAAAAAACTAGGGATAACAGTCTGATTTATTAGTATTGTATAGTGTTCATTAATATATATCATCGATGGATTTACCGACATACCCACAAATGAGATTATATAACCCAAAAATATATCTGTTAACATCCAGAATGAAAAATTAATAAAATTTTCAAATTAATTGTCTTTATTTTTGGACCTCATTATAATCTAAAATTATTCTTGTGGGTCATCATTACTCGTGTAATATAAATTAATTCCATCTATAAAGACTACCATAAAATTATAATAATAATTCTGAGAGACTATTTATTAAATCCATGATGATATACAATCCATTAGAATAAACAATTATAATATCTATAAATTTGTAGGGTATGTACCTTGATTGAAAAATTTTCTTGGTAACATCTAAACTTTTCAACATCAATTGATGATAACTAAATGAAATATGAATCATTCCAAAATATTGATATCCTCAAAATTAGTGGTTAAAACATCAGTAAAGGGTATTAATTAATATTTTATATGTTTCTACATTATTTCGGTCCAGAGTATTCTCTAAAAAGAGGTTCATGGTGTAATACACTAAATTTTGGTTGGTTAAGTGGATTAATAAGAATCTTTTTGTTGGGGTTGATGTTGGTTACACCACATCAAGTATTTATTATATCATGTTGTTTGGTGAGGTTTCTTTCAGAAAAAATTTATGGTATTTTATTTTTTATTAATTAGATATAGAGGGTATTATGATGTGTCAAATATAGTCAATGAATAAACGTAAAACATGGTAGGAATGTTCATGTATTTATGTAACACCATTTAATATTAAACAATATAAAGACCTAAATATCAATTGAATAATGTGAAATGATGGTATATGATTGTGGTTGTTCAATGTGGTCTTGTCTCATTAGAAATTTTCTATAGTATTCTGATAATTATGATTAATTAATTTAAATTTTTATTAAATCGTGATAAACACATTTTTTAGAGGGAAGGGTATTCTATTGAACTTTAAACCATATCCTTCAATCCACTCTACTCCCTGAGTAAAATATCATCTATTCATGGGCTGATCATCATGTCATTATTCTCTCAATGTCACCATGGGTAACATTTGGTATATTCATGTGTTTAATTTTAGGATATCTTATTTTATCATAATATTATCCTAGGTATCCTTAATTTTAGATCTCATTATCTGTTTTTGGTTTCAACTGATTGGAACGAAAATTGTAATTGATAATAATTGTATAATATTTTTTTAAGATATAGATATTTTTAGGAGTTTCTTTCATAATAATAGACTATTATGAGACCTATTATGAGGGTGTAGAAACATTGGAACGATTTTTCTTGGATATAAGAAAATTAAGATTCTATGTATCTTCCAAGTTATATGTATTTCTTTTTGAGTTAGTGTAGACTTATTAATTATTGAGGATGTATTGTGGGTCATCAACGTTTATGATATATTCTAAATATGATGATATGTAGTTAAAATTGGAAAATAATCTTCTTTTAAGATAATGGTGTTATATAGTGCTTCTAAATGGTTACTAGAAGGTTTCAAGAGATGATGGAAACAAATATATAGATTTGTAGATCGTGAAATATTAATGTTTTAAAAATTGGAATATGTGGTAATGATATTCAATTAATAAACACGATAATTTAGGGGAACATGAGGTGGTATGGGTTCACTTTACGGTTATGTCAACTATGAGATGATAGTTTTTATTGTGGGGTTGGTTGGTGGAAAATAGAATTGAATAGAGATTCTGTTCCATTTATGGCGAGTTGTTTTGTAAAGGATATCTAAAGAACAATTGTTCATGAGAATTAGTTAGGATATTTTGAATTTATGTAACTGTTAGTGATCTATATTTCATCCATTTTGTGGAATTTTATTTTCTGTTTTAGTGCTAAATCATTGTTAAGTATTTGGGTGATTCAATTTTAAAATTAATACATTAGATGGAAATGTTAATTTTTCCCTAATCATTGATGGTGATGAATCATTGACCAATAATGTAAGATATAATTGTTTTTCATGATTATGTATATATAGTGTTAGTTTTATTTTGGAAAAATGTAAAATGGTTTCCTTCGAAAAACTACACATGAGACTGTGTGTCTTAACTAGTGTGTTTTTATAGGTATCATCCATTTATGAGCATATTTGGGTGACAATATTCATCTTCAAACTGTTTAATGGGTTTTTCAAGTATTATTAATCATTATTGAGTTTATGTTGTGGAAATAGGTTGGTTATCATAATGAGGATCGATATTTCCTATTGGTGATATGATATGGTTGTTACATTATTAATTTTTTTATGTCATTTGGTTTGTATGTGGGATGAATGATTATTTTTATGTAATTATAATGTCATTAAAATTTCCAACACATGCATTGATTAATAAAATTATAATGATGCATTTTGTTGGTGAAACATTACACAATATAGAAGGATCTTATAAAAATGTTTTCTCATTTCTCATTTCATGTTATATATGAACTGTATTGTATTTAAAAAATTTTGAGGCATATTGGTTAGAAATATTAATTTCCAAATTCACACCTAGATCATTTATCTCACTAATCCTATATCAATCATGATTTATTTATCTCGTAAGACCATGAACTTTATGTAATAACTAATAAAGGTTTTTTATTGGATAATATTTGAAATATATTCTTATAAAATAGTATAGATTGAGGCGGAATGATCCTCATTGTATAATTAATGGGATAATAAATTTATCAACATTTATTTGTTAAATGTATGAAATAGGTCTATAATGGGTAATTATTTGTAGTGAACTTACCTATATGTCCATGTCATATCAAATTTCAATTAAAATTATTTTATTATGAAATTTTAATTATTTAGATAAATCATGTTGTTAAATTAATTTTCTACTCATATTATCATTTTATTTTCAAAATAACATTATTATATCCCTAATATCACCATGGAGATCATTGATGGTAATCGAAATCTAGTGGAATAATGAGATCATGTGGGTCCTCTACCTAAGATCCATTTTGATGGAACGGGTCACATATGTTACATGACCATTCATACAAAAATTGATAATTTATAATAAAAATATTATAATTAATTCACATACAGCTAATGAAATTATATATTAAGACATATCCTAATATCCCTAAATAGGTACCATGAGATATTGTTATAAAATCATGATATATATATTTATATCCTTGATACCAATAAAAGATAAATAATGTAAACCATAAATAATAAAACATAAATGTGAAATGTAGCTCTATATTCCCACACAAGGATTTGCAATGTTTATTGTTTTAGATAACCAAGTGACATGCTTTTGTAACAACATGGATTCATAAATAACATGTTAATGAAAATAATTTTCATCTCTAAATATGATATTAAAATATATTATCCTTCTAATGTACAACATATATATAAACCCATTCATCACAATATAGGGACATGTAATGACCATAACGAAGAGCTGAACTGCATAGTAAGTATACACATAATATCTATCAAGTAAATGCAGTTCATGGGTAAATAATGAGAATAAGTGTATGATTAAATTATCTGGGTGAATTAGCATAAAATAGATAATTAAAATGTAGTTATATCATGACCCCCAATCATGAAACATAGAATAATGAATTTTTAAAGGTAATATCTATATAATTTATTGGCCATTAGTGGTGTGATTTTTGACATGATGAAATTATACTTAAAAAAACCATTAAAATAATTAAGAAACATTTTTTATCTGGGAACATTATCTTTATAATATATTATAAAAATAACTGCGTCCTAAAAAAATACCTTGGATAAATCATCATTTATAACTCTTATATTAATTGCATTAACTAAATTTAACATTTGCCAAGGAATTATTGGCCTATATCGGGCACATCCATCATAGAAGCTATATAATTATCACACATACTTGTATGTTTTATTGGGATATGAAATTTCGGTAGACATATAGGGATGACCCATTCATATAATCTAGATCACCCTTTATCATCAATAATTTGTAAATTTTGTTAATGAATATAACATTAAAGATATTCAAATTTTTAAGGTATCCTAATGGAAACAAATAATCATTTTATTATATAATTGTTATCCCATGGAAATAAAATGGTTTTAATAAAAATATATTTAAAATAATCTTCAAAAATAAATAATTGGAAAAAACATGGATGGTATTATTTCAACATGACCATAGTAGAGAATAAACAATATAAATGTTTCTTAGATAGGAATAATAGTAATAACATATAATTATTATAAAAAACATTATTGTAAAGAATAACCAATTTAAGATGAATTTAATTTTAAAAAAAATCAATTATATTTTGAAGAAAAATTAGTGTAGAAAATCATGTAATGTTTTACTGGAAGCATAAATGCATTTCCATGACATGGTAGATATAATTTTTCTGCATAATGTAGTTTTTAAATAAATGATTTTGTTCAAAAATTTACAAAAACATAAATATGAAAAAATGATATAAGAAGATTCTTTCAAAACATTTTCAAAAACATAAAATTTATAAAAAAATGTCAATAAATTTTATTTTAATAATAATCAAGTACATTTTTGATAAATTTTTAGAACCATTGATACCAATGAAAAAAATTCTAACAAAATTTGGATAAATAAGATCTTCATTTATTGAAATGTGTTTGAAAAACATTTAGAGTAAAAAGGAGGGGAAAACTATACAACCACATAGAATATCTAGAAACAATGAGATGAAAATAAAAGGTAAATGTGCATATATAATAAGAATCAAATTATTTAATCATTATAAATTCACACCTAAAAAATCCCAATGAAATTGTAATTGATTCATAAACACCATACAACATTGGTAAGATATATATATTATTCCCCACTAAATAATAATGTCAAATGAAATAAAAAATATCATTTTCATATAGATATTCAATACAAAATATGTGTAATTAATATTATATACACATAATAAATAAGATATGTTCATAACCAAGAATAATGTCCTATGGAATGAAAATTTACACGAATAAACATTAAAAATATCATATCATTGAATATTAAATTAATAAATGGGTATACTATTTGTATAAAATTTATATCCAGACGAAATAGATGAAAAATTGAATCAAACATATCTTATTTCATCTATAATATTTAAATAATATTATCAATGCAGATGTGATATGTCATAGTGAATGAAATTTGGGATACAAAATACTTTAACAATTGTTAATATTTATGTCAGATCGCAATGGATGAAATTATTACAAAAAGAAAATTAAAATACCATAATTTATAATATATTCATGATATAACATTAAAATAGAATTTTATATTTTATATAATATAAAATATATTTACAACATTATATCTTTCCCCATATAAATATAATTGATTCAAAATATCTAACCTCATGTTTGTTATTTCTCTATATAATATAACTCTTGAATAATAAACGTTTATCAGTTATTTACATTTTTAATAAATATTTATTATTTTATTGCTTTTTCAAAAAAATCATTTGTCTAATTACATTCAATGATATTATTTATTAATTAATTTGACAATAAAATGTTTTAAATTTTGTTGAGATTTTTTTCATAATTTCAAAACAACACTTCTATGTTGGTAATTGTAAAAAAATTAATTGTTATATTATATAAAGAATAATAAATATTATATAATAAATATTATTATTCATAAATTACTTTTTAAAAAAAAGAACTATATTATAATCATTGAGATGGTAGGTCATCCATATGTATGAGTAACATTTCTATATTCCAATTAAAATGATATAAAAAATGTTTATATTATATTATTATTCAATAAATATTATTACAAAATAATCAGAATTTTATTTATTTAAATTAAATTATATATTACTTCCATCATATGTTGTAATAAAGAATGAGTCACATCACTTCATGGAGGTGGTAATCCATACATACACATGAATTTTGATATCAAATATTATTCAATGGTATGTTTAAAAAATTGATAAAATAATTATCATCATTGAATGATAATTATTTAATTAATATCATTTATTTATTTTATATCTATACTTATAACCATCCATAAGTGGTTTTGATTCAAAATTATATACATGGGTTCGTGAGTTAGTAGTCCTCTGCCGATGTGAATGATCGATTAGATTCATATTTTATTAAATAATGTATGAAAATAGGTTATTTCATTAAAATAACATTGTATAAGTGTGTGGAATATGTTAGATTTAATAAAATATAGGTTAAATATGATTTTAATTATTTATAAGGGGAAATTAGACTAAGTCATTCTTTCTAAAATTATACCACTTCTTCGGACATCCTCATTATCTTTATCCTTATTGCCTTTATGGAAGGTATGATTCATAAATTCTATATGCCATAATTTTGAGAGGTATTTTATGAACTGATTTTTATAGTTATTAGGTCATCCAAATTTATGATGATGGGTGGATAAGATAGTAGTGTGCGTTCCCTTTTATATGTGAAATATGGGGAGTTCATGTAAATTTAAATTTAATAAATTAATAAAAATTAATTTCTTGATTTATATTGATCAAAATTTATATGATTTTATAATATAATTTTTATTTAAATAAATACACCATTATAATAATATTTTCACTAGATTATATTATTGTTTTCACAATATCCACTTTTTAATATCTGAATTAAACCTCTTTATTTTTTTAAAATGATGGATCTCAAGTCTCATTTATTATTAAATAAAATCAAAGACCTCTTTAAATGGGTAGAGGGAAACCCATTACATAGCCCGGAGGCCTAGTGGGGAATTAGCCCATTCCATGGCCTATAACCCCAAATTTTGGGCCCCATTCCCATTCTTGGAAAATTACAGATACAGTACACATCTGCAACAGTACCACACAGTACCCACTATTATTATTGTTACTTGCCATCGTTATAATGACATGCCACCGCTACAACGCTCGTTGTTACTACAATGCCTCTACTTCTACAATACACTAAAATACTACTACAATACCATGTTACCAATGGTTTTTGAACTCCCATTGTCAAGTAGTAATACTAGGTGCTTACCAAAAACACAAATCCCAAAAATATTTTCCCCCACATTATAATTATTTCAATAACAATGTATTTGATATAGTAGGGGTGAAAAAAGATTCTAAAAGGGGATATATGATCAATAAATGAACAATATATGATTTTTTAGACAATATAAAATTATCATGAAGGAATTTATCATTTTTTAGGAATTCCAAATCATTTATTTGAATATTTTTATCAAAAATTATCATTATTGTAATTTTTTAAAATATTTGAAATATTATAATGTTATATATTTATATCACATGTCCAATGGTACCAAAATGAGATGTCTCTAAATATAAGAGTGATATAGAATTAACATAATAATATTATATAATTTTTATTTCTTCATATATCAATTTAATCCATATCTTTTATCTTAATCTCTCTATTAAACAATTTCCAAATTTATTATGGTAATTATTTTTTTTAATATTAAATGTTAGTAAATATAAATAAATGTCAAAATAATTATCATCTATGGGAATTATGTTTTAACCATATATCATCTTATGTATAATGTTTTAATATTTATTTGAATTGTAATTATTATTTATTCATTATATTCATCCTAAAGTTTTATTAAGTCCATTTTAATATCTGTCCATATAACTAAAAAATTAGAAAAATATGAATGTATCATAATTAAAATGTAAAACATATAAACATATATATAATGTTATATTTATATTAAAATATCTGGTGATATTTTAAAATGTCTCAATATGTATAACTATTATTTTTCTAAAAACTTTTAGTTTTATTTTGACTAATTGCACAGGAAGTATGTTAGCATTGCATAAGAAGTAATGTAATTATTTCATCACTACAAAATATAAAAAATAATGAAAGAAAAAATAATTATTCATTTATTTATCCAATTTTGATATAATATAAATTTATTTATCAATGATTAATATATATATATTAAATGAAAGAATTTGATATTTTTTTCTTTATATTAATAGAAAATAATATAAATTCTATAATCAATTAAATATGGTAATTTTTTATTAAATTTCAATTTATTTATTATTATCATTGTGTTATTATCTTAAATATAAATTTATTTAGGTTCTATACTGATTTTCAGGACTTATCATTCTATTTTCAACCATAATTATCTTATTTAAATTTATTGTGGTAATATAAAAATGTACTGTGGTTACTATTTGTAATTAAAAAAATGTAACTATTTAAAAAAATACTGATTCCAAAATTAAGATAAATTTTTTATGTTTCAATTTCTTAAAATTCAGAAAATAAATTTTAATACAAATGCATAATATACTATTGGAAAAAAAATTGAAAAAATAATTTTGAATCCAAAAAATAAATATTTTCAGAAATAAAATATAATAAATATTAAAATATAATTAATTTTATTAAATGAAATTGAATAAAATGTATATTAAATTGAGATCAAATTATAATAAAAATGGGTCTTTTAAGGAAAATAAATGGGAATTCTACAAATATCTGTATTTTGGATGGCAATAGCTTCATCCTGGCTGGGGCTCTCTTTAGAGTTATCCCTTTATAGAGAGGGGGTGTTACCTTGTGTGGAGGGTTATAAGTATCCACACATTGGGATTCCAATTAAATAAATAGAGAAATATTTTTATTTTTCATTATATACTAAATAACATCTACTTTGAAAAAACAAAAATTGTAATCCTAGGCTAGTTTAAAAAATGTTTTAAATGTGAGATCCATTTCAATAAATAATTTTTCAATCTATTAATACAATTAATTATAATATTATCTCACTAAAAGAAATAATTATATTTTTTTAAGAGAAAATATTTTTTAATTATAAACATAATTTACTAAATATTTATTTATAATTTCCTAATAAATAGTCAAATTATATTTTTTGATTATGTAAATTATAAAATATTTATAACGATAAAAATTTTAATAATAAACCAAAATTGAACTCTTATATAATAATATTCTTTTTTAAATTTTCATACATCACTGATCTATTAATATATTTGTAGTATATCTCATATGCTATTTAATATATTCCTTATTTTAAAATTATATGATATTAAATCATTCCAATAGAGATGAAGATACCTTTCAATTTTAACTTGAGATAAATAGATTATACTATGAAAAATGAATGTATCTTTTTTGAAATCCAACATTTCATAAAATTTAATATATTTTCCCTTGAAAAGTGGGATAAGGAAATATGAATATCATAATGAATAGTAAATAATGGGGTTTCCAAATAGGATAAAAAATGATGAGTGAAAATATAGACATTGAATAAAATTTAATAACCATGTAATTATGGAGGGTGAAAGAGATCATTGATTAAAATAATGTGAATGATCATGAGAATGTTAATGACCTCAAAATATTAAACCAATATTGTGTGATAAATACCATCAATTTATAAGAAATGATATTAATAGGATATAATTTTCATCAATATCATTCTCTCACAATTTAGGTATTCCATTTCCATCTTGATTGGATTATAAGTAAATATTTCAATATGATATATGTAATTTCATCCTTTAATCAATTTATACAACAATATATTTTTATACTTCAAATGATGTGTATTTATTTCAAATTTTTAATACCTCATGAATTAAAATAAACATCTAATGAATTATGCAATTCATAGAATAAATACAACATATTCAGCCTATATATAGATATTGAAAATAATAAATTTTTATCACAAGATAAGTTCATATACAAATTGTATAAATCCTATTAGGAAGAAATAACACATTTATCTTCATATTTTACAAAAAAAAATATCAACTTGTATAATTTGGTTAAAAATTAATAATGAATACCAAATTTACTCATTAAACTAAACATCAATGAATATTTATTTAATGAAAGGTAAAACAATATCTATTATCATACATTACCATAAATTTAATATTATTTTTCATAAATAATAATATATGTAAATTCTAAGTGTCACATATTCCTCTAAAAAATAAAACATCCCCAAAAATATAATTAATCACCACTAAATCACATCACATGAAAACATAAAATGGTATTTGTCACGAACCTAATATGTTCACCACCAAATCCGGCACCAAACCAAACTCGTGAAAAGGACCAAAGGGAGTTCCCTATCCCCAAGGCCAGGCACAAGTGCCCGGGTATCATTTTTTCTTGGTTTGGGAACGATTTACCAGAACATGTATACATAAAACACCAAAAATATATGATAAAATGAATCCAAAAAATTCATAGCATCAAGGATTATAAAAAGATCCAAAACTAAAAACATAAGTTCAAATGCAATAAAAAGGTCCAAAGACAAAATGAAACAAATAAAATAGCCCCATGGACTCCACATGACCAGGGGTCATCTCCCCTAAGCCGTCTTGTCATCTCCTCCCCAAGGATGGGGACTAACTCCTTGAACCGTCCTCACCCTTAGCCTTTCCATTACCTAAGTAAAACATAAACAACTGTACTTACACCCATGTGGTGTAACTAGGGTGTGAGCCTTAGCCCAATAAGATACCACCCAATGATTCCAAATAGCATGCAATACAATGTAAGAAAGCTAGCAGTTTTAATACGCAATGAAATGTACTGATAAAATTTAAGAAATCCATATTTGAATTGAAAACATTATTCAAGATGATGTTTTCATAATTTTCACACATTTAAATAGAAATTTAAGATACTATAATGTACATAAAAACACCCAAATACATTGGAAAATACCATAAACACAATGAGCAACAAAATCGAGAACACCCCTAGGAACTATATAGTCTCGGGCCCCATGTACCTCATACCTCGGTGTAACGTAACCATATTAAAATCAGTAATCATTCAACATACACTTGTAGGGAACATACCCATAACCTATTGGTCCCAAATCAGCATCCACATATTTTTGTTAGAGTTGTCTTTATCCAAATGCTAGGTGAAACATGGACAAAACCCATCTGTTCCACTAGTGATTCTAGTACACATCCGGCCCACCTCGGTACTCCGGATTCCCCCATTGTGTTCAAACAATTTCATATTGATACAGATATCCATTTTTATAAAAAAACCACTACTGGTCACATAAAATTAGTACAATATCTACAAACATTGTATACCATTAAAACACGCAACAAAACATTTTTAGTTTCAATAAAAAAACTTCTCCAAATCCATCTTTGTTTTCATCCAAAAACCTTTCAAAACCCCACATGAACAACATATTCATACTCATATTATTCAAAATAGAATCCAAAACACCCTAAAAATTAATTTAAAACCATTACATGATTTATAAAAGAATACCAATAAGTATTGGATAGAATACCCATGTAAAACATCCAATTAAACACCAAATTGGTACTCAAAAACCATTTTCTTAACAAACATCACCCAAAACCAATTTTTTAGCAAGAAGAAAAGAATAATAACATTTAAAAATTACTTTCAAACCTAATATAGTTAAATAAGGTCAACTAAATAATTAAAAGGCATCCATTAATCATCAAATAAAATATTTATCTAAAAAACACAAATTTAACAAGAAATTGGCCCTTAAAATTCCCTTGCATTATAACCACCACTAAAACATATTTTTGCAGCACAAAATAAATGGGTTAAATATGAAAATATAATAAACATAGTATCTATGTCACGAGGATTTCATAAAAAATGAAATCACCTACAAATGTAATGAATACTCTTGAATCATCGTGCGAAAATCTACTCTCACCACCACCGCACAAAGAGGGAATTAGAACAAACCTAAAACCACATATTTGGAATAAGATAAACTATGGTTAAACCAAGGGTTCAAATTCCTAAGTCTTGGTCATTTGGTACATCATGGAAAAAACAATGAAACCCCAAGAAAATAGAATGAACCCTATGAAATTATAAATATGAATGGAATAGAATCACTTACTTTAGGGATCTTGAGAAATCATCCCTAATACACCATTATCTAAATTTTAAAACAATATAAACATCAAGGGAGTTTTGAAGAAGGATTATTTGGTCATTTAGGGACTATAATGGAGTAAAAATAGTAATAATTGAGAGAGTTAGGATTGAAAGAACATACCTTCTCAAATCATCCTGATTTTTGAAACCCAATAAAGTTCAACACTCAATAGCAATGAAGAATAGCTCCAAATAGTAGAGAGAGAGGTTGTCAGGGCACCTGGGTCAAATGGGAAACTGTGAGGCTTGGATTCATTTAAAAAAACATACAATTGTATTTGTTATTAATTAATCAAATTTGATTTTTAAAACATTACTTGGGCTTTCGGGCATGCCCAATCCTCTAAATAAGAACCCTTATACACTTTGGTTAGGCATTTATAAAGTATCAAAACTACAATGATGGTGTTAATATGTCATGGGAGACCATTTATAAATTTTAATGGGTGAAAAATATTAAAAAATAAATATGTGATAAAAGAAATAGAATTTATTTTTAAATCTAGAATTGGGCTAACGGTTTGGCCCAATTCATGAAAACTCACCCATTCCACCATAAAAGCGTGAGAAACCCCAAAAAATGCATAAATAGAAATAAATTGAAAATTAAACTTTAAAATAAGTCATTTATGTGTCAATTATCCCCACCATGAATATATTTCATCCCTGGAAAGCTACATCAAGGCCAGATTCCAAAACCAAACCCAACCGATAAACCAAGATGTACTTCTTTGCCCCGCTTCACCCCCATGGTCCAAAACACCACTAGTGACCAATTAAGGAATTATTTATATTACAAACCAAACATACACCACTTTCCTAAAATTAACAATCAAATTCATACTTTATCCCAAAATAAAATCTCTCAAACACTATCTAAAAAAGACACAATCAATTTACCCAAACGAACAACAACTTCAAACAAGGTTACACTTACCTTAAATTAAACATACCATTGGGAGATCTCCAATCCCAACGTTTACTCAAGGAAGTTGTTGGTATAAAGATAATTCTGAATGAGAATACCTACCACCAAGACATGACCATGGATAAATATGAGCTATTGTTATGGGGGACACAAATAGTCACCCCACCATAAGAGGCATCCTATATTATTTTTCGTGACAGAATCAAGACACTAATAGGGGGAGGCCTGAACGAAGTCACAAGTAAAAAATGGTAGAATTACATTCAATTTTATGAATTAATGAACAATAAAATCGTAGTGGGTATCCCAACCATAAGAACCAGCCATCATAACTGACGAGCATGGGCCGACACAGAAAGACCCAATTTTTTTTAATGATATGGGAAGGGAACAGTGTCAGTCTGCACTGTTTCGGAAATTCCTCATGAACTGTGCAGATCATTCGTTTCGCATGGATTCATGGAATATGGTCACTAATAATCATAAAAAAACCATGTCCATAGATTGTCTATCCAAATTTCCAAACATTCTATAATGACTCGATGGAATCCAAAGGGGGGGAATGAGAATATGTGATGACATCGGTATAAGGACCTCAACCTTTTTCCACCGAATGAGAAAAACAAAAGAAAGATGATGACAGTAGAGGTTTAAACTAATAATATATTTCTTACTGAGAATAAGACATTGTACATGGTATTGAACAACCCTGGGATTTCCCCTAACTATGTGTCAGCTTCCCTCTAAGACCTATGGCTGTAGCTCAAATGATTGATGCATCTTCGGCATCACAGTAAGGCTTTGGAAACCCCCTAAATGAGAATTATTCTTTCGGTGCCACGAACAACTATACCAAAACACCTAATAAGATATCCAACACATAACATATTCTGAACTCACTTTACCCTAACTCGATATTTCATAGAAACAAGAGCTTCGAAAAGGAACACACATCACACCTTGTTTCCTCATGTGAGAAACTATACAAGTAATTAACATCTATAATCACCATCCTCTAAGATGAATGATTTTGATGTTTTTCCAAGGGATAAATTATCCCAACATAAAGAGAATCTCAAAGTATTGCACAACTTTCAAAATTAAAGTCAATTGAGAACACGAAATCACAAGGCTTCACCAAACATGACCATTGTGAATGATATAAACAATTCATGGAGTGGGTCCTCATAAAACATCCTCAAACAACAAACAATTCTAGAAAGTGGCCACAACATCCTCTCGTGACCAGATTTCCCACACTTGTAATTTATTGTGAACTCCTTCTTCGAACAGACTTGGAAGGACTGATAGGATCTCTTAGACACCATCCAAATACTAATCCATGCTAACAAATCTCATCCACTTCCACCTTTGGAAAATAAGGAAACTAATGTGGCTAAGTTATCTTTCAACCTTCCATGGTCACTCTCCCACTACAAGAGGAAACACAAAACCTAGAAAGGAAAGGGTGTAGAGTCAATCTAAAAATCTCAAGAAAATTATTCCTTACATTGATCAACTGGAAGGTCATTGATTGGAGAAACAATCCGAGTTGCACTTCAGTTGTGCTCTAACATATAATGGGGCGTAACTTATCCAATGATTTAACCAAAGTACAAACCATGATGGTCCATTTGTTAATATATACCACAAACTAGATCTAAACACATGAAAGGAAACACCGTAAATTCATCCCAAATCATTTCTCAAAAGAGACCACTAACCTGCCCATCAACACAAATTACAGACCAAACACTAACCCAAAACAAAATACAAACAGGAGGGGTTCTTGGACTCAAAACATCCCACTACATAATCATTTTAAAAACACAATATACACACAATTCCAAAAAAGTCATAAATACATCAATATTCTAATTTAAAATCATATTTTTGAATGTAAATGATTCTGCGGTATGGGTATCCACCAACGGTACCCCATGGGCCTTACACATGCTGTTTCTGTGCCATAATGGGCACCCTCCCCATGTCAATCCCAGAACTCATCCATCCATTCGATTAACCATCCATCATCTAATATAAACCCATGCATGTGGTCGCTCATGGAAATACCAAAGGTTATCAAAAATATTTCCACTTTTCAAAACCAAAACAGTCAACCAAAACCTCCATTTTCTCAAAACCTCTAACCATGAAATCAAACCCAAATTACATCTTACTAATATTTTTATAATGGAAAAATAATCTAAATTAAAACTAACATTCAATTCATATAAATTAATTTCAAAACATCTCATCCCATTAAATAACCTTTCCATAGTTTATAAAACACTATTGGAAACACTTATTCAAAACCATCTTTGACATAGTTCATGCTTTCAAAATATGTGAAAACACACTATTTTCCTTTATAAAACAATTATTAATATTTAGTTCTCCATTTTCAAAAATATATCCATTCCCTATTTTTTAGATAATCATTTCACAAAAACATTATGCTTCTTAAAACCATGTCACTTTAAAACCAAAGATCCAAGATTTCAAAACTAAAGAATACATGACAATGCGAGAGGAAACTAGTTTAAGTGGGTGACTTGGAGATATGGTTGGAAGCCATATTCTAATAACTTCACCATCATAGTGAGTGTTCGAGTAAATATTCTCAGCTCCACATGGATTTCCAATCCCTGGGAGCTCACTGAGACCAGTAACCCCAATCTCATTTCATTTCCACTAATCATCATCAAACCATGAAATCCAAAGGTATCATATAAATACCGGCATCCCCTGGTGACTTGAATCCCATCATGAGTTGTGTTGATCAGACACATTACTCATAACTAGAATGCCATGTCCCAACAATCCTAACTCCAAACTATCCCCACTATCCCCAAATAACATGACCCCAAGAGAGGGAACCTCCTCTTATACCATATTGTCGTGAACCAAATCTATTCACCGCCAAAAACGGTACAAATCCCAGACCGTAACAAGGATCTAAGGGCATTCACTAGCCCCAAAGGATGGTATAGGTTCTTGGGTATCATTTATCCTTGTTTGGGAATGATTTACCCGAATATGTATACCTACAACACCAAAAATATTTGATAAAATGAATCTGAAAAATTCAAACCATCATGGTTTATAAAAAAATACAGAACTGAATACCTAAGTTAAAATTCAATAAAAAAATGTCCAAATACACAATTAAACAACAAATAAACAGCCCCATGGACTCCACATTACGAGGGGTAATCACCCCCAGGTCATCTCCTCAACTCCGCCGCAAGGATGGAGACTAACACCCTGAACCATCATCACCATTAGCCTTTCCATTACCCGAGTCAAACATAACCAAGTATACTTACACACAAGTGGTGTATGTAGGGTGTGAGAATACGCCAAATAGGTTACCACCAAATGATTTCAAATAGCATGCAATACAATGTGAAAAAAAGCAGTTTTAATACACAATGAAAAGTAGTGATAAAATCCAAGAAATGCAACTTTCAAGTGAAAAAATTTATCAAGATAAATTTTTAGAATGTTAAAACATTTAAATAGACATGTTAGCTACTATTAATTATTGCCCAAAACACCCAATACATGAGAAAATACAACAAACACAATGAGAAACAAAATTGGGAACACCCCTAGGGACTAGATAGTCTCGGGCCCTAGGTACCTCATACCTAGGTGTAAAGTATAGATTGTAAAAACCGTTCTCATGCACAAGACACTAGTAGGGAAAATAACCATAACCTAGTGGCCCCCAATCACCATCCACATAATTTAGTTATAGTTTTTTTATCCATATACTAGGTATAACAGGGGAAAAACCCATCCAGTCCACTAGCCGTATTAGTACACATCCACCACTCCTAGGTACCCGAGCATCCCCCTTTCTGCAATTTTTTTTTTCAAAATGATACAAATATCCATTTTTATATAAAAAACCACTTCAGGTCATATAAAATCACTACTGTATCTACACAGATTTCATTCCATTTAACACACACAACAAAACACTTTGAGTTTCAATAAAACAACTTCTCCAAATCTTTCATTGTTTTGCACCCAAAACTCTTTGAAACCCCCACATGAACACCTTATTCCTACACATATTTATAAAAACATAATCCAACACACCCTAAAAATATCTTTAAACTCATTACATGATTTATAAAACAGTACGAAAAAGCATCATATAGAATACCCATGAAAAACACCCAATTCAACAACAAATTGGTACACAAAAAACATTTTCTTAACAAACGTCACCCAAAAGAAATTTCTCAGAAATAAACAATGAATAATAACATTTAAAACATTATTTTCATCCATAATAAATTTAAATATGGTCAAATAAATAATTAAAAGCATCACTTAATCAACCAATAAAATATTTATAAAAAAACAAAAATTTGACATGAAATTGGGCATTAAAAATCACTTGCATTACCAACACCACTAAAACCAAATTTTTAATCACCAAAACATTAGGTTAAACATGAATATATAATAAACACATTATCTATGCCCCAAGGATTTCATACAAAGTATAATAACCTACCAAAGTAATGAAAACCCTTGAATCATAGTGTGAAAATCAAGATGCACCACCACCACACCAAGAGGGAATTAAAAAAAACATAAAACAAAAACATTTGACCAAAAAAAACCCTGGTCTAAACCCTAGGTTCGAATCCCTACCTCTTGGTCATTTTTTACATCATGAAAAAGGGATGAAACCCCAAGAAAATAGAATAAAACCCTAAACAATTTGAAAGAGGAATGGAAGAGACTCACTAACTTGAGAGATCTTGACGAATAACTTATAATACACCAGTAGATGAAATTTAAAATAGTAAATAATTCAACAGAGTATTGAAGAAGGATGATGAGTTCATTTAGGAACTAAAATAGAGGAAACATAGTATGAATTGAGAGTGTTATGATGGACATAACTTACCTCATCAAATCTACCCTAAGAAGTTCAGTACTCTATCTAGATAAAGAAGAGCTCCAATGTGGGGAGAGAGAGGTTGGGAAGGTCGAGGGTTCCAATGGTCGTTTTGAGGCGTGTAATCACCGAAAAATCCATAAAATTTAATACCTTAATTATTAATCGAATTTTATTTTTAAAACTGGAAGTGGGCTTTCGGGCAGGATGAATCCCCTAAATAAAAACCCATATACATCTTGGTTATGGATTTCTAAAACTCCAAACTACAAAAATGTTGTTAATATGTCAAGGGAGACCATTTAGGATATGGAATGAGTGAAAAATATTAAAAAATGAAAAATGTTATAAATGAAACAAAATTTAATTTTAAATCTTGAATTGGGCACACGGTTTGGACCAATTCACGAAAACTCACCCAATCAACCATAAAATCTTTAGAAACCTCAAAAACAAAAAACAAATGTAAATTAAATGAAATTTAACTTTAAAATAAGTCATGTATGTGAAAATTCTCCACACTATTAAAATGTTCCATCCCCATAAAGCTACAATAAGGCCAAATACAATAACCAAACCCAACCGATAAACCAAGACGTACTTCTTTTCCATGCTTCGCCCCCAAGGGCCAAAACACCTCTACTGATCAATTAATGAATGATTAATCTCACAAACCAAACATACACCACTTTGTTAAATGATCAGTCAAATTCATACATTATCACAAAATAAAACCTCTCAAACGCTATCTGAAAAAGACTCAAGCAATTCGCCAAAACGAACAACAACTTCGAACAAGGTTACACTTACCTTACATGAACTATACCATTGGTAGGTCTCCAATCCCAATGTTTACTAAAGGAAGATGTTGGTATCTAGATAGTTTTTAATGATACTAATTACCACCAAGCCAAGACCATAGATAAATCTGAGCTATTAGTATGGGGGACACAAATAGGCACCCCACAATAAGAGGCAACCTATATTATTTTCCGAGAATGAGTCAAGTCAATAACAGGGGGAGGCATGAACGAACTCCCTAGTACAAGGTGTAGAATTCCATTCATTGTTTACGAGGGAATGTAAATGAGAATCATAGTTTGTATCCCCACCATAAGAACCAGCCATCTTAACCATCTAGCATGGGCCTGCCCAGAATGACCTAATTTTTTTGATGATTTGGGAAGGGTGTATAGTCAGTCTGCATGGTTTGGGAAATTCTGCACTAAATTTCAAGATCATTACTTTGTCATGGATTCCTAGAACATGGTCACTACTAATAATAGACAAAATGTGTCCCTAAAACATCTATCCAAATATACAACCATTCTTTAATGACCCTATGGTAACCAAAGGCGGAGGGAATGACATTAGGTGATGAAATGGCTACAAGGACGTCATCCTATTTCCACAGAATGGGAACAACAGAAGAAAGATTATGACACAATATGTTTAAACTCATAATATCTTTATTACTGTGGATAATACATTATACATGGGTTTAAGAAACCCTAGGATTTCCCCTAACTATGAGTCAACTTCTCTACGAGACCTATGGCTGGAGATGAAGTGATTGAAGAATCATCAACCTCACAGTTAGGCTTTGGAAACCCCCCTGAATGAGAATTCTTCTTTCCGTGCCACCAACAACTATACTAAAATCCTATATAATATTGAAAAGAAAAAACACATTCTAAACTCACTTTACCCTAACTCGATATTTCACTGAAATAAGCGCATAGAAAATTAACACACATCACACCTTGTTTCATCGAGTGAGAAACTATACAAGTAAATAACCCCAATAATCGCATTCGTCTAAAATGGAAGATCTGAATAATTTTCCTAGGGAGACATTATCCCAAAATAAAGAGACTCTTAGAGGATTTCACGACTATCACCTTTAAAGTCAATCGAGTCCACAAAATCACAAGGATTCACCCAACATGACCATTGTGACTGAATAAACAATGTAGGTAGTGGGGCCTTATAAAACTTCCCCAAATAAAAAACAATTATATAATGTGGCCACAAAATCCTCTCGTGGCTAGATTTTCCACACTGGTTGTTTATTGTGTACTCCATCTTCCAAGCGACTACAAAGTACCGAGAGGACCTCTTAGAGACCATCCAGCTAATCATCCTTGGTAACAAACCCAGACCACTTCCACCTTTAGAAAATATGGAAACATAACTGGCTAAGGTCTCCTTCAACCTTCCATGATCACTCTCCCACTATAAGATGATACAAAAAACCATGAAAGGAAAGGGTGTTGACTCAATATAAAATCTCAAGAAAATGTTTCCTTATATTGATCAACTATAGGGTAATCGAATGCAGAAACATTCCAGGATTGACATAAGTTGTGCATTAACCCTTAATGGGACATACCTTATCCAATGATTAATCCTATGGACCCAACATATATGGTCCATTGGTCATGTTATACCACTAAACAGTTCCAATCACATGATATTAAGCACTATAAAATAATCCCAAAACATTTCTCAGAAAAGGCCACAAACCGGCCCTTCAACACAGTTTACCGAACAGAAGTATGTGTATCCACCAATGGTACCCCTTGGGCCTTACACATGCTTGATTCTGTGCCATAATGGGAACCCTCCTCATATCCATCCAATAAATCATCCTTCCATGCCATTAACCATCCATCATCCCATATATCCCCATTCATGTGGTCACTTATGGAAATACCAATGGTTAAAAAAATCGTTCATCATTTCAAAATCAAAACAGTCAACCAATACCTCCTTTTTCTCAAAACCTCTAACCATGAAATCAAACCCAAATTACATCTTACCACGATTTTCCGAATGGAACAACAATTTAAATGAAAAATCACTTTCAATTCATAGAAATAAATTTTATAACATCTGATCTCATTAAAAAAAATTTCAATAGTTTATAAAACTTTATTGGAAACAGTTTTTCAATACCATCATTGAAATAGTTCATGCATTAAAAAGAGGTAAAAACACACAATTTTCCTTTCCAAAACAATTTTCAAAATTCAGTTCTCCATTTTAAAAAATCTAACCATTCCCACATTATTAGATAATCAATTCAAAAAAATTTACGCTTCATAAAACCAAGTCACCTTAAAACCAATAATCCAAGATTTTAAAACTAAAGAATACAGGACAATGCGAGGGGAAACTAGTTTCAGTGGGTGACTTGGAAATATTGTTGGCAACCATATTCAAATCACTTCATCATCATAGATAGTGATCTAGGTAAATATACCTCACTCCACATGGATTTACAGACCCTGCTAGCTCACCAATCCCAGAAACCCAACAATATCTTCATTTCTACTATTCATCAGCAATCCAAGAAATCCAAAGGGCTCATATAAATCCTAAAATCCCATGAAGACATGAATACCATCATTATGTGTAGTGATCAGCCACATTTCTCATAACAATAATGCCATATTCCGACGATCCTAACCCCAGACTATCCTTACTACTCCCCAAATAATGTGACCCAAAGTGAGGGAACCTCCTCCAATACCATTTTGTCATGAACCGAATTGGGTCGCCGCCAAAACCGACCTCAAACCCAGCTCATGACATGGTTCGAAGGGAATTAACTTTCCCCATGGGCAGGTACAAGTTCATGGGTATAATTGATATGGATTTGGGAATAATTTACCTGAATATGTATACATAAAAAACAAAAGTATTTGATAAAATGAATTCAAAAAATTCATACGATAAAGGTTTATACAAAAAATATAGAACTGAATACCTAAGTTCAAATTAAATAAAATAGTTCCAAAGAAAAAATGAAACAACAAAAAAGCACCATTGAATCCATGAGACAAGGGGTCATCACACCCAAGCTGTCTCCTCAACTCCGCCCCAAGGATGTGGACTAACAACCTGAACCATCATCACCATTAGCCTTTCCTTTACCTGATTCAAATATAACAAAAAATACTTACACCCGAGGGGTGTATGTAGGGTTTGATCCTACTCCCAATAGGATACCACAAAATTATTCCAATGATCATGCAATACAATTTGAAAAATCAATCAGTGTTAATACGCAAAGAAAGGTATTGATAAAATCCAGAAAATTCCACATTCAATTGAAATTTTTTTTCTCGATAACATTTTATGAATTTTCACACATTTAAATAGACATGTTAGATACTGTAAAGTACTTCCAAATACACCCCAATACATCGTAAAATTCCACAAACACAGTGAGAACTAAAATCAGGAACACCCCTAGGCACTAGTTTGTCTCGGGCCTCATGTACCTCATACCTCGGTGTAAAGTAACCATATTAAAATATGTTCTCATTAACGATCCACTAGTATGGAACATATCAATAACCTAGTGGTCCCCAATCATCTTCCTCATTGTTTATTTAGATTTTTTGTTTTCCAAATACTTGGTGAAATAGGGACAAAACCCATCTGGTCTACTAGTCGTACCAGTACACGTCCACCACAGCTAGGTACCCAGGCTTCACCCTTTGTGCTCCAAAAATTTCAGAACAATATATATATCCATTTTTATATAAAACACCACTAATGGTCACATAAAATCAGTACAATAGATACACAATTTGTATACCATTTAAATCACACAACAAAAGACTTTCAGTTTCAATAAAACAACTTCTCCAAATCATTCTTTTTTAGGCTCACAAAACACTTTGAAAACCCCACATAAACACCATGTTCTTATTCATATTTATAAAAACATAATCCAAAAATCCCTAAAAATTTCATTAAACTCATCACATGATTAATAAAACAATCCCAAAAATCATCGCTTAGAATACCTTTTTAAAACACACTATTCTTCACCAAATTGGTACTAAAAACAAGTTTCTTAAAAAACGTAACCCAAAACCATTTTCACAGCAACAAACAAATAATAATAACATTTAAAACGTTATTTTCATCCCTAATAAAGTTTAATAAGATCATTTAAATAATTAACATGAATCCATTAATCAACCAATAAAATATGTGTAAAAAAACAAAAATTTCACATGAAATTGGCCCGTAATATTCACTTGCATTTCAAACACCACTAAAACAATTTTTGTAGAACCAAATCAATTTGTTAAACATGAAAATATAATAAAAACAGTATCTATGTCTCATGGATTTCATACAAAGTGGATTCACCTACCAAAGAAATGAAAACCCATGAATCCTCGTTCAAAAATCAAGTCGCACCACTACCGCATTAAGAGGGACTTAGATCAAACCTAAAACCACAACATTAGACAAAAAAAACCCAAGGATAAACAATACATTCTAAAACCTACCTCCTGTTCATTTGGTACTTCAATTAAAAGGGATGAAATCCCAAACAAATAGAATGAAACCCTATGAAATTTGAAAGAGGAATGAAAGAGACTCACTTACTTGAGGGATCCTAAAGAATCACCCATAATACCCCAGTAGCAGAAATTTAAAACATTAAGAAAATCTAGGGAGGTTCGAAGATGGATGAGGAGGTTATTTAGGAACTGGAATGGAGGAAAAAGAGTTTGAATTGAGAGCATTATCATGTAAAGAACTTACCTCCCCAAATCTGTTCGATTTTAGAAACCCTATGAAATTTAGCAATTAATGGAGATGAAGAATATCTCCATAGAGGGTAGAGAGGGTTTGGGAGGGCGGTGGGGTCTAATGGGTGTGTTTGAGGCTTGGAATCATCGAAAAATAATTAAATTTTATTAGGTTAATAATTAATCAAATTTTATTTTTAAAACTGGAATTGGGGTTTTGGGTAGCCCCAATCCCATAAATAAATACCCTTATACACCATGGTTATAGATTTCTAAAGGCTCAAACTAAAATGGTGATGCTAATATATCAGGGGAGACCATTATGGAATTTTAATGGGTGCAAAATATTAAAAATTGAAAATTTTATAAAAGAATCAAAATTTATTTCTAAATATGGAATTGGGCTCACGGTTTGGCCCAATTCACGAAAACTCACCTTTTCCACCGTAAAAGCTTTAGAAACCCCAAAAAATCATAAATGGAAAGTAAATGAAATTTAACATTAAAATAATTCACATGTGTGACAGTATTTTAAAGTATTTGAATATTTTATCAACCTTGAAATTTAAATTCCAAAAATATATCCATAACACATTATATGATCTCACATAATAACATCTTAATCACTAACATTTTCAAAATCATACACCGATACCTACTATAACATCTTCGAACTAGCACTCCTTACTATGGTGTTAATAACATAAAACCTAAATTTCATTATTTAATACAAAAAATTGACACAATTACTTATATAATAATCCTATAACATAAATGGTAATAATTTTATCACAAACATAAACACATTGCATTTTGGGTTCATGTTTTATAGAATCATGGAGAACTTCGAAATGACCACTTAGATAGATAAAAATGATTAATAAAAATCTATATTAACTCTCACCTTGATCATCTACTCTAGTAAAATATTTTGGAATAATATAGAAGGAGATATTATGTACAACCAATAGAAATGGTAAGATAAAATGGTTGATCCCAAACTCTGTGTAAGGGTTAAAATGCATAAGTGATAAAATACACTAAATAATCACTAGATGACCATAACGGTATGATGAAATTCTCAAAGTGAATGAGTATAAAGAAACATGATTCGTACCGATTAATACCACCATAATTAATATTTTAATTGGAAGGAATATCTAAAAAATTAAAGAGTCATTGGAATCGATAACAATGATTAATTTAATTTGTCGCATAATGAAAGGAAACCATAAAAACATATTAAAAAAAGATGTATTGTTTACATCATAAAACATAAAATTTATAACCCCTAATCAAAATAATTTTATCCAAATTAGATTCATTAGAGAACCCATCATATATAATTCAATAAATAATTCAATTAAGGTCATATAACTGCTCCCAATTCATTACAGAGAAATGTCATTCTCGCCTACCATTTATGTTAAATTGTGTTGAACTATTCATTTAATCTATATCAAGAACACCCGTTTAAATAACCAGTATTTGATTAAACTATTTGTATATTCTATATATGAATCTCAAACCATAATCAAAATTATCCATATATAATTCATAAATAAAACATTTATTATCTTATAATTTTTAACATTACAACTTTGAAAACACCTAGAATTCCGTTTTTCCTTGGTGGAACCATAGAAAATAAATGAGTATCATGAAACTATATTAAATATCTTCATTATAATATACCTATATACAAAATATGGATTATATAATATCAATATATAATATGTAGAGATTATGTAATGAATGGAATATTTTTCCTAGATTAATAATAATATTTTACATCCATTATTAAATAGATTCTTGAGGAAAATAATCCTTCAAATTTTAAAATTAATTTAAAAAATTTATTGCATAAAAAATATAAAGGGAAAATAATTAAATATAACTATTGAATTTTTGAGTTAATGATTAAAGTAATTGACTGGTCTTGGTGTTGGGAAATTAAATTCTTCTTAAAATCATTATAAAAAATATCATATTCCAACAATTAGTAAAAGTTATATACTCTAAGATAGTAATAATGAATCTTATTATAATTTTTTAGAATAATGTATAAAATTAGTAATGTGATATTAAAATATTATCATTGAATTCTCTAAAATATTTTTGAAAAATTTATAAAAACAATAATATTTAATAAAATATATTTGTTATCGAAAAAGGATATATATTATTAGTATTTCAAGAAATGATTTTTAAAACCATTTAAAAAAATAAAATGGAGTAAAATGGTATTGAAACATCAAAATTCAAAAATATAAAATAGATATTAGAATTTATATGGAATTTCATAATAATGATTTAATAATTTCTATATTTTATTTTGAAAAATATTTAACATTAATTGAAATGGGCACAAAAAAATCCACTTACAAGTTTGGTATATTTTGAATCATAATCCCAACAAAGAACAACATAAAATGAATCTTAAAAACTAAAAAACTCATGGATTATCATAATATTATAAGTAATAATGGGATTATATACACAAAATAATTAATCAGAGTGAATAAAATATATATCTTCCCAAAATAATAAAAATTTATGATGAATAAACCATAAAATGTACATATAATAGAATTTAAAATTAATAAATTATGTAATTATGTGTTAAAAATGTAATTAACACAACAAAAACAATATATAAAAATAGTATATAAAATTTATATCATATAAAATACTATATCATTTAATAATTTATTAATTTATATATCCCAATGACATAAATTGATTTTGAAAAATCCCTTATCAATTGGTGAAATTAATTTCAAATCCCATAGGATGGAATGATACGATTTACAACAAAAAATAAATTTAATTATGAAGGTATAATTATATTACATAAAAAAATGTTTGTATATACTACAAATACAAGAATATGGTGCATAAAATTAAAATGTGATAACATGAAGTAATATTCAGTGGAAATCAATAAAAATGAGTTTAGACATTCAATCTATGTTCCTAACTATGTTTTAATAATAATATACAAATTATTTAATGGTTTAATAATATGTAATATAACTAAAGATTTTACATTTTTTCATGTGATTCATTTATTATAATGATATATTAAAAAACATAATAGATTTAGTACATGTTATGTATTTTTAATTCATTAGATTCATAATTTCAAATCGTATCTGGTATGTTAACAGTAAATAATATTTTAATTATTCCATCATATTAAGATTATAAATATTGAGTTAAAAAATTGTTCTTCATTTATACTTTTAAAACATCTTATAAATGATCATATATATGAATTGATTATGATTTAATTTTGGAGACAGTAGGATGTACATACACCATAGGAGGCTTTACAAATTTCATCAAACACGGTTAAAATGTGGTATGTATTATATTATATTATCAGAATTAAAATTATATAATAAATATCACATAATTTTTATATTTACACACATATATATATAAGCTATAGTATGAGAACATTAAAAATGAATAACATATATTTTGGAGGTGGTAATCCAAACATACTACAAAATAATGTTACCATTTTTAAATAGTTAAAAATTTATGAAAATTGATTCCATATCATCATTACATAATTATAAATATAATAATTTTATGAATTTCATATATATAAATTAAATCCATAATTATAACCAGTCATTATAGCTGGTTATAGAAAATGAACATCATATGTTCGTAATATTGTAGTCATCCATACACCAAAATCATGGATTGATTTCCCATATAATGGATGTTGGTGATGGTTATAGGTTATTAGATTAACAAAATAATGTATAATTATATTTAATATACTAGTGTTATTATTCCATATTTATTTACAATATATGATAGTGGTAGAAGTTGAAATAATATTAAGACATTTGGGTAAAATTTAGAATGCTTATTTGACCAACATTTGTTTCATTGCATATTATTCCCTATGGGGTCGGTATTATTCCATAAAATGTCAAATAAAACATAGAAAGGTATTTAGGATTGTATATTTAGAGATATTGACACAAAAATAAAATAAAATTTGATCTCTAGAGATTATAGAAGGGGATGATATCTTTCATATGTGAGGGAAAAATCATTCATGAAATTTTGGAATTTGTTAAAATAATATAAAATAATTTTCATTTTTGAATGGATTGAAATTTAAAAAATTGTAAAATAAGATGATAAAATACTAAAATTATATCATTATATAGTATTTTGACATTTTTTATTATGATTTCCCATTTATCACATTATTTTAACCCCTTGTTATCCCTTTTTGACAAGGATTGGGATAACAATGTTTTTAGAAATATAGCATTTAATAATGATAATAAAAATAAAAAATTATATTAATAGACTATGGATTATATTTTTAACTATATCTCATTAACATGGTTGAAGATATTATTTTTCAAAATATTATGTCATTTAATAAATAAAAATTATCATAAAAGATCATTACTATTATTTTTGGAAATACATAAAATATTATATTATTATAAGTGAATATCTCCTGTAATCTTGTTCCAAAATAGAATTAATTATAATATAATTATGAAATTTCATTAATATAAACATAAAATTTATTTTTTTACACCTCCATATCATTTCATCCCTGTCTATTAGTGTGAAACCATGGATAACTTATTAAAAACATATATAATGTAATAAATTTTTCAATAACATATGGTTATAAATATTCTTATATCTCATCAATTATCACATTCAATGTTAAAGGATTATATTTATGTCCATAAGTAATAATATTTTTCAAATTATAATACTTTAATGAAATTTAAATAATTTAATTAAAAATAATTTACATTAAAAATTTATTAATCTCATTTTTAAAATTATTCACATATTTTGACAGTAAAAAATACAGTAATGTAAATAAGATAAATATAAAACAATCATAAATCTATAATATGTATTATTTAACTTATAAAATCATAAAAATATATTAGCAACTATAAAAATACTACTTTTATAGTTGTTAAAATCATGAACATGATTTATTAGTTCATGTACTAGAACTATGTCTGTGTTCCACACGTATAGAAGGTAATTAATATATCACTAATAATTTAAATTATATTTCCATAATAAAAAAATTCTTGTATATTTCCATTAAAAATTGTAACAATTAATGATTAGTTTGTATCCTTATAATGAATTATTAAAAACATAATAATAATAATAAAAGTTTCATTAATATCATTATATATAGTTACAATAATAATAATGATATAATAAAATGAATGTGTCATGAAACTTACCCAATTTAAAATTTCGAATGGTTGAGGATGTATTATACATATTATGTGATATGAATTTTGGAATTGGGTTTATTTATAGGCCTTATAATTTATTTTTTTCCTTAATTTCCTTGTTTCCCATTTTAAATGTAAAAACAATTATATGGTTACAATTAATAATGACCATAAATTAACAAGGAAAATTAAAAAAACGATCTTACTGATTAAAAATTAATTTTTATATTTCATGATTCAACTTATATGAGTGGAAGATAAAAATATTAATATAATTTTGTGAATTACAATGAAATGTTTTTTTAATAAAAAATGTATTTTTATACCCAAAAAGTATTCTGATAAAAAATAAGTAAAATGATGATCAAAGTGTAATAAATGAGATTTTAAATCATTAAATTCTACATATATTGTGTTGATTTAAAATTTGACGAATAATTTCTCTTTTTAAAGGAATACAAATTTTTTTGATATTTGTATTATTCATTATTCACAGAAATATTTATCTTCTTCGAAAAATTTGAAAATTTAACCCTAACATGATTTTGATATTATTAGTTATAAAATTTATAACATTTAATAAATAAAATATCGTAGTTTTTAAAAAATATAGTATAACATTATATCACAAGATGAAATAATATATATTTTTACAAAAACTATT
Organism: Viscum album; assembly: GCA_963277665.1. Classification (NCBI taxonomy): domain Eukaryota; kingdom Viridiplantae; phylum Streptophyta; class Magnoliopsida; order Santalales; family Viscaceae; genus Viscum; species Viscum album. The sequence continues at coordinate 937,438,803 of OY728143.1, read as the reverse complement.
ATTTTGATAAATAACATGATGATAAATTGAATACATATTGCAAAATATTTAATAAGTAAAATTTAATTAAAATTTTCCTTTTTAGTAATATCATTATTCAATTAATCTAATTCATTCAATCAAATTCAACTACTTTGTTGTAATATTCAAATTTAAATATTAATATATTGGGGTTCGTTAAAGGTCATATTTTCATATCTTAAATGCTATCAAACATGGTTATTATTTAATATCATAGAATATTTCAATTTCCATAATCTTAAAAAATATCAACATAATTTGAAATTTATTTTGATAATTATCATTCTGTAATTTGGAAAAACTATGTTTTTTAAAAAAAATTACACATTTTAAAAGATTTTAAAAAATAATTCCCTTTAAAATTCAGAGTGGAAAAAATTTGATCGGCATCTAGAATTAAATATAATGTTTTTTTAAAAACAATGGTGTAATATTCTGAGATTTTGGGAAATATTTTTTCAAATTATTTCAATCATTTTGATATTATTCATTTCACACAACAGTAAAAATAGTTACCCTATATATTTATTAAAATTGAATGGGTGGCTTGGGTTTTATTTACAAACATGATAATCATAAACAAAATTCAATATAAATGTCAAATTTCACTATATGAAAGAGTAAGAAATTTTTACATTTCACACATACTGACTTTCTTCACTGGCATGTGTAACATGCTAGACAGAGTGTTATTAATAAATAATAACTTATGAAAATGTAAAATAATATATAACATAAAAACTAAATTTTTTATTATGAATATTATTAAACAACATTTGTCAACATATTATTTTCATTAAATATTAAATGTATGAAATTGTTGAAAACTATTAGGAAATGAATATAAGAACTAATTGAATATAAAGGGAGTATTTTTATAGATAAATATTATTATTCTCACAATGCAATTTATTATTAATATTTCCAATTAATTATAATTAATATGTAATTTTAATCAAATATACTTCTTATATATCCAATTACATATTTTTTATATACATACAATCGATATTATAGGCATATGAATAGAATAATAACAATTTAACAGAAAAACGAAAATATTGTTTTAAATTAAATTTTATCGCCTTTTAATGAGAAAACTAGTGTTAATATAAATTTTGGAACATTAATAAATTTTATATATATAAATATATTTAATATTTTATGGATAATAATAAAAAATATGTTTCGGTTTAATTTTTGAAAATTTGTTTGTTATGTTTTATTTTTTAATGAATAACATATAACAATAAATTTTAATTCCCAAATAGATTTTCATATAACATATTACTATCGTTTGATTAAATATAATGGTGGTTTTAATCATTACATAGATTAAATTTTTATAAAACAATCAAATTTTGGTAATTTTAATAAATTTAACTTCGAAATTGACTATAAAAACATAACACACTTTTGAAAGTATTTACATTAATAATCGACCTTATTTTTTAATCTATATGAAGAAATTCAAATTTATTTAATCAAAATTCTCATTGGGAATTTTTATAAATATATTCTATATTTGAAAGTAGAATAATTTATTATTTCTAATAAAATTACATTATTGTTTTTCGAAAGAAAGTTTTGATGAATTTTTAAAATAATTACAATGATTAAGATTAAATTAAACATAAAACGGTAATCAACACTAAACTCAAGGAAAAATAAAACATATATATCAATAAAATATCCATTATATGTCCATATTTAGACTTTATAATAACATTTATCTACTATGGACCAATATTGGATCCACATGAAAAAACTAAATTATTGTTGGGTTTCCCTTTTACATGATATTACAGAGTGTCACTCCTCCTCCATTATTAAAAGGCCTCCTCTCCTTCCAAATATTTTTCCTCTTCATGCAACATTGGATCAACCATGAGATTCCAAATTCACTTCGGAACATTCATCCCTTCCTCCTCAAATCCTCCTATTGTGTATAAATCCATCTATGGAATCTCTTTGGTAACAACCAAAAAGAGTTACCTGATTAAGAGGTAAGACCCTCCATTAATCTCTATTATTTTATTTTAATTCTCCTATCCCAAAAATAATACAATCAAATTATTTTACAAATAAAAAAGTTTATTTAAATAAATATGTTTTTTTTTAAAAAAAATTGTAAATTCATTTACACACACACCCATCTAACGGGTAACAAACATACTTTTTACATATACGAAAAACTACAACCTCAGTAAACAATATTTTTTTATTTTCCCATTACCGCCACTCATGGAGGAAATTATTGTACAAAAGATATTTATATGTGATTTATATTATATTTATTATTTATTTAACATTATTTAAGTCTTTTAGAACACAAATCATTATACATTCAATTTTGTGTAAATATGATAAATTCGTATTAGGATGTCTAGACTACTACCCCTTCAGAGCGATGTGATTCTATCATTCACTACATGAAATGAATTAAGAATGGGTTTAGTGAATAAATATGAAATATATGATATAATAATTCAAATTTAATAATTAAATATAATCCCATATTACTTCTACATTTATTCTTGAAAGAAGATAATTAAAAAAATAAAGCATTCATGTGCATATATGACCTACCATATAAATTAATGGTTTAATTTGTTTGATAAATATATTATATAATTATTATTATAATTAAAAAATTTTGAATATAAATTATAGTTAAATAATAGTTTACATTATAGAATATCATGATAAAAATATAAGTACAAAAAATAAAACAAATTAAGACACACGGGAAAAACTAAGTGTGTATTTCCCGGAGTGAAAAATTAATATAGAATTGATAAAAAACGAGGAATATATAGGAATGATCTGACCATATTTGGTATTAGAGGTAAGAATATGTTCTTGTGATATTTTTCTAATTAATTTATATTTATTATAATGAATTGTAGAATGAGTACGACGATATTCAAGGCACATATTATGGTAATTTCTTTTCACTTTTTATATCTGTGAGGTACATGCCATTTACAAATTACATTTCTTTGAAATTGTCTTTATAAAACTCCTAATATTTTTCTCTGATTAGTTTTATGAATTTTATAGTTATTTAAATAAACCATGAAATGACCTTTATTTAATGGTGATTATGTTTCAAACATATTTTTAAATGTCATTAATGGAATGTCAGGGATAATAGTTTTGAAATAGTTTTCATGATTTTTTATATATCTCAATAAAAATGGATTGCCATATATTTTCAAGACCGATTTATAAATTTTGATGTTTATTTTAAATGAAAATACGTTTCATAAATATTTATATTTGAAAAATCAATTTTTAAATAAAAAGGATATTTTCCTCATGAAATGTTTTTTAATGATCTCTCAAAATTATTTTCCATCTATGATAACATATAGGGATGTCCATCATGTGTTTCTAGGGAATGATCTAAATTTTCCATTCTTATTCATCATTTTAATGGTTTATTATTGATGTTATGTATTCATAAAACCCTCATACACAATCACATTTTATATTTTTATGAAATCCAATTTTCATCCACGGGTTATTATTTTTATGAAATAATTATGAAAAATGTATTCCATAGTTTATGAAATGGTTACATGATTATGAAAACTATTTTATATCATGTGTTATGATATAATTTTATATTATTTTTTGGCACATGTATGTATAATTTTATTATGAAATGGGTGGGACCAATATCTCCCTCCAATGCATGGGGTAAAGATTTATTACTAATGTGATAGACTATGTTGATCTTGGGAATGAAATTTGACTATTAATAAATACATGGGAGTGAACCATGACTATATAGATTTTATGAGGAGTTAAATCATGATACTATGATGGCCACGTGAGTGATCCATGACTACCCAGTTTTTTGGGGGAGTGAACCTATACTACCATGATGGTCATGGAAGTGAAGCTTTGGATACTATAGAAATAATATTATATTCTTATATATCTTCCTCAATTCAATGTTTTATTCCTATATTATGTTTCAATTGGTTATGATGTGTATATATATATATGATTCATTCTTTATTAAATATATAGTTTTATTCTGTGATTTATTTTTTTGATCATTGATAAGTAGGGTATAGACATGAAATGTATTGATCATGTCATCACACCCTTTGATCATGATTATTTCTACATGTCCACCTTATTTAACATTAATGATAGTCTGAGATCACCTATTTTTATACTTCCTTTCCTAGTTTTTAAACACATGTATATTGTTTCATGAGTTGAATACGTTTTATAGAAAATAATTTTTGATTTGGAGATAATATATCTCACTTATGTACAGTTGTTTATGTTTCCATGTTTCCAAAGGCACTAGACTATTACGGTATTTTGGGATCTATTTACTTTATGTTTTATTTATTCTATTTTTTAAATGTTATTGTTTATCTAGGATGGTTCATTATAAGAGGACAGTAGTGGGGAGTGAAAAGAGGTCATTGAAAAAGAAGTAATGTCTTAGTAAAGTTTGATGTGGATATATATTTTTGATCCCCAAAATGTTAATAATCATTTTATTATTCGTGACCATTTAAATATAAAGTAATTTTGTGTGAAAGAGACTATAGATTCATAAGAAATAATGATAATTTCATGAACCACCTTCCACAAGATGACGGAATGGACGATAGATTGCCAAAACCTTCCTTCTTCATGTTGAAGAAGAGATAATCACACCCAAAACATGCCTTCTAAAAGGTCCTAGAGTGGTGAATAGTACCAATGGTATAAAATCACACACAAAATGGAAGGCATTACCCTTTTTAATTACTAGGATCATGATATAGGATAGTAAATCCCAAAAAGCACCAAATCTGAGCATAGAGGTAAATCCAAAACAAACCACTCCCATATGCATGTTCCAAAAGTAAGGTCTACAAAGTACAAGAAAACTCCAAATGAATGTACCAATAATAAAAAAAGTACCAACAACAACTGCCCTGATGACTTAACTAGTTGGGTCTGAAATGGTCCTTGAAATCCTCCTAGAAACCTGAAAGCACTTGTATATATGAATAGTATCGATACATGTATACTCAGTAGGGAAGAAAATCCCTCGTGCACAAGTGGGTAGGCATACTATTGTCTCATGAAAATGAGATAACCATAACAGCAAATAAGGAAACAATCCACCCAATCCTCACCAAGGCACACACCCCAAATAACACATGTCAATTAAAGTAATAATAAAACACATTGATGTGTTGGGTACCCTGAACGACTTTCCCCCTTGTTATTTAATACATCTTATGCATCAGACCTCTCATCCCATTCTCACTGCAGTCCAACTTCCAAACACTTCCCACACACACATAGGATATTACAAATGCAAATCCTACCTTCAAACACCTAACATATTACTAACACACTCCCTGCCCACAGACCCCTTGGTCAAAATGACCACACATAACTGTACTCGCACACTCCCGAGTCCAAAAGACTACTACCCTGCCCGATGACACCTGGGTCTCATCACAATGGCACTTGGGAAACCACCTACCCGCACACACCTAGGCCAACAACCACAAAGTATTCTACCCAATGAATCTATTGATATAATGGACCCCAAGTCATCACATCATGGCCGAAGAATCTTGGTATACTCAGGAAATGGAGCAGAAAAGAAGCTTCTAACTATCCAGTCATAATAGTACCGGGAATATACCCTCCCAAATGAATTGGGGGTGTTCAGTATGAAGTTCTCAACTTGGGTGGGGCACAAAAAAGAAACATAAAAACTAAATTATAACTATAGGTATCAAGCACTCATCCCAGCCTTGGGTTTCCAAAACAATCCATCTTACAATCACTCTTGTTACTATTCATTCATAATAAGCACCCCAACAACAAACATTTCAATAATAATTCCTGGAAAAAAATCCCCATTTAACCCATTAATGTTTTCATATTTGAGGGAATATATTTAGATATGTTATTCACTAGAAGGAAATTAACACGCATAGCCACAAGCTAAGGAAGGAAAAACATCCAAACAGTAATTTTAGCATTCACTCTTGATTATCTTGTAAATTCACAACAACAAAAAAGATCTGTGTGATCCCACATTTTATTTGAACCAAACCAAGCTCCAACACATGGTAATAGTATCATAATCCAACAACTAAACCACAACAGGGGATACCATCCCCATCCACGTCATTTCATAAGCATCAACCATAAATATCACTAGAACAGAGCAAGGGAGTTTTCAAATTTGAATATTCCAATCATTTAGTTCTGTGTTTTTATTTGGTTAATTGGGGGGATCACTCAAGTATTCTTATTCATTGGGCCTCCATTTAATAAATAGATTTTAAATTATATAACATTTTCATTGTTAAATTTATTCAATAGAATAATTATCTATAAAAACTGAGTTTCATTAGTGCATAATAAAGGACCACCAACAACCATGATTTTTAGTAGAAATAATCCCATAAAATCCACAACATATAAATAGTGGTAAAAGTGTAAAATGGAAACATCAAACACACCTCTTCATTCTTTAAAATTCTATTTCTGATCATCATTATTGTCTAGTTTCATCCATCACTATATGAATCATTTTCTCACCCACCCCTCATGATAAACTTTAAAGAGAGAAAAATAACACTACTAGGATGATCAACGATCAACGTTTCTCTCCCTGAGCTGTGTACTATGATGCACGATATGAAGGGGAGGAACTCTGAGGACTCCATGAATGAGAAGTAAAGGCTGTAGCACTGGCACCCAATCACATTTGGAAGGGGACTCCAAATGCACCAATTGGGAGAAAGAACTCATCCGTGAATAAGAAGTAAAGAATTACAGTGCGATATAAAGAGGAAAGATCCTGGAGTTATGGGATATGAGTTTTGAATGGGTTTAATAGAGGATCATGGTTTGAACATGTGGTTGGGTGGTTACACAGGATGGTATTAATTGTTACTTAATTTCTCAGTGGGGATGTATCCATATGTGGGTCAAACGATTTTATATAAACCTAGGAAATGGGTAAAACTGACAAAAAACAAGGTTCTATGGGGGTATCCCCACTCTAAGGGGACTTTAGATATCATTTATGGGCTTTAAAAACGACCTTGAGCCACATTAAAAGATTTAAAAAATACATAAAAGTTGTGTTACCAAGAAAAATGGGGAATAAAACCATGACATGCACCATTGTGGCACCAATCAGTGACACACTAATATACGTCATATGGATTAGTGACACACAGATCAGTGGGTGTCACACCGATCGGTGCCTCACCAATCGGCGACACACTGATCAGCGACATAGTGATCGGGGTCACCCTAATCGGCGACTCACTGATCGGTGACACACCGATCGGGGACACCCATATTAGTGTTACAGCAATCGGTGACACACTATTCGGTGTCACCGAAGTTTGACACTGCTATGACATCCTACCACCGAGACTCTGCCCTTAGGATCCATACCTGATGGGTCTAGGGCATGCCATACACAAGAAATTTTCAAAAGGGATGGACCTGGAGGGTCTAATCCATTACATTAGATTCCTCTTGATCTATTCTCATCCCCGAGAATCAAAGATGGACATTAAGAGAAGATAGTGGTCCGAAAAACCACTTCTAAAGATACCTATCAGGGACAAACTACACCAAATTACTATACCAATCCCAAGGATCACATTTTCCTGAAACACATATCGAGTTTCACTTTCCTCAATTTCAAGATACTATCCTCTTTGGGTAGCACTGACTCGCCCTCACGGGTTTAATTGTATCCACCTAAGGTATCTTTATTAAGGATTAACTCCTAACTTCCCAACATATCATTTATTTTAATAAACATTCACCATGTAAGGAAACAAAATATCCCATTACCCAATAAGGTCATAATTACATCACAATCATGTACAAAAAAATAGAACAAAACTCAAAATAGTTATGGGTACTGGGCACACATATGTGCGTCACGTTCCTAGGTACTCCCTTTGTAGCCACTGTGCCTCCAAAACACACGATCCAAAGGGATGGTTCATCCACAAATCACATTCTCCATTTGATCCTAGATCCTCACTAGTCACTCCAGGAACATAGCATCAATCCCTATATCCGACTTTCCCCAGTCAATTACATGGGAGTCAACACGCAGATATCAGCGAAGATAGGAGACATTGAAATGTCATGGACCCTTTCCAACTGGGGAGGCAATACCAGCTGATTTTCCACCTCACATACATTCCCCAACACTTAGAAAGGCCTGATAAACCTAGGAGAGAGATTTATCCCCATGTCGAACCATTGTGGCCCACGTCGAGGGGAAACCTTCAAGAACACATTGTCTCCATCATCGAACTCCAAGGGCCTCCTCCTATGATCTGTATATGAAGTCTTCCGGTCTTGGGATACCCTCATCCTCTCATGCACAAGCTGAACATTCTCTATTGTGCTCTACACCACCTCTGGGAAAAGAAAACCTACCTCTCTAACCTCAGTCTAGCACACGGGCCAATGACATAACCCCCCGTATAAGGATTCAAAAGGTGTCTTGACAATATTAGAGTGATAGCTATTATTGAAAGAAAACAGTAATAAGGGGAAATTTCATTCTCATTATCCCCAATGTCGAAAACAAATGCACGTAGCATATCCTCCTTTGTTTGGACGGTTTTCTCTATCTGACCATCTGTATGGGGTTGGAATGTAGTGCTAAGGCATAGCAGGGTCCCAAAATAATGCTGGAATACCCTAAAAAATCGTGAGGTAATCCACACATACCTATATGAGACAATGGAACTAGTAACTCCATGAAAATGCATCACCTCATCTATATATCTTTGTGCTAATGAATCCACTACACTAGACACATTGATTTCTAGGATGTTAGATGATTTCGTCAATCTGTCTAATACTACCCAGATAGCTCATAGCCTCCCTGAAACCTGGGTAGTACTGTGACAATGTCGTTCGAGATTTCATCGCACATCTACTCATGGAAATCTAAATATGGAAAAAACATCCTAGGATGTGGTGTTCAACCTTCACCTGCGGACACACTAGGAACCTTGCCACGAACTCTGCCACTACCTGTTTCACCCCGTGCCCCAAAAAATATTCTCTCAGGCCTTAGTACATCTTGGAAACATCAGGGTGAACTACAAAAAGTTTGTTATTGAAATCACAGAGATCTCCCCCATGCATCTCCATTAGGACAGACACCTTCCCTCAGAAAAGCATCTTATTCTGAACATCCACTGACCACCATTACAGAGCATTTCTTGGTTAACCCGATCTCGCATCACTTCACTCTCTAAGCCTCCACACTGAGAATCCTCCACCTGCTGCAATATAGTTTACTGCACTATCATCTAAAACAGAAAACCTCTATCATCATCCACCCATTAGAACTGGCATAGGGTATCCAACTCCTCCATTTCCTTCCAAGTATCCACATATTTTCAAATAGCTTCCCTCCGTGACATCCACCTGAAGGCATCGGCCACAACGTTCCCCTTAAATTTAGTGTAAGAGATCTTGAAGTTGTAGTCATAAAGAAACACCACCCACCTTCGATGATTCATGTCCAGATACCGATGTGTAAAGATATCCCTCCGACTCTTCTGATCCATGAATACGACAATGTGCTCTCTGATGAGGTAATTACACCCCTACATCAATGAAAACACTACCGGTTCATGCTCTTTTCCATGGGTGGAATAGTTACACTCATGTGGGAATAACTTCCTAGACCAATAAGATATTACTCACCACTGCTGCATCAGAACACACCATAGGACACATTCAAAAGCATCACAAATACCTCAAACAATAGCCCTTCTTCTGGTAGCCTTAGCACTCGTTTACTAACCAACATCCCCTTTAAATAACTAATGGCCTACTGTCACTGCTAGTTCCACATGAAGGCCAGGTCCTTTCTCATAAAAGAAGTCAAAGGAGATGCAGATCGAGAGAAGTTGGGTACGAACCTCTGATAATAGTCTGAAAACCTAGAATGTTGCCAACCTCTATCACATTCTTCGGTTCTTCCAATGAAACAACTACCACAACCTTTGACGGATCAACTAATAAACCTTGCTAAGACACCATATGTCCAAGGAAATACACTTATCGTGTCATGAACTTACACATGGACATCTTTCCATAGATTCGTTTGTATAAAAGGATTTACAAGACAATCCTAAGGTGATTAGTATGCTCCTCCTCTAATCCTTAGTAGATTAAAATATAATTGATGTGAACAATGACAAATAGGTCTAGAAACACACAAAAAAATAGAGTTTATGTGCACCATGAACACAACATGTGCATTCGTTACACTGAACGCCATGAATACGAACTCAATGTGTCCATACCTAAACCTGAAATTAGTTTTCGGAATATCACTATCCACCACATTTAAATGGTGATACCAAGATTGCAGATCAACATTAGAGAACCAATATTCTCCCCTCAACTGGTCAAAGAGATCATCTATCCTCGATAGAGGGTATCATTTCTGGACCATTACCTGATTCAGACTTCGGTAGTCCACGCACAACCGGAGACCACTATCTTCCTTCTTCTCGAATAAGACGGGAGAACCCCATGGTGACATGCTATGTCACACAATAGCCTTCTTCATCAATTTTACAATCCGAATCTGCAACACTCGCAACTCTGAATGCACCATTCGATAAGGATCCATTGAAATCATACGGGCGCCTGATTGCATGTTTATATCGAACTCAACATCACGTAGTGGGGGTATAGTCACCACTTCCTGAGAGAAGATGTCCATGAACTCACTGATGATCCCCGGGACATCCACCATATCTATTACTACCAAATCCACTAACAGTATAGATAATAAAGAAACGAGGGGCTCCACTCACTTACAGTTTTCTAGGAAATCCCTCTCTCTTGTGAAAGTCACTCGCTAGCCATCATAATCAGAGAACACAACTCATCTTTAGAAACTGTCGAAAACAGAGTGTATGGAAAACGGATAGTAGATTCCTAGGAGGGCATCATATGGTCGTATATGCAATTGTAGAAGAACCCTTCTAGACTGAGGTGGCCCTATCCTTACTCTACATCCTTAGAAAACATAAAACAAGTCGTTCTGACCTCTGATTGGTGTACTCAACCCCAGGGGAACTGGACGTCTCTTCGCATCTAAACCTAGAGAACGGGCCAGACCGGGTGAAATAAAGGAGTGCGAAGCTTCTGCATCAAAGAAGTTATAGGCATGAGTACTAAAAAATCTAATCTAACCTCAAACGACTTTCGTCCTTTCCAGAACTGCTACCTCTACGACTTGTAACTACGCACACCCCGCTCCTCCTCCCCTTGGCGGACGGTTGCCTCCCTAACAACGCCCTTTTCGAGGTACCTGAGGAGTGCCCTGAGGCTGGCCTCATCCTATAACATCTTTTAGCTGAGTAGCGGGAGATCGTTGTCCCTACTTCTACTGCTAATAGGGCCTAGATAGAAGTAGTTTCTACTGAGGTGGCAACCAAACCTACCCACACCCAATATACTATTCTCAGTCTTTTCACTAATTCTAAATGTTCACAAGGATGCCACATATGAAGCACCTCGGTCCTCAACCCGCTAGGAAAGGGCGAGGACTGGGTGATCGAAATTTGATGTATTGGGGCCTGCTCCCCACTAGTCGAAACCTAGAAGGCCCTCACACTATAGGCATTATGCTAACTTCCTTCCCCTTTGATGATCGCAACTGAATTCCCTCTCGCGACATACCTCACATCATGTGCATAATCTCCACCACTTCAGCCTTCTTTTTGACCTCCATGTACGTCGGTAGGGTTAAGGGAGTAACAACATATTGAATAGAAGGTTGGAGTGCTTCCACTAAAGGTCTCTCTCGAGACACCTCATCCAGAAAAAGGTCTGAAGAAAAAAATGGAGATCGTTGAACATGATCCCAATTTCCCTCACTAACATGCTCTCCTACCAGAGGGAGAGCATCTTATACCTCTTCTCAGCCTTCATCGTGGAAGAAAGTAATTACACCTAGAAATCCATCTCGAAGTTAGTCCACTAAACATCATCCTACCTCATCTCCCTAAGGTAGAGTGTCCACCAATGACGTTCTGCTCCCCACATCTTGATTATAGCCAGAGGAACCCTGTACATTGTCGGAGCCCAGAAGAAGATGAAACCTATCATCAGCTCCAAGAGCCTACTCAATGTCTCCATTTTCGAGATGTATCCCTCTTACATCACAAGGGTCTTCCACTGAATGGAAAAAAGCATCCTCTTCCATTGGTCATCCTCCTCCTCTCGATCAGCCCTCTGCTGGTAAGCCAAAACAGCCTCCTAGGCCACAATCGCCCACACTACTCATGGTCATCATCCGGGTTCCATATCATCAATGTAAACAAGGAATGCCAAAGCCTAAGTAGTGTAGAATATTGATTTTATATTTTTTTGACTTATTAATCATGTTAAATCCCAAAAAATACCCATGAAAAAAACAACAAAAGTCGTTATGATGAATTGACCATTCTATGGGTCCTTATTCTACAATTAGTGTAGCCTCACATGGTCGTTCAGTAGGCCCAAAGTCCATACATTGGATCACAGGGGGGGCCTTAAAATATCATGTCCTAGCCTATCTTCCCTGGTCTGTTTCATGCACCAATTTTCCTAACATTTTTTCCCAAACATCCCATGCAATCCTCACTATGCCTAACGTCAGACTCCATCCTATATGTCGACCTGCCTCTGATACCATTCTGTCACGACCCACCTTCACCAAGATGAGGGAAGGGACAACATATTTCCTATCCCTTCATTCCTCAATTTGATGGAGAGATAATGACCCCCAAAACCTGACATTGGTAGGCCCGGTTTGGCGACTAGCACTAAGGGTATATAATCACACACAAAATAGAAGGTATTTCACTTTTTATTTAGTATGATAGGGAGATAAGATATTAAATCCCCAACAACTCCATAACCAGGGGTAGAGGTAAAGCCAAAAAAACCATTCCCATATGAATGTTCCAAAAGGTAGTTCTAAAATGTACAAGATAACTACAATGGAAAGTAAAAATGGAAAAAAAGATGATACAACAACTGCCCCAATGTCCAAACTAGTAAGGTCTGACATGGTCCTCGAAGTCCTCCTTGATACTAGAAAGCAATTTTATATACATAGAGTGAATATAGAGGTATACATATTTGTGAAAAACAAAAGGTATCATTCACAAGTGGGGAGGCATACTAATGTACCGTGAAAAGGAGAAAACCAAAGCATGTATAAGGAAACTATCCTCCCAAACCTCACCATAGCACACTCCCCAAATAACCAATGTCATGTAATGAAATAATAAAACACATCGATGTGTTGGGTATCCCACAACACATTTCAACTGTTTATTGAATACATCCTACTCATCAGACCTCTCCCTCCATTCTCATTATAGTCCCACTGCTACACCACGTCCGCACACACCTAGGCTATCACTACAATACATAATGCCCAAAAACACCTAGGAAATCACTACAACAAATACCACCCATAGGTACCTGGGCCACAAAAATCAAAAATAATCATGCTTGCACACACCTAGTTCCGAACAATTACTGCCACACCTGAAGGCACATGGGCCTCATCCTGAAGGCCCTTGGAAATCCACCTGACCACACAAACTAGGGCCAACCACCACAACGTACCCTGCCTGATGAATCTAGGTCCATAATGTTCTACATGCCATCACAACATTATCGATGATTCTTGGGATACTCGGGAAAGGTAGTAGAAAAAAATCCAATACCATCCACTCATCGGAGTGTTGGGAAGACACCCTCCCCCATGAAATTGCGATGTTCGGCATGAAGTGCTCAACATGGGTAGGGAATGAATAAGAAACATAAAAAATAAATTATACCTATATGTAATAAGCACTCATCCTAGACAAGGGGTTCCAAAACCAACCCATATACAAAGACCCTCATTAATATTCATTAATAAGAAGCACCCTAGGCACAAACATGTCACTACTCATTCCTGGAAAACAAATCCCCATTTAACCCATTCTTGTTTTTATATTCGAGGGACTCCATTAAAATAAATTCTTCAATATTGGGAAACTAACAGGCATAGCTACTAGAAAATGAAATATAAACAACGAAACAGTCATTTATGCATTCACACACGATTCTCTTGTAAAGTCACAAAAACAAAATAGATCTGTGAGATACCTCAAAGTAATATAACTAAACAAAGCCCCAAAACATGGGCACGAGATCATTAGCCAACAACTGAACCACAAAAGAGGATCCCATCCAAATCCACATCACCTCACAATAATCAATAGTAAACATCCCCAGAACCGAGTAAGGGAGTTTTAAAACTTGAATATGATATTCATTTAGTTCAATCATTCAATTTGGTTAACTGGGGGGATCACACAAGGGTTCATATTCATTGCTTGACCATTAAATAAACATAGTTTAAATGATATTATAGTTTCCATGTTACATCCATTCAATCTCATAATTATACATAAAAACAGAGGTTCATTAGTTTAATAAAAAAGACCCCCAAGGGATATTATTTTATGTAGAGATAATCCCATACAATCCAAATCATATAAAGTGAGGGAAATGAGTAAATTATAAACCTAAAACACACCCCTTCATCCATTTAAAGTCTGTTAATTATCTCCATTATGGTCTGGATTCATTCATTACCATAGGGATAATTTTCATACCCACCAAGCATGATACACAATAAATAGAGGCAAATAACCCAACATTGATGATAAAAGATCTATGTTTCTCTCCACACGCCTTAAACTGTGATGCATGACTTGAAGGGGAGGAACTCCGAGGACTCCAAGAACGAGCATGAAAGGCTACAGCACAGGCACACCACTCACCTCGGGAAGGGAACTATGAATGCACCGATGGGGAGAACAAATCCAGCCAAAAAGAAGATGAAATGAATTCTAGTGAGATATAAATAGAAGATATCGTGGAGTTATGGGATAAGAATTTTGAACGTTTTTAAAGGCAGATCGTGGTTTCACCATGTGGATGGCTGGTTACACACGATGGGATTAATTTTAATTTTATTTGTCAAGGGGGAGGTGGTCGTAACAGCTTTGGGTTAAAATATTTTATTTGAACAGAAGAAACGGGTAACACTGACACACAACATGGGTCAGGGAGGGTCTCCCCACTCTTATGGGACTTTAGAATCATTTATAGGCTATAAAAATGACCATGAACCACTTTAAAAGTATTAATAAAAATATTTAAAAGAGGTATTAGCATGAAAACAAGGGAAGAAAAACCCAAGAATCCCCCCCCCCCATGGTACTGATCGATGACACACAGATCAGAGACACACCAATCAATGACACACTGATCAGTGTCACACTGATTGGAGACACACCGATTGGAATCACACCGATCGGAGACACACCTATCGGTGTGAAAGCGATCAATGTCACCAATACTATCTATAATTTGATATTAATGAATTATACTGACCAGGAGGGTCTTGGGCCTTACATATAATATAATTTTTTTTTCATAATATCCTTTTCTATAGATTGGGGAGTTACAATACTATCTATAATTTGATATTAATGAATTATACTTACCTAAAATGTATAATTTCAACCCTTATTCAATTTAAATAACAATATTATATTACTATCTGAGAAATTTGTATTATAGATGTTTTTTATACAAATATAGCTTAAATAAACTAATAATGGATCAAATAACTATGAAAATGTAAATATGATATTTATCTTTTCATTAAATGTGAACCAAAATTGAAATTATTATAAAAAAATTATAATAACAACTAAAATGAAAAAAACAACACATGAATAAATAATTCATTGTAAAAAAAATTCACCATCAAAAAAAAATGTATCAATATAGATCATTTAAAAATAAATAATCCTACAACCCAAATTACCTCAATAACCTAGAAATTAAGATAATTTTTATCCTCAAATGTTATATCATATGTAGTAGCATAAACCATCAATAATTTAATAGAATTATTCAAAAATAATACTTTATGTTAAACCTAAGGGTGGCATATAACTCTACCCAGAAATATGAGCCCTAAAATATCATTACTCAATTTGAAATACCCTCACTAATTAACCTAAAATGGAGTTCTATAACATTGAACATATAACCAACTATAAAAATATAAACCTATTAATGTATAATGTTATTTTATGTAATCCTAAATAGAATAAATCTGAAACAACAATGTATTCTAAAAATTATTATAGTACCATGTATAGTAGCCTCAAACATTCACTCATATATCTGGTGCTACAATCATAATATTTACATTAATTTCGTTGATACTAATATATTTTCCCCAATTTTAACCATAATAATCATAAAACGAGTAATTAAAAACTGATAACATAAAAAACTAAGTACCTTTTATATTTGGAGTCTTAGAGTTTTATGGAAAACTATAACAAAATAATATGGAAACATAAATAACTAGTTCAGAAATTTAATATCATTCCATTTTATTCCATCTCATATAGTAAAATTAATATTCATAAAATATGTATAGCGATTATTTAAATTTTTTAAAATGGTTTCATAATATTGGTGATCTCAAGCCCTTATTTAGAGTAATGATGAGAATTAAAAAATGAATTTCATTAATGGAAATAATATGAATAAAACATGTATTGACATTGTTTAAGTACATGATTATAACATAATATAATTCATACCCATTATTAAATTTATCTTCAATCATTGTTCAGGGTATAAATATTTTAAAAAGAAAATATTGATTATAATTTGAAAACATGATTGATGTGATTTCAATCTTGATCATAGTTAACATAAAAAATTTATAGATATTGTAAAGAGAGAATGTTGTTATCTAAAAACATTATCATCATAACCCATGATAGAAATAAATTTTTCCCAGTAAAATACATATGTCAAACCCCCATATTTAACTCCTCCCATCATGAATATAAAGACAAAAAACATTTAACAACCCATTATATATCTATTTTAGGATCACCCATCATATAACCTATATTGGTTTCAAATTATTCTATAAGCTATATTGGGATCACCCATCCATTTAAAAACTATCAGAAAAACATATTTTATAATATGTATCATTTTTAGCTATTATTCATTATAATTTCTAAATACCATTCATGAATAAAAAATTCAGAAGAGTAAATATATAAACACAACCCCTTTGAAAAACACCATATTTTTTTAATAGATTTGTTATCCTGTAGATAATAACTATATTTTATAAAATAATATTTAACAACGTAATAATAATATATCTAGGGAAAAATAGGTGTGTATAATATCAACATATCCTTATCAGAGCAGAAGTAATTTAATGTGATGCTCCCATTGAGGAATTAATATACTATGAAATGATCATTAATATCATTTGGGAGGAAATTACCATTTCCAAATTGAATCATTCTCATTAAAAATGAAATTTATACAATATTAAATAAAATTAATGAATCATGAATAATTATAATGGATTATTCATTGAATATAGTGGTCCATATAGTAATAAATTCAATTCCTAGTACAATGGTTAAAATAATGACAATGTTCACAATATTTAGAAAATGTAACATGATTAGACATTGAGAGTAATTTTCTCATTATTAAATTTTAAAAAATTATAATTAATTATTCAAATATACATTAAACATTAATTTAACAATAGTAAAAAATAATTTTGAATTAATTTAAAAAATATATATGGTTTAAAAAAATTAAGACTTAGATATGAGAAATAAGATCACAATTTATTGAAATAATTTTTTAACACATTTAGATAAATAATGTGATGGAATCTTATAAAAATAAAAAATTCAATAACATGTTGAGGAAAATAAAAATTAAATGGGTTATTCAAATATAGATTACATAATTTCTTCATTTCTAATTCTATAAAAAACAATCATGATTAAAATAAAATTCAAACATAAACACATTACATATTTGATAAATTTTTAATCATCATTCAAAATAAAGAATAAATGCAAATTAAAAAATAATTATCTTGACCACAAGGACATTAATGATATAATATATTAATGGGTCTATATAGAAACCCCATAAATATGTTTGTTTTATAACATAAATTTAAGGTATAAATATATAAAATTTAGGATGAATAAACCATAAAAATAAATTATAATTTAATATATTATTAATCATTATAGAAATTTTGTGTAACAAATTTAAATAATAAATTGGAAACACAACATCAATAAAAAAATCTATTTCACACATAATATTTAAATTATATAATCAATCAATTTGTGATATAACCTAATAAATGAAATTCAGTTAAAATTTCCCATAACAGCTATTGACATTAAATTAAATTCGTCCACGATAAAATAATGGAAAACTAAAAATTAAATAACATGAAATTGGAAGGATACATGATATGACATGTATATAAAAATTAAAAACCCTTAATAAAATAAATTAGGTGCACATCATTACAACAAGACTCAAGGAAGAAAAATGGAGGTGAAATTCTATATCTAGACCCTAAACTAATATTTATGTAATTTAACACATTTATATTAAATTTATTTGATATTATATTATTAAATATCCATTTAGTTTTTCAATTAATTTTTATTATTTAATTTGACTCAATTATTTTAATAAAATAATTAATTACTTAATTAGTAATCTCAATGTTGGGAATTTTAGTTTTCATTGGTTCATAATTTCCAAACGTCTTCAGTATGTTACCCATTGTAAACCAAGTAACTGTTCTTACATATATAGAATAATATTCATGACATAATTAATTTCTATAAGTCAAACATCATTTTAAATACATCCATAGATGATGGTTATGGTAATTGCTCTATGTTATAATCCAGGAGTTGAAAAGTCATACGTAGGCATGAGAAGGATTACTATTTATTCATAAAACATAATCAAAAGGAAATTAGTAGTTTTTTGATATTAAAATTATATCATGAAAATAATAATTTTAATATAAAAAAGCATACATATAAAATCAAGGGGAATTGAATATGAAAACTGTTTCACGTTGCTTCATGAAGGTGATAATCCACATAGAAACATAAATGGGGTTATATATTTTAAATATATAGAATAGTAAGAAACTATAGGACCTATTATCATTCAATAATGACAATTATGTCATTGCTATAATTTATAGACATTAAATCCTTCATTATAGCTGGGAAACATAGTTGGTGATGGAAAATAAATTACATCGGTTAACGAAATGACATTCTTCCAAATACACAGATGAAATACTGATTTCCCAAGGGATATATTATAGAATTAGATATATATTATTCCATTATAATAGTAATTTCTCAATATATGGATTCTAATATTATTTCATTATTTTTGAAAAATATTTGATTGAAGTCAACCTCTATTTATTTACACCTTACACACTTTACTATTATTATTTCACTCAAACAAATAACTCTATTACATTGGTATGATTATTATGAATGGATTGAGGTTGTTAATGGATGACCCAATTTGCATTTGTTGTTAGAATGGAAGATTATTTGAGGTTCTCTTTTAATAAATAAGGGAATTATTGGAATTTCATTTTTTATTAAATTTAATATAAATTAATTTTCATGTTGATATTTCTCCAAATAAATATAATTATAATATTAGATTATAATGTCTCAGAAAAACACATTTAATATCATTTTCACTATAGGATATTATTTTTTCCACCATTATCTCATTATTTTATGTCCCATTTTAGTCTTTTTATAATTAGAATGATAAATATATTTTTTCTCCCTTAATGTGGCACAAAGGCCAGTAGAAAAAATAATTGACAAATAAATGGGACATGGTTTATTTTAATAACCATTCAAAATTAACATTCATGAATATATAATTTTACCAAATTTGAAATTATTTATTTTCAAATTATTTCCTTTTAGATAATATCATTATTATCATTTTCTGTTTTATATTTAATATTATAATATAAAATGTGTTTATCTCATTCTTAATGGATCCAAAATTATCTGAATTTGATGATATGGGGGATTTTTAATTTATATAATCATTCGACCAAATTTTCACCCATTTAGATGAAATATTAATTAATAACTTTTAATTTTTTCACTCGGTTATCCTTTTAAAGAATAAATGGGGTAATGAATTTTTAAACATAAGAGGGTTATTAATTTTTATTTATATCCAAAAATAGATTTTAAATGTAATTTTGATAAACTATTAGACCAATAATCTTCATAATTTTAAATCATAAATATTATTAAGATTTAAGAATTATTAAATATATTATATTTGACATAAAATATGATTATTATTATTTTTGGAGCTAATAAAACGATTTTACATTAAAACCAACATTAATATATTATAATTACATTAAAAATAATAACAAAATATATAATATTATATATATTTCTTATAAATTAACTCGAAAATGTGACAAAATAATTATAATTTTAGGGTATTAAATTTCATTTAGTTTATTTTTTACTTCTGGAACAAATAATGTGATACATTTTTGTAATCATTTAATGTTTTTATTTCATCCATAAAATATAAAAAAATAAAATGATAAAATATTACATTAATTCATAAATTAAACACTTAATACTAAAAATATTTATTATTTTTAAAGTTCAAAACTATTATTGTTATTTTAAAAATCATTGCTCATATTGGACTTTATATTTATGTAAAATTATTAAAATGATATATTTAAAAGAAATAGACAATTATTTACTCAATATTATAATTTTTAATGATTATGGAACCAAAATTTACAAAAAATTAATTATATTGTTTTGTTTTAGTTTTTAATACCTTATCAAATTATTTGTTATCATAATTACTCGATTTACTATTACCATGGTCACTAAAATTTTATTTTCATTATTATTCATAATGAAAAATGTAAAATCCACTAATTAGAAAAATATTTCTTAAGGATTCTAAATTTAGAAAAAAATTTCATGATTTAATTTTTATATGGAGAAAAAATATATTTAAATAATTCCCAAAAATGCAATAAAAAATAGTTTTTAGAAAAATGTATGTTTTTCCAAAAAATGAACTAATTTCGAAAGTACAAAAAATATAGATTAAATGGAAATGATATTGGTTATATATAAATTAATATTTTTATAATACTTTTAATAAGAAAATTAAATTAATTGGAGTCATTTTAATCAAATGAAATTATAGTTTTACAAACATTTTTATTTTTACTAAATTAACAAAAAATAATTTTCATTAAAAAAATTTATTCATTCAACCTAAGATAATAATGATATTAGAACATAATAATTTATTTCCTTTTTAAAAAATTAATTTTTATGATGGTTATAAAAATTAATTTTAATATTTTCTCAAAATAAAAAAAAATTATTTTTTAAAAAAAATAAAATATTAAACAATAAAATTATGATACATAAAATTGAGATCTTATTCCTTAATAATTATTCATTAATTTTTTATTTATTGGGTACATCACATATATATATATATTTGTTTATCATATTCACACCAACCTATTAAATGACTAGTTTATAATAGGCATATATAAATAATAAAATTTAATCATTTTCTTAAAATCAATATTTCATATAATGGAAGTTATCAATCATTGATTTTTGTGAAAAAATTAGGATACTATATTGTTAAATACAAATTTAATAAATATAATCCTCAAAATTCAAATATTATCTTGATAATTAAGGGTATGAAATTTTTAAATACCTTTTTTGAAATCATAAATCAAAAAATATTTATTGAATCATATTCTAGAAACGTGGGAAATGGAAATATGAAGGTCAACATGAATAACACAGAAGTATGATTCAAATTAGATAAAATTAGTTATTTGTAAAAATATATACATATAGAGAAATTAAATGACCAAATATTATTTATTGTGGTATAGATCACGTTTCAAAAGATTGTGAACCCCCATTTGAATATTATTGAACAAAAAACTATAAATCAATGTGGGGTAAAAAGGAAAACTTATTCTAATGTAATGATGGTAATTGGAGAGAAAATGTTTCAGGAACCTTATTGGGTGATGAGTAATTCATTTACCCTTTAGTATAATGAAATAAATAAATATAATTACATATTAAGTTTAATTACATCCCTTTATCAATCTCCACAACGATATTATATTATTCTCCAAAATACCAGCATTCAATATTTATTTATCGTACATTATGAACTGAATGCAAAATATAATAGATCCCAAAATCCAAAAATCAAACATATTAATAATATAGTATAATAAAAAATAAATTAAAATAATTATCATAAGTTAATTATGTATACATAAATTACAAACCATCATCTTAAAAAATTATATGTTTAGTCCACAATTTCCTCTATAACACTAAAATTTACCTGAATATAAATCTATAAATAAATATTAATACATATAAAATACCACAAAACCCTCAGCATTAATGAATAGTTTATCTTCAATGGTTATCTTATACATTTTTTCATATTTCCGTGATAATTAAATAGAATGTTTCTGATATAATAAATCATTTTAAGCTAAAGGGTTATATATACCTAAACCAATTAAAATTACTAAAACAAATATCATTAATCAACTTAAATTACAATATAATAAAAAAATAATTTTTAAGCCATGTATCTTTATATCAACCATTACTATTATGTTAGTATAAATTTAAAACAACTTAATATCTATTTTTTAAAAAACAAATCTAGTAAAGTCTATTATAGACCCAAAAGCATACATCATGATATAGTGATAAATACACAATATCTACATTTTTTTAATTCGTTTTAAAAAATGAGACCCAATTTCAAAATTTTAAAAAGTAAAATGTCCAAAGGAAAATTTGGGTCACATACATTCAAAAGTAGATAATAGTATTTGAGTATTATATAATCAAATAAAACTCTTATATAACATATTAGATATATAAACTACCAGTTATTAATCATCTATACCACATGTAATTAATCTAATAATATAAAGTCATATTATTTTTTATAAGATAATTGAAATAATTAATCACAAACATGGGAATTGGAAACATAAAAGGGAAATATAAAACACTGGATATGGGTAATCGTAAGAATTAATAATTTAATATCATCAGTGAGAATATGATGAGATTAGGGTATGGGTACATAACCAACATGCTTTACCAATAGATAATATAATCCATACTCATTAGTAAATTTATCATAAATCATGAATCATAGCATAATAATTTTTTAATGTAAATATTAATTGGAATCTATAAAATATTGTAATGTGAGATCAATATAGACTAAGAAAATGAATAAAATATGATATCGAGCATAAGTATAATTTATTGGTATCCTAGAACATTATCTATAAACCCCATATCAGAAATAACTAAATCTTAGTTATATATATTCGGGATACCACCCTAATTAAATCTATCGTTCTTACCTGTAATGATAAGGAACGTTACATGATGATTTTGATAGCTATATCAGATTATCCCATTATATAAGCTATATATGGTTCCATAATTATTATAAAATGATTGATGAACACCCATTTATATAAGCTATATAGATTTTACAATTTTTATAATAATAATCAGGAACACAGATCATCATAAATAATATACAAATACCATTAATGAATAATACTCTGAAAATCATACTCTGGTTAATATAAAATCTGTGAAAATATCCATCGTTCCTTCATATCATGGTAAATCTATGAAATTAAAACATGTTATGTGAATATAAAATTAGAAATTATGTCATAATTTATAAATAGAAATAATTATTATTGTATCATTTCACAATATCCCTAGAGTAGAATTTGTAAAATATAGTTTTGTTATAGGTTTTCAATAAAAATACCACAAAAATGCAATTAAAACATTATTGAGGAATTTAGAATTTAGAATTTAAAAATTATTTTTTAAAACTAAATATTACATTATAATTAGGGACTCAATATTCATTTCATATTACTAAGAAAATTAGTAATGTAATCATTAATGAACTAATTAGTCATGGTAGTGGGATATGTTATTCATGTAGTAATTATTAAAACTAATACATTGTTTACACCTTAGTAGAAAGTCAATTAATAATAAAATTCAAATAATATTATTCTTAATAATATTAGAAATAATTAAAAAGTTATACAAGTGAATTTAAAAAATAGAAAATAAATAATAAATTGATTTAATAAATCATTTTATTAAATATTGTACCTGATGAAAATGGTCTCCTAACAAATATAGAAATGATTATATTAGCCTTTCTTGAAAAAACATTACAAACTATTTATGTTACCAAATAAAACAAAATGGTTATAACATAAAAAATAGAGAAATATCTATTGAAGTACAAAATTAAATAGTTTTAGCAACTATAGATCATATTATTTCCCTAAATAAAATTGAATCAAAAATATTCGAAATTAATATGTTATTGTAATGTAAACCCGTTACTAATGTAGTAATATTTGGATCTTAATCCTTAATAAAGAAAAAATTATACTAATAAATTAAATATAATGATCATAATGAGATTAATTATATAAAATGTACAATGTGGATCATATAAAACACTTATTAGTCATAAGCTCATAAAATAAATGTTGGTCTAAAATAATGAAATTTTGAGAAAAATAACCCTTAAAATGGTCATATCACTAAAAAGTGAACTAGTTCATGGAATGATTTTCTTTAAAAACAGTAAATCTATATAATATTAAAATAAAATAAATATTTTATTTTACACATATTCATTTCATAATATACACAATAAACTAGTGATTTAATCCAATATATTGAAATTGAGTTAATAAATTCCATACAAGTTATAAAAGTCCACGTAAATCCCCCTTATATGAGATAATTTATCATTCAAATTGCAATACCAGAACGTTAAATTCATCCATGAAATGATAGTAAAAGTTTTTTATATACACATTACAAATGAATTAATGGGTATAACTTTTAAATATACCTCAATAATGGAAAATTAGGATGAAATCCATTACGTTGAGTCCAAACATGGTATGTACCTCTATTAGTTCTTGTATGATAAACTTATATGAATTATTCAATTGTATAATGACCAATTTTAGGTTTATTACATTATGATAGAACTATTTTTGCAATTTATTTCAATTTTAAATTTTTTTAATTAATTGAGAATTAAAACTTGTTGTATTTTGAGGATGTCCGCTCGATAATAAAAAAATTTATTTGTTATGTGAATTTTGGTAAAAGATGTGATTTTTCCAAAATTCAAAAGATAATAATATTGAGATAATTTTTATATCTATTTTTTAATTATACTTTTATAGACATATTTGAAATATAGTTAAAAATATTGAACTGTATAGCAATCATGGAGACGATTGGTCATTCATAAACATGTGTAACATTTCAATTTGGAAATTGACTTTAAAGAATAAAGGTAAGTATTATTTTATAATTTTTTAATTATAATTGTACAGAAAATATTATATTAATTTTTTTACACTTATAAACATATGACATGTGATGCAGTGATGCAATTCAATTTCTATCATTTCATGGATGTGGAAATATATCTTTACACAAAACTGATGTTATCATTTTTAAATAAACGGAATGGTGGGGAAATAGATGTAAAATTATATTACTAGAATGATAGTTATTTAATTAATATCATATGTATACATTAAATACATCATTATAACTAGATTTTATAGGTTGTGATGGAGAAGGAATTACATCTTTTCAAGGGGTGGTAGTCCTCCTTACACACAAACAATAGAATAATTTAACATTTGATGGAAGAATGAGATGTGTAATTGAAATAGGAAAAATACAATATATATGGAATATAATTGTTTAGTATTTCTACATGTATTAATAAAATATTATAGTTGTATACAAATAAATAAATAAAAACATTCAGTGGAATGATATACCTCTTATTTGGAAAAACTCCTTTGAATTACAACTGACGACCTGTATTATTGGTATTAATGTGAAAATAATTTCTCTTCAAATGTGCAGGGATATTATGAAGGTATTCATGTGGGGATAGTTTTAATTAAATTTATCTTCATGTGTGTATAATAGTGGAGTTGAGGTCCCCTTTTCTTGGTCGTGTAAGGGACATTCATTGAATTTCATTAGGAATTATATCAATATAAATACATTTTATTGTACTAATATCTCCAAATTGATATTATTATAATATAATTTGAGAAATTGGTAATATGATTTAATAAATAATATTTTGACATAATGAGGTTATGTTTTTATCCTTATCTTTAAATTTTATCCCCTCTTAACTGATATTATAATTATGCATATAACATAGTTTTTTAAATATTAGGGGAAAATAAATATACTAAAATGTAAATATTAGACATAAATATTGATTTAAAATTTTAACACGTTATCCATTAACATGTGAAATTATTAAATTTTAGAAATTTTAAATCAATTAATATAAAGTTTAATATTTTAAAATATCAATAAGGATTTTTTTTAAAATAAATGAAATATTATTTAATAATAATTATATATATCATATAGAAACACTCCCAAAGGATATAAATTTTAACATTAAATTTATATAGCATTAATATCATTAGACAATTAATTTTTTTAGTTATTTATATTATATTAAAACATATTTTTTAAAATCTATTCGGTTTCATATTTATACCATAATTGTGTTATTGATTTTTTCTATATAAAGATTTAAAGGAGTTAATTTATATCAAAAACTATATTATAAATGTAGAAGGGATTCAAATTTAGAAAATTTATAATCATAATTATTCCCATTAATATTTTTAGAAATTTAAATAATTTATTATATAATATTTGACATAAAAAATATTAATTACATTTTAATTACATCTTAATTATTTAACACTGAAAGCAACATCAATAAGTATTATATTCAAATACAAAATTTTATAACATCTCTAATTCTTTATATTTACGAAATATTTTTTGGAATCATTAAATGAACCTAAAAATATAAAATTTTTAATTTTTAATATAATTTACATTTTCTTCTACATTCATAGTAACACTCATAAAATTTAATAAAAATATATCGTAATTATACCATATATAAAATATAATAATATATTACCATGAAATAAAATGTTCATTCATATTTCAAATAAAAATTTATAAAAAAATAATTTTGATATAATCTATGTCAAGAAATATTATAGTCCTTAAAATAATGAATGTGGAATTTTTTGGCATTATTTTAAAATAAAATATTATTATTGTAATAATTAATGTCATGTTTATACAAATTTTCCCATTTTTTGCACTCTTATATATATAATATAGTCAATCGAGTAAATACATGCTGTTTTGGGGAATTTTTTAACGTATAATCATATTTGTAACTATAACGACTTGATTTACATTTTCCTTCGTAACCATGAATTAACTATGTTTACTATTCATAATTACAAAATCATAAAACAACTATTTGAAAAAAAATTAACATAATAATTAAAAATATTGTTGACATTATTCATTGGAAATTTTATATAAGAATGACATATCAATCTTAATATAAATTTGAAAATCAAAATGAAATATGTATTTATGAAAAGTTTTTATTAAAACCAAAAATTATCATGTAAAAAATCAGTTAAAATGATAGGAGAAAATTGTTATTTGAATTATATATAATTATATGATAAATTTATTTTTTTAGATCAAATAAAATGAATAATGTGACTTCTAAAAGAAATTTAATTAATTTTTTTCAAAATATATATTTTTTATGTGTTAAATGATAAATATATATATTTAAGAAATAATAATATTTCACCTATTATTAATATTTAATGAACAATTAAAATGTTTCTTAAAATTTTTATAATATAATATTTCATTGTATTCCATAAATAATTTTTACATTCTCTCATAAAAATCTTCAAAAACAATTTTTGATGAATTCACAAATGTAAATAATAATTTTTTCCCTTAAACATAATTCTATATATCATAATAATTAATTAAAATATTTATAATGAGTTGTTAAATTATTATTAATTCATATTGATCTTATTCCTTTTCACATCCACCATTTCAATTGTAATGTTTTTGTGTTAATAAATAATTAATAAAATATCATTTTTTGATGAACCCCAACGTTTTGTACCTCTTATGATAAAAAACATAGTATTTATTTTTAACACTTATAATATAAAACATTAATGTTTCACATTTTCAATAATTTTGTTCCGATTAGGTATGATCTTTAATAATGTCATTTTTTAATTCATAGTATAATATTAATTTTTTTGAATAAAAAAAGGAAAATATTATATAAAATATAACCCAAATATATAACCCCACACATATATAAAATAATATATTATCCCAAATACTAATCTATTACTTGTATATATTAAAATTGATTTCATAAATTTATTTGAGGAAAAGAATCAATATTATGTAGTGCATGATGCTTCCTAATGTGTCCAAGGGACTATTGGTCCATGAAATATATTAACATAAACATGAATTAAAGAGAATCCGCTGATTTATTTCTTTAACCAACAAACATTGACTATAAACATTTATCCAATAGAATATTTGTGGTTTTTGTCTATTTTAAATGGAAAAATATGTCATAAAACATAATCCTTTAAACATATTCAATGAATCATATCTGGCATCTACTTCAATATGAAATATTAAATATTTATTATTTCTTATATCTAATACTTCATCTTTGAGGTTATCAATATATTGGTGGATTTTAATCATTATTTTATCTTCCTAGAGTTCTCATTTTAGGGAAATATTTTTTCATGAGGACTTATGAGCTTCAAATTCTTATTTTTTATTCATTTTAAAAACTATATTTTATTATTTTTCCACTCAACATGACTGACTATTTACCACTATTATAAAATGAATTCCATTATAAAAAATTATCATGGAAGGGAAATTGTAATGAAACATTTGAATGCCATCTTATATTCCCGATGAACATAAACTGAATTCATGATCACATCCACAATATTTCTATGAATTGTTTTATTTATCATTTTTTTTAATAAATACTTATATATTATTTTTCCCTATTTTTTTCGGGATATAATATGATGTTGATTTTTTTTATCACATTACCACATTGATGGAGTGGAAAAATAATTTGATTATATATATGTGACCTAATGTAAATAATGAGATCGTTAGGCTCTCAAAATATAGAAAATTGTAAAACAAAAAATCCCCACAACATGAGAATTATATATCTTGATTTACAAAGCCTCTATACATACACTAATTTAAACAATGGAAAAAATATATACATGAAACAATTATTAATTTATAATATAAGATTAAAATATTGACCAGTACACCAAATATATAAATAATTATATTGATTTTAGAGGAATTTGTTTTCCCTTTAAATTAATTTAAGTGTATTGATAATGTGTATAATTATTACAAAACAAATTCTCATCACTAAACCAAATATAAATACATTATCATTTTTTTCATCGTAATTGATAAAAATCATTATAGTAATCAATTTTCCAAATAATAATGTGTATATTAAATATGAAAATATAGAATCAAACTCCAAGAATGGTATAAAACGTCTATGTATGTGGTCATAAAATATGAACTAATAGTTTTATCCCATTAATTATATTAAATATAACATCACTCCAGATTTATTTTATTTTTATTATGAAATGAGAGGATTTTAATGGAGATAAAATAATATGATAATAATTTACATTAATGTTGTTTACATCATATCTCAAAACATTCCCATTTATAAATACGTGTCAATATTGAACCTAAAAAATGGTGTTGTCCATTGGTGTGTAAGGGAACCTTCTCATGTGATTAGGAACACATTATTTTTTAATATTCCCATATTTGGTCAATATTTCATGTTAATATTTATATATAACCCAATTTATATGTAATGTATTTATATAATATTTCATAAATACGTTTTAAAAATCTATATGTTCAATGAAAATAAGTGATATAGATTTTAATTAATTTGAATAAAAATATATACAAGATAAAAAAAATGCCCGAAAATTTAATTAGAAATATTTTAGTGGAATTTCGATGAATCATCTATCTTAAAGGTATAAATAATTATAATCAATCATCCCTTCATCATCTCTGATATAAAAAATATAGTTTAGATGTTTTCTATTTTTAGTGGAACACATATGATCAAATGTAACATATCACCATAGTGATTGTATCATCAATGGAGTTGTCATCCTCATTAAAATCACAAAACATTAAACCATAAATGAATAATAGAATTCAAATTTAATGTTATTTTTAAGGTAATTGAGATATAGTTAGAGTGATCTTACAAAAATCACTAAAAATGAATAGATAATAAAACAACATTTGTAAGAAATTATCAAACATAATATTAATATATAAGACATAGAAAGGAATAAATCTATAATTCTATGTAGAATTCATCATTATTATAAGATATTATGAATCCTGAATTATAGTAATAAATAAATATACCACAAATTCATAATTTATAATATTGATAACAATAGTTTTCTTAATGAATCGACGAAAAACATTTTCCAATATTAGGAGGAAGTTAACAAAACATATTCCATATAGAATAATATAATCTGAGAATTCCTCCATAATGGTTTTCATAAATAAATAATACACCCAATAGTCTCTTAAAAGTGTATATTACATTATAATATCAACACAGAGAATTTTATTTCTATAATATAATAATTGGGTATATATATTAAATATTCTCCTAGTACACCATTTTAATAATAATAAATAAGTCTAATAAAAATGAAATAGGAATCCATGTTTCATACATAATTGTATCTTATGTATTTATTTAATGAGAGTAAGGTGATATTTTTCTAAATATGGAAAAAATTATCATCTTTCAATCTATAATACATGGAATACTATTATTCATGCCTATTATAATTAACTCAAAAATACATTTTCAAAAACTATTAAACATGTTTACATTGCCAAAAATTTGAATGATATAAAACACTTCGAGACATTTATGGGAAAAATAATAAGTTATTTTTGAATTTTTTCTCTTTCAAAAAAATGTGTATTAATTATGGGATATGTCATGGTCAATGTTC
The DNA here is from genome assembly GCA_963277665.1 of Viscum album. Classification (NCBI taxonomy): domain Eukaryota; kingdom Viridiplantae; phylum Streptophyta; class Magnoliopsida; order Santalales; family Viscaceae; genus Viscum; species Viscum album. The sequence goes on along the minus strand of OY728143.1, from coordinate 937,407,584 downwards.
ATAACTATTTAATCCCAATATTATGAAAAATCTGATATATGTAGATGGAGAAATCAATATATAGAATATCATTGAAACTCAAAAAAACAATGATATATTCCCCTAGAGTATATTAAATTGAATCCTATTATTAAAGTTGTATAATGATAAGATTAATAAATAGTAATTTTTCATCAGTTAAGAGATAAAAAATATTTCTAAACAGCATAAATTTATCAAATTATTTCTTCACTAGTTTGTGTATGGGATGGGAATAATTTTGATCATATGTATGAAAATAATGACAATTCAAATGAAAATGTGTAACATCAACATTAGTGACAAATTCATAACCATGTGGGGTATGATAATAGATAATATATATTCAAATTTTCAAATACATTAATTAATAACTAACTCTAATAATATTTGTCTGATTAGAAGTATCCCCATATAAAAACTCATGAAAATAATATTCTAATTATTCATTAAAATAAATAAATATATAAGATATAAATATATCATATGAACATCTAAATGGTACATCAGGATTCAAAAAAATAAATATTATTATAGAATCTATATAAAACTTATAAAATTTTCCCCCATGGATATTTATTATCATTTATGATGATTTGATCCAGGGATTATCATGAAATATGGGTGTATGAGTATATTATTTATTATAGTCCCTATTTAACGAAGAAACTATTGCATGAAATATCACATAAATCACCAAAAGAGTATATCCTTGAGGGAACCCATTGAGTATGTTCTATCCCTATGATAAAATTTCACTAACAATACTATCTAGATCAATTCCCCATACAATAATGAAATAAAAAATCAGGATTTTTATTAACTGGAAATACAAAATCACTTAAATAATAAAATTTGAGATCATCCGTTCATTTTATTCTATAGGGAATGCTTTTGTGTAGTCTTTTTCATATAAAATCATAATGTTGGATGAGATGCTTATGTTGATTTTTAATAAATGGATGAAAAAAAAATATATTTATACCTCAAATATATATATATATATATTCTATAAAAAATTTAAAATATGATTACAATTTAATAATGCCTTCATCATGGGAGTGATATTGATCTCCCATTCCATGAATTTTTCTAAAACCACATCATGTATCACATCCTCTTTGTTTTTGAAATCATTTTGTTTAACATATGTTTTGTATAGGGTACTGACTAAATATACTACATAAATAATATTTTTATAATAGTTGTTTAATTATTCAACATTAATTTGGGTTTTCAATAGATTGGAGGTTCTCTAGTAGAAATGAAGGCCAGAATGTCAATGATGTATTCTTCCCAAAGAATAATGAAATTACTGTAAATATTTTCCTATGAATTTTGAACAGTTTTGTGGGATGAAGTATGTTTTTACTACAAACTATTTAAGTGATACTGGTATATATATTATGTGTTTTCTACTTAATATTTCATTAATATATATTTCTATTAATTATCACAGGTTTTTTATTATGAAAAACTTATTTCAAATGATAATTAGTATTATGATCCAAATTTGATTTTGGATTATCAACTTTCTAACATAATTTTAATTGTAATTAAAATATTTCTAAATTTATTCTTCATATATTATAATCCATTTACATGAATCAGTATTATATTCTATTTATTATGATCAATTTTATATTTTGGACTATAACATTTCGATCTACTTTTCATTCAAGTAGGAAATGTTGTTTTTATGGGAGTTCCATGGAAATAAATATAATTTATAGATATTAGTAACATTGACGAAAATGAGGAGGTTTTTCAAATTATTATAAGTTAATGGGTTTCAAATTATACTCTTTACCATACCTAAGATCTAAATTATCATTTGTTAAATGATAATATATTATGGTGATTGGGTTATACATTTTCTATGGAGTTTTTTAGAGTATCAATTAATATGACCTCTTTGTAAAATAGTAAAACACTCTACTATATCTTGTTGTAAAAAAGCACTGACATGGTCGGGTGATATATAAATTCTCTAATTTATTATTGTAGTGATTTTAATTTTTTTACAAATGTAATCTGTCATATTAAAGTATTAAACACCAACTACATGTAATAATCTAAATAGTTTACAAAATTAAATTAAATAATATATTGTATATTATCATAGATGTTGTACCATATTACATACAATTTAATAATATTTTTTATCATTATTCTAAATTAATAATATATTGGACATATTTATATTGTTAACCGTGTTTCCATATATAGATGAATCCAAAATAATCATCTCTAATTTTATTACAACCTAATCGAAAATTTATATGAGTAGCTTCACACAAAATATTTCATAATGAACTACTACAAAATAAATTTCAAGCGACTCTTAGTACTCATACATCTACTCTCAATTGGAATGAATCATCTGAGATATCTTCCATTCTATTAATTTAGTACTTGTTAATGGAAAAAATCATTATAGGAAATATTCCTTGAAATTATACAAACATGTTACCTTTTTAGATTTTGAATAATATAACTAGGAATTTGTGTATATATTTGGTGGTAAGGGTAATTATCATTATGCTATATTATATATTTATATATTTCATTTTATTATAAAATATTAAAAATTATCAATGTTTACAAATAATTTTGGTCATTGCATGTATCCCCATGAGACATTGTAAGTATATTTACCAATAAATATTAATTTTTGACATTTATTTCCACTGATGTTTTTTTAATATATATTGGTTTATAGTTTTTTTCAAATATATCATATTCTAGATTTACCATATCTAGATTAATTTTTTTTCAAATAGTTTATCTTATTTTGAGATATTTTTATATATAAAATGTGTATTAAAATTAATTATTCTCGTATTTTCAAAAAAAGTAAACACATTTAATGAATTAATTTGTTATTTTATATGTGGTTATTACCTTATATGTGTATCATGGGTAAATTTTTTTAGAGAAATTATTCATTTAAAATATAAATTTCAGTGATAGAACACAGAGAACTAGTTTTGTGCAATATTAGTGAAAATAGTTTAGAAAAAATAGTTTCCCACAATTATGGTATGGAATGGTTATAGAAAACTATAAAAGGGGGTTCAATTTCATGCAAGGAACTAGTAGTGAGTTTTATTGTAGAATTTAAAGGGATTAACCTTGGCAGTCAAACCATAAAACTATCTCATACACATAGTTCCACATTCGCTGTGTGTATGAATTTATCATGCATGTTTTGCAAAAAAAAGTGTGGTCTAACTATAAAACGTGTTAATATGGGTTAAATTTTTGCAAATATCACTCTCTTATCTTGTTTTTATCATCCACCATTCCCACCTTTCCCTCATGAAATGATTTGAATATTCATCCTCATTTAGGTTCTGATATGAGTGTCATTAGTCCTTTTGGATTGCTAACAGTATAGATGCTATTCAACTATCATTTATTCTCATTATATCTCACTTTTAAGAATGGTATTTACATATGATGTCATTTTGAAAATTACATTTTCATCCAATTATTCATCATCATATGTAGATCAAAAGAGAGGATTACTGTAATAAATCAGATCTTCTATTCATGTATGTTTTTTATTGTCCTTGAGTTTTTGAGAAAAGAGCAGTTTCTGGACAATTTTTAAGTATACGTCGGTCACATTATGAGTACACGACGTGTACTTAGTTACAGCAGGTAGTCTTGTACTGGCCGTGTAGTGGCCTTACACACGACCATGTGTAATGACCTGGAGGTCTCCTAATGCAGAGTATGGAAACAAAAAGTACATGCCATGTACTCCAAAAGTACATGCTGTGTATTTAGTTTTCATCATTAAACACACCAGGGTCGCGTCTGAAAAACAAAATTTTCTCCTACTCAACACATTTTTTCTGAGAGTTCCAAAAGCCATAGATTGTCGACGAACCCCCAATCCTCAGTCCTTCCTCCAATTCGAACATCGTTAATTGCTTAGGAATCACATCAGTGAGTTCTATCTTCATCAAGAGCATAATCCTCTAATTTCTCTTGATTTCCATGTTATAGTGGGTTGAATGTTTTGTAAATTTTCATATATCTATGACATTCGAAGGAGATTCAAGAATAAATGTTCAGGTATATTGATCTCCAAACCCCATGGAAGGTGAATTGTGCCTTTCTGTTGAAATTCATTGAGTTTTATGTGCAAATATTCCCAATACCCATGAACAGGGTATTGCATATCTGTCGTTTTAGACCTATTGCTTCATTTCTATACTTGTATGCCTGAGTAGATGATTATTGATTTTGAATAGGGTGAATAGATGTGATTTGGATGTATTACCCATGCATGGTTTTCCTGTTTTGACCTTTGGGTATTGTTTTCCTATTAGACTGATGTTTACTTTCACATGCCAAGTATTATTGGATGGTGTGACTGTTCTTCGGTTATATTTTTCTGTTGTAGAATTCTAGCAAATTAGTCCTTGAGGTTGAACTTGGCCGTTAGGCACTTCTACACATTCTTGGTTTACAATGGATTTTTATAACCCGGTGCATAGACCATAGGGAGAATGGACGATGAGGGATTCTCCAGAGTGTCTTTATAATATACGATGCGAGACCATAGGGGGAATTGATGTTGAGTGATTTTCTAGAGTGTCTGTAGTTCCTCGATGTGGGTCAAATGGGGAATGAGATGTTGAGTGCATCCCTAGAGAGCCTTTAGTACCGATACGAGACTATAGGGATAATTGAGTGTGAGTGCTTCCTCGGAGAGAAAATGCATAAGCTGAACGAGAATGGTTAGACTGAGTGTACGGACAAGAGGGTTACTTGTACTTTTTAGGTAGGACCATATGGGATAGGATGTGATTACTTCAAAGGGGTTACCTTGTGTCTAGATTCTTTCTTTTGTTTCTGGGTAGGATCATAGGGGATAAGTTGTGGGTACATCCCAAAGGGTTACCTATTGTTTAATTTGCTATGTTTAGTTATTTCATACTATGTGTTGATTTTAATGCTTTAAATTGTGGATTGTTTACTGCTTATTGCTTCCCTATTTACCTCATTCTATTATTTTACCTTCCATATACTCACAGATTGTTAGGCACAGATAATCGGGTGGTTGCCTACTAGGATTTAGTCTCACAACCTATTTTGTCCATGCTTCTGGGCCCAAGCAGATTATATTGTTACAAATATAGATAAAGGTAAGCTCCCTTCTACTTTAGGTACTTGACTTGCTATGGATAAGGAGGTCAAGGGACCAAGCTATGGTTTGTTATGTTGAGGTGTTTATATTCTTTCTTTTGCACTTTGGATTAGTACTGCTATATTCCAACATTGTGAATTGTTTGGCTGTTTTCCTTGACATATGTACCATGCAACATTTCATATTTATATAGGTGCTCTAGTTTTTTAGCATTTCAATCTTTTATTGTTTATTTTTTTGGATATTTACTTCTTCCACTATTTTATGTGTTGTTTACTTCAGTTATGTACTCTGCAAATGAAGGCATAATTTGCCAACTATCACACCTAAGGCCCCCGCTTCTGGTCAGCAGCCTCTGGCCTTTGTGGAAATGCGCTTGAGGCCATGTGACCAACCAGGTATGTGGCTCCTCATTGTGGCATCCAGAACCAGGATGTTACAAAGTGGTATTAGAGGAATTATTTTCATCTTGGCTTTCAATTTAGAGCCTACAGCTAGGGATAGGAAGGAATAAGTACTTGGAATTAAGCAATTCCTAGGATTAGCTCACTCGCGTAAAGGGAAAAGATAACCAACCTCATTTAATTGCAATATTGTTGGTTTTCAATTGTTGCATTTGATCAGGTTTCACCTTGACTAATTCACATGTTTTGTATTGTTATGGTTTATGTTATTGAGGTTTTATTTCTATTGTTACATGATGATATAATGGTCTGTCATCTAATTCATCTTATAGTCCCTAGCTAGAAATCACATGTCAGGCATATTTTCCATGAAATATAGGATGCATTAGATATTGCATGTTGTTGTTATGGGTGATGTGTAAAATATGCATGTTGTAGTGATAGTTTTCCTTATATAAATACCTACTTTTTGATAGGGTTTTTATTTGTGTTGAATGTTTATTGAATGGATGACAAACATCGATTATTGTGGGGTTATGGGCCCTCATGGAATAGAAATTGGTGTATCATTACCTTGTTTTCTATGTAATAATGTGTAAAAGGATCCAGACATTCGTAGGTAGTATGGGCCCTCACGGATCAGAATTTTGAACATTCAATGATTGTTACATTTTTTATGCGTTTCATAGTAGTTTATGTGGTTTACTGTCTGGAAGAACCAAGAATACATACAGTGATATGTTAGGTACATGCCATGAGTTGTTCAGTTTGGGAAGAAAATGTTTTTCTTAAGTACATGTCATGAACTTTATGTACATTCCATGTAGTCTCCTACTGTGTCATAGGCCATGCGGGAAAGGACATGGGATGGGGAAAAACTTATAGTGAACAAGTCATGTAACGTCTATACACACTGTGGTGTGTCGACTGCATGCCCACCCGTGTCACTAACAACCCAGGTCGGCTGATTTGTGTCTAATACATGCTATGTGCCATTTAAACACGATGTGTAGTCTGACCTAGGTACCCGACCATGTCACGAACCACATAGGTCGGTGTTATCCCATCGCATATACTCCTTGAATGTCCGGAAAACTCCATGTAGTTTGAGTGGTGTTTTAGGTTGTTTCACAAACAACACATGCCAAATAAAGCTGGTCCATTACTCATCGTTTATGAATTGTACAAACCGTGTAGTCTGTCCTTATGAGAGATGTGTGGCATAACCATGTAGAAGGACTTGGGCTGGAAAAGAGGATTCATGTATAAAACTTGTTTCAGGGCAAATATTCATGTGTCTAGGGTGTTACATGACTAGTTTAGTCTGGATTACACACCCATGTAAATGAATTTAGGTAACACTACTTTTAGGAATTATAATCACAGTGTATTCACATTTTGTAAAACTAGACTGCTTTCTTTCTCTTGTTCACTTCTTACACACACTATTTTTTACCCTTGATAATTTTTGTCTGAGGTGTGCGCTTGACCTTAGAGACTCATGCCACCGAGACATCCTCCTATTGTGCCAGTCTTGGCACCAGCATTAATTCCCAAAACAGGTGTTGATGCACAGTTCTAAGAGGGTTTTATAAGGTTCATGTAGACCTTCTGAGGAGGCGGGATGCATCGTCCGGTATCCAGCTGGTGTGCTACCAGTTTGGGAGACGTAGGCCTATGAGCCCACATTGATCGAGAGACCTAGTGGAGTGCCTATCTTGCGGCAAGATGGGTCACCTTCAGTGTTTATGTCATTTCTAATCACCGGAAGATGGAGAAATGGATTTTTCTATGACCCCTCATTCAGGAGCAGTGACACCAGTTTCACACTAGTCAAGAAATGGAGTTCATTCGGCCGTTCGGGATGAGGTGGAGGTCGTGGCCATGGAATCCGATTACCCGGTTTTCAGTGACATCAGGGTGGATCAACATAGAGTGGTATGTCAGGGTAACCGGGCCATGGTACAGGGCAGAATTTTGCAGTGGAGTAGACCCAGCTAGAGCAGGATCCCAAACCTTCAATCGTTTGAGGTACGATCTTAGTAGACTTAGTTTTATCATATACTATTTTTGAAATAGGGGATTTCCATTGCTTTATATATGTTGTTTTCATGTATATCCTTGGGATATACATCTTTTCTTATGGTCATATCTTGACGCTAGACACGCCGTTGGTGAATATAATGGCCACTGTATAACAGTGTAGAGATTTCCCTCTGCAGGTTGGTGGGTGTCACTTCTTATGGGATCTCTAAGTACTAGAGATGATAGGCTATGATTTCATTTTGTGATGTACTAGTTAGTTCCATTCTAGGCAGTTTTCAACTGTTATCGATGTAGGGTGAGTATCACATCACTAGATAGTGAGTCTTTTCTTCATAGGGGTGAATGGGATGTCTAGGCGAGTAGAGATGGTCCAGTGAATCTTGGGTTGGGAGGAGTTACAACCCCGACTTCTGGTCTTTATCGGATGACCAGGGACTTCACTGTTAATACTTCCTCTTATGGTGGACTGTTTAAGAGATGACTTTCAAGGGGACTTTATAGGTTTTCCTCCGAAATGTGAGGTAGACTTCTCTATTGTGCTTGTTCTAGGAGTGGCACCGTTGTCCATTCCTCCTTATAGAATGGATACACCTGACATACAGGAGGTCAAGAAGCCATTAGAGGAGTTTTAGGAAAATGGTTTTATCTGACCCAATACTTCTACTTGGGGTTCTTTTGTCCTTTTTTTGAAGAAGGCAGATGGTACCCTCAGGCTCTATGTGGACTATGTGAAGTTGAACTCGTTGACAATCTAGAACTGACATCCCTTGCCTAGGATTGATGATCTCTTTGATCAGCTTCGAGGAGAACAAGTGTTATTGGAGGTTTACTTGAGTTCCAGTTATCATCAGTTGCGTGATATACCATTAGATATAACTCTTCCATCCTTCATGAATAGGTATGGTCTATACGAGTATTTTTTATGTCATTCGGTCTCACGAACATGCCTGCAGTTTTTATGGCATAGATTAAACAAGTGTTCCATCCATTCTTGGACTCCTATGTGGTGGTCTTCGTGGACATGATCTGGCTGTACACTAACACTCAACATGACCCTGATACCCATCTTGAGATCATATTTAATACACTGAGGGAGCATCAGTTATATGCAATGCCCTCAAAGTTCCACTTTTGGATGGATTAGATTTACTTCTTGGGTCATGTTATCTGAGAGGCAGGTGTATCAGTGGACCTGGAGAAAGAGCGAGCGATAGATTATTAGAAGTAATTGATTAATTTATTTTAGGCGTAGAGTTTTTTAGGGAATCCTGGATACTACAGGCATTTAATACATGTATTTTCATGCTTTGCAGCACTGCTGACAGGTCTGATCAAGAGCGGTATGAAGTTCTTAGGGTTATATTCTTGTGTGTCAACCTTTCAAGAGTTGAAAGGGAGGTTGACATCAGAACTAATACTAGTCTTGTAGAGCCAGGCGAGAGTTATACTGTTTACTGTGATGCGTTAGGTATCGGTCTAGGATATGCACTTGTGCTAGGTGATGGAGTCATTGCATATGGGTCTCGGCAGTTGACACCACATGATAGAATTACCCGACACACGATCTGGAGTTGGCAGTTTTTCTTCAAGCCCTACAATGCTGGGGAAATTAAATTCTGGGAGAGAATTTTGAGGTTTTCACTGACCAAAAAACTCTCAAGTACATCTTCGCTCAGCATGTTGGGAATTGGAGACAGTGGAGGTGGGTTGAGTATCTAAATTTTAATGACATTATACTTTCCTATACACATGAGAAAGGAAAATAAGTGGCTAAAGCGTTGAGTAGGGGGACTCAGATACAAGTAGTTCAGGAGGCCAGTAGTTAGTTTCAGCTTATGGCTATATTCTTTGAGATTCATTTAGTGGTGCATGATAGTCAGGGGACGATTTTTCTCTCTTCTGTAGCTGTTACCTCTACTCTTCTGGATCGAGATCAAATGAAGGTGCTATCAGATTATGAAGGCCTAGTCCTAAGGGATGGTGTGTTAAGAGAGAACACTATTTCTTAATGGACCATAGGCAAGGATGAGATCTTGTGTTTCCAGGGGCGCGTATGGGTGCCAACTGATATACGCGAGGAGCCGATGCGGGATTTTCATTCCACTGTTTGGGAAGTTCACCCTCGTGTCACCACGATGTATCTTGATTTACACCATTAGTATTGGTGGACAGGTAAGAAGAGGGACGTTGCTAGTTTTTTCCTGAAATTTTCCACTTGTCAGTAGGTGAATGTATAGCATCAATAACCAGTATAGAGTTTACCACAGTTACCCATTCCTGAGTGTAAGTGGAATGACGTCGCGATGGACTTTTTTACCAGTTGTTGAGGTCGCCTTGAGGGAATGAAACAGTTTGGTTTGTCACTAACAGACTCACAAAGGTTGCTCACATCTTGTCGATCAAGGAGACCATCAGTGTTTATGAGCTAGGAATATTGTACATATGAGAGATCATACATCTATATGGAGTTCCACACTCCATAGTTTCAGATAGGGATGCACATTTTACTTCTCAGGTCCGGCAGTGGCTTCAGAAGTCTTTGGGTACACATGTACTTTTGAGTATTGATTACAGTCCCCAGACAGATTTCCAGTCTGAGCATATGAATCACGTTCTTGAGGACATGTTCCGAGCATACATTCTAGAATTTGGAGGTTCTTGGGATAAACATATACTTCCTGTGGCGTTTGAAAACAAAAATAGTTTTCAATGGACGATTTAGATGGAAACTTATGAGGCTATGTCTGGTAGGCCATTCCGATCACCCATTTTTTGGATAGAGGTAGGAGAGGTAGCATTTCTAAGACCTCATCTTGTTCAGGATACCATAGAGCAGATAGTGTTTATTCGAAAGAGGATGGATACTGTAAAGTCCCAACAGAATTCTTATGTTGATCAGTAGAGATGACCTTTGGAGTTCGAGGTCGGGGATCAAGTTTACCTACGTGTCACACTAAGGTTGGGACACAAGAGGATTCAAAGACTGTTTAAGATTTTACCACGGTACATCGGGTTGTTTGATGTGTTGGAGAGTGTTGGGCCAGTTTCCTACCGGTTGCAGTTCTGTTAGAGGTATCGTTCTATACCTGATGTTTTTTACGTTTCTCATCTTCAACATTACTTTTCAGACATGTATTATTTCATTCAACGTAAGGAGGTTGAGCTCGAAGTGGATGCATTATTTGAAGATCATCCTATTCAAACTGTGGATATTTTTACAAAGGTTACCCGTGGATAGTCTTTTAATAGGGTACGATAGCTATGGATACATGATCGGGTGCAGGACGAGACGTGGGAGTGGGAGGATAATGTACGAGCACAATGGCTTGAACTATTTCAAGATTCATTTTATACGCCACTCTAGGGAAATTCAAGGATGGATTTCTTTAACGGGGATGTTTGTATGAACCCATACATTTTTTTCAGGTATTTTTTTCTTTTTCTTGGAGTTTTTGATAAATGATGAGTTTCTAGAAAATTATTAATTACACGGCCTGTACGTTATTTGTACACATCGTGTACATGGATAATTTGGGTAGCCCTGTGCAGGCCGTGTAGCGGCCTTAAACATTACCATGTTTGTTGACCTAGAGGCTTCCTAATGCTGAGTATGGAATCCGCATGTACACACCTTGTACACCAAAAGCACACACTGTGTATTTTGTTTTTTTATTAAACGCACTAGGGTCGTGTTTGACAGACAGAACCATCACCTTCTCAACCTACTTCATTTAAGAGTTCCCATAAGCTATAGATATTTGACTAACCCCCGTGCCTCGATATATCCACTGATTCGAACACCACTGATTTCATTGGAATCACATCGGTGAGTTCTCTCTTCTCCTAGAGCACCATCTTCTTAATTTTAATTCTTTTCCAAGTTATCGTGGGTGGAACATTCTATTCATTTTCTTAGGTCTATGACGTTCCAAGGAGATTAATGCTTCAGGGTTCATGTATACTAATCTCATAAACCCAAGTTATGTGGTTTTTTCCTTTCTTTTGAATGTCTTTTTGTTTTATGTTCCAGTTATCCCAATAACCATGAACGGGGTATTGCGCGTTTACCATTTTATCCCTATTGTTTCTCTGATACGATGGTATTCTTGAGAAGATGATTATTGATTGTGAATATGGTGAATTTATGTGCTTTGGATGTATTTCACATGCATGTTTTTCATGTTTTTGCCGTTGGTTCTTGTTTTCCTGTTAGGCCGCTATTTACATTCCCAAGCCTAGTATTATAAAATGATGTGACCATTCTTCTGTTATGCTATTGTGCTGTAGAATACTAGAAAAGTAGTTCATGAGGTTGACCTTCGCTGTTACATGCTGCCACACATTCTTGACTTACACAGGGTCATGAGAACCATGTGTATTGAACATAGGGAGAATAGATGATGATGGATTCTCTAGAGTGTCTTTTTAATTTATGATGTGAGACCACTTGGAGAATTGACATTTACTGCTTCCCCGGTGTGTTTGTAGTTCCTCGACGTGGTCCATATGGTTGATGAGACGTTTAGTGCTTCCACAGTCCACCATTAGTACTGATATTAGACTATATAGGTAATTGATGGTGATTTCTTTATCCGAGAGTTGATGATTTAGCTGAACCAGAGGGGTTAGACTGAGTGTACTACTCTGAGGGTTGCATGTACTTGTTAGGTAAGACCAGAGGGGATAGGCTATGAGTACATCCTAGAGGGTTACCTTGTGTATAGAAGATTCCTTCTGTTTCGAGGAAGGACCAGAGGGGATAGGATGTGGGTACTTCCCAGAGGGTCAACTGTTCTGTAATCTCCTGTGTTTAGCTGCTGCATGTTGTGAGGTGATTTGAGTGCTTTAAATTGTGGATTGTTTACTTCTAAGTGCTTTCCAGTTTACTACTTTCTGTAATTTTACCTGCAATATACTCACTAACTATTAGGAAAAAATATTAAGGTGGGTTTCTTGCTAGAATTTTGTCTCACACCCTATTTGGGCCATTCTTTTGGGCACAAACATATTATATTGTTGCAGGTATAGATAAAGGCAAGTTCCCTTCAATATAAAATACCCGACTTGCTTTGGAGATGGATATCATGAGACCAAGCTACGGCTTGTGATACTGAGGAGTTTATCTAATTTCTTTTTCACATTGGTTTAGTACTATTATATTCCGGCATTGTGACTTGTTTGGATGTTTTCCTATACATATGTACAATACATCATTTCATTTATATAAGTGCAGCTATTTATTATTATTTCAGTATTCCGCTGTTTACTGTTGTAGGATATTTACTACTACTCTTATATTATGTGTTTTTTACTTCTTCTATGTACTATACTAATAAGGGCATAGTCTTCCCACTATCACACCCAATGACCTCGCTACAAGTCTGCAACCACTGTAATTCGGAGATACATGCTTGAGGCCATGTGACCAACTGGGTATTGGGTGCCTTTGGGTGGGTTTCGGAATCGGGACATTACGATAACCATCTCCCTATGGGTACAAGCTGTTTATGGTAGGTGGTACTTAGATTTTTCTTATTTTATATGTGGGTTTATATGATGGATTTAATTTGATTATTTAGGGTATTTTGGGTATGAATATAATGGTATTTGTTTTAATTTTTTTTATTATTTATTATAATGTGTTTTTAATGTGTAGAATTTATAATATTATAGTTATATTAATCCATGAAATGCACGGAAGTTATTAATTGGGGTTTATAGATATTTTTGGAAGTATTTCAATGTTAAATAATTTTATTAAATTGTTATGTTATTAAATTGGTTCCATGGGATTTTGTTGGGAATGACCTGAGATAAATTAGGGTGATGGTGTTCATGGGGAATGATGTGGAGTGTTTTGTATGCCAGATGAGAATGTTTAAGGCCCAATCTCTAGTTGATAGAAGTGGTCATCAAGAGGCATTAAGGTTCCAAAGATAGTGGGTCATAAGTATTTTCGGGATTTATTCTACTAATAGTTCACTGATAGCGTCATCGGAGTCATGTTCACATGTTATAAGGACTCAGTGAGGTTTTGTTGACAACTAGAAGTGGGTGGAAGCTTCTTTATTGTCATCTGAATAGGTAATGGTGCTGACAAACATTTTTGGTTTAGATAAATTTATTAAAGATCAACGGTTGGTAGATTGAGTCCATCCCATGGGTGATAAGTATAATCATGATATGGAGGCTGCGGGGATATGGTGGTGGATGTTATGGGGTCATCATGCCCTTGGACATTGGGTTTTTAGTTGATATCGTTTTTTCAAAAGGGATTATGAGGGACTAGTGAAATGTGTAGGCAGTGTTCCATTAAGACATGTTTTTTACTCCACATACTCTTTACATGGTATTTATTGTCTTGAGATGTCAGGTGATATTTATATGAATGGGAGACCAAGGGTTATCTAGGTATAAATGACAATGGATTTATTGTTACATTCATGATTTGGGAAAATATGGTAAAATTTCTATCATGGATTTTAATATAGATTGAAAGGGTTTTTTTATATGTTTCATTTGATTATATTTATTTATGATTCATACAATAATATAAATTTTTATTTAAAAAGTCACCTATTGATGTTGGCCTTATGATTAATTACTAACATCATTTATGTAGACACCTGAATGCGTTAAAACATTATGAATTTGATATTAGATAAGGATTTAGACTCATGGGGTTGACATTTTAATAGTCATGCACTGGGAGTTCATGGGATGGGATGTTGAAGACGAATGGGGGTTCTTCTCTATCATGATTTAGTTTCTTTTTCTTATTTTCTATTCCCAGATATGTTATTTTACATTGGTGATATTTTATATCTATTTTAAATTTTTTCATGAAATGATACAATTATTATCTTAGTATAATTGATTTTTTGGGATTCTAATTTATGTTATTAGTATTATCATTTTTCCAATGAGTTTTTCTTGAGTTCTTACACATCTTGTTTATTTATTAACTATAATTTTAATTTTTAATATCTAAGGATATAGTCACCCATGTATCACCAAATTTATCATCACATCATGTTGAAATCTTTTGGTGTTTGTGGAGGTGATCCTATGACCATGTAGACATTAGTTTTAGAACATAGGGTAAGTGGATCCCGTTTGAGTGTACTATATCTAGTATCAGAGGGTACATGTTTGATAAATGTATTGAATGTGTTTGGATAGATTCTTAGTGGTATAAATAGCTACTTTTAGACAATATATGACAATTTTTAGTGTAAAATGGTGTATATGATCTAGATACAACTGGGTAATAATCACATATTTAGTTTCATACTACCCATTTCATATGAGAGAGATTGATTTTTCATATGGTGGGAATTAAAAGTTATTTTATTCATATATATTTGACTTATTATAACCTTAATATAAATATATGGGTGTGATATTATTTTTTAAGAGGTTTCACCATTGTCCTAATATAGAAAAGGGGTATTCATGCATCAAGAAATGTACAAAAGACCCCATGAAATATGAATGTGATTATATTAATTGATTTGATGATGAAATATGATAAATGGTATTGAGATATACAAGGTATCAAAAAAAATATAAATTTTTTTATTGGATAGTTTCTTGGGTGCATTATACACATCTATCCCTAGTATGGGGATTGTGAGGAAATTGATATGTGATATTATGTCTATATTGTGTATATATGTTTGACGATCATAAGGAAATTATAAAAAAAATAATGGGGTGAGATATTTAATATTTACAATGCAATAAAACACTATTTTTCAATATTAATTCTTTGTTGCATCTATTTATCCATCATAGTCTAGTGATTTATAGTATGTTCGATATGTGGACCTTAACCCAGTTATGTGTGTGAATGGGGTTACGAGGATAGGTGATATGTGAATTAGGATTATTAAGTAATTTTATGTGTGTATAGAAGATATTTTTTATATATTTTCTTTTCTATTATATATATATATATATGATTTTGGTTTTTATTGACCATCACTTATAGAGTCTTGAAAAATGAAATAGATACTGGCTCTGATTGAGTTCCTAGAAATGGGAGATGTAGTTTTGTAATAAAATTAAATGGATGATTCCCATGAGTGTATAGATATGCGTGAACCATATGTATAGGCTCCCTGGTAGGAAGGTATTTCATAATAGATCATATTATTTTTTCCACTACTAGATTACAATTCTGGTAGAGACGGGTATTGGTGGATTATATTTTTAATCAATGAGGCCCTATTGTAACACAATGAGATATTGTGAAACATTTGTTGAATTAATTTACCTTTTTTACATTATTCATTTCACATAACAGTGAATATAATTAATTTTATATTAAATCATTAGTTTAGTATTTTATATATGGACCACAATGTTAATTGTGGACTATAGAAAAAAAATAAATTTTAGCAATCACTATATTGAGCACCATGTTTATTTTGAAACATGGAATATATTATAATCAACATAGACCTTGGGTACATCACAGAAAACACATACGTGGAATATGTAACCCACAACAGCAATGTGATAGACGTTACACGCAATAATGAGTTTATACGAAACAATTTTTTATTGCTAAAATTATTTAAATGTTATAAATATAATCTAGGTTCTAAACATAGTAATATGAATGGTGATAACTAATATTAATGTATTTTTATAATGGATTCATATAAATTCAACATCTTGATGAATAAAAATATAATTACTGTTAATGTAATTATTTGCTTAAAATAACCATTTTCATAAATGAATTTAATTTAATATCATTCTTTGAAAAATAATATAAATTATTTTATAAACATTTAGAAATTTAATATTATAAAATAAAAATCATTTTTCAATCTAGTATTTATAATGTTTTTAGGGAGATATTTTGGGATTTTTCTGAAAAACATAATTTTTGGATGAAAAATAAAAAATAAAGGATTTTATTTCAAAACTAATTTTGCATCAAATTTACTTATAAGGAAAAAATATATTTTTAATTGGAATAAAATTTTAATTAGAATTTTTTTTATAAATTAATCTAATTTTGGACATTAGAACCAATTTTAAATTGAAATTGGATTTAAAAACATTACAAACATTTAAATGATTTTACATTAAAATACTGCATTGTCGACCATATAGTGAGATTATATTTAAAATAAATTATTCCTATTTGTGGTTAAAATTTAGAAAAATATATTCCATATTTGGAATGTTTATAATTATATATTTTTAATAAATTAAATATATTTTTTCAAAAAATTTATATTGAATCTATCAAAAAATAATTACATCATTTATGTGATAATTTATTGTAATAATGTACTGAACCATAAATTTAAGACCCAAGATTACCTAAATTGTTTTCCAAGACCCATTGGCTTCAGATTAACTGGAAATAAACCTTCCAAGATTTATTTGGTTTTTTTGGTATGAATTGTAATAGATAAAAATGCTGGCATACAAAATATGTTTTTAAAAATGGGATGTGTGTCCTTTCCATTCCCTATAAATTTCCATGATATCTCCCCCATCATTACACGCAACTAACATCATAGGATATTATAAGATCAAATTTTATATACTCCCAAAAATACCCTCTTTCTTTTATAATCATTCATTAGGGTAGAATGAAATCCAAGGAATCCTTTTGTAACAAACTAAAAGAAGTTACCCGATTTGGTGGTGACATCTTTTCTCAAGATGCCTTGTTTAATATTCATTATCTACCACATCCGCTATTTTTAATGTAGGATTGTATAAAAACTCATATGTATATAAGAAAAAAGGATATTTTTATTGTAATTTTTTTACCTAAACTTACACACTCCTCCATCTACTGGGTAATGAAAGTACTATTTATGTTTATGAGGAACTACCATCTCAATAAACAATGATTGTTCATTTTTCCTTTATCACCTATCATGATAGACATTAGGGTGAAAAAACTATTAATATATGTTGTGTATTATATTAATTATTTCATTAATCTTATATAATTATTTTACAACACATATCATTATTCTATCCATTTTATGCTCATATGAAAATTTTGTTTGAGGAAGTCTGGACAACTTCCCCTCAACGAGATGTCATTCCGTCATACAATACATGGAATTTATTAAGTTTGGATTCAGTAAGTATATATTAAATACATGATATAATAAAAATACTTTAATAATGATATATATACATATATTCTATTTAATTTATTTCTTTTTAGATGAATAATAAATTAAAATATTGTTCGTGTGTATGTACGACCTACCGTCTCCATGAAAAGTGTTTTCATATTCATACTTTTATATCCTATGAAATACTATAATAAAAATATAAAGAGAATGTATTATATATAAATAATTTTTTTTATTTTTTAAATCATTAATTTAATATAATGAACATATACATAACAAATTAATGCACACGTGTAAAACAAAGAGTATATTACTAGGAGTAAACCCTTGAAATAGAATTTTTTACAATCGTGTAATATAAATACATATTGAGAACATATATGTTATTAAATTTAATAATATTGTTATGTGATATATTTTCAATAAATTTATATTTAGTATGTAATAGGTTTGAACATCTATGATATGAGTTGGGACAAAAAGTAAGGGGATTTCATCTCACATTTTATTTCTATGAGATACATGCTTTGTTATACACTCATTATATTTTGTGTGGTGTGTAAACTATACATAGATAAAATAAATGATATATATTTTAATGTTTATGTGTATTTATATATCAATTCTATGTCCTTTATTTTATCAGGTTTACATTTTAAAAGTTATCAATTCTATAAAATGGTTTGGTCTCAATTTGAATTCTTTGGTAATCTTGTTTTGTTATTCACCTAAAATACTTTTTAGGCATATATAATCCAATTTTTCATGATATATCATGAATCTATACCTTTCATGATATTATAATCTTAATGTTATTTTTTTTCTTACAAGGATAGTATGATCCCATGTGACCAATTAATAAAATTTTATTAAATTAATCTCAACTCTTTTCAAGATTATTAACGTTTATGATATCACTGATGAAATATAATCATTCATAAAGCATAAAAATTAATAAATATTAATTTCTAATGGTTATCAATAATATAATCATATATTGGTACAAATTTTTTAATCTTTGGTATATATAATAGTTAATACTGTATTTTAAGAAGTCACTACTTTACCCTATCTTCACTAGGAATCCTTTATTCCTTCAAAAAAAAAATTTCTAAAACCTATTTCCCGTACTATTTAACTATTCAACAGTATGGTTTAATATATATTTTTTCCATTTTTTCATTTACCAATGTTTTAAAAGGACTCGACTTATATCTTTTTTGACATGTCATTTTTATAACCTTTTAACATGAAAAATAAATGTTCTTCATACCTCATACAACATATATGGATTTACCAACCATCATTACTATGAATGTTACTTTTCATGATTAAAATTAAAATTTTCATTATCATTTTTTAAAAATATTTTTAAATATAAATTAATTTCAAATCATTTTCTTATTTTTTCAAAATACATTTCAATGAATGTTTTTTATATGTTTTTTTTGATTCAATTTATTTATTTAAGGAAAATAGTTTACAATATTTATTCAAAGAATATTTTATATGATATCAGGCTATTTTTATTTCAAAACATTTTCATGATTCATTTATATGTTTTCATGGAAAATTATTTTCCAATCATTTACATGATTTTTTTATTTGTTTTAAAATTATTTTCAATGAAAATGGTTATAAAATTATTGAAGCTTATTTTATATGTTTTCAAATAAAATGTTATCTAATAGATATTGAATCTTATTTTATTTATTTCCAAGGAAAATTGTTTTAAAAATAATTTCTAGACCATATTTCTATGATTTTAATATATTTTTAAATATATTTTCCTTCAATTGTTTTTATGCCTTAAAAATCCATTCTAATTAATAATGGACATTTTCTTAAAGTCAAAATATTGAAAGATATTTTAATTTTTTTTTTGATCAATGGTGAAATGTTTTGATGTCACTCATACCTTTCTATGAAACTATATTAAATCTGCATTCATATTCATTCTCTGAACATGTTATATATGATGTCATGTATTGTATAAAAACTATTTGTTTTCACAGGTTACATTTTTGTGAAAACCATTTCTTTTCAAAGGATATATGATTAAGAAACCTATATCTTAGTCATGGGTTATAATTTGGGTGAGATGATTATGGAACATGTAACTTTTTCCATGGGTTATGACATCTAATTGTTTATGATTCCAATTTCATTTCAATGGTTACAATATTATTGTTTATTAGTTTATGTCATATATATATAGATATATATATATGATTTTATATTGTGTTGCGTGCGACCTATACATCCATCAAATGAAATGGATAAAGATTTGTATATAATTATATAAACATATATGGAATGATAAATTGACATGGTTACATATTACAGGGATGAAATGGGAAATTAGATCGATTATGTATTTAATAGTAGGAACTATGAGTGAAAATTATCACATAATTATGGCTTTTAAGATGGTGCGAAACCAATTCTGCAAAAACAATGTCCATCGATATGGCCACTATATTAATTCCTTGATTACTATGAAAATTTATTATATACATTTTCTTTTCTAAAATTATAATTTTATACCTATATTTTGTTTTCAGGTATTATATTATTTATTTCCTAAAGATTCATGAATTTTGAACTACCAATCATTACGCCACGATTTATGTATATGATATTTGATATAGAGTGTATGACCTAATATTTTCCTTATCCAATTGTCAAACTCTTATAATCAATATTGTGAATACAAATCTTTCTTATTTATGCATTCAATGAATTTTAGATCACACATTATTATGATTCATTTTCTATGATATGAAGATATCTATTTTAGTTGACGTTTCTAAGAAGGGTCAAATTCACTAAGATCCATGTGGGATATAATGTTTCTTATTAATGTATGTGTTTTTATGGTTTTCATGTTTCTAATGTCACTAATGTAGTTTGTTCATTAGGATACTATTTTTTAAATGTTTTATATATTGTATAAAAAATTATTTAATTTCTATGTATGAAACGCGAGGGTTTTTATAGATGGTATCAAAGAAAAAGATTAGATATCATTTGAAATAGATAATGAGAAAACCCTACCAATCACTCTATGGATATGTCCAAGGATAATTATAACGATAAGAAAATACATAGGAGACTGTCCTAATATTTTGGTAAAGGACAGAGTGAGTTTTTTCCATGAATTTCACCCCTATCAGGATACAATAGTTTAATGTGTATATATCACCAATATACCTAAGAGTAACAAAATCCCTATGATGTTCTGGTCTTGACTTTTGGTAATATGGTACATGATTAAAATCCTTACTACACACCTGGTTTCAAGATCCCAGGGGATATGCTTTAAAAATTGAGAAACTTATCAGAAACCATCCAAATATATTTAAATATAATTTCTTTATTAATAACATAGTATGAACATAAGATGTCATAGATGAAGCATGGTGTAATTATTTAGGCATATTATAAATAATTATATTCATTACTAGGTTGTTTTCTTTAATGATATATAATGCTGAGACTATGCTTCTAGTTTTAGTCAATGTATTGAACAGAAAGGAACTAGATTAACATTCAATGTGATGGATGATTTTCATATGATTTTTCATCTCATATTGTCAAGAGATTGAATGATGTTTTTATCAAGCCTAATTTCTTTCCACAAAAAATATTTAATAATGTGTACCTTAACCAACTCTCAATCTCACCATGGAAGATAAAGAATGATTTCACAGAGACATTTGGTAGTAGAGACCATAGAGGAATGATGATTTGGTTTTATTTTGTCTAAATAATGTTGAATAAATCATATAAGTGAATATAATAAAGGAAAATAACGATGTTTTTACTATAAAATATAGATACACAAAGCATGTGATTTCATTGAAAAAGTTATGAGTCAGGTTATCTAAATGTGTGGGAATATTGTCTTTTTCTAATATATTTCCGATTGTTACATGTTTTATGTGTATAATAACCAATCAATATGAAACAAAATATCCCATAAGGAATTATCATAAATAGAATCAACAATGTGGTAAGTTTTTTTGTTATAATGATGATAATGACGATACTATAGATGGAATGTGAAATTAATGGGGTGTTAAAAGATATTATGAGGAATCCTTGTTAATGGAATAAGGATTAAGTGGAAAAATATATGTTTTTTATTTTTATTCCTGAAGTATTACTAGGGTACTATATAATGATTTTTTATTTAATGTTTTCTAATTGTAATTACAAGAAATAGTTAAATGTTTCTGATGGAATAAAAAATTTATATAATAGATGTCATATATCCATGGAAAATACATGATTAAGGGAAGGATAAACATTAATATATTAATTATGGGATGATGATATTGGTTGTATAATTATTTGTGGGATGTGAATATGTAACTTGTACGATAATCATTACCCTGGAATGAATTAATGACATATAGAAAAGAAGTTCCTAAAATCAAGGATGAATTTTAAAACATACTTGAATTATGGAATATTTCTAGTAATCTATGTAGTAAGGATTCATTCATGTTCTTCAAATTTATTGACATTAATTCATCTTATTACAATGTTATAAGAGAATTTCCATGAGTTTATTCACATGTTTTGTCAGTAAAAAACACAAGTTACATGCTGATATATGGTATATTCAATGTGATGATGATTTCACAACACTCATTATATAATTTTGGTTGATTATATTATTGAAGGTTTATAAGGTTAAAAATTCATGAAAAGTTCTACATAATCATTGAATGACGTATTTATGCATTGAGTTTGAATTTAAAACCACAGTTTAATGTATATTTATTGTTAAACATTAATTCATGTATTTCTATCATATTTATTTGGAGATAATATCGGGGATGTCTTAGAAAAGAACATCATATGTTTTGGGTGACAACCAAGCATTTCTAGTAATTCCATGGTTTTTAAACACATGACTGAATGGGTGAAAAGTGCTAAATGCCAACCACTTTTCTTACATGATGTCATATTTCATGTGTGATTATATTTTATGAACAATTGATTATGATGAAATAATAATGTTACATATTTTGTTTAGAGATTAATGAATATTTCATATTTATTTTTAAGAATGGTTATATATAAATAGTTATAATTGTCATTATTTTATTGGACTTACGATCGGATTAAAGTGTATTTCAACAATTCATTAATTGAAGATTATTTTTGTATCCTAATTATATTATGTAATGGATGACTTAGACATTCAGTAAATTACAACTAATGAATATCTTTTCAGTATATCCTGTATGTATATTTACTTATATTAATGGTCAATAAAATAATTACTCAATATTCGTATAATAAACAAAAGAAGATTTTATTTCATAATAACATAATTTCATATTAATGATGGCCATTTAAATCATCACAATGTTATTTCATTGATTCCCTTAAATTTTCTTTGATCATTCATTTGTTTCTGATTTATGACATCAATCAGTCTATATAAATATTTATTATTTTCCACAATATTCATTCATTACCCCGAAATATGTTATCTTATGTGGAAGCCTCGTTATATGATGTTTCTGGTAAACATTCGTTTTCTAATTTTACCTTTGTAAGGGTTATTTTAGAATCCATTTTCATATGTTTTTTTTCTATAAATGAATCATTAATGTTTTAAAACATCTATATTCTAGATGAATTTCAATGGAGAACTTCATTTTATGGGGGTATATTGTAACACCCCAAAAAATTTTAATTTTTTTAATTAATATAACCTTTTATTATTATCGTTTCTCGTAACACTAAAATTTGTTTATTTTATATTGATGCACAATGTTTGTATTGTGTTATATGAAAAACCAACATAATCATGCACTCGAAGAACATAAATTATGTCTTTCTCTACATAGATTGTCAGGGATGGCTTTCTAGTTGGTGTGTGTGCACTCAACACTGACTTGGTGTACATTACACTCATCACTAAATTGGTGTACGAAACAAAAAACAATGACTTGGTGTATGTTAAATACCACAATGTGTTTCTACAAATTATCTTTTCATTGTTATAATTATATAAATGATATAATAATAATATAGACATTAATCATATTAATATGACTACTAATAGATACATTAAAAATATTTTATTATAATTATTTAATATAATAATAACATATATATGATGAAAGATATAATTATTGGTAAGTCCTTATATTTATAAGAAACAATTTTCATTAATGAATTTACATTAATATCATTCTAAAAAAACTGATAATATTAATTTTACTAACATTTCTAAATATTAGATTCTAAAATAAACATAATTTCTCTACATAAAATTTTTAAATTAGAATTTGGATTTTTTGGATTTTTTTGAGAAACATAATTTGGGAATAAATAGTGAAAAATACAATATATTAATTCAAAACAGTTTTTTATTCTAATTAATTTAGTATGATATTTATTTTTTATATTAATGTAAATTATTAAATAGATAATATTTTTATCATTTAATATAATTTAGGTAATTCGAACCAATTTTACAATAAAATTGAATATAAAAACATAGAAAACATCTGATTGTTTTTACATTAAAAAATTTCATTTTCGACCCGACTGTGAGATTAATATTAAATTAATTTCAGCCAATTTTTTATTATAATTTTCTAAAATAGATTACATACATGGAATCAAAATAATTTAAAATTTATAATAAGGTGAAATTTTCTCAACCAAAAATATTCAGGGTAGTGATTAAAATTAATTAGAACGATTAAGAAAAAAATTATTTTAAAAAGTACTAAACCTTAAATTTAAGTACAAAAATGACATAAGGATATTTTCAAAACTGGTTCTGGAGAATCTATTCAACCATTAAACTTAAATTATTTTGGTAGGTTTGTTTATTATGATAATTTTAAGGTAAAAACATGAGTATACATAGATTTTGTCCACAACTGCCAATGGTGTCCTTTCCCTTCCATTATAAAGGCAACTACCTCTCCCTCTTATTTAATACTCTAAAACCACATATGTTTGGAAAGTATATGATAATATATCCACCCTAAAATCATCCCATAATCCTAGAATCCAACCCTTTTTGGTGAAATAAGTCAAATGAATATTTTAGGCACAATCCAAAAGAAGTTACCTGATTTAGAGGTAAGGTCTTCTCTCCAGCTCCGTTTTTTATTTTCATTATTCACCCAGTCCAATATATTTAATAAATTATTGTATAACAAGACCAGTATAATAAATATACTCGTATTTTCTTTTTTATGTTATTTAGAAAAACATACAGACATATCCATCTAATGGTTGGGAATATATTGTTTATGTGTGTAGTGAACTACTACCATACTAAATGAAGATTATTCATTTATCATTTAACACCTATCATAGGGAAATTATGATGGAGAATATGTTAATATATATTATATATTATATTTATTATTTAGTAAATAATATTTAATTATTCTAAAACATATATCTTTATATGTTCCTTTTTCTTAAAATGATTATTCTGTTTTAGTGTTTACTACCCCCCCTCTTAAGAGAAGTTATTAATTCATACACTACATGGAATGTATTAAGCATGAATAGAGATAATATTTATCAAGTATATTATATAATAAATAAATAATAATAATTATATATAAAGATATAAATATTTATACATATATGTATTTTACATTCTTTCTTTCAATAAGAAAATTAAATATAAATAGCCTTCATCAATATGTATTGCTTACCGTCTCCACAGATAGTGTATTATGTTTCATAAATATATATCCTATAGATTCATATAATAAAAATATAATGAATATAACTTTTAAATAAATAATGTTTTAAATTATTGATATAATGATATAAATATATGTTCCAATGTTATAACAAATTAAGACACATACAAAAACCAAGAAGATAATACCTGAAGAGAATCCTTAACATGGAATTTATATAAAATGGTTAATATAAAGACACAATCAAACCATATATAGTATTATTAGTAAAAATATGGTTATGGGATATATTTATAATAAATTTATATTTTTTGTTCTGGATTTATTGATGAGTACAATGAGTGTTAAGAAACAATGTAAGAGGATTTCATCTCAGTTTGTATTTCTTTGATATATAAGCTTTATTCAGAAAAAATTAATTTTGTGTGGTGTATATACTACCCATTGATGTGATAAAAGATTATTATAGTAATATTAATAGGGAATTTACATAACCATTATATGAACTTCATTTTTTGGTGTTTATGTTTCAAATGTTATAAAATCTAAAAAATAATTTTTCCTCGATCCTTCTTCATTAGGACACATGTTTTATTATGCTCATAAATTCATTTGGAGGCATATATAAGTCAATAATACATGATATATAATAACTATTAATCTTATCATGATATTCTAATAATCATGTAATTTAATTCTCTAATATAGATAGTTTGATCCCCTGTTTCCAAGTGATAAGATTTTATTAATAAAATCTCATCAATTGCATGATTTTTAATGTTAGTACTTTATTTATTAAAATATTTACATCCATTCAACAATTATATTAATGAAATTTCTTATCCATTATTTATTTATTACATAATAATTTATTGGAACAAATTTTTGAATCTATGGTACATGTGATGGTTAAGAAAGTGTTTTTAAGAAATCAAAAATTTACCTACTCTTTAGTCAAAAATCAGTTTTCCTTCAAGAATAATTTTACTAAGAGTTTCTTAAAAAAATTTAATATTTTAATAAAGTAAATAAAATAATTTTTCAGTTTTTTTAAATTTAACAATTATTTTAATGTAATATTCTTATTATATTCTATATAATAAATTTTTTATAACCATTTTCCTTTTAAAATGGAAGTTCTTTGTACCACATAAGGCATGTATGGAACTTCCCACAACCTTTATTGTGATTCATTATTTGAATTATTAAAATATTAATTTTAAGATACTAGTTTTTAATATTATTTTCATATAAATGGGTTTCAATTAATTTTCTTATGTTTTCAATGTATTTTTCTTGGAAACAATTTTTCAAAATGTTTTTATTATTTTTTATATATTCTTATGGAAACTTGATTCCAAATTTTATCAAATATTCCATTATATGATTTGAATGATAAATTTTATCAAAATATTATTAGTCTTATTTTATATGTTTTCAATGAATATTATTTCAAAAACATTTTCATGTATTATTTAACTATTTTCAATGTATTTTTAATGAAATTGTTTTCAAAATATTTTAACATATTAAATTATATGTTTTAAAAGTTTTTTAAAATAAATGGTTTTAAATTATTTTTTGATAATTTTTTTATATGTTTTTACATAAAAATATTTTAAAAATGTATTGAGGATTATTTTGTATGTTATAAATTGAAGATGTTAAATATTTACTTTCAAGAATTTATTTGATGTGTTCAAATTATTCTTAATGGAAATGGTTTTAAGAAAGTATTCTATTATAAAAAATAGTTTTTAATGACGAAATGATATTTTCTTTAATAAAATATTTAGAATGATATTTCAATTTTATTTTCCATCTATGATGACATCTATTGATATAGATCATTCATTTCAGGAAAATGATCTAAATGTTCCAATCATATAATTTATCTAAATGCATTATGATGGATGTCATTATCTTTATGAAACCTATTTCCTTTCAAGATTTATATAATTATGAAACAATTTTACTTTCATGTCATATATGTTTTGGAAACCCATTTCTGGTTCATGGGTGGTTTTTTATGGGATTATTATAAAATCTACATCTTCTTCACTAGGGAATGATATGATTACATGATTATGATACTGATTTCATTTCATGTATTATAATATGATTTTTCTTATTTTGTGGAACATTTATGTTAAATTTCATCATGATAATGGTTGGAGAAAATCACTCATTAAATCATTGGGTAAATTTTTTATCTCATGACATAGAGACTGGTGAGATGAGAAATTTACTTGGTTCATTATTACAGGGATAAAATGGGAAATGAAAACTATTCATTATTAATTGGATGGATTGTGGAGTGGAATTGGTTTTTTAATACAGGGCTGGAACCAGGTGTAAAACTATTTAAGTAAAACACTTTTTCAACTATTATGTTCTTACGACCAATGCCCCGACTTCTACATAAATCATTAATATATGGTTATGTGATTTCCAAAATTCCATCATTTATTTATATGTTATTCATTCATATATTATTTTCTTTATATTAATATGATTCATGTATTATTACCAATCATTCATTTTCCCATGATTCATGTATATGATCTTTGATATGTAGGGTAAGATATTTAATTTTCATGATCATGTTCTCCTACCCTTATACTAATGATTATGCTTACATATCTTCCCTGTTTACAAATGTGGTGAATTTGAGATCACCCCTTTTTATGTTTCCTTCCACATGTTATGAAGATTTTAATTGTTCTTAATATGTCTATGAAGGTTGATATTAAATAATAACCTAGTAGAATATCATGTATCTCATTTATATTCTAGTTTTTAGGTCTTCCATATTTCTAAAGGAACTAATCATTTATAGTTGTTGATTCTATTTTTTAAATGATTTATGTATTCCAATAATGTTATATAATATATATGTTTCAAATTTGAGGATATCTATAGTTTGTTGATTCATCTATGGAATATTAAATTCTATAGTTTTAGTTATATAACCCTATAATTTTTTAGGGTGAGGGAGGACCAAATGTAGTAGAAAACATGATAATTTGAAAAATATATTTGATCCAATAAAGACAAAAAATGATAGGAAGGGGATATTTTCTATTTATATTTTAAAATAAATATTAATTTTTTGGGTGTACAAAAAAATAAATGAATTTATCAATTAGGGGGTAATATATATGGACACCGATAATTAGTTTTTCAGGGGCATTATACCACAAAATTTGAGGGATAATCAAAACTATGACATCATGAACATGTAGTAGGGGACACATAAATATTGGATTACATTATGTGGGTTATAGAACAATCTGTTTTTTCATATTTAATGGTTGGATATTAAATTTTGACTATGTGGTGATTTGAAGATGGATTTTGGCTTACCATCACGATACAGGTGAGCAATTTCATTTTTTCTGTGTTCATAGATGTAGTAAACCATGAAGTCATAAATAATATAATTATTCATATAGGGTTTATTCTAGTAAACTGATGACATCATTTGAGCTTGTAATTTGATCTCATAATTATCTTATGGGTGGGATTGATGATTCTATGATGGGATGTGAGGACAAATATTTGAGGGGGCCATTAAGGGGCGGTTCATCGAATGTCTTCTTCTACTATGGGATGTTGTGTCATGTTTGGACCCTATGTGAATAGAATATCGAAGAGTGTTGGGTTTTAGAAAAAAATGAGACACCTATTGATATTATGTCTGATGATATTTTGATTTTATAGGTGTCGTGGAATGGATTTGGCTCAGGTGTATGAGTTTTTTCTATGAGAGGTACTAGGGGATGGTATCTGAGATACTACTTTATTAATATGATTCAGAAGATATAAAAAGGATAATAGTTAAATTCATTAGATATTAGTGGTTGAAAATATATATCGAGTATAAGTATCTTGTATATGGGATAAAATCCAGCTACATGAAAATGATATGGTAGGGTCAGAGTACATCAAGAAGGCAACGATGGTTTGAGGTACACCTGGATCTTGTGATCCTTACTTTTTCTGACGTAAGTAATACTGGTGAAATATATTGGTGAGTTATACTATAATTAAACATTTTCTAGTTCATATATCAGCAATTTAAATTTTGTGTGTTATTGTATGAGATATGTAGGAATTAGTATATTTTATTGATATTATATGTTTTTATCTGACTTATGATCATGGGAGTAAATTATTAATAAAATTGTTGAATTAATTATAAATCATATTTCATATTTGGATTTTAAGGTATTTATAATGGTTAGTGGAACCTTCAAAAGGCTTCATGTATTATTCGAGATGCAACTATGTAGGAATTTCCTATGGTTAGAAGTTCTACAAGAGGAATTAGCATATGGGTAGTGAAAAAGTTAATATGGGGTGATTATTATGAGATGGGCATGTTACTCATAATATATTAGTGAAATAATTTCTTAATGATTATATATTATAATTTGATATGGTTTTAACATACTATGTTTCTAATGGGTTAAAATTTTCATAGGAATTACATGTTTTTATTTTTGGATTAGAAAACATTGAATTTAACCTTTAGAACACAATTACTAGAGTCATAAACTATGTTTTCCTTTTTTTAGGGAAATTAATTACTATTAAATGTATTGAGGTATTGGATTGGTTTTTGGTGTGATTGTCTTCCAAAACTAAAATATTAGATACACATCATTGTGTGCACAGCTGGTACACCATCATTGCATACCATGTGGCCAAAACAGTTTTTCCCATTAGAAATGAGGCACCACTAGAAGAAATTATTCATGGTGTACATAACCATAAATTAATCCTAATAAAAATACAATATGAGTTTTACATTTTATGAAAAAATATTTTCCAACTATATTCCAAGCCCACATGCATACTGACAATTACATAGTGAGTTCACATAGTTAGTTTAGTTTTATTCAAAAACATGTGTTTGAATAATGCGACAAAATAAAATAGATGAAATTAAAAATACATATCATCCTTTATTTTATGTTTGTACTCCACTTTTACCATATCAATTTTAGGCACAATAGGGGAGCTCCATTATTCTTCACTCAAGCTGGGATTTATGGATTGTTTTTCATTAATGAGGTGATTCTGGTGTTGTTTGTTGTGTCAGATAGATATCTCTAAGGGTATTATTCCTCAACATTGATTTCTTTATTTATATCATTATTTATAATGTTATTTATTTTTAGGATCAATTTCCCAATATTAAAGGCTTTTTTTCAAATTCTATGTTACCTTTTGATACATATCAAATTATTGGTCATTCATCGAGGATATATAAACTTCTAGAATATAGTAGGCGATTCCACGATTTCTTGTATTTATATGTGTTTACATATGGTTGTGTAAATATTAATAAATTGTGTGGTCCAAATATGACTTTTCATTAATTTTTTTTACAATTTGTCATTAACATGAGATGTCAATGGGATTTATTGTAACAATTATAGTATGGTAATGTTGGGAATGATATTTTATAATTGAAATAGTGTTTTTCGAATTTTCTGCATTATAAAAGGGATAATGAAATTAATTAAATTATGAGTCAATTACTTTAGTTCTGTGGTATCATGTTGGTCATGGTATTAAATTATTTAAAGTGATATTGATAGCATTGAATCAATAATTGTGGATCATCGAGATGAGGTGGATTATGCTGAATCATGTGGTAATTGGGTGATGTTGTTATAATATGGTTAATTGATTCATTATATAAAAATTCATATGATTTTTATTGATTTTTTTCTCACTGTTGTTGGCTACCAGCGTCGTTGGAGTCATGTGAGCACATTATTAAGACATAAGGATATATTATTGACAACTATATGTGGGTAGAGGATTCTATTATTTTATAATCTCATGAGATGGTTCTGAAAATTAGTAATGGATTAGGTGTGGGATATAGCTATCTACAATTTAAGGGGTATGACCACCAAATGGTGGATTAGTCTCTATATGATATAGGGGTATGTGGAATAAGATAATGGAATGATGTGTATCATCATGCACTGTGACATCAGTATTTTGAGAAATATTGATTGTTAAATTAGATATATAATGGAATAACGACATTTTTTAGGTGTGTGATGTTGTGAGGCCAATTTTACTCAACATAGGATACATGTGGTATCCGTTGGAATACAGTTTTGGGTGAAAATTAAGTGGATGGGTAAATGAAAATTTTATGTGTACGAATGTCCATGGAAATATTAATCATTTTAATTATTTTAAAATGAAGGAAATGATATCTTATTATTGTTCATCATAGGTGATGTGTGTAATCTTATTATTTGTGATCAAATTCTATTTATTTTATATTCATTTAGTAAAATAATGATTAATTATGATTGGAACATATTGGTGGTGGACTACTGAGTTAATAATCACACCCTAAAAGGCCCCCATGAGATGCACATACACATCATGGCATTGAGATCACATAAGGGGTTATGCTCATTGATTAGGTGATAGAGATAAAAGATGTTCTACCAGTGATAAGAATGTATTGGAGAATGACTAGGAGTTCTTTTTATGAGCAAGACATACTTTTGTGATATTTCCTATAATATTATATGAACAAACATTGGTGATAAAACATGTCTATTTTGATGTTTCTCAATACATGTGGATATTATTTTAATGGTATTTCTATTTTTATAAAATTTTCATCTCATCAAAATGTATTATCACGTATCCCCTAGGTATTGTCAAGAACATCCACAATGTTTTTGTTTCCATAATAGATATTTTATTACTATCCCTTTATGTTATACCCACGCTACTATAACCTTTTAGACTGTCACATCTTGTTTGAATGTTTTTTAATATGTGAAGGCATACCTAACGCTATGTTGCCCTCCGACCAAGAGAGAATGGTATATGGATCCTTGATTAGTGAGCTAAACGGTATGTTTATTGAAGTAACAATGATTGAATAAATGAGGGAAATAGAATATGGGTAAATGTTGGGAAAACATATGATAGAAAAATAATAACAATAATAAGAAGAAAATAATTTAAAATAATATGAAAAAAATAACTTACATCCCTTGTAATATATTTATCCAAATACTTTTTTGGTATTTTATTGATGCCAATTTATGGATGTTTAAAAACCATAGATATCAAAATTTTAATACAGTAACACCTAGATTTCAAAATTCACTATAGTAATTCAAAAGAGTTATCAACAGAAATCATGATTTCAAAATATTATATCACACATCAATCTCGATGACATCAAACCACATCATCCCAAGAGATCATGAACATTATACACCTTGAGACAAGTTTACTAAAACTAAAGATCAGTCATTGTTTCCAATTCCATAGAAAGAACCCATGGAAAATAAAACCATGGGATAAAACCCATAAAAACATTACCTTGAGCCCCAATCAAACAAAATATTCCATCAAAGCATATAATTTAAACAACTACCAATACAAATGTTGGATACCGTCAACACCTCAAAATTAAAGCTGACCCACCAACCAATAAATAAATATATGTTAGAAAAATATCCTTCACCCCTCTAAAACACATCACACCAAGGTATCTATCATAAAATCACCCAACCAAATAAATGTACCACCGTCTAATGAATGGAATTCTTGAAATATATTGTTGAATTGTAAAAAAATTAAACTAGAAAAAATAATTATTTGATGTCTTATAAGTTAATCACTATAACCAAAAAAACCTAGTGAAAGAAAAAATTACACCACATATTCCCCTCTTTCGACACCGCACCACACAAAAAACAACATCCCTAAACCTTATATGAAATGTTCAAACCTAACTAACCTATGAGGGAGAAATAAACCTTCAATACATAGAATACTATGAGTATATACATCCGCTGTAATGATCTATGAAAAATAAAGAACCACAAACCCATCCGAATAACATCATTCTCAAACATATACTAATGAAATAGGGGCCACAACTCCATCTACAAATAACATTGTAGGATAATATTAGAATTCATTTTAAACTGAATGAAATAACAAAAAATAACTACAACATAACATACAATTATATAAAAATCTAAATTGGTTGACAAATAAATGAAGGATAATCCCCAAACACTATCCAAAAACCACCTAAACAATTGAAAACTTACATCAAGAACCCCATACAACATAGAGGTGTTTCCGAGAAGAAGACAATCAATAAAAGAGAATATGAGGGAAATAAGAAAATGGAGATTCTTTCAAACCTCACACCAACAGAATTCCAAACCACAGGAAGCCTTCAAGACAAAAATATTTGATTATATCATGAATGATTTAGTGGAGAGATCAGAGGGAAATGTCAATAGAAACCATAATGTCACAAAGAATATTATTCTAAAATAGAACTATCATAAAAAAATTTTAGGATTAAAATTACATTGAACTATCTTAATTGATGACTACTTTTTTATATATAAAATTATTCATTTAATTGTAACATATTTTCACAATATTTTATAATAGGTTAACATTCAATACCTTTGAATATTTTTAATTCTATCTAAATTATAAAATTTTATATTTAAAAAAAAATTAAAAACATAATTGTATTTTCTATATAGTAATATTCCTTTCAAAGATAACGACCTTTAATTTATAATCCAGTATGTAACATTACAATGAAAAATCTGATCTTTTTGTTTATGTCATTGATTTAAACCATATAATATAATCCTATATTACTACATTTTAATGAAAAATTTATAACTCTTATTACATATACACATAAAAAATTTTATAAAAATGATTATCATATGAGTCCATCATTAATTTAAATGATAATTATTAAATCTAATTAATAAAAATTTAAATAAAATAATGAATTGAAAATAAATTCATTAATGATATAAAATTTGACAAATTTTTTTCCTCTCTTTCTAGACATCTTAATTATCCGAATGATATAAGAATAAAATTACTGATTAAAATTGAAATAAATGACAATGTAATTGACTAGAATCGGAATGAATAAATTAAAAATGTAAGACGATGTTGATATCATTACATTGGAGACACCAAAATGATATATTCCCTTCCACAACAGTGTAGTGAAATTTAAACACATGAATTATATCCTTAACCAAATTTTATAAAATATGATCAAGACAATAGAAATTGTAATTTACATATATTTCATATGGAGGGGATTTGAGGGTTGTAGGTTGTTAAAATTATGTATTTGAAAATGTGAAAATGTATTTACTCCAAATAAACCAACTAGTTTAAAAAAATATAATTCCTTATATAAAGATGTAATGTTTAATTTTTTTGATCGCTAATATCTCTATTAATTTCATCACAATTTGAGTCATGATTATAATGATTTGGTTTAATTTGTTATTTTGTTTCAATAATAAAAATGAAGCAACTAATGAAAACAAGAACAATAAGTATATAAAATAAAAACTCTACTAGAAGTAATGAAACATATTACTACTTGGAAAAAAATCCCTATGTATTGAAACCCATGCATAAAATGTGAATAAAAGCATCCCAAGTACCTATGGACTAAACTCACCATAACTATAGTTCATTAGCTAGATCTACCCCTAGGTGACTCTTTACCCCTACTCGAACTAAGAAGAAGAATGTCTATAACCAAATGTTGGAAAAAGTAGGTTGTGAGCCTAAGCCCTATATGATACCACAAAATATTCCATAACATATTCCAAAAATAGAATAACCTAAGAAAAATCCTACAATATTCATAAATAAACAGTGTTTTCATTTTAAAAAATATTTATAGAAATCATTATAAAAATTTAAAATTATTGAAAAATAATTTTAACATTGATGATTTATTTTACAAGAGATAGAATATTTATAAAACAATGTATATTTTAAATAATTTTAATAAAATAGTTCATATATATTTTGAAATCAAGTAACGTAGTTCATATAACATTGGTAAACATTTATATCTCAAATATATATAAACTTGCATGAAACACGGTAATCTTAAAGATGTTATAAAATTATCCACTTGATATACAATTCTACACTCTCTATGTTGAAATTGTTAAATTGGTATACTACCTTCCCTCTAACACTTTCTAGAGAAGACTCATCACACTCCCTTTAGGGATGTGTCCTATATTAGGTTTTTTTTAGACAATTTTGATATCATGTAATGATTCTAAATAACTCTCCAACATCCTATGTCTTTCATGTGATATTACATGATGTGAAATTTATTTTAAGACTACTTAATATAAAATATATCTCATTATTCCATTAAAAAAATTCATTTTCTTTCCATTTAAATTTAAAATATGTTTTATTCAAAAACATGACTCTTTAACAATATAAAACCAATGGATTTCTATCAAATCATTTGAATAAATTGTGATGAGTTTGAAATCCATGAAAAACCAATATCATCATTTTCTTAATCCAAATCCAATATTAATTTCATTAATTAAAATTAAAAAATTACAATCAAATAAAAAATTTAAATTCAACAATTTAATTTCTCAAAATTCCATAATCCTAAACCAATTCAATGTAATTAGGGGTATTCAATATTTTTGTTCCAAAACCCTTTAAAATATTCCAAATCAATAGAATTATGTTTTAACACTAAAATTGAATTCATTTTAAAGATAATTAATTGAAATCAGTAGCTGAAATAAATTAAGCAATACAATCGTATTCAATTTAGAAAATCTATATTGAACGACCATTCTTTTTTCAATAGAATTACATTAGAAATAGAACACATCATTAAGTGAAAAGGTGAAGGGGATAATGAAACCCAAACTAGAAGGAAGACTGACACCATAAGGAATGGGATTGGGAATCTAGCCATAATAGAAACAATGATCCAATGCCGATCAGATCGATCCAGAAAGAGGGGATCATTTTAAAAACACCTAAAAAGTGATCTTGGGTTGAGATAATGGAAAATTGATGGAATTAATGAGGAAAAATAGATGTACATGTGACTTAATGCATTGTATGGTCCATTCATGATGAGTACCCAAGGGTCAGGATGTGTAGTCCATGTTGGATAAGAAACAACAAGAAGACATATTTCCTCAATTAATAATCTTCTATTTAACCCTTAAAATATGTGTACCTCAGGCACACAACATGTTCGAGCTCACTGTTTGATCTCCCCATTCATGAAATGAAAAAAAAACTAATAAAAGTCGTGTACCTCAAGTACCCATCATGTAACTCCAATAAATAGTGTGTGCCACTAGTACATGGTGTGTATATACTCTACATCCCACAGAAAATCAAAAAAAAAATACTTCAATGGAATTTTAAATAAAATGGGACTTAGAAAAATTGAAAAATTACCCAACCAAGGTAATGCGACGTTACAAACACTGAAACCACTTGATAGTTCTCAGAATTATTTTAAAATTTTGAGGGTATGAATCTAGTTATATATGTATTTATGTATCGTCACTAGTGATATTTTTTCAAAAATATTATGTACATATTCTCTCTTCTATCCATATAATGATATTTGTTAATACAATAAAAAAGGGATAAATAAATTTACTTTTTCCCCAAAACAAGGATATTATTGTGGTCATATAATGAGAATTTATTGAGGCTCTGAAAAAAATATGTTAACTACTCTTATATTTCAATAAGTATTTGTTTCATTTACCACCCTGGTTTATAAAATTAATTACATAATAGAAGAATTAATCATTCTAACTAAATGATATAAATCAATTATTTTATTATACTATTATTTCATTTTCCTTAAAAATGATGAAATTCAAAATTGATGGTTTATGAAAAAAAACATATTCCTCAAACATCAAGATAAATAGCCTCTTATAAGACATTTTTTTCATCTTTAACAATACATTGTAAGGCAAAAAATTTCTTTCCTATAATTATAAAAATTATTTAAAAATAATCTTATTGACCACTTCTCCTTCCTCAATTATTAAATAAAATAATAATTACTTCATTCTAAATTACATAATTATGAAAAATACTTTAATATATTTATTTTAAATTTCCATTAAATTTTTATTTAGTAAATATTAATTTTGATTTATATTTACATATCATAATATGGAATATTTTTTATTAGAAGTGTTAATTTTAATATCATTGAATACCAACCCAGCCACATACGAATTTGGAAATAATTATATTAACAATCTTCAGTAATATCTTAAATTAAATTATAAATAAAACTAATTTGTGAAACCTATTTGTTTTTACGTCAATAATCACAAGGTGTTATTAATAGAAATTATTATCCATAAAATCAATTTAAATTTTAATCTAAAATATTTAGATAATCATAAAATAGTTCCCTATTTATTTAGGAGGATTGTATACGCACATGGTGGTCAAAATATTAATAAAATTTGTTAATTAATTAAATATATCATATACAAATTATATACAAACATTATCTAATATGGGAAAAATAATTACCATTCCTCATAACTCATATATGATGATATGGCAACAATAATTTTCAATATTAACCTTCAAATTTTCAATAACATCTCTTATGCTATGTTGAATAAAATATAGAATGTTAATGGAAATTTATGTTATATATTATATCCCATTAATTCTTCTACAAATTCCATTTTATATTCAATAAATAGATACATAGATTGTGAAATTTCGCATATTAACTTCCAAAATTATTTTAATTAATGATGTTTATGGAATACTTAATGGTCATTATGAAATTAGTAATTAATGGTTTGATCCATGTCTAAAAAATATTCAACAATCATATTTTACACATTTCAATTAACAAATCCAATGAAACCACTAATAAATTTGTTGTATCTCTTTAAATTGTGTCCCATTCAA
Source organism: Viscum album (assembly GCA_963277665.1). Classification (NCBI taxonomy): domain Eukaryota; kingdom Viridiplantae; phylum Streptophyta; class Magnoliopsida; order Santalales; family Viscaceae; genus Viscum; species Viscum album. Next base: position 937,369,309 of record OY728143.1, on the reverse strand, counting down.
AACATAAGTTCAATAATGCAGTCATATAATATTATAAATAATAAATATATATAATTATCCCACCTCCCACATTTTTAAAATCAAACGTATTCATTAATGGAATATAATTTTATAAAATATGAAAAAATTTCTTCATAATCATGATGCTATGTGCCCTTTTTTAGACATATCACACGTGTAAATCATCTTTATAACCTAGGGAATTAAATATTAATAAAGGTGTGAGAATTGATACTCAATAATTGAAAATCATCATAATATGAATGATAACATGACAGATAGATTAATATATTATTAAAATTAAAAAAGACCTTGTAAGATAATCAGAAAACATGTTTTCACAACATATGATCCGAAGACGATTCGTAATGAAGAATTAAGTAATTCTATGGCTCAAACTTGAACTCAACAATAATATAACATGTTATCAAGACATACAGGGTTGTGGTACCCTGCAAATTAATCTTTATAATGAAAACATGAAATGTCATGGAAATTAATGTCATATTTATATTTTTCCTTAACTGGATAAATAACATTGATATGTGAAAACTCTTTAATAGAATGCCAAAATTTGTGATAAAAAATAATTCTATACTGATATATATAAACATACTCATTATTTCGATGATGAGAACTGTGAAAATAGCCCTAATTCTCATGCCTATATGAATAAACTCAGTGTATCCTCAACTAACTATTTCATGTGATATAATCTTAAACTGTTATAGTTGAGGTTTATATTAGACACTACTAATCATAAAACATACATATGTATGATTATTTAAATAAAAATTAGTAATATAATTAAAATTCAATTTAAAATAAATATTATTATTAATTATATAAATATATATTATTGAATTTGTTTAAAGAAACCATGGAATAATATTTTTCATAAAGCATCAAAATGATATAAAATAATACCATTATTTAAATCATCATATACAAAAACCTTAATCACAAACATATATCGAATAACTAATGATGATATATTGTCAAACATGAAACATATGTATATTTGATATCACTCAACTAATGATAATGAAAATAAAAATCTTCTAATATGGTTTTGGGTTTGATTTTTTATTCAGTATTTTAATATTCAAATTTATGACACTCTTTTATTTAAATAAACCTTTATTTATTTAAAAATTGAAATTAAATCCAATCACAGCAAAATATTTTGATAAAATAATCATTAAGAATATTAATATAGATAATAAATTTTTAGATATGAAATTTCTAGAAAATTTGATGATCATTAAGAAATTATATTATAGAATGAAACGATTTTTAGTTACTATGTTTCATTCCATAATTATGAAATTTCATGGAAGTTATTTAATTGCATGTAACATAAGGATCCAAATATTATTAAAAAATATTAAAATGATATTAAAATATATTCTTATAATCTATTATTAAGTTATTAAAATTATCTCCACATATTATATTTTTATAATTTCTTTTTCAACATCTCATGTAAATAATATTTACTATTTTGACTAATTTTTAGAAATAAATGTTGTTCAAATAATATTTAAAAAATACAATCTTTTAGAAAAAATTAATGGTTCTTTAATTTATGTTTTATAAGGTCATATATGTTATAATTCTATTTCATGTGAATTTTGGCCACATTTTGTGAAAATAAAAATGATGATGTAATTGTATTGAGTTGTGTACTAACATCAATGGATTAAATTTTAACTATAATTTAATTTTCACCTAGAAAAAACAATATTATTATATATATTAATTATTTTTATTACATATAACAAATAAATATAAAAAAATTAAAAATTATTTATTATTAATTAAATTTTTTTCATCTATATGGTGGTTTGCAAAATTTATGATTCATATTTACATTTTCACTAATGGAAAATGGGGTGAGGGGGGTTAATGCTTATTCCACACATAAAATACCCAATTACAATATTATTACTTTTAATGTTATCATATTATCTTGAAAATATTTAATTTAATGAATAATTTAGGAATATAAAAAATATATATGTCATATACATGACGTATTTTGATGTTAAAATTAATTTATTTTCCATTCATGATTTGTTTTGGAGGGTTTCAAATGGTTTTTTGGAGGAATAAATGAGTTTTTAGGAATTGGACTAAACTGTGTGCCCAATTCCAGATTTAAAATTAAATTTGGTTTATTTTATAACATTTTCATTTTTTAATATTTTTTACACATTCCAATTCTTAAATGGTCTACTCTGACCTATAAACACCAAAATTTAAATTTGGGGCCTTTATAAATCCATAATCATAGAGGATTTGGGTATTTATTTAAGCATTGGGCCAACCCGAAAGCCCATTTTCTAGTTTTAAAATGTTTATTTAATTTTTTAATATTTTATTAAATATAATGGATTTTTCGGTGATTCCACATCCCCCTCGGCACTAATAAACCCAGGCGCACTATCATTGCCTTTACCCCCTCCTTGGAGCTCTTTGAAATCGCGAATTAGGGCTGAACTTCATAGGGTGTCTCAAATAGGCCATAATTGAAGGGGTAACGTCATCCCTTCTTAACAATCTCAATTATTACTATTTTCCCTCCATTCCAGTTCCTAAATTACTTCCTATGTCTTGTTCTAAGAACCCCTGAATTTTGTCTGTTTTTAATTTCAGCAACTATTGTTTATGGAGTGATTAATTCAGGATACTTCAAAATAATTGAGTCTATTTCTTTCCTCTTTCAAATTGCTTAGGGTTTCTTCCCTAATTCTTGAATTATAAAAATACCAGAAGTTAGGGTTAATTCCTAGGTTTTAAATTACTTTATTTTGGGTGAAATATTGAGGTTTTAGGTTTCTTTTAAATTCCTTGATGTGCGGTGGTCGTGCGATTGATGTTTCACCCCAATATTTGAGGGTTTCGATACATTCGGTATGTGATTCCGTGGGTAACCATTTAATGATGAGTTAGTTTACTTGATTAAATAATTTTCCATGTTCCTTATATGCTTCTAATTATGAAAACCCCATTTTTGGTAGCAATAGTAAAGCATTTGGTATTAAAGATACATTTGTGTTTGAAGTGTGTATTTTTCTAAGGTATTTCACGTGTTATCTCTTGTAGTAGTTTTGTAAAACGTGGAAGTGATTTATTAGTTGTTGAATGGGGCTGAAAATTCGGTTTTGCTAAGGGATTGGTGTGATTTTGGCTTAAAAATAGGTTTTTGAAATAGGTTTTTTGTTCAAGACATATTTGCACAACTTGGGTTCTTTTTATGAAAATTGTAAATGTTTTAGTTGGTTAAACAAAGTGGGAAAAGGGTGCATATGTACACTTTGGTATATGAATTCACGTATTATGGGGTTTTGAAAGGTGATGTGATGTTTTAATATTTCAAATATGTTTTGAATGTTCTGTAAATTTCTCTAATGTTTTATTAAAATGTGATGTTGGAGCGAAACTTCTTTGTGGGTTGTTTCGTGTAAGTTTAATGATAAACTGATTTTGAAGGTAAAAAGGGTGTTATGTAACATGTGAGTGGGCTGTTATGAGAGTTTTAATATATTGTAATGGTTTTATAAAATTATTTAATGAATTTGTGGAAGTGTTAATGAAATTTGAAAAGTGTTGTGAGCTATTTTGGTGTGAGTCGGATTTCAAAATCAGTTTTAATGAAATGTTGACTTTTGTGACTTGTGTTGTATACATTTGGGATGTTTGGTGAATTTATGATATGGAAATATTATTTTCTTGCAAAAATTATATTCATTGACTTTTTTAACTTTTTTGATCACAAATGGAAAACCCAGGTAAATAGGTGGGTGGACGTGTACTAGTATGCTAGTGAATCCGTGGGGTTTGGCCTCAGTTTCACTTAGGAATATTGACGCTTAAAACTCTAACTAAAGTATGATGATGATGATTGGGGACCACGAGGTTATGTGTATGTTCCCTACTAGTGGCTCGTGCACGAGAAAAGATATTGTGATGGTTACTCTCACTGAGATACGAGGTACCTGGGACCCAGAACAAGCTAGTGCCTATGGGATATTTCCTATTTCTTGTGCTCATTATTTACTTTGTACTTACCTTCGGCATACAGTATAGTTGGCTATAAAATTCAGTAGTGGTTAAATTATTTTTAAAATCATTGATTCATAATGATATCCTACTTGAATACTATTTTTATTAAAAGTAGCGTCTTCTAGAAATTGTAACTAGCTATTCATGTTTTTGAAAACATGCATGATTTTCGTCATTAAATGTTTATCTCATGGAATGTCTTAGTGGTGGTATCCTACTGGGCATTGTCTCACACCCTACTTACACCCTTGGGTGTAAGTAGACTTGGTTATTTTGTTGTCGCAGGTTGGGTATAGTTTTTTTTGTTCCAGTGGTTTGGGTTTCTAGCAGGTCCATGGTGGTGAAGTCTTGTGGAGGTGGCTTGAGGGTGGTGCCCCTTGACATGAGGGTTCTTGGGCTGTCCATATTTGGTTTTGTAACATTGGTATAGTCTTTTTGATTTTTTTAAGCTATATAATTTAGTTTTTAAATTTTCTAAAAAATAGTTTGGTTTGAAAAATCTAGATTTGTTTCATTGGATTATTATGTTGTTTTATATTTATAAACTCATGTAAATAGTTCACAATTTTCATTTTATGATACACAGGAACTTGTGCCAGTCCATGGGGATTGGGAACGCTCTTCGGGTCTTGCCATGGACCAGGTTGGGTGCCGATTTTAAAGGCGACCAGATTCGGTTCGTGACAAAATGGTATAGGAGGGTGGTTCACTCTATTTGGGTCATGTTATTTGGGGAAGTGAAAAGATAGTCTGGAGTTAGGATTGTTGGGACATGGAATTCTAGATATGGGTAGTGTTCCTGATCACCACAACTCATAATAGGATTCAAGAGTCCAAGAGAAGTCGGGATTTATCTATGTCCTTTGGTTTTCTTGGTTCGATGATGATTAAGGGAAATGAAAAGAGAGTTGGGTTAATGGTCCTTGTGATCTCGCAGGGCCTGGCAAGCCATGTGGAGCCAAGGATATTCCCTAGAACACTCTCTATGATATTGATGTGATTGGAATATGGCCGCCAACCATATTTCCAAGTCACCCACTGAAACTAGTTTCCTCTCGCATTGTTTTGTGCTTAGATTTTGAAATCATGGCACTTTGTTTTTATAAAGTGTAAAGTTTTGGTGAAATGATTTTAAAATAAAGTGGGAATGTTTTGATTTATGAAATTGTGGAAGTGAATTTTTAGAATTTTTTTGAAATGGAAATGGTGTGCTTACACCTCTTTTGAAAGTAGGGACTATATTGAAGTTAGTTTTGAAATGTTTTTCAAATAGAGTTTTCTAAACAATCAAAGGGTGTTTTAATGGGATGCGATTTTTTGAAATTTATGTGAATATATTGAATGTGAGTTATTTTCTAAATGGTTTTGTCTTTCTGAAATGTTTTGTAAGATGTGAGTTGGGATTTTGATCTTGTGGTTAACAATTTTGAGAAAAAGAATGTTTTGGTTGGCTTTTTTGGTTTTGAAATGTGGAAAGAATGTTTTGTTTTAACATTTGGTATTTCCATGGGAAAACACATGCATGGGTTATATAGGATGATGGATGATTGATGTCATGACTGGATGAGTGTCCGGATGGATATGAGGAGGGTGCCCAGTGTGGCACAGAAACATGCATGTGTAAGGCCCATGGGGTACCATTGGTGGAAACGCTAACCGCTGAACGGTTTTTTTTCATGAAATATTTTTGTAATGAAAAACATGATGTATTGATGAATTTTTTTTATTACTTATATTATGTGTTTTTGGAAAATTTTGATGTTGTGGGAGGGTTTGAGTCCAAGAACCCCTCCTATGTGAACTGTGTTTTGCGTTTATGTTGGGTCGGTAAGCTGTGTAGAAGGACCAATTAGTAGTCTCCTCTGAGATATATTTCAGGACACCTTTATGGTGGTTCGCTTCATGTGTTTAGATCTGGTTTATGTATTGTTTTGACAAATGGACTAGATTCGTTGTGTCCTTGGGTTCTCTCATTGGATAAGGTACGCCCCCAATAAGGGTTAATGCATAACTGAACTACAATCCGGATTGTTTTGCCATTGGAAAATCCTCCAGTTGATCAATATAGGGAATATTTTATCAATCGTTGTAGATTTAGTCTATACTGATTCCTTTCTTTGATTTTTAGATCCTCTTGTAGCGGAAGAGTGCTCGTGGAAGGTTGAAAGAGACATTAGTTTCTTAATTTTCCTAATTCATCGAAGATAGAAGTGGTCTAGGGTTGTTAGTGGGGTTGAGTGTCTCGCTGTCATCTAAGAGGGCCTTTGGGTTCTTCACAGTTTCTTAGAAGAAGGAGTTCATGTTAAACTACCAGTGTGGGAAATCTGGCTATGAGAGGATATTGTGGCCACATTCTAGAATTGTTTGTTGTTTGGGGATGTTTTACGCGTTCACTCTCTATTCATTTTTTATATCAGTCGTAATGGTCATGTTCGGTGATTCTTTGTGATTTCATGTGCTCAATTGACCGTAAAGGTGAAAGTTGGGCAATCATCTGAGAGTCTCTATTATGTTGGGAGAATGTCTCCCATGAATAACACATAAAAAAATATTCTATTTTAGAGGAAGGTGTGTATAAGTGTTCTTTACTTCTATTTTTTTCACACCCGTACAAACAAGGTGTGATGTGTGTAAATATTCTAATCCCTTGTTTTAGTGAAATATCGAGTTAGGGTAAAGTGTGTTTGGAAGGTGTTATGTCTTGGAAAAACTTATCGGGGATTGCGGTGCATTTTTTGTTTGTAACTAAAGAATAATTCTCATTCAGGGGGTTTCCAAAGCCTAACTGTGAGGCCGAAAATGCTTCAATCATTCAAGCTCCAGCCATAGGTCCCGGAGAGAAGCTGGCTCATAATCAGGGGAAATCATAGGGTCATTTATACCCTTGTACGTCCTATCCTCAGTATGAATGATAAAAAGAGTTTAAACCTATAGTCTCATTATATTTCTTCTTTTTTTCATGTTCAGTGGAAATAGGTAAAGGGCCTTGTACCCATGTCATCGTCCAATGTTATTCCACCCCACTTTGGTTTCCATTGAGTCTTTAGACAAAGGTTTGATGTTTGTCTAGACAGGTTGGGCACACACTTTTCACTTGGTTAGTAGTGACCATGCCCCAGAAAACCTTGTAGATAGAAGGATGCCCACTTTTAGTGCATGGTTTCCCAAACCCTATAGACTAACCATGTGGTCGTCCCAACTCTTTAAATTCTGGGGGCTTTCTGTACCGTCCCAAGATGGTTTGTTAATATAGTTAGTTATTATGGTGGGGAGACACACTATGAGTATTATATAAGTTATTTTGTAAATTTCTGATGAATTATACCCTATTTACTGGGGATTACATTCAGGCATCCCCCTTTTAGTGTCCCGATTCTTTCTCAGAAAAAACAATATAGGTTGTCTCTTATGGTGGGGAGGTTATTTTTGTTCCCCCATACCAGTAACTCAGACATATCCATAGTCATGGCTTGGTGGTATGTAGTCTAATTCGGATCTATCAAGCTACCTAAATCTTCCTTGAGTAACTATTGAGATTGGAGAGTGCCCAATGGTTTAGATACAACAAGGTATGTGTAACCTTGTTCAATGTTGTTGTTCGTTTGAGTGAATTTCTTGAGTCTTGTTCGGATTGTGTTTGAGGAGTTTTCCTTTGGGATAAAGCCTGAATGTGATTGATTGTTTCGGGAAAGTGTTTTATGTTTTTTAGTAAATTATTCCTTCCTTAATTGATCACTGGATGTGTTTTGGCATTTGGGGGAGAAACATGGAAAGGAGTACATCTTGGTTTCTCAGTTGGGTTTGGTTTTCGTATCTGGCCTTTATGTAGCTTTCCAGGGATGGAATGTTTTCATGGTGGGGATAATTTTCATATACATGACTTATTTTGAAGTTAAATTTCATTTATTTTCCATTCAAGATTTGTTTTGGAGGGTTTCCAATGGTTTTATGGAGGAATAGACGAGTTTTTATGAATTGGGCCAAACGTGAGCCCAATTCTAGATTTAAAAATATTTATTTTCTTTTATAACATTTTCATTTTTTAATATTTATCACCCATTCTAATTCCTAAATGGTCCTCTCTGACCTATTAACACAAAAATTTAAATTTGGGGCCTTTATAAATCCATAATCATGGAAGATTTGGGTTTTTATTTAAGCATTAGAGATAAACCGAAATTCCATTTTCCAGTTTTAAAATGTTTCTTTAGTATTTTAATATCTTATTAAATATAATTTATATTTCGGTGATTCCACCTCCCCCTCGACCCTATGAAACCAAGGCGTTCTCCCATTGGCTTTAACCCCTCCTTGGAGCTCTTTGAAATCACGAATTAGGGATGAACTTCATAGGGTGTCTGAAATCAGCCATAATTGAATAGGTAACTTCATCCCTTCTTAACTCTCTCAATTCATACTATTTTCCCTCCATTATAGTTCCAAACGTACCTCCTATATCTTGTTCTAATAACACCTTAATTTTGGCTGTTTTCAATGTCAGCAACTATTGTTTTTGGTGTGATTAATTCAGGATACTTCAAGTAAGTGAGTCTATTTCATTCATCTTTTAAATTGCTTAGGGTTTCTTCCCTAATTTTTGAATTATAAAAATTATAGAATTTAGGGTTCATTCCTAGGTTCTAAATTCATGTATTTGGGGTGAAATATTGAGGTTTTACGTTTCTATTAACTTCCTTGAGTTGTGGTGGTCGTACGGTTGAGGTTTCGCCCCAATATTTGAGGGTTTCGACACATTCGGTAGGTGATTTCATAGGTAACCATTTAATGATGAGTTAGTTTGAATGATTAAATAATTTTTCAAGTTCCTTATATGCTTTTTATTATAAGAAAACCATTTTTGGTAGCAATAGTAAAGCATTTGGTATTAAAGATAAATTTTTGTTTGAAGTATGTATTTCTCAAATGTATTTCATGTGTTTTCTCTTGTAGTAGTTTTGTAAAACTGGGAAGTGATTTATTAGTTGTTGAATGAGGCTTCCAATTTTGTATTGGTAAGAGATTGGTGTGATTTTGGCTTAAAAATAGGTTTTTGAAATGGGTTTTTTGTGCGAGATATATTTGCACCACTTGGGTTCTTTTTATGAAAATTGTAAATGTTTTAGTTGGTTAAACAAAGTGGGAAAAGGGTGAATATGTACTGTTTTGTATATGTGTTCACGTATTATGGGGTTTTGAAATGTTAAGTGATGTTTTACGATTTGAAATATTTTTAGAATGTTCTGTAAATTTCTCTAATGTTTTATTAAATTGTGATGTTGGAGCAAAACTTGTTTGTGGGCTGTTTCGTGTAAGTTTAATGATAAATTGATTTTGAAGGTAAAAAAAGTGTTATGTAACATGTGATTGGGATGTTATGAGAGTTTTCATATATTGTAATGGTTTTATAAAACTGTTTTATGAATTTTTGGAAGTATTAAATAAATGTGAAAAGTGATGTGAGCTATTTTGGTGTCAGTCGGATTTCAAAATCAATTTGAATGAAAAGTGGACTTTTTAGACTCGTGTTGTATACATGTGGGTTGTTTGGTGAATTTATGATTTGGAAATATTATTTTATTATGAATATTATATTCATTGATTCGTTTAACTTGTTTGAGAACAATGGGAAAACTCGGGTAACTAGGTGGGTGGATGTGTATTAGTATGCTAGTGAATCCGTGGTGTTTGGCGTCTGTTTCACTTAGCAATATTGACGCTTACAACTCTACCTAATCTATGATGATGATGATTGTGGACCACTAGGTTATGGGTATGTTCCCTACTAGTGGATCGTGCACGAGAACAGATATTGTGATGGTTACTCTCATCGAGATACGAGGTACCTAGGACCCAGAACGAGCTAGTGCCTAGGGGTTATTTCCTATTTTTTTGCACATTGTTTACTTTGTACTTACCATCGGCATACGGTATAGTTGGCAGGAAAATTCAGTAGTGTTGACATTATTTTTAAATGTTTTTATTCTTAATGATATCCCACTTGAAAAAAAAAATTTATTCAATGTTCCATCTTTTAGAAATTGTAACTAGCTTTTCATGTTTTTGAAAACATGCATTCTTTTCATCTTTAAATGTTTATCACATGGAATTTATTAGTGGTGGTATCCTACTGGGCATTTTCTCACACCATACTTACACCCTTGGGTGTAAGTAGACTTAGTTATTTTTGTTGTCACAGGTTGGGTATAGTTTTTTTTGTTCCAGTGGTCGGGTTTCTAGCAGGTCCTTGGTGGTGAAGTCTTGTGGAGGTGGCTTGAGGGTGGTACCCCTTGACATGAGGGTTCTTGGGCTATCCTTATTTGGTTTTTTACCTTTGGTATAGTCTTTTTTATTTTCTTTAAGCTATATAATACTGTTCTGAATTTTTGTAAAAGATTTTTTGGTTTAAAAAATCATGATTTGTTTCATTGGATTCTTTTGTTGTTTTATGTTTATAAACTCGGGTAAATCGCTCCCAATTTTCCTTTTATGATACCCAGGCATTTGTGCCAGCCCGTGGGGATTGGGAATGCTCTTCGGGTCTTGCCATGGACCGGGTTGGGTGCCGATTTTAAAGGCGACCATATTCGGTTCGTGACAGATACAATATTGAGTGGATGGGAACTTATACCCATATTTATATATTATATTATTTTTTATAGGCAATTAATCATTTTATGGATGGTATTTTTTGGAGTAAAAACCCTCATTATTGTGTTTATGAGTGTGTAATATACTTTAGGGATATGTTGGGTAGAACATAATATTTTCATGTTAAGGGATTTTAGGAGAGTGCGTCAACATTTAAATGTTAATTTAAGTTTCATTTTCATTATTACCAAATATACATCAATATTGGGAAGTATTTCTCATGAAAAGTTGGTCCAAAAGTCTACAAAAAAAAATTGGGAGGAGATACATTTGAAATGGTAATCTTCCAATCAACAAATGAATTTATAATACAAGTTAGTCAAATTTCCTCTTAATTTACACATTTTTACAATATCACTTTTAACCAATGTAACTAGTTTATACATAGAAAACTAATTCATTATGACCAAAAAATGGTCAGAATTAAATAATTAGAAAATAATGGCTTCAAATTTGAAAAACATTTTTTATTAATTTATTAAATTTATTTAATTTAATTTTAATGTATTAAATTCATATCATAATTAAAAAAAACTAACAGTTTATCTTAAATTTTAAAAAGTAAAATATTAATTAATAAACTAATAAAAAATGCATAAATTTATAATGACATATAATATATATATGTCTGTGTTTGTGTGTTTTCTTAAAAAGTGGTTTTATGTTGCTCTCCGACCATAGTTTCTCGGAACCCATGTTAACAAAATTATCATTGTCGTGATTATAAGGTAGCAAATACTAAATGTCCAGTGAGTTTGGTATTCATGGTATACTAGATAAATACATGATTCATGAATAAAAAATTAATACACTAGTTACACTATAATTTTATTTCATGGAAAAAATAATTGTTATATAAGATATCATTCCATATCATTCTCACTACATTTCTTGGATTCATGGTGAGTGAAATAAAAATATGAGAGAGATGAAATTATCGATTATTATAAAGTATAGTGGAATAATAATTGATAAATTAGAATACTAAATATGGCATGTTAAATAAATAAACACACAAGACATGTAATCAATTATTGATTATGGTGTTTTGAAACAATATTTAATTGTAAATAAACAAGAACAGACACCATAAAATAAATAAACTAAGATGTATGGTGTGAAGAAATTCATGTTAAATAAGTGAACAAAAATGACATTATATCCATATACTGAGGGGGAGTGAGTAACCTATGTTTCAATGTAAAAAATGAAAATATATTCCTTTTAAAATATTTGGATACTGGATAACAAATCTGTAATGTTAAATAATTGAAATCGATATAGTTTGATCCATAAATTAAGAATGAAATATATCTGTATTTATTTATACTGAAAATATGAGGTATAATAATAATTGTCTGATGATAAATGAAATGATTCTTTATTATATTTAAATTTTCATTGGAACATGTTACAAATTTTTTTAATACATTTCATTATAAAGTTTAAAACATGATTGGTGAAACTATAACTTTGGATAAGAAATTAACTAATCCCATGATACATCCAATGAATTGAGGTCTATGAATAAACTGGACACATCCATGTCATACCTTTAAAAATCATTCCCCGTATGATTAATAATCGATTTAATTAATTGAAAAACATTAGTTTTCAAATATTAATATTGTGAAAAAGATATAGGCTTATAAATATTGATATAGTAAGTCATGTTACTAAAATATCAACACCACAAATAAAAATGATATATTTTTCAGGAAATAATAAAAACACTGATAAATGATATGGATATTTATGTAAATCTAATGTTCAATTATCATGGGATTGTGGTTTATTAATAGTTATGTTAATGACCATTTAATGCATTGCGGAAAGTTATTTTTGATTATACCCTTGGTCAAAATTTAAATAATCCATACATAGAAAATAATAAAGAAGGTATGAATAAGACATACACATTTGAGTAATAATATGGAATTTTTTATGAATTAAAATAATATATTCAATAATATTTATTAGGAAACTATATTTAATCATTCTAATGTTTCACATAGATAATTGAAATATTTGATTCATAAGAATAATGAAGGAATATAATTAAATGAAAAATATAATATCTTTTGAATAAAGATATTCATGAAATAAAAAGTCATTGTATTGGTATTTACACATCATATAATAATATTAGCATATATCTTAACCATCCTCTAAAAGAATGAATATTGTTACAACAATATATTACCACATTGGTATATTTGAAATTGTAAAAACAATCAATTATAGATAATTTAATTGATATGTAAATGATGAATATTTTTAGGATAATTATTATATGAAATATCTATTGTTTTATATACACAAGCCAAATTATATGTGCGACATATATGGCCTAAATCACTGAAAAATAAAAGTGAGACTGGAAATACACTTAGAGTTTTTTTAACATATGAAAAAGTCGATCCATAATTAATATTCAAAAAATTAAAATTTTAAAAAAAATTAACATGGATTATTTTATTATATAAAATCTCAATAAATTTAGTACATAATAAACCCAAAATAAGTATGTGTGGAAATATAAATTTATCTCGGAGATGTAAAATGATATATAAAAATCCCTTCCTTTGCATTTCATTTTGGGTTAACATCATTAATACTAATTGATAATTGTCTTAAATTTTCTTTAAAAATATTACAGAAAGAATATCTTATTAAATATGTTATATATTATCTTATTATAATATAATATTACCCATTTGTTAACAATTGTTCATTATTTTCCCTATTTTCGGTGTAAATTGCAGAGTTATTCACATTTTTGTTCACTTGGTATTTTTGTTCTTATTACTTCTGTAACATCCCAGGTAAATAAGAATAATAAATTTTCGTAATAACTAATATTTTACAATTAAATATTAATTTCACTTTAAATGGGATGTTATGTTTTAAGAAACATACCTGACATGAAACAATGGGTTTCTCCAAATTCTAATGTTGCACACAATGCAGAGGCATACTAATAAATAATAACACAATATTATTTTAAATTCTAGTTGATGCTTATACATTATATTGGAGGGAATTAATAGAAATAACTAAAATATTATAATACATCTTTTTTAAATGTTTTTACATTTATCCAATAAATTTTAGTGACTTAAAATAAGAAAGAATCTAATTTTAGGAATAAATACTCTAATATTCTATAAAATGTCAATTTATCAAATGTTGATGGAAAAACCTTTTTAAATATATATTATTTTAACTTTTATATTCTATATTTGACAAAAAAAATTATTATTTAGATTTTGGTCATCAACATTTAAATTGGGGAAATTATTGGTATTTTTCAAATAAAATTCATTTTTAATGAATAGGGAAAATAATGTATTTTAATTGAAAAATTCCATTTACTATATTTTATTTATATTATTAAATTTTCGTTTTAGTTAGATTTAATGTATAATTAGATTATATTTTTACCATTTTAACCAATTATGGTCATTGGATGTAATTTCACTTTGAAATTGGACACAAACAAGTGTCAATTTCAGATAGTTATTATTTTTATAAAAAACACTTTCTATTTTGAAAATGGGAATTAATATTAAATTAATTAATTACAATTATTTTTTTCATTTGCTAAAATATAAATAATTTTTTAATTCCAAAGATGAAATATATATTAGGCTGAATTTTTCTTACTTTTCTTAAAATCATCAATTTTTGATGAATAGTGAAAACACTAAGTATTAGTTAAAAACATACTTCTTAATTTGAATGAAATTTAAACACATATTTGAATTGAATTTTGAAAATATGAAATAAATTATTGTTATTATTTTTAAATATTTTGTTCAATAAGATGAAAATAATTTTTGGGGAAGATTAACTTTTAACTTGTATTAACAACGATTAAAGGTAATAGGGTAATTTCAGGAAAAAATAATATTATAATAATATTAAATTACCCTAAAAAGTTTTCAAATCATATTGGTTGATATATTCTCTCCCATGGGTATCTTTGGATATATTTTGGAACCCCATGGAGCCACTTATTAGGGATAATGACACATTATATTAATTAATTTAATGTAATGACAATAATGACATCAACATATATCGTTTAGTAAACCAATTCATACATGGGGTTAAAAAAGTTATATATTAGACAATAAATACTCTATTATAAATATAAAAATATTTCATACATCATCGTATTTGTTTTATAATTTTTATACATCATATAATTAATATTATTTATGATACAATAATTATGAAGTGTTTATCTCATTAATGAATTATTTAAATAATCATGATTATATAGATTAAAGCAATATCCTATACATGTAAAATTCTTATTGGATGATTTTATATCTAAAACATTACATCCTAGATTTTTATTGAAATATTTTTCGACCTCTAGAAAATGAAAATCATTATATAATATAACAATATATTCCAGCATTTTTAATGTGCCCCTCCCCCCTTAAAAAATCACATCACCTCTAAGCGATTACTCAAACCTCTAAATCACCCTGGATCATCAAAACCCTTACAAATTAACCCATTAGGATCACTATATTAAACCTAGAGTCATTACCTTAGGCATCAAACACTTCAATAAATTAATTTTGTTCAATCTAAAGGGAGTTACCCGATTTAACGGTGACGTCTTCTCTTAAGATTTTAACATTTATTTTACTTCTCCAACCCCTAAAAACTTGTTATTCAATTATTTTATAGTAACACCAGAATCATAAAAATATTTTGTTGTTTTATGATAAATTTTTGAACTATACTTACACACACTTCCATCTGATGGGTAAAGAACAGACTATTTCTTTGGATGGAAAACTACTGCCTCGCGAAATGATGACTGTTCAATCATATCCTACCTCCTTTTATATATGCTTTTATGATGGGACTATATTTATATGTTATATATATTATATTTATATTTTATATATGATTTTTTAATTTTCATTTATATCATTCATTTATGTTTCCCATAATGAGGAAATGTGATAATTTCATATGAGAAAATGAGAACTACCGCCCCTTAAAGTGATATGACTCGTTAATGCCATATGTGAGATGTATAAAGGATGGTGTTAATAAAATTATATATGATATTATAATGGAATTATAATATCTGCATTTATCATCATGTTTTCTTTCCATTAAAATACAAAATAAAAATGAATGTTGTGTTTATGCGTACATACAGCTTACCGTCTCCATGAACAATACATTTCATTATTAACTCAAAATGTTATATACTATTATTTATACATATATATATATATATATTCTGATATATTTGATATATATGATATCAAAATCATGAATATCATTATGGAGATAATGTAATTATGACCATATGAGCTACATCTAATTATATGAAGTTTATTTTTGACTGAAGTACCAAAAAACAAAAAACTGACCATTATTAACTTAAATGATTACAAAATGTTCAAAACATTGTTTTGAGTGATATATAAGGAATAAAAAATGCGAAAAGGTTATTAAAAATGTTTAACTTAACTTTATTTTTATAATTAGGATATTAAATAACGAACCGGTCATGTTAGACACGAGGTAAGTCACTTCATCCTAATATTTTTTCATTGAGGAATATTTTGATTTATACATGACATTCTTTTATAATGTTTATAAAAAATTTTAATTATCATTTCATTCAAATTGACTAATTTTATACGAGGCATTTTTCTAAATGTCAAAAAATAATGTTTCTTTTTAACATCAGCAGTGGCAATAACCATTTCTCCCACCATGAGTATTAATTGATCTATGTATTCCCTAAAAAGCTCTAATGTTTTTTAGAAAGAACAAATACCATATACTATTTTTTGTATTTTTTTATTGAATTTGTTTTGATAATGGATATGTAATTTCAATATATTTAAATTTATTTTGTGATTCACATGTGAAAATGTTATTTTTCCTTTGTGTTTGTTTTCTATGTTATGAATATATTATAGCTCTTGGTAATTGTTTATGTATACGAGTGGTTCCATGATAAACCTAGGGTGGGTATGCCCAGGATAGCTCATCAATGAATTTTGTAACATGACAGAGGTAATCATTAATGTTTCTACTAAGAGATTTATGGATTATACAATGATTGGTATTCAAAAGGTAACTCCCTACGTGGGTGTGAAATCTACATCTTAAGTATGTCATGGATGCCACATGATACATTTACGATTTGTGATTATTATGTGTTATTAATAAATCTTATGATTTCTTGATGTATGTTAGAGATGTTTGTTATGTAATTATTGTGCACAATGTTTTATTTCTTTGTTTTATGACCCTTACTTATCTTTTTTATGCTCATCCCATGTTTAGAAATTATTTTCAAAAGACTTAATGATACGTAGGGTCAAGGATGAGATCAATGAAAAGAAATGATGAAAAAAACATTGAAGTTGACATGAATTTTTTTCTAGTGTTTTTTTATTACAAAATTGAAACTTAGTACAAGTGTCTACTTATTTATTTTTTAGATGTAATGTATTATTTATGGTCTAATTCTCTAAAACAATAAACTTGAAAATATCATCAATGATAATTAATCATATAGTTCATGATTGTGTACTGTTTTAAGGATGGGTCCATATAGTTGGTATCACTGGCTTATTTAGGCAACATTAAGTGTTAGAATATTGTTAAATTAATGTCTTTTAATTAATTTATTGTATGATTCAAATTATGTAGTATTTTCAGCTTACCATGTTTCTTCGCCTATGATATATTTACGTTTAGAATGGTTTTCCGCAAAGGAAACATGGAATCTATGATGGGACGACATTAGAAGGAAGAAAACCTTCTAGATAATCCACCTGAGAATGTAGGAATTGAAATTAAATAGTTTTTTTGTAGTAATGGTCCAGTTGAATCTGTCTATATATAGTGGTGGTATCCATGAAAAAGATCATCTAGATCACCACATAGGAACATTTTAGTAGCGGAGCATTTCATGAGGAATCATCCCCCGCCATTCATAAGATCATCTTACCATATTCTAGTATATGGTTTGATTAAAGCACTGGAAAAGATTTTTGATTAATTGGGGTGTTCATAACATCGAATGTTTAGTATTTTTTTAACATTTTGAAGGAGAATCCAATCATTGGTGGTCGATGGTGAAAAATATCACGGATAGTGAGGCGATTGATACTCTGGATTGGGATAAATTCAAAGGTATGTTTCATGTGAAATGTTTTCTTTATGGGGATCTTCTTAGGATGGAAAATAAATTTATGGAATTGAGGTAGGATAATGACTCTTTGAGTTTTTTATGAAGAAAAATTCACTTGACTAGGAAGGTATGGTCCCAATTTCATATGAGATATTGATAGTAAAATCAATCATTTTACGTAGGAATAATACCATCGTATCAAAGGGATTTAGCTTCTTGTGAGTTTAAAAGTTATGAAAATCTTTTTCAATGTGCATATAAGGTGGAAATAGAGTTTTTTGATGATCAAGTGTTCTTTGAAAAATAATATAATAAGAGGTTGAGGTGGTAGATATAAGGGAATAACTCTTCATAAATACTTGATGGTAAGAAACAAAAGTTTACTATTTCTAAGAATTGAGGAAAAAAGCATGATGGGGATTCTGTTATTAATTCAATTATGTGCTAATGATCTGGTAAAATGGGACATAATTCCCATGATTTCATTGGAAAATATCAGGTTAATGGTAATATAAAATCTTATTTAAAGTGATTAAAATGATTTAAGTGCGATGAAATGCATCATTATGCAAGTGAATGTCCAACGAAAAACATTAATGAGGTAAAGTAGTAAGAAAAAAATCAGTAAGGTGTGGGGAAATCATTTTCATCTACTTAAACATATGATGTTCCATCAAATGATATAGTATTAGGAATAGTGTTTTTTTGTTCAGATTATTCCAATGAACTATATAATTCAGGGACTACAAATTAATTCATTTCGAAGACATTTTCAATTAATTTTGGAATTCCATCTCAAGATAAAAATCATGATCATATGGTTAAATCACCGAGGGGAATTTTTGAAATGAAATGAAATTATAAGAACCTCATTATCCTTGGGTATAAATTGGGTTTCTGTTTATCATGCTAAGATTGGATGCAGAGCTAAAGTGGTTTATTTTCAGAAATATTTTTAGTTTGTGTACAAGAATAAAACCTTAATTTTGATAATATATCTGCAAGCTATGAAACTAGTAGAAGATGGAAATTAATTTTAACTTGCACATATTTTTGGACAAAATAGACTGTTCAGATTAAAGATGTACTAGTAGATGTTAGTACCTGGATATTTTTTCTGATCTATTCTATGGTATTATATACAATCGAGAAGATGAATTTTCTATTGACGTAGTTCATGATGCTAATCCAATTATAATACCCCCTTATCGAATGAATCAAATTGAACATTTAGAGTTAAAGAATAATTTTCATGAGTTATTAGTCAAATGTATCATTAGACCAAGAACATCACCATGGGGTGACCTATCAGGAATTTTTAAAATAATGACAGTTAAATGAGACATTAAATTGATTATAGAGCATTGAATAAAATCACTATTAAGAACAAGTATCATTTCCCATATATCTATGATTTGATTGATTAGATGGTGTGAGCTCAGTATTTTTCTATGTTTAATTTGAGGTCGTGGTACCATTAATTGAATGTAATGGCAGCAGACATTCTAAATACTGTGTTTTTTTACTAGATATGGTAATTTTGAATTTGTAGTTATGCCCTTTAGATTTTAAAATTAACCTAATTTATTCTAGGATATTATGAACTGAAATTATGTGTGTTCCTGGATAAGTATGTGTTTGTGATCATTGATGATATTTTGGTTTTTACCAAAAGTAACGAGGACTTTGAAATTCATTTAAGGGTTGTCCGGAAAATCATAAAATAAAAGTAACAGTATGGAAAATTTTGCATGTGTGAGTTCTAGTCACAAATAATATCATTCCTTGGTCACATTATATCACATAATGTCATAACTATTGATCAGGCTAAAATATAAGTTGTTGAAGAATGGCCAAGACCAACAAATATAACTGGGATCCATAGTTTTCTAGGTTTTGCAGGTTTTTACCAGAAGTTTGTTAAATTTTTTCAATATTCTCTATCCAATTAACTTTGTTAACTCGAAACGGTGTTATGTTCATTTGGAAAAAAGAATGTGATGATTGTTTTAATGAATTTAAAAGAATATTTGTGAATGCTGTAATTTTGGTATTACCTTACAGAAATTGAAAGTTTTGAATATATAGTGATGCTTCCTAGAATAGGCTTGGCAGTTTCCTTATTTATAAATATCATGTAATTAATTATGCTTCCAATCAGTTGAATCCATATGAGTGAAAATAACCTAAACATGATTAGGAATTAGATGTTGTTGTTTTTTCATAAAAAATATGGAGGCATCATTTGTATGGAGTAAAGTGAGAAATATATACCGATCACAAATGATTTAAGTATATATTCATTCTAAAATAATCAATAATGAGACAGTAGAGATTTTTGGAATTAATAATGTATTATTATTTCATGATTCATTTCCATCACAAAAAATCATATAAAGTAGATGAGGCTTTGAGTTGAAAATTTAATGCCTCAGTAACCATCATATGTTTGTAATGAGAGCATTTCATTTTTGATTTAATGAAATTTCGCATAAATTTTGTCAATGTAGGAAATTCTATTATTTTGTTTCAGTTGTTAGAGAAATCATCTCTATCAGACAGAATTTATAAAACACATAAGGAAGACAGTGAGTTGCACAAAAAGGTAGAGTTAGTTCAGAAGGGTACTTTTCTAGATTTTAACATTGATAATCATTATATTTTGACATATGGAAAGAGATTATGATTATCTTGTGAGTCACAGTTGAAGAATGTGTTTTTATGTGATTTTAATTGTTCTTAATTTTTGGTTCATCCTAGCATTACAAAGATGTACAAAGATCATCATGAGTATTACTGGTGGGATAGAATTAAAAGAGATATTTTTTATTTTGTTGTGAATTGTTTGACTTGTCAATAGGTTATAGTAGAGCTGTAATTACCAAAAGGGATGCTTCAGCCATTAACAATGCCAGAGTGGAAATTGGAAAATATAAAAATGGACATCGTTGTAGGATTACCAATTTCATCTTGAGGTAATAATAAAATATGGTTTACTATTGATATATTGACTAAATCTTCTCATTTCCATCATATTCGAGTTAAATAGTCCTTAGATCAACTTTATCGATTGTATGATAAAGGAATGTAAGGTTTTTGGGGGTTATCTTCTCCATTGTATCTAATCGTGGTCCCAAGATTACTTCTTACATTTGGAAAGGTTCATAAGTCATTAGGTACTGAACTAAATTTTAGTACAGCTTTTCAACTTCAATCTGATGGGTAGTCAGAATGAACAATTCAGAACTTGAAAGATATTCTATGTGATTAATCAATATATTACCACTGATGTCAGAAAAATCATTATTATATTATTGAATTTACATAAATTAATAGTTTTCATTCTAGTATACAGATGTCTCCATTTAAGGAATTAGTTTGGATGCGGTGTAGAACTACAACTTTTGGGGATTAAGTAGATAAAAAGAAGTTAATGGTAATATAATTGGAATAATAGATGGAAGAATTTTTTTTGTTGATTCTCATGAGGAAGAGAACATCTCACAGTAGGAATAAATGTTATAAGAATAATTGGAGGATGGATCATTCTTTAGAGGTAGGTGATCTTGTCATTCTCAAGGATTCTCCATGGAATAATGTGATTCATTTTGGAAAGAATGGAAAGATGAATCTGATGATCCTTAGACCTTATGAAATACTGGACAAAGTAGGATTAGTTGCGTAAAGAGTTGAATAACCTCCATGTTTATCACTAGTTCACAATGTTTTTCTTGTTTCAATGTTGAAAAAGAATATAATGGATATATCTCATGTTTTGATCCCAGAGGTAGTTAAGTTGGAAGACAATATCTCATATGAGTAAATACCCATCCAGATTCTTGACCAATGAGAGAAATTTTTGGGGAATAAGGTAACTCACTAGGTAATGGTTTTTTTGGAAAATCTATATGGTTGAAGAGGCAAATTTGGAACATGAAAATACTATGAAAGATAAACCCCCCATTTATTTGGTAAGTAGATACAAATTTTCAAGGATAAAATCTCCAAATGACGGGATGGATGTAAATCCTTGCTTAGTAAAGAATAAGACATATTCATATTAAATAAATTTTGTGTATTAAATATAAATTTTACTTAAATATGGATTCTATGATATAATGCTTACCATACACGCAACATTGGGTTTCTCCAAAGGCAAATATTTCACCCAATGATGAGTCATATTGAAAAATAATAATATAATTTTTTTAAATGGTAGTTTACACCCAACCATTGTATTAGACGGAATGAATAGAACAAACTATAAAATTAATATAAATGTTTGTTATATGATTTTACATTTATGGCTTAAAATAATAATGAATTCAATTTAAGTATAAGTACTCTTATATTCATTAAAATTATGATTTACCGCCTTTTGATGTAAAACCCTCCTTAAATCGATTTTTGGCCACTTTTATATGTTATATATGAAAAAATAAATATTTTCTTTAGAATTGGGACATCAAAATTTACTTTGGGTAATTTTTTGGTATTTTTCTGATAAAATTTAGTTTTAATGAATATTGAAAATACAGTATTTTATTCAAAACTAACTTTTAATATAATTTATTTATATGGTATGATTATATTTTAATTTATTTTAATGTTTAATTTGATTATATTTTTACCATTTAATCAAATATTGGTCATTGGAAGTAATTTCATAGTGAAATTGGATAGAAACAAGTGCCAATCATTTGATAGTCATTATTTCATAAAAACACATTATTTGTTTCGACAATGGTTATAAATTTTAAATAATTTAATGAATCATATTTTATTAATTTGGTAAAATTGAAAAAATATTTAAATTTGGAATATAAAATATATCTTAGACTAAATTTTTGGTATATTTCTGAAGAACATCAATTTTTTAAGAATAGTGAAAACCCTGAGTTAATGTTAATAACATGAATTCATAATTTAAATGAAATTTTATTACATATGTAAATTGAATTTTAAAAATAAAACATTCATAGTTGTTATTATAATGTAAATTTTTTTTCAATAAAATGAAATTATTTCTTGATAAATAGGAACTTTTTACTTTTATTTACCATAGTTAAAGGTAAATAGGGTAATTCAAGGTAAAAATAACATTATAAAAATATTAAATTGACCTTACATGTGCTCTAATCCTAATGGTAAATACATTTCCATCTATGGTGATCCATTTTTTGATTTTGGAACCCCATAGACCCACTTAAGATTGATAATGACACTTTATATTAATTAATTTAAAGTAATGACGGAAATGACATAAACACATATCTTTTAGAAAATCAATTTTCAAATGGGGTTATATAAGTTATCTCTTAGACTATAAATATTCAATTTATGGATAAAAATATTTCATACCTCAAGGTATTTTTTTTATTTTTTAGACTTTAAATAAATAAATTTATTTATGACAGAATATTGATTTTGTGTTTATCTCATTAATGAATGATTTATATAAATATGATTATAAAGATTATATGAATATCCAAAAACCATCCCAATTATTATTTTATTATTTTATTTCGAAAAATAGTAATCTTACATTCATCTTTAATAAGATTTGGACCTTTAGAAACAAAAAAATCATTATATTATAAAATAATATTTTCAAACATTCCAAAAGATCCCCACCCCGTTTTAAAAGCCCACACTACTAACCCATTAATCACACCTCTGTAGCCATTTGGTTCTTCCATAACCTGACCAAATAATCTCTAAAGATCCCTATCCTCCAATTAGATTCCTTAACATAGGCCGAAAGAACATCAAGAAATCCATCTAGTTCAATCTAAAGGTATTTACCGGATCTTAAGATATCATCTTCTCTTGTGTTCTTCTATTTTATTTTACGTCTCCAATCCATACACACATTTATTCCATTCATTTATTAAAACATCAGTATCCTTAATATATTAGGATGTTTTTATGATTTTTATTTGTTCTACACTTACACAAACCTCCTTTAAATGTGTATAAAATATACTGTTTATGTGGACGACAAACTACTGCAGCAGGAAACCATGTTTGTTCAATTTTTTACTACCACCTATTATGGTGGCCATTATAATAAAAATATATTTATATTTGATTTATCTTATAATTAAATTGTCTCCATGATTCTTCAATTTTCATTTATATAATACCTTTATTGTTTCCATAATGGATAAACCTGATAATTTCATATGAGGCACTATAGACTACTACCCCCTCACTAGTCATATGACTTATTCAGGCCATATGTGGGACGTATAAATGATGGAGGTGATGAAATTATATGTGATATTATACTGTAATTATTATATACCTAAGTATAATTACATTTTCAATCCATTAAAATAATAAATATAAATTGATGTATCATTCATGTGTATGTACGGCTTACCCTCTCTATGAACGGTACATTTCATTTGATACCTCAAAATGTTATGTTCTATTATAAGTACATATATTTATATATAAATATGTGATATATATGATATCTAAATATTTAAATCACTATGAATATAATGCACTTTTTACCATATAATCAACTTGTAATTATAAGATGTTCATTTTTGACTCAAGTACCAAATATCAACAAACGACCATTATTAATTTAAATGACTACATAATTTTAATAACAAGGTAATAAGTTATACAAAAAGAATAATAAACATGAAAATTATTTTTAATAAAGCTGAAATTATCTATATTTTTTTATTCAGGGGTTTAAAAAATGTACGGGTCAAGTCATACACAAGGGAAGAGACTTCATCCAATATCATTTCATTGAGGAATATTTTATTTTATATATGACATTCTTTTATACAATGTATAAACACCATTTAATTTTCAATTCATTCATCAGAAATAATTTTATATGTTCATTAGTATGAAATAACAAAAAAAAAGGTTTCTATTTAACTTATGCGGTGGCAACAATCTTTTCTGCCATCTTGAGTATTATTTGATCTATGGATTACATTACACGCCGTAATAATTTCTAAAAAGAAATGAAATACCATATACAGTTTTATGTATATTGGTATTGAAAATGGTTTTGATAATGAGGTTTTAATGTCAATATATTTAAATGATGTATTTTGATTGAAATGTGGATATGTTATATTTCATTTCTCTTTGTTTTATGTGTTATGAATACGTTCTCATTCATCGGCATTGTTTACGTATATGAGTTGTTCCAAGATAAACATAGGGTGGGTGAGCCCGAGATAGATCTCTAACACATTGGGTATTGTGATGGAGATAAATGTGAATGTTTATCCTAATAGATTTAGGAAATATAATGTGATGGGTATTTCAAATGTAACTCCCTATGTGGCTGTGAATGCGACACGGTATGTTGGTAATAGATGCCACACGTTACCATTATGATTTGTGATTACTATGTATTATTCAAAAATCATATTATTTTATGTGGTTTGTTAACTAACTTATATTATATATGTATTTATGAACATATTTTTTCCTTCTCTTTTTATAACACTTTCTGAAATTTTAATGCTCATACCTAGTTTTGAAATGTTTTACACATGACATAATGAGGAGTATGGTCTGGATGGGGTAAATTAATAGTCATGTTATCTAAAACATGGAACTAGATGTGACACTTTTTTTCAGGATTTTTTTTTATGAAAAAATGTAAAGAGAGTAGATGTGTATAATTATTAATTTTAGAGATGTAATGTAACTGTTATGGCCTAATTCTATAAAACAATAATACTAATATGATCTAAAAGGTGAATTTATCATTTAATTCAAGAATATGTAATATTTTATGTAAGGGTCCTTATAACAATGATCATATATTAATCATTCCCATAATTTATACAATTATCTAATTATTATATATATTAATTACATATTAGTTTATAAAAATTAATATTATTTGGAGGTGAAAATGAAAGGCACTGCTTATTGAGACGATACACCTTACGTATACACAAACGATGCTTTAATTTAATTGTCTTATTTAAATGAATGGAAATTAAATGATATAAATGAATATTATAATTCATGAATCATATTTATTTCAAATAATTCATATATTAATGAAATGAAAATTCAAAATATTTTTAATGTAATGTTTGATTGAATCACAACGTTTTGTGGTGGTTAGAATGCATATGCCAACAAATAATGTAATCATATTACCACAAAATAGAAGGTATGAATGTATTGCTATAAAAAAAGATCCATATTAATAAAAAAATTATATATTCACAATCTATTAAATATAAATTATAATCCTACCACTATTTTAGCTATGAAATTAGTTAAATGGAAGAACACATAGGCTCATGAGGTAGCATTCCACTTTACACACAAATGATGATTGAATATTCCATTAGATGTGTTTGTGTGATGGTTTGGATAGAAATATTAAAATAAAAAAATTATTTTGAAGAAATATATGTTAAAATATAATCATGAGGTAAAATTAATTTATTGGGTATATATGTAAAATTAAAAAAAATGATCATAGATAAATGTTAACTTTTATTCAAGTACTAGATTATGGATTAAACCAAACTTCTTCCATCATTTGTTGACCTATCATTGTGAGGCTTGAAGAATTTTTGCAGGGATTATGGGAGATTTTGTAAATATATTTTTTATGATGAAAATGGATTTTTATGAGTGACCAAATTTGAGGGGTGAGTGATTTTTTATAATAGAGGATTAAAATTCTTAAAAATGATTGAAAAAAAGATTTCCACCAATGTTTTTCAAATTTATTACGACTATAATAATGGTAACAAGTTTATATCATGGATGATATGTTCCCTTTTTTCCATAAAAAATATTTTTGACATGTTTTTAGGTAATTTAATCCTTGAAGATTTCAGTTTAGTCTATTATTATTCAGAATTTTACCTTAATCAATTTTATTAATTTTATTTATGTCGACTTTAATTTTTTTTATAAACCAATCTTAACATATAATAAATTAAAAATTATTTTTATTTCAATTATTTAATTTATTTTCCCAAATTTAAACCAAATAATTTGTAGAAAATTAATTTAATTTAATATCATAGATGGGTGGAAAAGCAGGGTTTTAACGTAATTTTATTTAAAAGTATAAAATGTATTTATGTCCAATTTTAACATTCAATTTCTCTAATAAACTAAATTGGATTAATTGATTTATATATTATCTAATATAATATTATATTTAATTTCAAATCCGTTTTTTCCTAATGAATTATTGATTTGAAAATGATGTTTTTAAATAATATTCAGCTATTTTAACAATAAATATTAAAATAAAACTTCACAGTAAATAACAAAAATATATTTGTAAGATAATTTTAATATACAGTTTAAAAAATGAAGTTTATATTTATTCATAAAAAATTTCTATATTCCAAATATATCTTTTAATTTATGTTTTCCATTAATGTTTTGTAAAATTTCTATTTTATAAAAATATAGCTTTTAAATATAAAATATGATTTTTATTCTTATATTATTATTACTAATATTATTTTTGGAATGAAAACAAAATTTTATTGAATATATAATATATATATTTTATTAATATTATTCCATAATATTAAATTATTTAATTTATTATTATAAAATAGTTTTTTATATTAAAATTGATTTTATAAATATATCCCCTTCATATTTAATTTGTCCTTATTTTCATTTATAATTAATTTGTAACAGAAAATTTAAAAAAGATATATTAATATGTTATCATATCATGTTCATGAATTCCAATTGACGACCTAGTAATATGTTATTTTATTAAATATTAAAATTTTAATAAAACATTAATGTTCAAAAATACATGGTCATGTGGGAAATGCAAGCTACCGAAGAAATATACTCTTAATAAGAGAGATTGAGAAGTACAATGATCAATTGAAAAAAACAGAAAACTAAGGACCTACATAAGATAATATTTGTGCCAAATTAAAATATAGATGTTGATGAAAAGAGTAAGTATTTATATTGAATTATTTATTTTATCAATTACATTAAAATTTAATGGACAATAGAATATAGAGTACCTCAATACAATTACTCTTTTTTGAATTAAATATCATTGGTTCACCAAAAAAGGAATGTATCAAGATAACATTTTCTGTAAGATAATTTTCCAAATGATTCAGAATTATTTTGTTGATCATGAATATAATTATATATAATTACTTGATATGTATCAATTTCATATCAACAATCCATATTATTGTTGTACTTTTATAACATTTTATTTAATCCCTTACTCTATAAAATGGATATTCTAGAATGAACCCCATTTTTTGATGTAGTAAAATTACATATTATTTGATTGTAAGAACAATAAAACAAGCATTTATTTTTTCATCTAACTGTATTCAATGAATAATAAATTTAAGAAATTAATATCTAATTCAAAAATTCAATACTACTATTTCTTCATTAAAATTTATTCATCAAATTGATAATCTAAAAAAATATAAATAATAACAACATGTAGGCCATTGGTATGAGTGAAAACATTTTCATCCTTCTGTCATGGATTGAATCCAAACCTCATTATTGGAATTAATGGTTTTTTCATATATATAACAATATGAAATTTTTACAAAATCAAAAAAATATAATTTCTAAAATATGATAAAAATGCATGAAATTTAGTCATTAAATAACATTTTCTATATGGTTTCCAACACAATTTGTTTGTTTTTATCAATGAAACCATAGTTTTATCCTAGGTCAGTAATTTTCATTATATATTAAAAAATTCAATAAATAATTGTGGAGAAAATGTGGGATATGCTAATGGAATCCCAGGGGCAAGTCATAAGTTGAACAATGAGTATCATTGTCATGTACCATGTTACAATCAAATCAAGACCAACATACCTTTTATTAATTAATTCCCCTATGTACATATGTATGAGAAACATATCCACATGTAGTATCCAACATTTAAAAAATTCTATTACGTCCCACATAATCTCTAACATTTCAAAATAATATGATTTTCATTTATACATATCCTCAAATTATACCTCTTAGATTTTTTCTCTAATATTTGATTTCTAAATTTTTTTTTATTGTTGGTAATAAACATCATCTAATACCAACAACATTTCCTTGACCCCAGTTTCCCAGAACTGGTTTAGACTACCATAACATTTTCATAATTACATAGAAATAAATAACATATGGGATAATTGATTAATAGACTTGGTAAAATAGATCTGTATATGAGTTTTTTATTATAAATGATTACATTATATATGAAATAATTTTTTGTGATAAATTTATTCAAATATATAATATCACTGAATATCATTTTTATTAAATTTATTAGATTTATTTGGAATAGAAAAAATAATAGTTAGCCCAAATGCTCAGTAACTATGATGTATAGTCGAAAAAATAATTAATTAATGACATTAATCAATATGGAATGACGAATAAATGTGCATAAATGAGATTTAATAAATAATAATAGAAGAAGTACATATATAATATAGAAATGTAAAAAAATAACAACACATTCCTAGATATAAATAAACTAATTGGTAGTTAATAAAGAATAAGTAATGATAAATATTTTAAAACACATTCCATGAAATCAACACACAATTTTGGAGTGACTAAATATTATTCCAAGGTAAATAATTAAATACACATACCAATTAAAATAACTAGATAAAGAATAATCTATGTGAAAAGTTAAATGATAAAAAAAGGATATATTTATTAAAGAAACTAAGAATCCAATGAATCCATATATTTTTTAATAGTGAAAATATCAAAGAATATTTTAGATGAATCCAAATGAAGGCAATTCATATTTATTGGACACAATTTTTTCGAGTTACATGAAATATTTAATATCAAGACCTTTCATAGGGATGATTAAAACCTATTGGCTGAAATATCATCAAATTATTTCCCAATGACTCATCCCATGAGACTACTGATACATCATGGGGATATAAATAATTAGGTCACAACCATATCGATAATTTATAATGAATTTATTAAATATTGAATTGTTTTTTTAATTAATAGTAAAACTACCTTATAAATTATCATTATTGAGTAAAATATGTAGATTTATCATTATTCCCACTATTAACAAAATAAATTTAAATTAAACAACATATGTAAAAATTATATAAAATTACGAATATAATAACATTTATGAGAATTTATATGGATATATATGATATCATTAACATTCAATGATCACCAGAAAGTAAATAATTAAAGATGAAGTTTATAATGGAATAAATGATTCACAGAAAATAATATCAATACTATGCAAGGAAAAATATCTCAAATCCATCAATAACATGACTAATTATTATATAAATATTAAATATACCTATTTTATTAATAATAAGGGTTTTATTAAATGATAAAAAAATATAATATCATTAATAACAATCTAGAGTAAATTAATGTTTAAACATTAAAATGTGTCTCAAACCTCATTGAGATATTTGAATCAGAATTCCAATAAATGAATAAAATAGAAAACACATATAATATCATGATAATATGGATGCTCATGATATATAAACTAAAAGTAAAATTATATGATCATCATAAAATATTATAGGGTTATAACATAACTAACGTCTCAATAAAAGACAACTGTTGAAAAAATCTGTAACCACTTTTGTATCATTGATACCATAAACCCCATGAAATGTAGATCCTAAAAATATTATTTAAATAAAAATAAATTTATTTATACAGATCATATAATTAAATAATTTTATGTATATACACAATAGAAATTAAATATGTCAATTAAATGATATAAGTCTCACAAAAATAAAGGAGCGACAACAAATCCCCTTAGAACTGTTGTAACATAAGAATAAGAAGAACCCAAAGTAAGAAATATATAATTAATACATTTAAAATATTTAATATAACAGAATTCATGATATAAGATATCAAAATCATTTGTTGTTACATCACACAATATAATAAGTTTTGAATATGTAATTTATCTGACATATGTAAAAAACTGAGATAAAAATAACATACCATGCATTTGAATTTTGTTTAACATAATTTAACCTAATATATAATTGTTTTAATGATTTTATATAATTATTAGAAAACCATAGTCATATTTAAAATATCATATATGAACTTATTATAACAATTTATTAACTATTGTTAGAAATATTTCATTATTTTCATTATTTCATGTGTTAATTATCTAGTTTTCAAGTATAGATTGACTTGTTATGTTTTCCTCTGATTTATATCCTTATTTAATGACCTCAAAAATCTAAAAAAATTATTTAATTATTATAAATTTTCAATATATAGGTATTTATAATAATTTATAATATTTGGAGATAAAAATGAAAGGATCTGTTTATGGAAAATATTGGTCGTATGTAAGCATGAACACTAACATCATTTCATTTTTTTTTCATTAAATGGATTTAATGGAAATGATATATATTTATAATATAATATTTATTTCATAGATGTAAAATATATTTATTAAAAAAAAATTTAATAATGTATATTTATATTTTGAATCAATCACATTTCTTTGAGGTCGCGGTTGTCCACATGTCCCAAACGATGTTATCTTATTCCAATAAAATGGATGACATGAGTGTATAATTATATAAATAGTTACATAATAATAAATAATTTAAAATTATCATATATATAGATATATATCACATAAAATACAAATAAATTATTATTACAACTATGAATGTTTTTAAATAGTAGATCGAATTAGACCAATTAGTGAGGCAATAGTTCGTCGTACTCATTAATGATGATTGTGTATCACATTTGATGGATGTGTGTAAAAGTGTTTGTAAAAACAATTATATAAAAAATAAAATTTTATTTCATATTATTATTTTATTATATATTAATTATATAAAAATTATTTAAGGGGTAGAGAATATAAATAAAAAAAGGTAATTGTTGAAAAAAGTTAATTCTTATTCAAGTAACTCTATTTGGTTTTTTCCAAACAAATTAATGGGATGGATTTATTACCAATGATATTATTCTTGGATGAGGGAAAGTATGTGATGATATTATTTGGGAATAGTTCGGATGATCCCAATGTATTTATAAGCGTGAATAATTGGAAGGGTGAGTTTCTTTTTATTGTGGTTGATGATTGGAATTCATGTAAATTTTAGAAAGAGGTAATTCCAACCAAATTTACCCATTACAAGTGGAAAAAATAGTGGTAAAAATTCAATCTACCACATTATAATTTTTTATATAGAAATAACTTTCGTAAGGATTTTTATTTATTTCCATAATGATTAATGTTTAATCCCTCGTAAAAAATATATTCACATTAATAATTATATTTAATTTTAATTACATTCATTAATGTTTTTGTTAAAAAAACTATGTATACATTGTTATAAGTTTAAAATTATATTGATTACCAATATGAAATATATTTTTTAATTCCCCATAAAATATTTTGTTCAAATTAATATAAATTTAATCCCATAGATGAGAGGACAAGGCATGTTTTAAAAGTAAATAAGTTAATTTTTTTTGAAACTTTTTATTATATAAAACAATGAAATGATTACTGTAATAACGAAAATCTAATTAATTTATTTACAATTGTTCTTTTATATAATTTAATACTAATTTATAATATAATTGTACCTTATAAATTATTTAGATGAAAACACAATTTTTCATACAAAATTATTTTTTTAATTGTTCACTTATAATGAAACATCATAGATAAATAACCAAAAATATCACAAATATATTTTTTATATTCCATTTTAATATTTATATTTTTTTTATATATAAATTTTATAAAATACCATAAATGTAATTAAAAGTTTCTCCTCTATTAAAAAGATGTAATTTATTTTTTGAAAAATATAATTTTTATGCATAAAAATGGATTATTTATTATCTAATGCCTATTAAATCTATTCGATGTATGTAAAAAATATTTAGTATAATAATATAAATACATATATCATTATAATAATTTTCTAATGGTAATTTTTTTATTTTTTTATTGATAATACACCATTGGCGTATAATATTATTTTTCATGAAAAAATGCCAACTATGTTCAATTGGTTCTTATATTTATTTATAATTATTTTTTAACAAATAAATTCATTAATATATATTGATATTTTATTAAATCAACTTCATAACTATTAATTTAATAGAGTTGTTCAATTAAATTCTATGAAATACTTATATATTAATAATATATTATTGTTCTTTAAAACGCGATATTGCATGTAACAGATGTTATCGATGAAGGTATTTGTTATGTGTGATTCATGAAAACATGGTATTGAGTGCATCTAAATCCTTATATTAGGATTTATTAAATATTTAAATATTTTTTAAATTCTCTATAGGATATATTCTACTGTGTAGTTTTTTTTGAGTGTCAGACACGCTATCAAATAAAAAGTATCATTTTTTGAAAGATCAGGGTGTTATATATGATATAGGTCTAATTCATACATTTATAATAACATTTTAAAATATCGTTAATTTTCAAAATTATATTTTCACTATTCCAATAAGAATTTATCGTTATTGAAAAATTAAATAAAATTATGATCAATTTCAAATGATTAATAAAAAAAATTATTTTTCTCAAATTCACAACATAATATTTCTATTTTTTATCTTCTATATAAAAAATATTTAATGAAAAAAAGTTTTTTATAACATATTTTTTTATATTATATATTATTCATCTATTTTTATATAAAATAACAATTTAACCTGTGATATTACAACAACCACATAATAATATATAATAAATGGAAATAATTTTATTTTTTAATACATAATTCATTAGTTGGATTTCTCCACTTTTTGAGATAATATTTAATGTGGACATTGTTTTCCATTTATATATTTTAAAAAATCTCCTACCACAATAACACGATACAATTTTTGGGGTATGTTCATATAATTTAAATATTATTTAATTCATTGTTTTTGATATATAAATTCATTAAATGTTTTTTTATTTAAGGATGAAAACCATGGTTGTTTTGCACATAAAATTTATTATATAGTTTTAAAATTATTACTACACTCACTTTGGATAAATAATAATTGATATTTTTCTTTTACTTATTCTAAAAAATGTGATTATACAATGATTATCTGACCCATTTGAAAATACATTTAATGAATTTCAGTGTAATTTCAAAAAAAAAA
The DNA here is from genome assembly GCA_963277665.1 of Viscum album. NCBI lineage: Eukaryota > Viridiplantae > Streptophyta > Magnoliopsida > Santalales > Viscaceae > Viscum > Viscum album. Next base: position 937,335,210 of record OY728143.1, on the reverse strand, counting down.
CATTCCTCAATAATTTCTCAAAAACACCACCAAATTTCAAATAGATTTTCATCATTACTTAATATGATTCCATGAACACGTCATTAAATATATTGTCATTAAAAAACAAAAAAAAATTATTATTATAAAATTTATCTTCACATGTGTTTATTTAATGTTTAATTAGAACCGTTTGATGTTAATATGAGATTAAAAAGATCATGTCAAATCCAAATTACAAAATATTTATTACATAAAAAAGTAATGATTCAAAAATCTACAGTATTAATATTCAATAAAAATGGACATTTTCATTATATATATTGAGAAAAGTATATTTTGTTTAGTTTCATTTCACATAATTATAAATGATAATCTTAAATATGATGATATTTTGATATTAAATAAATTACTAATTGGGAGAAAACCCATATATTTTTTCTTTATAAATTTTGAATTTTTATTCTTGTAAAATATTAGTTGTATTTAGGATATTATTGAACTTCTATGGGTCTCTATAGTTTTCTCAAAAATGTTAACTCACTTTTACACTATTAATATTTATATAAACATTATTCATCCCATTTCCATGAATCTTTAAACTCATATCCTATTTTCCCAATCAATCTCCCCATTCTCTAATATCTATCTTCACAACCATAATAATAAAAATACCAAATATTTTTACTATATTTATATTCATAAATTATCGTACGGGTAATCAATGAAACATCCTCATCTCCTACATCATCCTTTTCGTCACCACCCTCAACCAAAAAAACATCGTATAATTCGAAATAAATATACAAAATCATATCCACCAAATAAATTATTATGATAAAAATATATATTTTTAATATTTAAAATCATTAAAGTTGGAATGAAAAAAATTATCTCAAAATTCATTGCTATTTAATGTATTATAAACTTTACCTAAAGTAATTTTTGAGTGAATATAAAAATAAAAAGAAGAAAATTATTAAAATATTGGTGGACCAAGACATAGTCCAAACACCACACTATTAGAATATTAATGAAGATAAATTGAAATGAATTTTATTCAAGATAAGATACAATTGTTAATAAAACATCATAGATATTTAATGAACAAAAAGGATAACATTGGATCATTTTTCAATTTTTCTAACTGCAATTGAAAAGCATTTTGGCTACACCATAAAGACCAAAAATGAGGATAAATTTGTATCTAACATATATAATATGTAAAAACAATAATATATAGGTTACCCAATTATCCCATAATCAATGAAAAATTTGTAATGAAAAACTCATATTTTATGATATTCACACTCTTTGAAAATACTTATAACATATATTTCAGAAATAATTCATAATATAAACTATTATATTCCAATTAAAATTTAACCATATAAAAAAAGATATTAAAAATTAATTTCCATTAAATATTTAATAAAAATTCTTAGTTATATGTTTTATGACTCTATAGAAGGGAAAATTTTATTTATGTCATTTACATATTTTGGAACATCCCCACAGATGCTTTGTAAAAATTTCTAATGTTAATTTTTTTTCTTCTAGCATGATCTTAGAAAAGAATAAGACCAAAATATTATAATCTCATTCTTTGAATACAAATTATTCATTATATATTTTCTACCATATGAAATGGATCATCTTATTTTGTATCTAAAGAATAATGTTATAAAATACATCATTTCATAGATGATTCTCCATATTACTGGATAAATAAAATAATGTGTAAACATAAATTGAGAAACATTATTATTTCTAATATTTATTTTGATGTTAATCATAGTGGAAGCCTCTATGGTGGTTCTTGTTTATAATATTTTCAAGAATGCCAATAAAGAGAGGTTATATTCCTATAAAACATTAGTGTTCATTTCCATTGTGGTTTTAGGAATGTAGTTAATCACATTCAAATAGGACTGGATGAATTAAAATATAACACTTCTAATATTAGTATGGGAAATAAATATTTTATAAAAGATTTTGTAAACATAGTTATTTGATGTAACAAAGATATAGATCAAAGTGAAAATCATTTACAGAATGATAGATGATTACTATTTATTATCCGATAATATGACATGAATTTTAAATACTAAATTCCACTCATCTTAATATGGATCTCATAGATATTATAAATAAATCCATCATAGAGAGAAAGATTAAAAATATTTATTCTTAAGGATCCATTGCATGACAGTCTATACTATATATTATGGTGAAATAAAAATGGGGCTATCTTGTTTGGTAATATATTTATCTATTTTATGTGATGTTGTAGTCTAATATTATATCATATCCACATATATATCATTTAATGATTATTTTTCATGTTCTAAATTTGTTAGAAAATTATTTAATTATTGAGAAAATATGGGTGTTGTTTCTAGGATGAAAAGTAGTCCATTGATTCAGTTATAGATAATTGTAAGGATAAAATCCTCCAGGATACCCTCCACATTATTGAACCTATAATGATGTCAGTAATAAGCCATCTCATCGACCAATATAATCAATTCAATATTAGGTATGAACCATGTATATTAGAAGGGTATTTATATTTATCCTCATTTTTTGTATTTACATTATTGATATTATGTTAATACTATATTTATAAACACTAAAAATACCATAAAAATCATTCCCATTGACTCATAAATAAAAACCCCAATCATACCACATAACTAACTTATTTTCTCTCCCACTCATCCTCTAAAACACAATTGAGTCCCCTTATGAAATAATTTAATAAAAAATTAATACCCTCACATTCAAGGTAAACACCAAAGGAGGATCTAATTACATTATCTAATACAACATATCATCACAAGTTTATGTTTTATGTATCGAGGTAAGGAAATAGGAATATGTTGGATACAACCTATGAGGACCCATTTTTTAGGGAATGTCACACTCTCTATGTACACTCTCTCAAAAAAGTACATTCCACTAGACATAAAGTGTATGCATTTTATAAAATCTAATTACTATTCCACCCCTCTAGGAACACATTCTATTTTGGACTAAAATACAATTTTGAAAAATATTTTAAATCTGAGAATTTACAATATTATTTTCCCCACTCCACAAGTACAAGAATAATTTACCTCACCCCACCTACATAACAATTCATATAGAATCACATGGTACCAGATCTCCATATTTCATACAAACATTACTGATTCTAAAAAATGAGCCTTTAGATAGAATTATAAGTTTAATGGGGTTTCGAGAGATAAGTTTTAGTTCATTTTGGATATCCCCTACCCAATTTTGTTATATTTGGATCATATAATTAAATATTTATTTATGTATTTACGTTCCAAATAGTTTCTAAAATTACTGTTAATCTTTAATATGTTCATCAACTAATATATATGGAACTAATGTTGAGGATAAATTTTTTCAAAATCACATGATTTATGATATTTGAACTCACTATGACATCTTTGAAAGTATTTTAATATATTTAATGTTCTATTATATTAAATAATGATTTTTCTATAATGAATACCATTGATTGATTTAGGAATGTATGATAACATTTCTAGTAAACAGATATATTATATCACATATTTTTATCCCATTTATTTATTATACTCAAAATTTATTATCATAATTATTTCTTTTAATTTTTACTCATTTTGGAAAATGTGTGCATCAAATTTGTGAGGGGGATCCTTGGTCCCAATTCAATTTCATATCACTTTACAGGCCATGGAGACATTATCATGAAGAGAATTATTTTTGAAATTTTTAAAAACCCGAGCCTTCTTTTAATAAATTCAAAATATATATGGTAAATATTATTGGTGTTTAAAACCGTAATTATTTTTGAATTATACTATTAATGAATGAATATTTTACTCCAATTCGTGATTAAATTCGAAAAACATTTAGTTTTCATTTTTTTTCCCTTAAATTATTTTTCCATATATGAATATTTCGCATTCACAAGATATAACATATTCCATTGTGTCAAAGACATTCATATACACAGATTAATGAGAGATTCATAGTATATTCATGATTAAAATTAATTTTAATTTATATTAATTGAATAATGATTTATTGAAAATCAATAAACATATTGAAGTAACATTATGAATGGTTTTATCTCAAATGACCTTGAGACTTACCTATAATTTAAATCCATAGACACTCTATAGAGTACACGATTATGTTTTTGGGAACCCATAATACCAACTAAATTTACCTTCTTACCCAACATATTTTTCAGGTCTCTATGGTCATTAAAATTTATATTATAGGGTGTTGGTAATCCCTTAATGTGTTTAAATTAATATGTTGAAACAGAATGGGGGATTGGTTTATTTAATTAAAAATAATTAAAAACACTTTAATAATTAATTTGTTTTGTAATTAATACAATTTTTCATAAAAAGTAAATCAAATTAAAAAATTAGTGAGTGAAAAGAATAAAATTTATTGTCCAAATATTTTTGACAGTCGTCAAACATAAATATTAGTTTATTTAAATATATTCAAAGAAGATTAATTTTGACAATATAAAAGTTGGTTTAATTAAAATATTTATGTTTTTTGAATTAATCATGGAAAAATCTAATAAAGATGAATTAAATAAAAAATTAACAATAGAAAATGAAAATTTGATATTATATAAAGATTTAATTGTGAACTGATGAGTAATATTTATTAGAAATAATCATATCTTAGTTAATAGTTAATGAAATGTGGAACTACTTTCAGTGATCTAAATTAAGATCATGGACTATTATTTTGACTTCTTTCCCTTTCTCCAGGATTGGTATTCGATTTTTAAATCATACACCAACATCACCTATACATTGAGTTATTAAAATATAAATAAAATTTCATATAAATTATTATGTTATAGATTATATATAATAATTGATAATACAGTGAAAATTATAGATATATTTAATCTATATGAAATTTATTATAACTCGAATTATAATCATCATGGGTGATGAGTAAAAAATTATTTATAGGATTTATATAATAAATACAATTGGTAGTCAAAAATCGTTTAATATCGTGTTTATTATGGGTGAATAGTATCAAAATATTATATGAAATGAGGCATGATTTGAATATTTTTTCATTGATGATTTTTCTTCTTTCATTAGTTAAATTTTAAATCCTTTGGGAGTATGCTGATTTAAATATATGTTTACTATTTGGAATTACGTTTTGAATCATTATTGATCATATAAAACATTATTTATTTGATTCAATATGGGTTATGGAATCTATATGAATTTAATTATATTTTATTGAATTATATATTCCAAAAATAAATATAATCCAAATCATATATTTTCCCATGAATCTCTACATGCCTAAAAATATGAGTAACTTGTGATGCCAAAAATTATAACGATCCATCGTTAATGATAGAGGAATATTCTACAATTTTTTCTCATGCATTATTAAATGTTCATGTTGTTATGATATGGTTTATCTCATGTTCTACTCTTTAATATAAAAAATTAAAACCTAGTTTTTGGTATTATGTGTTAGAGATAATTAATAGATCATTAGTTGAGCTACATTTGGGAGAAAAATTATCCATATCTTTAAATATTACACTAGTAGTGAGAAATCACTACCCCATTATAAAAAATGATCTTAAAATTACCAAATAATAGACAAATTAGTAGTTAACATGAGAAATCCTATTTTATATACACTCTTCCAAATCGTACTACGAAAAGATCCCTCCGTTAATGTAGCTGATGATTGAATATTACAATATCTCTGAGTGTATTAGATGTTCTATGTGTAGGCCTTAAATTTATAATGGATAAATCATATTCAAATAGAATCATGTGAGGATCTATATTAATATGTGATATGTGTGTCTCTAGTATCTTATTTTTCATAACCAAATTAAAATATTAATGTAAATTAGATTATTATAACATTGAATGACATTGATTTTTTTTGTTATATCAACTTCTCATGTGCTTCAACTTAATATATTTAATAATAAATTGAATCTCCTATTAAAAAAACCAAATTATCATTCATATATTATTTAGATTAATGATAAACACATTATGATTTGTATGTATGATTCTATAATCTAGATAACATCACATCCTAACTCACTATGTAATAGATGAATCAATATAGAAATGACAATAATTGATTTATTAATATTGTTCCTTGTATTCTTTATGTAATTCAATACAATAACTGAGTTTCATGTAAAATTGATGTGGAAGAACACATTATATTTTGAAATGGTTCTACAATTATAGGGATCATGGTATAGTTTCTTATTCATTTAATTCTGTGTAAATTTCCTTCTCATTATTACAACTCTCTCATACAACAACATATAATGGTGTTCATTAAAATATTAGAACCACCAGAACTATGTACTCTCATTATATTATTTATGTTTAATTATATATTTCATGAAATTATTTTTTATTTTAAACCATAGAGAAATATTTGTAGCTTTATTATTATCCACATTTGTTGGGAAATAATTTATAATAATTTGTTATGGTACAATGATGTTTTTAGACAATTTTGATGCCTGATACTATATATATTATTTGATTAAAAAATTCACATGAATAAAATTTTTCAAATTCATTTTAGGATAAATAATAAATTAGGGTTGTGGTGAATGGAGTGAGTATTTATATGGACTAAGTTCAAAAATTCAATTGTGAACATCGATTTAAGTATTTGGTACTTATATTATAGAGATTTATTCATTTGGGGTAATTTATTTATTTATTTAACTTTATAAATTCTATTTTATTTCTTATGATGTGTGTGGTTATTATTACCTCATTTAAATTATATCATTCTTAATGGTGGCTCATTCTATCATGAGAATATAGTCTGTTCCGGTATGTTGTAGTGATAGTACACTGATGTTTCTTCTATTGGAATGATCAATTTGAATTTTATATTTCATTTTTTTAATTTAATCCTATTGAATCTAATTATTTTTAACCTCGTAGTAACCTATAAATATATGTGGTTATTATTTTATACACTCAATAGGGACAGATAATAACGACTGTATGAGAGGAAACCATAATTATCATAATAATATTGGATTGAACACAATTAATCAATATCATTTTAGTTTTTCATGATATAAGGAATAGTTAGGATATAAATAGTTTCAATAAATCTAACCAAATTATTTAATTAACTAAATAGGTACTCTAACTTCTTAACTAAACTCTCTCATATTTTTTTCAAATCATAAAAATTTCTAAAACATCATCTATATTCAATCCTTCATATATGTTAATCTTTTATGGTTGCCATTATTCGAGTATGTCACATTACATTATTATTATCAAAAACTAGTTATGTGTTTCCTTTTTACTCATACAAAAAATTTACTATAAAATTCACATAATAAATAAATTTAATCATATTTCTATCTCAGTATTTTAACATTACAAAACACAATTAAATTACAAAACATGTTATCCCATAGTTATTACAAATTCATTAATTTTATTTCTAAAATAATTGTAATCCTCTCAGATTCATAGTATATTATGAGGACTATCGAGTATTACTATAAAATATTATGCAACCTTATTATAATGAAACATAGATTAATGGGTCTTTTAGTGAATAAATTAAATTTCCATTTCCATGAATGTTTTGATCATTGAAATTATATTCAAATGTGAAATACATGTGGTTAAAGGTATAAAAGATTTGTTTTTCATGATAGAATGTTCTATAATATATGTAGGGTGTGTTTCTACTACGTATATTACATATATTTGGGATATTAGGCACTCTTCCAACTAGTTGGAGGTTTCTGATGGCCAATATTGGGGGGTATGGGTTATACCACATAGTTCACCAATAAAAACCTAGTGATGGTGTAATAAGATACCATGATATATGTACATACCCGTTAAATCCTCATAGAGAACCTATAAGTCCATGGATTTATTGATTTTTTTGTGGAATGGTTTTTATTTAAATGTCTAGACCTGTAATTATATTATTATGGTAGGGTATATGAAAATAAATTATATCTACATGTCACCTCGCATTACCAATATATTCCCCATGATGTCTTCCTTGATAATGGGTGATATTGGATGTGCTTCAATAGTTATTTAATGGATTTCCCCTTCACCATTCCCCTATATTACTATTCCAATTGATAATCAATAAAAAAATTGTTTGAGCAAAGGTATTGACTAAAAATTACAAGAAAATATTTCAAAATTATCCAAAATGATTGATTATGATTTTATTCTTCAAGGATTCCAAGGAATGTTTAATTCATATTGGAATGTATCTTATTCATGTAGTATCAATTAATATTATTTATAATAGATAATTAGTCATTTCCACATCAATTTGATAATCTATTCATTGCTTCGGGATATTGTTTTTGTGATGTAGATCTCTGACAATGATCTCCACATATTATTAATGTATTGGGGATGATTACAAATTTAGCTATGAAATTTTAATTTTTTAATTTTTTAATTTAGTTATATTTTTTTCATTATGTTTGAAATTGTTTATAAATTGATTATTATTAATTATTATTTATTTCTACTTTAGATAGTGTCTCATGATGCTTTCTTGCAATAATTTATTCATATATAAGGCTTGTTGGGAATATCTAGTGGATCCAAACACTCTATAAACATATGTTTTTTTATAATAAATAAAAAAATTTACATTTAATCATGATTTCAAATAATTTCATGATTATTATGGTTTGGGTAAATTATAAATGTAATATTATGGAATGTAGTACATGAATAAAATAAGTTGTAGATACCTTCAATATGAATGGTTTCTTCATTAAATGTTGAGATAATTCTAATATCATATGAAATTTCATCCAAGGGAGGTTGTATTCATATTGACGTTATATTATCAATGAAATTATACATTGGGTAGGGTGGTGTGAGACTTTTTTACTTGTGTTCCTTAATGGTAGTACACAAATTAGGATATTATATTTCCAGTATATGATAAATAAAATCTTATTAAATCACACACCTCATATAGAATACTCTCTATGAAGAATATTATATGCTTGGGGTTTTCAATATTATGAATGATCCCTTCATTGACATAGGTTATGATATAGTTTTTCTCCCTAGTTGATATGATGTAGTGATATCCTATTATATCCGGGAGATATGAAATTAGTGGGATTCATTGTAATTATATATGTTCTTTTCTAAAAGGATTCGGAATATATAATAACCATATATTTTTATAGTCTACATGTATAATTAATTTAATTATGTAGGTTTTCATTTTTTAAGAGTTCGTTGAGTATAATTATTCATTTTCTCTATATTCCATAGGATATGGTAACATCATGGGGGATTTTGTGTATAGTTTTATTAAACATCATATATATTTTTATTATTTGGGAACCTAGTTGTACCTTCAGGGGCTATTATTGATTTTTTTTATCCTTTGAATCATATACATATATGATTGGTACAATTTAGAGGTGATTTCTTTATCAGATACCACAGTGATGAGATAATATTCAAAGTATTGGTTCACTTAAAGACAAAAAAAATCTGATATAATATCGGTATGTAAGGTAATGATATCATTATAATATAGCTAAGATATAATGATTTTCTGTATTAACCATGGTGTGAATATTGAATGTTTATACTAAATTTTTATTTATTTTTCTATCTACAATCTAGTTGTTCAAAACAATACTAAATCAAAAACCTCATCACATGTAAGAGTGTGATGGAATGGAAAACCTTATATTATAGTTTTATGGTCACTGGGTTAATTGTGATACCAAACCTGACAGATAGAAGACTGGTCATTGTGATGTGGCATAGGCATGTTTTTTCCTCTCCATGGGTGAGAAGATTCTAGAATAAACATCCCCGAGTGAGTGGGTATTACTCTTGGAAGTGATATATTAACCCACCTTTGGTGAAATAGAAGAGTTAAATATGATATTTCATAGTCTATATGTTTGTCCTATCATTTAGTGATTGTGTGTTATCATGTATCATCATATGTGAGTGTTAATTTATCAATGATTAGATAATGATAACATCAAACTCTTAGTCTTATATTTAATAACTGATGTCATAATTTAACATTTTTTATCCCACTTATGTCATGTGTTATGTATAATTTCTAGTGAAAAATGAAAATATTAGACTTCTTGAATTGTGTATTGTTCTTTTATTGATTTCCTTCATCAAGAAGCATATATACAATGGTTAATATTTAGGTATCACAATGTGACACTTTAGAGACGTATTTTACATTATTTTAACTATCTTCCAGATGTGTCTATGTGTGTGTGTGGACATTATGTTTTAATTTCGTGTTTTATGATTTATAGTGTGTAAAGATGGAAATAATATATATTATTATAGATGAGTGGAATTTTCCCTAGGTATTAGAAGACACCCTTAGGTATTTTATTATATTTTTTGATAAGTATAGTTGACCAACTTAGTGTGAAATCATTTTGGATGTATGATTGAATGATGTTTATATACATGTTCAATAGAACTATTGTATTTTCATTCAATTCATGATATCATATTCAATTATTCCATACTTATAAACCCAAGTATATATTTTAAGATTACATTTCATTATTTTAATATAAATAGTTAAATATATAAGGATTGTAGTCTCCCCATTATTCAACATAGAATATAATCCCTAGTTTGAATCCCAACATGAATGGTTAGGTAGGAATAGTTAAATATTTTAACAACTATAATTTGTTATCATGAATTATATTTCAGAAAATTGAATATGGTATCATAGTATCATTTATTTTAACTTATATTTTGGGTAATGGTAATTGGATATAAGAATTTGATATAAAAAGTGATGGATGACGGAAGGTGAGACATTTACACCAAACATTAGATAACTCATTTTACTATGGATATTGGTTTCCATTCTTCATTAATAGCATAATTGTTTTGATATTTCTTAAAAAATTATGTGTTCATTTTATATTTTATATTAATAGGATTTCTCATGGATCGTTATTTAAAGATGTTTGTTACAAGAATTTTATTTTCTATATAGGCTTTACATGACATATGTGAGAATTTTTATGGATAATTTAAATGAATATAGATGGTTAAATTTTTTACCACCTCAAAAACAAGACTATAGTGTGTCACTATAAAACGTTTTATTCCATTTTATATAGTTGGACATCTTTGTTTTCTAAATACAAACCATGTGGATCTTATCATGGTATATTCTCTTATTATTTTTAAAGAGTATGTTTTTCCTTGAGATATATAGTAACCATTACTAGGTTGTTATGAGTAATGGATTCCTTGGTGATTTTCCAATGGAGTTATAGTTTTCACGAGATGTAGTGAAAAAATTTGTGGGAATAATTATTGAAAAGGATGTCCCTTAAGAGGTTATAAGACGGTTTCTTATATTATCTCCATCAATATGATTCAAGTTATTATACTATTTTGTAATCATGAATACATTTTTATATTGGGTATAGTAAATTCTAAGCCTTCATGTTGTGACGTATTAATTTAATTTCTGTGTAGATAGTGATCCATGATCGTTGGGTATAGTATAGTTAAATCATCTTTATAAATATTATTGATTTATAATGATTCTCATGTTGAGTGATATAATGATTATTATCTTGGAATGGGTGAGGTTGCTAAGGGATAATGAAAATTGGCTAGATATGGATGTTTTATCAACTTGTTATTGTCCTGAAAATTTAAAAATTGTTTGTTTTTAGGGATATAAACCTGGGTATAGTGGGACAAATTTCTTGGTAGAACAGTATGTGTTATATCATTGTGTGATGTAGAGGTGTAAACTGATATTTATCCAATTATAATGATGTAGAAATGGAGAAGAAACTAATATTGTGTATTTTAAGTAGCACACTTACATAGGTGGAAGACTTTTAATGTTTTATTTAATTTAAAATAACAATTAGAGTGTGATGGACCTTGTGTGTACCTTAAATGTAAAATATATTATATTTGGATGTGTTAGAATATTCCCCATTCGATCTCAGTAGAGAATATTATCATTATAATAAACAAAGAAAATTATTTATTGGTCGAATGGTAATGTGATTCAAGTTATTATAGACTACATTTCTCAGTCCACATACATTATTTAGTTTCTACATGATCAACATAGGATTCAATCAATATTATGATATAGAACCATTGATTTTGGTGTTGTTTGGGGACGATTTTGATCAGTAAAACAATAGAGGTATTGATGTATTTAACTATGGGAGGTGTAACATTAATGTTAAGATGGGATATTTTTTAGGATTTGGGAATAATCGTAATTTGATATAACTTACTATATGATGAATATTGTGTCTAGTTAATGCTAATGGGAACAATTTGTTTGAGGTACAACAACTAAGGCGACAGTGTTGAGAAATAGATCATTGGTGTATATTATGTAACTTGGGTAAGATAACATAGAGGATCATGAGTAGGAAAAAAGGCCCAATGGGGTTTGTTTAGCATTATATTACCTTGGATATAAAATTTCATAATGTGATGTAATTTTTTTTCAGTTTAGTTATCTTAAATCCATATTAGGGATTCCATTTGGTGGAGTTATTTAAGATTTTTTTGGGAATGTGTGACATTTTTTTAGTGAATAATAGTAAATGTCAGCAATAATGTTCATGTAATATTTTTGTAGGTGGAGATAACCATTTCATTTCATCAATGTGTTATAAACATGATGGGCATGTCTGTTCATTACATTCATTAATTGATAGATCATATACCATAGATCATGGGTGTGTTATTTCATTAGGTATATGATTAGAAATTTCCAATAATGGTTAACATTATAACAATCATATATGGATTAATATTATGATTGAAGCATCATGGATATAATATAACCTATATGAGTGCAGTTTAGATCAATCATATGGTTCATATGCACATGTAAAAAATTCTATACAGTTCCATAAATAACACAAAATTTATGAATCCAACTATGATGTTTTAGTATATACATCTCCTCCAAAAGAATTATCAAAAATTAATTTATTGTTTTTTGATTGGTGTTCATTTACAAAGTAAATGAAAACATTTAGGTAATGTACGATGGAAGAATTTGATTGTTTGGTACCCATCAATAGAATTACTAAAAGACATAGTTATTATATTTGGTTTCAAAATTATGATAATAGTATTACTCCTTTTGGGTTCATGAAATCGAGATTAGAATACTGTGGTGATACATAAGATTGATGGTTAATTTATTATGGGAAATTATGATATGATTTTTATAGACATTTTTTTGGTGAAATAAAATTTGATGTGGTGGAGATGTTTTTAGATTAACTGCTTGATATATAATATATTTTTTGGGGGATATATTTTTTGTGTAAATATTAAATGTTTAGGTTTGGTTTGTATGTAGTTGAGCTACATTTGTTTTAATTAGAGCAGACAATATTCGGGGTTCCAATTAAGAATTTTATATTTGATGTCCATATATATTCAAACCTTATTCATTGGAATGATAATTTCTATAATGGTATATTTGTAAAACCCAAATTATATATATGTCAATTATTTAGGTATAATTTTAATGATGAACATATACTATAGGATTGATCAGTAAAATGAAAATTTGGATAATAATATATGGTTGTGGAAATCACTAGGATGTGTTTTGAAATGTTGTTGAAGGTTTATTTGGATTCCTATGTGATCAATGGATGGGTATAACATTATTTGGGTGTTTATAATGGTTAATTGAATTATTGGGGTGAATGTCATACCCAACCATGTGTTATTTGGAACTATATGTATTTTTCAAGGGTAAAAATATCCCATTAATCTTCTTTATTATCCTATGTGGGTGTAGTGGGATATTTCTAGTAGTTTGGCTATTTGAGATATCCTTGTAGATTATATGATTGGACTGTGGGTTGTTTTTTTTACAACGGTATATATTATCATATCACTTTCATGACACCCCACATGTTTTCAAGGGATGGTGTATCAGAAAAAGTATTCTTTATAATTCATTTCCATTATATTCCCTTTTATGTTCCCCTTGATGTGGTGTGGACCACATAAGGTTTTAATTTAATATTTTAGGAATTTTTGTATCCCTTTTCTCATATGTTTTTATTCCCATTCTTTGTCACTTATTTGTCACTATTATAGATTTATTATTGTGACTATTCAGTTTTAATTTAGTGGAAGGATATTAAATTATGGATATTTTATATAATATCTCATTGGATTTATGGGAAGAGGAAAAAAAATAACCACTAGATGTTTTCATGATGATTAGCTTCTATATGAGTATTATAGGGATTCGACAATATCTTATACACATTTGGAAATCGTTATATTTCTAATGATGAGGATTTCATTAATATAAATGTGATTGTTATTCCATGGGTATATTCCATGTCTATATATAGATTTTTGGTGTGAAAGGGAAACATAAGGATTTCATATGTACTAACACATGTTGGATTAAATTGAAAAATTAATAATAATAATAATTATTATTATTATTAATCTATAAATAACATAAATTTTTAAGATTAATTAACAATGAATTATTCTCATGATTGGGGATGGTGGATTTTTCATGTCATTGTAAGGTTTTCCCCTAGGATAGGATGTTATAGCCTCAGTTTCGTTGCTTAGTAATATGGTTAGTGGATCTAAGGGATCTAAACAACATATATTTTCACTGAGGGAGGCGGTTAATCAAAGGAAAATATTATATCATTTATATATTTAATTTATTATTTAATGTTACTTTAATAATTATTATAATAACAAATTTCACTATTGAACATACTCAAACTATTGAATGGAATGAAATGAGAACACATAAATTTCAAGGTGAACTACAAAAAAAGAGTTTTCAATTAATTGTTTGATATGGATTCATAATTGGAAATTTGATCCACTATAATAAAAAACATTATATAATGATAATGTAAAATCCCTTGATCATATTAATAGAGTATCAATGATTTTTTTGAAAAGTATTCTGATATGTTATAATATTTATTTTTTCATTATTATTGTTTTGATAATCCTTTTCCTCTAATTTAATTTTCCATAACCTTTAGTATAACTCCCTCTCACTCCTTTACAATTTATAATAGGGGTGATATAATAATTCTTAAACTTGACGAATATTTTTTTGGATCGCACAATAAGTAAATGTATAATCTTTCTATTATCTGATTTTATTTAGGACATTTCCCTCCATGGCATGCATTTCAGATTACATTATAGTGGTTACAATCAAAATAACACATTTACACTTTTCACATGATGGCCTCTTATCACCATTAGTGTTATGATTAAGGGACCAATAATTGGAACAAGAGGATGGGTGGTCTTCACATCTCTCTAAATTTATTTTTTATTACTTTATAAAACCTATATAGATTTAATGGATGTAAATTAGTTTCATTCCTAATATTTATTCTTGTGAAAAATGGTTAATTACATTGATTACAAACTACAAGGGTAAAAACCATATGGTCAGTGCTATTTATTATATTTTGAATCTATATCTATATTATTGTTTTCTATCATACTAATGTTATTCCATGGGTAACATTATGGTCACTACTAAAAGAAAAATATCAAACACGTGTTAATAATAGATTTTTTTTACGTATTGTAAAACCATCATGTTTTGTAATAAATGTTCATTTTACACACACATAAGGCATCCCAAATCATCAAAATGCGAATAAAATTTCTATAATATGAGGAAACTCATTCTCATTATATAAGACATCCGGTGTTCATTTCATGATTAATCTACTGCTCTTAAAACATGGATTTTTTATCTCATCACATACTGTTTCGTATAGTCATCACAAGTGAATCACTTACTCATCACATGAGTTATATGAATATCCTAACAAAATAAATCAAAATAATATCAACTATTTCATTTCATCATCATCAAACATAGTATATTGGGACATCCGTACGGTTCGTTATATAATTTTCACTTATGTAATCGTATTATTCTCATACAATAATACGTATTCCAATTCTTATTACCACCTAATGTGATTAACATTTTCCAAAAAGTGGTTACATTCAATTTTTATTTGTATAGAGGATTTATCCCCTAATGACCACCATAGAGAGTTTCTCGTGAATTGAGGACATGTGGGGATGATAGATGTTTAGTGTCCATTTGGAGTTTTTCTTTATATAATTATCACATAACTGAAATTATGATTTGATGTTCAATGGGGAGTAGACATATTATAACAATCTTATATGTGTTTTCATGATTTATTATCCAGTGGGGAATTTAATGTTATTTTGATTTCCACCTGAATGATAACAACGATTTTTGTATGCCAACAACTAATATGGAGGTGTAATTTTATTGATTTTTAGATCAAACCCCAATGAGGATCCAAATATATTCTTCTAAAAATTGATTGAAAAAACACATTTATCACAATTTATAATTTATGTTCACGTTTTGTATTATTCCATATAGTTTAATAATATAAGCTAAGTAAACATATGAAGAAAATTTTATAACATTAAGGTATAAGGTGTGGATTATTAATAAAGTAACCATGTATGATTCAATGAATATGTTGACTCATGTGATTTTATATTATGAGGATTACCCATAGAAGGGGAATTGTAAAAAGGTATTACCCATTTTGTTTTGAATATGATAAGATATTCTATAGTGAAATAGATATAGCTTACACATAATAAGTGTATCACATACTATATGTCTTAATAATGGATTAAATATTTTAGGACATATTTGAATATTTCTTGTTCTATTTATAGAATAAAATCATTTTTTATTTGTTTTAGTACATAATGCACAACCCTTGTTTGATGACATGTGTTCTTTGGTGGGATGATATTATTATAGTCTTGATTATGGTATTTTTATGAGATGTCAACGATTTTGATAATATGGATTCCATTATTAATTAAATATCAATGAAGTTTATACATATAGGTGAAAACAAATTCTAGAAAATTTTTATTCTAATTAACGTCCATGAAAAATAACATTTATGTAAAGGTTTATCTTCATTTAATGGTCATTTAGAAAATATAATTAAATATATTCAATGGTATCAAGGGTAATAAAGGTGGAATTTCATTTTATATTTCTCAATGGATTGAGTCTATGTGATTTTTACATTATTCTAGAATCCTTATGGAATAAAAGTGATGGGTTAATGATGTTGTATTATTTGACATCCCAAAAAATAAACAATTCTAGATAAACCCATTATTTTTTTACAATAGAGACACATGGTTTAATTATAGTCCCTAGTACTTTATAAATTCTCATATCATTGATATTTGTTTCATACAATTTATCACATGCGTGAAACATTATGATATCATTCACACAACCTGAGGAAAAACTAAATGGGGAAATACTCATTGATTTCTCTTCCATTGGATGTCATTCCTCCATAACATTTCTTGTGTGGGTCATGGTGTTCAATCCAATTCCCCCATATATAATTCTGTTTATCAATGGATATATGGATCAAATTATAAATAAAATTATAAAATATATAAATTTTATCCTAATTTCTCATGAAACCATAATCACCCATTTTCAATAAAATTTATGTTGGGATATTGGTAATGAATATCATTATTTAAAAAAAATGTGTTTTAATTCTCTCATATAACATAACTCATTTAATTTGATATGTTAACATAAAAATTCATTAATAGTAACAATGATTAATCTTTTTAATAAAAATAATATATGACCAAGTGTTACATTAACCAATCATCAATAATTATATAATATAATAGAGTTTGAAGAGGACGTCCCTGAACATATGATGGAAACATTCCTGTGAATCCCAAAATACTTAACATTGATACTCAAGAATAATATAATACTACTGCATAGATAAATGAGAAGAAAATGATTTCACAAACATATATAACTAGTCCATAACCAGACATTGTTGCCACAAAATTGAAGGCGCACCTGGTATTCTTGGTCCCTCTGCACATGTAAGAATAACCTAGGTATCAAAAAAATTGGAATGACTTTTCTCACTAAGGAACCGATAAATTATGACTATATGTGTTTTAAATACAGTCACTTTATTGATATATTACATATTGATAAAATTAATGCATCACAAGAAGATCATGTGTCCTAGTTTATTTGGATAAATAAGTAATTAACATAATAAATTAAAATGAAGATAAAAAATATTGTTCGTTACACCATTAAATGATATTAAATAACCATTATACTTCTGAAGTTTTATAAGATTACCTTGGGATAAACATAAGAATTTGGGGATCGATAAATCAAATTAATGTAACAATAACATCATATAATTTTTAAATTTAATCATGAGATTCAAAATATTTATATCAACGACATAAAATTGTTGAGAGTATTATTATTTAATGATGATGCACGATATATCATAATAAAATTAAAGAAACCTTGGATTGTCGAAAAAATATAAAAAATGTCATCATAATCATATTTCATTGATAACAACCATGAAATTAGAGCATAGTGTGGGTAGTATAACCTCTTATCCATTATAAATGTAATATATTTATATAAATTAATTAACCTATGCATTGGAGTGATATGTATTTCTGGTCCCACCTAATACATTTATATAATGTTAATGAATTGGTTTTTTACATGAATGACATCATATAAAAAATTATTTCATCAATTTTAAACCGTTGAGTATTTATTGATGGTAAATTAAATCGAAATCCAAAATAAATTATTGATATATATAACAAGTTGAATATCATTGAAGAGAAAATGTGTTGTGTATTCATTAGACAAATGTTTGGTATGGAAAATATCTGGACAACCTATTCAGCCTAATATCTTATAAAATTATTCATTCAAGGGTTACATATTATTATATACACCATATCGCCACTTTTAAAATGTAAATATATTCATAGAGATTTGGAAAGGATATCCCAACATGATGAATTTGGACTAATGTGGCATAATAACATGTATATTATTATAAAAGGAGGAGGATAACATCCCTAACCCTAAGGGGTCACTTATTAATGCTTGGTAGGACATTCATAATATCATTCTAACCCCTAGGGAAGGCTCTATTGATGTATTGTAAGAGGAAATTAATTATGTATGTGTTTTTAGTGAAGTGTGGTGATAGTATGGGTGGGTTCATATATAAAATGAAATAAAAATTTATTATTAATATATAATCATTGGAATTTTATTATATATCATAAATTATTAAATAACAAAAACCATACCATTTTTTCCCATGGTTTCTTCAAACAATAATTTTATATCATTATTATATACATCCATGTAAAAGAATCATTAAAATAATACCCTATGAAATGTGAAAGATCTCCCAGTTTATAAATAATAGATTTAATAACCATAAAATATAATTTATGTTTTAAATGATTTAGAATGGCCTTATAAAAATAATAATATAAATTAAAAAAAATTAAAAAAATAGAGAAACTATATTTTATTTTTTTCATGCACTTTATAGTGTATATAATGATATTTTAGAAATTATGATGGAATTATAAACAAATTCTATAATTATTCTATATTTACAATTTAGACCCAAATTTTATTATATAAAAAATTATTAAATATTCACCATTGGATTAATTCACAAGGATTATTATAATATTGTGATGTTTTAACAAAAAAAAATCTATGAGAATACAAATTTACAATTCTAAAACATAATACTTTTTTTAGTGCATTGTTTTTTATTATGATAACATTTTCCTAACACTTATAACCTTTAAATCTATTATCATAAAATCTTATAATAATTTCTATGTAATATAACATATTAATAATAATATTAAAATATCATTTTTTTCAAAAATAATTTAATTAATCAAAAATATTTTCTAAATTGAAACCACAAATTTCCAAATAATACATATTATTTACAATCATATGAACATATTGATTTTAATCATAAATATTTATAATAATTATAGACTAAAAATGAGATATAGATATAATAATTATATTAATAAAATAAACTATAAAAATTTATATATTTAGGGTCTTGAATCATATTAATTTCTTACAATGGTGACTGAGTTATGATTGAGGTGTCCGATTTTGAGATATACGTGGTGTTGTTAAACATAAATTGTTAGTATTTCAATCTCGATGATATTTAAATACTCCCATAAATAATTTAACATGATCATATGTTATTTAATCCCTTATTAGTATTAATAATGGGAAATTCGCTATTAGTATATCTCCCTTAGAGGATCCGATTCGTAGGATTCATAATGCATGATCCTACTAGTTGTGGCCATTAGTCATTCCTTCTATGCCAACTGGTCAATATCAAAACCCTTAATACTAATCATTTATTTTAGAATACAATGGATAAATTTTTGACATTTATGTTTCGTAATGGAAGTATACATCTAATAGTCTATTTAATTTTTAAAATTAACCAATATAGTGCATCCATTCTCTATAACGATATTTTGAAATAATGTTTGTATTAATTAAAAGTGTAAGTAAATTAATTAGTGTTTTTTCATTAAATTATTCCACAATTTAGAAATTTCTCACTCAAAATTTAAATATAATATATTACAAAATGTTACTATATTATTATTTCATAACATGTCCTGGTCCTCATGTATCTTTTCTTCAAATTGGTGGCTCATCCAGATCAAATTAACCTTGTGAGTTTTCTTGTATCTTAAAATGTTGTCTTCATGACCTTAAATATTCCCCAACATCTCTTTAGATGAAACATTATTCTCATATAATATACTCTAAGAATTTAGTACATGATTTGGGTCATGAATACAACTCATGAATAGTGTTACATGGAAAAAATCATGTACTTGAGATAGGATAGGTGAGACCTATTGTCGATAGGATACCTCTATGAAATTTTAATATACCTCTATTAAGTCAATTTATATGGGTAATCATTTTCATCACTTCCCAAGGATCATTATAAATATAAGAACCCAATAATTGGACCAAAAGTACATGTCTAATTTATTATTATTTTCATTTTTTTTTCAATTTTGTGAATAGAAGATATTATATTTCATGGTTTTTACATTAACATTATTCTCATGGATATGATCAGGTCACATTATATTTATTCATGAAATATTATCCAATCATAGTGGATTTCAACCCTTCCTCCCATAGATATTATCCTAAAGTGACATATGAATTACAGAATAGAAATAATTGATATATGGGAACTCCATTTAGGGATGGTTTTTTTCATAAAACCCTGGAAATCATTTAAACATGTTCTCAGAAAATACCAAAAAATTATTGATTGGTCATTAACTATAAACATATTTATAAGGGTTATTAGTATTTTTGATTCTTAAAACTATATATGGAATATTTTGAAGGCTTCTACAATAGTATGTGGTAAACCTTGTATCTTGAATATATATAATAAATATTTGAAATCCATAAACTAATATCACATCAATTATTTAAATCTTGTTGATATTTTCAAGAGTGATATTTTTTATGATATATATAAAATATACTCTATTAATATATTGATATAAAAACACATTGATATTGTAATTTATATTATATTTCATGGGATGTTTTTTTGAGAAATCCATTGTTAATTTTCCCATTTTGATTGAAGTAGGGAAAATAGTCATATCAAACCCATAGACCTAAATTATTTCACCCTAAATTATTGGAATACCAATCATTTACATACAAACTATATAACATATCTCTTCATTTCAACACTATATAAGTCTTTCTTAAAATATATATACATGTTATTTATTCCTAGAATAAAATAAAAGGATAATCTATACACATTATCCAAAAGTTCAATATTTAGTTTTGGTTTATGTTGGACACATATAAGTGTCCCAAACCATATAATGAAATATTTAGAAATGTGGATGTACAAAATATTTTCTACCTTTTTTAATATAAACTCGCCTTTAATGTGATCTTTCATGATCCTATCAAGAATAGATGATTAGTAAGTTATGATATAAATGTAGGATAATGATCCTTTTTATTATTCCTTTATCTATCTATTCCAAACACACCAATAGTATATCCCTTTAAATTCTCATTGTTGATATGGTTTTGAATCCTATCTACTCGAATGAGCTGATCTTTTCAAACACACTAGGATCATAGTGGATTAAAAATTTTTAATAATTGATTAGATCTAATTATTAATTTTGTTTTATATTAAGCTATTTTTGTGTAAATATATACTTATAGATTTTATTATCTGTATATAGGTCACATATGACCTTTTAAAGTAAAATCCACCAAATAAATACGTCACATATTAATACATCCAATTCTAAATCATTAGTTGGTTTTTTCTTCTCCTAGATATTTAATCAGAAGGAGGCTAGTTTACAACCTTATCATATTTATTGACTACACAACCCAATCTAGTTTTACATGAATCATTGTTGATCCTAAGTCAATTTCTATAGGTGGGTAACAAGAGAACATGTTTAGTGATTAGTCTCTTATTCACTTAAAAAATGAATTTTTTATCTTCATCATTATTGGACGACATTACCCCCTTTGGTGTAACCTTGTTTAGTGGGATTGATAATCATGGGATGTTTGTCAGAAATCATAAATAATACCATGTTAATTCATGGAAACTAAAGACATCTATCATTGTGGAAGGCTATTTAAATACATCAATTTCCTCTATTAATGTATTATTTATAGATTCCACGTTATTTGGGTTAAAGTTTCCCATTGTAGATAAATTCTCCATCAAAATCTTTCATTTAATATATTTCTCATATAATTTTCCCGTCCAAAGGCCTTTAATAATGAATTAATATTCTCATCATCTTCTTTCTTGATTTTAGGGTTATTAATAATATGGTTTAAAAATTATACCACAATTGTTATGAGTTCATTCATAAAGCTCAATTATTAAATCCACTCAACTATTTTGAGGATTAGTGATTACACTGGGAATCACAATAAACACATAGTTTCCAAAATATTTATTGAAATTTTTCCATGTGGATAGCTTTATTCTTTATATTTACTTGATGATATCCAAAACGAATATCCAACGTAGTGAACTATTATGATATACATATCAAATATAATATGTTATGTATCATAGATAGAGGATATAAGTTATTTATCATTATATTTTTTGAGTTCAGGATAATCAAATAATTTCAGCATATGATGATCCATTTTTGAGTAGATGATAGTTTAACCCTGTGGTGAAGCAGGTGAATGTATTGTTTTTATTTTAAATAATTCTATGGATTTTAATTCAGATACACATGTTCAATAATAAAAAATCTATACAGAGTCATGATTATTATAAAATTCCCAGGTACAATATTTATTGAGAACATAATATCAAATGATTTTGGAAGGATAGTAAATTCTTTAAAAAATACATCACATATTCCATTATAGTGTTCATGTAATCATGGTAGATCATTTTTATAGAATAAAAAAATTGAGCTACAAACACATAAAATCAAGTAAGTAATAAATGTCCCTCACATGATGATACATTAGTTGATTAATCCACCAACTTGTACTTTTTTCAATCAGAGGACTGTTTATGATAAAGATGGTGATTTTTGTCCTCTCTCGATTTTATTTGGCTCCATAAAAAAATATTCATGCAGAAAAATATAATAACATTCGTATAAAGAGATAATAATAAGAATTTTATTTAAATTTAGTCTATAGAATCTGATACAAACTGATTTATATAATTATTTTTCAATAATGGACACATATGCCATCTTCCCTGATAAATAAACTATTTTTGAGGTGGTGTTTTCTTATTTATATGAAATATGGGTTATATGAATAAAAAAATAGACCTAGAATAAAACATTATGTACTTTATTCATGAATGAAAAACAATTTTAGCACTCAAAACATATTTTTTTAGGATCCAACTTAGAGTTTGTAGTTTCAAAAGACCACACATTATCTTTACGACCTATAGGTTTTTATTTTCATCTTTTTACCCTGACATAATTATTTATCTTAAGTAGTGTATTTATTGATTGAAGTTGAAAATTTTGAAAATTGGCTGAGGGTTTCATGGATAATTTCATTCTTTAATCACAATGGTGTGGTTTTACCCATGGAAGTCTCTAGCTTAGTGCCCTCCCTTTTAGCAAATAAATATTTTCCTTTTCAATTTCATTTGATTTTTATGATTTGTTTTCCCATAATTTTTACTAGTTGGATGAAAAAATTTAATTTAAATATTATATTTAAATATAATACATCTATAATTAACATCAATTATTCACATTCCTTCAGCATATCCATGATATCAATGCGATTTTATGATCTCCATTTAGAAATTGAGGGAACATTAGGAAATATCCTCATATAATTCAATGTTCCAAATTCCATTGGAATTTCAGAGAATCAACATCACCCCATCAATGAAATATATAGTATAAAATTCTTGGGTAATGAATAAACTAGAGTTATATTGTATGATTTTAGTGATGTTTTCAATATATTGTTTATTTATTTGCATCACCTTACTTAAGGATAATGAAATCACACAACATTATATTTGGGATAGTGAAATGAAAATAAATTCAAAAAATCATTTTGAAAAATTTATTATATTCCAACACATTGATCCCCTTTTTATTTATTTTATTTTTATCAATTATTGATCTTCTTTTTAATTCATATTATTAAAAAAATATATGATCTTACCATTATGAAATAATTAAAGGTTGTAGAAAAAAATTTCAACATAGTGTATCCATTTTTCGAGGATTACATGATATGATGATCCAATGGATGTAGCTGACCATTGTTTCATAAATTTCATGATTAAAATTTTCTCTTTAAGAGGGTTATTTGGGACTTCCAAAATATTCATGTATTTATTTGATAATAAATTCAATTGGAAAATTATTTTTAGTATGTTATCAATTAATTCTATCATTTTTTAGGAATCTTGATGGATAATTCACAATATTTACCCACACCATGGTTGATTAATTTGTTATTATTAGTTGAGGTCATAGATTGGAGTGAGGGGAAAAATTTTAGACTAATATTATTATAATTTTAAATACATATATTGGAAAAAATAATTAAGGGTATTAATGATAAATTAAATATAACCCTTATCATATCAATATTTTGTCTTTATCTAGTGTTTTCCATGATCAATTTCATAACATAAAATATAATGCCAATTTTTTTTCATTAATAATGTTTTTTAAATATAATGTGAATTTTAAAAAGCATATTCATTTAGAGTTCATATCCTTGTGTGAATCACGACCCTTTTTTATTCAGTTGTTGATGATCTATTGTATCCCAATGTACTATTTTGGGGTTATTAACCCTAGTTAGTGTAATTATATATCCATTTATACATGTAGTATATATAAAGGAAATGTTTTCAAATATACCATATAAAATATAAATTCAAAAAATTATGGATATTTTTATAAGATTATGATTATACATAGTCATTAAAAATTAATTTAAAATCCTAATAAAAAAAATACAACTAAACATCCCTCTGGTACCAAATAATAAAACACAAGTTATTAATACACATTTTTATACAATTTTTAACATAATGAAACCACTAATAAAATAACAAAATATCATGGTGCTTATTTTATTTTTTAATTAGGAACATAATATAACAACATAAAAATGGGATGCAATGATAATATTAAAAACATCTCCACAGTCTCTTGAAACTCCATTTCACTTTTAAATTTTGATTAAATAACCTTAGGATATACATTACAATTGGGTGATGTAAAATGAAATGTATAATAATAGATAATTAATAATATTATTAATGAAACACATGTTAATAATGTGGTATATCAAGATGACATAAAATATGTGATAAGGATAATACTAAACATTGATCCAAGATATAACATGATAACATCAAAGAAAAGATAGAATGTGTAAAAACATAACAAATAACATGATGAATATATTTCAAGGATAGAACCAAACAGGCATTACATTGTTTTAATATTATATCCTCAGTTGAACTATATATGAAATATCAAGTTATAGAAACATTACCAAATTCATTATAGCACTATATAATTTCAATCCATCCGACAACATTAATATCATGTTCATGAGAAATTATTCCACATGGATTAAACAAAATTAGGATGCATTTAATAAAATATAACCCATTGATTAAAATGAAAATTTCAAATACATGTAAATACCAAATAAATAAATTATAGGTAAAACTTGTTTAATTTATTTGAGTAGAAATTAGGTTGCCTATTCATGATGTAAAATTTTTTCATGGAAATTAATGGAATATATTTTTCCAAATAAAATGTGTAGAGATAAATTCATGGTAGTTTTATAATACAATGAATGGGGTCTGAAATAAATTATAAAAAATTAATATTGTAATAGTTATGTGTGAAAATAGTTCTTGAATAAAGAGGAGAAGAGATTATCCAATGCATTAATAGGTATATTACTAATGATTCTGATGTCATTATTATGAGAATTGGGGAACATTAGATTTTCTATAGAGATGTAATATATGATTAACTTCATGCTTGATGTGTTTTCATTGATGATAAATTGGAGGGTGAGTGGGTTAATATTTAAAAATTGCGTGATTTTGTTTATTTATTTCGGAATATATTTTTTACACAATATCTTATATTAACACAAACAATAATCCAAACCAAGTTTTATGAACATTGTTTCTCCCATATATGTGTGGATATATATTATTGTATAATACTAAAAAACCAAACATGTTATAATAATACCCATGGTCACGTGAAAATGAGCCATTTTTTTACAATTTTATTATAAAATAAGAAAATAAAATATTAGTTTTGAAGGATTCATTAAGGATTTATTATATTTATAAAATTACTTATAAAAAATATTTTTGTAATGGGAATTCATAATTTTCTTCACTTATTCTATTTGGAATGTTCGTTATTAGACTTTTTAGATTTTCTAATTTCCTAATACATAATTTCTATTTATAATTTATGTAATTATTACACAAACATTATCTATATCAAAAAATTATTGAAATTTTACCATACGATAAATGTTATGTTGTAAATTAAAAATTAATATTTAATTTTCCAATTAATAGTCCATTTATTATAATTTAATTTTTCATAAAAATTTATTAATAAATATTTTTTCATTGATATAAAAAACTCTTGACACTTCTTAAAAATTATATCTGAGTTTATAAAATTTCATTGTAATTTTTATTTAACTATAATTAATCATTATTAATATTAAAATATAATTTATTTCAAAAACTATTAATTTTATAAAATACTATGGAATGATAAAAATGATTTATATCCCAAAAACAAAATTTATATTCTATCATTCATAAATTTAATTTTTTTATTATAATAAATTAAAATAATTACAATGAAATAATAAAAGATAAATATAATCAAAATTTTAATAAAATAAAATATGGAAAGTAATATTATTAGGATCTAGATACATAACCATTTATTACACAGAAAAATGTTATAACGAAAAGGTGTGTGATCGTGATATATTTTTTTGGATGGTTTGGTGTACATTGTAATGGATGTGATCTCTTTGATATTGAACCTCTCTAGTAAATGATTTTCCTAATGCATTAGTTTAAAAATTATGACTTGGTATTGGTCATGGGAAAACCCCAATGTTATGAGAGAACTTATAGTCTCTAATAAATGGGATCCAGATGCTATTATCCTAGATGTAAAGGCCATTTCTTCTTAATTATAGATCTATTTCAAATTATCAAAATTCTCTATATAATAATAATAATTTCCATTTTATAGAGGATAAATTGTAAATGTATTTGATTATTACAATCCTTTTAAATTAAAAATATCATATTATAGTACATTGTTACCAATGTAGTTCATGATTTTTCAATAACAACATTAAGTAATAATGAATCTATTCATTAAAAAAATTAATTTAATTTATAATTTTTATTTTCATTCATAAAATCATCCACTAGAATATATTTGAAATTAAAACAGAAAACCAAAAAAACAATGGTGTTTGAATAGTATGAGTAAAATACATATGGAAAACCAACACATGTTAACTAATATAAATGAATGATTGAAATCAAATCACTAATTGATATATGGGATATAATCTCACTATTTCATTACTAAAAACCCATCCCCTCAGACACAACTACTCTCCAGAACCATGTAGATCCATTCCTTTAACGATGTATGATAATACAATATATATCTACACACACCCAAATTAATTTTCATAGTATGATAAAATTAGTCCCAAAAGCATCTCACTAGGGGATTAATATGAATTCTTCATAGAATAGCCACTTTTCACTAAATTAAATAAATTCTATAAATTATTAACAACATTAAACAATTCATAATAAAATAATGAAGACATCAATTTTATTAAATATTATCATTCATGAATAAGAAAACCAATTAAAACTATTTTTAAAAAATCCATTTTTAATCCTTTCAAAATAATCATTCCACATGATGAACTACCGAAACATGTTTGAGGGTTGGTTAAATCGTGATTTTGTAGGTTTCTCAAGCAAGAACGATCAATAGTATTAGTGTTCACATTTAAAATCAAAACACGCCAAAACATGATGAAATACTTAGGTATATGTAATTACCACTCATTTTTATGTTTAGATAGTGTTTATTATAAATAAATTCAATCCAAGAATCCATGTTGTGTTCTTATGGTAATCGAACTACCTCGTATAAAAACTAAGAACCAATGTTTATTCAACAAAAATTTCTGGTTTTTAATTTCACAAATTATCCAAACTGGTAGGTGTAAATATTTATTGATTCTATTTATTAAATAACATTTCACATATAAATAGTCTAGTAAACCTTATTCCAAAAAATGAAAATTGAAAACCATTTTTATTTCAAATAAAAATAGAGATATAATGTTTACAAATTATCAATAACTATATTATTAAAAAAAATAAGCATTCAATTAATAAATTATACCAAACTAATTTAAAATGAGAAATCATAAATTAATTTAATTATTATGATTAAATATCTATGGGATTTCACTCTTGTACCTAATTTTAGATAATGTGTATCTTCATTTTAATGGATGGTGGCCCCTATGAATTTTTCAGTGAGATTTTATAAAATGGGTTGGTAGAGAGAATGTGAGTCTATGTTAATCACACACTATTGAGGTTGATTTTTTCTACTCTGTGAAAATCTTATATATTTAATATATGTTTATTAATCCGTCTTAAATAATTGTTCGGTTTTATTTTATACAATAATGATGATATTATTGAGATTATTTGTATGATTTAAACCTATATACATATGGTTACTTCCATATTAATTCCTTTATAATTATTTATTCACTGGTTGAAATGATGACTAATTAAGGTCATTTGGGTTTATTCTTTTTATCAATTGTTTTTGGGGATTTAGATTTGGTATAGATCCTTGAATTATAGTCCTATGTAACATGATAAAGAAGAAATAAAAAACCATGTAGATTGAAGGAATTATTGAGAGTTACACATAAATAAGAGGATTGCAGTGTATTAACTCCTACCATGATATTTGGATTATAGTTTCATATATATATGAACATATGATTCTTGATTAGTGTGGGAACTGTTAAATATAGGATAATATAAAAAATTATAGGATATTGTACCATTATATTTAAAATAAGGAATTATACATAGAGGCTACCTCGAGAATATTCAAACGGTGTGAAATGAGAGACATAATGATAGAGTGTTGGGATTATTCATGGGATTTCATATGGTACCTAAAATATAGGTGAGTTTTTTAATGGTCAGTTTCAGTGATTACACCTAAAGGAATCTATAATATGTTGAACTATATAGAGAATATAAACACATGAATGTTATGTTTTTGTTGGGAATTATAACAAGAAGTAATAGATTATATTTTAAATCAGGAAGAAAATATAAACTATTGTATATTTATTACATAACCTTGATGAATATAGGGATGGTGTGAAGTAACACTTTGGGAGTGATCGTGGCTCTGGTTCAATGATGCTCCATGATCGAAGAGAAACAAGAGCCTTACGAGATGAAAGGCGATAAATGATTACTCCTCATTACCACCCCCTTTGGAGACTAAATAATCAAAAATGTAAACCACCAGATTCTTGGGTTGGATGCTTCGATACATTTTAAATCAGGGGACCATGGGACTCATTACTTGGAATTTTTTTATGCTCTAAAGAATATTTAAGTGAGATTTTTTTGGGGCCTAAAACATCTGATCCTAAGGTTGATAAAATGATGGGAATTCCTTTAATGGTATCTCTCAATGAGGAACAATAATCATGGATTGCAAAAAATATCATATCTTGGTAGGGGCTTCAAAAATGGGATGATAAAAATGGAAGAGTATATATTGTCCTTGGATCAGTAGTCTTGTAAGTATCAAAAGTTGATTATGGGGGTCTTAGACACACAAGTTTCATATTTTTCATGGAAAATGTTTAGGTAAATAGACTCTAGTAATCTCATGTTATTACTCTCTGACTATGTTTAATTTGGCAGTTTTGGTTGGTTGGTTAGAGTTGATTGGAGTACGAGTTGTTTCTACGTTTGGATTCGTTAGGTGTTTCAATTTAGCACTCTACTTGGTTCAGCATCAGATGACAATCAGAATTCAAAGTCTTCACCATATCAGGTCTTTTTGACATGGATGTTGAGAGGGTATAGCTCATCCATCGGTTCTGTGACCATGCTTTCTGCACAGGACTTCTTGTTGAACGTTTTGGCAGCTATGAAGGCTACTGTCATGGTATATTCACTAGGGAGGAGATAATCATATATTTTTTATGGGTATTTTTTGTTATTTTTTTTATGAGGTCGTTTTGGACATGTTTGTATCACACATTCTTCAAATAAATTGTTTTGATAAATAAAATGATAATTTTCTATAAATTAATAAGTATTTAAGATTTTTATATGGACTATACCTATGAGGATGTAAAAATTTCTTGAACCATGAGGAGTATCCCAACTAATAGTGAATTATTATTTTTATTGGATTGTACAAAGGAGGATGCAAATAGTTTTAGAAAGATGTGGGGGATCTAAATACATGGTGATATAGAGGTTATGTTAGGGATTTTAGCATGGAGTTTTCCCTTAATTTTAGAACCATGTTATTTATCTCATAACATGGTTATTTAGATGTTTGGTTAGGGCCTACCCATAAAAGTATGACCAGGTTTTTAGAACAATGAGGGGAATATGATGTCATAGAAATTTGGTGTGGTAGCATTTTCTAACCTCATAGGTCATTCACATAGGGTAAATCTAAAAATATGGGTTTAATCTGACATGAATCATAAGCCAATATGATTTGATTTATTTTCAATTTAGGAGGCAATAAAATGATTTCTTCTTCCATAGTATACCTAGGGTTCATATGGCATATATAATTATTTGAGAAATAATTTCCTTAAAGAGGGATTTTTATATAGGGGTCATCATGGTTTTATATTGCGAAGGAAATAAATAGTGAGAGTTATGAGAATTTTTTCTAACATGATCTGGGAGAGTGAAACTAGTTTAAGACCTTGAAATTCTTCCATAAATAATCATTTTATCAGATTACCCCCACATTGTTAAAATGGGAACCAATATTTATATGTACTAGTAAATAATATATTCCCAAAAAAATATTAGGTCGTAGTGTGACATGTGACCACATAGATTTTGGTTACACAATGCAGGATGTGATATTCACCACTAAAAAAATAAAAATTTAAGGCTATTAGATGAAGAAATAGGTCAACGAATTGAATGGTTCCATGAAATGATTATATCCATAAACTGATGGAATCCACAAAATGAGGGAACATTCTAATTGAAGGAAGCACTATGTGATTGGAGAAAATCCATTTCAATGATTTTAGACTTCTTCAATTTTTACTCAGGGTATAATGAAAGCTAACTTTTAATTGACATAAATTTTTATTAGTATACCCATTTAGTCTCTACAAAAAGTAAAATAAAACCATAAAAATTAATATATTACATTGTGATTTATTGTATACCCTCTATATTGTTTTATTATGATTACAAATATTAGTTTTTTGGTAATTCCCTCTAAAAAATTACATTATGGTGGAAATAACCTATTATAATAATTTTATAAATTTTGTAGACAATGTTTGTATGAATTTTCTCACCACCCTACAATAATAATAGGGGATGTTTTAAATTAGTATCCATCCGCTAATATGAGATAATTATTGTGTCACATAGAAATCCAATTTTCTTATTTTTATTTAATAGAGCCATATTTATATAAAAACAAAACAAATTTTGTCTGTTTTTGGATACTATTGTGTTGCATATATATAATTTGGTAGAATGTGTTTTTATTTTTTTTCATAAAAATTTAAATAATCTAATTTCTTGAAACCATCCCCCTAAAAAATTGGTATTTCAAAAAATTGATAGAAGCACCATGATGTAGAATGAAGGATTCATAGAAAAAAGGGGGATCTAATTTTTTTTTATTATTTAAATAATGAAGACATGATAATGAAAGACAAATTACAAAATAGAGAACAAACTATTAACCTTCATTTCTATGGTCCAACCCATAATGATCCATCTAAAATGGTCTCTATAAGGGTTGGGATCTCCAATTCATCTTTAGTGGAACTCCTACAGTCAAGATACTAGGTTGTAGGATGATGAATGAGACTAATGGGAGTTGTTTAGATACTATAAATTCATTTTTCACATTATATAATTCATGTTTCATGTTTTTTCTTGTTATTTTAAAAAACTATTAACCATCCATGAACCTATTACTATCCACTATATGTAGTGGCATGGTTTGGGGAACAATATTAAGAAACTATTTTCCAACTATGTAAAATACTATTATTAGAAACAATTTTAATTCCCATGGACTCGAGGAATTTCCATGGTTTATCGTAACCATGCAATAGTGAAGCCAATGCCCCAAAAATAATATGAACTTCCTAAAAACTACTGAAACAACCCAATATTGTATCAAAACAAAATAAAGTCAAAAAATGATATATGTACCTAAATGTTGCATCGTTATGTGAGCATTCACAGCCTAATATCACTTCTAATTCCTGTAATTTCATGTCAAGGAATAATAGTCAATGTATATAGTAGGACACTAATCTAAAATTAATGAATCTCATACCAACATATCAGCTAAATATTTTTTATATTTTCAATGAAAATATATCAATGTAATTCAATAATCCTGGTGAATCATTTCCTAGGTATCACAAATCTAAAATGGCAATTCATCTACTGAAATATCAACTTCCAATTTGATATCTTCCTATTTCAAAATAACAGTTGGATAAGTGATATACTTATTTAATTTTGACACAAGAAAAAAATTCAAAAATAGGGAAAATATGAGATACAAAATAATAAAAATAATGAAACTTTAGAAAAAAAATTTGAACTCAAAATGTCTCACATATCTCCCAATTGACTTATCATACATTCTAATAAAAAATATAACCCAACTGAATTGAATATATCACGAATTATGTGTCTACAACTATATATTACATAGGATCATGTTGAGATATACCTTATAATTTTGATGACTCTGATCCATCACCATATTATAATGAAAAATCACTTTTCACTAACTTTAGTGGACTAATTCTTCTCCACAAAAGATAAATTTAACCCAGTTCAGAAATACAACGTTATTTAAATGATCATATATAAAAAAAATAAACAAATCAATTAAAATATTGCAACTTTGTATATTAATAAATTTAAAAATGATCAAAATATCATTCCTAAGGGACCCTAATTTCAATAACACAACCATAGAGCGTATCCTTTGAAAAATATCACACCATTTATGTACGTATGATAGAAGAGAGTAATATCTTCTTTGATTAATGTTGCAACCCATTATTTCATTGAGGCCTTTCGAAAAACTAAAAGGTCAACTGAGTTTCCCCATTCAACTTAATATATTATAAATTCCCATCCTTCTTCATAGTCTACTAGAAATAAATCTTTATTAAATCCCGATACTTTGTTGATGCTCGAAAGATAATTAATGGATCTATCATGGGTAGTAGATCAAACAAGAACCATATATAATTATACACCTGGGTCATTGTGGTATCCACAAAATTTAAACCATTGATATCTCATCCCAATTCCATATGGGAACTAAGAGAGGCAGAAGAAATATTGTTGACTTTTGGTGTTAGGCCTTAATCTACGATAGGTTTAGCAATGAATAGAATTTATCTATATCACATTTAATTTATAAACACCAAAACTGAAACATTATGTTTTAGCATATCATTATTATACAAGGATCATCAAACTATGGAGAAAAATGAAAAATAATCATCCCATCCTTCTCATAAGATAATGTAATGAAACACCATTTTCCGATATGAAGATTTCCTTCCATGGAGAAAGAAAAATTATAAATGGTCTTAGAATAGTAAAAATATTTGTTAAACTCTAAAACTCTTCATATTAATGATTCCATTAAAGAACCAACTTGAGTATTTATTGCATAAATAGATCAATAGCAAGAATAATACCATTCTATTCTTTCACGGTAAGGAGGTACATCTGAGTACAGGCTCCCATTAGATTAAACAATTATATCAACTCCACAATAGTTTGAGAAATAAATTTTTTGATAAAACATTCCATAAAAACATTACCTTTTTCATTGGGCATATGAATGGATTAATTTGAAATAATTAAGATACTCCACCACAATAATTTTAATAATATTCAATTATTTTATATAGAGTTGTATCTTAATATTTAGTCATAAAATTATATTATGATCATTTTTTGAATGATATTATGTCTCCAACTCTTATTAATATTCAAAATTAATTCATGTTTTATGTAATGGGTGGAGTAATTAATCACATTTGGCATTAATGATGAGATTAATACACATAACAATATCATAAACAAGCATCGGAAGAATAAAAAAATAGAAAGACCTTTAATGATTATAGTAGTATAAATAATAGGGTAAAATGTGACATGTCATTTAAATTAATCAATTGTATTCTAAAACAATGATTACCATATAAATTTTAAAACATTACAAATATGATAATTCTATAGAGATATATGTTACAGGAAGAAAATCACAAACAATTGATAATATCTTTCCAACCTAGAAAAATTTCAAATATCAAAGGAATTATATTATTATTCATATAACAATAATTCATTCATTATAATCAGATCAAATAATATGAAAATTTCAATACCCATGTCTCTAATAAATATAAATTCCTAGATATTGAAAAAATATTTCATAAATTTTCAAAAAGGCATTGACTCATCAATATTCCATGAACATATATCAAGCGATGCTTATAATTTTATACTTTTATATAATAATCAGAAATTATTCTATGAATTTTAGTATAAGGAAACTAATGTAAAATTAGAAAATCACATTCATAAGTGCCAAGAACATTAATAACACATTTGTAAAAAGAAATGGAAATAAAAGATATTCACGGTGGGAAATTCATCTCCTAAATTTACTATATGGAATATCGAACTCTTTAACACTTAATTGATTATATCTAGAACATAAGATGATTTTTGAGAACCAAATTAACTCTATTATTGTTCAAATAATAATAAAATTCATGGAAAATCATACTTTTTCATAATAATCTCAGGATTATGCTTTTAATAACTTGTAACAATGGATACTATAATTTTCATTTGAGAGAAAAGTATCAGGTTAATCCAATGTGATTAACTATGATGAATAAAGGATTAACCTTAAAAATCATGTTGTGGGAGAATAAATTAAATAAATTATATTAGATCATACTGTTCTGATTCAATTATTATAATAATTCTTCATGATAACAATTTTTTCAATAATATGTCTTCCATCTATAAGTACAAATATGAAAAATCATCTAGAAAAAAATTACTAAATTCATTTATCAAAAAATGAGGATGAAAACACATAGATTCCAGAAAATTATCAAATAAATTTGTGTAAAAATATATTCCATATTTCTATAAAGATTGATGTACTCAAGTATATAATATAGTCTATTATATAAGAATCACATGTGAGTTACCATTTATGTTTTATAGTAAAAATTTTGTTGATAAAAAAATTACAATTTAAACAAAACCAATTGATACATCACATAAATAAAACCAATTAGATGCATGTCATGAGTGTAAAAATGAAATAATAACTCAAAAATAGAAAATGTAGATGAAAATGGGGAAAATCATAAATAATAAAACATCTTCTTCCCAAGTTGTCTCATAAAATAAAAATAAACCAGCACGAGTTTTGTTTGGTGTTTTAACAAATACATGTATTAGGTCATTAAAATTTAATGATAGGCACCATTATCACATAATTTAGACACTAAAAATGATAGAATAAATGTATTAAAATTAACTATAGTAAAGAATCTATTAACATCATTCTGGGAAAATCCTACAACATGAGTTTGATTCATTATTATGGAACGTAGATGGAACTAAACATTCATTGACACATATGATTACACCATACAATACATATATTCTAATTTTAATATTATTTAATATGGTGAAAAAAACAATGTCAGATAATATTGATGTGAAATTATCATTTTAATTATATGTATTTTTTAGGAGGCATGGGAAATGTACATCTCATGTGTAAAATCTCACCATTATAGTAGAAAGTCAACGATTCATAGTTGGTTAATATCGTAGATGTTGTATAAGTTCATTGTTGGGAGCCAATTCCACCACCTTTATTGGACACATTGAACATCCTATTTCTTTAATAATATCTATGGAAACAACAACTTGGTGTTAGTGGAATCACAGAAGAACTAAATCCCTTACCATGTTAGACATTAATATTAGAGAACATTAAACCACCTCACTATAGTTGGTAAGATATATCATGTAGACTTATATTGAATATCTTAGTCATATTCCAATTAAAATCTTAGGATCTTTTAACATTTCAATAGACATAGTCGTGATATATGATCGAACTCAGTGAATCATATAAGTCCCCAGCCCTAAAAATTAATTAATCATGAGATATGTTAATAATATGACCTTAATTAACATCGATGATATTTTTAGTTTTAGATTATAATATAATTTGGTCACAACTCACACAGAACAACTTATGTATTACAAGTAGACACTTCTCCTCACTATCAATTTTTACTATAAAATAGAAAGTCTTTAAAAATAAATATGGTATAATTTTATGTTTTAACATTATATAATTAGATTTCTCCCATCATTTACTATATTATTATTTATGTCATGTAAAATAAATTTAAAAATATTGGATGGGAACTAAAATATCCATAAGGGATACTTAATTATTAAAAACATTTATTCATAACAAACATGTAATCCATGAATAGTTTTCCTAATGTCATACATTTTAGCATTAAAATGTAGGAAAAACATATCACTTAATATAAGATCATTTCATACCTTTTTGTAACCAAAGGATTACCATATTTCCCATAGAAAGAAACATATGACATACAAAGGCAACATCGGAATTAAAAATACTTAAATACAATGATCATAATATCAACACCCAAACAGATCAACGAATTGAATATCCTTACATCTATCTTCCATACATATTGCATTGGCATTTATAATGAATCCACACATCCTTTATTTATCATGGAACCACTCGTTATTAGATTATCACGTAACCACCCATCATTGGTTTATCATATAACCACCCATCAATTGTAACATCCCAGGTAAATGAAGAATATGACATATTTCATATTTAATATTTTTTGTGAATTAAATATTAATTTTACTTTAAGGGTGTTTCTATGTTCGATAGTTCACCTGATATGCAACAACAGGTTTCTTTGAAATCTTACGTGAACACTAATAATATAATATTATTATTTTAAATGGTAGTTAACTCTTAGTCGTTGTATTGGAGGGAATGAATGAATGTTACTAAAATATGATTATACATGTTTCTTAAATTTATTTACATTTATCCAATAAAAGTTCTAGTCTTTTACGTTGTATTTACGTTATCCAATCAATGAAAGTTAATACAATATGTTGTATTTACATTGCATAATTTACATTAAAAGGCCAATTTATCACCTTTTAATGGAGAAACCTTTTTAAATCTATATTTGGTCACTTTAATACATTATATTTGACATAATAAAATCTTTATTTAGAATTGGGACCTCAAAATTTACTTTGTGTAATTTTTTGGAATTTTTCTGATGAAGTTTATTTTTTATTGAATAGTGAATATATGATATTTTAATTCAAAACTATGTTTTACCCTAATTTATTTATATGGTTAGATTATATTTATAATTGTTTTTAAAGTGTAATTAGAATATATTTTTACAATTTAATCTGATTTTTTTCATTGGATTTAATTTCAAATTGAAATTGGACATAAACAAGTATCAATCTTTTTATAGTTATTTTTATTTAAAAAACATGCTATTTGTTTTAAAAAATGAAATTAATTTTTAAATTAATTAATGAAAAATTTATCTTTTGAATTTTGAAAAATAATCAGAATTTTTTAATTTGGAATATCAAATATATCTTAGGGTCAATTTTTGGTGTTTTTCTGAAAAGCTTAATTTTTTGATGAATAGTGAAACCATATAGTAATAGTTAAAAAACATACATTTTCTTTTAAATGAAATTTTACCACTTATGTGAATTTAATTTTGTAAATATGACATACATGGTTATTATTAATAAGTCAAATGTGGTTCAATAGGATGAAAATATTTTTTCGCGAATATAAACTTTTGACTTTTATTTACCACGATTAAAGTTCAATAGGGTAACTCAAGGTTAAATGAATAATATAATAATTCAAAATTACCTAAAAAATTATCCAAACCTTATTGGTTGAGTCATTTATGCCCATGGGCATCATTGGGTCGATTTTGGGACCCCATTGAGCTATATGGAAGTGATAATGACATTTTAGATTAATTAACTTTAAGTAAAGGCAAAAATAACAAAAGAAAATATCTTTTAGTAAATTACTTTTTATATGGTGTTATATAAATTATATTTTCTACTATAAATCTTAATTGGAAATCTACAAATAATTCCTATGTCATGGTATTTTTTTAATTTTTAGAAATCAAATAAATTAAATTATTTATGACACAATAATGATGAAGTATTTACCTCACTAACAAATGATTTAAATAAATAAGTATATAATGATTAAAATATTTCCCAAAACATGTCCAATTCGGATTGGATGATTTTATTTCGAATATGAATCATCTTATCTTTGACAATAGTGATTTTTTTACCTTTTGAAACCTAATATATGTTTATAATAAAATAATGTTTTCAAACATTCCTAAAGAGCCCTCCTCTCCCTTATAAAAAGAGACCACTTCTAACCAATTCCTCACACCTATCAAGCCTTTTGTATCATCCAAAATCTACCCAGTTAGGCTCCATATATCCTTCCCCTCCTCCTAGAAGACTTACCTTATCCATAAGGCACTTCAAGAAGACCATCAGTTCAATCAAATGGATTTACCTAAATTAAAGGTAAAAATTTCTTTTAAATTGTTTTCTTTTATATTACATCTCCAACCCCTAAACTCTTTTTATTCCTTTCCTTTGTAACAACACCATTATCATAAATATACTATGATTTTTTTATGAGATGAATTCTAACTATACTTACACACACCTCCATCTAATGCATGAAGAACATAATGTTTTTGTTGATGGAAAACTAATGTCTCACGAAACAATGATTGTTCAAATAACTCCAACTACCTCTCATGGTGGCCATTATGATAAAAATGTATTTATATATGATGTATATTATGTTTATTTTTTCTTTATGTTTCTATATTTTTTATTTATAGAATGCCTTTATGGTTTCCATTATGGGTAATTGCGATAAGTTCATTAGAGGATCTACGGGCTACCTCCCCCTCAAAGTGATATGACTCGTTCATACCATATGTGGTACGTATAAAGGATAAATTTAATGGTATT
Source organism: Viscum album (assembly GCA_963277665.1). NCBI lineage: Eukaryota > Viridiplantae > Streptophyta > Magnoliopsida > Santalales > Viscaceae > Viscum > Viscum album. Next base: position 937,295,051 of record OY728143.1, on the reverse strand, counting down.
ATATATAATACAATACTGGAATCATAATACTACTATGTATCATTATTTTTTAATTCCATTAAATAAGAAATCGAAATGGAAGTAGCGTTCATGCGTACGTACGGCTTACCGTCTCCATGAACGGTGCATTTCATTTCATACCTGTAAAAGTTATCTACTATTATAAATACATGTATATTATGGATATATATTATATATATGATATCAAAATAATGAATATAATTCTGGATATAATGAACCTTTTAACAAATGAACAACATGTAATTATAAGAAGTCCATTTTTGACTCAAGTACCAAATATCGACAAAACAAACATTATTAATTTAAATGATTACATAATTTTTATAACATGGTAATAAGTGATATAAAAGGAATAATATACATGAAAAAGGATCTTAATAAAGTAGATATTAAATTTAGTTTATTATTCAAGAGATTAATGAACGATCGAGTCATGTCAGACACACGGTAAGGGACTTCGTCTCAATCTCCTTTCATTGAGGCATATTTTGTTTTAATACCCGAATTTCTATTATACAATGTAAAAAAACCTTCACTTTTCAAATGGAATATTTTTTATGATGCGTTTTTCTATAAAAACAAAATGGAATGTTTCTTTTAACATTAGCGGTTACAACGACCTTTTCTACCGCCATGAGTATTATTTGATCTTTGGCTTCCTCAACATGCCGTAATGTTTTAAAAAAAATAAATACCATATACAATTTTATGTAGTTTGGTACTGAAAATTGTATTGTAATGGATTTGTTATGTCAGTATATTTAAGTGATATATTTTGGAAATGTTTTCTTTCATTTATAATTTTTTATGTCTTTTGATTTTGTAATGGTAGTCGGACATTTGACGGGTGGTTACGTGATAAACAAAATGATGGGTGCTGCCATGAATACCAAGTTGGGTGGTTACATTATAACCTATAATTAATTGGGTATGTAAGTCGGTCGTATGGTTATTCTATTTAGTTATATGTATGGAAGTTGGCCATATGGATATTCGATTTAGTGATATGTGTGGAAGTCGACCGTATGGATATTCCATTTATGTATGTTTATGTCCCAAGTTATCTTTATTTGTTATGTGTTCCTTATATGGGTTTTATGGTAATATTTTGGTTACAAAAGGGTAAGAAATAATATTTTATTAAATGAAGAGTATTTACTACTTCATAAAGGTGAAATGTATTACTTATGATAAAGTATTCATGGTTTACCTGTTGTCTTGAAAAAATAAAAGTTTTCCTTCATTGTGTATCTCATACTAAGATTTTTATGTTCATCCCTCATTTTCAAATGTTTTTCATAGGCCATAAAGTAGAATAGGGTTAAGTATGGGATCATGGAAAATACATGCTCTCTTAGACAGGGAATTAGACATAACTATTTTTTTTTCAAGAGTTTTTATTTTGTAATAAAATGGAAACTATGTAGAAGTACCTACTTTGTAACATTTTGAGATGTAATAGTTATGTCATAATACTCTAAAACTCTAAAACAAATAGATCATCAATGTGAATTATTAATTTTATTCAATTTTAAGTATGGATTAAGATCAGGTCCTCATAGTAGGTATCAAAGGTTGGTTTAGACAACTTTAGGAGTTACAATATTGTTTAATGAATATTCATACAGTAATTTCTGTTAATATGGAAATCATATAGCATTTAAAGATTACCTTGTTGATTCAACTATGTTATTTCTATGTTTAGAAACGTTTTCCACATAGGAATCATAGCATCTATGTTAAGACGACTTCAGGAGGAAGACAACCTTCCAAATCAGCAACCTGAGATGGTCGAAATAAGAACTGAATAGTTTGTGGCATTGATGGAATAGTTGACTCATGCTATTAATGGTGGTTGTATCTACGTACGAGATCAGCCAGATCAACCATAGAGGAACATGTCAGTAGTAGATCATTTCATGAGGCAACATCCCCCATCATTCAGAGGATCATTTGACATTTTTCATGCAGAAGGGTGGATTATTTCACTGGAAAATATATTTGATGTTATGGGTTATTCAGAACATCGAAAGGTTAGTCTCTCTATTTATTATTTTGACGGCGAAGCTAATAATTGGTGGTTGATTGTGAAAAATATTAGGGATAGTGAGGAGATTGATGTTGTTGATTGGGATGAATTCAAAGGTATGTTTCTTGAGAAATATTTTCCTAAGGTGGTTCATCTTAGGATGGAAAAATAATTCATATAATTGAGGAAAGAGGATGACTCAGTGGCTGATTATGAAGCAAAGTATTCTCTACTATCACAGTATGCACCAAATTTCATCCATGAATTTAAAATTTAGATAAATCGATTTTACTCAGGACTGAAGCCACAATATCGAAGAGCGTTATCCTCTTGTGAGTTCAAAAGTTATGAAAAAACTTGTTCAATGTGCTGAGAAGGTGGAAATGGATTTTTTCAATGATCAAGTGTTATTTGAAAAACAACAGAATAAGAGGACCAGTTGGTAGGAAAAGGGGAATAATTCATCAAACAATACTGGAGGTAAGAAAGCTAAATATCCATCTTATGATTAGTGTGGTAAAAAGAATCCTGGAGAATGTTTATCAATTTCTGGAATGAGCTTCTTGTGTAGTAACTCTGGTCATATTTCTTGTTACTATATGGAATATGATCATGCAAGAAATGAAAATCAATCTATAAGATGTTTTAAGTAAAAGTAAATGGGTCATTAAGAAAATCAGTGTACATATAAGAAATCAACTGAGGGAAGGCTGCCAGACTACAAGTAGAAATGGGTGGTGAAATCCTTTGCAACTACTTCAGCAGATGTTGGTCTATCAAATGAAGTAGTATCAGGTACACTATTTTTTTGTTCAGATTATTCCAATGTGTTTTTTGATTCACAGTCTACACACTCATTCATTTCTCAAAATATTTCTACTAAATTGGGAATTCCATCTCAAGATATGTATATAGAACATATGGTAAAAACAGCCAGAGGAAATGTAGAGACAAAAAGAAAACATAAGATCATTCCTATCCTTGTTTGCAGAAATAATCTACTTGCAAACATTTTTGTTTTTCCCCTAGTAGAACTTGATGTTATTTTGGGCATGGATTGGCTTTCTTTTTATCATTATATGATTTACTGTAGAGCTAAAGTGGATTCTTTTCAGAAATATTTTCAGTCTATTTACAAGAATGAACCCCTGTTATTGAAAACATATCAAGAAGTTTAAAAACTAGTAAAATATGGAAATGAATGTTACCATGCACATATTTTTGAAAACAAAGGGATTGTTCATATTAATGATGTGCCAGTGGTAAATGAGTACCTTGATGTTTTTTCTAATGAATTTTTAGGTATAATACCTGATCGGGATGTTGAATTTAATGTTGACTTAACTCATAATTTTATGCCAATTTCATAACCCCCTATTGAATGGCTAAAATTGAACACTTAGTGTTAAAAAAGAAATTGCAGGAGTTATTATATAAAGGAATTAATAGACCTATCATATCACCATGGGATGCTCCTGAATTGTCTCTTAAAAAGAAATATGGTTCAATGATACATTACATTGATTATAGAGCATTGAATAACATTTCTGTTAAGAATAAGTATCATTTTCCTCATATCGAGGATTTCTTTGATCAGCTCTAGGGAGCTCAGTAATTTTTGATGATTGATTTTGGGTCAGGGTACCATCAGTTGAATGTGAAATAAGCAGATGTTCTGAAGATCGAGTTTCATACTAGTAGTTATGCCTTTTGGGTTAACTAATGCAGCTATTGTATTCATGGATCTTATGAGTAGAATTTACCATGAGTTCTTTGATATGTTTGTGGTTGTGTTCATTGATGATATTTTGGATTATTAAAGAAGTAAAGAGTAACATGAAAGTCATTTAAGGGTCATCATGCAATTATTTAAAAGAATAGAAACTATTTGAGAAATTCAGAATGTGTGAGTTTTGGTTAAAATATATTCCTTTCTGTGGTAACAATGTTCAATAAAAATGGCATAATTGTTGATCCTACTAAAACAAAGTTGTTGATGAATGTCCAACACCCACAAATATAATCTAGATTCTTAGTTTTCTTAGTTTGGAAGGTTATTACCAGAGGTTCGTTGAAAATTTTGCATGGTTATCTACTCCAATAACTAAGTTAAGTTTAAAAAGTGTTAAGTTTATTTGGAAAAAAGAATGTGATGATTGTTTTTATGAATTGAAAAGGAGATTGGTGAATGATCTAGTTTTTGCACTGCCATCCAGAAATGGTGAGTTTTTTATCTACAGTGATTCTTCATTGAAAGGACTTGGTTGTGTCATAAAGCAGAATGATTGGGTAATTTCTAATGCTTCATGTCATTTTAATCCACCTGAGATAAATTACCCTACGTATGATTTGGAATTAGCTTCTATTGTGTTTTCTTTAAAATTATGGAGGAATCATTTATATGGAGTAAAATGTGAAATATTTACTGACCAAAAAAGATTAAAGTATATATTCACTCAAAAATAATTGAACATGAGACAAAAGAGATGGATTGAATTAATCATGTATTATGATTCCACGATCCATTACAATCCAGGAAATGAAAATAAAGTGTCTCATGCTTTGTTTCGAAAATTTAATGCTTCATTAGCCATGCTACGATTGGAAGAAGATCCTTTGGTTTTTGATTTGATGAACTTTGGCATATAAGTTGTTGCTTCACGAAATTATTGTGTTTTGTTTCAGGTGTTAGTGAAATCATCTCTATCAGTCAGAATAAATAAAGTGCAGAAAGAAGGCGGTGAGTTGCAGAAAAAGGTAGAGTTGGTTCAGAAGGGTATGTTTCCTGAATTTTACGTTGATAATGGTTGTGTTTTGAGATTTGGGGAGATATTTTGTGTACCTTGTGATTAAAAGTTGAAGAATATGTTGTTATGTGAAGCTCATTGTTCCCCGATTTCAGTTCATCCTAGTAGTACTAAGATGTACACAGATATTTGGAAGTATTACTGGTGGGATGGAATGAAATGAGATATTGCTGATTTTACTGTGAAGTGTTTAACTTGTCAATAGTTTAAAGCAGAGAGAATGTAACTGAAAGGGATGCTTTATCCACTACCGGTGCTAGAGTGGAAACGAGAGAATATAACCATGGACTTCGTTGTGGGATTACAAAAGACATATCGAGGCAATAATTCAATCTGGGTTATAATTGATTGATTGACTAAATCATCTCATTTCCTTCCCATTCGAGATTCATTTTCTCTAGATCAACTTTCTCGATTGTATGTTAAAGAGATAGTCAGTTTTAATGGAGTTCCCCTCTCCATTGTATCTGATCGTGATGCCAAGATTACTTCTATCTTTTGTAAATGCCTTAAAAAATCATAGTGTAATAAATTAAATTTTAGTACAACTCTTCATCCACAATCAAAAGGGCAGTCAGAACGAACAATTCTAACCCTGGAGGATATGCTATGCACTTGTTCACTTGAATATCAGGGAAGTTGGGTCCAACATCTTTCTTTGGTTGAATTTTCACATAATAACAGTTCTCATTCCATTATACAGATGGCTCTATTTGAGGTATTATAGGAAAGTGTTATCGAACTCATGCTTTTGGGATGAAGTAGGTTAAAGGAAGCTGATGGGACTAGAATCGGTAGTAGAGATGGCAGGAAAGTTCAGTTGATTCAAAAGCACATGAGAACAACTCAGAGAAGACATAAAAGTTATGCAGGAAACCGGGGGAAGGATATTTTTTTTGAGGTGGGTGATCATGACTTTCTTAAGGTTTCTCCAGGGAAAAGTGTGATGCATTTTGGTAAGAAGGGAAAGTCGAGTATGATGTTCATTGGAACTTATGAAATTCTTGAGAAAGTTGGATCTGTTTCGTAAAGAGTGGTTTTACTTCCATGTTTATCCCAGGTACACAACGTTTTTCCTGTTTCAATGTTGATAATGTATTTACCAGATCCATATCTTGTTTTGAGCCCAGTGGTAGTTCAGTTGGAAGAGAATCTCTCTTATAATGAACAACCAGTCCAGATTTTTGACCATAGAGAGCAAGTGTTGTAGAATAAGGTAATTCACCAAGTTAAGGATTTGTGGAAAACTATATAGTTAAAGCCGCAACATGGGAATCTGAAAATGCTATGAAGGATAAATACCCCCACTTATTTTGATAAGTGAATATAAATTGTGAGGAATAAAATCAAAAAATATGGGAAGGATGTAACATCCCAGGTAATTGAAGAATAAATAATATTTCATATTTATTAATATTTGTGAATTAAATAATAATTTTACATCAAAGGTGTTTTTATGATTGATAGAGTACCTGATATGAAACAACAATTTTCTAAGGAATCTTATGTTCCACGCTAAAAATATAATATTATTATTTTAAATGGTAGTTAACTCACAGCCGTTGTAATTGCAGGAATGAACGATAGTAACTAATATATGATTATACATGTTTGTTAAATTTATTTACATTTATCCAATAAATGTTAGAGGCTTTTACATTGTATTTATGTTAGACAATGAATGAATGTAACTACAATATGTTTTATTTACATTACATAATATACATTTAAAGGCCGCTTAATCGCCTTTTAATGGAAAAACATTTTTAAATAAAGATTTGGTCACGGTAATAAATTCTATATGACCAAATTAAATCCTTCTTTAAAATGGAGACATCTATATTTACTTTGTGTAAATTTTGGAATTTTTCTTATAAAGTTCATTTTTTATTGAATTGGGAAATTATTATATTTTAATTCAAAACTATGTTTCAATCTAACTTATTAATATGGTTTGATTGTATTTTTAATTTGTTTTAAATTATAATTAGAATATATTTTTACCATTTAATCCAATTTTGGTCATTTGAAATAATTTCACGTTGAAATTCGATATAAACAAGTATCAATCTTTTGATAGTTATTGTTTCTTAAAAACATGCTATTTGTTTTAACAACAAGAATTAATTTTAAATTTAATTACTGACACATAAATGTTTTTAATTAGGAAAAATAAACATCATTTTTTAATTTGTAATATCAAATATATCTTGGGATTAATTTGTGGTATTTTTTGGAAAAACATCAATTTTTGATGAATAGTGAAACCACTTAGTATTAGTTAAAGAGACTGACTTTTTCATTTAAATTAAATTTTACCACTTCTGTTAATTGAATTTTTAAAATCTAACATACACGGTTTCTATCAAAAAGTAAAATGTGGTTCAATAATGTGAAAATAATTCTTTATGAATAATAACAGTAGACTTTTATTTACCACGGTTAAAGGTAAATAGGGTAATTAAAGGATAAAAAAATATTATAATAATCTAAAATTTTATTAAAACTTGTCTAAAACTTATTGGTTGAGTTACTTAGGACCGTGGGCCTTTTTTGGTCGATTTTGGGACCCCATTGAGCCATTTGGAAGTTATAATGACAATTTATATTAATTAACATAAAGTAAAGGCAAAAATGACAAAAGAAAATATCTTTTAGTCAATTAATTTTTATGTTGTGTTATATAAAATATATTTTCCACTATAAATATTCATTGGAAAGATAAAAAAATTTCATACATCATAATATTTTTTTTATAATTTATATACATCAAATAAACTAATTTATTGATGACACAATAATGATGTAGTATTTACCTCTTTGATAAATGATTTACATAAAAAAGATTACAATGAGTAAAATATTATCCAAAACATGTAAAATTATTATTGGATTATTTTATTTCGAATATGAGTCATCTTATCTTATACTATAATGATTTTTGGACCTTTTTAAACCGATGATATGTGTATAATAAAATAATGTTTTCAAACATTCCTAAAGAGCCCCTCATCTCCATTATAATATGAGACCACTTCTATCCAATTCCTCACACCACTAAAGCCTTTTTTATTATCCAAAATCTACTCAATTAAGCTCTTTGAATCCCTTCCCTCTATATAAAATCCTTACCACAGGCATAAGGCACTTTTCTAAGCCTTTTGGTTCAAACAAAATGGAGTTACCCAAATTAAATGTAACGGTTTCTCTTAAATTATTTTCATTTATTTTACTTCCCCAACCAATAAACTCTTTTTATTCCTTTGTTTTGTAACAACACAAGTATCCTCAATATACTAGGATGTTGTTATGATAATGATTTTAACTACACTTACACACACCACCGTCTATTGGATAAAGAATATAATGTTTCTGTGGATGGAAAACTAAGGCCTCACGAAACGATAATTGTTCAACTATCTCCAACCGCCTCTCATGGTGGCCATTATGATGGAACGGTATTTATATATGATATATATTATGTTTATTTTTTATTTTTTCTTCTGTATTTCTCTATTATGACATGAAATTATGGTTTCCATTATGGGTAAACGTGATAATCTCATTAGAGGAAGTGCGGACTACCGCCCCCTCAAATTGATATGACTCATTCATACCATATTTGGTACATATAAAGGATAGATTTAATGATATTATATATGATAAAATATAGGAATTATAATACTACTATGTATAATAATGTTTTTGTTTAATTAAATATGAAATAGAAATGGAAGTAGCGTTCATGCGTACGTAGAGCTTAACGTCTCTATGAAAGATGTATTTCATTTTGTAACTCTTAATGTTTTCTACTATAATAAATACATGTATATGCTGGATATATATGAAATAAATGATATATATGATATCTAATACATGAATATAATTTTTGATATAATGAAACTTTGACCACATGAACAACCTGTAATTATAAGAAGTACATTTTTGAATCAAATACCAAATATCAACAAAATGAACATGATTTTCTTAAATTAATACATAATGATTATAACATGGTAATAAGTGATATAAAAGGAATAATAAACATGAAAAACAGTTATTAATCAAGTAAAAATTAACATTAGTTTATTATTCTAGAGATTAAAGAATGATCGAGTCAAGTCGGACATGAAGTAATGGTCATCGTCTCAATATCCATTCATTGTTGCATATTTGTTTTAATACACGGCTTTATTTTATACGCTATATAAACATAGTTTAATTTTCAATGGGAATCTTTTTCTACAATGTGCTTTACTAAATGACAAAGAGGAATGTTTCTTTTAACATAATAGGTGACAACGACCTTCTCTGCTGACGTGAGTATTATTTGATCATTGGCTTCCTCAACAAGACGTAATGTTTTTAAAAGAAATTAAATACCATATTTTCTTTTATGTAATTTTGTATTAAAAATGGATTTGGTAATTGATTTGTTATGTCATTATATTTAAGTGATATATTGTAGAATGTTTTTCTTTCCTTTATATTTTTTTATGTCTTATGATTTTATAATGGTACTTGGACATTTGACGGGTGGTTACATGACAAATCAAATGACGGGTGGTGCCATGAATACCAGGACGGGTGGTTACATTATAACCTCCAATGCATTGGGTATTGAAGTCGGCCGCACAACTATTCGATTTAGTGATATGTATGGAATTTCGTCGTATGGCTATTCCATTTAGTGATATGTGTAGAAGTTGATCATATGGTGATTCCATATATGTATGTTTATGTCCCAAGATACCTTTATATGTTATTTGTTCTTTATATGGGTTTTATGGTAATATTTTGGTTACAAAAGGGTAAGTAATTATCTTTTATTCAGTGGAGGGTATTTACTACCTCATTAAGGTGAAAATTATTACATATGATAAAGTATTCATGGTTTACCTGTTGTCTTGAAAAAATAAAAGTTTTCCTTCTTTGTGTATCCCTTACTAGGCATTTTATGCTCATCCCATGTTTTGAAATATTTTTCACAGGACATTAAGTGGAATAGGGTCATGTATGTGTTAAAGGAAAAGTCATGCTCTCTTATACATGGAATTAGACATGGATATTTTTTTTCTAGAGTTTTTATTTTGTAATGAAAATGGAAACTGTGTAGAAGTGTCTACATTGTAATCTTTTGAGATGTAATAGTTATGTCATAATTCTCTAAAACTCTAAACCTAAAAAGATCCTCAATGTGAATATTCATTTTATACAATTTTAAGTAAGGATTAAGGCCAGGTCTTTATATCAACTTTACATGATCAATTTTATAATCATAAGAAATAGATTATTGCAATTATAAACATTTCACACATAAAATTTCACTTTCAATCACAATATACGAGTTCATAATATTGTAATAATCATCTCATTTATAAAAAAATTAATTCATTTAATAAATATATATTCTAATCAACTTTTCTCATACCACTATTAAATTATTAAAATATATTTACATTTTAAAACCTTAAAATATATTAAAATAATTTTTTTAAAAACCATTTTGAAACCATGGTCCTGAAATAGATGTTTTCATAAAAATAAATATTTATAGTATTTAAAACAATGTTTTAGTTAAAGATTCCCATTCCACATTACTACCACATGAATAAATATAATTAAGGAAAAACATTGAAAAATGAAATTTCATTATAATATAATAATCCATTATATTAGATATCAGAAGGGTTTTATATACACATTTTTGGATAATAATAGTGCATAACATCAAGATATGCCTCAATGAAATATGATTGATAGAAAATCCATCACAATTATAATTTCATTAGATCAAGGATTAATCAATGAAATAATTATGTGTGAAAAATATAAATACAGCCTATAAAAGTGGATATTTAGTGTAAAAAAATCATAGGTCATTCAGAAATAATCATGGAAGTACAAAACCAATTACACTAATATTTAACTCAATAAATGGAGATTGAGATAATATTTCTCTTACAGAGATCATTTTGTTAATAAAATAGATATATTATGTGTATTGACTATAAGAACACATAAATAAATTAAAAATAAAATATAGTATATCCAAATTTATTTCTCACATTATCATATCATGACATAATCACGAAGTAGTATATTAACCCAAAAATTGAAATTTGGGTTAAGAAGCACCCTAACTTTGATTCAAAATCATCATGTATGTGATTTGTTCTTCCTGTCTAATAAACATAATTTAATTTCAAAAATTTTAGTTCCACTTTTAATAATATTATTCCAATTATATCACTTATTTCAATGTTATTACAATTACGTCATTATTTTAGTTAATATTGATCGTTTTGTCATTTTTTTGGTTCTTGAGTCGAGAATGAATCTATTTCGATGTAAATAGTCCATTTAGTCAAAATTACATCATCTCAAAAATGGAATTAATGATTTAAATATCATATATATTCGGTATATATTTATATACAATATTCTATAACATTTTCTTAATGAAATGAAATGTAATGTTCATTGAGACATTAGGCCATACATAAACATGATTACTATATTAATTTGTTTGTCATATTGATGGATTGAAAAATAAATGATATATTGATATCATATAATTCCAATAAAATATATTTGTTATATATTTTACATGGTTTTATAAACAATATTCATTATACATTCCATTTATGTAATGAACAAGTCTTATCACTTTGAGGGGGAGGTAGTCCGCACTTTCTCAAATGAAATTATCATATTTACATATTATGGAAATCATAATGGTATGTTAAAAATAAAGATTACATATGTCTAGAAAAATATGAATATAATACTAATAATATATAAATATGGAGACAACATTATGGCCAACCAGATAGGTCTTAGGATAAAATTGAATAATCATTGTTTCGTGAAGCAGTATTTCTCCATACACCTAAATAGTTTTTTTGTATCCATTAGATGAAGGTAGGTTTGAGTGTAGTTAAAATAATTCTCAAAACAAAATACAAGTATATATTGGATACATTTGTTTTTATGTAATCATATCATAAAAATAACACAGATATAGGATAAGGAAAATAACGGAAGGTATCTTGAGAGAAGTTGTGGCCTCAAATTCGTGAAACTTCTTTTGATTTGGGACAAATTGATTTCTTGAAATGCATTATCCTCTAGTTAAGTTTTCTAGATTAAAGGGATGGATGTTTATAGATTATTTTAGTAGAATTTGGATTATCTAAGGGGTTATAATGTTGCCATAATATGGGTATATTTGGTTTCCATTAATAATAGGGATGAGGGACACTTTAGGAAAGTCTAGAAATATTATTTTATTTTAAATTGATTTTTGGTTTGTAATTGTCCCAAACACATTTATTTCCAAGATAATATTTTTTTCATTTATATACCTATAATAAAATTTATACTAGACATGTTTTGAATAGGATTTTATTCATAATATTTTTGGTTCATCCTTTATTTTAAACATTTTAATCATAGCATGATATTTTCATAATTACACATTGAGGGTAATTTAATTATCATAAAATGTCAAAAGACCCTAAAAAGTGAAATTTATTAAATATTTTGACTTATCATAACCATTTTTAATAATATTTAATTTTTATATATTTTAAGACATTTTATAACCGATTTTATATTTTATGTTATTAATTATGTCAATTCTTACACTAATCATACATGCCTTTTTAAAAAATTCATAAAAGGATTAAATCAAATCAAAGGCACTAAATCAACCATCACATGTAAATGTAGTAAAAAATCGTTTGGGGCATAAAAATTCATATTACATTTATTTTAATATTTATAATGTCATTTATTTGAATCCTTCATGAATAATGTAATCAGTACATTATAATTGTGTCATAAATAAATTTATTTATTTTATGACCAAAAATTATAAATTAAATACCATGATTTTTGAAATCATTTTAGACTTGAAATTAATATTTATAGTAGTATTTATTAGTTATATAACCTCACCTTAAAATTGATTTAGTAATCATATACATGTTTATGTTATATTTTACTTTACATTAAATTAAAAATTATAAAATGACATTTCCACAATAAAGTGGCTCCATGGCGTCCTAAAATTGATCCATGTATTCTCATGGCCTAAAAAAACTCATCCAATAGTATTATGACATGTGTTATTGTATTTTTATTTTAAAATATTTTTATTTCTTTCCCTTATTTCTCGAATTTACCCTTTATTAATGCAAAATCAAATTAATTAGTGAAGTTTCTATTTATAATGTCCAAAAATTAAAGGTACCTATTTACATATTTTGGACCATCTGATTTCAAATTTGGAATCCATTTTTCCAAACTCAAATCATAGAATTTAAAAAAAAATAATTTAAAATTAATTTCCATTTCCAATACTAAAAAGAGGGGTTTTGAGATGTAAAAAATATCAAAAGACTGACATATGTTTATGCCCAATTTAAAATTGAAATTATAATAAATGAAAAATTTTTGTTAAATTATAAAAACATAATCAAATTAAACTTTAAAAACAATGAAAAATATAATATAACTACATAAAATAATTCGTTGAAAATGATGTTTGGAATTTATGTTCACTATTTTTCACTATTCATATTAATATGGATTTTATAAAAAAATATAAAAATTGAATCCTAAATAAATTATAATGTAATTATTCAAAAGAATAAGGTTATTTAATAAATTAAAAAATATAAAAGTCTAAAAACTATTTAAAAAAGTGTTCTCTATCACGAGGTGGTAAAATGACCATTTAAAATTATAAGATGTTTTATGCTTATATTTTCACTCATTCTCATTTTATGCCACAAAATGTAATTAATTAAATATAAAACCATTTCACAAAAATGTGTAATCATAATATAGTTATTTGTATTCAATCACATAAATAAAATGGATTGGCCTAAATGACCTTTTAAAATAATAATAGTATAATATTTTTTTCTGTATAACTCAATGTTTTGTGAAACAAAATATCTCAGAGACTCCCATTTATTCATATTTAGTATGCTATAGGAATAAGGTTTCCTTTTAATTAAAAAATAATATCATATTCAAAAATATTATTCCATAAGAAACATTATTTTTCAACAAATACTTGGGTTTTTAAAAATATAGTATTATAATTCATTATATTCTGATCAACTTCACTACGAGTGAATAAATAAATATACTTATCCATCCCTAGAGATTAAATGAATATATACTATATAAAACATTATAGTCATAATTCCTAATAATTTTAATCATTATTAATTACTTAAACCACCTTTTCCAACTATGTCCAAAATAGACCTTCAATATTAAAGGTGGCACACTTTATATATATACAATATATACTATTTTAGATACAGAAAATCTAATTGATCATGTCCAACTAGTCAAATCCTTTTTAAGGAATATTTTTTTCTTTTTGGTTAATGGATTCTGAAAATAAAATATTAGGATACATATTTTTATTATCTATCCCATGGTTCAACATATTTAGTATGAAATGGGGTAGGAGTAACAAACTTTTTCATTGAATAGATGGATCCAACTACATCATTCACAAAATTCTAAAAAACTAGTTGGTTTACATGAGATTCATTATCCATGAAACCCTCTTTAGGAATACTGTGATCCAAACATGTCGCCATATTTATATATCAACGTAAAGGAAAAAGGAATTTTGGGATTTTGAAAATATTTTTTGAACCATAAATTCATAAAAAATGATATGATATTTGAACGTTAATAATAATAGGTGATAAACATCCAAATATTCCTTTCTTTCCTAACACTACATTTAAACACACCAAAATGAAGGTGAAGATTGGGAAAATAAAAATCATCATAATATATTACCAACTATTTCATTAGTTTATATATAAAACAAATAAATTATTTAAATTTAGTGAAATATATGGAATGAAATATAACATTAAAAAATTATAAAACATTGATTAAAACCACATTTAATTTGGTTTTAACATTTTATATGAATATCATTTTTAATCCCTTATGAAATAAACCAGCTCTCAAAATTTTTTTAAAAACCATTGAAAAATAAGCATCATTTAAAATAGAACTATAATAATATATGTGAGGGTTATCTCACATTCTTTAAACTTAATCATCTACTGGAAAAGTGCACACATTAACCTAGGAAAAAGTCCAAATTATTTGGAAATATTGTTTTAATTTAATCTCACACCCATAATAATTATAACCACCCCTGCAACTAAAAATTCCCCTCTTGAGATGGAAATAATAGAAGACTGATAATGACCCCTGAGTCCCAGCTCTAGTAGTGCCTAGGGTTCTGAACAACACCAAGAATATTGAAATATCCCAAAAATTCAAGGCATTACCCATTTTTTTGTAACCATGATTGGGAGGTAAGATATATCAACCTCAAAATAACTCTATGGGGTATTTATATAATGTAATCCAAAATCCATCCCACTAGAACGATTCATGTAAAATATTTATAAATACAATGAAAATATCTGAATTAAATTCCAAATGAACAATGTTATTTTATGACATGGAAATTTTCCTATGGTTCCTTCTAGTAATGCCCAGCAATGTACCTGTAGTCCTCCTGGAAACCAGAAAATAGTACTATATATATACGGTGAGCATAAATGTATTCTATTTAGGTAAAACAAATGTCACTTTTTCCCAAGTGGAGAATCAGAGTAATGCCTCCGTGAGAAATAAAAATACACTCCAATCAAGGAATGCTACCCAATTGAACCTCACCAAAGTAATTCTAACCAAAAAAATCAATTCATGTAAAGTTATTTAGTAATCAAATCGATGATAGGGAACCCTGCACTAATTTCCCACAAATTAGCCACTCTGACACCCTAACGAAAAATGTCCTGCAACTCCCACTTCTTTTGAAAGAACCACTTCACAACCTGCCCAAACACACATGGGCCAAAAACCACATCACAACCATCCTACTCACATCGGGGCCTCACAACTACTTCTTATTCCACCCACTAACACCTAAGACACAAACCAAACAGCATTATGAAGACACATGTGAAGCGCAAAACATCTCATCGTAAATACACATGGGAAGCACAACTAGACCACCCAAACATAGGGATCCCAACCCAAAACATTCCAAAAGTGTCTTGGTATATCACTAACTAGAAGGGGGATTATGGAAGAGTAGGTGGGTAGACATCCATCCATCCATATGTATTTTTTTTAAATACACCTTCCACAATGATAATGGGGGGTGTTCAGCATGTGGTACTCAACTAGGGTTGGGTGAGTATATAATCATTATAAAGAACAAGAATATATATGTAGGTACCAAAAACTCAACCCAACCAATGGACTCTCAAGAAAAAACAGCCCACAACACAACCACCATTTCTATAACCTCTAAAAGTACATATCAAGTTAAACGATGGTCACATTAGATGACGATAAAATAATGATTCACAACAACTAATCATTTTCAACGTTATTATGAATTTACATGTTATTCCATCCCAACCATGGATACTAACAACCACTACACACAACCAACATCACAGCCAAAATAAGCAGAAGAACAAAACTATGATAAAACAACTGAATTCACACATCCTCACCACTTATAACCTAATCAATCCACCTCAATTATAATTTTTAAGTCTAATGTCATAAAACCAAAGGAAAAACCAATGACTCGATATAAAACCCTATAGTATATCATGTTACAACCATACTCAATATCCCTGCAGCCTATCCACACCATGCCTAGAAAAATAAACAAAACACTACTTTGTTGTTATCCCACTACAAAACAGCACTACCCCATTCCATAATCAAACAATATGTGATCCTAAGAGTACATTACACCCTTAAACAATCACCACATACAGTCGTTCTCTCAACAACATCACAACACAACCTGTAAAAAGCATATTAAATAAAATTTTAATGCCCTAACCCCTCTAGAACGGAGCCGGTGAATTACATGTTGTATTTGAATTGTTATAAGGAATAAAAATCATTAAATAAAGATTAGTTTAGTAGTATTGAAGAAACTACATATATTTATCTAACTCAAAATACATTAGAAATAGTTGCAAAATAAGATAGATAACAAAAACTAATGATTGCATCCACAAGAACACAAAAAAAGATATCCTCTTCATTACCTGTTGAATGTAAAAAATGAAAGGTGTGGGATAAAATCATCAATAAGGGTTACAAATAGATGAATAATAAATGAATAATAAAGAAATTGTAAAAAAAATTACATAATCAAAATGACATGGTGAACAAATGAAAAACACTAGCCATTAATAAACTGAGAATGAAACTGTGTTCATAGATTTTGTCAAAGTAAAAACCTCATTGATTGTAATAACTGAAAATGAATAAAGAGATCTCTGATTAATTGGCCTTCATGAAGTTTTTACATGATACCATAATAGCATTAAAATCATGATAGTTTAATGGGTAGAGACCCGTCTGATTTTTGGAAACAAACATGAAGAGTTTGTCGCCAAACTAATTGTCTTATGAGACCTACTGATTCATCGAGGGGATTTAGCAGGCCCCATATGGAATTTTATCCAAATAAATATTTATAAATAGATTCAAAATAAGATCAATATGAGTAAACAATATCCATATATAATAGCGGATGCATATTCATAAACAATTCCACAGTCAAAACAACATTAAAAATAAATTTCATATATATGATGGTATACAGATTGGAATATAATAATATCCATGATATGAGAATATGTAATGTTAACTGGAATATAATTTCAATTGATTATTTAACTTAAATGGATAGTATTTATACTACATAAGAAAGATTATGTGCACAATACTAAGAAAGTCACAACAAAGTGAAAATTGAAACAAAGCTCGTTACCACATTGTATTCCATTGAGTTGTATGACCAAAAGTTACTAACCCCCAAAAGAAATACAGAATAACACGAATGTAAATAGAATCGTGATTTTATTTATCAAATATAAAAACACCTATACCACATATAATAAATAAGAGGTGAACAATGGAAATCCCACAGAATTGAATGTGGGATGAGAAAAACCATTACAAACATACCTGCATGATAATGAGTTTTCTTGAGAGGAATTAATGATATTTAAAGTGGTATAAAATTATTTATACGTCAAAAGTGAAGTATGGGTGAGGTGTGAAATCTTACCTCATAAGTAGTTATTATAAGTAAAAGGGAACAACATAGGTAAGATGCTTGAATAAAAGGGGGAGAGAGGATCCCTTACCTTAATCAAGAAGGTGTTCTTGATTGTACTTAATGACCTAAATAATCACATTTATATTCATTAATTAATATGTATAAAATCTAATCATCATTCAATTTATATGGTATAACCATATTAGGTAAATTAATGGTATTTTTATGGGTTTTATGATATTCAATTTTATTATTTTGGAAACATTTTCTTCCTTGGTTTTCATGATTCGTTTACTTGGATTCATGAATGGATGATCATTTGAAATGTAGTTAAACATCCATAATTGTTAATATAATTTATTATTTACATTATAGAGTTAAATAATTTCTTAAAATGATATAGTTTTATATACATGAGGATGAGATATTAGTTAAATGTTATTGATAAACGTTTGGATTTATCTAGATGGTTTTGTGCATAATAAACATATTTTGTATTATTATTCCATATTATGTGTGTGTAAGGATTCCAGCACATTATAGAATATAAAATACATATATTGTGAACTGGTTCAGAAATTTAAAAAAATCATGAACAATATTAACAATAGTAATGCAAATTGAAAACACATCTTCCTTGGGTGTGAAAACATAACACGGCTTAGACATTGTTTGCATTTACTGTATAAAAATAAAGTAAGAAAAAGGATTATAATGAAATATTCAATTAGAATAATGAAATCCCAATACATTTATCGTAATGGGACTATCATAAAATTTGGATGAGGATAGGATAGAAGAGTGAACAAAATAATAGAAAATGTCAAAATAAATGAAAGAAAAAGGATGATAGGTTCACCTATTGAGTACTCCTCCATGAGAAAATCGTTAAGGAATTTGTTTTTGGCCATTTGGTGAGACCAGAAGGTCTTGGACTTGGGGATATAACTTATGTTGAGTATTTGGCAGAATTTGGGCAAGCATTGAGTCTAGATTGGTGTTGTAGGAAGAGGGGGTGACAGTGGTTTAAAAATTGGAGGAGAGAGGCGATTTCTTAATATTATAATCAGTAGTTTATTATTTCCTCTCAAAACAAGAAATAGTTATCCTTCAATGAAAAATAATAGTAATATATGCTTTTCATTTAGAGAGTTTGGTGCATACATCACTCAGGATGCTAGGAATCGTTAATTAAAATAATAATGTATTTATACGATGAATTAATGTATTTTACTATTCAAAAAAATCATGCATTTCATAAAAATCCAAAATATTCACTATAATCCTTTTTCAATCCATAGAATCCATAAATGAATTCCATTTTTGTAAAATAATTTTCTAAATATGATTAATTAAATATATAATTAAATCATTATTTAATAGAAATATATAATCACTTAAAATATTCACCTTAGTTTATAAGGTGCCTAAATTCATTTATACACACTACGGTATGGATACCATCCATAAGAGTCATATTATTATTCATAAGGTTAAGTAACTATTCCTAAGGTTAGGTTAATATTTATAAGTATAGGTAACTATTCACCAAAAATTATGTTATTCCTATCACCCTCTAAATATCATCTTGAACACAAATGTGTATGTTTTATTTTTAATATTCAAATCACATATCGGGAAACATTAAGATAAATTTCTTGGTTATGGATGTTTCATATTAGTAACCATGTTTTATTTCATATAAGCTTAGTGACTCATGTAATATAGTCCATCTGATGAATACATTGTATTTAATGGAATCATACTATAAAATGTTTGGGGTGATACATTATTCCCTCCATCGGAAATTCATTCCGCGAAATTTTATATATGAAGTGCACAAAATAGATGTGGGTGGTTCTTCTTCATAACATCATCTGGCTACCATGTTGCTTCCTCCTTTTTTTGGTTCCTCAAATTATCGTTTACTATGTGATTTGTCTGACATCTCAATACCTGCTTGCCAATGTCAAGAATCTCATTAGGCTTTTGAAATTATTATAAACCAGGTTTTAGCTCGATTTCTTCATATGAGAGTACATGAGTTGGATCTGGCATGTATGTATTCAACAATGACACATGGAACACATCATGAAATTTGAAAATACTTGGAGGCATTACTAAACGGTATGTTATAGCTCCAATTCATTCCAAAATTCCTAATGTTCTAATGTACCTGGGACTCAATTTCCCTTTCTTACTAAACCCTAAGACAACCTTCCAAGGAGATACATTCAAAAAGACATGATCTCCCACTTGGAATTCCAAATCCTTTCTTCGGTTGTCATCTTACATCTTCTACATACTTTGGAAAACATTAATATGGGCTTGGATTGTCTTATCCATTTCCATGGCCTCTTTAATAAGTTCTGGGCCTATACTTTTCCTCTCACACACTTTGTGCCATCAAGTTGGATTTCGACATCTCTTTCTATATAATCCTTTATTTGGAGAAATTTTTATACTAGAATGGATACTATTGTTGATGGAAAATTCCACCAAAGTAAATTATTGATCCCACATACCGTGGAATTCATGAAATAATGTTCTTATAATGTCTTCCAGAGTTTGAATTGTCCTTTCATACTGTCTATCAGTTTGGGTTTGATATGTATTACTCATACGAAGTACAGTGTTCAATGCCTTCTAGAGAATTTTCCAAAATTTTGATTTAAACCATGGATCATTAAAATAAAAAATAGATAGATGTGCACCATGAAGTCTAACAACATTGTTAATAAAAATTATTTCCAAATCCTCAGGTGGTAAATCCTCTCTTATTTGAAGGGAATGTACTGATTTTGTGAGACGATTAACAATTACCCGTATTTGATCCGTCCATCTAGGTTTCCATAGTATTCTGGTGAAATAATCCATCATAATGTTATCCCACATACACATTGGAAATGGTAGAGGTTTCATTACTCCGTTGGGATGTTGTCTCTTTGCCTTCACTTGTTGACCAACTAGACACCTTGAAATATATTCCACAATTTCCCAATTCAACTCATCCCACCAAAAATACTCCTTCAGATCTCTATACATCATGTTAATATCTTGTTTTATAGAGAAATTTGAGCTATAAAAATCTTCTAATAGTTCCCTTTTTAGCTCAGTTACTGATGGAACACATATCCTCTTCCCAAATTTCAGAATTCGTTCCTTGTACTTGATGTCTTCCAATCTCTCCTCCAAGAGAGCAATAATTTTCTTGTACAGATTATAATCATCATATTCAATGATTTTTATCTTCTCTAATAAACATGATTTAGAAAAAATGTGAAAGTGAAAAGATGTTTCCCCTTCCATACCAATTCCAATATCTACCTTTAGTAGATCAAAAAATATCAGATCTATCTCAACCATCATATGAGCCAAAATTCCAAGATCTTTCCTTCTAAATGTATCTTCCACCTTATTTTCCATTCATGGGTAGTAGTGTATTAAACAATCGTAGTCTTTGAGTAACTCAAGTTGTCTCCTTTACCTCATGTTGAGACCTTTTTGTTTGAAAATGTATTTCAAACACTTGTGGGATGTATAAATCTCAGATCATTTTCTGTAAATAAATGTCTCAAATTTTTCAGAGCAATGATTATGGCTACTAACTCAATATAATGATGTGGATAATTTTTATTATGTTTGTTCAACTATCTTGATGCATATGCAATAAATTCATTGTTTTACATAAGGACCAAAACTAGTCCTTTTGTTGATGCATCATAGTATATTACAAATCCATCAGTTCCAGATGGAATTGTCAAAATTGGAGCATTAACCAATATTCATTTCAATTACTCGATGAATTCTATTCATTGTTTTGTCCACACAAAACATAACAACTATATGTTTGATCATGGTTAGTGGGTTATCCAGTCAGGAAAAATTATGAATGAAAAGTCGATAGTAACATTATAAGTCCATAACAGAGTGTACCTCAGTTATGTTTGTTGTTGTGGGACATTAATGTATTTTCTTTATCATTGTTGAAGCAAATATAATTCCACACATAGAGGCAATAGTTCATATAAAAGAAACTTATGGAAGCCATAATTCACACTTTCTAAACATCCCATATAATTTATTTATTCTAGGAGTTTTTTTGAATAATCAGAAAGTGATCCTCATGGTCTTCATCGCATTTTGAGTATACCAGGATATCAGCCAAGAATACCACAATAAAGTTATCAAGGTATTCCTTGAAAAATATATACATTAAATCCATTAAAACAGATGGTGTATTAGTCAATCAAAAAGGTATCATAGTATACTCATAATGGTCTTACCTGGTCTGAAATGTGGTCTTAGGAATATATTCCTTCCTCACACGCAACAGAAGATATCTCAATCGAAGGTCAATCATAGAAAAGTATTGAGCTTCCTGAAGTTGATAAAATAAATCATCAATATTAGGTAGAGGATACATATTCTTTATTGTAATAGCATTTATTTCCCAGTAATCAATGCATCGCCTCATGGGTCAATATTTCTTCTGAAAAAATAGGACCAAGGATCCCAATGAAGAAATACTAGGTATAATAAATCCTTTTTAACTCAACATCAATATTTTTTTCATTAGCTCCACTAACTTCACAGTGGCCATTCTATAGGGGGTCTTTGATTTAGGTCTTTCACCAGGAATTAAGCAAATGGATAACTCAATTTCCTTCTCTGGAGGATGTCGTGTTAAATCCTATAGAATACAGTAATTCATTCATGCACAATATGACCATATTCAAATAGGATATTTTATTACTCACCCATAGATATTGGGTTCTATTACACTCCTATAATTTCATTCAATATATCTTCATGGGGGATTATCTATATTGGAATCGGGTGGTGAGGTCTCTGCTCTAAAATAAGTGAGTCTACAATATTATCAAAAATTGGATGTTCATTTTTCTTGCAATAAATATTCATTTATTTTTTGAAAGAAAATTAATACCAAGAATTATGTCATAGAAAGTCATTGGTATGATGATATGATTAGAAACTAAAGCATGTTTATGTACCATGATGGGGGCTAGTTTAAATGCATTTGTTTCAATGATGCATCTCACATGATTTTTTACTAATAACTCCTTTATTGAATCAAATTGGACATGTCTACTTTTTTTAAAAACAATGAAGATATAAATAAATGTGATGATCCAAAATCAAGAAAATTATTTCCTATGTTTGAGGAAACAATTAAGAACCTTCCACAACAACATTAGGAACATCAACTTCCATGGTTTTAATCGTATAATATATCCCTTTCTCTTTTGACTTTTTCTGAGGAATCCATCCTAGGAATTTAGAACAATCATTTTCATATGTTTTTATATATTTAAAGTTTTAGCATTGAATAACATAATATGGTTTCATCCCCTTGAATTAATGAGATAGATGACCCTTTTTATCACACCTATAATAGAGTCATATTACGTTCATGAATTTCCCTTGATTATTCTTTCCACGGTTCTCGCATAATGGGAATTTCATCATTCTCTAGATCATATTTGGTTATTCACCATTACCTAGGTTATCAGAGTACCTTTTTTTTATTTGGTTTCCCATGAATAATTTTGACCTAGAAAATTCCTTCTATGTTTTGATGGAACATGATACAATTTCATCATATTATGGAAATTTTTGAGAATCCAGTGCCCTTTAAAGACATGGCATAAGACCATCATAGAAATGATCAATCTTGTTTTTCGAGTCACATATGTTATCTACGACATACTGTGAATTCCTGGTGAAGGTAGCCTCATACTCTACAATATTGTATTCTTCCTTATGCATATGCTAAGTAATTTCATTTTAATTTCAGTTAGTTTTTTCCGAGGGAAATATTTTTCAAAGAATATTTTCGTAAAAGTATTATATTCAATATATTCTATTTATTCTTCCTCTATGGAATTATGAATCATGTTCCCCCATTGATCAATATCACCATTGAGAAAATATATTGCCAGTACTACCTTTTCATTTTCATTGCATCAAAATGCGATGAATATCTATTCAATGGACATGATCCACTACTCAGAAAGCTCTGGATTACTAGTGTCATTGAAATATGGGGGATTTTGGTGCATAAAATAATCCAACAGAGGTGTGGAATGGTTATTCATTACAACCTGAGTATGTTCTTCCATTATGGTCATGATCTGATCTGCTCCAACATTGACAATTTTGACTAGCTCAATGGGAAGATCCATACATCTCCCATGATTATTTATTCCCCTTATTCCATTATATTCCATTTCTAAATAATGGAACACACTAGATTAGGGTATATATCATATTTTATAATGGTAATTTCACAAAATACTTAGCATGAATTGAGATCATGGGCATGGCTAGTCCCGTATTCAAAAAAAAATTGTTTCTTTGACGAATAATTTACATTTCAATATTTTATAATGGTTGTAAAGAAAACATAAATTGTACTAAGAGTATCCCCTTGGATTATCATAACCAAGAGTATAGAAAGGCCCATTGTTGTGTACCAGGATATCCCAGGTCATGCTTGAAACTTCTTATCAGAGCATTCAGTCCTAGGTACATCTGTTCCAAAGCCACCTCTAACTGCTCATATTTAGATAGGGATTTATTTCAATAAATATTCACACAGTCATTACCTTACCAAAATATTGTGACGTTCATGTATGTGTGTCCTCAAATACTACCTTAGGGATTTGTTACCTAATCTACATTTTCTAATCTAGTCTCCAGGATTACTAATAAACATCCTCTGATATCAACTGTAAGCCCCCCACCCCTATAAACTGAAGCTAGTTCATTACTTTTTATATTGTCATGGTTAAAAGGAATGAAAATGTTGAAGGAAAGATCAGTTTAGTAGTCATGAAAAAACAAGATTCACCAATGTAACTCAAATTTAATTAGAATTATTAAAAATATTATACATAACCAAAACAAAAGACTGCATCAACAAAGAACTCAATAAATGATCTCCTATTAATTACCTATTGAAAGTAAAAAATGAAAGTGATGAGATAAAATACTCAGTATGGGTTAAAAATAGTGGAATCATGAATCTGTAATAACTGAATTGTAAAAAATTTGCCATAATCAAAATGGCTTGGTGAACATATTAAATACTCATGCTATTAATAAACTGAGAATGAAACTGCATCCATAGATTTTGTTAAAGTGAAAACCTACTGGATATAATTTACTAATAATGAATATAGAAAATTATTATTAATTGGATGTCATTTATCTGGCACATGATACCATAATACTGATAAATACGGTTTAGTTCTATGGGGATAAACCTGTCTGATTTTTGGAAACAAACTCGAAGGGTTTGTCACCAAACTTATTGTCTCATTAGACCTACCTATGAATCGTGGGGAATTAGTGGGGACCACCTGGCTCTGCATCCAATTCCTTATATATAAATAGATTCATCACAAGAGAAATATGACTTTATATTATACATATTGAATTGAGGTTATGGATTCATTAATAATTACAAATCCAAAACAATATTCCAAATAAATACTGTATCTAAGATGGTATATGGTGGAGGCAATATCAATATACATGATATGAGAACATGGAAATTTAAATGGAATATAATTTAATTGAAAATTTATCTCAAATTCTATGTAAGTACACTACACTAAAAAGCGTATGTGAACAATACAAACAAGTCACAATGAAATAAAAATTGAAGCAAAGTTTGTTACCACGTTTCATTCAACTGAATCGTATGAAAAAAAGTTAATAACCACCGAAATAATCACATAATTCCATGAATATATACTTAATAATGATAAAACCTATCATATGGCAGTACACCTATACCACGTATAAGAAATAAGAGGTTAATAATGGAAATCCCACAGAATAGAAGGTGAGATGAGAAAACACCATACATACATTTTGGCATGGTAACGAGTGTTCTTGTGAAGGATTAATGAGAGGTAAAGGGTTTTGACATTATTTATATTTCATATTTGTATTATGGTAGAGATTTTAAATCATACCTGATTGGTAGTTATGAATAATAAAATGGTGCAACATAGGGATGTTTCTTGAATAAAAGAGAGGGAGAGGATCCTATACATTATACTCAAACGTGTTCTTGATAGTTATTAAGGACCTGAATAATAAAACATTGCATCATTAATAAATTATTCCAGAACCCCATAATCATGTATATGATATGGTATAACATTATTAGGATAATTAATGGTATTTTTGATGGGTATTATGATATTTTTTTTGGATGCATTTTCTTCCTTGGTTTTCATTATTCATTTACATGCTTTCATGAATGGAAGTTCATTTGTAATGTGGTTAAAACTCCAGAATTGTTAATATATATAATTAGTGACATTAAATAGATAAAAATAATATTATAATGATTATGGGTTATATTCATGAGGATGATTCATTAGTTAAATGTTATTGATAAACACATGGATTTAGCTCGGCTGTTTTGTCCACAATAAAATTGTTTGGTATGATAATTCCATATTATGAGTATGTAAGGATTACAGAACCTTAAAAAATAAAAAATACATAAAAAATGATATGTTTCATCCTTTGAAAAAAAATTCATGAGTAGTATTAATGATTGTCATGAAAATTTAAAACATGTCTTCCTTGAGTTTGATAAGTTAACACATCTCGAGCGATGTTTTCGTTTATTATATAAATGGAATGGATAAAAAAGATTATGAAGATATATTACATTATTATAAAGAAAAAATATTACATGTATGGTACTGAAATAATCATGGAATTTGGTTGAGGATAGGTGAGGTGAGAGAACAAAATAATGGAACTTGTAAATATAATTGAAAGAAAAAGGAAGAGAGGTTCATCTCTTGTGTACTCCTCCATGAGATACTCTTTATGGCCTTTGTTTTTGGACTTTTGGTGAGGCAAGTAATTCTTGAACGTGGGGAGAGGGCTAGGGAAGAGTATTTGGAAGAATTTGGGAATTTCTTGAAGCTTATGTGGTTTGGGAGGAAGTGGGGGTAATGGGTTGTTTATATGGCGGAGAGGAGAGGGGTTTTCTTAATATTATATTCAACAATTTATTATTTCCTCTCACGAAAAGAAATATTGGGTCTTACATGACAATGAATAGTAATATATTCATGTGTGTTCAAGATGTGGGTTCTTAAATAACTCATGATGCTAGGAATAGTTAATTTAAATTATAATGTATTTATACGGTAAATTAATGTACTTAACTATTCACAAAACATTCATGTATTTCTGAAAAATCACAAAAATTCACACCAACCATTTTTTTACATGTAGTATCCAAAAATGAACAAAATTTTTCTAAAATAATTTTATAAATATTATTACTTAAGTATGTATTTAAATAGTTATTTAATAGAAATATATAAACACTTAAAATATTAATCATCATTTATATGGTGCTAAAATTTATTTATACACTCAAGGGTAAAGATACCATTCATAAAATCATATTACAATTCATAATCATATGTTATCTTTCATAAGGTCGGGTTACTATTCATAAGGGTAGGATACTATTCACCAATCATGATGTTAATTTGATCTGACTCTAAATATAATCTTGAACACAACCATGTGGGTTAGATTTTTAATATTAAAATCACAGAGCTAGAAAATTTAATTTGAAGGGCTAGGTTATATAAATATAAAATAAGTAACCATGTTTTGTTCCATTGAGGCTCAATGATTCATAAGAAATAGGATATCTAATGAATACAATGTATTTACGATATACATAACATTATATGATTGGGGTGCTATAAAAATATCCACACACGACACATATCCAAACCCAATAAGGTATAGTGTATTGTGATTTGGAAAACTCATTCTTTAAATACCCATTGATAAATTAGGGGTTATTATAGAATAAGTTTGATGATTTGGAATCCAATTATTTTACTTTATGTACATGATTAACCGTGTATTCTTGTTCACAGTCATTCAGCAATAAGTGTTTACAAGACATTTATGCAAATAGAGACCACCAACGACCACAATTTACAAAAGGAAAATCGCAAATAAGTATAATAAAAATGATTGAGGATAACATTTTAAGTAATACAAACATATGATTCATCTTCTACTCCACTATTTTATTATTAAAGTAAAAGGTTTGATTATATTTGTTATTATCAACTTCCACCATCATCTATTACATCATTTAAATTGGATCTAATCATATTCATAAGATGGCATTAGCATACCCACCCCGCACAATACACAAATAAAAAAGAGATGACTAAATCACTACTTAGAAAAATAGCTGATTAAAAACTTTTCCATGCACTAAAATAGGGGTGAGTGAGAAATAAGAAATACTCTAGAAGATAACATTATCTGAAGACCACAAAAAAAACACAAGGCTCCATACTGAAGAATGAATTTGGGAATACAAATGGAAAATAGAAGGGTTTAATGAAGGGAGGGTCTTAGTTTTTGAAATGTAAAAATTATATATCAATATAAGAGAGGTTATTTCAATGTACATAAAATTTAGGTGGTGTCCACGACTATTCTTCATGTCCATTTCTATTTGTCGGAGGTGTTAGGATATTATTGATAAAATTATTATATTTTAATATACTAAAAAAATGGTGAAACAAGGATTTAAACTTAATTTACGTCAAATAAAATGTAAGAGGGGTGAGACTGGAAAAAATTGAAAATGATGGAAATTACTCACTATTTGGGGAGTCACCAATTCGACTCCATGATTCTATTCACCAATTCCACCAACAGAATCCACTCACTACCACCACTCCACGATTCAACCATCAGATGCCACTCCCCAATTGCACTCACTTGTTGAACTCACTGACACCACACAATTACATAATGTAATTGACGCCACCCACTAATGTGGCCTACCGACAATGATTCCTTGACGCAACCCTACGATGTAACCTAACGATGTGGCCCAATAATATTGAGTCACCAATGTGACCCTCTAATCCATCCTACTAATAATGTGTCCCAGACACAACCCACTGAGGCGACCAACTGACATCGAGTCTACAACATGAGCCATAAATGTGATCAACAATTAGGAAAAATTATAAAATATAAAACTCTTCAAATAAGTCATCGTGATCTCCCAAAACATCTCAGTCACTATATATTCACAATGGAGTGTACTTGTGGAGTCCATGACATTACATCAAATTCCTTCTAAACATTTCTAACACTTGAAAATGTAAAACCAATCCTGGAATAAATTTTGGTCCGGACAACAACCTCGTAAAATATCTCTCAAGGATAAACCACCATGTTTGTTCAAATGATAATGTGAAACCTCCACATCAATCCAACACATCTCGACTCGGAATAATGTCCTCAAATTTCCACATTCTAGGAATTTATCTCAAATTATAGGAAAATGAAGAAAATAATCTCATAGAAAACAGGGTTCAAGCATCACATTATGAAGGGGAAAACAACAATGTAACCCTAAAAACAACTCTAGGTGTTGGGAACACATTTGTGTGCCCATTTACCCTATACACTCTTCCAGGACACCGTGCCTCCATTATATGTTAATAATAGAATGGTATGCCAACACATCAACTACTCCTGATGATCCGAAATCTATACTAGATGGTCTATGAATGTCATTTCATCTTCGAAATCCAATTATCCCAATTCAATGAAATTTTAGTCATCATGAAGATACCCGAAAAAGTGAGTTACATGAATGACATTGTGGACATTTTGCAATTTTTGTGGAAGTTTCAACTGGTATTACACCTTTCCAACTCATCCCAACACCTCTAAGGGTTTGATGAACTAGGGATAAATCAATCTCCCTCTATTGAACCTCAACATACCATGTTGAGTAAAAAAATCAAGAACACAAGGTCCCAAACATCAAAATCCATGGTCCTCCTACTATAATATGTATACGACGTCTGCAAGTATTATGAATCCTTAATACTCTCAGATACTATCTGAAAATTCTATGTTGTTATTTGAACCACATCAGTACAAAGAATCACTGTCTCCCCAACCTATGTCTATCACAAAGTTGAGTGAAATAACCTAGCATACAAGGATTCAATAAAATACATGATAATGGAAGAGTGATATATATTATTGAATGTGAAATCAACAAAGTGAAATTTTAAAACCCTAGATCCACCATAGTACAAGACGCATGCTCATAGCATGTCATCCAATTTTTGGATGGTTCGCTCCTTCTCATATAAATGATGGTGGAATGCAGTGATACTGCATAAATGGGTCCACAAATAATGATGAAATATTGTCCAATGTCATGAGTTAAAATTAATGTCATGATCTAATATGATGGATCTTCGAACTCCATGAATCGACATCAAGTATCCCACATACTTCTATGCTAATGAATCTACGGTTTTCAACTCCTTAATTGATAATAATTGAGCTGATTTCATTAGCTGATCCATCACTATCAAAATTGAATCAAAGACTCCAAGTATCTGTTGTAATATTGTGATGAAATACATCAATATTTGTGACCACTTACATTCAATGACATCTAAGGGATATAATAAACTGACTGGAAGATGGTGTTCAGCCTTCACCTGTTGCCACACTATTCATTTCACCAAAAACTCCACCACTTCCTGCATCATTCTATGTCTCCAAAATTGAATCCTAAAGACATTTTACATATTAGAAACTCATTGGTGTATAGGTAATTTAGTGATTTAATACTCAAAATTAACTCCCTCATTCATTAAAACTAAAATAAATAGGTTTTCATGAAACAACATAGCATTCTGACCATCCTCTAACCATCATTCTGAAGCATCACTATGGTCTACATGATCACAAATCACTGTATCCTTTGAGTCTACCCAATGAGACTCATCCAAATTTTCTATTATGTAATGAAACTCCTGTAACTGTAACAAACATCCCCTACCTCTATCCCCTCCTACATCCAACTTCATTGTGGATAATTTCTCAATCACCTTAATGAATCCAAATATTCCTAAAATAAATAATTCTATAAATTCCATCACAAAGCATCAACCATTCCATTGACCATTCCTATGGTGTAAGATATATCAATGATCAAGTCCTGTTAAAGCATCATCCACCTCCAATATCGAATGACCAGATATGACTAGGAAAATATTTAACTCTTTCTCTTGTAATCTATAAAGACCAAAAAGTTATCCAAAATTAGTTAATTTCTTCAAAACATTAGAAACATGACCACTAATAGCACCAGATCATTGGACGAATAGTTATGTTTTTTGGGACATAAAATTGTAGACCCATTAGAGATCACACCGATTATTTCAAAAATCCACGTCACAACCCCAAAAAATGAATCATCAAAAAACACCTCAAATATCACCACAGCCTCTAGATACTGGTGCATTGTAGCACTGACCATCTCTTCTTTGAGATTGTTGAATGCTGCATGAAACTACTCACAAAAAACAAAGGCCTAGTCTTTCCTAGTCATGGATGACAATAGAGCTACTACATGAGAGAAATTAGATACCAATATCCAATAGTAGCCTTCCAAACTGAAAATAATATGAAACACTGCCACATTCAACGGTGCATCAAATTAAAATCCTACCCATAATGTTTTTTTCATCCATTTATACACCTTACCAAGACACCACTTTTCCATGTATGTTCACCTCTTATATCTAAAACATGAAAATGGAAGACATTCAATATAGCTAGTGGCATCAAAAGATTTCCAATACATTACTACAATTCTAGGTATGATCTTCCTTTAAAGTTTTGTATATCAGGATCTCAACCATAAATAAGATTATAAATTTGATTTGGAACTCATGAATGATGGAGTTCATGAGCCCCATGAAAACAACAGGTTAATTCATAACACCTGACATCATAACAATGAAATTGACGTTCCCACACCTGCACTAAAATAAAATTGTTGGTATATCACCTTAATTTACACTAATATAATGATACCCATAGATCAAATCGACATTATAAGACCAATTGTATCCCCTCATTTTCTTAAAAAGATCATATATTGTTGGGAGAGTGTAATGATTCATTACCATTACATGATTCAACCTCTGGTTGTCAATACAAAACCTCATATCACTATCCACCTTTTTTCAAACATGAAAGGATCTCCCCATGGTGACACACTAGGCCAAATGATTCCATTATGAATTAGATCCCCCACCTAAATCTTTAAAATCATCAAATTAGAGGATTTCATTCGATAAAGATAAATTAAAATCGAAGAGGCATTGGGAATCAATACAATCTTATACTCAACATTTCATCAAGAAGTTAATGTCATATAAAACATAAGTAAAAAATCAAAACTATCCTCCACAATGCAGTGAACCACCTCCATATCACCATCCCCTGATTCCATTGATATCATGGCTAACATGGAATAATGGGACTCCATACACTAACTGGCCATCTGACATCACCACTCACCAGCGAAAGACACAACTAGCAATCCATATCATAAAAAATTACTTATCATGATAATTAGATAAAAAATAATTATAATTAAATAAATAGATGCCATGTAAAACATCGTATAAATACATTTATAACATAAAGAGATCCCAGCTGGACAGATGCAACTGCAACATCAGTCTACATCCCCAATAAACATAAAAAAGTGTTGGGTTGTCCTCCTACTGGCGTACTCAAAACCAATGGCATGGACATACCTATTGATATAGTCCTAGATAAAAGGATAGGGTATAAACCTTGAAGGAGTGTCAATCTTCCTAATCAATTAAATCAAAATCAAGAGTATGAAACAAGCTAATCATAACACTAACATTCTCTATCCCGGTTGGAAGTGCTTCCTCTATGGTGTGTAACTGACAATTCCCATGTCCTCTACCTGTATACTAAATACCACCTCTTAGGCCAGCCTATTTCAAGGTCGTTAAAGAACACCATATGTTTGTCATCCACCTTCTATATCAGGCATCGGTGGGGTAGGAGGCTATTGTCTCGGGTGTTAAAATGGCATGGCTTGCAATTATTGTAGAGGAGGGCACTAAAAATTCCGACATCCATTATAATGAACTTGAACAATAGTCAAAAACTAACTCTGATGGATCCCAGGAACAACATGGAAAAGGACATCTTCCCCAGGCATGCAGGATAAGTATGAGGACCATAAGGTAGAACTAAAAACTGCTGAGGTTGACTCCCTGATTATCAAGACATTAAAGGCCCTTGTCTTTGAGACCTACCACTGGTAGATATTCCCTTAGAATAACCTTAGTGGCCACAATCTCGTTGTAGAAATCCTCATGAGTTATTTCTCCCGAATACTTCAGTTTTCTTTTTTTCATATAGGTAGTTTGTCATGGTTAAGGGTGTAACTGGGGACTCGAGAGAAGGATGAAGTGCCTCCACTAATAGTCTCGCTCGACACCCATCTTCAAGAAAGTGGTCCGGAGCGAAGAGAAGTTTAACCAGAAATATGGAACAATACTCTTGTACTGAAATACTACTTACTATAGGGAGAGTATATCCTAACATTTCTCAGCCTTCATTGTCAGGGACAATAATTCTTCCTTGAAATAAATCTGGAAATTGATGCCCCAAACATCATCCCCCTTTATCTCCCCCAGATAAAATGTCCCGAACTGGTGTGCATATCCCCTTAAATGAAAAACCATCAATGGAACATAATACTCCATCCAATACGAGATCAAGATGAAGGTGATCTCAAATTCATTGACCCAGATCTTTATCTCCGTGATTGCGACACTTACCTTGTTCTTTTTCATTGTATTCATCCTGAAATCACATAAAATTACCTAACACTATTTTTCCCTAATCCTCATGATCAACCCACATCTAATCTACCAGATCAGCCTGCTAATCCTCCTCTATCTGATCCGCTCATAGACAATGATTGGGTGTTATAGTTTAAAAGTAAATAATGAAATCTAAATCATGAGTAGTATGGAATTTTATTTCATGTTCATATTATATAATTTTATTATTATCCATCCAAAATTTCCCCAAGACACTAATTTAATGTAGAAAACAAGTCAATATAATTCATGTGGGGGGGTAAAAATCCCCAATCATAATCGGTCCTCCAAAGCCTATGACATGCACCAAGGTCACCTAACACATTATTCCCCACCAACTCATACAATCGTCAGCTTCCCTAAATCAAAAATACATCCTTTCTATATCCATCACCTCTGATACCCTTTTTTCATGACCCCACCCTCAATAGAATCCCTTTTTAAGCTGTAAATGAATGGAGAGAGGTAGTGACCCCCAACACCAACCTCATTTAGGCCCCAAGGTGGCAGAAAGCCCCATGGGTATAGAAATCACACAGAAATGGGAGGAATTATACATTTTTTAATAGTAAACATGATTTAGATATAAGTTTTACCTAAGACCCCAACATTAAACATTACATAATCTTTAATGTAGTCAACGATTAACATCAAAGGCCTTTTTAGGATTAGAGTTTTAGAGAATTAAATCACAACATATACATGAGAAAATGAATATTACCTGGTGAAAAATCTACTCACAATCAATTTTTTTTATAAAAACACTCTTAAAGACATACATGTCTTTTTCTACATTATAGACAGCATGCCATTTCATTGATCCCATTCATATCCCTATTTATCTTTATGTCAAGTGAAAATGATTTCAAAACATGGGATTTCCATAAAAATATCATTAAGGGGAACATAAATAATGAAAACTATTAGTCTTTGAATAAAATAAAATCCAAGAATACTTTTTTATAATGTATAACATCTAATCATTATGAAGTACAAACAAAACTTCACTAAATATATGCTCATTACTTACACTTTTTGTAACCAAAAGATTAACTTAATGCCTATAGAATGAAACATATATCATATAAGGCGGATAAGGTTTCAAACATACTTAAATAGAATTAATATACAGTCAAATTCCACAAATTATTCTTACAAATGGAATAGTCATACGACCGACTTCTATACCTAATGCATTGGAGGTTATAATGTAACCACCTGTCCTTTTTTATCACGGAACCACCCATCAGTTGGTTAATAATGCAACCTTATGTCAAATATCCATGTACCATAACATGATCATAACAAATTAAAAAATATTCAAGGAAAGATTAACATTTCCATATTTCAATCAAAATATATGATTTAATTAATTCATATAATCATTTCATTTAATAGATTCAAAAAGAAGAGTATTGACTCAAAATGTCTCATACACATTAAAAAAATTTAAAGTAATTTTCACATCAAAACACTCATATCAAAATAAATAAGTAAATGAAATTAATTTTATGGCATTGACATGAAATATAATGTTTTATAAGAATATTTCATTAAAACATTTAAAATTATGTTTTAGTTAAAGAGTCTCTTACTGCATGAAAATCACATGAATAAATATTTTTATGGAATAACATTAAACAAAATGTTAATTATCATGAGAATGTAGTGATTAATGATATAAAATGTAAATATGGTTTTGTATACATAATATAGGATAATAAAGGCACATGACATCAAGATATTACTCAATGAATTGAGATTGAGATGAAGTCCCTTACTTAGATCATATCCTTAGATTATGGATGAATATATAAAATAATTTTTGGTGATAAATATAAATAAACCAAAAATAAAAAGATATAATGTCTAAAAAATAATAATTCTTTAAAAGATATTCTAGATAAACCAAAACCAATGTCATTGATATTTAACTCAATCAATGGATATTCAGTTAGGATTGCTCTTATGAAAATTAGGCAGTCTAACGACGTCACATTAAAATTCAGAAAATTAGTTGATGGGAGAGAAAAGGGTATCACATAACAGGGAACTAGAAATTACATCAATAAGGATATAAAAGAACAAATATCAACATAATAAAATGTAAATTTAAAATACATAACATATAGGTAGTCATTGTCTAAATGAGGAGGGTGAAAGGTTCCATTACCTCATGTCCGACATGAGTCGTTTGTTCTTTAATTTCATGAATAATAATCATCAGTTAATTTTTACGTGATTCAAAAACATTTAAATTTTTATTATTCTTTTTATATTACTTATTACCTTTATATACTAATTATTCAATTGTACGACTTCATATCAATCATTTTGTTGATATATGGAAGTTGATTCAAAAATGAACAAGAAATAATTATAAATAGTCCATGTGGTTAAAATTCCATTTTTTGCATAATGAAATTAATGATTTAAATATCATATATATAATATATATCCAGTATATATGTATTTAGTGTAGTCCATAGCTTTTGTAAATATGAAATGAAATGCACCATTCATGGGGATGATATGTTGTACGTGCTCATGAACACTATAATCATTTCATTTTTGTATTTAGAAAAAAGATATCTAAATGATACATAGGATTATTATAATTACAGTATAATATATATGTTATATATGTTATATAATAACATTAATTCTATCCTTTATATATTCTATGTAAAGCCCTAATGACTCATATCATCTTGAGGGGGCAGTAGTCTGCACATACTCAAAGGAAATTATTTTATTTATACAACATAAGAAGCATAAAGGAAAGTTCTAAATGAAAAATATTGATTCATAACTAGAAAATATATATTAAATATCATATATAATTAATGTTCTATTATAATGGACATCATTTTACATGGTATAAAAATAGTGATCAATCATCCTTTCGTTAGGCAGTAGTTCACTACCAACAGAAACAGTATGTTCTATATTAATTAGAAGGAGGTTTGTGTAAATGTATTTTGAAAACTTCTCATAAAAACAACATAGTACAATCAAGATACAATTATTGTTATAATCTAATTTAAGAAATATATTTTATGTTTTGGATAAGGAATTTAAATGAATGAATATTGAGAGAATACATTACATCATATCGGGTTACTTATTTTGATTAATGTTTATTAGCCTTATTTAATTTCCATCCTCCTATCAAAAGGCGTAAAAGGGGAAGAGATGGATGTTGGGGGATTATCTTGGAAGAGATTTTTCAAGACAAGTGGGCTTGAGTGGTGTGAATAATGATTAGGGGTGATTCCCTATTATAAGATGGATGAGTTGATCTTTAGGAATGTTTGAAAGTATTATATTATTATAAAATGATTTTCGAATTTAAAAATGTCTCAAACTCATTAAATTCAATGATAATGTGAATATAAGTCTAAATAAATTAATCTAATAATAATTGGATTTTTTATGGATCATTTTTAATCCTTATTGTTTTTATTTAACCCTTTTTTCTCATACTGTTTTATCAAGATTTTAATTTTATTTATAATCAAAATAGTATATAAAACATGAAAATATCATATTAAAAAGTAATTAATAAAATTATAGACTTATTATAACCATTTGTACCAGTAGTATTTTTTTGGAATTTTTTATTATTTAATAAAATATATTATATTTCAAAATATGAATAATGACAATGATGACCCTATTCATGTCATTACATTATTAAAAATCCAAAACAACTTGAATACAAAAAAAAAATTAATAAAAATATAAAACGTAAATATCATCCAAAAAATTCATTTATAACATTAAAATAACCAAATTGAATTTATTTTATCATTTATAATATAATTTATTTTAATCATTTTTTAATGATGCAATCCCTGCATTGTCATTGTGTCATAAATACATTTTATTATATAATCTTCATAAATTATAAATAGAATAAAAATGTGTATGAAATCATTTTATCTTTATAATTACTTTTTATAGTTTAAGAGACCTCTTATATTACCCCAAGTAAAAATGTTTTCCAGTAAAATGTAAATTTTTTGGTTATATTTTCTATAAAATTATATTTAAAAGTAATTAAATTTCACTTTTACACACAAGTGGCTTCATGGGGTCCTAATATAGAATTATGGATTCCCATGGTTGTAAATATATCATATAATAGTGTTGGGACATGTGTTATGGTAATTTAAGATTATTATAATATCATTTTTACCATTATTTTATAGGTTTACCATTTAACACTAGAAAATAAAATATTTACACAAATAACTATTCATAACGCATAAAAAAAATTTATATATTTATAAAATTTGGAATTTATAATTCAAAATATGGATTCCACTTTTCCTTTTCAAATAATATAATATGAAAAAATTAATTTAAAATTAATTTCAATTGTCAAAAACAAAAAAATGTTTTTATAAAATAATAATTATCAAAATATTGACACGTGTTTAATTCTAATTAACAATATTAATTTCTTATAATGACCAACATTGTTATAAATTGTAAATAAAATAATATGAATAAACATTAAAAAAAAATTAAAATGATAACATAAACATATAAATAAATTAGATGAAAAGGTAGTTTGACTTCAAATGTAGTATTTTTCAATTTTCATTAAAAATTTAATCTTATCAGAAAAATAAAAAAATTATAAAAATTAAATTTTGATGACCTTAATTTAAATAAGATATTTATTTTTAAAATTAGAATATATAAATTTAAAATAAAACATTTTTTAGAAAGGGTTTGACATAAATTGTTTTTAAATTGACCTATTAATGAGTATTAGAGTATTTCATGATTAAAATCATATTCATTATCATTTATACCTCTAAAATTTATTGGATAAATGTGAAGACATTTAAAAAACATGTATAATAATATTATGGTATATTATGATCATTATCCCCAAAATAAGGGTTTAGTGATAACTACCAATTAATATATTTATATAATTATATTATTTTTCGATATAACTCAATGATGTTTGAAAAATAATATATAAAATAAACTCATTGTTTAATGTTTAGAACTATCTTAGAAAAAGTGTCATATTCAACATAAAAATAATATCTTATTCATAAATATTAATATATATATATATATATTAAAACGTATTATTCTTTAAATACCTGGGTCATTACATTCTTCCCCCTTTCAGAAATTACATTCTTGGAAGGATCAAATTGGGTTAGGAAGCATTATGGAAAGTCCCACATCATAAAAAGATTCAATAAATATATAAAAATAATGTGAAGAAAAATAAGTGCAAAAGTCACTCGAGATAACCAATATTAAGATTCTATGTAAGAAAACATGTATATGGAGAAGAAACTAACCATCATTTTTGGATGGAGAGTGATAGAAAACATGATAATGAGAATGTTAACCATCAGAAAACCACAAAATGTTATAGGTTAAATGGTCTATAATTCCCCCATTAATAAAATAATATAGACTACATTTTTTTAATTAATCTATCTTAAATTTGAAGAATTTATTTATGAGATTAAATAATAATAGAAGGAAATAAACATACATTTCAAGTAGAGTTTCATCCTTTTATATGTTTTTACCAAAAACTCATCTTTTCTCTAAACGATGAGTAATCAAGATGACTTGGTCACACTAGAAATAATAGAATCAACTTTTAGTGAATATAATGATCCACATAAGATAAACCATATATTTCCCATGTCTTTAGACATGAAACAAAAACAAAATGGTTAGTACATGATCATACAATCCATTAAATAGATTCTTTTAAATGTAATACTACTCTTAATCTCTAAAATTTATAACAAATTACCAAAGTAGAACAAATTCAATTCAATAAATAGTTGTCCATAAGATTATTAAAAATAAAACCAATTATGTTTCAATCCAAAAATTCAAAAGAATTTGATCACATAGTCTTCCAACAAAATATTAACATTTATATCCAAATAACATTGGATACTCTTAAAGTCTCATAATGAAAAGTAATTAACATAATCACATATAATCTATGATTGGTTAATAATTTCAATAAATAAACCAAATTGATATATATCATCCGTAAAAACATAGATCATTCCAAAATAAAATTCCACCACTACACCTCTATTGACATCCCAATATATTCTATTTTTTAGGCCTATAGTGTTCCCAAAAGTTAAAACATCTTCCAAAATAACCATTATCATATAATCACCAAATCATTTTTTTATACAAAGGATATCCATTTGATAAAAAATAACATCCAAAATTAACATATTCTTGATCAATAAAATCACATAACTAAAATAATAATTCATACTAACCAGCGACTTCATGTTTGCTACTGGAAGGTGATTCCTCATAATCGCCCATTAGTTATGGGTTCGATTCCAATGGACTTATCAGACGTGATGGGTTATCACCCATTATACAGGTTATTGTTTTTCTAAAAACATATCATTCTTATAACAATCTGATAGATAAAATAAATTCTTCAAATATTATGATAACATATTTCAAACACATATGTTTTCACATACATCAAATTTTCAACCAAAACAAAAGTAATTACATGTAATTTCCTCAAAATCAAGGATCATATAAATAAAAATGTAACTTTATAACTATATACACAAAAGAGATGATAAATTATTCTTGATTAAAATTTTAACAAATCATATGTCAGTGTTACACATACAAGAAAAATTCATCAAATGTAATAATAACCTTAATACATTTAAACATATCATCATCCATAGATCCAACATAACACTTAAATTCCTTAAATGTATATATCATAATCATCTAACATCCTCCATGATCCTTTATCATTGATTTTTAATCATATTATTTGATACTTCATTCCATCAAATAAAATCTTTCATAGTGTTTTAATATTATATAAATTTCAAAACATGAGGTGAGAAATAATTCAAACCTTTAATAGGTAATTTTTGGTTTCCTCATCTTCAAATGGAATGGCAATAGGAATTGGTAAAAATATCTTTTTATGATCATACTGATCCCATTTCTGAACCTTCTACATGTGAAATCTATTTGTATAATGACCATGCACACCACATTTGAATCATTGAATTGATCCTTCAGAATGAACATATTTCCCTTTCTCAAGTCAACTAGACGGTTCCTTTTTTAGGGTAGTTTATTGCTTTATGACCATCATTACCACATATCAATTATCTTCTAGTCCCTTTAAAAAATTCTTCTTGGTGTATCTTTCCACATAT
The DNA here is from genome assembly GCA_963277665.1 of Viscum album. Classification (NCBI taxonomy): domain Eukaryota; kingdom Viridiplantae; phylum Streptophyta; class Magnoliopsida; order Santalales; family Viscaceae; genus Viscum; species Viscum album. Next base: position 937,254,003 of record OY728143.1, on the reverse strand, counting down.
ATAACACATTGGTTTTTTAATATAATTAACATTATGATTAATTCATGATCTACCCTTGGGATTCGTTTCTCACATATATGATTCCATTGAATTATCATCAACGTATATGTGGAAAATCAAAACTCCATTTAGTTGTTTATGAATATCCACAAGTGTTCTCATTTTGGATCCCATTTAATTTGGTTTCTCATTCATAAAACCACCAATGTTTATTTCACTAATATTATTACATTGGTGCCTTCTAAAACTATATATTTACTAAAACCAAAAATATTATTATGAGTATACTAGTTAAATCATCATATATTATCTTATCAGGTGCGTAAACACTAAGATATACTTATTAATGTAATCATAAACTCATTTGATTTATCTAAAAATAATATCTTTCTTCATAATATGATTACCATTATGGTTATGAAAATTATGCTAAAAACACCATGACCACTAATATTATCTCAACCTACCTTAAATACCAATTATAAATTCCCAACCTTAACCAATTTATAATCATGAATTAAGATAATACTTCACATTGAGAATATTTTCATGTTTAGAGTCTTGGTTAATTATGTATCAGCTTATAAATAACTACATGAATATTACAAAGAGGCATTTCTACAGACAATCTATTTTTTTCAAAACACATAAACTCTTAAAAAACAGTCTAGTTTGATGGATTTAGGCAACATGACTTTTCCCTGATCCCATCCTTTGCTGTATTCATCTTGTATTCCTTTGAAAAAAATTTAAAAACATTGGGATGAGAATAAGAATCTTACTAAGGGATACATAAATAAAGAAAACTGTTAGAATTTTAATAACATGAAAACCAAGACTACATTATTGAAATGTAATACTTTTCACCTTTAAGAAGAAATAAAAACACTTAAATGAATATAAGATCATTTCATTCCCTTTCTATGACCCAATTATTACCATAATTTACTTATAAATAAACATATAACACATAAGGTTACATTGGAAATAAACCTACTTAAATGGAATAACCATATGGTAAACGTCCACAAATAAATTTTACAAATAGAATAACCATATATCAAAATTTCATACCCAAGGCATCCGAGGTTATAACATATCCACCTGTCCTTGGTTTATCACGGAACCACCCACCATTTATGTTATCATGCAACCACCCATAAAATGTCCAATTATCAAAACATAATAAAAACACTTTAAATGAGCATAAAGTAAAAAATAGCATTTCCACATTTCAATCATACGATATTATGTCAACAAATTCATATAATCTATTCATTTAAATCAATCAAAAAGAATATTTTTGAATCAAAGAGTCACATACCACTGAATATTTTAAAATTAATGTATACATTAAAACACTCATGTAAATATAAATTAATCCTTCAAACCCATTTTTAATACATTGACAAAAAATAGAGTTTTCTAGAAGAATAAATCATTAAAACATTTAAATTGATGTTTTATTCAAAGAGTATCATACCACTTGCGAAATATGATAATTAATGTCCTTATGAAATAACATTAAACACAACATTAAATATCATGAAAATATACTAATTCATGATATAACTTGTGAAAATTGTTTTATATACACAATATAGTACGATAAATGTCCATAACATCAAGATATTTCTCTACAAAAGGAGATTGAGATGATGTCCCTTACAAAGATCATATCCTTTGATTAAGGATAAATAAATGAAATAATTATGTGTGGAAAATATAAATACAACCAATATAAGTATATATAATGTTTTCAACTATTCAACGGTCAGTCACACATATTATTGATAAAACAAAACAATAAATAGTGATATTTAACTCAATGAATAATGATTGAGTTTAGATTCCCCTTACGTATATTCGGCATACTAAAGACATCAAATTAAAATTCATAAAATGAGTTGTTTGGAGAGAAAAGAGTCTCTTATATCATGAAATAAAAAATTACAGAAAAAATTATATATAATAACATATTCCAACATTAGAAAAAATAAATTTAAATGAAATATCCTAAAATGAATCATTGACTCAAGGAGAAGGGTGAAAGGTTCCCTTACTCATGTCTGACTTGACTCATTTTTTATTTAATTCAAGGAATTATAATCATAAGTTAATTTATACTTGATTTAGAACCGTTTTAAATTTTATTATTCCTTTTATATATGTTATTACATTTCTATAACAATTAGTTATTTATTTTAGTTCATATCATACATTTTCTCGATGTTTGGAACTTGAGTAAAAAATGAACACGTTATAACTATAAATTTTAATGTGGTAAAAAGTCCATTTTCTCTAGAATTATATTAATGATTTATATATCATAAATATCTTATATATCTGGTATATATTTATTTATAAAAATCCATAGTATTAAAATTTTAGAAATGAAATGCACAGTTTATGGAGATGGTATGTTGTACGTACGCATGAATGGTATGTTCGTTTCTTTTTCATATTTTATTGAATGAAATATAATTGATAAATAATTAGATTATTTTTACATTATAATATATATGTTTAATATTTTTCATAGTCTCATTAATTTCATCCTTTAAATGTTCTATGTATTGAATTAATGAGTCATATCACATTTACGGGGTGGTAGTCAGTACATCCTCATACGAAATTATCATATTTATAAAACATGAAAATTATAAATGAATGATCTAAAAGAGAATTTCAAAATAATATATTTAAAAAAAATTCCATATATATATAATATAATTATATTTCCCTCACAATTTCCACTATTAGTGGTGGTTGGAGAAGATTGAACAATCATCGTTTTGTGAGGTAGTAGTTCACCATCTACAAAAATAGTTTGTTCAATACATATTCAATGGAGAAGTGTGTAAGTGAAGTTATAATACTTATCATAACCACAATATAGTATATTTTAGATATTTGTTTTATATAATAAATTAATAAAAATATTTTAGGGAGAAGGAAAATAAATGAATGAATCTTGATGGAAGACATTAGCTCAAGTCATGTAACTACATTTGATTTAAGATAAAATCACTTATTTAATTTCCTTATTCTAAAAGTAAGGCTTATAGGTGGAATAATGGGATTTTCAGAGAATATTTGGTAAGAGTTTGGTCTATTCAATGGGGCTACAGGGGTGTGATTAAGGGTTAGAGGTGATTCCTATTAATAAGAGGTAGGAAGGGATCTTTAGAAAAGTATGAAATTATTATTTTATTATAAATTATTTTCAGATTCATAGGTTTCAAAACTAATTAAATTATAATATATGTGGAATATGAGTTAAAAAAATTCATCTAACAAAAATTGTATAGGTTTGGATATTTTGAAATCATTATTGTTCTTATTTAACAATTTTTATACTTAGTGTTTTATGAAGACAATAACACTTCGATAATCAAAATAGTCTACCAAAACATGATAAATATCAAATTAAAGAGTCATTAATATAATTTTAGACTTATTATATCTAATGGGACTAATATTATATTTTTTTTTAATTTTAACATATTTTATACACTAGATAAGATGTTTAAATATGAATTATGTCAATTTTGACACTATTCATATAATTAATTTTTTAAAATTCCAATAAAATGTTATTACATAGAAAAAACATCATTAATAAAAATATAACATGTAAAAATCATCGAAAATTACCAAATTGATTTTATTATCATAAGTATAATATCATTAATTTGAATCTTTTATTAATGATGCAATTAATACATCATCATTGTGTCATTAATAAATTTATATATAAAATATATAATGATTATAAATAAAATTGTATGATGTAGGAAAATATTTTATCTTTTTAGTGACTATTTATAGTCAAGATACCACTTATATAACCCAATATATTTTTTATTATTAAAAGACATTTGTTTAGGTTATATTTTATTTAATAACAAATATAATAGTAATTTAATAACATTAACACACATGTGGCTCCATAGGGCCCTAAAATTGACCCAAGGATTCTTGGTTCTGAAATATCTCATCATATAGGGTTATGAAATGTGTTAAGGTAATTTAATATTATTATAAAATTAATTTTTCACTTTTTTACAATATTTACCCTTTAACTATGGTAAATAAAATATTTACTAATGTTACTATTAATAATGTCTAAAAATAAATGTTATCTATTTTCACAATTTGAACCTCTTGATTCAAAATATTGAATCCATTATTCAAAATTCAAATCACAGAAGTTGCATAAATTAATTTTAAATTAATATATGTTGTCAAAACCAAAAATCGTGTTTTAAAGAAATAATAACTATCAAATCATTGATATGGGTCTAGGTATAATTAAAAAGTAAAATTAGATCTAATGAAAAAAATTGTATTAAATTGTAAAAACAAAATCTAAATACTCTTTAAAACCAATTGAAATAATAATCTAACAATATAAATAAATCATATAAAAATAATGATTTTCTTTAAAATTACACACTTTTCAGTATTCATAAAAAAAATAACTCTAAAAAATATAAAATATTTACACCATGTAAATTTGGTTGTCCCTATTATAAATAAGATGTTTATTTTTTCAAATTTTACATTTAAATGTGACAAAAACTACATTTTAAAAAGGTTCTCTATCCAAAAGTAGGAATTTTTCCTTTTAAAGAATATTAAAGTATTTCATGCTTAAAATCATATTCATTCTCTTTTTCAGCCTCTAAAATTTTTAGAATATATTTAAATACAATTAACAAACATGTTTAATCATAATATGGTTTGTCCTATTCATTCCCCCCAATAAAATGTATTGGAATTAACTACTATTTAAAATATTAATATTTTTATATTATTTTTTGGTATAACTCAATGTTGTTTTCTAATATAATATTTCAAATAAAGTAGTTGTCTTATGTAGAGGACACTATCTAAAAAGTGTCATTATTAACATAAAATTAATATCTTATTCATAACTATTAATAGATAAAAAAGGTATTATTTTTTAAATTCCTAGTTCGTTACATTATATGAGCCTCAAAATTACTCTGCTGCATATATATATAAAAGAAACCATAATCCATCCAACATGCAGGTTTTATGTAAATATGCTCGAAATACAAACAAAAATATCCAATGTAAATACATAATAAACAATGATATTATGTGGCACAACAACTATCTCAATGTTTGAGCTAGTAATTATCGGCATGATCCCCATAATTCTCCTCGAAACCTAAATAAATGTAATATTGGTAGGGTTATAATACAAGTATACTCAGTAGGGAGATCCATAGTCTATTGTGAACAAGTAGAGAGGCAAACTAATTCACCCTTGAATAAAAGAAGAAACCAAAATCACCTATCACAGTATACTATCCACCCCAACCATTCCAAAGGTATGATCACCAAATAATGCAATTGTTGCAAAGGAAAATAGTAATCGCCGAAATGATAGGGTACCCCACACCACATTACCACTAATTAAACACTCTCAAACACTAATGAACAACATACTGGTGCTCCCATCTCTTCGAAAAAACGACATCACAACTATCCTAAAATTACATTGGCCATATTCAACATCACATCACATTCACATAGATATATGACTCATAAATACATCTTATCCTGCCCACATACAACTGAGAAACAAACCACACCACATCCTGAAGTCACCTGAGAAGAACAATACATATCATCATGAACACACCTAGGAAGAAAAACTTGCTCACACTCCCCTTGGATTCAAAAACCATATCTTTCCCAATGAGTATTGGGCTATAAATACCTACAATAGGGAGAAGGGAAGAGCGGGTGGCTATCCATCCATCCTTACATTGGGTTGTTTGGGAAAGGCACTCTATCCCATGAAAATTGGGGAGTTCATAAAATAGTTCTCAATTAGGGTGAGGTGCATATAGAATTACAAAAAAGTAACGGTATATATATGTTGGTACCAAACACATAAGATTACTTATGGGATCTGAAGAAAAATACCCTACCCCCATAACACTATAACCTTTACTGCTACCTATAAATACACATATCAGGCTGAACAACAATCAATTCCAATTTCGAATAAAGAAAGTCGATCAAAACCCAATAATTTTTATGTTAATAATAATTTACCAGTTATTTGATAACTACGAACTCAACTAACAACCACGTTACCTAACCAATATCCCAACCAAGGTAAATAGAGGAAGAATACAATGATATAAAACTAAATTCAATCATCCACCCCACTATGCACTAAATCCTACAAATTATATTATCATTATTCGATGAAATTCCTTCCATCCAATGGAAATATTAAGATCTAACTAAAAAACCACCAATGTATCACATTTCATCCATAATCTACATCCCAACTGCATATCTGCACCATGTCCAACAAAACAAACTAAATAGAACCTAGTTACAGTCCCATTTCAAAACACCACTCACCCATTCCAAAATAAAAAAAATCTCTCAACAAAATATTCCATTACATCCATATACTAAAACACACACCATCGCTCTCCCAAAATAAGCACCACACAACCTATACAAATTATAAGAGAAAAAAACCCCACACGTCACACAACCACACTAATCAAGGTATGGAGTATTCCTATTAAACACACTGTCTATTTAATTATACTTTAATAAATCATGGGTTATCGTACAACAAGATCAATCATAGGGAATCCATATATGACTAATAATGTTTTCATGTTCACCAACATTCCACAACATGTTGTCACAATACATGTATTCAAATAGAGGCATCAAATGACATTGATTTACAAAAGTATTATTGAAAATACTAATCACTAAAAGTTCAATGATAAGGCATGAAGAAATAAAAAAAAATCATTGTTGTATCCCCTCCCCCACCAATTTATTATTAATATAATAGGTCTTGTTATATTTGGTATCATCGACTTTTCCCTTTATTTATTACATTATTTAAATTTGATCATACCATTTTGAAAAGAAGACATCAGTATACCCAGACCTCATGATACACAAAAAATACATCTAATGAAGGAATCCCTATATGGGATAATAGTCAATCAGCAACACCTCCTTATAAAAAAACAGAGCGATCTCAAGTAGTGAAAAAATCTAAGGGAAAACTAGATATCATTTTGACAAAAAACGCATTCCACTATGGGAATGAAAGGATATGGGAATACCAAGTGAAAAAAAGAGGGGTTAAAGGAATAGAGGATCTCAAATTTAAATAATTCCAGATCATATATCAACAGAAGGGAGATAAATTCAATGTATGTAAAAGATGAGTCATGTCCAAGACCATGAATCAAGGTTGGTTAAATTTATTAGGGGTGTGTCAATATTAATAATATAATTAATATCAATTTAAACTTCGTCAAAAATTCAAAAAATTATTTTAAAAACAATTTATATCAATGAAAACATAAGAGGGTCAAAACTGGTAAAACTGGAAAAACATTGAAATGAATGACTGATTCTTTTCACTGAAGCCACCAACTAACACAAGACTTAAAAACTAGACACTGATTCCCCCTAAAAACTCCAATCATCGATGCCACTCACCGATTCCATCCACAAAAATTGAGTCACTAATACGCCCCACTAAAACAACCTACCCAGATTGAGTCACCAACATGAACCTCTGATGTGAGCTACAAACACTGAATCAATTATCCAACCCATTGATAGCGAGTCACCGAAGAGACCCACTGGCATGTCCTTATGATAAGTAGTCACCAACACAAACTATCAAAAATGAGTAATCGATGAATCCCACTGACACAAACTATCATTCACAAAAAAATGGAAAAATGGAAAACTGTGGAAATGAGTCCCTCTGACCTCCCAAAACACCTCAAACATTATATTTTTACAATTGAATTGAATGGAAGGATAAAGTTCATTACACCAAAATTATCTCAAAATATTCTCACTGTCATGAATTTAAAGCCACGCCATTAAGAAATAGGGTCTAAACAAACACCTTCTAAGATGCCTCTCAATGATCAACCATCCTTTTGGTTCCCAAGTTGATGTGAAATATCAAAATCCAAGAAATCATAATCCAAATTCTACCACCACCATATGACTAGAATAAACACAACACAAGCACCAAAACTACACTATATGGACACATGAATCCTGAAATTTCTCCTACCATGTCATGATACTACCTACTCTAGGAGGAAATAACTCTACAACTTGGGTTTAATCGCATATCAATTAATGTATATCAATGAATAATATGGTCCTCACCATTCCAAATTTCATGAAAACATCACAAATTATGAAAAAAATAAGAAACTCATCTCATAGTAATCATCGGTATGGTATTTCATAACAAAGGAGAAAAAAAAGGAAAAACTCAGAACAACTCAAGCTATGGGGAACGCATCTTCGTCTCTCTTTCCCATGTACTATCCTCAAAGGCACCATGAATACACAACACATGAAAAAATTTAATGGTTCGTCCACAACACACATTATTTCATTGATCAGGGATCATTACATGACACACTTTGAACATCACATTATCTTTGATATAGAACTCTCACCAGTAAATGAAATGGGAGCCATCATGAAGATACTGGCAATGCTGAGAGAATTGAAAGACTTCATGGTTCATCTACAATCATTGTGGTAGGACCAACCAGAATGCCACCTTACCGACTAACCCCAACACCGAAAAGGGTCTAATGAATCTCGGAGAAAGCATTCTCTCTCTACTAATCCTCTAATTCCCACATCATGGGGAAATCCTAAAGAACACATGGTACCAAACCGCGAACTCTAAGGGCCTCCTCCTAAGATAGAAAAATGATATCTACTAGTCTTATATTACCTTCAACATCCCATAGATAAGGTGGACCATATCTGTCATGGTTTTTACAACTTTAGGAACAAGAACTATTGTATCCCCAAACTCTTTCCAAAAAAAAGGTGAATGAATCAACCTTTTGTAAAATTATTCAAACTTAGCCATTCTAATCGAATAGTGATAGCTATTGTTGCACGAGAACTCTACCATTGGAAATTGTCACACCCAAGAACCCCAAAAATCCTAGACACATTATTCCAACATGTAATCCAATGCATGGATGGTCTACTCTAAATTCCAATCAAGATGAGGGTGTAAGGAAGTAAAAAGGTGTAACAAAGTGATAAAAGTATGATGAAATCACCTCCAGACTCATGAGGCACCCCACACAACCCAATATGTTATGATGGTTATCAGAAATACAATTACCCACACCACATCATCCACATACCTCTTATCCAAACTAAAAATTACACCCAACTCCTTAATCTCTAATATGTTAGCCAAATTCATTAGACGATTTAGTACTGCCAAGATTTCAACACAACAACCTTTATCCAGGAGTAAATCATTGAAAAACTCAGTCCAGATAAGATTATACATCCATTCAATGTCATATAAGGGATACAACAATCCACAAGGCACATAGTTCACATCCTTCAGCTACTGTAACACTATGCGCTTCACCACAAACTCTAATGCAACACATTTCATTCTGGGTCCCAAAAATAGCATCATCATGTGAAGATACATCTTCGAGACATCATGGTGTAAAATTATATGTTATATGTGAAACTCAAAGAGTAAAACATCATGCAATTAAACTACAATGAACCTATTCCCATGAAATAACATCGGATTCTGGCCATCCTTTAAGCATCCCTCTAGAGCATCACCCGGGTCAATACGATCACACATCACCTCTTCCTTTGAGTCTTCCCACTGAGACTCCTCTGTATACTGTATTACAGAATGTTGCATCATCATCTGAAACAAAAAACCTCTTCCTCCATCCACTCTTGCATCCATGTGAATGGTGGTTAATTCCTCTATCACCTTTTAAACATCCACAAATTCATGAATTACATCCTTCTATGACATCTTTCTCAATGCATCAGCTGTGGAATATCCCTCTTCTAAGGTGTTAGTTATTTTGAAGAAATATTCCTATATAAACTCCATCCACCTCTACTATATTATGTTTAGATCTCACATTTAATGATATAACTCATTATCTCCTGATAAATGAAGAATTAAAAACATCACCAATGGGGTAAAGTCAAAAAAATATTAGTACATACATGACTGCTGCTTGATATAGGTCATGGGATAAACAACTACCTTAAAGGGGAAAATATATTATATACCCATAATAGATCACTTATACTTTTGATTTATTAAACATCTCACATCCATATTGGAAGAATCAAAAAACCTCGAACATCATCACATCATATGGAAACTAGGGCTCAAGAGCACTAAAAAACATCCCCCTTAGTTAGTGAGACACTACCTGGTAGTACTCACTCAACACAAAGTCATAGTCTTTCCCAATCAAGGATATGAATAGAGCTACTACATGAGAGAAATCAAGTTAAAACTCTTATCATAGCCTTCCAAATTGATAAAGATAACAACCATTGCATCATACCTGAATGATTGAATTGATAAACCTCCTTCATCATTTATTGTGTACACATCTACACCAAACTGAGAAAAAACATTTCCAAGAATTTTCACCTCCCATGTCTAAAAATATCACTCGGACATACATTCATAGATCTGGCATAAAAGGACCTCCATGAATGTCTTGAGATTCTAAGTATGCTCCTCCCCAAATGTTGAGTATAATAAGACATCATCGATGAATACACTGATGATCTGGTACATGAAATCACAAAATATAGAGTTCATGATACCCTTATACATGGCTAGATATTACATAATTGTAAATGGCATAACCATTATATTAATGGGAACACACATCTACCTGAATGAAATCATTGGGAAATCCACTTCCTTCACCCTCAACATGTGATACCCATACCACATATAGATCTTAAAGAATGACTTTTCGCCACTCGTCTTGTCTAAATGATACACTATTAACACAAGAGGGTAATAGTTCTTGGTTGATACCTAATTCAAAACCTTGTAATCAATTAAAAACCTCAGACCACCATCCCTTTTGGGTAACCCAGACCAGAGCACCCCATAATGACATAATGGGACATAAATATCAATTATGAATCAGATCATCTACATGAATATCCATTTTCGAAAACTCATAAGTATCTATCAAAATAGGAGGGGAACTGGGTTGTAGGACTATCCTGAACTCAACATCCCATCAAGGGGGTAATGTCACAACCAACCCAGGGAAAACATCCATAAAATCCCCAACCACTCTTGGAACCTCCTCTATCTCAATATCCTCTAATTCACCTAACATCTTGGCTAATAAGGAATGCAATGTCCCCTTATGCCGATTTCACATATGAAAACTCCATTTCCCAAATAAAGACACACACTATTCATCTACGTTTGAAAACATGACACTTCCTTTAAAAAATTTGATAAAAGAATGAAAGTAAAAACCATGTAGATGAAAAGGATAACATCATATGGCTGCATCTCTATCAAAAAAAAATTTCATGATGGTCTGATGTTGCCCAAAAATCAGCCTACATCCCAGAAAAAATCAAACAAGCTTGTATTGCCTCCGATTGCAGTACTCAATAAAGAGGTCATGGAAATCCCATATATGTGATGTTTTAGAGAATGGGATTGAGTTGGTGAAACAAATTACTATAAATCATTTAAATCAAACATAGAAAAATAAATGGTAGATAATAATATAATCGTACATCAAATGATCTCTGGCCCTACTAGAACTATTGCCTCTGCAGTGTGTAATAAAAAATGACTAAGATATCTACCCCTCTGCTAATGAATTCCACCTCAACCACACTCAGTTCAAGGTCCCTTTGGAAAACATGGATTTTGACCTCCACCTGCTTCATATCTCATTGGTGTAGAAGATGTCTCCTTTCCCTATTACAAAAATGGAATTCCGAGAAATTACTACTAAGGAGGGAAGTGAACACAGCCACCTCCACCAGACTGAACTTGAACAACCATAGAGAAATGGTTATGAAAGTTACCAATAACTCTGCAGATAAAATAATAGTTCATTGGATTTTAAGACATGGACAAGGAATAGAAGGATTAAACGACGACTTCTTTGGTCAACTCCATAATGACCAAAACATCAAAGGCCTGGATTCCTTAGACATTCCACTAGATTTCTTTTCCATTCAAATTACCTTATTAAATCCCCTCTCACAATAAACCTCCTCATGAGATCATTATTTTAACTAAATTTTCCTTCTATAGAGAATCTATGTATGTGGGCTAGGTGAAACGAGTAACAATGTACTAGAGAAAAGGAAAAATTGTGTCCTCTAAGTGGCTTTCCTTAGAATCCTAGTCCAGAAATAGTTCTAGAGAAAAGGGAATGCGATATTCGAATATGATCCCCACTCCCGTACCGACATACTGCTATGTTGGAGGGTGTGTAGATCATGTTTCTTCTCATTCTTGATGGTAGATTAAATGAAATGTTCTTGGAACTACCTATCAAAATAAACCCACATAAACTCTTCCCCCATTATCTCCCACTGGTACAACACCCACTACTAACATGTTGTTCCCCTCATCTGAATAACCACTAATAAAATTCAGTACTTTGTTAGTGGCTGGATCTGTCTGAAGGAGATCTCACATTCCTTGATCCAACTCTCCGTATCCATGTCCAATACACTACCCTCCTACTTTCACATGGTCTACTAAATGAGAGAACATAACATTCTCTTCCACTTGTTGTCCTCCTCTACTAAATCATCCTTATTCCAATCAGTCTGATCAGCATGTTAAGCAACCAATGCCTGAGCCCCTCATAGATGATGATCGGGTTCAATATCTAAATATTAAATAAAGTACTCCTAATCATTAATATAATGGATTTTTTTAATGATCATCAAATCTTATTTAATTGTTATCATTTTTAAATTAATGCATGATACCTATTCAAAAAATAAATCATGGCACTATGATGTATGTACCTCTACTAGGGTCTCTACCATCTACATTGTGTTTCCTCAAATGGTCATTTAGAAGTCTCAATGTACAAGCATTGGATCATGGGGGCCCTAAATTCACACGTCCTAGATAATTTTACCTAGCCTATTCCAAGCACCAAGGTCACCTAACATTGTTTCCATACAATCCATTTCATAAAACTCTATTTTTGACTCCATAAAATATCCTACCTCACAAACAACCCCTATGCTACCATTCACTCAGTCCCCTCTCTCAAAATATTCCTCTCATTATATGAAAATGATGGATGAGGGATAATGACACTTGATTCATCCCTCATGTTGGTCCTGGGGGGTGGTCATCAACAAGGGTATAAAAATATCAAAAAAATGAGAGGCATTACACAATTTTTATAGTAACCATGATCAGGAGGAAAGATGTATCAACATCAAAATGAATTCAAGGAATATATATTAAACAATACAGAATCCAACCTACAATAATTTTTAATGTAAAACTATAAGAAATAAAATGAAAATATCCAATGTAAATACAAAATGAAAAAAATCTAAGTATTGAACCAGCAATTGTCACAATGTCCAATCTAGTTATTCCCAGCACAGTTCCCATAGTTTTCTTAGAAACACGAATAAAGAATTATATACATAGGGTTAAAATTCAAGTTTGTATAGTAGGGAAAACTAATGTGTCATGTGGAAAAGTAGAGAAATATAAAAATTCCCCCATCCGAAATAGAAAAAACCCAAAGCACCTATACATGTACACATACCACCCAAAACACACCAATGGCTTGATCACCAAATAACGCAAGTAATATAAAGTAATTTATTAAGAGCATAAATGAGAGGGTACCCCACACAACTTACCCACTTATTATCTGCTCTCACACCCCAAAAGAAATATTTTTGATGGTCCCACCTATTCTAAAATGACCACGTCACAACCAGCCCCCATAGACAAGGTCCACATACCACATAATATCTCTCCTACGTAAACATGGGCCTAAAAAATACATATTATCCCACCCATAGACACCATGTCCAAAAAACACACCACATCATGAATACACCAGGGAAGCACATCACGTCTCCTACTGAAGACACCTAGGAATCACAACACTCCCACACACACCAAAGACTCAAAAACCATAACCTTTCTGAATAGTCTTGAGCTATCATCACCTGTAAGAGCCAATAGGGAAGAGTAGGTGTCCATACATCCATCCTTCCACCCAGATGATTTGGGATTGACACCCTACCCTATAACAAAGTGTGAGTTCAGCACATTGTTCTAATCAAGGGTGGGGTGTGTATAGAATCAAAAGTATGTATAAGTATATATATGTAGGTTCCAAAAACTCTTCCCAACTGATGGTATCTCAAGAAAACAACAACCGCCCATACAATACCACATTTGTGGCTACCTATAAATTAAAATATCAGAAAAATTGCTTACATTCGATGTCAATTAGTGATATATACTCAACACCCAATGATTGTGATAGGATAAAGTATTTAAAGGTTATCCCTTATCTATCAGGGAACTAACAATCCATGCAGACAACCAACATCACAAACAATCTAAATGAGGATAAAACTACGATAAGACACCCCAATTCATAGTTCCTTCCCAGATAAGACTAAATTTACCAACTTCTAATATCATTATTTAATGTAATGCTTCCAAACCTGTAGAGAACACCCCCCTAACTCACATAAAAATAATAAATATATATATATATATATATATTACAATGAACTACATAAAGATACTTTAAACAACCTCTTCTAAAATAATGATTATGTTAAACAAGAATATTTTATAGGTTCTTTTAAAAAGATTTGAAATGCATGGTGATGACAAAGTTCATTGGAAAGAAAATAGAATATCACATATTCCCCGAAACCCCATGAATTTTATATGATAATGGAATCCATTAAAAAATATAATTACTAGATTGGAAACCTAAAGAACCTTCCTTAGACACTGAGAAAACAAAATATACTAACTTCAAGGATTAAGTGATGTACCAACTATCCATTTTTGAATGATTTTTTTATTTACCTCTGTTCTTCCACCTGAAAGATATTTTTACTTTTATTATATCAGAATCCTCTTCTAACACAATGAATCTATTGTAAATAATACTAACTCTAAATCTATTACATCGAAGGTACTCCTAAGGGAAATAGAAATAATATCAAGAGTCTCTTCAGCTTTTTCTAATAAGTATGATTCTTTTCTATCACCACCTATAGAATGTTCCCATTGAAAATAATATCAAATAGATCGAACATAGTTAGAAAACAAGATATCCACATAAATACTCTTTTACATCATATAAATTTTATTTCGATGAATAATTATAATTGTATGACACATGAATGTTATTTAAAATGAATTTTCAAATTAATTTCTCTCTACATTTTAATAGTATTTGTAAAATATTAATTCATAGTTTCTCTTCACCTCTCATTTGATTATTATTATTTTTTTATAATATTAATTTTCCCGACTACATCATCATTGGATGACCTACATACCAAATATCTAGTATCAATTTTAATGATGTGATTAATATTTTTTTCATTTCATAGATCCATTATTATTTTTTAGAATAATATTTCACATCCTTGACTCCAACCTGAGATAACATTTTCATATGTGTTATTTCCCTAAATGTTATAATGGTTTTTCAAATTTACATGTAATAAAATAAGGGATAGAAAACACCCAAAAGTGTTTCAAAATTAAGGCATTATTATAATAAATATTGTATATAGTCATATTTGAATTTGGTAAATGTAATAATCCTTTATAATATGAAGTTATAAACTAGTAATTTTTCTATATAAATAATATGATGTATCAGGAAAAATCAACATTTTATGATCCATATTAGAAAAAATTATATCAATCAATATGGAATAATAATTTAATTATGGGGATTATATTTAAATTATATCAATGTGAATACCATAATTCTGAGTTTTGGTTTTAATTTGACAGATGTATATTGATCACTTTTCACTATTCAGTATATTTCCAATGACTAACCACACTCCTCCATAGTTTTTATTATAAAATTTTGAAACATATTCAAGACCACAAATTATTGCTTTATTATGATAGTGGATTATATATTCTAGATATAATCTATAATGTAAAAACAAAATAAATACTATATTATAGATTTATTCCCCAATATCACATAAATATCAAAAAAATGTGTTCCCCTGGTTTAGATTATTGAATCTCATGTATTTAATATGAAATTTTAAAACTCCAACCTTATTTTCATATATTGAACTACAATTTTTTCACAATATTTTTTATCATAATATAAAAAATAGTACATACATAGGTATAATTTCATGTTTTTAGTTGGTTAATATGACCTTGACATCAATTCCAAATCTGATACTCTTTTGTAATTCTTCAGTCATATGAATTTATAACGTCATCAAAATACAAAAATAGTTTACAATATTCATTTTACTATCATAGATATACTTAAATAATTCAATGTAATAATTGATTATTTATTATTCCTATTAGTTTCATCATCTACATCAATGTAGTGTTTGGATAAAAATAGTAAAACATGTTTGAACCCACTAAAAACCATGTTCATAGATAATATAAATTTTTCATCATTAACAGCCAAACAACATCCTTTTATTTAAATTGACACTTCATTTGAACAGATGGAGACCTACATTTCATTTCTCAATATCCTCATTTATGATCAAATATCATACCCAGAGAGAGATGAATACATAGTATATGATCCATGCAAATTTCCCTTCTATTTCATGGAGTGTCAATTAAATAAATAATTCCATATCCTTTTTATAATCATACATCTTATGAGATCATTGAGTACTATGATACACACTATGTTTGGTAGGTAACATTGACAGACATTCATCATAATGGTAACTAATGTAGCAACTTTTTCAACAAAATGTTTCAAACGGGTTGATCTTTTTTAACCATCAATTTAGAATTTCTATTATTTTTACAATATTTCATTTTCGTAGTGGGATTTGTCTCCTCAAAACACTATCTATTTAATACTCTGGTTTCATTGAAATATTTGTTACCAAATTTAAAACATCTCTCTAATGATAAAAAAATTTAAAATTTATATATTATTCATAACAACTTTTCGTTAATCTAAAAATAAAATTTAATCTATATTTTGGATCTTATTAGATTTCAATATAATATTCGGAAATTGGATTCTTTTAAAGAAATTTTGATTTTCTTTCAAATCTTTTAGTGTCAATAAATACTACATTAAAAACATTTATATTTATAATATATATCCCAATAGAATTTCAAATTAGAAGAACCAAAATTTACAGATTTCAAATTAACTTCTTATTTTTTCTATTGATATAGATTGCCTCACATTTTCGTTTGAATTAAAATTTCGATGAACTATTTCAATGTCACATTCAATGAATAAATGTAATATTATTTACTACATGTATTTTTAAATTCTTTGATTATTTATGTCATTCCATAAACATCTCCATTAACCATACAATATTATTATTAGTATACTTCTATATTTAGGGTCTACAGTTTACCAATTAATTTTATAGGTAGATTAATTTTTGTAGAAAATTTTCATGATTGGTTTATATTTTCATTAACACAATTTACATGTAAAAAATCCAAATATAATATTCATTAACAAAAATCATAAAATTTTCAATCTCATATATCAATATAGACTCATTCTCATGATGAATAGACTCATTATTTCTTATAAATTTATTTTAATTCATATATTTTTTCATATTATCAAATTTGGATTTACTTGAATGATATTTCGTATATTTTCACTAAAATAAAAGCATTATTTTATCCTATTATACTTTTTTAGGGTAACTTATTTCATCAATTTTCATGTCTTTTTAATTTAAATTAATTATAATCAATTTTTCTAAATTTTTACTCAACACATCAGTTTAATCATTAACATAAATTCTTACATTATCAATAATTGTTAAAAATATTTATCATTTGGTATTAATTTTTTTTTAAAATACTCCCCTCTGAAAAACTATAATTATAATTTTTTTCATTCATATTTTTGGAATTCAATGGAATGCCATACTAATATTATAAATTATTCTTCTCTAATAATCATTGGACCTTTTTATAAACCAATTACTATAAATCCACCATAAAAACACATATGTTATATAATTTCCCAATGATACAATTTGTTATCTTAATATTCCTATATACCATTGAAATCTTTTTAATAAATTTCAAATCTAATAATTTTTAATCATTAAATTCAAGTTATTCAAATTTTTGTTCTTTTTTACACTTATCATGTTTCAAATATATAAATAAACATTTCTCAACATCCTTAGTATTCAACATAAAAACAATTATATTCCATTTTTTGTAGTAAATTATAATTTTACTAGTTTAAAATATTTATTATGAACTATGATTAGTATAAATAAGTTATTTGAAAATTATATCAAACATTTATAATAAATTTCATAATAAATTATTGAGAATTATAGAATCATCAATCATCTCATAAAAACCACTAATGGCTCCTAAAAATTATATAAATTCATTTTTGTGGATATCAAATATATATAAATCAATAATTTTGAAATAATTGATTTTATTCCAATATATACATTTATATTTTATTATTTCACATTCACATTTCCTTAAAAAATTACATTTTATTTATATTTACTTTTTCTGTATTCATTAATTTGACCCTATGGAACACTTTTGATGAAACATTTGAAAGGCTCAAATTTTGATTAAAAAAATTATTATATCATCCCTACCAGTACAAATTTTCTGAGATTGGTATGAGATTCCACATTACTTATGCGACATTTCCTAGAAAAAAATGATGGAAATAAATTCCATAGGATTTTCAAAAATTATGATTGATGACATACCAAAAAACAATAGAATATAAAATATACAAACTGTATATGATAAATGATTCTAAATGAATAAAAATCTAATTAACAAATAAAGGTACATCATCATTGATGTTTCTTCAGAAAAATAGATAACCATGAATCAATACAGATAAACAAATCTATGATGCCTATATGGACATAGTCCCCAATGTGGCACCACAATCAAATTGACAGAAATAGATATTCAAGGTATACTTCCAAAATAATAATACAATAGTGTTAAGGATATTCAATAGTAATTTATGAAAAAAATTTCACAACAATTTTCTTGTCAAAAACTGCATGCATATATACCACTATACATATGAAGGTGTTAGTATATAAATATTGTCTTAAATGAAATGGAATTCCATAGTATGTCACAAAATTGTATAAATTGTTCATCATTTACAAGAGAAAGTGTACATAATAAATATAAAATTGTTGTCATGATATATATATATATATATATATTTTTGTGACGTATTTTATAATAAATAATACTCTAATAATGAATCCAATAACCTATTAAATACACATCCTAATGAATCTCATAAATCTATATGTGTTTTGAACAACCAAACTAATTATTGTTAACCCATCTGACCATTGTCAAGTGTTCTTAAGGAGATGTATTATACTATTTCAATAATTATCACAATATCCTTGTCCAATTAAATATACCCATAAAAAATTAATATGAACTCAAACCAATAATATCCAAGCCATATAATTACACACAAAAACAATATATGTTTGAAAATATATTAAATTTGTATATCAATCATTTTTTTAATTTCACCTAAAATTGATGATATATAGAAAAACCATATAAAATATTCCAATACGTTTTGGAAATTATTTTCTATCAACAAAGAATTAAAATTTTTATGGGTATGAAAATCAATTTTTTCTATTGTAATACACAATATGGTAGGATGTACTGACCTCATACAGTTTAATTATAAATATTCACTCCATGATATAAAATATTAGATCCATTATATCATTAAATATATTTAATCCTATTAAAACCCCATCAAAAGAAGTCATAAAAACTTTATGATGGAATGAATAACATTATATATGGATCCTTTTAAAATGGGATTTGTTTTATAACCATCATCAATGAGACTTAAAATTTGACACAAGTAAACAATGATTCAAAAAATATCCACTATTATGGGGTCATCACACTTTGGGACAACATGGGAACATATTCCCCTATATATGTAGGATCATTAGTAATTCAATAATTTATTATTTATTATTTCTACTAGAAACAATGAAACTACCTCACTAGTAAAGATTATAAATACCAATCATTGTATCCTTTCATTCAAAAGGAATGTGTTTTTATTTACTCTATAGATAATGACACATTATAATGGAAATTTATAATGATTAGTGGAGGTCATGTAAATCCTCAATTGATAATTTGAATTATTTCCTCATATAGTTTTCAATAGATTTTTTTCATTTCAATTAGTCCATCCCAAATATAAACATGTGAACTATTTACATTTTTACTATGATATAATCTACTATATTATACAATGTTAATGTATTTGTATGATATAGGTTCTCCATACTTATCTTATAAATTGGTGACTATTTAGTTTGAAGATGAATTTGTTTGACTCACTGGAATTGATCACCCTCTGGGGATGTGGTTAGAAAATTCTTGTTTTGATTGAACCTTAAAGTGGATTCCTGAATATTCTATTAGAGGGGTTATAAACACTCAATCAATGTGTTACAATTAATTTCACAATACATACCTTTTATGGTTATTTTAAGAGGACAAATCCATATGAATTAATGTAATATATTAATAAATTCTAGGAGAATCATTCGTGGAATTGGGTTTTGGGGAAATTATTCATGAGTGGAAAAATTTGGTTAATCCAATGTAGTTTTATGTAGATAGAAGATGTTTTTTTAGGGGTTATACTTATCCAGAAGAATGTGTAATCTACCTTATGTCTAGAAATTAATGGGTTAAATTTTTCATTGTATGATAGGTTATAGATAATTCATGAATCATCATAAGTGGAATCCTAATATATTCAAAATTGATTAATGATTCACATCATTATTGTTAATATAGAAATATATGATGATTATCACATGAGAGGTATGTAGATTTTTTTATCTCCTACACCAAGTATGATGACCTAAAATGTGAAACAAGACAATCATAATAACTAAATTTATATCTAACCATGATAGGAGGAGTATGTCGGCTCAATATATTTTAGGAAACTAAGAGGATCATCTCAACTAGTGGTAAATAAGAGAACCCCAACAAAGAATCTCAATAGTAGTTAATATATTTCATCCTATTGTAGACACATAATTGGAATGGATGATTTTTGGATGTTTGGATCATTCCTCAAAGAGGTGTTCTAACTTCTTTAATTGAATGAGAATAAAATTCATTAGGGTTTGTGTGAAATTATTAATGGTCATATATAATGGCCAATCTATAATGTTTATTGACCCATGGTAAGGGTGTGTACCTTTTTGTTTACAGTCATGTTGATAGGTATTTAAGGGAAATTATTTTGATTCATTCAGATCATTCTAACAAAATAAATAACTAGTCCTCAAAGAAAAATTGAGCCTTAATTAGAGTTAGAAATAAGTGATATAAGTCAAGTTTTATAGTATTGGAGTTCAGAAAAATAATGATTGAGCAGGTTTCACAGAATATTTAAACACAATTAGGGTGTTTTAGGGATTAAACCTAATAATAGGAACTTGTATGAATACCAATTCTATAAACGGTGTCACAATAACACCATAAGTTATGATTATTCATGTGCTTTTTATTTTTAATATAAAACACCACACCTAAGAGGAACATATAAAGCTAATGATGTTATATAAGGTGATACAAAAAAATGATTATCAATTATTCATAATAAAACAGTGCATGCAGTGTAGGTGTATAATGATAATATATAGACCATTAATGATAACTAGGGTGATATTACCCACACAAGTAAACGTTATATCTTGATAGATTATCATGAATGAATGAATTTCTCTTTGATCAATGATTATTTTTCTTAGATCAATGATTATTTTTCATGTATTTTTAATTGAAATAAATATTACCTGATCCAAAAATGTATTAATTTGTCTCACTACATGTTATAGATTCCATAATGGACATGAAGGGAGATGGATGATGCACATGGACCAAATTTTGAACTGATCCATACTATGATTATTGGAACAGATCCACCTTAGTATGGAATATTGGCCACCGTGTTATATGATTCACTGTAATATCTATATGTGATGTTCATGGTATGGTGGCACCACGAGATAGAATATACATATTTGTTTCTACCTGGTGTCCTCAAATAATATAATATATAATTTAGATCCGTTATGGTTTGATTTAACATGATTCATTATAATTACCAATGGTGTCTAGATAGTGAAAAAGTGAAGTATCAGTCAATGACACATTGAATTAATTAAGGAATATTATTATGATTTCATGGAAACCAAATTTAATGAAATATGGGGCCACATGAGGTGGGAATAATTTTTTTATGATAATTATGTTATGAATTTATGTGAGTTGTTCACATAACGTGTAGATATTTGTGATCCATAATTGAAATATTCAAGAAACCCCAATATTAAATTGTTATATCATGAATTTATAAGAGCTATTTATATAAGATGAGGATATCACAATGTTTTATGAGATGTTATTTAATAAATACATATGATTGATCCATAATTATGTTCATATATCAACAATTCAAATAAGGGAGTTCAATCACAGAGTCTAAAAACATGAAACTTCATTCCATATCTTTAAACAACCCATATAATATGTTTATATCAAACAATCTTTAAATGGACTCTCTCAATAAAATCATGAATACATTGCATATCTTGTATCCAATTGATACATATTTTTAATGTTAGTGTATCTGATGATCATGACATTAATCAATATTTTAATTATTTTATTAAATATAATAACAATTGGTTTGAACATATATGTTTGTCCTAGCTCCATGGATATTAATATCCAAAATGGTTAAATAATCCTCACCTTTTGATAATGTGAATTCACCATTGATATTTTTTATGTGATGATTAAAGTTAACTATGAGATCTAAAAAATTTGGGGTTTGACATTGAATTCATATTTTTCTCAAATTATGAAATCCATTGACAATTGCTATAAGGTGGTTAACACCAATATTCCAATGGTCTGGGAAAAATTCCGAAAAATTCCCCTCCCTCAATATGTGATATTACATGTTCCAATTTTAAATTCAATTGCACTCATTATTGAGAGGGATATATGTTTATACATAAAATAAACTCCTATTTTATAAACACAAAACACATCATGTGTTCTACTATAAATTTTGTTTCAAGAGTGTTCTAAACACTAACAAATACCCCCCAATAGTATAAGATATGATTAGAATGGGAAAACTCTGATTCCCATGACACAATATGGAATTTTTTTCACATTCATGAATACCTTGTGGGATTCTAAAGATGAATCACTAGTACAAAGATTCATTCAAAAAATAGAATCTCATCTAGAGTGTTTCAATAGTTTGTTGATCAAAAATTTAGTTATTATATTTATATTATAAATTTTTATGTGTCCAAATTCTACCGATGAGGGAGAGAAATGAATGGGATTTTTTGAATGGTTCATAATTGGAGACAAATATATCATTGTATAACCTACAATAACAAAAATCAATTTTAAGTAGTTCTCTTTCGTGGTATCCATATAAATATCTTCCTCTTGCGTAAAACGGGGGACATTTCAACATAAGAGCATATTCAATGAACTCTATGATGAAATAAAACCATATATATATTTTAATTCTTCGTAAAAAATCTATTTTAATTTATAATATGATCATGGTTATGTATACATGTCCCAGTTGAGAGGATTCATTGTTCATTTTTTCATTCAAAAATGTTAAGATGTGTGGGGTAGTCCTCTCTATCCAGTTTAAGGTCAAATAGGTTAGAGCATATATATTGATGTTTAAATCCATGAAATATAAACTAAAATACCAAAAAATGTCATTATGAATATATATTTTCTCTAATTTTTTTAATAGGCTAATAGAATTGGTGATATTATATTAGCGGTTTATATAGATAATTAAATGTCCCTGTGAAGATTATAACATCTTGTTTTTACCAGAAATTTATTTATTCCATAAGTTGGTGGAATATAAGGCATGCAACTTTTATTTTTCTCATACTATCCATTAATTTTTTATAATATTACATGAATTATTCATTTTTTTTAGTTTTCAAATATTTATCTTTTTCATTATGAGGTTCAAGGAATTAAAAAATATACTCTTCTTTTTCAAGGATTTCTATTTTGGCTATTCATCCTGGTGAGTACCATTTCTCATATCATTGGAGTATTAATATCATATAATTAAAAAAAATATAGATGCTGTTTATGGTAATACAACATTAAAAAAATATTGAATAACCTATCTTGAAGGTCAACAATGATTCCTCACATGAATTATGATCCTTGGTCTAAAATATACTACTTTATAAAATTGAGAATTTAGTTCATGATCATGAATTTAATACCATATTTTATTGTCATTTATGTTAATGAAATGTGATAGAAGTATATATTAGAATTTGGGAGAGTATATCAACTCACAAGATTAATAATTATAAATGTATTATCTAATATCATGGGATTTATGACATATTATAAGAAAATAACACATACATAAAATATCACCAATAATCATAATCTTGTTTTTTCATTCGAAAGAATTAATATATATATGTTATTGAAGTAATTCTATTCCTCTAAAAAATTGGATTATATAGTGGGTAAATAATTATATAATAATTTATAAATCCATGTAACGTAGAAACTATTATTACTAGGTTGACAATTTATAATAGTAAAAATTGATAAAATACTATTCAACAAAGAACATGGGGATAACATACACCTTTCCTCTATAGAAAACAGCACCCCTAATGGGTTACATAACATGATCTAAGTCAATTAAATTTTCCACAATTCAATGGGCTATCTCATCTAATCAATCAATCGATATAAAAAATAATTTTTTAATTGATAACCCAAATTATTCTATCGTTGTTATGAAATTTATTGATTTGAATATCAGTTCTATGAGTTGTTTGGGTGTTGATACAAGCATCAAGGATATCAAGTGGGTTGATGGGGAGAATTATATTAAATAATTGGGTGAGAACAAATATGGTAATACCATTACGTATGGAGAAAAATATTATGTTTAAGAGGTATATCATCAATTTTTTTGATTTTGTAATCTCATTATGTGAGGATCCCCTCGATGTGAATAGGTAATCCTTTCATGAAAGAATGATTCCCAATGAAGTATATAAAACACTCATAATATTTTTAATTAATGTCATATCATACAATATCTGCAAACTATGGGTCTTTCATGTGTATATTTACGTTATATAGGTCCATGTGTTGTTCCAACAAAATCTTTATCCCCGTTTCATTTTTAATTTATCTATTTAAATATATGAGAAATGGAATGTCTTATTGAGTGAATACTGAACATTTACTATTCTTATTCATAAAATTATTTTACCCTAATAATCCTTTGTGAGTGTCAGTGTGTGTCTGTATTAAGAATATACAATTTTACCATTGAGAGTGTATGTCTTTTGTCGTATATCTTTTAATAATGTGCTTGGATGTTAATGTAATTTTTCATGGACTAAAGACCAAATAATTTTCTATCGCATTTCATAGAAATTTTGGCATTGGCTAATGAAAACAGATGCTATCATAAATTGGTTTCCAATTTGAATCAATGGAAACTTAGTTGATAAAAAAATTATCATTTTATATCATAAGAGTTGAACACTAGGACCACATTGTTCGATAGTATAGATTTGAATAAATTAATTTGTTAGGAATAGAAAGAAAAGCCATTATATTGATTTTTATTCTGATAAAAAATAGTGGAATTTTAGCTTATATTTATACCATATCTAAAAGACCCTTACATGTTCTTTAGTGTCTTATGTCATATAGTATAGAAAACTATATAATCTTATTGTAATTTTTGACCCTTACTTCCCCTAAAATATTTTTATAAGAAACTAATACTATATAAAAAATATCAAAGTATGTGCACAAAAAATATGGATACAATCTAAATCCATTTGAAGAGGGGGGAAATGAAATCGATAAATCATTCGTTCAAATAAGTGAATCAAATATGATGAAATGCTTGCAAATGGGATTTCACCGAACCATTAAAATAGAAGAAAATAGTTCCACTTTAATGTCCCAAACATAAATATATATATATATTAATATATTTATGAAATTTTATTTTTAATTAATAAAAATATTATTATGTAATAATGATATATAAAACACATTCAGTATAATGTTTATATTAATCCACAATAGGTTATTTATTTTAAAAAACGAAATAATGTCATGAATAATAACCATTAATAATATATTATATCTAATTGAAAATATAACATTATATATATTAGGGTTTATTATTATATAAAATTGAAACAAATGTTTTAAGTGATTACCCAAAACACTAGGATCATACCCTACAAATCCCATTTATTAGAGCTTCTAAAGTAGATTGAAAAATATATATTTTTTTCCAATTACATTTCTAATGAATGATTAATAGTTTAAAATTTGGAAAACAAATTCATGAGGGATGATAAAAAATACAAATATCACAACCCAGAATATGTTTTTAGAAACACACAATCAACATACAACCATGATACACCTTACCCATAAAGTGTTCACCATTGTAATAAGGCTTAAGGTTTCCCAAAAATAGTAGGATGGTTTTATTATCTTTAGATAAAAATGATTATATTTATCCATTTCTTAAATATTAATTTATATGGATATACAATAATTTTGATAGGAATTTAAATTTGATATAATGAAATTAAAATTATATTTCCTGAAAAATTGTAGTCTAAATTTAAACATATTTTATTGAAAAAAAATTAGTTTGGAAGTAAATATTATTTTCAAGAAATATTATTATTGAATAATATTTCAAATAATATAAACTATAATATAATTTAATGAATTGAAATATACATTTAATAAGACTCAGAAAGAATATAGTGTCTTAAAAAATGATTTTATGATAAATTAAGATTAATACTACAAAATTAAAGTTCAAATATATTGAAAATTAATTTTTAAAATTAATTTTCATAGTCATCTGGCCATAGTATCATATAAGGAATTCTTATTAACATTTTTTTATTGTGGAATTCATAGAATAATAATAAGTTCTATATAAATTGTATGAATAATGAGATTATAATTTTCCATAAATGATATAATATATATTATAAATTGAATAGTTGATTGAATATATATTTACTCACATAAATAAAATATTTCTAGATTTTTTATATTAATGTAAAAAAACTATAAATAATCGTTATAAACATATATTTTATTTTAATGCTTTTAAATGTATTTGTTATAAACAATATTCAATTCTACATCAATAATGGTATTATTTTAATTATTTTTAATAACCTATGAACATATATGGAAATTAATCCTCTTTTTAAGAACCCCCACATAAATACCATTGGTTGTACTATAGTTTATATTGTTTAATTATCTTCAATATAAAAAATATGCTTAGAAATAATTAAACTTTTCCCCTCTCTTTTTCCATAATTATCCACACTATATTTTATCCTTATTCTGTAATGACCCAGATTTTTTCTATGTTATTTTTTTAGTTATATGGAATTATTTTGAGACCATGAAATCTTACGGCATGTGATGTTGAGGCCCAGAGTTTCCTAAATGATACGTTGATGTTTTGTTAAGCATTAAATAGCATGCTAAAGAATTTTTACTTAAAAAAGTGGAATACCTCTTAAGTGGTTGTCCAGATTAGAAACATGAGGGAACCGTTGTGCACAGGATGGTAGCATTACCATAAGAGCAACTTATGTTTAGTTAGAACGATACTCTTGTGAGAAAACATTAAAATGGAATAACTCTAAATGAAATAACTAAATAAAATTATTTTATTTTTCAAATAATTATGACTCGTGAATGGTAACTCAGATGCAAATCTGAGACCTCCGCTGAACTCATGAGGGTATGCATTACTTATGCTAATACTAACATTGGCCGACATGGGCCACCAGTGAAAGATAGTTTTTTGATGTGAATAAAATAATTAAGAAAAAATTATTTTATTTTAAAATCCATAACTTCTAAATGGTAACTTGGATTGAAAAACCGACAGTTCCATTTGGCTCATTAGAGCGTGTTCTACTTAGTTTGAGCCTAACCTTGACCGGTTCAGGTCAAGGGTGAAAACTAATAATTTATTCAAATTTTTTTAAGTACATTCAGTAAACACACTAGTGGTGTATTCTAACTTTTGAACTATTGGTTGGATTAAACTTCTGAGGGAACTATTGAATCCACAGTGTTAGGATTCACTTAATGGTGGATTTATATTGACCATAGTAGGTTTGATGAAAAAGATATATTTTTCATCATTATAAATGAAATGAAGTGAAATAATTTCATTATTTTATATCATATCCTATAACAGAGATGTAAAGGGTTGGGGCATATGATGTGTCACACCAATAAATGGTTTGAACTTCCAACCATAAGTAGTGACGTCGTTGGGGAAATAAGAAACATCCTAATTGAGGACCCCATTAAATTATAACAACATTAAGTACCCTCCACCTCTCTTATATTTATCAAGTTTGGGGAGGGGTATCGGCACGACTTCTCTAACAAACAAAGTGCTTAAGGATCAACATCACGTTGGAGCCATAGAAGATGGAGCTGATCCTAGCGTGAGTTGATGGGTGACACCGAACCCTAATCTAGAGGATAACATGCAAGAGACATCATAAGAAGCATATTGCGAGAACAAATAACACTATCCCACCATCATGCATAGGCATTTCATCAACGATATGAGGTAGAAGGTTTATTTTTTTATGTTTCCTTAAAATATCCCCTCTACCACATTCTTGAAAATTATTCGAGGAACGTGGGTCAACCGACTAATGGATTGATTTGGGAATTATTCATTTTAGAGGAGGTTATTTAGAGGACGTGGGCATAATGAACCCGATCTGAACTCCCAATAACATTGATACCCTTGTGCCTTCCATGGAAGACTGTCGGTATGGTGAACCAAGTAGCTAAAAAAGAGGCGACATGCTAACGCATGCCCCTAGAGGAGGCCACAACACGAAGCCTCGATGGATAGTAGAGAAGTCAAAAATGGCCATATGTGGAGGAGGTATAGTGAACCATTGTGTTCCAATGGTGTGAAAAGGGTATGTGGACAATCAGGCGCGGCAGACGGAGAAGGCGCCCGACTCATCTTTAGGCTGCCGAAGGGAAGGGCGAAGCACTATCGATCACTACCGATGATTAGGATACCGCAGTTGAATACGCAACATAAGTGGGAGGACTCGTGCCTCTTGTGGCTTCCACAGTGACTGGGCGGTGCCCACGTGGCTCCGCCTAAATACAGGTAGAACGAACTTTGGCCATTCCAGATCTCAGGGGAGCGGCTCCCTCGAGCAGCCTGGCGGAATCACCACGAGCCCCACCCATCATGGCTAGACCGCCAACCAGCGGGCCGGGCCGCATTCCTTGTGGGTCACAACCCACCACTAGCTGGGCCACCCTATTGTGGTCTAGATAGGACCTCGACCGAGTGGGATGAGTCCTCTATAGCCCAGCCCAAACTGGGTCAGTCAGTGTTGGTTCAACTAGGTCCTACCAAACCTGGGACCAACCGGTCCTAAAAACACAAAAAGGGCCTTATCTCGAGAACTGGATGACCATTTGATGAACCACCTATTGCGTTGGGATACATGGAGTGAGACAGTCCTTTTTACATACTCCATGATAGTTTTGGAGAAACATGGAGTACGAATGTATTGGATCACCAATGAATCCAACCGGGCCCTCGACCCTGAAATGACAATAACGCATAGACCGGGCATCTGGTTGACACGTCGTCTATTGCATTTGAAGACATGTGAGCCGAAGGATCATCTAGTTATCTTTATTGTGAAACATTATGCTGGATGAAATATGACCAATGGATTGGGATGCAGTTATCCTAAGCATGCAACGTACAGAACCCAGCGAGAAGATGGGACATGAAGACTCCGGTCTTTTCGACTCGGAGTGACACAATAGACATAATACATGATGGGGAGGATTACCTTAGCCTTCCAAGATTGGGAGCGGCCACTATACACGATAGGGAGAATTTTTTCAATAGTTCTAGGTTAGTGGGAAGTAACTCTGTGTGATATGATAGGCCAACTGTAATAAATGGAGGTGGAGTTCTCGCCTAGACAAGGTGTTTGACATTGTTACTGGGTGTGTTACTTATTCCTTTGAAAATATAATCTATTGATGGATATTGGCATTCATATAAATCTTGTGTGGGTTATCATCATATCCTATTTATCTGAGTTGTATACCTGGTTTGAGCTGAGACACTAATTGAGATGAGTCTATTGCTTTGTGATTTGTGATTGAGATCATGCCTTGTGGTTTTCCATGTGGAATTATAAAAGAACGTTGGGGTTCTCGAGGTCCATAATGAGTATCATTATTCTCACCCTTGAATTTTCTTTCCCTCACCTTTTCATTTCTTGTTCAAATGATGAGCAACTGGGCTGAGGTTTTAGAGAGCCAAGACTAGGCGGTATGTAGAGGAGACACGCGAACATGGAGTGCTAAGGATGTGATCTGTACTAACCCATCAGGTAGGATTCTTATAGGAGGACTCAGAATATGATTTCACTTTTTTAGTTGAATTGATCCTTTCAAATGTATTTTTACTTTCAGTTTTACTTGTACTTTCAGTTGGGCTTTAATATAATCCCCTTTTACATTCAACTCTCTATTTTACTATAATAGTTTATTTCATAGTTTCTTCTTGTTGAGTTCTCGAACCGTGTTTTTGTAAAAGTGTAATGTAAATGAATCACAATTTTAGGGATTTCTCCTTTTGGTTATGGTCGCCATCCCCTGGCCTATAGAAGGTAGGCTTGGGGTAGTCACTACATGGGCCCCGGGGGACAGGTTGTGACAAAGTGGTATCATAGTATTTTGTTTGTACAGAAGAACTGGGACTCTAATATTTTCTATGAAGCTAAGTGACAGGTGTTATGAGTGTGGTTTTCAGTTCAGTTAGTCTAGTGTTGTTGTGTCGACTAACATATCGATACACTAGAACATTTAATTCTGATTTCAAGATCAGTGCATGAAATCACTGATTTTGTGTGTTTTGAAAAGTTTCCTTTTTGGTCTCTTTTGAAATCTCACCAGGTATAACATATTTTACAAGGAAAAACTCTCTTCTTTCTGGAGGATGTTATATATATAGTGAGCCAAGATTTCTGAGAGGGTACTCGATGATAGACCACTGAGTGATGATGCCTCAGTGCAGGGCCCCCATACGGCGTTGGCACATTCATGTGGTATACTAGCGGCACCACTACCCGTTGTGAATCTGTTACCACAAAATGCACCAATAGAGGATGCATATCGACTGAGCGTATTTCATGAGTTCCAGTG
This sequence comes from Viscum album, assembly GCA_963277665.1. NCBI lineage: Eukaryota > Viridiplantae > Streptophyta > Magnoliopsida > Santalales > Viscaceae > Viscum > Viscum album. Next base: position 937,222,472 of record OY728143.1, on the reverse strand, counting down.
GTATAGGATTCGAAGGATTCGAGGTGAGACCGACCCATAGGTGGCTAAGAACTAGTCGGAGACTATGGCCAGAGTTTTCTACTTGGTTGAGACACCAGCTGATGTTAGGGAGATCCAAGTAGCCAGTTTTTTTATAAGGTAGTAGGGAGATATTTTAGCATGATTCTCTAGATACATGATGAGTCGAACCTCATTTGGGTGGACATCGAGGGCCTTTTCAGTGATGAATTTTTTTTAGCAAACTTACGCTCTGTGTTTAAAAAAGAGATTTTTCACTTACAGTAGTGCTTCATGATAGTGGCCCAGTACTCGTCAAGGTTGAAGAATACCATACCTTCTAGTGGATGACCCTGGGGCACAAGGTCCGAGGAGCACCATTCGTGAGGCAGAGGAAGACAGGTTAGAGACACACAATGTTACACGTGTGGTGGGAAAGGTCACATGTCTCACCACTACCCGACCTGACGTATGAAGGACCAAAAAATAGTCTAGGGACTATTGAGGATGTGGTAGTGGTTCGTGCGAGGGGGTATGAAGGGAAACCGACATGGAAGGGGATATGGATGTGCAGTAGGCGGTAGGTGGTGTTTCGAGGTTCTACCAACACCACTACCAGGAGGTCCACCCCAACCACAGGGTGCAGGAGAACAGGGATGAGCACAGATCTAGGTAGCCAAGGCCTACAACCACGGTGCTCCGGAGATGTTTAGAGGTACTATCATTTTCTACTTCACCATAGTTGTAGTACTGATAGGCCCAGGTTCAAGTCACTCTTTTTTTACCACGGCCCCCGTTCGGAGATTGGTGATTTCTCAGAGTCGTTGGATCAAACCTTACTAGTAGAGACTCATACAGGAGTGGATTAGATGTTTACAAACTAGTGCCAACAGTGTGATATTACTCTAGGAGGTGCGAGATTCGGCTGGGATCTCATAGTAGTGGTATTAATGCACTATGATGTCATCATTGGTATGGATTAGTTATCCATAGTCTATGCTCATATTGAATGTATTAGGTGCAAAGTGCAGTGTGTCCGCAAGGATGGGACTAGGTTTTCCTTCACTTGTGAGAAAGGGACCATTACAGAACAAGATGGACTTACCCAGAAGAGTGTGTAGCTGATTAATAATCATGTTTTCAAACCATTCCCATAGAGATGCTGAAGTTGAGAGTCATAGATATCCTATAGTGGTGGACTAGTATGACGATGTATTTTATGATGACGTTCTGTGACTACCTCCACATACAGAGGTAGAATTTTATATCGTCCCGTACCTTTTGATGACATAAATATCTACAGTAGCATATTAGATGGCTCTAATGGGCCTTCATGATTAACTCGTACATTTTAAGGACTTGTAGGGAAAGGGGTTCATAAGACCCAGTGTTTCCCCATGGGAAGCCCATATTCAATTTAATAAGAACGTAGATGAGAGTTTTAAATTATGAATGGTCTAACGGTTCCTGAACCAGGTGACCGTTGAGAACATGTATCCACTTATGAGGATGGATGATCTTTTCAACCATCTAAAGGGTGCTCTTGGATTTTTGAAGATGTAACTCAAATCGATCTATCATAATACCCAGATTCAAGATGAGGATGTGCAGAAGATTACCTTCAGATGTCGGTATTTCCATTATCAGTGCTTGGTTATGCCTTTCAGAATGACCAACACCCCAGCAGTGTTCATTGGGCTCATGAACAAGATCATTCAGCCATTCATCAATCATTTTGTGGTGGTGGTTTTCATCAATGATATCATAGTATTCCTAGATAAAAAGGAGGAGCATGCCTATCATCTGAAGGTCGTTCTAGATACACTCCGAGAGCACCAACATTATGGCAATCACTTGAAGTGTTATTTCTAGATACAAGGGATCCAATTTCTTGGGATCATTATCTAAGAGGCTAGAGTTGTAGTGGATCATGTGAAGATAGAGGATATGCTTTCCTGGGTTCCACCCAGGAGAATGATGTATGTGTAGAGTTTCCTGGGGTTGGTAGGGTACTAACGAAGGATTGGCCCTGAATTTTCCAAAGTTGTAGCACCTTTTCCAGTGTAGAAATAGAAGAGTTAACCCTTCGAATGGATGGAGGGATGAAAACAGAGTTTCCAAGAGCTGAGGTGGAGACTGATCGGTGTCCACATCTTGAGGATATCTGAAGAGGTTGTTGGGTATATAGTTTACAATGAGACATCATAGATTGGGCTTGGATGTGTCCTAATGCATGAGCGAGCGGTGATTTCACTTGGATAATGAAAGATGAGAAAACAAGAGTAGAACTATGCCAACCATGACCTGGAGTTATCAACAGTGGTCTTTTTCTTAAAGATGGGGTGTCATTACGTGATGTGAAAAAATTTTACAGTCTACTCTGATCACTAGAGTCTCAGGTATATCTTCTCTTAGAAGGACATGAACATGAGGCAACATTAAGGGATAGAGTCCCTTCAGGACTATAACATTGAAAGAGTTTGTACTCCTGGGATGGGGAACATTATAGTTGATTCAATCAGCAGGGGGTCAGTTCTACAGTTGCTGGGTAAGGAGACAGAGCATCTAGAAACGTATCAAGTTTCCTTTGTGGATAGAGATGGAGAAACATACCTCTAGTCTATGATAGTCACTCCCCCTTCCATTAGAGAGTATAGGTGGTGAAACATGTGGAAAATTATTGGGAGGCTTGACGTACTCAGAAATCCTCTCGTTAGGCACCTGAGGGATTTTTTGAAGGTGTGAAGCTCTTCATCATCTTTAGAGTATAAACCATGATAGCGGTGGCATTACGGGAGGATGTTTTGAGTGAGTTCCTTACATCCCCCCTCTTGGTACATCCTGGTGTGGAAAATACATACCAGGACCTACGGTGTCATCATGGGTGTCTAGGGATGAATAATACAATAGTAGATTTTTTTTCATGATGCCTCACTTGTCAACAAGTGAAGGACGAGTGTCGGGTTCTAACAGGCTTAGCTCAGCCACTAGAGGTTCCATACTGGAAGTGGGATAGGATCACCATGGACATTGTGACAGGGCTTCCGCGAATGTTCAGGGGACATGAATCTATACGGGAGATCATTGACCAACTCTCCATGTTGTTCCACTTCCTACCTATTTGACAGTATGGATCAATATAGGGATGGGATGCCTCTACGTGTAGGATATTGTGGGACTTCCTGGAGTTCTATCATCGATAGTGTCTGATCGGTACACATGTTTTACATCTTGGTTGTGGAAGGGATAGCAGTATGTGTTCGGGGCTCAGCTGCATTTGAGCATAGCCTTTCAACTTCAGACAGATGGTCAGACAGAGCAAACCATTTATATGCTAGAGGATATGCAACGTGCGTGCATCAAAGATTTTGGTCGCAGTTGGGAGGATCACTTGCCCTTGGTAGAGTTCACATACTACAATAGTTATCACTCCACCATCGGTAATATCACCATTCGAGGAACTATATGATCTACCATACAGATGCCATCTATGTTGGACATTTCTAAGGGAGTCCACACTTAAGGGTCCATAGTTGGTACGAGCTACCACCGATAAGGACAGGACCATCCAGGAGTCGATGAGATCCACCCAGAGCAAACAGTAGTTGTATGCTGAGAGGAGATGGAGACCTCGGGAGTTCCTGGAGTGGGACCATGTATTTTTGTGAGTCACTCCTCGAAGGGTTCTACGATGATTTTTCTAGGGCAGCAGGTTATCACTGAGGATTATCAGGAAATTTCTAATACTTTGGAGGATATGCGAGGTGGCATCCAACATGGCACATCCACCACAGTTGGAGATGATGCATCATGTCTTCTACGTATCCTTGTTGAGTTGATATCTGCCCGACCCATCTCACATCCTTGACCAAGGTGATATGGTCTTAGACGATGGGGCGATGTTTTCAGAGGATCCAGTAGATATTTTGGGTATATTCTTTCCTTACATTGATAATAGCATTGGTCAGCGAGGGCCACCAGTGAAAGTTTTTTCTTTGCTGTAAATAAAACTATTAAGTGTGTATTATATTATCATAAAACCCATAACATCTAAAAGGTAACTCAGATTGAAAATACAAGGGTACCATTGGATTATTTGGGGTGTGTTCCCCTTAGGAAGATCTTAACAACGAACAGCATGGGTTGAGGGTGAAGGGAAATAATTTAATGAACTTTTTTCAAGTACATTAAATAAATTCATGAGAGGTATTTTATAACTTCTAAACCATTTCATTCACTAAAAATATGAGGGAACCGTTGAATCCAAAATGTCAGGATTTGCTTGAGTGAGGCATTACATTGACCGCAGTAGGTCTGGATAAATAGTTAGGTTTTGTGACTTTTTATATGAATTGAAATAAAATAATTTTATTATTTTATTTAATATCCACCAATGAAAAATTAATGGGGTGGGGCTAATGATGTGTCATACTAATAATTGACTTGACCGTAAACAACAATGTAACGAGGTTTTTTGTGAATTAGAAAGTATCCAAATTGATGAGATCCATTAAATTATAATGTTGTTACTCCCCCCTATCCTGTATATATGGATCTTGGGGAGTGGTATCAACACTTCTTTTCCATCCAACAATGTGAAGATGTAGAACCGTGTTGTCGAACCCGTAGAATATGGAACTGATCATAGTGGGAGGTGGCAAGTGGCATGGATCCACAATCTAGAGGATAATGTGTGAGAGGTGTCATTAGAATCCTATAGAAAGAATAAATAACACATAACCACCTTCAATCGTAGGCATTTACTTGATAATTCAAGGTAGGGTGTTTATTCGTTTATGTTTCCTTTATAGATTACCTTTTCACCATTTTCAAAAATTATATGAAGAACGTAGGTCAATTGACTAATGTGTTGATCCATGAATAATTTATTTTGTTGGAAGTTGTTAAGTGGTATCCAAGTGGGGTTTTGTTTGTTGTAAAATATAAGAAATTTTTAAACCCATTTTATCCTCAATTTGATCACGAGCGAATGCAGAGCGTGTGGGTCTAATGAACCTGGTATGAACCATTCACAACATTGTTACCCTTGTTCATTCCAAGGATGACCGGCCACACAACAACACCAACTGCCTATGAAAGAGGAGAAATTCCAATTCACGCCACTAGAGGAGGTCACAGTATGAAGCTATGGTGAACATTAGAGTGGCCAGCACTGGTCGTCCGTGAAATAGGTGCCGCATGCCATCATGCACAACTATTATCCAAAGGGGACAGGTCGTTTCAGTCAAAGTAGATGAATTAGGTGGACGGATCATTGGCTGACCGTGAAAGGGAATAGAGGCATGTTGTCACATGCCCTCGGGGAGTAGGAGACAACAACTAAAGCTGTGATGGAGAAGGTGTAACTTGAACCTCTAGCGAGTTCCGCAATGACCAGGCAATTCCATGGAGGTGCCTCCGCTTTAAATTCTAAATTTCCTTTGGCTGTTCGAGATCCTGGGGGAGTGTCTCCCCAGAGTATCTCGGTGGAAGCATCGCGAGCTGCGCCCTTCATTACAGGACCGCCTTCTAGCGGGCCGCCTGCCCTATGGACCACCGCCACTGGCCAGGCCACCGAATTGTGGTCCCCTCTCTACATGGGCATAGAAACCCATGTGGGCCACCCCGAAATGTGGGTCAAACCGGACCTCAGCCCAGCCCAGACCTGGTTAGGCTGGGTGGGTCAGACCGGGTCCGACCGGACACTCAGAAACACATAAAGCGCCTTATCTAGAGAACCAGACATCCTTTTGATGAAACATCTTATTCATTGGGATCCATGGAGAGATATTGTCCTTTTGACACACTCCATGAGAGTTTTAGATAAATGATGAGTCTAGCCGGGTTGGATCGCACCCGAATCCAACCGGGCCCTCGGAACTGAAATACCGATAACGCATAGAACGGGTGTCCAGTTGAGGTGTTGTCTGTTGCGTTAGAACCCTTGTGAGATGAAAGATCATCACGATACATATTTATAAGACTTAATTACGGTTGAAATAAGACTGATTTCTTAGGGATGAGTTCTCCCATTTGCGATACATACAAAACCATGCGACTGGGAGACACCTAACAACTACGACCTTTTCGAATAGGAGTTACTCTACGGTAAAGGTAAGCGATGGGGAGGAGTACCTTAGCAGGACATGATGGGGAGTGGCCATAGTACGTGATGGTGAGAGTAACTCAGTAGAAAACAGTGGGGGTGCGACTCTAGGTGAACCGTCAGACCCACGGTACGTGATGGGGAGGATTACCTTTGTAGTTCATGGTTAGTGGGAAGCACATATTTGTGATGGGACATACCCATTGTACTCGATAGAGGTGGTGTTCTCCAACAAATGAGGTGTATGACATTGTGAATCAGAATTACACTTGTTCTTATGCCTAAAGAATATGTGACTGGCTATCTACATTCATTGCAATCATGTGTGGGTCATCATCATATCCTATTTATCTGAGTTGTATACCTGGTATGAGATGATACTCTAATTGAGTTATGTCTATTAATTTGTTCATTATGATTGAGATCATTCCTTTTGTTTTTCCCTTTTGAATTTTTAGTGACCTTCGGGGGTCTCAGGGTCCCTACTGATTATCTTTATACTAACCCCTACACAGTCTTCTCCCACACCTATTTTTGTCTTGTGCAAACAATGAGCAGTTGTTCTTAGGATTGAGGTAGAAAGGACTAGGAGGTACGTAGAGGAGACAGGTGGACGTGGAGTGCTGAGGAGGTGATATGAACCAACCCTTAAGGTATGATCCTCGGAGGATGACTCAGTAGCTATTTTCTATTTTCTGTTGTATTTTTCATTTCAATTGTACTTGTACTTTCAGTTATACTCGTACAATCAGTTTGGGATTGTATTCTGGACCCTTTTACCTTCACCAATCCTTTACCATATCAATTTAGTTTAGAATTTATTCTAGATATGTTCTTGGACCATGTGTCTGTACAGGTATAGAGGCATCACCTTCATGTTTTAGGGAATACACCTTTTAGTGTTAGTCACCTGCCACTGGCCTATAAAAGGCAGGCATGGGGTAGTCATGGCATGGGCCCCAGCGAAGGGTCGTGACATATTCACTAAAAATCATTCATCAAATTTTTATACCACTATAACTCAATAAATATATCCAAAAGGTTAAACAATATCATTTCCTGCTCCTCTCAAACTACTATACACAACCACTCAAGGTAATGGATTATCAACCTCTACATAATTATTCAATTTAATTCTTTGGATGATTTATTCTGATTTCATATTATAAGGCACTGGCCTTAAACCTTAATTAATATTGAATTAAATGAATAATTCACATTGAGGATCATTTCAGGTTTAGAGTTTTAGAGAAATAGGACATAACTGTTACATCTAAAAAGATTACAAAGTAGACTAAGTTTCCCTAAAATAAAAACTCTTAAAAAGAAACATATCTACTTCCATGTTTTATATAGCATGACTTTCCCTTTCTCCCATACCTGACCCTATTCCACATTATGTCTGGTGAAAAAAAATTCAAAAAACCTGGGTTCAGCATAAAAAAGCTCAGTAAGGGATACACAATGAATGAAAACTGTTAGTTTTTCAAAAATCAAGTAAACCATGTATACTTTATCAAAGTAATACCTTCACATTAATGAAGTAGTAATAACTCTTCACTGAATAAAATATCATTACATACCCTTTTGTAACCAAAGGATTTCCATTAAACCCATATAAAGGACACATAACAAATAAAAGTAACTTGGGACATAAACATACTTAGGTGGAATAACCATACGGTCGACTTCTACACATATCACTTAATGGAATAGCCATACGGGCAACTTCCATACATACTTAATAGAATAGCCATACGGCTGACTTCTATACCCAATGAATTGGAGGTTATATCATATCCACCCATCCTGGTATTCACGGCACCTCCCGTCATATGGTTTATCACGTAACCACACGTCAAATGTCCAAGTACCATTATAAAATCATAAGACATAAAACAAATATAATTGAAAAAAAACATTTCCACACTTTGATCACAATATATCACATAAATATATTGAAATAAAAAATACATTATAAAAAACCCTTTTCAATACCAAAATACACAAAACAATATATGGTATTTATTTAATTTTTAAAAAAAAACATTACAGCTTGTTGAGGAAGCGAAAGACCAAATAATACTCACGGCGGCGGAAAAGGTCTTTGTCACCGCGTACGTTAAAAGAAACATTCCTTTTTGTCGTTTAGTAAAACGCTTCGTAGAAAAAGATTCCATTTCAATAAATGTAAAAGTCAAAGGGGTTTACACACCGTATAAAAGATAGTTGTGTATAAAATGAAATATTCCTCAATGAAAGGAGATTGAGACGAAGTCCCTTACTCGGGTCCGACTTGACTCGATCATTCTTTAACGTCCTGAAAAATAAACTTGAGTTAATTTCTACTTTCTTACGAACCTTTTTCAAGATTTTTATTCCTTTTATATCACTTATTTTCCATGTTATAAACATTATGTAATCATTAATTTCATAATGTTTGTTTTGTCGATATTTGGTTCTTATGTCGAAAGTGGACTTCTTACAATTACATGTTGTTCGTGTGGTGAAAGGTTATTTATATCAAGAATGACATTCCTGATTTGGATATAATATATATCATCTATATCTAGAATATACATGTAATTATAATATCACATAATCATTGAGTGGTAAGAAATGAAATGCACCGTTCTTGGAGACGGTAAGCCGTACATACGCATTAACGCTACATTCATTTCTATGTCATATTAATGAAATTAAAACAAAATGAGAGTTATGTATATATTAATTCCAGAATTATATTATTAATTTAAATGTAACATTCATCATATATATCCATTATATATATTTACTTATAATAGTACATTACATTTGGTGATAAGATATGAAATGCACAGTTCATGGAGACGGTAAGCCGTACGTACGCATGAACGCTACTTTCATTTCTATCTCATACATTAATGGAAAGAAAAAAAATATAGATCTATATAATAATTTCAGTATAACATAATATATGATAACTTTAAATCCATACTTTATACATCCCACATATGGCATTAACGAATCAAATCACTTTGAGGGCTGGTAGTCCGCACTTCGTAAAATGAAATTATTGTGTTTACCCACAATGGAAACCATAAAGGTATAGCCCAAATGAAAAATATATCAGAATAAGGAAAACATAAACATAATATATATCATATATAAATATAGTGACATCATAATGGCCACCATTAAAGGTGTTTAAAATAATATTGAACAATCATCGTTTCGTCAGGCAGAAATTCTCCAACCACAGAAACAGTATGTTCTTTGACCATTAGATGTAGATATGTGTATGTTTAGCTCGAATGCTTATTATAAATACATACTAGTATATTAAATATATTGTAGATGTTACAAAAGAAAAGAATAAAAAGAGTTTAGGGGGTTGGAGAAGCAAAATAAAACAAAACAACACAAGTGAACACATTTCCTTAAAATCGGGTAACTCTCTTAGATTTGATCTCAAAGGCTTCCTTGGGAAGACTTATGACAAACGTTATGCTTCAAGGATTATGAGAGGGATGTGGAGAGAAAAAATGGGTAGGTTTTGGCCGAGCCAAAGGCTTTGGAAGTGTGGGTATGGTTGTAGAGGTGGGGGCCTCTAATAAGAGGAGAGGAGCAGCACTCTTGGAATGTAAGGAAATGTTACTTTATTATAGAATGAGTTTCAAATTTTAATGGGCCCACATTAATTTTTTTCAATGCTAAAGTGATAAGGGTTCGAAATCCGCCCATACAATAGTTTTTCGACATGTGTAGATCTTATATTTTTCCTTATCATTCCATTTTATTTAAATCGTTAAATATTGAGGTAATCACTACATCATCATGGTGTCATAAATAGTTTAATTTTTTTAATGTCTAAAAATTATTAAAAAAAACATCATGATGTAGGAAATATTTTTATATTTCCAATTAATATTAATAGTCAAAAATCTGACTTGTATAACCCCATGTAAAAATTGTTTTAGTAAAACAACTCATGTTTGTGACATTTTTATTTTAACATTAAATAAAAAGATATTAATGTCATTTTCCAACTAAAGTGGCTCCATTGGGTCCCCAAGTGGACCCATGGATTTTTTTGGTCTTCCATGACACATCCAAAAAGGGTAGGACATGTGTCATGTTCATTTCATATTATTAAAACATTATTTTTACCTTAAACTACACTAATTACCTCTAATCGCGATTAAAAACATAAAAGTTACTATTCTCCAAAAAATTATTTTAATCCCATTGAACCACATAGGACTTCTTAATGACAACCATGTATGTCGGATTTTTGAAATTTAAAACACCGAAGTGGTAAAATTTCATTTAAACGAAAAATCAGTTTTTATAATTACCACGTAGTGGTTTCATTATTCATCAAAAATTGATGTTTTTCAGAAAAATAAAAAAAATTCACCCAAATCTATATTTCATATTCTGAATTCAAAAAAAATTCTATTTTACAAAATTCAAAAGATATAATTTTCATTAATTAATTTAATTATTAATTTCCACTGTCAGAGCAAATAGCGTGTTTTCATGAAACAATAAGTATCAAAAGATTGACACTAGTTTAAGTCTGATTTCAAAGTGAAATTAATTACATCAACCACTATTGGATTTAAAGGTAAAAATATATTATTATTTGAATTTAGACCAATTAAAATGATAATCTATCAATACAAATAAATTTGATTGAAAAGAGGTTTTGAATTAAAATACAACATTTTTCACTGTTCTTTAAAAAAATGAACTTTATCGGAATGATACCAAAAATTTACACAATGTAAATTTTGATGTCCCGATTCTAAAAAAGAGTTTTATTTGGTCTAATATAATGTATAAAAGTGTCCAAAACTATATTTAATGACGGTTCGCCATCAAAAGGCGATAAGTGAACCTTTTTTGAAAAGTTGGGTATAAAAGCCTAAAATTGAATTCTTTTTTATTTTAAGCCTTTATATTTTATTGGATAAATGTAAAAACATTTGAAAACATATATAATCATATTTTAGTTATTTCTATCCATTCCCTCCAATACAACGGCTATGTGATAATTACCATTTAAGATAATATTATTTTATTACTAGTGTGCAACATAAGATTTCAAATAAACCCTTTATTGTGTATCGAGTACACTATCGAACATAGAAACCCCTTTAAAGTAAAATTAATATTTAATTCATAAATATTAATAAATATGAAAATGTTGTATTCATTATTTACCTGGGATTTTACAACCTTCCCCCCTTTTGGGAATTGCGTCCTCGCAATTTTATTCACTTATCAAAATAAATGGGGGTATTTATCCCTCATAGCATTTTCAGATTCCCACGTTGCCTCTTCAACCATATGGTTTTTCCACAAAACCATTACCTAGTGGAGTACCTTATTTCGCAACACATGCACTCTTTGGTCAAGAATGTGGACTGGTTGATATTCATAAGTGAGATTATTTTCCAACTGAACTACCTCTACGATCAAAACATTAGATTGATCTGGAATATACTTCCTCGACATCGAAACATGAAAAAAATTGTGTACCTCAGATAAACTCGGAGGTAAAGCCACTCGGTAAGCCACTGATCCAAATTTCTCCAGAATTTCATATGGTCCAATTTACCTTGGACTCATCTTTCCTTCTTACCAAATCGCATCACACTTTTCCACGGTGAAACTTTGAGAAAAACATGATCACCTACATCGAAAGATATATCCTTCCTCTGGTTATCTGCATATCTCTTCTGACTGCTCTGAGCTATTTTCATGTGTTTCTGAATCAACTGAACTTTTTCTACCATCTCTTCTATCAATTATGGTCCCATCAACTTCCTTTCACCCACTTCATCCCAAAAATCTGGAGTTCGACACCGCTTCCCATATAATTCCTCAAACGGTGCCATTTGTATACTAGAATGAAAACTATTATTTTATGAAAACTGGACCAAAGAAAGATGTTGGTCCCAACATCCCTGATAATCCATTGAAAAGGCTCATAGCATATCCTTCATGGTCTGAATTGTTCGTTCTGAATACCCATCAGATTGCGGATGAAAAGTTGTACTAAAATTTAATTCAGTACCCTACGACTTCTGAAGGCCTTACCAAAAGTTAGAAGTAAACCTAAGATCACGATCGGACACAATGGAGAGAGTAACTCCATGTAACCTGACTATCTCTTTAAGATACAAATGGAAAAGTTGATCTAGGGAAAAAGTATCTCGTATATAATGGAAATGAGCAGATTTAATCAAGAGTTCAATAATAACCCAGATTGAATTATTATCTCGAGATGTCTTCGGTAATCCCACAATAAATTCCATGGATATAATTTCCAATTTCTACACTGACACTAGTAATGGCTAAAGCATCCCTTTCAGTAACTGCCGCTCTGCTTTAACATGCTGACAAGTCAATCACTTCACTATAAAATCAGAAATATCCCTTTTCATTCCATCCCACCAGTAATACTCCGGAAGATCACTATATATATTAGTAATGTCTGGATGAACTGAAAACAGATAACTATGAGCTTCACATAACAACTCTCTCATCAACTGTGAATCACAAGGCACACACAATCTCTTCCCAAACCTCAAAACACAATCTTTATCAATGTTGAACTCATGCAACTTACCCTTATGAACCAGATCTACCTTTTTTTGCAACTCACTATCTTCCCTTTGTGCTTGCATAATTCTGTCTGATAGGGATGCTCTCACTAATACCCGAAACAAAACAGAAGAACATCATGAACCAACAACTTCTATGCCAAAGTTCATCAAATCAAAATCCAAAGGATCTCATTCCAAATATAGCATGGTTAATGAAGCATTACATTTTCGACTCAAAGCATCAACCACTTTATTTGCTTTCCCTGGATGGTAATGAATTGTACAATCATAATCCTTTATTAATTCTAGCCATATCCTCTGTCTCCTGTTCAATTCTTTCTGAGTGAATATATACTTTAATCTTTTGTGATCGGTATAAATTTCACACTTTACTCCATACAAATGATGCCTCCATGTTTTTAGAGCTAAAACTACAACAGCTAATTCCAAATCATGTGTAGGGTAATTTACCTCATGAGTTTTCAACTGACGTGAAGCCTAAGCAATTACCTGATCATTCTGCATAATTACATAGCCAAGTCCCTTCAATGAAGAATCATTGTATATAACAAACTCACCATTCCTGGAAGGATGTTCCAAAACTGGAGCCTTCACCAATCATCTTATCAACTCCTGAAAACAATCATCACATTCTTTTGTCCAGATAAACTTAACACCCTTCCGAGTTAGCTTATTCATTGTAGTAGATAATCGTGAAAAAATTTCAACAAACCATTGGTAGTAACATGAAAAACCAAGAAAACTATGGATCTCGGTTACATTTGTGGGTCTTGGACATTATTCAACAACTTTTGTTTTAGCAGGATCAACAGTTATGCCATCTTTTGAAACAATGTGACCCAGGAAAGATGTTTGTTGTAACCAAAACTCACACTTGCTGAATTCTCCATATATTTTCTTTTAATTTAAGGTTTTCAACATAACCCTTAAATGAATTTCATTATCCTCTTTACTTTTAGGACACACCAAAATATCATCAATAAAAACAACCAACATTTTTCACCAGACTCAACTGAGCCATCACTGCAACAAACCATTTAGTTCTGATTCTGAAAATCTCAGTATGCTGATTTGGAAGGTCATTTCCCTCAGTATGCCTTCCCAATAAAGCTTCTCTGTTTCCTCTATGAAAAACCATTCTTAACACTAAAATACCTTAGGTGAAGCAACATAGTAATCTTTAAATGATAAATCATTTCAATCATACCATAAATTAACTTATAATTTATCAATTTTCTAACTCCTAATATTGTCTAAACTGACCTTTGATACCAAACATAATGACCCAGCCTTAAACCTTACTTAATATTGAATTAAATGAATAATTCACATTGAGGTTATTTTCAGGTTTAGAGTGTTAGAGAATTAGGACATAAATGTTACATCTCAAAAGATTACAAAGTAGACTAAGTTTCCATAAAATAATAACTCTTAAAAAGAAACATGTCTAGTTCCATGCTTTAGATAGCATGACTTTCCATTGCTCCCATCCCTGACCCTATTCCACATTAAGTCCTGTGAAAAACATTTCAAAAAACATGGGTTGAGCATAAAAAAGCTCAGTAAGGGATACACAAAGAATGAAAACTGTTAGTTTTTTAAACATCAAGTAAACCATGTATACTTTATCAAAATAATACATTCACCTTCAAGAAGTAGTAATAACTATTCACTAAATAAAATCTCATTACATACCCTTTTGTAACAAAAGGATTACCATAAAACCCATATAAAGAACACATAACATATAATGGTAACTTATGACATAAACATACTTATGTGGAATTACCATACGGTCGACTTCCACACATATCACTAAATGGAATAGCCATACGGCCGACTTCCATACATACTTAATGGAATAGCTATATGGCCGACTTCAATACCCAATTCATTAGTGGTTATAACGTAACCTCCCGTCCAGGTATTCACGGCACCACCCGTTATATGGTTTATCATGTAACAACATGTCAAATATCCAAGTACCATTATAAAATCATAAGACATAAAAAAATATAATGAAAGAAAACATTTCCACACTTTGATCACAATATATCACTTAAATATATTGACATAAAAAATCCATTATAAAAAAACATTTAAAAACCAAAATACATAAAACATTATATGGTATTTATTTAATTTTTTAAAAAAAAACATTACGACTTGTTGAGGAAGCCAATTACCAAATAATACACGCGGTGGCAGAAAAGGTTGTTGTAACCACGTATGTTAAAAGAAACATTCATTTTTTTCGTTTAGTAAAACGCTTCATATAAAATGATTCCTTTTCTATAAAAGTAAAATTCAAATGGGTTTATACACCGTATAAAATATAGTTGTGTATAAAATGAAATATTCCTCAATGAAAGGAGATTGAGACGAAGTCCCTTACCTCGGGTCCGACTTGACTCGATCATTCTTTAACGTCCTGAATAATAAACATAAGTTAATTTCTATGTTCTTAAGAACATTTTTCAATATTATTATTCATTTTATATAACTTATTTTCCATGTTATAAACATTATTTAATCATTAAGATAATAATGTTTGTTTTGTCGATATTTGGTTTTTAAGTCGAAAGTGGACTTCTTACAATTACATGTTGTTCATGTAGTCAGAGGTTCTATATATCAAGAATGACATTACTGATTTGGATATAATATATATCATATATATCTAGAATATACATGTATTTATAATATCACATAATCATTTAGAGGTAAGAAATGAAATGCTCCGTTCATGGAGACGGTAAGCCATACGTACGCATGAACGCTACTTTCATTTCTTTGTCATATTAATGGAATTAAAACTAAATGAGAGGTATGAATATTTTAATTCCAAAATTATATTAATCATTTATATGTAACATATATCATATATATCCATTATATATATGTACTTATAATAGTACATTGCATTTGGGTATAAGAAATGAAATGCACCATTCATGGAGATGGTAAGTCGTACATATGCATGAACGCTACTTTCATTTCTATATCATACTTTAATGGAAAGAAAAAAAATAATGATATAGAGGTATATTATAATTTCAGTATAACATCATATATAATAACTTTACATCCATCCTTTATATGTCCCACACATGGAATTAATGAATCAAATCACTTTGAGCGGGCGGTAGTCCGCACTTCCTAAAATGAAATCATTGTGTTTACCCACAATGGGAACCATAAAGGTATACCACAAATGAAAAATACTGAAGTATAAGACAAACATAAACATAATATATATCATATATAAATATAGTGACATCTTAATGTCCACCATTAATGGTGTTTAAAAGAAGATTGAACAATCATCGTTTCGTGAGGAAGAAAATCGACAACCATAGAAACAATATGTTCTTTAACCATTAGATGTAGATGTGTGTAAGTGTAGCTTGAATCCTTATTATAACAACATCCTAGTATATTGGATACACTGTATTTGTTACAAAAGAAACGAATAAAAAGAGTTTAGGGGTTTGGATAAGAAAAAGAAAACAAAAGAACAAAAGTGAACACATTACCTTAAAATCGGGTAACTCTCTTAGATTTGAGCTCAAAGGCTTCCTTGGGAAGACTTCTGCCCAATGTGAGGCTTCAAGGAGTAAAAGAGGGATGTGGAGAGACAAAATGGGCATGGGTTGGCTGAACCAAAGGCTTTGGATGTGTGGGTATGTTTGTAGAGGTGGGGGCCTTTTATAAGAGGAGAGGAGGGGAACTCTTAGAAAGTAAGGAAATGTTACTTTATTATAAAATGTGTTTCAGAATTTAATGGTCCCACATTGATTTTTTTCAATTATAAGGTGATAAGGGTTCTAAATAAACCCATCCAATATGTTTTGGACATGTTTAGGTCTTATATTTAATATTATCTTTCCATTTTATTTAAATAGTTAAATAATGAGGTAATCACTTCTTCATCATGGTGTCACAAATAATTTAATTTATTTAATGTCTAAAAATTATTCAACAAACATTATGATTTATTAAATCTTTTTATCTTTCAAATGAATATTTACAGTCGAAAATATGACTTTTATAACTATAAGGCCCCAGCCTTAAACCTTAATTAATCTTGAGTTATCACAAGATTACACGTTGAGGATCTTTTCAGGTTTAGAGTTTTAGAGAATTAGAACATAAACTATTACATCTTAAAAGATTACAAAGTAGACACTTCTACTAAGTCTCTATAAAATAAAAACTCTTAAAAAGAATGATGTCTAGATTCCATGTTTTAGATAGCATGAAATTCCCTTGATCCCATCCTTGACCATATTCCACTTTAAGTCCTGTGAAAATCATTTCGAAAAACTTGGGGTGAGCATAAAAAGCTCAGTAAGGGATACAAAAAAATGAAAACTGTTATTTTTTCAAACATAAAGTAAACCATGTATACTATATCAAAGTAATACCTTCACCTTCATGAAGTAGTAAATAAAATCTTCACTGAATAAAGTATCATTACTTACCTTTTTGTTACCAACGGATTACCATAAAACCCAGATAAAGTACACATAGAATATATAAAGGTAACTTGGGAAATAAACATACTTAAGTGGAATAACCATACGGTCGACTTCCACACTTATCACTTAATGGAATATCCATACGGCCAATTTCCATACATACTTAATGGAATAGCCATACGGCCGACTTCCATACCCAATGCATTGGAGGTTATAACGTAACCAACCGTCCTAGTATTCACGGCACCACCCGTCATATGGTTTATAACGTAACCACCCGTTAAAATGTCCAAGTACCAATATAAAATCATAAAACATAAAACCAATATAAAGGAAAGATAACATTTCCACATTTCAATCACAATATATCATAAATACATTGACATAATAGAATCCTTTATAAAAACCATTATCAATACCAAAATACATAAAAGAGTATATGGTATTTATTTTATTTTAAAAACATTAAGGCTTGTTGAGGAAGCCAAAGACCAAATAATACTCGCGGCGGCGGAAAAAGACGTTGTCACCGCGTACGTTAAAAAAACATTCCTTTTTGTCGTTTAGTAAAACACTTCGTAGAAAAAGATTCCTTTTGTATAAAAGTAAAAGTCAAAGAAGTTTATACACCGTATAAAATAATGTTGTGTATAAAACGAAATATGCACCAATGAAAGGAGATTGAGACGATGTCCCTTACCTCAGGTCCGACTTGACTCGATCGTTCTTTAACGTCCTGAATAATAAACTTGAGTTAATTTATACTTGATTAAGAACCTTTTTAAAGTTCATTATTCCTTTTATATCACTTATTTCCATGTTATAAACATTATTTAACCATTTAAGTTAATAATGTTTGTTTTGTCAATATTTGGTTCTTAAGTCGAAAGTTGACTTCTTACAATTACATGTTGTTCATGTGGTCAAAAGTTCTTTATATCCAGAATGAAATTCCCGATTTGGATATAATATGTATCATATATATCCAGCATATACATGTATTTATAATATTACATAATCATTTAGAGGTAAGAAATGAAATGCACCGTTCATGGAGACGGTAAGCCGTACGTACGCATGAACGCTACTTTCATTTCTTTGTCATATTAGTGGAATTAAAACTAAATGAGAGGTATGTATATTTTAATTCCAGAATTATATTCATCATTTATATATATCATTAATTATATATATACATTATATACATGTAATTTTAATAGTACATTACATTTGGGGATAAGAAATGAAATGCACCGTTCATGGAGACGGTAAGCCGTACGTACGCATGAACGCTACTTTCATTTCTATCTCACACTTTAATGGAATGAAATAATAATGATATAGATGTATATTATAATTCCATTATAACATCATATATAATATCTTTAAATCCATCCTTTACACGTCCCACATATGGCATTAACGAATCACATCACTTTGAGGGGGCGGTAGTCCGCACTTCCTTAAATGAAGATATCGTGTTTACCCATAATGGAAACCATAAAGGTATTCCCAAAAGGAAAAATACATAAGCTTAAAGAAAAAATAATCATATTATATATCATATATAAAAATAGTGACATCATAATGGCCACCCTTGAAGGTGTTAAATGAGTATTGAACAATCATCGTTTCGGGAGGCAGAATTTCGCCATCCACGGAAACTGTATGTTCTTTAACCATTTGATGTAGTTGTGTGAGATTGTAGCTCAAATAAATATTATAACAACATCCTAGTATATTGAAGATACTGGTGTTGTTACAAAATAAGTAAATAAAAAGAGTTTAGAGGGTTGGAGAAGAAAAATAAAACAAATGAACAAAAGAGAATGAATTACCTTTAAAAGTGTAACTCCCTTTTGATTTGAGACTAAAGGCTTCCTTTGAAAGGATTCTGCCCAAAGGGAATCCTCTAGGATGAGTAGAGTGATGTGGAGAGAGTAATTGGGCAGGGGTTGGCCGAGCAAAAGGCTTGAGAAGTGTGTGAAATGAGGTAGAGGTGGGGGCCTTTTATAAGAGGAGAGGAGAGGCACTTTTGGAAAGTAAAGAAATATTACTTTATTTGAAAATGTGTGTCGGTTTTAAAAGGTCCCACATTGAAATAATTCGTGGATAAGGTGATAAGGTTTCTAAATAAACTCATACAATCAGTTTTGGCCATGTGTAGTTCATAGATTTTACATTATCTTTCCATTTTATTTAAATCGTCAAATAATGATGCCATCGCTGCATCATTATTATGTCATATATAATTTAATTTATTTAATGTCTAAAAATTATAAAAAAACTACTATGATGTAGGAAATCGTTTTATCTTTGCAATGACTATTTATAATCAAAATTTGGACTTGTATAACCCCACTCAAAAATTATTTTAGTAAAACAATTTATGTTAGTGTCATTTTCACTTTAACATTTAATAAAAATATATTAATGTCATTTTCCAACTAATGTGGCTCCATGGGGTCCCCAAGTTGTCCCATGGCTTGTCTGGGTCGGCCATGACTCACCCAATATGGGTACGACAAGTGTCATGGTGTTTTCACATTCTTATAATACCATTTTTACCTTAAACTACACTAATTACCTCTAATCGCGATTAATGAAAAAAAGTTACTATTTACCAAAAAATTATTTTAATCTCATTGAACCACATTTTACTTATTAATGAGAACCATGTATGTCAGATTTTCAAAATTCAATACACATTAGTGGTAAACTTTCATTTAACTGAAAAATCAGTTTACTAGATTACCACTTAGTGGTTTCACTATTTATCAAAAATTGAAGTTTTTCAGAAAATTACCAAAAATTCACCCTAAGCTATATTTGATATTACGAATTCAAAAATGAAGTCCATTTTACAAAATTCAAAACATATAAGTCAAATTAATTAATTTAATAATTAATTCCCGCTGTCATGACAAATAGCGTGTTTTTGTGAAACAATAAGTATCAAAAGATTGACACCAGTTTAAGTCCAATTTCAAAGTGAAATTGATTCCAATGACCACCATTGGATTAACTGGTAAAAATATTTTCTAATTTCACTTTAAAAACATTTAAAATAATAATCTAATCATATAAATATTTTAGATTAAAAAGAGGTTTTGAATTAAAATACAACATTTTACACTATTCATAAAAAATGAACTTTATCAGAAAGGTACCAAAAATTTACACAAAGTAAATTTTGATGTCCCGATTCTAAAGAAGAGTTATATTTGGTCCAAAATAAAGTATAAGAGTGATCAAAACTATATTTAATGATGGTTCACCATTAAAAGGTGATAAGTGAACTTTTAGTGAAAATTAGAGTATATATGCCCTAAAATTGAACTCTTTCCGTATTTTAAGCCTTTATCTTTTATTGGGTAAATGTATAAACATTTAAAAACATATCTAATCATATTTTAGTTATTTATATCCATTCCCGCCAGTACAACGGCTACTTGTTAACTAACATTTAAAATAATACTATTTTATTACTAGTGTGCTACGTAAGATTCAAAGAAACTCATCATTGCGTATCGGGTACGCTATCGAACATAGGAAAATATTTCTCAAGAAATATTTCTCAAGAAACATACCTTTGAATTCGTCCCAGTGAAGATCCTCAATCTCATCACTATCCCTTATATTTTTCACCATTGACCACCACTTATCAGCTTCACCTTCAAAACGGTAAACAGCAAGACTAACCTTTTGATGTTCTGAACAGCCCATGACATCAAAAATCTTCTCCAGTGCTTTAATCCACACATCAGCTTGCACATGGTTAGATGATCTTCTGAATTATGGGGGATGTTGCCTCATGAAATGTTCCACCACTGACATGTTCCTTTGCGGTTGATCTGGCTGATCTCGTGCATGGATACCACCACCATTTATAGCCTGAGTCAACTGTTCCATCACTGCAACAAACTGTTCCGTTCCGATTCCGACCTTCTCAGGTTGCTGATTTGGAAGGTTATCTTCCTCCTGATGTCATCCCAATATAGCTGCTTTGTTTCCTCTGCGGAAAACCATTCTGAACACAGAAATATCTTAGGCGAAGCAACATGGTAATCCGTAAATGCTATATCATTTCAATCATATTATAATTTAACACTTTTCTAATTCCTAAAGTTGTCTAAACCGTCCTTTTATACCAACTATAAGGCCCCAGCCTTAAACCTTACTTAATCTTGAGTTATCACAAGATTACACGTTGAAGATCTTTTCAGGTTTAGAGTTTTAGAGAATTAGAACATAAACTGTTACATCTTAAAAGATTACAAAGTAGACACTTCTACTAAGTCTCCATAAAATAAAAACTCTTAAAAAGAAAGATGTCTAGATTCTATGTTTTAGATAGCATGAAATTCCCTTGATCCCATCCTTGACCTTATTCCACTTTAAGTCATGTGAAAAACATTTCGAAAAACTTGGGGTGAGCATAAAATGCTCAGTAAGGGATACAAAAAGAATGAAAACTGTTAGTTTTTCAAACATCAAGTAAACCATGTATACTATATCAAAGTAATACCTTAACCTTCATGAAGTAGTAAAAAAAATCTTCACTGAATAAAGTATCATTACTTACCTTTTTGTAACCAAAGGATTACCATAAAACCCATATAAAGAACACATACAATATATAAAGGTAACTTGGGACATAAACATACTTAAGTGGAATTACCATACGGTCGACTTCCACACTTATCACTTAATGGAATAGCCATACGGCCAATTTCCATACATACATAATGGAATAGCCATACGACCAACTTCCATACCCAATGCATTGGAGGTTATAACGTAACCACCCGTCCTGGTATTCACGGCACCACCCGTCATATGGTTTATAACGTAACCACCCGTTAAAATGTCCAAGTACCAATATAAAATCATAAAACATAAAACCAATATAAAGG
The DNA here is from genome assembly GCA_963277665.1 of Viscum album. NCBI lineage: Eukaryota > Viridiplantae > Streptophyta > Magnoliopsida > Santalales > Viscaceae > Viscum > Viscum album. The sequence goes on along the minus strand of OY728143.1, from coordinate 937,200,355 downwards.
AAAGATAACATTTCCACATTTCAATCACAATATATCATAAATACATTGACATAATAGAATCCTTTATCAAAACCATTTTCAATACCAAAATAAATAAAAGAGTATATGGTGTTTATTTTATTTTAAAAACATTACGGCTTGTTGAGGAAGCCAAAGACCAAATAATACTCGCGGCGGCGGAAAAAGACGTTGTCACCGCGTACATTAAAAAAACATTCCTTTTTGTCGTTTAGTAAAACACTTCGTAGAAAAAAGATTCCTTTTGTATAAAAGTAAAAGTCAAAGGATTTTATACACCGTATAAAAGAATGTTGTGTATAAAACGAAATATGCCTCAATGAAAGGAGATTGAGACGAAGACCCTTACCTCGGGTCCGACTTGACTCGATCGTTCTTTAACGTCCTAAATAATAAACTTGAGTTAATTTATACTTGATTAAGAACCTTTTTAAAGTTCATTGTTTCTTTTATATCACTTATTTCCATGTTATAAACATTATTTAACCATTTAAGTTAATAATGTTTTTGTCAATATTTGGTTCTTAAGTTGAATGTTGACTTCTTACAATTACATGTTGTTCATGTGGTCAAAAGTTCTTTATATCCAGAATGAAATTCCTGATTTGGATATAATATGTATCATATATATCCAGCATATACATGTATTTATTATATTACATAATCATTTAGAGGTAAAAAATGAAATGCACTGTTCATGGAGACGGTAAGCCGTACGTACGCATGAACGCTACTTTCATTTCTTTGTCATATTAGTGGAATTAAAACTAAATGAGAGGTATGTATATTTTAATTCCAGAATTATATTCATCATTTAGATATATCATTAATTATATATATACATTATATACATGTAATTTTAATAGTACATTACATTTGGGGATAAGAAATGAAATGCACTGTTCATGGAGACGGTAAGCCGTACGTACCCATGAACGCTACTTTCATTTCTATCTTATACTTTAATGGAAATAAATAATAATTATATAGGGGTATATTATAATTCCAGTATAACATCATATATAATAACTTTAAATCCATCCTTTACACGTCCCACATATGGCATTAACGAATCACATCACTTTGAGGGGGCGGTAGTCCGCACTTCCTTAAATGAAGATATCGTGTTTACCCATAATGGAAAGCATAAAGGTATGCCCAAAATGAAAAATAAATAAGCTTAAAGAAAAAATAAACATATTATATATCATATATAAAAATAGTGACATCATAATGGCCACCCTTGAAGGTGTTAAATGAGTATTGAACAATCATCGTTTCGGGAGGCAGAATTTCGCCATCCACGGAAACCGTATGTTCTTTAACCATTTGATGTAGTTGTGTGATATTGTAGCTAAAATAAATGTTATAACAACATACTAGTATATTTAAGATACTGTTTTTGTTACAAAATAAGTAAATAAAAAGAGTTTAGAGGGTTGGAGAAGAAAAATAAAACAAATGAACAAGAGAGAATGAATTACCTTTAAAAGTGTAACTCCCTTTTGATTTGAGACTAAAGGATTCCTTTGAAAGGATTATGCCCAAATGGAATCCTCTAGGATGAGTAGATGGATGTGGAGAGAGTAATTGGGCAGGGTTTGGCCGAGCCAAAGGCTTGAGAAGTGTGTGAAATGAGGTAGAGGTGGGGGCCTTTTATAAGAGGAGAGGAGGGGAACTTTTGGAAAGTAAAGAAATATTACTTTATTTGAAATTGTGTTTCGGTTTTAAAAGGTCCCACATTGAAATAATTCGTGGATAAGGTGATAAGGTTTCTAAATCCACTCATCCAATCGGTTTTAGCCATGTTTAGTTCATATATTTTACATTATCATTCCATTTTATTTAAATCGTCAAATAATGATGTCATCGCGGCATCATTATTATGTCATATATAATTTAATTTATTTAATGTCTAAAAATTATAAAACAATTACTATGATTTAGGAACTCTTTTTAGCTTTACAATGAATATTTATAATCAAAATTTGAACTTGTATAACCCCACTCAAAAATTATTTTAGTAAAACAATTTATGTTAGTGTCATTTTCACTTTAACATTAAATAAAAATATATTAATGTCATTTCCAAACTAAAGTGGCTCCATGGGGACCCCAAGTTGGCCCATGGCTTGTATTGGTCGGCCATGACTCACCCAATAGGTGTAGGACAAGTGTCATGGTGTTTTCACATTCTTATAATACCATTTTTACCTTAAACTACACTAATTACCTCTAATCGCGAATAATGAAAAAAAGTTACTATTCACCAAAAAATTATTTTAATATAATTGAACCACATTTTACTTCTTAATTATAACCATTTATGTCAGATTTTCATAATTCAATACACATTAGTGGTAAACTTTCATTTAACTGAAAAACCAGTTTGCTTGATTTCCACTTAGTAGTTTCACTATTCATCAAAAATTGAAGTTTTTCAGAAAATTACCAAAAATACACCCTAAGCTATATTTGATATTCCGAATTAAAAAATGAAGTCCATTTTACAAAATTCAAAACATATAAGTCAAATTGATTAATTTAATAATTAATTCCCGTTGTCATGACAAATAGCGTGTTTTTGTGAATCAATAAGTATTAAAAGATTGACACCAGTTTAAGTCCAATTTCAAGGTGAAATTTATTCCAATGACCACCATTGGATTAACTGGTAAAAATATTTTCTAATTTCACTTTAAAACCAATTAAAATAATAATCTAATCATATAAATAAATTTGATTGAAAAGAGGTTTTGAATTAAAATACAACATTTTACACTATTCATAAAAAAATGAACTTTATCAGAAAGGTACCAAAAATTTACACAAAGTAAATTTTGATGTTCCGATTCTAAAGAAGAGTTATATTTGGTCCAAAATAAAGTATAAGAGTGATCAAAAATATATTCAATGACGGTTCACCTTTAAAAGGTGATAAGTGAACCTTTAGTAAAAATTAGAGTATATATGCCCTAAAATTGAACTCTTTCCGTATTTTAAGCCTTTATATTTTATTGGGTAAATGTATAAACATTTAAAAACATATCTAATAATATTTTAGTTATTTCTATCCATTCCCGCCAGTACAACGGCTACTTGTTAAGTATCATTTAAAATAATATTATTTTATTACTAGTGTGCTACGTAAGTTTCAAAGAAACTCATCATTGCGTATCGGGTACGCTATCGAACATTGCAACCCCTTTAAAATAAAATTAATATTTAATTTGTAAATATTAAGAAATATGAAAATTTTTTATTCTTTATTTTACTGTGATGTTACATCTTTCCCCCCTTTTGTGAATTGCATCCTCGCAATTTTATTCACTTATCAAAATAAGTGGGGGTATTTATCCCTCATAGCGTTTTCAGATTCCCACGTTGCCTCTTCAATCACATGGTTTTTCCACAAAACCTTTACCTAATTAATCACCTTATTCCGTAACACTTGCTCCCTGTGGTCAAGAATCTGGACCGTTTGTTCCTCATAAGATAGGTTCTCTTCCAGCTAAACTACCTCTGGGCTCAAAACTTGAGATGGATCTGGCATATACTTTCTCAACATCGAAACGTGAAAAACATTGTGTACCTGAGATAAACTCGGAGGTAAAGCCACTCGGTATGCAACTGATCCAACTCTCTCTAGAATTTTGTATGGTCCAATGAACCTTGGACTTAACTTTCCTTTATTACCAAATCTCATCACACTTTTCCAAGGAGAAACCTTGAGAAAAACATGATCACCTACCTCGAAAGATAGATCCTTCCTCCGGTTATCTGCATAACTCTTCTGCCTGCTCTGAGCTGTTCTCATGTGTTTATGAATCAGGTGAACTTTTTCTGCCATCTCTTCTACCAATTCTGGTCCCATCAGTTTCCTTTCACCCACTTCATCCCAAAATGCTGGAGTTCGACACCGCTTCCCATATAATGCCTCAAATGGTGCCATCTGTATACTGGAATGAAAAATGTTATTATAAGAAAATTCAACCAAAGAAAGATGTTGGTCCCAACTTTCCTGATAATCCATAGAACAAGCTTGTAGCATATCCTCCAATGTCTGGATTGTTTGTTCTGACTGCCCATCTGATTGAGGATGAAAAGCTGTACTAAAATTTAATTCAGTACCCAACGACTTCTGAAGGCCTTTCCAAAAGTTAGAAGTAAACCTGGGATCACAATCCGACACAATGGAGAGAGGAACTCCATGTAACCTGACTATCTCTTTAAGATACAAACGGGAAAGTTGATCAAGAGAGAAAGTATCTCGTATAGAAAGGAAATGAGCAGATTTGGTCAAGCGATCAACAATAACCCAGATTGAATTATTACCTCGAGATGTCCTCGGTAATCCCACAATAATGTCCATGGATATGTTTTCCCATTTCCACTCTGGCACTGGTAAAGGCTGAAGCATCCCTTTCGGTAACTGCTGCTCTGCTTTAACCTGTTGACATGTCAAACACTTCACAGTAAAATCAGCATAGTCTCTTTTCATTCCATCCCACCAGTAATACTCCCGCAGACCTCTGTACATCTTAGTATTGCCAGGATGAAAAAACAACTCATTCTTCAACTGTGAATCACAAGGCACACATAACCTCTTCACAAACCTCAAAACACAAACACAAACTTATCCAAGAACTCGTGGAAAATTTTATTCATAAGGTCCATGAATACAGCAGGTGCATTGGTTAACCCAAAAGGCATAACTAAAAATTCATAATGGCCATATCTAGTACAGAACGCAGTCTTCGGAACGTCTGCTTCTTTTACTTTCAACTAATGGTACCCCGACCTCAAGTCAATCTTCGAAAAATACTGAGCTCCCTGGAGCTGATACCACTTCATTCGATGGCCCAACATCTGCTGAAGTTGTTGCAAATGATTTTACCACCCCTTTCTGCTTGTAGTCTAACTGCTTCCCATCACTCAAGCTCCTTGTCGGACACTCTTCTTCATAATGACCCATTTCATTACACTTAAAACATCTTACCGTTGGCTTTTCATTTCCTGCTTGATCATCTTCCTTATAGTTACGAGCAATATGACCAGACTTACCACACCGAAATCACTTACCAGACTTGGATAAACATTCTCTAGGATGCATTTTACCACACTTCTCATAGGATGGATATTTGGTTTTCTTACCTCCTTGCTTCTTTGATGAATTCTTCCCCTTTTCCTGCCAACTAGATCTCTTATTCTGTTGTTTGTCATAGAACACCTGATCATCGGCAAACTCCATTTCCACCTTCTCCGCACATCGAACAAGTTTTTCATAACTTTTGAACTCACTAGAAGCTAAAGCCCTTCAATACTTTGGCTTTAACCCTGAGTAAAAACGGTTTATTTTACTATCAAGATCTCGTATGAAGTTTGGAGCATACCTTGCCAATCGTGTGAACTTTTCTTCATAAGCAGCCACTGAGTCATCCTCCTGCCTCAATTCTAGGAACTGTTTTTCCATCCTAAGACGAACCACCTTAGGAAAATATTTCTCATGAAACATACCTTTGAATTCGTCCCAGTGAAGATCCTCAATCTCATCACTATCCCTTATATTTTTCACCATCGACCACCACTGATCAGCTTCACCTTCAAAACGGTAAACAGCAAGACTAACCTTTTGATGTTCTGAACACCCCATGACATCAAAAATCTTCTCCAGTGCTTTAATCCACCCTTCAGCTTGCACAGGGTTAGATGATCCTCTGAATGATGGGGGATGTTGCCTCATGAAATGTTCCACCACTGACATGTTCCTCTGCGGTTGATCTGGCTGATCTCGTGCATGGATACCACCACCATTTATAGCCTGAGTCAATTGTGCCATCACTGCAACAAACTATTCCATTCCGATTCCGACCATCTCAGGTTGCTGATTTGGAAGGTTATCTTCCTCCTGATGTCGTCCCAACATAGCTGCTTTGTTTCCTCTGCGGAAAACCATTCTGAACACAGAAATATCTTAGGCGAAGCAACATGGTAATCCGTAAATGCTATATCATTTCAATCATATTATAATTTAACACTTTTCTAATTCCAAAAGTTGTCTAAACCGTCCTTTGATACCAACTATAAGGCCCCAGCCTTAAACCTTACTTAATCTTGAGTTATCACAAGATTACACGTTGAGGATCTTTTCAGGTTTAGAGTTTTAGAGAATTAGAACATAAACTATTACATCTTAAAAGATTACAATGTAGACACTTCTACTAAGTCTCCATAAAATAAAAACTCTTAAAAAGAAAGATGTCTAGATTCCATGTTTTAGATAGCATGAAATTCCCTTGATCCCATCCTTGACCTTATTCCACTTTAAGTCCTGTGAATAACATTTCGAAAAACTTGGGGTGAGCATAAAAAGCTCATTAAGGGATACAAAAAGAATGAAAACTGTTAGTTTTTCAAACATCAAGTAAACCATGTATACTATATCAATGTAATACCTTCACCTTCATGAAGTAGTAAAAAAATCTTCACTGAATAAAGTATCATTACTTACCTTTTTGTAACCAATAGATTACCATAAAACCCATATAAAGAACACATAGAATATATAAAGGTATCTTGGGACATAAACATACTTAAGTGGAATAACCATACGGTCGACTTCCACACTTATCACTTAATGGAATAGCCATACGGCCAATTTCCATACATACTTAATGGAATAGCCATACAGCTGACTTCCATACCCAATGCATTGGAGGTTATAACGTAACCACCCGTCCTGGTTGTTGTGTCCTGGGCCCAGGATTGTTGGGCCCCCGCCAGGATTGTTGGCGCCTGTGCCCCGGTAACCAATCCCACATCGGTTGTGGAGGGAGATTGGGGGGGGGATGTTGTGTCCTGGGCCCAGGATTGTTGGGCCCCCACCAGGAATGTTGGCGCCTGTGCCCCGGTAACCAATCCCACATCGGTTGTGGAGGGAGATTGGTGGGTGCTTGAAATTCCCGTGCCTACCTTCCCCTCAGCAACGCGTTTTAAATCCGTGAGGCCTGGGATAGCAACTGGGCCAGAGCAGACAATATTGCTGGGCCGAGGGATCCGATCCATCACTGGTATTCACGGCACCACCCGTCATTTGGTTTATAACGTAACCACCCGTTAAAATGTCCAAGTACCAATATAAAATCATAAAACATAAAACCAATATAAAGAAAAGATAACATTTCCACATTTCAATCACAATATATCATAAATACATTGACATAATAGAATCCTTTATCAAAACCATTTTCAATACCAAAATACATAAAAGAGTATATGGTATTTATTTTATTTTAAAAACATTACGGCTTGTTGAGGAAGCCAAAGACCAAATAATACTCGCGGCGGCGGAAAAAGACGTTGTCACCGCGTACGTTAAAAAAACATTCCTTTTGGTCGTTTAGTAAAACACTTCGTAGAAAAAGATTCCTTTTGTATAAAAGTAAAAGTCAAAGGAGTTTATACACCGTATAAAATAAAGTTGTGTATAAAACGAAATATGCCTCAATGAAAGGAGATTGAGATGAAGTCCCTTACCTCGGGTCCGACTTGACTCGATCGTTCTTTAACGTCCTGAATAATAAACTTGAGTTAATTTATACTTGATTAAAAACCTTTTTAAAGTTCATTATTACTTTTATATCACTTATTGCCATGTTATAAACATTATTTAACCATTTAAGTTAATAATGTTTGTTTTGTCAATATTTGGTTCTTAAGTCGAAAGTTGACTTCTTACAATTACATGTTGTTCATGTGGTCAAACGTTCTTTATATCCGGAATGAAATTCCAGATTTGGACATAATATGTATCATATATCTCCAGCATATACATGTATTTATAATATTACATAATCATTTAGAGGTAAGAAATGAAATGCACCGTTCATGGAGATGGTAAGCCATACGTACGCATTAACGCTACTTTCATTTCATTGTCATATTAGTGGAATTAAAACTAAATGAGAGGTATGTATATTTTAATTCCAGAATTATATTCATCATTTAGATATATCATTAATTATATATATACATTATATACATGTAATTTTAATAGTACATTACATTTGGGGATAAGAAATGAAATGCACCGTTCATGGAGACGGTAAGCCGTACGTACGCATGAACGCTACTTTCATTTCTATCTCATACTTTAATGGAAAGAAATAATAATGATATAGATTTATATTATAATTCCAGTATAACATCATATATAATAACTTTAAATTCATCATTTACACTTCCCACATATGGCATTAACGAATCACATCACTTTGAGGGGGCGGTAGTCCGCACTTCCTTAAATGAAGATATCGTGTTTACCCATAATGGAAACCATAAAGGTATGCCCAAAATGAAAAATACAGAAGCTTAAAGAAAAAATAAACATATTATATATCATATATAAAAATAGTGACATCATAATGGCCACCCTTGAAGGTGTTAAATGAGTATTGTACAATCATCGTTTCGGGAGGCAGAATTTCGCCATCCACGAAAACCGTATGTTCTTTAACCATTTGATGTAGTTGTGTGAGATTGTAGCTCAAATAAATATTATAACAACATCCTAGTATATTGAAGATACTGGTGTTGTTACAAAAGAAGTAAATAAAAAGACTTTAGAGGGTTGGAGAAGCAAACTAAAACAAATGAACAAGAGAGAATGAATTACCTTTAAAAGTGTAACTCCCTTTTGATTTGAGACTAAAGGCTTCCTTTGAAAGGCTTCTGCCCAATGAGAATCCTCTAGGATGATTAGAGGAATGTGGAGAGAGTAATTGGGCAGGGGTTGGCCGAGCCAAAGGCTTGAGAAGTGTGTGAAATGAGGTAGAGGTGGGGGCCTTTTATAAGAGGAGAGGAGGGGCACTTTTGGAATGTAAAGAAATATTACTTTATTTGAAAATGCGTTTCGGTTTTAAAAGGTCCCACATTTAAATAATTCGTGGATAAGGTGATAAGGTTTCTAAATCCACTCATCCAATCGGTTTTGGCCATGTGTAGTTCATAGATTTTACATTATCTTTCCATTTTATTTAAATCGTCAAATAATGATGTCATCACTACATCATTATTATGACATATATAATTAAATTTATTTAATGTCTAAAAATTATAAAAAAATACTATGATGTAGGAAATCTTTTTATCTTTCCAATGAATATTTATAATAAAAATTTGGACTTATATAACCCTACTCCAAAATTATTTTAGTAAAACAATTTATGTTAGTGTCATTTTCACTTTAACATTAAATAAAAATATATTAATGTCATTTTCCAACTAAAGTGGCTCCATGGGGTCCCCAAGTTGGACCATGGCTTGTATTGGTCGGCCATGACTCACCCAATAGGTGTAGGACAATTTTCATGGTGTTTTCACATTCTTATAATACCATTTTTACCCTAAACTACACTAATTACCTCTAATCGCGATTAATGAAAAAAAGTTACTATTCACCAAAAAATTATTTTAATCTCATTGAACCACATTTTACTTCTTAATGACAACCATTTATGTCAGATTTTCAAAATTCAATACACATTAGTGGTAAACTTTCATTTATGTGAAAAATCAGTTTGCTTGATTACCACTTAGTGGTTTCACTATTCATCAAAAATTGAAGTTTTTCAGAAAATTACCAAAAATTCACCCTAAGCTATATTTGATATTCCGAATTCAAAAATGAAGTCCATTTTACAAAATTCAAAACATATAAGTCAAATTAGTTAATTTAATAATTAATTCCCGCTGTCATGAAAAATAGCGTGTTTTTGTGAAACAATAAGTATCAAAAGATTGACACCAGTTTAAGTCCAATTTAAAAGTGAAATTGAAATGACCACCATTGTATTAACTGGTAAAAATATTTTCTAATTTCACGTTAAAACCAATTAAAATAATAATCTAATCATATAAATAAATTAGATTAAAAAGAGGTTTTGAATTAAAATACAACATTTTACACTATTCATAAAAAATGAACTTTATCAGAAAGGTACCAAAAATTTAGACAAAGTAAATTTTGATGTCCCGATTCTAAAGAAGAGTTATATTTGGTACAAAATAAAGTATAAGAGTGATCAAAACTATATTTAATGACGGTTCACCATTAAAAGGTGATAAGGGAACCTTTAGTGAAAATTAGAGTATATATGCCCTAAAATTGAACTCTTTCCGTATTTAGGGCCTTTATCTTTTATTAGGTAAATGTATAAACATTTAAAAACATATATAATAATATTTTAGTTATTTCTATCAATTCCCGCCACTACAATGGCTACTTGTTAACTAACATTTAAAATAATATTATTTTATTACTAGTGTGCTACGTAAGTTTCAAAGAAACTCATCGTTGCGTATCGGGTACGCTATCGAACATAGAAACCCCTTTAAAATAAAATTAATATTTAATTTGTAAATATTAATAAATATGAAAATTATTTATTCTTTATTTACCTGGGATGTTACAATAACTCCATGTAAAAATTGTTTTAGTAAAACAACTTATGTTTGTGACATTTTTATTTTAACATTAAATAAAAAGATATTAATGTCATTTTCCAACTAAAGTGGCTCCATGGGGTCCCCAAGTTACCCCATGGATTTTATTGGTCGTCCATGATACATCCAATAAGGATAGGACATGTTTCATGTTCATTTCATATTATTAAAACATTATTTTTACCTTAAACTACACTAATTACCTCTAATCACGATTAAAAACATAAAAGTTACTATTCACGAAAAAATTATTTTAATCCCATTGAACCGCATTTTACTTCTTAATGACAACCATGTATGTCAGATTTTTGACATTCAAAACACAGAAGTGGTAAAATATCATTTAAACGGAAAATCATTTTTTATATGTACCACATAGTGGTTTCACTATTCATCAAAAATTGATGTTTTTCAGAAAATTACAAAAAATTCTCCCTAAGCTATATATGATATTCCGAATTCAAAAATAAAGACTATAATAAAAAATTAAAAACATATAATTTTCATTAATTAATTTAATAATTAATTCCTATTATCAGAGCAAATAGCTTGTTTTCATGAAACAATAAGTATCAAAAGATTGACATTAGTTTTAGTCTGATTTCAAAGTGAAATTAATTCCAACAACCAATATTGGATTTAATGGTAAAAATATATTCTAATTTAACTTTATAACCAATTAAAATGATAATATAATCATATAAATAAATTATACTAAAAGTGGTTTTGAATTAAAATAAAACATTTTTCACTGTTCATTAAAAAAATGATCTTTATCGGAAAAATACCAAAAATTTACACATAGTAAATTTTGTTCTCCCGATTCTAAAAAAGGGCTTTATTTGGTACAATATAATGTATAAAAGTGACCAAAACTATATTTAATTCTGGTTTGCCATCGAAAGGCGATAAGTGAACTCTTAGTGAAAATTATGGTATAAAAGCCTAAAATTGAATTCTTTTCATTTTTTAAGACTTTATCTTTTATTGGATAAATGTAAAAACATTTAAAATCATATATAATCATATTTTAGTAATTTACATCCATTCCCTCCAATACAACGACTATGTGTTAACTACCATTTAAAATAATATTTTATTATTACTAGTGTGCAACGTAAGATTTCAATGAAACTCTTTATTGCGTATCAAGTACACTATGGAGCATAGAAACCCCTTTAAAGAAAAATTAATATTTAATTCATAAATATTAATAAATATGAAAATGATTTATTCATTATTTACCTGGGATGTTACACATATTGTTCATGTTGACATATATTTTTAAACATATAATTAAATTCATTATAATAATAAATCATATATAAAACACTTTCCAATCTTATTTATCCCATCAAGAATCTTTTAAAAAAACCCATTTTACTGCCAAAAGTTTCATATAATTTTCCTTACCAAATATTTTTGATCTGAAAACCCACCCATTTTTTCCATTCAATGAAATTAATCATGTTTTACCGATCCATTTTGGATTAGAGACACCTATGTATATATCCCAATATCATTAATAGTGATATTAAATGAAATAATATAAATTCATATCTTGCATAATTTACGTGCCACAAATCACAAAAACATAATATAGATGTGACTGGTCGAAACAAAATTATGCAACCCTCTAAAAAATCGGGTAATCTTTTTATCATAATAGATACCATGTGTGGTGATTAGGAAGATTAAAAAAACAATATATTATGATGTCTCCATGATTATCCTCTAATTAGGCTTATGATGTCATGTTTTATGTTGTTTCAACTTTGCAATGATTCCTTGATGATATTATCTTGAACCATTCTATATATTAGTTATTATGAATATATCCTTTCAATTTTTCCTTTTTCTCATATGAACGAGAATATATTATTATATTCATTAATTACTCCATTAATAGCACATTCATCACACAACATTCTTATATTATTCACTGTGATATATCATGTAGTTTTAAAAGATCAATGTAATTTACTGGCAGGTTATAATGTTTCCCAATAATGCTATTATTTCTATATTTGTATATTCATATAATATGTGTCTAATTACCTAAAGAAACATGGCCTCTTAAATATTAAGGATTTAATTATTTGTATCATTTAGTAATAATTAATTATATAATGTGTGTAATTGTTATAGATTTTCAAAGATACTATTAGAAAAAGGACTAGTTATTTTCAGGTATTATGATAAGAATACCATATTAAAAACAACAAGTATATATCAAGAAAAATGAAAACATCCTGGAATTTCTAAAATTTTAGAATGATTGGTTTTCATCGAGTTTAATGCATGTATAGATATTATGAATTTATGTAGAAGTGGTACAATAGTACCAAATGGAAATAACCCAAAACGTTAAAATTATGTTTAAACTCAATCATATTCCTTATACATGATAGAGAGGACTTTCAGCATATCTGGTTGAGAAACATTATAGATATATTTTGATAAATTCATATTCTATTTGCAAAATATTATAATTAAAAAAATTTCAATATAATTTAATTTCACGAAATATGCCATGAATATAATAATATGATATTGTGGGATTCATTACGTAAGGAATATCTATTTTTTATGAGTTATCAATCCCAATCCCAAAATTTTCTATATTACTTTTTATATTTTAATTATTCTCATTCCTATTTTATCTTTTATTGTAGTAAATTTATTGAAATAGGAGGAACCATTTTATGAGTCACTATAATGCATAATATAGTGATAGAAAAAATTAAATTCCCAAAAAAATGAGTGTTGGATTAATAAATCTTATGAAAATACTTACTCAATTGTCCCATGTATTTAATATTAAATTAATGAAAGGCACGACCCACTTATTTCTTCAAAAATAGTTTTTAAATTATGAGTATAAGTAATTAAAGGACTAAAAAATCCCATTCATATTTTGATACCATAAACATAGAATAATGGATAATGTCAATTAAATAGATCATATAAATCCAAAAATTCTTCAAAAATAAATGGTAATGATTTTTATTTATCACATGGTGGGAGGATTCGATCAATGTATTATTTTGATCAAGAGTACGAAGCACAATAGTGAAATTGATGATATAGAGTGGAAGTAATTTTGGAATATCAATTTTGAGAAATATTTTTCGCTCTCTATAACAAAATACTTTTGAAGATTCACATATACTCATTAAAGTTTTTGATGAATATTTTAGGTAATATATATAAAATATCGCATAACATCAACAATATTCTTATGTGTATTTAATTGATCCTAAGAATATAATTGTCCACTTCTATAGTTTCATCAAGGAAAATATATTAAAATATGTGGTGCTTAGATACATTTTAATCTATGAATAAATTTCAAAATGTTCTTAGAATGTTAATATATATATATGAAAATATCAATAATTTTATTAATTTAGATATTGAATGATGATAATGATGTTTAATTATAGGGTATTGATGAAAAAATATCACAGTGCAAACAAATTATAACATCCCACATGACAAAAAGTTTCCAAGAAATACCTTGAAATTTCCTTAATGAAAAAGGAAATTCATTAGCTGTGGAAAGTAGACATAAAAAGGTATCAAATTCTGAGGGGAGAAACCCACCAATATGATGAATGAATCGAGTATTCATGTAAAAACATAACCCATTTTCAAATTTTTTTTCCAAGAGGAGGATTACAATGTGAACTAGTATACTAATCCATGGGTATACATTGATAAATAGGTACGAAAACCACATATCATGGATATCGAGAAAAATAATATTCCATCAAAATTGCTTAAATGTATCATAGAAATGAGGGGGTGATTGAAACACTAATTATTCATTCAATAATAAGAAACATGTTATTTATACTAGTTATATGCATTAATTATTTTCCCAGATGATTATTAAAACTATTAAATAACTATATAAAATCAGGGATATTATCTTATATATGAAAAAGATAAATGGGGAAATTATTTAATCCTATTTTTATGACATCTACACTATAAATATTATCTAGCTGAATTTCCTAGCAAAACATATGAAACATCATTTAAAATAATTCACTTATATTGTTTCTATATATCATATTTATAATTATAGATCCAATAAAAATTACTAAGAGATGGAAATATTCCTATGTACAATGTAAATAACATAGATTCAGTACAATTATAATGATTATGATGGATCTTTATTGGGACTATCATCTCAACCCAGAATAGTATTTCCTTATGATAAAACATAACATGATCAAATTATTTACACAAATTAAACGATCAAACATTATAACATTGCCATTGTAAGATAATATGATGATGTGTTCCAAAAAAAATTAATGTTTTTTTCTCATTAATTAGTGTTTTTGTTCTCAAAAGAATGTCTAATAAGATCTTTTCTGATATAAATAACTAAATATTGAAGGAAAACTTGAAAATATATAAAGTTAATTAATAAAAAATGGATAATATGTATAAAAGATTTGTCCACCCATGTAATTCACCATGGGGAGAACTAATCATTTTAAACAAGAAGAAGGATGGGTCAATGCAACTCAACATTGATTTATGTGAGATCAAAATGATCAAAATACTGAATGAGTATCCACTGACATGGATTATGAAATATTAGGTTATCATTTTGTATCCCAATACTTATCTATATAATAATTTATATCATGATATTATCATGTACATGATATATAGGATGAAATTTCTGCTAATTCTATTATTACCTCACATAGAAAATAAAAGATCATATTGATGCTAGTTTAATTTATGAATTATCCCACATTCATCTTATACATAATGAACAATATATAAAGAAATTTCCTCAATAAATATGTGTGGTTACTATATAAGTTATTCTTTACTACACTAGAAGAAAAAATAACATTAAGATAATTTATATATTATACTGAATACATGTGAAAATAAAATCTATATGTAATGTATAGTAAATTTGTTTTTTTGATGGGGAACTTAACCTTCCTAGTGTATATTATAACATTAATAACAATATATATGTGGTTAAATTTAAGAAAATTCTAATTTAAAGATGGATGATGACATCATCAACTAAATAGACATATTTTTCCCTTGATTACCTAGGTATTATAGTGATTTTTTGGGAATTTTATCATTATTTTCAATTGCACATAACATGATAACAAGAAAATAATTGATATTTTAAAATATAAGTGAAAATATATTGTGTGTTAAAGTGATAATGAAGATGATATTCACTATATATTTTCACACATTACCCACCAGTTGGATCTATTAATATCTATATGGATTCCGTAAAAGGTAAATTTGGGTCTGTACAAATGATATATGAAAAATTTATATACAATGCATAACTTAATTAATTATAATTTTTTATATCTATTTGAGGAATGATATGGAATTTCATGTAGTGTCTTCACATTTATGATTTGGTGAAATCATCTTTATAGGTAGATATGTTTCATATATATGGATCATAAAATAATTCTGTATATGAACAAAAAATTTAGTTATTATAAAACAATGGTGATGGTTATAAATGATCACGAAATATGTTTTTTTAGTAGATTACCATCTTGGGAAGTTGAAAGAAAATTATATTATATATGAAGTTCAGATCTAATAACCAAATCCATGATGATGATTGAAATGAATCCCATGTTTATGGAAATTTATAGGATGGGATTGGGACATATAAAAGGTACTCTATACAACCATCCACAAATAATTGGTCAATAGTCCATTATTGAGTGGATCATAGAGTCCTAAAAGATATAAAGAGCTAAAAATATAACCGATATTTGAGATTTCAAAATCTATTAATATGGGGTAATAATGTTTTGATACTACATATATGTTCTAATAAATCTTGTACTAAATATATAACATCTACAAGATTCCAATATCTCTTCCTTATTTATTCATCCATGAATCAGTTTGATTTATATAGATCTATGGAAAAATTCATGGTTTGATTTAAATATGTGGGATATTAAATAATTGGTACATCGATTCTTGGTACGCCTACAAATAAAGGATGAAAAGTATTTTCCATGAAATAATTACCAATGATATTATTGAAATTAGAAAACATAACTATGGATTTTTTTCAATGGACTCCCTTGGATATTTAATGGTAATAATGAAATTTTGGTGATTGTCGATAGATTTAAAAAGTAGGAACTATTCATTGGTTTTAAGGTGGATTTCCATACAGACCAATTCTATATGATATAAATATGTAAATAGGTATGATTGTATGGTGTAAAACTCCCCTTTATATCTAATCGATAAATGTGGATTACAGTAATGATATAGAGAATCCTTCAGCAAGAATTGTATATAGAGATGAGTTTCATATCTATTTTTTTACCCTTATAATGATAGTCATTATAACATATCTATAAACAAAATTAAAGAAATTTCAATATATTTTTAAATAGATTTACAAGGATATTGCGATCAACAGATTATCTAAGTGGTGTGAAAATTTAACAACTATTTACATTCATGTAAAAAAATTCCACCTTATGAGTATCTATACAGAATACGGTGTAATAATTAAACAATTTTTTATGTATTTAGACATAATAAAATGATGAGCCTCTATCTAATCGAATAAATAATATAATAGGATCAAACCATTATTCATCAAATAGTTTTCTATGAAATGTTGATGAAAATATAAAAATACAATCATTAATAGGACTACTTTTTATGGTTATTGAAAATGTGTTACTTCATATATATCCCAAAAATAATTTCCTGAGGATTGGGAATAAAGGGAAATATAATTCTCATATACATTTAACGATTTAGTATCATTGATCTCATTTGATATGTGGCATGTCAAATAGAATTTCTTCTAAACCAACCAGAAATACATAACATATTCCATGTATCTCTCTTAATTTAGTACATATCATAACATTCACATTTTCTCAATTGATTGGTTTTATCATTGTACAATGACCATTTATATGAAAATAATATACCGATGATCCCAGATCGAAAAGATAAATATATATGAAATAATACATGTCTCAATATAAATGCAATTTCATAGAAGCAGAATTTTGAAAATCCATCTTGAGAAGAAGCTAAACATATTAAATACAAGTACTATTATCAAATTTTAGTGTGTAAATGAAAAATTCATGGGAGAAATTTTAGAAGGGGGGGATTATGTGTTGAACTCAAAATAATAATTGAAATAATATTTTGAATAAATATATTGAAAATTTTATGATGATGTTATTGAATAAAATATATGCTTTAGTTATTATGGGTAATTATTAATCATTGAAAATTATAGATAATCATTAGTTAGAAATCATGACATATAGTAATATAACATTTATACTTTTACCGTTATGACTAATATGCATTGTTAATTTTTGACCATTACTAAACATAGTCAGTCGAATTACAATGATGGTATCGAATCATAACCTTTGATAATATAAACAATATCTAGTGAACATTATTATTATAATATGTTATGTTTAGAATAATATATAATTGAAATATATGTGTTATATGTTGGTTTTAATTATTATAATCGCACCCTATGATGCCTATTTGTTATTCCTTTAGTGAGATATGAAACATGGGGGATTTACCTTGTCCAAAACCTATCCAGGAATCACAAACTAAGACATGAGAGATACTATTTTGATTTGTGTAATATTATTAATATCAAATCCAAAACCCTATTTTCTTGAACCACACCAATAATGTTGCATCATTTGATGCCATATTGTATGGAATACACACATATAAAAGGGCATTATATATCTTAACCCTTGTAATATAAATTTGAATATTTTATATTTGATAAATCAATGATTATATTTATTTATTTATTTTACTATTACATTATATGATTTTATAAAGATTTAGATTCAATATAATTTTGTATACTCCTGATATACAATTTTATTTCTGGTACATTTATGATTTCAATTAAAACACACTTTTTTTAAAATTTACTGTTTATTTGATAATATGACTTATTCTTGATGTATTCTTGTTACATAATATCTAGTTATGAAAAAATGATATTTTATCTTCAAGAATCCCAATTTAATTTTTTAGAACAATTGAAAAGAATCCATTGTCATAGAAACTAATATATTCCAACAAATAAAAATTTAAATAATATTTGTAATGTCTAATATTTGTAAAAAATTTATTATAATGTAGAAATTAATTTTAGGATTAGAATATATAAATTATCTACCAATTAATTTATCATAATTTTAAGTGTCTATTGAGTTTTTTTTGAAAATAAATGATTATGTTATAAATATAAAATTTTTATTATAAAATCATATTTTCAAAAACATTATGTAATAAAAGATATAAATGGAATGACTGGGAAAAAAATATTTTAACCCCTTAAAATAATTTGTTATAAATTTTTTAATATGAATTTTATAATTCAGTAATGAGTCATCAAAAGCCTATATAAGTTTTAATGGTTTAAAATTTGTTATTTATTAACTTTACCCATTTATACATCAACAATAGTAATATTTTATTGATATTTGTTCAAAAAAATTATAATATTTGAAACCAGTCATTATCGAGAGAATACATATCCTAAATCCATTTGATGATAGGTATTTTTGATTATTTTTTTACGTAGAATCCAAAAATCTAAGTTTAGAACATAATATACTACTCCACAAACTTTTTTACAAATACTTGCTATGTATCCAATTAATATTCTCCAATAACCATTAATGTAGATGTACCCCTCCATGTTTCTCTATAAATAACTCCATAGTATATCCTATGATCATATGACGCTCCTCAAATGATATTTTAAGAATCCCCACTTGGTAGGGGACTCTCTTCCTCCTCTACATTACTTATTTACTAATTTTAATATTATTGGTTTATAATTTTTCATGTTGATATATCTTTTTACATGAACTGAAACCCTTGTTATGATTATCAATTAATTATATAACACCACTCACTGTCCATAATTTTTTACAGGTATGATTATATAAACCTGATACACAACAAAAATATCCCAATATTTTACATGCAAAAATATTTTTCTATGAATAGAATCCCCCCCATTTTTTAATCATGTTAACACAAATATTTATAAATATACTTCATCAGTTATTTTTATGAAAAAAGGGTTTGAAATAATATATACCTATACCATCATTTTATAGGAAGTCTTTTTGGGTGAGAAGAATATACTCAGATTAATGAATATGGTAAATTAAACATAAATCGAATTCCATGAAAAAAGATTATGTAAGATAGTAATATCTTACACTGACTTACATAATCAATAATTGGAATCTAATAGTATATTATAGTTATACGAGGTGGAAACTGTCCCTCTTTATTTATGTTCATTTGGTAAGGACCTCTTGTCATGCATTATCGTATTGTAGTACTGGTACCTTATGCTGTTGAGATTAATTTCATATAATGGGAACATAAACTCTTTATAGGTTATGGTGATAAGATTAAAAACATTCAGTGCTCATCTATGCATATATCTATTTCATGAATTGATGAAAAAATATCGGATCATTTTATTTGTATGGCTATCATGGGTCATTACATGGATGACCGGAAACCCAATCACTGGAGTATAGATATTCTTTAGGGGAAACTATCATGAATAATATTTTGTACATATATGATTTGTGGTGTTCCCATTATTAAATAGAAGGCCCTATCACAAGGAAAACACTAATAAATAGAGTGAAATTATATTTTAATATATGTTCATTAGAAAAATAACATTATGTAAGAGGATAATTGTGTATATCTAGTTCTTACATTAGAGGGGTGAGGTGGTAGCAAGATTGAATTGATCCAATAATGAAAGAAACTAACCTAACCAAATAATATAAATTAGAAAAATGGAATTATCATATTATTCCATTTTATAATATATGACACCAATGTTATATTTTGGATCTTTTAGGGATATGGATCATCTATAAGGTAACTAGGCCATGGAATGTACGCAACTCCATATAATTGAATGTAATATGGGATGAAATATATGTGTTTTATAATATAGGATCACATATATTGGATGTACATTCATGATATTTCGCGTCATGTGATATTTTTTTTAATTTTTTAGGATCCATATTCACATGTGATGCATAAGAAGGTTATCTTAGCGAAATGTAAGTAAATTTCTCAATGTTCATGTGTAAAAGACTATAATGACCTGACTTTTTATATAATATTTTTTATCATTTTGGAATTAAATAGTTATTTTCAATATAAATTAATAATGAAATAATTGGAATTTATATAAATTACGGAATTTAAATGGACGGATAGTAACATGCCCTTAAGAAAAGTAACAAGACGATTTGGAATAGTAATCCTGCTAATAAAATAGTAACCAAACATATGAAGCTAAAAATAGTATTCATCTTTTAAGTGAAAATATTACAAATTTATATCATTGGACAAGTAATCAATTTTTAAAAAAAAATATTTATTTTTTAATTGTATCTTTGTAAGTCATAAATACTAAATTAAAATTATATAATTTTAATACATTTTTAAAATAAACCAAATTTTCAAAATATATATTCCTAAATTAATATTTTACTTTCTTATTATTATAAGATAATATTCTTGGACTTTGATTAGTTTTTCAAGGGGTTCTAAAATCTATTATTAATTTAAAATTTTTATTTTTAAAATAAATTATGAATTTTATTAAAAAATTTATTTTTCAAATTTAAAAAATTAGTATTATAAAATATTGTTCATTTTTAACTCTACATCTCAAAAAATATTTTGGCGAACTGTTTGTATTTTTCATAAATACAACTATTTTGGGTGAATAGTGAAATATTGAAATTTATGATATAAGCTAAATACATGATTTATTTAGTCATCAATGATGTAAGGTTAATTTAAGACCTTTATCTAGAACTATTCATTATTATTTTAATATATTTTATCTTAATTATAAATATATTCATAGTCAAGAGAGAAATTAATAATATAATGAATAAAATAGTGAGAAATCACCTCTCTCCTCGAATATATATACCTCCTCCCACCACTATATCTCCTCACATATCAATGCCTTAAATCTTAGTTAATTTCTTCCAAAATCCCATATGTAGCCTCATCCATGTGTCTATGAGCTTCTAGTGTGACCAAAAGTGCAATACTAAGGGCAATAAGAATGTTATCTAGATAGAGATTTGATGAGTTAAAATTATCTTCAATTTATTTTATTTTTATAAATAATTATTATTTTATTTTAATTTATTCAGATCCCCATAAAACAGTGACATGAAAACTTCAATATATTATATATACTGAAATTTTATCATGTTGATGGAATAATTCATCATCGAAATCCTTATCCTCTCCCGTGTATTCTAAAAATAGAAACGTCTTCTGTGAAGTGTCAATTTACAAACATCATGGATGATGTGTTTTCAATTTTCATTAATATATTTTTGGATGGTCATATTACCATTACTATTGTAAAATATTAATTTATTATACATTTTATACGTTATTTAATGTTCTAGAATGAATATGTAACCATGACATTGAATATTGTGATATAAGTTCATAATGGTTATCAAAACCACAAAAATAAATTAAATCATTATAATTAATGTGTTATATAATGATTCATCCCCATATCTAAAAAAATGAAAAATGTTATCATTAAATCATATTGAATCATTTTAACACATATTTATTCCACTTTTGGGGCATCTCTTGCATTCTACAAGAGAATCCATAATCAACTAACCATGGAATCAATGAATTAAATCCACACTAAACAATGAAAATAACAACAAGTTATTAATAAATGAGTGTAAATATATTATAATAATACAATATCGGTAATTATAAAAATGAATATGGTTTATTGTATTAATTACTCACTTTATAACATTATAGTAGGGTTTTACAAATGTTTGATGTAAGATGAACCCGAGGTAAGGAAATTCATAACCCTATTTCAATTCTTTGGCCTAATCATATACTTTACAACATATGTCGTACATTGTTTATTTATGAAATTTTTTTTTGTAATATAATTTTTTATTATATTTATTTCCATTTTATACACATATTCTACTCATTTTACCAATTCTCACATATAATATATAAGTAACATTTCTATTAAAAACAATTTTTAATATATTATCTTTTTTTAATAGGAATGATTTAAATGATGAAAGCTGCCTAATTTTAGGATTATCTTCTACTAATTTTTAATTGTTTATTATAATGTGTGGTATCGATATTTCCATCCAATTCATTGTGTGTTTTTATGTTATCGGTTGACCATATAGTTCCTCCCTGTGTAACAATGATGGTTACACCATAAAGTATCATTGATTGTTACATATTATGATTTCCACGAGGGTTCTATATTAAGGTTACTATGAGGGTTACAAATAATATGTTGTCTACGATGGTTAAATAATTTTTTTGAAATTCTCCAGATTACCTTTATGGTATTATTTATGTTTTCAATGATTTATATAAATCACTTTTTACAAAATGACTATTTAAGGCACTTTATGCATATGACATACATCTGGTGCAAATGTTTCTTATATGCATAATTGTTCATTAATTAACATTTTATTTTAATCTTCCTATATCCCATAATAATATTTTTTTTCTTATCCACTGATTAAAAATATATATTGTAGGGTTTAAGTATGGGTACGTGGAATTGAGAACCCAAGATGAATGTAGGGAATAACTTTTATAAAATATTTCAGAATTATTATAATTTTATTTTTATTATATATTATATTGATAATGTTTTATAAAGAAAATTATTTTTATGTTTTTGGGTTGATATATAAGAATAATGTACTTATTTTATTAAACACATAATCAAAAATGAATTTTAGAGTGTAATATGTGTTTTATAGTTTAATTAATATGTTAATATAATTTTTATGGTCTCGTCCTTATAGTTGGTATAAAATCAAAATTAATACTAAATTAGAGGTTAGGATTATGTTAATAGAATACAATAAATTATTTTTCACTTATAATAGTTTCTAAATGAAGTGGAATTTGTGGATTACCATTTTACTTCATCAAAGATATCTCTATTGAGAATTGTTTTCCATAGAAGATTTATTTATGCTTATGTATGAAGGAACCCATAGGATGATATCATTCCAAATCCTTAGTCAATAATGGTGGAAATTGAATATAATCTATTTATGATAGTAATGAATTAGTTGATGTATTATATAAATGGTGGTGGAATCATTGAATGATATAACTAGATCAGCCAAAAATGAACATGGTGATGGTGGAACATATTATGAGAAGAAACCTTATTTATTTTAGTTGATATTCTAAACATGTTGTGGATTAAGGATGGATTAAGAAACTTGAAAATATATTTAATGTGATGGGATGTTTATATAACAAATTTTTCTTTAGAATATTTATCATTTTGATTTTGAAACTGACCAGTACTGGTTAATGGTAATGAAAATCAAGGATATTGAAGAGATTGATGCCTTGGAATGGGATAAATGTAAAAACATTCCTTGAAATTGTTTTTACAATGGTGATTAAACACAGGAAGGAAAGTAAATTATTAGAATTTAAACAAAATTATGAGGATTTGTGGTCATTTATAAAAAAAAATTCCACCTGATTAGAAAGGAATTATTCAATTTTTTTTCAAGATCTTAATATAAAAATAAACAAGTATTAATCACACATAAAACCAAGATATCAAATGGAATTGGACTCCCATGAATTCTAATTTTATGGAGTACTTTTATCACATGTTGAGTGGGTAAAAATGTAGTTGGTTAAAGACCAATTGTACTCTGAGAACAAGCATAAAAAAGGTCTAGATGCTTTAAAATAGGTTATAATCAATTAGTTAAATCAAAAATTAAAATACAATAGTGTCTAGTTTGTGAAAAGTTAGGTAAAAATAACATAGTAGAATTACATAATAAAACCAAAAATTGTTTTCGATGTGGTATGTTTTGACATGTGGAACGATATTTTAATTAAATTGTTTATAATATTATTCCTGGTATGAAAACTATATTGCTATTTAAATGGAATTACATGGTTACATATAAAAATAAATTCCCAAATAATGATCCAAATGATGAAATATAACATGATTATAAGGGGAATGTTGTGGTGAGATTCTTTGTGACAACATCAGAAGATGAAATACCATCTAATGAAGTGGTATCAGGTACATTTTATGTAAAGTATGATTTTGATAATGATTTGTTTGATACTGGGTCTACAAATTCCATTATTTCTACGAAACATTCTACTTTATTAGAAATTTCCCCTCATGAAATGAAACCAAAATATATTGTAAAAACAATATTAGGGAATGTTACATAAAAATACATTATATGAATCATTCACTTATGTTGTGTGGAAAAACATTACCTGAAACCCTTTTTGTTCTACCCTTCGAATAATTTTTTGTTATTCAATGTATGGATTGGATTTCTTATTATAAAGTAAAAATTGATTATAGGGAAAATGATTTTGTTTTTTAGAATGATTTTTATCTTATATACATGAATGAACAAATATGATTCATAACTTATGTAGAAGCTAAGAATCTATTAAAATTCGGAAATAATATTTATCTTGATCATATTTTTGAATACATGAGGAACTGTTCAAAATAATGTTTATGAGTGGTAAATGAATACCTGGATATTTTTCAAAATGATTTTATAGGGGTTTTATATATTAGAGATTTTTAATTTACTATTGACTTGGTTCATGATACAAATCCATTTTCAAACCCTCCATTTAATGAATGGCTCAAGTAGCACATCCTCAATTAAAAAATTAGTTACATGATTATCCAGATAAAGTTTTTGTTCATCCTACCATTTGACCATGGGGTGCATGAATTATTTCATTAAAAATAAATAGGTTTCAATGTATTTTTTCATTTATTATAGAGATTTGGATTACATAACAACTAAAAAAATATATCATTTTCCTTGTATGAATGATTTTATTGATCAGCTCTAGGGAGCTCTTAAATTTTCGTAGATTGATTTCAAAACATTGTATAATTAAGTGAAGGTGAATGAGGATGAAACCCAAAAAAATAGCTTTTTATACTAGATATGGGAATTATGAGTTTATTATTATTGCCCCTGGTTGAAAAAATTCTTCTGGTATATTCATGGATGTTAATAGTAAAATATTCCATGATTATTTAGATACAAATTTTGTTGTGTTTATTAATGTTATTTTTTAATTTCAATATTTTATGAAGATCATGACAAAAAAATTATGGATTTTCTTGAAAACTCCAATAAAAATAAAGTTATATGAAAATTTTAGAAAATGTTATTTCTGTTTGCAATATATTTATTTTCTTGTAAAATTTCTAAATAAAGTACGAATAATAGTTAATCCCACCAATACAAAAGTTTTTGATGAAAATAAAAATACCTACATATGTTATATAGATTCATAGTTTTACTAGATAAGTAGGTAATAAATGATTATTTGTTAAAAACATGCCATAGTGACTTAGCCTACTAAATATGAAGAAATGAAAAGATGTTAAATTATTTTGATAGAAGACGAAGAATTTTTTTAAGGAATAGTAAAAGAGATTGGTAAATGATCTAGTTTTTTCCCGGACGTCTAGAAATGGTGATTTTTACTACTATAAGGATTCTTAATTAAAGAGAATTTTTTATGTAATGATGATGATATAATTAGATTATTTCTTATTATTGAAGAAAAATAAATCATCAAGTGTTAAATCAACCCACACATGATTTGGAATTAGCTGTAATGGTTTTTTTATAAATACATAAGTTGTAGAGAATGATATTAAAAAGGGATAGGCATTAACATCATGGTTTTTGGAAAAATATAATTTACATAATAAAATATTATGGTCTTCAAATATTTATTTCTAATAAAGTAGAGATTGATAGTATATTACTATCAAAATGACTAGATAAATCTATGAGACAAGTATTTCATTGTCTGGAAATACTGACAACTTAAGAACATTAGTCTTAGATTATAATGCAGAATGTGTACAAGGATATTAGTTATATCATACTATACTAAAATCAAGATAGGATTATTAATCATAACATACCATGGTAATGGATTATTTATGAAATTGAATGGAAATTTATTATTAAACCTGATTACTATTTATAGTATTTCTATGTTGAGAATTAAAGAATCTATAAATTTATATACCCAAATTCTGACCCTTCCCATATGTGGTTTAGTCGATCATGGGAATGTTTACTATAGATGGATAAATAATTGAAATCATGCTTAACATTACAATAGAGTTGGATAATAAAAAATTGACAAGCATTCAATATATCACATTGACCATTCAATTTAGAGTAATTATCTAAAAACATTAATTAAAAATTTTATATATTAATTACATGAAATAGGAATGAGAATTTGTGTAACAAATGTTCACCGATGTTCTATACAAGAAAAAAAATATGTGTGAATGGGAAAGAATAATATGTTTAAAAAATAAATGATGGTTTTATTGAAAAAATACAATGATTGATAATTGGCATAATTCCATTTTTTGGAATAGGGAGTATATGGGAATGACATAATAATGAAGGAAAACTGGTTATGTTCACTCTGAATAATAGAAATATGGTTCTCTATAGCTATATCTATTGATGTAATATTACATGATGTGTAATAAAATTTCACAATGAATAATGATGATCTATGATTTTATATTCAAATTTTGAACTTTTTTGTATCTCACAAGAATCTCTTTTGAGAGTTGGAATCATTACTGCATTCACGCTGTGTAAATAGATGTCACATCATGAAGCTTTCATCAGTTGAAGGGAAATATTATTTCAATGCTTCACATCATGGAATGGTGATTCGTTTTGTGTCTAGATGGTTCACATTGTTTAAAATAGATTCATGTTGTGTAATGATCATTACAGATTTAAATTTGTATAGGAATTATTACCGGATTGTGAAATGCTACAACACCATGTGTAAGGGAATTTTATTTATGTAGTGGATATTTTATTCCTTACCATAATTTTTCAACTATAAATATTAGAAGCATATTTACTTCAATAAAAACACACACCAGGTATATTATTGAGTAAATCATTGAAAATACTTTATAAAATTAACGAAAAATATATATATGATTTAATATTGTAAAATTCCCCCACTCTTGATCAATTTCTTATCCTCATTCAATGAGATATCAATAGAGATACCAAAGGGTTATGTAACTTTTAAAATAGCAGGATTCACTATTTACACAAAAATGAAGCTAGGTGTAAGAAGAAAATCTCATTATTGTTAATATTCAATTCATAGAAAATCAGTAATTCCTCATAGGTGAGTTCTTTAAAAATTTATTAATATTTTAAGCACGATTTTTAACTATTATTTAATATCTATAAGAACATGATGTTTAAATCATAATGAAGTTTCTCTCAACATTAAAGGGGAATATAGAATAACATTTATGCACATGCCCTGAGGACATGCTCTAATCCATATTCATTCATTGGTTCTATCATCAGTAGATTAAAAATTGATATAAAAATTTAATCCTGAGGTCTTTGGAAATTATTTTATAATGACTCTAAGGTTGTGGGACTGTAGTTAAATTGTGAAAAATAAAATCATAAAGGTGTTAAGGATCTTTAGCATAATGTTAGAATATCGTGACAAATGAAATTAATTAACACCTTCTTGGCTTAAAAATTTCAAGATCTTAGTAGATAAAATTAAACCCATGTATATATATCCATTATAATTATTTAATCCAATTCTATTTTTTAGTTTTTATTTTCCAAAATCCATAGTAACATACGTGCTCACATCCATCCCCTAACCACATATGAACCGTGATGGGATTCCTTGATCTCGAAAATAGTGATTTTTGACATTCCTAATACACCTCCAATAGAGATTTTTTCATTTTCCTTTGTTTTTTTCAAAGGTACATGATATATGTTAAATGAAATAATATACACATGGTTCATAATAAAATTTTCTTATGGGAAACAAAATTCATATCCATTAAAAAACATCACATGCTAGCTGAAAAACACTCCAATAAGTGCACAATGTAAATCATGCATTTTATAATGAGTAGTGTAGGAATGGTTAGTCAGATTTTAATATATACATCCAAAATGTTTATTAATTGAATTTATGGGCATAATGAATGGAATATGTTAGGTGGTTTTCATGAAAAAATTTAGACAAAAATAATATTTCCATAATCATTTTTATGATGTTATTTCTTCATTCATACCCTTTATAAGATATAAATAAATTTTTCAATAGGTTTACATGTACCATGTGTCGCTGTAGAAATTTTCTCTGAAAATAAAATGGACTTGTTTGCTCAAAATCCTCTCAGTAATTGGTGTAATTAATGAAATTTTAAACAATATAGGTATAATCCATTTAATAATTCAATTAATGGTGATTTATAAAATGAAAATTTTGAATAAAATTACTATTCTTAACATTCAATCTACTAATCTAAACATATAATAAACATGTATTTACCACAATATTTAAAAAAAAATTCCTTTATTTTTTGGGATATAATGATTTTTTTTAAATAATTATCCCAAATTCAAAAATCACTCTCATACAGACAAGAACAAGAAACAATTTTAGAGTATCAAATGTCATAATCATGAAAAAATACCTAAAACATAAAAGGATACAATGTATTCACCTTTAATGGATGTATTGTGTGAGGGAAATGGTAGATAAAGAACAAAAAAATGAAAATGAAAATGAAATATTAAAGACTATGGGAATCGAGAGCTCCCTTTAAGAAGTGGAATGTCATGAGGTAACCAGGAAAATATTGATAAAAAATTTGGACAACCTAAAAATTGGGTTATAAATACAAATCTTTCACTACATAAAACCATAGTACCCAACTTTTTTTAAAAAAATGAAAAAATAATAGAAGTTTCAGAGTATGATTCGCAATGAAATCCAATTTTATTTAAATATTGGTAGGTTTCTATAATAATATTGAAATTGACTACTGATAAAAATTAAAATACTCAAAAAATACAATAGAATTAAGAATAAAATGAGAAAATATATAAAAAATGGATTGCATCCCATATAAGACAAAATTTTATCTTATATAGATTGACACTTTGATTCATATATGAATTTTAACTTGTTTAAACATCCTTCATGAAGCGGTTTTGATAGATTTTTTATCATTACCCATTTTATTTTGATGGTGGATCACCTTCCTTATGAATTTCAGTGGTATTATTGGGGAAAACATGAATGAATTTTCAGGGTCTTTACCACCTATAATTTTGATTCCCATGGAAAATTTTAATCATGAGTTGAATAATAAGACATTATTTATTAGGGAAAAGATTAATCTTGAAATGTTTTGATCCTAAAATTTTATTTTTTTTCTTTTTAGATCATTGAATTTTCATAAACATATTTTCTGATTTCTTCTAATCTATCAAATTACAACATTTGTGATTCTATAGCCTCTTAAAAATCAAAATTTAGGCTCTCAATTTCAATGTACATTCAATTAAATAGTTGAACATTCGGATGAAAAGGTTATTCCTAAAACCATATACATGGTTTGTTATCAATGAGTTATTTGTATCTAGTTTAGCACACATATAGTCTATTGACCAATTATGACATCTATGCACATCGACTTATTTTCACAGTAGTCCCTATGATTTTTGATGTATTCCAATATAAAATTCATGTCTCCCTCTAGTTTGGGGTATTAGGTATTTATTATGTTTACATAGTTCCATATTTTTTCTAGAAAGACTTTAATTGTGTCATTAATAATGTGTGTTCCTCAATCTGTAATGACTAATTTCAGAAATCTAAATCTTTTGAATGAATTCTTTTTTAGAAAATTCATAACAACTTTTGTCATGTCATGATATATAGATTCTGAATCAACACATTTTGAGTCATATTTAACACTAAAATGAATATATGAATTTTCATGTGAAATGGGAAATCGTCCCACAAAATCAATTCCCCAAAATCAAACATTTTGCCTTTCATGATTGGTTGTAGGGATTTTATTTTTTTTTTCAAATTGGGTTATTTCATTATAACCTATGAAATCGTTGAAAATACTCTATTGTGTCATTGGGTAAAGTGGTTCAGAAAATTCCACATTGTAGATTATTTTCTATGGTGTGTTCAGGTTTATTATTCCATCCATTTACTGATTTATGACACTTTTTTATTTTGGATTTCATTTTCAACAACGAAATGCCTCAAAAAGCCTTCAATATAGTGCATGAACAGGAGTATTTCATACTTGTATGAATTTTTTTATTAGATAAAAATATTTTCATTTTTTGGTTAGAGATATCATGGTGCATAAATCCCATTGTAAGATAATTCACAATATCTAAAAACCATGGTTATACTTTATAATGAAAATGATTTCATCAGGAAAATTGACTTCGATGTCGATTTCATCAACATCTGTTATGAGTGGCAGTGGGATTCAAGGTAGATGATCAGAGATCATATTTTCTACACCACTAGTATCTTTGACCACATATCAAATTCATTGAGTTTTATGATCCACCATATCAGCCTTTTCTGGAAATACTTTTTTTATTAAATACTTGATGAAAATATGATTTATGTGAACAAAAACACTATAAAAAACAAATTGGTACTAAATTTCATGGAATCATAAACAAAAAACAATAGTTATTTCTATATAGATTTGAATATTAATTTAGCTACATTAAATGTGTAGCTATAAAAGTAGATAGGGAAAAATATGTGACCAACTAGTATACCAAAAATAGTTCATGTCGCAAGGACACTAGAATCACACATCAATTGTAATTTGTATTCCCAATTTTGTGAAATGATTATTAGAGATACTATTGTGATTTTATTTTCATTATCAAATCTATTTCTATATTATTTAGTGAATTTAACTAGAACATCCTTTCACATAATTAATTCATAGTTCTAGAATCTTTTTCCATTTTTATAAATAACCTATAGAATCCACTATGGATTATAAATATCCTTATACACTTAATTATTTATGTTTAAGGTAAATCATTGATGGAATTAATCATATAGGGATCAATTCCTATTCCATATATAGAAATTTTATTACCGAGGATTATGCCTCAGTGGACGGTAAATTGAAATTTCGCCATGTTTAAAACTATAAATGTTTCATTACAAAATCCTTGGATTAATTAAATATTGCATAGGAAAACCTCAAAAGAACTTCCATATATAGAAAATTCATCCGTGAAGGTTTTTTATGAATTTCTCTATCGTATCATAGAATATATGCATCACCCATCTTCAAAATATTTCTAGTGCATTACACATATTTAATGACATGTGCATGTAGGTGATGGTACTGAATGGACATATGAATGTGGTTTTGGAGTAATAGTCTGCGTTAATTATATTACGGTTGTATCCTGAATATCCATTCAAAAAAAAAATCATTTTATACTATTATCTTCAGTATCTGATACATGAAAGTCAATGGAAAACAATTATTTTGGGTTATAAAGTATAAAATTTTGTAATCCATGAAATCTTCCATCTAGGGATGATGCATCATGAGATCAATTCATCTTCAGTACTTTTCCAACACTGATCCCACTATTCATGTGAACTACATGTAGTGAGATGACCCACATCCTATAATATATTGATAATATTATTCCAAAATCAATATGATTCAACACATTTTTTAACAACATCATTCCTTGGTGGTGTATTCTGCCTATGTGGTTGAAATTTGGGTTATCAACCTTATAGAAGAATAATTTTGTGGGTGTATAAAGTAGGACAAATTCATATAATGTCAGCCACTCACTAGGAAACTAATATTTATTCTTTATAAATGCATCAACCAATTTATTCTATTATGATAAACATTGTTCAGAGTTAATTATTTCTAGTTTATAGGATTAGAATCATAATTATAAATATATATAATTACTAGGCAAAAAAATTAACTCCAGTCTTGGTGGATGAATGATTGGGTGTATTAAATGTGGGAAAGTATACCTTATTAGAGGTTCAATATATATATCTTCATTAAATCATACTCTTCTTCTATATCAAGGATTGAAACCTAACTTTCTTATTCTATGGACATATATTTATTTCAATAATTGGTAAAAGAGAAGTGCTTCATTCAATGGAATCATATGATTGATTAATGAATTTTATGAGATTGAAGACCACCTATTATTATCCAAATTGAGGATTAAATTACCTTGATTTATTTTTATTATAACCATTCATGATTACAAGATTGGTATTCCCTAAATAATTGGGATGTCACCTTCATCTTCCATGTTATAAACGAGGATGTCTGCTTGAATGATAAACATACCGACTTTAACTAATGCATCCTTGAGAATTCATTGAGGGTACATTTCTGACCAGAGTGAAATTTGATGTTCTACTCATGTTAGTTGTAGATATTGATTTTCTATCATAAAAAATACAATCATTGATGCGAGGCAAATTCATTCTCTAAAATCACACATTGCACTTCCAAATGTATTGTCTCTAATAACACCTCCAATTGAAAAATGATTACAGTCTCTCATATTTGGAAAAATATTCTTCTAGAAAATAGCAGAGGGTTATTCATTCAATTAGATGACACCAATATCTTTCATTTTTCTTTTATTATAATTCTTCAATTTTATAAATTTTACAAAAACAACATATGATCAATTGTCTCTACAAAGGGTATCGTAATATGTAATAGATTGAACATTTAAATGAACATCTTGTATTATGATTTCATTATTAATTTCATTTGAAGTTTCAGAAAAGGACATTGTGGATTGTATAGTGGTTGAGAAACACTGACATTCTCTTTTGGTTTATCAAGTGTTTGTCTAGTGATACATCATGGGGATATACTTGTGTGGTACAGTAAAATTATTCTTCTTTAATTGGTCAATGATTCCTAAGTTCCTCAGCTTTTCATTTATCTCTTCCTTATATTTGTAGAAAGTTTTAAATATTAAACTTTTCAGCGCTATAATATTTGATTATACCATTGGGTATTTCTCTGTATTACATGATAGAGTACCTCATAATCATTCTAATGGAGTATTTCGGATATGACCCATCTAAATTTTATGATTATGTGGTGATGTTCAGTGGTTCATCATCTCCATCTTGTAATTAGTAATTATATGTCCATTATTTTTAAGAATGGTAGAATGGGGTTCTCTAAGTTAAATTGTAGTGGATAACGTTTCTTTTTGATGTCTTGGTTTATATTGTTGAAATTGATAATATTCTCACTGAGAGAACAATTATGTATGTTCTAGTTTTTTTTTCATTTAGGATCAATATTCATTGGTGGTACCCAGGTGTTCCATCAGTACTAGTTGGATCTTCAAAACACTAGTGATAATACACTGGTTAGTTTTAATGTGGTTTTTGAGCTGACCTCTGTAGATAGTATTACTTTTGAAATTGAAATAATTTATTTTTTATTGTTATTGAAGTAATTATAATATAGAATGTATAGTTTTTCAAGTGATGCATTTCATTCATCATATAAGTTCAATGAAACAAACATTTCACATGACTACATCTCTATTACAAGAGCAATATGGTGTGGTGGTCTAGCAGGTAGCTACAATGACTGTAACTTCTTAGACAAAGCTGAAACATCATCCTCTAGAAGAGTTATCCCTCCACCATGGATGATACTATGGATATGTGTCCCATGATCACTCTACCGAAGGTTGGGCTTGTGAGATGCATCGTCCAACACAGATCATCAAAAATTATGTTTCTTGAACATAATCTATCCATCAGTGCAAGAATCATTAAATATGTGAGTGGCTGGTTGGAGTCCTTGGTAAAATGAAGGTATCTAGATCCACTTGATTTTTACATGGAGAGGGGACATTCTCATATTATATTGAATATATCTCTATATCACATGATGACTCTTCATCAATATGACTATTGTTCTATATATCAGTGACTAGATTCCATTTTCTGATGGGTGTAAAATTTGAGTCCAGGAAATTCTTCAATAAATTGTACCAATACGTGATTGACTCTGGATCATCAAATATAAACCAATAATTCGATCGATCTCATATATATAATGGAAATTCATAGATTCTGATTTCATTAGAAAAAATTCCCTAGTTGATAAATGTATTGAACACTTTCAAAAATTATGAGATATGTTCTATGGGATCATCACTTTGAAGATGACTGAACTTGACCATGATCAAGTTCATGTGATTGAGTCCTAATTTTATCTCTAAGGTGTGATCATATATTAAAAGACGAATGATTCTATGAATAGAATCAATGATTAATAGAAATCCATAATTGTTGATTGTTTACTAATTTTGCACTGGAATATCTCCTAGAACTAAATGTTGAATGTTTGGACGTTATGGTGAGTTTAGACCTATAAGATTGATGAAGAAAACCATGTCTAACCACCTGTGTGTAGAGAGATACCGTTCAATTTTCGGATCAATGTTTGTTTTGTGTGTGTGTTCTAAGGCTACTTGAAATAGTTGTAAAGGGGTATTTCTTACTTTGTACTATATGAATCATTGAGATAGTGGGGTCTGAAAGAATAGGAAACAAATAAATAAATATGAAATGAAAAAATTTAGGGGTAATCCAAGGTTATTTTATCATATTCCCTCATGCAAGGCATTATAAAATGAATAACGTACAATGGCAATAAATTTTTATGTTCCTAAATGTGTCATTTAATTCACATTTTTTGTGATCATATTTTATTTGATTGTTTCCAAAACATCAAATTTTATTGTATCATTGTATATTGATAGTGTGGATTCATTCTCAGGTGGAATTGATATGGTATCAGGAACCTCATTCTTAAAACCCCCTATGTTGGAGTCCTCATGGGATTGTTTTAGTATTAAAACATTATTTACTAATTAATTGTGTTTTTGAATCAGAAATAATAAAGGGTTAAATATCAATTTTAATGTTTCAATTAAAAGATAATCTTTATCATAAATAGGTATAGTCTAATGATCTAGGCTAAGTGGCCTGAATAGATTATTGTTGAATATGGTCATAACAACTAGTTATACATATATGAAGTCTATTAAAATTTCATTAAATAATAACAACCTAATCACATTAATCATTTCATCTTATTTATAATGTTTCTTTGTCTATTGGTTATAACTTATTATACTACATTTAGTTTAGGGTCTTTTATTCAAACTTCACATTAAAAGGTCATATTGAATGAATTAAATATATCGTTTTTTCATAACCTGATTTCAATTTTTAGGATTTTGATGGTGAGAATTAAATGAATCATGAACATATATAAATGTACATTAGAAGATTACCGTAGGTGGTTTACCCAGTCATGGTACATTTTACTGTAGATGAGTAAATAATTGAAATAATTCTTAACATGATAAAAAAGAATGAGATTAAACAATTTGAAAATATGAAATGATTTAGATTTTTCATTAATTTAATTACAATCAATAACATTCTTAAATTAATCAAAAAATTATTGAATTACTTACATGAAACTGAAATGACAATGAGATCAAAAATGTTAGAAAATGATTGCGAATGAAATGATGGTTGTGCGAAATGAAATAGATAATGTATCAAAAAAAATCCATGATGATATTATTAAATTAAAAAACTAAATTTCACTTGAAAGGGTTAGTGTTTGAGGAGATGGATGAGAATGGAACCAGAGAATAATGAATGAAATCATGGTTTAACACTCTGAAAAACATAAATTTATTTACTTGATGTTGTATATA
Organism: Viscum album; assembly: GCA_963277665.1. Lineage (NCBI taxonomy): Eukaryota > Viridiplantae > Streptophyta > Magnoliopsida > Santalales > Viscaceae > Viscum > Viscum album. Next base: position 937,163,960 of record OY728143.1, on the reverse strand, counting down.
TATAGAAAATATAAAATGATTTGTAATAGGTAATCATCCCAGGTAATGTCGATAAACTATATTTCCCAGAAATTATTAATATTCACATATCTCACATAAATATCTTTATTGTTTTGGAATCATGACCCCATTCACTACATGTAAATAGATGTTATTTCATAGAAAATACTTAGATAGGAGGGACATATGATTTGAATGATTCACATTATAAGGCCCCAGCCTTAAACCTTACTTAATCTTGAGTTATTACAAGATTACACATTGAGGATCTTTTCTGGTTTAGAGTTTTAGAGAATTAGATCATGAAACTTGCATTACATTCCACATTTAAACAAAGTGGTTACATAAAAGACAGTATTTATTCTTCCCATCAACGGGAACACATTTAAAATATAAAACGGATTCTTTCTTGACACATCCTTGACACTATCATCACATCATGTACCTTTCCCTTGACCTGTGAAAAACATTTCAAAAAATTGGGATGAGCATAAAAAGCTCAGTAAGAGTTATAAAAATATGGAAAGGAAACATGAGTTCATATATACATAAGAATGAAATCATACTTTACCTATAAAACAAAGTCACTTTAACATACCTCATCAACCCATGAATAAATCATATAATTCATAAGACATAAAGGTAAATTGAGGCATTCATAACATTCTTACGTAGGGAGTAACCCTCTTGGTTACATTTGGAATACCCATCATAGTATATTCCCTAAATCTCTTCGGAGAAACCTTAACGTTTCACTCCTTCGCGTTACCCAATGCATTGGAGAGCTATATCGGGCTCACCCGCCCTTAGTTTATCACGGAACCACCCGTTCCTCATAACAATTCCCAAGAACCATAACATAATCGAATCACATAAAACATGAATAAAGGAAACATAACATTTCCACATTTCAATCACCATATAACATTTTAGGATATTGAAATAATGAATCCATTCAAAAAGAAACCATTTCCAAAACCATTTAAATCATTTAATAAAGAGATTTTTGAATCAAAGTGTCCCATACCACCTTGAAGCTTTTAACATTTTAAACCATTAATATCAATATAAATAAATCCTTAAAACCATTTTGAAAACATGGATATTAATAAGAACAAATAATTAAAACATTTTAAACGATATTTTGGTTAAATGGGTTTTACCAAAATTAGAGACACTTGAATACAATAATCGAGGAATAACATTTAGTCATAACTTTATAATATCATGAGAATAAATGGATTCATGATATAATACTCCAAAGGATAGTATATACACCGTATAAGTGTGAATTGGTGCATAACCACAATGAACCCTCAATAGAAATGTCAAATGTGATGAAATCCCTTATAAAGAAGGTATCCTTAAATTAATGACAAATAAATCTCAAAAATATGTGTGACAAATATAAATACCCCAAATATAAGTGGATATTAAGTGTAAAACAATAAAAGGTTATTCACACATATTCAATGGATGACATATTCAATGACTACGTTTTGAACCCAAATAAGTCGAAATTGGGTAAAAAGTTCCCTTGACAGCCCAACGACATCACATCAAAATGAGTTGATGAGAGATAAAAAGTGTATCTCATCACTTGGACATAAAATTTAAATCAATAAGGATATATGAGAACATATCCCAACATAACAATATGCAAATTAAAAGACCCAACAAAAGAAGTCTTTTAAAAAAGAGGAGGGTGAATGGTTCCCTTACCGACTTGGGTATCTTTCAAAACATACACCCCATGAAAGAAGGACAATAGATCATTGATGTAAATAATCATAAATGAATGTATATTACACAAAGAGTAGAATAATGGGCAGTACATACACCACTCAATGGAATTTGTGGAAAATGTAGCATAAATATCACGAGAATAAAAGTGAGATGAAAAATCCCTTACGAAAACTCAGCAGCCTAACGGCACCACTTAAAACATCCAAAATTGATTGATGAGATCAAATATAGTATCCCATAATATTAAAATAGAATTTACAGCAAGAGGAATATAAAAGAAAATCCCCCAACATAACAAATAGGAGCTTAGAAGAAGTGACACAAAGGAGAGTACTTAAAAAGAAAGAGAGAGGTTAGATCTCTTACGAAAGTTCAGCAGCCTAACGGCGCCACTCAAAACTCCCAAAATGGATTGATGAGAGAGAATAGGGTCTCTCATCACATGAAAATAAAAATTACAGTAAATTTAATATAATAGATCATCCCAATAACAAGAAAGATGAGCTTTAAAAGGAATGACATAAAAGTAAATACTTAAAAAGAAAGAGAGGAGTAGGATCCCTTACCTAGGGTCCGACTTGACTCGATCGTTCTTTAATCTCCTGAATAATAAACTTGAGTTAATTTCTAATTCCTTAAGAACCTTTTTCAAGTTCATTATTACTTTTATACCACTTATTACCAAGTCATAAACATTATGTAATCATTTAAGTTAATAATATTTGTTTTGCTGATATTTGGTTCTTAAGTTGAAAGTGGACTTCTTACAATTACATGTTGTTCATGTGGCCAAATGTTTATTATATCCAGAATTGTATTAATTATTTAGATATCATATATGTCATATATATCCAGTACATGCATGCATTTATAACATTACATAATCATTTAGAGGTAAGAAATGAAATGCACCGTTCATGGAGACGGTAAGCCGTACGTACGCATGAACGCTACATTCATTTCTATTTCGTATTTTATAGAATGGAATAATAATGATATAAAGGTATATTATAATTCCAGTATAATATCATATTTAATATCATATTTCCATCCTTTATACATCCCACATATGGTATTTAACGAATCAAATCACTTTGAGGGGGCGGTAGTCCGCACTTCCTTAAATGAAGATATCGTGTATACCCATAATGGAAGCCATAAAGGTAAGACAAAACTGAAAAATACAGAAGAATAAATGAAACATAAACATATTATATATCATATAAAAATAGTGACATCATAATGGCCACCTTTGAAGGTGTCAAATGAGTATTGAACAATCATCATTTCGGGAGGCAGAATTTCACCATCCACGGAAACCGTATGTTCTTTAACCATTTGATGTAGTTGTGTGAGAGTGTAGCTTGAATAAATCTTATAACAACATCTTAGTATATTGAAGATACTGGTGTTGTTACAAAAGAAGTAAATAAAAAGAGTTTAGTGGGTTGGAGAAGCAAAATAAAACAAATGAACATGAGAGAATGAATTACCTTTAAAAGTGTAACTCCTTTTGATTTAATCCTAAAGGCTTCCTTTGAAAGGATTATTCCCAAAGGGAGTCCTCTAGGATGAGGATAGGGATGTGGAGAGAGTACATGGGCAGGTTTTGGCCGAGCCAAAGGGTTGAGGAGTGTGTTAAATGAGGTAGATGTGGGGGCCTTTTATAAGAGGAGAGGAGGGGTACTTTTGGAAAGTAAAGAAATATTACTTTATTTGAAAATGTGTTTCGGTTTTAAAAGGTACCACATTGATAGAATTAGTGGATAAGGTGATAAGACTTCGAAATCCACTCATCCAATAAGTTTCGGACATGTTTAGTTCATAGATTTTACATTATCATTCCATTTTATTTAAATCGTCAAATAATGATGTCATCGCTGCATCATTATTATGTCATAAATAATTTAATTTATTTAATGTCTAAAAATTATAAAAAAATAATATGACGTAGGAAATCTTTTTAGCTTTCCAATGAATATTTATAATCAAAAAATATGACTTGTATAACCCCAATTAAAAATTGTTTTAGTAAAACATATCATGTTTGTGTCAATTTTACTTTTACATTAAATAAAATGTTATTTACGTCATTTCCCAACCAAAGTGGATCCATGGGGTCCCCAAGTTGACCCATGGCTTGTCTTGGTCGGCCATGACACAACCAATAAGGTTGGGACATGTGTTTAGGTCATTTAATATTATTAATGCATTATTTATAACTTAAACTACACTAATTACCACTAATCGCGATTAAAAACATAATAAGTTACTATTCACCAAAAAATTATTTTTATCCAATTGAACCACATTATACTTCCTATTTACAACCATGTTTGTAGGATTTTTGAAATTCAAAACACATAAGTGGTAAAATTTCATTTAAACGAAAAATCAGCTTTTATAAGTACCACTTAGTGGTTTCACTCTTCATCAAAAATTGATGTTTTTCATAAAAATCCCAAAAATTCACCCTAAGCTATATTTGATATTCCGAATTCAAAAATGAAGTCCGTTTTAAAAAATTCAAAACATATAAGTCACATTAATTAATTTAATAATTAATTCCCGCTGTCATGACAAATAGCGTGTTTTTATGAAACAATAAGTATCAAAAGATTGACACTAGTTTAAGTCTGATTTCAAAGTGAAATTGATTCCAACGACCACTATTGGATTTAATGGTAAAAATATTTTCTAATTTCACTTTAAAACCAATTCACAATATAATCTAATCATATAAATAAATTAGATTAAAAAGTGGTTTTGAATTAAAATACAACGTTTTACACTATTCATTAAAAAAATGAACTTTATCGGAAAGATACCAAAAAATTACACAAAGTAAATTTTGATGTCCCGATTCTTAATAAGAGTTTTATTTGGTCCAAAAGAATGTTTAAGAGTAAACAAAACTATATTTAATGACGGTTCGCCATCAAAAGTTGATAAGTGAACCTTTAGTGAAAACTAGGGCATATACGCCTAAAATTGAATTCTTTCCGTATTTTAAGACTTTATCTTTTATTGTATAAATGTAATAACATTTAAGAACATATATAATAATATTTTAGTTATTTCTATCCATTCCTACCATTACAACGGCTACATTTTAACTACCATTTAAAATAATATTATTTTATTATTAGAGTGCAACGTAATATTCCCAAGAAACTCGTTGTTGCGTGTTGGGTACGCCATCGAGCATAGTGTCCCCTTTAAAGTCATATTAATATTTTATTCACAAATATGGATAAATATGAAAATGTCATATTCTTTATTTACCTAGGGTGTTACATCCTTCCCCCCTTTTGGGAATTGCGTCCTCACAATTTTAAAATTGCGCTTGGAAACATCCTTGAACGTCCCACATCGGAACAAAAGTCGGTAAAACAAACACTTTAAAATAATGAAAGATAAGTACAAAGGTCACCCGAGTTAACCCATACTAGGATTCCAAGTATGAAAATATGGACATGGAGGAAAAAACAAAGGGTCATGTTCTGATGGAGAGTGATAGAAAACATGTTTAGGAGAAAGTTAACCACGAGAAAATCACAAACTTGTGGTGGGTTAAACGGTCGTCAATTCCCCAGTAGGAAAAGTTAATAGACAACATTTTTATTTTAAGTTACTTTTTATTGAGGAATTTATTCATAAGGAAACATAATCACTTAACATATTTACTTTCAACCTTTATTAGATTCCTTACACAAACTCATATTTTCTCCAAAAGATGAGTATTTAGGAAGACTTGTTCACATTAAGAGTACTATAATCAACTTCTAGAGAATCACATAATCCAAAAAATAGAACTATATACTTCCCATGTCTTTATACTTTATCCAAATCCAAAACCAAAAAGGCTAGTACAAGATCAGATAATCCAGAAAAGGATAACCCTTTATAAAAAGAAAATCTATTCTTATTCTCCAAAATTTGTCCAACAAAACCCAAAGTTCAACGAGGACTATTCTATAATCAATTTGTCCATAAAATTCTTCAAAGTAAACCAATATAATATTTAAACCCAAATATTTGAAGGATTTAGTCACATAGTCTTCCAAGTTTAATCGTAACATTTATCTCCAAACAACATCAGTTGCTCCTAAAGTATCGTTTTGAAAAGTAATTAACCTAATCACATATCCTCCATGATAGGTTAATCATTTTCATAAATAACCCAAAATCAACTTACTCTTAATTCATAAAATCATATAACTAGAATGAATCAGTCAAATTAACCAGGGACTTCACGTAGTCCAGTGGTAGGCGATAAATACCAGTCGCACATTGGTTGTGGGTTTGATTCCCGCAGCTTTGTCCGACGCGACGGGATGTCACACGGTCTGCGTGTTGTCCTTTTTCCAAAACTATATAATTATTAAAAAAATTCCCCAAAATGAGATAAAATCTTCAAGAATAATCATAACATATTTTAACCTCAAGTTTATCTCATTCCTTTAATTTTCCATCATATCATAGAGTATCCCATAATTACCTAAAAATTAAGTATCATATAAACCCTAATGGTTACCTTAATAATTATTACCTGAATTTACACATCGAGTTGGCCATCTCGTATATGATGCATTAGAGAACTCACCAAGGTTGAAGTGGTTGATCATGAATCCTTGATATTTGGTTTAGAACAACCACGAGTTTCCTAATTGAATCCTTCATTTTATCTAGTCTCTTAATCAGAGAACCACCACAGTTTCCTTCAAACCCATTGTCACTTTGGTGCCTGCTAGATCCAGCAATTTACTAAAATCAAAAAGGTCAGTGTAAGTATATCAACATAACCATCATGTACTAATGAGGACGATAAACACTAATATATACTTACTCATTCACTTTATCTAAAACTAGGAATCTTTCTGAAATCCTAACCATTATGTTAGTGTCACTTATGCTTAGAAAATACCCTAACCTCTAAAGTTATCTAAACCGTCCTATGATACCAACTATAAGGCCCCAGCCTTAAACCTTACTTAATCTTGAGTTATTACAAGATTACACATTGAGGATCTTTTCAGGTTTGGAGTTTTAGAGAATTAGATCATGAAACGTGCATTACATTCCACATTTAAACAAATTGGTTACATAAAAGACAATATTCATTCTTCCCATCAACGAGAACATATTTAAAATATAAAACGGATTCTTTCTTGACACATCCTTGACACTATCATCACATCATGTACCTTTCCCTTGACCTGTGAAAAACATTTCAAAAACTTGGGATGAGCATAAAAAGCTCAGTTTGAGTTATATAAATATGGAAAGAAAACATGAGTTCATATATACATAAGAATGAAATCACACTTTACCCATAAAACAAAGTCACTTTAACATACCTCATCAAACCATGAATAAATCATAGAAATCATAAGACATAAAGGTAACTTGCGGCATTCATAACATTCTTACGTAGGGAGTAACCCTCTTGGTTACGTTTGGAATACCCATCACAGTATATTCCCTAAATCTCTTCGGAGAAACCTTAACGTTTCACTCCTTCACGTTACCCAATGCATTGGAGAGCTATATCGGGCTCACCCGCCCTTAGTTTATCACGGAACCACCCGTCCATCATAACAATTCCCAAGAACCATAACATAATCGTATCACATAAAACATGAATAAAGGAAACATAACATTTCCACATTTCAATCACCATATAACATTTTAGGATATTGAAATAAAGAATCCATTTAAAAAGAAACCATTTCCAAAACCATTTAAAATATTTAATAAAGAGATTTTTGAATCAATGTGTCCCATACCACCTTGAAGATTTTAACATTTTAAACCATTAATATCCATATAAATAAATCCTTAAAACCATTTTGAAAACATGGATATTAATAAGAACAAATAATTAAAACATTTAAAATGATATTTTGGTTAAAGGGGTTTTACCAAAATTAGAGACACTTGAATACAATAATAGAGGAATAACATTTAGTCATAACTTTATAATATCATGAGAATAAAAGGATTCATGATATAATACTCCAAAGGACAGTATATACACCATATAAGAGCGAATTGGTGCATAACCACAATGAACCCTCAATAGAAATGTCAAATGTGATGAAATCCCTTATAAAGAAGGTATCCTTAAATTAAGGACAATTCAATCTCAAAAATATGTGTGAAAAATATAAATACACCCAATATAAGTGGATATTAAGTTTAAAACAATAAAAGGTCATTCACACATATTCAATGGATGACATATTCAATGACTACGTTTTGAACCCAAAGAAATCAAAATTGGGTTAAAAGTTCCCTTGACAGCCCAACGACATCACATCAAAATGAGTTGATGAGAGATAAAAAGTGTATCTCATCACTTGGACATAAAATTTACATCAATAAGGATATATGAGAACATATCCCAACTTAACAATATGCAAATTAAAAGACCCAACAAAAGAAGTCTTTTAAAAAAGAGGAGGGTGAAAGTTTCCCTTACCGACGTGGGTATCTTTCAAAACATACACCCCATGAAAGAAGGACAATAGATCATTGATGTAAATACTCATAAATGAATGTATATTACACAAATAGTAGAATAATGGGCAGTACAAAAACCACTCAATGGAATTTGTGGAAAATGTAGCATAAATCTCACGAGAATAAAAGTGAGATGAAAAATCCCTTACGAAAACTCAGCAGCCTAACGGCGCCACTTAAAACATCCAAAATTGATTGATGAGATCAAATAGAGTATCCCATCATATTACAATATAATTTACAGCAAGAGGAATATAAATTAAAATCCCCCAACATAACAAATAGGAGCTTAGAAGAAGTGACACAAAGGAGAGTACTTAAAAAGAATGAGATAGGTTAGATCTCTTACGAAAGTTCGGCAGCCTAATGACGCCACTCAAAACTCCCAAAATGGATTGATGAGAGAGAATAGGGTCTCTCATCACATGAACATAAAAATTACAGTAAATTAAATATAAAAGATCATCCCAATAACAAGAAAGATGAGCATTAAAAGGAATGACATAAAAGTGTATACTTAAAAAGAAAGAGAGGAGTAGGATCCCTTACCTCGGGTCCGACTTGACTCGATCGTTCTTTAATCTCCTGAATAATAAACTTGAGTTAATTTCTAATTCCTTAAGAACCTTTTTCAATTTCATTATTACTTTTATACCACTTATTACCATGTCATAAACATTATGTAATCACTTATGTTAATAATATTTGTTTTGCCGATATTTGGTTCTTAAGTTGAAAGTGGACTTCTTACAATTACATGTTGTTAATGTGGACAAATGTTTATTATATCCAGAATTGTATTAATTATTTAGATATCATATATGTCATATATATCCAGTACATGCATGCATTTATAACATTACATAATCATTTAGAGGTAAGAAATGAAATGCACCGTTCATGGAGACGGTAAGCCGTACGTACGCATGAACACTACTTTCATTTCTATTTCGTATTTTATAGAATGGAATAATAATGATATAAAGGTATATTATAATTCCAGTATAATATCATATATAATATCATATTTCCATCCTTTATACATCCCACATATGGTATTTAACGAATCAAATCACTTTGAGGGGGCGGTAGTCCGCACTTCCTTAAATGAAGATATCGCGTATACCCATAATGGAAGCCATAAAGGTAAGACAAAAATGAAAAATACAGAAGCATAAATAAAACATAAACAAATTATATATCATATAAAAATAGTGACATCATAATGTCCACCTTTGAAGGTGTTAAATGAGTATTGAACAATCATCGTTTTGGGAGGCAGAATTTCACCATCCACGGAAACCGTATGTTCTTTAACCATTTGATGTAGTTGTGTGAGAGTGTAGCTCTAATATATCTTATAACAACATCCTAGTATATTGAAGATACTGGTGTTGTTACAAAAGAAGTAAATAAAAAGAGTTTAGGGGGTTGGAGAAGCAAAAGAAAACAAATGAACATGAGAGAATGAATTACCTTTAAAAGTGTAACTCCTTTTTATTTAGGCCTAAAGGCTTCCTTTGAAAGGATTCTTCCCAAAGGGAGTCCTCTAGGATGAGGAGAGGGATGTGGAGAGAGTAAATGGGAAGGTTTTGGCCGAGCCAAAGGGTTGAGGAGTGTGTTAAATGAGGTAGAGGTGGGGGCCTTTTATAAGAGGAGAGGAGGGGTACTTTTGGAAAGTAAAGAAATATTACTTTATTTGAAAATGTGTTTCGGTTTTAAAAGGTCCCACATTGATAGAATTCGTGGATAAGGTGATAAGGCTTCGAAATCCACTCATCCAATATGTTTTGGACATGTTTAGTTCATAGATTTTACATTATCTTTCCATTTTATTTAAATCATCAAATAATGATGTCATCGCTGCATCATTATTATGTCATAAATAATTTAATTTATTTAATGTCTAAAAATTATAAAAAAAATACTATGATGTAGTAAATCTTTTTAGATTTCCAATGAAAATTTATAATCAAAAAATATGACTTTTATAAACCCACTTAAAAATTGTTTTAGTAAAACATATCATGTTTGTGTCAATTTTACTTTTACATTAAATAAAATGTTATTTACGTCATTTCCCAACCAAAGTGGATCCATGGGGTCCCCAAGTTGACCCATGGCTTGTCTTGGTCGGACATGACACAACCAATATGTTTGGGACATGTGTTTAGGTCATTTAATATTATTAAAGCATTATTTATACCTTAAACTACACTAATTACCACTAATCGCGATTAAAAACATAATAAGTTACTATTCACCAAAAAATTATTTTTATCCAATTGAACCACAATATACTTATTATTTACAACCATGTTTGTATGTTTTTTGAAATTCAAAACACATAAGTGGTAAAATTTCATTTAAACGAAAAATCAGCTTTTATAAGTACCACTTAGTGGTTTCACTCTTCATCAAAAATTGATGTTTTTCATAAAAATCCCAAAAATTCACCCTAACCTATATTTGATATTCCGAATTCAAAAATGAAGTCCGTTTTAAAAAATTCAAAACATATAAGTCACATTAATTAATTTAATAATTAATTCCCGCTTTCATGACAAATAGCGTGTTTTTATGAAACAATAAGTATCAAAAGATTGACACTAGTTTAAGTCTGATTTCAAAGTGAAATTGATTCCAACGACCACTATTGGATTTAATGGTAAAAATATTTTCTAATTTAACTTTAAAACCAATTCACAATATAATCTAATCATATAAATAAATTAGATTAAAAAGTGGTTTTGAATTAAAATACAACATTTTACACTATTCATTAAAAAAATGAACTTTATCGGAAAGATACCAAAAATTTACACAAAGTAAATTTTGATGTCCCGATTCTTAATAAGAGTTTTATTTGGTCCAAAAGAATGTTTAAGAGTGAACAAAACGATATTTAATGACGGTTCGCCATCAAAAGGTGATAAGTGAACCTTTAGTGAAAACTAGGGCATATACGCCTAAAATTGAATTCTTTCCGTATTTTAAGCCTTTATCTTTTATTGTATAAATGCAAAAACATTTAAGAACATATATAATCATATTTTAGTTATTTCTATCCATTCCTGCCATTACAACGGCTACATGTTAACTACCATTTAAAATAATATTATTTTATTATTAGAGTGCAACGTAAGATTCCCAAGAAACTCGTTGTTGCGTGTTGGGTACGCCATCGAGCATAGTGTCCCCTTTAAAGTCATATTAATATTTTATTCACAAATATGGATAAATATTAAAATGTCATATTCTTTATTTACCTGGGGTGTTACACACATCATGGAATGGTGATTCATACAGTGTGTGTAAGGTTCACATAATGTTATCTAGATTCATATTAATTAATGATATTTAAAAACATGAATTTTTTACCACATGCTTCATAGCTTGCATAATTTTCTAAAATGATACAACTAATCATGTAACGAATCTTCAAGATATTTATCAATAAATTTTTATCCCTTTTCTGCATTCTTTTCTTTTGGAACCTTGAATGAATAATTCTTGAAATAAACTAAACACACTAGGTGAATTATCGAGTAAATGACTGAAAATACTAAATAAAATGATAGTGTAATGTAAATATGATTTGAGCTTATCACCATCATAGAAATGTTGGTATGAAGAAGATGCATAATAAAAATGATATGTGAGCTAGCGATTGAGAATCTATTCAATTGAAGAAGAATGTGTAGAAGGAGAATAGGACTGAGTCTAATCAGAAAATGGGAATCATACAAATTCTACCAGACTGAGGAAAATCAAACTTAAATTTGATGATAAATATTTTTATATAGTGTTTTATATAATTTTTTAAGCCCAAAAGTTTCTTTATTGAAATTTTTATGTTCATGATGATTATATATATATAATATTTGATTCATCTTACTTGTAGATAAGTGATAATTTGGACATGGATCATAATAGAAAAATGAAATGGAAACTTGAGACTATAAATACACACCAGATAATAAAAAGTATATATATATTTTATATTATGTATAACTATATTTGGGGAAGTATATACTAAAAAGGATTGTGGGGGGGGGGGGAGTTAGAATCAACTATATCTATAAGGATTATACTTGGATAGTATAATTTTTATTGATTATTCCATTTTACTCAAGAAAGAATATATTAAAATAAAGATTTTTGGTGGGACTATCCAAAATATAATATAGTATGTCTTTGTAATGATCATTTTTAATATTAATTGATGCCTTCTTTTTATATTTTGTACATACAAAAGGTAAGGTTGACACATTTTATTTTAGAGGATCTCAACTTAATTTTTTTTGTTTTGTTAAAATGATTTACTAAATATATTAATAAACACTATTATTAAATATAATGGATGAACTAATTCACCTCTTCACCTCTTAGTATTATCAATATTCTTTCGAAACCAATATTTTTATCTAATCATAGGTTCCCTATAAAATATCCACATATGGAATCAGATAATTCCATTTTCTTGAACAATAAGGGATTCTAATTTTAATTGGTAAATACAACAAAATATGAAATTATATAATGCCTAAATATCTTATATTTCTAGGGAATGATTTTATGGAAGAATAATAATATTTATTTCTTCAGCATATTGAGAATTTTTCTATTAAAGTTCTTTATCAGAAACAATATGAGAATAATGGAGGGGATAAAATTCCATAACTCTCATCAATAATTAAAAGTGGTTTTCTTAGAGTAATGTGGGATGGAACATCCAAATGTATCATGTAATAGTTTATATTAATTTATTATGGAATCAAGAGAGTGAAGAATGAAATTCTAAACCCTCATGTCTGAAGAATGAGCATCTAAAAATTGATTAGTGTGAACCTATTGGTGACATCATTATAAGGGTGAATGATATTATTATCACTATAAGATTTTATGGTTATAAATTTGATGGTTCTACTATTGTTGACATGTTCATGTGAATTCTGTCTAATAATTTTTATGAAATAGTTCCATATTTTGAGTATATTGATCCTGAATCGCAATCCTTTGATGATTTTCACTATACACCGGTAACTTATGAATTTGGAAGTGAAAATGTAATGAAAAGTAATGAAAATTTTGAAAATGAAATGACCTTAAAATATTTTTTAAAAGTTAAAATTATATAAATATAAAAAAATGATCATTTTATTTGGATGTTGAAGAAGAAGATAAATATTTCAATATAATCATTTCCTAAATTTTTATTATATACAATAATGGAAAAAAGAGAAACAAAAATCTAAATTATTGGAATTATAAATGTAATGGTATTATTTTTGATAATTTTCTTAGGCTGAATGTTTAAGAATATGAGTATGAGGAATATGATGTGAAAAATCACAATAATGTGGAAGAAACATGAAGAAATAATTTTTCACGATAGTAAGAATAAAAGTTATCTAGGAAGATTTAAGAATAAATATCCCTTACTAGGTGTTGAATATAATCATCATCTAAACATTATCACACAATTTATAAAATGGATTGATTCATTAAGTAGTGGAAATAATTATGATGAGATGAAAAAATTTAATATATTCTCAAAAATAGTTTTGGTAATACACTCGAAAAAGATACTCAACTTAAAAAATAAGGAAGGATGTCGTAGAAAAATGTATAAGAAACGATTTTTGAGAATGGTGAGCCCGATATAAAATTTAAATGATTTAAAGAAATATCATAATTATATAATAAATTAATAACTAACAAATAATAATTTTTTTATGAATCTATGAAAAACAAGAAGAAAATATAATTAAATAAAAATTATAGATGATCGGAAACCATGGATGGATGAGAAATTATAATTGTTGATAGAAACATGATTAATGATTATTCAAATAGAATGTGAGATAAGGAATATAAGATAAAATATACTCAATGATGTAAATGATAATGGGTAATCTTCTAAATAATGTGAAAATAATGCTTTTAAAAAGTAGTTTTATGAGAAAAAAAAATTTCACCATGTAATATACTCATTCTTCAACCAGAGGAAAGAGGTCCTTGATTTGTGTAGAAAATGAAGCTAAATTTATTTATCAGTATTACACACACTCTAAAAAATAATGAATCATATGTCATTGTTGGTGTTGTGTAATTTTCAAACATAGAGCTTATTTATGACTTACAATATGTATCTACTATGGAATAAGTATGAATCTAAAAAAATCATTGATGATAAAATAAGATAATATATATTTAAAAATATTATGGAATAGAGAATTCAAACCTAGAAGATGAATTTTATTTACTATATTATGAAAGTGGAGAAAAATTTATTAGTTTAGTAAAAATAATATGAGTTCTTAGTTATTTTTTCATAAAAAATTCACCTTTCTATAATGTTAGAAGCATCATAAAAATCATCTGAATTAATTGAAAAAATGATTTCTGACTATTTGAACAATATTGATAAAAAGTTATCAACAAATTGTAATTTAAATCATTTTATTATTTGTAATATATTTGAGCATGAATATCATATTGCTAGTTTCTTTTTCAATTCTGTGTGAAAAATAAGATGTTATGAACGAATTACTACAAGCTCACTATAAAAAAGAGCTTACTAAAATGGAAAATAATTTGATATATTTATCGTATTATTTTAAAAATGAAAATTATTTTTTCAAAAAATCTTAAAATAATTAACATAAGGAATAAAAATAATCCAATGAAAAAATGATGAATAAGTGAAAGGAATGACCGAGAGAGTAATGTCTGTCTAAAATGTGCTTCTAAAAACATATTGAGGTTCCTCGTTAATCCAATTAATATTTATATTTTTACTAACATGTATAAATTTATTTACATTATGTATAATAGTTGAAATATGATCAAATTTATATTATTTTAATCGAAATTAGTTTAGTTACAAAATTGTAGATTTTGAATATTATGTTTATACATATTGAATTTCTGTAATGTTTTTTGAGACGAGTGCATGATACCCTTGTAGTTTCAAAAATATCCACAAAAACTAGAATAATGAATGATGCATGAGAATTTATTACATGAATATTGTGTTCTGTAATCATAGTAATCCTTTATTACAAACTTATTAATACATTAGGTTATCTCACATTAAATTAGAGTAGTTTTGATAAAGCATATTTGTTATGAAACTCATGTGATTCTTATGTTATCTTGAAATAATTTATAAATATTTTGTTTGAATTACTCCAACCATTATAGATGCTACCCACATTCAATAAGGGTAATCCATTCAATGACGGATCCTTTGTATTTTATTTTCAAGATGATTTGGTGAAAAAGAAATGGTGGGAGACATTTAATAGGGAGAGAAAGGGATGAATGGTGAAATAAAAATTAATAGTTATAAAAAGGGGTATTATTTTATATCTAGATAAATTTGGTGTTAATAGAAAACAAAATGGGGATATTTTAAGGCCCATGTTATGTTTTGATTTTATTTTGTTTCAAAATATTTGTTATGATTTAAACTATGAAAAGAAGATGTTTCTAGTTGTGGACCAATTCCATCAGTGTGTCTAATCAGACTCAATACATTGACAAGATTCAATGTAAATAATATATTAGATTGGAATAATTATTGAATGTCAAAATGTTATGGAAATATTATATCCTATAAAATGAAAATAGTCATCATATTGTGGAAATATTATGGAGTTTATATAAAATTGATGTTAATTCATATGATGCTTCACAGTTTCCTACTTCATAAATAATAAGTTATCTTGGAAACTTGTGACATCATCCTATTGAAATATTGGGAATTTTTAGTGTTTCTAGTAATGTTGTTACTCAGTTGGATTGAAGTAATTTTTTTGGAAGAATGGGATGCTATATTATTTTCAATAGTGAGTCATAAAATGAAGAATATTATCCTAAAACATATTCAAAATATTGAATAATTTCATGATAAAATATGGGGTTTATGGAATGTCGGTTAATATGATGTGATTTATATATGGTAATGATTATCAACTATGTGAGGATGACAAGACAAAGAAGGATGATGATCATCCATATGGGAATCATCTGTGGGACAATAAAAGAAGGTCGATAGATTGATCTTGGTCTTGTAAGGAGGTCATTACTGATAACAGTCCAAAAGATTTTTTAGGCCACCAATCCATCACAATTTATTTTTACACCGATACATATGATAAAATCCTTGGTTTCTCAAAAAATATGAATTATCATAGGCATAATATTTTAGGATATTTGAATTCTATATCATTTAAATCATGATATAGAAGAATTTAATCCTTATTCTCTTACAAATTATTTATCATAAAAATAAAATAAGTATTGATGGTTTATCAAGAATTTGTGATGAATAATTGGACTTGCAATGATAATGTGCATCATGTTTAATAAACTACAGATCCATCATGTGAAGAATAAAACCAATAAAGCCATTGGGCATGGGATCATAGGTCACAGAAATTGAATAATAGAAAAAAAAACATTGAGGATATTTCGTATGTGATGACAAATAGTTGATATGGATCATCTGTATGAGAATCATAACATTTTTTAAAGGAAGTCATCTTATTTTTCCAAATTCTATTTTTTATATGTCTTTATCTTAGTGAAAAATTGAAATGAGAAATTATACAAATTAATGTTAATAAACATGAAGAAGTATAATTATTTGATATGATTCTAGAAAATAGAAGAAGAATGATGGATCATTTAATTATTCAAATATGAATAAATTAATGAGAAAAAATTCAATAATTGAGAATTTCATTGATGAAGAAGAGAAATTGGATATCCTAGCATTACCATTCTATGGTGACAATAAAAGGAGTGAATTGTGCATTCAAAAACATGTGGAACTTGAATCATTAATCGGAAAAAAGAGATATATAATTTATTTTTTCAACTTTGGTTTTTAAAACAAAAGTTTTTTTAGGTTTATATAGATGATGTAACATCACAACAAGTCCATCAATGTGAGGTTCAATCTAATCAATGGACCATATGGAATGGATAACACTTCGTCGGAGATAGTCCATCAAAGTATTTCAATTAGAGAGACATCAAAAAGATAGATGTCCCTCAAACTGAGATCCATATTACGGAGGAATTAAGAGCAACTTATTGAGTTTATACACAATTAAAGACAGATCAGAAGAATAAAAATTCGATATATGAAATCAGAAGGATACCATTAGATATATGTTACCAGACTAAATGAATTTATACATACTTGTAATGAGGAATTTTTCTGGATAGTGTTTATGGTGAATGAATTAATAATAATATTTTACTATGTGAATTGATGAAGTTAATAATGATTATACATAGTTAATGTTTGATTCAAAATACTTGTGGATGAAGTGAATCCATTAAAATGTGGATTAAAAAAGGAAAATGAATATTGAGCTTCTAACAATGGATAATTACAAATTACATAAAAGGATTTATTTTTCAGGGTGTATAACTAGTTATGAGAATGTTGATATTAAAAATTTTACTTTGGGGTTATAACGAACAATAGAAGCATATTTCTACTATGATTGCATAATTTTTTATATTTTTGATCCATTGTATTCTGGAATGAATATCGTTAAATATTCTATGTTGCTGGGAAAATCCAACATAGTAAGGTTTATGTCATTATACCAATCCATGTAAACATATTGTGTTTAAATATATTTATATTTATTCCATAAAGATGGTGAGATTGAAAAGATTAATTTAATATATTAATAAAATTAATATGTATTGTAGGATAAGAATGTTTTACTAAAGAATTTATAAAACATACTTACAAATGAAAAGTGAACTACTGATTCACCGCCCCACTACTCTCCAAGGTATCAATCCTATTTAGAAATAGTAATAATATCTACCATTATTATGACTTTAGGTATCCAATTTAATTTAGGTATATTATCATGTGGTCACATGAATTTTAGAGATTTTGAATGATTTTTTGATAGAGAAGTACTGTATTTAAGAAATATTTATTTTATATTATGAATAAGTGATTTATGATCCAAATTTTATAATGATATTGAACCCTTATATTCTTATTTCTAGAATTATTCAATTATTTATCATAAAAATATTTTTATAGTAATGAATGAATTATTTGGACAACTATAGTTGTAATTAGATAACAATTTAGTTAATTTTAAAATAATTATTATAAAATGTTGGTGAAAACCATAAGGATAAGTCTATGTATAGGTAAAAATCCTATTTTTTTTATTTAATACTTTGTGAGATCCATGAAATGAAATACATTTTCAGATACAATAAGTGTATCTGGATCTAACACAATTGTACATAAGTGTGCTAAAAAATGGTTTATTGGGAATTCACATGATCATCTTCTACTGTATGAGAAAGAGGCCTCAATAGACATCTTGTTTGACCCATGTGTTTGATATGAATTATTTAATTAAAAAACCATTGGAAAATATTATTAAGTACATAATAATTATGTAAATATTTTATTTCATGTTAGAGATTATTCATTTATAAGTTCATACAATCACTAATTGATAAAATGGGTAAACATATAGAACCCATAAGAGTTGTATTTAGAATTAATTTTCATATGAGGATAAATTATATATTAAATAGTTATGGAATTATGTTGATTTTAAATGTTTTACATTTAATAAAATGAATGGGTCTAGGTGAATCTAGGTTAACAACATGTACATGAGATAATGAAATGATTGTTTTAATGACACCAACAATGACATGGGAGGTGTAATTCATATAGTCATGTATATTCTTACACTTCTATATCATTTTATGAAAAATAAACTCAATGATTTAGAGAATCCTCGTGTGATAAAGAATGATAAACTACAAATATTTCATTCTATGTGGAAAAAACAACAAACATTTAATGGATATTTTGTATTAATTTTCACTGAACTATGAGTAAAACCAAAGGAATTGAACTTTTGGGACTCAAACAATATAAAAATGGATAACGAAATTTTTATTTTCTATTATAAATATTGATTAGGCACTCAATGGTGGCTATTGAGTATTAATACCATAGAGATTGATGAAATTAATTAAATAGAGATGGTATATATTAATAATTAATTCCATAAAAATCATTTCCTATGAATTCATAGAATCACGAGAGAAAGAATTCCAAGAGATAAAATAAAGGGAAGGTGAATATGTCATGGCTTATGAGGAAACATTGACAATACATGATAGATACAACATAGTTTTGTTATCACTAAAAGTAATGTCATTTGTTGACTATTTATATTTTGAAAACCACTACATTGAAATGGAATATCTATCCAAGACACTGGGTTTTATGGTAAATTCATTCAATTTGAAATAAATTTAGAGATATTATTAGGGAATATTAGCTTGGTTATGGAAAAAATATATAAAATGAGAAATTTTTAGATGGATAATCAAATGAAAATGGTGGAAATTATATCCTACCCCAATCCATGGAGGAATCCATTAGTTGACCCTATTTTTTCCTGTCACATTATAATTAGATATATACTATTGTAGGGTGTTATTTTTATAGGGTATTTTGAGGTTATTTTCCTCATTCCAAAACATGAATTAACCCATTTAGCATTATTTCGGAGATGATAGATCATTCATGACAAATAAATAGAAATATATTAGGGTCTTTTAAGAGAATTATGGATTAAATTATACTCCACAGCATAATAATATCCTATACCCATAAAATAATTGGTTTATATCATGAGTTGGGGCTTACACCTAGTAAGAGGCATATTATTGTTAATGAATAGTAATAACCACATAATGGTATATAAAATGAAATTTTAAAGTAGTATTATGACACCAGGAATTGGAGGAAACCATGTGGAGGATCTAAACTCAATGTAGATAATGGACCAAAAATTATTGATGCTAATTGAATTATTTTTTTTCAAATTATACATGTCACATAATAGAAAATTTCTGTTTTTTATATTTTTTATTAAAATAAAAGAATAATATTATGTATTATAAGTGAATATGAATCATTACCCTCATATTTTGAGAGAAATGTTTTATGGTAAAATTTGAGGATCAGTCCATGCAGTTTAACGTCATGTGGTTTGGATTTGCACTATACAATTTACATTCATGCATGTTTCATAGAAATAGTTATTTTTATGATGAGTCCAAATCATTCAATAAATGATCAAATAAAACAATAACCACATCCATGAAATATTATTGTGATAAATAATTGATAAAATATCTATTTTGTTTCACTGGATTGTATTGTAGAAGATTTATTGTGGATTACTCATTAGTTATTCCCAACTATTTTATGATGGGGTTTCAAAACTAGGAGCCCCATGTATGAATACATGTTCTGTAAAAGTTATTTAAATAGTATATTTAGTATGGCTTACACATGAGATGCACATGAGGGTAATTTTGATTCATACACCTAGGTGGAGGCCCTTGTATTCATACATATTTAGTTAAAGGGGATACAATAATAAATTTAATGGGGATTGTTTGTGAGATTCCAATTGATGTGTAAATTGGAATTACACTTATTTTTAGGACAATATTCAATTAATATGGATAATATCTAAACATAAGGTAATTTGTAAGGCTTTAAAATTATTCAACTGATGTTTAAAATTTGGGATAAAAGCTTTAATCATAGGTGTTGTGACTCAGAATATGTTTCTCCCAGTCCCAATGATTCATTATAAATCTAACATTTTTATAATGGTGAGAGATGAATTCTAAGGACAATGTACAAAATATAAATATTTAATCTTATCAATGTTCCTAATCAGGTGTGTGGTTATAGATTCCCCTTTTTATTGGCTGATAGTATCTATGTTATTGGCATTCTCATAATACCACGGTGAGGTATCCTATATATGATGGCCTCTATGTGATTCCCTATTTGATGGATTTTTCTTGATGTCCTCGACGTGGTGCCATCATAATGATAACATTTAGGAAGTCCTCCTAGTAGTGTCCTTAGCATGATGCACATCACCTGATGGAATCCAGGTAATGTTCTCCAGGTGATAGACTCAAGTATAATTAGATCTCAAGAAGGTATTTTCATGGTCTATTTACATCAAAAATAGAATATAACAAAAGGATTCCAAATAATAAGAATCAATGTTTGTATACATCCCCTACCTCTAAAGTCAATAATGTTATTTATAGCAGTAAATGGATAACACCCATCTAAAAAAATTTCGGGTGAAATGTTTTTTCAGTGTCCCATGTGAGATTGATTATTCTTTTGGTCATGTGATGATTACATGTCAAATTCATATATCTCTACATCATTTGAGACAAATATTTTAATTACTGATGTATGATAGTTATATCTAGAGGTCATGTGTGGTGTCGGTGATTTACGATGTGTTATATCTTGGAATTGTGATATATACATTACATACCACCATATATTTTATGAATCATGTTTACAGGTACCAGATGACTAGATTAACTCCTCATGAATGAGACATATAAGAGGACTTTGCCATAAAACATGGGATTATATGACCATATATGATATCTATAAATGAGTATAGTATGATGGGATGATCAGGTGACCAAATAAGGTATTTTATTACAATCCATGAATTAAAAACACATATCACTTCTACATGATACATCATTATAAGGTGATGGTACCATGTTGTTTTAAGACAAATTAGCATATTATTGTAAATGACATGATCATCACAAACCATTCATGATTATTTTGTGGTAATTTACTCATTAAAAAGGTCACTATTGTTGAAATAACAACCAACAAAAATTAAATAAAATTTAATCACTAAATCCATTTTAGCTTTATAACTAGTCATATAATATATTTTTTTGGGAACTATTACACTAGATATGGTGTAGTTACCCTATAATTATGATTTCTGAGGAAGAATAGAACTTGAATGACTCTCAAAAATGGGTTTTCTAGATCGTCATCCGATTTCATTATATTTTATAAGATTAATGCATTATTATTCGATAAATTTTATTATCTCCTTGTGAAAATAATGGGGAATAATTTTGGTGAAACCCCATCCATTTTTGAGAGGGTATTCACATTTTACATGTTAATCCTTTTATCTTGTTCATTGGTAATGGAAGTATGTTTCTATGAAATCTAAATTCATATTCTCTAATATATTATATCATAATGGGATAAATAATAATGATTTTTGTGATATATTTTCCCATTGAAATGGTACATATAATATTTCCTTTTTGATAATATTTTTTATTATTTGTAATTATTTTTATGTCACTTGTTAAAGAAGAAAAACTAGTATCCAAATACCTTATTTTTTTATGACCATGTTAATTATGAATCAAATGGTCAAATTCATCCACTCCCCATTTTGAATTATGGATTTAAATGAGAATAAAAATTCATTAAAGATAAAAAAAATTATATTTATAATATAAGTTTATTCAAATTCTGAAAAAATGTTTTTATTGATATAAGATTATATTAGAGTAATGGAACAACCACTACAAAGACAAATCCAACCTCTAACATTTAGTGTACTGATGCCCACATTGAGGAGTGACTGTAACACACTAGATTTCTGAAATTATTTTAATTTTTTAGGTATACTCATTAGATATAATTAATTGTATGAGTTACGGGAGATTTTAGATATTTTACCTATGTTTTAGAATCATTCTGTAGGGTGAACAAATTGATCATTATTATTGTAAATTATGTTTATTTACCCATAAAACCAAGTGAGGGAAATGGAATAATACTTATATTGGGGTTTTCTGGTACCCTCATTGGAGTTAACATGTTGTATCATTGTGTATATTGATCCTCACTTTTTATTCATTAATATTACATAAATTTTGATGAATACTTACAACATAATACAAACAAGCGCCCAATGACCGTACTATTATACTACATTGGGAATCATGGAAACATAAACACTTACACATTAGTGAGATACATTACCTACCACTAGTTTATTGAATACTAACACCCTTTTTATAAAAATTAAACATAAAAGATATGTTCATGACCTGAGGAATAAAACTTAAAAATGGGTGAGATCAAATTATTTGTATGGGTATGCAAGGGAGATATGTAAGAATAATAGTGATCATAATGTTGTGATAAATTTATAATGAAAATAGTATATTATACCTTTATATTATATATCATATACAAGATTCATTATATAAATATTAGAATATCATAAGATGTTAATAAAAAATAAATAAATAAAATATTCCATGATATCATTGAATAGGAATAAAACATGGAGTTGTGTCAGAGACATAAGAATATAAAATATGATTTCTATATCAACCAATAAATAGATACCATGACCAAATTGATTGTATAAGTTCACTCCCCATACCATCGTTATAGTCTCAGTTCACTACCATGGCCATCATAGTTGCATCATATCACTCTTCATACCATATTGATTGTCAAGGATCACTTCCATGGATATCTTAGTAGTAAAATATCATTCACATGACCATATTATTCAATCAAGTGATATATAAATCATTACCCAATTCATTAGATGGAGAAATTGGTCCGACCTATCTTAGAGTGAAAGCATACATACATGTCCACAAAGGTCCTAAATAACAATATCATAACCCATGAAATGAAATGTGTATAATAATCATGAAATCCTATCATAACATTTGGAAGGCAATATGTTTCTTAATCCTTTCATCATAAACATAACCCATGAAAATAAGCTGCTTTCATAAGAATAAAACTCAATAATGGGAATCAAGTTTCATAAACAACAGTCCATCAAAACATAGTCTAATAAGTTGAAAATATGAATGGATTCGTTGAATGATTTATAAAAATGGCATGAAAAACACCAATTAATGTAATCTTGTATGGTATATAATTTTTAAAGATCATGTATAAACGTTTAATGGGGAAAATATAATTTCTTCTTTAAAATTAATATTTAATATATAAAAACATTTTAAAACATTTTACATTGAAAACATATATGAAAACATATAATTGAGGAATTAAAAATAATAATTACTTTTTCATTTCCTTTTTCGATAAATATGTAATTAAATGATCTTTTTAAAGATTTTTTGATAAGTTTTTTTGAATACATGATTTTTTGAATACAATTGGCATCCAACCAATGTGATAGATGATCATATTTTACTTATAATATTATCATATGTACAAAATTTTACATGAATGGTACTAATGAATTAGGATATCTAGAATCAAAAAAAGATAATATAATACCCGAGTGTTCTTAATAGTATGACCATAATATATTAACAATTGATCATAATCATTATCAATCTCAAAAAGAGAGGAGATTGTTTTAATAATATTATAATACGTATTGACATGAGATCATACTCTACATGCAAGAAATGTAAATGAAATAAACCTTAAAATATGATTTAAATAATTTTAATGATGATATAAAATGTCAAAATGAAGTATATTCACCTAAAAAAATTTTATGTCGATAACATAATACGATTCCCAAATAAGGAAAATTGAAAAAAAAAATATTTTACCGATTTGGTATCATTTGAAACATAATCCCCATGAATGAAAAATCATAAAAATTTTATGTTAATAACCATAAATTTATTTATAGGAAAAATATAATACATTCATGGTCAGTAAAAACGTCAGACTAATGGAATTGAAGGTGAATAAAGATTGTATCTCACTGAAAAAATGAGATGAAATCACCATACCTTGTGTCTTGACTCGTGTCATACTCAATAAAAACACCTATATAATAAATATAAATTTAGTATAAATATTTAATAGAACCATATTAGTATATCCAATAACATATATGTTTTTATTGTGACGTTTTATTACTCTTATTTTAATAATCATATGTTAAAATTTCTCTACGGATAATATTCACTTTTTTCTTGACATCTGTCTTAATTTGTTATATCATTGGTCCTTATATTAATATTATGATTAAATAGTTTAAAACATGATATATGTATCATTTATATACATTAAATGTTTATTATATAGTTCTACATAATATATATGTATGAAATCGAAGACTCTATACACAGATATGTTTAGTCATACCTATGTATGAACGTTGTATCAATTTATATTATCGTATTAAAATAAATTAATAATAAAAAAGTTATATGAATATATAATATAATTATCATTTTAATCATTTATATATCATATAATTTCACAAAATTCATTATAAAGACATTCTAGGTACTGTGTGAATAAATCACATTGCTTTGACTGGGCAGTAGTACACACGTCGTTAAACAAAATTATCATATTTACACAAAATGAAATGTAAAAATTATTTGATTTGTAAAAGAAATAAATAATCATAAATAAGTAATAAATATAATATAAAAAATATATTATAATATTTTCCATCATAAAATTCTCCATGAGATGTGGTAATAGAAAAAAGAACAATCATCATTTAGTGATGAGGTATTTCGCCAAACACGTAAATAGAATGTTAATTACCTATTATATAGAGGTGTGGGTATGTGTATGTTGAAAAATTATAATAAAATAATCCTAGTATATTTATGTAAATAAATTTTTAATAAATTAATTTAATAAATAGTGTTTAGGGGTTGGATATGGAAAATAATAGAAATGTTATTGAGAGATGGCATTGGATCTTAATCTGGTAACTTCTTTTTTTTCAAAATACATCCATGGATGACTGTCTTCCCAAATGGAGGATTTATGTTGTAATGTATGTACATTGGGAATTTTTTTTGGGTGATATATTTTTACCCTTTTTGGTTTGAGAGGTGTGAATAAGAGTTATTGGTGGTGGGCTTTTATAGAGAAGTTAAAGGAATCACATGGTAGTTTTAAAAAAATGATAAGTGTACACACATTTTAATCGAACAAAATTCATACAAACAAATCAAGAATGGAAGGTTCATAGTTGATTCATGTCCATCCAATGGGTTTTTTACATGATTCTATGTTGGGTTGGATCTTAAATGTAAGGATTAGTCCTTAATTAATATTAATGTTACCTTAATCGATTTAATTAATTTTAATTATTTTAACAGAAATTTTTCATAAAAAGTTATGTTTAAATTATTATAAATTATATATATATATATATATATATAAATGATAACCAAAAATTTAAAATTCTAGTCATAAAAGTGTAATAGAACAATTTATTAATAATCATGCTTTCGGTTTGACAATGTGGGTTTTTAAATATAAAATATTCAAAAAATAGATATATTTTTATATACGATTTTAATGTGAAATTGATTTCAATAACCTCAATTTTATCATTTGATAATAATTTTATATAATTAATCATTGGAAACTATTTTAAATTTAATATATCCTCTTAAAAAAATTAAATGAAAAATATTTTTTGAATTAAAATATGGTATTTTCTCCACTCATAAAAAACTATGTCTCTAAGGAAAATCGAAAAATATAACCAAAATATAATTTATAAATTATAAATTAAAAAATTATTTTTATTTAAAAAAATTTAACTTCTAAAATTTTCTTCAATTAATTTTTTTTCATAGAATGTTATGAAAAGTATGTGGTTTAATAAAATTGTATTTTCCAACATTTTAAAAATGTATCAATAATTAATTCATTCATTATAAAAATGTTATATTTATATAACTGTTATAATAAACATTTTAATATCATTTATTAATTTTAATATTACATATTTTAATATCTAGGTTATAAATATGTTATTTAAATAATTATATTCATAAAATGATGTTCTGTAGAGTTGTTGGTGTTGCGTGTAATGTATACAAGGTCAATGTTCTATGTAACACATGATTATTTTTTGATGTGTGTAACAAACCCCGAGAGAATGTTTTGTGCATTATATGTCACATTGGGGCCATATAACGTATGTCATGTCAGTGTCGTGTAAAATGGAAGTTTGACTCAGTGAATTGTAATATATTAATGTAAATTTAATTAATAAGAGAAAAAAGGTCCCAAAAACAAGGTTTGTTACATTCTAACTCACTAAAATGAATTTATCCCTCAAAATTAATTACTTTGTAAAAAATAAGGATACTTAATCTTCATTATATTCTCATTTTCCCATGTCTCTTCCTCTAACTGGTGGTTTTTTCACCATACATTGATGAGAGGAGTAGTCTTGTTTGAAAGAGAATTCTCCATATGATTCATAATTTTAATGGGTTGCACCTCATATGAAAGCTTCTAAACCAGTGGTGTGTCCTCTGAGTTCAATACATGTAATGTTTCATGTATTTACATCGTTAGGAGAGATAAATCGAACACTTCATGGTCTGTTGAGTTATTTGGATTATGTGTCAACTAATGGGATACCATCCTAATACAATCAAGAATATTAGAGTGACTGATATACCTATGGATTAGTTTCCAATTCTTCTCCAATACCATTACTTTATTCTATGGTGATGGTTATTGAAAAAGTATTTCACAAATATCAAATGGTAGATAATTCCAATGGTTATATGCATAACTTTTCAGCCAATTTTGAACATCCATGATATGTTACTAAAGGTTTCTAACCTTGATGACCATTTCATTAGAAATATTAGGTCCTGATAGCTTTCCAAATCCAACTTCATCCCAACACATTGGATCGCTACATTTTATCACATAGAGGGATCCATATTTTTCCATCTAAATGATTGATTGAAATATATTATTTCATGAAAAAACAACTATAAGAATGTTCTATTATCAACCTCCTTTAATATCGAGAGAACTATATATAAACATTTAATCTAGGGTTTGAATTGTTATTTCAGACTGACCATCTATATGAGGATGATAAAAAATTCTGAAAATCAATTATTTATCAACTTCTTGATGTAGAATTCACTATATCATTATGGTAATCCTGAGATCTTGATCTGATACAATATGATATGGTAATCCATTAAACATTACCAATTCCTTAATGTATATCTAGGAGAGATGACCTAGAGATAAGTATTCGCTAATATTAATGAAGTGTGCGGACTTAATGAGGTTATGAACTATACAATATATAACATCAAACACCAGAGGCGGTATTGCGTAGTCTAATGAAAAATGCATAGTGATGTTCTCCAATTTACATTATTTAATGGATAATTGATTCCACATCCCCTTTTAGTTTTTTCTTTTATCCTTACCTTTTTTTTATTCAAACAACAGATATACTAACTCATTAATATCTCTATTTATTCCATCACACTATAAGTATCCTTTACGGTCCCTATACATCATTATAATTCCCGGATAAATAGTAAATTAAATACCATGATCTTACGCTAATAGATCCTTTTTCAAAAATGGTATTAAATAAACACATAGAATCCTCCCATGGTTCATCATTCCATCCTGATTAATGTTAAACAAATGATCATTAATTTTTTTCTATTGTAGCTCTATATCTTCCTTATAAGCCTAAATATTCTTTGATTTTATAGAGGTCTAAAAATCCATTTGAGAAATACAATACGTTCCCACTTCCTTCAATATTCATATATTTGTCCTTTTCAAATCTAGAAATATTTGACCTTTTTTATTTGCATCATTGATATGCTAATATGATCCCTCTAACACAAAGCATCAGTTACCTCGAACACTTTCCCAAACTGGTAATGTATTGGGTAGTCATTGACATTAATGAAATCTAAAAATATTATTTGTCATATTTTCAACTCATCTATTTGAATATATATTTTATACTTTTATGACTTGTATATTTATTTCACACTTTTCCCAATTCCACCATATGTCTAATAAAATATTACTATACCTAAATCCAAATCATGATTCGGGTAATTTTCTCATTAATCATCAATTTTTGTGAGGAATAGGCAATAAAAATTTTATTTTATATAAGAAAATATTCCAATCCCTTCATGGATGCATCACTATGGATTTTATACCCTTCTTCACTACATGGTAATGTAAGAAGTGGTGCACCGATTTACCATATAATTAGTTCTTTCAAATTTTCCTCTCATTCATCCATCAATTGGAACATGAAACCCTTCTAAGTAAACATGCTGGAAGTATTATATAACCATCATAAATTATCCACAAAAAAATTGATTTATCCATATAAAGTTTTAATGCTATGGATATCAGTAATCATGTTTTGTATAGGCGAGCATTAAATATCCTCCGTCTATGATTGATCCACTTCAATAACATCACTTGAGATTATGTGACCCAAAAATGAAACCTTTCTCATCCAAAATTTACACTTTTTAAATTTTTTACATAGATTCTACTTCGAATATTTAGTTAAATTCTGATGTTATCTTCATGATCTTTTTTTCTAATGAAATAAATAAGAATATAATCCATAAAGACTATCAAAAACTGATCGAGGTAATTTCTAAATGCTCTATTTGTTAAATTCATATATATATAAGATGAATTATTAAGTCATGAAGGCATCAATATATTTTTGTAGTGTCCATATCATGTACTTAATTTTTTATCATGCATATCCATATTATTGACCAATAATTTATTATATTCATAATGAATGTTAATCGTGGGATAGTATTGATATCCACCTAGTTGATCAATCAAATGTTCTATATGGAGAATATGATACTTATTATTAATCATGATACTATTATATTAATTAATGTCAATGAAGAGTAACATCAGTCACTCTTTATTTTCAATAAAAATAACTAGTTCACCCCATGTTGACAAAATTGGCTGAATGAATACCATATCATGGTTTTATTTGAGTTTTATCCTCAATTCCTACAAATAAAAAGAATTAATTCTTTAAAAATTCATTTATATTGGTGTGGAACTAGGTATGAAATCCATTGATATATCAAGATCACATTTTTCTAAAAGGCTAGTAAACACTTTTGAAAATACTTCCAAAAAATTCAGAAAAATAGCCACATTATTGTTGTTAATTTTCTCCCCAACCATTTGAGATAAGAACCCAATTTGATTGGGAATTATGAACTAGAAATTGTTTTTAATCTCAATAGGATGTTCATACTTATCATCTCATTGATGGATGATCATAGAGTGTTCGATATATCTAACATAACATCCCTTATGAGAAAATTGATGTTGAAATTATTCTGTTAAATTCAATACATTTTTAAGAAAAAAATAAATTTACTAGAAGAATAATAACATGATTTTAATGAAGAATATTACCACTAAAATCAACTGAAGAGGAATGAGAATCATTGGTTTTAATCATCATACCAATATGTTTGTGGACTGATAATTCCACATCTAATTCTTTTAGTGTAATCTCAACAGCCTAATTAAATTCATTAGAAATGAAATTGTAGATGATCTAGAATCAAATATGATATTCGTAATTCTTTAGTAGATGGTATGTGTACCTTTGTTTATGTTGGAATTGAAAATTGCAGCAGAAAATGTGATTGCAAGAGATGTACCATCGTCCCTCATATTAAGTCTTTGTTGACATCAATCATCATCACAAAGCCTTCGGGATTATGAAGTGCTAAAAATATTTACTATTCTCCTTGCACTGGAAGCACTGAATGATGGAAGGTATATTCTATGCCAGTTTTCACATTAGTAACGATAGATAAATTATTCCCATCAAGTCCACAATAAAATGAATGATAGGCATACCTTCTTCACATAAAACATTTATAAAACCCATTAATAAAATTTCTTCCATGCATATTCTTATACATGGACCATAATGGGATGATCCTCTTCTTATCTTCATAGTTTGTTGATTTTCCTTTATACTCTGTTTTCCCCTTATTTTAAAAGAAATGATATTGATACCTGACTCCAACCTTCATTTCAAATGTGATTTCACAACAGAAAACCTCTATGTAGCTACTAAATTAACTTATTACAAACTCCCTTCTAAAACATGGCATTAATCCAATGAAGAACCTTTAGAATTTACATTCATGATGGATAATAATTCCTAATGGTTGCCTCGAATGTCTCATGAAAATAGTCCCATTTGTATCAGTTGATTCATAATATATTTTCATTAACTCAAGTAACTATTCCTACATATTGGATCATAGAATCAAATAAATGTAATTAATGAAAAATATATTTGTGAACACTCCTAATTCCATGGATTCAATATCATTCATATGACCTCATATTATAAATTAGAGTCTACCATTGGTTGTCTTTGCCTTCTAACTGATAGAATTCCCGAATTACAATCTTGTGGTTTGAACACTGGATAAAAGAGAATATATTTTTTGTATTAATGTTCCATTTTTCAGGATCAATTAGATCCCAATAACCTTTGAAAGAAATTATATGTTTCCTTATAAAGTCTCAATAGAATGTTTTTTCAAGTATTTCTCAATTGTAATTCAACCATGATTTATATATTAGGAATTCAATGTTACCATTGAAATGTGGTTTTTCGTTCTATATACTATAGAATTAAGTTACATAAGAGTACAATCATTCCATTCTCCATTAAAATCACCATTGATGTGGTTTCTTCTAGTTTGAGCCATTGATTAAACCCAAAAGAATAAAGTGAGAAATTACTATCATATTGAGGAAAAACATAATAATACGAAGTCACATATAAAATTTCAAAATCATGACACCTTGCTTAAACTATAAAACCTTAGTTTTCCATATGTTATTCATTATAAACATCAATTGAAAACTTTCATGATGGTTCATGAAGTGTTATTAAATTCCAAAATAATACCCATCCGGAATGTCGAGACAGGTGTGCAGTAAGGCCCCTTGTCGTGTACTAGATTAATCATTGTTATGCCCAAAATATTTTTTCAAGGTTTTTACCCCAATGTATATGTATACCATAGCCACATCAACTTATCATATCCTCACATAGATATAATTCTATGAAATCACTCACTCTACACCAAAATTACATATAATTTTTCTATAAATTTCCATATACATATTCTTATCCCAAGACATGTAATTGATGTTATCACTAAGGTTTTCTTATCATATCATCCAATGGTGAACTAAATCATTGAATTGATTCAAAATATATTGAGCATTTCTGTTCATATGTTAACATTACATCTCTTTGGAGGATTACTTAAAATATAATACAAAGATATGTCCAATGACTATATTAGTCTAGTGACTTTGGAAACATATATATGTAGACACTGATATATAAGTTGGCTACAATATCTCCTACTAGGGATTTTACAGACACGAAACCTTCATAGAAACATCAAGAATAATACATATCTTCTTATCCTGGGGAATAAAACATAAAAATGAGTGACCTCAAAATCTTATTAAGGGTAAACAATGAAAATATGTAAGAATAATTAGGGGCATAAGTGTATGAGATACTGATAATGAAAATAAATGATCATACCGATCATTTCAAAGATTATAAAAATGAACTGTGGAATAAAGTGTGGATGTTAATAATACATGATTCATAAAGAAATAGATAACGTATTACATGAGTGCATAAAAAATGGATAAAACATGGAATTTTGGAAGACACAGAAGATTATATAATGTTATTTCTATAATACCTAATACATCAGAACGAAGAATACATTGTAGTATAGGTTCAATCTCTACACCATGTTGGTAGTCATCTAAGGCCCCAGCCTTAAACCTTACTTAATATTTAATTAAATGAATAATTCAAATAGAGGATCTTTTCAGGTTTAGAGTTTTAGAGAATTAGATCATAATGATTACATCTCAAATGATTACAAAGTAGTCACTTCTACTAAGATTCCATTAAATAAAAACTCTTAAAAATAAACATGTCTAGTTCCATGTTTTAGATAGCATGACTTTTTCTTGATACCATCCATGACCCTATTCCACATTATGTCCTGTGAATAACATTACAAAAATAGTAGGGTGAGCATAAAAAGCTCAGTAATGGATACACAAAGAAAGAAAACTGTTAGTTTTTCAATACAACCAGTAAACCAAGATTACTTTATCAAAGTAATACTTTTGACCATTATGAAGTATTAAAAACTCATCACTAAATAAAAGATAATTACTTACTATTTTGTAATAAAAATAGTACCATAAAACCCATATAATGAACACATAATGTATAAAGGTAACTTGGGGCAAAAACATACTTAAATAGAAAAACAATACGGCCGACTTCCACACATATCACTTAATTGAATAGCCATAATGCTGAATTCCATAACCAATGCATTGGAGGTTATAACGTAACCACCCATACTAGAATTCACGGCACCACCCGTCATATGGTTTATCACGTAACCACTCGTCTAATGTCCAAGTACCATTATAATGTCATAAGACATAAAACAAATATAATGGAGAGAAAACATTTCCACATTTCAATAACAATATATCAATTAAATATATTGACATAACAAATCCATTATCAAAACCATTTTCAATACCAAAATACTTAAACGATTAAATTGTATTTATTTCATTTTAAAAATATTGTGGCATGTCGAGGAAGCCAAAGACCAAATAATACTCGCGGTGGTATAAAAGGTCATTGTCACTGAGTACGTTAAAATAAACATTCCTTTTTGTAATTTACTAAAAATTTTCATAGAAAAAGATTCCTTTTGTATTAAATTAAAATTCAAAGGGGTTTATACGCCATATATAATCAAGTCTTGTATTAGACCAAAATATGACTCAATGAAAGGAGATTGAGACGAAGTCCCCTACCACATTTACGATGTGACTCGATTGGTCTTTAATATCATGAATAATAAACTAAAGTAAATTAATACTTGATTAAGAACCTTTTTAATGTTTATTATTTTTTTAATATGACTTATTGTCATGTTATAAACATTATGTAATCATTTAAGTTATAAAGTTTGTTTTTTCGAAATTTGGTACTTAAGTCAAAAACGGACTTCTTACAATTAAATGTGGTTCATGTGGTCAAAGGATCATTATATCTAGAATGTTATTCATGATTTGGATATCATATATATAATATATATCCAGAATATTAATTTATTCATAACAGTACATAACATTTAGAGGTACGAAATGAAATGCACCGTTCAAGGAGATGGTAAGACGTACGTACGCATGAACGCTACTTTCATTTCTATTTTTTATTTAATGGAGTGAAATCCTAATTATATAAAGGTATTTTATAATTACAGTATAATATCATATATAATATCATTAACTCCATCCATTATACATCCCACATATGGCATTAATGAATCAAATCACTTTGAGGGGGCGGTAGTTCGAATTTCCTAAAATGAAATTATCCTGTTTACCCATAATGGAAACCATAAAGGTATGACAAAAATGAAAAATAAATAAGCATAAATATAAAATAAACATAATATATATCATATATAATTAGAGTGACATCTTAATGGCCAACATTAAATGTGTTAAAAGAAGATTGAACAATCATCGTTTCGTGAGGCAAAAATTCACCAACCACAGAAACTTTATGTTCTTTAACCATTAGAAAGAGATGTGTGTAACTGTAGCTCGAATAATTTTCATAAAAACATTCTAGTTTATTTAATATACTGGTGTTGTTAAAAAATAAAGGAATAGAAACAGTTTAGGAGGTTGGAGAAGCAAAATAAAACAAAAGAACCCAAGTGAAGACATTACCATTAAATCGGGTAACTCTTCTTGGTTTGAACAAAAGGGGTTTCTTGAAGATATTTCTACCTATGTTAAGGCTTCTAGGAGGAGGAAAGGGATGTGGAGAGATAAAATGAGCAGATCGTGGTCGAGCCAATGGATTGAGCGGTGTGGGTAATGTGGTAGATTTGGGGCCCTTTTATAAGTGGGAGGAGGGGAACTCTTGGAAAGTTATAAAATGATACTTTATTATAAAATACTTTTTTGGATTTTGAAGTTCTTTAAAGGATATATTTCTAGGCTATGGTGTTAAGGGTTTGAAATCCACCCATAAAATAGGTTTTTTACAAGTGTCGGTCTTAGAGTTTACATTATCATTTTATTTTATTTAAATCGTTAAATAATGAGGTAATCACTACATCATCATGGTGTCATAAATATTTTATTTTATTTTATGTCTAAAAATAATAATAAAATATAATGATATATGAAATCCTATAAGATTTCAAATTAATATTTATAGTCAAAAATATGACCTGTAAAAACCCATGTAAAAATTGTTTTAGTAAAATAATACACGTTTGTGACATTTTTATTTAATCTTTATATAAAAAGTTATTAATCTAATTTTCTTACCCATGTGGCTCAATGGGGTCCCAAAGTTGACCCATGGATTCCTTTGGTCGGCCATGACACATCCCATAATGTTAGGACATGTTTCAAGGTAATATCATATTATTATAACATTATTTTTACCTTAAATTACACTAATTACCTCTAATCGTGATTAATTAACATAAAAGTTACTATTCACCAAAAATTTATTTTAATACCATTGAACCAAATTTTAAATCCTAATGACAACCATGTATGTCAGAATTTTGAAAAACATATCACAGAAGTGGTAATGTTAAATTTAAATGAAAAATCAGTTTTTTTAACTACCACTTATTGGTTTCACTATTCATCAAAAATTGATGTTTTTCAGAAAAGTACCAAAAATCACCCAAAGCTATATTTGATATTACGTATTCAAAAATGATATCTATTTTACAAAAATAAAAACATATAAGTTCCATTAATTAATTTGATAATTGATTCCTGATGTCAAAACAAATATCGTGTTTTTAAGAAACAATATATATCAAAAGATTGACACTAGTTTAAGTCCAAATTCAATGTGAAAATATTTCCAATGACCACCATTGGATTAAATGGTAAAAATATTTTCTAATTTTACTTTAAAACCAATTCAAAAGATAATATAAGGATAGAAATAAATTATATTAAAAATAGGTTTTGAATTAAAATACAACATTTTTCTCTATTCATTAAAAAATGAGCATTATTAGAAAAATACAAAAAATTTACAAAAAATAATTTTGATGTCCCGATTCTAAAGAAGTATTATATTTGGTCCAGTTGAATGTATAATAGTGACCAAAACAATATTTAAATAGAGTTCTCCATCAAAAGGTGATAATTCGACCATTTAGTGAATATTAGAGTATATATGCCTAAAATTGTATTCTTTTCTTATTTTAACCCCTTATCTTTTATTGGATAAATGTAAAAACATTTAAAAAATATATATAATCATATTTTAGTTATTTAAATTCATTCCCGCCAATACAGCTGCTATGTTCTAACTACCATTTAAAATAATATTATTATATTATTAGTGTGAAATGTAAGATTTCAATGAAAGTATTTGTTGCGTATCGGGTACAATATCAAACATAGAAACCCCTTAAAGTAAAATTAATATTAAATTCAGAAATATTATTAAATATGAATTTATATTATTCTTTATTTACTTGGGATGTTATATCCTTCCCCCTATTATGAATTGCCTCCTCGTAATTTTTTCAC
Organism: Viscum album; assembly: GCA_963277665.1. Classification (NCBI taxonomy): domain Eukaryota; kingdom Viridiplantae; phylum Streptophyta; class Magnoliopsida; order Santalales; family Viscaceae; genus Viscum; species Viscum album. Next base: position 937,127,254 of record OY728143.1, on the reverse strand, counting down.
TTTTCAAAATAAGGGGAGTTATTTATCCCTCATAGAATTTTCAGATTCCCACGTTGCCTCTACAACCATATGGTTTTTCCAAAAAAAACTGTTTCTTGGTGAATTACCTTATTCCACAACACTTTTTCTCTATGGTTAAGAATCTGGACTGGTTGTTCTTCATAAGATATATTCTCTTCCAACTAAACTACCTCTGGGATCAAAACATGAGATGGATCTGGCATATACTTTCTCAACATCAAAACATGAAAAACATTGTGTTCTAGGATAAACACAAGGGTAAATCCATTCAGTAATCAAATGATCCATATCTCTCTAGAATTTTATATGGACCAATGAACTGTGGACTCAGCTTTCCTTTCTTAGCAAATCGCATCACACTTTTCCATGTTGAAACATTGTGAAAAACATGATCACCAACCTCAAAAGAGAGATCCTTCCTCCTGTTGTCTGCATTACTTTTCTTCCTTCTCTGAGCTGTTCTCATGTGATTCTGAATCAGCTGATCATTTTCTATCATATCATCTACCAATTTGGGTCCCATAAACTTCCTTTCACCTACATCATCCCAAAAAGTTGGAGTTCGACACTGCTTCCCATATAATGCTTCAAACAGAGCCATCTGTATACTAGAATAAAAACTGTAATTATATGAAAACTCAACCAAAGAAAGATATTGGTCCCAACATCCCTGATAATCCATCGAGAAAGCATGTAGAATATCTTACAAGGTCTAAATTGTTCATTCTAACTTCCCATCTGATTGTAGATAAAAAGTTGTGCTAAAATTTAATCTGGTACCCAATGACTTCTGAAGGCCTTTCAAAAAGTTAGAAGTAAACCTAGGATCACGATCAGATACAATGGAGAGGGGAACTCCATGCAACCTGACTATCTCATTACGATACAATTAAGAATGTTGATCAAGAGAGAAATTATCTTGAATAGGAAGGAAATGAGCAGATTTAGGCAATCATTCAACAATAACCCATATTTCATTATTACCTTGAGATGTAATTGGTAACCCATAAGAATGTCCATGGATATATTTTCCCATTTAAGCTCTTGCACTAGTAAAGGCTGAAGCATCCCTTTCTGTAACTTCCTCTCTACTTTAAACTACTGACAAGTTAAACAATTCACAGTAAAATCAGCAATATCTCTTTTCATTCCATCCCACCAGTAATACTCCAATAGATCACTGTATATCTCAGTACTGCCAGGATGAACTGAAAACGGGGAACTATGAGCCTCACATAACAACTAATTCTTTAAATGTGAATCACAAGGCACACATAATCTCTTCCCAAACCACAAAACACAATCATTATCAATGTTAAATTCAGGCAACATACCCTTCTGAACCAGCTCAACCATTTTCTGCAACCCACTGTCTTTATTATGCACTTGCTTAATTCTGGCTGATAGAGATGATTTCACTTAAAATTGAAACAAAATAGAAGAACATCCTACACCAACAACTTCTATGGAAAAAGTTCATCAAATAAAAAAACAAAGGATCTCATTCCATACGTAGCATGGTTAATGAAGCATTACTTTTTCAACTCAAAGAATTAGCCACTTTATTTTCATTTCTTGTGTGGTAATTAATTGAAAATCATTATCATTGATTAACTCTATCCATCTTCTCTGTCTCATGTTCAATTCATTCTGAGTGAATGTATACTTTAAACATTTCTGATCAGTATATATTTCACACATTACTCCATAAAAATGATGCCTCCAAATTTTTAGAGAAAAAACAACAGTAGCTAATTCCAAGTCATGTGTAGGGTAATTTACCTCATGAGTTTTCAACTGACATGAAGCATGTGCAATTACCTAATCATTCTGCATAAGGACACAACCATGTACCTTCAATGAAGCATCACTATAGATAACAAACTCAACATTCCTGGAAGGAAGTGGAAAAACTGGAGCATTCACAAATATTCTTTTCAACTCCTGAAAACAATCATCTCATTCTATTGTCTAGATAAACTTAACACCCTTCCGAGTATTCTAAGTCCTTGGACTAGATAACTATGAAAACTTTTCAACAAACCTTCAGTAGTAACCTTCCAAACCACAAAAACTACTGATCTAGGCTACATTTGTGGGTCTTGGCCATTCTTCAACAACTTTTGTATTAGCAGGATCAACAGTTATTCCATTTTTTGAAACAATGTGACCAAGGAATGAAATTTTTTGTAACCAAACTCACAATTTCTGAATTTTCCATACAGTTTCTTTTGTTTTAAGGTTTTAAAGATAACCCTTAAATGACTTTCATGCTCCTCTTTACATTTCGAAAACACCAAAATATCATCAATGAAAACAACCACAAACTTATCCATGAACTCATGGAAAATTATATTCATAAGGTCCATTAATACAATAGGTTCATTGGTTAACCCAAAAGGCATAACTAAAAAATCATAATGGCCATAGATAGTACGAAATGCAGTCTTCGGAACTTCTGCTTCTTTTACTATCAACTGATGGTACCCCAACCTCAAGTCAATCTTCGAAAAATACTGAGCTCCCTAGAGATTATCAAACAAATAATCGATATAAGGCAAAGGATACTTGTTCTTAATTGTGATATTATTCAAGGATCTATAACAAATGCAATGTCTCATAGAACCATCTTTCCTTTCAACAAACAATACAGAAGCACCACATGGTGATGTGCTAGGTCGAATGAAACATTTATCTAATAAATCATGCAATTGATTCATTAACTCTAAATGTTCAACTTGAGCAATTCAATAAGGGGGTTTTGAAATTGGATTAGAATCGGGAACTATGTCAACAGTAAATTCAACTTCCTGATTAGGAATAATACAATGCAACTCATTAAGAAAAACATCAAGATACTCATTTACATCTGGCACATCATTAATCTGAACAAATCCTTTATTTTCAACAATATGTGCAAGGTAACATTACATTCCATCTTTTACAAGTTTCTCAATTTCTTGATATGTTATCAAAATCAAGAGTTCATTCTTGTACACAAACTGAAAATATTTGGGAAAAGAAACCTCTTTAGCTCTGCAGTCAATCCTAGCATGATAAACAGAAATCCAATCCATGCCCAAAATAACATCAAACTCCACTAGAGGAAAAACAATAAGGTTTTCAAGTAGATTCTTTCCAAAAACAAGGATATTAAGGTTTTTATAATTTCTTTTTGTCTCAATGATCCATCCGGGTGTTTTTACCATATGTTCAAGATTTATATCTTGAGATGTAATTACAAATTTACTAGAAAACATCCCAGAAATGAATGAATGTGTAGAGCTTTAATCAAACAATACATTAGAATAATATGAACAAACAAACAGTGTACCTGATACTACATAATTCGATGGCCCAACATCTGCTGACGTAGTTTCAAAAAATATCACCATCCCTTTCGGATTGTAGTCTGGATACTTTTCCCCAGTTGAGTTCTTCGTTAGACACTCATTTGCAGAATGACCCATTTCATTACACTTAAAACATCTTACCGATGGTTTTTCATTTCATTCTTGATCATCTTCCATACAGTTATGAGCAATATGACCAGACTTACCACACCGAAAGCACTTTCCAGACTTGGATATACATTCTCCAGGAGTCATTTTACCACACTTGTCATATGATGGATATTTGGTTTTCTTACCTCCTTTCTTATTTTATGAATTCTTCCCCTTTGCATGCCAATTGGACCTATTATTCTATTGTTTGTCAAAGAACACATGATCATCGACAAACTCTATTTCCACCTTCTCCGCACATCAAAAAAGTTTTTCATAACTTTTGAACACACGAGAAGCAAAATCCATTCGATACTTTGTCTTTAACACTGAGTAAAAATGGTTGATTTTACTATCAATATCTCATATGAAGTTTGGAACAAACCTTGACATTCAAGTCAACATTGCTTCATAAGTAGCCACTAATTCATCCTCTTGATTCAATTCTAGGAATGTTTTTTTCCATCCTAAGATGAACCACCATAGGAAAATATTTCTCAAGAAAAATACCATTGAATTCGTCCTAGTGAAGATCATCATTCTCCTCACTATCCCTGATATTTTTCCTCATCGACCACCATTGATATTCTTCACCTTCAAAATGGTAAACAACAAGACTATCCTTTTGATGTTCTGAACACACCATGCCATCAAAAATCTTCTCTAGTGCTTTAATCCACCCTTCAGCTAGCATAGTGTCAGATGATCCTCTGAATGATGCGGGATGTTTTCTCATGAAATGTACCCCCAATGACATGTTCCTCTATGGTTGATTTGGATAATCTCGTGCATGGATACCACCACCATTTATAGCCTGAGTCAACTATTCCATCACTGCAACAAACTATTCAGTTCCAATTCCGACCATCTCAGGTTGCTAATTTGGAAGGTTGTATTCCTCCTGATTTCGTCCCAACATATCTACCTTGTTTCCTCTGTGGAAAACCATTCTGAACAAAGAAATATCATAGACGAAGCAACATGTTAATATTTAAAGGGTATATCATTTCAATCATACCATAAATTAATTTATAAATTAAAAAATTTTCTAACTCCAAAAGTTGTCTAAACTGACCTCTTATACCAACTATAAGGCCCCAGCCTTAAACCTTACTAAATATTGAATAATATGAATAATTCACATCGGAGATGTTTTAAGGTTTAGAGTTTCAGAGAATTAGATCATAACTATTACATCTCAAAAGATTACAAAGTAGAAAATTCTAGTATGTTTCCATAAAATAAAAACTCTTAAAAATAAACAAGTCTAGTTCCATATTTTAGATAGCATGACTTTTCCATGATCCCATCCTTGACACTATTATACATTAAGTCCTGTGAAAAACATTACAAAAAACTTGGGGTGAGCATAACAAGCTCAGTAAGGGATACACAAAGAAGGAAAACTGTTAGTTTTTCAAAAAAACCAGTAAACCAAGAATACATTATCAATGTAATAGTTTTCACCTTTATGAAGTAGTAAAAACTCTTCACTGAATAAAAGATCATTACTTACCCTTTTGTAATCAAAATATTACAATAAAACCCATATAAAGAACACATAGCATATAAAGGTAACTTGGGACATAAACATACATAAATAGAATAACCATACGATCGACTTCCACAGATATCACTTATTGGAATGGCCATACGGCCGACTTCCATAACTAATGCATTGGAGGTTATAATGTAACCACCTTTGCTTGTATTCCCAGCACCACCCGTCATATGGTTTATCATATAACCACCTGTCAAATGTCCAAGAACCTTTATAAAGTCATAAGACATAAAACAAATATAATTGAGAGAAAACATTTGTACATTTCAATAACAAGATATCACTTATATATATTTACATAGAAAATCAATTATCAAAACCATTTTCAATACCAAAATACATAAAAGAGTATATGGTATTTACTTAATTTTAAAAATATTGCGGCTTGTTGAGGAATCCAAAGACCAAATAATAATCGCGGCGGCGGGAAAGGTCGTTGTCACCTCATAAGTTAAAAGCAACATTCCTTTTTTTTAGTAAAATGATTCATAGAAAAAGATTCCTTTTGTATAAAATTAAATTTCAAAGGGTTTTATACACGGTATAAAAGGAAGACTTGTATTAGACAAAAATATGCCTCAATGAAAGGAGATTGAGACAAAGTCCTTTACCTCGTGTATGACTTGATTCAATTGCTCTTTAATCTCCTGAATAATAAACTAAAGTTAATTTCAACTTTCTTAAGAACATTTTTATAGTTTATTATTACTTTTATATAACTTATTACCATGTTATAAACATTATGTAATCATTTAAGTTATGAAGTTTGTTTTGTTGATATTTGGTACATAAGTCAAAAATGGAATTCTTACAATTACATGTTGTTCATGAGGTCAAAGGTTCATTATATCTAGAATTATATTCATGATTTCGATATCAAATTAATCATATATATCCAGATTATTCATTTATTTATAATAGTACATAACATTTAGTGGTAATAAATGAAATGCACTTTTCCTGGAGACGGTAAGCCGTATGTATGCATGAACGCTACTTTCAGTTATATTTCGTATTTAATGGAGTGAAATCATAATGATATAAAGGTATATTATAATTCCAGTATAATATCATATATAATATCATTAACTCCATCTCTTATACATCCCACATATGGTATTAACTAATCAAATCACTTTGAGGGGGCGGTAGTCCCCGTTTCCTAAAATGAAATTATTGTGTTCGCCCATAATGGAATCCATAAAGGTATGCCAAAAATAAAAAATATAGAAGTATAAGGAAAACATAACAATAATATATATCGTATATAAATAGAGTGACATCTAAATGGCTACCATGAATGGTGTTAAAAGAAGATTGAACAGTAATCATTTCGTGTGGCATAAATTCTCCAACCACATAAACAGTTTGTTCTTTAACCATTAGACGAAGGTGTGTATAAGTGTAGCAAGAATAATTCTCATAAAAACATCATAGTATGTTGAAGATATAATTTTTCTTACAAAATCAAATAATGGAAACATTTTAAGGGGTTGGAGAAGCAAAATAAAACAAAATAACACAAGTGAAGACATTACCTTAAAATCAGGTAACTGCTCTTGGTTTGAACAAAAGGAGTTTCTTGAAGAGCTATATGCCTAAGGTAAGGATTCTAGGATGAGGAGAGAGATGTGCAGAGATTAAATGTTCTGATCTTGGTTGATCCAATGGCTTGAGAGGTGTGGGTAAGGTGGTAGAGGTGGGGGCCTTTTATAAGATGGAGGAGGTGCACTCTTGGAATGTTATAAAATGTTACTTTATTATAAAATCCTTTTTTGATTTTAAAGGTCCAAAAAGGAAATATTTCGTGGATAAGGTGATAAGGGTTCTAAATACACCCATCCAATAGGTTTTTGACAAGTTGAGGTCTAATATTTTATATTATCATTTAATTTTATTTAAATCGTTAAATAATTAGGTAATCTCTACATCATCACGATTTCATAAATAATTTATTTTATTTAATGTATAAAAATTATAAAAAAATATCATGATGTAGGAAATATTTTTAGATTTATAATAATATTTATAGTAAAAAATATGACTTGTATAAACCGATGTAAAATTTTTTTTAGTAAAACATTACATGTTTGTGACATTTTTATTTTTACATTATATAAAAAGTTATTAATGTCATTTTCTTACCCATGTGGCTCCATAGGGTCTCCAAGATGATCCATGGAATTTTGTGGTCGTGCATGAAAAATTCAATAAGTGTAGGAAATTTTGTAATGTAATTTCATATTTTTATAACATTATTTATACCATAAATTCGACTAATTACCTCTAATATCGATTAATAAACTTAATAGTTACTATTCACCAAAACTTTATTTTAATACCATTAAACAAAATTTTACATACTAATGAAAACCATGTATGTAGGAATTTTTAAAATCAAATCACAGAAGTTTTAATGTTTCATTTAAATAAAAAATCTATTTTTTTACTACCACATAGTGGTTCACTATTCATCAAAAATTGATGTTATTCAGAAAATTACCCAAAATTAACCGTAGGATATATTTGATATTCTGTAATCCAAAATTATGTCTATTTTATAAAATTCAAAACATATGTGTTACATTAATTAATTTAATAATTAATTCCCGTTGTCAAAACAAATATCGTGTTTTTATGAAACATTATATATCAAAATATTGACACTAGTTTAAGTCCAAATTAAAAGTGAAATTAATTTCAATGATCACCATTGGATTAAATGGTAAAAATATATTCTAATTTAACTTTAAAATCAATTCAAAAGATAATATAATCATATAAATAAATTATATTAAATTGTGGTTTTGAATTAAAATACAACATTTTTCACTATTAATTAAAAAATGAACTTTATCGGAAAAATGCCAAAGATTTACACAAAGTAAATTTTGGTGTCCCAGTTTTAAAGGAGATTTTTATTTGGTCCAATAGAATGAATAAGAGTGACCAAAACTATATTTAATGAGGGATCTCCCTAAAAAGGCGATAATTCGAGATTTTAGTTAATATTAGAGTATCTATGCCTAAAATTTAATTCTTTTCTAATTTTAAGCATTTATCTTTTATTGGATAAATGAAAAAACATTTAAAAAACATATATAATTATATTTTAGTTATTTCTATTCATTCTCGCCAATACAACGGCCACGTGCTAACTAACATTTAAAATAATATTATTGTATTACAAGTAGTCAACGTACGATTTCAAAGAAACTCTTTGTTGCACATCGGATACATTGTCGTACATAGAAACCAATTTAAAGTAAAATTAATTTTTAATTCATAAATATTATTAAATATGAAAATCTATTATTATTTATTTACCTGGGATGTTACAAGTCATGTTTCACTCCCATGGCGATATTACTATAATATGTTCACACCTAATACCATTTAAGTAGTCACAGATCACTCCCATGGCCATCATAGTAGTAAAAGTTCATTCCCAACACCATCAAATTATATCACATGATATATAAATATTTACCCAATTATTGGAGGGAGATATATGTCTCACCCAACTCATAGTGAAATAATATATACATTTCCATGAGATAATAAACAACCATACCATAAATCATGAAATTAAATGGGAAATATTAATATGTAATCATATAATAACATATGGAGAGACACATGTGTCACAATCATTTCATCACACTTATTACATGTGAAAAGAAATGGGTTTTAAAAGTATAAAAAATGTTAAGTTGAAATAGGATACATAAGAATCATTCCATAAAAACATAATCCATGCAATGAAATAATATTAATGAAATCATTGAATTATTTAACCAAAATGAAATGAGTAGCACCAATGGATGTTCATAGATAAGAAATAATTGGGAATGAGTTTTTGATGAAATGTTGTGGAAAATATATTTTATTCTTTGAAAATTAATCGATAAAAAATAAAACATTTTGAAAAACATTAAAATTGAGAATGTATTTGAATAAATATAAAAATTTCATTCAAAACAATAAAATATTTTAAAAAATCATTTTCATTGATAATGGGACCTAAAAATCAATTAAAAACATTATGAATTTTTTTTTAAAAAATATGGTTTTTTGAATACAATTGATTTCTTACTGATAAGAGAGATGATATGATTTTACATAAATAATTATATTAAATAATATTTAGTTAATAAAATCATAGTAATACACTAATAAATCTCAAATAACAAATGGAAATTAATTTTCATGAATTTTCTTGAGATATATATCAAAATATTTCATAAAAAATTGAGAATCATTATTAATCTTAAAAATCAATAAGATTGTTTCATCTCTTACCACATGGTTACTCTAGATCAAAATATCCATGTATAAAAAGGGAATTGAATGATGCACTATATATCATGAATGTAAGTATATTTTTGATATAACATTTAAAATGGAAGTATAATGACACAAAATATATTTATGTTAATAAAAAAGAGTCTCAATGAAGAAAAATTGATACAAATCTATTTTAAAAATTTCATAATGATTGAAAATTAAAACCTAAAAAATATCCTATAATTGATATTTTAATACCCATACATTTAATTAAAAAATACATATAAAACATTCATTTGTTGTACATGCACAATACGAAACGAATGTGTGGTGAATAAATCATGTATCTCAAAATAATAAAAAGTGAGATGAGATCCCCATACCTAGTGTGTTGAATCATATCATACTAATGCAAACCCAAAATATGATAAATATAAATTTATTAAAAATATTTTTTTTTAAAAAATATTAGTATATATAATTAGATAAATGGTTTTATTGTGAGCTTATATAAATTTCTTATAAATCATCCAATATTGAGGTTTCACTTCGGATAATATTCTTGTTTTTCTTCGCATGTGTCTTAATGTTTTATATTGTTTGTCCTTATACTTATATCATGATTTCATAATAAGAAAAATGAAATAATCATGTTTCATATCAATTATATTTTTATTATAATTATATATTGAATTTAGAAGTATGAAATAAATACACTGTTCCTAGAGACCGTAAGTCGTATGTATGCATGATACATGTTTCCATTTTATTTATCATAATAAAAGAAAGAATGAATATGATATATATTTATATATTTGTTAAACATAATTTAGTTATAGTTATTATATTATATATATCATATATATAAACTAAATAAATATTTAGTACATTTGGATTAGTCTATGAATGAATCACATCTCATTGACGGTGCGGTAGTCCACACATCCTCAAACTACATTATCATATTTACAACGAATAGACAGTAAAGAGATATATATTTTAAAATGAATAAATAAGATTAAATAAATATTAAATATAATATATAATATATAGAAAAAAATCTATGATAATTTCCAACAAAGGAAGTGAAAAAAGGGAAATTGAACAATCATTGTTTAGTAAGACGGTAGTTCACCGTACGAGTAAATAGAATGATCATTACCCATTATATGGATGTGTGTGTATGTATAGGTTAAAAACATATCATAAAAACATACAAGAATATTTATGATACAATATTTTTTATAAAATCATGTAGTAATGGTAGTGTTTGGGCTGGGGAAGGAAAATAAAATATTAGTTCTTGAGAAAAGGTATTATTGTTTATTCTGGTAACTCTTTTTGGATTGTGCCAAAAAAATACTTGGAAGAATTTATTACCATAGGGAGGATTAATATATGATTGTATATATTTATTTAGGTGTATTGGTATGATGATATCCCAAATGAAGTAGTTCTATAAGATTTATGAAGTGGGATTAGTGGTGGAATTTTATAGGGAATGTAAAGGAATAACAATGTATATTAGAGTACAGTGTTGGAATACCCACATTATTACCTAAAAATACATAAAATAAACAACCATAATCAATAAAGTATGGATAATTAAAAAATAATGAACTTATAATTGGTTTTATAAATGTGTAAAAGTTGTTTTGGATCATAAAATTATTGGGTTGTCCATATTTAATCATTATTTTACCTTAATTGATATAATTAATTTTAATTACATTCACTATTAGTTCTACCAAAAACTATGATGATCATATTAGATATTATAAATTATTATGATTATATATGTTTACGTATTTTTCTAAATATCAATAATAGATATGGAAGGAATTAATTTAAAATTAATACTTTAGCTAGGATGACAATGAAGGTTTATAATTTAAAAAAATTCAAAAGCATGCTGTATTTTTACATCGAATTTCACATTAAAATTTATCTCAATTACCTATATTGTATTAGTTGATAAAAATATTGTCTATTTTATCATTAAAATCAATTTAAAATTAAATTTATTGTTATAAATAAATTATATAATTACCCCATCTAGAATTAAAATTACATATTTTCCAAAAATCATCCAAAAATGATGTTTCTCAAAGAAACCCTAAACATTTACCATATTATAATTTCAATATTATAAATTAAAAAATAACTTTATATTATCATATGAAATCTTTAAATTTATATAAATTAGATATTATTTTTTAAATAGAAGGACATGAAAATTATTTTGATTGAGAAATTAGTTTTTTTTAAACATATATGGCCTTTACCAACAAAATTATACCTTTTATCATCAATATTTATTATTAATATAATACCATTACAAAAAATAACTGAAAATAATTTCTTCATTTTCATATTACTATCATTAACATCTAGAATATAAATTTCTCATTTAAATAATTATAATAATAAAATGACGCTTAATTGAATCATCAGTTTTGAGTTTAACACATGTCAAGTCATTATTCCATGTAACATATTCCAAGTCTATTTTAAGTGTATCATATATCGAGTCTATGTTCTATGTATCATTTTTTGAGTGGGTTTTATTTAATTTACACCAAGTTGGTGTGTGTGAAATTGATGGTTTACTTAGAGTATTGCAATACATAAATGAAAATTAAATTTATTTGAGAAAGAAATCATACATATAAAGTAATGGTGTTTTAATGTGACAATGTATTATTCTAGAAATAAAATTTTATAGGGATGGATAATTATTTATAAACCATTTTTCCCAATAATCCAACCCTTGGTATTGGTCATTATAATTACCAATGTTGGGGAACATCTTATATAACTATGCAATCTAATAATATTACAAGATTGATGATATTTAAAAATGTTATTATTAACCAAAAATTATGCTTTAGATAATTTTATTTTTTTCATATTAATAGTGATCTCAACATCAATGAATCCTCATTGTGATTTTTGAGATTCATGCCCATGTAGAAGATTCTCTATGTTTATAATAATGAATTCAGAATAGTATGGTAAATTTAAGAATCTATTTTTTTGATTTTAATTGGAATCATATCAATATATTTTGAGTGTAACAATACAAAAAATTATTCATGAAGGGACATTTAGGTTTTGGACTTGTTTTGTAAGGGTTTTTCATGAGATTAATTATAGAGAAGATGAAATCATTTTGAAATAATATATAATGATTATTCATAGTCTATTCAAGGTAGGTGGATTATGCACCATTCTAATATAACATATTCTTCAATGTATTTTGGATTAATAAAAAATAAATTATATGTTTCAATAAAAAAACTCTGGTTAAAACCCCCTTAAAATATATCATGTCTGTGGGTTTTCAAAACATGGGATGTGGGTAACACCCAGATCAACTTTTAGAAAATTATTCAATGAATTTTCATTTATAGATATTTTTTGTGTGAGAATGTATCATGGATATCACTTTTATGCCATCATATCCATTTGGGGAGGCAATTGTGGGTTAGAGGTGTATATGGTTCCAATTTTTTAAAATACAGTGTATACAACGAAGTTACATCTTTGGAATGGATGGATGTTTTACAACTGAAAATTTGAACAATTCATAGGGACTAAAGAGACAATATATAAATTCCTAGTATTCTAAATTACATATTTTACTATCATTAAACATGTATTAAAATTCATAAAATCATTATAATGAATTTGTTTTGGAGTTTAATATAATAAGTAATCACCTCTACACAAATAAATATTGTATCATAAAGCAGAAAAATACCTATATTAAACATTTTTTTCACAAATACTATTTTAAAATAGTAAAAGTATAATTTTATTTAAATAACCTAATGACATTAAGAAAAAATTCCCCTTTCTCATTACCCATACATAAAGAATAAAAAACATTTATAAAAATGAAATTTACAAAAATAATTTAGTTATTTGCATAAAAATAAAGAATTAAATTATTAGTATTTTAATAATTATAAAAAACATTGATTTTTAAAATTAATCATTGGGTCAAAATAGACAATTTCATAACAAATAAATGATATCATTTTCCAAAGTATATTCATAATACATTTTATAAAAAAAATTAAAGGAAAATAAAAATATTAATTTGTTATTTGAAAAAAATGAAAATCAATAAATATATTTCATAATGTTACACATTTAACACTTATTAACAAACATTTACATTCCATTGAATAGAACATAAATAACATTCCATTTGAAAATGATAAATTTCAATAAAACGGTAAAAAAATCATATAGGAATCATATGAAATCAATTTGTTATCATACATATAAATGGTTGAACAATCATATGTTTTAGAGTAACACTCACTAATACAAATGGAATAACCCTCATGGTTATATTTTTTATAATCCATTGGGTTATATGTGGAGTAATGATTGTAATTACACTTAGAACAATCATTATTATCCTCATCCATCACAAACATAATCAATGAATTAGAGGGATATCATGGACTCACCAATCATTGGTATATAATTTTACCAATTTCAATCATTATCAATACCCATGAACAATATAAATATCATAAAAAATTAAATCATTCATTAATAAAAGTTTATCATCCATGAGAAATCATTTTCATATATTGATATATATAATTTCGTTAAATCGTTATTTTCATGTATAAAATACCATAAAAATTGATGAATGGTTTTTCAATGAAGAAAATATAGTCTTAAAAAATATTATCATTAAAATATTAAAATAACATATATATAATATTTCATTGTCACTGTATAGATTGAAATATAATGGTGATTTTTATATCTTGTAAAAAAGTAAAAACATTCAATAAAAATATTATTTTTTGAAAAATTTGAAAATACTTTAAAAGACACATAAAATTTGTTTTATAATTTATTTATATTCAAATAAAGACAATTATTAAACAATATTTTGAATATTGATATTTATTAAAAATATTTAAAAAAATTATTTATATATATTTAATATAATATTTTAATGTAACATGTTTCCTACCTTGAGTCAAAACTAACATTTAAATTCACTACCATTGGAAAAATATTCTGTTAAGAATATAATTTCATAAAAAAACCTATTTTATTATTCCTTTTATTTTATGTATATCCAGGTCATACTTAATCAATTGACATCATGATGTAAATTTTGAAAATATTTAGCTTATTGGTCCAAGATGACATCGGTAGAGTGATTCTGTTCAAAGTGATCAAGACTACATCATCTCAAAAGAAATAACGATGACATACTTTCCTTTTCATATGTATATAATATGTTTAAAACCAACCATGAGAGATTATTATGAATATGAACAATATTGCAATCATGGAGACGATATTCCCTATGTACAAATGTATGTGATTTCCACAATACAACGATCTTTATATAAAGAAGGTAAGTGAAGTTTTCAATTTACATGTGAATAATAATATCATTAATATAAATTTTATCATCAATTATACTTATATATATCATCCATGTGATGTTGGGCAGAAAAACAAGTCATATCTCTTGGTGGAGGTGGTATTCTACACATAAACAAAAGTGATGCTATCATTTTTCAATGAATGGAATGATAAGAGATAAATGATATTTTATATTTTATAAAACAAAAATATTTACACAATAAATATATATATACATTAAATCCATAAATATAACTAGTCATGAGATTAGATGATGCGAAATTTCACTACATGAAAACCACCGTTTTGCGGCGGTTTTAAAAACCGCCGCAAAATGCGTATTCGGGCAGTCATTTCGCGGCGGTTTTATGAACCACCGCGAAAAAACAGCCGCTAAACGGCAAAAAAAAAAAAATTAATTTTTTTTTAAATTTTTTTTTATTTTATTCGAGGATTAGCAGCAGTTTTTTCAAAAACCGCCCCGAAATAGCAGCGGTTTCGGTAAAACCACCACTAAATGAAATGAAAAAAATAAAAAAACGTGAGAATCCCCGAAATCACTAAACTGACCATAACTTTTGATTCGGGTGTCCGTTGAAACGCCACGACTAGTCAAATCGAAGCTCATGAAGAGATCTAGAGGCACATATAATCAAAACTGTGAGACGGTCTAAGGTGTGGATGATATTAGAGTTATAAAAAAGTTAAAAAAATTTCTCCAACTTCAAACGGCCATAACATTCGCTCCGGGTGTCCGTTTGGGCTCTACCACATATCAATTCAAAGCCAGCGAAAAGAGCTACGTACTTGTTTGAAAAAAGCAAGCCTCTGTCATATTTTTCGACCCCAAAATCTCTTCCAAAGTCCTTCAAAACCCAGTTTCTGTCACCGGTGTCCCGTCGAACTTGTCTTCAAATAGACCTAACATTCGATCCGCATGTCTGTTTGGCCTCCTCCACCTACCAGATCATAGCTCGTTCCATGAGTTTTGAGTTTGACTAGTTGTGGCGCCCACATGCACTCATAGATCATATGTTATGGCCTTTTTAGTGGGTATCGTGTTTGGTATGTTTTTCAATGTCTCGTTTCTAGCAGCCGTTCTCCGTCAGCTTTTTTTAAATGGTCATAACTTCCGATCCGTCTGTCCATTCAGACTCTTTCACCTTTCAGGTTGAAGAGCGTTTCAGGATCATTGATTTGATAGGTCGCAGATCTAAAACAGACTCTCGGATCATATGATATCTCCGTTAATGTGAGTCCAATGTTTTTGTCTCTTTATGACCGTTTTGATGGGTTTTAACGGTAGCTCCATTTATTACTGTTTATTTAGGTTTCCATGACTTTTTATCTTTATCAATGGTTTTTTGTGGGTTATTATGATGATTGTGTTGAATTATTAAGAAGTTTTCCAGTGTTGTCACGAATTTTCATGCGTTCTCATTTTTTCTAATGCATCATTCTTCATATCCTTCTTTATCCTTTTTCATGCGTTTTCATGATTTTTCATCCCTTATCACGTCTTTTCATACTTTTTCATGTGTTTCCTTTATTATTTATTATTTATTATTTATAATATACATTAATTTATTTATTATCTATTATTTGTAACTGGTTATTTATTATTTATTATTTATTATTTATTATTTATTATTTATATTTATTTATTAATTATTATTTATTATTTATATTTATTTATTATATATTTTTGTTTATTATTTATATTTATTTATTATTTATTATTTATTATTTATTATTTATTATTTATTATTTATATTTATTTATTAGTTATTATTTATTATTTATATTTATTTATTATTTATTATTTATTTATTATTTATTATTTATATTTATTTATTATTTATTGTTTATTATTTATTATTTATATATATTTATTATTTATATTTATTATTTATTATTTATATTTATTTATTATTTATTATTTATATTTATTATTCCTTATATATTATTTATTATTTATAATTATTTATTATTTATTATTTTCTATTTATTATTTATTATTTATAATTATTTATTATTTATTATTTATTATTTATATTTATTTATTAGATATTATTTTTTATTTTTTATTTTTTATTTTTTATTTATATTTATTTATTATTTATTATTTATTATTTATTATTTATATTTATTTATTATTTCTATTTATATTTATTTATTATTTATATTTACTTATTATTTATTTGTATTTATTATTTATAATTATTTATTATTTATTATTTATATTTATTTATTATTTATATTTATATTTATTTATTATTTATTATTTATTATTTATATTTATATTTATTTATATTTATTTATTATTTATATTTATATTTATTTATTATTTATTATTTATGATTTATGATTTATGATTTATTTATTTTTATTTATTATTTATATTTATTTATTATTTATTATTTATATTTATTTATTATTTATTATTTATTATTTATATTTATTTATTATTTATTATTTTCTATTTATTTTTTATTTTTTATATTTATTTTTTATTTTTTATTTTTTATTTACATTTATTTATTATTTATTATTTTCTATTTATTATTTATTATTTATTATTTATATTTATTTATTTATTATTATTTATATTTATTTATTATTTATTATTTCTATTTATTATTCCTTATTTATTATTTATTATTTATTATTTATTATTATTGAGTTTATATTTATTATTTATGTATTATTTGTTTTTTCAATTAATATATATAAGTATATTAAATTCTGTTTATTAAAGTCATAGCGAGCTTGCTGGAGTGGTAAGGTCTTTAGAAAATATGCAAGAGGTTAGGGTTCAAATCTCACCAAATGAAGAATTTATTTATATTGCATTGGCATGTAGGGGCATGGGCATGCGCATGGGCATGGGCATGGGCATGGGCATGGGCATGGGCATGGGCATGGGCATGGGCATGGGATTGACATGCATGGATAAATAAAATAAATACGAAATAAAAAAATAATAAATAAAATATATACGAAATAAAAAAAATATTAAATAAAATAAATATAAAATAATAATAATAATAAATACAGAAATAAAATAAAATAAATAAATAAAATAAATATGAAAACTAAATAAATAAATAAATAAATAAATACAAAAAATAAATAAATAAATACGAAATATAAGTAAAATAAATACTAAAATAAATAAATAAAATAAATAAATACGAAAAATAAATAAATTAATACGAAAAATAAAAAAATAAAATAAAATAAAATATATATATATATAATAAAAATTAAAAAAAACAAACAAAATAACAAAAATAAAAATTATATTGAACGTCTCCTTTGATTAACAACATAATCCCTATAAGATTATCCTTATCTCTATCGAAATTCATATATAATTACATTAGGGAATATATGACGGTATTTTGTTAGGTATTGGTTATCCAGAATTGGTATTTCTGTGAGAATAAATTAGGATTATTGTTCTCATTTATATGAGAAGGGAGGGTCAATCATGGAAATAAAAAAATAATCTAAATTAAATTTGATCTCCAAATGGATCGAGACATATTATATTTGATCATGATATGAGTATGATCTGAATAAATCTCATAAACAAAAATGGGGACATGTTTGGGTCACAATATTATCCTTGTCAATATTTAACTATTCATTAACGCTTTTAAAAATTACTACAATAAAAAATTTAATATAATCTAAAGGATAATAATGTTACTTGAAATTTAAAAAATTCCCAAAAATGAACCATGTTGGATTTAATTAATATTATACGAAAACATTTACCAATATAATATTTTTATAAATTAAATATAATAAAATGAATAATTTTTTTTCATTAAATATCAATATTTACAATTTTAGTACAAATCATTTATATTTATTTTTATATCATCATAGAAACTAGAATATTATAAAATTATAAAATAATATTTCCAAAATATCATATATTTATCTAAAAAATTTGAATCATGTTAATCCTCTCAAATTTAATTACATTTAGTATTTTTCATATAATTTATTATAATTTTCCATTAATTGAATCATTATTCAGTCAGTATTTTTTGAGAATCTATTGTAATTATTAAATAATAGATAATTGAAAATAAATTATTTTAATGAATATAAATGACTTTTTTTGTAATTTCTATTTATAACCAAACATTTCCTTTTTTCGATGTTAAAATAGTATTTTTATTAAAAACCAGATATGGGCATTTTTTCCTTTTCATTAAATAAAATATTATAAAGGTTATAATCACATACACATGAACAAAAATGACTAATAACAAAATATTGGATGTGTATGGATAAAATAAACTTATACAATATGATTAATTAATCTTTTAGAGACAATTTATAGTCTTTATAAGTTTTAATCATTAATTATCATATTTACCCGATTTGTGTAGTAAAAAAATTAAAAATCAGTGTATTATATAAGACGTAAAGGGACCTATTTATCAAAATTTAACCCACTAATTTCAAAGATTGAATCCAATATTAAAACAATATCAATTAATAATATAAAAATTTAAATTAAAAAATCAATATTCTATTAATTATAATTTTCACCAAAATGACAGTTTACGTATTAGATGTTATTAATCTAAAATCAAAAATAAAATTAACTCTTAAAATAATAATGTGGATATATTAAACAATAATTAAGTATTATAGTTATTAAAATAAATTAAAATATAATTTACATTTATAAATATAGATAAAAAAGTACAAATTTTCAATAAAGTTAGTAGTTTTCATTGTTCATTGAAAAATCAAACTTTTTAGAATGTTATCAAAAAAATCAACATATGATAATATGGTAAAATAGATTTTAAATATGAAATTAATTTTTACAAAATATAATTTTAAAATCAGAAAATTATTTTTTCAAATAATACCATATAATATATAATTGACTATATTCCTAGAAGCAATGTTTTTCATTCAGTGAAAAAATTGCATCATATTTTATAATGGATATTAATATATAAAATAAAAATAATTATTTTTAATATTCATGTCAATAATGTATTCTATCATTACATTTGTTTTTATATTCTTCACCAATTTTAGATATTTATTCCCTAAAAATTTTACTGACATACCAAAATAGTAGTTACAACAATCCCTTATTGAATTCATAGATTCTCATAACATATCTTCAAACATATGATTTTTTTCAAAAACATATCTTGGTGAATTAAATTTTTCTAAAAAATTTGCATCTTTGATCAGTTCGTTCAATTGGATATTCCTCATAATAAATATCTCTTCAAACTGTAAAACATTAGGGCTTAAAACATTAGTTAAATTCATCCCATAAATTCGTAACATTTATGAATGAAAACAATTCTGAACCTGGGATAAAATTTTAAGAATAAACACTTATTAATAAATTGATCCAACATTATCTACGATTTCACATCGTCCAATGACATGTTGTATTAAATAACCAATTTTAGCGAATATAAATAAAAATTCCCTTGGAGATATATTAAAAAACATTATAATCTACCTAAAAATAAATAAAATTATTTTAGTTATTCATATATCATTCCATTCTACACTGTGTTATCATCATATGTTTCTTAATCATAATCATAATATCATCAATTTCCTCCACCAATTTGTGTCCCAGAGACTTCCTTAAACCTACATAGTCCCAAAATGATAGTGTTTTACACCACATTCCCTATAATTCCTCCAATGGATTCATCTGTATAATGTTATTAAAAAGGTAATAAAAATTAGAACAATCATTGATGATGAACTCAATATCATTGATAATTCATTGAACATTATGGAAGGATGTCCTTAAAATAAATAAATTATTTCAATGAATATCCTTCAGATTAATGATAAAATTTTGTAATTAATTTTCTTTCATTACACTATTTTTTGGAAATTTCAGAAATATATAAGTTAAATGGGGATCTTGATGGGAAATAACTGAGTGGGGAACTCTATAAAACCTTACTATCCCATTGAGGTACATTCTCAAAAGTATATCAAAACGTATAGTGACCTAAATGAGAATGATGTTGACATATTTATTCAATCAATTAAAAAATACCAAGTTTCATTCTTAATATGAAATCTATTTGGTAATATTACATCAAAATCCATGAATATATTTTCCCATTTTAAATTTGGAACTTGTAAATGCTGATGCATCCTATTTGGTAATGAATGTTCTAAAATAACCTAATAAAAATTCAATCATTTCATGGAAATTTCAATAATATATATTTTTATTCCATTCAACCAGTAAGACTCTTCATGATATATATATATATATATATATATATATTAGTGTTACAAAGACAAATAGAAAACAGTGAACTAACTATATCACTAAATAACTAGGAATCATAAGGCACACATAATCTCTTTGAAAATATGAAAAAACTTCTTTATCCCAAAAAAATTTATATAAAATACAGTACATAATAATTATAACATTTTCAATAAAATATAGTCTTCATTCTAAAAATTATTAATTTTTATTGGTATGTTGATTTCACTGAATCCTGAAATAAAATAATGGATGTTCTTATATCAAGGAATTTGAAGATAAAATTCATCAAAAAATTAACCAAAATGTTATGTTCAATATGTAACATAGTTAATATAGTATTATTTTTTACAAAAATAATAATCCACATTGTTTGAATTTCATAGATTTGAATTTATTGTTTAATAATAATCCATAATATTTTCTAGCCACTTTATATGCCTCATGTTCAACTACATATAAGTAAATGTTTACATAAAACCTTAATTTTCAACATATGTTTCATAGTTGGATCTATATTAATTATTTATCAAAATATTTTAAAAAATCACATAAAATATAATTCTATATCATATCTTTGGAAATATAAATTATGACTTTTCAGTTGTATGAATCATAAAAATTACCTGTTCATTCTACATCAGGACACAACCAAGCCCCTCTAAACATGCATCAATGTTGATGTAAAATTCAACATCATTATTGGTCATTTTAAAAACCAGATCATCTCAAAATTTTATTTTTATTTCCTAAAAAAATAATCAAACTATTTTTTTCAATTACATGTAACTACATTAAATGTAATATTATATTGTGGAATAGATAACGATATAATGTTTTCAACTAACAATCATTAATGTCATTCTAGTACATGAAAACAATGAATCTTAATAACATTTTTTATCATTTCCATTCATAAAATAAATATTTTTTAAGGGATTGATTGTTATTCCTTCATTATATTCAAAAATCTAATTAAATGTAATATGATTTAAATAAAATTCCAATATCATAATTTTTTTTTTATTAAGGGTTTAACAGAAATATCCTCAGTTGTTTTCATATATACATATAAATGTGTTGATAATAAAAAATATCTTAATTAAAAATATTTAGATACTTATTAATTTTCCTTGAAATAAACTATACATTAGATCGATAAAAATATTGGTGTAATTTGAAAACACAAAGGACATTATTAAAAACACTTATTTCTAATATACTTTTCATAATGATGTTTTTGGAATTTCACCTTCCAATATAATTATCTGATGGTATATAGATCTCATGTAACCCTATAAAAAATAATATGATCAAATGAGTTGCTGAAAAAAATTTCTATAAGAGGAAACTGATGTATAAAGATCCAAACCAGGCCATCATGAAAATTCATCAAATTAGGCCTTCCATGCTTGTTTTCTGAAATGATATAATAGAGAAAAAGTATTATAACACAAATAATGACATACAACCACAGTACAAAGTGGAATAATGTGATATCCAAAATCCATAATGTCCAAAAAACATATTAAATAGTAATTATTGACAAAAAATCCTTCAATACTCTATGTTACCAACCATAACCTCCAAACCACACACCATGACTGCTATGATGAAAAGAGATTCCCAAAAGAAACATGATTCCATTCCATTTAACTGATTACAAAAAATAACATAAAACATAAAATTTCAAACTAATCAAAAGATCATTATGCCTATTAGTATTCAAAAAATAAATTTATATATTTTATTGTGTTATGAATTAAATAGTTTTAAATTTATAACAAAAAAAATTTACAAATCTTATTCGCAAATAATAATCTTTTTTTAATCATCAATTAGTTTTAATAAAATCATTTAATATTCACATCAAAAGGGATATGAAATGTTCATTTTATATATAGGAAATAATAAACAATAATATACCTTGGTAAACCATAATATATGAATATATGAAATATAAATATGAAACAATGTATCATGGGAATGCATTGGATAAAATAACCATGACACCGTCCAAAAATTCATAATAAAATCACCAAGGAAAAACGAATAGATTATGGGATCTAACCTATGGGTATATATATTAAACATAACGATTTGTCCTTAATAATGTTCTATGGCGTGTCCAACTTTTCTAACCTCTATTTTCATTATGTACAATTAATTGAAAGAACCTCTCTATTGGAATAAAACACCCAATGAGTAAAATGTATATTCTGGACACACCTAAGGTTTTCATATGTTCTATGATTATCTAAAACCACTAGGAAATATATTAAAAAATTTATAAATTTTTTAAAATGAATAACATATCAACAACAATGCTCGAAACCCAATTTTTTATCCAAAAATATCATTCAATCATTTTATCAATCACTTACTGTGCCCAAACAATTTTCAATAAAATCCCTATTAAAAATACTATTTCATTTCAATATATCTATTTTAATTGAAATTAAATTAAATTTGATGAATATATAATGTTAATTTACAAGAATGATACACAATTCATATAATTATTCTTTTTTTAGAGATATCATCTTGAAGAATTGGGAAGAACTAAATGTCATAAAATGGATATCATGGAATAGTGGTTCTTTTATGCATGATCCATGATGAATAAGAAACACTAAAAATATACATTAAATTCCTTAGATACAAAATCTATATCTGACACTATTTAGGGATAGGTAATTGGATGAGTGATCATATGGTTATCTAATATATCAATAAGAAACAACGTCAGAACACAAACATTCGTTGATAAATACATCAATAATAAAAATAATCCACCATGAATCCAAATGAATAATCCTCTACATAACTGGATAATGATTATTTCTTTCCTAAATATTATTCTAGGTAATTATTAATAAAAAAATGGTAAAAGGGTTAATACCATCCATTTAAACGATTAAAGTGTCTTGCTCGATTATCTGCATGATTAAACAACCTGCGTTCTATACATGTGTGTATACTATCAATTTAAAAATAATATATGAATTTTTTTCCGTGGGTAATCCATATAAATTAGTTAAACAATGAAATAAACAGAGAAAATACCCATTACCCTCATGGTTTTACCTAAGGTATTCATGTTTTCTTTAACCATGATCAAAAAATGAAATTCCCCACTATTAAGACATAGATCCATATCACGTTGACTATTAATGGGTAGTAATAATCATCTTCCAACCATGTTATTGGTATTTATTATAAATAATTCTCCATTTTTTACCATCGTTCCCCCTAAACCACTAGACAATCTATAATAATAAAAAATACTAAATTAAATTATACCAGGGATTTTGTGGGTGAAAATATTATCCCCACCATAAAAGAATTCTGTCACTAAACATTACCCATAATTATAAGCCTTAAAAATATAATGGCATTAAAACCTCATCAACAATTTCCACTCCCACATCTTATTGATATATAGTATGAACTTCCACATTACCTTGACTGGGGAATCATTTTTACATATAGTATCATATCCAAGAGATATATTATCTAAAACTATTTTATCATCAATAGTGGTGTTAGATGAAGATCAACATCCTATGATTTAGACACAATGGAAGCATCATGTTGGTTCTTCCTTAGTTAGGGATGAATAAAGAAATATTGAATCAGTGTCATGTGAGATTGTAATTCTAACCAACATGAAACCATTCAATTTTAATCAATGATATCAAATTGTATAATAATAAAAAATTCCATATTTCTTTAATTACACAACCAAAAATGTACCTTGAGGGGAAAAACTCATTATAAAACATGAAACCATCTTCATACTCTAGAATAATATGATAACAGTGTTCGTTATATTTATAGACGTTTTGTGTTGTGTCTAACCTCTTTTCAAACAATAATACCTTTTCTATTTCTCTTGAATGAGACTTGGATAAAACAAGGACTACTCTTCCAACTCTACAAAAATCATGGGATATCTACATTGCCATAAAAAATTTCATCCAAGTGATCTATTTTCAATAATGTATGAAAAATTTTATTATAGGAAATAATGAATGTGGAAAATTATTTTTCCAATATCCATAAAATTCAATCATGTATGCTTATATCATAACCTTATTAATTTATATTTCCCTCTTTGACTTTCCATCTATCTGTTGATGATAATACATAATCTATTTCACCTATAATTCCTTCATCTCCTAAAAATCCTCCATAACATTGATGTGAACCTCAAGTCCTTGCCCAAATAAATCACAGTGGGAACATAAGGATGTCGGAATGTCTCTCTTATGTAAAATTATCCTATCTATTCAACATTAATTAACTCCATGAATTGTATAAGACGATATGATTTCATAATTTTATCAATGATCATGAAAATGATATCTTTCTCACTAGGATTTTATTGAAAAAAGTTGACATATTTATGAGAATATCATCCCACAAACATACTAAAATGATAAATGGATGAAAAAAACAATCAAATCTCTCATGATTGTCCATAATTTTCAAAATAAATGAGATAATTTGATGAAAAATATATAATTTTACATATCATCCCTATATGCCAATATTGATATATCATGTTTTGAATAAACTTTTTATCCGTATTTTGTATGTTCCAATAAAAAATGTGTTCAATTTCTATCTACTTACACCTAAGAGGTATCAAAATAGCCAACCATATATGGTAATAGGAAGCACCATTGTGTTGTTGTGACCCACACCTAAGGACAACCCCCCCATTGAATTTTTACTGAAGTGTTGACAGTTTGTGTCTAACACCATCATGAGATAAACTCTATCATTGGAATATAATTCAACATTAATCAATATTAAGAACACCTTTCCACCATCCACTTATATTAAAAATCACATCCTTCTAATGAATTTCATCATATACTACTCATCAACCTATTACATCAAATCATGTGTCATAAATTTTTTTCTCCTCTCCTCAGCAACAACAATAACATTAGAAGGAGTGAATACCATATCAAATTATAAAGTCTAAATATTCTTTGATTAGTGTCTCTATAACATTTTTAGATCCTCTATGTAAAAATATTTTTCCAGATCTTTAATTAAGAATACAATGTAATAATATCAACCAATAGATGATGAATCCATGTTTTGAGATAACTAATAATCAAAGAAAACGATAGATCATTTGAACTGTATTTCTTCTACTGATGACAATACTAGTGAGATCCATTGGCAAGATCCTGGTTCCCCTAAATGTAGACACTTCCCAGACTCATATCTGAAGCATAAAATAAAACAACCTAACACTATCCTGGTTAAATAATAATATAAACCATCTACTGAGGTCAACTTCATCACTAGATTCTTAAAATTTGTTTAATATTTTTCATTCCATTGGAACAGTACACCCATGTCAGTTAATGGTGACATTGATGAAGTGATCTTGGTGAAATAATTTTTATTGGGTCTAAAGTAACCAACTAAAACCATGAATATCAAGAACTCAATCGAATTTCTATGTCTCTAGAAGGAAAAAATTAGATTTTTTTTCTCAGGATCTAATGAGACACCCCTCTATAATATGACATTCCAAAATATTATACTTCACAAATCAAAAACATTCATTTAAAAACATTACCCTATGGAATATTTTATTTCATATATCCTTGAATTTTATCCAAATTGTCCATATTATCTTAATATGATTTGGATTACACAATTATATCATCTAGAATCACACTAAAAATTCATCTACTAATTGATTAATGATTTTTATTATACAATAAAGAAATAGCATATGAGCATTAGTAAGACAAAATTGAAGAAAGCATGAAATGGTTTTGAGGGTTCCTATATGTTTTCTAAGGTATATAATATTTTTTTACACTAATTTTATGTTTTCCATACTAGTGAAAAATAATTGAAAACCAATGTGCCCATTATAGTGGTAAAAGATATCATTAATCCATGGAAAAATATTTTTATTCTTTATTGTAAACCAATTCATCTTTAAATTTACCAAATATTTATGGGTCTCCATTATACTGTCTCATCAAGGAGGATAATTGAATTTCATACTAACCTGAAAGGTTGAATAAATACCATATAATCTAGATCCTGATGATGGAATTTATGTCCCACAAACACATTATGTATCATTTATTAATAAGGAATTTAATGGGGAATTGTACCAAAAAGTAGTTCATCATTAAAATAAACCTCTATCTATCGTGGTATATGAGAAAATTATCCAGAATGACCTTGGGGTGTTCATGAAACACTCTCCAATTAAAATAACACTACCAATGTTGAAACACAAAAAAACATCTTGATCAACTCAAATGATATTACCCTAGAATTTAGTAATAAAATTATGCCCTTCCCAATAAAGAGTCCCACACTCTCTGAATGAATAGAGTGACCAAATCAGAACAAAATAACTAAAACCTATGATGATAATATTATATATATTCTTTAATATTGATAATCTAATCCCAGACATATATTTGTGTAAATATGCTAGAATCATAAACAAAAAATACCGACACCACCCCATATTCTATTACATACACCTAAAACATGGATCTCTTGAAACCTTGTTTGAACATCTATCCCATAGGAAAGAAAATATAATAAAAGAATATAATATTTTTCTAAGTTAATCCCATAATATAAACTGACATTAGAAATATAATATAATTATTAGAGAATCCGTCAACAATATCTAGCATCATAGGGAATGAAATAAAAACCATTCCATTAACAATAGTTTTCCATGATTTATATTCCACTATCACACACTCTTCCATATAAAATACACCAATTTATAGCTACATGAATATTCTTATAGGAATGGGGATTAGATCAACTACCCTTAAAATCATTGGTATATACATTAGAACAATTTTTGTGAGCGGATCCATCCTCACTACCAGGGGATATAATTTGACAAAACCCCCTAATATAGATAGATAGTCAACAATGATTAAATTTATTATATGTTTCTATACAGTTATGATTGGCATGATAAAACCATCCATATTTTTAGTAATAAAACTATTCTACACAAATGCGGACCCTAATACTAGTCCTCATTAAAACTGACCACCTTTTCACATCCATTTCTTACTAAAAGACACACCTTAAATAAACTAGTAATCCCACAAAAAAAAGGTATTTTTAGTTAGGTAAGAGGCAGAAAAATACACTTTTATGCAAACCTCTATGATGTCGGGAAGGAATATGGGAATCAACATTGGTTGCATATCATACCATAGTCCCTACTCAATCCTATTTTCCTCTAGGTAGAAATTAGTGTCTATAGATTGTTCCAAATTCAATAACATAGTAAAAGACTTGGAATACTCAAATATTTTTTCCCCTATCCCTAAGGTACAAAAAATCCTATGTATTCTACATAGGTAATTCCTATAGGTAAAACATCTAATTGACGATTTTCATGAAAATTCTACATAATATAATAGGGAATTTTATCTCATATAATAATCTTCATCCATATCCCTCAAATTCCCTTGAGCATGTGTTTGAAAAGGTCACCATAGTTCCATGTGGAATATTCAATGGGTTGAGGAATCTAAAAATATTCTGAATCCACAAATGATATTTATTGGGTCCCATGTACCAATACAAGATTAGTGGATTCAACAATGTGAATTTTGAGTCATGTTCCACGGCACGTCATGGGTTATTAAAACCCACTTATCCAAGAGAATTAATAGTTTAGATTACCGCGTACAATAAAGAAGGGTCCACTAGTTGATCATCATATTGAAAATTCCCTAAAATATCCTCATCCAAATTTGGAATACCACTTCTCAAATGAATTGTCTAATAAACATAACATAATATAAACTCATCTTTTTGTGATAAATTAAAAAATCATTAGACCAATATAAAGAATTCATCTCAATTCCTTAAAACATCATGAATTTAATGAAATATGAATCTATTAAAAGAATTTAAACACTTAAAAGAATTCATTTAAATTATCTCCCCATATAGATCATTAAATTTACCTTAAACATTTAGTCACAAAAATTGTTAAAATTTTCCAACCACCCATGTTAACATTATTTCAATCATGGATATTAGTTGGCAATGAACTGTCAATCCCATACTACATGAATACTAATATTCCTAAAACTTATATTGCAAATATATATATCCAAAACCATGAGTTCTTATCCCTCATCGAGATAGGTATTTCCCTCAGATATCATTATGTAGTGTTCTTTGAAGGGTTAAATTGAAAATCCACATGAGCTGACCTACCCTATTGGTCATGTTCAATAAGTTAAAAAAACATATCATATAAAAAATAAGAGGAAATCATGGATTAAAGGGATACCACCAAGATATATGAAATCCATAGATATCGAGAAGAAGAATAATGTGTGCCAATATATGAAATCAAGACTCCACATGAAAAAACATAACATCCAAACCATCCCACTACATGGGCTGTGAAAAAAAAGGAATGGAGGATGCTACATGTTGTCCTTCCCAAAACTAGAATTATTCCAAAAAAATTAAAACCACCTAAATTGAAAATTGGGGTGTGATAATTAGTCCCATTATTATTAAAGCACATAATCTATATTATGCCTAATATAATGAATACAATAGTTGAAATTTTAAAAAATGTTGTTTTTAAACGTATTTTCACAAATATAACCATTTATAATGAATATATTTTTTCACAAACCTACTCAGGTAGACCCTAAACCAATCACTCGTGGCGGTCCATGGCATGACCCCAGGGGGTGGGGGTTCCCCATCCTCTCAGGATTGAAACTAGTGATGGACATAAAATCATAGAGGATGGAATGATTTTTCCAATATAAATAAACAATGACCATATATATAATTGAACTAATAAATCCACAAGAACCCAAAATAGACCGTTAATAATCAAATAGTTGGTCTAGATTCATAATACATTGAACAAGAAAAAAATACATGCCTGAAAATAAAACCATGGTACTACGACCTCTATGCGACCTATTATCCATGTCCAACAACAAAATTATAGCTTCTCCAAAACTGAGTAGCTAAAATAGAAAAACAACATAGAAAATATACTATTATATGGAAATATAGGATTGGCATGATCACTGAGATGCGTAGTAGTAGAGTAAAATATAAACCAATGTATCTAGGTATTCCTTTTCACAAACCATTTAAATGAAACTAATTTGAAATACAAATAGAGAAATATGGTTTCACATATTTTACAAAAAACAACCCGAAACACATTAAATTTCTATAACGAAATGCAACATTATAATAAAAATCCCAACAAGGAAATCCTGGAAATGCTACAAATAAGTAGATAAAGAGTGTAGGAATAAAAATTTATATAACAACATTTAAATGAGAAAAAAATAGTTACCATGGGTGATTTTAAAAATTCTATGAAGACACTTGGATGTAATATGTTTAGAACCACCTTCCATGTATGATGAATCCCATATGTCAATAACCAACCAGCATTCCTAACCATTACTCACAAGTGGAACAACCTGCTTGGCCTAACTGATAATCCAAGGGGTACCAACCTGTCTAATCAGGGATGATCCGCAACCACCAACCGGCCCTATAAAAGGCGTCCAAGAACCCATGCTAATAGTAGTAGTGTTGGGTATTAAGGAATCCCCTACACATGTGACTCACCATACGTTTTGTTTCCTCACATTACAACACTAAACAAAGGCATCATATATGATGTCCCATAAATGGATATCCATCCTATATATACCCACACTAGATAGATATATATTTACTGGTATATTCAAAATTATATTTAATATCATCCAATTTGCTAACTATTCCTCTATAACATATAACCATTTAAATCATTTTACAAAACACTAAGGTTTATAAACATGAACACATTTTTTGAAACAAAATCATTTCAAAGTGTCAACAATAACATTATAATAGATCTAATAGTGAAAAAAATTCCATTGGGTCAACATGACAAATGAATTTACCAAATACATCTTGTAAACACATATATTGTATTCACCAATCAAAATAGGACCTTATGTTCAAAAAATTGACACCCATCACAACACAATTTTTAAACCTTTTTGAAACTCAAACCAAAAAAACGTTTAGAAACCAATTGGACACATAAAAGGAATCAATAAAACCCAATTTTTTCAAAAACATTAGAATTAGTACACTATGAAATATTATTTGAAACATTCTGTAGAGATACAACCAGAAGTGAAACACCAATTAGAAAATTCAAAAGTCATTTTAGAAAATAATTCTTACATAAAATACCATTATTTGGGAACCATAATCATTTAAGGGTATGTCCATCTGTGCACCTAGTGCACCCATGAATGTGCCATCATCTAATGGAGAATTTAAATGTCTTAAGAAAACCGTCAAGAACAATTTTTTAAAATCACCACACACATTCTTAAAAAAAATAATGACAACCCATTTCTAATGTTTCATAACACACACCACATGTTATAACACTACTCAAATCAAATTCACCATCCTAAAATTAATTTCAAAACATCACAAAGCTTAAATTTTTTTATAAAAGCCCCAATCCCAATTTAAAATATTAAGGAATTAAAAAACAATATGGGTACCCTATGTTTAGGGAATTTACATGAATCACCATAGAAAACTATTTGAAATAATTTCAATTATCTAGAATCCATCATTTTTATCTAGAAATGATCACAACAATTTTGTGAATAAAATTATAAAAGGAATTAGTAAAAATAAATTTGATAAAGGTTCATTTCAAAATGGAAAAATTCATTCACCGATCTCAATCAATAGTCTAAGACAACGCTTTATAACCCAAATAGACACTAGGTCATGTACTCACACTTCCACCAAAATGAGCACATTTAGAATTTAAATCTGCAAAAAAAATTGGCACCCATAATTAGTGTGGAAGATAACAACACAAAAACATTTAAATAACATGGACTCAATTATCACAATAGACCTTAAATTAGATGGTGAGAAACCCAAAAACATGTTCAAAAGCTTACCTAAACCAACACATTCATTGTTAATTAGATCTATCCACATTTCCCATGGTGGGGGATTCCAGAACATGGACCAGTAGGTCCATAGACATCGTTCACGTATCCTAGACGACTCTGAACTCATCCATGAGGCATCTAGAAAGTAATGATCATGGAAGGTGGGGCCGCGCAAAATGCCACACCAAGGGGAGGTCAGACCATTGGAGGTGCACTAGAGTAACCGGTCACACCAATAAGGGGATGATTGTTCGTACATGGAACTGGTCGGAGTGCTGGTAAAGGAGGTGGAGGGGGTTGAGACTATATCACACAAGGGGGTAGTGTATGGTGTTTATGATACATCAAGGGAGTATAGACTAGTAGTAAAGATCCAAGAAAGAGGAGGCACAATGGTCAGGCCACTGGAAGAGGAGTTATAAGTGGATGGGGGTGCGCCTTGATGCGTCATGGAACCCTTGTGAATGGTGGGAGGTGTACATTGCATAGGAGATAGAGAAGAATGTGGTTCGATACCCCCTATGGTTCCTATCTAAAAAAACTAAAAACTAAATAAAAAATAAATAAATGTTATGAAAATTAAATCAATAATTTAAACAATAGTAATAATAATAATAATATAATTTTAAGACGTTGTTATTATAAAATAAGTATTATTTTTTTGTAATTATAATATATTTCCATTTTCATTATAATCACCATAATATTCACTTAATCGAAAATTATTACAACCTTAAAAAAAATTTAAAAATAATTATTATATCAACATTATATTAATAATTATATTATTATATTCACAATATTATTATTATTATTACTATAGATTAAACATTTATCATATTTAATTTAAATATAATTTTATTTTTGTAATCTTTAGATAATTGCATGGCCACATGGTCTAACAACATTGTTACCCCCAATTGTGCAGTGGCAGTGCTCCGATCTGAAACCCAGAATAATCATTAGACATTAAAAAAATTAATTCAAGTGCTTAACACATTCATTGTTGAGGATAAATAAAAACAATTAAAAAATAATTTATCTATTGGGGTTGAAGTAATTCCCAACACAAAAATGTGCCTGTTGAAAATAAAAATAGAGAAATTAACATAACTCGAGTCCATGACCATATAAAACCCAATGAAACATAGAGTGTCATGGTGACCATTACCATTACACATCCCCTCTAACCAATTCAATAAAACATATACCCTAGACTGATGGTAAATGCATTATTGTTCTCCCCAACACAAGAATACCCTAATTTAGAAACCTCAAAACCTGAACAAACCACCCATGGGGAAACGTGGTAACTACATAATTTAACTCATTCGATTTCTTCACATCGACTGAAAAACACTGCTAACACTAAAAAATAAATCATTCTAACAAAAAACCGAATATCCTGAGGATGTTATATTAACACAACACCTCCCACACAGAACGAATGAAATATTCATCGCAATCCAAGCGTAGGAAATTCAAAGATTGAACCCAACATCGATTCTAAATGCTAACAAAACAACTCCACCACTATAATTATAAACATTATTGAATAAACCGTTACACTATAACACTCGGATGGTGGAATCCCATACCAAACTAAAACACAGTAGTGGAAAACCCACATATAGGTTCTCGAATAAGAAAACAACCCCCATTAATATCAATAAACAAACCAACCCCCTAATAAGCAAAACTAAGACAAAGAAAAAAATTAGATTTGGAATGTTTATTCATGGGAGGAACATCCATCAAGGAATAAGAACAATTTAAAACCTACACTAAGAGAAGATAAGGACAATTTGACTATATTAGAATGAACTCGTCAAACCCCCATGGCACAGATTGTCTAATAATGGTGATAATAATTATACAAGTAATCATTGGTTATTTCGATCCCAATGATGGAAACATGATATGGAATGAGGTTCCACACACCCTTGGCCACTCCTGACTATGTGCGAGTATCACCTCGAGACCTATGGCTACAGACCAAATAGATGATGCATCTCCTTTATCACAGTTAGTCATTTTCATCCTCCAACCCCAAACTCCATTACACTGATAATTCAAATGAAGAAATTGGTGGTACATTTCCAAAAAGATGAAACATCTCATATTACAATGCTTGAACATGCCATAATGGTGTCACATAAGAGAATGGGATGACTAATATGTTGGTAGCACAAACAAAATAGATTCTTTTTAAAAAGGTACTACTGTCACACCTCCTCAAATGCTGAGTCACCTGCATGATAATTGACAACCCATTAACCACAACCCAAATCATAAGGATTATAAGGAACCCAAC
This sequence comes from Viscum album, assembly GCA_963277665.1. NCBI lineage: Eukaryota > Viridiplantae > Streptophyta > Magnoliopsida > Santalales > Viscaceae > Viscum > Viscum album. Next base: position 937,092,852 of record OY728143.1, on the reverse strand, counting down.
CTCCACTAGTCTAAATTTGGACCATCTATTATACCCAAAATAATACATACTCTAAATAATTCATGATTTACCAACCTCCCAAAGAGATGATCCACTCAAATAATAAAACACTACAACTACTAATGGACATCAAATGCCACAAATTACATGAAACATGATAGAAGGTATTATAATTGGGAATGACTAATTGGAAACATTTGTTACCATTCATGGATGCATACTCCAATAACCATGAGAGAAACCAATAAAATTGGCCTCGAGACAAAACCCAATCCATGAAAAACCCAAAAAAATGGGAATAGGCTATTAAGATAGATATATAAAAACACAAGAAATAATTACATTTCAAAAAACATCTATTTATATTACATTTTAAAAATAACCTTTGGAGTCTTATGAAGAATTCCATGTGAATTATTCCAGTCACACTTACATCATCCACAAACAAGTGCCACAACATACTCTCCATACATACACAAACAATTGTGAACCTTAAAAATTAATTCCAATATCTAAACATCACATTTTCTTATCAAATTGAAACACATAAAAAACCTTCCAAATAAAAACACTTCTAATTAAAACCCCAATTTAGTCATTTAAAACCATTTTAGGATTGAAATCCCTTCCCAAAACAATTTTCACATTAAATTTACACTTTAAAATTTAACAAACACTCAAATAAAATGAATTCAAAACAAAGCAAAAATAAACCACTAATAATCAGAAAGAGGTACTGGTGTTTATTCCTAGACCGATTACATAGTTGCGGGACATACCCCTTATATGGATTGAGTCTTTGAAGGCCTGAGACTGGTCACATGGACTCGACATGGGTCACCACCACATATGTGGCTGCAACATAACATGATTTTCATTAATTATCATCCCTCAATCTAAAATAGCCCAACAATAAAAACTCAAAAACAGAACTACCCAAGATATCTCAAGGATCAGTGAAAACTAGAGTTCATGATGCTCTTCATGCAATTACCTCATGAGTCTTGACCGTCCTAATCTCCATCCAATGGACACCCCAAATAACAAGGGCCTCCTATGTTATCATTTTTTCAAAAACAAGCATGGGTTGACCCTAAACCAGTCACCTGAGCCAGATTATAGCATGTCTCGAGGGGCATCCCCCCCCCCCTCAAGATGAAAAATAGATTCGGGCATCAATACAAACAATAGAGAATGATTTGCGAAAAAGGAAATAATATAGGACCAAATATATACATGAAACATACAATCCTCATGAACCAACAACATATAATAAATTAAAAAATAGTGGGAACTGAATAATAATCCAATGAATAAGATAAAACAAAATTGAAAACTAAAAATGAATCTATGGTACCATGACCTCCATGTAACCCCTTGGTCACCTCCAACCACTAAAAAATATTTCTCCAATGCTGTGTAGCTAAACATGTAAATCCAATATATAAACTGGCCATGCATATTAATATATAAGATATGAGGGAGTACCAAGATGATTAGTAGGAAAGCTGAAGGTATCCCACTAAATCCATGTAATCCCATTCCCGAAATAATCCAATGACACAAGTTTGATACAAAGATAGAAATATATGGTTTTCCATATTTTACAAAAAACAGAAGACTAAATGATACACTTCAAAACCCAAATTCCACTTTATAATCTAAATACCAAAAAGGAAATCTAGGACAGTGCAAAAAATAAAAAAATAAACATTGCAGGGATATAAACTGGTATAATCGAATGAAAAAAGGAAAAATATATAGTAATTAAGAGTGGCACTATACATCCCTAGAATTCCTCAAGAAGTACTTGGTATAGATCAAGGTGGCACTACATGTTTAATTGTAAAATCGTGGTTGGCCCAGGGGCCCATGTAGTTTTATATCATCTAAATTAATGAAAATTTAATGTAAATACATAAGTTAAATATTTGAACTGTAAAAATAATATTATAAATATTGTGTATATGATAATAATATTATTAATAAAGTGTTATTTTTATTATTGGAATCATTATTGATGGTGTTATAATTAAGGATGAAATGAAAAATATTGTGATTATAATAATAATAGAAATTTTTTATTAGTTTTTTATAAATACAAAAAATATATATGGTTTATTAATATGAATTTTTTAAGAAATTATTATTATTATTATTATTATTATTATTACTAATGATATAATTTTTATAACTATTATTTTATTATTTTATTATGTTTTATTTTCGTTTTAGTTTTTTTGAGAGGAATCCAATGGGGAACCGAACCCTCATCCTCTCAATATCTTTCACGCTACACACATTACCCCACCCATTCCCCTATTATTGACGGCGTAGCAAGGCGCACCTCACTCCTCTCTTCGATCCTGTTGTGGTGGCCCGAACATCGTTCCTCTACTTTCCTGGCACCCAACTGCAACTCCCTCATCACATTATGTGCACAACACTATCCTCTAATACCTTTTCTGAAATATCTAGATCCATATGCTCCTTCTTTTCTAGCACACCTTCTAGTTTCTTGTTCGACCACACCACACCTACTCAGTGCGACTTGTTTCTCTGGCGCACCTTCGACGGTCCGACCTCCCTTTTTGAATCATTCTGTGCAACCCCTAGTTAAGGGGACTTTTATCTTTTGATGCATAAAAAATGAGTTCTGATTCATCTTGGACACAAGAATGATGTCTCAAGACCCAATTTTCCATGTTTCGGAATCTTCCGCCAATGGTGAGGCAGACAGACTAAATTCCCTTTGTATACATTGGTTTGGGTGGGAATCTAAATCCACTGTGGTGGTCTACCCCATATAATTTAGGATCTATTCAGGTCTGTGGTTTTGTGGTAATTAATTGGATGGGTGTTTTTCTTCACTGCACTAATTATGGATGTCGAATGTTATGGATAAGGTGTTGTGATAAATATCATGTGTAGAAATTTCTGTGGATGTGTGAGTACATTAATAGGTGGTGGTATGAGTTAGAAATAATTGTCTCAGTAAATTCCATGATGTTGGTGAATCCAGATTTTTTTTTCATAAATATATTTTAGAACGTGCATTTTTTTTTAATTTCTTTTAAAATCTTATGCACACCTTCTTTAGGCCCATGGAAAGATGCAAATGTTTGATTTTTATGATTGATCTTATTAAAAAAAATTCAACCATGATTGGTGTAAATTACCTTGGATTAGGGTATCTAGAATGTTTATTTCAAATTCCATTACTCATTTAAATTTGAATTGGGAACTTTATGAAATATTTAGGGCTTTGAGATTTTGTGATGGTAATTTTTTATGCGTTTATTTGGCATGAGTACTATTACAGCATTGGGTGTGAGTATAAATTCTACAGAAATGGGATGTTGTTCCATGTTTAAATAATTTGAGTGGAGATTTTAATGAAATGGGTTTTGAGGGTTCTGTTAAAACAATAAAATGATCCATTAGATGTTGGCACATCTATCAGTGCACTAGGGGAACCCATGGACGTTCACACAAATAACAATTGTACATGAGATGTGGTATTTTATCTAATGTGTGGTTTCTAAAATGGATTTTATTTTTCATATCATGTTGTCACTATTGTGGGATTTTTCATGACCCATCCCCCAGGGCCCGTATCATGACTACCCCAAGCCCGCCTTTCATGGGTCATGGGCTGGCGACTAGCACCAGAGGCGTAGTTACCTAAAGACGGGAAGGCATTGCGTTTATAAAACATAATAACACACAACCAGAGAATAAGTAGAAGCAAACCCAAAGTTAAAACTATATCACGAAATATGGGATGGAATGTATAAGGGGCCGGAAATAAAAGCCCAAAAATAAATTAATAGGTAAAGACAAAACAAGTACAACTAAAAGTCAAATAGCTAGAAGGTGTCTAGCAGCTTTTGGATCGTCCACCATGGATCCTACCAGAAGGGTAGGTACATACTGCCTCCTCAGTGCTCCATGTAGTTTTGGCTCCTCTAGGTACCGTCTCATAGTGAGGTCCACCTATGGGTACCGTCAAATCCTCACACACTCCACCTCGGTCAGTGTTGTCCATCGTCTGCATCTAATACAACAAGGTGTGGGCATAGCCTGTATAGGGGTGAGTATAATGATACTTAGTAGGGACCCCAAGACCCACAAGGTATCACAAAATCAAACAATGATTAACAATAAATTAGGAGTCAACAGATAACCATTACTTATGTATATTCCCATACATATACCTAAGATATCCAATAAATCATCTCAACCATGAGGAAAAAACAATGGTCATTGACTCAGATCAAACTAGGATTTTCATTATGGAAATCACGATTTCTGGAGAACTCCTCCTCTTGCGGGCATAGTGGGCCTATCATGACACTGAGGGGCTTCTCACTATCCTAGGACTGCTGAGGTATTCTTCATGTCGAGTATTGTGGGTCTGCTACCAATGACCAGACGCTCTGTCCGCTATGGGTATGCCACCAGATATCAGGCGCTCCCCCTAATATCCAATTGAGGTTCTCCTCCTGTCGTGTACCATGGGTCTACTTCTGACTACCAGGTACTCTATCCGCCATGTGTCTCCCACCCAATACCGGGTGCTCCCCACTGAGCTAGTCGAATCTATCTGAGTTGAATCAGTCAAGCATTTGTTGGGTCTGTCAGCTACCAGGTCTCCACACTATACCGGCCCATCTCCAGGAGGATCCGCTCACGGTCTACTGGTCGATACACCATGTTTCACAAAAGTCTCATGTGGATGTATCTTAATGGACCGCCATGTCATAGGGGTCTCAACACAATAGATGACATGTCAATCAGATGCTCGGACTGTTAGTTATTATAAATTTAGTCTCGGGGGCCCAGTTGGTTTCATGTACGAACCAACATGAACGTAACTCAACAATACCCCAATCTCGGGTGGGGTATTATCAAAGGGATGGATTCTTTCCAAGAATTTTGGCACCGCTGACGGTTCGTCAAACGGATGCCCATAGCCCATGTTATGGGCGAATTGGAGTATTTGGGTCAGAAGGGTCTGGGTCATGTCCCACCTAGACATTCTGACCTGACATCACCTGGGTCTGGACTGGGGTCTAAGCCGGTCCGTGAGACCGACTCAGTCCGAAGGGGCGGCACGACCTGAAGAAGTGTCTTGGCATGTTGGGATGGTCTGACCCAATTGGCTGGCCGTGTGGCGTGGCCCGGATGGTCGTGTGGCCCGTCCCGGCTGGCTGTGTGGACAGGCCCAGCTGGCCGTGTGGTGCCCAACTGGCCATGTGGCCTAGCCCGCCTGGCTGGCCCGAGTGGCCTTCTCACCGAATAATGAGGGGTGTTACACCCCCCGGTCTCCCGAAACAGCCGGTGCTGGGCGTCGACTCATATAATCATGAGACCCGAAGGGTCTCGCATGGCTCACACCAGTGGCCAGCTCTGTTGTCCCCCCTCTTTTTTCCACCACGACATTATGCCTCAGGTCTTCTCCGGCACAGGATGATAGCAACATTCCCCATGCTCTCCCAATGCGGCCCTCTTTGGCTGCAGCCTCATACTGCACTCCACGAGGCGTGACAATGCCACGCGCCTCCATCATGGCCTGACGTGGCCACGAATATCCTTTCCTCTGAACCTTTCTAGTGACCTGGCGGTCTTACACCGCTGGTTTCCTCGCGGCCATCCCGACGTTGGCTGCTATTGTCCGCTTCTATCATCAACAACAAACAGGTTCAAAAGGGGGAGGGTCGGACGTTTTGGTGCGGTCTGAACCCCCCATGTTATGTTGATAACCGTTGGCTTAACGTAAATCAAAATATTGAACTATGTATAATGGAATCAAGCAACTCAAACCCCTACCTTACTTGTATTTGTCATTTGACGGTGTCACGTGAAGGCGGTGTCGTTCCATCAACGTTGGAAGAGGAAGTGAGGTACTCGACATTGGTGGATGGGCGTTCGACGGTGACAATGTCGAAGATGATGTAGGTGTTACTCATGGGAGTCACTTCCATTTCCTTGCCTCTAAGGAAGAATAATGAAGGTGGAGTCGATTTTTGGTGGAAGAGTGTTCTTCCCGTTCTTAGTTGAGAGGTTGATGTTCTCTCTCATGTTTCCACAAAAATGAATTGCTAACCAAAATAACAGGTTAATCCAACACATTATATAATTTTCAGATAAATGAATCCAAAATATTTGAATTAAATGAAACCATTCACTTAATTAATGTGTGGAGGATTGTCAATTATATGGTGGTGGAAGGTGCAGAGGCTCCCCCACTTTATAGAGAGTTTTAACAAAATAAATCGGGGGTTCGAGGGGGTTAAAGGGGAGTTAGTGAGGTCGGTTGGGCCCAACCTAATAATCGTCCCAAGGGAGGTTATGGTGTGATGGCCCCCACATCCAACCTCCCCTTGGAGGTTTTAGCCACAAACATAAAATAAAGATAAATCATTAAATTTATTCAATTTAATTAAAAACCCCCAAAACTAACTTCTAATATCAATAAAATGCAATTCTAGTGATGGTCTCTCTATGAAATAACAGATGATACGAGTTCAACGGTGCCCTATGATTTTAATTCTGACCACCGATTGAATATTCATAAAATTTCGAATGTACTTTTATTGAACGTATACAAACTAAACATCAGAATTTGATTTCGGGCACACCAGGCCTCAGAATCTAGCATCGTCAGATAATGTGGACCCGTAAAATTCCCATGTATTTATAAAAAAATACACGAAAATTATGGTTCTTTACATTCTACCCGCCTCAAGGAATTACATCCCCATAAGCTACAACTCAAACTAGTGGAACAAATGAATGTACTGAGCACGCATCTGAGCCTCCCACTCCCACGTGCTCTCTTGAATATTACTGTGCAACCAACAAACACACACCAGAGGTATCGACTGTCCACATAGGACTCGATCCTATCGATCTTCAATCACCACTAGAACCTCCGTGAATGTCTCCCCATCATCGATGTCAATATCTCTATGGTCGATGATGTGGGATGGGTTGTGCATGTATCTCCTTAGTCGAGACATGTGGAAGACTTTGCACTCGATGCAACATAGGTGGAAAAGCCAAGCGGTAATCCAGATCCACTACTCTGCTATGGAACTGGAATAGTCTGATGAACCTCAGAGATAGCTTGCCGCCTCAGCCAAATATACATAGATCTCATCGAGGTGAGACTCATAGGAATACATGGTCACCATCCCCGAAGTCCATAGGTCTCCATCTCCTATCAGCATATGACTTCTTCCTGCTCTGTTCATTCTTCATCCACTCCTGGATGATATGCACCTTCTCCATGGCAGCTTGTACCCTCTCTATTCACACTAGTGCTGACTCCCCTGGGTCTATCCAGCAGAGTGGCGATCTGTAAGGTCGTACGTACAAGGCCTCAAAAGGAGCCATACCGATGGTGGAGTGATAGATGTTGTTGTAGGAAAACTACAAAAAAGGCAAGTGGTCCACCCAGCTATGACCGATGTCGATGACACAACCACGAAGCATGTACTCAAGGGTCTGGATGGTCCTCTCGGTCTGACCATCAGTCTGAGGATGGAAGGCGGTGCTCAAGCAAAGATATGTCCCGAAAGCTTCCTGTAACCCCTTCCTTAGCTGAGAAATAAAACACGTGTCAAAGTCGGAGACAATTGAAGATTTTACTTTATGAAAACATACTATCCTTTTCCCATAAAGGCATCACATACTCTCAACAGAGCCCTGGTTTCTGATCGGTAGGAAGTGGACCAACTTGGTGGGTCAGTCGATGATCACCCATATTGAATCATGACTCCTGGATGTATGTAGAAGGCCCATCATGATTTCCATAGATATTCCATCCAAATTCCACTCTGGAACCTCTAAGGGTTGAACCAAGCCTGCTGGTACATGTTTCCCCGCCTTCATTTGATGAAAAGAGAGCCATCATGAGAATAAATCTTCTACCGTATTCTTCATACCTAGCCAACAAAGGTGTCGTTGAAGGTTCTGATACATCTTCACCACTATTGTATGTACCACTAGTGGGGATGTGTGGAACTCCTTCAACACCTCCTCCATATGTGAAACTGGTACCATGGAATGTCTTCTGAAAAGGATGATGTGCTCCCCACCTTTAGAAAATCCATCAGTTGTCTGCCTTGTGCATATCTGAGCACGTCATGTTTTGCAGTTAGCATATCTACGCTACGCCTCCCTGACTCGCTGATGAAGTGGAGGAGTGACTGCAAGAGATTGATGATAGGTTATTCCATCTCTATCCACAATGGATATTTATAAGGAAGATAGCTGCTCTGTCAGCTCTCCTAGTAGCTGAATACTAGTCCTCCTGCTAAGCGCATCCACAACAACATTCTCCTTCCCAAGAGTACAGACTATCATGAAGTCATAGACTTGGAGGAACTCTAGACAACACTGCATTTTGATGTTCATTTCCTTCTAAGAGAGGATATACCTGAGACGCGTGTGATCAGAGTACATCATAAAACCTTCTCCCATTAGATAGTGCTACCACAACTTCAATGCGAAGGCCACTACTACTAACTCCAGGTCATGGGTATTGATGTTCTACTCAAGTGGTCTCTGCTGCCGAGAACCATATGCAATCACTAATCGCTCTTGAATCAGTACACACCTGAGTTTAGTCCCTGATGTGTCACAAAATACTATGTACCCTACACCTTTCTCTAGAATCCTCAATATGGGGGCATATTTCAACCTCTACCTCAACTCCTGAAAGCCCTGCTGGCATCTCTCCAACCACACGAATGGTTTCCCCTTCTTCATCAAGGTTGATAGAGGTGCTGCAACTCTGATGAAATCTCGAACAAATCTCTAGTAGTAGCCTGCCAAAGACATGAAAGTTCGTACCTATGTCACACTCCTGGGTGTCTACCATGCAAGTACTGCATCGATCTTCATTGGATCCACTGCAACTGAAGCCTCTGAGATGACTTGTCCCAAAAATTGATCATCTTGAATCCAAAACTGGCACTTCGAGATCTTACCATAAATCTGGTTCTCTCGGAGTGTATCTAGTACTACATACAAATGGTAGGCATGCTCCTCCTCATTATTCGAGTAAATCAGAATGTCGTCGATGAAGACTATGACAAATTGTTTGAGGTAAGGATGAAAGATCCTATTCATGAGGCTCATGAACACTGCTAGAGAATTTTTTATGCCAAAGGGAATAACCAAGAACTCTTAATGGTTGTAACGACACCTGAAGGTCTTATTCTACACATACTCATCTCAAACTCTGAGCTGGTGATAGCCTGATCTGAGGTCTATCTCTGAGAGCCATCGTGCTCCCATGAGATGATCAAAGTGGTTTTCAATCATCAGGAGTGGGTACTTGTTCTTTACGGTCACCTGGTTTAGGCGACTATAGTCGACATAGAGCCTCAAGATCCCATCAACCTTCTTGGTGAGCAAAATCAGGGCTGCCCAGGGAGAAACACTGGGCAAGATGAATATGTTCCCTTCCAAGTCCACATGTTGTACACTCATCCCATAATGATTAGCAAGATCCATCATATTTGCTGAAGTAAATATCAGTTTCATCTTGGGGTATATGTCAATGTAAAAGTCCACCTCTCTATGAAGAGGTTGTCCTAGGACATCTTCAGGTAAAACATCCGCGTACTGGTCCCATCCGTGCAGACACAAAACACTTTGCACCTAATACAGTCGATCTGAGCATGGAATGTAGATAACCATTCCATACCAAAGATGACTGTAGACGCCGAAAAAGTCCGTTGTTCCCAAACGAAGCTCCGGATGCGGAAAGCGAAGTGATATTTGGAGTCAGAGGCACGTTCCGGAGGGCCCGGAGGACTTGCGCGAAATTTCAGAGGCCCGCGCGCAAAGTTGAGTCACGGCGCGCAATCCTCCTGGGATGCGCGCAATGCGCTGGGCCGGCGCGCTATTTTGCGCGCCCGTGGCCTGCGCGCCTCCCTTGCGCGCCGGGTCCTGATTCCGCGTCCGCGAAGGGAATTCCGCGCCCGAGACCAGATTCCGCGCCCGGGGTTGCCTATAAATATAAGGCGACCCCCGACGTTTTGAAGGTTGCCAGAATCCGAAGCGTCGCTCGTTCGCGCAATCCAAACCCTTCCGCGCGTAATGCCGATCATCAGGTAACCTCATTTCTTTCGCGCAATAGAGCCTTGGGGTTCGCCTTCGCGCGCAATCCCCTTGGCTCCTTTCCTTTGAATAATCCTTAACCCGAAGGCCTTTGCGCGCAAAAGAAGCTTCTTGCGCGCAATTGCCCCCGGGTGCGCGCAATCCAGCCCAATTGCGCGCACCCCCCATTTTCAAAGTGGCCATTCGTTAGAGAATGAGCTGTTGCCCCCGCGTGCTACCCGAAGCCCGGTGCGTGAAATCTCAATCATCTGCGCGCAAAGGGCTGGCCCGATTTCCCACCAGCCCGCCATTTTGCGCGCCGACCTGCTGTTTTGCGCGCAAAGCTCCTCTTTTGCGCGCAATCCCCCAGGGTCGCCCCCCTTGACCCCCTGAGGGTACCCGCCTCCGTGGCGCCCGATGATTTTTATCCTGGGTGCCCGCACCGTGCGTTGTCTTCCCGTGTGGCCCTCCAGGCTCACGCGAAGTGACACGGACCCATCAGCGGCAATCCATCGTCCCGCATGACGTTAAATTGCATTCGTCCAACACGACGTTAAACTGTGCATCGTCCAACACGACGTTAAACTGTATATCGTCCAACACGACATTAAACTGTACCTCGTCCAAGCTACAAGACGTTAAACTGTTCAGCATTCGTCCCGCATGACGTTAAACTGCATTCGTCCCGCATGACGTTAAACTGCATTCGTCCCGCATGACGTTAAACTGCATTCGTCCAACACGACGTTAAACTGTGCATCGTCTAACATGACGTTAAATTGTACCACGTCCGCGCTATAAGATGTTAAACTTCCAAGCACCTTCGTCCTCAACACACGACGTTAAACTGTACTTCGTCCGGCAAGACGTTAAACCGTCCGCTTCATCCTCAACACATGACGTTAAACTGTACTTCGTCTGGCAAGACGCTAAACCGTCCGCATCACCCGATCCCGTGCCCCGCACGCAGGGTCCCCCCGGTTTGGATGTGGCCCCCGCCCGCTCGTCTCTGCAGGGATGTCGGGATTGTCCCTCTTTAGGGACGATTTAATGTGAGCGGCTTTTCCCTACGGGGGCAGGGTATTACAAACCCCTAGTTTCTTGTGGGGGGGGGGCCGCGCATGTGTATCTCCATTGTGCCTCCCCACTTCCGAAGCCAGTAGAGGGTGTGACTGGGATCGAGGTGTCTCCTACTTTCGGTCCAAGACCCTTCCAACTGAGTTTTGCCGCATCCGGGCTTCCTCAAGTGCGTAAGTCCTGACAGAATGAACTACGTGGACCTTGATCCCTGTCTTCTAAACAGGGTACGTAGGAAGCCTCCCTGAGGTTCAAGCCCACCACCTGGTCGTCCCAGTCGTATTCACGTCGGTTCGTCCATCAGTGGACCCCTCCAGGGTTCACGTTTGCGTGGATTCACCTATGAATCCGCCCCTGTGGGAGACTGCACGTGTGTATCTCCACTGTGCCTCCCCACAACCCCTTTTTCCATTTCTCATTTTATCGTCCAGCATGACGTGAAAATGTGATCCACCCGGCTGTTCCATCTCCCTCTGTGCGAGGTGGTTCGGTTCAATCCTCCGCCCGGCGGCCTCGACCTCTTCGTGAGTCGGCTTGTCGACGTCCAGCCTGACGTTAAACTGTATACCCGAACTACGTTGACTTGGTCCGTGCTAACGCGCGGTACGTAGGAAGCCCCTACGGGGTCCAAGCTCTTCACTCCATCATCCATACTGATCCTTACCCGGGCCGCCACATCCCGGTGGAATCATGCCACTTCACTCCACTCCATATCACTTGGGAAGCCGCCCATGCGTTGGCCCCAGCGTCGGAGGTTCCCCGCAAGGGGTTTGTCATCTGATCCACTGTTCGTGTTGATCAGTCTGATGCCGTCCCTGCTGGACGTTAAACTCGCGGCGTACCCCGTGTTAAACATGGGAAGCTGAGGAAAACCTCAGGGGACACAGTTCCCCGCACCCAGTGAGGGATGCCTCAGGCCATCATGCCTTCGAGAAGCCCTATTAGGGACGGAAGACAGACGTGCAGAGCCGCAGTGTTACGACACGCCCCCAGCACCCAGAGCCACCCGGCCTCCTCACCGCAGGTTGCTGCCCCGACCAGACTCCTTGGAGCGTCCGGGCGGAAGCAGCGTAATTAACCGGTGTCCATGAAGATATGGCGCCGGGAATGAGATTCACGAGCATGTCTTAAATCTATGAGGGAGACCCGGATTAGGCGACGAGTTCCGAGGAGACGTCCAAGGGAGGAGGAGCCGACATCCCATCATACCGGTTTCGATCAAGGAGCAGACGCCCCTGAATAAGGGACAGATGCCGCCCGCCATTGGAAAGTGGGACTACGGGACCACAAGCCGCGCGCCCATCCCCTCGGGTTGACGGGTGCACGCGCGAACGCGTCCTGGCGGAACAGCGTAACCCGACGCACATCCGCACCGGAACAGAAAAATGGTGAACGCGACGTGAATCTCTTCTCCTCGATACGAAGACCGATGGCTTTCAGAGGTGTTGGAAGACCGGCATGTTGCCCGGCCAAGCATTCAGTCTTACCCGCCAGGGGCTGGGGAAGGGAAATCGGGCACTCCGTCTCGCAACGTCGAGGGCCTGGGTTCCCCCCACGGAAGGCGTCGTGGCACTAATGGTTGGTTGTCGATTCCTTTTCCTGTCAGTGTTAATGGGTCCTTCTCCCTGCTTTCAGAAATCAGGTCGCCCAATCCAGTGCCCGATCGCCACCCGCCCACTGGCGCAGGGGTAGGGGAAACACCGACGCGGCTACTCCGGGCGGTCCCGCCCGTTCCACAGCCGTCCCAGCAGCCGCAATTGCGGGACAACCACGCCCTCTCTCCCCCTCGGAGGTCATCCAGAGAAGGGTGATCAGCACCCTGGTGCGGAGATATGAGGAAGAGGGAGTCATCCCCACTAGGGACATGGCTCGCCTAGACCTTGAGGAGGCTGCACCTCGCCACCACCGCCGCACCCGAGGGCCGCGCAGGGAGGCACCGCTGCCTACCCCAACGTCCAACCGCTTCGGGAGCTTATCCCCGGAGCGCTCTGACAGTTCCCTTCCCTATGCGGATGAGGTGGAAGATGCCCGAGATCACCCTATCCGGGATTCGCTCCAGGGATCTACGGTAAGGACTCCCGCAAGGCCACGGCGACACCACCGCCATGCCTCTCAAGTCGAAGAGCGGGCTCTCCACCTGCCCGCGCCGCTCATCCCGACTCGTCTGTCCCGACGCCAACGTCGGGCACGAGCAGAAGAGGATGCCCACCTTGGGGCCCTAGAAACAGCGGCCGCATTGGCCCAAGCCACTGTTGGCTCCAGTCGTCAGGCCCCTGCGCATCCTGAGCAGGGGAACTTCTATGCCCGACCTGGATCGAGGCCTCGACCACCCCAAAGGCAGGTTGGGTCGACTCTCCCGGTTGCTGGTGCAGGCAGTAGCCACCGCGGAACACCTCGCGGTAGCGCTATTCACCAGCGGGATCTACTCCGTGTGGCCGATCCAGGAGGCATGGGTCATCCCACCTTCCGATCCCAGCCTGGAGGCCTGCCCGGAATCATCTCTCCCCGCGTCCCCTTTGATATCTGTCCCGTGCCCCTCGCACCTTGGTTTCCAGTCCTCTTGGCCCCAGCACCAGTGCGGCCGGAGGACGCCAGGACAGAGATCAGCCCTGCCCCGAAGAACCACCCAGGGGCAGGAAGGCAAGGCGTCGACGCCGAGGGAAGAATGTTACGAAATTCCGGACAGAGATCCGACCGGTTCGCTTCTCTGATTCAGTGGCGGAGTACGATTCGGAGACAGAGCCCTTTCCCCAATCCCGCCAGTCAAGGGCAGGGGTAGGAATGCGGCACGTCAGCCTCGTGCTCCCCGAGAGCGAGATCGATGTGATCCCCGCTTCTCTCCGAAGGTATATCCGGAGTAACGAGGGCCTGGTATACCCCCAAGGATCAAGCTTGCGGTTGGTACCGGCCCCTCCAGAAGTGCCTTCCGTCTCGATCGGAGAAGCCGAAGACTTTTTCTGGGGACCGACGGTCGAACCACGATCTGGTGCACCCTCGGCGAGCACCGATGCTACGGCAGGATGTTCGATCGCCGGCCCATCCTATCATGATGTGGTAGCCAGGGCACCGCCACCCTCAGAGGGCGGCCCGGGATATGGATGCCAATCGGCATGTTCGCCGTATTCACCGCCGGCCAGCCCGTCAGCCCGGCGGCCCGCCTCGGCACCACTGCCGGTTCCCCGTCCGTTCCCAGCCATTGAAGAGGACCAAGGAGATCTGGGTCCCGAGTTTGAGTCGTGGAGATTCTGGACCGTCCTTGCAGAGGGCCACTTCCCTGAGAAGTTTTGGCCAGTCGCAGGACCGGGCTTTGATGCACCCGAATCGCTCACCCCGGATGAGTTCGAATGCTTCCGCCGAACTCTCCGGGAGACTCGCTCCTGTCTTCACCGCCTACAAATGCCATACCCCGGGAGTCAAGTGCACCTGGAGGATATTGGTGAGCAGTGCCGTCAAATTGACCTGGCCATGCTCCCCGCGGCTCGGCACCCCGGGTCATTTGAGCACCACGAGGCCCTCCAACAACGATGCGTTGAGTGTTTTCAAGTACTCCGCAAAGTTATTGAGGAAGCCACTCCCCACGTGTATATCCGTGGATGGGGGCAGTACGCTGCCCTACGCTTCAGTGTGATTCACCGACAGCCCGATTCGCTGGGTGGCCCTGAGGGTATATCCCCAGGGACAGAAACGATCAATATGGCTGACCTGTCGGGAGAGGGGAACGACTTGGAACTTCTCGACGGGGGATTCCCCCCCGAAGACAAGCCGTCGTCAGAGCCATCGGTGAGAGTCACTCGTCATCAGAGGAACCTCCTGGGGCTCCCCGCACCCACTGAAGCACTGACGTTGAGCCGAAACGTCAGCAAAGGAAAAGAGCACAGCGAGGCTATAAAGCCCGCCGACCCATCTGCCTCCATGCAGAGGGCAGAGGAGGATCCCGAGAAGGCTACGCTACGTCAGCAGCTCGCCGAACAGAAGAAGCTGGTTGACCAGCTCCTCGCCGAGCGAGCTGCAGAACGGCGGCCTGACTACGGTGATCCTAGGCCAGTACAGCAGGGACCGGAACAACCGCTCCTCGACGAGACTCTCCCGGGCAACCGTGATTACTCCGTGTTCGCCGACAGGAGAGAGGCCATTGCCTACGGCAAGAGGGCGCGGTATGTTTCGCCACACCCTCCCGAGCAGCGTGACTACCTGAGAGTCCCCGCTCGGATTCCTCCCGCTGCCCCAAGGGCCGCTCCGCCCGCCATCCCACGAGCTGCCGAGTTCGACAACCCGGTCGACGACCCGATTGAAGGGCCGTGAAATGCGCTCGTGGTTAGAGATCCTCGCCAGGACTGGAACCCATGTCCGGACGATCCGATGGCGGCACTCATTTCCCACTTGGAGGCCTTGGAGACTCGGCAGGTGGCGATCCCACCGGACGGCAAGCCCTACCCAGCATGGGTGGATGACATGCCGGCGCCTCCGGGATTCGGGAATCCCACTTTCGCTCCCTTCAATGGGACTGGAGATCCGCCACAGCATTTAGCCCACTTCAACTCGAGGTGCGGGCCTATGTTGGGGACTCCGGCGCAGCAAGAGGCCGCTATGCTTCGCTGCTTTGTTCAGACACTGGAAGGGCCAGCATTTGTCTGGTACAGCCAGCTCCCCGTCGGGTCGGTAACCAGCTGGGAGGACCTCCGTAGACAGTTCCTCTACCAGTTCAGTTCCACGACCCGAAAGACAAGTATCGCAGACCTCTTCAAGTGCAAGCAGAGGCCTGAAGAGCGAGTCGCGAACTTCGTCGCCCGATGGAAGGGTCTCACGTATTCCCTTGACATGCCATTGACTCAGGAGCAGTTGCTGACAATGTGCGTCGGGAACGTCAAGACCGAGCTGGTCCCTTCCCTGATCACTCAGAATTACCCCGGAGGGTTCAGGGACTTCTCAGACAAAGCTCAACGTCTTGAGGAAGCCCTGCAATAGGCCAGCCAGGCACACCCGCTGCCTCCTATGATTCCTGCAAGGAGAGTCAGCAGGGCTGAGCCCGCTGCTGTTGCCCAGATAGAGGCCCCCAGGCCGTTGGAGCTACTGCCGGCGAGGCCAGCTCCACAGCCTCACAGGAATCCGCCTCCACGGGCTCAGTTCCCTACCCAGCAGCGGCAGCCCCAGAACCGGCCGGCCCCTCCGCGTAATGTACCGCCACAACCCAGGCGAGATAATCAGGGTCCACCTCCTCGGCCGGCCCCTCCAGCCCCTCGTCAAGACCACGCTCCCAGGGGCCCGCGACACCTGACTTACTCATTCCATGAGGATCAGGTCCCCGGTTATTTCCGGAACGCCCTGGAGCAGAGGATTGCGCGACTGCCTGAGTGTTGGAGGCCAGAGGAGGCACATCTTACGAATAACCCCCGCTACTGCCCCTACCATCGGGCCCTGGGGCACACCATCCAGCGGTGCTATGTGTTTAAGGATTGGCTCCAAGACCATATTAACAACAATGTAATCAGGTTGGTCCCAGCTCTAGCAAAAGTGGCGGGCGTGTTCGTGGGATCAGATGACGATAGTGGCAACGAGGACGAATGGCAGCTGGTCTCCGACCGCGGATCCCAGAAGTATAATAACTGGATGGCCCGCAAGATGACCATTCGCACCCATGGAATCATCCGTGCGCGCTTGAATCAGCCTGAGCCCCCAGAATCTGCGGGTGCTGCTTCGGCATCGTCGTCCCAGCCTGCCTCTTCCAAGAGGAGCAAACGGCGGCAGCGCAAGAAGGAAGAGCGCGCCCCGCCGGTTCCGCCACTATCCCACACTCTCGGCGATTTCATACCCCCGGAGATGGGGGTCCCTCCTCGGATCCGCCCGGTTATGGATGATTCGTCCGATGACGGTGTTGGGTACGCTTCGGTTAATACCGTCGAGCTGGTAAATCCCTTTTCGGTTCCCGACGTTGAAGAACACCAGGTGGACCTCCCTAGTGTCCCCGGTCGTCGCCACCGTCGGAAGAACCGCAGCAGCAGGAGTCGTCGGGGCACAGCCGTTGGTACCTCCAGCCAGGCCGTGCATGCCACTGAGACTAGGCAGCAGGCTCAAAACCGAGCACAACGTGCGCCGCCCCCCCATTCAGGGATGACAGATTCGCCTCCGCCGCTGTTTGTGGTGTGGGACCAGGCAGAACCGCCTCAGCCGCGTCACGACCAGCTCCGCCCTGCCACGGGTCCATCCCGGCCACCTGACCCCAGTACGGTGACCATTTCCCGGACTGCAACCAGTGAACAGCGAGATGCGCCAAGTACCAGTCGGCCGCCGATCCAACCGGCAAGGCCCGTCATGCTGCCAACCGCAGAGAAACCTCCTGCAACCAGGGGCTCGCGCTTGGCCAAAAAGTATGATGTCCTGAAGCACTTGGCCGACATCCCAGCAAGGCTCTCCATCCTTGAGGATCTGCGCATGTCATATGAGATGCGCGAGGCACTCGCTGAAGCCCTGAAGAGCCCCCTCCAGTTTGAGACAGAGGTTGCGGCTGCAGCGGCCTTTCACGCCGAAACGATCGAGGACGCCGAATGTCAGGCAGTTATCTCGTTCTCTGGTAAGGATGAAGACCCTCCTATACAGGGACACATTCGTCCGCTGTATGTCACTGGCCAGTTCAATGGCCTTGAAGTCCGGCGCTGTCTTGTCGACACGGGGTCCGGGATTAACCTGATTCCAACTCGGACGCTCCGGAGATTGGGGTTGTCTGAGGATGACTTGATTCCCTCCGACCTCAGGATCCAGGGTTACGACCGCACCGAGCAAACCCCGGTCGGCAAGATACGTTTGAAGACCCAGTTCAGTGACTTGGTTGCCAACACCGAATTTATGGTGGTCTCTCAGGACACTGCGTACAACGCATTGATGGGCAGGCCATGGCTCCATCTTCACGCGGCGGTTCCCTCGTCATACCACCAATGCCTCAAATACTCCCTTAATGGTCGAGTAGGCGTGCTTCAAGGAGATGCCTCTCCTTTTGCCTCATGTGAAGCCCGCTATCTGGACGCGGACTATTACAAGAGCAAGGATAAGCAGATCCTGGCAGGTGAGGTTGAGCCTGTCGTTGTTGCAAGTGATCCCTGGGCAAGTCTGGATGACGCTTACGTCCTCCCGGTTCAACGGTTGGACGTGGCCATGGTCTCGACGGCCCGCGAGTCTCCTAATGAGATGACCACGACCGCCCGTGCTAGCACCAGTGGCCCAGCAGAATCTGGTAGCCCCAATGCAGTTTCCAACGCAGTCTCTCCCGTGGACGATCCCTCCCCGAGTGGAGAGGACGTGGAAGATGCACCCCCAGCCTTTGAGGAGGGCGTCCACGCCACGGTCGATGAGTTAATACAGGTGAACCTTGGAACCGAGGCCGATCCAAGACCCACATTGGTCAGTGCCGCCATGCCCTCTGAGGAGCGGCAGCAGTACGTGGACTTTCTCAGGCAGCACCGTGATGTGTTCGCTTGGGGCTATGACGAGATGCCGGGGCTAGAACCTCAGGTAGTCGTCCACCGCCTTGGTCTCCCGGCGAACCATCGCGGGTTCAAGCAGCCTCCCAGGAAGATTAACCCATCCCACGGTGCCATGGTTGAGGCCGAAGTTGACAAGCTTATCAAAGCCAACTTCGTGAGGGAAGTTCAGTACCCCAAATGGCTGGCCAACATTGTGCCGGTCAGGAAGAAGAACGGGCAGATTAGAGTCTGCATCGACTTCCGCGATCTCAACCGCCACTGTCCGAAGGATGATTTTCCCCTTCCAGTGACAGAGCTATTGATTGATGCCACGGCAGGGTTCCAAGCCCTCTCATTCATGGATGGATACTCCAGATACAACCAAATTCGGATGGCCCCTGAGGATGAGGAGTTCACTGCCTTCAGGCCCCCCCAAGGTACCTTTTGCTACTGGGTCATGCCCTTCGGCCTGAAGAATGCAGGTGCCACCTATCAACGGGCGATGCACCGCATATTCAAGCCAATCCTCGGCACACTGGTGGAATGCTACGTCGACGACTTGGTTGTCAAATCGCGCCAGCGTCAGGACCATCTCAAAGATCTTGAGAAAGTGTTCGGCTTCCTCCGGTCTCGCTGCCTGAAGATGAACCCGTTGAATTGTGCCTTTGGGGTCACCTCCGGAAAGTTCCTTGGATTTGTGGTAAGATACTGGGGTATTGAGATCGACCCAGAGAAAATCAGGGCGATTAGCCAGATGCCTCCCCCGGGTACCATCCGGGAACTGCAAGGGTTCCAAGGCCACTTAGCCTATATACGCCGATTCATCGCGAATCTGGCCGGCAAGTGTAAGCCCTTTTCTCGGCTCATGAAGAAAGGTGCCACCTATGTATGGGATAAAGAGTGTCAGACCGCTTTCGAGGAAATCAAGCAGTACCTGCTTCAACCTCCGGTTCTGATGCCGCCTATATCCGGGAAGCCGCTGGTCCTCTATGTGACCGCCCTGGAACGGTCCCTGGGTGCCCTTATCGCCCAGAAGAACAACGAGGGAACGAAGAATAGCCTCTATTACCTCAGTCTCATGCTCCTCGATGCGGAAGTTAGGTATTCCCCCATCGAGAAGAGCTGCCTGGCGCTCGTATTTGCCGTACAGAAATTACGGCACTACTTGCAGCACCACGAGGTACAGTTGGTTTCTCGGGTAGACCCATTGAAATATATCCTGAGCCGGCCTATGTTGACTGGCCGTCTAGCGCGGTGGGCTGTGATTCTCCAGCAGTTCGACATCAGGTATGTTTCTCAGAAGGCCATCAAAGGGCAAGCATTGGCAGACTTTCTGGCAGCTCACCCGACCTCCGCGGATCAGCCGCTGGATCTAGGCTTTCCTGATGAGACCATTCTCTCGGTTGATCGAGCCGATCCATGCTGGCAGATGCACATTGACGGTGCCTCCCGGAGCCCCACCGGTAGAAGACTCGATAATCCTAAGCTCAACAGAGTGGGCTTGGGCATCGTCTTCATTACCCCGGAGCGAGCCGTGCCGCCATACTCGTTCCTGTTGTCAGAGGGCTGTACCAACAATGAGGCGGAATACCATGCCCTCATCACCGGCCTCGAGTTGGCTCTCGAGATCGACGTTCCCCGTCTGTGCGTGAAAGGGGACTCCGAGCTTGTCGTTAAGCAGATCAATGGCGACTATGTTGTCAGGAAGCCGGAACTTGTGCCATTGCTGGAGTGCACCCTCCTTCTGATGGCCCGGTTCCCTTCTCGGCCAGAAATTGTCCATATTCCCCGGTCGCAGAACGGTCGAGCAGATGCTTTGGCCAGCCTTGATGCGTCACTTGCGGAGCCTGAACAGGACAACCTGATCGTCCGCGTGACGCGCCGCAGGCTCATCGCTCCCGTTATCCCGGAAGAAGATCGTGGCCCGTTGGTAAGTAATCTCACCACGGTTGCCCCTATGCCCGGAGGCCCGAGTACCCCAGATATGACAGTCAGATCAGCCACTGATTGGAGGACGCCTTTGGTTGAGTACCTCCAACATGGCACTCTTCCATCGGATCGGGCCGAGCGCGAGCGAGTTCGACGCCGCGCATCGCAGTTTATCCTCCAGAGCAGCCCCGGCCTGGAGCAGATACTCTACAAACGCGGATTTGATGGTGTTCTCCTCCGTTGCCTTCAGGGAGTTGAGATCCCACGAGTCATGCAAGAGGTTCATGTTGGTTCATGTGGCACCCACCAGACTGGGCCGAAGTTGTCCCACCAGATTCAGAGGTTGGGATACTTCTGGCCCTCCATGATCCATGACTGCATCGAGTATGCCAGGAGGTTCCATGCGTGCCAGGTTCATGCGAACTTTGTGCATCGGCCGCCGGAGCCTCTCCATACCACTAGGTATTCCTGGCCCTTTGCAGTCTGGGGTCTGGACGTTGTGGGACCTTACCCGCCGGTGACAGCTCGCCAATGCCGGTTCATTCTGACCGCCACGGACTTCTTCTCCAAATGGCCAGAGGCGATTCCGCTCAGAGAGGTCAAATCCTGTTCGATCGCTGACTTAGTGACCTCCAACATCATCTATCGATTTAGAGTGCCTCACGCTATCCTCACGGATAACGGAACCAATTTCCGAGCATCCGAGTTGAAGAAGTTGTACGCCAAGTATAACATTCGCTCGAACCATACATCTCGCTATCATGCGCAGGCGAATGGACAAATCGAGGCGTTTAACAAAACCCTCTCTAACATTCTGCAAAAGATGGTTGGTCAGAACAAGAAGAGTTGGCCGGACAAGCTCCCCAACGCCCTCTGGGCTTATCGGACGACGACTCGCAATTCCACCCAGATGACCCCTTATTCCCTGGTGTACGGAGCTGAGGCCGTCCTGCCCATCGAGATCCAGTTACCGTCCTTGCGCACTGCGGTCTACGACCAGCAAGCGCCGGACAGAGTTGCTGAAGCCCGTCTAGTCGAGTTGGAAGCACTTGTTGAGAATAGGCTTCGCGCTTTGCACAACTTGGAGAGGCATCAGAGCAGAATGGCTCGAGCTTTCAATAAGAAGGTTCGCCTCCGCTCCTTCCTGCAGGGTGACCTAGTGCTAGCCCTGAGAGCACCGATGATCCCCGGCAGAAAGCCGCCCAAGTTGGAGCCCAAATGGGAGGGACCTTTTGTCATCCACAAGGTCTATCCCAATGGCGCGTACTCCCTGGAGACTATGAATGGTGAGCGTGTCACTCCTCCCACCAACGCTAGGTTCCTCAAGCAGTACTTTGTCTGAGTATGCCGACGTCCTGCACGACGTTAAACTGCATTCGTCCAGGCTACAAGACGTTAAACTGTTCAGCATTTGTCTGCGCTGCAAGACGTTAAACTGCCAAGTGCCTCATCCTGCATGACGCTAAACTGCACCACGTCCAAGCTGCACGATGTTAAACTGCCCAGCGTATCGTCCTGCATGACGTTAAACTGCCCCTCAAGAACTACGTGCGGCTTGATTCCCATCCTTATGGGATACGTAGGACCGTATGGACATTCATGTTTCAGGCCCAGCCCCATCCTTTGGGAATTTCCATCCCATCTCGGGCCCTTGGCCCAGTTGCCTCCGGGTGTGCAGCGTATGGTGTGAATGCGGGGCTATGCCCTCATTCACGTCGGTTTGCTCGCCATGCTGTACACCCCCCACGTTTGGGGATGCCTTCTTCTCCCCCCTTCTTTTTTCTCTATTCGTCCTGCATGACGTTAAACTGCACTTCAAGAACTACGTGCGGCTTGATTCCCATCCTTATGGGATACGTAGGACCGCCTGGACATTCATGTTTCAGGCCCAGCCCCATTTCCCGGGAATCTCTATCCCGCGTCGGGCCTCTGGCCCAAGTTCCCCTCCTTTTTGTGCGAGGCGTATCGCGTGAGCGGGGGATTATGTCCTCATTCGCGTTGGTCTATTGGCCGCGCCGTACGCCTCCCCCGTGTGTGGGACTACCTCACACCTCCCATCGTCCTGCATGACGTTAAACTGCCTCTCAAGAACTACGTGCGGCTTGATTCCCGTCCTTATGGGATACGTAGGACCGCCTGGACGCTTGTGTTTCAGGTCCAGCCCCGTCTCTTGGTTGATCACGGGGATCTGCCCTCTTTTGGTTGCTATCAGAGTGAGTCCTCCGACCCTTTCCGGTGATCTGTTAACATGTTTTGGGTACTTTGGTCTATGTCTCGTAGTGTCAGATTCAATCCCGACAAGTCCTGTGTTGCTTGTCAGGCCTCGCGCTTCCTCTTGTTCGAGCCTTCACTCAAAGGGATCCTCGTTAGCGGTTTGGGTACGATGCCTCAGTGCTCTCCTACCGCTCCAGGTCGATTTACCGGAGAGTCCTGGGCCGAAAATCGATACGAATCCTGCGCTTGAGCGGTTGATGCTCGTTTTCTTGCCCCGTCTTAGGCTGACGCGATCGGATGTTGTGTTGCGAATATGGTCAGCAACGTCCTTGATCGCCATGTCGGCTCTTTCAGGCTCTGAACATTGGTTGCGCAGCCCTCATGACACTCCGCCTTTGTGCATTGTAGTGGAATCTCGGCGCTCTTCATACTGACCTTCAGTACACCTCTACACGTTAGGCAGACCAACCAGGGTAATGATGTCGTTCGAGGCTCCCATGATCTGAGCACCAAGGGTATATGCGGATGTCCTCCCTAAGGGCCATGCGTAGCTGGACCCTCGGCCCCATAAGGAGGAGGGAGTCGCCCGAACAATCGCGTTCTGGGCCCAGTATATCTGGAGGCTAGCATCTCTTCCCCTCGGGTGATGGACATACGCAGACCCCTATCCCAAGACTCTTCTCCTGGAATCGTGCGTGACCGTAGGGCTGGGTATGTTCCCACCTCCGCCGTGTTCACCGTACCGCAATAAGCGGATTCCACCATGGTCCGAACCACACGACCTTAAACTGTGTTTTCCGGTCCTACCACACGACCGTAAACTGTGATCGTCTTGGCCGCCCGACGAGAAACGGCACTGCATCGTGATGTTCTCCTCAGGGGACACTGAAGTTGGGCGCTGGTTAATAACCACGCCATTCATCAATGCCTTCCGTGGCTTGATTATTGTGGCGACGCCAGAGATTTCTCAATCACAGGCATGTCACCGCACAAAGAAAAACCATTCATCTTTAAGGACAAACAAGAAATATCAAATGCCGCTCCTTCTGTGTGCGAGGGTCAGACCCGCACTCTTCCCCGCACTGGTGCCCGATTGTGTTGCGCCGCACCTCAAGAACTGCGTGTGGCTTGATTCCCATCCTTATGGGATACGTAGGAACGCCAGGATGTTTAAAACTTCTGGTCCAGCCCCCCACCTCTTAGAGATTCCCCCTTCTCTGGGGAATCTGCCGCCTTCAGGTCACCCTCAAGGCGTGTTCCCCGACCCCTTGCAGTGGTCCACCGGTGTCAAGAGTACTATGGTTTATTGCCAGGAGGGTCAGGATCCGCTTGGTCAGGTTTCCTCCACTTTTCAGACTTCGTGCTCCCTTTCATGCGGACCCATCGTCTACGCCCTGGGTGGAGCCCCCGTGAACGGTTCGGACACAATGCCTCAGTGCTCTCCCACCGACTCGGGCCGGTACCCCCAATGGCCTCGGGCAGCAAATAGATATGAATCCTGCGATTGAGGGGTCGATGCTCGTTTTCTGCCTCATTCCACCAACGGTTAGTGCGATATTGATGCTGCTTTTCCGCCACGGTCGGCAGTACTCCCATATCGTTACTCCGGTGCCCCCAGTCCTTGAGTGAATGGCCGCATGATTCACATTTTCCACCTCCCATTCTGACCAGGCGAAACCTCGACACTCTTGACACTATCCCTCAGTGCATCTTCTCATATCCAGGGGATAGGACCACGATGTGGCGTACTTTGAGGTCCTTATGGTCCGAGCTCTAAGACCTTAAACTAAGATCTCTCCTTATGGTCCGAGCTCTAAGACCTTAAACTAAGATCTCTCCTTATGGTCCGAGCTCTAAGACCTTAAACTAAGATCTCTCCTTATGGTCCGAGCTCTAAGACCTTAAACTAAGATCTCTCCTTATGGTCCGAGCTCTAAGACCTTAAACTAAGATCTCTCCTTATGGTCCAAGCTCTAAGACCTTAAACTAAGATCTCTCTTTATGGTCCGAGCTCTAAGACCTTAAACTAAGATCTACCCCTATGGTCCGAGCTCTACGACCATAAACTAAGATCTCCCCTAAACGGGATTCTACGTCCTGCATGACGTTAAACTGCACTCTCAGAACTACGTGTGGCTTGATCTCCAGCCTGATGGAGTACGTAGGAACGCCCGGGCATCTCAACTCGGGTCCAGCCTCAGGGATCGTTAAGTCCCGCCCCTCCTCGTTGCCGGCCGTCTGGCCTGGCTTCTGGTAGAGTGGTGCAGTTGTGATATTCTCCCCGATTCAGCTCGGGATGCCACATTGCAATGGTGGGAAGCGACGGTTTCCTCATCAAAGAGGTGCTGTCTGAGAATTGGGGTGACTCACGGCCAGATTAGTGCATCCGCCTAATACGCTTTCCCCACGGTGGCGCAATTTTGAGAGCATTGGATTCTGTCTGAACAAATCGTCACTTCGCCCCACGCTTTGCATGCCCTGTTGATCTGGATTTCCACCCTTGTGTCTGAAGGAACCCCCAAAGCGGTATTCATGATGACATGTGGTCCGCCTCCTGCAATTTGAATGATGACCTTCGGTCCATCTATTGCAGTTGTTATGGTAGATCCACTGTCCGCCTACCGTCTTGGGCATTTCCTGGAAGGCCGACCGTTGTGGATGTCTGGATTCGGGACACGCGATTCACTCTTTCTCATTTCCCTATGTTCGGATAAAATCTCAACGCCCCTAGCGTCGTCCCGCTCGTGTGTTGGAACAAGTTGGGGGGGATGATACATTGATTAGGTCTGAGGTCTCCTTTCCTAGGAATGACCTCCCTCTTTTCTCCAGAAATCCAGGCCCAATTATGTATGCCTGACGCTTGGTTAACACTCCCGCAAGACAACGAATTGTGGTTGAGCATGTTGAGCCAAAAGATGTAGATAAATATATTGATTCATACAAATAGATCAAAGTAGCGGGAGAAAATGTTTTGGGAACGGAAAAACAAATCCCTTAGGGATTAGCGTGCTGAATGAGTCTTTCTAATGCCGCTACCCTTTGGCTGGTGGCCTCCAGAGCTGCTTCTCGCTCTCTGCGTGCCCTCTCTTCGTCGGCGGTCGCAGCACGCAGTTCGTCGATTCTGGCCTGTGAACGCTCCCGCTCGACCTGAATTGTGACCATCTGTTGGCCCGCCTCCGTCAGCTGTACCTGGGCGTCAACCAGCTGGGCTGCTAGTTGCTCCACAAGCTCGGTACATGTTGCGAAGAAGGCCTCCTTCTCTGCCGCCTGCCCTTCGAGGCGCCGGACTTCCTGCTCCGCCGCGAGGAGCGCCCGTGTGCTCTCCGACATGTCCCGACTTTGTGTGACGTCGGCACGCCGGCAGCTCTCGCGCATCTTTTCGGCCATGAAATCACGGACCGTCAGATGGAGGCGTTGAGCATCAGCTCCCCCGGCACACAGGAAGCGCAGCCAGGTTTGAAGTGATCCCATGCGCCCCAGCCACTCCGACGGGTCTCTCTTGAGGAAGCGCTGGATGCACGTCCACCCCCTACGGCGCGTTATCCGGCTCTCCTCGACCGCCTCCGCGCCTGAGTCGTCCATCTCCTCGGGGTCGGTAGGCCGGTAGGCAGGGAAGGCAGCCAGCAGGTCTGCTGCAGGGTCCGCCCCTGGGAGGTCCTCATGAGGGACGGGTTCCCCAACATCCGGGCGAACTTCTTCTCTCTCCCCAGCGGCGCTGACACCCTCGTCAGCCCCTGACCTCTCTCCGATGTCAGCACCGCCGGCGTCCGCAGCCCCCTGATCAGCAGTTGGTGGGGCCGGCTCGGTGTGGGAAGCCTGTTCCGGAGCAGGCGGCATGTCTGCCACCGGTCCACTCGTGGATGGCCCGGGTTCGGCAACCCGACGAGCCTCCAGTGTTGAGATCACTGCGCAGGGCATGCCGTGGTTAGTCACGGATCGTCAACGGCAAGCACCAGCAGTAAAGTAAGGAGACTTACGGGAGTTCAGAGCGTCATCTTCCGCTATCCCGGCCGCTGCAGGAACAGTTGCAGCAGGGGACCCTTCCGCGCTTGTCAATTCGATAATGGGTGCCTGGCCCCCGCCTTGTCCTACTGGCGCCTCTCATACTCCCGCTGAGGACGCCTGACCAACATCCGTGTGCTCCTGAGAAAGATGGAGAAATGGGTTAGAAGCTGCATAAGAGAAGGGATGAAGCAAGTTGAGTAGGGATAAAAGCGGACCTCGAGGAGCTCAGTGACATCAACATTGTCAGAGCCGGCCACCTCGCCGCTCTCCCGCGGGCTCCCCCGATGGGACCTTCCCTCGGAGCCTTCGTCCTCCACCGTCTCCTCCTCTTCCTCGGAGTCGTTACTGTCATCTTCTCCCGGCGGCATCTGTTCTAGAGCGGGCTCTAGACCAAGCATCACCTTCACCAGAAGGGATGGCTCCGCACGCTGACCACGTTGGCGCGCGTAATCGTCCATGGCCGTTAGATACGCATACTGTCGGTTGAAGTCCACTCTGTCGGCGATCTGGAGGCGCCCGACCTCTGGCAGATAGATTCCTTCTCTGAGTATCTTTCGCCAGATGGCGTCGGTCCCCAGTGACTTCCGCAGGGTCATCCAGGCCGACCACAGCGCCGGGAAGACCGCGTTGTGGGAGGGTTCGAGCAGACGTCTCACCTGCTTCCCGGGCCGCTCGTCGACCACCGCACGTGCCCCCTCTCTGGGCGCTGAGGTCGTGGCGGCAGCTCGCGATGTGCCCGCCGCCGAAGTCCCTGCCCGCGCCGGCTCCGCTGCTTGGCGCGCCTCCGTTCTCCCCCGTGTGGCGGCGCCTCGCCTCCTTCCTTGACGCCCGGTCTCCGCACGGGTAACCTCGAGCCGCCGAACTGGCTTCCGTAGAAGCCCCTTGGGGTACGCGATGGCCCAGTGTTCGGCGTACTCGGTTGCCAAGCCTGCGTCAACCCCGGTAGGAGGGAGAGTGATGACGTCGCCAGAGCCGAAAGCGGAAAACATCAGCCACATCTGGCGAAGGACGCAAGGGTTCGTCTCCTCCCAGACAGCAGTGAGTACCCTCTTCGGCATCCTCTGAAGGCACCCGAACTGCCTGGCGAACCGGGTTGGCACGTAAGGCTCACAGATCACCTTCCCGGCGATCCGAGCCACGAGCACCCCGCCCCGCATGTTCAGGAAGTATTCATGCTGCTCCAGCGGACCCTGCCCATTGTCGATCATCTGGCCGACGGGAGTGGGGAACGGACTGAAGTTGAAATTGGCATGATTGCCAATCCGAATCCTCACGCCCTCCTCACTTAGGGTCATCGGAGCGACCCCCGCGATGTTCAGCAGGGAGGGTCGCAGGCCGTTGCCTGGAGGAATGATGGCGTTCGGAAACGTGTACCCACCGAGGTGAGCAGCCACCCAGCCGTGGAAGAACTGAAAGGGCCCACAGATCCTTCGTGGCGACCCCCCTCGTGAGATGCGTCCCGGGATGGCATACAGCCTCGCCATCACTGGGACCCCGAGGTTGTATCTTTTGTTGGCGGCCATAGCGCCCGCCATCGCCAGTGTCGCCGGGCGAACGCCCATTCTCGCGTCCCGCACTGGCAGGAGCCACCCACTCAGAAAGGCGGCCAGGAACGCCGCGTACCAGACATTTGGGTCCCGGGCCTCGATGACGCGGTACCCCCATGAGCGGTAGTCACCCGTCTCCAGGACCCGCCAGTACGACCCGTTACGGCTCCTCTGAGCTGCGGTCGGGCACCGCTTCCCCCTGCCTGGCATCTTGACCGCTGGGTCATGCTCCAAGAACTGGCCGAACCACTCCTTGTAGGCTATGTCCTTCTGGAAGTCCTTGATCCCAAGCCGCTGCGTGGCCAGGTCAAGTAGATGCCATGTCAGAATGGGAGTCCGTGACCTGTCCTCCCAGATGTTCTTCGGGGGCAGGAACTCATCGTATTGGTAGCCCTCCAGCGGGATACCTCCGATGCAGTGGATGTCCCAGAGACCGATGCCGACCTCCCCATGGTGAAGATTGAAGGTGTTGGTATCCGGAGACCAGCGGGTGAACAGCTCCGGCCTGAGCTCGGACTGCTGGTAGAAGTGGAACTGCGACGTCCACACCGCCTCAAACAGGCCGATGTACCGCAGCTCCTCTGCGAAGTGATCGCAAGTGTGGCGTACCCAGAACGCCCAGGCCCACTCACTGGTGAAATTGCCCCCAGACCGCAAGTCCCAGTCCTTCATCCAGCCCTTGGTGTCGTCAGTGACACTCTGTCGATATGTGCTCGAGTAGAGGGATGGAGAATTCTCCGCAGTAGGCTCACCCCCGTCAATGGTTCGCGTCCTCGGGTTCAGGACATAGACGTCCAAGTGCCTGGTCTCCCTGGCAGGATGCCCATTGTTGGTGATGTTATAGCGGGGAAGCTCGTCCTCCCGAGTCACCCAGGTCCGTGGCGCATCAACCTCGAACCCTGGCACCGGAACCTCATCTAGGATGCCGAAGTTCCAGAGCGGCAGGTTGTCCGACAGTGGATATGTCTTCTGGGCCGGCGTCAGCAAGTCGAACAGGGATTTATTGTTGGAAACAATCTCCTTGACTCCGTAAACCTCCTCGTTCGCCGCCATCTCTGCTCTGCGAATGGCGGCATCCCCCTCATTTCCTTGATGCGCGGCCATCTCAGAAGTTTCGGGAGTCGTGCGGGTTAAGGGATGAAGCGTGCGGGATCGGACGAGGCTGGTAGAGAAGTTTGAAGGTTGGCGCGCAATCCAAGTGGACGGCGCGCAATTGGGAAGAATGTCGCGCAAAGTTCCGGGTTTTCGCGCAAAGACAGGCGAATTCCGGATGGTTTTGCGCGCCGATGGGGAGAATTTCGCGACTGGAAAAGGCGATTTCGCGCACGAGAGCGTTGAAGCTTATCTCGCGGAAGGCCTGTGTACGGAACGCGGAACCCCGGACCCCTATTTATAGACGAGGCCGGGATTCCGCGCCGCACGGAACGCTCGATTGCGTGACCGTGGCGGCGAATTGCGCGCCCGGCGCCCCTTTTTGCGCGCCTAAGTCCCGCGCAGCCCAGGACTTCGGCATTCCGGCGTCTCCCTCGGAACCCGATCGTTGCAACCTCTCGCCGATCAGATTCCGAGGGGGGGCTTTTGTAGACGCCTGAAAAGTCCGTTGTTCCCAAACGAAGCTCCGGATGCGGAAAGCGAAGTGATATTTGGAGTCAGAGGCACGTTCCGGAGGGCTCAGAGGACTTGCGCGAAATTTCAGAGGCCCGCGCGCAAAGTTGATTCACGGCGCACAATCCTCCCGGGATGCTCGCAATGCGCTGGGCCGGCGCGCTATTTTGCGCGCCCGTGGCCTGCGCGGCTCCCTTGCGCGCCAGGTCCTGATTCTGCGCCCGCGAAGGGAATTCCGCGCCCGAGACCGGATTCCGCGCCCGGGGTTGCCTATAAATATAAGGCGACCCCCGACGTTTTGAAGGTTGCCAGAATCCGAAGCGTCGCTCGTTCGCGCAATCCAACCCCTTCCGCGCGCAATGCCGATCTTCAGGTAACCTCCTTTCTTTCGCGCAATAGAGCCTTGGGGTTCGCCTTCGCGCGCAATCCCCTTGGCTCATTTCCTTTGAATAGTCCTTAACCCGAAGGCCTTTGCGCGCAAAAGAAGCCTCTTGCGCGCAATTGCCCCCGGGTGCGCGCAATCCAGCCCGATTGCGCGCACCCACCATTTTCAAAGTGGCCATTCGTTAGAGAATGAGCCGTTGCCCCCGCGTGCTACCCGAAGCCCGGTGCGCGCAATCTCAATCATCCGCGTGCAAAGGGCTGGCCCGATTGCCCGCCAGCCCGCCATTTTGCGCGCCGACCTGCTGTTTTGCGCGCAAAGCTCCTCTTTTGCGCGCAATCCCCCAGGGTCGCCCCTCTTGACCCCCTGAGGGTACCCGCCTGCGTGGCGCCCGGTGATTTTCATCCTGGGTGCCCGCACCGTGCGTTGTCTTCCCGTGCGGCCCTCCAGGCTCGCGCGAAGTGACACAGATCCATCAGCGGCAATCCATCGTCCCGCATGACGTTAAACTGCATTCGTCCAACACGACGTTAAACTGTGCATCGTCCAACACGACGTTAAACTGTAGATCGTCCAACACGACGTTAAACTGTACCTCGTCCAAGCTACAAGACGTTAAACTGTTCAGCATTCATCCCGCATGACGTTAAACTGCATTCGTCCCGCATGACGTTAAACTGCATTCGTCCCGCATGACGTTAAACTGCATTCGTCCAACACGACGTTAAACTGTGCATCGTCCAACATGACGTTAAACTGTACCACGTCCGCTCTGTAAGACGTTAAACTTCCAAGCACCTTCGTCCTCAACACACGATGTTAAACTGTACTTCGTCCGGCAAGACGTTAAACCGTCCGCTTCGTCCTCAACACACGACGTTAAACTGTACTTCGTCTGGAAAGACGCTAAACCGTCCGCATCACCCGATCCCGTGCCCCGCACGCAGGGTCCCCCCGGTTTGGATGTGGCCCCCGCCCGCTCGTCTCTGCAGGGATGTCGGGATTTCCCCTCTTTAGGGACGATTTAATGGGAGCGGCTTTTCCCTACGGGGGCAGGGTATTACAAACCCCTAGTTTCTTGTGGGGGGCCGCGCATGTGTATCTCCATTGCACCTCCCCACTGCCGAAGCCAGTAGAGGGTGTGACTGGGATCGAGGTGTCTCCTACTTTCGGTCCAAGTCCCTTCCAACTGAGTTTTTCCGCATCCGGGCTGCCTCAAGTGCGTATGTCCTGACAGAATGAACTACGTGGACTTTGATCCCTGTCTTCTAAACAGGGTACGTAGGAAGCCTCCCTGAGGTTCAAGCCCACCACCTGGTCGTCCCGGTCGTATTCACGTCGGTTCGTCCATCAGTGGACCCCTCCAGGGTTCACGTTTGCATCGATTCACCTATGAATCCTCCCCTATGGGAGACTGCACGTGTGTATCTCCACTGTGCCTCCCCACATCCCCTTTTTCCATTTCTCCTTTTATCGTCCAGCATGACGTGAAACTGTGATCCACCCGGCCGTTCCATCTCCCTCTGTGCAAGGTGGTTCGGTTCAATCCTCTGACCGGCGGCCTCGACCTCTTCGTGAGTCGGCTTGCCGACGTCCAGCATGACGTTAAACTGTATACCCGAACTACTTTGACTTTGATCCGTGCTAACGCGCGGTACATAGGAAGCCCCTACGGGGTCCAAGCTCTTCACTCCATCATCCATCCTAATCCTTACCCGGGCCGCCACATCCCGGTTGAATCATGCCACTTCACTCCACTCCATATCACTTGGGAAGCCGCCCATGCGTTGGCCCCAGCGTCGGAGGTTCCCCGCAAGGGGTTCTGTCATCTGATCCACTCTTCGTGTTGATCAGTCTGATGCCGTCCCCGCTGGACGTTAAACTCGCGGCGTACCCCATGTTAAACATGGGAAGCTGAGGCAAACCTCAGGGGACACAGTTCCCCGCACCCAGTGTGGGATGCCTCAGGCCATGATGCCTTCGAGAAGCCCTATTAGGGACGGAAGACAGACGTGCAGAGCCGCAGTGTTACGACACGCCCCCAGCACCCAGAGCCACCCGGCCTCCTCACCGCAGGTTGCTTCCCCGACCAGACTCCTTGGAGCGTCCGGGCGGAAGCAGCGTAATTAACCGGTGTCCATGAAGATATGGCGCCGGGAACGAGATTCACGAGCATGTCTTAAATCTATGAGGGAGACCCGGATTAGGCGACGAGTTCCGAGGAGACGTCCAAGGGAGGAGGAGCCGACATCCCATCATCCCGGTTTCGATCAAGGAGCAGACGCCCCTGAATAAGGGACGAATGCCGCCCGCCTTTTTAAAGCGGGACTGCGGGACCACAAGCCGCGCGCCCATCCCCTCGGGTTGACGGGTGCACGCGCGAACGCGTCCTGGCGGAACAGTGTAACCCGACGCACATCCGCACCGGAACAATGACGTCATAAAGCATTGAAGGCACTACGAGGAGATCCTAGACGAAGCTCTCATCTCCTAGTGTAAGCTCACACTGCCTTCACCAGTACGTAATCATAGTGTTTTTTCCTGTATGAGTCTCTATCCGTAAGGATCGAGCGAACAGATCCATCAGAATCATCAGGCTTTGAATGAGGGATATGGTAATGAGTGAGTGACTATAACCTTTTCCTATATAAACTACAGCTACGGTGGAGTAGACCCAAATCATACGTTGTATCATCTATCGAGTTCCATTTTTGTAGGCATCAGCTTCCTGAAGTTGAGCTCTTCTCTGTCCACCTACTCCCTATAGTCGGGGTGGACCTCCTGGTGGTGTTGGCGGTAGCACCTCGTATCGTCTTCCACCGACAGTTGTATGTCCAGCTCCTCTGCCACGTACACCTATGACCTGCAGATAGCTATGATTGAACATCTACCCTTTCCTGTGAGGTACCTCAACTGTTTTATGTTCTTTAGTACGGTGGGTTGGACAATCACGAGCCATGTGACCAAGCATGCCGTAGGAGTAACACTGTCCGCTCCTAGCATGTCTGGCTTTGTCTCTACTCTGGGTGCCTCGCACAACTGATCTTGAGTCGTGCAGTTCTACCACCTGTGGGTATGGTCCTGTTGGACCTCTGTCTCATCTATCTACTTCCACCTACAGAATACTCTACTACAAGTCGACTAGTGGTGGGTCTTGCTTTTGGAGACTGCTCAGCATGTAAAATCTCCACTAGGAGGACTCGTTCCAGTACCCATGTCTACGTCGGGATGCTGTGGGAGATAACTGAAGCTCTAATCTCTCTCATGAGTCCCTACTCAAAGGTCTGAGCCCTGAAGAATGAGTCATGTACTATATTAGTTGAGTAGAATGAGTGGTCGGTGAACCTTTTTACGTACTGAGATACACTCACGATGCCCTGATATAGATGAAGTTGCTCATGTATCTACACTGCTCGAAGGGTGGTTGGTAAAAACTCTTCCAGGAACAGGCTCTCGAATTCTACCCATTGAAGTGTGTCGTGTACCTAGAGCATCATTCTCCACCATCTACATGCTACTGCTTGAAGGAGGCCAGCAACGAGGAACACCATGAAGTTTGCTGGTGTCCCTACCAGTCAAAAGACTCTCACCACAGCCTACACGAAAATCCCCAGCCGACTAAGGGTCCATCTCTCCTAGGAACCTGGGTGGCCTCAGACATTAAAAATTTTGTAGCGTGCTCAGGGAGGGTGAACTCCTTACTACTGGGGTGGTAGCATCAGTGTCCCAACAGAATGTAGTACCACTGGTACCTCCGCTGGAGCCTCAAATTGAAGAGGGCCATGTACTGAGGCCTCATCGCTCGTTGGGTTGTCAGAACGTGCAACTCTGTGGGCTCGAACTGGTCGTCCGAGGGGAGGCATCCTGAAAGAATCATATGCGACATGGTCAAAAGACTCTACCTGGTGAGCTGACCTGGTCTGAGATGAAGAACATTTTAAAGACGCATGAAATAAGTGTTTTCATTCACTACATCAGAAATAAGTAGTCAAGGACCTACTGTATGGATACGTCGACCACCGCACAAACATTGGACTCCAAAACTGAAAACCACACTTAATACCCTTAACACTATTTCTTCACAAAAAAAAATTCATAGGCCTAACTTCTGTGGTATTACCAAATGCTTTGATACCAATTCGTACAAACTTGTCCCCGGGGGCCCGTATCATGACTACCACAGGCCCGCCTTCCATAGGAAAAAGGCTGAAGAATAGCACCAAAGTCGTAATTCCCTAATGTTAGGAAGGAATTTCCATTATTAAATGTAATCACACAAAACCAGAGTACAAGTATAAGAAAACACTAAGTAAAAATTGTATAACAAAAGATGTGATGGAATGTAAAAGTGGCCAGAAATACAAGCCCAATAGTAATGTATAACGAAAAGAAAAAACATGTACATATAAAAGACAAACAACTGTAAGGTGTCTAGTAGATCTTGGATCGTCCACCATGGATCCTACCTAATGTGTAGGTACATATAGCCTCCAATGTTCTCCATGTTTGTTTGTATCCTCTGGGTATCATCTAGTCTTGAGGTCGACCTATGAGAATAATAAATTCCTCACACACTCTGCCTCGGTCAGCACTGTATGTTGTCTACATCCAACATAATAAGGTGCAAGTATAACCCGTTCAGGGGTGAGTATAACGATACCCAGTAGGGACCCCGAAACCCTCATGGTCTCACAAAATTCAACAAAGATAACCCATAATGTATGTATCAATGCATAACCATTTCTTAGGTATATGACCATATATATACCTAAGTTAACTAGTAACCCATCTCAACCATGAGGAAAACACAAAGGTTATTGACTCAGCTCAAACCACGTTTTTCATTATTGAAACCACGGCTACTAGAGTACTCCTCCTCTGTTGGGCACAGTGGGATTTTTGCGACGCCAAGGCGCTTCTCACTACCCTTGGATGGCTGAGGTACTCCTCCTATCGAGTACCGCGACTCTACTGCCAACTACCAGGTGTTTCATCTACTGTGGGTCTACAGCCAAATAACAGGTGCTCCACCTTATATCCTACAAAGGTACATCTCTTGTTGATTATCTCCAGTTAATTTCCAAGTAACAGGTGATCCTTCTGCCATGGTTCTGTCACCAAATACAGGGTTCTCCCCAATCAGTTGATTGAATCTCTCCGAGTCGAATCGGTGAAGCCGTCGTCAGGTCTGTCATCTACTAGGTCTCCGCACAATACTTGCTCCTCTCTTGGAGGATCCCCTCCCTGAGCTAATGGTTGATACTCTAAGTGTCACGAAGTCTCATGTGGATTTATATAAAAGGACCACCAAGTCATTGGGGTCACAACACAACAGATGGTGCGTCAATCGGACGCCATGTCTATGAGTTGTTAGCCTTTTAGTCCCGGTGGCCCGATTGGTTTCGTGTACGAACCAACCTTACCATATCTCTACTATAACCGGAACTCCCATGGTGTATTTCCAAAGGGAATACATTGTTACAAGAATATCCACGCCACCGACTGTTTGTCAAACGGACACTCGTAGCTTTAGTTAGGGGAGAATAGGTGTATTCGGGTATAGCGGGTTCGGGTCCAGTCCGACTTAGTCAGTCTGACACATCCTGGTCCAGGTCCGGACTCGAGTCCGACCAGGTCCGTGAGTCTAACCCGTACTGAAGGGGCTGCCCAGCCCGAAGGCACGGCCAGGCCTGATGGCGCGGCTCGGCCCGAAGGCGCGGCCCGACCCGAAGGGCCAGCCCGACCCGATTGGATGGTCGTGTGGCTCAGCCCAGCTAGCCATGTGGCCGGGCCCAGCTAGCCGTGTGGCCTGGCCCCACCTAACTGGTTGTGTGGTGCCTAGCTGGCCATGTGGTGTGGCCCGGAAGGCTGTCCCGAGTGGCCAGCTGGATGTGTAAAGGGTAGTGTTACACTCCCCGGGCTCCCGAAACGGCCGGTGCAAGGTGCCAAATCTTATTACTACGGGACTTTAATGGCCTCTCCTGGTGTGAAACAGAGGTTGGTTTAGCTAGCATCCCTCCCCTGCCATCATGTCCTTAAGCCATGGGTTTTTTCCGGAGCAGAGTGATAGCAATGCACCTCTCTACCGTGACCCACCTTTGTCCTGGAATAATGCAACCCTCTGCTCTTCGCGAAAGCTCCGCATGCCTCCAGCGCGGCCCGATGTGGTCGAGTATCTCCATACATACGTGTGACATGGAAGTTCTGCGCCAGTGATCTTCAAATATTGCGCCACCAGTTTCCTTGTGACTGGCCCGACACCGGCCCCTGTTGTCATCTTCCGTTGTCAAAAACAAACAAGATCAAAATGGGGAGGGTCGGCCGTGATGGTGTGGTCAGAACCCCCCATGTTATGTTGATAACATTGGGCATAATGTAATCCAAAATATTGAATGACATAGAATGAAAACAGGGAAACTCAAACCCCTACCTTTCTTTTCGGCGTCGTTTCACAGAGTCATGATAAGGCGATGTTGTTCCATCAACGTCGAAAGAGGAAGTGAGGTACTTGTCATAGGTGTATGGGAGTTCTAAGGTGACAAATTCTAAGATAACGTCGGTATTCCTCATGGGAATCTCTTCCCTTTCCTTTCCTCATTTGAAGAAAGTAGAAGAAATCGTCAATTTTTGTTGGAAGGAGGGTTTTAACGTTTTTAGTTGAGAGGATGATGTTCTCTCTCAAGATTCTACCCAAAAGAATTTCAAACCAATGTAATGGGTTAAGCCAATCCATTATTTAAATATTGGCAATATAATTCAAAACGATTTGAATTAAAATATACAATTCCCTTAATTAATGGTTGGAGAGTTGGAAATTAAATGGTGGGGAAGGTGGAGAGGCTCCCCCACTATATGGAGAGATGTATCATAATTAATTGGGGGTTCGAGGGGGTAAAATGGGAGATAGAGAGGTTGGGTTGGCCCGAACTAATAATCCTCCCAAGGGAGGTTATGGTGTGGTGGCCCCCACCTCCATCCTCCCTTTGGAGGTTTTAACCACCAAAATAAAATGAAGTTAAATCTTTAACATTATTCAATTTATTTAAAACCCCCCAAAACTAACTTCTACTCTCAATAAAAAGAAACTGCGGTGAATGTCTCACTAAGCAATCACTGATGCCGAGAGATCAACGGTGCCATCAAATTTCAATTCCGAGCACCGGTATAAAATTTATAAAATTCCAAACGTACATTTACTAAATGTACCAAAATAGAACATTCGAATTTGATTCTATGCACACCAGGCCTCCGAATCTAGTGCCGTCAGATAGAGATGACCCGTAAAATTCCCATATATTTAAGAAAAAAAAATTCCATGTAAATTCCAGTATATTACAGATTTCTAAATAATCCTTCAAATTAGAATTTATAGTTCATTTCATCATGTGTTTTGGAAAACCATGGAATTGAATGAGTCCATAGATTTGGTCTTTTTGTTTTTATACGTGTTTTTTTGAGGTTTAAAAAGTTAAATTCATTCGAGAAATTATGTAGTGTTTGGTGTGTTTTTTTGTACATAAGGTACTCTTTGGCATGGTGAATATAAAAGAAGTTTTTTCAATATGTTATGGGTAAACACATTGGAAATGTCAACTTAAAGGATCATTTATAACATATAGATATAGTGTATTTTTTTTGACTCTATGATTGGATTTTGTTTTGAAAATATAGTGTCAATTTGGAAACAAAAAAGTTTTGTTAAAAATATTAAATGGTTATTTGTTATACAGTCTAGATTGGGACATTGGATGTTATGACATATACTGACTTATATATCAATAAATATATGTATATATGTATCTCTACTAAGAACCTCTATAGGATGGATATCCCTTT
Organism: Viscum album; assembly: GCA_963277665.1. Taxonomy (NCBI): domain Eukaryota; kingdom Viridiplantae; phylum Streptophyta; class Magnoliopsida; order Santalales; family Viscaceae; genus Viscum; species Viscum album. The sequence goes on along the minus strand of OY728143.1, from coordinate 937,054,687 downwards.
AATGGTTATCAAATAGGGTGTCCATGTTTGGTTTAGGCATGTGCGGTGACAACAAATACAGTCAGTAATGTGTGCAATGGCCTCTTACAAACATCAAATTACTATTACAACCATGGTTTCCTAGTCTTCTTTTAGATGGTTTGATGATAGTTTTAGATCAAAACCAATTAGAAGGGTTGGTACCCCTTGGATTTTGTATTATCCCAGACAATCTGCGCCATTATTTAAGTGAGGTTACACAAGCAAGTTGTTTACTTACATAGGGGATTCATTATATGCTAGTTGGGGGTTACGAACCATGTATTTCTAGGGGGCTTAAATGGATGTTTAAAATCACCCATGGAATAAATTTAAATTAATTCATTAATTTAAGTTATACTAGTTCCTATTAATACATTGATTGTCAATTTATTTTTATCATTATCATGACATTTCTTGTTTGGATTTGGATTATAAAGTGGAGTTTGTTTTTGGAAATGTAATGTGTTTTTTGTTGTTTTTATAAAATCTAGAACACACAATATTTGTAACTGTATTTGAAACTAATAATATTTTACTATTTTTGGAATGGGAATATTTGGAATCCATGGTTTATCTTTGTCATTCCTACTGAGAATATGGGTGCTAACACCAATCTTATCTATTCAAGTGTAGGTCCAGTTTCTATACTATTTTTTTGGTATACATACACAATGTTTGAGTAGTTGTTTTTTAGTGGTTAGAGGTGACCAAAAAGTTACATTTTTGTCTTTGTATCATGGTTTCATTTTTAGTTTTTTATTTTGTTTTTTCGAATTCAATTTATTATGCATCTAGAAAAAGTTTTGTTTGTTTATTTCCTATTGTTATCTCATGTTTCTTGTCAAGTTAATTTTTATATTTGGTTTTGTTTTATTTTTTTTGTGAGAAATACTTCCATCTTATATGTTCTAATACCCTACAATATTTTCCATCTTGAAGATGATTCGGAAGGACCCTCAAGACATGATGCAGACTAGTTTGGGTGATCGTTTTATGGTCGACTGAGGCTGGTTTGTGAAAGATTATTTTCAATAAAAACATTTCATATTCAAAAGATATGTAATTTGAAATGTACATGTAATAATAATTGTGGAACAATCCTTAAAATAAGTTGGAACACAATATAAAAAGAATGTATGAAATATAACCATCCCATAGTATATCATTTGAAACCATGTAATAAAATAACCATGAAAAAATCCACCATGTGATGATATAATAATAAATAAAAAACATCACCATTTGGGCTCTAATCAATCATTATATGTACAAAAATAATCATTATATCCACAATCTAGGCCTATGGTGGATCAATAAAATATATCCTATACTGTAATTACTCACACTAAAGTGAATGGAATCCTCTTGTGGTATTGCACAAATTACGAGTGTCATGTATTTTCAGGATGAACCCATGGTTACAAATTTTTTTATGTTTGTATAAAACTATTAAAAAATTCCATGTTCAAAATATTTTAATTATTTTAAATGTAAATAAATTTTTTCATTTGTTCTTTAATACCCATTTTTTATCCAATCCCACCAATAAATAATTTTATAAAAAATTGACCCAAATATATTTTTTAAAATAAATCAATATTTAATTTTTTTTGAAAATTATTTTTATTCATTAATAAATATATTTCATTCAATAACCCAACATAATTACAAATAAATAATTTTAATTGATAGAATTTACACATTACGTAAGTACACCATCTATAATGATGTTTTATAATGAAAGAGTTCAAAAACAGAGACTGGGGATGAGTATATCAAGTCCTCATGATCATAGATCATATGAAACATTAAAAACCCATCAATCCTATTAGATATCATATCCAAATATATTATAGATTCGAAGTTGATAATGGGACACAACATCTTGAAAGGATATATGAATAGAAGATGACACAATCTAGACACCTAAACATGCCATGATAAATATTTTAATAATGAATTGAAATCAGTAGGAATCAATTGAAGGAAGACTCTAGATAACATGAGAAGGATTATGTCTTGAATAAATAATATTTAGTGATTATTATTCATTAAAATAGAAATGCAAAATGGGGATAAAATTTTAATTGTTTGGAGTGCCACACATGGTGATTCTTTATGATTATATATACATTGATCCAACTGTGTGTAGATACAATCTTTTTAAAATGAATATAATCAATGTATCCTAGGAAATTAAAAACTATTTGTTCATGCTATGAATCCCCATTGGATGAAAACTGAATCAACACATGGTTTTCCCAAGAAATACATATGGTTTTTTACTATGATCAGACCATGAAAAACTCTACTACAAAAACATACAATCATGTCGAGTTTCATAACCTATAGAACTAATCATGTGCCAACCATGTGTGTTGTTTTTATACGACAAAAATATTAACATCCTACATTCATTCCCATTATAATGTTGTAAATAATTTAAAGAAAAATAATAATAAATTAAATCTTACTTTATATCTAGTGGGTGCTACAATTGTACCCCCCAAAAAAGATGTATGTCCATATAATGTCTTGAAATACATGACCCACAATATGAGTAGTCAACTTCTTCCTCACTAGTGATTAGAAATACCAATTCTCGAGGGTATCAGACCCATAATTCCATAATAACCAGATTGGGGAATCATTTTTCCCTGGAGCACCATCCTCTAGAGATCTATAATCTCATCTAGTTACAAAACAATGGTTTTATTGAGCAAAAAACAAACATCGTCTCATTAAACCAACAGGGAATGATCTCGTTGATACATCCTTATCTCAGAAATATGGAACATGTCTTGAATCCATGTTACTGTTGTAACACCCCATTATTTTATTCTATTTATATTTTAAAATTAATAATCTTTTATAGTTTATTGTTCACGACGCACCAAGATTAATATCGCAATATACTGTGTAATATAATTTTTGTAATAGTTATGTTACCATTAGGAATGGAAATATAGCTAATATAATAGTAACATCACCTATTAATGTATAAATAATATTTGGGTGCCTTATTAATGAAAATATGATATATTTAAAGCTTGTAATAATTAAATAATCTATTTACAAATTATAAATTACATGTCGATATTTCTATAAACCATAAATGTTTAATAATAATTTATAATACAAATAATTATTTAAAATTTTATTTAATTTCATAAAATATATTCACATACAATGATTTTTTTCTTATTATTATAAGATTATTTTATGAGACTGTAATTAATTTTTCAAATATCCATATCGGTTTTTATAATATTAAAACCGTATTTTTCTAATAAATGATAATTTAATTAAAAATTTAATTTCTCATATTTGGAAAATTATGATCATAAAATTGATATCATGTATGAATTATATATGTCTATAAATAAATATGGTTAATTATTAGGAATTTTCGAAAATAGTTCTTTTTTATGAATTGTGAAATATAATAATTTGAGGTATTTTTCTAAAACATAAATTGTTGACTCATATATGATGATTGAATTACCTAACCCAAAAATCTCAAAATATCCTTCATTATTATCATATATTTTGTGATAATGTTCATACTCTTAGTTTTCTTGATCCAAAATAATAACCTAATTAATAACATAAAAAAATTTACCACTCTAATCCACAATAAATACCACACCTCAACAACTCTTCTCCTCACACCTCCAAACCTCTAATTTTTTACAAGATCAGCCATATTATTCTTTTAAACCACTTCCATGTTATTTTGTATTTATTCTCTAAATCAGAAGGTCTTCTCAATTTTTTTAAGTATAATTTCAATTATAGGAATTTATGTTGTAAAATCCCCTATTGTTTCTTCAATTTTCACAAAAAAAATATTTAATCCTTTTATTTATTTACATTATACAAAATTTCTTCTTAGTATATTTTCTAATATATTTTTTAATTTTATTATGATAATGGAAGATCCACCATCAATAATTTTATCTTCCCTTATTTATTATAATAAATAAAAACATCGTATGTGAGGTGCTGGTTTACCTCACTCATGGATGATGAGTTTTAATTTTAAATTCATCCTTAAATGTCAGTCATAAAAAATTATTAGTGTAGATAAATACCTCAATTTATTTAGTACTACTTATTTAATGTTATACACCTAGTATATATATATAATATTATTTCATAAGACAAAACTAGTTTTTGGAGATAAAAAAAAGCATCGGTGTAATTTAAATGGTTATCATTAGCACTTTATTTAATGTATCATCCATATATCTCAAAATAATTATATATAATTCCATTATATCTTATTATTCTTCAACTATGTCATTTATTTTATATTATTGAATAATAATCCCATTTTACATGATCTTTTGCAAATTTATACTCGTTAAAAAATCATGAGACCCATGAAAAAGAACACTCATGAATGATGAAATTGATTCTTATAACTCATTAAAAATCAATAACCAAACATCATAAATTATAATAAAAAATTGATTAGGTGGTTCACCAATAGATTTTTAATGAATCTAATTTTTTTATCTATTATATTAAGTGAATGGTTATTACAGTATTTGTCATAAGGTAAGGGATTCTTCCCAAACCTCCATTTTCATTCGGGTTACGCTTTATCCATTATTAACCCAAGGCAATTATTTTTTCCTTCTATATAATTGTTCCAAAATTATTTTATTGGTTAAAAACGAATTTATACAGATCTTTTCATATTTATTTTATATGGTAATACATGATTCAAAAGGTTACCTTTTTTAATTCAGCCTTATAAGGAAGCCCAATTAAATGGAGCTTTCAAATTTATAATCCATTTTCATGTATAGTAAAAATTATACACTAAAAAACCATTATTTTTTTAATATATCTCTCTTTATAATGAAACAATATCTTAATAATTTTTTTGGAAATAATTATTCATTTGTTTTTTTAATGTCTAATTGAGTTTTTCCATTAAACCACACTGAAGTGGATCATTTCTAATGTTTCATTGACACAATTTTTATAGTAATGTTAAAAAAACAAGTATGCATATTATTTAAATATTACAAAATAATGATTTTATACCCACATATTTTTTGTGATATACATGTTTACAATCTAATTTTTATGAAAAATAAAATTGATTTTAGAAAAGTACTCTTATTTAGAAGGTAAAATGTTATTTTTTAGAAACTATTCTTAATTATTTTATTATAATATTACCCTATATTTTAAAACCCTGTATTGAGTGATAAAATTTATTGACATTGAGCACATATTCTACCATCTCTAATATTTTATTGAATGGTTTATGATTATTTTTGGGGATGTACTATCATAATATCATTAACCATTATATTCTAGTTGATTTTGAATATTTTTATTGATTGGGAAATGAAATGAATATATAATATTCTAGTTTCAACAAGAATTTATATGTTTATTATGATTCACTAATTTCATTAATGAAATGTGTTTTAATTAGTATATGATGTGAGGGCCCACTATATATCTTCATTGTATCAGAAGTTCTAATGAGAAAATCCAAACCGCGATATTACCCATTTAAGTATGGTGTATATTCCAAAGCCTTGACCGTACGATTATGATAAATGAAATTATGCATTCCCACATTATCATATTAGCGAATGATTAACCATGTGATTATTATACTAGTATAATATCCATGCTTATGTTTAATTCTCACGTGATTTTCCATATGCCATTATTTTATCATCATTCATTCAATCCATTTTATTCTCAAGATTATGTTTTAATGGAATTTCTTTTTGTAATTCCCCTTTCATTATTATTTAGGTTTATTTATGATATTTTTAGTTGAATGTTCTACCATTATTTTTCATCTGATCCCACCCAATTCTTATGTTTTAATTATTCACAAGATGCAATGGTGTGTATTATTAATTAATTTGAGGGATAATCTTGGAGTTATGGGTGTTTTAAATAGTGTTTATATTTTTTCCTTTCATAATGTATCTTAAATTTTATGTTAATATCTAGTTTTTCAAATTACATGAACTATTCATACCATTGTGATATGATCAGTTGTTGATAGTACCAATGAAAATATGTAAGGCACATACTACAAGATACTAGTTTTTGGGTCATTAGAAATAGATACTATAAGTTCAACAAATATTATTCTTTTCTTAGTCTCTCCACTATCCTTATGTAACCAATGAAAACATGTTGTCATATTACACTAAGTAACCAGTCCGATGTTTCCTAAGTGAGGTGAAACTCTTAGAAAACCCATTTAACCGAGACTAATCACTAGTGATTTACGATACTTGTGCACAAAGGATTTATTATGGCTCGATACTCTAACCTAACTTATATGAATCAACATCACATTTAATTTTATCTTCTAAATGAGGTACATCACAATAAATGACCATCGTCCCATATTTGACTAGCACAATGGATATCCAAATGGATTCTCATTAAACCCATTAAATGAAACAAACATTATTTAATCTTGATAACTGTTACTGTAAAAAATGTATAACTATATCATTTTCCCATTATCCATGTTAATCATTCATGCATGTTCATATCATAATCCCATGAACCTTGAAATATGTCTATGCATGTCCATCTATCTGTGGATGATAATTCATGCTCAATTTCAACCCTAATACCATTAACTCTAGTAAAAAATTCCATAACATGGATTTTTATATAAGTAACTAGTCAAGAATAAAACTAGAACTCCATGATGTCATACAATTTCATTTGATATAAATCTCTCTAAGAAGTTTCACTTTCACCATCTCCATATTTCATATGAAATAAACTAATTTGGTAATTTGATAAATGATCATTCAATTAATATCCCTTCCATTAGGATCCCATAGTAAAATATTGATGAAATATAGAGAAACTCATCATTCTTTCATATCGAAATGGTTAATGGTTTCAATAAACCTAAATGTCTTTCCTATTCCTCATTAATTTTTAGACAATGTAGGCACAATGATGCTAAATCATCATTCAACCAAAAAAAACTTATGACACAAATAAATATATCTAAATTTTTGGTAAATATTTTTTCCCCAAGGTGTGTGGATAAACATCGTTAGTTTTCAATATCTATTATTTCCTACCTTAGAGAAATCTGAAATCCCAATCTATAAGGAAGGATCAAAGCTCCACTTGGAGACAAATTCAACTCACCCAAGATCATCCCTCCATAAAGTCATTTTCAATATCATAGGACCTAGGTGTGTGTATCATATTAAAGAAAAACTCTCACAAAAAAATTAATGGTATCTTTCATTCATACCATGAACACCTCCCAAACAAACTATTTCACTACCAAGATCAGTTCATAAAACATTATCAACAAAGACCACTCCTAAAAAAATTATTCTTTGATTGTGTCAAAAATTTGATCCTCAGTGCATTAGAGGAAAAATTCACATTATATAGAGTTTATACAAATACCAAATTTAAATTTCTAAAGATACTCTACAAAATATTTCTAAATAATTTTCAAATTCCTCTAAGTATAATATTTCAAACACTTATGATTAGGATACATTATAAACAACAAACATAAGAGAGTGTAATGATATATTTTGGGATCCTGAAAAACCAAATACAATTCATAATCATGGGTATGGATGTTATTCAAAGGATAGAATAACTGATTGGAGAAAATTTCCACTACATGATTCCCCTACATCAAGAAACATCCCAAAAATGTACCATAGGCATAATTAATAACAACATTAAAAGAAACCAATTATAATATAATAAAAACAAGTTCATTATTTTACATTATTTTTTTCTCATTAATATATCTATGACATTTTTAAATCCATTATGTCATTACTCTCTTTGCGGTTATAGATATTGTCAAATATTTTATCATGGATAAATCCTAAACTAACTATCAATATTATCCATACATATGAAATATTACCCAAATATAAATCATATTATTATATTTTTCTTGGACATAAATGATTATATTTTTTCATGAACCACCATTTTTTTCCTCTAATATGACATGGATTAAAAATATATCTTCTCTAATATAAAAATTTAATTTCGAATGATTTCTATATAGATAATGTTATTTTACACTTATAACAAAGATATCCAAATAGTCTATATTATCCTCCTATAAATGTTTGTAATAAAAAACATTATCCATGGAAAAAATTAAAAAATTCAATGAATTGATGAATAATATGGTTTATCGAAGCCATACATATGACTGGAGTATTAGTAAGACCAAATTTTACATCCAAAAACATAAATATTCCATACCAGATCCTAAACACCACCTTATGTATATAAACATCTATGAATTTAAAATGTTTGTATCAAAACCGAATGTTAATCAATGAAAACAATTGTCTAATATATTCTATTCAATGATATCATAAATCGTTGGTGATGGATATTTATTCACAACAGTCACCTAATTTATCTTTTGATTAAACATGTAATGTATGAGACTCTATTATGAAATTTTAGTAAGGGGACATATGAAATTATTGGTGACAAAGAATGATTAATATTTCCATTAACCTCTAATTTCGTAATCTAGAATTTACTTTCCAATTACTTATAAGGTTCCATATGATAAGATGTCATAGAAATGGTAATCAGGCCATGGAATAGTTCAATTTTGATCTCAACATCTCTCATTGGTGATACATAAAATAAATAATAGGTAATGTCATCGAGGTTTGAACACACTATTTTAGGAAGTATTAAACAAAAATATGGCTAAAATACAGTAAGAGAAATATCTAAATACTAACACTTGATTACCCCAACATAAGGAACAACAACCATTCCTTTCAGGATATAGAGTTCCATTGACAATAAAAATCTTGAGTGGCCACATAGGTAGAAAAAACTGATAAGAATTATGATAACTAGCCTTACTGACCTTATCAAACATCTTACATTCAATTCCATATACCAGGAAAATGATTTAAATATAAATAACCAAAAATTGAAACACCACCACAATGTTAGTTTATATCACCCAACACAAGGGGACAATTGAAACTTTATTCAAATCACATTCCCTAATATAATGAAAGATCCTATAAGAAAGGCATAATTAATAAATCCAAACCCAACTGGACAAAAAATAATAATGATATATTGTATATAGAACATTAATAAAATACAGTAATAACTCTAAAATATGAAATAACCAGGGTCCTTTTTACGATTTCTTTCCCTGCTTCAGATTCCTATAGTCTACAATCCTTTACATAATGCCATACTGTTTAGCCACATGAACCCACATAGTATAAGGATGTGAATAACCACCCTTGGAATAATTATTTTGAAACTGTATAACATTGGTGACAGTGGATCCACCATTACTCACTTGGGATATCCTTTCAAAAAATATCTCAGATGGCCTGATAGTCCCCAATATTGAAAAATCAAAGGGTTCACAAGTTTGTTACACATAATAACACCCTTACATTAATTTTTGTATAAGAAAACTTATATTATTATAATGAATCCCCAGAAACTATTAGAGGAAAACTAACTACCATTTTGGTTCCTTGTTTGTCCATAAGAAAAACCATGGTTTACAGCCACTCCAACTAATGATCCACACAAACCATTCATTCTATCAATATCAACATTAGTTAATGATTATTTTTTTACAACATCAATGATGTTCAAAAAAAAATGTGAAACAAAATTGAATAAATTTCATGACTCATCCCTAACTCAAAACTACCATTATTTTTGTACACAATGGTGAGTAGCTCAATTGAAAAATTCACCGACTCAACAAAAGTGGTGGAATACTCAATATCACTACACTCTATTTTACATAATGTTATAAACACTAACGATTTTTTAGAATATAAATTCATTGAATAAAAACATTGGATTGAATATTAAAAAAATAAATAAATGGTATGATCCCCACTAAACATAGATTGCACATTAGTTTATTTCTATTTTCTTCTTGATTCAATGAGAATTTAAATGGAGTACCAAACCTTATAGTCCATTGGAGTGTTCAATAACATGATGTTCCTCCCAAATTTCTATCGTGTATGTTCATATTCATGGGATCCTATTCCCCACATAATATATTTGGATGCTTCTTCATGAATTATAATACATGGCCAACAACATGTCCTAAGATCCCTGAACCCACTCTCCCAAGGATGGAATATTACATATTACAACATCTACCAAAGAATGGACCATCATATGATTAACCTACTATTCATATCCTATAGCATTCCCACCTATATTTATAATTGATCTCCTATTCATCATCGTATAAATAACTAAATACAATAACAAAATATATATATTTTTCCAATATTTCAAAAACCATACTATCAATATAATGAATTCATGTCAATTGATAAAAAAATCCATAATTTAAAAAATTTGAAATCTACCAATAAAACATTAAACATTAAAAAAATATCATCTATTTAAATTAACTCATATTCGATCTCATTCTCATGATCTCAAAATACAACTCTCATACTTTTTTAAAAAATACCAACCACCCATGATAACTTATTTTATAAAACTGTACTAAAGAGATTATAGGAATATATATCTAGAAAGGATCCATGAAATAAATTATAAAATCCTAAAAAAATAAAAATATTTTTTATAATTTTGTCGTATATGATGAAAACATTATTTGTATCCCTATTTAAAAACCTATAGATCACTGGATAAGGATTATTTAAATTATAAATTATTTTAGTGGTAAATTGTTTATAAAAATGGACAAGTGAATATTAGTAAAAAAAGTTAATGGTTTGTAGTTCCTCTGATGGTTAGTCCAACAGTTATAAAAACCATGTACTAATTTTGGTGGATAATGTATCTTTATGAATAAAAATTTTAGGGTCTTATGAGACAAGAATCACAGTTGTAAAAAACCATGAAATTCCAAATATATAATCACCAAAACTCAGTATAGAATTTATAATGGAGACACATGGTTTCTTTAATAAATATTAAACACTGAAGTACTAGAATGTAAAAAATATGATCCATACAATATGGTTTCCAGACAGTTAGTACAAACCAAACACAAAATGTAATCATGGTATATATCCCTTAAAAAACCCCATTTTCAACATTAATTCCCCATAATATATAGAAAATGTTTAATGTTAAAAAAATAATTGTTTTAACATTTTCCAAAATTATGGTGGGTGCTACAATTTTAACACCGCAAATTATTTTTGACCCTGGAATGTACAAAAGATCCTGGACCCATAAAAAGAGAATTCCACTTCTATCTCATCAACCATTTGTTCTCCTTTGTCTCAGGGAAATCTCATCTATACATCCATATTATAGAGACTAAGTGACTGATTTTTTCATATGGTTCCTTATACATGAAATCCTTAATATAAACTAGTTCATCAATAATCATAGTGCGAAGTTCTTAAAAATTAGACTCACAACCAATCACATGCTAAGGATAAGGTTGATAACTCCTCAGTTGGTAAATGTAAAACACATCATGAGTCAAATTCATGTTATATAATATGAAAAAATGATATTCATACTTCCCAAGGCACTCCATTATATCAAATGAGACATAAAAACATGGTGTCATTTTACCAAACATCCAAAAATGATAATGTCTCATGAACGGTGAAACTCTATAAAAAGCAAGTCCTGGAACTCTATCGGCTAGAAATGAAATTATAAAATAGATTTATTATGGATATATATTTTTTCCATCCACTTATAAATAAACTAGAACCTTTAAATAATCTCTTCAATAATACATTGGCTAAATAAGGATTTCACTTCCATCTCTCCCCGGCACGATGTAGATATACATGGGAACCCATAAATATTTTATAAGGGAGTCATATTTATCAAAGAATGGTGGAAATATTTTAGGAAAATTTGACCGTAAGAATATTATTTTTCTAATATCCATCAAAATCATAATACCATGTCAGGTTCATTTCCTAAGGAACATTGATATATCTCAATAATTTTCAGCCTTCAACAGTTGATAAGACATAATCAATATTAAAATCGAAACCTATTACCTCCTAAAACCATTCTAGAACCTAAATGTGATCTTTGGGTCCCTATCAAAATAATTCATTGTGTGGTCCCCATGAAATCACAAAATCATTCATATATACATGTCTCTGAACTATTCTGCTTTTTCTATCTTGATCATTGGTAAAAATTGTTCCAATTTAGTATGTTCATTAAGGATCAACCATATATCATCCTTATGTATTTGATATTCTTTAAAAAAAGTTAAAATCTATAGAAATAGCATCCCACATCCATAAAAAGTGGATATTATTTTAAACTAAAATGTGATTCTTTAGTTCCCCATATTAGTTTTCTGACAAATGAGACACTATGATAAATAATCTAAAATAAATTGCCTCATCCATGGACACCAATATAGACAAATCATGTTTCAATACATCATAGTATCCCCAGGTTATATGATCCAAAAGAACAATTTCTATTAACTACTAACAACATCCTTATATAAACTAGGACAAAAAACCTACAAAGGAAGAACAAATAATAAACAAGGAGTCTAAGAACACTAAACATAGCACTCTAAAACATAATATATTATACTAAATAATTTTAAAATAGTGACTCCCACATAATTTATACACACAAACCAATAGAAAATGAGTAATCATTCATCTGTAGTGGGTACAAATTTCCACTAACCTTTTCCACTTCTAGGTTCATCTCTTCAAAAAAAATATTCCATAAAGACCACTTCTCATTGGATTCCTTCAGGAATTTCGTCACAAATTATCACCTTAACACATTAAAACCAAATAACACATCTCAATGGTGTATAAAATAATCAAAATCAAATGTTGAATGATACTCCGCCATGTTTCCCTATTTCTTATTCATATCCCTCTAAGAAACAATATATTTTGGAATCTTTTGATCAATATACACTATAAAAAACCTCTTAAAGATACATTTATAAAACATTTTAAGTGAATTAATAACAAATACCAACTCAATATCACAGGTAAAATTGTTCTTATCTTGATGGAATAACTAGAGACAGTCATTTTTAACCAATTTTTCCCTGACACCATGAATCATCACAAACCAATACTAGAAGAATTGTTGAAAATATAGTAACTCGAACCTAGTTCCAGAAAAATAAAAAATTGTTGGTAAGTCAACCTATACATTAACTAATTGATATATATACCACATTTGTAATAGGATTCATAAACAACACGAAAAATATTTTGGTTTTTTCATCAATGATTTAATCTTATGGAAATTATTAAAATAATATTCTATAACATCCATCCATACACAAGAATCCCCAGACCTCAATCATCTTTCTTGGTTTCTCATAGGATAAAATAATTATATTTTCTTTAGATCCACAATGATTCACCTCTTAGTCATGAAATTACAATTAAAAATCAATTGTCCAATACAAAACATACATGTATAAATCATTCCATATGTAACATCATGTATAAAACCTTCATATATAAATATGCATTATTCTCTTCCTTTGAGATTGAGTTTAAAAAAAATTTCATCCATTAATAAAAAATAAAAAAGCCCATGAATCAGTGAATTATTCCATCCATCAATGACATAAATACCATAGGAGTGTTTCTGAGAGCTAATAGAAAAATAATAAACTCAAAATAAATATAGTTTCACATTAACGAGTGTTAGAAATATCCTATTCTATAAATATGAACAATTAGTATCTCTAAAGAAGTTCAATAATTGAAATACAATGTTACCATATAATATTGTCAATGATAATCATAAATCATTTGAAAATGATATTTATTTTGAATAGTAAATTGATTATACATTCAATAATATGTGAAAATTCCAAGACTCCCATATTCCTTCTTCAAAAGGTTGGAATGTGAAGAGAATGGTGACACACTATAATGAATAATTAAATTACCCTTATGATGCATAATTTTTACATAATGTTAAACCAACATAGTATATTTCATTATATATGATGGGATAGAAATGGAAATCATACTAGGTAGTTCATCAATAATAAACTCATTATATCACTATGAAGGTAAACTGTAAAAATCATCTATGAATACCTTTGGGTATTCACACAGTGCATTAAAAATTAGATATATGAGAAAATAGCCTATATAATAATGAGAAATATCATAAAAATATCATTCAATTACCACATCATATGGAATAAAAGGACCCTCCCTCCCCAATATAGATTCTCAATCCCTGTTAACTACACTTGTGACCCCATATAAAGAAAAAAATTAGTCTACATGATGAAAATGGTCTATTTAGTTAGTCATGTTTATCATCTAATAAATTAAATGTATTTGGTTAGATATTTCAAGATTTGGATCAAAAAAGTCTCATTCCACCTTGAAGATGGATATCATCACCTGATATGCATGAAACATGAAACCATGCTTGGATGACTTTCCCATTGCCAAGGAGAAATCCCAAAAAATGACAAAAGTTGAAAATATAATAAAAACACATAATCTAAGAATTATGGTGTAATTCTCTGATTATAACTTGTATATAAAAAATATAGAATTGTTAGATGATAAAATAAAAAACATACTTATAAAAGATACCATCCTTACTTTTGATTTCCCAAGAACATAGTCTTCCGATAAAGATGTCTAGTATTTGAAACATGAGTGTCCAAAATGGATTGAGGATTAGACAAGATACCCTTGGAATAATCGATAAAAACCTGTAAAACATTAGTGTGGGTGGATCCCTCCTTACTATCAAAGGATTTCAATTTAGTAAAAAATTTGTAAGAAAGAGAGATAGTCTACAATGATGATATTTATAAAATTTATCTGTGTAGTTAGTCTATTCTTGAAAAAATCCTCTATAAAGGAAGTATAAAAATTATTCTTATTATATGAAGACCCTTAAGCATGTCATTAAGAAAAATGACCACCCTTATTCCTTCATATCAATAGATAAGGCACACCCTAGGTAAAAACTATACTAACTCACGCTATATCCAAAACTAGTCGTATCATAATCAGCCTCAAACAAATATTATTTTTTTAACTTCCTATACAATTATTAAAAGTCAAATGAGAATCTATATCTTAGATAATTTTGTGATATAGTCACAGGTCATTCCTCTAAAAAATTATTAACTCATAGGATTATAGAACTGATACGAAGTGAATTAACCCATAAAATAAAGATGTAATAATCCATAAATGTATTTTCGTCGTATTAAATGGTTAGAAAATAATATTTATTAACTAAATATAAAATATTAAAGTAAAAAATATGATCAAATATTTTACCAAAATAATTATAGTTTTGATACTCATGAATCATTCCTTGTACAACAAAGTCTAACCTTCTCATTCATGGTCTATTGAGCATGCACATGGCTAAACCTAACATAGAGACCCGTGGAATCATTAAGAAACTGAACATTCTATAAATATCCAAAACTCATTCATTGTAATCCTTGGGTCCTTTTTCACAGTAGAGGATACGTGAATGGGGTTTCAGAACATTGATCTCATGATCCACTACATATCATGGTTTGTTAAACCCTACTTCAAAAATGATCTAAATAGTGTAAATTATTTCTTCTAACAAATTATGGTTCACCAAAGGATTCCCCCATCAAGCATGTCCAAAAGTATCCTCACCAAGATTCGTAAGTTCTCTTCTACGTGGCCTTTCCAAATAAACACATGATAATAACCATACATTATTTTGAGAAATTTTTTTAAATAATAGTACCAATATTTTGAATTCATCTCAATGACATAAAAATAACGAATAAATTAAATATGAATTACACAAAACAAACATGACATATTAAAATGGAATAAGTTTATTTTACTAGACTACCCATCAAGTTCTATTAAATATATTCAAACACAGTGTCTTAATATTAGTAATAAAGTTCCTACCACCTTGGATAACTCATGTTGATACAAAGAAGTGGTATGGTTAGAATATTACACATACTTATAATCAAAATATGGATTGTCAAACTTCATATATTCCAAAATAGAAAACCATTTCCATGTAATATTATCTTACAATATGCTACGTATGTCCATCTGATACCATTCTTTACGGAACCAACCATGGTAAAATTGACAAGCACCCAAGATAACCAACCATGATGTGTAAGTGATATAAAATACCATAAATGATTCTAATATATAACATAATAATGCATACACGAATATATAAATCCTGGTAAAGATATTAATATATGATATATCAAATCAAATCCAAAGTAGATAACATGAATTTATTATAATAAAATACCATCAAAATTCCATGTGACCTACTATCACCTCCACATTTTTACTTTATGAAAGCTACAATGGAAAAAGTAGAAGACATGACACATGATTACCTTTCCACTACATGAATCCTATAAAAACGTTCTAGAGCATCCAATAGAAGAATGTAGGATGTGAGAATAATTACTTGTAAAATTCATCCACATAATATATATAATATATATTATGATGAATGTGATAGTTCAGCTTTAATAAAATATCTCATTACAAATCATTTTCGTAAAATAATACCATTTGTAGATAAATATTTTTATAAAACATTTTATATTCCCAAGATAATGAATACGAAATGTACATGTGAAAAAATTAAAATCACTATATATATGACAAATGTCTACACTATAAGTTAGGCATGTAATAAATATTATCATACCATTATCCATTATGATAAAGCACGTTAGAAAATAACAATCAAACTAAACATCATGTTATAACCAAATCATAAATGAAAATTAATAATGTTTTGGTACTAACCTAGGGCTATATGTACAAGACCTAAAAATGATATCCAAAATCAGGTATTATAGGGGTTCTAACTAATATTTACATTTGTGTAATTTTAATCACCAATGTGAATGAAAACATTATATGTCATTACTCACACTATGGGTGATATGACTATTCTTGACATACCCAATGATACCTTATTTGATATTTTTTCCCAAATTCATTTATAAAAACGTGATCCTAATTTTTTCTAAAAAATTAAAAGATATGAAATTCAATATGATAGTTTGAAAATCCATTTTTATTCCAAAATAACCAATCATGAAATTTAGCAAATAGTTGATTAACATAAACCCTTTTTAAAAGAAATTACCTTTCAAAACATATTTCATTTTAAAAAATCCATCTTAATTACAATTATTATCAATTATCCCCATATAAAATAAATTTACAGTAAAAATTGGAAATTAATAAATGTAGTCCTTTATATGGATACATATACATATAGAATTGGTAGATCAAAATGACATGTAAAATTAAGATAAGGGAAGATTATATCGGGTCCACATGATCATATAAAAATAATAAAGGCATCATAACTCTATTAAACCCCTTATATCTAAAATCCATATCACACAAATGTTTAAAAAATGTAAGGGGAGGATATATCTTGGATGTTTCTTAGAATAAATGATGATTCTAAGTTAATACACTTACATTCCATGAGAAATGTATCAATAATCCAAGGAAATCAACTTAAATCCCAATAGATAATTATCTACATCAATATGGAATGATTAGTTAGATCATAAATGACATTAGGTGTGATTATGAATAATAATTATAAATAAAAAATGGAGAAAAATATATTTAATTGTTATGATACCTGAACACAACAAGACCTCACAGTTACATAAACATTGTACAACCATCCATTAATAGTGTCTATTTAAATAGACAAGTAACATAGTATCCTTTGATATGCGACATAGTTTGGTCAAATATTGAGACACCCATTCGATAGAAAACCAAGCTAGATGCGGTCTTACTTAAAGAGTGGCACCATTTCATTAACTGTTAAAACCACCACTATTCGAGATTAGATAAATATCACATGATTTCTTCAAAGTAATTACTAAATGTTCACCAAAAATGTGCACTGCTATTTATCCTCCAAAAAATGAAATTTTCAATCCTTGATCTACTAAAACATTTATAATGACACTGAATACAATCCAAAATTAAATTAATGTGAATCTTAGATCAAGTTCTTCAACTACATATTTATTCAATACATTAATGTTATTCAATGATCTATAATCAATTAAAAATTTCATTGAATGATCTACATTTTAAACAAAAATATTAGAGAACTCCATGGATATGTTCTAAGACAAATAAAACATATATAATGAAAAAATTGTATCAACTATTTTATTTATAAATATTATTAATGGGTCAAGTTATAAGAGGTAATTTAAATTTTCTTATCCTCAGACATTAATTAATTGTAAACTCAACTTCCCAATCAGTTATAATGCGAGAAAAATAATCAGACGAAACATACTAGTATTAATATACTATCAAAAAATAAATATAGTGAAACTATCCATTATATTCAGATATATGGGAAATAAAACATAAATTTCCATGTTTTAAAATTCTCACATTGGAGAGTTCTCCTCTCTTCTGGAACCCCATCACTTGTTTTATCCACTTTCACGTGATATTCTCGGTTTAACGTATTTAATGTTTTTGAAGATATATGGTGTTATAGGGTGATTCAAGGACTTAAGTTCACGTATATCGATATCACAGTGCCAAGGTAGGTGGTCTGTGCCTTTCCATAATTATTATTTCAATTTTATGTGCCAATGTAACGAATACCGAAGAACAGGGTAATATGTGTTTATGGGTTTTAGCCCTGTTTTGCGTTCTATGCCTTGATTTTTTAAATATAGATTGTTTATTTAAGAATTGGGTTAATTTTTATATGCTATAGAAGGTGTTCCCATGTTTTCTTGTTCTGAATGTTTGGTCTTGCTTGCTTGTTAGGATGCTTGTATTCCCATGCCTAGTGTTGTTAGGATGAAGTGATTATTATCTGAAATGCTATAATATGTTGTAGATTGTTCAGCCATTTAGTTCTTGATATTTAATTAGGCCTCCATGTATAGAATGTGAAAGAATAAATTACACAGGGTTTTTAGAAACTAGTGTAGCAGACTATAGGTAGAATATACATTGAGTGGTTCTCCATAGTTTAGGTTTTACTGTTACATTATGACACCATCGGGGGATGGACTTTGTGCTTCCTCAAGTGTCTATAGATTACTCAATTTGGGCCATAGGTGGAATTGGACATTGAGTACTTATGAAGAGTTCAAATTAGTTATCTATTCAAGACCACATGGGGAATTGACAGTGAGTGCTTCCTAAAAGTTTCTTTGCTAAAGTTGAATAAGTGGGGTTTGATAGTGTGTGTTTCCTAGAGGGTTCCAAGTGAATGTTTGGTTGAACCAGAGGTGTTTGGATATGTGTACATCCTAGAGGGTGACCTACTTTTGTTTATATACTTATTTCATATTTTAAAATGAATGAAATTTAATTTTTAGGATTGTTAATATGTGTAATTCATTGATTACTACATATTTTTGTTTATTAGATTCCATATTTATTAACTGGCTGTTAGGCACAAATGTTTGGGTGGTTTCCTACTGGGATTTTTCTCACACCCTATTTGGGTCATGATTTTGGGACCAAATAGATAATATATTTCAAGGTCTATATATGGTCAAGATCCCTTCTACATTAGGTACATGATTGTTATGGAGCTGGGGAGCATGGGACCAAGCTAAGGATTGCAAGGCTATGGAGCAGTTTATCTATTTTCATTAGTACATTGATTCAGTATTTTATTACAGAATTGTGACTTGTTTGGAGTCCTTCCTAGAAATTTGTATCATGCATCATATATATATATATATGTGTGTGTGTGTGTGTGTGATACAGTTTTTTATTACTTATGCTATTTACCTATTTCATGTTTTATTGTTTCTGCTATTGCTATATATTTTACTTCCATTGTGTTACTCTCACAATGAGAGAATAGTTTCCCCACAATCACACCCATGACCCTATCTTCATGTCGGCAGCCTGTGGAATTCAGGGAAATGTTTTTGAGGCCATTTGACCAACCTGGTATGGGGCGCCTCTGGGCGGCATCTAGAACCAAGACGTTACAATGTGTTATCAAAATAATTATTTTCTTCATAACATTATATTTGGAGACTATAGAAAGGGATAGAAGGAATAGTTAGTTGGTAATAAGCTGTGTCTGGGAGTAGTTATCTTGTGTATAGGGAAAAGCTAATTGACATTATTTATTGAAATTTTTTTTCTTGTTTTGTAATATTAATGTTGATTTGATTTCACCAATTTTGATTCACTTGTTTTGTGATGTTATAGTTGATATTAGAAATGTTCTATTTCTATTTCAACCTGATGTGATGAGGGTATGCCATCTCATGGATTATATAGGTATTTTCCTACAATCACAGGTCATGCATTTATGTCATGGCATTTAGGGTGCATCAGTGTTTGCATGTTTTTGGGATAGATGTTGTGCTTGATATGCATGTTGTTTTGATAGATTCCTTGATTGAATACCTTCTTTTGGAAGGGTATTGAATTGTATGTGGTTTCATTTTAATGAATTCCAATCTTTGGTTCCTGATGTGTTATGGGTCCTCATGGATTAGAATTTGGTGGAACATCGCTTCGTTATTATTATATATGACATGTATACATTAGAAGATTTTATTCAAGGTGAGTATGGGCCCAAAATGATTAAAATTTTTCACTTTAATGTTTGTTAGTTTTTTCTGGGTTCTGGAATAATTTCTGAGGCTTACTGTCTGGAAAAAACCAGAATACATGACGTGTAACGAGGAATACATGTCGTGGGTCCTTTTGTTTGGGATGGAACTGTTTTTATTAAGTACACATCGTGTACTATTTGAACACGCCATGTACTAGATGTACACTATGTGTACTTTATGTACACATTTTGATGTGGTGAATATGTATCCCCCCGTGTAACTAACAACACAGATAGAAAAACATAAGTTATACATTTCATGTTAATCTTGAACATGTTGTGTAGTGTACTGCACGTATCCAGTCATTTAATAAACAACATGGGATGGTGAAATCCTTCTATTACATGCCATATCCATCTAGAACACAACATGTAATGTGAGTTGTGTAACCAGTCATGTGACAAAAAACATAGGTCACTAAAGTGCATCTAGAACATGTCATTCCTGGATCTAACATGTCATGTAGTCTTGTTCTAGGAAACAATTGTAGCTTAGTAGTGTATGAGTACTCGGGAAGGGGATAAGATTCAAGTACATGCCATGTGTTGGGAAAACATTTCATGGATATGGAGTGTTACAAAAACAGGGTTGAGAGAAGTACAAACCCATATGAAGGGTAATAGGAACATGCCATGTAGGAACTATACATGTCATTTATGCATGTTTTCAAAAACATGAATGTTTTATTTCTCTGGTTCCATTCTTACACATCAATGTTTCATCCCCAGTTAATATTTGACATATGTGTGTGCTTTTACTTGTAGAATCAAGCCACTGAGACATCCTATGGTTGTTCTCCAGTTACTAGGTTGTAACCAAACACCATATGTTGCTGATCAGAGACTACCTGATGATTCTTCAGTTGTAATAGTCATGGAACCAGCCATCATTCTGGACACAGATGATGATTCACAATTCCATGAAGGCTTTATAAGGTTTTTTCAATCCATCCATGGAGTACCACATTCTGCCTCATTTATTGTAGAGTTTACATGGGTTTTCCAAGAGTATCATCCTTCCACCTTCATAGGGGAAGGAAGACATTAGGCTACAAATTCATGGTTTGAGGACCTGATTTCTATATTTGAGCATCTCGAGATTTCTCCAGATAGGAGGGTGAATCTTCCTACATATATTCCTTGAGACTATGCCATTAGATAGTGGGATGTGATCTCATTGGAGGGATTCTAGAAGGTCATGTTAAGGGATGAGTTCAAGCATTCCTTCTATGACTACTTATACCCAGAGACATTGAGGCCCGATTGAGCCTGACTGTTCATGAGTCTGGAGCATGATACACTTTTAGTAACGTAGTATTCAACTTATATAATAGAGATGAAGTGCTTCAAAACAATTCTAGGAGGTAATGAGTTATTCCTAGAAAGGACATTTGATAATGGTCTCAAGAATGACATCTGATCTTAGGTGAACATATTCAGGTAGACTCCCATAACATCTATAGTCAACCAGGCACAGATCACAGAGTACAATCTAAGGGATTCAGGAGTGTTGAGCCAGATAGTTCGCCTTACATAGTTGGTATCCCACCTACTAACAGTCGGAACCTCCATAAGGAGTCTACATGTGAGAATCTGAAGAGATGAGATTCATCTTCTTTTAGAAATGTGGTGTGCTGCTAGTTTTGGAAGAGTGAGAATACAAGACCACATTGACCGAGAGACCTTGTGGTGTGCCAATATTGTAGAAATATGAGAAATATTCAGAACATCTATCAAATCTTCTCACCAGGAATAGTTTTAAGGGTTTTTCTGGGACACCTCTTTGAGGAGAAGCAACACCAATTTATCTTTAGTCAGGAAACTAGAGTTCTTATGGCCATTTAGGCCGAGGTGGAGGACATTTCTATGGTATCCAGTCGCTGATAATTCAGTGAAAAAAGGTTGGATCACATCAGGGTCATCAGGTAGGGTTGCGGGGCTGCAATATAGGACAAACATTTTGTAGTGGATCAGACTCAGTAGGTGCAGGTTCCTGGACGCTATATAGTTCGAGGTATGATCCTTGTTGCCTCAGTTTTAGCTTCTTCTCTATTCGATACATGGGATACCCATAGCTTAATATAATTAACTGTTGCGGAATGAAATGGGAACTATATCTTTTCATCTAATGATATTTCCATCTTACACACTCTCTTGGGGACTAGAACAACAATTGTACATTAGTGCATGGAATTCCCTCCAGAGGATGGTAGGTCTCACACATTTGAGACCTTTATGCCTTCGAGATAAAGAGCAATGATTTCATTCTATGAATGGACTGGTTAGTTCTTTTCCAGGTTGTTTTAAATTTTTATTGTCGTATGGTGAGTTTAATGTCCCCAGAGGGCGGATCGTTTCTTCATAAGGGTGAATGGGATGTCCTGGATAGCAGAACGGGACCTGCATATCATGGGATGGGAGGTGTAATGGGCCAGATTATTAGTCTTTATATGGATGACCATTGGACTCCATAGATGGACATTCCTACCGTGGTGGATCATTTCGTGGATGTCTTTCCATTGGACTTTCCAGGTTTGTCTCCAAGCAACCGGTGGTCTTTTCTATTGAGCTTGTTGCAGGAGCATCAGCTGTATACATTCCCCTTTATAGGATGGCTACACCAAAGTAACATGAACACAAGATGAAATTAGAGGAGTTGCAGGAAAATGGTTTCATCTGACCCATTACTTCTCATAGGGGTTCAACTATCCTATTTGTGAAAAGGCAGATGCTAACATCAGACTTTCGGTGGATTATCAAAATTTGAACCAGTTGATGGTCATGAAAAGATATACCTTGTCATGGATTGATGATCTCCTTGATCAGCGTTGAAGATCCCAGGTGTTCTCAAAGATATACATGAGGTCTGGATACCATCAGTTTCATGTTAAACCATTTGATAAACCTCTTATAGCTTTTTAGAGTAGGTATGGTCAATAAAAGAATGTTGTTATGTCGTTTGGTCTCACTAAAGTGCTGGCTGTATTCATCACACTGATGAGTTGAGTGTTCAATATGTACATGGATTGCATTTTGGTAGTGTTTATGGATGATATCTTAGTTTACTCTAAAACTCGACATGAATATGCCACAAATCTTGAGATCATTTTGAGTACACTGAAAGAGAATCATTTATATGATATATTCTGAGAAGGTAACTTTTGGATGGACCAGATTTACATCTTGGGTCATGTTATCTGAGAGACAGGAGTACTAGTAGACATTGTTTAAGTGACAGTAGTAGTTTCCTGGGAGCAGTAGAAAAACGTGTTTGATGTATAGAGTTTTCTAGGTCTAGTTGGTTTCTACAGTCATTTCAAACAAAACTATTCATGCTTAGCAATGCCACTGATGGGCCTATCAAAGAAGGGTACGAAGTACTTGGGGTCATATTATTGCAAGTCAACATTTCAAGATCTAAAATGGATATGGGCATCAACACTGATACTGGTTGTAACATCCCAAGTAATTAATGAATAATAGATATTTTAATCTATTCATATTAATGAAATAGATAGTGTTTTAGAGGCTTAAAATGAAAATAAATCCAATCTTGAGCATGGAATACACTAATATTTTTAAAAGATTGTTTTAATGCCTTATAACGGAAAAACATTTTTAAATCTATATTTTGACAATTTTATAAGCTATGTTTGTCAAAATAAACTTATTATTTATTATTGGGACATCAAAATTTACATTGTGTTAATTTTTGGTATTTCTCGATAAAGTGCATTTTTTAATGAATAGTGAAAAATGTTGTATTTTAATTCAAAACCTATTTTTAATCTAATTTATTTATATGATTAGATTATCTTTTGAAATGGTTTTAAAGTGCGATTATAATATATTTTTACTATTTAATCCAATTGTGGTCATTGGAATCAATTTCACTTTGAAATAGGACTTAAACTACGGTAAATCTTTTGATACTTATTGTTCCATAAAAACACTCTATTTGTCATTATAACGGGAATTAACATTTAAGTTAATTAATGTGAATTATATGATTTGAATTTTTTAAAATAGACAACATTTTGAATTAAGAATATCAAATATAGCTTAGGGTGAACTTTTGGTATTTTTCTGAAAAACTTCAATTTTTTATGAATAGTGAAACCACTAAGTGGTAGTTAAAGAAACTGATTTTTCATTTAATTGAAACTTTTTCTCTTCTGTGATTTGATTTTAAAAAATCTGACATTCATGGTTGTAATTAAGAAGTAAAATGTGGTTCAATGAGATCAAAATAATTTTTTGGTGAATAGTATCTTTTAAGTTCTTTATGCGATTCGAGGTAATTAGTGTAGTTTAAGGTAAAAATAATGTTTTAATAATATGATATGAGCTTGAAACATGTCATATCCTCATTTGATGTGTCATGGACTACCAGGAAAATAAATGGGTCAACTTGGGGACCACATGGAGCCACTTTGGTATGGAAATGACATAAATAACTTTTTATTTAATGTTAAAGTAAAAATGACATAAACATGAGATGTTTTAGTAAAAAACAATTTACATGGGGTTATACAAGTCAGATATTATTCTATAAATATTAATTAGAAAGATAAAACGATTACCTACATAATGATATTTTTTTTATAATTTTTAGACATTAAATATATTGAATTATTTATGACTTCATGATGATGCCACGATTACCTCATTAATTAAGGATTTAAATAAAATGAAACGATAATGTGAAATCTATGACCTACACATGTCCAAAACCTATTGGATGGGTATATATAGAACCCTTATCACCTTATCCTCGAATTATATCAATGTGGGACTTCTGAAATCCGAATCTCATTTTAAAATAATGTAACTTTTCTTTACATTCCAAGAGTGACCCTCCTCTCCTCTTATAAAAGACCCCCACCTCTACCTCTTTACCCACACATCCAAAGCCTTTGGCTCCACCAACCCCTATCCATTTTGTCTCTCCACATCCCTATATTACTCCATGAAGCCTCAATATGGGATGATGTATTCCCAAAAAAGCCTTTGAGCTCAAACCAAATGGAGTTACCCGATTTTGTGGTAATGTCTTCACTTGAGTCCTTTTATTTTATTTTGATTCTCCAACCCCCTAAACTCTTTTTATTCATTTATTTTGTAAAAAATCCAGTATATTTAATATACTAGGATTATATTATAATATGTATTCGAGCTACACTTACACACACCTACATCTAATGGTTCAAGAACATTCTGTTTCCAAGGATGGCGAATTTCTGCCTCCCGAAACAATGATTGTTCAACATTCTTTTAACACCTTCAATGGTGGCCATTAAGATGTCACTCTATTTATATATTATATATACTATGTTTATGTTTTACTTAATATTCTTTATTTTTCATTTTTTGTATATCCTTTATGGTTACCATTATGAGTAAACGCGATATCTTCATTTTAGGATGTGCGGACTACCACCCCCTCAAAGTGATTTGATTTGTTAATGCCATATGTGGGACGTATAAAGGATGTCATTAATGGTATTATATATGATATTATATTGGAATTATAATATACCTTTATATTATTATGATTCCATTCTATAAAATACAAAATAGAAATAAAACTAGCGTTCATGCGTACGTACGACTTACCGTCTCCATGAACAGTGCATTTCATTTCTTACATGTAAATGATTATGTAATATTATAAATGCATGCATATAATGGATATATATGATATATATGATATCTACATCATCACTATAATTCTGGATATAATGGATACATGGACAACTTGTAATTATAAATAGCATATTTTTTACTCAAGTACTAATGATCGTTAAAACGGCTGTTAATAACTTAAATAATTACATAGTGTTCATGACATGGTAATAAGTGATATAAAAGGAATAATTAACTTGAAAAAGGTTCTTAAGCAAGTAGAAATTATCTCATGTTTATTATTCAGGATTTTAAAGAACGATCGAGTCAAGTCGGACCCGAGCTATGGGACTTCGTCTCAATCTCCTTTCATTGAGGCATATTTTGTTTTATACACAACCTTCTTTTATACGATGTATAAACCCCTTTGACTTTTATGTTTATTAAAAAGGAATATTTTTTATACGAAGCATTGAGTAAATGAAGAAAGGGAAAGTTTTTGTCGTACGTATGCAGCGACAACGACTTCTCCTCCGTCGTGACCATTATTTGAGTTTCGGCTTCCTCTACAAGACATACTATTTTTTAAAGGAAAAATAAATACCCTGTTTTAATTTTCTTTTATTTTGGTATTGAAAATGGTTTTCATAATGTTTTTATTATATTAATGTGTTTTATTGATATCTTGTGATTGAAATGTGGAAATCTTATGTTTCCTTTAAGTATGTTTTATGTCATACGATTATGTTATGGTTCTTGGGAATTATTATGAAGACGGGTGGTTACGTGATAAACTAAGGGCAAGTGAGCCCGATATAGCTCTCCAATGAATTGGGTAACGCGAAGGAGTGAAACGTTAAGGTTTCTCTGAAGAGATTTAGGGAATATACTGTTATGGGTATTCCAAACGTAACCAAGAGGGTTACTCACTACGTAATAATGATATGAATGCCTCAAGTTACCTTAATGTCTTATGATTTCTATTATTTATTCATTATTTTATGAGGTATGTTAAAGTGCTTATGTTTTATGGGTAAAGTATGATTTCATTCTTATGTGTATATGTACCCATGTTTCCTTTCCATATTATAATATCCCTTACTGAGCTTCTTATGCTCATCCCAAGTTTTTGAAATGTTTTTCACAGGTCAAGGGAAAGGTACATGATATGATGACAGTGTCAAGGAAGTGTCAAGAAATAATCCATGTTTTATTTTAAATATGTTTCCATTGATGGGAAAAATGAATACTATCTTTTCTGTAACCACTTTGTTTAAATGTGGATTGTAATGCAAGTTTTATGTTCTAATTCTCTAAAACTCAAAACCTGAAAAGATCCTCAAGGTGTAATCTTGTAATAACTCAAGATTAAGTACAGTTTAAGGCTGGGGACTTATAGTTGGTATCAGAGGTGGTTTTAGAAAACATTAAGAGTTAGAATTCTATTAAATGATTATACAAGAATATTTTTTATGGTCAAATTGAAATTATAAAGCATTTGAAGATTGCCATGTTGCTTCAACTAAGACATGTTTGATCAGAATGGTTTTCTGCAGAGGAAACATGGAAGCAGTGCTAGAAAGGAATACAGAAGGAAATAACCTTCCGAATCAGCATCCTGAAATGGTCAAAATTGGAACTGAACAGTTTGTTGCAGTAATGGCGCAGTTGACTCGAGCGATAAATGGCGGTAGTATCCATGCACGAGATCATCAAGATCAACCATAGAGGAACATGTCAGTGGTGGAACATTTCATGAGGCAACATCCCCCATCATTCAGATGATCATCTGACCATGTGCTACCTGAAGGGTGAATTAAAGCACTAGAGAATATTTTCAATGTCATGGGTTGTTCAGACAATCAAAAAGTTAGTCTTGTTATTTATCGTTTTGAGGGTGAAGCAGATCAGTGGTGGCTGATGGTTATAAATATCAGGGACACTGATGAGATTGATGCTCTCGACTGGGATGAATTTAAAGGTATGTTTCTTGAGAAGTATTTTCCTAAGGCTGTTCGACATAGGTTGGAAAAGCAATTCTTGTAATTGAGGCAAGTGAAAGACTCAGTGGCTGCCTATGAAGAAAGGTTCACTCGATTGGCAAGGTATGCTCCAAATTGTATCTGAGGCCTTGATAGTAAAATCAATCGTTTTTACTCAGGATTAATGCCAAAATATCGAAGGGCTTTAGCTTCTCGTGAGTTTATGTGTTAAGAAAATCTTGTTCGATGTTATGAGAATGTAGAAATGGAATTTGCCGATGATCAAGTGTTCTATAGCAACCAACAGAAGAAGAGACCTAGGTGGTAGGAGAAAGGGAAGAATTCTTCAAAAAATTATAATGGTAAGAAAACTAAGTTTCTAGTTTGGGATAAATGTGGTAAATGGCATGCTGAGGAAGGTCTTCTGAATTCTGGAATGTGCTAACAATGTGGTAAGATGGGACATAAGGCACGTGACTGAACTACGAAAGATCAAGGTGATGGTAAGACCAAATTTTATTTACAGTTTGTGAAATGTTTTAAGTTCAATGAGATGGGTCACTATGAAAACGAGTGTCCGACAAAGATCTTGAGTGATGGGAAGCAGTTAGACTACAAGTAGAAAGGGGTGGTGAAATCCTTTACAACTACTTCAGCAGATGATGGGTCATAAAATGAAGTTGTATCAGATACTTTGTTTGTTTTTTCAGATTATTCCAGTGGTTGTTTGATTCGGGGTCTACACATTCATTCATCTCTGAAAACATTTCTAGTAAAATGGGAATACCATCTCAAGAAATGACTCCTGAACTTTTGGTAAAAACTCCTGGGGGAAATGTTGAGGCAAAAAGAATTTATAAGAATCTTCCTATCCTTATCTGTGGAAAGAACCTACTTGCAAACCTTATTGTCTTACCTCAAGTAGAGTTCGATGGTATCATGGGTATGGATTGGCTCTATATTTACCATGCTAATATTGACTGTAGAGATAAAGAAGTTACTTTTCAGAAAGACATTCAGTTTGTGTACAAGTATGAACCCTTACTATTGATAACTTATCATGAGGCCAAGAAACTTGTAAAAGATGGAAATGAATTTTTCCTCGCACACATCATTGAAAACAAAGGAACTGCTCAGATTAATGATGTGCCGGTGGTAAATGGGTATCCTGATGTTTTTCATGATAAGTTTCCTGGAATAATACCAGATCAGGAAGTTGAATTTACTATTGAATTAGTTCCTGATGTTAATCCAATTTCAAAACCCCCTTATCAAATGGCTCAAATTGAAGTTTTAGAGTTGAAGGAGCAATTACAAGATTTATTAGACAAAGGTTTCATTCAACCTAGAACATCACCTTGGGGTTCTCCTGTTTTATTTGTTAAAAATAAATAATGTTAAATGATACATTGCATTGATTATAGATCCTTGAATAACAACACTATTAAGAAAACATATCCTTTGCCTCATATCGATGATTTGTTTGATCAGCTCCAGGGAGCTCAATATTTTTCAAATATTGACATGAGATCGGGGTACCATCAGCTGAAGGTAAAGGAAGCAGACGTTCTGAAGACTGTTTTTTGTACAATATATGGCCATTATGAATTTTTAGTAATGCCTTTTGGGCTAACCAATGCACCTAGTGTATTCATGGACCTAATGAATAGAATTTTCCATGAGTTCTTGGATAAGTTTTTGGTGGTTTTCATTGATGATATTTTGGTGTTTTCTAAAAGTAAATAGGATCATGAAAGTCATTTAAGGGTTATTTTGAAAACCTTAAAAGAAAATAAACTGTATGGGAAATTCAGCAAGTGTGAGGTTTGGTAGAAACAAATTTCTTTCCTTTGTCACATTGTTTCTAAATATGGGATAACTATTGATCCTGCTAAAACAAAAGTTATGGAAGAATGGCCAAGACCCACCAGTGTAACCGAGATCCATAGATTCTTTGGTTTGGAAGGTTATTACAGAAGGTTTTTTAGAAATTTTTCACTGTTATCTAGTCCAATGACTAAGTTATCTCAGAAGGGTGTTAAGTTTATCTGGACAAAATAATGGGATGATTGTTTTCAGGAATTGAAAAGAAGATTGCTGAATGCTCCAGTTTTGGCTCTTCCTTATAGGAATGGTGAGTTTGTTATCTACAGTGATGATTCATTGAAAGGATTTGGTTGTGTCCTTATACAGAATGATCAGGTAATTGCTTATGCTTCACGTCAGTTGAAAACTCATTAGGTAAATTACCCTACACATGATTTGGAATTATCTGTTGTTGTTTTCAATTTAAAAATTTGGAGGCATCATTTTTATGGAGTAAAGTGTGAAATATATACTGATCACAAAAGTTTGAAGTATATATTCACTCAGAAATAATTGAACATTAGATAGAGGAAATGGCTGGAATTAATCAAGGATTATGATTGTACAATTCATTACCATCCGGAAAAAACAAATAAAGTGGCTGATGCTTTGAGTCGAAAAAGTAATGATTTATTAACAATGTTGAATTTGGAACATGATCCTTTGGTTAAAGATTTGATGAAGTTTGGCAAAGAAGTTGTTGGTGCAGGATTTCCTTCTGTTTTGTTTCAGGTATCAGTGAAATCTTCTCTATCAGACAGAATCAAGAAAGCACAAAAGCAATACAGTGAGTCACAGAAAAAGGTAGAGCTGGTTCAGAAAGGTAAGTTACCTGAATTCAATATTGATAATGAAGTGTGTTTTGAGATTTGGGAAGAGATTGTGTGTGCCTTGTGATTCACAGTTGAAGAGAGAGTTGTTATGTGAAGCTCATCGTTCTCCGTTTTCAGTTCATCCTGGCAGTACTAAGATGTACAGAGATCTGTGGGAGTATTACTATTTGGATGGAATGAAAAGAGATATTGCTGATTTTACCATGAAGTGTTTGACTTGTAAGCAGGTTAAAGCAGAGCGGCAGTTACCGAAAGGGATGCTTCAGCCTTTACCAGTGCCAGAGTGGAAATGGGAGAATATATCCATGGACATTGTTGGGGGATTTCCGAAGACACCTCGAGGTAATAATGCAATATGGGTTATTGTTGATCGCTTGACTAAATCTGCTCATTTCCTTGCTATACGAGATACTTTATCCCTAGATCAACTATCCCGTTTGTATCTTAAAGAGATAGTCAGGTTACATGGAGTTCCTCTCTCCATTGAATCTGACCGTGGTCCCAGGTTCACTTCTAACTTTTGGAAAGGCCTTCAGAAGTCATTGGGTACTGAATTAAATTTTAGTATAGCTTTTCATCCTCAATCACATGGGAAGTCGGAACGAACAATTCAGACCATGGAGGATATGCTACGAGCTTGTTCGATGGATTATCAGGGAAGTTGGGACCAACATCTTTCTTTTGTTGAGTTTTCTTATAATTACAGTTTTCATCCAGTATACAGATGTCACCATTTGAGTTGTTATATGGGAAGCGGTGTCAAACTCCATCTTTTTGGGATGAAGTGGGTGAAAGGAATTTGATGGGACCAGAATTGGTAGAAGAGATGGCCAAAAAAGTTCAGCTGATATAGAAAGACATGAAAACAGCTCAGAGCAGGCATAAGAGTTATGCAGACAACAGGAGGAAGGATCTCTCTTTTAGGGTAGGTGATCATGTTTTTCTCAAAGTATCACCATGGAAAAGTGTGATGCGATTTAGTAAGAAAGGAAAGCTGGGTCCAAGGTTCATTGGACCATATGAAATTCTAGAGAGAGTTTGATCAGTTGCATACCGAGTGTCTTTACCTCCGATTTTATCTCATATACACAAAGTTTTACATGTTTCGACGCTGAGAAAGTACATGCCAGATCCATCTCATGTTTTTAGTCCAGAGGTAGTTCAGCTAGATGAGAACCTATCTTATGAGGACCAACCGGTCCAGATTCTTGACCACAAGGAGCAAGTGTTACGGAATAAGGTGATTCACCAGGTAATGGTTTTGTGGAAAACCCCATGATTGAAGCGACAACATGGGAATCTGAAAATGCAATGAGGGATAAATACCCCCACTTATTTGATAAGTAAATAAATTGCGGGGATGCAATTTTCTAAAGGGGGAAGGATGTAACATCCCAAGTATGTAATGAATAATAGATATTTTTATCTATGCATATTAATGAATTAGATAGTGTTTTAGTGAATTTAAATGAAAATAAATCCAATCTTAAGCATGGAATACACTAATATTTTTAAAAGATAGTTTTACTGTCTTTTAATGGAAAACCATTTTTAAATCTATCTTTTGACAATTTTATAAGCTAAGTTTTTCAAAATAAACTTATTCTTTATTATTGGGACATCAAAATTTACTTTGTGTGAATTTTTGGTATTTTTCGATAAAGTTCATTTTATAATGAATAGTGAAAAATGTTGTATTTTAATTCAAAACCTCTTTTTAATATAATTTAATTATATGATTATATTATCTTTTGAATTGTTTTTAAAGTGAAATTAGAATATATTTTTACCATTTATTCCAATAGTGGTCGTTGGAATCAATTTCACTTTGAAATTGGACTTAAACTACTGTCAATCTTTTGATACTTATTGTTCCATAAAAACACACTATTTGTCATGACAGTGGGAATTAACATTTAAATTAGTTAATGTGACTTATATGATTTGAATTTTGTAAAATAGACAACATTTTTTAATTCAGAATATCAAATATATCTTTGGGTGATGTTTTGGTATTTTTCTAAAAAACATCAATTTTTGATGAATAGTGACACCACTAAGTGGTAGTTAAAGAAACTGATTTTTTGTTTAAATGAAACTATGTCACTTCTGTGATTTGATTTTCAAAAATCTGACATTCATGGTTTTCATTATGATGTAAAATGTGGTTCAATGAGATTAAAATAATTTTTTTGGTGAATAGTAACTTTTATGTTCTTAATCGCGATTACAGGTAATTAGTGTAGTTTAAGGTAAAAATAATGTTTTAATAATATGAGATGAGCTTGACACATGTCCTACCCTCATTGGATGTTTCATGTACGACCATGAAAATCCATGGGTCAACTTGGGGACCCCATGGAGCCACTTTGGTTAGGAAATGACATAAATAACTTTTTATTTAATGTTAAAGTAAAAATGACACAAACATGAGATGTTTTACTAAAACAATTTTTACATGGGGTAATACAAGTCAGATTTTTGAATATAAATATTCATTAGAAATATAAAATGATTTCATACATCATGATGTTTTTTTATAATTTTTAGACATTAAATACCTTAAATTATTATTGACATCATGATGATGCAACGATTACCTCATTAATAAAGGAATAAAATAAAATGAAACGATAATGTAAAATCTATGACCTGAACAAGTCCAAAACCTATTGGATGGGTATATTTAGAACCCTTATCAACTTTTCCTCGAATTTTATCAATGTGGAACTTCTTAAATCCGAATCTCATTTTAAAATAAAGTAACTTTTCTTTACTTTCCAAGACTGCCCCTCCTCTCCTCTTATAAAAGGCCCCCACCTCTACCTATTTACCCACACTTCTAAAGCCTTTGGCTCGGCCAAACCCTACCCATTTTGAATTTACACATCCCTATATTACTCCTTGAAGCTTCACATTGGAATGAAGTCTTCCCAAGGAAGCCTTTGAGCTCAAACCAAAGGGAGTTACCTGATTTTAAGGTAATGTCTTCACTTGAGTCCTTTTATTTTATTTTGCTTCTACAACCCCCTAAACTCTTTTTATTCATTTCTTTTGTAAAAAATCCAGTATCTTCAAAATACTATGATGTTGTTATAATATGTATTCAAGATACAATTACACACACCTACATTTAATGGTTAAAGAACATACTGTTTCTGTAGATGGCGAATTTCTGCCTCCCGAAACGACGATTGTTCAAATTTCTTTTAACACCATCAATGGTGGCCATTAGGATGTCACTATAATTACATATTATATATAATATGTTTATGTTTTACTTAATCATCAGTATTTTTCATTTTTGGTATATTCTTTATGGTTACCATTATGAGTAAACGTTATATTTTCATTTTAGGAAGTGCGGACTACCGCCCCCTCAAAGTGATTTGATTCATTAATGCCATATGTGGGATGTATAAAGGATGTAATTAATGGTATTACATATGATATTATACTGGAATTATAATATACCTTTATATTATTATGATTCTATTCTATAAAATATGAAATAGAAATGAAAGTAGCATTCATGCGTACGTACGGCTTACCGTCTCCATGAACGGTGCATTTCATTTCGTACCTCTAAATAATTATGCAATATTATAAATGCATGTATATACTGGATATATATGATATATATGACATCTACATCATGACTATAACTCTAGATATAATGTATACATGAACAACTTGTAATTATAAAGAGCATATTTTTGACTCAAATACTAATGATCGTTAAAATGGCCGGTAATAACTTAAATAATTACATACTGTTCATGACACGGTAATAAGTGATATAAAAGGAATAATGAACTTGAAAAATGTTCTTAAGCAAGTATAAACTAACTCAAGTTTATTATTCCGGAGGTTAAAAAATGATCGAGTTATGTCGGACCCGAGGTATGGGACTTCGTCTCAATCTCCTTTCATTGAGGCATATTTTGTTTTATACACTACCTTCTTTTTTACGGTGTATAAACCCCTTTGAATTTTACATTTATTAAAAATGAATCTTTTTTATACTAAGCGTTTAGTAAACGAAAAATGGGAATGTTTTTGTCATACGTATGCAGCGACAATGACTTCTCCGCCGCTGTGACCATTATTTGAGTTTTGGATTCCTTTACAAGCCATACCGTTTTTTAAAAAGAAATATAAATAACATGTTTTACTTTTCTTTTATTTTGGTATTGAATTTTTTTTTCATAATTTATTTATTATATCAATGTGTTTTATTGATATCTTTTGATTGAAATGAGGAAATGTTATGTTTCCATAATCTATGTTTTATGTGGTATGATTATGTTACGGTTCATGGGAATTTTTATGAAGACGGGTGGTTCTGTGATAAACTAATGGTGGGTGAGCCCGATATAGCTCTCCAATGCATTGGGTAACATGAAGGAGTGAAACGTTAAGGTTTCTCCAAAGAGATTTAGGGAATATACTGTGATGGGTATTCCAAACATAACCAAGAGGGTTACTCCCTATGTAAGAATGTTATGAATGCCTGAAGTTACCTTTTTGTCTTATGATTTCTATGATTTATTCAAGATTTGATGAGGTATGTAAAAGTGCTTATGTTTTCTGGGTAAAGTATGATTTCATTCTTATGTGTATATGTACCCATGTTTCCTTTCCATATTTTTATATCCCTTACTGTTCTTCTTATGCTCATCCCATGTTTTTGAAATGTTTTTCATAGGTCAATGGAAAGGTACATGATATGATGATAGTGTCAATGAAGTGTCAAGAAAGAATCCATATTTTATTTTAAATATGTTTCCATTGATGGGAAAAATTAATACTATATTTTATGTAACCACTTTGTTTAAATGTGGAATGTAATGCATGTTTTATGTTCTAATTCTCTAAAACTCTAAACCTGAAAAGATCCTCATGGTGTAATCTTGTAATAAATCAAGATTAAGTAAGGTTTAAGGCTGGGGCCATATACTGGTATTTCTAGATCCTCTAACTAGATATATTGAATATTGTGATGCATCATGTATCAAACCGATAGAAGTGATTATACACGGAGAAGGAGTCGTTGTGTGCGAGTCTCGGTAGTTAAGGCCACAACAGTGGAACTATGTGATGCACGATCTTGATCAGGCTACAGTTTTTCATAATTTACACTATTGGAGACACTGCCTTTAGTGAGAGGATCTTTTGGATTTCACTAGCCACAAAAATATGAAGTATATCTTCACTCATTATGATATGAATTTGAAACAATGATGGTGTGTTGAGTACCTTAAGTACATTGAATTTGATCTTGCTTTACTCCTAGGAAGGGAAATGAAGTGGCTAATGTGCTGAAAAGTATACTCAGATACATGCAGTTAATGAGGACATTAGTGAATGGAATCATATAGCTCTTCTATTTGAGATGCATTTATAGGTGCATGATAGACCGGGTCAGATGTTTTTATCTTCTGTAGTTGTTACCTCTACTCTTCTAGATCGAGTAAGAATGAGGAAACTATCATATTTAGAAGGCCTAGTTCTATGAGAGTGTCTGTCAGGAGCGAACCATATTTCTGGATGGACAATAGGTGAGGATGAGATCTTGCATTTTCTGGGATGCGTGTGGGTACCAGCAGAAATATGTGGGGAGATGATGTGAGACATTCCTTCCTCGGTTTGGAATGTTAATCATGTTGTCCCCAAGATGTATCACGATCTAAACTATCAGAGATGGTGTCTACATATGAAGAGAGATGTTTCTAGTTTTGATATGAGGTGTTCCACATGCCAGTAGGAAAAGCTAGAGCATCAGCAACCAGCAAGGCTTTTTCAGTAGTTACTTATTCCTGGGTGGATTTGTAATGATGTTGCGATGGATTTAGTGATAGGTTTTCTCTGGTCACCTTGAGGGAGTGATGTATTATGGGTTTTCATTAGCTAACTCATGATGGTGTCTCACTTCTAGCTGACCAAGGAGACCATTAGTGTTGATGAGATGGAATGATCGTAAATCTGAGAGATTATACGTTTAAATGGGGTTCCTCCCTCCATTGTTTTCGATAGAGATGAATATTCTACTTCTCGGGTCTAGTAGGGATTACATAAGACATTGGATACATAGTTACTCCTGAGTACAATATATCATCCCCATACAGATGGTCAGTCTGAGCATATGATTTAGGTTCTTGAGGACATGCTTCGAGCATGGATTCTAGATTTAGGAGGTTCGTTGGAAAAGAAAAAACTTCCTGTGGAGTTTTCCTACAATAATAGATTTCAAAAAACTATTAATATGGCACATTATGAGGGTTTTTATAGTATGACATGTCGGTCACACCGAGGATGGGACACAAGAGGATTAAAAGTCAATGTACACTTTCACCGCAGTACGTCAGGCCGTTTTAGGTGTCACAGAGTGCTGGACTGGTTGAATATTATTTACAGTTACCTCATAAGAACTAGGCTATGCATGATGTCTTCTATGTTTCCCAGCACTGATGTAACTTCTCATACCCACCTCATGGTTTTCAATCTAAGGAGGTCGATCTTGTGGTGGACACCACATTCATGGAGACTAATATCTGTATTCTTGATCGATGTTAGAAGGTTCTCCATGGCCAGTTAGTTCCTTTGGTACGAGTGCTATGGAAACATAGGTTAGTAGAGGACGACACCAGGGAGTGGGAGGCCGATGTATGATAATAGTGGCCAGTTCTATTTTAGGAGTCATTTTCTACACCACCTTACTAGGTAAACTAAGGGACAAATTTTTTTAAGGGGAATGTTTGAAAGAACATAGTTCTTCTTTTTAGGTATGTTTTACTTTTATGGTTGTCTATGAGAGAAAAGGATTTTCCTGAAACTTCAGGAGTACAAACTGTGTACCCAATTTCCATTGGTGATCGGGTCCTGGACATGTAATGGTCGAGCACATGGTCGTGTGTGGTGACATGAATAATTCCTAATGAGGAGGTCAGAAAAGGCAATTACAATCTGTGCACTCTTAAGTAACACCCTGTGTGCTTTCTTTTTATCATTAAATGAACTGGGGTCATGTATGAAGGAAAAAACCATATTTTCCATTGTATTCCTTGTCCAAGAGCATTCGTATGACTGAAGATCTTCTATGAGCCCCCAAATCACCGTATTCCCTCCTATTCCACTTCGGTCAATAGGGTTGGAATCACATCGGTGAGTTCTCATTTAATCTTGAACCTCATCTGTTGTTTTCTCCCCTTTCATGAGATATTCTCAGTTGAAGTTTTTTAAGATTCTGTAAATATATGGAGTTATATAGAGATTCAAGGAATGAGGTTCACATATATAGATCTTACGATACTTTGGTAGGTGGTTTGTGCCTTTCCGTAGATAGTAATTGAAATTTATGTGAAATTTTTTTCAATATCCAAGATTAAGTAATTATGTTTTTATGGTTTTTATCCCAGTTTTTCCTTCTATGCATTTCTTGTTTGGATAGAGGTTTTTTGTTAATGAATATGGTTAATTCTTCCATGATAAAAAGGTTTTTCCCATGTTTTCTTGTTTGGACTGTTTGGTCTAGCTTTCCTATTGGGCTATGTTTCTTTCCATTCCTAGTGTTGTTATGAGGGAGTGGTTATTATCTAAAATTATAGGATATGATGTAGATTGTTTATCCAAGTAGTTCTTGAGGATTACTTTGGCTTCCATGTATTGTTTGTGCACGACTAACTTACAGAGGGTAGTGAGAACATGGTGTAGTAGAACAAAGGGAGAATGGACATTGAGGGATTCTCTAGAGTGTCTGCTTTACTATTACGTTTCGGGACCATAGTGGGATGGAATTTGTGCTACCTCATAGTGAATGTAGTTTCCTAGATTCAGGGTACATGTTGAATTGGATGTTTAGTTCTTCCTCAGAGTACTATTGGTTACCGATACGAGACAACAAAGGTTAATTGATGGTGAGTGCTTCCTCAGAGTGTCTATTCTATAGCCGAACCCAAGGGGTTAGACTGTGTACATCCCATAGGGTTTCCGTGTTTGTTTGGTTAAACCAGTGGGATTAGGCTGTGAGTACTTCTCAGAGGGTCACCAGATTTTGTTTAAATTCTTAATTGATATATGAAAATGAATTTTATTAAATTTTTAGGATTGTAACAATATGTACTTCCTTGATTACTAATTCAATTTTTTATTGCCTGACATATATATTAATTGACTATTCGGCATAGATCTTTGGGTTTTTTCCTGCTGGATATTTTCTAACACCCTTTTTGGGTCATTCTCTTAGGCACAAAAGGATTATATTATTGTCTGTCTAGATAAGGCCAATCTCCCTTCTACTCCAGGAACATTATTGTTATGGAGCTTGGGAGCAAGGGACCTTGGTGAGGCTTTCGATGTTGTGGAGCAGTTTATATGTATTCATTTAAAAATTGTTTTATTATTGTATTCCATCATTGTGAGTTGTTTTTCAACCTTCCTAGACATATATATCATACATGAATGATATATATATATATATATGTATATGTGTGTTTGTGTGATCCAATGATTTATTACTTCTATTGTTTACATATTGCATGTTTTACTGCTTCCGCAATTGTTGTCACTTTTACTTCTGATGTGTTACTCAGCCAATGAGGAAAATGTTTCCCCAATATCATACACAAGGCCCTCACTGCTTGTTGGTAGCCTCTAGAAATCATGGAAATGCGCTTCAGGCCATGTGACCAATCGGGTATGGGGCGCCTCAAGGTGGCTTCTGGAACAGGGAAGTTATAAAATCCCACATCCAAAACAAATATACCAAATGAAATGTACGAATGTCACTAAACAACCTTTATTTGGATTACCATGGAATCTCCCGCCATTATAATAAATTCTAGAGATCTATAACATAATCATAAATCATTAATGATTATATAATAAATACTTTCATGACATCCATAAGAAAAAAATTGATATTCATATATCCATTTTCATTAAAATATAAATTTCATAACTAAAATTCTAGAAAAATGGGGGAATTTTTATCCTTCGAAGAAAGGAATTTATATAAATTAGTATGAAAAAATTGTTTGTGGCACAAAATTTCATTTTTAAATTATATGATAGAATTTAACATTCCATATTTTATTTTCTAAATAATGAAATAGAATTCCTAAAATGATACCTTTAGAAAACTTTGAAATAAATTTGAAAGTGAAATATAATTTTCATTATAATTTATCTATATCAATGACATAAATTCATAATAAAATTTCTAAATATATATATATATATTTTTAAAAAAAAAATTAACACTAATTATTTTTGAAATAAGTTTTTAATGTAATGTTTCCCTTACATTGAGTCAAACACATTATTTTTTTCATTATCCACAAAAATAAAAAAACATATTTTAAAAATTGAGTTCTTTATAAACGTTTTAAACGTTTATTAATCATTTTATTTCAGCCATATACGGGTTTTATAAAATTTTGAAACTTCACATTGGATAGTATGATAACATTCATCACATATGTTCTAAATAGCATCCATAGTGTCATTTTAGTGAAAATAGGTCATTATTAAATCATCTCCATAATAAGAATTAAAAAATTATTTCCATTTTTATAAATAAATAATACATTAAAATTTTTCCATGAGAGATGTTTATGAAAAATGAACTGTGATACAATAAAAAAATGGTAGGGCATATGTATGCATCTGTAATGTTTCAATTTTTCAATGATCATTTTTGAAAGATTTAGTTACCATTTATCTTAAATTTTTTTTCATAATTTAGAAAATATAATATTATTTCAATAAATAAACTTTTATATATCAACTATCCTATGTGGTGATGTAATGTGAATCACATCTCTTTGTGTAGGTTTTTGTCTACACATTCCTACGTATAAAATTATCATCATTCAGTGAAATGAAATATTTGAAGGTAAATGATATAATATAATTTCAGATTAATAAATATTTAATTAGTATCATATATATAAATTAATTCAATCATTATAATCACTCTCGAGGGAAAATAACATAAAATGAATTACATTATTTCATATTGTGGTAGTTTTTTATAAACAGAACAATGAATTGGTATATCATTAACAAGAGCTTGTTGGTGAATATAGATTATGATGATAATTTAGTAACATCTAAAGAATTTATAATAATTTTTTATTATTTTTAAATTTTTCAATATGATATTACGGATTTGGAATAAGATATAAAACAAAAACATGTAGTTAAACA
This sequence comes from Viscum album, assembly GCA_963277665.1. Lineage (NCBI taxonomy): Eukaryota > Viridiplantae > Streptophyta > Magnoliopsida > Santalales > Viscaceae > Viscum > Viscum album. The sequence continues at coordinate 937,013,490 of OY728143.1, read as the reverse complement.
CAATACAAATTTTTAGGAATTTCCCATATGATTCACACCATAATCCTCCTATGATTAGTCTTCTGTAAAAAATTTATTCTAGAATCTGTAGTTGGTTTCATTGATTGTATTTGAGAAGGTTTTTGAAGTAAAATTGCATTGCGATGTTTGAATGATGTTAAAGAAGTGGTTCTAATTTTTAAGAAAGGGTTGGGGAGCCTTTTGAATTTTATAAATATTAAATTAATACATATTAATTTTTACTTAAAAATGGAACCAAATTCAAATTTTATTATTCTATATGAATTTTAATATATATCATATCCAAAAATAAAATTTTCCACAGGTTTAGATCCAATTTTTTTATTCATATTTTTATTTTTGCCATACGTAAACCAATTTCTCAATTACTACTATATTAAAATTATATACATATATATATAATGATTTATTATATATGTGATAAAAATGATAAAATTCATACAAGTTTAATAGTGGATGTAATTAACCACATACAATTAATTTATCAATATATTGATTTTTTGAAAGTTTATAAATTTAAAAGAACAATTATTTTCATCAAAAACTAAAATTTTCATTTTGGGAACAATTTATATACAGAAAAATTAATAACCCAATGAAAAGAAATAAATTAATATATAATATATTATAATATAACAAAACATATTTTTTTATTTAAATAATTTATGTGTCATATAATGTTTTTAAAAGAATATTTAATTAAATATTCTAATTTAAATTTATTTTATTGTGACAAGTGTAAATTATTTAACTTCAAATAAAATTTTATATGTATACATATACTTTTTCTTCTTGGTAAAAATATTATTGTTATTGAAAACAATAGTGTGACATTTTTAACCATTCTTTAATAAAAACATTAATATGGTTATAATAATATAAATATTTCCACCAAATCATTCATATAACTAAATAATAGATGTGTAAAGAAGAAATTAAATCAAACAATTGGATTGAGGAAATTTGTAGGTATATAATTGGGTACTTATAATTTTAATTTATCTTCAACTACCTGATTTTCCATTAAACATTGTAACAAAAGGTACTAAAGGATCTAATAATATTGACTACAAAATGGAATTAATAATATAATTTGAAAAAAATTAATGTATATAATTAATTTTAAAAAATTAATAAAATATAATTTGAATAATTTAATTTAATATAAATATTATTTAACTCAATGAAAATTTGTTTTTTAATATAAAAATCTTTTTATATTTAAAAATATTTATTCCAAATTCATGTATTTAATTAATTTCAAATTTTAAAATTTGAATATTTGAATGAAAAAATATATCTAATTGCATTATAAAACTAAATCATAATATAATTTGACATAAAAATTACTCCAAAACAAAATATAATATTAAAATTAGGCTACTAGTTATCACTATTAATTAAGAGATCAAAATTTTTAAAAAAGATACCAGAAATTAATTATAAGTATTATTTACAATGATTTCTCGTAAAATTAAATAAATTATATATAAATAAAATTCAACTATTTTGGAAAATAATTATATATATATATATAATATAATATCTAAATACCAATTTTTATAGAAAATATTACTTTTCCTATTGGCTGAAAAAAACATTACAAATATTATATAGTGAGAATAACATTAGAAAATCAAATAAATGAGTAATAATTAAAATGAAATGGTATATTCTAAGATATATTGTTTTTTTACAGAAGATATGCATTTTTCTGGCCTTCTTGCCTTCATGGGTTTGTGTCATGAGTGTGATTTATCATTGGTAATTTCACTCCATTATGTATATTTTCATTAGTCACTTGTTTAAATACATTATTTTTGTTCAATATCCAAAATCTGAGAAACTATTTTCACAGTTTTTTTTGAATGTCTCAAAAGAATTTGGGTTTTCATATAGATTTGGTATACTAACCCCATTTATAATTACGATGGGGTATATAAAGACATTGTTTTCATAGGTATTGTTATGTGGAATGTTTCTTACTTTATTAGAGGACTTCTTTGATTCTATAATACCTTCATTTGAGAGTTATGGATTTGATATCACTTGTAATGGATTTATTAAGAGTGAAACTTTGATGTTTTGGTTCCTCACAATGTGAATGGTTTTTTATATGTAACTTTTAAATTTTTTAATGTACCAACTCTAATAATGATAATGCATTATTATTTCATTAGATATGTATTAATTTTTATATCATGAACCATAATTATTTTATCCTATTGTGATTTTGTATAAAATGTTGTATTTTATTAGGGGAAAAATTACACCAGGATTATTAAATAATCCTTTGAATTAAATTCTAGGCATTAGTATCAAGTTATTGTGACCTAAGGTTTCTGGAATCGCATTAATTCATAAGACTATTGGTCAAGTATAGGATGATATAGTAATTATATGAATTATGTTTTCATACTATAATAATAGGAGAACATTTAGAAATATGGAAAATACATCTGTGTAATCCTCATATATATATATATACTATTTTATATAACATATTGTGGAATCTTATCATTTAATGTATATGAAATCATTGAATAAAATTTTTGAGTACAATTATTGTTCATAAAATTAATGTTTTGAATAATTTTTTAAAAATTCATTTACAATACTGTGAACAATAAAGGATCACATCCACAATATTTAATAGAGACAAAACCCCTAATATTAACTGAGTTCATATACAATTCAATTTAGAAATAATTAATGTACATTATCATTGGTTTAAAATAGAATAATTAGATATAAATGAAAGAGACCAAGGAATTATGTTTATTTATTAATATGGTGTGAATAATGGAATTGGATTACTTTAATGTCAGAACCCATCCCCTAGGGCCCATATCATGACTATTCCAAGCCAGCCTTCCATAGGAAAGGGGATGGTGACTAGCACCAAAGGCGTATTCCCTAAAACTGGGAAGGATTTTCCCTTATAACTTGTAAACACACACAACAAAGCACACAACATGATACGAACTCAACTAAACAGAATTGTTAACAGAGTGAGTACAGTAAGTAAAAGGGGCCATAATACAAGAACAAAATTAAAAGTACAAGAAACTAAAAGTAAAAGTATAATGGAATAGCTCAGGTGATCATCCTCAAAGGATCATACCAAAAGAGTAGGTATAGCTCTCGAATGGTCATCTCTATGTTATGCCACATCTAAGGTCCATCACCGAGCTACCTCAAGTCCCGGTACACTCATCCTCAATCATCATTTTCTGTCATCTTTTCCAAACAAAATTAGGTGTGGGCATGGCTCGTGGAGGGTTAACTATAATGATACTCATTTGGGACCCTAATACCCTCAAGGTCTCACAAAATCCACAAAGTATAAACCACAAAAAATGAAATTAACTGACAAACCACCTTAGTTAAATTCCCATACATAAACCTAAGTTATCAAGTATACTCATCCCAATCATGAAGAAACAAAGTGTCCAACTCAAAATCCCAAAGCTCAACTATACAAAAATGGAAGGAATACCATGAAGGTAAGTACAACACATGTACACAACAAAGAATAATACCCCTAAGGTACTAACTCATCTCACACCAGGTATAACATAGATATAGAATTACATTTGATTAGATGTAAATTACTGAATCATCTCACTATTTTAAGAGTCTCTACTTCTGACCCACACAGGATCGCTCGCTGTGGACCCACATAGGATCTCTAGATGCTGACCCACACTGGATCGCTCATTGCTAACCTACATAGGATCACTCGATGTTGACCCTCCCAGGATCGCTTGGTGCTGACTCACACAAAATCACTAGGTGTTGACCCACATAGGATAGCTTGGTTCTGACCTACATAGGATCGCTCAGTGCTGACCCACAAAGGATCTCTTACTGGTGACCCACATAGTATCGGTTGGTGCTCACCCACATCAGATTGCTATTCATTCTACACGTCACAACAGAATACTTGGTTCCCGCAAAAAGCTTGCTCGTCTCCGGATGGGTCTGATCATCAAGCCAATGATTAATACTCCAACTTCCACAGTGTCCCACGAAAAAGTATCCCAATGTGCTGCTACATCATAGGGGCCTCAATGCAATAGACGGTGCATCAATCAGACACCTAGTCTTAATGTTATTATAATTTTTGTCTTGATGGCCCTGTTGGATTCATGCTCGATCCAACCGTACCATATCCCAACATTATCCATATCTCATGTTGGGGATACCAAATTGACCATCTCGCTCCAAGGTTTATAGTGGCATTGGGGATTTGTCAAACAGACGCCTAGTGCCAAAATTATGGCTGATATAGCAAAAAGCTCGTAGCTGATCTGGGTACGGTCTGGCACTGTCGAACCAACCCATCCCGACTGATCTGGCCAGACCTGGTCTAGTTGATACTAGTTTGGGTCAACCTCTCTCGGCCCGCGCTGGGTGGGGCAGGGGCTGCGGAGCGGCGCGAGGGCAGCAAAAAATCCGCGAGGGAGGCGTGAAGGCCGCGAGGCCGTGGGACTGTGGAGGCCGCGAGGCCGCGGGGAGGTGGAGGCTGCGGGCAGCCAGGTGCCGCAATGTGGCATAGGCCATAGGTTGTGCGAGGCTGAGGTGTTGCGGAGGCTGTGGGTGGTGTGGGGGCAGCGTAGGCCGCGGCAGGCAGAGGCCTCAGACGGCGCGAGGCCGCGGTGTGGCAGAGGCTGAGAGTAGCGCAAGGCCGTGGGGAGGCGAAGGATACATGAGGTGAAGGCCGTGAAGGTGGCAGAAGCCTCATTCGATGTGAGGCCGCGGGGCGAGAGAGGATGCAGGCGACAAAGGCCACCGGTGGCCTGGGGGCTGCAAGCGGAGGGGGCCATCGGCGGCAGAGGCCGCAGGAGACGTGGTGGATCCATTGCTTCCTTCACAGCCAGTGGTGGTGTATCCCACCATTATTGTGCCCTAGTGAGGTTGGTTTCCATCCTCCTCCATCGTTATGAACACAATAAATAAACACATGGTTTGTGCAGAGGTCAAGCCATGCTTTTTTTCATGCACTCTCCGCGTTAGAGCAGTAGCAAGAGGCTATAATCTCTTCATGATTTTATGATGAATTATCAAGAACGGTTATGGAATTTACCTATGTTAATTGTTTAGAAGGAAAGATCATGGGAAATATTAATCACATAGAATCATACCTCTACATAATTTCTTGTTTACCTTGATAGCGTTGAAGTCTGTGAAGTTGGTGTTTCCCAAAAAGTCAGTTCATTGTCGATGAAGACTTCCTACGTTGGTGTCCTCTACAAGGTACTTCCGATATGGCTTGGGGTTGGGTTCCTCGTTCTTCGATCTCCAGTGGTCATTCTTCATTGAGATGTGTTCTTTGTGTGTGTGTGTGTGGGGGGGGGGGGGGTTAATGTTTCTCAAGTACATTTCCGAATGTTCTCCAAAAAAAGAGTAGTTAATATAAATTAAATTTTGGTATATTAATTTAATTTGAATCAGAATCATTAATCAAGAGGTTTTGGTATAACTAATGTGGATAAATTTCAAGAGACTTCTCCACATTAAAGAATGTGTTTAAGAGTTTCTACCATTATGAGGTTTCAGGTGGTGCCCACCCTTGGGAATTCAAATTGGGGGGGTTAGGCTCAGGTGGTCCCCACCACCATAACCCATGTGAGTGGTTTTAGTTCGGGTGGTCCCAACCTCCATAACACACGTGTGGGAGGTTTTAAAAAATAAATATGTTAAAAAAAATTAATTTATTTTATTCTTTCACAAAAAACAAAAAAATTAACATTCACCCTCAACCAACTATCGTCAAGGTGAAAGTCTCCATAAGCAAATATAGGCACTGTTATTTCAATAGTGTACTCAGATTTAAATTCATACAATTGGTTCAAAATTTACAAAAATTGTCTTGCACGTTTACTGAACGTACCCGATAAAATGTTCAATAATTTATTTCGGGAACTCTAGGGCTCAAAATCATGCACTGACTATTATCTTGGACTTGTAAAATTTCCAATTAATTATAAAATATTACATAGATATTCTGATCCCTTACATTCTCCCTAACTCAGGACTTTGCGTCTCCAAAATACACATAAAAAAACTATGAAAAAAGTGGGGGTACTGAGAATGAAACTGAGCCTCCTAGTCCCATTTCCTCTCCTAGAGGTGCTTGTGCTTTTGATGAACGCGCACCAGAGTTATCGACATCCCTCAAAGGACCCGCTCTTTTCGATCCTCAATCTCTACTGGAACCTCTGTATATGTCTCTCCATCGTCAATATCCAGCTCGCCATGGTAAATGATGTGAGAAGGGTCATGCATGTATCACCTCAATTGAGATACCTAGAAGACGTCGTGCACTCGGTGAAAATTGAGGTGGACGAGCCAAGCCAGAAGCCACCTTTCCTACTCTGATGAGGAACAAAATAGGTATAATTATCCTTGGAGATAACTTGACACCAAGACCAAATCTTGGAAAATCACTTCAGTGTGAGACTTGAAGAATGACATGGTCTCCATCCTCGAACTGCAGAGGTTTCTGTCTCCTGACGGCATACGACTTCTGCCTGCTCTGTGCAGTCTTAATCCACTCCAAAATTATCTGCAACTATTCTATGGTAGACCAATCCATCTCTGATCCCATGAGTGTTGAGCCCCCTGGGTTTTTCCAGAACCAATTTGATCTGTAAAGATTCCCATACAACAACTCAAAAGGTTCCATCCCAATGGTGGAGTGATAGATGTTGTTGTATGAAAACTCCACAATATTCAAGTGATCCTCCCTTCTACGACCAATGTCGAGGACACAAGCACACAACATGTCCTCGAGAGTTTAAATGTTCCACTGAGTTTGGCCATTAGTCTAAGAATGGATGGCGGTGCTCAAACGAAGTTTAGTCTTAAAAGCAACCTGCATCCCCTTGCTTAATCAGGATGAAAAATGTGCATCACGATCGGATGAAATCGTCAAGGGTACTCCAAGTAGCCACATAATTTCATGAACATAGAGGCTTCCCATGCTCTATACTGAACCCATCTCTCGGATCAATAGGAAGTGGGACGACTTGGTGAGCCGGTTGATGATAACCCAAATAGAGACATTAAACATGGATTTACAAAGGAGTCCTGTCACGAAGTCCATGGATATCCCATCCCACTTCAACTATGTGACCTCAAAATGCAGATCCAAGCCTACTTGTACCAGATTCTCCACCTACACTTACTAAAAAGTGCAGAACCAAGACACAAAATCTTCCACTACTTTCTTAATTCCCGGTGACAAGTGCTGTCGTCAGAGATCCTAGTACATCTTCACCACTCCTTGATGTACACACTTGAGGAGATGTGTGGAACTCCTTCATCACTTCCTCCTGATGTGATATAGGTTTCATGGTACGACCTCTATAGAGAATGACGTGCTCCCCATCTTTAAAAAATCAATCAGATGCATTTCATGTGGATATCTGAGCATATAGAGCCTTATAGTCAATGTCCCTATGCTATGTCTCCCTGTCTTGAAAATGTAGTGGGGGAGTGATTGTATGAATCTGAAGGAAACCTGCTTCATATTAATCCATAATGGATAGCTATAATCCATCTAGCTTCTCTGTCACCTAACCTAGTAGTTTAATTCCAGATATCCTACTGAAAGAATCTATTTCAATGTTCTCCGTTCTGCGATTATAGACAATCTCGAATTTATAGTCATGGAGGAACTCTAGGCAATGTCGACCTCTCAGGTTCAGGTCCTTCTATTAGAAGAAATATCTAAGACTGTTGTGATCAGAGTTCACTGTAAAAAGCACTCCCATAATGTAATGTCACCACATCAACATGTCAAAGACCAATGCTGGTAAATAAAGGCCATGAGTAGCGTAGTTCTACTCATGCTATCTGAGCTATCAAGAACCATCTGGGATCACCACTCACTCCTGCATCAGGACACATCCATGTCTGGTCCCTGATGTGTCGCAGTAGTCTACATACAATACACCCACCTCAGAACGCCTCAAGATCGGGGCACCAGTTAGCCTCTGCCCCAGCTCATGAAAACTCCCATGGCATCTCTTCGACAAAACAAAGGGTTTCCACTTCTTCTTTAGTGATGATAGAGGTCCTACAACTTAGATGAAATTTAGCACAAATCGATAGTAGTATCCCGCCAACACTAGGAAACTACATATCTCCATCACACTCCTGGGTGTCTCCAGAGAAAGTACAACCTCAATCATCACTGGATCCACTGCAACCCGATCCTCTGATATGATATGTCCCAGAATGTGAAACACCCCGATCCAGAACTAAAACTTTGAGGGAATACCATATAACTGGTGCTCTCAAAGTGTGTCGAGTACTTTCAGCAAATGATAGGCATGATCCTCCTTAGTATCTAGTATATAAGAATGTCACCAATGAATACTACTACAAAGAGATAAAGAGCTGGCAAAAATATCATGTTCATGAGTCCCACAAACACTGTTGGAGCCTTGGTTACACCGAATGGAATAACCAAGAACTCATAATGGCTATACCGAAATCCGAAAGATATCTTATTCACATCCTTCTCTCGTACTCTGAGCTGGTGATTGCATGGTCTGTGGTCTATCTTCGAGAACCACTTTTCTCCTTTCAGATGATCAAAGAGGTCATCAATCCCCAGAAGTGTGTACTTGTTCTTCACGGTCACCAGGACCAGGTTCCGATAGTCAACATAAAGGCTCAAGCTCCCATATGCCTACTTGGTGAACAAAATCAGGGCTTCCGAAGGAGAAACACTAGTCCAAATGAACCCCATCCATTGTAAGTCCTCTAGTTATTGTTACAGCTCACGAATCTATGTGGGATCCATTCGATATGCTGGTGTAGATATTGGTTTCTTCCCATTGTACAAGTCAATTTAAAAGTCTACGACTCTACGAGGAGTTAGACCTAGAAAATCATTATGGAAGACATCCACATACTGGTCCACCACAACAGGATTTCTCAGACTCTACATATCAACTTATCTAAGCATAAGGCTACCCAACTGATGAGTTATCAGATGCACACTCCTCCGGGTGAGTCCATCATGTGTTGCAAAGGAGCCCTTATCGTCGGTGAAGGTAAACCTACTCTCATCTCTATGGACACACCACACATTCATCCTAATACATTCAATAAGATCATGGACTATAGATAACCAGTCCATACCCAAGATGACTTCGTAAGTCCTCGATGCTGCTACATAGAGATCCCAGATGATGCTCTCATCTCCTAGAGTATGATTTCAATACCTACATCAGGGAGTAATCATCAAATATTCTCTCATAGCAGTCTCTAGATTTATGGATCGATCCAACAACTCCGTCGGAGTCTCTGAGCTCTGAACGAGGGAACTGGAAATAAATGAATGTCTGGATCTAGTGTCTATAAGTACTGCAGATAAGATTGAGTAGACACAGATCGTATCTCAAATCATCTCCAGAGCACCATGGTCGTATGCCTCAGCTACCTGGAGATGAGCTCACCCCTGTCCACCTACTCCCTGTGGTCGGGTGGACTACCTGGTGGTGATGGCGGTAACATCTGGAATCATCTGCCACCGTCATCTTCATGACCAGCTCCTCTTCCAAGTCCACCTGAACCCTGCCAACCTCCTTGGTCGAACCTCTATCTCTTCCTGAACGGTCCTTTGACCGTCTTCAGATTATCTGTATGCCAGGTTGGAAAGACACAAGCCAAGGGACCTTGCCCGCCAAATGTGAAACAATTCATATTCCTCGCATAATTGGCTCTGTCTCGGGTACCCTACACAATAGACCATGAATCATGCTGTCATCCACCTTGATGTTTGGTTCTCTTGGACATCTATGACATCTGTCTACTAACAGCTGCATAAGACTCCGCTACGTGATGTCCTGTGGTGCTTATCGTTGGTGGTGACTTTTCATCAAGGAAACTCTCTACTAATAGGGCTCTCTCTATCAGCCCCACCTACGTTGGGATGCTAAGAGAAATCATCGAAACCCTGATATCTCGCCCGAGCCCCTTCTTGAAGGTCCGAGTCCGGAAGAATGGGTATCATATCGTATATGTGGAGAAGTCTGATAGGTCAGTGAACCTCGATGAGTACTAAGCTATAATCATTCTTCCCTGCGGCAAATGAAGAAGCTCATATATGCACATTGCACAAAGAATCGCTGGAATAAACACTACCTGAAATATGATCTCAAAGTCGTCCTAGAGAAGTGTCACCTCATCGTGAATCTGGAGTATCATGCTCCACCATATGTATGCTGCTTCTGGTAGAAGATCAGCGACAAGGATCTCCATGAGATCAGCTGGTGTCCCTACCATTCAGAAGAATCTCACCATAGCCTCCAGCCAATCCTCAGCTGCATGTGGGTCTGTCTCTCCTTAGAACATGGGTGGCCTCTGGCACTGGAACTCATGAAACGTGCTCAATTAGTATGCACCCTCTAATGCTAGGGATGGTGGAAATGGTGGCCCAATGTGTATTGGTACCTCTGGTGCCTCTACTTGAAGAGGGCCCTATACAGAGGCCTCTTCACTCGGTGGGCTATCAGTGTGTACTCAATCTGGAACCCTTGCTGGCAGTCTGCATAGAGGCATCCTGAAATGAAACATTCGTACCAATGTCAACAAGTTATACCTGGTGAGTTGAATCAATGATTTCACAAAGAAAACTTTTCTAAACACACATGCAATGAGTTTTCTCGTGCACTGAGATAGAAATCAGAAGTTAGGGTCATGTTGTATGGATACTCTAGCTACCACATTAACAATGGATTCTCTAAAAAGATAAACACAATCACGACACATAACAATATTTTTATTAATGGTTCAGAGTCCAATGTTCTACAGTAGAACGAACTCCTCTGATTCCAATTTGTCATAACTTGTCCCCCGAGGCCTGTGTCGTGACTACCCCATGCCCACCATCCATAGGCTAGGGGCTGGAGACTAGGTCCGAAGGAGTATTCCCTAAAACAATGAAGGTATTGACTTTCTAACCTGTAAACACATTCAACCAAGCACACAACAAGATAAAAACTCTTGTAAACTGAATAGTTAACATAGTGAGTAAAATATGTAAAAAGGGACAGAATTCAAGTCCAACTGGAAAGTACAAGAAAATAAAAGTACAAATAAACTAGAACAGCTCCTGTGATCACCCACCATGGTTCCTACCAGAAGGGTAATTACAGCTCTCGAACACTAGTCTCGGTGGTATGCCTCGTAAAAGGTCCACCTCTAACCTACCTCTATGCCCGATACTCTCATCCTTAGTTAACGATGTCCATCGACTGCACCAAACACAACATGTTTTGTGCATATCCCACATAGGGGTGAGTATAATGATACTTAGTTCTGATCCCGAGCCCCTCAAGGTGTCACAAAATCCATAGTGGATAAACCACACAGAATGAAATCAACTGACAACCAAACATAGGTATATGCCCATACATCTACCTAAGTTAACATGTATACCCAAATCAATCATGAGGAAGCACATAATCCAACAAAAAATTCCAAAGCTCAACTATTCCATAAAATAAGGAATACCGCAAAGCTATGCACTACACATGTACGCCCCACAGAAGAATACCATAAAGGTACTGACTTAGCACACACCCGGTATAACTTTGGTAAAAAAGTAAAAATGATTAGATGTAACTTGCTGAATCATCTTTCTCTGTTAAGAGGATCTTCTACTGACACATACATGATCACTTGTTGCTGACCCACATAGTATCAATAGATTCTGACCCACAAATAAACTATTGGTTCTGACCCACACAGGATCACTCGGTGCTGAACCACACCGGATCGCTCGGTGCTGACCTACACATGATTGCTAGGTGTTGACCCGCACTGGATCGCTCGGTGCTAACGCACATATGATTTCTCAGTTTTGACCCACATAGGAACCCTCGGTGCAGACCCACACAAGATCACTCGGTGTTAATCCACACATGATCACTATTTATTCGTCACATCACATCCAACCACCGGGTTCCCGCACTAAGCTTTCTCTTTTCCAAAAAGCTCCGCTACTCAAGCCACTGGTCTATACTACAACTTCCATTAAGTCCCATGAAAAAGTATTCCAAAGGACTGTCAGATATTATGCATCTCAACGCAGCGGACGGTGCTTCAATCGGATGCCTGGTCTGTATGAAATTAGCATTTTAGTCCCTAGGGCCCAGTTGGATTCGTGATCGATCCAACCCCAAATTATCCCAACATTATCCAAATCACTTGTGGTGTATACCAAAGGGACCTTATCGCTCCATGGTTTACAAATCCATTGACTATTTGTCAAACAGACACCGTGTGCCAATGTTATGGCCGATATAGTGAAAAGCATGTAGCTGGTCCAGGTATGGTCTGACACAGTCAGACCGAACCGGCCCGTTGGGTCCGGCCCACGCTGGGCCGCATGGGGGAAGCAGAGCGGCATGAGGCATTGAGGGAAGCACAAAGGCCACATGTTCGTGGGGTAGTGTGTGGGCCGCAGGATGACAAAGGCCATGGGTAGGGGTGGTCTCGGGCGGCGTGATGGCCGCGTGCGGTGCTGTGGGGCCGTAACCTTTTCTACGGTCGGTGGTTGTGTCGGCTGTCATTCATGTGCCCCACCGAGGTTGGTTACCATCCTTAACCATCATGAAGAACACAATAATTAAACACATGTTTTGCTGAGAGGTCAGGCCTTGTTTCATTGCCCCACACTCTCCGCATTAGAGCAGTAGAAAGATGCTATAATATCATCCTGATTTTATGATGAATTATCAACAACCAGTAGGGGTAGAAATTAAAACAACCACGCTACAACCTCCATCATTCACAATTAACAAAATTGAAAAACAAAAAATTTTAGGATCAAATGGTTAGAGAGATTTGTTCTGCGTTCTTTGCATAAAAGGGTAGAACATGGAAAATATTATTCAAATAGAATTAAACCCCTACTTGATTTCTTATTGACGTTGGTAGCGGTGAAGTCATTGACATCGGTGTTTCCTCGATCGTCTTTTAATTTTCGATGGATAAGTCACACATTTGTTTCCTCCTTATGGTGCTTCCAATCCGACTCAGGGTGGGTTTACACATTCTTCGATCTTAGGAGGTCGTTCTTCGTTGGGATGTGTTCTTCATTATAGGGGGTAATGGTATCTCCAAGTGCTTTTCCAACACTTATCCCTACAAAAGAATATCCAGTTTAATTTAAATTATGTTTTTTTAATTTAATTTTGAATTGGAACCATTATCCATGATGTGTTGACATAATTAATATTTGGGAAGTTAAAGAGACATCTCCACAATAAAGAGGGTGTTTTAGAGTTTCTCCCATTATAAGGGTTTTGGTGGTCCCTACCACCATAACCCATGTGGGAGTTTTTAGATCAGGTTGTCCCCACCTCCATAACAAATATGTGGGAGGTTTAAAAAAATAAATATGTTAATAATTTTTATTTTATTTTATTCTGTCATGAAAAACACAAAAACTAGCTTTCACCCTCAACCAAATGTCTTCATGGTGAATGTCGCCGTAAGCGAATACCGTTGCTGTGAGTTCAATGGTTTCCTCAGATTTCAATTCCAAACACCGGTTCAAAATTTAAAAATTCACGCTTTCACATTTACTGAAGAAACCTGGAAAACGTTCATAAATTCAATCTGGGCACTCTGGGAGTCAGAATCACGGGACGTCCATTTTCACGGACTCGTAAAATTCCCATTTAATTAAAAAAAATTACATAGAAATTTGGAGTCTTTAAAATTACTATAGTTTATGATTTTATATAAGAAAATCCAATGTATCTTCATAGATATTTTTATTTCATTACTACAAACATAGATAATTCGTAAAAAAATATAAGAACACATGATATAAAATGTTAACTACACAAATTGAGTATATAATACTTTTCATTACAAAAAATAATTTATAAAAATTACATTAAATGGAATCATTTCTATATATATATATATGGTTATATATAATTCCAAGGTTATACAAATATTATCAATGACATATCTTGATAACTCTAGAATCACGATTGAATACAATCATTCTATTAAATTATATAAGCATAATAATATTAAAATATTTTGATTTTATCCAGAAAAAAGGATAATAATCGATTAATTCATCAAAATATATAAGGAGTATAATGTAATTCTTCACAAACACATGTAATGGTAGTGATGATCACACATAAATAAGGTGTTTACATTTATTTTACTTCATCATTTTCCTACATAGTTCCATGTACTACCCATAATATCATATCTTTTTATGTTCTTCTTTACATCAGACAATACTTCTTATACTAATCATATAATATCACTCTCCTCAATTAATTATAAAAGTCCATTTCAAAAAGTAAAATATTTAAGAATTAGTTTATCCCTCCTTATATTCATTTTGGAAAATTGATATTATAACATGTAACTTCCCCAACCTCATTCTAGACTACTCTGAACAAATCTGTTATTATATCATTCAAAGTCATTTGAAAATGAATTAATAAATCTTAATAAGAAGGAATTGTTCCTCTAACAAAAGTTGTAACTGTTTTCCTTTTCCACATGAAGATTCTGTGAATGAAACATGTATTCTATCAATAGTATCTTAGCCTAAAACATTACTTTCATTCAATCGTGACCTTCATTGAACATTTCATTATTTTTAGATTTCCCATATTGAAAAATAATAAATTATAGTATGGATTTAATTCCATCATTTATAATTTATGGAAATATATTGTGTCTTAAATATCTCAAAAATATATATATATAACAAATATTACAAATAATTAACTCAATTTTATGTGATATCATTATACATGGATAAAATATTATTTGTTAAAAATCATAGGTTTAATAAAACATATGTGTTAATAGGTTGGTTTAATGGAATTTACTATTTTCGTGCAATGTAACCCACATGTATCTAAAAAAAGTATGTATGAAGTACCTTACACATCACATATAAAAACATTTTAAATAAACTCATAAAATTAAAAAACTATACATAAAACATTTTTAAAAAAATGTGTATAGAAATTTCCAAATTTTAGCTCAATTCCTCAATAGTCTTATTTATACATATGGAATACCCTTACCTATTATAATCTTTATATTTTGTGGAATTCCATATTTTAAACTCAAATTTTCCAAAGGAGTATTCAATTTTGAAATATTATCTTTAGTAAATAAGATATTCTTCCAAAACTACTCACATGAATATAGAAACTTATAATCATAGGATCATAATAACATTAAACCACATTCCCTATTTATCTATGGATTCATCAATTATTTCATACAATTTCATTCTGAAATAGTAAAACAGCATCATTTATCACTACCTAAATCCTAAATGAGAACATATAATTTGATATAAAAATTATAGTGTTGTACACCATCCAAACAACTCTAATCGTATTTCAAATATCCATCTTATAAACCGAATCATCATTGGGGATCATACGATCTCTCCAAACTTTTTGACTGTGTTTCAATGAAAATTAAATACCATAAATCCATCAATTCCAAACATGATTTTGTTGCTCCAAAATAGTACCAAACGTTAGAATCATATCATATTCTTCACTTCTCAATTTATTATTCTTCATCATTTAATAAAAAAATTCATTCATATTGTTTATAACATATCTCCGTGGTAAAAAAAGATAATATAAAATTAGATCATTTTTTTATTTCCATAATTGTGATCTATATAATATGTTACCATGTGAATGCATATAAATGATTGTTTATTATTGAATTGATATTCATGTATTAATAAATCATAAAGGGATGGTTAATTCCCCTGATAGAGGAATAAGATGGTTTTTGGCATCCTATGAATAGATTAATTGATCTATTTCACATTATTGGAATCAGATTCCCCTTTTAGTTTCCCTTCAAAGGGCTATGGATGATTATTTATATTATCTGTGTTTTTGGATAGATCATCTGATTTAATGTGTCATAAATCTCCTTGGATGGACCCCATATTAGTACATGTGCTATACTGAGTGTATTGGACTTATATAATGTGAGAATCTATTCATAAATCTCACCAATTTTTTTTAATAACCACTCAATTATGTATAAATGTACAAGTGTATTTTATGTGTGAGATAAGGCCCTTTTGGGAATGATTTAATGTCTTGAAATGGTTTCCTCTGAGTCATGGTAACTGGAGATATCCTCTATTAAGTAATTTATTAGAACATGAATGAGGTTCTTAAAACTATTTTAGTATCCTGGATATGTGTCATTCAAACAAACTTGATTGATTTTATTAGCACATTATATGGGGATTGATAAAGGTGTAATGATTTATGTTTTAGTGAGAGTATTAAGAACATACACTTTTCGATTTGGTTATCTTTTGGTCATTAGATATAAGAACAATGTGGAGTATTTTATATTTTTTAGAAGTAATGTGTATAGATCATGTTGGTCAGGAGAGCATAATTGATACCATCATGGGATGGATTTAAATATTAAAGGTCAATCATATAGTTCTTGGGTGATCAAATTGAAATTAAGAATATATTCCATTTAGATTATGAGGGTGATATACTATTTATTATTGTGAAGGGAGATGTAATAATAGTATAATATTACATTTTGGGCTTAGTATGTGACATTCTTATAGATATATAGTATATTCCTGAGAATTTTCCTGTCCATGTTAGCCGATGTATTCATTACAGATGCGTATAGTGAAAGGATTTCCATTTGGTGTGATATATAAACTATTATTATAGGTTTGATAATTTTATTGATGTATTTTCGACTCACTTGGAGAGTATGAAAATTTATGAATTTCCTATAGGTAGATGGTATTTTAGAATCCCTACAACTATAACCCTTAATCCAACAGTAATTAAATACTCTTTACATACATTAATACCAACTGATGTAATCCCACCCCAAATATCAATAATTATGATGTTGGCAAAACTAATCAGGTATATAAAAAAACAAACCCATTTAGTTTTAGAAATTTTGATATTTAATAGAGAAACATACTTTATATTTACTATCCATCCGGAATAAAGGATATTTTTATATCTGTAGACTCATTTTCAAATTTTTTATTAATCCCATAATAATCTCCAAAAAAATCTCCATACATTTAAATTTTATGAATATATCATATATATTACTATTCATTATAACCTTGAGAAATAGAAATATGATAACGATGACTTCAAAATCATGATAAGTGTTAACATTAGAGATATAAATTAAAGATCATAAGTGTTCATAACCTAACAATATGTTTATTAAAATTGTATCATTACTAAAAGGTATCATACATAATAAGACACACACCTAATACTATGATTTGGACATAAAAAAATTAAATAAAAAAACCACAAGTAGTGAGAGTTATGAATCCTAATTAATAAACCACGATATAGTATATAATATAACAATAATATGTAAAAACATAAGTGTGTATAATGAAGTATTTTTTGAAAATCATTCACTTTTTTAAACCTCATATTTGGGACCATTTTTATGTATTATACAATTTCCCATCGTAGATTCAATTCACTCCCCAGTCTAGATTAAACTATTTTGGAAAAATTCTAATAATTTATTATATTAACTCCCAATTCTATTAAATATTTCTTATAGAGATTCAATGTATTAAAAAATGAATAAAATCAATTTATAATTATTAGAGAAATAGTCTACTAATGAAAATAATATACATTTATTCCCAAAGATCATAAAATAATTATTCATTACTAAAAAACATATCAAAATATGGAAATGAAAGATTTATCATAAAAACATTTATGATAGTATTATTAATTATCCATAGAAGGAAGGTGGATGGTAACATTAGATACCATCACCTTGGATGCTTTAGAAATAATAAATTATTTTCACATTGATATAAAACCCGTGGAAAAAATTAGGTAAAATGAATTTTTAGAAATATATAACATATAGTTAATATATTAACATTATACTATGATACCAATGATTCAATAAAACCAATCATGTACATAAAAACATTTTTTTGATTCATTATTAGAATTAATATATAATTTATATGTATTTAATAATATAATGGCTAATAGAAGGAAAACATGTATTGAAATTTTTTAAATGATTTTATTATTTTAGAAAAAATAATTTTATAAGTATGATTGAAAATCATTTCAATAAGATTTCATGAATAATTTCAAGACATAATTTTAAAAAGTATTTCCAATAGTAGAATATTTATAATAAACTATAACAATATAATAAAATATTAATTGAATGATAATTGTAAATATTTGTGGAATTAAATACCTTTTGAAACTTTTAAAAATAATAAAATGATATTTTACAAAAAATCCTTAAATAATGGTAATATATATTTCATTGTAAAAATGGAAATTTTTAATTGAAGAAAAATAATAATGGATGGTTATTATTGATGAAATGTTAATTCATTCATGATATTTTTAAAATGTGATTCCTTTCATGTTATTATAATGAAAATAAAAATTTAATTATATGATATCTATTAAAATTATTCAATTAAACAATTGAGATAAATTATTATTTTTTTACAAATCGACTAATTAAATAATTTATTTTCATAAGTGAATAATTATTATGGAAGATAATGAATATAGATATTGTTGAAAAATATTCCAATCCTATATAATGATATATGGTAAGATGGAAAACATGTGTTTGTGTATTTTGGTAATAAAACATGTTTTTGGGAATTGTTTTGATGTCTCCAAGTCTCTGATGACATGTGAGGTTTTCCCCATTTCCATTAAAAGTGGGTTCATCCAAAAAGATATTGACTTTTGGACCATTCCATTCATCAAATTGAAGAAATATGATATTATTATCTACAGACCCATAAAATAACCTAAATATAAGTAAATTTATTAGATTTATGTGTGTTGGAAGACTTGATATAAAATAATTTAGAATGAATCATAAACAATTCTAATGGAATATTTGATTATAAAATAATCCCATATGCATTTGTTAAAAAGACATTCCTTAAACTCTGAATTTATGGACATAAAATTAAACAAATTTTATCATAAATGAACTATAACTATAATAAATAAAGTCAATGGGTCTCTAAGTACACTATATGAAATTAAACAATGTTCTAAATTTCATATGTTCTCTAAAATTGAGATTCTAATTGTGAATCAATAAAAAGATCATACCACTTGATTTAAAATTCTATCAATTAATAGTTTATTTAAAAATGGAAAATACCCATAAACGTTTTTAAATAAAACATAAAAAAAATTACATAATTATAATGTAATAATTAATTTTATGATTAAATAATAAAACATATCAAAAAAGAAATATAATTACAATTAAATTTACCTTTCAATTGAACATGAATGAAATTAAGTCGAACCTATTATATAATTTTTGTATTATTCATTCATATTATTTTAGAAACATAATTATATTTATCATAATATATTACATTTACATATAATTTATCATTTCCAAATTATAAAAAATTTCATTGTTAAAATGTGTATATACGGTTAGTTATTCAATTTTTCTTCTATTTTTCAATATGAATGTTCTATTACATGAACCATGGTCATAGTTCAATAATATAATTAATGTGATAAAAATAATTTTTATTTACTATTTACACATTATGATCCATCAATGTAAAATTCTACGAGAAATAAAATATGTTGCTTCGTGGGTGTGGTATTCAACCTATACAAACGAGTGATGATTCCATTATACAATTGATATGAGAGTGGGGATAGAGATAATATATTCCCTTTTGGAATAATATTAATTTCATAAATATCATATATATCGCTTAAATTAGTCTATGTTATTTGAAATGTGACAAGGTGAGGGAAAATGAAATACACCACTTCAGATATGCGATTTCATGAACGATTCCATGAATATAAATTTCATTATCCAGAAGACGTAAAAAGATAGGAAATGAATAATTAATTAACATAATTACTTCTTCTTATACTAATTATAAATATTCAATTTTCTAGGATATTATATAAATTTTGGGAAGATTAAATAATAATGAAACAAGAAGATATCAATTAAGTTGATTACACCTTTAATGGTTGTTCTCCCCATGATCTCTCTTTAGTTATTTT
This sequence comes from Viscum album, assembly GCA_963277665.1. Classification (NCBI taxonomy): domain Eukaryota; kingdom Viridiplantae; phylum Streptophyta; class Magnoliopsida; order Santalales; family Viscaceae; genus Viscum; species Viscum album. The sequence continues at coordinate 936,993,337 of OY728143.1, read as the reverse complement.
TCGGTTGAATATATGAGGAGGCTATTAACTATATGAAATGGTTATGATATTTTCAATGTTATTTGGGAATATTTGTAGAAATATAAGGTTCTCATGGTGTGGAAAAAAATGAGGATGGGATGTTACTTTTTATTAGTGAAGGGTATTGGCATCCTTGTGAATATCATTATCATGAAAATTATGTGAAATTATTTTTGGGGTAGGATGTGCTGAATATTACCAATTTGGATGTTATGTTGAGTGAGGATATAAATCTATTAATGAAATCAAATTCTTTATAGTTTTATTGATAAATGAGGAATTATCCCTTATTGAAACCCCTTCTTATCTTTTCATATTTTATAATGGGGAAAAAATGTTGTATATTATTTGTATTTCCAAAAAATAAATTTAAGCTGAAAAAAATAATTTTTTTATTAATTATATATATTCCTTTCCAAAAAAATCAATTTTTTTGGGTTATAAAAATTATTGTAATATTCACACCAAAAATGGGTAAAACCCAACCTTAAAAAAATATATCATTAATCATTAAAAATAGTTAAATATAAGTAAATTCCATTTTATAAACCATTATGTTAATTTTTATTTTTATATTTTAAAAATTATATTTTAATTTCTTCCAAACCATTCATTATTAGTGATTTTTTTTATTTATTGTGATGAATACCCATTTCTTACCTAAAACAAATTATTCTATAAAAATTATTATTTTATTCATTAAATGAGAACCACATTTTTATATATTCGATAATAAATAAATAAATGATAATTTATTTTTATAAATCTACTAAAAAAATCCATATGTTTTATATTTTATATAATAAAAATTAAATTTCCATTAAAAATATTTGTAATAAAATAGTGTTTGTAAGGAAACATGTTCATTTTGTCTAATAATTAAATAAAATGTATCTATTAAAATTATTTATCAATATAATGAATATAAATAGTTGATTTTAAAAGATATATCTTAAATTTTATCCATAGATTATAGGGACACAATTACAAAAACTAATTTAATTTATTAAAAATTCATAATTAAAAATAATAGTTCAAAAAAGTCTCTAAAAAATGTATTTCATCATGTGGATTTTACCAATTTAAAATTATATATTACCTTCTTTTAAAATTTATTTAACCTATATATTAGTTTGATAAAATTAATTTTTTAGTAAATCATCATTCTCCTCATTTTGGTGTTCTGTGCATCAATGAAAATGAAAAATTAATATTATATTAAAAGAAAAAATTGTTACTCAAATCTCATGGTGTTATTGTATTATTACACGATGAGATTTTGAAATCAAGCCTTAATTAGTGGGAAACGATTGATATTATATAGAATATCCCAATTTTCATACTTCCACTTATGTTTGAGGTGTAGAAATAGACCACTGTGTTTGAGAGTACAGTTTTCAATAATGTTATTGTGAGAAAAACCCATAGTGGGAGTGACTTTTTTCCTTTAGATGTTGCACATATTTGATGTGAGCCTGCATCCTGATTTATTTGGTCTTACTGTAGACTAGACTTACATTTAGATTATTAATTATGTATGTGACCTTAAGATTCACCCAAAATTACGAGAAGAGCATTAGATATATAGTGTCTTCAAATGAGGGATATGGATCTCCATGAGTGATTGGTCGGTGGTTTTTGTTTTGGTATAAGATGAGATATAAAATCAAGATATAATATCAAAACATACATTATTATATATATTAGTAGTATAGATATAATATGGAACCCAATTATAGGTTATAGAGAATAAGTATAGGTTCTTTTCTTGAGGTGAATTACTCTCCCAACAATGGTCATTCTAGTTATAGTTAGATGATGTGGTGTCCTTGAAAGGATAAAAGGACCTGATGCGAATGAATTAATACACATTATCTAAAACATATTAACACCTTTAATATAAAATTTTATTGTATATTGTTTCTTATAAATATTTAGACTCTCGTGAGTTGTATTTCTCTTAGACTGAATAGTAACCATGGTGCCCACGTTGTCTATTTTTTGACATTGTAAACACATGTTATATGGTGAGTCTATCCATATCCACTCTATTGTAATAGATATACATTTAAATTAGTATCAATTTTTTATGAAATTCCCTATAGCTATAATATTCTATTTATAAATATGTATTTTTGGCATGTTTCGTTGGAGTAGTGAAGGGTTTTCAGGATTTATGGTATTTATTTACATTTTTGTACAATTTTAATTATTTTTTCGATAAAGGATTATTTATTTTGAAATTCAATAAATTTATAATATAATATGTGAATTGTTTTAGTTTTGTAAATGTTATTTTTGAATTATATTTTTCTTATAAGATCATATACACCATCCACCATTTGGTAATAACTTTTATTTGAGGTGGCATATTAGATGCTACATAGTGACCCCAATAATGTAAATGTTTATCTAGTTTTAGGATAGAATTCATGTGGATATATTTTTAAGTCTCTCAATTATATAGTACTTTCAGGGTGATAGTTATTAGTTTTAAAAAATTTGGATGTATTATAATGGGTTTAATCGTATTTATGGTGTATTTCACTACTCATACGATGTTTCCTTCATCAAAAAGGGATAATCTCTAATAAATTGAATATCATTCATCTAATAAAAATTAAAATAAAAATGAATAAAAATCAGGAGAATATTGAGTAGTTTTACATGCATATCCACGTGGGAGAGGGGGTAATCTTATATGTTTATTGGTTGAGAATTTGTATATTCATAAATTCTTATTCGAATAATATGAAAGTCTTCTTCATTTTAGGGTTATAAATTACACTATTTGATCCACTTAAATTTAATAAATGTTATTTTTCATAGTTATTATAGAAGATAGTGTAAATAAATTGATATTTTGTGAGAAATATCTATTGATTAACTGGAATTTATCTTTTCATAGGATGGAAAATTAATGATCCTGTGATAGACATTTATGTTTGAGGGTGAATGATCAATGGTACAATGATGAACTCATGTAGTAAAAAGATGATAAAAATTTGATATTTCTATAAAATCATCAATATATATTGAAAAAAAATCATGTTTTTAATGGACTATATAAATCAATTCATTATTCTAAAAACTTATTAATCTTAATCCCATATGAATGATTAAAAAATAATTCCTTTTTTATTTAGATTTAGTGAGATTCTATGAAATAAAATGATAAATGCTTTCACATATCCATATAGGGTATAGTGGATTTACATGTTTTATAGATGTATAATTATTTAAATAAAGAGTACTAGTTTAATTATGGTCTATCAAATTACGAATCATTAAAAATACTTACTGTTGAAATAAATTAAATACATGTATATTTATGATGGGTTATAAAAAAGGGAACAATACTACACCACTCACAACCTCATATGCTATATGTACTGACGCATGATTCTTGTACATATATAAATGACATCCATTTTTATGAATATTGATGATAATATAATAACAATCATATAAAAGTCTGAATTGTGTAGGGCCTTTTGAGACGGGGTATGATGTATTCTGATTTAGTGAATGATATTCAACATCTCCCATAAATATATTTTCCATTAATACATTTAATGAAAATACCCTCCTTATATCTTTTATCAACAACCTAAGGAAATGGGACATAATAATGTGTGATATTATATTATCAGTTCGAGTAAGGAATTCATATATAAATGATCCAACAAGAATTACATGAGAATTAGGGTTTTTGAACAAGATAATAACATATAAAAATCATACCTTTCATATAAATTTTTAAAATCATATGTCATGTAATAAATATTAGAATCTAATAAGACATTAATCATAATAAAATCTATTAAAATGTGGCAGGGTATCATAAAATTGGAAGGATACATTGATATGTGGCATACATATAACCATAGAAAATCCTTTTATAGTTGTAAAGGATCACTTCCACTCTTATCATAGTAAAATGGGTTCACTACCCAAACCACAATAGTATTCAAGGATCACTTCTAAGAAATTAAATATAAGAAAATTCTCGTACTTAAATGGGATCACTCTTAATTAAAATACTAGATATCTCATGATATATAAATATTTTCCCAAATCAGTATAGGGAGATGTTGGTACCAAATATCAAATAATGAAATCATATTTATGAGTTATACACGTTTGTAAATCATAAAAAACATAACCCAAGAAATTAAATGGGTTTTTAAACATGTCAATATATAATATCCAATGGAAAAGAAAGAGGTTTCATAATAACTTAATAATTTAATCATACCATAACATGTGAAAATAAGAAGTTTTGAAAACCATGTCATCATGGTATAAATCATTGAAGAAACAATTTTTATTGTCAAAATGAAATTATAATAAAAAACATACCATATAAATAATAGGAATGGAATTCTTGGATCATATCCTTATTAAGGAATATGTAACAACATTGGATTTCATATTATATGTAAATTTATTTTCAAAATAAACATGGAATATTTCATGAGGAAATTAAATTTGCTTTGAAAATAATTTTTCAAAAAAAAAATCATAAAAATATTTGGAAATCATTTTAATTAAAAATAATAATTGGAACTTATATATATATCATTACAAAAAATTTAAAACTATTATTAATGTATATATCCTATATAAATTTAAAATATTTTTTATAAATATTATTCATTTTGAAATTTGTTTCAATGAAAATTACCTTAAAACATTTAAAGGAAGAATTAAAATAATTAAATTGACTTTATAAGGTAATATTCTTTTTATCATAAAATAATATATTACAATTTAATACATTTGAAATATATTATTCTTTCAATGTTACCTTGGAATCATATACAAGATGCATTAAAAGGCATTTAAATAATTCATGGGTGAAAATATCCTTTTGGTAGGTAATTTAATACTAATATAAATCATTTTAAAACTACATTTCATTAATAATTACTTTGGAATTATATAATATAATATGTAAATTAAATATTTTTTATGATGGTATGAATTTATATATATCTATTACATGTTATAATGAATAATTATGTACCATTTTTTGTAATATAAAATACATCATTGTTGGGAGAATGAGATGAATATGCAAATAAATAAATAAAAGAAAAGAAATGTTTAAAATTTAATTTCATAAATCATATATATAATTTCATATACAACTTTGAAAAAAAATTTAGACAAAAATATTTTGGATGAATATTAATTTTTTTCCGAAGAGATAAATAAATTGTTTTTATAAAAAAAAATTATTCTCAAGTAATTAGTAAAAAAATAGATGAAAAAAAGAATCATAATTTCTCTATAAATTAAATGATGATAGAAAAATAAATTTGGTTATTTATATATTGATCATAACATTATATAACTAGATGCATAATCATAATAAATCATAATTAATTATTATATTGTAATATAAACTAATGAAAATATTGGTATAGTTAAAATTTAATCCCTGTGAAATAATATTGATAATTTAAAAAAATAATTTCATAATATTAAAAACATTATTTTAATATGATAATCACAAAAAAAATCTATTGAATAATAATAAAATAGATTTATGGGATATATGTACAGCTTATCAAATAAATATCTAGTGAATATGTAATTTGTCTTACAAATATACAAATTGAAATCGATATCCCTTACATAATGTCCTACAATCCATCTTTCATGTTTGAAACTCTTTTATTATTCAAATTTATTTCTTAATATATTCAAAACCATACTAATATTTTTTATAGAATATATTATTTACAGAGGATCTGTTATTAATAATTTACTATCAATTTTATATTAATGTCATGTTTTGGGAAATAACATTGTTGTTTTTTTGTATGATCTTATTTTTTTATTTTTTGTTATCTTATGATTATATTGGTTATATAATTTCTATAATGTAATAAATAATAAAAATATCATAGATATTTATTATAAATATATATATATATAGTAGTTTATAAATTATATATTGGAAATGTGATACATTTTTCATGTGGATGGTTGGTATTATGTACACATTTATTTTGTTTCCATTCATTAAAATTATTAAAATAAATAAAGGAAAATATTATATTTTCCATTAATATATGTATTTGGTAATATTTGTGCCATATATTCAGTAAAAAATTCTTAATTACTTTCCATGTAAATTGCTAATTAACAGCATCACTTCTCTTGGCGGTAGTCCGAGAAACACTTGAGTTCTGTTATTTTATTCCCAAATAATATATAGTAAGATATTGAATGTGATAAAATATGTCACGACCCATCCTCAGGGCCCGTTTCGTGACTACCCCAAGCCCGCCTTCCATAGGCCAGGGACTGGCGACTAGCACAAAATGCATAAATCCCGATAAAAAGGGAAGGCATTTTTTTTATAAAGTAAACAAAAACACAACAGAATACGCAAGTGAAGTAAGCACTAAGTAAAACTGGGTACATGTTAAGTGCTTAAAAGTAAATGGGCTAGTATACCAACCCATCAGAAAGTACAGTACAACTGAAAGGAAAGTACAAAAGCAGTAAGTAAAACAGCAACACCGAGTCATCCTTCAGAAATCCCACCTGAAGGGTGGGTATAGATAGTCTTATTAGCATCTCAGGTCCAGTCGTCCGCTCCGTGTATGTCCTGAAAAGTGGTCTACCTCCAGGTACCGTTCATCTCCACAAGACTCCACCTCGATTAGTATTGTCTGTCATCAGCATCCAAGACAACATAGTGCGGTCATAGCCCGTGCAGGGGTGAGTATACGATACTCATTAGGGACCCCGATACCCCCAAAGGTCTCTCAGAATCCACGAAGGATTGACCCCAAAGGAAATATAAAATCATGAAGTATCAATAGACCCTACTTAGGTATATTCCCATACATATACCTAAGTAATCAGTTATAGTTCGTCTCCAACTCTCGAGCCAAAACACAACCCATTCCACACAGGAAAGTATGTCACTCAAATCAATGATAATGATTGAAGATCAAGACTCAGATCACACAGTTATAAACATCGTAAGGAGACGGAGATGGACGGATGTAGCCACTAATTCATCTAAGTCGTCATACCCACATAAGATACAAGACCAACTAAGCTGTCAGACCCACACAGGATAGAAGACCAACATCTCTGTCGGACCCACATAGGATACAAGTACAGAGGTCAATACTGCCGAACCCACATAGGATATAATAATAGTAGTCATCATCATTGAACCCATGGAGTATTCCAGTACGGTAGTCGTTGTTATCGAACCCATGGAGGAACCCATTACAGTAGTCGATGCAGTCACAGCCAGCTCTATGGTTCCCGCACACAACATGCTCGATTCAAGGAGGGTCTGGTCCTTGAGAAAACAACTCGATACATCAAATGTCATCATTTACATAGTTGATGAATCCCAATGTTCTGTCTCATCAAAAGAAGCCCAACGTGACAGACGGTGCGTCAACCAGACGCCTGGTCTGAGAGTTATTGGTGTATCCGTCCTAGGGGCCCGTTTTGGTTTTTAAGATAAAATCAACCCGACCATACTCCATCTGCATCCAAACTTCAAGATAATTAAGCCAAGCAGACCGTATCATTTAGAGGAATTGAACGCAGTTGACAGCACATCAATCGGAAGTCCGGTCCTTAATATATAAGTGTTTCCGCTCCAAGGGCCCGGTTGGTTTCATGTTCCAACCAACCTGGACATACCCAAACTTTTCATAAACCTTGAGTGTAATATACCAAAATGAAAGTCTCAATCCAATTATTTCTACTCAACTAGAGGTGTATCGATCGGAGGTCTGTAGCTCATGTTTTGTACAAAGACTGAAAATGGTCCGAAGTGGGGGGTCTAGGCCTGGCCCCACCCGGCCTAACCCCCCTAGGTCGGCCTGAACCAGGTTGCCTAACCTGGGTCTGGGTCTTGCCCATAAGGGCGCGGCCAAACCTGGCTGGGCACGGCCTGGCCCGGCCGGCGTGGACCAGTCCGCGCGACCCGGCCCAAACCGGCCAGGGGGGGGGGTGCGTAGGCTCGGCCAGCGAGCCGAGTAGGGAGCAAGCCGCTTTCCACAAACGCAGCACAAGGGTGGGGCCGTTTCTCCCATGTATCCCACGTGGATGCAGGATCCAACCCTCACCTGCACGGATTTATCCGTGGTAGTCTTCTTCCGGATGTGCGTAGGGGCGTCGCCGCCTCATGGGGGTCGGCCGGTGCCGACCGCCGCCGGTGACCCGCGCCGTCCAGGGCTTCTGCGGGCCTCCAGAGTCATTCTGGTGGTCAGATTCTACTCCCATCTATGCCTACGGTCATCTCGGGACCCGTACATCACTACTAAGGCCTCCAATCACCATTGTGGTCCCCCTGTGTTGTCGCTAAATTATCCGCGCATCATGAACAAAACATAGCGGTGGGTTCGGACTTGTTCGTTAGTCCGCACCCAATGCATTAGTGTCTCAAACGTCACCCAACAATTACATTCCATTCCGAGGGTATAAATCACATAATGAAATATATTCAAATTACCATACCTAAACAATTGAATAACAACATCGGTGTCGCGGTAGACATCATCGCGGTAGACGGCATCAGGGTAAACAGCGTCGCAGGGAATGTGTTCGTAGGCATCGTCGGAGTGCGCTGAGGAGGAAGAGGCATCTCCTCTCATGTCACAGAGAAGAGGATTGGTGGTGCATCTTTTTTCTTTGAGGAACCATAATTCTTCATTGTTCTTCTTCGGAGGATGGCGTTCTTTCAAAACCTCATGAGTTCTCTCCATCTTCCTCACAAAATGAAATCTCTTCCCCTTAATAAAATAATCGGCTCCTCCTATTATGTTATTACTCACACAAAGCAACTCTCCCAAAATTAAATCACCAAATTAAATAAAACGTGTTGACAATCAATTAAATAAGGGAGAGGGAAGGTCCCCATTTATTAAAAGCGTTGGCAATTAAATGAATATGGGGGAAAGCGGAAGTTCCAACATTAAATTATTGGTTGACATGAAATAAAGGATTGAGGTGGAGAGATTAGAATTTTAAAAAAAGGGGGGGGTACCAATTTAATGAAGGGTTTTTAATAAGTTTAGATGAAATTAAATGGTGGGTCTCGTGTGGGCCCCACCTCTCTAACATTCACACTTGGGTAGTTAGTTGGATATGGGCCCCACCCTTAACAACCAATTGGGGGGAATAACCTCTTTATAAAAAAAAATTGTTCCGAAAATTTTTCTTTACTCATTAAATAAACCCCCAATAATTATCTTCTCCTCCATTGAAAATGCAACTACGGTAAGGATCATGTTAAGAAATTTCTATCATTACAAGTTCATCGGTGCCCTCATATTTTAATTCCAATCACTGGTTCAAAAGATATAAAAACCCATTCGTTTTTTCACTGAATGTACCCGATAAGAACATCTGAAATTGATTCCGGGCACACCGGGCCTTAGAAACAAGTGCTATCAGAAGCCACAGACTCGTAAAATTTAAAAGTATTTAAAACAATTTCCTTGAAATTTTCATGTCTTTAAATTACTCCCACCTTTGGGCCTTACGTCCCTATAGAGATACAACATAAACTAGGGGAACAAATGAGGGTACTAAGCTCACATCTGAGCCTCATGCTCCCATGTGCTCTCCTGGAGGTTCTCGTGCTTCCAATGAATACACTCAAGAAGAATCGACTGAACACATAGGACCCACTCTGGTCGATCCTTGATCTCTAGTGGGACCTCAACAAATTTAACCCCATCATCAATGTCCAACTCCCTGTGGTCGATGATATGTGTCGAGTCGTGCAAATATCTCCTCACCCGAGATAGGTCGAAGATGTTATGCAACAGGTGCAATTGTGGTGGAAGGGCCGGGCGGTAAGCCACATCACCTACCCTGCTGAGGACCTGGAATGATCCTATGAAGTGCAGAGACAACTTTCTGCCCCAAAAAAAGCTCAATAATCCACGTCGAGGTGAGACCCATAAGAAAACGTGGTCGCCATCCTCAAACTCCAGTGGTCTCTTCCTATTATCAGCAAAGGACTTGTGTCTGCTCTGTGAAATCCTCATACGCTCCTTGATTATCTACACCTTCTTCATCGTAGCCCGAACCATCTCTAGTCCTACGAGTGCTGACTTCCCAGGGTCAGTCCAGCACAGAGGTGATCTGCAAGTTCAGCCGTACAGTGCCTCATATGGTGGCATACCAATGGTGGAGTTGTATATGTTGTTGTATGCAAACTCCAACAATGGTAGGTGATCCTACCAACTGCGACCAATTTCATGGACACATGAACAGAGCATGTCCTCGTGTGTCTGAATGGTTCTCTTTGTCTGGCCATACATCTATGGGTGAAAGGCAGTTCTTAGGCGTAGCTGAGTCCCAAAAGCCTCCTGCAACCCCTTCCAAAGCTGGAAAGTAAAGAGAGCGTCTCTATCAGAGAATATATACAATGGAACACTATGAATCCGTACAATCTCTTGAACATATAGGAATCCCAAGCTATCTATTGAGCACTTCTCTCTGATTGGTAGGAAGTGGGCCAACTTGGTGAGTCGGTCTACGATCACCTAGATGGTGTCGTGTCCTATAGAAGTATGTGGGAGTCCCGTACGGAAATACACGGTTGTCTCGTCCAACTTCCACCCCGGAACCTCTAAAGGATGTACCAAGCCTGCTGCTACCTGATGCTTCGCCTTCACTTGCTGGAATGTGAGGCATTGTGAAACGAACTCAGCTACAAACCTCTTCATACCCAGCCACCAGTACTATCGTCTGAGGTCCTGGTACATCTTCACTACTCCAGGATGTACTGCAAGAGGGGAAGTGTGGAACTCCCTCAGAACCTCCTCCGGTAGTGCAACATGTACCATTGTTTGTACCCTGAATAGGATGACATGCTCTACCCCTTCAGAAAATCCATCAACCGCATGTCCTGTGGAAACATGAGCATGTCGCGTCTCACAGTCAACGTCCCCATTTTTTGCCTCTCTGACCCACTTAAGTAGTGGAGGAGTGACTGTGAGGGACTGAAGATAGGTTGCCCCATCTCTATCCACTAAAGATATCTGCAAAGCGGCCAACTGCTCTGTCGCCTCTCCATGTAGCTTAATTTCCGATCTCCTACTGAGAACATCATCCACAACATTCCCATTCCCAGGAGTATTGAAAATATCAATGTCATAATATTGGAGGAACTAGAGCCATCGCTGCTATCTAAGGATCAAGTCCTTATTCAAGAAAATGTACCTGAGACTCTAAAGGTCATAGTGGCCGGTAAAGTGATCACCCATCATACAATGTCACCACATCTTTAGTGTGAAGACTACTTCTACTATCTCCTGGTCATGGGTAGCATAGTTCTGCTCATGCTCTCTCGACTACCATGAACCGTTATCGACCACTACACCCTCCTGCATCAAGATACACCCGAGTCTTGTCCCTAATGTGTCACAGTAAAATATGTACCATACGCCCTCCTACGGTAGCCTCAAGATGTGCGCACTAGTCAATCTCTGCCTCAACTCCTGAATGCTCTCTTGACATCTGTCTAACTGCTCGAAGGGTTTCCCCTTTTTTGTCAATACTGTAAGCAGTTATGAAACTCTGGAGAAGTATGGAAAAAATCTCAGATAGTACGCATCCAGACCTAGGAAACTCTACACCTCCATCATGATCCACTGTGGCTCCCAAGCATGTACTACATCGACCATCGCGTGATCCACTACAACTCCCACCTATGAGATGATGTTCCCCAAGAAGTGAACCTCTATAAGCTAGAACTGGCACTTATAGATCTTACCATAGATCTGGTGCTCTCAGAGTGTATCAAGTAAAACTCGAAAGTGGTAGGCGTACTCCTCCTCGGTGGTCGAGTAAATCAGTATGTCATCAATGAAGACTACGACAAACTGATTGAGTTAGGGCTGGAAGATCATGTTCATAAGACTCATGAAAACTACTAGTGTATTGGTCACATCGAAGGGAATGACCATGAAATCTTATTGGACATACAGACACCTGACGACAATATTCTGCACATCCTCTTCCCTAACTCAGAGCTAATGAAGGCCATACATGAGGTCTATCATTGAGAACCAATGTTCTCCATTGAGCTGATCAAAGATGTATTCAATCCTCAAAAGAATATACTTTTTCCTCAAAGTCACCTGGTTCAGGCGACGGTAGTCGACACATAGTCTTAAGCTCCCATCCGCCTTCTTAACGAATAGAATCAGAGATGCCAACGGTGAAACACTGGGTAAGATGAAACCTTTCCCATGTAAGTCCTCCAGTTGTACCTGTAGCTCAAGAAGCTCGACGGGATCCATCTGATATGCTGGAGTAGATATCGGTGATATCTCGGGATACATGTATATGTAGAAATATACCTTCCTACGAGGAGGTAGTCCTGGAACATCATCAGGAAAAATGTCCACATACTGTTCCACCAGAACCAGAAAACTCGGACTCCGCACATCACCTTCTCCGAGTATGAGACTAGCCAACTAATGTGTGACCATCTACCCTCTTCTCTGTGTATGTTAATACTGTACTATGATGGTTCCCTTATCACCGGCGAAGGTAAACTCAGTCCCATCCATGCGGACACACCACATCTTGTGCCTAATACAGACGATCTGAGCATGGACTGTAGATAAGCAGTACATACCCAAGATGACATCATAAGGCCTCGACGTAGCTACAAGAAGAACCCAGCAGAATCTCTCGCCTCCTAGAGTAAGCTGACACTGCCAGCACCAGTGTGTAATCATCGAGTTTTCTCTTTTAGGGGTCTATTTCCATAATGATCGAACCAACGACTCCGTCAGAATCTCCGAGCTCTGAAAAAAGGCAGCGGCAATAAAAAAATGACTCGCACATGTGTCTATAAGAACTATAGCAAAGGTGGAGTATACATAGATTGTACCTCGAATCATCTCGGGTGCACCGTTGTTGTAAGCATCTGCTTCCTGGAACTGAGCCTGCCTCTGCCCGCCAGCTCCCTGTGGTTGGGGTGGACCTCCTGGGGGTGGTGGTGTTAGAGCCTCAAAACGTCATCAAGCACCCGCTGCTCGGCCATCTCCTTGGCCTCATCTGGATTCTCCCTGCAGACCGCCACGATCGAACCTCTGCCTCCACTTGGGAGGTCCCTCCACTGTCTTCTGCCTGTCTGCATGGCGGGTCGTGTAGTCGCGAGCCATGTGGCCCTACCCGCCACATTCATAGCACTGTCCTCTCCTTGTAAGGCTGGCTCTGCACCATGTGCCCCACATAGCTAAACCTGAATCCGGAGGTCACCCACCTTACGGCCTGGTCAGCTTGGACCCCATCTTCATTTATCTACTGCAGAATGCAAAAGACTCTACTCTATGCCGTCCTTCGGTAGGTCTTTCTACTGATGGCTGCTTGGCGAAAAAGCTCTCCACTAACAAGGCTCGCTCTAGGACCCCCGCATGCATCGATATGCTGAGGGAAATCATTGAAGCTCTGATCTCAGGCCTCAGTCCCTGCTCAAAGGTCTGGGCCCAGATGAATGGGTCACATACCATGTCCGTGGAGTAGCACGAGAGGTCGGTAAATCTCTCCGATTACTGGGCTACTGACATGCTACCCTACCGCAACTATAGTAACTCCTGAATGCACATCACACAGAGGGTGGCTGGAACATATTTCAATCGGAAGAGGCTCTCAAAGTCCGTCTAAAGTAGAGATTCCCCATCATGCACCTGGATCATCAGGATCCACCATATACCTGATGCTGCACATAGGAGACCAAAGGCAAGGATCACCATAAGATCTGGCGGTGTCCCTACTAGTCTGAAGACTCAGAGGATAGACTCTAGCCAATCCTCAGCTGCATGAGGATCCGTCTCTCCATGGAACCTGGGTGGCCTCTATCTCAGAAACTCGTGCAATGCGCTAAGGCGCCGTGCACTCTCCGCCGCTGGTGCTGGTAGCATCAGTGGCTCAGCGTGTAGTGGTACCGCTGGTGCCTCCACTGTAATGGGGATCTGCACTGAGGCCTCGTCGCTCAGTGGGCTGCCATCCCGCACATAACTAGGAACCCTGGATGGCTGCCTTCATGGGGCCATCCAGAAAAGTAACAGTTGTGCCATGGTCAAACAGTATACATGGTGATTTCACACAATGTTATCAAAAAAATTACATTTGAAAGGAACATACATGCAATCAGTGTTTTTGTGCACTTAGACGAAAATGAGAGGTCTGAGTCCAGGTGTATGGATATGTCGGCCACCGCATCTACACTGGACTCCCTGAACTGAAAACCACACTCAATACTCTTAGAACTATTTCTTCACATAATGGAAAGATCAGAGTCCTGAGTTCTGCTGTAGAACCGACTCTTATTATACTAATATGTCACAACCCAACATCGGTTCCCATGTCATGACTACCCCAAGCCCGCCTTCCATAGGCCAGGGGCTGGCGACTAGCTGCAAAGGTGTAAATCCAGATAAAAAGTGAAGTCATTGTCTTTTTATAATGTAATCAAAAACACAATAGATTATGCAATTGAAGTAATCACTAAGTAAAACTGGGTACAAGGTAAGTGCTAAAAAGTAAATGGGCCAGTATAAAAATCCAACTAAAAGTACAGTACAACAGAAATGAAATTACAACAATAGTAAGTAAAAAAACAACACCGAGTAGTCCTCTAGAGATCCCACATGAAGGGTGGGTATAGATAGTCTCCTCAGCTCCTCATGTCTGGTCATCCGCTCTGTGTACGTCATGCCAAGTGCTCCACCTCCGGGTACCGTCCAGCTCCATAGGCCTCCACCTCGATCAGTGTTGTATGTCGTCTGTATCCAACACAATATAGTGTGGGCATATCCGGTGCAGGGGTGAGTATACAATACTCAGCAGGGATCTTGAGACCCCCAAAGATCTCTCAAAATCCATGAAGGATAAACCACAAAGGAAATATACAATTAAGAAGTATTGAAAAAATCTACTTAAGTACATGGCCATACATATACCTAAGTCATCAGTTACAATTCGTATCCAACTCTAGATCCCAAGTACAACCCACTCCACACAAGGAAACACAACCCATTCCACATAGGAAAGAAAGTCAATCACATTGATGATAATGATTGAAGATAAATACTCATCTCACACATGTATACACTTCGTAAGGTGATAGAGATGATCAGATTTAGCCACTGATTCATCTATGCTATCAGACCCAAATAGGATACAAGACAAGATAAGCTATCGGACCCCCACAGGAAACAAGACAAGCTAGTCTGCCGGACCCACATAGGATACAAGTACATAGGTCAATACAACTAAACCCACATAGGATAGAAGAACAGTAGTCATCACAATCAAACACACTGAGGATCCTAGTAAGGTAGTCGTCGTTGTCGAACCCATGAGGGATCCCAGTAAAGTAGTCGATGTAGTGGCAGCCAGCTCTAGTGTTCCCGAACACAGATGGTGCGTCAGTCGGACGCCCGGTCTGAGCATTATTGGCTTTTTCATCCTAGAGGCCCGATTTGTTTTTTAAGCTAAAACCAACCCAACCGTACTCCAGTTTCATCCAAACCTCAAGAGGGTTAATCCAAAAGGACCTCCTAATCAAGATAAATTAAATGCAGTTGATGGCACATCAATCGGACATCTGGTCTTATGTTATAAGCGTTTCCGCTCCAAAGGCCCAGATGGTTTCAGGTTCCAGACATCCTGGACATACCCAAACATTCCCTAAACCTCGAGTGTAATATAGCAAAATGAACTTCTAGATCCAATGATTACTACGCAACTGGAGGTGTATTGATCAGTGTTCTGTAGCTCATGTTATGGGCAAATGACCGAAAACCATCTGAAGTTGGGGGTCTGGGCCTGACCGGACCCGACCCCACCCCCCTTGGCCTGCCCAAACCGGGTCGACCTGACCCTGGTTTGGGTTTGGCCCGGCCCGGCCAGGCGCGGCCTGGACTGCGTGACCCACCCTGACTCGGCCGGGTGGGGGGTGGGCTGGCTCGACCAGTGAGCTAAGCAGGGGGCACGGCCCCCGCTTTCCACGGACATGGCACCTGGGTGGCACCGCTGCGCCACTAGATACCACGTAGCCACGGGATCTCGACCTCACCAGCACGACTTCATCCGCGGCGGGATTTTGCCACCGGTCTCCCAGTTCCGGCTGCCACCCCAGGCCACTGGCAACTCGCACCGCCGGGGGCTTCCGGGGACCACCAGAGTCATTCTGGTGGTTTGATTTTACTCCCATTTGCGCATGCAGTCGTCTTGGGACCCTTACATCACTACAAAGGCCTCCAATGGCTATTGCGGTCCCGCTTCATTGTCGCCAAATATTCCGCGCATCAAGAACAAAAAATAGTGATGGATTCGGACTTGTTCGTTAGTCCGCACCCACCGCGTTAGTGGATCAGCCATCACCAAAAAATTACACGCCATGCCGAGGTTATAAATCACATAATGAAATTTATACAAATTCCCCTTCCTCAATAATTGAAGTATAATGTTGGTTTCGTTGTAGATGTCGTCGTAGTAGATGATGTCGTGGTAGAAGGCGTTGCAGGGAAAGGGTTCGTAGGCGTCGTCAGAGTTCACCGAGGAGGAAGCGGTGTATCCTCTCTTATTGCGGAGAAGTGTATTGGTGGCGTGTCGTTGTTATTTGAGGAACCGGCGTTCTTTGTCGTTCATCATCATAGTTTGGCGTTCTTCAAAAACCTATTGAGTTCTCTCGATCTTCCTCGCACAATGAATGCTCTCCCCCTTAATAAAATAATATGCTCCCTCTATTATTTTATTAAACACGCAAAGCAACTCTCCAAAAATTATATCACCACATTAAATAAAATGTTTTGACAATGAATTAAGGATGGGAGAGGGAAGGTCCCCATTTATTAAAAGCATTGGTAATTAAAAAAAATGGTGGGAAAAAGAAAGGACCCTCATTTAATTATGGGTTGACAAGAAATAAATGAGTGAGGTGGAGAGATTGACATTTAAAAAAAGGGTTTCCAATTTAATGAGTGGTTTTTAATGAATTTAGAGGAAAATAAATGGTGGGGATCATGTGGGCCCCACCTCTCTAACATCCACACTTTGGTAGGTAGGTGGTTGTGGGCCCCACCCATAACTACCTATGGGAGAGAATAACCTACTTATAAAATAAAAATTGTTTCGACAATTTTTATTTACTCCATAAATAAAGCCCCTATAATTAACTCCTTGTCCATTGCGAACGGAACTACGATAAGGATAACGTTATGAAATTACCGGGATTTCCAGTTCATCAGTGCCCTTAGATTTTATTTCCTAGTACCAGTTAAAAATATAGAAAAACTCGCTCGTTCATTCATTGAACGTACCTGGGCTAAGCTTCAGAAATTGATTCCAGGCACACCGGTCCTCAGAATCATGTGTGTTTGAAGCCACAGACTCGTAAAATTACAAATTATTTAAATAAAAAAATTCCTTGAAATTTCCGAGACATTACATAATAATTCAATAATTACAATAATATCACATATATATACATAATATAAAAATTTTACCCACCTTTATATATATAAAATATATGTGAAAATTCAAATCGAAAGACATCAAATCGTGAGATTGTAGTTTGTCGTACAAATGATTGATGATATAATAACACATTTAATGGAGGTGGATATGGTTATAAGATATGAAATTTTCCAGAAACCAGGTAAATATGTGGGATATTATTATGATACTAAAATAGAACAATTTAAAAAGAATTTAATGATCTGTGGGAATGAATATTATAAACCGTTTGGTTAGGGACATTACCTCTTCTTTGTCCAACATCCTTTGGTTTTCACCAAATGACTACATAGGATGGAATTATGGTAATAAAAAATCATATAATAAGAGTGGAGTGATGTAATTATGGGATTAGGTATGTTATTTTCTAATACATTTGGAATTTAATTTTTAAATATGAGAGGATAGTGGATGACCTTTTATATGTGAGTTGAGGGGAACACTTGTAATTTTGGAAATAATAATGGTGTACCCAATTTTTTTACCTGATAAATTTAAAAATTTAAATGGTAAATTTTAGATGATATAATATATGAGGTCTGTGTAAGTCCATTAAATGGGTGTTTTAGAAATTTTTGTTCATTTTTACCCCTTGTGTTTTACTATAACCCCTAGAAAGCAACTGCTTTACTTTAAAACAATTAAATAATCAAGAATTAGTTTACTATTCATTATGGATAGATATTATTTTGACCATATTAGATCATATAAGTAATTTTGTTTCAAATCTAGAAACTATTTTTTAAACTATGTTAACATAAGTGTAAAAATATAATTTAAAATTATACCATAAGATGTGATGAGAAAGTTGGTGTTTGAAGAGATAATTATTCAAATTCATAAAATGTTTATTTAAAAAATTCAATATTAAAACGTGTTAAAAAATGAGATTAATTTATATATATAAGGAGTAATTAAACATTTAAACCCATTTTGTTTAAAAAACACATCTTATAAACTCATTAAATGAAAGGTATTATTCATTTAAACCATTATTTTTTAATTATTCATCAATGAATTAATAGATTCATAAAAATCAAAAACAAAAACTCACTCTAGGATACTTTTAATAGGATGGTATAAAAAATGAAATTATTAATGAAAATATTTATTTCTGAAATTGGAAGAAACAATGATTATTGTTGGTGTGAACATCGTAATAAAACAACTTCTTAGAAAAAATACACATTATATGTGTAAAATTGTATTTATTCAAATATATTGTATTGAAAAAACATATATTAAATATTAAATAATTAGTTGATATAAAATATATAAATTTTATAAATATAATTTTACAAAAAGTATATTTTTTATTTATGGATATAGTGTACTTTTTTGCATAAAAATAGTTTGTTAAAAAATATTTATTTAATTTTAAACAATATTTTATTTTAATTTATAATTATATTTCACTAAGAATTAATTTTTTATTAATCTTTGAACAATATATTTTCATTAATTATTTAATATTATTTATTCCCTCAATTCAAAGGATTTCTAGAAAACAATCATTTTAAATAATAATATTTTAATAGTATTTCATATTTATTTTAAAATTATGATTGTTTTTAATGTAATCTAAAAAAGATGTTTTCAGTCATCAAGGATAAAAATTGTAACCATTTTAATAAAAAATAATAAAATTATTACAATGAATTGAAAAAAAAATTACCATAAAATTTTGTTGTTATATTTTAAATTATAAAATGAATTTCCCCAATGAAAATAATCACTTTTGTTTTTAGAACTGACTATACATTTTCCACATTATTTCCTCATTTTCCAATAGATTTTCCACAAGATGGTAGTTTACACAAAAGAACAATGAATTAGTAAATTTTCTTATTTAATGTTACTATCTCTATATCATACAAAATCCCAAGAGGTTCTTCCACATAAACGATATCATTCTACAAAAGTATAATATCAATGTTCATTATATGTGATAGATTATGTATGTAGTTCCTTATGTGTGATAAATGGAACACATCTTGATCCTGATAGACATTTTGTGGATGGTACAATAGATATATGACCATCCTGATATGATCATGAATATTGATGTGACATATATTCCTACATATTTTCTTCCATTTTACCTTGAGAATAATTTCATCCTTTGGTTCTACTTCGATCAATTTTTGATTATCTCTTACTATAAAAAAATATAGATGAATATTTTTATAATAGAATAACAAATAGATCATGGTATCCAGAATATAAATTTTTATAAGTAATTCTATATACTATTATATCAAAATATTTAGAATGGCTTATCAAATATGGATAATTATTCATATTTTTTTGTAATATGTTATTCTAGAAATACTCATCAATTTCCAAACATAATATATTTCTCAAACGGTTGTCTATATGAACCATCCAATTTATTGAAATAGAAAACATAATAAATTATTTCAATAAATTTTTAAAAATTAAATTATTATTAATACCCAAAAAACAATGTAGCTCTTAATTATCATAAATGAATCATGAGATTACCATCATATTGTATTATATGGAAACATTTTAGTGAACTAAATTACTATAAATGACCATGAAAATATATATGATTCCTCATTACATATATAAAACACATATTATTGGATATATTTATTAAATAGGAAACCATATTAAACCCCATCAGGGACAGGATCAATCAATTTTTTAAAGAATCATTAATCAGTTCGTAGGTAATTATTACTAAGAACATTAAAATATCCCCATCAATCTTATTTTTATCCAAAATGAAATCAATTTTTAAAACCTTAGGAATAAATTTAGTGTAATAATTATTAACCATGTGTTTGTCCTAAAATATTAACTTGTTATACAAATTTTATATATCATTAGTACTATTCAATAGATTATACAAATACACAATGAAAAAAATTCTACAAAAAAATATTTATATAAATTGTGAATCATATAACATATTTCAAAAATTAAAATACATAAACACTTTAATTATTCAACCTCATCTTTAAAACATTAACTAGTCTTCCTCATATTATTCCTTATTATATTATGGCTTTTATATATCCCTCATCATATCTTTTTTATGACCATAAAAACCATTAATCATACAACCTTTTCATATTCACATCACGATTTTCTCATATTGGACATATATTTTCGTAATTCCCATACTTTATAAATTTAAAACATTTCATAACGGATGGTACCTTAGAGAGACCATTATTGTCACCATTTTTTATATCGAAATAAATTATTTTTTAGATTTAGTTCCTTATATCCATCATTACAACACCCAAAACATAATCTCATACCTCTATGACATTACATTAATTTATGATTCTCACATTCTCAATATATATGAAACTGATCCTCTTTCTTTCATGTTATCTACTAAAAAACTCTTAACGAAATATATCCTTCTATTGTTTGGTGCATTTGAGAGTTAGAAAAGATCAACATTGTTAATAATGTTTTTTGATAACTGATTAGGCATAATAATATTTTCATTAAATCTATTAACCATCCCATTTGGTTCCACACCAAAAAAAATTTAGACCATATTTAATGTAACTGTTTTCTCTTATTGTTACCATCATTTAATAAAAAAATCATTGTCTAGGTAGTTACAATCATTGATGGAAACTACATAGTTATCAAAAATGAGATATATGATATCTAAATAAGGAAATATAAATTTTATATATATGAAAACTAAATATTAATCTAAAAACATCCCAGTTATTATTTTAATTATATATTATTATTAAAAATGATTGTGTAAATTTCCAAACAATATCCTCTGGGAGGTTCAAAATAGGTGTGCAACAATGCTTATTTTTTTCACCGTGTGATGATCAAATACTGCACATGGATCCCTTTTTAAAAGTATAACCAACAGGTACCTATGATCCATCTCATCATACACTTTTATTATCTATAAAGGGATTTAATTTCGTGGAATCCACCCACTCTATCCTTTATGAAAACTCCAATATATTTTTATATTCACTGAGTCAAGATTATTATTACCCATTATCATGTCCTTAGGTATCACACTAATTTTCTCATCATAGTTTCTAAATTATAACTATACTATTTAATTGATACCAACTGTAGTGACCTAGGATTCTCATACATTAATATTAGATTTTAATTGTAATTACTCATTACGTTACACAAAAACATGCATGATATTTATAATGGTTTATTTTTTTGGATACTTGGTACATAAGAATTTGATTTGGAAAAATATCTCCAACATATCACAAAATAATCATCCCACTTAGTACTATTCAAATAAATTCCCAAATTTAAAATAATCTTTATAAGCTACGGAATATAAATATAAGAAATGATATGCTCAAATACTAACTAGGGGTCAAAAATTGAGATATAAATGATCATATAAACATGGAAGGAGTATACAGGTAAGATAACATGAGAATAATATATGCAAATCATGTCATACATCTCAAAAATAAAAATAATGACTCATGGAAAAAATAAAGGTAATTCATAAGACATTAATCATTAGGAATTAAAATAACATCATCCATGATATCATAACACTAGAAGAATACATATAATTATTGAATATAGATGAACATAGAAAATCATTTTGATATTAGTCAATGAATATATCCTAGTCCATCATAGTGAAATGGGTGCACTCCGAAACCCATTATAGAATTTATGGTTCACTCTAAATACACTAATTATAGTATATGTACACTAATGAACTATGTACACTCCCCATTCCATTCCTATCTATTTAATGTGATATAAATCATTACACAATTCATTGGATGGATATATAGGTCCCAACCATCACATAAATAAATTATAAATATATGTTCTACAAGATCATAAAACATAAATCTATTTATAAACCATGAATTGAAATGATTTTGATAATAATTTATTAAATTAATAAAATATATGAAATTGAAGGGTTTCATATTAATTTCAACATAGAATTACCCAAAAAATTTAGTGGGTTTCAAAATCATCTCCTTATGGTATAACTTATTTAAGAGAAACATGGGATTCTTAAAATTCATGACATCATGAAAATAAATTATAATGGTATATAATAAGAATTAAATCCTAGTATTATGACCCCATTAATGAATAAATAACAAAAATAATTTCATATTATATGGAATTTTTTTGGAAAATTCACTTAAAGAATTTTATGAAGAAAAGCTTTTTTCATTAAAAATAACATTTTATAAATAATAAATAACAAATGGGATATATTTTTCTTAAATACACACATTGTAACTTATAAAAAAATATTTTTAAATCATTTAAAAACATTTCATGAGTAAAATATACATTCCTATTCAAAGACCATTTTTTAAAACAAAAAATATTTCAAAAATTTTTATCTCTAAAAGTAACATTGAATACATTTAATGGATTCTTTAAAAATAGTTTATAACATTTCATGAAAAATTTTAATTTAAAAATTCAGAAATCATATTTAAATAAATATTTAATTTCAAAATAATTTTATATGAAAATAATAATTAAATTATATAATAGAAGCATTAAATTTCATTATAAAATTACGGAGGAAAAGAAAATTTCCACTTTGAAAATATATTCATAAAACATAAAACATTCTAAAAAATATTTTATTTAATAATAACCCCAGAATAATTAAAAGGAATTTAAAATATTAATGTTAATTATAATGTGAATTCTATTCATGTTGAACACATTATATCGAATATTATTTTTCCATTTTTAGTAAAATAACTATGGGTATTGAATGGAAAATGACTCTAATAATCCTAAATAATAATTATTTAAACATTCAAACAAGGGTAACAATTATATTGGTACATATTTTAATGAAATTTAAAAAATCAATATGAAAAACTTTTAGAAAACATGGATTTGGAATGCCGATGTTTATTCAATCGAAAATAGAATTGAAGATGGTTTTTATAAAAAAAATTAACACTTGAGTACATAATGAAATTGACACTAAGGGTACATGTATCATCAACAAATAAATACTAAATAACAAAATTAGTTTGTATAAAGTAGATTTATCATAATATTTCATTAATGAATGACTAATCTGTATAAATTGTGGTAAGTTATGATGTTGTAACATAAAATATATACTTCTTTGCTTCCATTGTTTGGTAATCCCCCTAAAATAATATCATTTGGTTAAACTCTAAATATATTTATTTTAAAAAATACAAGATATTACATGTTAAAGGGGATGTATATACAACTCTGAAATGTGGATAATTTCATAAAATAGAATATATCTAAGTAAATTAAAATTGAGAAAAAAATAAAATAATGATTTGAAAAAATTTAATCAATCAACCCTATGAAATAAATATGCAAATAAGATATATAAAAAACTAAATAATTTTTTTATATATGTTATTTTCCATGGGACCCATGAGATAATTTTTTTTAAAGTGTTCCCCATGAAAATACGCGAACATATAAAATGGAATCACATAAAATAGTTTTAGTGATTCAAGTGATAAAAAATTATCTTTTTTTTGGGAGAACCATAAGAAATAATATTTTTACTATATTAATTACTAAATAATTTGTGATGGTCCATGAAACCCATAAAAAATATGTTTAAAAAATACAATGATAAATATATCAAAAAAATAAATTATGAAAAAATTAGTCAAAAATGTAATAAATAAAACTCTAAACATATGAAATTAATGAAATTATTACACAACTTATATTCATTCAAATTTAAAAATAATAAATTTGTATATTTAGTATCAATAAATATATAGTGTGAGGGGGAGGGAAAGGGTCATATGGAAGTGGATGGGGAGATAAATTCATCCATACACCCTGAATTATACATCACATGTTCTTATTATCAGATTGTGTTGCTACTCCTTCCATCATAACATATCCTCTTGATATTATTAGTGTTATCGACGGAGCACTTATGGCTACCCATCCATTGCATCTATAATGTCACTCTAAGCTCTCAACGTTTTCTTATATTATTATTTTGATGATGGAAACTCTCCATGATCTCCCCTTGATATAGTCCTCGACCATGTAGTAGTATGATAAAAAATGACATCAATCAATTGGGAATTGTTACCAACTACATGAAGATTATGAAAATGATATTGATTTTCCGTAATCTATCGATAATCATCAAATACCACCTCACTAGGGGCATGGATATCAGTAGCATCCTGAATCTAATCCAATGTATTATTTTTCATGACTATATATGACTCCTATTATTTTAAGTGGAAACAAAATTCTTTAAAATAACAAATTCAGATACATTTAAATCTAAAAAAATTACATCATCCATAATGTGACATTGGGGACCACTTATATTATCTACAATGATATTATCATTGTAAAAGAGTTTATAAATAGAAAACACTATAATGTAGTGATTTATTACTACATATGTTACTATAAAATAAAAAAGTTACATTTTATTTTATATAAAATTTTTAAAAATATTTACATACCATTTGTCTTCATAGAGTACTATATATAAAAAAAACTATCTTAATCTATCACCTCCTACTCCTATGGTTCTTCTGTCCTAATGAAGCTCCCCAAAAAATCTATCTCTCATATAGTATGATCATAATCTATCTCAAACCTAATATGAGATGTAATAGGTTTGGTTAGTGATAAAATATTGTCAAAATCCATGACTCTATTTTTTAATGGATTCCCTCCTCGGATTGTGAAAAATCATATTGCAATGCTCACTCAAACAGACCCCCCTGATATAACTATTCATGTTATCATCGATGAAACACCATCAACCATTCATTTTGTTTATAATATCAAGTTAATAATTAAGTAAATTTAGAAATGACTAATATTTATTTATGTATCATCTAATGATCAAACATATGGTGTCAAAATTTAATATGAATCTGATCTAAATTCACCCATTCTATATAAAAATAGTGCCATAGAATACCATGCCCATGTCTAATAGATTTTTGAGAAAATATGTGAAACAAACAAATAACGAGAAATTTAATATATATATATATATCGATGAAAAGTAATGAACTATAGAAGAAATAAATAACTAAACATACCTATGCATGCAAGAATCAATCTCAAGTCATGAAAACCACTTAAAAAATATGTCTACGAATCACCGATCTCGTAAGGCCCAAACACCTTAGATTTGATGATGAACCATTAGTAACATAACAGACTATTGATAAATAATCATTCTCATCACTAGGTAGTCGTATATCTTCACGTCTATAGAATATATCATCATATGTATCATCATCCATCTGAAACACTAAAACAATGATTTTATCAAATAATTGAAAACAAATATTATATATATGCGTGTTTATTTGTTTATTGATATACATATTCTAACCATAACTATCTATTAGTTTTGAAATAATTCATCTACATCGTCCCCTTCATATATGATGGTGTTAATAACATCATTATCCACCTTAGTACCATCAACTTCCATGGGATTTTCATCTTCATTATCACTTTTTAATTCAAATTCATTTGTAACATAATGACCACTATCTTCACCAAAGACCCATTTCTTTTAGAAATCATCATTAATATTCATGTCTCATCATTTGAAAGATGTATTTGGAGGAGTCTATTAATTTTTTTAATTCCAATCACTTCAAATGAACCATATTCACATATCATAAACTTATTTTCATGGGATATCATTTTTATAATGCTCCTCCAAACTATAAACTCTTTTATTGTTTCAAAATAACTATTAGAACATATTTGGTCTTCTTGATGAGGTAATAAAAATTATTCATTTAGAGAATGAAATATAATATATTTAATATTAATGATTCCATTAAATGGATGAAAGTAAAATCCCCTATTAATATGATTCTAATGACATTTTAATGACGTTACATAATTTATTCCCATATAACATAGCTAAATTATCTTACCCATCATGCCATAAATTTAAATTTAACCTTATCTATGACGATATGCACTCACGAAAATAAAACTAATAATTTTACTTTTATTCACCATATTCGCATTTATTAAATTGAAAACCATTCAGAACAAAAGTATTATTTGATATATCAATTTTAATAGAGGGTTACTTTATACACACAATAAATTATAAAAAAATTTAGAATTTCGTGGAACCATAAAAAATTGAAAAACAATTAACCATATAAAAAATATATTACATTCATAGGTTAAACCATAAATACATCACCTTACCTGATAATGTAACACAAAAGGAAAAAATTATGTTTCTAATGTTATTTAAGGGTAGCATTATTATTTTTAACAAAATATTTCATGATGTGATCTATGTAAAATATTAAAATAATATAATATTAATATATTTTTATAAAATAATTATATAATATATTCTAGTAACACTCAAGTTACGAAGCATTTAATTTCATCCCATTTGAGAGAAACATATGTATTATCCTATGATGATCATTATCTGAACTCCATCATTCATGGAATATTGGTGTAGATTCATTTGGCAATTTATTCGATTTTGAGAAATTCAAGACCATGTGAGAATAATTAAGTGACCCATGAATCTTATTTTGACGTGTTATTATTTAGCAATATTATTTGGTGGGACTATATTTGAGGAGAATGTATTTGTTGTTTACTCATACCACAACAATATGATGTACATATTTATTGAATGTGAAATGAACCTAAGAATGTTATTAGTTAGTGTTCGTATTGTAAAACCACTATTAAATATTTTATTCTATACTAATGGTAAATTTTGTGGCTGAAACCCTTTGTATGAAGTTTAATTCTTACATTGTAGAGGTGGAATCCATGTAGTTATATTTGTTATATCTAACCCTGATATTGGATTGGGTTTCAACATATCATCATTGTTGGTAGTGACTACACCAGTTCCAATAGTTGGGGTAGATGATTATTTTGGGATATATTTACTTGCAGGTTTAACATCACAATATGAACCCAAGAGACATTATATATGTATTTCAAGAAGGAAGGGTGAATTTTAATGTTTTTTAATGTATTTACAGTCCTTCAAGTCCCAATTCCTAAAAATGTGTTGATGGATTTTTATTCATCTATAATTTATGTACATATGGGTCTGGAGTATATGTAATGGTACCATAAATAGTAGTTTTGGGGGGATGGAAGGAGGTTGACTGTTACATAGTTTTTTTTAATCACACAAGATAGAAGGTAAAGGCTAAACAGTATGATTCGTATAGTTTGAATCTCTTCCTTATGATCCAATAATGGAATTTGGAATGAATATTTGAGGATTTTGTGATGGGAAATCCATGGTTGTAGAGTGGTATCAATGCTTTAGAGATTATTTTTTAATTAATCTATATGTCAGAATATATTAATCGCATTCGGGTGTAGATCACAATTGATATTTTAGGGGTGTTTTATTTGTGGGGGATCTTTTGGGTTCATGGGGTACCCATGAGGAACTCATTTAACCCTAGTTCATTATTTTTCTCATGATTTTAAGGGGTTTCTAGGATGATTTAAAATCATATTTCATTATAATCTGTACATTTGACTCCTAAAAATACGGACATAACAAGTTATTGATATATGTGACAGAGGAAATGTTGAGTTCATGGGTGTAAGACTTAATCCAGTTTTTGGAGGATCTAGAACCATTATTAGAGTATTATAATAAAATAAAATAACACTATAATGTTGGAATAAATCATTACGTGGCTCTTTATAGGAGACCATATAGTTTTCTGTAATATTGGAATATAATTTGTGACATATATCTTATTGGGACAGAGCTAGTTGAAGCAAAAATAGATAAATTTTAGCTGGTCCACAACCATATGAAGAAATATCAGGGATAACCAAATTCATATGATGACCAATTTAATAGACCTTTTTAGTTTTATCATGGTGAAAATGTTTTCTATAGATCATCCCCTTGATTTGGTACACACATTTTTTATAGGGAGAAAAAATATTCTTAATGTTCATTGTTTAATACAGATCATACAGATTCATGGAAATGTTTCATAAAACATGGCCATAAAAAATCACTTGTACTATGTATAGGACATCTTCCATGTGTCCCATTCTAGGTTATACAAGAAAAATTGCACACATATAATTGCCAATGGTGATATGGAAATAAATATTGGAGCCACCATTATATAGTACCATGTGGAGATAGAGGAATGATATGAGAGGAAACTTCATGCATTAAAAATCTCTTTGGATTGAGTTCTTTAAATCAGTGGAGGATGCTGTAGATATCCAGGATCCATGAGATCCAAACACAAACATAATAATACAATCTTTATTATGTATCTTTTTCTTTTTAGGGGGGAAATAAATTACATAGTGGACAATGAAACCCTTTCAGGTTTTTTTCTATTGTCCTCTTTATATTTCATTAAATATATATAGATTCGTCCATATATTCGATATTTTTTTTGTGGTGTGACTTGACCCATAATTATTATATTAAATAAATTTTAAAATATATAAATTCACATGGAAAATTGTTTTTTAAAATGAATAGTTTTCTTATTGATATGAAAAACAAATGATAGATCATAGACTATAGATGTTTCTGAAACATGATTTTTACACAATGCATGATATAATGTTGAAAATCATCATATGTTCTATTGGAAATCAATATTGGAGGGTGACTTATGTTAATTAATATATTTATTTTATAAATTCAAATATATATTCTAAAAAATTATTCAACTATATATATTTATTTATAAAAATCACTTGGGGTTTCATTTTATCCCTTTGATATTTCAAGGGATCCATGGAGGAGTATGATCAAGAAATGAAAACATATGTTAGAGACATGATCATTTTTCAATTGACTCATCTTTTCCATTAAATTTCATTGATATCACCACCAATAATAGAATTGTCCCATCTGAATAATATATTGATAAAAAAGTTATATCATTAAATTTAATATTTTCTTTGCTTTATTTATATTCTAACCATTGATTGTTTTTCTTCATCGTTTTTTTGTTATTTCTATTCCATTTAAGAAAACTATTACTTATATAGGTATTAATGGTTTCCTTATATATCCATTTACATTTTTAATTCCTCTATTACTGAATGGAAACCATCCAAAAAATATCATTTTCATCCCTCATCATGTTTTTTCCTTCTTTTCTCTCGCTGTTTTGGACACAATCATCATTATAATTTCATTTGGATAGTGGATCAACAAATAAATAGTAGATTATCATGAAACAATCATTATTTATTTCAATGGATCAATATCGTGGGTTAGGTTTTAGTGTTGAGATAATAAATCATGTTTGGTTCAATATAGTGACATACAAAATATGGATGGTGTATATATTGATAGAATATAAAGGTTTTATCAATCATTGAATTCAGTATTTATTTAAGTAGTGATTCATTATTGAATCCATAGTTGATAGGGTGTTTGAAATTATAACACCCATGATGGATCAACTACAGTCATCCCAAGCTATGTGTTCCTCTATATAAATCATAATAAAAATTATGTTGACTATGTAATGAGGTAGTTGTGTGTAGATATAATCAGTTTCTAGAAAATAACAACATACATTGTGTGAATAATATGAACCAAAAACATATTTTCCCATGGATATAGAGTCTATATTTCTGTGGAAAATTTAAAATTCCACATAATGTATTACCCATACACAATGTGTTACCAAGTTTTGGTTTCTCATCATGTAGCCTAGTAGTACATGGGCATCGAAGCATCATTGTAAACATTCATGAACTTTTACATAGACATGGTTAGTGTACCTAGACAATGATAGAATATATAGAACCTCAAACCTAATTTCCAATAGCTGATGTCAAAATCCAATACATTTAATTATTATAAAGCATAAAATCTTAAAAAATAAAATAGTTTAGTAGTATTAGAAATCTAGATATGTAATTGACTCTTTTATTAGAAATTAAAAATCTAATTACAACATAAATTTATTTCATTGATATTTATTTCAAAAATAGATTATATTTTAATATCATTATTATTACACATATTGGTTTTTTAAGGAAGGGAAACAAAATAACAATAAGCTCAAATGTTTATTTATTGTTAAGTATAAACTAAAAAACAATGAATCAATGAGAACTATAAATATGATAAATTAAATAAATAAACAAAAATACCACATTAAAATAACTGATAGGGAGTAAATAAACAATATAGAATGAAAAATAAATGAAAAAAATCCCATTAGATCAAAAAACTAAGATGAATTAAAAAATAATAAGGAATTGTAAATAACTTATCCCACATTCCAAGAAATGAATAAATTGAGAGGGAGTGCCTAAATAATTTGGGATGGTAAATAACAAAACAAACATTCCACATAAAATAATAGGACAAATGATAATTAATATTGAACGAAAAAAAACTAAAAAACATGATAGTTAATCAATTAAATGATGATGTAATTAATCCATATTTTTTTGTTGTAAAAATCACAAGGATAAAAATAACTAAATCAAAAGGAAAGAAATGCTTATTTATTTGATTCTATGTTTCCATGGTATGTGATAATTTTATATTCGAGACCCTCCACAATATACTTTGAATCTCAACAAATGAAAAAATACACTAATGGTATAAAACTAAATTGTCTCATGATAATTCTAATTCATCCATGGCCTATCAGTAACATGTTCCCAACTATGTTTTACCAGCATAAAATAATCAACATATATCATATAGTAAATTTAATTCATGAATAGGTTTCTTAATTAAACATGTGTATTGAGTAAAATATACCTATGTATAAATATTTCTCAAGTTAATCAAATAACATTTATGATGACACTATGTGTAAAAAATATATATTTTTTATGAAATAATTATATCCAATATTAATGATTTGGATATTTAGGAGTAATTTGATGTTCAATGATAATTGGATGGTGAATAATTAAATGGGATGTTAATAAAGATAAAAATGATTCAAGGAAGTGAATGTCAACACTATACTTTTTTCAGAAATATCATAAAATATTCATAGATAGAATAAGGATGATAAAAATATTACATATTCCCATTGGGGTATGAAAAAGGGTTGTTTTCATTTATAAAATAAAAGAAGATATTTGAAAAATTAATGTTATAAAATGGTATTTAGACATTCCTAAGAGTCCCATAACACTTTGAAACATAAGAATCATATGCCACATGATCATTTTTTAAAATATATTGAAATTATATTTTTTAGAATAGTATTATAAAATTAATGTTAAATCCTACAATATATATAAATAATAAGTCAAGAGATTTTTAATTTTACAAATATATTAGGATAAAATTGTTTTTTAATTATCAAATTATACTTCATGTAAAAAATAATTACTTAAATAAATGATTTATTGAAATTAGTCATACCAGAGATTTAAAATTCATCTTTGTTGGGACAATTATTTCAAAGGATGAAAATATTTATCTTAATCATTCCAAGAATACTAAATAATTGGATCAAATATTATCCATGGATAGTTTTAAAATCATAATTAATCCCATGAGTACATTGAGTAATTTAAATATTGGGGAATCTAAGAAAGTAGTTTATAATAATAATAATCATTAGATGATGATATGTAGTTTATTATATTTAACATCACATTGGCTAGAAATGATGTTTTCAGATATTATATACAAATGAAAACATGTAATACTATGAAAAGATATAAATAATATATAAAATGAATAATCAAGTATTTTTAGGACCATTGATATTGGTTATTTTTCTCTAATTAAATCCAATCTTCAAATAACATGTAATATAAATTATGATTTTTTTATTCTAAAAATCATAGGAAAAAAAATTTATATTTCTAAAAGAAAATTACAAGAATGGATTTCTATAAAAAAATATTTTTTTAACTATTACAGAATGAGGCTGAATTTTCCTATGATGATTATTTTACCCAATCAGAGTTTACTAGAAAAGTAAATGATGACATTGATGTTTATTTTTATAGATACATATATTATAAGACAATCCATTTATAAATGAATTTATAATGGAACCATTATATCATAAAATATAATATTATATAGATTATTAATATAATTTAGTTAGGATCATGTTGAAAAGGTGAATTTTTTTGAATGTATATTCTTATATAATATCAAATAATAGACATATTACCTAAACATTTAGATTTATCAATGTCTTATAAAAATTTATATGTACAAGGGATGATAGATTATCAATTTTCATGTCATTTTCATGTGAAAATAACCTTTTTATTAAACATTGTTTTTTAGTAATCATGATTATTCTATATAAGTCATATGGATTACTAACATGAACTACATTTTTATATTATTATTACTCTTGGTAAATATATAGAAAAACTATATTCAACTAGCATATGAATTCACCATTGGATATCAATTAACTCAATTCATAACATTATATAATTTTTTGAATATAAAATAATGTTTTTTACTCTTTTAGGAATCTAGAATACTATTTAGGGAATTTTTCAATATTTAAAACTAAAGAATTTTTAACCATTCACACAATATATTTATAATATTACCACTATTTTCATGTTTTAAAAATTTAATGAAATATTAAAACTATTTTTTGAAGCATTATTTTTCATTGTATTATATGCAATACTCTTAATTTACTATATCAGTGCATGGTATATGGGAGTATTAATGTTTTTTAAAATTTCCTAAATTAGGATAAATAATATTACATTAAAATTTATATCCTATTTTTCCATTATATTCTATCATGTATACTATTATATTATATTTATTGATTTATCGTTTTTAATATACGATTTGTAATTTATTTGAAAACAATTTCTCAAAGAGACAATATAATTAAAATTAATAAATATATTATTTTTAAAGAGGATTAATATTTCAAACAAAATGTATTATTTGAAATAGATGACATTAATTAAATGTATTATATAAAATAGAAAATGGGACAATTTTTAAATTTGATTTTAATTATTTTCATAAAATGGTATAGATTATGGTGTGGCCACATTAAATATATATAAGTGTTCAAAAAATCAAAACATAGATAAAATGTGTTTTGATATATCAATCATTAGTGAATAAATGCTTTAATGTTCAAATAGTTATAATAGAAAAATTTTATAAGGGGTATAATTTTATGAATTTTCCAATGTGATTTATGTGTGTTTTAGCAACAGATTTTTGAGAAAATAGCATCTCCATATGAGATGATTTGTCACCCATATACAAAAAAATTAATTGAAATGATTTAATCATTAAAAATGGCATGTAACTCATACAAAGACTATAAATTGACTCACACATTGTTTTGTTATTCCAAATTTATGTATGTATATGATATGTTATAAAAATAAAATAAAGGGAACATATGTGTCACAATATCCTACATATAAATAATAAATTAGGCATTCAATGAAACATACATAAAATACTTCACATAAAAATTTACTTTAAGATAAAATATGAAAATTAAATCTTGAAATCACTAGACAAATTACTCATATATTGAAACAAAATCAAATCAAATAATAGTTACACATTCAAAGCATATTTATAAAAATGAAAAAAATAACTAATATTATCATGTAGTATAATTTTCTAGAATCATTAAATGTTTTATATTGTAAATATATTTTCATATATTGATTGGATACAAGTTTATAAAAAAATTTCATTTATTTACAGGTTCGACATATGAATACTAATTTAGAAAAATCCATAAAATATAATTTTAGTTTTTTATGAACACCTAAATGATCATTATATCAGTTAAATATTCACTTTATAATATTATAAAATATAATATTCGAAGTTAAAGTATTTTTGATGTAAGGTCTTTTATATCATGAGTATTGGTGGAATTACAATATCAGTATTATTTATTATTAAGTAAAATTTAACTAATGAATTTATTTTATTATAATTCAATGAGGTTCCTCTATACTGTTAGTCATATTGATTGTTAAAAAATCCAAATATAAACAACATGAATATTATTGTTTCAATAGTTGTGATAAATTATGCAAGAATTTTTTTTCTAGGAAATAATAATTGAAATGGATTGATGTAGTTCATTTTTCTCATTTAGACAATTGTTTCATTGAGAAAATATTAAATGTACTTGGATTAATTTTCCTACTATTATTTATGAACAATATAAATATGTGAAGTTTAGACTAAATAGTTATAATTAATGAGGATGAGGATATAAAATAACTAAATTATTAAAATTCATTTTGATCATAACCACAATAGTTTAACATTTTTAGAATGGTTCGAATCCATTATTGTAAAAGAGAACATTATTGTCTTGAAACAATTGGTATACAAGTTATAACATGTTTTTGGGGATGAATAATTCATTCTATATTTTAAAAGTACAATATTTTTTTTGGTTTATTATTTTTTTTAAAATCAGTAAAAGTTTGAATGGTTTATTCATCCTCTTAATAAAGGGTTTGGTTTCTTCACTTTGTATGGGTAAATGGTAATGTATTTCTTTTAGTGGTTCAAATAAAATAAGGATAAATTTTTAGGGAAATAAAAAAGAAAGGTCTGGGGTTTTAAAACACGGTATGTAAAATTATAGTTTCAATAAGTGCCCCTTGGTGCTAAAAAGGTGTTATAACACATTGTGACTCCTTCCAAATATCATGTCACTTATTTTAGGTAATATTGTAATATCCTTTTGAATAATTGAATTTTATATTATGTATAATGCAGAACTATAATACCATGCAAATATTTTTTTTAATATTTTGTTTACTAATTATCAAAATAATTCTTATATGAATTTAAAATATTGTAAAATATTAATCCACCATATCCGTGTTGATCGGTAATCATTCCTATAGTACCAAATGTTCCATTATGATAATATAATACTGATGAGGGTTTTTATATTCTTAATATAAGGAATTTTGATAATTATATTTTGTGCTTTATCAAGGATTTTCTTCCATAAAAGTATTATTTATGTATCATGTTTTATTCTAAATATAGTGCCTTGGAATTTATAAATAGATATATGGGTTCCATTTATTTAGTCATTAAATAATTTTATTTAAACACTCATTTTATGATCATTTTATATTTGGGAATATTTATAATACCAAAATTTATAGTCATATAGTATAAAATTATGTTGATATCTTTTAAGATATTCTGGCTAATTAGATAAGAGTGAAACACTACTGTCGTGGTTAATAATGACCTTCACATGGAATTATATTTTTAGATAGTGAATGATTCAACAGAAGAGAATTCATTTAAGTTATTGATACTTTTTCAAATTCGGATATATTTATAACCGTTTTTTAAAAAATTGAAGCCTTACACCCATCCTTTATGTGGGAGATGTATATAATTGGGATGCATACATAGTGCTTGTTAATGAAGTAAAATTCAAAACAAACTAGTATTATGGGGTCTCATAATGGTGGGGAGTATGTCCTCCAATACCCCAAGAGGATAAAGGTATTAATTTGGGGTTCATTTTGGAAATTATGATGTTTATTTGAACATGGACCATTGAAATAGTGTATGGAATATATAATTATAAAAGTTGTACCTTCCAATCAGTTTAAAATTCTAGTTATGTTGTGAAAAATGAAAATTATTCTATATATTATAATTTTTTCATCACATGATTTCCGGTTGATGTCATTCTGGTGTACGGAGAAAAGTGTGTATGTACATCTAAATGATTTGTATTTTACAATATTGATTCTCTAGGATTAGGATATCAATGTGTAATTATATGTTTTAATTAAATATATTTAATTTTAGTTGTTTCTATGATATTTTTCCCAAAACTATAAATGATTTTTTGACAATAAAATATCAATGTTTTAGTTCTATATGATATCATTTCGGGTGATGGAGGAGAGAATTTGATGATTTTCAAGATTTTAATTTAATGAATTATAAATAATGATTAGTTTTTCATCCCGGAGTAAGAAATCATTTCATATACACAATATTAGAATGTTTGTTTGAATTGGTGATGGAGACACCAATAGAATTATACATAATACACTAACATGGTAAATGTGGACTCTACAATATCTTCTCTAGAGTGGATCATGAAAAATATATATAATTTTCTTGTAATTGTCTCTAACAGTTATATTAGAATGTTAAGACTGTTACTCCTGCATGAGGGCGATCCTTGTATATAGAAAATTACAAATGGATTATAGCGGTTTTTGGATTCTCATCATCCCATGTCGTATGTTGATCTATTTTGAAACAATGGTTTTAGGTTGAGTGGTTTGAAAAGAATATAACAGTGTGAACCCACACTGCTTCTTTGTTTTTCATTTGATATGTGTTTGAGTAGAATCATATGATTATAATTTTTTTTCACTTTAGGATGGTTGTGTACCATGTTTACTAGGAGGTCAAACCTCTACTGAAAATGGATAATCATGTGAACGTATATTGCATTTCATTATTACATTACATATATATTTCGATTTATATTATGTTCTACTACATTAGATTCAGGGATGAAAATGACATAATATGTAGTTTATATATCCTCATATAATTTTCCCAATTGGTACATCATTTTACATTATTTGGGTATTCAATGTGTGGTAATATATAAAATACACCATAATCAACATCCGTAAAAAATGATTGTTTTAATCATATTGAGGTAATGTGATCACAAAAATTATTTATTTGGGTTATCCCCCAACATTAATATATTTTCAAGGTGTATTTTCTGTAAATATGTATCACTTATTCCTATGAATCAATATTATTTAAACGAAATACTTGATGGAAATTTTATCACACTGTTTAAATATAAATTTTGGTTTTCTCGTATTGTTGTACATTCCATGTTTTATATTTCCCCCATGATTTTTCAAATCATGGGGATGATAGTAAATGAATAAATTAATTATTAACATAATTAATTAATCCTAGTGAACCCAAAAAACTCATTCTGCCTTCAAATTAACTTCAATAATTAGGGTCATCTTTAATAAACAAAAAAAAATATACGGAGAAAATTAAATATTTTATGTTCACAAACCATTTAGTTTTTACATGTCAATGGAATATGATAAGGATATATATTCCCTTATAAAAACCAATTATTAATCAAGGTATGAAGTATTAATTATGTTACTTTTCTACACTCATCATGATTTCTGGTTAAATAAAAATAATTTGGTTTTCTTGATTTAATATTCAAATAATAAAAAATTAATTGTTTATTATATTATAAAAAATTTCAACATTTTTGTACAAATTATTTCAGACGATGTCTGTTTGGACCATCATACAAGATGTAATTCATGAATAAAAATTCCTCAACTAAATCCTAGTTATATATCCACATCACATCAGGCATGCCTCTTTATATACACAAGATTACTGAAAAGTATTGATAATCAAAATGAAATTATATATAGATTATTCCTTTATAAAAAAATGATATCAATACAAATAACCAAAAAATCATTATCATAAAATAATTGATTTCATAAATAAATAATAATTACATGATAAAAATTCATATGTATTTATAAAATCATTCATCTAAATATGTTCTTCATAAGGATTATAATAAAAACCAGACCAATAAAAAATATATACATAAGGATGAGATACTACTATATCAGTGCATGAAATCCATATAATAAACAAATAAACGTATTTCTTGACATGCGTAGTCAATTATATATCCTATTATCATTCTTATATAGAACACATAAGGTACACACATGTTCCATGTTACACCTAGAGGGTAAAACAAATACATCTCAATATTGTATAACCATCTTACCTGATATTAATCGATATATATATATATATATATAATATAATATTATCTCTCACTAGTATACATTTGAAGATATTAATTTATAATCATTCCACTTTTACACATGATCCCACATTCATTCACACCATAATAGACTAATTCAGATCATAAACAATTATCGACTCATACATGAATATGTGGGGTTTTATATCATAATATGTCCCAACTAATATAGTCTTTCAAAGGGAATGGATAATACTGATCATGTCTCAAACAAACCTAGCTGCCCTGGTGAACCAATAACTGATTCGATGTTAACATAGCCTGAAGGGAGTCCAATGATCCCCATGGGTTGATGTATAGCACATGTCATCATATAGAATGAGACATGGAATTAATTTTCCTAAAACATTATGGAAGTAATATAACACGAAATTATACTTCTATGATGCACTCTATTAGGAGAAGTGTACCAGGAGTAAAACATGTTTTAAATAACACTAAATACTACTGAAATGTACCTGATCAACTGAATGAACATCCCTTGTCCTAGTAGATTCCCCCTCCATGTCCAGGGACCAATAGCTAGAACCACATTCCAAGAAGTGATATTTCCTTTCACAATTCTAGTAGGAATTAATATATAAGCACACAAATGAACAAGTTGGGTGAGAGATAAAATATTAATAGGGTCTCAATATGTATTCTAATAATATATTGAAATATTTAAATAACCAAATAATGAAAAATTATCATTCAAATAAACAAGTTTGAAATTTCAAAAATATATTTTAACAAATCCTAATTTACTTTTCAAACTATGGAATACATTTCAAATGGTGTAAATACAATAGAAACTTGTATTAAAACATATTTTCCGTCATAAAATATTTTATTTTAATAAGAAGGTATGTAACACTATTTACATGAAAGTCATAAATTTATTCTAAATACCAAAATGAGACTAACATGGTCCAATTACTAAGAAGGTATGATAGTTCTAGTATGTAGGGATACACACTCACGTTGATGGAGAAATATTTACATTAATTCCAATGAACTTTGGCCAAAGGGTACTCATCATTACCTCATAAGGGATGTGACATGCTTCATTTATGTTCTAGAATTTTTTTAATTGTTAGGTTTTATCTAAATATCTCACAAAAAACTGTGGCAGAAATGTGCTCTAATAAAAAAAATCAACGGTAACTTTATTTTAAAAAAATTTAAATATAATTAATCAAAATATCCATTTCAATATGCCAATTTTCCTAAAAAATAACAGGGTTTTAACAAAAAAACCATTTTCAATGATAAAACTCAAAGATATCTATCAAAAGAATTTTCAGAAATTTATATAAGAAAAAAATGAAAAATATATCAGTAAATTAATTTCATAAATTTTCCATCAAAAATATTTTACATTTTGAATTATATAATATAAATTTCACCAATTTCAATAAATTTCTCAAACACAACCCATTTCACTTGAATTTCAGGTTCCCGATTTCTTTGCAAAAATATTCTAAAAAATATTCCACTCAATTCAAAGGAATTATGTTATTGATAATCTAATATAATGTTGATTTATTAAAATGATTTTTACTCAAATAATTAAAATTAAATAAAACAATTAAGGTTTAATAAAATTCTATCATTATAATAGAACCACCTACTTTTCACCAAAAGACAACGCCCGTAATGGAAACTGCCAACTAGAATGAAGGTGGAAATGAACTTGGAAGTCAACCTAGAAATAGGACTAAAAACATGGGGTCAAAATCCATCAACCCCAAGATGGTCTATCAAACTCCTTGGAGATAATGAGAAATATGTGAATATACATGGAGAATACATACCTGGAATGTCACATGATGACCACAACAATGATCAACCACTCATCAAAAAAACTCTCATGGGTTTACTTTCTTCATAAATTAACGGAGAAGGATCATGGGTTGAGAGAAAATAAAAATTGAAAACACAAATAAATATTTTTTTGAGATTTAAGTTTAAAAACTATTTTTGGGACATTACATGATGTGTAACCCAATTACATGTCTTGTAATTGAAAAGTACTAAAATCCTTAATAAAGCCAATAAATTTTTTAAAAAATAATATTATTTGTCATTTATATTAATATGTCATGTAACAATGTTATAAAGAATATAAATCCCTATCATACTATATAATGAGATGGGTTTTTATGTTTATAATCAAAAAAATATTTGACGTCACCTCTATAGGTATCCCCGAAATTCTTTCTTATCCCTACACAAAAAATGAAATAGGAACATTATGATATGCTTAGAAACATACATGACAATATAGTAATGGGATGATATACCATAACCGATAATGAGACCTTCTGACCCATAAATCCTATCTTAATGCATGCATACCAAAAAGGTGAGGCCACTACACCTTCATTTGTGCCTTACATTCTTATGCATCAGGATAATCAATATCATGGTTCCATAGTTCATGAACAAAAGGTATTTCCTTTCAATTAAGTAACATGGTTACATAATTGACTATAGTTTATGGTCTTTCATCCACAAATAAATTATGGCCAACTTCACGATATCTCCCACTCAAGATATGAGATGCATCTGATAATTTATTTTGATGATGAGCCACAAAGAACTTCATATATACAGATATAATCTATTGTAGATGCGATAAATGGTATGATTCTTTTCCTAATTTCTCAAAAAAGAAAAATAGTTGAACATAATGAGGATCAATATTACATTAACTCTCAATTCATTGATTACCCAACTAAGTTGAACATATATGAATACATGTTCATGAACTAGTTATTCCAATTGTCCAGGATGATAATAAAAATAGGACTCATACCAGCTACATGTCTTCAACATTATATATTGAATCAAATAAATTATTTTTGATGAATCATGAACCATGATAGATACATCCAATGAGAATTCACCGAAATTTGACTAAATCCAAGAATATATATAATGTCAACCACATAAGGCCTCAAAATTATCCATTCTAATGGAAGACTAAAAACTATTATTATAATAAAACCAACCAAACCATCCCTAATTTATCATCCCATGATCCCCAACTTCATTAACACGATCATGAAGCATATACTAAAAAATCTAAATTTGTCTTTCTATCTTTCCATATAATTAAGATCGTATACCACAATCAAATAGATGTCAGATCATAGTTACACATAAAGGCCTCCCCAAAAATGATAAGGGAACTATGGATCTCAATGATAAACTATAGTATTTGGAAATCCATAAAAATGAAAAACATATTTCACATAGATATTTCCCAACTCATAAACATTGTTCGTATCATAAATGGGTGTAATGTGTGTTGATTTAGTGAAATTTTTTATCACAAACAATATCACATTATTCTTAATTGGGTACATGGAAAACCAACCAAAATATCCAAAGACATCTCATCCAACATAAATGTAGTAACTATATGTGGCTGATTTTACCCTGAAAGATTGTGTTGGTCAAAGTTGACATGTTGGAATGTTTTGTAATGAGAATAAAAGTAAAAATGAACTATATCATACATATACACAAGACATAGCATCACATTTCATAGGAAATTTGTATAGATCTTTTGTTCACCACCCACTGGGAAATATAGAAATACACCATCACAAATTTCCTTATAAAATATGTTTCCATATAATGGTTCTAAAATAATATGATTCCCTAATTCAAGAATAAAGAATGAATCATGGTATCCCCACCATCATTATAGTCTCAAAAGCTATATAATTCACCATATAGATATTTTTTCTGAAGAATACTCTCAAGAAGAGTGAATTTCAATAGAACACAGTCTAAATAAACCATTTCCTGTTATTTGAGCACTCCAAAATGATAATTTAAAACTATATGCATAAATGTTCTATTATCCATATTATTACTTCTTTGTATGCATCATATGTTTCATGCTTAATTAAACTTCAATTCCATTCCATTTACTTAAGGTATATGAGATATTTAAATCAAATGATTCTATGTATTCCTCCCAATTCATATGTTGGAGATTCATATATTTTTCAAATAGTACATAACTCAAGATCTTGTGGACTAAATAAAAAAGTAAAAATTTGTCCAAAATTATATATCTTCATACTCTTGAGCATGTTCATCAAAAATGCAGGTTCAATGTCATTGGTCAGGTAATTATTCTCATGTGGCCTAATATGATGATATCTATAACCAATAACATGACAACCTTTAATAATAACATAGCCCATCACTAAACCTAATGTATCATAAAAGACCACATTCCCTTTTATAGACTTAGAAAGAGTGAACACTGGTGTAGTGCTCCACATAAATTTTCAATCAAAAAAATAATTCTTACATTTTTTATCATAAAAAATTTACCCTCTTATGATTTTTCCTATGAGAATC
The DNA here is from genome assembly GCA_963277665.1 of Viscum album. Lineage (NCBI taxonomy): Eukaryota > Viridiplantae > Streptophyta > Magnoliopsida > Santalales > Viscaceae > Viscum > Viscum album. The sequence continues at coordinate 936,950,546 of OY728143.1, read as the reverse complement.
CACCATTGAGAATTCCATAACAATCTACTGATAATACCAAAATAAACCCAAAAGCTATAAATCTTGAATAAATTATGTGGTTGTTAATATTTCATTAAAAATTTTACCTTATCATGATCAACTGATGTCTCTTGTTTATACACCACAGGTTTTGGGAATTTCACTTTTTGAATCGAGACATTAAATTTTGAAAAATTGGAATATAGTCGGTGATTTCTCAGCAATATTAGAACTATTCTCAGATGATGGTCATGATCTTTATCAAACAAATAGTAAATATGGATTTCATCAAAAAAGTACTTTCTCAATATCATCAGGATGAACAACAAAAATACTATTCACCAAACCCTAAAGACTCTAGGATAGTCGGCTAGACCAAAGGGTGTATTAATGTACTCACTTTTCGGACTTTTAGATTCTTTAATACTCAACTGATGGTGACCATATTAAATATAAATCCTTGAGAGAAACATTTTCTCATTCAACATATCAAATAGTTCATCTATCTATGGTAACAGATACTTGTTCTTTACCATCACTCGATAGATCATTCAGTAATCAATACAAAGGTGCAGTGAACTATCTTCACTCATAGAAAGGGTGATGAAAAGCCTTATTATGTAACACAATTAATGTGTACATATCATATATTTAATATACCATCCAACGGATTCTTCATCTCATTAATTGTTCCCAGTTCCATGCGGTAATAGAAAATAAACATTTGTTTTGTACAATGAACTATGTCAGTAGAAATATAAACATCCCTCACTAGTGGAAACGATGATATCGTAGATTGAAACAAATTAGGGAAATCAATAGCAACTATATGGAGATCACCACTAAATTATACACACTCTAGATCAATGATAAACACATATTTCACTATCCACACATTCAAATAATCGGGTCCAACTCTACAAAACCTTGGTACACATTATCCATAAATTATACGACAACCCATCATGTTAATTAATGGAGACACATCAAGGGAAAAAATAAATTTTACATTTATTAGAAATTGGAAAATCCATAAAAAATATGATGTCAAGTGTTTTCATTTAAAAAAACACTGATCATTCTTCACCTTTGATAGAGAGAAAACACAAGAGGGACAATAAGGAACCAACACTATTTTCATTCCAAAGTGATTATAAATACCAATGACATAAAGTAAAATATCCATATGATGTTTTATAAAATTAATAATATATTTTAAACTAAAAGAATGAGATGCACCAATATCAAATAAATATAGTCACTAATGAAGATTCTCTATAGATAGACTAGTATACGCTTCCCCATGAGACTCTTACCCTACATGATGATAATTCATTAATGATTACTTTATGTAGAACAATTTAGTATCTGAGGAATCTTATTTCTTTAATTTTTAGTATGATATGATGAAATAGTTCAATTATGTGAAGTGGAAATGATATGTCATGACCTCTGTTCATAAACCAAACAACTAAATGATCTAAATTCATGTGTTCCCCAGTGAATAACCAATGTGAATGCCTAGGATTAAAAAACTAGAAGGAAATAATATAACCTCTTCTTATAATTATAGTATGTTTAGAACAACCCATCTATCAGGAACTAACATCAGAATCATTGTACACCATCTTTCTGTTAAAATAATCCATACTTCCACTGTGAGAGAATTAATCTCCCGATAACCCTAACTTTCCATCAATATTCATTTTGACCATTAGTTCTCTATTAAAAAAAATCAGCATACAAATGAAGCTTCAGTAATAAAACATGTTAATGAATATAATATCATAGTCTCAAAGCAATCCATCGAGTCTTTGGCTTCTGATTTGATACTATCTCAGGTGAAAAAATATATTATCTCACAAAAATGATTTATATTCTCTATCACAGTCTTATCATTATGTTCAAAATTGAATTTTTAAATCCATGGATAAAACTATCTACTCCAAATATAAATTCCCATTTAAAATTTAATTGAAATTAATTCCACTCTAAGACCTCATGTTTCTTCATCATCACCATCATGTCCTTCCATATCTTATTTGGTAATTTTAACATGAATGGGGAATACTTCTACTTTATTTAAAATAGTGTCTTGATGAACCAAAAAAATTCATTGATCCTAATCATTGATTCATAGAACTCCTATGTATCCTTTTAATTTCTAAATAATTTTGTATTCAAATTAAGTAACTATTGAGTACGGTTCTGAATATCATCCCTTTGAGGTTCCACAGTTGTATCTTGAATAGTAACAAGTGGTTGTTCCTGTCATAGTGTACAGAAAGTAAACATAATCCACATAGATAGAATTTATTCCATAATGGTATTCTCTTGATAATATTATGCTTCAACTTTATCCTAGGTCCAATTGACACATCTTCTCAAAGGTATGATGCTACAGAACATCAATAGACCATAAGGAAGAAATCATATTGACACTTGAATTTGGAAATAATTAAAATAGATCCCAATATAATGAAAAATAAATATTATAATTTAAATATTTCTAAATAAAAACTATGAGATAAACAAGAAATAAACCTCATGTAACATTTCCAAAACCACCCTTTTTAACTTATGGTTCTTCTGTGAGAACTGGTTAGGCACCTAATCACAACTACGTCATATGTCACTAAAATAATAAAAAAATAATATTGAATTCAAGAAAATAATAAAAACCTACACCTCTAATAACAAATTCTCTGGAACTAGTTTGGGTGGCCAGGTAACACGATAATATATCACATTCTGACATAACTATCACCTATAATCATATAAAATGCGAGTGATAAAGAATTTTACAAAGTAATTATGGAGTTAATATTACTATAGAATATTAAAATATTAAAACAAATACTAGGATATGTGTAATAGAATTCAAAAATGTATAATAACACCAATTTAATAGAGTATGGTTATAGGAAAAATTAATTATTAGACCAAGTCCAAATGGATGTAACTCTACATGTTCATGGATCAACAAACAAAAACACCACCAAATGATGATTTTCCTATTCTTAATAATATAACTAGATAATATACCACGAAAAAAAGGATTGAAAATGGTGTGACATAAATTCCATGTAGGGATCACCTTGGATTTTATAATATATTCAAATAATTAATTAATAAAGTAATGATATAACAAATTTTAAATAAAAAGAATTTTCATTTCATAAAAATATTTAAACAAATCATTTTTTACATTTAAAAGCAATGAATACATATGTCATGATGGAAATAAAAAAATGAATGGATTATATAAAAAAAATTATTTAATTAATTAGGTGAAATTTTTTTTACAAACAGTGGAATATCTTAATTTTATATACAATCATGGAAAAAACATACCCATGTTCGTAAGAAGGAACTATTATGTGGGCTATTGGGACTCCCCACACAAGGAGACACAAAAATATGTAAAATCGTACATTTTATCACATACCAAAGAGGACTCATTACCATCTTCTAAGGGATGTGATTTGATATAGTTATAGTTTGTAGTGTTGTACAATATAACATTCCATCAAAATAACACAATAACTACCTAAGGATTGCATATGATATAATAAAAAATCATTAATTGGACGTTTACATTATAGAACATTAATATAAAATTCATCCCATTATCCATTTCAATTATTCATATTTTCCATATAAACCAATAATGGGCTTTTATAAATAACAATCCTTTGTCCACGATAAAACCAAATGTTTTCAATGAATAATATTTTAAGCATTTTGTATCAAATAAAATTTTAAATAAATTCCATAAAATTTGTTTCCACAATTTTCCATCAAATCAATTACACAACATAAAATACACCAATTTCAATAAACAACTCAATCAAATCCCAATTCACTAGAATTTGGTGTTTTCCCAAATTTTATATCAAAAGAAAATTTACAAAACCAAATACTTCAATTAAATGGAATTTTCTCTTAAATAAAACAGTTGAATGAATTTTCATGAATATGAATTAAATATAGTAATAGAAATTAAACCAATCAATTTATGTCAAATAATATTTTGGAATCATAACAAAACCACCTACATTTTACAGAATCACATCACCCACAATAGAAACCATGAACTAGAATGAAGGTGAAGTTGACCTAGGAGCTAAAACTATAAAAAAAATATTAATCAACATTGGGTTATGATCCATCCACACGAAGATGATCTATCAAACTCATTAGAGATATTGAAAAATAAGGGTAGATATCGAGAGACCCTTTACTTGAAATGTCACATTGCAGCCATAAAAATGATTAATCACTAATAGAAATGATTTGAAAAAGATAAAGATATATAAAAATTCAGGGATAATGCTATATGGTAAATGGAAATGAAATATAGTAAGGGGAAAAAGTGGTTTCATCTTATCATCATATTTAAGAAAAACATTATGTACATTACATGATGTGAAACCCAATTACAAGTTATTTACTTTCAAATTCTAAAAAACAACATCATTTAATTAAAACTATTTTTATTATCATTTTATTTCCCATCATGGACTTAGTATGTACATCCCAATTACAGTGATGAATGATTGGATTTTTATGATGATAATTTAAAAAAATCATCAACTTTATCATTATATTTATCCTCCAAATTACCTCTTGACCCTACCCAAAAAAGAAAATGTAATACCTCAACATGGATTAAAATTTACCTAATAGAATAGTAATGGGTTGTTCACCATACCCGCCATAGAAACATTCTATCCATATAAGATATATACATATATAATCCAATCAAAAATTTGAGGTCAAAAATCCCTCATTAGTCTCACACTACCACGTCTCATGAAAATCAGTATTATCATTCCATGTCACATGAAAAAACAATATTTCCCTACCATGATGTACCATGGTTTTAGAATTAACTATCTTATCCTATATTATTAATACATAAAAATCATTTATTTCAGGAAATCCCTACCAAAATCTATTCTTTATTTCCCTAACCATGTCATGTTTTACATTGTTTTATTATATTACCATCCATAAAATGATTTTTTCACAATCATAAATCTTTTTTATAAATACGATCATATATGGTTCCTAACTTATCATTTCATTTGTATCTTATTCCAACTTCTACATATGTTATTAAAAAATAATAATAAAATAACATATATATCTCATAAACTACTTCATTTAATTTTTTTATATTTTTAACCGATATTCATATCCTATTTTTCTAAATAGGATTCAAAATCACGATTCATGTGTATGGTGTACAACCGTCTCAGGAACACACGTAATTCATTTTCAATAATAGCCTCTCATGACTATTTTTTATGATTGATTCAATGTATAGATATTTTTTAGTAAAAAAGTTATCATTCTATAATGTCACGAACCGAATCTGGACGCCGCAAAAACCGGCACCAAACCCAGACCGTGACAAGTCCCGAAGGGCGTTCCCGATCCCCACGGGCTGGCACAAGTGCCCGGGTATCATAAAATGATAATTGGGAACGATTTACCCGAGTTTATAAACTTAAAACGACAAAAGATTCCAATGAAACGAATCTGGATTTTTCAAACCAAATAATATTTTTCAAAAATTCAGAACTGAATTACACAATTTTAAACAATTTTTAAAGACCATTACAAAGGTACAAACCCAAGAAAATACAGCCCAAGAACCTCCACATGGAAAGAGGCATCGCCCTCAAGCCATCTCCACAACACTCCATCACGATGGACCGCTAAAAACCCGAACCAAAGGCATAAAACCTGTACCCAAACCTGTGACATAAAATAAGAAAGTCTACTTACACCCAAAGGTGTAAGTAGGGTGTGAGAGAAAGCCCAGTAGGATACCACCTCTATGAGATTCCATGTGATAAACATTTCATGACAAAAAGCATTGCATGTTTTGTAAATAAGAAATGCTAGTTACAATTTTCTAAAGGATGAAATGATAATTGAAAACAGTTTCCATGTGAGATAATTTTAAAGGAACAACAATTTTAAAATAAATAACAAAGATACGGAATTTTCCATCCAACAATACCGTATACCGATGGTAAGTACAAAGGATCTAATGAGCACAAGTAATAGGAAATAACCCCTAGGCACTAGCTAGCTGTGGGTCCCAGGTACCTCGTATCTCGGTGAGAGTAACCACCAAAAAATGTCCGTTCTCGTGCACGAGCCACTAGTAGGGATCATACCCATAACCTAGTGGTCCCAAATCATCATCATCATTGTTTAGTTAGAGTTGTAAGCGTTAATCTTGCTAAGTGAAACTGAGGCCAAACCCCACGGATTCACTAGCATACTAGTACACGTCCACCCACCTAGATACCCGGGTTTTCCCTTTGTGCTCAAACAAGTTCAGCAATCCAAGAAGTATAGTTTTCACATGCAAATATCAATTCCACATCACACATTAACCAAACAGCCCCATGTACATCACACAAGTCACAAATTCCACTATTCATTAAAATGCATTTTGAAATCAAACTCACACCAAAATTCCCTACAACACTTTTCACATTTCTTTAACACTTACACAAATCCTTTAAACGATTTTATAAAACCATGACAAGTTATTCAACTCACAAAACAGCCCACACACATGTCACATAATACCCTTCTAACCTTCACAATTCATTTTATCAATAAACTCACATGAAACATCCCACACCCGTGTTTCGCACACAAAACACAATTTAGTAAAATATTTCGGCAATTTATAAAACATTCTAAAAATGTTTGACATCTCAAATCACCACTTTACCATTCAAAAACCCACATTAGGTGAACACACTCACCCAAACAGTACATATACACCCTTTCCCAACTTTGTTTAACAAAATAAAACATTTGCAATTTTCATAAAACAAACCCAAGAGGTATAACCATTGTTTGCACTCTAAACCCATTTCAAACCCCTCATTCAAAACCAAAATCATAACAATAACAATCCAAAACAGAATTTTCAGCCCTAAGACAATTATTAAATCACCCCCAAATGTTATAAAAATACATCAAATAATACCACAAAGATACACATGAAAAACACACGTTTTCATAAATCTCCTTCAAAAAGTACAACACGGTTTTACAACTTAAACTCATTCAAAAAAACTCTTTTCAAGGCCCACATGATAATAATGAATTAACAAAACAGAATTGGCAGCCCCTTTCAAGACTAATAAATCACTTTCATATGTTATAAACTAATTCCAAACATTACCCCAAGAGTCACACATGAAAAGTACCCAATTTCAAGCTAAAATACAACTAAAAATTAAATGTTTAACCAAATTCATCAAAAACAGTTTTCAAACCACACAAGACAGATTATAAACATACTAAATTAATAAAACAAGCAAGCTAACTCATCATAAAATGGTTACACATGGAATCACCTACCTTTTGAGTCGAAACCCTCAAAACTTGGTGCGAAACCTTAAGCGCACCACCGCCGCACCACAAGGAATATAAATCCAGACCTAGACCACCAAAAATTGACCCAAAAGATACCAAATCAGACCTTAGGATCTAACCCTAACTTCTGGACATGATGAACTTCAAGAAATAGGAAATAAAACTAAAAGAGGAAGGAAGGAACCAAGAAGGAATTCCCTTACTTGAAATATCTTGAAGAAATCAGCCCCAATCCACCAATATATGAATCGCCAAGTACCCAAAACTGATATGGAGGTCCGAAGGAGTCATATTAGGTCATTTGGGGACTGAAATGGGGTGGAAAGGATGAAAATTGAAGGAGTTATGAAAGATTCATTTCACCTCATCAAATCTGGTCGATTTGAGAAAGATTGAGAAAGATCATCCAACTCCGCGGGGTATTTGAGCTCCAAATAGGAAAACGCGATACAGGGAGTGAGGCTGCGGTTTTTGGCTTCGAGTGGGAGGTGGAATCACCGAAAAACAGTAAAAAACAAATGAGATATTGAAATTTTAAAAAAATAATTTAAAGCAGGAAATGGGCTTACGGGCAGGCCCATTACCTTAATTAAAAACCCAAATCCATCATGATTTGGGATTTATATGTGGTTCAAAGGGATATGGTGATTTTAATATATTAGGGTATGACAATTGGGAAGTGGAATGAGTATAAAATAGTAAAAATTTAAGGAGTTATAGAAGAATCAAAATTTGTTTTTAAATCTGGATTTGGGCTCACGGTTTGGCCCAAATTTTCAAAACACACTATTTTCTACAAAATGAGTGGTAAACCCCCAAAACAAATCAGGAATGGAAATTAAATGAATAATGAATAAAAAAAAAGTCATGGGTGTGACAATTCTCCCCACCATAAAACTTTCCGCCCTCGGAAAGCCACATCACGGATAAAGCAAAAACCAAACCCAACCGAAGGGCATAAATGGACTCATTTGCTAAGCTTCGCCCCCAAAGGTCAAAACACCTCCAGTGATCAATTAAGGAAGAAATACTTCACAACCAAAACATACACCTCATTACTGAAATTATCAAGCACATTCAAGATTTATTCTAAAACAAAAGTCCTCAAACACTATCTGAACAAGGCTCAAGAAATTTACCCAAACAAACAAGAACATCGAACAAGGTTACACTTACCTTGATATAACTAAACAATTGGGAAATCTCCAATCCCAACGTTTACTCAAGGAAGATGTATGTGGTTATATAGCTCCAAAAGAGACTACCCACATCCAATCCAAGACCATGTACAAAAGTGAGTTACTGGTACAAGGATACACAAATGGGCTCCCCAACCATAAGAGACAACTTAATTTTTTTTTTCCGAGAAAGAATCAAGACACTAACAGGGGAACCCCGAACAAACTCCATAGTAAAAGGGGTAGAATCCCATTAGGAATTTTCAAAATAATATACATGAGACTCATAGTGGTTCTCCCCACCATAAAAACCATCCATCTTAACTGACCAATATGGGCTGGCATAGAAAACCCCAAAACTTAAAGTGTTGGGACGACAACACGGTTAGCCCGCATAGTTTGGGAAACTGTGCTCTAACCATGTGGATCCTTATACCTACATGGTTTTCTGGTGAATGGTTACTAATAAATGTTCACTCAACATGTCTAGAAATATCTAAAACCTTTCCCCCAAACCCAAAGGGAACCAAAGGGGAAAAGAAAGTCATTGGGAGATAACATGGGGATGAGGCCCGCCACCTCTTTCCACCGAACGTGAACAAATGAAGCAAGATGACAACAACAGATGTTTAAACTATTCTCTTCTCTCATACTAAGAACATTTATTTGTTCAAGGTTAAAAACTGCCCTGGGATTTCCTCTGACTACGTGCCAGCTTCTCTCCGGGACCTATGGCTGGAGCTGGAATGATTGAAGCATCTTCGGCCTCGTAGTTAGGATTTGGAAACCCCCAAATAGAATTTCTTCTTATGATTATACAAACAACTACATGTAATCACATATGGGTTCACCCAGACATAACGCACTCCAGAACTCACTTTACCCCAACTTTTAAATTCACTGAAATAAGGGTTTAGAGGATGCACTCAAATCACACCCTGCTTCTTCGGGTGAGAAACAACAGAAATAAAGGACACATATAAACACATTCCTCTAAAATAGAGGATGTCGAGATCTCCCAAAAGGAAAAACAGTTTTAAAAAAAAAGACTCACATAATATTGTACAACTTCACCTTCGACGAATTAGGTAGCTTAAGAAACTAAGGTCTCTTTCAACCATCCACGAGCACTCTTACGCAACAAGAGGATCCGAAAAAAAAAACCAAGAAAGTAAATGGTGTAGAATCATTATACAAATATCAAGAAAAGATTCCTTACATTGATCAACTGGAGGATTTTCCAATGGCAAAACAATCCGTGTTGCCCTTCAGTTGTGCACTAAATCTTAATGGGGGAGCACCTTATCCAATGAGAGAACCCAAGGACCCAACCAAGCTGGTTCATTGGTAAAAACATGCAAAAAAAAGATCCAAACTCATTAATGGAACCATCTTAATGGTGTCCCGAAACATATATCATAGGAGACTACTAACCGGACCTTTTACCCAGCTTTCCGACCAAACACAAACCCAAAAAAAAAACAATTCGAACAGGAGGGGTTCTTGGACTCAAAACATCCCACAACAGCAACATTTTCAAAAACCCATAATAAAAACCATCCCAAAATCTTCATCAAGAAAACATGTTTTTCTTTAAAACCATTTCTGAAAAAAAATGGTTCAGCGGTGAGCGTATCCACCAATGGTACCCCATGGGCCTCACACATACATGTTTTTGTGCCACACCAGGCACCCTCCTCATATCCGTCCTGGCACTCATCCAGTCATGCCATCAACCATCTATCATCCCATATAACTCCATGCATGTGGTCACTCATGGAAATTCCAAAGGTCAATGCACTGATTTCTTTCAACTTTTCAAAATCAAAACGGTCAACCAACACATCATTCTTATCAAAACCGCTAACCAGGAGGTAGAACCCAAATTACCGCATTAAAAAAAACTTTTCAGAAAGGCACAATCGCTCCAATGAAAACTCACATTCAATTTATTTACATCAATTTCAAAACATCTCATCCCATTAAAAAAACTTTTAATAGTTTAGAAAACTCTAATGGGAACACTTTTTCAAAACCAACTTAAATATAGTTTCTACTTTCAAAAGAGGTGTAAGAACACAATTTTCCATTTCAAAATAATTCTGAATATTCAGTTCTGCCATTTCATAAATCAAAACATTCCATATTTATTTGAAAATCATTTCACAAAAACATTACACTTCCTAAAACCAAGTCACTTTAAAACCAAAGTTCCAAGATTTCAAAACTAAAGAACACCAGACAATGCGAGAGGAAACTAGTTTCAGTGGGTGACTTGGACATATGGTTGGCGGCCATATTCCAATCACTTCACTGTCACAGAGAGTGTTCTAGGGAATATCCCCAGCTCCACATGGCTTGCCAGACCCTGCGAGCTCATTGAGACCATTAACCCTACTCTCTTTTCATTTCCCCTAATCATCATCAAACCAAGAAAACCAAAAGACCTAGACAAATCCCAACTTCCCCTGGTGACTTGAATCCGGAAATGAGGTGTGGTGATCAAGCACACTACCCATAACCAGAATTCCATGTCCCAACAATCCAAACTCTAGACTATCCCGACTATTTCCCAAATTACATGACTCCAATGGAGCGAACCTGCTCTGATACCATTTTGTCACGAACCGAATCTGGACGCCGCAAAAACCGGCACCAAACCCAGACCGTGACAAGTCCCGAAGGGCGTTCCCGATCCCCACGGGCTGGCACAAGTGCCCGGGTATCATAAAATGATAATTGGGAACGATTTACCCGAGTTTATAAACTTAAAACGACAAAAGAATCCAATGAAACGAATCTGGATTTTTCAAACCAAATAATATTTTTCAAAAATTCAGAACTGAATTACACAATTTTAAACAATTTTTAAAGACCATTACAAAGGTACAAACCCAAGAAAATACAGCCCAAGAACCTCCACATGGAAAGAGGCATCGCCCTCAAGCCATCTCCACAACACTCCATCACGATGGACCGCTAAAAACCCGAACCAAAGGCATAAAACCTGTACCCAAACCTGTGACATAAAATAAGAAAGTCTACTTACACCCAAAGGTGTAAGTAGGGTGTGAGCGAAAGCCCAGTAGGATACCACCTCTATGAGATTCCATGTGATAAACATTTCATGACAAAAATCATTGCATGTTTTGTAAATAAGAAATGCTAGTTACAATTTTCTAAAGGATGAAATGATAATTGAAAACAGTTTCCATGTGAGATAATTTTAAAGGAACAACAATTTTAAAATAAATAACAAAGATACGGAATTTTCCAGCCAACAATACCGTATACCGATGGTAAGTACAAAGGATCTAATGAGCACAAGTAATAGGAAATAACCCCTAGGCACTAGCTAGCTGTGGGTCCCAGGTACCTCGTATCTCGGTGAGAGTAACCACCAAAAAATGTCCGTTCTCGTGCACGAGCCACTAGTAGGGATCATACCCATAACCTAGTGGTCCCAAATCATCATCATCATTGTTTAGTTAGAGTTGTAAGCGTTAATCTTGCTAAGTGAAACTGAGGCCAAACCCCACGGATTCACTAGCATACTAGTACACGTCCACCCACCTAGATACCCGGGTTTTCCCTTTGTGCTCAAGCAAGTTCAGCAATCCAAGAAGTATAGTTTTCACATGCAAATATCAATTCCACATCACACATTAACCAAACAGCCCCATGTACATCACACAAGTCACATATTCCACTATTCATTAAAATGCATTTTGAAATCAAACTCACACCAAAATTCCCTACAACACTTTTCACATTTCTTTAACACTTACACAAATCCTTTAAACGATTTTATAAAACCATGACAAGTTATTCAACTCACAAAACAGCCCACACACATGTCACATAATACCCTTCTAACCTTCACAATTCATTTTATCAATAAACTCACATGAAACATCCCACACCCGTGTTTCGCACACAAAACACAATTTAGTAAAATATTTCGGCAATTTATAAAACATTCTAAAAATGTTTGACATCTCAAATCACCACTTTACCATTCAAAAACCCACATTAGGTGAACACACTCACCCAAACAGTACATATACACCCTTTCCCAACTTTGTTTAACAAAATAAAACATTTGCAATTTTCATAAAACAAACCCAAGAGGTATAACCATTGTTTGCACTCTAAACCCATTTCAAACCCCTCATTCAAAACCAAAATCATAACAATAACAATCCAAAACAGAATTTTCAGCCCTAAGACAATTATTAAATCACCCCCAAATGTTATAAAAATACATCAAATAATACCACAAAGATACACATGAAAAACACACGTTTTCATAAATCTCCTTCAAAAAGTACAACACGGTTTTACAACTTAAACTCATTCAAAAAAACTCTTTTCAAGGCCCACATGATAATAATGAATTAACAAAACAGATTTGGCAGCCCCTTTCAAGACTAATAAATCACTTTCATATGTTATAAACTAAGTCCAAACATTACCCCAAGAGTCACACATGAAAAGTACCCAATTTCAAGCTAAAATACAACTAAAAATTAAATGTTTAACCAAATTCATCAAAAACAGTTTTCAAACCACACAATACAGATTATAAACATACTAAATTAATAAAACAAGCAAGCTAACTCATCATAAAATGGTTACACATGGAATCACCTACCTTTTGAGTCGAAACCCTCAAAACTTGGTGCGAAACCTTAAGCGCACCACCGCCGCACCACAAGGAATATAAATCCAGACCTAGACCACCAAAAATTGACCCAAAAGATACCAAATCAGACCTTAGGATCTAACCCTAACTTCTGGACATGATGAACTTCAAGAAATAGGAAATAAAACTAAAAGAGGAAGGAAGGAACCAAGAAGGAATTCCCTTACTTGAAATATCTTGAAGAAATCAGCCCCAATCCACCAATATATGAATCTCCAAGTACCCAAAACTGATATGGAGGTCCGAAGGAGTCATATTAGGTCATTTGGGGACTGAAATGGGGTGGAAAGGATGAAAAATGAAGGAGTTATGAAAGATTCATTTCACCTCATCAAATCTGGTCGATTTGAGAAAGATTGAGAAAGATCATCCAACTCCGCGGGGTATTTGAGCTCCAAATAGGAAAACGCGATACAGGGAGTGAGGCTGCGGTTTTTGGCTTCGAGTGGGAGGTGGAATCACCGAAAAACAGTAAAAAACAAATGAGATATTGAAATTTTAAAAAAATAATTTAAAGCAGGAAATGGGCTTACGGGCAGGCCCATTACCTTAATTAAAAACCCAAATCCATCATGATTTGGGATTTATATGTGGTTCAAAGGGATATGGTGATTTTAATATATTAGGGTATGACAATTGGGAAGTGGAATGAGTATAAAATAGTAAAAATTGAAGGAGTTATAGAAGAATCAAAATTTGTTTTTAAATCTGGATTTGGGCTCACGGTTTGGCCCAAATTTTCAAAACACACTATTTTCTACAAAATGAGTGGTAAACCCCCAAAACAAATCAGGAATGGAAATTAAATGAATAATGAATAAAAAAAAGTCATGGGTGTGACATATAATGGTAATATATATTATATTCTCTTAACATTATATTTGAAGTAAAATTAAAATGTTGTTCTTTCATTCAAACATTTGCACCACCACCTTCAACAAGCAATGTGATTCATTTCTGATCACCAAATAACTTGGATAGTATATTTCAGTTTATTTAATGATATAATATTGTATTCATGATATATTTATCATTTTATATTTTTTAAATTATATAAACCCTCTTTACATCATTATAATTGATTAATTGAAATTTTACTCATGTGTTTGTACGACCTACTATATCTATGATTGAAATGTAAATCATTTTTCAATAGATTTTTTCATGGTTTGTTTTAAATGTATTAGTACTGTATAAATATTTTAATTATGTAATGATTATAACTATAGATATGATATAAAAATGACTTAATTTTCCATTTTGAACCTTTAAGAGTAGTTTTGGAAATATGAACTGATTATCCTTAAAAAATACAGTAAGAATAAAATTAATTAAGTAAATAAGTATATCGTGGTAAAAAAATTAATGACAAAAATAAGAATTTAAAAACATCCTTTATCGTGTATGTAATTATCGTAAGTATATTTTTTTGAATAATAAGTACCTATTTAATGATTCATACTCAAAGCATAGGGGTTATTAGTTGAATTACTATTCATTAGGTCATAATTTAACTTAATTGAATATATAATTACATGAGTATGTGTGAAGTGACCTATAATTTTCTTATTTTCTATTTCCACATTATTTGTTATATAAACCTCCATCATATTTTCACATCATTGAATAATTCTAAATCCAATGATATTATCATTATATATGACTATCATATTTTATGATCATTGAGGAATATTTGTTTATTAAGCAAATTTATTTTTTTATACATCCAATATTACATATTGTATCCTGAATACATAAAAATTCATTGTTTTTTATGTTACAATCAATTTTACTTCATCCCTGATGATTTAGATCAAGTGTCACCACTATGTTGAAGAGGTTATGTTACAATCTCCATTATTTTATTGATTTAATTATGGTTATGATCCATTTGGGATAAATAATTATAAATTATATTTTGGAATCAAATATGTATTATTTTACTAGAGTCGTTAATTCTATTTGCATGTTTTTTTATTTCACTGATTATTGAATATGGAATCATTAGGAATATTTTATATAAGTAATATTGATATTATAAATTCTTTTATATCTAGAATCATTATATTTTTTTCCTTATTTTTCATTAAAATATGTTAAATAAATTTTTCAATATTTAAAATCCATTAAATAAATACTTTTTCATCAATTTTTAAAATTGTGTCATAATTTTTTAACGAAGTATTTTTGTCAACTTTTAAACAATTATTTGTTTTACTTTTTTTTTTGAATTTTTTTTATTGAAATATTATATTTTAACGTATATGACATGATTGTAATTTACCACTATAATGAAAACTGAATGATTTGATACTTGATTTATAATTATCCAAGATTTTTTTCAATGAAAAATAAATCTATATGATTTTTTTCTTTTTTATGTTTTGAATATGTGATTTGAAATTGAATGATTTATTTTATTCCCGATTTATGACAAATGACATTTTAAAGATGTTATCATTAATGGAAGAATACTTTGATGTTAAATATTTCTAATAAATTTAATATATATGTATCAAACACATATAAACTAGACAATATCCCTTCCATTGAGGATGTAATACATTCCATATTTTAATTTCTCAAATGCCTTGATTATAAAATTTAATATAATAGTGATATGAGGTAAGATAATGTAACCCATATTATTTCCAAGGAAATTTCTTATATTTATGAACTATTATTTATTTTCATTTTATGGCACATATAATCCTGAATATTTTATTTTGGGCGTTCTGAGATATCACCCCAATGCAATGGTTAACTATTTTGTTTCATAACATGGTATGTATGGTATTATTTAATAAACCTAATAAAATATGGGGAATTTTTTACCATGTGATGATGCCATGGTAGTTATCCATAAATTATCCTTATATGATTTTATATTCTAAATCCAAATCAATACAATTATTTGATATCATGAAACCATGTGAGTTATGTTTTATTTTCATGTGATTACATATGATCCTTATATGTTACAAAATCATGTTATATAATTTACTCACATTTCATGTTTCCTTATAATGTTTCTTACCTTTCTAGGATTTTTTTTGAACCCATTGTTTGTGTTCCTTGTATTATCCAATTCTATTTTGTGATCTCAAAGTTATATAGGATCTCACTAATGAGAATAAAAATATCGATGCTATCTTTTATATTCGTTTGAGGTCTTATATACCTATTCTATTAAAGACACATAATCCCATGATCGTTGTGTTCAATTCAACATATATTTATATTATAAGGCCCCATCATTAAGAATTACTTAATCTTGAGATAAGTCAATAATTTTACATTAATTGACAAAGAGAATAATTTTAGTTTTAGTTCTTTAGATAACATGGTCATAAATCATAAATATCACGTTTATTATTACAAATTATACACATCAACTCACTATAAATTTTTTCATAAAACAAAAACATTTTAAAAAAAACATGGATTGTTCCATGATTAAATAGGATGAATTTTACTTGATCCCGTCCTTGACTCTATTATTATATATGTCCAATGAAAAACATTAAAAAACATAGGATTAGAATAAAAATATCAGTAAGGGACATGCAAAATAAATAATAAACATTATTCACGGGATAACAATAAAATAATGAATACTTTATCATAAAGTATTATTTTCTCCATTTAAAAACTAGTAAATATTATTCAAATAATATAATCTCATTTCATATCCTTTTTGTAACCAATATATTACCATAAATTCTCTATAAATTATTATATAACTTATAATGGTAACATGGGAGGTAAACATACAAAAATGGATTAACCAAATAGGAGGTATCCAAACATATCACTAAATGGTATAGCCATATGGTTGACTTCCATATGCAATGCAACAGAGGATATAATGTAACCAACCATTAAGGGATTATCATATAAGAACACTTAATTTGGATTATCACATAACTACCCAAATTTTTTTATCACTTTACCAACCATCTAATATCCATGTACCAGTAAATAGTCATAAAACATAAAATATTGAAAATATCTACATTTTAGTAATAACAGATCATTTTAAAACACAAGAAATAAATTCATGATATTGAAATATTCATTCCCTTTCAAACACAATTTTGAATTCGAAAACAACCATAATGGTAATAATGGATTTATTTTCATTTAAAAACATTACAGCTAATATAGGAATCCAAATTTCAAATAACAACTATGGTGGGAGAGAGTAAGTTGTTGATACAAACATTAAAAACATTCATTTTTTAGATTAGTTGAATTATTCATATATAAATGATTCCATTTTAATGAAATTAATTTTCAAAGGGCTTTATTATACATGGTATAAATGAAGAAGTTGTATATTATGAAAATATATCTTAATGAAAGGAGATTGAAACAAAGCCCTTTACCTAGAGTTTGACTCGTAACTTATGATCTTTTTTCAGACTGAATAATAATTATAATTTAGCTTAATCTTTCTTCACTACCATTTTCATGTTTATTCTTTCTTTTATATCAATTATTACTACTTTATAAACATTAAATAATTCGGGAAGATAATATTGAATTTTTGTTTTGAGGGAAATTGTCTATGTAGTCAAAATTAAATCATAAACAGAATGATAATAATAAATTAAATATCATGTATATAAATTATATAGGTATTCATAATAGTCAATAACATTTTGAGAAATGAAAAGAAATGCAATGTTCATGGAGATGATAGGTCGTTTCTACTTATAAAAACTACTTAAATTGCATTGTCATATTGAATGAGTGAAACATAAATGAAGCATATTTATATTATAATTCAAGTATCATATATATGTTATATAAGTTATATATGTTTATTAACTCGATACTTTATATGTTCTCTGTATGGTATTAATGAATCATATCACTTTGAGGGGGCGGTAGTCCCCAATTACTAATGCGAAGTTATCGTATTTACATATCATGAAAAGCATCAAAGAATGATGTAAATAAAAATTAAATAAAAATATATAAACTATTAATATAATTTATATAATATATAATCACAGATCCATTATAATGGCCACCATGAATGGTGGTAGGAGAAAATCAAACAATCCTCATTTCCCGATTCAATAATTCTCCTTACATAGAAACAATATATACATAACTATTATATAGAGGTGTTTGTAATATTTTTTTGAATAATTTTCATAAAAAATCATAATATTTTTAGAATAATTGTGTTTTTATGTAATAAAATAAAACGAAAAGCATTGGAAGTGCAAAATGGAAATAATGGAAATGAACATTTGAGAGGATGTTACCTCCAAAACAGGTCACTCCTTTTGATTTGAGACAAAAAGCTTATTTAAATTCCCTTATAAAAATAGAAAGGATTCTAGAAAGTTGTTATGGAAGTTGTAAGCTTATTATTGGACAATTTAGACGATCCATTAGGCTTTAGTGGTGTTAGTAAGTTGGCAGTGGTGGATTCTTTTTATAAGAGGGATGAGGCGCGCTTTATGAATGTCTTGAAATATTAATTTACAATAAATTATATTTCGATTAAAAAAGAGTAAAATTTATTTTATTTATATTATAAGATGAATATATGTCTAAATTATATCATTAAATAATAATAAAATAGTTTTCTGATATTTTGTTAAATCATTATCTTTTTTGTTGAACCTATTTTTATTATCACCATTTTTTCAAGTGTTTACCACTTTCAAATCCAAAGTATTTATCAAAAGATGAAAAATGTCCAATTAAATATTATTTAATCAAATTTTATACTTATAATAACCAATTATAATAATCTGATATTTTTTTTGTAATTTTATAATTATTAGTAAAATATTTTATATTTTAAAATTTGAATGATGATATTTTTGACACTATTTGTATCATGGTTTTTTTGAAATCCATAACAACTAGATTCCTTTAAGAAACATAATTATTACAAATATAACATGTCATATTCATCAAAAAAAATTTATGGCTTAATAAAAATAAAATAAATTGTATTTGAATATTTATAATATAATTTATTTTAATTCATTAGTAATAAAGCAATCACTACATCATCATTGTGTCATAATTAAATTTATTTTTCTAATGTCTAAAAATTATAAATAAAATATAATTATGGATGAAATATTTTTATATTTTTAATGACTATTTATAGTTGAATATATCACTTATATAACCCCATATATAACATGTTTTGGTAAAAGATACATGTTTATGTTATACATACTTAGTCATTAAATAAAAAATACAGAATATCAGTTTTACATATAAGAGTTTTCAAAATGAAAAAAGATTTCCATAATCATGATAATAGTTGGAAATAACTCAACCAATAGGATTAGAACTCATTTTAGGGTAGTTTTAT
Source organism: Viscum album (assembly GCA_963277665.1). NCBI lineage: Eukaryota > Viridiplantae > Streptophyta > Magnoliopsida > Santalales > Viscaceae > Viscum > Viscum album. The sequence continues at coordinate 936,930,895 of OY728143.1, read as the reverse complement.
ATTATTATGATATTTTTTTTACCCTTATTTACCTGATTTAGCCTATAACAATGGTAAACATAATTAATTATTTATGTAACTATTTATAATGTACAAATATAAAAGGTACGTATTCCCAAAATTTGGCCATATGATTTTAAATATTGATAATATTTTTTAAAATTCAAAACACAAAAATTATAGAAATTAATTTAAAATTTTTTCTCATTGTCAAAACTAGAAATTGTGTTTTTAGGAAGTAAAAACTAACACCAGATTAATATGTATTTATGTCAAATTAAAATTACAAATTAAATCAAATGAATAAATTGATTTAAATTATAAAAAAATAATCTAATTACACTTTAAAAGAAATAAAAAAGTATCTATAAAGTAAATAATATTAAAAATAAATTTTCAATTAAATGTTGTAATTTTCGATGTTCATTAAAATATGAATTTTATGAGAATAATACCAAAATTATTGCCGACCTAAATTTTTATTTCCCTATTATATAGAATATGTTTGTTTTTTCGAATAGAACATATAAAAGTGACAGAAATTATATATAAAAATGGTTCTCTGTCAAAGGGGGACAAACTATCCTTTTAATAATATTAGAGTATTTCATGCTTAAAATCAGATTCATTCTTATTTGAAGCCTATACAATTTAATTGATTAATGTAAAAACATTTAGAAAACAAGTTTAATCATATTTTTGTACGATATTTTGATTATATATAATAAAATTTCTAAATGATAACTTTCAATTAAAATAATAATAATATTATTTTATTATTTTTTGTTATAATTCACTTATGAGTGAAAGATAAGATTTTGGAGAAACTCATAATCGAATTTTGATTATGCTAATGAAAAAAGAATCCATTACACATAAAATTAATAACAAATTCATAAATATTAGTACGTATGAGAAAGTATGTTTCAATAAATACATGGAGGTTACATCATTCCCCAATTTTGGAAATTGTGTCTCCGCAATTATATTTGAATAATAAATAAGTGGGAGTATTTGTACCTCATATAATTTTATGATTCCCACATTGCCTCTTAAGACATATGTTTATTCCTCAAAACTATTATTTGATGAATCATATTATTCCACAACACATTTTCTCTTTTGTCGAGAATCTGTATTAGTTTTTCCTCATAAGAATCATTATATTCCAACTGAACGACATCTTGACACAATATATGATATGGATTCGACATATACATTCTCATTATTGAAACATGAAAAACATTGTGTACCTATGATATACAAGGATGTAAATACACCCTCTATGAAACCAATCACAGTTTTTCTAGGATTTAATGGGGTCCAATTACCCATGGAATCAACTTCTCCTTTTACCAAAATGCACTATACTTTTCAAAGGAGAAACATTGAGAAAACCATGATCCCAAACATGTAGTGAATGATCCTCTCTCCTATTATCCACAATACTTTTTTCCTTCTATAATATATTATCATATGCCTGTAAATAAAATGAACTATTTCTACCATATCTTCATGACACATTGGTAACATTAACTACTTTTAACTAAAATCTTCAAAAAAGTTGTAGTTCGACACCACATTCTATATAATGGATCAAATGGTTCCATCTGTACACTAGAATGAAAACTATTATTCCAAGAAAACACAACCAAATAAAACTGTTGATCCCAAATTCTTTAGTAATACATTGAACAACCACAGATCATATCTTCAATGGTCTGAATTGTTCTTTCTGACTACCCATCAGATTGGGGATGAAATGCTGTACTAAAATTTGGTTCACTTCCAATGACTTCTAAATATCATTCCAAAATTTATATGGGATCCTAGGATAAAGATCATATACAATAGAGAGAGGAACAAAATTTAACATGAATACCTCTTTAATAAACAATTGATAATGTTGATCTAGAGATAGAGTATCTTCAATAAGAATAAAATGAGAAGATTTATTCAATTGATCATCAATAACCTATTTTGAATTATTACCCTGAGATGTCTTCGGTAATCCCACTATGAAATCCATGGAAATATTTTCCCATTTCCAATCTAGCCTTGTTAAAGGCTAATGAATATGGTTCAACAATTGTTTCTCTTCTTTAACCTTTGGATAAACCAAACACATCACAGTAAATATAATAGTATATTATTTCAATACATATCCTCAGAAATACTCTTTAGTATATCTGTATATCTTAGTACTGAAAGGATGAACTGAAAAAGATGAACTACGACCTTCACATGAAATCAATTTTTCCACTATAACTCAAAAGGACCACATAATGTATTTCTAAACCTCAAAACACAGCCTTTATCAATGTTAAACTCTAGAAAAATTCCCTTATGCACCAATTTGACCATTTTCTACAACTTACTGTCTTCTATCTGCACTATCTTAATTCTATCTGGGAGAGATGATTTAACAATCTCTTGAAACAAAGTATAGGAATTCTCTTCCCCAACAACTTCCAATCCAAAATTCAATCAATCATAAGCCAGATGATTTTGTTCTAATCATAGCATGGTTAATGTAGAATTACATTATCGACATAATGAGTAGGAAAATTTATTCACCATTCTTAGATGGTAATGGATCAGGCAATCATAACCCTTGATTAATTTTTCCAATCTCCTTTATCTCATGTTTTATTCTATTTGTGTGAATATATACTTCAAACCATTTTGATAAGTATATATTTCACAAATTACACCAAACAAATGATTCTCCCAAATTACTAATAAAAAGAAACAGCAGCTAATTCCAAATCATGTGTAGGGTAATTTAGCTCATGATGATTCAACTGATATAAAGGATAAAAATCACATACTAATTCTACATTAGGGTAAAACCCATGTCCTTTCAATGATTTGTCACTATAGAAAACAAATTCACCATTCCTGGATGGAAATGAAAAAGTTGAAGCATTTGCCAAACTTCTTTTATGTTCCTAAAAACAAACATCATATTCTTTTGTCTAGATAATCTTAACTCCCTTGCATGTTAAATTATATAGTGGACTAGATAACCAATAATTTTTCAAAAAACCTTTGGTAATAACATGCCAATCCTTGAAAAATAAAAATCCCTATGATAATGGTATGTCTCAACCACTCATCAACAAATATTTTTATAAGGTTCAACAATTATTCCATCTTTTGAGGAAATATGACCATGGAATGAAATTTTTGCAACAAAAATTAACTCTTACTCATAATTACATATAGTTTCTTTTAATTTAAGTTTTTCAAAACAATATTTTCATAAGATTAATGTTCCTCTCATATTTTCAAATATAATAAAATATCATCTATAAACAAATTAAAAAATATATCCATAAACTGATGGAATACTCCATTCATGAGATAGATGAATATAGTAGGTGAATTAGATCACTATAAGGGAATAACAACCAACCCATAATGCCCATATCCTGTTAGTATTGCTATATTTGGAATATCAACGTCTATCATCTTCAACTAATGGTACTTGGATATCTAATCAATCCTTGATAAATATTGAGCTCCCAAGAGCGGATCAATCAAATAATCAATACGTTGAAAAAAATACCTGTTTGAAATATTTATGTTATTGTAGGATCTATAATAAATACATAATCCCATAGGATAATATTTTATTTTCACAAATAAAACTAGATAACCCCATGGTGAAGTGCTATTTTGAATGAAACCTTTATCAAGTAACTATTCTAATGGATTTCTTAATTCCACTAATTCTTATTGTGCTATTAAATATGGGTGTTTAGGAATCGCTTTTTCACCAAAAAAATAATCAATAGGTTATTAAACCTGCTGGTTATGAATGATACAATGCAATTAATTAGGAAAAAACCTTTGAATTCTTTCATTAAAGGGGTTGTCACCAATCAAAACTATTTCATTCATTTCAAAAAACATGAGCTATAAAATATTGAATTCCGTATTTAAATATTATTTTAGCCTCTTTGTATATAAAAAAATGTGTCAACTCATTTAACAAAGCATTAATGACCTTAAAATCTTTTTTTACCATGATTAAAAAATTCGAATTCATACATATTATGATATCATATTCATCTATGGTATGTTAAAAAACATTTGTAGGAAACTCTTTCCCACTAATAATAGTATGAGGATTCAAATACATCTTGGTTCATTTAATACTTACACTTATAGTTTTTTAAAAAAAATTATATAACTTATTCATGAGGTTATATATAAAATTTACTTATAATCTCTCATAAATGAATGAATATAAAATTCCAGAGTCCAATAGAGTATAGGAATATTTTGAATAAATTTGTATCATACCTATTAACACTTCATTTGATCCCACATCTTTCGTAGAAGTTGAAAATGAATTTTTTATTCCGTTATTCTTTTGATTGAGTTGGTTTCAACCATGGGTAATCAAATTTGAACATACATTGGCATAATGTCATAACACATTGTAACAAAAGCATCTTACCCCTAGTTTTTCATTACCTACATGATCATCTTCATTAATGTTATGAGAAATATGACCAGTCATTCCACATCAGAAGCACTTACCAGGAATTGAGATTAATTCTATAGGATTCTTTTTACAACAATTCTAATAAGTTTTAAATTTGGTATTCTTACCTCCAGTATTCATGGATGAATTCATTCACATTTCCTTCAAACTTGATCATTAATTTTGTTTGATCTAATGGAATACATGGTCATTATAAAATTCCATTTCAACCTTATCATCACATCTAAAATGTTTCTCATATCATTCGAACTAACCAGAAGCTAATACCCTTTGATATTCCAGATTCAATCATGAGTCAAACAAATTTATCATATTATCAATATCCGAGATAAAATTTGGGGCATAACATGACAAATATGTGAATGTATATTCATATTAACCTATATAATTTTAATCATTTGGTCTCAATTCTAGGAATTTATATCCAATACAATGCCGAAAATCATTAGGAAACTCTTTTTCAATTAATATATTCTTAAATTTATATCATTCCAAGGCATCAATCTCCTAACTTCCTCTGATATTTATAATCATTGTACACCACTGATCGACTTCACCTCCAAAATGAAAAATATCAAGGCAATACATTTGATTATATAAAAAACCACAACCTCAAAAATCATTTCCAACCCTTCAATACACCCATCAGCTTGCACAAGGTCAGATGATCCTCCGAATGATGTAGGACGTTGCCTCATGAAATTATCTATGATCGACATATTCATTTATGTTTAGTCTAGTTTTCCATATTCATGTACACCACCACCATTTATTTCATGAGTCAACTTAGCCATCACTACTACACACTATTCTATTCTGATTACAACCATCTCCGGATGTTGATTTGGAATGTTAATTCTCTCTGTATGCCCTCCCAACATAGCTTCCCTATTTCCACTACAGAAAACCATTCTAACCAAAAATATCTTAGATGTAGGAACATGTTAAACATCAAATTATATATCATTTAAATTTTTCCATTGTTTAATAAACTTTTATCAGTATTCTATTAACAAAATTATAAATCATATAGTTATCAAAACCAGCCTCTAATACCAACTATAATGCCCAACACATAAATATTATGTAATAATGAGAGAATCCAATTATTTGACATTAATTCACATCAAGAATCATTTCATGTTTAGATATTTGGATAATTTGGTCATAACTCATACAAATCAACATGATTATTAACAATTATACATTTAATCTCACTAGAAGATTTTTTGCATTAAAATATAATTTTTAAAAACATAAATGGTTTGTTCCAAGTTTAAACATCCTGAATTTTCCATGATCCCATCCTTGGATATATTATTCATTACGCCCATTGAAAAAAATTCAAAACATAAAATTAGAATATGAATCTTAGTAATGGATACCAAATAACTAAAAAAATTAGAATTGTGATAACATGCCTTTCGGGAATACTATATCATAATGTAATACATTTCACCTTAGTTAAGATAAAAATATACATCATTGAATATAATATCATTATAATTAATTTTTGTATCAAAAATATATCCATAAATCCCATAGAAATCCAAATATATCATATAAAGGGAACATGGGAGGTAAACATGCTTAAATTGAATGAACATATGATCGACTTCCACACATATCACTAAATGGAATAGCCATACAACCAACTTCCATACATAATACATTGAAGGTTATAACATAAGCACCCATACATGGTTTATCATGGAACCACCCATCATTTTGTTTATCATATATCCACCTATCTTTGGATTATCACATAACCACATGTCAAATGTCTATGTACTAGTATATATTCATAAAACATAAAATATTGGAAATATAAAAATTTCAATAATAAAATTTCATTTTCAATTACAATAATTCAATTAAATTTATTTCAATATTAAATCCATTTCAAAATCCATTTTAAAAAAAATATCAAAAAAGGTTATAAGTGATTTACTTTTCATTATAAAAACATTAAGGCTTATAGAGGAAGCTAAATATAAAATGATAGTTATGGTTGCTGGGAGGTTGTTGTCACTACATATATTAAAAACATTAGTTTTTTTAGTAAAATGATTCCTAGAAAAAATATTCCCTTTTAATGAAATTAAAAGTTTAAGAGTATTATTATAAACTATATAAATGAATAAGGCCTATATTATCAAAATATTCCTCAATTAATAGATATTGAGATGAAGTCACTTACCTTGAGTCTGACTCGTCACGTATATTCCTAGTTCTTCCAAAATAATAAACATAAGTTAATGTATAATTATATCATTATCTTTTTTCAACATTATTATTCCTTTTATATCACTTATTTACATCTTAAAAATACTATATAATTATTTATCTTAATACAGGTCATTCTTTTGATATGCTGTAGTTGAGTAAAAAATTACCTTTTTTTTAGATAAGTTGTCCATGTATTAAAATTAAAAAATATACATAGTGATATTAAAGATTAAAATATCATGTATATCAATTATATATTTATTTATAATACTCCACAACATTTCAAAAAAATAAATGAAATGAACAGTTCATGGAGACGATACGCCGTATATACATATTAATTCTACTTTCATTTCATGGTCATATGAAATGAGGGAAAACTAAATGATACATAGGTAAATTAATATAATAGTTTAATATAAATGTTTTACATTTAACATATTTTCCATAACATCATACATTATATTTTCCATGTATAGTATAAACAAATCATATCACTTTGAGGGGGCCATAGTACGCACTTCCTCAAAAGAAAATATTGTAGTTACGCTTCATGAGTATCATTAAGGTATATTGAAAATAATAATTTTTGAATAATAGAAACTATATAAAAATAATATACATCATATAAAAATATAGTTCAATCATAATTTCCTCTATGAGAGGTGGTCGAAAAAATCGAACAACCATTATTTTTGAGGTTATAGTTCGCTGTACACATAAAAAGTATTATCATATCTATTAGAAAAAGTTATGTGTAAGTGTAGTTTGATTACATCTCATAAAAACATCACAGTATATTGAGGATACTATTTTTTTATTTAATAAAAAAATAAGCAGAGCATTGGGAGCGAGGAAGGAAAACAAAGGAAATGATCTTTAGAGAAGATTCTACATCTAAAATGGGTAACTCCTTTTTAATTGAGCCATAGGGATTTAATAAATTGAATTTTCAAATGTTTAGGATTCAAGGATGAAGGTACGGATTTTCATAGATTATTTGTGAGAATTTTGGTTGTGGAAGATGGTTTGAGTGGTTTGACTAAATGGGTTGATGTGGTGTCCTTTTATAAGAGGGATGAGGATATCTCTAAGAATTCCATGAAAATATTAATTTATTATAAATTCTATTTCAATGAAAAATGGGTGAAAATTACATTAATTATAATATAATATTAATAAATGTTGAAATAAAAACATCTTATAAAATTAGATATATTTTTCATATTTTTCTAATACATTTCATTTTGATTTATCCCTTTATTACTCTTACCATTTCATCATGTGTTTAACACATTGAGAACAAAAATAGTTACCAAAACATGAAAAATAACCAATTAAATAATCATTAATAAAATTTTTGATATATAATAACCATTTGGATGAATTTTATTTTGTTTGGAATTTTGTATTGTATAAAATATTGTTGGGCAAAAATCCCTCAGGGCATTATTGAATTTTGTTTAGGTGAATGTGTTTGTTGACAATGTGGACATATGTGTTGTGATTGATGACAAAGAAAAACATGACATAAAAATTTGATGACGAAGGGTATTTCATGGTGTCATGTCGAGCTGATGAGTTGGGGTGAATGATCAATGTTTGATTGAATAACTTAGACAAAGGAATGGATGATCTAGAGGCGGTACAGAAAGAGCATATACAATGTAGCACCGTTTTCCAATGTTTGTTAAATTTTTGGGCCTGAAAATCGAAAAATGATGAAATGTGATTTTTGGTAATGGGACATGCATGTCATTTACTTGTTAGAGATGAAACATGTGCACTATAATATTTTCAAGATCAAATAATCAAAATATTGAAAATGGATAAGGGTCATGCATGTTCTGTAGTGGGTTGTGCACGTGATTTGTGCGGAAGGAGACTTGCACACCGAGACTTGCACGATGAGAGGAGACTTGAATGCCGTCGGGAAGGGTTTCAAAATGCCTATAAATATAAGTCGAACCCTCCTCATTCGGTAGCAATTTCATCACGTAGAAAAATCAGAGCTCTCATCGCACAAGTGTGGTGGTCGCGCAAGTAGTGTGTGGTCGCGCAAGTAGAGGTTTTGCGCCAGGTGATTGTTTTGAACCCAAGGAGGTCTGGGTGAGGAAGGAAGGGAGTAACACATGTTCTAAATTGAAGAATCATGTGTCATGTATGTGGTTTGGTGATACTTCTTCACAATGTTTTGAAGAAGTTTGAAAGTTATTGGTTGCACGCCAATATTGGTTTGGGCATAAAAGGGTGTGCGTTGCCCAAGTTTGGAGTAGTGGAAGCTTGTGTCACACAAGTGGTTGAGGTGGGCTTGCATGCCAGTTTTGAAATGTGTGTTGAGACTTGAATGCTAGATTAGAGAAGGGTTCCATATGAAGATGATTCAAGGAAGAGATTCAGGGCTACATCAAAGCATAAAGATTGACTGATACCTTAGTTTCAATGTAAGATTTATCTATGGGTGAAAGTTGAACATCAATAAAGCATATACATAAACTAGAGGATGCATTAATTAGTGATAATGAAGAGTCCTACAATTTTATAAACTATGAGTGGATCCTTTCCATAGCAGAGAGAAAAGGAAGAGGAAGAAGGTGATCCTATCTACCGACAGTGAGCCAGAGAGATATACATGGAGGGACCCTTAGGAAAGCAGTGAGATAAACCTAAACATTGTAATGGTAGTGAGCCTGGGAATATAAGTTATCTTTCCAGATCCTTGTAAACAGTAGATCGCTTTTAGTTGATTTGGTACATTGGGACATTGTCGGTGAATGCTCCTTGTACGTAGCTCGGTGAGGGTGAACCAAGTAATGATTTTTGTGTCTTGTTCATGATTTAATTTCTATTTATATTCTGAAATGGGAAAGAGAGAAAATAAAGTTTTTTTAATAATGAAACATGATCAGAATGGGCGTAAATTTTAAATTAGTCATACCCTGATTCACCCCCACCCTCATGGTATTCAGCCTTGTGGACCAAACAATTGGTATCAGAGGGAAAGGTTGATATTAGTTCTTCTCTCAAATGTAGGTGACCAATCACTAAGGTATTCCGATCATCGATGAGAACAATTTTCAGCCATGGAATAATCAAATTCCACACAACATCTGATCATTGGGAATAGATGTATTCACAGTAGTAATGCATTTCATAACAGCTAATATTAATAGTGGTTCATTATCAGAAGCTGAGCATAGAGAGTTGGATGCTGATTCCATGACAATCAAGAACTTATGGGGAGCTCTATCCAATCCTATATATACAAAGGTGATGTCTTGAAAAATGTAAATTGACATGTGGGAAAAGTTATTTAATATATATGAGGGGGATACAATGGTCAGAAAGGCAAAGGTGCAAGTGTTGTGGAACAAGTTTGAATATCTGATAATGAACCTGAATGAATATGTTGATGCATTCTTTGACCTGGTAAATATTTTTGTGGAGGACAAGAGAGGTCTTGGAGAAGTTATTGAAGATATTATAATTGCGAAGTGCATCCTGAGAAAACATCAACCTCGGTTCAATCCGAATGATTATTTTTTAGAAGATAATGACCTGAAAGAGATGAAATTGGATAACCTTCACAACACTCTTATTGCATATGAAATGATAAATGATGATAACGATGCTGTGAAAAAGGGGAAATCCAAAGAGGTGGTATTTAGAGCCATGAAGAATCTCACCATTTTAGATTATCAGGAAGATGAAGAAATAGATGAGGTAATTTCATTCCTCTCTTTAAATATTCAATGAGGAAAAGGAATGTTAAAAGGGAAACATCCACTTAATTTCATTAGATGTGGAAAAGTTGGTCATATTTCCGCAAAGTTACCCAAAAAGATTCAAGATGAAAATGATGAAGATGATGTTGAAATTCTGAAGAAGATATCTTCATCCTATGTGGTAGGGAAGTAGCAATTCAAGAGAAATTTCTTCATGAAGATGAATCTTCTCTCATAAGAAATAGAATGTTCAGATGAGTCTGAGGTTGAAGAGGTGGGGGAGATTGAAAATTGCAATGATCGTGGAGAAAATGGTATGGTGGAAATCATTAGTAGTTCTCAAGATAAAAACAAAATCTATGGAGATGATGAACAAGAAGAAGTTGAACGAAGAATAGATATTCATGCTGAGTTAGAGGCTGCTCTTGAGGAGATAGATGATTGGAGAGCCAAAACAATGAAAGCTAACAAATTCGTTTGTGATGCCTAAATCTATATGCAACAGTATGAAGATGATGAGTCTAAGATGATGGATGAAATTGAAAAACTAAAGTTATCAACACCAGAGAACTCAGAATCAGTAACTAAGTGCATGCTCAAGATTAAAGAACAGAAAAGGGATATCGATGGCTTGAATAGAAAAGTAAAAGATCAAGTCAAGTGTATCGAAGATCTTGAAGAAGAAGCGGTCAGTCTACAACGAAAAATGTAGGATCAAGAATAACTCTTGGCCCCCAATGTGATATCAGAAAAGCAGTTCATTTAGAAGACAGAAAGGATAAAAGAGGAGGCTAGCAGTTCAGCAGGAATGAAGAAGAAATTGATCTCAGATGCCAAGGATGAATTGGGGGTCGATCTAAAAAAGGATTAAATATTGATGTCAGACCACAAGCATCCACTATGAGATTGGAGGTTGATTTGGACAGAAAATAGAGTCAGAATATTCAAATACCTTAAAGGGAAAATCATAGTGCTGAAGTAACACCAAGGAATTCCCCTTATATCAGGTGTTATTGTTGCGAGAAGATGGGAAATTCACAGTATGTGTGTTCCATAGATAAGAGATATCAAAGGGAATAATAATAGTGTCATCCAAATAGAGAATGGTTTTCCAGAACATATTTCTAAGGACACTTTTTTGGGTGTGGAGGATTTGGGCACATGGCTAGGTACTGCACTTCAACCATACAGAGGAATGTTCCATAGCAGAATCAAAACAATCGCAAGTAGTAGATCAATAAAACAATAGGTGAGTTAAAAATGAATTATTGATTTTAATCATTGCAAGATGATGTTGTTCCATCATACTCTGAGAAATAACATATGTATCAACCCATGACGAGTCTGTAGGAAACAATATGGACCATTATGAAGAAGAATGAGAAGGATGTGGTGGCAGAAATTTCGACTAAGGCATCAGATCGCTTTGTTGTGTGGATCCTTGATAGTGGTTGTACATCACATATAAGAGGTAATAAGGATCTTGTTAGAGGAAAAAAATATGACAATGAAGGAGTTCTCAAATTTGGAATCTATGAAGGCCTGAAGATTGTTGGCTCTAGAAAGGCCAGGTTTGGGGAAAAGAAATAATATGTGTTGATGTCTTGGTAGTAGAGGGTCTTAGTCATAAATTGCTTAGTGTCAGTCAACTATGTGACTTTAGGCACTCTATCCGATTTACCAAGATGTTGTCTGTTGTGAAAGGAAATGATGGAGCAGTTGTTCTATAGGGAAAAAGGAAATATGGGAAATCATTACCTTGTAAGTGGGGAAGTAGATATGAGTCTCTTATCCAGGGAGGAAGAAAACCTATTGTGGCATAAGTGTCTTGAACAACTATAGAAGATCTTGTAAAGAGTGATGTTTCTAGAGACCTTCCCAAATTAGCACATGATCGCACTCTTAAGTGTGATTATTTCTAATAGGGAAAGATCATCAGAATGACATACAACCTAAAGGAACAAAAATGAACCAGAGTGCTCGAATTCGTGCATATTTATGTTTGTGGACCTATTTCACCATGAGCCATAACTGGGCAAAGGTATTATGTCGTTTTCATTGATGATTATAGAAGAATGGTTTGGGTATTTGTTATTACCCATAAGACAGAAGATTTCAGTTGTATCAAGCAGTATAGGAGGGAATTAGAATGGATTCATGGGCAGAAAATTCTGAAGTTTCGTACTGATAATGGTACAGCATTCACAAACACCCAAGTTGAAGACTATCTCGAGAAACATGAGATAAGGCATCAAGTTTCATCAGTACGAACTCCCTAACAGAATTTAGTATTTGATATGATAAATCGGATCATGAACAACATGGAAAGAACAATGCTGATTGAAAAGGACCTACCAAAGATATTTTAGATGTTTGCAGTTTTGACATCAGTCTATATTTCAAATTGGGCTTTGTTGTGTCCAGGTTATGGAAAGACTCCGTATGAGATGGGGTACAGAAAGAAGCCTACATTGAAATATTTTCAAATCATTGGTAGTAAGTGTTTCATTCTAAAAAAAACACAGGAATTATGTCTCAATAGGAGATGAGTTGATATTCCTGGGATACTCAGGTAAAAGTAGAGAGTATAAATGTTTCAAAAGAAGGATGGAAAAATTTGTTAAGAGAAATGATGTCAATATAGTAGAAGATGAATAGAATACATAAGGAAACGGTGAATTTCTTTTGGATGAAAGTGACGAGGAGATATGAAATGCAGGAGGAGAAGAAGTGGCTGATGCTGATTCAGAAGAAGACACTGATGATGAACAAGAAAGTTCCAAGTCTTTGTATTCAAGGAAGCCAAAGAGTGGGGATAATATTGATATACAGAATATCATGGGTGATTAGACAAATCCAATTTAGACATGAATTATGAATTCATTGCAGGAGACATCATTTTTATCTCATGTAGAGCTGAAATGATTGGCTGATACATCTAAAGATGAAAATAGGGTTCAGGCTATGAATGAAGAGCTTGATCATATTGAGAAGAACTAGATGTGGGAGATTGTTTCGAGACCAGCAGAAAATAATGTCATTGGGACTAAATGGGTCTTTTGGAAAAAGATGTACGAAGATGGCACAGTGATTGGAAACAATGTATGACTGGTCTACTTAGGATATTCCTAGATAGAGGGAATTTAAGTGGATTAGACATTTTCATCGATTGAAAATCGGGAGACAATCCGATTATTCCTAGACATTTCAGTGCAACGAAAGTTCAAAGTGTTCCAGATTGATGTCAAATATGCATTCTTGAATGGGGTTCTGGAGGAAGAATTATATATTGAGCAGCTAGATGGTTTTCTTAGTCATGAGGATGAGAACAAAGTTTTCATACTGAAAAGGTGTTTAATGGGATGAAACAAGCAACAAGAGCATGGTACTCAAGGAATTATCATTACTTGAAAGAAGATTGATTTCCAACGTAAAGGAGTTGATTACAATCCCTATTTCAGCAATGATAGTAATCAATGGATGATGGAGTTGGTTTATGTCAATGACGTAATATTTGGCAGATCAGATGAAGCTCAGTGCAGACAATTTTATGAATTAATGAAAAATTAGTTTGAAATGACTATGATTAGAGAGCTAATGTTTTCCTTGGTCTACATGTGACATAAGGATGGAATAGAACATTCATGTCTCAAACCAAATTTTACAATGAGGTTTTAGGATGGTCTAGAATGGATAATTCCAATGAGATAAAGTCTCCAGTTTCTACCTGGATGAAATTATAAAAATATGGTGATGGGAAGGCAGTTAATATCACAAAATATAAGAATATTATTGAATGTTTTTTATACATGAATGAAACAAGGCCTGACATTATTTTCGCGACATGCCAAGAAGTGAGATATTAGAGTAATCCTAAGGAACGCCACATGCTTGCGGTGAAAGGAATACATCAGTATATCAATGTCACCATGGATAGTTTTCTGATGTATAATGACAAATCCCAATTAGTGTTTTTGGTTTATACATATGTATATTGGGCCGGTTCAGCAGATTACAGGAAATCAACATCTGGAGGTGCATTCTATCATGGTGGATTATGTATTGCTTGGTTAATCAAGAAGAAGGATTACATTTCATTAATCACCACAAAATCTGATTATATTGCGGCCACTCAAGCTTGCACACAATTATTATGGATGAAGAAGCTGCTTGAAGATATGGGAGTTGAATTGAAGTCTTCGATTGGAATCCAGTGCAATAACTCATGTTCTATAAATCCTAGCAAAAATCCCATCCATCATTCTTGGACAATTAATATTGAGATAAACTGTAATTTTATCAAGGAGAAGGTTGAGCAGGGAATCGTGATGTTGGAGTATGTGCCTACAGATCTACAAGTTTCAGATATTCTGACAAATTCCTTAACCAAGAAATCTTTTGAGAGACATTGAGTGGCTCTAGGTGTTCAGTCGACTCCCTGAACTTAAAATATTGTGATGTGGAAACCCCTATCCCTGAGGTATGATTTTTTTCCCTAATGTTATGATATGTGTTATCTACTCTGTTACAGACTACAAAAGAGTGACCTTTGGGTTCATTAAAAAAGGGGGAGAAAATAGTGATTGTTCAAGGGGGAGAAAGTGTGGAAATATGATAAATCATGAATGATATGGGTAGAATCTGGCAGTTGGAGCAACAAGATAGGGGGAGATAAAAGAGAAAGGGGTGTGATTTAAATCTGACAATGCTAGAAGTGATCGATCAAAGAATATATATCACGACAACTGAGGATCGTGATAGAAGAATCAGAGTTTTGTTGGAATGCGGTAAGAATATTTCCAAAAATTGGTATTAGTTTGTTGTCAATAGCAGATGTCGGAGTTGAAGTGATTCATTGATGAACATTTCATTTACTCTTGTTTCTCACACCGATCATTGCTCATATGAGCTTAGAGTATGTGTTGAGTAAATATTTGATCACTCTCAGAATCACAACAGATAAATGGTGGTTGAAGAATTAACGATGTATATTTTTATTGTAGAGTTTTCATCAAACCCAAAGGGGGTGATTTTTGGGAAAAATCCCTCAAGGCATCATTGGAGCATTTTTGAGGTGATTGTGTTTGTTGACAAAGTGGACATATGTGTTGTGATTGTTGACAAAGAAAATCATGACATACAAATTTGATGAAAAAGGGTATTTCGTAGTGGCATGTCGAGTTCAAGAGATGAGGTTAATGATCAATGTTTGATTCATGAACTTCGACAAAGGAATGGATGATCTGGAGATTAAATTTGTGCTCCATATGTTTTTCAAGATCAAATCATAAAAATATGGAAAATGGATAAGGGTCTCTCATGTTTTGGAGTTGTTCGCGAAAGTGATTTGTGTGGTATGAGACTTGCGCGTCGAGACTTGCGCACTGAGGGGAGGCTTGCGGTCCATCGTGCAGGGTGTCTAAATGACTATAAATACAGGTCTTCCCTTCATCATTCGATATAGATCTCAAAAAATAGATAAATAAGAGCTCCTGTATTGCAGCTGTTGTGGTCACGCAAGTGGTGTCTGGTCATGCAAGTAGACGTTGCGCGATAGGTGATTTTTGCGCGCCCATGGTGGTCTGGGTGAGGAAGGAAGAGAGTCTCACAAGATCTGAGTTGAAGAAGGAAGTGTTGCGCAAGTGTTTTGGTGACACATGTGGGATAATTTTTGAAGAATCATGAAATTTGTTGGTTGCACACCAATATTGGTTTGGGCGTAAAAGGGTTTCTGTCGCACAAGTATGGAGTAGCATAAGCTTGTGTAGCGCAAGTGGTTGAGGTGGACTTGCATGCTAGTTTAGACTTGCACACCTAGACATGCGCACTGGCTTAGAGACGGATGCCAAGTAAGGTTGATTCATGGTAGAGATTCTGGGTTTCCTGAAAGATGAATGATAGCCTGATACCTTCAGTGAAAAGTGTGATTCATCTACAGGTGAAAGATGAACTTCAAAAGAGAATCTACATACAATAGAGGATACAATAATTAGTGATAATGAAGAGACCTGAAGGTCTATAAACTGTGAGTGGATCCTTTCCATAGAAGTGAGAAATGGAAGAGGAAGAAGGTGATCCTCTCCACCAGTAGTCAGCTAAAGAGAGAGACAGGGAGTAACCTTTGGGAAAGAAGTGAGCTGACCCTAAACTTTGTAATGGCAGTGAGCCTGGAAATAAAAGTGATCTATCCCGAACCTTTTAAACAGCAGTGTTCTTTTAGTGGATTTGTTACATCGGCACATTTATGGAGTATTCTCCTTGGAAATATCCCAGTGAGGGTGAACCAAGTAAAAATTGGCCTGTCATGTGCATTCTTTACATTCTGTTTATATTGAGCAACGAGAAAGTGGGAGAAGAGTTTTTTTCTTAATTGTGAAACAAGATCAGAACCTACATTAATTTTAAATTAGTCATGGTCTGATTCACCCCTCTCTGAGGGTATTCATCCCTGTAGACATAAAAAAATTAATTTATATTTTAAAATATTAATTATGTAAATTGTGACACTATTCATATCATGAATTTTTAAAAATTCATACAAACATGATTTCATCGAAAAAATCATCAATACAAAGAAAAATTTAATACTCACCCAAACAATTAGTGGATACCATAATAAAAATATATTACATTGATTTTAATATTTATAATATCATTTATATGAATACATTATCTATGAAGCGATTACTACATCATCAGTGTGTAATAGTTGAATTTATTTATTTAATGTATAAAAATAAAAATTACAATATTATATTTATTTAATAATTTTAGTTTTCTAATATCTCTATATGGTCCAATATATCACATATATTACCACATATAAATATTTTTTTAGTAAAAGGATCATGTTTTTGTTTTATTTTTATTTTCGTTAAATTAAAAATTATAAAATTTCATTTTCACTCCCAAGTAGATTGTAAATGTTGAACTATTGGTCTATGGATGTTCATAGTCAGACATATCTCATCCAATATTATTAGGACTCACTTTTGTGTTGTTTTATTTTATTATTATATTAAATTTTACCCTTATTTACCTGATTTAACCTTCAATGAAGGTAACTAAAAATAATTACTGATGTTACTATTCATAATGTCCAAAATATAAATGATGCATATTTAAAAAAGTTGGAACTTGTGATTACAAATATAGAGTAAATTTTTAAAAACTAAAACCAAAAAAATTGAAGTCCATTATATAAAATTTATTCTTGATCTGAAAACCAGAAAGTGAGTTTTTATGAAGTAAAAACTACAAAAAGATTGACATTTTATTATATACAATTTATAAGACCCCATCCTTAACCATTAGTTAATCATGAGATAAGTCAATATTTCTTCCTTAATTAAAAAATATGATCATTTCTGTAGTATGTAATTAGAGAAGAAAGTCATAACTTATACATAACATCTTGAATATTACAAGTAGATACATCTACTCAATATCAATTTTTTTTCATAAAAACAATCTTTAAAAATAAACATGACATCATTTCATGTTTTAACAACAAAATTTTTCCTTGACCACTTCCTTGACTCTATATTTGTTTTTGTCCTATTAAAAACATTTCAAAACATATGATGAGCATTAAACTCTCACTAACAGATACATAAATAAGCAAAAATATAAGTCTTTGGATAAGATTAAAACAATGAATAAATTAAAAAATTATTAATTCATTTCACCTTTACAAGGTATTAATTATACTTCCCTAAATATAAGCTTGTTATGTAACTTTTTAATAACTAAAATATTACTATAAGGCCCATTGAAAGCAACATATACCATATTAATGTAACTAGGGACATAATCATACTTAAATTAAATAACCATACAATAGAATACCACACATATCACTAAATGGAATAGTCATATGATCGACTTCCATACTGAATGCATTGGTGGTTATAACGTTACCACCCATCCTTGGATTATCAAGGAAGGTAATTTGGTTTATCACATAACCACCAATCATTGTTTCGTCATGTAATGACCCATCAATGTTAAAGTGACATTTATTAATCATAGCATATAAAACTACCATAAATTAAAAATAATATTTCCCCGCAATAACCAAATGATATTATTTTCTGATATATTAATATTCAACCCATTTCCAAAACAATTAAAAACATTTAATAAATAAACTTTGGAATCAAAGTGTCCCATACTTATTTGAAAAATATTAAATAATTTTAAATGCTATTATATTCATGCCCTTATAAATAAATTCATTAAAACCATTTTGAAAAAAATAGGCATGAAATAGATGGTTTTAGAATAAAAATCGTACAAACATTATAAACAATTCTTTAGTTAAAGAGCCATTTTCCCCATGAGAAACACTTGAATAAATTCATTAATGAATAATATTAAATAAAAAATGAAATATCATGAGAATATACTAATTCGTGGTAAAAATAGTCCAAAGGGTTGAATATACAAAATATAGGTTAATATATGTGAATTACAACATGATATTCCTCAATGAATAAAGAATGATACAAAATACATTACAAAGATCGTATCCTTATATAAAGGATATGTCGATGACATAATTATGTGTGAAAAATAGAAATACAACCAATATAAAGGATATTATGTGAAACAAAATCAGTTTCCATTTAGTAATATTCATATAATAACATAATAAATATATATAAGATTAATCCAAAGAATGTATATTTCATTCTTCCAATATTCAGCAGGCTAACAACGTCACATAAAAAATAATAACACGTGTTGATGAGAGTGAAATAGGTCTCTCGTCACATGTTAATTAAATTTACTCAATTAACGCTATAAATAATCATATTTTAACATGAGAAAATGGAAATTAAATGTCATAACATAATATAAATCTTTTATTAAAATAGGATGGTGAAAGGATCCCTTACCTTGAGTCTGATTCCTCGTGTAGGTTCCTTGTTCTTCATAAAAAAAATAAGATTAAGATAATTTATAATTTATTAATAACATTTGTCATGTTTATTGTTTTTAGATCAATTATTACCTTCCTATAAAAATCATATAATTATTCATTTTCAAATCATTCGTTTCATCGATGTTCGGTACTTGAGTAAAAAATGTACCTATTATAATTAAAAATTATCCATGTTGTCAAAAGTACATTATCTCCAGATTATTATTCATGACTTAAAAATTATATATTTAAATTATATATGTATTTATAATAGTCTCATACATTTGGATATAATAAATGAAATGCATCATTCATGGAGACGGTATGTCGTACGTACTTATTAACGCTACATTCATTTATTTTTCAAATCAATAAAATTAAAACTAAATGATATAAGTATATTATAATTTGAGTATATTATAATATGATATTTATTATACATAATTTCATTAACTATGTCCATTATATGTTCCATTTAGGGTATTAATGAATCATATCACATTGAGGGGGCAGTAGTCTGCACTTACTCAAATGAAATTATAATATTTATAGCCATGAAAAGAGGATATGTGTGCTTGTAAATAAAAATTACACTATCATAAATATAATATAAATTTAATAAATATTATATGAAAATCCACTACCATTATAATTTCCACCATGAGAGGTTGTCAGGGATAATCAAACAATCATCATTTTGTGAGGAATTAGTTCACTGAATACAAAAGCAGTATATTCATATCCATTAGATGGGCATGTAAGTGTTGTCATAATACTTATCATAAAAATATTAAATGATATTGAGGATTCTTTTTTTGTTTTGAAATCATATAATAATAATATAATTGTTAGTTTAGAAGTAAAATAATGTAAAGGAACTTTATATAAGACATTACCTTTTAAAATCTGTAACTCTGTCGGAATTCATAAAAAATGCCTACATTAATTTTCATATGCCTAAGGTATGGATTATAGGAGTAATTAATGTATGTTATAAGCTTATTGAAGATTTTTTTTGATTATATAAGGGTCTTGAGACGTGTGATTACAGGTTTAAGGATGTGGCCTTTTATAAGATTCAGGAGGGATAATTTTGGAATGTCTTGGAAGAATTTTTTTTATAAACTAATTTTCAAAACCAAAATGTCCAAAATTAATTAAATTTTAATATAATATAATTATTATTTTAAATTTTCTCAACCAATAGTTTTTGGAAAAGTTTTGGTTTTAAATTTAACAATATCTTTTAGCTTTAGTCCATCGTTAACAAATTTAACTCTTATCGTGTCTTCTTGTAAATTCATATTATACAATTAATATAGTTACAATAAATTGACTATAGAATATCAACTGATTCATTAACGAAATTTTAAACATTATCATTGTAATTTGAAATAATTTTATATTTTTATGACTCTTATATCATTTAAATAAAAAAAAAAATTTTAAAAAAAATCATTTATGTCAATTTTTATACTATTCATCTCATGTCTTTTAAAAAATCCTATAAAAGTTTATTTATTCAAAATAAAACATCATAAATTAAAATATACCAAGTCATAATAATCCCTAATATTATATTATGGATTTAAATGTATCCAATTAAATTAATTATAATATCTATAATCTCATTTTATTGAATCATTCATCAAAAAGGTAACCACTACATCATGATTGGATCCTTAATAAATTTATTTATGTGATGTCCAAAAATTAAAAATAAAATACTATGATGGATGAAATATTTTTGTCATTATATATAATACTTATATTATTAAATATTTCTTATATTACCATATATAAAAAAATTCTTACTAAAAGATACATAGTTAAGTTACAATTTTAGTTACATTAAATTAATTCTTATAAAATGTCAATTTCACATCAAAATGGCTCAATGGGGTCCCAAAATCGACCCAAAGAAGCCCATTTCAAGACATACCTCATAAAATGTGTTAAGGATATGTATTGGTTTTGATAAATTTTATAATAATATAATTTATTTACCCTTTTTTACCAGATTTACATTTTAAATATGGTAAATAAAATAATTATTGAAGTTATGAATCATAATGTCCCAAAATAAAATGTCCATATTTACATAATATGGACCTCCTGGTTACAAAAATGGAATCCATTTTTTCAATTCAAAACACATATTTTATAGTAATTAATGTAATATTAAGTCCCATTTTCAAAACCAAAAATTGTGTTTTTCGAGATTAAATACTACAAAAATATTAACATGTTTTTATATCCAATTTCAGTGTAAAATTTAATCAAATGACCAATATTTGAATAAATGATGATTAAATGATCCAATAATATATTAAGAACAATATATTTACAATCTATATATATAAATAAATTAGATTAAATGGCAGTTTGGAATTAAAATGCTGTATTTTTCTGTATTCATTAAAAAATGAAATTTTTTAGAAAAATAAAAAAAATTCATCCAATGTAAAATGGTATGTCATTAGTCTAAAGAATAATTTTATTTTTTCAAATATAACATATAAAGTTGAGAAAACTATATTTAAATATAGTTCTATTTTGAAATGTTGTAAAACAACCATTTAAAAATATTTGAGTATTTCATGCATAAACTCAAATTCACACGTATTTTATGCCACTAAAATTTATTGGATAAATATAAAAATAATTAACTGACATATATAATAATATTTTAGTTATTATTAATCATTCCCTCAAATAAAACATCATGGTATTAAATACCATTTAAAATAATTAAAATATTATTTAATTATTTTTCAGTATAACTCAATGTTGTGTGAAATATAAGATTTCAAAGAAACATGTTTTTTTGTGTTTAGTATGATATTGGAAAAATTGTTCTCCTTAAATTTAAAGTAATATTTTATTCATAAATACTAATAGATATGAAAATGTATTTTTCTACAAAAAATGATCTTTACACTATTCCCCCTTTTGGAAATCATGTCCTTGTAAATTTATAATTAGACTTGGAGACTTAAATAAAAAATCCCACATCAGAAAAAGTGTCAACAAAAATATCCCATCTACTGAAATAAAGAGAGGTAAAAAAGGTCACTTGATATGAAACATACTAGGGTTACATGTAACAAAACATTGATTTGGAATAGAAAATAAGTGTCATGTTCGAATGGAGAGTGACAGAAAACATGAACATAAAATGTTAACTACCAGATAATTGTAAATTTGTGATGGGATAAATGATCTTTGATTTCCCATTATGAAAAATGAATGAAAATTTTTTTTGTATTAAAATAATTTTCATAATATTGAGGAATTTATTTATATAATTCACAAATAACATAAGAAAACATTCTTACTTATCATGTATAAGTTCATCCATTAGTAAATTTTTCCACACATTCATCTTTTCTCAAAACAATGAATGTTCAAAATGAAACAATCCCGTCAAAAGTGCTAGAATCATATTATAGAGAAACAAATAATCCACAAAAGATGAAATATATATTTTCCCATTATTTAGGAATAAATGAAAACCAAAATGGTTAGTACAATATCAAATAATCACAAAAATGATTCTCCATTATAATAAGAAATAATTCTTTTAATATCGAAAATTCGTCAACTAAAACACAATGTTCAAAAATGGCCAATCAATACACAATTTTCCCTAAAATTAATAAAAATAATCAAAACTAATATTTAATCCAAAAACACAAAACAATTTGATCACATAGTCTTCAATAATAAATCATAACATTTATCTCCAAATAAAACTGACTACTCTTATAGTCACATAATTTAAAGTAATTACCCTATTCATATCTTCTACATGAGAGGTTTATCATTTACATAAATTACAAAAATCTCTATATTTCAAAAATAAAATCATATATTCTTAAAAAGTAAAATCAAAACATTACTCCACAAATTAAATCCCATAGTATACTATTTTCCTTAAGAATATTGTATTCCCAATAGAGAAAACATCTTCCAAAATAGAAATTTTCACATAATCCCAAAATCATTTTCCTATAATAAAGATATCAACATTATAAAACATAATTTCCCAAAATCAACTTATTCTTGATCCTTATAATCATTTGACTAAAAATAATAAGTCATAATATCGAAGGACATCACGTAGACTTTTGGTAGGTGATAAATTCTAATTGCACGATGATTGTGGGTTCACTTCCAGTAGCTTTGTCCAATACGACGGGTTGTTACGTTGTCTATGCATTGTTATTTTTTAAAAAAATGACATATAATTATAATAAATTTAATAAAATGATATAAAATCCATAAAAATATCAATAGCATGATTTAAAATCAATGATTATTTCGTACCTCAGATTTTGCATCCCAAAAACCAATAGTCCATAATTGCCGCAAATTCAAGGATTACAAGAACCATAATGGATCATTAAAACTATTTCTACAAAATATAAGATAATTATTATTCAATTAACATGTTTATAAATAAACATATTGGATCAACTGAATAAGATAAATATTATTCAATTACTAAAATGTATACATCTTAATAATCGATCATTATTCATTACCCTTAATACATGTTTTTCCATATTATTCTTTTATTCTTATTTCCTATAAACAAAATCATGCATAATTTCCTAGGATTTCAATAATGTAAATACATGAGATAAAAATAATTCATTCCATTCATAGGTCATTATCCATTAACTCATCTTCAATTGGAATGAAATTAGGTATTGGAAATCATATATCTGTATGGTCTTGCAGATACCATTCCTGAAGCTTCTTAGTATAAACATATATTTTCTGAAATACCATTCACACCACCTATAAAAAATTAAATTGACCCCTCAAAAAGAACATCATTCCCTTTCCTAAATTCAATGGAATTATTCCTTTATCTATATAAGGTTATTAATTTATAACCATCATTATCACATCTTAAGAATCTTCTCCTCCCTTTGAATAATTTTTAAATGTGCTTATTATCACATCATTGAAGGATAGGTTTTTTAAAATACGTATTATTATGATTATTCCTTAAATATTTACATGGATTTGATTCTACAATATATGATGCCTTAGAAAAGTACCCAAGGTTTAGGTGGTCAATAATGACTCTAGATAGTTGGTTAAGAATAAGAAAAAGAGTTCTCATTGCCGCTCCCTTTTCATTAATATTCACATTGACACAATCATCATTGTTTCCTCCACTTCAATTGTTACATTGGGGCTGGCTGGATCCATCCATTTACTAAAATCCAAAAGGTCAGTAAGAGTATATCAGTAAAATCACCATACACTATCTTATGATTAGTGTAAACACTAATATATACTTATTCATGTTATATTGAACTCATTTAATTAATCTAAAATAACAATGAATCTTTATAATCTTCCAAAAATTATGATTATGTATCTTTTGATTAAATTAAACCATAAACTCTATAGTTATCTAAACAATCCTTTGATGCGCAATTTATGGACAAAACCTTAATCATTTCTTTATCATGAGATAAGTCAATAAATTGAATGTAATTCATATCAAATATAAATATTTGTTTAGAGCATCAGAGATGTTTGACATAAAATATAAATAACATATTGAATTTTACAAGTAGAAACATTTACTCACTATTCATTTTTTTCATAAAACAAAAACAGTTTAAAAAAAACATATCAATTGTTCATGATTTAACAAAATAAAGAGTCCATGATCCCATCTATGACACTATACTTATTTTTTTCCTTTGAAAAAACATTTCAGAACATTGGATGATAATAAAAATATTAGTAGTATACATAAAGAATGAAACCTTTTAGTAAAGGTATAACATGAAAACCCTGAATAATTTATAAAAAATAATATTTTCTACCTTTAATAAGTAGTAAATATACATTACAGAATATAAAATCATTAGTTTCCATTTTGTAACCAAAAGATTAACATAAATCCCATAGAAAGGATCATATAACAGTTAAATGTATCTTGGGACATTTAATTACTTAAATGGAAGAACTACACGATCAAATTCCAAACATATCAATAAACAAAATAGAAATATGGCCGAATTCTTTACCCAAATCATTGGTGGTTATAATGTAACCACCCGTCCTAGTTTTATTATAGACCCACCCATAATTTAGTTTATCATGTATCCAACCATCATTATTTTATGATGAGACCACCCAATAATTTCCAAGTACCATTTAAAATTTAGAATGCATAAAATAAGAATGAAGTAAAAAATAACATTTCAACACTTTATCTACAAGAGATTATTTTTTGATATAGAAAGATTCAACCCATATCCAAAACAAATTAAAATAATTAATAATGATTATTTTGAATTAATGTGTCTCACACTACTTTGAAGCGTTTTAATGAATTTAAAATTTTACAACATTCAGGTATTTTTAAATAAATTCATAGAAACCATTTGAATTAAATGGACAAGAAATAAATGTTTTTAGAATATCAAATCTTTAAAACATTAAAATTGTTGTTTTAATTAAATAAACATTTTCCACCTGAGAAACCCTTAAATAAAACTCATTAATGAATAAAATTAAACAAATATTAAAATATCATTAGAATATACTAATCCATGATAAAAATAATCAAAATGGTGGATTATTCAAATATTTGTATAATAGATGTATACAAAAACAAGATATGCCTTTATTAAAAGAGATTAAGATGAAATTACTTACAAAGATCGTATCCTATGATTAAGGATAATTCAATGTCATAATTATGTGTGAAAAATACAATTACACCCATTATAATAAGATGTTAAGTATGAAAAAATCATAGGTCATTCACACATATTCATTTCATGAAATAATCAAATAGTAAAATAATAATCCCAAAAGTGGAAATTTTGTTAAGATATGTCCTTACGAAAATTCGGCAGCATAACAAAAACCCTTAAAATTTCAGAAAATTAGTAGATGAGATAAAAAGGGTATCCCATCACATAGAAATTAAATTTACTCAATTAATGATATATAATAAAATTTAATTAAATAAGAAAATGTAAATAGAATATCATATAATTAAATAAGTCTTTGACTAAAAGAGGACGACCAAAGGTTCCGTTAACTTGAGTCGCATTCATCATGTAGGTTCATTTATCTTCTTGAATAATAAAAATAAGTTAATTTATAAAGGACTAAGAAAATTTTAAATTTTTTATACCTTTTATATTAAATATTAATTTTCTATAACAATATTATAATTATTCAGATTCATTTCTGTCATTTCGTTGATGTTTGGAACATGAGTAAAAATGACCATGTTTTAATTAAAAATTGTCCTTATAGTCAAACGTATATTATCTCTTGAATAGTATTCAGGATTTAAATATTATATATATCTAGTATATATATATTTATAATAGTCTATTACATTTTGGTGACATGAACTGAAATGAACTATTCATGTAGACGGAAAGTCATATATGCATGAATGCTACATTCATTTATTTGTAATATATAAGAAATGAAAACTAAATGATAAATAAGTATATTATAAATAAATTTTAACATAATATGATATATGTGTTAAATATATTTATTAACAGAATCCTTTATATGTTCAATGTATGGTATTAACAAATCATATGACTCTGATAGAGCGGTATTACACACTTTCTCAAATGAAATTATCATATTTACACATCATTAAAATAATTAAGGTTGGTTTTTAAATAAATATTATTGTGTCATAAATACGGAAAAAATGTAATATATATAATATATAAATGTAATTCCATAATAATGGACACCATGTGATGTGGTAGGGGAAAATCGAACAATCATCGTTTCGGGAGGCAACCGTTTGCAGTACATAGTAACAGTATGCCTGTATCCATTAGATGGAGGTGTGTGTAAGTGTAGATGGAATAAATATCATAAAACCCCCTTTGTATTTTTAAGATATTGTTTTTCTAATGAAATTAAATATTAAAAAAATAATAGGGAGTGGATAAGTAAAATAATTGAGTAAAACTTTGTAGAAGACGGTACCATTTATACTGTGTAAATCTCTTTTCTTTTAGCCAAAAGGATTTATTAAATTTCATTATGCCTATGGTATGGATTTTATGGGGAATTAGTGGATTTTGGAAGAATATTGGAAATGGATTGACAAGCCATGGGTCTAGATATGTGGGGTTAAGGGATAGAGGTGGTGGCCTTTTATATGAGAGGGGGGGTACGTTATGAATGCCTTCAATTGATTAATTTTTTATAAACATAATTTCTATTTAAAAATGATCAAAACTAATTTTTTTAGAAGACAATATGGGTATTGTATGAAATCCTCTAAAAATAGGTTTTAGACAAATCTTGGTTTGAATGTTAACGTTATATTTTATCTTTAACCGTTGGTTAACAAATTTAACTCTTACCATGTTTTCTTGTATATTCATAATATATGGTTAAAATAGTAACCATAAAATTCCAATTGAACCTCAAGTGGTAAATTAATGCCATTTGAAAATTGAACTATTTTGTTTTATCAAATATATTATTTTTAGGACTATTATATCAAATAATAAATATGTTTTTTTTAAAACTCATTTATGTCCATTCAAATACTATTCTTATCATGACTTTTTAAAAATCCATAAAAACTTGATAATTTCAAAGAAACATCATTAATTCATGGATAACAAGTCATAATCATCAATAAATTTTTATTATGGAACAAAATGATTCAAAATCAATTTATATTAATGTTTATAATCTCATTTATTTAAATCATTCGTTAATAAGGTAATCACGTCATATTCATTGTGTCATAAATTACATTAATTAATTATTGTATAAAAATTAGAAATAAAATATCATGATGTAGGAAATAATTTTAGATTTATAATTATTACTTATATTAAAAATGGTTACACATATAACCCCATATAATTTTTTTTTACTATAAGACACATGTTTATGTTATATTTTCCCTTAATTAAAATTAATTTTTATAAAATTTCAATTTCAAATAAAACTAGCAACATGGGGACCCAAAATCGACCATATAATTACTATGGTCATAAATAACTCATAAAATATGATTAATACAAATTTTAGAGTTGTTTAATATGATCATAATGTTTTACTTTATTTTACAGATATACACATTAATTATTGTAAATAAAATTATTATTGAAGTTTCTATTAATAATTTCCAAAAATAAATGATAAATATTTAGATAACATAGGCCTCCAGATTCCAAATATGGAATCCAATTTTTATAATTCAAATCACAGAATTTTTAGTGAGTATTTTAAAATTAATTCCAGTTGTTAAAACATTAAATAATATTTTTTGGAAATTAAAAACTACCAAAAGATGGATATGTTTTTATATTGAATTTGTTTGTTAAATTACATCCAATGACCTAAAGTAAATTAAATGATAAAATTTAATCAAATTATTTTTAGTAACACTTAAAAAGGAAATCTTACTTCATTAAAAAAATTAGATGAAAAGGTAGTTTTGAATTAATATGCATTATTTTTCAATATTAATTAAAAAATGAACTTTATCAGAAAAATAAAAAAAGTTAATCAAAAGTAAATTTCTATTTCCCTCTTTTAATGAGGAATTTTGTTTCTAAAATAGAACATATAAATTTGACAAAAACATGATTTAAGAATGTTTCATCCTCAAACAGTTGTAGAACGTCCTTTTAAAAATATTAGGGTATTTTATGCTTAAATTTATATTCATTATTAATTTAAGCCATTAATAATTATTGCACAAATATAAAAACATTTAAAAAACATGTATAATGAAATTTTAGATATATTAATTAATTATCACCAATAAAATTTCTAGGTTTTAACTAGAATTTGAAATAATAATAATAATATTTTATTATTTTTTAGTATAACTCAAATTTGATTGCAACATATGATTCTTAAGAATCTATTATTGTGTGTTGATTATATTATCGGTCAAAGAGTTATATTTAACATAAAATTAATATCATATTCCCAAATTTTAATTGAAATGAAAATTTTTTATTTTATTTATACCTGGGTCATTACACAATAAAAATGTGAAATTACATCAAATAACAAACATTGTATTAAATGATAAAAACATAATCAAATTAAAAATTATAAAAAATAAAAATTACTGTATTAAAAAAAATTAATTATTTGACACTACAGTTTTAAATTAAAACATAGTATTTTTTTATATTTATTAATATATGAATTTAAGCAGAAAAATAGAAAAAAATTCAATTAAAGTAAATATTGATTTACCGCTTCTATATAAAATGTTTATTTTTTAAAATATAAAATATAAAAGTGACAAAAACTATATTTTAAAAGTTTTTCTATCAAAATATGATTAAAAAACCTTTTATAAGTATTAGATTATTTCATTCTTGAAATTGGATTTATTCTTTTCATAATCCTCTAAAATTTATTGGATAATTATAAGAAAATTTAAAAAACAAGTATAATCATATTATAGGTAGATCAATTAATTCCCTCCAATACAATGGCTAGGAATTAAATTCAATTTAAAATTATAACATTTATACTATATTTCATTTTGGTATACTTCTCTATTGTGTGATATGTATAATTTTATAGAAACCAAACATTGTGTGTCGAGTACACTATCAGAAAAATCATCCCTTTATCATAAAATTAATATCAAATTAATAAATGTTAATAGATATAAAAAATTATGATTCTATAAATACATGGGATTCTATATTTGTTAAAATAAATGTCATAATATATATATAATGCTTAAGTAACTATTTTTTATCAGATCAGGGTCAGGTTATTTTTTGGGATTTTTCACAAATGTAATTTTAAAAAAACCATAATGGATAAGTATGTGTATATGAAAACATACTAACGTTTTTAAAAGAAATATTATTTTTGTTTTTTTATAGAAATACATAAATATTTGGATAATTTTGGATGAAATTGTTTTTTCTATAAATCATATATGGGTAAATAATATGAAAATATTTGTTTGAGTATATCACAAACAACAATATGATTTACTATAATTTTCCCTCACATCACACCATGATTGATACTCTCAAGGAATATGCTTTGATTAATTACAATTTTTACAACGATACATTGTGATGAATTGAATAATATAATATATAGAAAGAAATGATTTTCCTTAGATATAGGGAATAAACCAAATGTATCTACTATAGATCATTCGATTTATGACATTAATATTGAAGTCAAATATTCCAATTTAGATATTTTATGTCATCTGAGTTTGAGATGACTTCGAATATTTTTTTGATACATTTAATGGAATATATAACATTGGTTTCTAGATATTTTACTTATTTTAGGTATAATTATTTTATATTTTATAGTCATTAGATTAATTTTATTGTTAATATTTACTGATTTTTTAATAGATTTTTTCGTAATAATATCCAAATTTTTTTTTTATTTTTTTTTAAAAATAACATATATTTAATGTTTTAGTTGTTCAATAAGCATTCGTTTATTACAATGATTTTGGGGATTTTCATCATATTTTTTTGGAACATTATTGTAATTTTTTTAATTTTATTTAAGAAAAATAAAAAAATGTATTTCATGTGAGAACTTGTCATATCCGATAAGGCCTTAGAGAAAGAACCTAATACAGAATAGTGATAGGGCTATGCCACATACAAATATCTAACGTGATGTATATTTCATTGGAAAATCATTTTTACTCAATTATTGTTAGGGATAAGTAATATATTCATGTTGGTAAAAATCATTTCAGATTAAGTACATTTTATTTTGTATAATTGTTTTTTGATTAATGATATATCAAGAGGCATTTTATTAGGTTATAATATATGAACACATGGTTTAATGTAAGTGATTATTTTGGGAGAATTTTATTATATATTTTGAGGTAAAATATAGATGGTGTAAGATAATAGTTGGGGTTAATGTATTAATAAATTCAATGGTTATCGAGGATAATTGTTTTGTAGTTAAATTATTTTATTTAAATATCTATGTCAAACCAGTGGTTTTATTATTGAAATTTGGAATTAATATATTATTTATTCATATGATTCATAATTCATTTCGGGTATTATATAACAATGTGAGAACCATTCTATATTTTCTAATGATAGTATTAATATCTTCTTAGCACTATTTATATTATGAGATACGTTAGACGTTTATTTTTGTGCTTTAAAAATAAGAATATGCATCATAATTACTCATTGCTTTGATCAAAATTATGATATAATGGTTTAAATTTGAAATTGGATAAAATTATATTTATCAAGTAAGTGTATTTTCATATGTTTTTGTTTAGTGGTATAAAAAATATTCAACTTTTTGAAAATAATATGGAAATAAATGTGTTATAATATTTGATTGATTTTTAAATGTAAATAGTCCTCTCTACATATCTTTTTTTAACAATATTGTAATGATTAACATTCTCATAATCATTCACATTCATGAGATAAAAGGCCTATACTAATTTTTTTTATTTAGATAAGGAATTTTAATATGATAACAACTATTTTTTACTTCATAATTGATCCCTCTCATACAGAATCATATTTAGGTGTTACTCTATATGAATAATATATTTAATTTTTCCTATTTTCAACTTGATTTCTTATTAAACCATTTTTTGGATATTATCTTCGATAAACTTTGATATCATATATTAAAACTATTTTGACCCAGTTAAAAATATTATGATGTACTTTATTTGTTATTGGTAGTTTGTAACACCATAAAATTATAGAATATATTTCTCTTTAATGGAATTTAATTTCGTTGATTTCTTGGGTTACACAAAACACTATGTTTAAACGAACCAAAATAAAATTATCAATCTTTATTAATTTAAGGTGTTCATTCTAACCTATAAATTAAAATTATAATAATTTATATAAACTAACCCTTTTGAAAAATGAATATGGTTTTAATATTAATCAATAATATTTTTAGTATATTTAATATATTTATTAAAAATTAATTTTTCATCAAAAATGTAATTTTTTTTAAAATTAGATAATTAAATTATTAACCTTTTAGAAATTATATTTTATTAAATTTAAATAATTTTTTAAATCATCGTATCAAAATAAAATTATGGGGAAATTTTGGCATTTTACTGAAATGAATGGTTTTTTCATTAATTGTTAAAAATAACAAATTTCAAGAATTTAAAACATTAATCATTTAAGAAATTAGTTTAAATGAAAAATAATATATTTTTATTCTTATTAAAGTCACATATGAACAATTTTTTATATAAAAAAGAAGTAAAAAAATTATTTTTTCTGTTTTCATGATTTTTTTATCAATATATTTTTATGAATAAAAATATGGGTTTTTGCATTTTATTTTTATGTCCAGAATGTTTATACAATATTATATATTAAAATGAACACCAATATATAAATATATAAATGCAATATATATATTATAACTCTATTTATCATAATTATTAATAATATCATGATTATTAATAGTTATACTGATTGTGTATATATATCTTATTCCTGGAAAATGCATTTTATGAAAAACTATTTTTTGAATTTTTTATGTGTCTCTTTTTATATTAAATTGTACAAATTATATAAATTTATATTTATAATATTTATTAAATATTTTTAATTAAAATAATTATGATAAATTAATATAATCAAATTTTTTTTTATTTTCTAAAACAGTAACAACTAATTATGATAGATAAGGATAAAATAGGATTTTTCACATTACAATCAATTATTTAAAAATTAATATTACACAAACAATAAAGTATATTTTAAATTATTTTATTTATTTTTTATAATCATTTCATCCAAATTATCTAATATAAATCATTTCATTTATAGGCATAGTTGATAAATTACAATGGTACAAATATTGTTACATTAGCAAAAATTAAAATTGTAAAACTGAGTAATCATCAATATAATAAGGAAACAAATGTTTGAAAAATAATATTTTACATTGGGAGGGTTTTATCAACATTATAAAATTAAAATTATATTTTTTATCAATTTTTGAGCCACTTTTCCTTACGGTGACTTCCATTTATTGAATCATTTTTTATATTTACAGAAATACACTCCTTATCAATTATAAAAGAAATTATACTATCCACATTTATTAACATTTAAAATAATTTTTTTTAATTTAATAACATAATATATCAATTTCATACTTCCCTTAAAATGTTCTTTGAGACTTAATATAATTATAAGACACTCGTATAAAGGCTTTTTGGTGCAAACATAAAGTGGTTGTCTAAAGAAGAGGAATAATTATTAACCAAACATTATATGTTAATTTTTTTCATGCCACCTAAAAATATTTTTAAATTATTTTTTATAAAATAATTAATAAATCTCATAAAATGAGATGTAAAATTATTTAATGTAACTAGTTAAATCAATTTCAATTTCCAAAAAATTCTAAAAGAAACCATTGCTTATTTATGAAATGGATTATCGCTTAACAATGGGATTTAATTCAGTTTCCATCATCACATATGATAGATATTACGGTTATGGAAATAATTTTTTTTACTATATTAATGAAATATTTTTCATTCTATAATGGTAGTATAAAAAATATTTTATTACCATTCTATTCAAAAGAATATAAAAATGTTGTTCCAGTGTACATATGGATTACCTCCTCAATGAAGCATTTTGATTAATTTTTTACTAACTCATAACATGTATGGAATATATAATCTATTTAATGAGATAATATTTTATTTAAGATATTATTATCATTCATTGATTATTATATAAAACATAAATTCATATAATCATGTTTGATGAAAACTATATTAATTACACATATGAAAATATGGCCTTTATTCTCTATCAATGTATCATAGTTTGTTTTTAATAAACATATTTTATATAATATATTAAGAGAATATTTTTTGTTTAAACATTTATATTCTTTAATTATTATTATTTTTTCCTATTTTATTAATATATTCTTTTAATGATGTCATTTCAGACATTGGAATCGAATTTCATCAAACTGTCTGTAGTGAATTTAATTAAATAAATAATGAAATATGAATTTGTAGAAACAAATATATGTAATAATAAAATATGAAAATGGTTAATAATAATGTAATTAATTATCATTGATTTTTAATTCAGTAATATAAAATTTGAATCATACAAGTGGAACTCTATATAAGATATTTTTAAACAAAATTTCCATTCCTTGGGTTGTACTACAAATTAGTGTACTATGTTACTCCATGAATATATGTGAATTTACATATTATTTTATTAAATATTATTTAAAACTGTTCATATAAATTATAAATATTATATATACACATTTCATTTTATAATTATCACTCCAAGGATACATTCATTGTTAGGTATTTCATCTCAATCTCTTTTCATTAAGGAATAATTTATTATTATGCAACTTATTTATTTTATATGATGTATATAAATTCCCATTTACATATTATATCCTAGATCATTCATGTTTCACATTCTATTATATAAAAAAATTTCAATCATCTGTTGGGATTTTACATTAATGTTATAAAAGTGGAAATTGATTTATGTTAGAATGTTATTTTTTGTAAACATTTTTATGATTAAGGATCCTTTGGAGAGATATTAAATAAAATTATTTTATTTTAAAAAAACTAATAGATTATAAAATTTTATGTGTCCTGTTTTATATGTATTTTTTTCAATTTTTCCTTTATTTAAAAAAATTACATCAATAAAAATATTATTAAGTAATAAAAATATTTTTCCATTTTTTAAATCTAGAATATCTACCTCACATGTCTATATTTTACATTTAATATTTTCATAAATATTTTTAAAATTCCATAATGATGTTAAAATACTTATATTCATATTTTCACTTATTTTGAAATTTTTTAAGGAATCTTTCTATAATTTTCCTAATGAGGTAATTTTATATTTCATTGATAAAGTGTAAAATGAATTTTTTATTTTTAACATTCCCATAATGAATATACATTCATACAATAATAAATAATAAATTATTGGTTAATTATTTTCATTTTTTCTGGTATATTTTTTATGAAAATTTTTTACAACATTTGAAAACATTTTATATTTTGATGATGTGATATCAAAGTGAAAAATGATTTTTTATTAAGAAAAATAAAATAATATATTTTACAGTTTTTCCATCAATGAAAAAGACCTAAGATGATACTAATTACTTTGAAATAAAATATAGGTCACAAAAACATTTACTTATCTCATTATCTGCAGCATTATTAGGGTATTAAATTCTTATTACCTATGTTTCATCATTGTCGAATTTTCTTAATTCTAATGTAGGGTAATGTTTTTAAGACAATTGTAATTCTAGGGGTAATTTTGATATTTATGACATATGATTAATTTATTTATTATTTAACACATAATACTGAAATGTTATGACGATTTCACCCAGATACTACTCTGATGCATTTGGTAACACATTTTGATCATGATATGTTAGGTATGGGATTATAGAGTAAACCTAATTCATTATTCGACATTATCCACTATGCGATGTTATCTTTGAAGATATCCACTGTTTAATATTATATTATTTTATATTTATCTTCTACGTCCATGTGTTCCTACGATATTATGATACCATGTTATTTATTTTACTCATCCATGTGATTACATAAGAGCCTTATATTTTTTGGCAACATGATATAACATTAAACTCATTTGTTATGTTTTTTATCCTGCATATGAACCTAAAATTAAATTTAAGCATTATTATTTTATTTTATTTTATTTTATATTTTATCCTTTTTGATTCAAGACCTCATTAAGATTTTGGATATCACTAAGTAAATTAAAATAAATTTGGTATGTTTTGGTTTTTTTATGTTTTATATTCCTTGTCTCCAATATATACTACACATCATTCTATTTTGGGATAATATATTTTATTTTCTTGTAAAAATCATGTAAAAATGAGTTTCAATGGTTTGGATAACAAATATTGGTCCTCTCATCAAAATGATCACCCTTCTTTCATATTTTTATTAGAGAAAAGTAACTAGGGAACTCTGTATGCTTCCATTCCAATAAGTTGAAATCTTCTCACTACTGAAAATTCATACCACATAGCCACTACCCCATTTAATATTATTTAAGAAAATGTTTTTAATCATTGTGTACCCATTTTAGAACCTATAACCAATTATCAATATCTACTATTCCATCAACACTACACCCATATATAACATGTCAAGGCATATAACTGATCCGACATTCCAAACCAATCAATAATTCCAATAATGTTATATCAATTTTATATCTCAAAATATCAAGTCACTAAACATGAAATAAATTTAATTCTATAGTTTTAGAATCCTCTTTTGTACAATTTTAAATAAAAATCCTTATTTAATGAAAATGTCACTAGTACTAAATTATTATTAGGGAATCAAATTACTAATCCCTGCCATAATGGGATATTACACATCCATCTACCATAGAGATTATATAGAAATCATTATATAATATAAAACCTTAAGATTCATAATGTTAGTAATGACAAATAATATTGATGATTCAAAAATATTATTCAAAGGAGATTATTAACATGGCAATTTCATATAAGAAATGTAGTGTTTAGGACCCCTAAAATCTATTCATCTGCTAAAATATGGTGTTTGAGGTGTTCAAGGAGTTCAAGGTGACTTATATGCAACATTTTTATAAATTTCCAGTTGTTGGAACAATGTTTCATGTATTTTTGAATAGTACATTTGACGAGTCATTTTGAAGTGTCGGTGTCGACGTGTCATTTTGAACTATCAAAGTCAGCTTGTAATTTTGAGCTATCGATATCCAAATGATATTCTGAATAGTTATTGTTTTAGTTCCATTTGAGTTTTCGGTGTTAGTGCTTCATTTAGAACATTCATTGTTGGTGTGCCATTTTGTACTTTCAGTGTCGAAAAGTCCATTTTCACTATTGGTGTCAGTATGTTATTTTTAAAATTTTTTGTATCTGCATGTCATTTTGACCTGTCAGTGTTCCCATGTCATATTTAACTATTGGCGTCAATGTTTCACTTTTATATATAGCCATCAATGAGTCATTTTCACCTGTTGGTGTCAGTGTGTCATTTTTAATATTCGGTGTCGACATGTTATTTTAAACTATATGTATCGGTGTTTAATTTTGATCTTTTAGAATCGGTGTGTCAATTTGAAAAATAAATGGAAGTGTTCCATTTTGATTCTTTGTCATCAGTGATTAATTTTCATCTATTAGTTTCGGTGATACAATTGTCAACTGTGTTTCTATCTTCCTGTATATTTTCTCCATTATTGTTTTCTTTGTCCAACAATGCGTTCAAGGAATTTTTTAAGGGGTATAAGGTTGGTTCAAATATGAGAAATCCTTTAATAATTTTCCATAGTGTCCCATTACAATGACCCAAAATTTTTTAAGGTGTTTAAGGCTGGTTCAAAAATGTATTCACATGAGAATTAGTTATAAAATACAAATACAGTTCCTTGGTTTTTTTATTATTGATTTTAAAATACAGTTATGAATTTATATCGTTGATAATAAAGTTTTTGAAAAGTGATCCAATATTAGTATAAATATAGATATTTATCCAACCACATTTACAGAAAAAAGATTTTATTTCCCCATATCATAGAATGGTTCCATACAAATCCCAT
Organism: Viscum album; assembly: GCA_963277665.1. Classification (NCBI taxonomy): domain Eukaryota; kingdom Viridiplantae; phylum Streptophyta; class Magnoliopsida; order Santalales; family Viscaceae; genus Viscum; species Viscum album. Next base: position 936,892,801 of record OY728143.1, on the reverse strand, counting down.
TTTTCAGATCTCAGAATGGATGTGGTGTCATTGGATTTGATCTAGACCATGCACAATACTAGCATTAAAACGTTAAGCTAGAACAAAACCGCTTACGGGAGAAGTAGAAGATAATTGAGATTACCACCCAAGAAATGTTATCTGAGCCACCCTAATAGTCTGTCACCATCGCAAACCATATCCTTAGGACTTTTGTTGGTGTTAGAAGGGATTATCTAACAATTACCTAGCCGTATGATTTTGTGAGTTATTTTTGAAATAATCATTCAGTAAATTTTTGTTACATTCTAAAATATTTTTAAAGTTCCAAAAGTATGTTTAGTAAATATTCAATTAAATAATATGTTTTTATGAAATAATGTATCTTTTAATTATAAAATATTATAATAAAATATTATTACAAAATAAATTTCTATTAAATATAAACAATCGTATAATTTTTATAAATACAATTTTAATTTTTAGTAAGGTTTGATAATTGATTTTATCAATACTCATGAATTTTTAATGAATGTATAAAATTATTTTAAAATTGAAAATTTAAATATTTAAAAAATTATTTAGGAAAAAATAAAATCATTTTTTGATTCAGGACATCAAAATTATTTAAAAGTGATTTTTTCTTATTTTTTTGAGACAATCTAAATTATGGAAAAAAATTAAATATCATATAAATATATAATTTGTTTTATGAAAACATAATGACCTAATAAGGATGTAATAAAATACTATAATATAAAAATTATTCTAACATATAGTTTACCTTTAAAATAATTGTATTTTAAATTTTTTTGATTTATTTTACAATACCATATTGGACTCTCCAAGATTTTAAAAATATTTTGACTTTTTTAAATGATTTCTTTGATAGTGTGACTAATATCCACATAAGGAATACAAATATTTTATTAAGTTCGGTCATTAGAGTTATAAAATAATTTTTCCAACTCACATTTTTTAAAAAACATGGGAAAAAACCATAGTATTGTTTTTTGTTTTGATTAGTTTAATAGTATTGTCAAGAACCTAAATATTAAAGAATTATCCTATATTTTCGTATAGAAACCCTCCAGATATTCAACCTCACTTCACTAAAGACCATTTTAGATCATACCTACTATTCCCTCCTCTTTATATAATCATAACATGGTTCCACATGCTCACAATATCTTCTCTCAAGCCTCTCCGAAGCCTTTTTGCTCACACATCCCATTAAGGGATTTATTATTTTCCCATTTTTTTCCAAATTTCATTATATTTATATAACCATTAGTTTTCAATTAAGTTTTTTTTTGATTTCACACATCCCCCATACTTCAAATCTTATTTTTTAATGATGAGCGACCCATTTCTCTTTCATTAGTGCCTTCCATTTACACCCATTACCATATAGAAACTCTGTAAGTAATATCTCCTTTATCATTTAGATTCCATTAAATAATTTTTTATTAATCATCTAAATTCCATTGAATATGTTCAAATATTATGTTCTACAACCCCCTAACATTCAATTTCATGTAAAAATTATTATATTCCCTTTTTTCTCTCATCAACCCATTTTACAATTTTTATTTGTTGTCATTATATTGTTGAAATTTAAAAGGGGTTTTCAAAGCCAAATCAGCATGCAGTGAATAACATACCCATTTATCTATCAAGGGTTTTCAATATTATGAACATATAATTTTTTATAATTTAATTTATTTTATGTATTAAATATTCTTTTATCATGGAATAAATTATGATGTTGAATGATTCCCTATTATAAGATCCATGGGGTACACTTATTCATGAAATAAAAAGATAATAAAGGGTAGGGTGCGCCGTGATAGCGCTACAATGCATTGGGTAAACAATAGTATCATTATTCACAAAGACAAATTAAGGCTTACTTAAGATAATAAAATTGAGATGAGGGTTTACACATTTTAATTCTTGTGTAATGAGGGATTACTCATGCCACATTTGCAGTGATCATTGGCTCATTCTAATATCATGTTAAATTTTTTTGCCACATTTCCACGTTAGGATAATAATTCTATATCATTATTCAAGTTTCATGTTCCTCATGTGATCCATTGATGTCCCTATTTCATAAAATGAAATATATTCTTTATGTTATGCCTTGTTTGCTCCCTTATAAGGCTTTATAGATCAAACTTTTCTTATGCATGTCATCATGATATCCCAAGAAATGCTAAGTTCAATGGAATGCAATTGTCGTGTAAAAAATATATTAATAATGAATATTTGTTTTATTCCCCAAATGGCTATGTGATGTTACTAATTTCCCAAGACACTAGACCTCTCGATCCTAAGGTTTAGATTTTTTGTGATTAGGATTAGAAAACCCTAGTGAAAGCCTTAAGGACAAGAATAGGTATACAAAAACAGATTTAAATTTTGGTGAGTATAGTGTAAGTTTTTATTAAGAAAATAAATCCTCATTTGGATATGAACAAGTAGAGTAGGCTCTGGCTCAAATATATGTAGGGGTAAAACCCAAAAACACCACTTTGATCTAGACTCGAACAGGAACTGCTGGATGAAAATAGGGCCTGTTGTTCTCTTGGTTATGAAACTCCCAAGGGAAATTATTTGGTAAATTCATAAGCATAGTATGAACAATTATTAAGGGAGTAAGAAATACCCCTATGAATATATGTTTGTATATAGATCATGGATAACATATATTGAATTCTATAAATTCATATGTTAAGGAAATTATTGAAATTTATATATAATAACTTTTTGACATTGAATTAACCATTATGTGTTACCCCTATCTTTCATTTTAATGTATCTAATTTATGGTAATAGGAGGACATGGGCTAATAACTGATTTGAAGATTAATGTGATAACTGCTCTAATGATATTCCAAATCTGATGGGAGTAGTAATCAATCACTTATTTAAGATACTCTTTCAATTAACTCAAGTTTTAAATAGAGACATGGGTCTAGAGGAACATAAAAACTCCCCTAATAAAAAAAATCAAGAGCATTATGAGACAAAGGTCTCATACTTTTAATGAATCATCTAATCCTACAATCATTGAACAATGGATCAACTCCACTGAAAATATCATCTACATACATCAATGATTGGAACAAGAGATGGTTCTTCTAGATGATTATCGTATGGTGGGTTAAGATGATAAATGGTGGACATCGATCAAAAAATTAAATCCTAAATAATAGATAAAGGGGTTGGATAGAAATGATTTCCAGAAAATGATTTTCGATAAATATTAACTGTTCACCCTCCAACTTATGATGGAAAGAGATTTCCTTTTCTTCATGCTAAATGACGAGGAATCCATCAGACGTTACAAGCCGAACATCACAAGGCTTGCACAATACACCTCTATATTTGTCATTATTCCCAAATTGATGTTTGACCATATCATCAGTGTGCTATAACTTAGCATACCAAGAGCAATGGTGATCTATTACATCAATAGATAGGACGAAATTGAATGATGTTCCCTAAAATTTGATATAGAGATCACAAAATATCAAGGGTATCATGGGGATTATAATCATAATGTGGAAATTATTTCTATATGTAAGATAGATAAATGTGATGGTACTAAGATATTCCAACACCCCAATGGCCAAATGTGAGGAAATAAGCACACCAAAAATTGCCTAAAGGTTAAGAGGAAATGCTTTTGGTGTATAATAGAAGGGAACCTAGGCATTATTCTCTGACAAGAAAACCCTTCTATTGTGACTAATGTGTGGAACACTACATTAAAAGCTTAAGTCATTGTTCATTACTTCATCTAAAAAAATAACCAGGGTACTTTTCAATCTATCCCCCTAATCCATGGGTTTTGGAGGTAACCAACCACCTCGAAGGCATTAATGCTGATCTTTTTCGATCACTTCCACTGAATCAAACCCCAACAACAAAGTTGTGACAGGTAATCTTGTTATTCATTCATAAATTTAAAACATTCTATCTTACTCTAGTTCTATGCATTTTTTTATATCCGGAATGTTTAGTAGAAATATCTTAACATCACCACAAATCATGGAAGTATAGAATTCGGTGAGAATGTAAAAGGGGGAAATAATTGTATCCCATGAATATAACTCATCTCCTTTCATATTTCATGGTATTAAATTTACATTGAACATCAATATACTACCAATTTAGGTTTTTGATTCAATTCCTAGAATGTATTGGTTTCCCAATATAGAGCCAGCAAAAAAATTCCATGAAAGGAAAATCACTCAACATATGTTGATTCGACCCCGAATTTTGTACCAGTGAAGGGATGAGGATGAATCTTCTATAGAACTGTCATCACAAATGTGGATATTACTACCCTATGTGAACATGTATCATGAATAGAGGATTGAGTCTAAGGAAGAAACTATCATTGAAGACATGCCTATTTTGAGGTAATTTGCTAAATTATTTCCTAAGGATTTGTCTGGTCTTCCTCCCAAAATATTTGTTAAAATCTTTATTGATCTTATACTTGAGGATTTTCCAATATACAATACACCATATATAATGGTTTTTGTGGATATTTAGATACTAAAGAAACAACTATATGAGAATCTAGATAATGGGTTTATACACTGACGTTCTTCACCAGGGTGTGCACTAGTCCTCTTTGTTAGGAAGAAGGATGGTTCAATTTACCTATTCATTGATTATTGTGATCTCAAAAAAATCATGATAAAGAACATGTATTATTTCCCCTAATTGATGAATTGTAATATTATATACATGGAGCACACAACTTCTACAAGGTGGATTTAATATTGGAATATTATAAAGAATGGGTAATGAAAAAGGATATACCGAAGACTGATTTTCCTACAAGGTACGGGCACAATGAGTTAGTAGTAATGCCTTTCAGACTCACTAATTCTCCAACAATATTTAAGGAATTGATGAATAGTGTAAATAATTATTACCTTCAAAAATTTGTGGTTGTGTTTATAAATGATATTATAATATACCCCAAAACCAAGGAGGAGCATGAGGAGCAACTACACACATTACTAGAGACCTTGGGAAAGGATAAGCTAAATGAAATGTACATCAACTATAATTTCTGTTTATGTGGGTCTCGTTCATGGGTGATATCATCACAGGAAATGGGATATCTATGGATACATACATTATTGAATCAATTGAGGGATGTCTGAGGCCAAAATCAGTGATAAATATATGTACCTTACTGGGAATAGAATGATATTATCTCTAATTTGTGATACATTTATCATGATTGTCAAAACATCTTTCATAGATAACTCAGAATGGAGTCAAGATTTCATAGAGTGATGAATGCGAAGATAACTTCATTGAGATGAAAAATAGGATTATCTCTACGCATGTTCTCACACTACGCAAGGTGTAGAACATTTTGTTGTATTCAGTGATGCTTCAAAGAAGTGAATGGGATGTGTGTCGATGAAAAATTACAAAGTCATTGCTTGTACTTCAAGGTAATTGGATGATTATGAGGAAAACTACCCATCACATGATATTGAGTTGGCTGAAGTAATTTTACATTAGAAATTTGGTGGCATTACCTCTTTTGGGAGAAGTGTGAAATATTTATCAATTACAAAAGCCTCATTTATATATTCACAAAGAAATAGTTAAACATGTGACAATGAGTATAGTTAGAGCTGTTCCATGACTTTGAATGCACAATAAATTTCCACTATAGGAAAACAATTTAGGTTATAGATTGTCTTAGTAGAAAATACCCTATGATTATTTCATTGACGAGAATTGAAAAGGATCCATTCTTCATAGATTTGAAAAATATGGACTTGGGAATCATAATGAAGGGAACTTCATCAATACTTTCACAAATTATTTCTCAACCATATATTTTGGAAAGGTTAATGTATAATCAAAATGATGATGTCTGAATTTAGAAAAAAGTGGAAACTATCAAAAAATGGAAATCCATCAAGTTCAATGTTAATGATGAAGTAATTGTGAAATTTGGGTGAAGAATACATGTTCCATAAAATCTTGAGTTGAAGAAGGAACTTTGTATGACGCCCATAGTTATAATTTCCCATTTAACCTATGAAACACAATGATATATTGAGATCTTCGAGACAATTATTTGTGGGATAACATGAATAAGGTGATCCCTGAGTATAAATCAAAGTGCCTAGATTTTCATCAAATGATGTCTGAGAGGAAAAAGAGTAAGGGGTTGATGCAATCATTACCCATACCAACATGGGAATGGTAAAACATCATTAAGGTCATTTCCATCGGACATCTAATGACATCCAAAAGAAACAAAGCTATCTATTTTTTTTAGATTGTCTTACAATTGCATCACACTTCATTGTAATTTGATAGGACTTCTCATATGATAATATTTTATGGATATACATAAGAGAAGTGGTAAGTCTGAATTGAGTACCAAAATCAATTTTATATGTTCGAGATCCATGATTCATATCTAATTCTAGAAGAGTCTCCAACATGCTATGAATAATGATATGAACTTCAGTACAGCATGTCATCCTAAATGTGGTGTCCAATGTTAGAGGACTATTGAAAACATGACAAAATGTGTATAGCATGCTCAATGGACTGAAAAATGTATCGGATCAATATCTCCCTATGGTTGATTTCCCTTACAATAATAGTTTCCACTCAAGATTCTAAATGGATCCTTATGAAACTCTTTATGGGATGAAGTGAAGAACACTGGCATGTTGGGATGAAGTTGGAAAGAGAAAACTCTGAGGTCCTAAAATGGTTAAAGATATGGTGGATAATGTTAAGTCCATCCAACATAACATTAAAACTACTTTGAGTTGAAAAAAGAGATATTCTAATAATCATCGACGATACCTATAGTTTTATATTAGAGACATTGTATTCTAAGGAATAAAACCATCGAAGAGAGTTATGTGATTTGGGAATAAGGGAAAAAATAAGACAAGGTACATCATCCATTTTGAAAAACTTGATCACATTGGTGAAGTGGGCTATTTACTAGAAATCCCACCAAACCTTTCTCAAGTACATGATGTATTACATGCATCACTTTTGAGGAATTAAATATCTGACCCATCTAATTTACTAAATCTATAGGTGGTACCATTGGATATTAACCTCTCCTATAAAGGGAGTGCATTGAAGATCATAGATCATATGAAAAATGTTATAGGAAATAAGAAAATGCCGCACATAAAGGTTTTATGCTGAAACGACAAGATTGAAGAAGCAATGTAGTAATGAAATATGTGATGATGTAGAGTTACCGTCATCTATTTTAGTGTAAGAAAAAGAAATTTTGATTGTGAAATTTCTTAAGAGGGGAGGAATGTAAGGACCCCAATATTTATTAATGAAAATTATTTTTGATCTAATTAAATTTATTATTTTGTAAAATGTTTTAATAAGTCATTTTCACATCCTTGGTTCTAGGTTTCTGGATTTAAAAATATTGTTAAGAAGTATTACTATTTATAATATATTTTTTGAACAGTAATCGCATGATTACTATAAATATATGGCTTTAACAAATCCTATTTAGTCAGGAAAAGAATGAAATGGAGTCACCCCTTAGAAATGATCCTTACAAAACGTTTTTTTTTTCAGAGAATGAAAATGAGGTAGTGTCCCTGGGATTTACCCTTGATGATATCCATGATTAACTTCAGCATGCTAAGATTTAGTGGAATTGCATACGGGAGAAGTGGAAGTTAATAATGATTTCCACCTGAGTGATGTTATCCGAGCCAACCGAAGAGTCCATCACAATCACACACCTCACCCTTAGGTATTATTCTGATGTAATAAGGGGATCTGTATTAATACTATAATAATAGGATTACGTGCATTATTTTTTTAATTTACAATATTTCTATTATTGTTACTCTCTAAATGGTTTTTATGCAGAAATTATAGTTTTTATCAATAATCATTTAAGAAAAATATTTTAGGAATCAATTGATTTTATAATTAATTAACATTTAAATAAAATTTTAGTACTCTATTAATTTTTATTAAATATAAATGATCGTATAATATTTATCAATACATATGAAATTTTTGTTAATGTTTTGAATCTATTTTTGACAAAACCCACGAATAATCAATATAAGTTTGTATTTATTTTACATTGGAAAATTCACAAATTTAGAAATTTATTTAGATAAAATTAATATCATTTTTTGATTCAGGATATCATAATTATTTAATTTTGAATTTTTTATAATTTTCTGTGACATTCAATTTTTTTGGATATAACTAAATACTGTTAAAATATATAATGTGTTTTATGACATAATAATGACCAGATTGAAATGAAATAAAATATGATAAAGGGATTATTCAGCCAAAATATGTTTTAACATTAAAATAATATTATTTTTCATTTGATTTATTTATTGTACAATGCATTAGTGGACCCTCAAATACTTATAAATTATATTATCATTTAAAAATGATTTCCATTAGAGTGTAACTCACCTACACATAAGAAAGACTGATATTTTAATTATTTCAATCATTTTAATTATAAAATAATTTTTACCCTTCTCTTTGGAAAAAAACCGTTGGGAAAATGATAAGATGGTTTGAGGTTTTTATTAGTTTAATGAGTTGGGTCCAAAACCAAAAATAATAATGAATTCTCATCTCATTTCATATATAATCCGGCAATGATCCCACTCCTCTTGACTCAAAAATCTTATATCACATAACTATTCATTCTTAATCTCTCTAGAATCCTCCCAATGATCCAAAATCCCCATTTATTCCTCCCCCAATCCTCTCCCAATCCATTGGGATCACATAACCAACTAAGGTATTTCTTCTTTTCTCATTTTTTCCAAATTTCATTATGTTTTAATACCCATTTACTTTCAATTAAAATGTTGTTTTATTATTTCCCACCTCCCCCACACATCCCTATTTGTGAATTGGTGATGATTCGTTATCTCTCATTGATGTCCCCCATGTACAACTTTTACCATGTCAAAATTCCATAAGGAATATCTTTCTTCCCCATTTACATTCCAACATTACTTTTATATTATACATCAAAATTCCATTAAATATGTTGGGATATTATGTTACATGTATCCCTTATTATTGATTTTATTTATATATGTTGATATATTCATTCATCTCTCATTAACCCAGTTTACGGTTTCTATTTCATGTCGTTATGTTGCAAAAATGGAACATTGTTTTTGAAAGAAAAATCATCATGTAGTGAATACAATACCCATATCTCTATCTAGTTTATTCACCATTATTCAAATATAATTATCGATTATATAATTTCATTTATGTATTAGATATTCTTTTATCATGTAATAAATGATGATGTTGAATTATTCCATGTTATATGATCCATGTGTCACACATATGCATTAAATGAAATGTTTATTCAGGGTGTGCCTTTATAGCTCACTAATGAAATGGCTAATGAATAGTATCATGATACGCCATGTGAAATTAGATTTTACTCATACTAATAAAATTTAAATGAAGGATTACTCATGCCAATTCAAGTGCAATGAGGGGTTACTCATGCTTCATGTGCAATCAGACTTGGCTCATCCAAATATCATGTTAAATGTTGTTTCCAAATTTCCATGTTAGGATAATCATCGTATATCATGCCTTTATTTACATGTTTATCTTCTTACACTTTTATATTTCTATTTCCTAACATGTACTATATACTTCATTTTATTTATTTTTTACTCCCTTTATAGGATTCATAGCTCGCCTTTTTGTTATGCAAGTCCTCAAGTTTTTTAATGCAATGCTAAGTATGAATGAAGGTTGTGGCCATGTGAATGGTGTTTTCAATAACGTTGTTGTGCTTTAGTTAATAAGGTGTTTGTTAATATTCTTAATTTCTGATGAAACTAGTCATTTGAATCCTTGACTTGTATTAAGTGCATTTTTGTAGTATTAAATCATGTTTATGTGTTTATTAAGTGTATGGGTTTTATACCAATTTCCATTACTCAGTCAAACCACATAGTATTAATGATATCCTCCTTTAATTGGAAATATATAATTGTATATAATACAATTCTCCATCATTATTTTCAAATGACGAAGATATATTAATCCTTTTTCTTATTTATATTTTCTCTCGGTTTGGGATGTACATAAAAATTCATCCCATATGAGTGGTGTGACTGAACCATAATCCTTCGATCATTTCCCCTTGATTGTTCTCCCTATAACATGTGAGCCCTCCGTCTTTGTACAAAATGAATGTGTCGATCGACCATCGATCGAATTTATGATATACCACTATTATTGTGTTTTCCTTGACCATTCTTCTCTTGTTTCTACTTAACATGTTATAAATGTTATATTCATGTTTCTAATGGATTTTCTGCATGTCGGTCGGTGCATTCATGCCTTAGCATCCTCAGGTAGATGGATTTGTTTCAAGTATATGTGATTCTGACCTGTTGTGTTGGCATGTTCATAACGAAGTTCAAAAACCATTTTCGGTAGTAGATTCATGGATTCTCAATTCTTTTACGTGCAACTATAAAGTTAAAATGATTTAGCTAAATGTATCAAAATTGAATTAACATAATAAATATTTTTATAGGATAAATAAATTGGTATAGATCCTATGTTATTTCCTTTAATATTCCTATATATGTTAATATCTATTCATTCTTTTTTATAATTTTATTATTTAATGAAATTGGTAAATAACATAAACTTAGATTAATTGTTAATTATTTTCCCATATAAAAAGAAGGAGGTAATGGAATCTAGTTTTTTCTATTTTATATTTGATGATAATCAAATTTATCTAGTTATCATGTAGATGCATGATGATTAAAGGATTGTTAAATTTATTGTTAAATTTATTTGTTATAGATATGATAGAATTATACATAGGTTCACTATAGTTGGAACTGTTGAATGACTAATCGCTTAATTAAACATTGATTAATGAAATGGTTGTTTGATAAAATATTATTCATTTTAGGGTTATATGTTACCTTTTTATAAGTACGGTTGAGTGAAATTTGCTTTGTAGCAATGATTGACCATCGAATGTTAAGAAATAATTCATTGTTTAGGGCCAAGAGCCCAGCTGCTTTGTTATTTCCTACTACATGTGTTGTGTTATGAGCCTGGATGGATGTTATGTGATGTGGGGTTGGGAGGCCAAGTGTATATGGCAGTATCTTAAATCTATAGTGGTGAGATACATCTGTTCATACATGTGGGTGTTAGGGAGAACCCCCCAAAATGATGAAATGGGTCTAATTTCAATGTTGGATTCTAGTTGAATTATGTTGGTTTTTTATCTATTGTACATACCTCATTTCATTAGGTACTAGCTATTTCTTACACTCCTTCCAAAATAGAAAAACATGAACAATGTATTCCACATTCATTCTATGATTATCTTTTAGCAGATGGATGGATGACAATGTTGCTATTTGTGCCACGAACTTGGTGGGTAGTTCACCTACTCACTATGTTGAGACCCTTGGGTTTGGTAGCAAAGAATTTTTTAATATAAATCCTATGAATTTGTGAAAGTAATAATTTTCTTAATATTTTATTGAATAAATAATGTTATCTAATGGGGTTGGTGAGTTTTGGGATACAATGTTTAGGTAAACTTTTTTGACAAGCTGTAGATTTGGATTGGTTATGCCTCGAGAGAATGGAAGGTTGTTCTGATTGTAATGAAATATAATTTATAATTTTAATGGTTTATTAATGGTGAATAAATTAATAAAATTAATTTTAAACTGATTAATCGGTAGAAGATGATTTAAAAAGTATATTTAAATGGTTGTGTGATTATAGGATATCTAATCTTATCAGTGGTAGATGGGTGTCCAAGAAACATTAGCAGATATAGTTTCAAGGACTAGGTTTTTCCCATATCATGGTTGTTATATAGATTATATCATGTACTTCTTTGTTTCTATATCCAATCCCACCCTGTAGATTAGGGTGACTGATATGGTTTGGGATTCTATGCCCTTAGGGTGTTTTCCACAACATCTCGATGGGAGGATGGATGACTGCCTAACCCCTTTGGCCAGACTCACTTCTTTTGGTAGTTACATGTTCTTATGTTAAAAATATTTATTTTTACCCCTTATATATGTGTAATGGGCGATAATGGAATGAGGTTATTCACACACATATATTATTTATATTATTTTTTATGAACTACTATATGTGTTACATTTAAGGGAAGTAATGGTTTAAGGTATATTACCTTATATATGATACTTGTTATGTGAATTTTCGTGGATCCTAGAAACTACTTGGTCACATTGGTTTTTACGAATTGGTGGTTTTGTTACACAAGGTTCATGTTGTAGTTCTTCACCATGTTGTCTTCATGAAATCCTTTTTTAAGAGAGATGGGTTAGGAAGTGCGACACTGGTGAAAAGTGGAAAACCATTGTTGATGTTGTAACATGGTACCCATGATATTATTTATTATATTATATACTCTTCAATGAGATACATGGTGATAAAAGACATGGTGGTGAAGGGAATATAGTATTCTTGATAAGGTGATTTGTTAGTTTCAATTGTAGTTCACTATGCTTTAGAATGTTTCCATTACTTTTTCACGAGAGGATCAATGGAGGATCATACTGAGTAAATTTATATACTCACCTTACGTATATATGACCTATTTTTAGGTCACTTGGAGCAGGTAGGAGATCAGTACAATTAGTACTATCCTGGAGTTGTAGGAGCTGTTCAAGCTTCACGTTCACGACTGTTCTACATTCTATTAGTACTTGTATTTTTCCATTCAAGTTGTAGTAGATATTTCCTGACAATATGTATTTATGATTGGAATTTCATATATATTGAAGTCTCATTTGGAATTGGACTTTTTCGTCCATATCTCTTTTTTTCATGTGATCTCTGAGAGGGAAATTCCTCTCATTTGTGTGCTCATTATATCCTCGGTGCAAGTCACCAACAAGGGGCCTACTAGAGGTAGGACTAGGGGGTCATTAACTCCCTTCTCACATTGTTGTCCTAGGAGGGGTACACTATGCCAGGAGGGGTCATATAAGAAATACCAATATAAGTTATTGGTAGTTATTTAATTTTCTCAACAATATAAAATTATAAATTTCAATAAAACAAATGACATGGAATTTCATTTGAATCTTGTGATCCAAAAATCATAAATGTTTACACTATTACGGATATTTTGAGAGAAAATATGAAACCTATAAGAAATATCTCAAATAAATAAATGTTACATATTTATATATCTCTACTATGATAGTGAAATACAATAATGTAAATCCATTATCCTTAGTAGCATAGAAATCCCATTAGGAATATGTTCATTACTCACTAGCTCATGGACCACCTGATGATTTGACACATTATTTTACATGATTACCAATCCCTAAATATGAAGAATTATCTAAATATTCTTAGAAACATATTTACAATCACCCTGCTAAAATCAAACAACAATATCATAGTTTAAGACTAACCTTACCTCAAATTAAACACCCTATAATGTAAATTGTGTAGACTAGGGATGATGGAAAACATCTTATTTTTCCGAGACTACTCAATCGGTATGAAATTAATGAATAATATACATACAACAAAACAATTTCCTCATACGATGATCATGGTATATATAAATCGATAACACATCATTAAATTAAAAATGAAATTTTGTTACAAGAAAATACATCCAAATATATTAATCATTAAGTTGATCGTATAAAGAAACAAATTGATATATATAGGGTTTCTATAACAAAAAATCGACCTAAAATCTAAAACATCACAAAATCTCTATTATCTTTCTCTAACCGGTTCCACTACCTAACATGTTCTAATTCCAACATAAAAGAAGTAATTTATCCATCAACACTAGTATTACCATGAATGATGATAGATATAAACATAAAAATGGTCTCACTATATACCAATAATATATACTATTATACACATGTATTTGTGGTAGATTAAATATAATAGAATACAATAACACAAAAAGATACACGTATGGTAATCTTGTGAAATGTATTCTATTAGGGTACTCAACCCAACATTATACAAATCATATCCCATGAAGATGATACAACATACCACAATAATGACCACTACCTAATGATATATGTTGTGTTTTTGTAGCATGAATTGTATATTAATCTCTTTCACATGGTAGGGATCATATCATACATAATCCAAATCATACTTATCCATACCTTCTACCCACATGTATAGCATATGGTTTTATAGTCATAACTCATATCATAACAAATGTAACTACAATTCCTTCTAATCATGGTTGTCCCATCTAAAATTATATTAAATTAGGAGAGGTTATACATATATTATTGTTCCAAATAAAATAAAATTCCACCATTTCATACATGATTCTTAAAATATTCCATAATATACTATAATAAATTATAGACCAGTGACCTATAATTCAGGGTGGTTCTTATCCACACCCACCCAAAGAAGGTGAGGCCTCACATTATTTCTCGCAACATATTAAAAACTACACCAATACCATATAACAATAAAAATTGCATTTCGACACTATTTAATTAATGAGGAGTCCAAAATCACATATCTTCATCAAAAATATCTCATGGATGACTCATAACTCTTTGGGTGTTTCTCAAAAAAACAAACTAACCATTACCCTCACTGTCATGTTGGTTATCCCCAATGCCTTATCACATTAGTATTTTAACAAGATAACATCATGTCATAAAAACATTTATATGTGTTTGTACTGAGATAAAATCATTGAATCCCCACTGTGAAACTTCCATACCAACACATCTCATGCCAATCTAGATCCATGGGATATAATCCATATGATAGGCACAATCACACAAAAATAGCATTCTAGTATTTAAAAGTTATAATCTCACAAAATATATAATATACTAGGATATTTAAAACAAAATTCATCTATACAAAATTTTAATTGTAGTCTAATTGATACCCCACATATTGTAGAAACTACAAGACCATGTGCTTCAGAATTCTATTTTATCTAAATTTAAATCACACTCATGTTCTTTAGGGATTTTATATTAGTTATATTATATATAATATATATCAATCCCTTTAATCTAATATATAATCTATTTCAAGGGATCACAATGTGACGTCATCTAGAATTAACTCTCTATAAGACACCATGTCAATCATTGGATGGCTTATCCCACTCAAAGCATACATCACGAACCCAATACACCAACAAGAGGGTATTCTTATTCACTTTTCACGTGTAATTATATCTCACTCATCAATATTACTAATAAGACTCTCATTCATTCCAAAACCTACCCTATGAAACCTAATGAGGCTATTAATATCATATCTTTATCTTATAGTCCTGTCAAGGTTCCTCGTAAAAATAAGAAGAATACTCTCTCATCTAGTTACATCAAATACACGTGGTATTATAAAAACAAATTTTCGATGAATAACATTATCTTACTCGTGGAGGTATAAAGTTACCATTTACCAATACATAACAATAAATCTACCCCTATCAGGTTTTCACATACCCAAATTTCATATATAAATACTTTATCATGGATAAAAAAGTGTATAGTTTATTTTTATAGAATCCCACAACATCTACTAAATTGTTACCCTCTTCATAATATACTCTTTATGCCTCATCCAATATCGTATTTATGTAAGATTCCCTCACTCATTCAGCCAAAAATAAATAAATGTTTATAAATATTTATTATTAATTACAACATATGAAACAATGAAGCATAATTTGAAAAAAAAATCCCTGTGAAAAATCTATTAAATGAAACAACAAGAAATTTAATGATAATAAACAATTACATTCATCTAGAACACCTATAACCAAAAATCAATAAAAACATTAAATTAAGTGCAGATTATTTTCCATAATAGTGACAACCATTGAAAATAAAATCTGATATGTACCTTAAATAAATAATAAGAAATAAGTGGTATCTCCCCACCTTCAACATCAAACGGGAACCACAATATATTGATCCATATTTGAAGGATTATTAAACCATTATGTAATGGATATGTCCCAAAATTTTTTGACAAATGTTTCAAAAATTATATAAAAGAATAAAAATGAGTTCAAAAATTAGATCTAACATAGATTCTGAGTTCCAAAAACAATTATATAAAAACAAGAGACCAGAGTGGAAACTTAAGTGACCATATATAGAAAAAAATGGGATATCTTGAAATAAATTTCTTATTAAAACAAATTAATCATATGAATTTTAGTTTTAAATATTTAAATGATATGTATTCCCTTGTAAAAAATAGAAATGGACACCCTCTTAGTAAAAAAAATATGGGTCAAGATATTATTCCCTATCTAGAATCCACTCACATCATGAACCCTCATGTCAAGTCACTGACAATACCCCTAAGTAAGAGTTGATATATCATTCTCTAATCTTCAATAGTGTGTTATTACTTCTTAATGATTAAATATCATTCACTATTCTTTTAAATGTAGAATATAATATGGTATTTATGAAAAACTATTTCTTATTGATAGCCCTTATAACATAGAACATCTCATTGAATAACAAATCAAGAAAAATCCCATGGTGTTATAGAATGAACAGTATTCTCAAATAATATAAATGTAATGGTACATAAAAAATATCACATTGATATTGTCATGAAGATTTTCCCCATTCCATGGAATTATCAACATATAAATGATATTTTAATTTTTGTAAAATGTATCATTTTAGGTTCATCATCATTCCATGACACATTCGAGGTGGGATAGATCTCTGATCATCCCCTCATTATGAAGTTACTATCCCTCAACCATTCATGAGGAGGCATGTATAAATATTTTACAAAACAGGGCCACCCTAAACCATTTAATATGAAGGAAATAATAAAATTTACATGGAATTTCAAAATTTGTATGATGTGTATCGCTATACCAGCCACCAAAAAAATCTTTTTATGGTATCATATTATTATACATACATAGTTGTCTCTATTGTTTTAAGAAATCCACAATCAACATTCACCTAGGATGATCATTCAATGAAATTACTCATGATTTTTAATTTAGTTTTTTTGTACACTATATTTATATTTGGAAATGAGATAGTAGATTATGTATGTCGAATAAAAAACATAGGGCTTTCATTCATTTAGATTCTTGATAGAATCATATATATAGGGAAGATGTATTATATTGACTAATATATGTTTTTGGATGTATATATTGGTATTTATTAAACATTATGACTAGAATAGTTTCTATAGATGTATATTAGTGAAAATGGGCACCAGTTAAAATTCCAATGTGATATATTAATAAGAGTATGCTAGTCATCCTATGCATTTAAAATGGATTATGAAAATTACTACACAAAATAAAATTATAAAAAACATACCTCATATGATATTTTATATATAGGTTCTACAGTTTTGATAGTTTATATGTATCACACATCATGGTACATGGATACATAATGTTTTTTATACAAGATTAAATAACATTATTTTTCTAAGTGTTTATGACCATCAAACCCTATAAGAATAAATGGGATACATTTTGAGTACACGACATGTATGAACTATGGGATACGACTTGGGAATTAATACAATTCAGAAATTAACCATGTAGACAACACAACATGTATCCATCATGGAATGTTTTGTATGTATTTAAGTTTATCAATTAGTGAAATAACATTTGAAACATAGTATCTTTCATCTTTAAAATACCATATACTACCTTGAATCTTTATTGTATAACAATCCTACCAGATCCCCTATTTTAGTGTAGAATTGGTTTTATGATTTCTAGGCCAATGCTCATTGAATACTAGAAAAAACATATTGTGGGAAGAACCATAAATGTCTTGTTTATGGTAGTTTCATTTTATAATACACCAATGGGGCTTCACAACTTGGACTCATAGTCTAGATGGAATTTAAATTCTCCTAGAAATCTTTGTGTATCATAATTTTACAAAAAAACTAAAATTCAGACTAATGAGTAGTCCAGCATGAAGTTTTGTTAGGGTATAATTAAATTGTTCATCTATCTTTTTCATTAGAATCATGACGAACTAATATTTGGGTGTTAAATAATTCTAAAAAGATTATTGTTGAAAAGTGGTAATATGTATAATTATAACTTAGTAAAGGGGTTATGAACCCCCTTGTAGATTTAATGTGATAAGGACTGGGTACTTTAGGTTCTTACCGATGTTAGCTACTCTAATTTATATATTCGAAAAATCATCATGATCATGCATGGGGTTTATATCCCCCTTGAAATAATAATGGGTGGGTCCAATAAATATACATAGTAATATACTCTACAGTAAACATGTCCATAATCTATGTAGTTGTATACACCCATGTAATATAGGTACTAATAAATGTGTTATATATCCTCTATTTGGTTTTGGTGTAACCATATTTATCTTTTCTACATGAATATGGAATGAGTACAATATTTTATTTAAAGAGATGTTTTGGATTTCACAAGACAAGTTAGTCATGGAAGGAATAATTTTTCTCACCCTTCACTGAATATTATTCATGGTAATGGAATGGGATACCCAATTGTTTTCCAGACTCTTGATTTGGGTTAAAATAGATTGTTGTAATTCACCAAGGAATGACATGCAAATTTTTTTAAGGGGTGAGTGATCCATAAACATTTTTTTATTCAATGTAGATATTATAGAGGAAAATATATTTGTATACTAATAAGAAATGAGAATCCTTAGTCACAAATATGTATCCTTTCATAGAAATCATACTACAGAGATCAACAACATCATATTATTAAATTTCATGGCCATATTATCACCCCTAGTGTGATTTGATATATGATATGTGATAGATTATAGTTGATAAATACTTTAATGACTTCATATTTGATTTTAGTAGTAGTGTAGAATATATTGCTTTAATATTCTCATTCATATTTATCTCTTACATCATAGTATTGGTCAGTATGTGGTTTTGTATTACCTTTTTATTTTTTTGTCTCATATTTTCAATTTTTATATTCAACAATGAATATTATTTTTTTAAAAGTATTTTTATTGGTGGAGAAGAAAAATAAATTCATGAAGGTTTTAGAAAGTGTGGATATTGTGCAGAATCATTAGTGGGGATCTATTATTTATCATGGTGGATCATGGTGGTTTTTAACTATTGTGGTGAAAATTTTATTCATAGTTTATTTTGTTATTTATTTCATTAATTATGATCTATATATATTCTCATTTTCATTGGGTTCGTATAAATTTCTCTTCAACTAGACACATAATGTCTTTCCATGTGGTGTTATATATTTATTTTGATTCTTTAAGAATCCATAGTATATTGTTTTTTTGATAACACACACACACACATGCATATATATATATACTAATATTTTATCTTGTTGTATAATGCATTTTATATTGCTGTATGTTATAGATTGATATATTTTAACACCTAACATGAATGATATATTATAATAGTATTAATCAGCTTCCCCTATCCATTCAGAGGTGGTATTAGAGTGTAAAACTCAATATAATGGGTTTCATGGGGTATATTTATGTCATATATGGTGTGATAGTATAAAAAAAGTGTTTTATTTTTCCATATGAAGATACAATATATTGTTTAAATATTATTCCTATTTCAATTATATATTATTCAATACAAAATTACCGTAGATTAGAAATACTATAAAATAGATTGATATAATTCATACGGGGAATATATTAATCCATGTTTTTATAATGATAATTATAAAAATACATATAATTATATATTATTTAAAATGAATTATTGATTATGTATTCACCAAGGATAGATAAGCATGTTAAATTACTATGGTTTAATAATTAACAATTTTTTGTATTAGGAGATGAAAACACTCTTTCATAACAATATAAGGATTAATGGTAGTTTCTACCCACAAGGTTTGGAAGACCACCTATGTAGTGTTTCTAATCCAATGTTACTTATCCTCACTCTTGTAGTTCATAAAGTTATTATATATGATTTTATATGATTCTTAAGTTGAAATATAACCATATACCACGAATGATTCCTTTTTAATAGAGTACATCTTGCATTGATGATACACATATCATATGGTTTCAGGTAAATGTAGGCATGCACATATCTAGGGGGAAATGAAGATAGTTTATTGGAAAACTAATAAAATTCTCTAATAAATTCCCCCCCCCCAATATTTTTAACCTATTCATTTATAAACAGATTTATAAATATAAACCATTTGATTTTATTATAATATTGATGATAATAGGTCATCTATATTGTATACAATTAAATAAAAAAAAAATTAGTTCGAAAATGTTATTTCATCAATATTTCACCGCTAACTAAACAATTACTACATAATTGAGAAATATATATATATGTAATGGGTCTAATCCTATAATTTATTAATCATAACTAGCTCTTATAATTTTAAAAAAGATACACTGGTAATCAATATATAATTTCAAAATGAAAATCTGTATTAGGGGTATTATTAGTTTCTATTACTTTGGAGATTTAATTCAAATTCCACAATTTAAATCAGTTGAGATCTCTCTAAATAAATTGTATACATGAGATAATTTTCTATTAAAAAGTATTTCCATGATATTTTTGTAAATTTTATTTCTTTTATAGGATTATTTCTTCATATAAGGAGGTAGTAAACTGGTTTGATACCTATTCAATGTGTTGGAAACAAATATAATTTCATTATGGGATTGAATTATTTAACACTTGTGAAGTATATTCATGTTTTTCAATGACCTAGTAATTAATTGGGAGATATGTACCGTAAAATTATTATTATTATTTTTGAATATATCAGTGGTTTAAATTATAGGGTTGATATAAAATCAATACATCTAATAAGCTAAAATTATTATATTTATGCTTCTTAGGGTGGATTATATTATATATCCAAAGGAATATCCTTGAATCATTATCATTACATGGGTGTGTATTCCCTATATGGAACACTTCAAAAAGGTATATTAGAGATATAAATTTCTAAATCTCCACCCACATAATCATTATTTCACCCAACTAGATGATGTTAATTTAGGAATATGGGCCTTAATTATTCATGTAGGGTTATATTTTGTAAAATTGTGTATGAGCTCATAATCATGAGAGAAAAGTCTATAAGGGGGAAGAATCACATAGTTATCCAAAAATTTTAACTAATGGTATTATTGATAGATCTACATTGATTTAAATTTTATTTAGAATGAAATCAGTAAAATGATTTAATTATGTGTATTTTAGACATAAATGAGTTCATTACTTAGTGTTTTCATAATTACATGATGACCATTATCATAGTGATTCAGATACAATCTATGGGTAAATGTTAAAATTTTCAGTTGAAAAATGAGGAGTTCAGATCATAAATGTATAATAAGTCAGGAATTATAGTATATAATTTGGATGGTCATTCTCACTGAATCATTTTAAAAATTTACCTCATAACTATATTAATTTCTCATGTGATGATCAAATAAAAATAAATTCAGTCCTATGAAATATTTCCTCTATATTCACTCATTGATAAATTGTTCTTCCTACTATATAAAATCAATATAAATTTAATATATTTAAGATAAAGTAATTCTTTTAAACATTATGAAATTATATGGAAAATAGTTTCGAATATTTATGGATAAATTTTTATCCATTTTTCCATAATAAGATGTTTATCCCTATACATGCTAACAAAACACATTTTCCCCCAAAAACTACATTTAAATATTATAATTAATTTTATTTTATAACTAGGTGGTGAGATATTTCAAACATTTAATATGGATTCAAAAAAATAATCAATTCAAAGGATAATTAAATTACTTTATGTCAATGTAGTGATAAAATGCTCATTTTTAAAAGAAGTTGAACTATAAAATAAGAATGAATAATTCCTTTTAAACAAAATTTACACAATGGAAAATTATTTTAATGATATAAAAACAGTTATTTTATTAATCCTGATTTGTATATTTGTCTCCCAAAATGAACTAACTTGGAAGATTAATAAAAAATTGTTTTATATCCACTAAGATATGTAATTATCCTAGTTGATAACTTAGAATATCGTTCAGTTCAAAAACAATTTATCATTTCATTAATTCCCAAAACCATGAAAATTTATTAATTTTCATTTATTTATACGTATATAATTCTATAAAATTATAAAAACACCCCAATTTAAATTGGTTATATATATATATAAATTCGTTTATTTTCAGTATATTTGGTTTCAAAAAAAAAACAGAACCACAAAAGAATAAAAACTAAAAATGAAGAAATTCCAAAAAAAACTAAAAGGTTATCCATCTGTCATAGATGAATGCTTAATTATCCATAATGATTCAAGAAATGTGTGATCAGACTAAGAAATTAGATTATTAATTCATCAATAAAATTGTAAATTTGAAGGTATAACCTAGTGGTTTTAAATTTGAAAATGGTTAGTACTATTTTAACTCCACCATTATTATGTCAAGGTGGTCTTAAAAAAATATTTCCTTAACCATTACCCATTTATATTTAATGTATTCCTCTATCATTAATTTGTTGTCTATAAAATATTTATTGGTTAAATATTAGTGACAATAAGCAGTCATTAACATCTATGCATTTTTTAAAAGAAATTACTTACTACATTTAAAATATATTGTAACACATATTCACTTATTTTCAATTTTGGAAATTTAATTTCTTTATCATGTTTCACAGTAATTCATTCCTTATAAAATCTTTAGGTTATAAATTCCTATATTATTATTTCATTTAATGATTAAATCTTACATCTACTTTGATATCTATCTTTTTCGAGATCAAAATCCATATATATATCATATTTATTTTTTTAGTTTGATCTATTATAAAATATGGTATAATATATATAAATATAGTATTTGAGGCTCATTAAAACTAGTGTTTATAAGATTTCATGTTATCCATCTAGGTATTTTGTTTCCTTTTTCTTCAACCCCATATGTTTTTCAATATTTTTTAAATCATTTATATAAAAATAAAGAATGTTGGTGGTATTTATGTTTTGTTTATGGGTCTCTCTATATCTCTAAAATAAATATTCCATGCCAGGAACTTCAATAATAAATTGTTCTGTTATGTCCTTCTGACCAAAGCAAGATCTAACCCACCCATTTTCTAATAGGGGTCCAATATTCCCTCGTGCAAGAAAATTGTTTCTATGAATTAAAGAAAAATACTTGGGAATGGTTTCCAAAAGAAAGAATATTAAAAAGTATCAGGTATATAGTAAAAATATATCATGAACTATATATACATTGGATATGCACACTAAATAAAAAAAATAAAACAAAAAAACTAATAACAAAAATAGGTCATACATGAAACAATAGTGAGCATAAAAAACCACCATCTGCCATTAAAATTTCCCCCCTACCGGAAAATAATTCCCATAAAAATTGATCTTTTCCCCCCATATAAACAATAATTATCCTCCATTAATTCAAAGAACAAAAATCCAATTTGGGAAATGTAAATAAATTAAAAACAAAACATGTCATGAATTCTATGAAAAGTATGGAAGGAATTAAAAAATCACTTGATTAGAACACAAAACCCTAATGTGATAAATTAAATAATACCTTCAATAAATAAATTACATCAAAATTTTCCAAGTGAAGATAAACTAGGAACCTACAACCTGGAAAATAATATATGTGTTAGAATATAAGAACACTATTGGTTACAAAAACCCACTGAAATTAAGAAGTCTATTTTACATAACATCCTATAAATGGTGGTTTTAAATAAAATAAAAAAAAAATAAAAATGTTCTTTATAAAAATAAAAAAGAGTAAAATACCTGTCAAAAGTTTAAAAAAAATATTTTCCAATATTTTTTTATTAATGAAATCAATCTATTGAAATAAACCATTATCTCAAAATAATATACTTATCAAAAATAGCATATTAAAATCAACTTTTAAATCCAATTTCACAAAACCCATACATATAAGTACTCATTAAATACTAATTTTTATCTAATAATCAACTTATTTTCAAAAATTATCCCAAATACTATGTATTTAATAAAAAACTGTCATCTAAACCCAAACACCCATTTTTAAATCTAACACACCCTTGTTTATAAATAAAACTCATTTTCACTTTTCTAAAAAATAAATTTCCAGAATAATATATAAAAATACATAAAATACAATTAAAATTGAAGATATAATTTTTACTTATTTAATCAAATTGACAATACATTTTCAACAAATTGAGATAAAAACCACATAGTGAATGAAGGAAAAAAATTTGGGCCCCAATATTTCAATCCATAAAACAATGGAAAAACAAATTAAAGGAACATATATGCTTGTAAATAATATAATAATGTATGGATACCATATATGTATGAGAATAAATACCCTCAAACGATCCAAAAGGTTAATAGTTTCATGGATTCAACAGTATTACCTAATATGAGATCATCTAATACATCATTCAACATGGACCAACCTGCCATCATGCATTGTTTCCTAATGATACTACCTGATTAGGATGAACCCAACATTATTTGAGTAGAAGTATCCATATTTACCTATCTCTAAAATGAATAGATAATATTATCTTTCGGGTATATATTTTATCCAAAATATTTAATCCTAATTAGCTATAGAGATTCCCATGGCCAATTAGAATGTAGGTTACCAATATCAATAATAACATTAATCAATGATATCTAATTTTTAAAATATCAAATTAATCGCCTAATACCCTAAAAAATTCATCCTTTCAGACATAAATAAAAAATGAAAACCTAATTTATAAATATAAACCCCACATCAGGGGAAAATAATCAATCTCGAGGAAAAAATAATCGCAAGGGGCTTAGAAAGATCTGAAATCATTTCTAAAAATTTATTTTAAAAAAATGATAAATTTCCCATCATAATACAATGTCTATATAATGAAAAAAATCCTAAATATCGAATTTGAATCATAAATTTTAATCTATACTTGGGTTTTTCATAAAATCCCTAAAAAAACATTCCCACCTAGGAAAGGATTAATATTATAAGAACCATAAGGGATAACACATTGCTTTAATATCACACAACATTTTTATGTAATACATACTCTTTAAAAAACACAATTTTTTTTAAATTTCATTACCGATGGACACAATTTTAAAGATAAACTAATTTATCACAGAGTAATTAAAATTAAAAGTGATCTATTTAAATAAAATAATTTATTTTTAAAGACATGTGGTATGCATCGTTGACCCATAAATGGTATTAAAAATAATTTCAAAATATAGTATTATGAATTCAACTAATTATAAAATGATTCTTAATTAATAATTATTCATTTAAATTTATTCATTATATTAAAGGTGTGTAATAGGATGTCTAGAAAAAATCACATAAATTAAATCACCATCGGGTAGAAAATAGTCTGAAAATTCATAGCCTATTGAGGAAGATGTGAAGCCATGCTAGGCATTGACCCAGATAACCCATCTTACAAAAAAATAATGATATATTATAAAAAAATATATACAACCCAAAATGTTTGGGGTTTCTCCAATATATGATAGGCAAAGGGGAGAAGAAAAATCATTGAGAATAGGGAATACAGGAAGTGTGGTGATTTACTATAATGATTCATTAGACAATACAAAGGAAACCTATTTGGAATCTACACTATATTAAGAAAAAACATGTGGGAGTATTTTTTTTCCCTTTAATGTGGATTATAGTTTAATAATATAGGGATGTAACATGAAAGATAGGGTCGTGCATGGAGTTCTCATAGTTAGGGATTCAACATTATGTGGGATAATAGAAGAGGTGAGTATCTTAACGTGAGGAATTTATCCCAGGGACATCATGAGAGAGGAGTAATCTATCCGGTGTTGTATGAATATGAAGATGTGTGGTGAGTTTTGTGTTCTAATTAAGGGGTTTTAAATTAAAAATAAATAAATAATTAAAAATGAATAAAAATCATTGAAATAATCATGTAAACTAAATGTTTATGCCACATGTTTACCTAACAGTGCTCTATCCAAGTGTATGTAAATGATTTTAAAAAAACACCCTCTCCTAATTTTTCCACGGTGTACATGGAGTGGAAAACTATGCTCCCATCATATGAAAAAACATTATCATTTTGATAAATTCCCAAGCATGATTTCTTTATGATTAGTGTTGCCCACGAAAAACCTATACCCGGTAAAAAATACATCAATAATTTTATTTCTTAATAATGATATACCCAAAATAATAATAATCCCATATTGAATCTAAAAAATATTAAACAAAACCCAATGTGACTTGATAGGTTGGGTGTCACAATCTCCTAAACAGGGAACTTTTTCACCACAAATGTGTTATGTTCATGTAGAGATAAAAATGGAATTATTTTGAGGAAAAATTTCAATGGACTATAATAAATAGCAATCATCAACTGATTAAAAGTTATAATTAAATAAACCTAAATGGAGAATATATCTCCCAATCTGAATAGGATTATTATAAAATTGTAATAAAATAAATATAATTGACTACTGAATAAGTATATGTCACTAGGAAGCCACATAGTTAAAAAATAGAAATTAAATAAAAAATATATATAGACCAAACCCAACAAAAATGTACTAGTAGAAAAATAAAAAGATATCACTACTCTTAGTAACTTCCTAAGGGATGAAAAATTAGATCACATAAGCCCATGGAACCCAAGCATGTTGTTCGAAAAATGAAAACATGCCTTGATATGAAATGGTAGGCCTCTAGCCAATGGTTCCGAATTGTCAAATGAGGGCATATAGATCCAACTCCACAACATACCATTGCATAAAATTTAATGGAAAATACATATTGGTTGAGTCCACATCCCAACTAAAAACAAAATAACACCCATAGTATCCAACCATGACCTTTGGGTTCTACCTATGTACAATGAATCATCCCAAATCATAGATAATGTCAATGTATCCCAGTGAAAATATATTTAATAATATTACATTCCAAACCAAACTCAAATCTCTAAATCATTAGACCCAACATTCTCTAATGTAATTACCAATGGAAAATACTATAGATAAAACCCAATAACATCACTCAGAGAAGGAAACTACACCATCTACTACATTTTTAGTTTGGGAAGTCTTAAATTAGATATTTCCTTAAAAGAAACATTTATTATTATTATACTACACCTTTCTATGGGGAACTAGTCTCACATGAAACAATATGTGACATATAACCTTCTATAATAATTCTCCAAAAATCAACTCTTGCATTCCAAAAATACTGAATGAACAAAAATAACAATAATTTGAAAAACCTAAAATTACTTTATGGAAATTATATTTTGAAAACCAAAGGACAACTAAATTTGGGTCTTTCTTATTTCCCAAAACAGAATAGAAATAATTTTAAAAATTCAAACCTGAATCCTCAACAAGACTCTGTAAATTAAAAAACATTTCCAAAACTAATATTAAAATAATCAAAATTTATTTTAAAATAAAAATAAAATTTTGGGTTTGAACATAAAAAAAAATTTCTGTATTTAATATTTTTTTGAATCATTTACACTTTTGAAAAACATAAATATGATATTAAATAAAATATCAATGAATTTCTTATTTCAAAATAAAAAAAAATTATTTCATCAAATCTTATGATAAAAGTTCATTTTTCAAAAAAATCACAATGACCAATCCTTAGAAAGAAAAATATGTTTCTCATGAATTTATTTTTCATCCTAAGTGTATTGAATTTTAAATAATATTATCATAGAATAAAAAAATAATATAAGCATTAACATAAATTACATCAAAATATCACAACATATCTCAAGACCATACACGGCCCTTATACAAATTCCAAATCACCTCAGTAAATCAAAAAATTAATGTTTTATAGATAAAATATAATCAGGTAATAAACCATTAATGACATGGAAACATGGTAGATGGCCACATGGAAATCATGAATTAGACTCTAAAACATGTTTAGAATCATGAATTTTGTTTTTTATGGTTTTTAAAAACATAAAATCCAACCATAATTCTTTAATTTATTCTTTTATGACATCTAAAAATCCAATGTGACCTCAAGGATACTCATCTATTCCAAATAATATGAAAAAAAATATTCTATGATAAATCTATTTTAATTTTAATTCAAAACACAAATCAGAAATCCAATGGAAACAGAAGATAACTAGAATGCATGAACTATCCAGAATCTCCCTTCACAAAACATTTATATCTAAATTACAAATTCAAACTCATTATTACCCATAAATTAAAATTTAAAAAGTCTATTATATACCGTTAGGCTATTATAAATATTAATACCCTTACTTCATACAATTTTTAGTAAACTATGCAATGTAGTCCCTCCAATGAACACCCAAATCCACACCCACATTCCAAAAGTGCATATAATAGATCAATATTAGAATATATTGATTTTAAATAATGTTTTGATGAATTTAAATTAAATTACCATAAAACCCTCTTGAAGAACAAAATAGTTTTTCCTTTGGAATTTTGAAAACATGAACACTGGTACATAATTGAGATACATCGTCACCCTATATGATCTTGACCACTAGAACCATTCAAATACATATCCTACATAATATATTTCTTAATATCCTGGGGATGGGAAACATAAAAACTGTTACCTCATAGATAATCGTTTCCATGTTTTTCAAGGATCACTTCTATAACCAGCATAGTGGAAAAGTCCTTTACTAAACTAGGTTCACTCCTATTTCTCCATCTTTCTTACTTAACCGGGTCTACCCCTGTTCAAGATCTATTTTCCGATCCATGTTCATTATATTTCATAGTTTACTTTATCAAAATAAATTTTACATCCCATTAAATTCCTGTCTATTTCATGCTATATAAATCATTATCCATCATATTGGAGGCAGATATTGGACCCAAACATAACATAATAAAAACAATATTTATGTTTTCTACAAGATAAATATCTTTCATCATTTACTAAAATTTCAATTTAAATGTTTATTATATACATTTTATCTTATCATAACCAATCGAAAAAAGATATCTAACACCCAAAATATTTAATGAAATATTTTATTAAAATAATAATTATTCTTCATTAGTATGATTTTCATGAAATCATGAGTTTAAATTAACAGTTAAAAGCCCTTATTATAAAATTATCATAATATCCCAGTAGTTAGGTTGGCGGGAATAATTATAACTAACTTCTAAAAATGCATTATGAATTCATTGGCTATCAATTATATAGGTAAAATATAAATAAATTAGAAATTCCTATTTATAGTGAATTTCTATTGGTAATGAAATTAATTGGATATATATGAGTTATATACATAAAAAAATAATTTTTATATTCATCCCATTGATATTTTTGACATAGGGTATGAATAATTCTTTATTTGAAGTATATAAAAAAAAATTTTACGTGGTTAATTTTACACCTTGTAATGGAAAACCTAATTTAAAATAATAATTTGGCACATTAATAATTTTTATATGAAAAAATAAATATTTTAGTTTGAAGTGGGATATATATATTTAATTTGGATAAATTTCGGTTATTTTTCTGATTACTTTCAAGTTTTGTTGAATAGTAAAAATACTGTAAATTTTAATTAAAACAACTTTTTAAAAAGGGATAATTTATATGGTTATATTATATTATTTAATGGTTTAAAATTATAAATGGAATATAATCTTATAATTCAATATAATATATCTCAATAGCCTCAATTTTACATCGAATTCATTTGTAATAACATTTCAATATTTTGCAATGATTTAACATTAAAAACATGTTTTCTCACAAAAGGATCTTAATATGAGCCAATTATGAATTTTGAAGTGTATTAAATATTTCCAATTCTCAATATATTACAGCCCTAGAAATGAGAACTCAGTGACATATGCTTTGAGATGATAACACCATGCTAACTTATACATGATGATGATCACAAAATATCTAATATTTAGGTATTTTTAAAGTATGGAACATCCAATTTTAATGGAAGTGGAGAAATATTATCTTAAATAAATGAATGTTCAACCATATAAAAAATTGAATATTAAAGAGGCATAGAAGAAGATGTAGTTTTACAAAAATAGTTGAAAAATGTACCTAAAATCAAATAGGATTTTTATGAAATAATAGAGTTTTAGAATTTGGTTTTTATTCCTTCCATATCATAATTAAATATGGATCTATTTTATGAGGCTCATATTTCTTCATTATTTATTAACCCTAAAATTCAAAGATGTACCAGAACCTAAAATTGTACTTCTGGTGGGATTGCATGAAAAGAGAAGTCACAGAATATGTCGCTCGATTCATGGATTGGAAGAAAGTTAATGGTGAGAGATATATGTCTAAGGGGATGTTACAACCATTACATATACTATAATGTAAATTGGAATACATCAGTATGAAGTTTTTCATTGGAATTCCAAAAACATAATAAATCAAAAAATTTATCTAGGTTATAGTTGATCAACTTATGATGTCAGCACACTTCATTGCTATTAGAGAGAATTTCTCTCTTGATAGTGCTCTGAGGAAATTTGTTAATGAAATGGTAATACTTCATGGAGTACCACTTTCTATTATATCAGATCTGGATCTAAGATTTACATCGATGTTCTCACGAATTCTTCATCAGGCTCTCGATATATAGTTATGTTTCATCACTTATTATCATCCTTAGACAGATGGTCTATTTGAGATGACAATTGATGCTCTGTAAGGAATGTTGAGAGAATTTTATATAGACTTCAAAGGTGGTTGTTATCATCCCAAATCATTGGTGTAATTTTATTACAATAATCACTTTTACTCTAGTATTTAGATGGATCCTTATGAAGACCTATATGGAAATATGTGTATAAATCCATCATTCTGAGATGAATTTAGGGAATGAAATTTTATAGGATCTAATCATGTTAATGAAATGCAAGAAAAGGTCAGATCTATTCAACAACACATAAGAGAAGCACAGAGTAGAAAAAATCAGATTTTATGAAAACCGAAGAAAATACATGGATATTGATGAGGATGATAAGGTGTTATTATGAATATATCCCTGTAATTGTGTAATGATATTTGTAAAGAAGGGAAATTTGAGCCCTAGGTAAATGGCTCTATTTGATATTTTGGATCATTTTGGGAAGGTAGGCTACCGATTGGCACTTTAACAGAATCACTCTCAAGTTCATGATGTGTCTCATGTATCTCTCTTGAGAAACTAGATAACTAATCCTTAACATATAGAAATATTAGAATTCATAAAGTTTGAGGAAGATCATTCTTATCAAGAACAACTATTAGTGATTCTTGATCACAGTGAAAAATTTCGACGAAACAAGACCACTCGATTAGTTAAGGATTAATGGAGCAACCAATTATTTGAATAAGCTACAAGGGAATTTGAGGATATGATAAGGAATGGGATATCCTCATTTTTTTGTTACTATGTGATGAATTTTGAGGGATAAATTATGTTTAAGAGGGGTAAAATATAACTCCAAAATTTTTTATGATATATTTTCTTTAAATAATTTTTTATCTTGAGTAGCTTTCATTACAAGCAGTCTCCAGTTTAAACAAACTTCATGATGATATTATATTTAAATTACCATTATATCCTAGCTGTCATGTTAGCAATAGTAATTGTTACTAACTTATGAATATAAATTATGAATTCATTGGTTATCAATTATTTACAAAAAATATATATCAATTAGATAATTTTATAATTTATTGAATTACTTTTTTTATTTAAATTAATGAGATATGTCTGTGTTATATACATAGTAAAATATTTTTTATAATCATATCATTGATATTTTAGTTATTTGGTATGAATAAAACCATAATTGATGTATAGAAACATATTTTAAAAATGGTAAATTTTACACCTTTGAATGTCAATTCAGTATTAAATTAATATTTTCACACATTAATCATTTTTATATGAAAACATTAAACTATTGTTTTTATGTGGGATGTAAAAATTTACTTTGGAAAATTCTATGATATTTTTTGAAGACATTGATGTATTTATGAATAGTAAAAAAATTTCTATATTTTAATTACAAACATCATTTTTCATTGATATTATTATATGGTTAAATTATTATAATAAATGTTTTTTATGTATAAATTGAATATATATTTTTCAATTAATTTAATTAATTTCATTTCCAATAATTTATCATTTCAGTCATAGGTGAATACATTTCTATATTTTTCAATATTTTAACTTTTAAAACACGTTTTCTCATTTCAAAAACTCGATTAATATTAAATTAATTACTGGATATTTTGTCTTTTGAATTATGATAAATGTGTAATATATTTTTAATCATTAGTTCCATATTATGTTAATAGGATACTTTTATTTGTGGGTAGTTGGAATAATAACTTTTTTAATTATTTTTATTACCATAGTAAAAGCTAAATCTGATAATGAAGGTTAAAAATAATATTATAAAATTACCTTGACACATATTGAAATCCAATTGGATGAATAATTGATATTGTTATCATTTATATTTTGAAATATAATTTCTTTAAGGAAACATACCTGTGAATATGACCTGAATGTAATAAAAACAATTGAATGTGACAATATGTCACAATCTAATTTTATATAAGTATATTAATTTTAATACATGCATAACTATGAGATAATATTAATTATAGATAATATGTTGGAATATTAATAATAACCTACATCATAGAAATTTAATTATAATTTTTTTCATTATATAATTATAAATCATAATGACACAATAGTTATGTAAAAATTATTTTTTAATAGATTTATCAATGAAATGGGTTTAAAAATATTAAAATAAATATCATATGTATCAATTAATATTATTGTGGAATTATATAGGTTACTATGACATGTTAGATGTGGGTTGAATATTTTTTATATTTATATCATGGGAGATTTTTTTTAAAGTCAAATAAATGAATTGTGTTAAAATTGACACTATTTGTATTTTATGAAAATAAAATTTTATTTAATTATTTGAAAAGAATAAAAATATTTAAAAATTTAAAAGTTATAATTTTAAGATATAAAATGTAATTAAATATCCATTTATTGTTAATTAATAAAATATATGTAAATATGTAGAACCAATAAATATTAATAATGTTATTACAACAACTAAAATTAACTAGAAGAACTATGTATCAATTAAAACGGTATTATTTAAATTAACAAAATAACATTTAAAAACATTACTGGATGACATAGTTAAAACCCTATCTCATCTAATCTTAGAAATTGGGAAATTTTGGGGGTTTTGGGTAGGGTTTTATTATATTATAAACTATTGTTTATAGTGTTTTGAAAAGTGCCCCTCATCTAAATTATAAATGTGAACCTCCTCTATCACATTTTCACTTCATTTTGAGCAATCATTCTTGGACATCCCATTCAATTTTTCTTTATCAACTACCCTATTTTCAATCTGGAAGTTTTTTTATATTCAAACACCCACTCTAGTGCTCTAAGAGGATATTTAGAGGAGGCACATTGAAGAAATGTTAATATCATTTAACTGTTCTTTCAAATATCTTTCTTTTTCTACTTCATCTTATTTATTTGTTTCATTATAAATTAATAAAATTATTATCAACCGTATAATGATATGTTACTATAAATATTAAAAAATCAATTTTCACCTTCTACCCATCCTATGAATAATTAAATCACTATGCGTGCATATGTACGGATTACCATGTTCCACACCATGGTGGAATCTGTTTTCACCACCAACATACATTTATTTGTATAATGATATATATAACAAATATATATAAGATTATTATATCATGATACCGATTCTAAAATATTATACATCATACACTTTTATACAATTCAACGATTTTGGGAATGATATCATCACCTGTGTGTACGTAAGACGTATAGTCTCTACGATGTGATGTGATTCATTAAACTTCATCATATTTAAAACATGATTATATACTATAATTGAATTAATAAAAATGATATATATTATACTTATATAATTAGGTAAATTGTATTAAAATTACCAAAAAATATGAATAAGAATATATCTGACAAGATAAGGAAAGGAATATAAAGCAGTTCATACCTAAATAATGAGTAACAATGAAATGATACTAACAAACAGATGAAAATATTATCATAAATTTTATCATAAAAATTATTATTATTTTTTAATCAATCGGTAACATTATTTAAATCATTATATACATGGTTTATATACATACTAAGCATATCAGACCTTATGTAATGGAGTACTTTGAAAATTTTGTTTTTATCTGTGATTGTGTATTCATTAGTATTTACTATGGTATGATTATCATCCATGTCCATGATTTCTAAGAACAATTCATAAAATAATTTCTATTCATATATGTATTTTAAATTTCATTTTTACCCATTTTTTGACTTTTACTACAAGGTATGGAAGAATCATTCTTTTTTTACCATACGAGGTACTTTATTACTCTCTCCGCAAATGTATGAGGAGAATGTTTTTTAACATAAACGGAATGAACAGAGTTTTAAGATTTTTGGAAACTGTATTTCTCTGAATCTTCTAAAACATGATTTCATGATTTTTATCAACACAATTCTTTTCTTTTATAATTTTGTGGCATTTTGAGAAAATAAAAAAAATTTGGAAAAAGAAAGGATATGCTCCACATTAATTAAGTTCACGTGTATTAAAAAAATTAATTTTCATATAAGATGACATAGGATTCTATTTCTATCCCTATTATTACATTAATTATTATTATGATGGAATTATTGTTATGAAATTTTTTTATTTTATATGTATTATGATAGACTGATGTTTAAGAATCTAATATTTTTTCTGGGATTAGACTATGAAAAAAGATTCTTGTTTTTCTGAAACATGCATGAATGCTGTCATTATGAGATCATTGTGAACAATATCACCATCCAAAGAATATGGTGAATATTTATATCTCATTAGATATAAATATTTTAAATGAAATGTAAATCTAGTTTAGTAATATAGGTTTGGAATGAGGAGTGAACTCGGTTTAGTAATGAATTTTGTCTACTATAATGGTCTTAGTAATGAGACTTTACTAATAGGAAATGATTTTCTATTACTATGTGTGTATGCCAAAAAATTACATGTATTATTTTATGTCTATTGGGATTATATTGAACATTTATTATGAACCCCATGACCTGATATTTTTATCTTTTATATGTATGATAAGATTTTCAAATGTTATGTATATGATTGATATTTCCCTAATTTACCAATACAAAGAATTTGAGATCACCCATTCATATGTTTCCCTTCTAAATGTCATGTATAAAGGTACAAGTTATGATATGTCAAAAGGGATTATAGTTATTATTAAATGTGAGAAATAAAATTTGGATATTTTATGAGCCAATTATTTAGGTTTCCTAGTTTCTAAAGACGCTAATCTAGTACGGTCCTGGAATTTTTTTCTTATGTTATTTAATAAATATTATTCAATATTGAGGTAATATATATATATATATATATATTTGTGTGTGTGTGTGTATTGTTTGTTATAATACATGTTTCATAACAATTCCCTCACATATTAATACATCAAAATATGCAGGTTTCATACACATTTTATCACATTAGAACCCATGGAAGAGAAAATGGTTTCATAATAAATGTTTCATCATAAATAGAAACCATTTAGATAATAAATTAGAATGGTATACATGGATCATATACCTATTAATCCATAGGTAAAATCAGTAAGATTTTTCTAATATAGTAATTGATTTTGATCAATATTTTAAAACATTTCTTGCAGAAGAATTCATTACACATCAGAAAACTGTTTTTAAAACTACAATAATTTTATCAAAATTAGAAATTGAAAATAAGATTGAAAAAATATAATGGATATATCGATGAAAATGATAATCAAGATTTTATACTATTATGTTCATTACATTGGTATTAAAAAGGCTATTACATTCACATTTAATGTATTAGAATATGATATTTTTTTTCAGAAAACAAACTGAAGATTACATTTTAAAATTAAATGATATTAAAATTTTGAAAATCCTTTTTATAAATAATTATTGTGTAATAAAAAACAATATAAATTTTTTAGAAAACATTTTTTGTATAATAAATATATTTATAACTTATGACATAAAGATAGTAATATTTCTATAAAAATATTATCTTAATTATAAAAATTACATAATATTGGAAAATGGACCTATTACATGACTATATCATGACTAACGATGATAATTAAATAAATGATAATTCATGTTAATTATATCATATGATTATAAAATTAGAGACATAATCAATTATGATCCTATTAAATGATGAGTTTGTAACATGAAATCTTAACCACATTAGTTACATTGAATTATAATTCCCAAGAAAGAATTAATGAAAATGAATTATTAAATATAAATAGGTTTAAAAAATTAATTTTATTACATTTAAATGGTAATTTTATACTTTAGGTGATAGAATATTGATTCATAACCTAACATACATCTCAAGTATAGGAAATTGAGACAAAAATCATGTATATTATGTTATGATTCTTGTTATAGATGGTCAAAAATCCAGTATAATAAATATATGTTTATTATAAATTCACTATAAGACCATATTCATATATATAATACAATATATTATTTTATTATGTCGTATTTATTACATGTTTATTAACAATACAATGTTAATGATACGTTTCAGGTAATAACAGATCTATTTTTTATATATGTTTTCATTTCTTATTTTCTTTTTCGTATTTCATTAATCATGGTTATATAATACCTACGATGATAAAAATTATATTAATATCTTTTATAATCATTTTATACGTATTTATATTAACCCATAAAATTTGGTGATAAGAAATGAAATTAAACGTTCATGGAGACTATAGGACATATGTATGCATGAAATCTTTAATATATTTTCATATTGCTTAAAAAGAATGGAATGTAATCGATATATATTATTATAACAATTTTTTGATATTTCATACATATATGAAATCAATATTAAAGTATTCCATAACATAATCTGTGTAAATAATGAATAAATAACATTGATTTGTGAGGTAGTAGTCTGTCTTACACATGGATGATGTTCCCATATTACCAAAAAAATTAAATAAATGATTTTTGGGATTTTAATTATATAAATAAAATAAAATCAATATGTCATATATATCATATATAAAAAATATATACATCATTATGTCGCATGAGGGGATGTGGTAATATAAAAACAAACGATATCATTATGTGAGGTGTTAGTTCTTAAAACACACAAATGATGATTTCATAACCCATATGATGGATGCAAAGACAGTTTTTTGAAAATTACATGCCAATTAAATAAACTTTTATATTCATGATACATATTTTATTATAAAATTATGATATAAAAAATAAGGGGGCGGTGAAAGAACAAATGTAAATGATCTCATTGATGAACGTTACCTCTTCTTCAGGTATTAACCACAGGATTGCACTATAAGTCTTAATAGGGTGTATTTTTAATATTATGAATGATTCTGAGATATGGGTAGGTATTTTAGAAAGTGGTTTTGGAATTCCTCGGTTGATTCAAATTGGTTTGAGGTTTTGATGAATGGAAGAGTGGGGTGTCCTTTTGAATTAGTGGAGATGACACACATAGAATTTTTTATAAGAATTGAGATGTACGAATTTTTAATATGTTAGAAGGGGAAAATTAGACCATTATAGAACCATATATGGGGAATGGTCAAAATATATCTATCCAATAGTTTTCAAAAATCATTATATATAAAACATATAGTTACCTTTTATATTTTTTCCCTATAACCATTTTTCTACCTGAACTGTGATAATTATTATTTAACTTATTTACAATTATTATTGTCCAAAATTTTGATAAACTAATTAGAAATTATTAATTAATATTATTACAAATAAATAATCAATTTCTTCAACTTAAATTAATTATAGTAGAAAAATTATTTTAATATTAATCTCACACATGTGATGACAATGTGGGTATTTAAATTGAAATTTATGAAACATTTAATCATTTTTATAACATATTTCAAATTGAAATTGATTGAAATGTAAAAAAATTATAATACATTATTTATAATTTAATAAATAAATTTTAATGCAATTTTAATATATATTTTATCTTCAGAATTAAATTATGTAAAAAATATGTTTCAATAAAATTGAGTAATTTTAACTATTCTTACAAAACTGAAACATTTCAGAAAAATAAAAAAATATTACATTAATATTATTATGAAATTATCAATCAAAAAGTTTATTTACAATTATCAAATTTTATTTTATATTTTTAATAAATAATATTTTTTTTCAAAAAATAATATCAATTTTTTTTTGAGAAAATCAAAATTTTGAAAAATATATTTATTTTTCATAATAAATATTTCATTATAAATCTGTTTTATTTATTTTAAAAAATAATATTTATTATTTTAAAAGTATTTATTACAATTCATATCTCCATGTCTAATTTCATGTTTATAATGGCCACATTTAAATTATTATATTAACAATATATCATTGTTTTCAAAAAAGATAGTGTTGTGTGTATCACAAGATAATACGTTTTTTCATTCAGTAAAATATTAATTTATTCTTTCTTATGACACAATATTGATCACGTATAGCCTAAAATAAAATCCATTAGAGGAATTTTTTTGAATAAAATCTTATAAAACTCAGGTTATCATATTCTACCCCATATAAAATGAATTCTACCATCAAAATTCAGAAATCTAAAATAATAAAATGTGGATTATTTTAACTCGTAATATACCTAAATTATAACATATATTCCTCTAACTTGTGGTTTGTTTTAAATCATTGACATATTTTGACACCTATCATGTAAATTTATCTACGTTTGATCAGAATATACACTGATTATTCTATATAATTGTGATATTTATCCACCTGTATGACCTCTTTGTTTAGTACATGTGAAGATACATATATGTAAATCCTCATGTGAGATACATTTTACACATATTGGAATTACGATATTTTTAATGGAATCACTAAGAAAATGGAAACCATTCCAATACGGCAAAGAATTTCAGAATGGAATAATAACATTGGAATTAAATTCCAATTAATATTGAATTTGATCTACTTATTCCATGAATAACTCATTATAAACACTTTATACCCATATTAAAATTATAGATCATGCATATTATTGTTAAAATAACATCATTATGGAATTTGGAATGCATTAATAAAATGTTGAATAGATCTATCATTATCTATCATTTCATCATCTATCTCATTTCCCTATATATTTTTATCTCCCACATCATTACAAGAAAATATATTTATAAATTTAATTCCTTATATGTATTCATAAAGAGCCATATATATTGTGAAGTTATTTTTTTTAATGTTAGATATCTAAACCAGAGGTAGGTGTTAGTCCCAAAAATAGCTAAAATAGTAATAATAGGATCTCAACATAACCTATCATGTGGGAATTTTAAATTCTGGATATGAATATAATAATAGATGATAATAAATGATGAAACTCAACTATGTATCAAGATATTGATGAATAGTTTTAAATAACATTGAGGTAAACCACATATTCATACCAAATGAAAACAAAATGTGGTACTCCATTAAACCTTACTTATTCATCAATTTATTTCCAATAAATCAAGTCCATAGTTAATTATTCTCTGATAATAACAAAAATATATAATATATTAAGGTAATTGGATACAACATGTAACATTATTCTATTTAGAGGTTTTGGAGAGTCAAATGAAAAAAACTCTATAGTGATGCTTTACTGTT
Source organism: Viscum album (assembly GCA_963277665.1). Lineage (NCBI taxonomy): Eukaryota > Viridiplantae > Streptophyta > Magnoliopsida > Santalales > Viscaceae > Viscum > Viscum album. Next base: position 936,852,802 of record OY728143.1, on the reverse strand, counting down.
TATATTTTATTATGGGTATTAAATGGAATACACCATAAAAAATTTTCTTTATTCCTTTACTTATTGGTATGGTAATAACTATGATACAAACTCTATAATATCATTTCTCATGTTGTCCAACCAAAAGGATCCATTAAAATATATATAAATCATTATAATTCTAGAATTAATTATTAATAAAGTACTATAAGCTTCCTTTTAAAACATCAAATAAATATATACTATGTAAGGAATGAATATAAGTTTTCCTAAGAATATCATTACATTATGATCAAAATTACACTCAGATACTTTAATAATGCTATTTTTCAAATCCACATCTTTATTAGGTGCCTCTTTAATCATTACATGGAAAGATTATTCAACATTCAATTGAGAACCCTATGATTTATCCCCATCATTCAAGATTCACATATCCATCCTTTGAAAATATAGAAATATTGAATATTATTTTCCACTTCTTGGATAACGTAGAATGCTATTTTTAACTCAAAGCATCAATCATCTTCTTCACCGTCTCAGAGAGGAAATGTATTGGGAATTCAAAATATTTAATAATATCAAAGCATATACATTTGTTCATATTAATCCTATTTAGTGAGAATATATAAATTTAATTTTTTATTTTTCTATATTTATAAATTTTCATTAAAATTGAAATACCCTTATATCAGTATTTAATGAAACACTACAGGTATCTCAAAATCATGAGTTCAATAGTTTTTCTCATAAAGATGCAGTTGTTAAAAGGAATACATTGTAACCATATCCTTATAAATAAACACACATCTCAAACCCTTAATGAATTTATCACTAGAGTTTACAATCCCTTACCAACTATTGGATAATGTAATAACACAAGTGCTAACTAATATAATCTTCAATTCCTTGATTTTTTTTCACGTTTTTATATCTAGTTGAACTCGAATCCTTTAGAAGTAATCGTGGTCATAGGATTATGTAGCCAAGAGATATTCCCCAATCAAATTAGATAAATTCAATCTTAACCTCAATATGAAGGGATATCAGTAACATTGGGTGTTCTATGACATCATTTAATAGCCTTTGTCTTTTAAAGATCTACGTATATACACTCAATTAATATAAGATTTTAAAAAAACTGAATCTTTTATAACCAAAATTCCCACATTATAAATTAATAATATATTTTCTATTTCCATTAGAAATTTAGTACAATTATCAAGTGGCATTTACACTATTTATCAATGAATATATAAAAATATAATTTATAAAGACTACAAAATTGATCAACATAATCTCAAAATACGAAACTATTATATTCATGATGATTGAAGGGGAATCAATGTGTCTATATAGAATCAGTACATATTCATAGTTTCTATACATATTATGAAATTCTATCGTGGGTATATCCACCTTCATGACCATTTGTTGGTGATATCCAGACTAAATATAAATTTGGCAGAAGTATTGTTCACCAAATAGTTCGTCAAACAAGTCATCAATACAGGCAAAAGCATAGTAGTTATTAATTGTGATATTGTTGACCACCTGATAATCAATGTGGAGATTGATATATCAATATTTAATTTTAAAAAATAAGTGGTTTACCCAAAGGAGTCACACTTGGGAGTAATAATCCCTTATCATTGTCATCGTGAAGTTTATTCTTTATTTTTTACATGTAAATCAGGGCCATTCAATAGAGAGTCATTGAAATTTTTGTGGCACTCAAAATTAGTTCAATATATATCTAGATATAAATTTTTGGCAGAAGTATCTAAATGACTTTCAGACACACATCCTCATATTTTTCGTAAAATAGGACCATCATAGAAAACAAGTTTGTCCCAAATCCTTTTAGATAAAACCCACTTCTGAATGGTAATTTATCTCTATACAAGGGATGTAATCTCTATCATATGTACATAAATATCATAGAACTGATGGATTATTTTCTCTAGTTACAAATATCAAAGGTAACATATATTCATCAATTAATATGGTATTCTTTATGAAAGGAATTTCATTTCAGGCATACAATGACAACAAATTCCACCATAGGAAAATGATATTATTTTTAGGAAGAATATTCCCACAAATTTCAACTAGAGTGTAATCATTAAAATGTGATGAAATGATAATACTACTAAAAATAATTACTACTAATTACATATATAATATTTTAATTTTCATCATGATACCCTTTGAAAATTCATTAATTAGGAATAAATGGGCAGATCATTAGTCAAATAAGGAATTAGCAGTTCTATAGTTCATTGTAAGGTTATATTTAACCATATCATTATCACGCCTATCGTTTGTAATAGTGATCACATGATATTTACCATGTTCCCTCTACATAATAGGTTTTTACCATCTATCACCACCACTAACCATCACATTTGGGAACAATTTTTAATAATTCTCAATCTCTTATGTATGATGTATTAATTTTTGGAAGGTGAATTTTGTTTATATTTCACTTTATTCAATTTATTAGATAGCTTATTATGATAAAATTTGTAATCAATTTCATAATAATAATTACACCAAGACATAATCAATTTACTAATACCCATATTAAAATTTCATCCATGCTTGATCCCACAGTTTTTCAATAAATGAAATCTCATATTCTTTATTATATGCTTTTTAGATTGTCCGTAGAACTAAATTTTAATTTTCTTCTAAAAACCATGATATTGACACATAACTCCATCCTCCATTTAAACCTTAATATAAAAATAACAAATATAATTGTATATACTGATGTATCATATGTCTAACTCTGTTTGGATACATGGTTTTAATACACTGATTAATCGATCAAACAATCTCTCAATCTAGATGATAATACATGAATAATACCTCCCAAGTCTAGTAAAACATTCCTCATATGTTCCAAGAGGTTCACTGTTCTTTTTCCAATATTCAAGGAACACATTATTCATATAGTTAAGAAGAATATGAGAAATGAAATTCCTAACAAATATGTTAAACAACTCATCCCAATACATGGAGTCAATTTCATCATAACTAATTTTATAATTTATAATGGTCTTTCAATGAATATATTGACCTTCCAAATAGTATACACATAAAACAAATATTTCAAATTTGGAATATAGGATACTGGAGAATATATTTTTAGTTGAACTGATCCATTGATCAAAACCCAGTGGATCATAATTCCCTCAGAATGGATGATTACATTTCCTCTTATTTTAATCAAAAGACTCTTATTCCTTCAATATATCATTTGGTTGTCCAGAAAGATATTTTTCTTAGGAAAGATGTGTAATAATAGCAATGAGATTTTATATTCCATCCACATGAACATTTGTATTCTTATAAGAAAAATCATTACATTATCTATCACAGTAGAAATTAATTTGGTTCATTTGGGTTCCATATCTTGACTAAAAACATAATGATTAGTTTGAAAAACAATAATCATTGTGGGGAACTAAATAATCATGAAAAAACACTTATCAGATGACTAAATCCTAACACATTCTTAATAAATCATTTACATTGTAGGTTTTTACAAGATCATTCATAGTCATATTATATATAAATCATTCATTATGGTTTATAAAGATTATTTGAATTCCTAAATTATGATCATTGGGAGTGTCCAACCAGGTGTACGTAAAGCCTTGGTGAAATTCACTAGTTCCCAATCAGGACTATCTCATCAATTTTTTTGGGTTTGTTTCCACTAGTAACATATTTTCAAGATCCAAATCCAATTTTCCTATCAAAAAATGAATTTAATTCTTTTAAATGACTTACTATATCCTTTTAAAATATTCAAGGATTTTATCCAATATTTTGCCTCATCCTTAGACATGTCCATATATAATTTTCATAGGAATATCAATAATTTTTAGTCATCCTAACATCAAAATAATAATGTTAACAACTATAATAACACAATCATAACATAAATTGATATTATATAATTATATAAGATTATTTATTAATTTAAACAAACTAAAACTTGTGTCCCATAATATTTAGTGTCGTTTGAAAAAAGGAAACATAAATATTTTCCTATATATGAGATTCTTAATTTCAAACAATTTTATTCACGAATATAACTCTTCATAGATATTTTATACATAAAAAGAATATTTACACTCAAGGGCGAGGAAACATAAAAAGTAATCCTCTCAGATGATCAGTGATGGTAAATAATGGTGATACAGAATAGAAAAATTGAGCATATGGGTATGATAACATGAGAATCATATTTGAAAATAATACCATGAAGCTCAAAGATCATAATATTTAATCATTAAATAATGATTATATAATAGTAATACATGGATCCTAATGGAAGAATATAAAATGATACATGAGAGTATTAAATTAGAAATTGACCCGGAATTTAAGGCATACACATTTTCATAGAAGATAGTATAAATATTAGACAACTCTTAGTACCAAGAAAATCATAGTATATAAATTCATATACAACACCAGGTTTCACATTTATTCTAGTCATGTATTACTTAACCGAGTTCCCTCCCTATTCTATACATTTTTTAATGGACTGATATCATTCTTCTTTTTATCCCTCTAATACAAAATAGATGTTAGTCCCCATTCTAGTATTCTACATCTCATAAAATAATGATCATTACCCAATGATTTGTATAGAGATATAAGTTCCATTTGATACATAATGAAAACCATATTTATGTGTTTCACCAGATCATATACCATCCTTATATCACAACCCATGATTTTTAATGTGTATCAACATCATTTCATTATATCATATTCTTTGGAAAACATTCAAGTATCATAATCATTTTATCATAGAATAATCACTAAAATTAAGTGGGTTTCATAGAATGTTTATAAAGACCCAAACTTGAACATTACTTAATATTGAATTAAATGAATAATTCACATTGAGGATAATTTCAGGTTTAGAGTTTTAGAGAATTAGGACACAAATATTTCATCTCACAAGATTACAAAGTAGACACTTCAACTATGTTTCTATTTTTTTTAAAACAAGAACACTTAAAAAAGAGTCTTATCTAGTTCCATGTTTAAGACAGTGTGACTTTTCCATGATCACATCCTTGACACTATTCCACATTGTGTCCATTGAAAATCATTTTAAAAACTTGTGATGAGCATAAAAATATTAGTAAGGGATATAAAAATACGGAAAGAAAACATTATTACAGGTATACATAAGAATCAAATAAATAATACTTTACTCTAAAAACATAAGCACTTTAACATACCTCATGAAATCATAAGATTTTTTAATAAATCATATAAATCATAAGATGTAAAGGTAACTTGAGGAATTCATAACATTCTTACATAGAGTGTAACCCTCATGGTTATATTTGAAATACCCACCACATTATATTTCCTAAATCACATCATATAAACCTTAGCATTTAATTCCTTCACATTACTCAATAAATTGGAGAGCTATCACGAGCTTACCCGCTCTTAGTTTATCACAGAACCACCCATCTTCATAAAAAATTCCCGAGAACCATAACATAATCGTATCATAAAAAACATGTATAAAGGAAACATAACATTTCCACATTTCAAACACAATAAATCAATACAAAAAAATGATATCATCAAAACATTAACAAAACCATTTTCAATACCAAAATACATAAAACAGTATATGGTATTTATTCTCCTATTAAAAACATTACGGAATGTTAAGGAATCGAAAGATCAAATAATACTCACGGCAGCAGAAGGGTCATTTTAACCGCGTACATTAAAAAACATACTTTTTTTCATTTAGTGAAACGCTTCGTTGAAAAAATATTCCTTTTGATTAAAAGTAAAAGTAAAATGGGGTTTACAGACTTTATAAAAGAATGTTGTGTATAAAACAAAATATTCCTCAATGAAAGGAGATTGAGACGAAGTCCCGTACAAAGATTGTATCCTTAGATTAAGGATAAATCGTTACATAATTATGTGAAGAAAATATATACATACACAATATAAGTGGATATTATGTGTAAAACAATCAGATCTCATCCACACATATTCATGGCTCGACATAATCATGATGTAGAGGATTAACCCAAATAATTAAAATTGGGTTAAGAAGTCCACTTATAGAAATTCGACAGCCTAACGACGTCACATTAATGTTCAGAAAATGAGATGATGATTGAGAAAATTGTATCTCATCACTTGGATATAATATTTATAGTAGTAATGATAGATTAGAATATATCCCAACATAACAAGATGTAAATTAAATGACCTAACAAAAGAAGTCTTATAAAAAGAGGAGGGTGAAAGGTTCCCTTAAAGATTTGGTTAACTTTCGAAATGTACACCCCATGAAAGAAGGACCAAACAATGCTGATGTAAATACCCATAAAGGAGTTTATATTACACAAATAGTAGAATCACATTTAGTATATACACCACTCAATTGAAATAGTGATTAATATAGCATGAATCTCATGGGAATAAAATGTGAGTTAAAACCCCTATACCTCATTGTAATCAATCGAGTCATATGACCAAAAGATATTAAAAACAATATTAATCATAGAATACCATGAATATAAATAGAATAATTATAATATATATCAAATTAAAGAACACAACACACCACATGCAATAAATAAGTGGCAAACAATGGAAATCTCATGGAATTAAATGTGAGATAAGATACCCCCTTACGAGAATTCGGTAGCCTAACGGTGCCACTTAAAACATCCAAAAAATGGATTGATGAGATCAAATAGTTCTTCTCATCACATTAACATAAAAATGAATGTAAGAGTAATATAAGAGAACATCTCTATAATGACCCGAAACTCTGAATAAATCTTTGTGTCCTAATTTTTTGTGTTATTTTATTTTATTTTTATACTAAACAAAAATGTTTCATTTGATAACAAGAGTATAATTAAAATGAGACTATTGGGTTTTGACTGTTATATGACCATTTGTCAATATGACCGCTGGAAACTAAACATTTCGATATTTGTCTCTAAATACAAGTGATATCGGTTAATTAATATAGAAACAAGATTTGATGGCCTCACCTAGTAGTCTTGGACCGATCAAAGCCCATCTAACAGAACATGGGAAGGAGGTAGCACCACTAGGCTTTTCTCTGGACCAAACCCATGCCAAAATTCATCGCGTTAAGTTAGAACGAAATCACCTTCACGAGAAGTTCAAACTGATAGAAATTACTACTCGTGTGATGTTGGCTGAGACTCTCTCAGAATCTATCACCTTAGAACACCTTACACTTAGGTCCTATGCTGGAGTGATAAGGGGCTATGTATGGAGACCATAACTGCCTTGAGTAAATCATTGTTTTAAATAAAAATTTTGATTTCTTCATATGATGAATTTTAAGAATTTTAAAATGTATGGATAAATATTGTGTGCATATTATTGGTGAATTTTAGAGAAAGTATATATTAAAAAAATGTTTATGTAAACCTTAAGTAATTAAAAATGTATAATTATTTTAAAAATATGGTCTTCTATAATTCTGTTCAGTATGAAATTTAGAGTCTAATAAGATCAACTTAATTTTTGATGATTAGTAAATTATGAATAGTGATTTTATGCTTATGAATAGTAATGTGACCAAATGGATTAGTAATCTCACTTAAATAAAGCATTAATATAATCTAGTAACCTTGCTTAATTAATATGATTCAATAAAATGGTAAAATAACGGTTTCATAAATTATTATTCAAGTATTAGTTTTTTTGGGTGAATAGTTTTTTTAATTAAAAAATAAATTAAAAATATTTAGAAAATTATTTTTATAAAATGGAGTTCATTTTTTAAATCAGATAATTGATATTTGTTTAATGTGAAATTTTTGGATTTTTCTGAGAAAGTTTAATTTTCAGTGAATATAAAAAATACAGTTTTAGGGTTTCGGTATGTTTAATGACATCATAAATGTGTCATGATGATGCCAGGAGATATTTTAAGGGATGGTAGACTAAAGGGGATGAATTATTGTATGAGTTGTCCCAAGTTTCCAATACCATGGGAAAATACCATGGGCAAGCCCATGGTTTTTTCAAAACCTCCAATGAGGTGTCATTGGCCATTAATGCCTTGTCCCCTAACATTCCATATAAATATCAAGAAATACTCTCCTCCATTCTACTCCCCACTGTCCCCCAACTATGTTCTAGCCTCATTACATCCCAAGGAGTCCACCCAAGGTGCCCCAAGCCCTGAAGGTCACAACCTTTGAGTTTTAAGAGTTACGATTTAAGGTAGGGGATCTGACCTCTCTGTTTCTTTTCAAGTAATATCTTTTATGTCATTTATTTTATGAACCATGTTATTATGTTAAAGGATGTTATTATATATTCTTGTTACTTCCATTTTTATTTTCATATAATTAGATATCCCCTCTTACTCTCATTATTTCTTTTTATGATGTTTTAAGTGGCGCCGTTAGGCTGCCGAAATTTTTGTAACGGATTTTTTCTCCCTTATCATTTTTCTAGTTCTATTTTCATGTAATGACTTTGAAGTTCCTTTTTATTATGTTGGGTTATGATCAATATATCAATAATACTGATCCTTTATTATCTTTTTATGAGAGACCCCATTTGATCTCTTCAATTTGGTATTTTTATGTTTTAAGTGGCGTCGTTATGCTAACGAATTTTTAAGTGGTTCTTTCACCCTTCCCGTTTTGTTTTTCTACTTTCATTTCAAGTCATTAAAGTTCTTTTTTATTATATTTGGGTATGATATATCTATCTATCATACTTATATTTTATGATCATATGATGAGAGACCCCATTTTATCTCTTAAATTCATTATTTTGATGTTTTAAGTGGCGTCGTTAGGCTGCCGAATTTTTAAGTGGTTTTTTCACCCTTCTTATTTTCAATTTCTACTTTCATGTCAAGTCTATCATGTCCCTTTTTATTATGTTGGGGTATGATCTCTATATCTATCATTCTCATCTTATATGTTCATTTTATGAGAGACACTATTTTATCTCTTTAATTCAATTTGTTGTAGTTTAAGTGATGTCGTTAGGCTACCAAATTTTCATAAGAGAAATCTTATTTTTTCACTCCATGTTTTTAATTTCATATGGTATGTCTTTCCAATATAATTACCATGTTATTATATCCATTATATTCTCTTCATGAACTGTTCTTTGGATCATTTATGAGTGGTTGACCCATGTCCCCTCTCTTTTCAATGTTTTCTAAAACTCTGTAACATAGCCGTTATGCTGCAGAATTTTTGTCTAAAATGTCTCTCTCTTTTTCTAAAGTTATTTTATTTTATTAAGTGAATACTCAGAGCACTCTATTCTATATGGGTATTCACATATATATGAAAATTTTCTATTTTAAATTCATGGATTTAAATATATAAAACCGCTTTCCCTTTCCGTGGGTTTAATGTAACATAAAGATCATGTCTTTAAAGCAGTTTTTAAAAAGTTATGATTATGAAATAAAACCCATTTCTTTTATGCTATATTGGTTGTTTATGAAATTATTTATGATGATATATGTGGCTCCTATGATGATAAATACAAATTTAAGGGTGTGCCCTGATAGCTCTCCAATGCATTGGGTAAAGACTTAATCTCTAGAGATGACCTTTTAGACTGATACCTTGGTGAATAACCATGGTAATTTTTAATGACACCTTGGGGATGGACCTTGGTGAAATGAAATGATTGTCAATATTAAATTTTGTAGCCACATCTTCATGTTATGAAAAATGTTTTTTTATTATGATATATCTCATAATTTCTTTCTCATGCCTTAAAGTTCTTTTCATGACCTTATTGAAGTATCTCAAGTTCACATGTAAAATGTTTCTCTTGTTTCCCTTACAGGGACTTTTGCTCACCCTTTCTATTGATGTATGTCCCCAAGTTATGAGATGCAGTAATGAACCTAGGATGAACATGAGTAGAAGCTTTTCAAGTGTCTAAGAAGAATATTTTATGTTTTCTGGTTTTATGTTCCTAGTTTCCAAGACACTAAACCATAAAGATACTCGGTTTTGTAAAATGTAATGAATGATTATGTGATAAAAAGGCGGGATGCTATAGTTGGTATCAAAGGATGGTTTAGATATTTTTGGAAATTGGGATATAAAAACTTTAGGAAGGAGCCTATATAAAATTTTATATATAGGATATCTTTCTGGTAATTTGGTGATTATTTGGTAATGGGTTTCCAAGCAAATACATCCCTGTATAGATATGAGCAGGTAGAGGTGGCTCTGGAACAGATGTACATAGGGGTAAAACCCAAAAACACCGCTTTGATCTAAACTCAAATGGGAAATGGTACACGACAAAGGGCCTTGTTGCACTCTTGGGTATGACACTCCCGGGGGATATGCTTTGGTAAATTCATAAGCTTAGTATGAACCATTGGTAAAGGAAGAAAGATAAAATAAAATAATGATTCACATAAGAATATATTATCATGGATAACCTAGATGGGAACCTAGGGGATCACAAGTTATGGTATAAATTTCTTATACAAGTTATCCTTATATGTTTTAAGTTATATTTCATGATTATTGGATAAGTATTTAAGCCCCTAATTATACATTTTGTTCTTAGTTAATGGTGGGAAATGGAAGAACATGTCCCAACAACCAATGTGAGAGGAAATGTGACGATTGCCATATTAATATGACAGAGATGATTAGGGGATTAAAAGATGATTATTATTTTGTAAAACTTTCACTATTTTGGGGACCCTATATGATCGAGGTAAATAGATTACTATGGTATTTTCATTGTGGAGTAATGTTGACATATATTTTGAAAAATCGATGAATTTAAGGTGGACTTATAGTAATTTTGGTTACTTATGGGAATGATTAACCTATCTTGGGTAAAATATGTTTAGGTTATCTACTTTTGTTATAAGATGTTAGGAATGGTTGATGTTGTTTGGATATGAAAAATGAAGTTTATTTTGAAAGAATATGTTATCAAATCCATCTTGTATTTGGGTTTCAATAATAGTTTGGTTTATTTTGAGGAATTTTGAGGACCGTTATTTATGTAATGGTCTATGATGAACATTGGGTAGTACCATAGAACATTGAAGATTTAAAAATAGTATCCATTCCTATGGGATTCTTTCTTTTTGAAGAGTTGTTTTACATTAAACTTTTTTTGGGGATAATTTTTACAGATAGAAGAAATAGATAGTTAATCTTTTTTGGATTTTGTGATTCTCTAGAAGATGATTCTTGTGCTTTTGATGAGACCAAGTGTTTTTGAATTCTCAGCATTTGGAGAAAAGATTAGTTTTGGTAGAGACTTAATGAAGGATGAAAATCTACTTGAAGGTAGGTATATTTTCGTATGTTTTTGATCAATTTAATAAATGAATTCCATAAAATTATCAGAAGGAATGTAAAACAAAAACATTGTTGGTTTAGGTTTCCTACTAGGTAATCAAAGAAAGTTTGCACACATCATATGTTTGGGATTTTCTTATGGTTAACATTCTCCTAATCATGTTTTCTAAATATAAGTGATCTTCGTTAATTAATATAGAATGAAAATCTAATTGCCTCACCCAGTAGTCTTGGACCGATCGAAGCCCATCTAATAGAACATGGGAAGGAGGTGGCACCACTGGGCTTTGCTCTAGACCAAACCCAAGACGAACTTCTTCGCGTGAAGCTATAATGAAATCTCCTTCACAAGAAGTTCAAAATGATAGAAATTACTACTCGTGAGATGTTGGGTGAGCCTCCCTCAAATTATCTCACCTTAGAACACCTTACACATAGGTCCTATGATGGTGTGATAAGGGGATATGTAAGGAGACCATAACTGCCTTGTGTAATCCTTTGTTTTAAATAAAAATTTTGATTTCCTCTTAAGATGAAGTCTATGAATTTTAAAATATCCGGATAAATATAGTATGCATATTTTTGGTGAATTTTAGTGAAAGGTTATTTTAATAAAATGATTATGTAATCCTAAATAATTAAAAATGTGTATTGATTTTCAAAAAATCGTCTTCTACAATTATATTCAGAACGAAATTTAGAGTCTAATAAGATCAACTTAATTTTTGATGATTACTAATTTATGAATAGTGATTTTATGTTTAGGATTAGTAATGTGACCAAATGGATTAGTAATCTCACTTAAATAAGCATTAATATAATCGGGGAACCTTTCTTAAGTAATTTGATTAAAAAAAATTGTTAAATAACGGTTTCATAAATTATTAATCAAGTATTAGTTTTTTTCGGGTGAATAGTGTTTTTTAATTAAAAATTAAATTAAAAATATTTATAAAAATATTTTTATAAAATGGAGTTCATTTTTGAAATCAGATCATTTATATTTGGTAAATGTGAAATTTTGTGATTTTTCTGAGAAAGTTGAATTTTCAGTGAATAGTAGAAATACATTTTTCGGGTTTCGGTATGTTTAATGAATCATAACTATGTCATGATGATTCCATGACATATTTTAAGTTATGGTAGAATAATGGGTATGAAGTATTGTATGATTTGTCCCAGGTGGCCAATACCATGGGAAAATACCATGGGAAAGCCCATGATTTTGTTAAAACCACCAATGAGGTGTCCCTTGGCCAGTAATGCCTTTTCCCCTCACTTTCCCTATAAATACCAATAAATCCTCTAATCCATTCGACTCCCCACACTACCCCAACGAATTTATGGTCTCATTACCTCCCAAGGAGCCCTCCCAAGGTTCCCCCAAGCCCTCAAGGTCCCATGCATTGAGTTTTCAGAGTTACGTTTTAAGGTAAAGGATCCGACCTCTCTCTTTCTTTTCAAGTAATCTATTTTATGTCATTTATTTTATTCTCCATGTTCTTATGTTTTAGTATGTTCTTTTATACTCCTATTACATCCCTTTTCATTTTCATTTAATGAGAGATCCAATCTTACACTCATTATTACTTTTTATGATGTTTTAAGTGGCGCCGTTAGGCTGCCGAAATTTTTGTAACAGATTTTTTTCAATTCTCATTTGTCAAGATCTATTTTCATGTAAAGTCTTTAAAGTTCCTTTTTATTATGTTGGGGTATGATCACTATATCTATCATACTTATATTTTATGATCATTTTATTATATACCCCATTTTATCTCTTCATTTCGGTATTTTTATGTTTTAAGTGGTGCCGTTATGCTGCCGAATTTTTAAGTGATTCTTTCACCCTTCTCGTTTTGAAGTTATAATTTCATGTCAAATCATTAAATTTCTTTTTTATTATTTTGGGGTATGATATATATACATATCATACTTATATTTTATGATAATATTCTGAGAGACCCCATTTGATCTCTTTAATTCAGTATTTTGATGTTTTAAGTGGCGTCGTTATGCTGCAGAATTTTTAAGTGGTTCTTTCACCCATCTCATTTTCAAGTTCTACTTTCATGTCAAGTATTTCAATTCCCTTTTTATTATTTTGTGGTATGATCTCTATATCTATCATACTGATATTCTATGTTCATATGATGAGAGACCATATTTGATCTCTTCAATTCATTTTGTTGATATTTAAGTGACGCCTTTAGGCTGCCGAATTTTCATAAGATAAATCTTATTTTTTCACTCCATGTTTTTCATTTAATATGGTATGTATTTACAATCTAATTACCATATTCTTGTATCCATTATATTCTGTGCATCTACTGTTCTTTGGATCATTTATGAGTGTTTGACCCATGTCCCCTCTCTTTTCAATGTTTTCTAAAACCCTATAACATAGTCGTTATGCTGCAGAATTTTCGTCTCAAAATGCCTCTCTCTTTTTCAAAAGTTATTTTATTTTATTAATTTAATACACAAATACCTCTCTTCTATATGGGTATTCACATATATACCAAAATTTTCTATTTTAAATTCTGGGATTTACATACATGAAACCCTCTTTCCCTTTCTGTGGGTTTAAAGTGACATAAAGACCATGTCTTTAAAGCATTTTTTAAAAGTTATAATTATGAAATGAAACCCATTTATTTTATGATATATGGTTTGTTCATGAAATGTTTTATAATGATATATGTTGCTCACATGATGATAAAGACAAATTTAAGGGTGTTCCCGGATAGCGCTCTAATGCATTAGGTAAAGACTTAATCTCTAGAGATGACCTTTTTGACTGATACCTTGGTGAATAACCTTGGAAATTTTTAATGACACCCTGGGGATGGACAATGGTGAAACTAAATGATTTTCAATATTAAATTTTGTAGCCACATATTCAAGTTATGAAAAATGTTATTTTTATTATGATATATCTCATTATTTCATTCGCATGCATTAAAGTTCTATTCATACCCTTATTTAAGTATCTCATGTTCACATGTAAAATGATTCTCTTATTTCCTTTATTGGGCCTTCTTCTCAACCTTTATTTTGATGTATGTCCCCAGGTTATGAGATACAGTAATGAACCTAGGATGAACATGAGGAGAAGCCTTTCAAGTGTTTAAGAATAATATTTTATTTTTTCATGTTTTATGTTCCTGGTTTCCAAGACACTAAACATTAACGATCCTCGATTTTGTAAAATGTAATGAATGTTTATGTGATAAAAAGGCGGGATGATATAATCTCATAACATTGTAAATAGTATCTTAAATGAAATGACATAAAAGATAGTACATATAATGAAAGAGAGAGGTAGGATCCCTTACCTCAAGTCCACCTTGTCTTGTTCATTTCTTCATATTACTAAATTATAAAATTCAGTCAATTTATAATTTAACAAGGAAATATTTTAAAGTTTGTTATTCAATTCATATCACATATTATAATCTAATAAAAATTACTTAATTATGTGCGTTCATATCAGATGTTTTTGTCGATGTTTGGTACCTGAGTCAAAAATGAACTTATTTGAAATGAATTTTCCATTACGGTATAAGTACACCAACTCCAGAATAGTAATAATGATTTAAATATCATATATATCTAGTATATATTAATTTTATACTATTCTATAACATTTTTAGATAAAAATAAATAAAATTCACCGTTCATGGAGACGGTAGGCCGTACATACGCATGAACGCCACTTTTATTTCTTTGTCATATTAATGGAATTAAAAATAAACGAGAGATATATATATTATAATTCAAGTATAGTATATATGTTATATAGGTCACATATGTTCATTAATTTCATTTTTTATACATTCCATGTATTTTATGAACGAGTCACATCACTTGAGGGGGTGGTAGTCCACACTTCCTCATATGAAATTATAGCATTTGCAAGACTTGAAAAGCATAATGGTATGTTTTAAATATAAAATAAAAAATCATATAGAAAACACAATTACCATATATATAATATATAAAATAATGTGACGTCATAATGTAAACAATAAGAGGTGTTTAATGAAGATTGAAAAATCATCAGTTTGTGAGGCAGTAATTCGCCACCCACAAAAATAGTATGTACATTAACCATTAGACAGAGGTGTGTTTCAGTGTATCTATAATACTTCTAATAAAAACATCCTAGTATATTGAATATACATGTTTTGTTTCAAAATAATGGAATCAAAAGAGTTTATGGAGTTGGAGAAGAAAAATAAAACAAAAGAACATAAGAGAATACATTACCTTTAAATCGGATAACTCCATTTGGTTTGAACCAAAAGGTTTTCATGAAGAGCTTTCTTCCAATGGTAAGGCTTATAGGATAAAGATAAGGATGTGGAGAGATAAAATGAGCATATTTTGGTCGATCCAAAGGCTTGAGAGGTGTGTGTAAGGGGGTATAGGTGGGGGCTGTTTATAAGAGGGAGGAGGGACACTGTTGGAATGTTATAAAATGTTAGTTTATTATACAATGATTTTCAGATTCTAAAGCTCCCAAAAAGATATATTTAGAGGATAAGGTGATAATGGTTTGAAATCCACTCATACAATAGTTTTTATACAACTGTAAGTCTTAGATTTTTTCTTTATCTTCTCATTTTATTTAAATCGTTCATTAATGACATAATAAATGCATCATCATGGTGTCATAAATAAATTTATTTATTTAAAGTATAAAAATAATAAAAAAAATATCATAATATAGGAAATATTATTAGATTAATAATTAATATTTGTACTCAAAAATATGACTTTTATAACCCCATGTAAAAAATAGTTTAGTAAAACAATACATGTTTGTGACATTTTTATTTTTACTTTAAATAACAAGTATTAATGTCATTATCCTTCACAAGTGGCTCCATGGGGTCCCAAAAATTCACCCATGGTTTTTTTTGGTCGGCCATAACTCATACAATAAGGGTAGTACAAGTGTCAATGTATTTTCATATTATAATAAATTTATTTTTACCTTAAATTACCCTAATTGCCTCTAATCATGGTTAATAAAATTCAAAAGTTACTAATCACAAATAATTATTTTAATCCCATTGAACCAAATTTTACTTCCTAATGAAAACCATGTTTCTATTATTTTTTAAATTCAAATCATATAGGTGGTAAAATTTCCTTTAAACGAAAAATCAATTTTTTAACTACCACATAGTGGTTTCACTATTCATCAAAAATTGATATTTTTCAGAAGAATACCAAAATTCACCCAAATCTATACATGATATTCCAAAAATCAAAAATGATTTCCATTTTACCAAATTAAAAACATGGAGGTTTCATTAATTAATTTTATAATTAATTTCCGCTATCAAAACAAATAATGTGATTTTAAGAAACAATATATATAATAAGATTGACACTTGTTTATGTCCAATTTCAAAGGGAAATAAATTTCAATGACCACCATTGGATTTAATGTTAAAAATATATTTTAAATAAAATTTAAAACCAATAAAAAAGATAATATAACTATATGAATAAATTATGTTAAAATGAGGTTTGGCATTAAAAGAAAACATTTTCACTATTCATTAAAAAAATTCACTTTATCATAAAAATAACAAAAATTTAAACTAAGTAAATTTTTATGTCTTGATTCTAAAGAAGGATACTATTTTGTCAAATATAAAATGTAAAATTGTCAAAATATATATTTAAAAAGGGATCTCCAAAAAAAGTGGTTAATCGACCTTTTAAAAAATATTAGAAGATTTATGCTTAAAACTGGATTTATTTGCGTTTTATGACTCTAAAATTTATTTGATAAATGAAAAAATATTTGAAAAGCATATATATAATCATTTTTTAGTTAGTTCTATTTATTCTCGACATTACAATTTTTAGGCGTTAACTACCATTTCAAAAAAATATTATTATATTATCAATGTGAAACGTAATATTTCAAAGAAACTCGTTGTTGTGTATTTGGTATGCCATTGAACATAGCATTCCCATTAAAGTAATATTAATATCTTGTTCACAAATATTAATACATATGAAAATGTAATATTATTTATTTTCCTGGGATGTTACATCCTTCCCCCCAATGGGGAATTGTATCCTCATAGTTTTAAAATTGGGCATGGATATTTCATTGTAAGCCCCACATCGAAAAAAGAGAAAATTAAACTATCACTTTAAAATAAATAATGAAAAGTACAAAGATCACCCGATTTAACCCATTATAAGATTCCATGTATGAAAATATGCATATGGAAGAGAAAACAAAGGGTCATGTTATGATGGAGAGTGATAGAAAACATGATTAGGAGAAATTTAACAACCAGAAAATCACAAAAATGTGATGGGTTAAAGGGTGTTTGATTAACCAGAAGGAAAAATTAACAGACAACATTTTTGTTTAAAGATACTTTTCATTGAGTAATTTATTTATGAGCTTAACTAAAACATAAGGAAACATACTTACTTGTCATGCATACTTTCATCTCTTACTATATTTCTTATAAATACTCATATTTTTTCCAAAATACAAGTATTTAGGACGACTTGTTCACATTAAGATCTCTATAATCAAATTATAGAGAAACACCTACTACACAAAATAGAACTATATATTTCCAATTTCTATAGACCAAAACCAAAATGAAAAAAAGTTAGTACAAGATTAGATAATCCCCAAAAATGAAAATCCATTATAAAAAGAAAATCTATTCTTAATCTCCAAAATTTGTCCACCAAAACCCAAAGTTCACCGAAGACCAAACGATAAACAATTGTACATAATATTATTCAAAGTAAACCAAAATACTATTGAAACCCTAATCTTTGAAGGATTTAATGACATATGCTTCCATGGTAAATCTTAACATTTATATCCAAATAACATCATCTTCTCTTAAATTCTTATATTGAAAAGTAATTACCCTAATAATGTATCCTCCATGATAGTTCAATAATTTCCTAGAAAACCCAAAATCAACATATTTATGATTCATAAAATCATCTAACTAAAAAGAATTTGTCATAATAACCAAGGAATTCATGTACTCCCGTGGTAGGCTATAAATACCAGTCGCACTTTGGTTGTGGGTTCGATTCCCGCAGCTTTTTCCGACACGACGGGTTGTCACACAGTAAGTGTGTAGTCCATTTTCAAAAACTATATAATTCTTAAAACTTTCCCCATAAAGAGATAAAATATTCAAAAATAACCATAACATAATTTAACTTCAATGGTTTATATCATGCCTTTAATTTTCCATCATAACATATAGTAACCCATAATTACCTCAAAAGTAAGGATCATATACACCATAATGGTTACCTTTATAATTATTACTTGAACTTCCACATCGAGTTGGTTCTATCATAAATTATGTGTTAGAAAACTCACTAAGGTTCAAGTGCTTAATCATGACTCGTGATATCTGGTTTAGAATAACCACGTGATTTCTCATTGAATCCCCCATTTCATCAAGTATTTTAATCTGAGAACCACTAATCTTTCCTTTAAACACATTGTCACTTTGGTTCTTTCTAGATCCATACATTTACTAGACAAAAATGTTCAATGTGATTATATCAATAAAATCATCATATAATATCTAATGATGAGGGTAAATACTAATATAAATTTATTCATGTAATATGAAACTCATTCACATTATCTAAAAACTATGACTCTTTCTGAAATCCTAACCATTATGATAATGTCACTTATGCTTATAGAATACCATAACCTCTAAAGTTATATATACCGACTTCTGATACCAACTATAAGGACCTGACCGTAACCCTTACTTAATATTGAATTAAATGAATAATTAACATTGAGGATCTTTTCAGGTTTAGATTTTTAGAGAATTAGGACATAACTATTTCATCTCACAAGATTACAAAGTATACACATCTTCCCAGTTTCCATTTTTTACAAAACATGAAATCTTAAAAAAAGAGTCATGTCAAGTTCAAGGTTTAGGACATCATGACTTTTCCTTGATCCCATCGTTGACCCTATTCCACATTTTGTCCTGTGAAAAACATTCCAAAAACATGTGATGAGAATAAAAAGCTTAGTAAGGGATATAGAAATACGGAAAGAAAACATTTGTCTAGGTATACATAAGAATCAATGAAATCATACATTACTCTTAAAACATATGTACTTTAACACACATCATGAAATCATAATATTTATGAATAACTCATAGAAATCATAAGACATAAAGGTAACTTGAGGCATTCATTATGTAACATCCCATGTAAGTAAGTAATAATAAATTTTCATATTAATTAACATTTACGAATTAAAAATTAATTTTACTTTAAAGGGGTTACTATGTTCTATAGTGTACCCGATCCGCAACAAAGAGTTTCTTTGAAATCTTACGTTACACAATAGTAATAAAAAAATATTTTTTTACATGGTAGTTTACTAGTAGCCATTGTATTGGAAAGAATGAATAGAAATAACTAAAATATTATTATATATGTTTGTTAAATGTTTTTATATTTATCCATTAATGGATAAAGGCATAAAATAAGAAAAGAATTCAATTTTAGGCAAAGATACTCTAATATTCACTAAAGGTCGACTTATCTCCTTTTCATGGAGAACATTCTTTAAATTTAGTTTTTTTCACTCTTAAACATTCTATTTGACCAAATTAAACAATTATTTATAACCAAGACATCAAAATTTACCTTCTGTAAATTTTTGGTATATTTCCAATAAAGTTCATTTTTTAATGAATAGTGAAAAATGTTGTTTTCTAATTCAAAACCACTTTTAATCTAACTTATTTATGTGATTAGATTTCTTTTAAATTGGTTTTAATGTTCAATTAGAATATATTTTTGCAATTTAATCAAATAGGGATCGTTGGAATTAATTTCACTTTGAAATCGGGCTTAAACTAGCGTCAATCTTTTGATACTTATTGTTTTATAAAAAAATGCACTTTGCTATGACATCGGGAATTATTTTTTAAATTAATTAATTAGTCATATATGTTTTTAATTTTGTAAAATATACTTCATTTTTGAATTCGTAATATGAAATATATCTTAGGGTGAATTTTTGGTATTTTTCTGAGAATCTTCAATTTTTGATGAATTGTGAAACCACTAAGTGGTTCTTAAAAAACTGATTTTTCATTTAAATGAAATTTTACCACCTTTGTGTTTTGAATTTCAAAATTCTGACATACATGGTTTTCATTAAGAAGTAAAATTCGGTTCAATGGGATTAAATTTTTTTTGGTGAATAGTATCTTTTAAGTTTATTAATCGTGATTAGAGGTAATTAGTGTAGTTTAAGGTAAAAATAATGTTTTCAAAATATGAAATGAACTTGAAACATGTCATGCCCTTATTGGATGTGTCATTTCCGACCAAGACAATCCATGGGTCAAATTAGGGACCCCATGGAGCCACTTTGGTAGGAAAATGACATTAAAAACTTTTTATTTAATGTTAAAAGTAAAATGTCACAAATATGAGATGTTTTTCTAAAACAATTATTAAATGGGGTTATACAAGTAATAATTTTGACTATAAATATTCATTATAAATATAAAAATATTCCCTACGTGAAGATATTTTTATTATAATTTTTAGACATAAAATAAATTAAATTATTTAAGACACCATCATGATGTAGCGGTTACCTCATTATTTAACAATTTAAATAAAATGAAAAGATAATGTAAACTCTAAGACCTAAATATGTCAAAAACCTATTTGATGGGTGGATTTAGAACTCCTATCACCTTAGACTCTAAATATACAATTGTGGGTCCCTTTGAATCTGAAAATCATTTTATAATAACGTATCTTTTCTTAACATTCCAAGAGTGCCCCTCCTCTCCTCTTATAAAAGGCCGCCATCTCAACCTCCGTAACCATACCCCTCAAGCCTTTGGATCGTCCATTCTCTGATAATTTTATCTCTACACATCCCTCTCTTACTCCTAGAAGCTTCACATTGGGCAGAAGTCTTCCCATGGAAGCCTTTGAGCTCAAATCAAATAGAGTTACCCGTTTTAAAGGTAGTGTTTTATCTTGTGTTCTTATGTTTTATTTTTATTCTCCAACCCCCTAAACACTTTTTATTCATTTATTTTGTAAAAAAACCAGTATCCACAATATACTAGGATTTTGTTCTAGATTTAGTAGAGCTACACTTACACACACCAACATATAATGGTTGAAGAACATATAGTTTCCGTGGATGGTGAATCTCTGCCTCACGAAACGATGATTGTCCAACACTCATATAACACCTTCAAAGGTGGCCATTAAGATGTCACTATATTAATATATGATATATAATAGGTTTATTTTTTCCATAATCTTTTTTATTTTACATTTTTGTCACACCTTATGGCTTCCATTATCTATATACGCGATATCTTCATTTTAGGAAGTGCGGACTACCACCCCCTCAAAGTGATTTGATTCATTAATGCCATATGTGGGATGTATAATGTATGTACTTAATGTTATTATATATTATGTATGTTACATATAAATTATGAATATAATTCTAGAATTAAAATATACATACCTCTAATTTAGTTTTAATTCCATTAAAATGACATCGAAATGAAAGTAGCGTTCATGCGTACGTACGGCTTACCGTCTCCATGAACGGTGCATTTCATTTCATACCTCTAAATGATTATGTAATATGATAAATACATGTATATTATGGATATATATGTATATATGATATCCAAATCATGAATATTATTCTGGATATAATGAACCTTTGACCACACGAACAACATGTAATTGTAAGAAGTCCACTTTCGACTGAAGAACCAAATATCAACAAAACAAAAATTATTAACTTAAATTATTACATAATGTTTATAACATGGTA
Organism: Viscum album; assembly: GCA_963277665.1. Classification (NCBI taxonomy): domain Eukaryota; kingdom Viridiplantae; phylum Streptophyta; class Magnoliopsida; order Santalales; family Viscaceae; genus Viscum; species Viscum album. Next base: position 936,830,551 of record OY728143.1, on the reverse strand, counting down.
ATAAGTGACATAAAACTAATAATGAACTTGAAAATTTTTCTTAATAAAGTAGAAATTAACTCATGTTTATTATTCACGACATTAAAGAATGATCGATTCAAGTCGGACCCGAGGTAAGGGACTTCGTCTCAATATCCTTTGATTGAGGCATATTTTGTTTTATATACAACATTATTTTATACGGTGTATAAACCACTTTGAATTTTAATTTTATTCAAAAAGAAACTTTTTATACGAAGTATTTTACTAAATGAAAAAGAGGAATGTTTCTTTTAACGTACGCGGTGACAATGACCTTTTCCACCACCGCGAGTATTATTTGGTCTTTGGCTTCCTCAAAAAGCCGTAATGTTTTTAAAAATGAAATAAACACCATATACTCTTTTATGTATTTTGGTATTTGAAATGGTTTTTTATAATGGATTTGTTATGTCAATATATTTAAGTGATATATTTTGATCAATGTATGGAAATATTTTCTTTCCATTATATTTGTTTTATGTCTTATGATTTTATAATGGTACTTGGACATTTGACAGGTGGTTACATGATAAACCATATGACAGGTGGTTCCATGAATACCAGGATGGGTGGTTACTTTATAACCTCCAATGCATTGGGTATGGAAGTTAGCCGTATGGCTATTCTGTTAAGTGATATGTATGGATGTTGACCATGTGATTATTCCATTAATGTATGTTTATGTCCCATGTTACCTATATATGTTATGTGATCTTTATATGATTTTTATGGTAATATTTTGGTTAAAAAAGGATAATTAATGGTCTTTTATTTCAGTGATGAGTTTTTACTACTTCATAAAGGTGAAAAGTATTACTTTGATAAATTATACATGGTTTACTTGTTTTTTTTAAAAACTATCAGTTTTCATTCATTGGGTATCCCTTACTGAGCTTTTTATGCTCACCCCATGTTTTGTTTTGAAATTTTTTTTACAAGACTTAATGTGGAATAGGGTCAAGGATGGGATGAAGGGAAAGTCATGCTATCAAAAACATGGAACTATACATGTTTCCTTTTAAGAGTTTTTGTTTTTTGGAAACTTAGTAGAAGATTCTACTTTGTAATATTTTGAGATGTAATAGTTATGTCCAAATTCTCTAAAAATCTAAAACGTGAAATGATCCTCAAGGTGAATTATTCATTTAATTCAATATTAAGTAAGGTTTAAGGTTGGGGCCTTATAGTTGGTATCAGAGGTCGGTTTAGACGACTTCAGGAGTTAGAAACGTGTTAAATTATATGTTAATTTATGGTATGATTGAAATGATATATAATTTAATGATTACCATGCTGCTTCGCCTAAGTTATTTCAATGTTTAGAATGCTTTTCCACAGAGGAAACAAAGCAGCTATGTTGGGACGACATCAGGAAGAAGACAACCTTCCAAATCAGCAACCTGAGATGGTCGGAATCTGAACTGAACAATTTGTTTCAGTGATGGCACAATTGACTCAAGCTATAAATGGTGGTGGTATCCATGCACGAGATCAGCCAGATTAACCACAAAGGAACATGTCAATGGTGGAACATTTCATGAGGCCACATCCCCCATCATTCAGAGGATCATCTTACCCTATGCTAGCTGATGGGTGGATAAAAGCACTAGAGAATATTTTTGATGTCATGGGGTGTTCAGAACATCAAAAGGTCAGTCTTTCGGTTTACCGTTTTGAAGGTGAATCTGATCAGTGGGGGTCGATGGTGAAAAATATCAGGGATAGTGATGAGATTGATGATCATCATTTGGACGAATTCAAAGGTATTTTTCTTGAGAAATATTTTCCAAAGGTATTTCTTCATAAGATGTAAAAGCAATTTACAGAATTGAGGTTGGAGGATGACTCAGTGGCTGCTTATTAAACAAAGTTCACTCGATTGGAAAGGTATGCTTCAAACTTCATACTAGATCTTGATAGTAAAAAAACTGTTTTTACTTAGGGTCAAAGACAAAGTATCGAAGGTATTTAGCTTCTTGGGAGTTCAAAAGTAATGAAAAACTTCTTCGATTTGTGGAGAAGGTGGAAATGAAGTTTGTCGATGATCAGGTGTTCTTTGAAAAACAACAGAATAAGAGGTCCATTTGGTAGGAAAAGGGTAAGAATTCATCAAATAAGAAAGGAGGTAAGAAAAAAAAATCCATCCTGTGAGAAGTGTGGTAAAATGCATTCTGGAGAATGTTTATCCAAGTCTGTAAAGTGCTTTCAGTGTGGTAAGTTAGATCATATTGCTCGTAACTCTAAGTAAGATGATCAAGCAGGAAATGAAAAGCCAGTGGTATGATGATTTAAAGGTAATGAAATGGGTCATTATGCAAATGAGTGTGTAACGAATAACTCAACTTGGGAAAAACACCCAGACTACATGCAGAAAGTGGTGGTGAAATTCTTTGCAACTACTTCAGCAGATGTTGGGCCATCGAATGAAGTAGTATCAGGTACACTGTTTTTTTGTTCAGTTTATGCCAATGTGTTGTTTGATTCAAGGTCTACACATTCTTTCATTTCTGAGAAGTTTTCTAGTAAATTGGAAATTCCATCTCAAGATATGAATCCTGAACATATGGTAAAAACACCCAGAAGGAACATTGAGGCAAACAGGAATTATAAGAACCGTCTTATCCTTGTGTGCAGAAAGAATCTACCAGAAAACCTTATTGTTTTTCCTCTAGTAGATTTTGATGTTATTTTGGGAATGGATTGGCTTTCTGTTTATCATGCTCTGATTGACTGTATAGCTAAAATGGTTTCTTTTCCGAAAGATTTTTAGTTTGTGTACAATAATGAACCCTTGATTTTGATAACATGTCAGGATGTTGATAATCTAGTAAATGATGGAAATGAATGTTACCTTGAAAATATTTTTGAATATAAAGGAACTATTCAGATTAATGATGTGCCAGTGGTAAATGAGTATCATGATGTTTTTCTTGATGAGTTTCTTGGTATTATTCATGATCAGGAAGTTGAATTTACTGTTGAATTAGTTCCTGATTCTAAGCCAATTTCAAAATCCCTATATCGAATGGCTCAAGTAGAACTTTTAGAGTTAAAGAAGCAATTTCAGGAGTTATTAGATAGTGGTTTCATTCGACCTGGCACATCAACATGGGGTTCTCTTGTCTTGTTTGTTAAAAATAAAGATGGATCAATGAGACTTTGCATTGATTATAGAGCCTTAAATAATATTACTGTTAATAACAAGTATCATTTGCCTCATATCGATAATATGTTTGATCGGCTCCATGGAGCTTAGTATTTTTCGAAGATTGACTTGAGATTAGGGTACCATCAGTTGAAAGTAAAAGAAGCATACGTTCCGAAGACTACGTTCTGTACTAGATATTACCATTATGAATTTTTAGTTATGCCTTTTGGATTAACCAATGCACCTGCTGTATTCATGGACCTTATGAATAGAATTTTCCATGAGTTCTTGGATATGATTTTGGTTTTTTTCATTGATGATATTTTGGTGTATTCTAAAAGTAATGAGGAGCATGAATGTCATTTAAGGGTTATCATGCAATCCATAAAAGAAGAGAAACTGTATAGAATGTTCATCAAGTGTGATTTTTGGTTACAACAAATTTCTTTCCTGGGTCACATTGTTTCAAAAGATGGCCTAAATGTTGATCCTGCTAAAAAGAAGTTCTTTCAGAATGGCCAAGACCCACAAATGTAACCGAGATCCGTAGTTTCCTTGGTTTGGAAGGTTACTACTAAAGGTGTGTTGAAAATTATTCACGGTTATCTAGTCCAATGACTAAGCTAACTCGGAAGGGTGTTAAGTATATCTAGACAAAATAATGTGATGATTGTTTTCAGGAGTTGAAAAGAAGATTGGTGAGTGCTCTAGTTTTGGCACTTCCTTCCATGAATGGCGAGTTTGTAATCTATAGTGATGCTTTATTGAAAGGAAATGGTTGTGTCCTTATGCAGAATGATCCGTTAATTTCTTATTCTTCACGCCAGTTGAAAATTCATAAGGTAAATTACCCTACACATTATTTGGAATTAACTGCTGTTGTTTTTGCTTTAAAAATTTTGAGGTATCATTTGTATGGAGTAATGGGTGAAATGTATATTGATCAAAAAATTTTAAAGTATATATTCACTCAGAAAGAATTGAACATGAGATAGAGGAGATGGCTAGAATTAATTAAGTATTATGATTGTACAATTCATTACCATCCATGAAAATAAAATAAAGTGGTTGATGCTTTGAGTCGGAAAACTAATGCTTCATTAACCATGCTACGTTTGGAATGAGATCCTTTGGTTTTTATTTGATGAACGTTGGTATAGATGTTGTTGCTGTAGGAAGTTATTCTATTTTGTTTCAGGTATTAGTGAGATCATCCCTATCTGACAGAATTAAGCAAAAATAGAGGGAAGACAGTGAGTTGTAGAAAAATATAGAGATGGTTCAGAAGGGTAAGTTTCTTGATTTCAACATCGATAATGATTGTGTTTTGAGGTTTGGGAAGAGATTATGTGTGCCTGGTGATTCACAGTTGAATAATGAGTTGTTATGTGAGTCTCATAGTTCCCCATTTTCAGTTCATCCTAGAAGTACTAAGATGTACCGAGATCTACGAGAGTATTACTGGTGGGATAAAATGAAAAGAGATATTGCTGATTTTACTGTGAAGTGTTTTACATGTCAGTAGGGTAAAGAAGAGCGGAAGTTGCCAAAACGGATGCTTCATCCTCTACTAGTGCAAGAGTGGAAATTGGAAAATATATCCATGGACTTTGTTGTAGGATTACCTAAGACATCTAGAGGTAATAATGCAATCTGGGTTATTGTTGATCGATTGACTAAATCTGCTCATTTCCTTCCTATTCGAGATAATTTGTCTCTAGATCAACTTTCTCGGTTGTATCTTAAAGATAGATTCAGGTTTCATGGAGTTCCCTCCTCCATTGTATCTGGTCATGATCCCAAGATTACTTCTAACTTTTAGAAAGTCCTTCAGAAGTCATTGGGTACTGAATTAAATTTTAGTACAGCATTTCATCCGCAATCAGATGGGCAGTCAGAACGAACAATTCAGACCTTGGAGGATATGCTACAAGCTTGCTCTATGGATTTTCAGGGAAGTTGGTACCAACATATTTATTTTTTTGAGTTTTCTTATAATAACATTTTTCTTTCCAGTATACAGATGGAACAATTTGAGTCATTATATGGGAAGTGGTGTCGAACTCCAGCTTTTTGGGATGAAGTAGGTAAAACGAAGCTGATTGAACCAGAATTGGTAGAAGAGACAGCAGAAAAAGTTTATTTGATTCAGAAACACATGAGAACTGCTCAGAGCAGACAGAAAAGTTATGCGGATAACCGGAGGAAAGATATATCTTTTGAGATAGGTGATCATGTTTTTCTCAAGGTTTCTCCATGTAAAAGTGTGATGCGATTGGGTAAGAAAGGAAAGCTGAGTCCATGGTTCAATTGGACCATATGAAATTCTGGAGAAGTTGGATCAGTTTCATACATAGTGGAATTACCTTTGAGTTTATCTCAGGTACACAATGTTTTTCATATTTCGATGTTGAGAAAGTATATGCTAGATCCATCTCATGTTTTGAGCGTAGAGGTAGTTCAGTTGGAAGGGAATATCTCTTATGAAGAACAACCAGTCCAGATTCTTGACCAAAGAGAGAAAATGCTGCGAAATAAGGTAATTCTCCAAGTAAAGGTATTGCGGAAAAACCATATGGTTGAAGAGGCAACGTGGGAATCTGAAAATGCTATGAGGGATAAATACCCCCACTTATTTTGATACGTTATTAAAATTGCAAGGACGCAATTCCCAAAAGGGGGTAAGGATGTAACATCCTAGGTAAATAAGGAATAATAAATTTTCATATTTATTAATATTTACAAATTATAAACTAATTTTACTTTAAAGGGGTTTCTATGTTCGATAGCGTACCCGATAGGCAACAAAGAGTTTCTTTGAAATCTTACGTTGCACACTAGTAATAAAATAATATTTTTCTTAAATGGTAGTTAACACGTAGTCGTTTTATTGGCAAGAATGAATATAAATAACTAAAATATGATTATATATTTTTGTTAAATGTTTTTACATTTATCCAATAATGTATAAAGGCTTAAAATAAGAAAAGAATTCAACTTTTGGCATTGATACTCCAATATTCACTAAAGGTCGACTTATCGCCTTTTCATGGAGAACCTTCTTTAAATATAGTTTTGGTCACTATTATACTTTCTATTGGACCAAATAAAACTATTCTTTAGAATTGGGATATAAATATTTACTTTTTGTAAATTTTCGGAATTTTTCAGATAAAGTTCATTTTTTAATGAAGAGTGAAAAATGTTGTATTCTAATTCAAAACCAATTTTAATATAACATATATATATATGATTACATTATCTTTTGAATTGTTTTTAAAGTGAAATTAGAATATATTTTTACCATTTAATCCAATAGGGGTCGTTGTAATTAATTTCACTTTGAAATCAGACATAAACAACTATCAATCTTTTGAAACATATTGTTTCATAAAAACACGTTTTTTGCTCTGACAGCAGGAATTAATTATTAAATTAATTAATGCAACTTATATGTTTTGAATTTTGTAAAATAGAATTCATTTTTGAATTTGGAATATCCAATATAGCTTACGGTGAATTATTGGTATATTTCTGAAAAACTTCAATTTTTGATGAATAGTGAAACCACTAAGTGGTACTTAAAAAACAAATTTTTCGTTTAGATGAAATTTTACCACCACTGTGTTTTGAATTTCAAAAATCTGACATACATGGTTTTCATTAAGAAGTAAAATGTGTTTCAATGGGATTAAAATAATTTTTTGGTGAATAGTAACTTTTAAGTTTATTAATCGCGATTAGAGGTAATTAGTGTAGTTTAAGGTTAAAAATAATGTTTTAATAATATAAAAAGAACTTGAAACATGTCCTGCCCTTATTGGATGTGTCATGTCTGACCACGAAAATCCATGGGTCAACTTGGGGACCCCATGGAGACACTTAGGTAGAAAAATGACATTAAAAACTTTTTATTTAATGTTAAAATTAAAATGTCACAAACATGAAATGTTTTACTAAAATAATTTTCAAATGCGGTTATACAAGACATAATTTTGACTATAAATATTCATTAGAAATATATAATTATTTCCTATATCATGATATTTTTTTAATAATTTTTCGACATAAAATAAATTAAATTATTTATGACACCATGATGATGCAGCGATTACCTTATTATTTAACGATTTAAATAAAATTAAAAGACAATGTAAAATCTAAGACCTAAACATGTCGAAAACCTATTGGATGGGTGGATTTAGAACTCCTATCACCTTATCCTCTAAATATATTATTGTGGGACCCTTTTATCCGAATATCATTTTATAATAAAGTATCTTTTCTTACTTTACAAGAGTACCCCTCCTCTCCTCTTATAAAAGGCCCACCAACTCTACCTCCTTACCCACACCTCTCAAGCCTTTGGTTCAGCCAAGTTCTGCTCATTTTGTCTCTCCAAATCCCTCTCTTACTCCTAGTAGCCTCACTTTTGCAATAAGTCATCCCATGGAAGCCTTTGAGCTCAAATCAAAAAGAGTAACCCATTTTAAAGGTAGTGTTTTCTCTTGTGTTCTTATGTTTTATTTTGCTTCTCCAACACCCTAAACTCGTTTTATTAATTTCTTTTGTAACAACAACAGTATAATCAATATACTACGATGTTGTTATAATAATTAGTTGAGATACACTTACACACACCTACATCTAATGGTTAAATAACATACAGTTTCCGTGGATGGTAAATTTCTGCCTCACGAAACTATGATTGTTCAACACTAATATAACTCCTTCAAAGGTGGCCATTAAGATGTAAATATATTTATATATGATATATAATATATTTATGTTTTCCTTAAGATTCTATATTTTTCATTTATGTCACACCTTTACGGCGTCCATTATGTGTATACGCGATATCTTCATTTTAGGAAGTGTGGACTACCGCCCCCTCAAAGTGATTTGATTCGTTAATGCGATATGTGGGACATATAAAGTATGTATTTAATGTAATTATATATGATTTATGTTATATCTAAATGATGAATATAATTCTGGAATTAAAATATACATACCTCTCATTTAGTTTTAATACCATTTATATGACATAGAAATGAAAGTAGCGCTCATGCGTACGTACGGCTTACAGTCTCCAGGAATGGTGCATTTCATTTCTTACCTCTAAATGATTAAGTTATATTATTAATACATGTATATTATAGATATATATGTATATATGATGTCCAAATCATGAATATCATTCTTGATATAATGAACCATTGACCACATGAAAAACATGTAATTGTAAGAAGTCCACTTTCGACTTAAGAACCAAATATTGACAAAACAAACATTATTAACGTAAATGATTACATAATGTTTATAAAATGGTAATAAGTGATATAAATATTATAATGAACTTTAGAAAGGTTCTTAATCAAGTAGAAATTAACTCAAATTTATTATTCAGGACATTAAAGATTGATCGAGTCAAGTCAGACCCGAGGTAAGGGACTTCGTCTCAATATCCTTTCATTGAGGCATATTTTGTTTTATACACAACTTTCTTTTATATGGTGAAAAAAACCCTTTGACCTTTAATTTTATTCAAAAGGAATATTTTTATACTAAGAGATTTACTAAACGACAGAAAAGAAATGTTTCTTTTAACGTACACGGTGAAAATGACCTTTTCCACCACCGCGAGTATTATTTGGTCTTTGGCTTCTTCAACAAGCCATAATGTTTTTAAAAATGAAATAAATACCATATAATATTTTATGTATTTTGGTATTTAAAATGGCTTTTTATAATGGATTTGTTATGTCAATATATTTATGTGATATATTGTGATCAAAGTGTGGAAATTTTTCCTTTCCATTATATTTGTTTTATGTCTTATGATTTTATAATGGTATTTGGACATACGAAGGGTGGTTATGTGATAAACCACATGACGGGTGGTGTGGTGAATACCTAGATGGGTGGTTACGTTATAACCTCCAATGCATTGGGTATGGAAGTCGTCCGTATGGCTATTCCATTATGTGATATGTGCGGAAGTCGACCGTATGGTTATTCCATTTAAGTATGTTTATGTCCCAAGTTACCTATATATGTTCTGTGATCTTTATATGGGTTTTATGGTAATATTTTGGTAATAGAAGGGTATGTAATGATCATTTATTTCGGTGAATAGTTTCTACTACTTCATAAAGGTGAAAAGTATAACATTGATAAAGTATACATGGTTAACTTGTTGTTTTGAAAAACTAACAGTTTTCATTCATTGTGTATCCCTTACATAGCTTTTTATGCTCACCCCAACTATTATTATGTAATTTTTTTCATAGGACTTAATGTGGAATAGGATCAAGGATGGGATCAAGGGAAATTCATGCTATCTAAAACATGGAACTTGACATGTTTCCTTTTAAGTGTTTATATTTTATGGAAACTTAGTAAATGTTTCTACTTTTTAATCTTTTGAGATGTAATAGTTATGTTCTAATTCCCTAAAACTCTAAACCGCGAAAAGATCCTCAATGTGAATTATTCATTTAATTCAATATTAATTAAGGTTTAAGACTGGGGCCTTATACATAACATTCATACATAGGGAGTAACACTCATTGTTACGTTTGGAATTCCCACAACAGTATATTCCCCAAATCTCATCAAGGAAACCTTAGATTTTAACTCCTCTGTGTTACCCAATTCATTGGATAGCTATCACGGGCTCAGCCGCCTTTAGTTTATCATGGAACCACCAGTCTTCATAAAAAATTCCCAAAAACCATAACATAATCGTATCACATAAAACATACATAAAAGAAACCTTACATTTCCACACTTCAATCACAAGATATCAATACAACACATTGATATAATCAAAAAATTATCAAAACAATTTTCAATACCAAAATACATAAAATAGTATATGGTATTTATTTTCCTTTTAAAAACATTACGACTTGTTAAGGAATCCAAAGATCAAATAATACGCGCGGCAGCGGAAGGGCTGTTGTCACCGTGTACGTTAAAGAAAACATACTTTTTGTCGTTTAGTGAAACACTTCGTAGAGAAAAGATACCTTTTGAATAAAAGTAAAAGTCAAAAGGGTTTTATACACTATATAAAATAAAGTTGTATATAAAACAAAATATGCCTTAATGAAGGGATATTGAGACGAAGTCTCGTACAAAGATGGTTTCCATATATTAAGGATAAACCAATTACATAATTATGTGTGTCAAATATAAATACACCAAATATAAGTGGGTATTAAGTGTAAAGAAATAAGAGGTCATCCACACATATTCATGGAACGACATTATCAGGATGTAGAGGTTTAACCCAAATAATTGAAATTGGGTTAAGAAGTGCCTTACACAAATTCGACAGCCTAACGGCGTCACTTTAAAGTTCAAAAAATGAGCTGATGAGAGAGAAATGGGTATCTCATCACTTGGACAAAATATTTATATTAATAAGGATATAGAAGAAAATATCCTCACATAACATGATGTTAATTAAAATACCTAACAAAAAATGTCTTTTAAAAAGAGGGGGTGAGTTGTTCCCTTACCGATTTGGGTAACTTTCGAAACGTACACCCCATGAAAGAAAGAACAAACAATGCGGATGTAAATACCCATAACTGAGAGTATATTACACAAAGAGTAGAATCATGGAAAGTATATAAACCACTCAATGGATATAGTAACGAATATAGCATGAATCTCACAGGAATAAAAAGTGAGATAAAAACCCCATACCTTATTGTAATCAATCGAGTCGTATGACCAAAAGAAAATAAACACAAAATGAATCACAAGAAACCCATTAAAATAAATAGAATCATGATAATATATATCAAATGGAAGAACACAATAAACCACATGCAATAAATAAGTGGCGAACAATGGATATCTCATGGAATTAAAAGAGAGATAACATATCCCCTTACAAAAATTCGACAGCCTAATGAAGCCACTTAAAACATCCAAAAAATGGATTGATGAGTTCAAATATGGTGTCTCATCACATTAACATAAAAATTACAGTATTAGTAATATAATAGATCATCTCCCAACATATTAAATAGATGTTTAAATTAAATGACATAAAAGAGAGTAATTAAAAATAAAGAGAGAGGTAGAATCCCTTACCTCAAGTCCGCCTTGTCTTATTCGTTTCTTTATATTCTCGAATAATAAACTTCTTTCAATTTATAAATGCTTAACTACCTCTTTTAAAGTTTATTGTTCAATTAATATCACATATTATAATGTTATAATATTTATTTAATTTTGTTAGTTCATATCAAATGTTATTGTCGATGGTTTGTACACAAGTCATAAATGATCTTGTTTGAAAAGAATTGTCCATGAAGTTATATGTACACCATCTCCAGAATAGTATTAATGATTTAAATATCATATATATCAATTATATATTAATTTTATACTACTCCATTACATTTTTAAATAAAAATAAATTAAATGCACCGTTCATGGAGAGGGTAGGCCATACGTACGCTTGAATGCTACTTTCATTTATTTGTCAAATTAATGGAATTAAAAATTAATGAGATATATATATTTTATAATAATAGTATAATATATATGTCAAATTAGTCACATAATTTATGTAATTCCATTCTTTATACATTCCATGTATTGCATGAACGAGTCACATCACATGAGGGGGCGATAGTCCACACTTCCTCAAATGAAATTATAGTATTTTCACAATATGGAAAGCATAAAGTTATGTTTTAAATATAAAATACAGAATCATATAGAAGACCTAAATACCATATATATCATATCTAAAATACAGTGATATCATAATGTCCACCATGAGAGGTGTTAAAGGATGATTGAACAATAATCGTTTCATGAGGTAGTAATTCGCCACCCATAGAAACAGTATGTTATTTAACCATTACACAGAGGAGTGTGTAAGTGTAGCTCGAATCCTTATCATAAAAACTTCCTAGTATATTTAAGATACAAGTTTTGTTACAAAAGAAATGAATAAAAATTGCTTAACGAGTTGGATAAGAAAAATAATACAAAAGAACAGAAGAGAAGACATTACCTTTAAATCAGGTAACTCTCATTGGTTTGAACCAAAAGAGTTTCTTGAAGAGAATTATGAATAAGGTAAGGCTTCTAGGATGAATAGAGGGAAGCGGAGAGATAAATTGTGCAGTTTTTGGTCAAGCCAAAGGCATGAGAGGTGTGGGTAAGGGGGTAGAGGTGGGGCCTTTTATAAGAGGGAGGAGGGGCACTCTTGGAATGTTATAAAATGTTACTTTATTATAAAATAATTTTCAGATTTTAAAGGCCCCACAAAGATATATTTTGATGCTAATGTGATAAGGGATGGAAATCCAATCATCCAAGAGGTTTTTTACATGTGTAAGTCTTAGATTTTACCTTAACTTTTCATTTTATTTAATTCGTTCATTAATGATGTAATCACTGCATCATCATGGTGTCATAAATTTATTTAATTATTTATTGTATAAAAATTATAAAAAAATTATTATGAGGTAGTAATATTTTTTATATTTATAATAAAAATATAGTCAACAATATTACCTATATAACCCCATTTAAAAATTGATTTAGTAAAACAATACATGTTTGTGACATTTTTATTTTTACTTTAAATAAAAGGTATAATTGTCCTTATCATACAGAAGTGGCTCCATGGGGTACCACAAATTTACCCATGGAATTTCGTGGTCGTCCATGACTCATCCAATAAGGGTAGGACAAGTATCAAGGTATTTTTATATTATTATAACATTATTTTTACCTTAAATTACCATAATTTCCTCTTATCGCAGTTAATAAAACTCAAAAGTTACTATTCATCAAAAATTATTTTGTTCCCATTGAACAACATTTTACTTCCTAATGACAACCATGCATGTCGGATTTTTGAAATTCAAATTACAGAGGTGGAAAATTTTCATTTAAACGAATAATCAGTTTTTTAACTACCACTTAGTAGTTTAACTATTCATTAAAAATTGATGTTTTTCAGAAAGATACCAAATATTCACCCTAAGATATACATGATGTTCCAAATTTAAAAATGATGACAATTTTACCAAATTTATAACATAAAGGTTTCATTAAATAATTTTTTATTTAATTTCCATAGTCAAAACAAATAACATGTTTTTAAGAAAAAATATGTATCAAAATATTGATACTTGTTTATGTCCAATTTCAAAGTGAAATAAATTAAAAAGACCACCATTGGATTTAATGGTATAAATATATTTTAACTACACTTTAAAACCAATTAAAAATAATAATAAAACCATATGAATAAATTATATTTAAAGGATGTTTTGCATTAAAATACAACATTTTCATTATTTATTAAAAAATGAACTTTATCGGAAAAATAACAAAAATTTACACAATGTAAATATTGATGTCTTCATTCTAAAAAAGGATTTCATTTTTTCAAATATAACATATAAAATATTCAAAAAGTATATTTAAAAAGGGATCGCCATCACAAGGCAGTGAAACAAACTTTTAATGAATATTAGAAGATTTATGCTTAAAAATGGATTCATTTGCATTTTAAGACTCTATCATTTATTCGATAAATGAAAAAATATTTGACAAGAATCTATAATCATTTGGGAGTTAGTTCTGTTTATTCAGGAAATTACAATGGCTAAGCGATAACTACCATTTAAAATAATATTATTATACTATCAGTGTGAAACGAATGATTTCAACGAAACTCATTGTTTTGTATTGGGTACGCCATTGAACATAGCATTCCCCTTAAAGTAATATTAATATCTTATTCACAAATATTAATAAATAAGAAAATTCCATATTATTTATTTACCAGGGATGTTATAATGTTAACAATTCTATATGAAATAGAAGTGAAATAGGTTTCATAAAAATCTATCATCAGAAATATAATCCATTAACAAAAAAATTGATGACTGGTATAATTCGATCAAATCACAAGTAAGACATAGGTAATATTAATGGGTGTCACCTGACATTGAGAATGAATTTGATCAATCATTAAAAACATTTCATTGTTAATATATACTATAATATTTTTGAAAACTAATTTGAAATAGAACAAATTTTAAAAACTAATTTTCTTGAAAATAAATATAAAACCATATAATGGAGGATTTGAATAAATGATTATTCTAGATTGTATAAAATTATATTCATGTCATATATGTTGAAATAAATATTCTATTCTTATTATTTCAAAATATAAGGGCTAATTATATTAGAATACAACCTGAATATTCATTTATACAAAATCTTGTAATGTATAACATGGATAAAATTATATTTCAAATATCTTAAGAGACTGATAAAACATTTTAATTTTTTAAACATGGTCTTTAGAAGAAAACAAATTTATAATATAAGATAGAAATGTTTTGAAATTTGATTAGTTATTTTATTAATTATTATAAATACCAATGTCTGTAAAAATGGTAACATTAAATAATGATATCATTAAAAATAAGTGGATAATGAAATTCATGAGAATTTATGATAAGTAGATCATTATATTTCAAAATTGGAGACATAATCATAAATAATATAGATAAATGAACAGATCTTAACAAGAAAAAAATACTTGTAATATTTACTATTATAATTGAATATAAATATCGTTATAATCCTTAAAACAATTGGTACAAGTTATAAACATGGTTCTATGACACATTGCTGATGGAGCTATAATTAAAGACATATGACCCTAATTTTTTATAGGAACTATGTGTATAGACTAGGAGAATCTCTCCATACTCATGGTTTTAGTTAAATTGGGGGTATTTACATATACCCTAGGTTAGGTGGATTGTGGGTATTCCCTATGTGTTCCTATAAAATATAACCATGGATCATTAAACATTAGGTATAAATTTGAATAAAAATATGTAATTTTATCCCTTCTATCCCATCCTAAACCTATAATAAAAAAAATTACAATATAAATTAAATTAAAAAAATATATTGTATATTTTACATTCATCCGACATATTTTAATAATTTTTATACAATATACAATAATATAACATAAATATACATCTATAAAAAATAAATTCCTTTCATTAAATAATATTTAATCTTATATTAATTTCCCACTAAAAAAATCTTCCTGAACATCACCATTAATAACATCCTCAACACCACCATCACCAACACCCTTATTTTGGTCACTGAAATAATCATCGTCACCACCACCACCACCAACACCAAATATACTTCCACTAGGACCTTTATTTACATCAATCAAGGCATCAAATAAAGAAAAAATTTATTCCATACATGAATGAAATTATTACGAACATCTGATGGATGTGATAGATGTATAATTGAAATATATTTTAGAAGGTTTCATGAAAATGTATTTAAATATTTCACTCATCTGTAATTATATTTCTTGTTCCTAGATACTTCTATATGAGTATTTTGAATTACAATGGTCATATATGTTTCATAGGAACTCGACGGAGGTTAATACCTAGTGAAGATGATGTTTTCCTTATTCGACATCAGTCTCTCCCCTAGTACTCCTCGCCTGAAACATATATGAAAGGATCATTTGGTAAGAATTTTTCATCCTGTTTATCATCAAAGTCCTCTATGGGAGACTAATGAAAATATAATTAAGATACTTAATTATTAATTAACTATCAGAATATGATATATCAATAGAAAAACATTCAATCTTTTCTTGTGTTTTTATATTTACATCACTACCATTATTTTTCATCCTACTCTACAAAAATAATTTTTCTCAGGGAATAAGGCTTTTGATTTCCATATATCCTTGATAAACATGATATAGATTAGGATAATAATATATTATTTAATAATATTAAGTCGATAAATGTATAATTAAAAAAATTATCTTTTGATGAAATCCATAAAAAATAAACATCTACATATAAAATTACATAGAAATTTATTAATAGTTGAAAAACATATCCAATACATAGTATTAGCATGATAAACAAGATTATGATATGGATTAATCTTGTATGTTAACGTCACGACCCCCTCCCACCAAAGATGCCCCTCCTGAGCTGGCAATGGTGAAAGGGAGATAATGACCCCCGATTCCCGCCTCCAGTAGGCCCCAGGTTGGCGACTAGCACCAAGGGTATGAGTTTTCACAACTATGGGAGGCATTGCCGTTTTTATTGTTTTGGATCGGGAAATAGGACAAGTCAACCACCAAAAAGGAAAAAGAACAATGGTGCTGAAAAGAAACCCAAAACAGTCCCATATGCATGTATAAATAAACTGAAACAGGTGCAAGTACAAGGAAGCTCAAAATTACAAGTGAGTATAGTACCAATAGGAAAACAAGAAAACAACAACTGCACAACTCCCACTGCCTGTCTAGTAGGGTCCCGGACAGCCCTGGTAGTCCTCCTGAAAACCTGAAACAACATAGGGTGAGCATACAAGTATACTCAGTAGAGAACCTAAAGCTCTCGTGAACAAGTGGGGAGACACCCTAAGGTCCCGTGAGAAAACATAAGAACCATAAACTAACTAGGAAAAACTATCCACCCAGCATCACTGGTCACACTCACCAAGTAACACAAACAAGTTTTGTATATAAATAGAACACAAGTATTGGGTACCCCGCACCATTTCCCACTTAATTAGATGCTGATCTTCCTAACGGCAAACGTCCTGATGCTACCACACTCTTCACGCCCGCACACACCTGGGACAAACCACGCATCCCGCCCGCACACACCTGGGCCTCACAACCACGCATCTCTCCCGCACACACCTAGGCCACAACCACTAACCCTCCCACAGACACCGGGGCCTCATCCCGAAGGTTCTTGGGAATGGTAAGCCTGCCCGAAGAGTCTTGGGCTAAAGGTCGCCTCAAGCCATCATAGCCTATGGAAGAAGGAGCAAGAAAGAGCTAGTAACTAACGGGGAACACCCTCTCCCATAAAATGGGATTGTTCGACACTAGGTACTTGACATGGGTGTGGTGTGACAAAACAAAAAGATAAAATTATATATATACATATACCAAACAGACATCCCAACCTATGGCTTCTTAAAAAGAGGAACTGAGCATGTGCCTCGTCACTGCTACCACGAAGCATGCATCAACAACCAAAGAATCATCCCCCAACCCCATTTAGGTTTTCATGTTTCATGCAATGGTTTAACAAATTATTACTACTGGGCAACTATCATCCAGACAAAACCTTTCACAAACATATCCCTGCCATCCACAACCAAGGTTAGGTAAAATGCAAGCAACCACATGCCATTTCATTTACAAAGGATTATCACAACCATACAACATTCCATCATTCATTTATTTCAAAGTTCCACACATAAAACCATTTCCACACACAAAACATTTCCGCATTTGAAAACACCTTTTTACTTCAAAAACCTTTTCATAATCAAAACACTTTTCATAAATAAAGGCATTTTCCACAAAACAACCAAACCACCAACATGTTCATTATTCCAACTTTGTTCAACCGGGGTGATCACACAAGGTTTTCATTCTCATTTAATCATCCAGTCTTTACGTGCTTATCCATTTTCCATGTTTTAACAAAACCAACCACAAACAATTCTGATATCAATTGCACATGCAAAGACCACCAACAGCCTTGATTTTCCGTAGGCAAAGGCCTTTCAATGCAAAATCACAATCAGAAGATAAAGAAACTGGAAGGAAATAGAAACAACACAAAACCCCAAACCCTTCCTTATCCTGTTAATATCTTTATTTAAGGTTCAACTGCATCCCATGGAACAAGAGAAAAATATCCCACCCTGCATGTTGCACCAAAAAGAGAGACGAAGGTAAACCCCTACCTCAAAAGGTCCCGATCACGTCGCTTCCGACGACGTCCTTCGGTGTCCTCCGCCTTCGCCAAACCCGACAAAAGCCTCCTAGGATGGAAGCTGGAGAAGGAAGGCCGGAAGGAAAGGTGACAAGTCCGGGCTTAGAATCTTCGTCTCGTCGCTACGATCTTGTGGCCGCTGACGGATCGTAATTCGAAGCTCGGACAAAGAAGTTAGAGGAGGAATACTTCTCGATTGTCCAAGAGCGTTGTCGTGCGACAAAGAAGTGATCAATATGGAATATAAAACATGACCTCGTTCTTATATAGGCAATGAATAGGTAAATCTGTATTCAGTGTGCATTAATGAATACACGATGTGACCGTACATACGTTACATGTTTTGATTGGTTAACACACAACACGTCACGTGGTTTCCACGCGTTTTAATAATAGTGATAATTCTATCAATATGTGATGTTTCATTGACCCGAGGCATGAGTCATAAAAGTAGCTCATTAATGGTCTTAAAATGACCGTCATAATTTCAGGGTTACGCTGTCGCTGACGGATCGTCAATCCGATACCGTATGAGGGAGATATGTTGGATACAAGATCCCTTAATAATAACAATATTAAATCTATTAATTCATGAGCGTTTCGGGTACCCAATCTGAAAACCCGAAAAAGACATCCAATATTGGACTCATAATTTTAGTCTCGTAGTTAGGGTCGCACTGCCACTGACGGTTCATGAAACCGAGGTCGCACGAAGAAGTTACAGACAAAAAAGTGTTTTATCAACAAAATTAATAATAACAATATTTTATTATTATTATTAATCAATTATTTATTTATTTTTCATAACTCCAAAATCAATCACGTTTTGGAGTCTTCATGGGCGCTATAATTAAGCACCAATTCCTCCTTTTTCATTTATTTGTATTTTAATTTTATTTCTCTTATTATTATTTTTTGTTTCCCTCTCCAATCTATTTTTTTTTTCTTTCATGATTCTCTCCCACCACCAAAAGTGGCGCCTCCCATTTCCTTTACTCAATGTGGAATGCCCCAAACTCCATTCTCATTTAAACTTTATTATTTAATAAAATTAATACTAATAACACCCATAATTAATGTACTAATTTAATCCCATTAAATTAGTTTACCATGGTTATTAAGTTAAAACCATTCCATTTAATTAAATTCAAATAATTTAATTTACTAACCAAAAATTAAACCCATTTAATTTAATTTACTAATCACACACATATTTTTTTCACCTTTATCATTATTATTTAATTCAATAGTAATAAATCCTCTTTCAATTTCATCAACGGGTCCCCATCATTAACATTAATAATTATTATTATTATTGATGCCCATTATTTTCATATAATTACTCCATATATCCCATAACATTATATTCACGCATGGTTGGGAACCACATTCACGTGCCTCTTCAAGTTATTATTATTATAACAAATTATTATATAATAATACCCTTTTAATGTTATTAACACAATTCCAACATTAATTGTGGAGAACCGCACAACGCCTCCTGTACAAGGTCACACCCATGTACCCCATGCATGTCATTCCTTTATAATTTATTACATGAGCCTCATTTATTGTAATTTATTCCTTTATAACATATTCCATGTGCCTCCCATCATTTTATTAAATATATTCGATTTTATTTCTTATATTTTACAATGTTTAAATTAAAACCATTTTATCTAATTAACACCAAATATTTTCACGCCACCATTATCAATTATTATTATAAAAAATTATTATTACAACACGTGTCGTGTTTGAGCACATCAATTTTTTTACAAAGAAATGGACCGGAGAGGTCTGGGCCATTACACCAGATACCTCTCAAAACATTCTCGTCCTCGAGAATTAAAACCAAACCATAAAAGGGGGGAAAGGTCCGAACAAGCACCCCTCAAGATACCTCTCAGGCCTCTTGTCATAACAAGAAACAACCGACAACCCTAATTATGTGAGTTAGGAATTCCCTCTCCTATGTCGAGATATTATCCGCTTTAGGTGGCACTGACTCGCCTGCACGGGTTTAATCGCATCTGCATTAATGCCTCTCGATTAAGTACTGAGCCTTCCCACTTCTATATATTAGGATTTTCCAACTTACACTGCCCCCCAACACCATACAAAACATCAATAAATTTCCCGAACACATGGCTTGAGGAATTCCTTCTCCCATGTCGAGATATTATCCGCTTTAGGCAGCACTGACTCTCCTTCACGGGTTTAATCGCATCCACATTAATGCGTCATGATTAGGGATTAGGTCCTCCTCTCCCCACATGTTATGACTCTTCACACACATTTAAAGGAAAGAGGGAGACAACATAGCATTATAAATTCATGAAAAAAAAGTTCCAGGCCCAAAGCATGGGCGAGAATGAGTTTCAACAAAGTAGTGTAATGATCTTGAATTTAAACAAAACATAAATGAGAGCATTTAAGTAAAACCGGAAACATCTCTCTTGATCTCTGGCCTTGCTAGGGTTGCCACTTCTATTGCATGAAACTGTCTGTGTCCCACTCCTATGCCGTTCCGTTGACGTCTAGGTGCCATAGTTATTCGGTAAACAAGGAAAACCTAAGCCCGAGTAGTAAGGAGATTTCTTAAGGGTTCATTTTATCATTTTACTTTATTCACAGAACGCCCCAAATCAAGTAAAACACAAACATGATGATGCATGTACCTTCCCTAGGGTCTCTACCCTGCAATCAATATAGTCTCACTTGGTCGTTCGGTAGGCTCAGAGTCCTTGCATCGGATCACGGGGGGCCCTAAAATCCCGTGTCCTAGCCGGTCTTCCATGGCCTATGTCACACACCAAGATTAACGAACATTGTTGCCCTACCATCCCATGCAATCCTCACTGTGCCTAACTCCAGAGTCCATCCTATCTCTCAACCATCAGCTCTGATACCATTCTGTCACGACCCCCTCCCACCAAAGATGCCCCTCCTGAGCTGGCAATGGTGAAAGGGAGATAATGACCCCCGAGTCCCGCCTCCAGTAGGCCTCGGGTTGGCGACTAGCACCAAGGGTATGAGTTTTCACAAATATGGGAGGTATTACCCTTTTTATTGTTTTGGATCGGGAAATAGGACAAGTCAACCACCAAAAAGAAAAAAGAACAATGGTGCTGAAAAGAAACCCAAACCAGTCCTATATGCATGTATAAATAAACTGAAACAGGTACAAGTACAAGGAAGCTCAAAAGTACAAGTGAGTACAGTACCAAAAAGAAAACAAGAAAACAACAACTGCACAACTCCCACTGACTGTCTAGTAGGGTCCCACACGGCCCTAGTATTCCTCCTAAAAACCTGAAACAACGTAGGGTGAGCATACAAGTATACTCAGTAGAGAACCTAAAGCTCTCTTTCACAAGTGGGGAGACACCCTAAGGTCCCGTGAGAAAACAGAAGAACCAGAAACTGACCAGGAAAAACTATCCACCCAGCCTCACTGGTCACACTCACCAAGTAACACAAACAAGTTTAGTATATATATAGAACAAAAGTATTGGGTACCCCGCACCATTTCCCACTTAATTAGATGCTGCTCTTCCTAACGGCAAACGTCCTAATGCTACCACACTCTTCCTGCCCGCACACACCTGGGCCAAACCACACATCCCGCCCGCACAAACCTGGGCCTCACAACCACGCATCTCGCCCGCAAACACCTGGGCCACAACCACTAACCCGCCCGCAGACACCTGGGCCTCATCCCGAAGGTTCTTGGGAACGGTAAGCCTGCCCGAAGAGTCTTGGGCTAATGGTCACCTCAATCCATTATAGCCTATGGAAGAAGAAGCAGTAAGGAGCTAGTAACTAAGGGGGAACACCCTCTCCCATAAAATGGGAGTGTTCGGCACTAGGTGCTTGACATGGGTGTGGTGCGACAAAACACAAAGATACAATTATATATATACATATACCAAACACACAGCCCAACCTATGGCATCTTAAAAAGAGGAACTGAGCATGTGCCTTGGCACTGCTACCACGAAGCATGCATCAACAACCAAACAATCACCCCCAAACCCCATTTAGGTTTTCATGTTTCATGCAATGGTTTAACAAATTATTACTACTGGGCAACTATCATCCAGAAAATACATTTCACAAACATATCCCTGCCATCCACAACCAAGGTTAGGTAAAACGCAAGCAACCACATGCCATTTCATTTACAAAGGATTATCACAACCATACAACATTCCATCATTAATTTATTTCAAAGTTCCACACATTAAACCCTTTCCACACACAAAACATTTCCGCATTTGAAAACACCTTTTTTACTTCAAAACACTTTTCATAATCAAAACAATTTTCATAAATAAAGGCATTTTCCACAAAACAACCAAACCACCAACATGTTCATTATTCCAACTTTGTTCAACCGGGGTGATCACACAAGGTTTTCATTCTCATTTAATCAGCTAGTCTTTACGTGCTTATCCATTTTCCATGTTTTAACAAAACCAACCACAAACAATTCAGATATCAATTGCGCACGGAAAGGCCACCAACGGCCTTGATTTTCAGTAGGCAAAGGCCTTTCAATCCAAAATCACAATCAGAAGATAAAGAAACTGGAAGGAAATAGAAACAGCACAAAACCCCAAACCCTTCTTTATCCGGTTATTATCTTTATTTAAGGTTCAATTGAATCCCATGGAACAAAAGAAAAATATCCCACCCTGTATGTTGCACCAAAAAGAGAGACGAAGGTAAACCCATACCTCAAAAGGTCCCGATCACGTCGCTTCCGACGACGTCCTTCGGTGTCCTCCGCCTTCGCCAAACCCGACAAACGCCTCCTAGGATGGAAGCTGGAGAAGTAAGGCCAGAAGAAAAGGTGACAAGTCCAGGCTTAGAAGCTTCGTCTCGTCGCTACGATCCTGTGGCCGCTGACGGATCGTAATTCGGAGCTCGGACAAAGAAGTTAGAGGAGGAATACTTCTCGATTGTCCAAGAGCGTCGTCATGCGACAAAGAAGCGATCGATATGGAAGATAAAACATGACCTCGTTCTTATATAGGAAACGAATAGGTAAATCCGTATTCAGCGTGCATTAATGAATACACGATGTTACCGTACATATGTTACATGTTTTTATTGGTTAACACACAACACGTCACGTGGTTTCCACGCGTTTTAATAATAATGATAATTCTATCAATATGTGGTGTTTCGTTGACCCAAGGCATGAGTCATAAAAGTAGCTCATTAATGGTCTTAAAATGACCGTCATAATTTTAGGGTTACGCTGTCGCTGACGGATCGTCAATCCGATACCGTATGAGGGAGATACGTTGGATACAAGATCTCGTAATAATAACAATATTAAATATATTAATTCATGAGCGTTTTAGCTACCCAATCCGTAAATCCGAAAAAGACATCCAATATTGGACTCATAATTTTCGTCTCGTAGTCAGGGTCACACTGCCACTGACGGTTCGTGAAACCAAGGTCGCACGATGAAGTTAGGGACAAAAAAGTGTTTTATCAACAAAATTATTAATAACAATTTTTTTTTATTAATCAATTATTTATTTATTTTTCATAACTCCAAAAGAAATCACGTTTTGGAGTCTTCATGGGCACTATAATTAAGCACCAATTCCTCCTTTTTCATTTATTTGTCTTTTAATTTTATTTCTCTTATTATTATTTTTTGTTTCTCTCTACAATCTATTTTTTTTTCTTTCATGATTCTCTCCCACCACCAAAAGTGGCGCCTCCCATTTCTTTTACTCCATGTGGAACGCCCCAAACTCCATTCTCACTTCAACTTTATTATTTAATAAAATTAATAATAATAATACCCATAATTAATTTACTAATTTAATCCCATTAAATTAGTTTACTATGGTTATTAAGTTAAAACCATTCCATTTAATTAAATTCAAATAATTTAATTTACTAACCAAAAATTAAACCCATATAATTTAATTTACCAATCACACACATATTTCTGTCACCTTTATCATTATTATTTAATTCAATAGTAATAAATCCTCTTTCAATTTCATCAACGGGTCCCCATCATTAACATTAATAATTATTATTATTATTGACGCCCATTATTTTCATAGAATTACTCCATATATCCCATAACATTATATTCACGCATGGTTGGGAACCACATTCACGTGCCTCTTCATTTTATTATTATTATAACAAATTATTATATAATAATACTCTTTTAATGTTATTAACACAATTCCAACGTTAATTGTGGAGAACCGCACAACGCCTCCTGTACAAGGTCACACCCATGTACCCCATGCATTTCATTACTTTATAATTTATTACATGAGCCTAATTTATTGTAATTTATTCCTTTATAACTTATTCCATGCGCCTCCCATCATTTTATTAAATATATTCGATTTTATTTCTTATATTTTACAATGATTAAATTAAAACCATTTTATCTAATTAACACCAAATATTTTAATGCCACCATTATCAATTATTATTATAAAAAATTATTATTACAAGACGTGTCGTGTTTGACCACATCAAATTTTTTACAAAGAAATGGACCGGAGAGGTCCGGGCCATTACAGTTAATTTCAGTCAAATTATACATTTTTTATGTTATTTTGATATTCAGTAAATTTGTAATAATGATCATTTGTTTATTAGAATTTTTTTATTTTTTAGGATATTTATTAATTTGGACATTCATCCATTTGGCCTTTTAGAAAATTTGAAATATTATTGGAATTATATATATTAGACCATTAAGTCCATTTATTTTTTTAGTCCATTTAAGTCATTTTGTCTCATTAGAATATTTAAAATAAATATAACATTTTGACTAATTTATGCCAATTAGGATATTTAGGGAATTTATATGGCTATTTTAGATTAATTAGTCCATTATTTTGGAAAATGTAGTCCAATTAGTCCATGTAAGGCCAATTAGGGTATGTAGTGAATTATAGGCAATTTTTTCTAATTTTGGCCAATTCAAGGTAATTAGGCCATTTATGAGAATTTAGCCAAATTTTTGAAACTTATTCCCTTTAGTTAGTCTATTTAGGATAATTAAGCCAATTATTCCAATTATTCATGTTAGTCCCTTTATGACATATAGTATAATTTTTACCAATTTTGGGCACTTTTGGACAATTTAAAAATTAAGCTAATTAGGCTAATTAGGAAAAGAATATCAATTTGACCAATTAGTCAATTTATACCAATTATGAAATTTTGGCCAATGACCCCAATTAGGGATATTTATGTAACTTTAACAAATTTACGCTATTTTGGAAAATTAGAACATTCAGTCCAATTAGTATATTTAGTCTAATTAATCCATTTAGGTTGTTTACAATGATTAGGAAATAAAGCATTATGTTAACTTGGCCATTTTGGAATTTTAGGAAATTAGGTCATTATGCCATTTTTAAGCAGTGAGTAAAATTTAGCCCACTTAGAACTTTTATTCCATTATCTCTAACTATGCCATTTTAGATATTTATGCCATTTTGGCCAATTATCCCATTGAAGACAATTGTTTCAATTAGTCCACTAAATAAATTTGGGAAAATTATGTAATTTAGGAAAATGAGGATAGTTTGGCCACCAGTCCAATATTCAATTTGGACATTAGTTCATTTGGACACTATGAAAATATGTCAATCAGGAAATACCTCATTGATCCATTAGGCTATTATGACATTAAGTCCATTTAGGAATTTTTTTTCATTTAGACCATTTTGGTCATTAAGCCCTTTAGGAACCTTAGTCCCGAATTTATGTCTGGACATGAGGTCGTTAGGTGAGTTGGTCAATAGGTTTTTAGGTTAATTGTCCATTAATACATTAGGTTAATTCGTAGTTATATCGATTGGCCATTTGGGATTTTGGGAAAGTAGGTTGATAGGTAGCATGTTGTTAATGTATTTAGGCCATTAGCCTATTAGGGAATTTTTCCAAATTAGCCCACATTAGTTCATTTAATCGAATTTATCTCATTTATTAAAACTTAGGCCAATTATTCCATTTAGTCATATTAGTCCAATTAGTCGGACATTTTGGCTAAATATTCCATTTAGCCCAATTCATCTCATTTGTGGAATTTTCACCATTTAGCCCATTATGTCATTAGGGAAATAAACCTTTAGATATTATTACAATTTTTCCATTTTACCCTTCATCCAATTGTCTAATAGTAGATATTTATTTCTGACTATTTTGGCATATAGTCATTTTTCAATTTCACCATTTGGTAAATTGTTCCAATTAAACAATACATTAATTAGGTCACTTTTACATTTGGACCTTATTATATTAGGCCATTTATAAAATTGGACCATTTACACAAATATTTATCATTTTGGAATATTTAGTACATTTACTCCAGTAATTCCATTTGGGACATTTTTAGCCAATTTAAGAAAATTAGTCTTATTTTGAATATTGAGGGAAATTTAGACAGTTTATTCCATTTATTCCAATTAGTATATTAAATCTAATTATTACATTATTCCCTTAGTCCATTGATCATTAGTTTAATAAAACATTTTTTTCATGCATAAATTTGAAAATTTTATCATTTGATCATTTCCTTATTTGACCATTAAGAACCTAGGGCATTAGGCCAATTGTCAGTTATACAATTTTGATATTTGGAAAAATTTTACAATTTATGAAAACGGCCAATTACACATTACATCATTATGTAATTTTGAAAATAAGGAAATTATCTTCATTTAGGCCATTTAGTCCACTGAGGATGTTATTTCATCTAGGAAATTTAGACATATTAGGAGGTTATGTAATGAAGTTGTTTAGTTAATTGGGCGTTAGGTCCATAAGCTAATTGGTTGTTAGTTTGTTAGGCCATTAGGGAATCAGGTGGATCAGACATCTATTCATTAGGATCATAAGAATATAAATTTGTAAGGATATTATGATGATTTAGATCAATTTAGTCCATTTTTTCTAATTTATCTCATTTAGGTCAATTTAGGTCATTTTATTCCAATTGGGCTATTTTGTCTAAGAAGGTTATTTATTTAGAAAATAATGTACAAATATGCCACATCAGACTGACTATGAAATTTAAAAATATTATTCCATTAGTATATATTTCCATTAGGACATTAGGGAAGTAGTATATTTTTACAGTTGCCAATTCATCTATTTGGATATTTTATAATTTTTCAATTGTCAATTTTTCATTTTCTTCATTTTCCATTTTTTCCATTTTTTCATTTGGTTATTTTCCCATATTTATATTTTTCTATTTAGTCCACTTTAAAATAATTTGGCATTTTAAGGACATTTAGGTCAATTTAAGGAATTATTTTTCTATTTGGACATTGATTCCAATTCCTAAATTTCTTGTCAAACATAGGAAATTTTTTCTATTTAGGATATATTTTTTTTCAATTTTTCATTTATAACACTTTTCAATTTCACTATTAGACGATTAGGAAATTAGACCATTAGGTCGATTCGCGGTTTGAAAATTTGTCCATTTGTAAATTTAGCCATATGTTACTTTTTTACATTTGAATGGGGAATTTCTAGCCTTATATTAATGAAATGTTAGATATGAAAACATAAATTACATCACTAAAATATAACTAAGTAACAATATAAACATAGATATTTTTTTTCATATTTACCCAGAACCTATTATGCTTTGGAATTGCAGTTCTCCCACAGTATGACAATATATCATGAATATTTGTTCTTTTTCATTTCTCCCAAGGCATCCCAAAAATTATATTAATGTAATAAAAATTAAATTTCTTAAGAAAACCATTAATTATTTTGAATACATTAAACCCATCTCTCTTTTAATATTTGAACATTTATTGATATTCTGTTTTTTGATAATTAGGGAAAATTGGTTTACACTATAAATTATAACTCTATATTTACTTCGAACCAACATATATCTTGTCCTTGTATGATCACTGGAACTAAACATGATATATCATCATTTCATCCTTAGTAACATCAAAATTTGGAATGATAAATTGACGCAGGAATGAGCCCCTTGAATCATTGGAATAAAATAATATTATAGATATAAATTTCACTAGTTTTCTTAACCATATATCTACCCATTTATTATCCTTTATGTCATTACTGACAAGCCTCCATGATACTGGTTACAGTATAATGGTATCATTGTTAATGGATAATGATCCCATGAAACATCTAAACTACCTTGACTGTTTACTTATCATCAAATTGTCAACATTTTAATGAACCATTATTTTTGTTTTTTGATTCCAAGATTCAGGCATATGGAAGCTCCCATGTCAATTACTAGGAGACCCCACTAAAAAATATTATAAAACAAAATAATAGTTAATTCACAATACTAGAAGATAAAATAATTTGATATAATTTTGAAAAAAATATAATAAAAAACCCAATACAGGCTACTCATTAAGATCAAATTGATTTATGGGATGTCCTGAATTTGTAGGATTTGAACGATTTCCTAGTTCTAAAGCATGAACAGGGTTAATTGAATGTATTTGAGTACATGGTGAAGGAACATACTCATCAGATCCTATATGGGTATTAAAAAATTTAGGTATCATAGACATTGCAGGATATAGGTTGTGTATTTGGGGATACAATATAGTATATAGATATGGTAAAAGTGGGACCATGCCTAGAGAAAGAGTAAACATGGAATGTGAAGAAGATTGAAAATGATACGATTACAGCTCCATGGGGGGATCAATAAATTATCAATAGTAGGATTTAAAGGTGTGGTGGTTGGGGTTTCCACTAGTGAGTATAGGGTGTGAATATATACGATGAGTGATCCGACTAACTCTAGAATCACCCCAGATCGATCCCAAGCTAGTATATTAACCTATAGTCAACACTATATCAACTAAATTAACCTAAAAATATAATAATGAAAATGAAAATGGCATTATATGTAACATAGGAAAAAATAATTCAATTGTTATATAC
The DNA here is from genome assembly GCA_963277665.1 of Viscum album. Taxonomy (NCBI): domain Eukaryota; kingdom Viridiplantae; phylum Streptophyta; class Magnoliopsida; order Santalales; family Viscaceae; genus Viscum; species Viscum album. The sequence goes on along the minus strand of OY728143.1, from coordinate 936,801,538 downwards.
AATAAAAGTACTAGAGGATGTAACATGAGATTATGAATCCATTAGCCATTATCAAATATTCACATCATTCATAATTCTTCAATATCAATCATAATTTACATAGGATATTATTTTATATATTTTAGAAAAAAAATTAATTTTTTTTAGAAAACTACGAAGTACAATATTTCATAAAAAATGTCATAACATGTTTCATAATGTATGATTTAAATCCATGAAATTATTTTTTTTAAATCTATTATTTAATTGACATAAATATTATTCAATGCAATAAACATAATAATAAAAATTATAAGTAAAATAAAAAAATAAAATAAATTGATGAAGTTATTACCAATGTAAGAAACCAATATCAAGGTAAACTAAATGAACTATCCGCATATATGGTTCCTTCTATACATTACCCACCACTACATCAGGTTGAACATCAACTCTAAAATTAGGATAATGTTTGTTAATGAATAAAATATAATTTTCAACACCAATGGGCTGGAAATGATTTCAATTTTTCCCCCAACAACATGAATTTTTTTTCTTCATATTATATCAATATTTTTACCGTAACCATGTCCTACATGATTTTTCAAATAAAAAATATTTTTTGAATAGAAGCCAAAATATATGGTTCATCAGTATAAAGAAATAACCTCATGTAATTAACTATAAATACATAGTCATCAAATATGTTTATGTGTCACATAATTGAATAAAGACATTAACATTCCATTATCGTTACATAGACACAAGAAAAGTAATCAAATAACAATATTTTCATAACAATTACATAATAAGAAACATATTCATATACATGACTACTCTATGATTTTCCTACACAATAGTCTGTTATAGCAGTTAGCATAAGTCCATCATGTTGTGTTCTTATTTTCACCCTTAGATTAGTTTTCAAAACATTATACCCATTTATTATTAAGTATTATCTATCGCAAACCAAAAAATTAGGACTAAAATACAACACTCCTAAATATTGAGAAAATGACTCTCTAAGTAATTTCAATACTCGAAATATATATGAATAATATAATTAAATTAATATCAGTATTTTATGTTAATTAAAATAATTAATATACAATTATTTTTATCAAAAACCCCATTATTATGTTAATTTATGGATAATAATATATTTGTGTGTACATAAGAACATGGTTAGCTACAATAACTATCTAAAAAAGATTTTTCTCTTCCAAAAAACATCATAAGAATGCTACTCTGAAATAAAATTCAAAAAGTAAAACATTCTTATAAAATATACCAAACAATAAAAAACCGATCAAAATTTCCATGAAAACTATGTTCAATGATTTTTTTAAATAATAAAATATCTCTTTTCAAACACGATTACCATGGTATATACTTGGGAAAAACCCTCACATTTAATTCACACTTTGTAAATAATTTTTGAAACATATCTTACAGAATGAACCATTAATGTACACATAGTTTCTTCTATTTATCACACAGTTTTAAAAAACAAGACAGAAAATACCATTTATTAAAAAATAGGTATATTTTCCAAAACAATGTCTTAAAATCTATCACAACATAATCGAATCAAATCAAAAAATATTACACATTTCTAATAAAATTAATGTTTTTACACTCATTTATTAAAATAGTTTGAGAACACATAAAATTCAACTCATCATTTTTCATTTTATAACAATATTTTATAATCCCTTTTGATTCATTTGAAATAAAAAAATAGAAAAATAATGTAATTGAAATTGTAATCTAGAACCAATATGTCATACCATAGTTCAATAGAAGAATAAAAAACAATGAACATATGCGTCCATAAATATTCAATGATAGAGTGGATATAATTGATGCTAGAAAATAAAACCCCTAAAATGATCCAAAAGTATCTTTGTTTCCTGGGATATACCCTTGGTCCTAATGTAATACCACTCTTGAAATTGACCGACAAGGACCAAAATGTTAGTGTACATTTCAGAAAAATAGAATCACCCAATTATCCTATACCCATCATCCTCATAATGGAACATCCCATATAGACTGATCACTATCTATTGTGGACAAAATTATTGTACAAAAACATTGTGAAAGAATTTTATAGATTTTTCGTATGCATTTGGGGTTCCCATGTCCTCTCAAAAAGAAGGTGAACATAATCATTTATTCCGTAACACAATGATAATCCATTTTATAAAAATGTATGCATAAAAAATTACTCTAACGAAAGAATCCCCATATTAAATATACACAAACAAAATAAACAATGCATAGAAGTAATCAATAATTCATGTGATAAAGTGACATTTAATGAACATAAAAATCTTAAGGGGATCAATAGGGTCTCATATAATTTATGGAAACTCATTTTCTTAAATGTCCCATTGGTCCATCATAATAAAACCTTTTTTTAATTATATGATATTTAAAAAATAATTTTTGAAACTCATTTTGGAATTAATTATCCCTTTTTTCAAAAAAATCATAAATACATTCAATTAAATATTGATTTTATGAATTTAAAAAACATGTATGTTAACTCAACCCTATAATATCACACAAACAATGATTTATTATTTATGTTATTTCAAATGTACCGAGAAAATGGTATTAAAAATACCTTCTTTCAAGAACACATCATAAAAAATCTGGTCCTCCCAATACTTTTAAAAATAGGATAATGATTTTAAAATAGAAATGGTCACTTTTATAACCACATTGCAGGAATCCCTGTCCCCTGAAAAGAATTAAGTATAAATTTAGATATAATTTAATTATTTATACTATGTACTAGTGTTATTTAAAATTTTAAGACATACAAAAAAATGTTCTCAATAAATTAAATGCACGTAATAGGAAGAGACAGAAATGAAACACCATTAATAAATCAGTAGTGAGTGAACTAGAAGAATTAGAAATATATCACATTCACTAGTTCATTCCCAAACATGAAATAATGAAACCTATTATACCCATTAAACTCCCATTAAAATGTATGAATCACAAAAATATGATAAAACCCATTTGTATAGAGGTTGTGCAATCATAGAGTAGAGATTGATAGAATATAATCATTAAGAAGATGTGATGTAAGGAGTATTTGAGACCTCACATGATTATCTTGTTAATAGTACTCATGGAAACATAGTGTAATCACTACAACCAAATAAGTCCATAATCGGAAGTCATGAAAGGGTGATGGGTAGCCAAGGGGTTTATTCACAAAGACATCTGTGTGAGGGAGGTGTTCTATATATAGAGCTCAAAATGAGGTAGGCCTTTCGATAAAGGGGAAAGGAGGAGGGGAGGATCTCAGATAAGTCTATCACTTGTAGGGTTTTATCTCAATAGGTTGCTTCTAGGGGTAGTTCCACCTGAATAAGATATAGAAAGTTGAATGTGGAATTCTAAAAAATGGGTTTTAATTTTATAAAAAATATAAAAAATGAAGAAAATGTACAAATCTAGGTAAACTACAAAGTAAGGCTGTATGGTTTACCTAACCATTCACCCACCATGTGAATCTAAATTCATTTCCAAAACCATCCAATCATAGTATATTTTACGTTCCACATGGTTGTATAACCATGAACAACAATGAAAATAGTATTTTTCTTCTGAAATACCCCTTGCACATTTTCTATAAAGTTAATCACAACCATTAAAAAATCATGATATTTAAAAATTATTAAATATTTTAATTTATCAATCCATGGACTTATTAATAATTATTATTCACAAATTAAATATGTATAATTCTAAATAAGCACTAAAGTGTCCCAAGGTGGTGTTACACTTTACCTCATAAGGAAAACCTTGTCGAGAAGTAGCAAATATGATATTTACATAAAAATATGTCCTCTGGGGGAAAGATGTATATGAAAAGAATATAGGGTATAAATAAATAATTATAAGCTCATTCCCTAATAATCATATGGTAATGTAATAAAATACGCCAATATTATATATAATATAGAATGGAATGCATCATCATATAATACAAGAAAATTTATAATAGAGTAATTTTATAAAAAATTGAATTTTAAAAAACTCTTATAATGGTGACTATAAAAACAAATATATTCCTTGAGTTAGTAATTACAATCTCAATCGGTGAATCAATATTCTTTTGAAAAAATATATATTTTTGTATCTATAAGAGTGAGAATTCATGAAAAATAAATTGGATATTCCCTAATAACTCTCATATAATGTGGATAAATCATACTAATTTATTAATTAATTAGTGGACAAAGTCACAAGCACATATGTTAAACACATATACCACACAACCTCACCAAATGACAATCACCTTGTATTGTATCATATTATTATAATATTGAATCAATGTTTTAATATCAAAAAGGCACCATATTTTATTTTCCCAGAGTGTTGTTTCTCTCAATCCCCAACACCATAAGTATTGTTATTTGTTACATTCCATATTTATATATTAGTATAAACATATATAATATCACACCCACAACTATATCCATAATCGAATGAAATACCAAATTCCCATCATAGTAGGGTATCATGAATAGGTATAATATCATCCTCATGGTCTCCACCTTCCAAAAACACACCCCATAATGTTACCATATAAAAAACCTGACTATATAACTGAAAGGTATCTTAATGATAAGGGGATTTATCTTTATTACGTCATTATAACATTCACAAAACCTCCCACATATCAACATCTCACTAAAAATATTGTGTTATATAGTATCTTTGAAACTAATTTGTAAATTCATTTGAGTCTTTATATATAATCCTTCAATGATATATTATACCATTCATTACATCTAAAGAGTTAGAGAGGGTTATGTGGGATGTAGTCATCCATATATTCCTTCGTTGGCATGGATGTTTGGTAAATCATCCAATTAAAAAACATTAGGGGTATGGTAATGTTATACAATTGAGGTTGTGGATGAAGGAAATCAAAAAAAAACAAAAAATATAAATTTTTGACACCCAAAACCCTCCCAAGTGATTATATAGAAAAAAATACTAATACTGATCCAAATTATAAAACAACTGCTACAACATTAATAAAATTTATTCAATCCATAAAACAAAATCCATCACCTCATCTTTACATAAAACATCCAAATCCAAATTTTCATTTTTCTGTTTAATAACATCATCATTTGTTTATATATTTTCTATTTTCCTATCAAGATTTTATTCATTATTCCAATCATACATCCGTATTTAATGTTAAAAATTCATTAACCACTACCCATACATGTATAATCTAATTACAAATCATTTGAATCATTCATATATAATTACTATTCCATGTATTATTATATTCAATCGAAATAAAAAAATACCAAATTCATTATTACCAAAAATAGCCAATCCCATTTGATGTTGTATTTTATCCCAGAATAAAAAATTCAACCATTGCAATAACAAACATAAAAAAAAATTTAAATAGACACCTCACATATAAAAAATGAAAACCACAACAATATTTCATATATTTTCAACTAAATCTAATGAAACCATCTAACACATAATTTATTTATTTTGAATAAAATATTACTTTTGAACATATTAATAGTGAATTATAGATATACATAAAGCTAAATGTTTACCTTATAATATGATATTATAAATTTTTTTGTTCAAAATATTATTATTAGTCGATTTTAGTTTTATCAGATCATGAAAAGTAATCAAAGAATTCTGATATAATAAGAAAACCATGAACTATAACAAACAAAAAAATCAATAAAAATTATGACCCTTTAAAACATCCACATTCCTATGAACTGAACATGTACAATATATAAATTTTACTATGACTATGGATTCACATGAATCCATTAAATTAAAACAATTAAATTACAAATGTATTTAGAGATATCAACCCATCTATAAAAATATTGAAATAAAAATAAATTGACATTAGTAAAAAAGATGTAGTAATTTCAAATATTTTTTTTCACCTAGAATATCATATAATTTTATATAATTTTGTTACCATAACCTTAATTATACATCAGTAAATTTGATCATCTTCATTATGTTAATCTTTCTTATCCACTAATACTGAAAAAACATGATAATCCAAAATATTTATATAATTAAAAATATTAAAATACCGAATCTACCACCTCTTCTAGAGAATCAAAAATTGGTGTACTATAACATGTAACAGTTGAACGATCTCAATTCCCAATGAACCCAATGAAAGAACTAAAATATCTATAACACATCTGGCTACATCATTCAACAAAACTAAAATAACACTTAAAAATAACATATCCTTAAATCCCTTATATAAAGGAATAAATTAAATCAAAAAAATAGAATAGAATCACACCTCAATGAAAAGAATAATTCATTAACATATCTAAGGAACAAATCCACCATTGATGACTATAAATTTCTTGATGAATTATCCTCTTAATAATAAATGTTTTATGGAAGTTATAGAAATTTCAACAAATTGATTGAATGGATTTAATATATAAAAAACATATAATATAAAACAATCAATTTCTATGACAATATAACCATGATTGTCACCCATTATAACATATTTACTAAAAAACATGGAAAAACTGGAAACAAAACTATGGTTAATCAAGATAACCATGATGTAATGAAAAAAATATAGAAGCATATAATAATAAACATAATGATTTATGACCCTGGAATATGTTACCACACCATTATAAAAATTCAATAAAAAAATCTAACACACCCCAATAGCACGTTCTGTTTCCACCCACAAACCTCATCTCACGACTATAAATAAAAAATTAAAATACATAATAAAACTATTTAGAAAATAATTTACATCTTATAATACATAATTTTACATATAATTATAACATTTCCCCCATAATACTTCACATTGTTTAAAAAACTAATTCCTCTATTGTGATAATTATTCTTAAAAATAGTGTAGCGCCAAATTCCAATGATATTCTCCTTATATAGTGAAGAAATAATCATTCCAAGAATCATGCATTCATGGTTTGGAAATATATAGAATGTAATTTCCCTATATTCCATCCATTAGTTTTTCAATACATATTATGAATATATTTCACATAGATTAATATATTTATACTACATACCTCAAGAATAAAATCACAATAAATGATGTAACAAGAATAGTGACTTTAGAAATGGACTATACCAATATATTATTTCATTTAATTTTATAAAAAAATATTACAAATATACTACTCGCATGTTAACATTCATTAAATATCTTATATAATACTCTCCATAATTACCTATGGATTGAAAAAAAAATCACAAATTCCTAGTATGTAGTAATAATTATTAATGAGTTATAAATTAATAAATCACAAGTAGTAGATAATAATATGAAAAGCACATATATACATGATTATAATAAACTAGTGAATAGTAGTTTTACATAAATCTAAATAAGATTATAGATAACATCAATAGAATCATAATCATGGATTAAAATATAATAGTCCATTTCTATTCTAATAACTATAAAAAAATTAATATCCACTAATTATATCAGATGAATGAGTGATAAACACAATAACATTAAAACGAAATTTTTTTAAAACTATGAAAAAAATAGTATTCAATAAAAAAGTAATGAACATAGCTAAACATAATCATTAATATAAATATATTTGGAAACATGGAATACATAAACCGTTTTGACAGATTGAGTTGTGAACACAAAAAAATGAAATCATATCCACATAAAGAGTTGTGAAAAAATCTAATAACAGACCTATCCATATGAACAGTTTTGAACATATCTATCCAAAATGACATATATGATATTATATATATATATGAGTACATTGATTTCTATTTATATTTTTTTTAAATTACCTGATTTTAATCATTTCTAAACAATGATCTAAAAAGATATATAACATTGATAATTTAAATGCACATAAATATGAATATAGATACCCAGAAGAAGGTTCCCTAAAATATTAGTGAAAAATTATAAGTAAAATAAATCCAATGTATAGATGTATGAACAAATATAACCAAAATTATATTATTAATTATATTTATAATTAGAAATAATTCCATTCATTTTCACATACAATATAATTATCTATTGGGGTCTCTTGAATCGTTTTTTTGGAGATGGCTACTCTCGATGGGGCGATCGGTGAAAACCCTATCCAGGGTGATGCTGTTCAAGCCACGAAAATCGATGCCGATGTGAAGGATGTGAATCTGATTGGACATCATAATCTTTTTTCACTCTGTGCGTAGCGGAATATTGGAAAATCGAGTGCCATTGATGTCTCAAACCATGGGAAGAGCTTCGCGGAGGTGCTCGAGAAAAATGGGGGCTCTTCCATTATGGAATGCGATGCTGAGAGTTCTGGGAGAATAATCAGAAAAGGGAGTATCACCCATGTATCCACAAATCAACCTGCAGTTGAGGAGCGTTTCAGGTTATGTAAATTCTCTATTATTGCACTTGTGATTATTCCAAAAGGTGTTAGGCCGTGGAAGATTCCTGAATTGACAAGCTGGTTGGCGGATATATGGGGATTCAGTGAATGGAAGATGATGGTTATGGGGAAAGGGTTCTACCATATCATCTTCCCAACTGATGAATGCAAGCGGCGTTCTTGGAGTCTGGGTTCTGTCTCGTTGAACCCTGATTATCTTCGTATTCATGAGTGGGATACAATTTTTGATCCCAACTCTGTCAGGAACACTTTATCATAGGAATGGATAATAATTCATAAGCACAGTTGGTTATATTGGCATCCCCAGATTCTTTGGGACATTACTTCATCTGTTGGAAATCCCATTAGATTAGACAAACAGACTGATAACCCCAACTTTGGTCACTATGCTAGAATACTGGTAGAGTTTGACATGGCTGGTATTTTAGTTGAACAACTTGTCTCCCCTACTAGGGATGATCGAATCACAGTAGATATTGGATATGAAAGGAAACCCAAATTCGGTCTTAACTGTCAAATTTTTGTCACACACTTTCTGAGTGTAACAGAAATAAATTATTTTCATCATGAAACATCAAATGTCATGATTACATACAATTTTGAAGGAAAGGGAATGACACGGGTCAGCCTGAGGACACTGTGGAGGCTCCTGCTGGTGAATAGAATGACAATTTAGAGGTTCAGAAAGAACCAGTGGTAGTTGTTGTGGAGGCTCCTGTTAGTGAACATAATGACAATCAAGATCCCCCTAAGAAGGATGGGGAATGGAAAATCCCAGATAATTGTGAGAAGGTACAAGGGGTTGAGGAGAATTCATGATATGGTAAATGAAAAATTTGATGAGAGGACTCAGGATGTGCTTCCTTATGAACCTAATATTAATTATGTGCTTCCTGGTTTGAATGAAGATCAGGTGGATGAGAAGGATGAGTAGGGGAAAACCATTAATTCTAGAATTAATATGATGAATGTACAATGAACCAGTGATACTGGTGGGGAATTCTCCCAACTGAAATCCTTGAAGGTTTCAAGGAGAAAACTCCCTTCTACCTTGATAGGCCCACTCAGTTCAGACAATATGTACTCATCTTTGTCTGATGATTATTTTTTCAATGATCTTTATAGAGGACCCCCAAATGAAGAAGGAGAGGATATTTTTGAAGAATCATAGGAAAGAATAAAACCTTTTTATTTTGGTCCCTGGACTAGGCATGATATTATGGAAGAATCATAGGAAAGAATAAAAGCTTGTTATGCTGGTCCCTAGACTAGGCAACGTGCCTCTCATCAATGAAATACCTCTTCGGGAATTGTCAGGGTTTGGGAAATTCCCCTACGGTAAAGGCCCTAAAGCACATTATTTTGACCAACAAATCATTGTTGATTGGCATAGCTGAACCCAGAATGATGTTTTCAAATTGGATGGCCTTAAATTTGTTGACTATAGGATACTCATTTATTGTAGAAAATCAGTCTTATTATGATATATAAGCTCTATGGGTGTATAGTCATAACATTGTGACTATTGAACCCTTTCAAACTGATCACAAATTTGTTTCACTAACTTTCCTTTTTTAATTAGGTTAATATTGTGTAACGTTTTTCTATTATTTCAATTAGTATATTAGTAGAAGATGTTTATGGAATAACATTTTGGTCATTTCTGAGAACATGGATAAATGATTGATCATTCTTGGTTATTTCAACATAGTTTTGAGTCTAGAGGAGAAAACTTGGAGTAACTTCTGCTGTGCATCAGCCAGGGACATCTCCACATATATTGATCAATGCAGATTGATTGAAGTACCAATTCTGTTTGTTGATTATACCTGGAATAGGTACACTCACAATGGAATACAAGCTAGTAAATTGGATAGATTCTTGGTCCAGATTGATGAGAAATTTGAGGAAATTGAAGTATCTGGCATCACTTTGTCCTGATAACACTTTGATCACCACCCGATTTTAATTGATACTTTTGCTACCACATTATGGTCAGCAACCCTGCCATTTAAATTTAACAATGATTGGATAATGGTTCTTGGATACAGAGAGACTGTTTTGGATTCATGGAAGGAGCATGTCCAAGGCAGTGCTTTATATATTATTGATAGTAAACTGAAATTGTTACGGATAGAACAAGGGAATGGAGTAAAAAATCATTCTCCAGACTTGATCAGGACTTCAAAGAGGAAGATTCACAACTGTATGAATGTCAAAAAGGTAACATGTCCCAAGATACTATATATTTACAAGAGATACAAAAGCCTCAAGGCTTGATAACTTGATATCTCTTAATGAAAACCTGGCTAAAAATCAGCTTAGTGCATGATTGCTGAAAGAAGGGGATATGAACTCTCGGTTCTTTCATTTCATGCACTCGGAGAAAAAAGAAATGATGAATCTCAAAGATTTTATAATTGGTGATAACATGTATACCTCTATAAATGAAATTGTTAACTCTGTGACATACTATTTTGAAAATCTCTACTTCGAATCTGGGGAGGACAATTTAGATAATGTTATAAGATGCATTGAACCAAGCTTGGATGATGTGGAAAATAAAAAACATACTGACATTCATACCACAAAGGAAATTTGTGATGCTCTATTTTCTCTGAATATAGATAGTGCGGCTGGGCCTGATGGTTTCTCTAATGATGGAAAACACAGTGGTTGTCATGTCCTATTGATTATACAACTAACATTCCTCTATCTTTGAGGAACAACACTTTATCTGATTTACATGGAAATGCATAGGCTCAAGCAGTAATTCCTACTAATATTCAAATTGAAATCACTGCTTATGAATATATGGATCAGGACACCATGATTTGGGAACCTTCTATGAATGTTTTATTCTCCAGTTGACTATTTTATGCCATGCACTGTGGAAATGCACCTCCAAATTCTTCTTGGTTGATGGAGGTGAGGAAAGATTTCATCCTTCCAGCTGATTCTCTTCTTATATGGAGTGTCTGGAAAAGAAGTATTATAATCCAATCTACCCTTCAAAGAAAAGGATTGAATTTGGCCTCGGTATGCTTTTTATGTCTTTTTGTCGATGAATCTACTGATCATATTTTCATCAAATGCTGCTTTTCTACTCGGTTCTAGAGGTATTTAAGGTACATTTTCCATTGTCAATTGGTCTTCAATTCTGTTGGCACCCTATTCAATTCTGTCATGCATGAAGAAAACAGAGAGAAGGTTCACTTCAAGCTCATTTTTGCTGTTGTTTCTGTTATATCTTATATTTGGAAGGCCTGGAACAATATAGTTTTCAATGGTGGTAGCCACTCCTTCAAGGAGAGGATGATGGTGATTCACCGAAGAATTAAACATTCTTCGGTGAAATAGTCTATCTCTATGAACAAAAACATGTCTGATTTCCTATTATTGAGAACACTTGGTGTAAGTGGCAGGGGGAGGAAACCTAAGGTGCTGAATATATATTAGGTGGATCCCCCCAATCAATGATTTTATAAAGGTGAATGTGGATGGGGAAGCCTTTGGCGCACAGGGACCTGATGGATGTGGGGGTGTCTTCAGGACCTACTGAGGCTTTGTAAAGGGATGTTTCTTTCATTACATTGGCAACGGTCATGCTCTTGAGGTGCAGATATGGGCTATGATAAAGTCAATAAGGAATGCTACTCGCTATGGATGGAGGAAGATTTGGATAGAATCAGACTCTTATGTTGTCGTGAAGATCCTCAAAGAGCGGTCTAGGAATGTCCCATAGATGATTCATCCAACTTGGATATGATCTTTAAAGATAGAGAAAATTATATCCCTTGAGGTTTCTCATGTAGCAGTGATGAAAATCAAGTGGTGGATGCACTCTGAAATAGAGCATTCAAGTAGGTGAGCTCTAGCTGGTCCATTGTTCTTCCTGTTTATTTTAATGATCTTGTTCAGAATGATATAATTGGTACTGTGTTTACAAGGTTGTGTAAAGCTCCCCTCTCCTGAGTGGTTTGTACTGTTTAACCTTCTTTTCAATCATATGGGAGCAGGTCTTCACCTGGCACTGAGACATTTGGGGTATAATTATCTCTTGAGATAAAATATATCACCTAATGAATTTAAAGGATAAATTCCATTCACAAATCCCATAGTGATAATACAATAATATGGCTGAAAAATTAAATGAATAATAAATCTCGTCTTTATAGAATATGTATAGAATATGGGGTTTACAACATTCTCAATTTAAATAAAAAAAATTACATCCATAATTAAATTAGTTGATAAATAAATTTATTCTCCCAAAACATATAAATAATTAAGTAATTTAGAGTATGGTTAAGAAAATGATACCAAAAATGATTGATATGTTATATATGTAGACTAAAATTTATATTAAATCAAAAAAAAGAATTAGAAAAGTTTATTTTTCACATTGTTATAAAAATACAGTGTAAGAAGAAACATTAACAAACACTATTGAAAAATTGACCAAGAAAATCGTAAGAAAATTGTTTTAAAATATTTTCAAACAATTTAAAATTTATGTGATATTAATTTATTGTAACTAAATGTTATATGTAAGATAAAAATTAAAATATACTCAAATAAGAAAATAATTATTAATATATTTAGGTTGTGTTTAAGAAAATAAATTTATTAATGAGATTTTTATTCTAAATTTTTAATTATCTAAAGTGAGATATTACATGGAAATAATAAAAAAATTAGTATTTTTAAAATAATAAATGAAAAAACATATTTTAATAATTAAAATTTAGAAATTAAATAATTTTCTATTAGAGATAATGATATTATTTCTTAAGGATATCATTTTTTTATAAAAATTTATATGCATAAAAAAGAATATATTTTAGTGAAAATTTAACTTCAAATATAGAAAGTGAAAATAAAATATTAAATCTTTAAGTGGAATAATAATAAAAATTAGAATACTAAATTTTTGAAAGAATTATTTCAAGCCAATGAAATAGATATTATGTCAAAAAAGACTTATATTCTAAATAAACATTAGAGTTAAGAAAATTTCGTTTTTAAACAAATTGAATATAAATTATGATTTAAAATCATGGATATTATGAGTGATTTTTAGAAGATAAATATTATTGGGCTTTTTTTGAAAATATTAAAATATATAAAATATAAAAAAAAATTAAAATAAATTAAATTAAAAAACTCTTATGTGACTGTTATAAATGGATCAAAATAATATTTATGTGGTATATTTTAATATAAATGTAAATTATATGATTCATCCATTAATAATGATAAAAGAAGTCAATTGATAAATATATAATGCAGAAAAATTAATTTTTTATGTATAATACTAAATACTCTACCATGATGGGAAATCTTGATTGAATGATTTCCATAGATTCTAATTTAGTTGTATGTTCTCTAACCATTTATATAATTACTTATAGATTATAATTATTCTATATTTGAACCATATTTATATTCATATTTTTTTACCCATAATTTATAATTTATTACTAATCATTAATAATTCATTATTTGGTAAAATTAAAATTTATGTCTTAATTGTAATTTTTGTATTAGTGTTATGATTAGTATAGTGGATCTTTTTCATGATCACTTCTAATGTGTTCATCATCTATTTAATTTATATGGATGATATATAGGTGTGTTAAATGTAATTTAGATGTCAAATTATCTAATTATAGTGGTAACTGTTACATGTCATACATAGTTGTTTAAAAATTAATTTTATGTGTATTGATTCAACATAAATTGATGATTTTATAAATATATATATTTATATATAGTTTATTTGATAATAATTTATTGTCATGAATATGAGGTTCATTAATCATTTACTTAAAATAGGTAGTTTTCAAAGGTCCTTCTTAGGTTGTGTTGTGTGATATCGTTATAATTACTATATTATAGTAAGACATGTGGGAGGAATCATTGATTCTGGGAAGCATTGTCTATATGATTATTCCAGAACCATCAACTTATAATAAATCAATGGATTTGATTAGAAAATCAAATTAAATTGATAAAAATGGGTTAAGGGATAATGTATCTTCACACAATGTGATTGAACGTTCTAAATTTTTTCATGGCAAGAATTCTATTAATTGGGGTATACTTCCTCTAAGAATTAATATAATCATTTATATAAGTGAATAATTTAATAATTAATCAGTGTTGTAAATTTTGAGTGAAAAATGAAATTATTAATAGTAGTCGATAATAATTTACCCTCCCCTGCTTAGTTATTCCATTTGATCCAGGGGCACATAAAATCATAATTAGATATTACGATTGCATCTATTATGTTTCATATTTTATATAAATTTAAATAATATATATTAATTAAACAAAATTGGAGTGCATAATCTATATTGAATATGTTTCTATTGTTGAAAAACAGTGGTTCCATAACAGTTTCCTTTTGAATATGATGTTCTCGATGAATATGTTCTCTGATTTCCACTCATATAAAGTGGTGAAAAAGTATCTTTTGTTATATTAATAATTCATTAAATGCATCACATGGCATGGAATTTTATTGTAATACCCCTTTATCAGTTTTTTCAGAAAAATTATGAGAATGTAATCTACTAATTGTTACGCAATAAACATGAATAAATTCATTATTGAAATGATAATATCAAATATGAATATATAAAAATATGGATAAAAAATTTTTAAGATGAAATTATGGATGAGGAAAAACTCATCAATGACTATATACCAAAATTCTATAAGATTATGATAAATAAAAGAGTATTATTTAAAAAAAAGATGATTATGTTATTGTAAAATAACCAATGATGAGAGTCCATAACTGTTTTGATCAAAAACATTAAACTCTAGAATATAGGAAGGATATATAACCTGATGAGATACAAAATATCCTTTTTGATTATGAAATTATTCAAAAAGATATATTTGAAAATAAGGTATGACAATAAATGGATTATTAAGTAATGATAAAATAGACTATGAAATAAGAAGAACCAAAAGAGACAAGTTCCAATTATGATAATAGTGATTGTATTGAATATTATAGAATAATAATGTGGTTTGTTATTTACAAAATTTTAATTAATGTAAGGGTTCAATATAAGGGTAAATTACACGTAAAAAATTCCAATATTTATTGATTAAACACATTGTTTTTACATCCCATAATCATGATTAATGTGTTTTTTATGCTAATTGAGAATATGGAAATTCTCAAAAAATAAATTTGGAATGAGATCAGAAACTGTGAACAATTACAATGATTGAAAAAATTTATTACTATAAAATAAGATAGTAAAATTTATAACATATGTTGAATAATAATATTCCTCATCTCATATATGATTTGTGGATTATGTTCATCTTAAAATTAGTAAATTTATGGCATATGAGTTGAAGCATGAAATTTCAAAAACTAGTTTTGAATAAAGGTGTGATAAAAAATTTATGAAGTATATTCAAATATCTTAAGTATAGTTATGTTTTTATAATGAAATAAATATATTGGATAATAGAATTTAAAATTAATTTAATGGCAATAAATTAGTAATAAATTAGGAATCTCTCAAAAGGTTACACTAAACTCAATGAATAAATCAATAAATTCACGATCAAGGTGATTGGGCAAGATAATATCCTAAATAATAAGGAATAAAATTTTGTGATCCAATATGAATAAATATATAATCTATAATCCAGACATATTATAATTTATCTAGATTAAAAAGGGTTATCTAGGACTAAAAATCTATCAACATCATGTCTTGATAATCTAATCAATTTATATTTCAAAAACATTAAATCATTATAATTTTATTCATGGTTCTTAAAACATAATAGTTGAATATGGAATTAATAATATTCTACGTCGTAAAAATTAAATAAAAACATGTTTATAGAGAGAAATTTTGATAACCACTATAATATATCAATATAATAGATTATAATTCCGTAAAAATCAACCCTTATAGAGAATAATATAGATCATGAATGACCTGGTCAACAAAGGAATTAATGTAGAATTTCTATGTCAATATATATCTAAATCCATTATAAAATATTCATATTTAGTGAATATTATTTGTGATTTAGGATTTTTTAAATAATTAATACACATTACTACAACATTTAAAAAACTATATGAAGATATAAATGAAAAGGGATGGAATTAAAAGTGTAATTTGATAAAACTACAAAGATGATGAAGGTAGTAAATAAAAATCTCTTATGTATCAATACATTAAATTGGTTTTAATAATTGAATTTTATTATTTAAATATGTGAAATTTAATGGAATCATGCTATGGATTTTTTGAATAATATTTATGAATTGTTCTTCTACAAAATATGTGGATGCATTTAAATTGTATAAACATGATATGGCCTCATTCTTAGATGAATAAGAATTCAGGGAAAAAATGAGATAAACACCAATGATACTTCCAAAATGGTGTAATTGTTACATAAATATATAAAACACCCCAAAATATATATTATTATGAAATTGGATGTTTAAAATTATAATTGATAGTACCTTAATAATCATTTTTGTTTAAATTGTCTATATTTGGCCTAAAGAACTCAAATCCAAAAATCTTTTTTTAATGGAAGTCATAATAAATAAATATCATTATATTATAAAATTATGTAATTTTGGAAATAATTTTTTTTAATATATATCTCATGAATCGTTATATTAACCAATGATGGAAGAGTTGTTTCATGAAATAAAGTAAAATTTTAAACTAAATTAAAATTTTGGATCCTTTTTACTAATGTTTCGTGATTCCAAATAATGAAGGAATCATATGTAATTGAAATAATGGAAATATTTTTCAATGTGACTTCACTGTATAAAGTTCATAGTAATCTACCAAAAAATAGAAAGGGAATATTTTTATCATTAATAATTTATAATATGTTGAAAGGGATACAAAAAATGTTATTATTCATTCCTCTTTACCACTGGATGTAATATAATACTATGAATATAGTATAATGAGAAACATTTCAACCAAGGGTTAGATTTATTTCATTTTTTCATTTATTGATACAACGAAATTAGAAATTATATCAATATGGATAATAAATCTAAATATATTTAGATATTAAAAATTAAAATAAGACAACATTTTATTGATATTTTTTCTTATACATAGAAGATTAGGTATCACTATTAAAAAGAATAAATATCCAACATATTTGAGAGAGATTTTAGATAGAATGCATTAAAATTAAATATTGAACTCCATAACCCTCCCCAACATGTAATGGGGTAATTGAGAAATAAATGTTTTTTGGAGATGAGAATAATAATGTGAGCTAAAGAAAAAACTAAAGTCCATTTTGGGGGAATAAATTAATGAGGTTTTTAACATTCAAAACATATGACATTTTAGACTTTGGAAACCACAATAAACTAAATCTGATTTATTATTAGAGTAACATATCTATAAAATACATCAGTATATATTTAAACCGTAATTATATGGTAAAAAATAACATAATTATTATAAAATTGGATGAAATAGAAGAGGAATAAAAAATTTGAGATATCATTTAGTTGGTAGTGGATAAAAACATTGAAGATGAAATAAATATAATATTGAAAATATAAATATTTAAATATCATTGTTAATTAGCCCCAAATATATTTATTTAATTATCATGATCATGAAATGTAAATGGTAAAAAAATGAATTCTAAAAAGAATATTGTTGTTCATCCTGGCCTCAAGGCCTTCATGATTTTTGTTTATTCTATGATAATCCCAATTTTTTACTAGGTTGAGAGAGAACACTTACATGACCTATAGGTCCAGAGGAATAAGACTAAATACATGATTTGAAGGCCTAAACACACAAGTTAAAATATATGAATAAATATCCAAAATATATCAGTACACAAGACAAGAATCTACCCACTATATGCATCGTTGATGGAATATACAGTACCCCATCAATAGGACAATTATTTTGAATTTCCCCATGAATGGATTAAAGGTCCCTTGTATAAATAATGATTAATATTCCTTTGTTCTCTTCCTATATGATTAAATTTTCTCATTATATTATATACTCTATGAATTAGAATCAAATCCCCACTCTACTGTGGTCTTCCGAAGACGATTAATAGTATTTTTGGATTAACGACCCTTGTATTGGAGGCCTATGGAGGCCTGAAGGATAATGCTAACCAAGAGTCCT
This sequence comes from Viscum album, assembly GCA_963277665.1. Classification (NCBI taxonomy): domain Eukaryota; kingdom Viridiplantae; phylum Streptophyta; class Magnoliopsida; order Santalales; family Viscaceae; genus Viscum; species Viscum album. The sequence goes on along the minus strand of OY728143.1, from coordinate 936,782,895 downwards.
AATGTTCCACATTCCCAAAATGTTTACCCAAATTCTCAAAAAATTATAATTGTTGTGGATATAAAATAACGACAAAGTACTATCTATAGTACTTATAATGTTATTATAGAAATATCTCTCGACCATTATTTGAACTGAGGTTAATATAAAGATTAACATATGTGTTAACAATCACCTACTAACACATCCGATGAAAATATTACAATTAAAAATATTGTGAATAGAAAATAAGGAATATATTAATATTAAGAAGAATCTGATAAACAATTAGAAATCTCAATTATGATTTATACCTATTTTCTTATAAATCATCTTTGGATTACATGTTATGATTTGAGGGAATGGTATTTTGGAAAGAAACTAGAAACTAGCATGCAGTGAACAAAAATGGGATTTTATAAAAAATGTATTGCCTATGTTAGAGGGAACAATTTGGTGTAAAAAATAGAGGTGGTTGTCCTTTTATATGGGAGGGAATGTGATTAAATTGAGTTATTGAAATGATTAAAATTTAATTATGAAATTCTTATTCCAAATAATTCAAAATTTATATATCTTTTATTAAAAATATCATAGGATCATAATATCATCAATAATTTAGAAATATAAAGGATTTCATGTCATTTTAAACCATGTACATTAGTTTATCCACATAGTTAACAAATTTTAATTATAATAGTGCTAACATAATTTTTATTAATAATGGGTAATAAATTTTAATTATAAGGTCACAAGTGACTATTATATAACCAATGGGTTAAACTACCTACCATTTATCATCAATATTTTCCCCTTTCAATTATTATTATTATTTTTAAAATGTAATATATATAATTTATTTTAAAACTCATATAATTTCTTTAAAAGGAAAATTAATTTCAATTAAATTTGAAAACAACATGACATTAATTTAGTAGAAATATAAACCATTAAACGAAATGTAATATTTATTTTTAATCTGTATATTTCACATACTAAAATTATCTAACTAATTAATATAACTATTCCTGATTTTCAAAAAAATATATTATTTTTATATAATTTGAAAAAATATATGGTTGGGGTTCTTTAAGTTTTTAATTTAACCATTAATACACTAAAAACTGAAAATAAATTTTCATTAATAAAAAATAACCATTATGTTATCATTTGAATACAAAAACATCTATGTTTTATTCTTATTTAAACAAGTAATGTTATTAAACTCAGGACAATCAGTTTTTGAATTTACTAATTTATGAAATTAATATAACTTTTATACTCAAAGAAATATGTAACCAAGTGAATATATATTATATAAAAAGATGAGAATGATTGAAATCACCTCATATAGTGGGACACCGTAAGATGTTTGAATAATGTGAAAGGATTATCCCAACAATTATAACCCAATTTTACCCATTTTATTAATAATGAGTTGAAAAAAAATTACTACGGATACTATTCATATTTACCATAAATAAAATGAAACTAATAATAAATTTTGACAGACATTATTCCAAATATTGAATCATATTTTGACAATTTAATTATTATATGATTCATAAATTCATTTTTAAATATGTGCATTAACTATGTTGAAAATAACAATTATAAAAATACATTTATATGAATTAAAAATGATAAACACATTTATATATAATGTCTATAAAAATAAATAGTTGAATCTTAAAACATTTCATAAATATAAAAAATATATAAATATTATTATAATCAAACACCAGTACTTATTTATATTATTTATCGATATAAAAAACATATTTGTTGGTTAAATATATATTTTCCAAAAAACTTAACTTTTAATTTTCATTTTCATTTCATAACAATTATTATAAAATGAATTCATTTTATACCTATATCATCTATATATTTTTTCTTAATATAGGTATTCATATTCACGATAAAACAATCAACGATTATGCTCATAAATATATATCTCATTGTGGATCATTTATAATTTGGGTTCCTTGTATCACAATATATTAAATTGATTTAAAGAAAATTATATCATAAATTCAATAGGTGTCACACTTTTCGATAGTATGAATGTGAGATCACCCTATACTATATATTTTCATTCCCAGGATATTAATAAGGGTTGTACTAATGGATTCTTAAATTTTCTACAAAAATTTTTAAGGATCCCATGTGAATTTTTTCATTTTATTTCATGGTCTTTAGAATTAATATAGAATCGAATATATATATATATATATATATTATACTGTGACAATTAAAATATTTTATACATCATGAAGTGGACTACGTATTATTAAAATATTTCTAAAAATACCAATATATTATAAGTTATAGGAGTCAAGAAGTCACTAAAAATGAAATACAAGAATGGTTTATCATAGATTCTCAATACTTGTAAAAATAGTATATATCAATCAAGTATTATTTATGGGAATAAGATGGATATAGTGATATTATGTCATTACAATAACATAAACAATTTAAAACACATAATTCAATGATTTTTAATATGGAATCAGGTGAAACATCATTATCATAACAATATACATAATACATATGTGTGTCTAATATATAATAATCTATACTAATCCATAAATGTACCTTAGAAGCATAAGAAATATTTTTATGGCATAAAAATAATAATACAAAATCACTTACATATAAAACACTCATTAACAATAATGCTTTAGTGGATTGGTCTCACTCCATATATTATCATTTCCTTACTAAAGTATTAATCCAAACACTATCATATTTGATATAGTTTCTTTCTATATTTGGTTGGATCTCCATTAATTTCCATTTTATATAATTCTATATTAATCCTTTCAAAATTAATTTGATGGATCTATAATTCTTATTCAATGTTTCACATATTAGAAACTATAAATGACATTTATATATGATCAAACAAAATTCATTAATTCATCACATCAAATATCGTGTAAAGGAAAATGTGTTTGACAAACATTAAAACATTTAATATTAGCATGACCCACTTTAATAAAATATTTTCCAAAAATATTTCATCATAATTTAATTGATTAAATAGTAGTAAACATGTTATGTAGAATTATCTGTGTATAATAAACATACGAGTCATCAATAAAATTAACCTATATGGAATCGTAATATCAAATCCATGAAAATTCATAATAATAAAAAAATTAAGATTATATAATTGAAAAATACTATTAATTTATTTTTCAAACTAGTATTTGAAACCAAGAAAAATTACATTTTCATTCATTACACTGAATAAGTAAAAAAATAAATAGTATTGAGAGAAAATTTTAATTGATAATATCAATATATTCATGTAAAAATATATTCTAATAAAATATTTGTATCACTGCATTAAAAGTCATACAATTATTAAATGTGAAAAAAAAATTTAATCCCAGAATTTTGTTAAAACATCAAAATTAAATAATTAAGAAAATAGATTATGTTAAAAATATTTAATATAAAGTAAAATATTTTTCAAAATTACATCAAATTATAATTATATCATATAAGAGGTTATTCATGATAAAATTTTGATGAATATATACTTAGATGAAAAATTTCCTTGACTAATGAAAACCAGGCCGACTATTCTAAGCCACATTGTTTTAATGATTTTATGTACTAATGAGTGTATAATGGTAATAATAACTGAAAATTAATTTAATTTACATTTTATATTAAAATATATAATATCTAAAGGATATAAAAGATATAATTTTCCTTAATATTATTTTGTATGGACAATCGCAAATTGAAATTACTTTGTTTCCAAAAACAATAACATGAGTCTTGTCCTTCTTATACACATTCAAACATACAATAAGATAAATATTGATATAATTTAAATATATTAAAAAAATATTCATACATAAAAATATGTATGATATTCCATTTTAAAATTCAATTATTCATCATCAATAATATTTCATTAGAATGAACATTCGGGTAAAAACTAACATGTATACCATTGATGTTCCAATTTGATGGTTCTAGTCCAAGAAACTAGTTCATGGTTTCTTTATATCCATAATCAAAATCATTTAATAAATATAATATTCAATAACTATATATACTATAATAACAATTAATAAAATGTAGTGACAATAAAATTAATTGCATCAGTTAATGGTGGTGGTAGCCCACACATATGCACATGTGTTGTTTTTTATTTTTGATTGATAAAATTATATATAGGAATATAATAACTAAAAATTTCATAATCCTAATAATATAATAAGTATTATGAAAATAATTAAATATATTGTTATAACTATAAACTTAATGATTAAAAGAAACATATATCACATCACATTATAGGGATGGTAATACAGATATACAAACTAGAAGGGTTTTCATTTTCTAATATATGGGAATAGGGTAGAAAATAGATATATCATTAACATGAAAAAATATATGTATATTAAATATAGTAATTAAATTGTATCAATAAATATAAATAACATTTATTTGAGGATTAAGTTGAATGAAACATGACAAATATAAATAAGAACAAATACATGTTATTCAAGTATTCTCCATTGAGAATCGCCATTTGGATTAATGGATTGGTCATTGGGAATAATAGTAGATCAATGTCAGGTATTAAAATAATGGGATATTGTTATTTTTAATATAATTGTCATGCTAAATGTATTATGATTTTTAATGTGGAATGAATATGAGCTTCTAATTTATAAGTTCTTTGTGTGGATATCAAGTAATTTGATGAATATTTGTTATAAAATATATTTTTTTACTCAAGTAAAGTAGTTCCACTATTCCATAGAATATTGGATATAAATTCAAGTTGAGAAAAAAATAATCCAATCTGATTAATTCATGGTTTAGGTGAAATTTTAATACATATCTCTTATGTTATCACTTAATATATCTGATTTATACTTTACCAAGGTAAAATAATTTTTTCGATGGATGATATCAATTAGGAAGAAAATATTATTATAACCACATTAAATAAAATTTTTGATTTATTCTCAATACAAAATACATAAAATTTAATTGGTTTTTTCAAATAATATGAAATTTATTTTAATTTTTTTCACAAAACTCAATAAATTTATATTTTAGAAAATAAAATGCATTTTTATGAAAAAAACTAAATATATTTTTTTAATTTACTCATAAATACCATTATTGTAAAGGTAATTTTTTATTGAATATATTATATAAACATTTAATTAATATAATTCAAAAAATATGGCTAACTTAATTTTTAATATTACTTTACATTAACTGTATAAAAATAATCAGCTTTAGAAAAACATTAATTTTATCATTTTAAATTATTAAATATTATTTCTAACCAATTGATAAATAAGTAATTAATTTTAAAACACAATAAATAATAATTTTATTAATTTTATTAAAAAAATATAATCACAAATCCAATTTCATGATGATTCCTATTATATTAAATAATAAATTTTAATATTATATTAAAGATCATTTATACTCAGTGAACTATGTTGATAAATATATTAATGAAAATTACAATTTTAAAGATGATTATATAATAAGATATCTGGGGTTCATATTTGACCTCCAATATTTGATTTTTATCAAAATTCTTAAATCACTCTAACATACAATATTTATGAAACTTCATTGAAATCACATCCTTAGTTTCATATGTAACTTTAAGAAATTTATTGTTTCACTGAGTAGTATCGTTTCACAAAAATAAATATCTTCAATCTATAATATTGCATATTTTTCCCTTTTATGATTGATTATATACCCGTTTTATAAACATTAAAGTTATATTATCTGAATGATCAAGTATATACATCCACAAAAGAAATATAGTGAACACGTCACGATTTTGAGAGAGATTTGGTGGAAGAATCACATGATCAGTAACCATATCAATATGATTATTTATTTTAAAGGGATTAATATATAAAAAACCTAGATCTCAATTATAAACAAATCATTAACCTCGTCTAAGATGATATTCATAGGAATATATTGTCACTAAAATCAATCTCTTGATGTAACTAAAGAATGTGGGTTTGGTTTTCTTGCCAAATCTAGGAGACTATGATGTGCTTTGAGCATCTCTACAATTATTTCCATTTCATTGTATGTCATATTTTTAAATACTTTCTTTATCTATCTTCATCCAAAGACATTAGAGCTACACACATACTATAACAGAGGGAAGTGTTGGAATACCACCAGATTCTTCAATGAATGAAATTGTTGTTTGAAAACATATCCACATAAATGTGTCAATCACTATAACATTTGAAATATCAGTAACCTAATGTAAAAATATATGTTATGGTATGAATAGTCCTCTTGTATTATCCATTTCTCTAATTATGAAATGAAATCAAATGTTCCACTCCATATTCAAATACATTTGATGGTTTCTTCCAAACAATAAGGTATACCTCAGATCCTAATCAGATACAACATAATGTCAAAGTCCATGTAACTATATAAGTTTTTGAATGTGATATTCATAAAATATGATAAAGATATAAATATTATTTTATTGTTATTAAATTTGATGATATCATAAGAAGATAATATAAATCATATAAAGAATAATATTAATTATATATTTTAGGGAGTCTGATGATGAAAAATACATTGACGTTTTCATATTTTTATTCTTTTAGTGGTAATGGTTTTAAAATTCCATTTTATTTCTTGTTCTCATTCATAAATTTGTAATATAATTTTAATGGTAACATATACATTGAATTATATATTTCAATGTTTTTTTCTAACATATACACTTTTAGATAACTATATATGTTCTTACATCTAGGATGAGTAAATAGTGATGATGTATAAATATCATCGAATATCTTCCTTATGAAATATACATTTAATGATACACATACACGGTCCTAGAAAACTATCTTTTCATCATAATAAAGATTGTATTTAGAAGCATTCATCATCTTCCAATATAGTTATACGTTATCATTATATGACTACATAATAATGGATGGATTGGTAAACATTCATATAATATATAAAATATTTATCCCCTTTTCCATGATTTAATGGAACATTTTCTAATTGTGTATAAGTGTTGAATCTATTTTAATCAATATCATAGATAATATACAAGTCCCTTTTTGACTTATAGAATTAACCAAATGTTTCATCTTCCCAAGGATGTAATGTACTAATCATTCATATTCATGAAATAACTCTTCTGATATTATTTTGAGGATATTAAACTTTTTATATGTGACTATATACTTCATACATTTATGATCATCATGTATAATACATATTTCATGTTAAATATAATACCACCACATTTTGAATGTAGTAAAACTATTTCCAACCCCAAATCATTAGTTGAGACATTTTTCCCATGATGTTTTAATTGGAATAAATAATATGATATCCCCCTCTCGTTATATATGTGTATTAATGATGCTATTTTATACATTTAATCACTATTGGTAACTACCCCTTCTCCATTTTATAGTAGGGTGATAATAGATTCACTAAGAAACCTTCCCATTCGTTCCTTGACAATTTTTAAACAGTAAACAATAATAGAACATACCCTTATTCTATGTAAATATTGTAATTGGATAAGCTAACCATGAAAAATCTCTCAAAATGTGTCTACAATAAATTATAAATCCCTAAAAACTGTATTTATTTATCACCATAGTTGGTCAAGTATGTTACTCAATAGTAATTATCATTGATGGAAATATTGATATACCCTAACATGAGATCATATTACCCAATAATTAATCATATAATAATAATAATTCACAGTTAATTGACTTAAAAAAAACTACACCATTCTAATGTTCTTTAATATAATCCTTAAGAAGTCCTTAAATATTCAATTATTTATTAATATATATTAATAAACTAATTAATAATTACTTCAAATTGATAGATTTAATTTAAATATACACTATTATAAATATACATAAAGATATTTGGGGGTATTGTTATGTCCAAATGGAATTAGTATATATATATATAATAACCATGCATCAAATTGAAGGTTTTTTTGGTACATCCTCCAACTGAAAATAAAATTGATAAATTCTACATTGAAATTAAATGTTAAAAAATGTATTGAACTCTATGGATTAGTTCTAAAAATTAATCAATATGGGGTATATGAACCATGTTTTTGATATTTATCTTCTAATGTGCGTGATAATTCTTACAAAGATACAATTACCCATCCATTTTCCAAAAAATAAAATTTTCGTACCTTATTGTGATGCACTCTTGAATATATATCCCTTTTTCATATTGACCAATAGATTATTAATTAATTTCTACATCTCAATTGTGTCCATTCTATATGATGTTTTTCAAATTCGCATAGATCTAGGTTATATTCCTTTTTAAAACTGAACATCTAGATTTCAAAGATGACTAAGTATACCCAACAAAAATACATTTTCATTTTCTCATACAATATCCTTGTAATAAATTTTGAGATTCTTTCTAGTTAGTTAGTATAGAAATCCCTCAATGATATGTAGTAAGACTTATAAAATGCATTTAATATCAATTGGATGTTGATATCTACAATCACACTAAAATAAGACTATATATTGATATAGAAAATAAATTATGAATTACATATTCTATAAATTAAAATTGGGTAAATGTAGATATATTTTTACAATCCATAAAATAACATAAAATACCACAAAGCAATATTTAATAATATTCTAATAGTGTAAATTCCTATAAAATTAAACATAAAATACATAACTCAAAAGTAATGGATAAGTGGGACTTCAATATAATGATCTACTTAAAGGATTGACATATCAATGACCCCTTATTTATCAAATAATTATCCCTTTTATTTATACAGTAACATGGATAATTATATTTTCCCCCAAAAATAAAACATTTTATTATTATTGGTTCCCTAAGAAATTGGTTTTCCATCCAATAAACAAATCATGTTTCAAAAAAAAGTTTTCTTTATATCCTTATCTTCCAAAATCAATTTATCTTTTCCTTCAATTGTGGAATTTCCTAGGCTTCTTATTCCCATATTATCATTATTTATATAATTTAATCATTATTCCTATAATTTATACGTATCTTAAAGTATAATGAAGCTCCATGTCCATTTTATTTTGTGGGTCAATAAACTCACATAGTTTCCAGTTGTAAATCATATGTCAATATAGTTGATTACACCTAATCACATAGTATCACATTAATGCTCTAATTTCTCCTTATTTCTCATGATGAAATTCAGTGAATATTATATAAATTTATTTCTTCACATTATTTCTCATACTTACAACAATTTAAAATGCCAAAAATAGCTTACTATGACTAAAGAGCATCAATAATCAGAGTAAAAACATGTGATAAACAATAATACCTATAATGTCCAAAATTATGTCATCATCTTTGTCACAACTCGTCCCCCAGGGCTCGTATCATGACTACCCCAAGCCCACCTTCCAAAGGCCAAGGGCTGGAGACTAGCACCAAAGGCGCAATTTCCTAAAACTGGAAAGGCGTTGCCTTTATTAATCATAATCACACAAAACTAGAGTCTAAGAAGAAGTAAACACTATTTAAAATATGTATAGAAGCTATAATAAAAATATAGGGGGATAGAATAAAAGCTCAACAGTAAAGTAAAAATACAACAGAAAGAAAGTACAACTAAAAAAGGGACAAATAACTCATAGGTGAAAGAAGCTCTTGGATCTTCTTCCAGGGTTCCTACATGAATGGTAGGTATAGAGGGACTCCACAACACTCCACGTCCATCATACTCCACCATGTACCGATACGTCATTAGGTCCTCCTTCGGGTTCCATCCAGTCTAGGATCTCTCAACCTCTGTCAATGTTGTATATCTTCTGCATCCAACACAACGAGGTGTGGGGATAGCCCGTGTAGGAGTGAGTATAATGAAACTCGGTAGGGACCCCATGACCCTCAAGGTCTCACAAAATCCAACAAGGATAAATAAAAAAGTATGAAATAAACAGATAACCATTACTTAGGTATATTCCCATACATATACCTATGTTATCAGGTAACCCATCTCAATCATGAGGAAAACACAAAGGTCATTGACACAGCTCAAACAAGAATTTTCATCATGGAAACCATGGATGATGGAGAACTCTTCCTATGTCGAGTAAAGTGGTCATGTCGCAACACTGAGGAACTTCTCACTATCCTTGGACTGTTGAGCTACTTCTCCTGTCGAGTACCAGGGGACTGCTGCCAACTACCAGACACTCTGTCCATTGTGGGTCTGTTGCTAAATATTGGGTGCTCCCCCGAATAGCTCGTAGATGTACTACTCCTATCGAGTACTGTGGGTCTGCAGCCAAATACCTGGCGCTCTGCTGCCAAGGGTTTGCCGCCAACTACCCGGGGCTCCCCACTGGGCTAGTCGAATCACTATGAGTCCAATTAGTCAAGAAGTTTCCATGTCTACCGGCTACTAGGTCTCTGCATGCTGTATGCTCTTCTTTGAGAGGATCCGCTTCACGATCTACTGGTCGATACTCCAAATGTCACTAAGTCTCAAGTGGAATTATCTTTAAGACTGCCACGTCATAGGGGTCTCAATTCACTAGATTACGTATCAATCGGACCCTCGGTCTGTGAGCTATTGGCATTTCTATCCCAGGGGCCTAGTTGATTTTTAGGTTAAAACCAACTTGACCGTACTCCAATAGTTTCCAAAAATCATGTGGGCTATACCAATGGAATCATCTCGTTCAAATATTTTTTTCCACAGAAGGTTCATCGATCGGACACTGAAAGCCCGAGTTATGGGTGAATAGGTGTAATTGGTTCTGACGGGTTCGGGTCCGGTCCGACCCCATTGGACCGACCCGCCTCAGGTCCGGAATGGGGACTGACTTGGTTTGTGGGTCTGACCTGACCCGAAGCGGCGGCCTGACCCAAATAGGCATCCCTGCTTGAAGGCATCCTGGTCCAAAAGCGGCCCAACCCGGCCCGGCTGGCCGTGTGGCCTGGCCAGGCGAGCCGTGTGACCGGGCCCGGCTGGTCGTGTGGCCCATCCCGGGTGGCCGCGAGGCTTGGCCCAGCTAGCCGTCGATGGCATCATTTGGAGCCCATGTGGCCTATCACGGGGCCCGGCTCGCCACATTGTGTGGGGGGGGGGTGTCGTTCCCCCCTTTGTTCGCAACGGCTAGTGCATGGAGCCTGCCCATGTAACCGTGGGACCTGAAGGCTCCCACCTGTATAGTGCACATCAGCATCTAGCTTCATCGGTCAACCTTCCCTATCCACTACTGCCTTATGTCGTGGGTCTTCTCGGGTGTGGTGTGACGACGCAGCACCCCTCCTCCACGACCGCCCTTGGTCGAAGACTCCTGCTTCCCTTCTCACGGCATGACGATGCCGCACACCTCCACTACGACCTGTCATTTTCACGACTCTCGTTCGCATAGTGACGCAGTGTTGTGCCATCTTGGGAACCCAGCGGCCTTTGCGTCATAGTTTTCATTCACGACCAGCTCGCCGCCAGCCACCGTTGTTCGCAGCGATCCATTCTACCACCGTCAAAAAACAAAATCAACCAAAGGGGGAAGGGTCATCCATGTTGGTGTGGTCTGAACCCCCCATGTTATGTTGATAACATTCGGCATAACTAATACAAAAATATTAATGACATAGAATGGGAACAAAACAACTCAAACCCCCTTCCTTGCATGACTATTGTTATATGACGAAGTTGCGGGAAATAGTAGTGTTGTTTCATTGAAGTCTGGAAAGAAGAAACTAAGGATGGTGTTGTCGATCTTCAGGGGTCACGATTCCCTTTCTTTCTCAGTCGAATAAGGAAGAATATGGTGTTCTCCGATCTTCGGTGGAAGGAGCATTCTTTGCGTTCTTTATTGAGAGGATGAAGTTCATACTCAATTCCTACCCAAATGAATTTCCAACCAAATGATATAATAAATTTCTCTATTATTTAATCATTGGAAATAATTCAAAATAATTCAAAAGTTGAATTAATTAAACAAGGGGGTTCAATTTATTCTATATGGGTTGGCACATTTAATTAGTGGGGGAAGTTAAATGTTCCCACCCCCACTTTATGGAGAGTTACAAAGGGATTAAGCCCGTGTGGTCCCCACGCTAAATATCCTCCCAAGGGAGGTTATGTGCATGTGGGCCCCACCTCCATAACCTCTCATGGGTGGTTATGGTGTGGTGGCCTCCACCACTAACCTCCTCTTGGAGCATATATCTATCATAAAATAAAAATAAGCTAGAACGTTATTTTTATTTAATTATATTAATGAATCCCAAAAATATATCTTCAAAACACATTAAAATTCAACTGCGGTGAGGGTCTTACTAAGCAATAACTGACGCTGCGAGTTCAACGGTGCCCTAGGAACTCGATTCTGAGCACTGTTTCAAGAGTTATAATATCCGGCTCGCACCTTTACCGAATGTAACCAAGAAAAACTTCTGAAATTTATTCCGGGTACAACGATCCTCGGAATCCAGTGCAGTCAAATTTCACGGACTTGTAAAATTATCATGTATGTAAAAAAAATTCCACAAGAATTATAGGTCATTAAATTCTTCCTACCTAAGTTCATTACGTCCCCAAAAGCTACAACTCGAAATAAGTGAAAAAATGAGGGTACTGAGCATGCATCGGAGCCTCCCTCTGTGATGCCAACGTACGCGCTCCAGAGGTATCATCCATCCATGTAGGACTCACTACTATCGATCGTCAATATCCCCTAGATCCTCCCTGGAAGTCACCCCATCATCTATTTCCAAATCCACGTGGTCGATGAAGTGCGATGGATCATGCACACATTTCCTCAGTTGACATACGTGGAAGACATCGTGCACCCGGTGCAACTGAGGTGGAAGAGCCAAGCGGTAAGCCACCTCGCCTACTCTACTGAGGACCTAAAAAGGTTCGACTAATCTCTAAAATAGCTTTCGGCCTCAACCAAATATCCATAGAATTCGTTGTGTTGAGACCCGTAAGAAGACGTGGTCTCCATCCTCGAACTCTAGAGGTCTCCGTCTCATGTCAGTATACGACTTTTGTCTGCTCTGAGCAGTCTTCATCCAATCCTGGATGATCTTCACCTTCTCGGTTGTAACTCGTACCATCTCTGGTCCCACTAGTGCTGACTCCCCTAGGTATGTCTTGCACAATGGATATCATAATGGTTTTCGTTAAAAGGTCTCAAAGGGTTCAATATCGATGGTGGAGTGATAGTGGTTATTGCATGAAAACTCCACCAAATGTCGGTGATCACCCCAGCTATGACCAAAGTTGCAGACACATGCATGGAGCATGTCCTCGAGGGTCTGGATAGTTCCCTTGGTATGACCATCCGTGTGAGGATGGAAGGCGGTACTGAAGAGAAGTTGTGTCACAAAAGCATCATAAAACCCCTCCCATAGCTGGGATGTAAATTGTGTGTCATGGTCGGAGAAAATGGAAGTAGGTACTCCATGGAAACACATATTCTCCTGCACATAGAGGCATCACAAACTCCCTACTGAGCCCTACTCTCTGATTGGTTGGAAGTGGGCCAACTTGGTGAGTCAGTAAACGATCACCCAAATCGAGTTGTGACCCCTGGTATTATGTGGACGACCCGTCACGAAGTCCATGGATATCTCAACCCACTTCCACTCTGTGACCCATAACGGCTGAACCAAGCCTGTTGGTACCCGGTGCTCCGCCATCACATGATGACAAGTGAGTCATTGTGAGACAAACTATACTATGCCTTTCTTCATACCTGGCTGCTAATGCTGTCATCGAAGTCCCTCGTACATCTTCGCCACACCTGGATATACCTCTATAGGGGAATTGTGAAACTCCCTCAACATTTCTTCTTAAAGTGAAACTGGTACCATGGTACGTCCTCTGAAGAGGATGACATGCTCCCCATCTTCATAAAATCCATCAGGTGCCTGCCATGGTGATATCTGAGCATGTTACGTCTCACAGTCAGAGTCCCCATGCTGAACCTCCCAGACTCGTTAAAGAAGTGGGGGTGTGAATGTAAGATACTGTAGATAGGCTACTACATCTCTATCCACAAAGTATATCTGTAAGGTAGCCAGCTTCTCTGTCGCCTCCCCTTGCTGCTGTATACAAGTCCTCCTTCTGAACGCATCTGCAAAAACATGCCCCTTCCCAAGAGTATAGACTATCTCAATGCCATAGTCATGGAAGAACTCAAACCAGCATTGTTTTCTTAGGTTCAGGTCCTTCTGAGAGATGATATACTTGAGGATCTTGTAATCAGAGTACACTGTAAAACATTCTCCCCTCAGATAGTTCCTCCACGTCATCAAGGCAATGACCACTTCTTCTAACTCTGGGTCATGGGTAACGTAGTTCTTCTCATGTTTTATCAACATCGGAGAAGCATACATGACCACTGCTCACTCCTACATCAGCACACACATGAGTCCATTCTCTGTTGCATTACAGTAGACTATGTACCCTACACAGACCTTTAGATGTCTCCAGATGGGAGCACTAGTCTGCCTCTGCCTCAGCTCCAGAAAGATTTACGTGTATCTCTCTAACCACCCTAAGGGTTTCCCCCTCATCGTCAAGGATGAAAGTGGTGCTGCTACTTTGGATAAGTATGACATGAATCTCCGATAGTAGCCAGTCAATCCCAAAAAACTTCACACCTCTATCACACTCTTGGGTGGCTCCCATGCATGTACTGCCTTGATCTTTGTTGGATCCACTAAAACTCCATCCTCAGATATGTCGTGTCCAAAAAAGTGAACCTCTTGAATCCACAACTAGAACGTTGTGATGTTACCGTAAAGATAGTGCTCTCGGAGTGTGTCTAGTACTATCTGCAAATGGAAGGCATGCTCTTCCACATTAGTCGACTAGATAAGTATGTTGTCGATGAAGACATCGACAAAGCGGTCAGGGTAAGGCTGGAAGATCATTTTCATGAGACACATGTACACTAATGGAGCATTGGTTACACCGAAGGGCATAACTAAGAACTCATAGTGGACGTATCGACACCGGATGGCCATCTTCAGCACATCCTCGTCCTGAACTCTGAGCTGGTAATAACCAGATCTGAGGTCTATCTTCGTGAAACATCATGATCCCATGATATGATCAAAGAGGTTGTCAATCCTTGGGATTTGGTACTTGTTCTTCATGGTCACCTAGTTCAGGAAATGGTAGTCGACATGGAGCCTCAGGCTCCCATCCCCCTTCATGGAGAATAGAATCAGGGCTGCCTAGGTAGAGACACTGGGTCAGATGAATCCCTTCCCCTGCAAGTTCTCCAACACTACCTCCATCTCATGAAGCTCAGTGGGAGCCATCCAATATAAAGGAGTAGATATCTATGCCGTCTTGGGGTACATGTCAATGTTTAAGTACACCTATATTCATGGAGGTAGTCCTGGAACATCGTCATGGAAAACATCCGCCTACTTATCCACCACTACAGGATAAGTCGGACTCCCCACATCAACTGATCCGAGGGTTAGGAAAAACAACTAATGAGTGATCTATTGCACCCTTTTTCGAGCAAGTCAGTCATGTTCTGCAAAGGTTCCCTTCTCTTCGGTGAAGGTTAACCCTGTCCCATCAGTGCGGACACACCGCACATTGCACCTAATACAGTCAATCTGAGCATGGACTGTAGATAACCAGTCCATGCCCAGGATGACGTTGTAAGGCCTCGATGCCACTACGAGGAGATCGCTGCCGAATCTCTCGCCTCATAGTGTGAGATGGCACTACAAGAACCAGTGCATAATCATCGAATCACCTCCTGTTGGAGTCTCTGTCCATAATGATCGAACAAATGGCTCCTTTGGAATCTCTGAGCTCTGAACGATGGCAGTGGAAATAAAACAGTGACTGGAACCTGTGTCTATATGAACTACAGATATGGTGTAATAGACACAGATAGTACCTCATATCATCTCAGGAGCACCATGGTCATATGCTTCAGCTGAGCTCTGCCATGTATGCCAGCTCCCTACGGTCAGGGTGGTCTTTCTGGTGGTGGTGGCGGTAGCACCTCGTAATGTCGACCACCGCCAGCTGCTCGACCAGCTCCTCTACCACGTCTAGATGCACCCCATGGACTACCTTGATTGAACAAATGCCTCTGCCTAGCAGGTCCCTTAACTCTATGCTGATCATCAGTATGGCCGGTTGGACAGTCACAAGCCATTTGACAAAGCCCGCCGTAGGAGTAACACTATCCGCTCCTAGAATTTCTAGATCTGTCTCCACTCTGGGTGCCTTGCACAACTTATCCTGAGTCCTGCAGTCGACCACATGTGTATCTAGTCGTCATGGACCTCTGCGTCACCTATCTACTGTCAGCTACTGAAGACTTCGCTACTAGTCGACTAGTGGTAGGTCTCGCTTGTAGATACTACACAGTAAAGAAACTCTCCACTATAATGGATCACTCCAACACTCCCTTATGCGTTGGGATGTTGTGGGAGATAATGGATTCTATGATCTCTCTCCTGAGTCCCTGCTCAATGATATAGGCCCTAAAAAACGGGACCCATACCATATTAGTAGAGTAGAAAAAGAGGTATGTGAATCTCACTGAGTACTGAGCTACACTCATGATGACATGATGCTAATGAAGTAGCTCCTGTATCTGCACCGCTCGAAGGATGGATGGTATAAAATCCATCAGAAATAGGATCTCTATGTCTTCCCATAGAAGTGATGCCTCATCATGCATCTAGTTCATCAGGCTCCACAATCTGCGTGTTGCTGCATGAAAGAGGTTATCGGTAGGGATCACCTAGAAGTAGGGTGGTGTCCCTACTAGTCTGAAGACTCTAACCATATCCTCTAGACAATCCTCAACTACCTGTAGGTCTGTCTCTTAACTGAGCCTGGGTGGCCTCTGGCGTTGGAACTCATGTAGCGCGCTCAAGAGGCATGCACTCTCTATTGTTGGGGATAGTGGCAATAGTGGCCCAATGGAGAGTAGTACCACTTGGGCCTCCGCCGGTGCCTCAACAAAAAGAGGTCCATATACTGAGGCCCCGTCGCTCGGTGGGTTGTCAGTACGTACGACTCTCGGTGCTCCAGTTGTTCATCCAAGGAGAGGAATCCTGAAATAAAAAGACATGACATGGTCAAAAGACTATTCCTATTGTGATGACCTAGTTGAGCTGACTTAATGATAAAATTTTGGAAAGACACACATAATTAGTGTTTTCATGCACTGATTCTGAAATCAGATTTCAGTTATTGGTGTATGGATACGTCGGCCTCCCACACCAACACTGGACTCCCTGAACTGAATACCACACTTAGTACCCTTAACATAATTTCTATTCAAAAAGAATTATTAGAGTCATAAGTTCTATGGTAGACCTGATGTCCTCTGATACCAATTTGTCATGAACCATCCCCCAGGGCTAGTATCATGACTACCCCAAGCCCACCTTCCACATGCCAGGGGCAGGCGACTAGCACCAAAGGCCTAATTCCCTAATACAAGTAAGGAATTTCCTTTATAAATCGTAAACACACATAACTAGAGTACAAGTGGAAGTAAACACTAAGTAATATATGTATAAAAATTGTAATGAATGTAAAGTGGTGGCCAAAATAGAGTCCCAACTTTAAAGTACAAATACTACTGAAAGCAGGTACAACTGAAAAAGGGACAAACAACTGAAAGGTGAAAGCAGCTCCTAGATCATATTCTGGGTTCCTACCTGATGTGTAGGTATAGATATCTTCCACAACACTCCATTTCCATCAAAATCCACTATTTACCGATATGTCATAAGTTCATCCTCCGGGTACCATCTAGTCCTAGAGCTCTCGGCATCTGACAGTGCTATCCGTAGTCTACATCCAACACAATGAGGTACGGGCATAGCCCGTGCAGGGGTGAGTATAACGATACTTAGTAGGGACCCCGAGACCCTCAAGGTCTCACAAAATCAAACAAGGATTAACCAAAATGTATAAAATCAACAGATAACCATTACATAGGTATTTTCCCATACATATACCGAAGTTATCAAGTAACCCATCTCAAACATGAGGAAAACACACATTTCATTGACTTAGCACAATATAGGATTTTCATTATCGACACCACGGCTGTTGTAGAACTCATCCTCTGTCGAGTATAGTGGGCCCGTCGCGACACCGAGGTGCTTCTCACTAACCTTGGACTACTCAGGTACTCCTCCTATCGAGTACCACATGTCTGCTGCCAACTACCAGGTGCTCCAGCCGTTGTGGGTCTATCGCCAAATATCGGGTGCTCCTCCCCCATGGGTCTACCACTAACTACCAGTAACTCCCCACTGGGCTAGTTGAATCACTCTGAGTCGAATCGGTCAAGGAGTCGTCAGGTCTGTCAACTAATAGGTCTCTGTACGTTGTACGCTCGTCTCCGGGAGGATCTGATCCACGAGCTACTGCTCAGTACTCCATTTGTCACTATTTCTCAAGTGGAAGTATCTCAAAGGACCTCTACGCCATAGGGGTATCAACGCAACAGATGGTGCTTCAATCGGACTCTCAGTCGATGAGTTATTGCCATTTCCGTCCTAGGGGCCCAGTTGGTTTTTTATGTTCTAACCAACCCGACCATACTCCAACCATGTCCAAAAATAAAGTGTTATATGACAAATGAGTCTTCTTGTTTTAATATTTCCTACTCCATAGATAGTTTCTCAATCATACACTCGTAGCCTGAGTTATGGACGATTAGGTGTGATTGGGTTTGACAGGTTCCGGTCTGGTCCGACCCTGTTGGACCGACCCGTCCCGACCCGCCCCAGGACCAGATCGGGGTCTGACCCAGTCTGTGGGGCTGGCTTGGCTGGCTGTGTGGCTGGGCCCGGCTAGCCGTGTGGCCCAGCCCGGCAGGCTATGGGGCTTGGCCTGGCTGGCCACGACGAAGGTCCCGGTGAGCCACGCGGTGGGTGTGTGGGGGGGGGGGGGGTGTCGCGCCCCACCTTTGTTCATAACGGCCGACACATGGTGTCATCCCGTGTAACCATGGGACAAGAAGTGTCCCTTCGGTGTAGCATGGACCAGAAACTGGCTAAGCCGGCCGGCCTCCCCTATCCACCGCAAGCCGCCTTAGTCACGACCTCATACTACCCTCCGCACGGCATGACGGCGACGCGCGCCTCTGCCGTGACCCGTCATGGATGATGCTCACCTCCATGTAGAGAGGCAGTTCTGCACCCTCTTGGAGACCCGGGGACCCTTGTGTCACTGGTTTCTTCCGCGGCCGGACCTTCGCCGGTCGTTGTTGTTCTCCGCGGTGTATTCCTCCATCATTAATAAACAAGATCAACCAAAGGGTGAAGGGTCGACCATGTTGGTGCAGTCTGAACCCCCCATGTTATGTTGATAACATTTTTCATAATGAATACTACAATATTAATGACATAGAACGAGGAAAAATCAACTTCAAACCCCCTTCCTTGCTTGATGATTGTTCGTTGACAAAGTCACAGGAAAAGGCGACGTCATTTCATTGACATTGGGAATGAAAAATCCAAGGATGGTGTCATCATTCTTCATGTGTGCTAATTCCCTTTATTTCACTGGTTAAGGAAGGAATAATATGTTTTCCATAGATCTTTGGTGGACGGAGCGTTCTTCGCGTTCTTCATTGAGAGGATGAAGTTCTCTCTCAAGCCCCACCAAAATAAATTTTTATCAACATGAAATAATATCTTTGTCTATTATTTAATCGTTGGATTGAATTCAACAGAATTAAAAAGTTGAATTAATTAAATGAGGGGGTTCAATTAATTCTTAGTCGGTGGGCACATTTAATTAGTGGGGGAATTTCAAGGTTCCCCCCCCACACATTATGGTGTTGTACAAGGGGCTAATCCATGTGCGGTCCCCACACTAAATATCCTCCCAATGGATGTTATGTGCTGGTGGGCACCACCTTCATATCCTCTCATGGTAGGTTATGGTGTGGTGGCCCCCACCACTAACCTCCTCTAATTTCATATAACCACCATGAAATAAAAATAAGCTATCACCTTATTTTTATTTATCTTTATTAATGAATCCCAATAATCTATCTTCCAAACACTTTAAAACACAACTGCTGTGAAGGTATTACTAAGAAATCATTATTGTTGCTAGTTCAATGGTGCCCTCAGAATTTAATTCCGAGCATCGGTTCAAGAGTTATAAAATCCCACACACACGTTTACTGAACAAATAAGAGAAAAATTTCTGCAATTGATTCTGGGCACACCCGGACTTGGAATCATGCCCTGCTAAATTTCGCGGACTTGTAAAATTACCATGTATTTAAAAAACATTTCCACTGGAATTTCGGGTCTTTAAAATCATCCAACCAATGATATATTAAATTTACATAATATTACAATTACAAATCCATGTATTTATATGTTTTATCCTATAATTCATCATAATGGACAAAAATATGTTTTTAATTGTCCATAATAAACCCCCTATGAGTGTTTATGTTTTTATGTAGTATTATGCCCCTAATAATAAACAAATTAATGATCATGTATAAATATAAAAATTCCTTATTAGGGGTGTCCATTCCAAGGTGAATCTACTCGATATTTTTGTCATAAATTCAATTATAAAGATATGGATGTCACTACTAGGAAACTACAATATAATTAAAATACCACAACATCTGCATGTTTTCATATTCATAGACTTTTCCCTTTATAATTTAACAAATCATGGTAATTTTAACCTCCATTTTTTATAGAACACTACTCTAATACAATCATAGGAGACCAATTATTTTCATACATAAATATTACATTAAATTATATGAATATTCATTATATATAATAATAATACATACATCATAATCATAAATTTTAACTATATTTGTGAAATATATGAATAAAAAACATAATTCGTGAAATAACATTAATTTATCCAAAAATATTTCACCTCATGTTGTAAACATCATAGAAGTAGGAAACATAAACAGTTTCATTTTACACTTTGGAAACAAAAACATAAGTAAGGGTTTGATATGATGCTCAATATGGGAAAAATAGAGATGTCAATTAATGATCGTAATTGGGAATAAGATAATAAAAAGGGAAAATTAACATAAACATGTTATAAGAAAGGAATATCTAGATAGTCCACAAAATATCAAGAATATAAAAATATTGATATTTTATTAAAAATACATAATTTATAAGATTATTACAATGTTAATAACCAATCATAATCCAAGAGAATATTTCCTAACAATAAGACATTGGTTTTTGTAATGAAAATTAAAATAAAAATTCATTTACATCATTTAGGATCTCTACCAAGACTATCTCTGTGGATCAGTTTCACACCTCACTTGAGCATTTCCTTAGTCGTGGTTAACTCCCAATACTATAATATATGAAACATTCAATTACTAATCATGGTCAACTCCCTATTAATATATGTATTATCTCATGAGATATCCTTCATCACCACATGTAGTAGAGGGAAAATGTTTTCTGGTACAACCCATCACAAAATGACACCCATATATTTATTCCCTGTAATATCACAAAACATTTTTTAATTGTTAATATCAGAATCTATGAAAATAAAATGAGTTTCATTATCACTATTAAATTTCTTCATAAAATAACTCATTGAAAATAAATGAGATTCATAAAGAGATCATCAGGATTAAATAAATCAATAGGAATGATAACGGATTCATAGAATCATAAAAAGGATCTTCATAATACCTCATTATAATTAATGTATATTGCATAAAAATAAAATATCCCATTTAAAGAAAAACAATCACTAACGTATTTTACATAGATGAAAAATAATTTTAACAGAATATTGTAATCTTACATTGAAAATTAGAAAAATATCATTTTGTTTCCGAAATTTTTAAAAATAAAAAAATCAGATATTATTGTTAAAATAATTTTCATAATAAATTTCAAGGAAACATGTAAATTATTATTAATATAAAAAATTTGATTAGATGGTATAAAGTTCCATTAATTTGTAATATGTTTATACAATTATTAATTATATACTCTTGGTAAAACATCAAATGTACCCTATTTTGAGAATGACTGAAATATTTCATTAAAAATACTTGAAATGAAATTGAAATACATTGCAAAATGAATTTAAATAATAATATTATTATATATAAATGTATTCATGAAAATATATTTATGAATATAAACATGGATGGATGAAATTCATTCACAGAAGAAATATCAAAATATTTTCTTGGAGACATTTTCAAAATAAATTTAATTACTAAAGAGTTTAAAATGGTGCAAATACCCATATTGTATTGGAAAGAATATAAGAGAAGTAAATATATTCGGATTAATATAAAAGGATAATATTATCTCCACCAATATAAATCTGGAATAAAAAATACTTAAAAATTGAGATTGTAACATAAACTGTTACTTCGTGTCTCTACTTGATTTATACCATGTAAAACCTACAGTATAAAACATTTATAATAATATTGACTCTATCCCAAAACAATATTAATATCTTAAATAAAATTTGTCAAACCACTGAATTTTAATATTCCCTTTTAATGATAATTCATCAATAAACGAAACATTCTGGTGAAAATTGGTTCCTTTACATTCAGGTTTTGATACGATCATTTTGGCTATTAAATCATAGACTAATTTTAATATATCTAGAATACTAATAATTTAATAACTATCACCACTGATAAAAATTTCAAATTTCACAATAATAAAATAAAAAAAATTGATGATAAATGAATGACATGTACATGTGGACATGGTTGTCCAAAAATGTGTATGGGTGTTGTTTTTACTATTCAATGACGGAAAAAATAATGGTACCTAATAATTATAATTTTATAGGAATATATACATCATAAACATATTATATTTATTAATAAAATCTATTTGTAAGACTATCCAACTGAATAGGAAATGAAACATAAATCACATCGATCAATGTAGTTTGTATTCCACAGATACGGATAAGATACATTATCATTTCCCTAAATATATAAATGAGATAGAAAATGGATATAAAATTAATATAGTAGCATCAAATTATAGTAAATATATCGATTACATTAGGATGCTATGGTTAAATATCATTATTATGATTATTAATATGTGTAAAATATAAACATGATCATTATGATAACATACTTAATGTTCAATTATCATCCATTATGATGTAACATAATGCATCTAGGATTAGACTTATGAAAATAATAAAACCAAATTTTATGTTATATAGTGTATGAGGGATTTTTGTTATACTTTTTAGTTAAAAGGCTCTGGTGATGTTGATAATAGTGGACAGAATAGACATTATCCTAACTGAGGTTGTTGGAAGTCAATTCAATTTATGAAAATTTAATATATTATAGATGATAGAGATGTGGATCAAAAATTGAGAAGGTTATCATATATGAATTATTTTTTATAAATACAATTTTTCAAAAAACAAATTACAAACAAATTTAGATATTTTATCCTATATCACATTCCTAAATCCCTATATTATCCCTATATAACTTATTATGATAAATAAAAATTTAATGTTGTATGTATTAATTTTTGAAAAAGAATTATGTAAACATTATTACAATTTATTAGGTGTTTAGATTAAAAACATGAAATAAATTTTATAAAATTAAATTTTTATTAGTGATATAAATTTAACGTATTATATGTATATATGATTCAACAAAATTAGACAACTAAATTGTTAAATATAGAACTGAATTTATTCTTTTTCATTTCCTTGTAAAAGTAATTACATTAAAAATAAATTTATTAAATGAATATATTTAAAATACATTTAATTAATGTAATTAATATATATTTATATACCTATTTTATAATGATATCAACATATTGGGAATATAAATATAGTTCTTCTATCATTATCTATTTTTTATAATAAAATGATTTTATTTACATTTATAACCAATTATTGTCAAATGAATTAATTTTATTCATTTGTAAAATATAAATATTCATAGATTAGTTATTCATATCCATAAACCCTAATAAAATTTAATGTTGATACCTATGAGATTTAATACTTATATTTTAATTGTATATTGTAGATCATATGAACTCCGAGTTATGGGTTTGGGAAATATATTATTGGTAGAAATATTATATAAAGAGTAATATATCATAAAATAATAAGGTGGTATAGGCTTAATATGTTAATTTTAATGGAAAATTTACAATATTAAAATTATGTTACATTATTTCACATTTATTATTGTATATAAATTTGATCCAATATAATGTTCTATATAGATGATGAAGAACAAGTCATGTAAATTGACAAAAAAGCTACATTCAAAGTTTATTCCACATTAATGAAAGGATGTGGACTCTATATTATATCCAAATAATACCAAATTATTATGAACACTTCAGTAAAAGAAAAATTGTTTATGAAAAAAGATATATGAGTAATAAATTATTGTTCAAAATAGGTGGAAGACCAATCCTTTAATTGTTAAAATGTTGGACATTTCCTTACAAACTATTGTTAAGTGAAGCTTATAAATAGAATCAAATTGGTATTAATTTGTTAAAGGACAAAAGGTAGGTGATCCTACCATATTTTTCAAAGATGAATAAGTACCTCTCTATATGTCTCTTTTTTGGATGAAGCTGACGATGTTCTGACAAAAAAAGAATTCCCAGTGGCCTTTCATGAAGAGATCGTGTTTCAAGAAGACCTACATAAAAGGGAAGATTTTTATATTGATTCTTCATGTTTTAATAATATTCAAGTGGAAATATTTTCTAACTTCTTCTTATCTTACTTTTTTGAAATAACATCTCATGATCAAGAACTAAATATTGAAGTAGAAGTGTCCAAAGAAGTAATGGCTGAAGAAGTGAAGGAATTATCATTAATCCTTCCACCATATTCATAGTTATACCACATTTAAAGGTGGAAGGATATAATGTACTATATATGTGGGTTCCATCAAGACTGGTTTGTATTGAGGATCATTGGAAGAAAGAAGTTCTGGTAGTTTTTGAGCAAGAAACCTAATATACCATCAGATTGGGGATAAACCACTGAAACTGCCTCCCTAGGGGCAGTAAAAACCCAGCACCCACTTGGGGGGTCTAACCAAGAATTAACCTCTTTCATTTCCCTTTCTCTTTATTTTTATTTATTTTTCTCATATTTTATTTATTTTATGCCTTTAGGTAATGTTGTATTAGCTAGGATCTTAACTCAAAGCTTCCACTATAAAATAAATTCACGTTGTATCATTATTTAACTTTGTTTTTATTCCCTTATTATTATTTTGTTGAGATATATTGAGGGGTAGTGAAATATAGGTGTGGGGGGAGTGTCATCCTATATAATTGTTTTCTGTGCTTTATTTTTCTTTTTTTCATCATTTTAGGATTATTGGGCTTTAATGAATATTTTGATCATTTTTCACACATCAATTGATTTTGGGATGGGTGAAATGATTTTTGACGAAATAGATTTTAATGGATGGTTGATGTGAAAACATTTTACATCAATTGTATTTGAAATCATTTTTATGAGTTTGACTGATATTTGAAATCCATGGCCATCAAGCACTGACTCAATATATTTTTCCAATCATGTGAGGTACTCTGAACCAAATTGAAATATTCCTTCTAATACCCACTCTTTCAAGAGAGAATCTTGTATTTTGTGTGAGAACCAAAACATGTAATTCTTCTATTTTGTAGATTTCGATTTCGTGAAATGTTTTTGATATTATTGTATAATATTTTTGGCTAGTCATATGATATCTTGAGACCTAACATTACATCTATCTTTCATTATCCCTTAGATTCCATGAATTTACTTGTACGTTTAACCCACATTTCAGACCGATTTTTCCTTACCTACTCGCACTCTTAGTATAATTGCGTGGATATTTCAAGAGTGAGTGTTGGGGAAGGGCCTTTTGTTTCCATTCATCGAGATGTGTATCATTTATGGGTGATGTGAGGTATGTGTCAACATTTTTGGCAGTGGATGATAAAGATCAATATTGGGTATAGGTAATCTTTTCATTGTGATTTATTTATTTCATCTAGTTCTCCATAAAAAATTGATAAAAATAGAAAAAATGTAGATGAGCTTGATTTTATTACTATAAATCCTTTTATTACTCATTTACCTATCTAAATTCAATTTTATTATTGTAATTATTTCATTGTATTCAATTTTCAACTCATTCTCCATGAAAAAAAAATCAAAAAAAAAGAAGAAAATAAAGTCGTTCCTTTCTGGAGCTTTACAATGAAAAAAAATTAAAAAAAGGTGGAGATCATTGATGAAATCATTCTTTTGATTAATTTATTTCCTCATGTACCATGTCATAAATAATATGTGTTGTTTTTTATCACATTTTTAATGTGATTTATTGAGGTTCATCATGTGTTTTCACTTGATTATTCATGAATTATGCTTAAGAGTCCAACATCCTCTTTTGTGCCTTAATTTTTTCAATCATTTTCCAACCAACACAAAGACAAAGAATTCACCAGGAAAAATACCTTATTATTTAATAAATTTTCATGTTTCAAAATATGGAGAGATTATAATTGTCACAAGCCTATGGTCATACATGCACATTGAAAGTATGAGCATAACTATAGATATATTTTCCCCTGAGTGAAGAGTGACACAAATTTCAAGGTGAGGTAGGTTGTGATTGGGCCATGGATGGATTTATGAGGTTGAATAAATTTACACTTGAGAAATTAAAATGATGTGGAATTGTTTTTCATAGAGTAGACATGAAAAAAAATTGGAAGAGATCATTGATGATTCCACATTTTTTATTTTTGTGAGAATTTTGATATAAATATTTGATGATTTCTCGAGAGAGCAATGAATAAGTTTGGGGGAGTGATGAATCAATGAAATTTCACATATTTAATACTGTATTTCAATTTTATAAATCCCACCACATTGTTATTTAATGGGAAATTGTCACATTATTATGTTTTATTGAAATTTTGAGCTCAAATGCATAAGGGGATTAATTTTGACGTTTAACTGTTTTATTTATCTTCATTATTTCAGATATATTATTTTACAAACTCAAAAAATATTGTTAAATTTATTTTTTTAGGTTTAGTTATATCATGGGCCAAATTTCATCCTTTTGGAGGCACAACTCAATCAATCATTTAGAGGCCCAAAATCAGCTCACAATCAGGACCTCGTAAACTATGACAGATTTGGAATGTTTTAATGCTATGCTTGTATCTCAATGTATACCCAACCATTGGAGCTGAAACTTCTCATGGAACTGTAATAGAAATTAGTGAACATATTTAATTAAGTATTACACGTCTTAATATGTTGTTGGATGGACTTTAATACATGATACATTAGAGTTGTTGTAGACAAAAATTCACTTTGTATGATTAAATGTGAAGCAATAAATAAGACATAACTCCTACATAAGAGGACCAATGAGTCTAATATTTTGTGGAGTAATGAGGGAGGCATAATGGAACCACTTTAAAGAAGGGACCATTTTCAAATTCAGACATTCAATGGGTCTTATAACTGTGACCCTCTGGAAAATAGAATTGAATCGATATTTCTTCAACCCATTTTCACTCTAAATATGTACCTCCACTCTTTTTTCAAGGATAGCCATTTTCCAGGGCAAGGTTGTGTATTGTTGTTGTAGTTATTTTTATTCTTAATTTATATTAGTTTATATTTCCTCTTCATACCTCTATTCTCCCATTTATTTTATTTTATGCATTCTCCCGCCGTTATTCCCCTCTCAACTCCACTAAAAATAGAGAACTAACCTCGACGCTAGTTCGAGGGAGGGAATGGGGAGGTGATTGAGTTATTAAGTATTAATTTTATTATGCTTTATTCATTTCTAATAATTTTGGTGTTTCTTAAATCGATTACAGTGATCGGTTTCCCTGTTTTCCTTACCACCAATTTATTCTTCTCTTTTTTCAATTTTCCTTCCCTTCGTTATTTGTGTCGTGCATACAGTGGTGCATGACATGAGTAGTGATGGATAGAGACGATATATCCAAGATGAGTTTAGAAATAGAATTACCATGTATATTGAGGTCTCGGTAGAGGGTGATAACCTCTCAAATGATAAGGTTTGGTGTGACATGTCTTAACCATCTTATTGATTTTAATATTGAGATTATTTTTAAACAATGATATCAACCACCACAACCTCAAAAGAAAAACTACCTAATTTATTTCTTCTAACATCATTATGTACTTCATTGCGTCATTATATATTATATTTATATTTATGCATTTTAAATTATCCCCCATTTTTATTAGTATTATATTTTTATATTACTTATATTATAAATAATGACCATAGGAAGATAGTGTGTGTTAGTGGACTCATTGTGATCGACCCTAGGGTGTGCCAATATAGAGAATTGTTAGGTTAATAATAATTTAATTGAATTGTGTTTTGCGACAAAACTAGTCTCATCAATATGGTGCCATTATCGGGGATGCTAAACCCTTATACACACTATTTTTAATAAAACCCCCCAAAATTTAAAAATTTCAAAAACTAAAAAATATTATTTGATTTCATATCATTGTTTTTTTACTTCATGGATTATTTTAGTGATTTTTTATATGCATATTCTAGATCTTAATATTCTAGTAGGAAAGAGACTTTTATGCTGAAGATGGAACAAGTTATCGCGATGATTCAAAACAATTTTCAAATCCTCGAACAAGCAAGAAAGATAGTAACATCGCTGGAGGCTAAAGTGGATGAAGTTAAAGCTCTATGGTTGGAACAAAAACAACCGAAGAACCAAGCTGAATAATAATATATAAATGTTGTTCCACCTAAATTTTACGTTTTTGAACCCAATGAAGACATGAAAACTCAACTTGGAGATGCAATCGTCCCTCCTTGGACACTGCATGAAGAGGTTCATGAAGATATCATTCCAGCTGAAACAACTGTGGGAGATCCACATGTTTTGGAATAACATTGGTGTGATTTTATTGAAGGACAAAAGTTAAGTGATCATACAATATATTTCATTTATTAATCAGTAACTCTCTATATCTCTCTTGTTTTGGAATAAGATAAAGAAGTTCTGCATAAAAATATTTCCTTGTGGCCTTCCCTAAAGAGATCGTGTTTCAAGATGACCTACACGAAAGGGAAGATATTTATATTGATTCTCCATGTTTTAAACATATTCAATTGGAAATGTTTTCTAAATTCCTCTTATCTGAATTTTTTGAAACAGAATCACATGATCAAGCCCTGGACATTGAAGTAGAAGTGACGAAAGAAGTCGTGGCTGAAGAAGTGTAGGACTTATTCTTTATCCATAACCCATATTCTATGTTATACCACATTGAAAAGGGGAAGGATATTATGTATTATATATGTGGGTTCCTCCAAGACAGGTATGATTTTAGGATTATTGGAAAAAAGATGTTCTGGGGGTTTCTGAGCAAGAAACCTCATCCACTATCAGATTGGGGTTAAACAGTTGAAAATGTTTGCCTAGGGGTAGTAAAAACCTAACACTCACTTGGGGGGTCAAACCATGCATTATACTCCTTCGTTTCAATTTATCTTTTTTTTTTATTTTTATCGTATTTTTATCATGCATTTATGTTAAACTGGTAGTAGGAAGGAGATTAACTCAAAGATTCCACTATAAAATAAATTCATGTTGTATCATTCCTTCAATTTATTTTTCATCCCTTCTTATTATTTTGTTGAGATATATTAAGGGGTAGTGAAATCTGGATGTGGGGGGAGGGTCATCCAACATAGTTGTTTGGTGTGCTTAATTTTATTATTTTATCTTTTTAGGATTATTGAGCTTTAATTAATATTTTGATCATTTTTTACACATCAATTGATTTTGAGATGGTTGAAATGATTTTTGAAGAAATAGATTTTAATGGATTGTCGATATGAAAACCTTTCCCTTGAATTGGATTTCCAAAAAATTTAATGAGATTGACCAATTTTTGAAATCCATGTCCATGAAACACTAACTCAATATATTTTTCCTATCATGTGAGGTATTCTGAACCACATTGAAATATTCTTTCCAATACCCATAGTTTCTTGAGAGAAGCATGTATTATGTGTGAGACCCAAAAATTGTGATTTTTCTGTTTTGAAGCTTTAGATTTCATGTAATGTTTTCGAAATGATTGAGAGATTTGCTTGGCAAGACGTATATTATCTTTATACCAACCTTTAAATCTATATTTCTTTAGTCCTTAGATTACATGAATTTCTTTATAGGTTTAATCCATATTTTACGATAATTTTTCCTTACTTACCCGCAGTCTTAGTATAATTGTGTGGATATATCATGTTTGAGTGTGGGGGAAGGACCTTTCATGTGAGTTCTTTGGGATGTATTAATGGGTGATGTGAGGTATGTGTCAACATTTTGGGAAGTGGATGATAAATATAAAATTGTGCATGGTTAATAATTTCGTTGTGCTTTATTTGTTTCATCTGGTTCTCCTTCAAAAAAAATGAAAAAATAGAAAAACAATGGAGAAGAGCTTGAATTTATCATTGTACTTCCTTTTTTTTATTCACATACCTATATAAATTCAATAGAATGATGGTAATTCTCTCATTTTATTCAATTTTCAGCTCATTCTCCACTAATAAAAATCAAAATAAAAGAAAAAAATAAAGTTGTGCCTTTGTGGAGCTTTACAAAAAAATAAATAAAATAAAAAAAGGTGGAGAAAATTGATTCAATCATTCTTTGGAATAATTTATTTCCTCAAGTAACAAGTCATGAAAAAGTTGGTGTTGTTTTGTATAACATTGGTAAAGGTGATTGAGTGATGTTCATCCAGTGTTTTCACTTGATTATTCATGCATTAGGATTAAGAGTTGAACCTTCTATTTTAGCATTAATTTTTTCAATCATTTTCCCAACAACCCTAAGACATTGAATTCACCTAGAAAAAGCCTTCATGATTAAAGAATATTTCATGTTTTTAACTTATTATAGATTATAATTGTCACAAGCTTATGGTGATACATGCACTTTCCAAGTATGAGCATAACTCCAGATACAATTTCTCTTGAGTGCAGAGTGACACCAATTTCTAGGTGAGGTAGGTTTTGATTGGGCCATGGATGGATATATGAGGTTGAATAAATTTAAATCTATGGATGTAAAATTATTTGGAATTGTTTTTCCTAATAGAGAAATGATTAAATTTAATTTTGGAAGAGTTCATTGATTATTTATCATTTATGATTTTTATGTGAATTTTGATTTCAATATATGATGATTTCTTGGGAGTGAAATGTTTAAGTGTAGGGGGTGATGAAGAATGTAATCTCAAATATTTAATAATATATTTCAATGTTATAAATCCCACCACAGTGTTATTTTATGGGCAACTTTCACATTTTTATGTTTTAGTGGTATTTTGAGCTAAAATGCATATATGACTTAATATTGGTGTTTAACTGTTTTATTTGTCTTCGGTATATTAGATATATTATATTCCAAACCCAACCAAATTATTAAATTAATTTTTTATGTTTACATAAATCATGTTCAGAATTAAATCCTTCTAGAGGCCCTGCTCAATCAATCATTTGGAGTCCCAAAATCCGGTCAAAATCTGAACCTCGTAAACATTGCACATATTTGGAATGCTTTAAAGATGAGCTTGTATTTTGATGTATACCAGTCCATTGGAGTTGAAATTTTTCATGGAGCTGTAAAAGGAATTAATGAACATTTCTCATTAATGATTACACATCTTAATACACTGTTTTTGTGGTCTTAAATGCATGGTCGTTTGTAATTGTGGAAGACAAAGAGTCACTTTGGAATATTAATTGTGTAGCCCAAAAACATACATAACTCATACATATATGGAGCAATGAGGCTGATATTTTGTGGAGGAACATGGGAGGAACAATTGAACAGATTTTAATAAGGAACATTTACCAATTCAAGAATTCATTGGGTCTAATAGCTATGATCCACTGGCGGAGAGAATTGAATTGTGATTTCTTCAACCCATTTTCTCTATAAATTTGTACATCCACTCTTTTTACAAATATATCCATTTTCCAGGGAAAGGTTGGGTATTTAATTTTTAGTTATTCTTATTTTTAATTTATATTAGTTTATATTTCCTATTCATACCTCATTTGTCACATTTATTTTATTCTGTGTATTCTCTCATCGTTATTCTCTTCTCAACTCCACTGAAAATGGAGAACTAACCTTGGTGCTTGTTCGAGGGAGGGAATGGTGAGTTGATTGAGTTTCTGAGCCTTAATTTTATTATCCATTATTAAATTATAAAACTTTTTGGGTTGGTTAAATCGATAATAGTGAGCGGTTTCCCTTTTTTCTCTGCCACCAATTTCTTCTTCTCGTTTATCAGTTTTCCGTCCTTTCTATATTTCTTTCATGCATACAGTGGAGCATGAGATGAGTAGTGATGGTCAGTGAAGGGAACTCCTATATGACTTTGTGAAGATAATTACCCAATATGAAGAGGTCTTTCTATGGGGTGATGACATTTCCAATGTGATGGTGTGGTGTGACAGGTCTTGATCATCTCATTGTGTTGAATATTGAGATTATTTTTAAATAATGATATCCACCACCACGACCTAAAAAAGAACAACTTACTACTTTATTTCTTCTAAATACATTCACTATTTTAGACCATCATTATATATTATATTTATATTTATGAATTTAAAATTATCCCCCCATTTATATTATTATTATATTTTTTTTATTTATATTATAAATAGTGACAATCGGAAGATAGTGCCTGTAAGAGGCCTCCTTTTGATCTATCCTGGGGTGTTCCAATATGGTACATTATTAGGTTAATAAGAATATAATTGAATTTTGGTTCATGAATAAACCAGTCTCATCAATTTGGCGCCATTTCTGGGGAGGCCAAATGATTACGCACAATATTTTTCAAAAAAATCCAATTTTTTGTTTCAAAAACAAAAAAAAATTTAATTTCATTTCACATGATTGTTTTTCTAAGAACTAGATTATTTTAGTGATTTTTCATATGAATGGCCTAGTTCTGAATTTTCTAGTAGGAAAGTGACATTTATGCTGCAGATGGAACAAGATGCTGGGATGATTCAAAATAATTTCCAAATCCTTGAACAAGCAAGCAAGATGGTAGCATCCCTGATAGCTGATGTTGAATAAGTTAAAGCTATATGGATGGAATGAAAAAAACAAAACAACCAAGCTGAATAATAAAATTTAAATTTTGTTCCACCTACATTTGATGTTGAAGAACCCATGAAAGACATGAAAACTCAACTTTGAGATACAATCACCCCTCCTTGTCCACTGCTTGAAGAGGTTCATAAAGATGTCATTCCAGCTGATACAATTTTGGGAGATCCCCATGTTTTGGATAAACAATGGTATGATTTTTTTTAAGGGCAAAAGGTAAGTCATCCCACCGTAGTTTTAAAAAAATAATCAGAACCTCTCTACATCTCTCTTGTTTTTAATGAAGTTGAAGAAGATCCTGCAGAAAAATAATTCTCAGTGGACTTTCCTGAAGAGAACATATTTCATGATGGCATACATGAAAGGGATGATTTTTATATTGATTTTCCATGATTAAATCATATTCAAGTGTAAATATTTTCTAACGTCATCTTAACTAAATTTTTTGAAACAACATCACATGATCAATCCCTGGATGTTGAATTAGAACTGGCCAAAGAAATTGTGGCGGAAGAAGTGGAGGACTTATTCATTAACTGTCCCCCATATTCTAAGTTACACGACATTGAAATGAGGAATGAGCTAGTGTACCCTATACGTCTGTTCCTCCAAGACTACTATGAGTTGAGGATCATTAAAAGAAAAAATTTCTGAGGGTTTCTTGAGCTAGAAACCACATCCACAATCAGATTGGGGTTAAACTGTTGAAACTGCCTACCTAGGGGCATTAAAAACTTATCACCAGCTTGGGGGTCAAACCAGGAATTATCCTCTTTTGTTTCTCTTTCTCTTTCTTTTTATTTATTTTTCTCATATTTTCATTAATTCATTCCTTTTAGGTCATGTGGTAGTATCTGGGATCATTAATCAAATATTCATCTTTAAAATAAATTTTGGCTTTATCATTCATTCTATTTATTTTTCTTCCCTAATTATTATTTTGTTGAGCTATATTGAGGGGTATTAAAATCTAGGTGTGGGGGAGTGTCATCCTACAAAGTTCATTTGTGTGATTGATTTTTCTTTTTTTACATTTTTTGTATTATTGTGTTTTAATGAATAATTTGTTCATTTTTAACATCTCAATTAATTTTGAGGTGGTTGAAATGATTTTTGAAGAAATAGTTTTTAATGGACTATGGATGTGAAATCTTTTTCCAGGAATTGAATTTCCAATCATTTTTATGAGTTTCACAGATATTTGAAATCTATGGAAATAAAACACAGACTCAATATATTATTCCTATCACATGAGGTATTCTGAAAAACTTTGAAATTTTCATTATAATACCCACACTTTCTTGAGATAAGATTGTATTTTTTGTGAGAAATAGAACTTTTGATTTTTCCCTTTTGAAGCTTTTGATTTCATGGAATGTTTTTCATATGATTGAGGAATTTTTTTGGATAGCCATATTTTATCTGGAGACATAAAATTACCTCTACCTTTCATTACACCTTAGATGCAATGAACGTACTTATAGGTTTAAGCCACATTTCACTCTGATTTTTCCTTACCTACCCGCACTCTTAGTATAATTGAGTGGATATTTCAAGTTTGAGTGTGGGTGATGGGTCTTTCTAGTGCATTCCTTGGGATGTGTTTCATTTATGGGTGATGTGTGGTATATGTCAACATTTTGGGAAGTGTATAAAATTAATCAAATTGGTAATGGGTAATCCTTTCATTGTGCTTTATTTGTTTCAGTTGGTTCTCCTTCAAAAAAAGGAAAAAAAAGAAAAAATTGGAGATGAGATTGAATTTATCATTGTAATTCCTTTTTTTACTCATGTCACTATCAAAATATAATTTAATGATGGTAATTATCTCATTGTGTTAAATTTTCAGCTAAATCGTCATGAAAAAAATAAAAATACCAGGAAAAAATGTTTTGCCTTTCTTGAGCATTACAAAAAATGAAAAAAATAAAAAAACGGTGGAGAACATTTATGAAATCATACTTTTAATAATTTATTTCCTCATGTCCCTTGTCAAAAAAGGGGATAGTGTTTTTTATCACATTTTTAAGGTAATTTATTGAGGTTTATCATATTTTTTCACATTATTATTCATGCATTTTGCTTAAAAGTCCAACTTCTTATTTCTAGCATTAATTTTTTCAATCATTTTCCCACAAAACCTATGACTTAGAATTCACTTGGAAAAATTCCTCATGATTAATGAAATCTTCATAATTTTAACTTTGGAGAGATGGGAATTTTCACAAGCCTATGCTGATACAGGCACTTTCCAAGTATGAGCATAACTCTAGATACAATTTCTCTTGAGTGAAGAGTGACACAAATTTCAATGTGAGGTAGGTTGTGATTGGGCCATGCATAGATTTATAAGGTTGAATAAATTTAAGTATGAGTAATTAAAATGGTTTATAATTGTTTTTCATAGAGTATACATGATGAAATTTTATTTTGGAAGAGATCATTGATGTTTTCTCATTTTTGATTTTTCTGTGAATTTTGATTTGAATATAAGATTATTGACCGGGAGTGAAATTATTAAGTGTGGGGGAGTGATTAAGAATAAAATTTAAATTATTTAATAATTTATTTAAATGTTGTAAATCCCACCACTTGTAAATTTATGTGCAATTGCCTCATTTTTATGTTTTAGTAGAGTTTTCAGCTCAATTGCATAAATGCATTAATTTTGGTGTTTAACTGTTTTATTTGTCTTAGGTATTTCGGCAATATTATTTTACACACTAAAACAAATTTTTAAATTACTTTTTTATAGGCTTACTTACATGAGGGAAGAATTTATTCGTTCTAGAAGCCCAAATCAATCAATCATTCGGAGGCCCAAAATCAGCTGACAATCTGGACCTCGAAAACTGTGTGCAGATTTGGAATGTTTTAAAGCATAGCTTGTATCTAGAAGTAGACCCGTACAATGGAGCTGGAATTTGTCATGGATATGTAAAAGTAATTTTTGGACATCTTTAATTAATGATTACATGTCTGAATACGCTGGTTTCAAGGACTTAAATGCATGGGAAGTTGGAGTTGTAGAAGACAAAGAGTCACTTTGGCAGATTAAATGTGCAATACTAAAACAAACATAACACCTACATACTTGGACCAATGAGTCTAATATTTTGTGGAGGTAAGAAGGAGAAATACTGGAACAACATTCCATAAGGGACCATTTACCAATTCGGTAATTCCATGGTTCTAATAGCTGTGAACGTATGGCGGACAGAGTTGAATCGATATTTCTTCAACCCATTTTCTCTATAAATTTGTACCTCATCTATTTTTACAAAGATAGACATTTTTGGGGCAAGGTTCAGTATTATTATGGTAGTTATTTTTATTTATAATGTATATTAGTTTATATTTCCTCTTCATACCTCAGTTCTCCCATTTATTTTATATTATGTATTCTCTCACCGTCATTCCCTTCCCAACTCCACTAAAAATGCATATCTAACCTCAACTCCTGTTTGGGGGAGGGAATGGTGAGTTTATTGAGTTATTTTGCATTAATTTTATTATCCATTATTCAATTCTATGAATTATTTTGTTGGATAAATCTATTATGGTGAGAGGTTGTCCTATTTTCTCTACCAGTAATTTCTTCTTCTCAATTATCAATTTTCCTTCCCATCGGTACTTGTGTCGTGCATACAGAGGATCAGGAAATGATTAGTTATGGTCAATTAAGAGGTCTCCTATATGACTTTAGGAAGATAATTACACTTTATGATGAGGTCTCGATATGGGGTTATGACATTTTAAATGATAAGGTGAGGTGTGATAGGTCTGGATTATCTCATTGAGTTGAATATTGAGATTCTTTTTAAACAATGATATCTACCACCTCGACCTCCTAAGAACAACTGCCTACTTTTTTTCTTCTAACATAATTCTATATTTCATTTCATCATTAAATATTATATTTATATTTTATTCATTTTAATTTAACCCCCCATTTATATTAGTATTATATTTTTATTTTCATTATATTATAAATAGTGACAATAAGAAGGTAGTGCATGTAAGAGGCCTCCTTGTGATCGACCCTAGGGTATGCTAATTTGGTACATTATTAGGTTAATAAGAATATAATTGAACTATGGTTTGCGACAGAACCACTCTCATTATTGTGTTATCGAAAGATTTCAAATTTTGGGATGGTCTCGGGTCTCACATCTAATCATAGGTAAATGATTTTGAGCCCACTGAAGCATTTGGGATATTGAATTGGTTACTGATCACATAGCATAACTTAAGAGAATCTAGAAATGTGAGAAAGGGTGGTTTAGAGTCTAGTTATTGTACTGCATCGACTGGTTCTAGAAAGTATTATCTAAAGCGTACTTGTGGTTATATTAGTATCGATGACATTTCTTCTGGTTACTAGGTGAGGTTCTATGAGTGTGGTAGGTTGGGATATTCATGGGCATAATGTATGAATGGCATAATCGAGTGATGATCATGCAACATGATAGGCCATCTATAGTGCTTCTATGTAATTTTTTCACCATTATCTATTGATATAGGGTCTTCACCAACACAATTATTAGGAGAAGTTTCAGAATCTTCTCATCATGATGGTAGATGTGGTATATCAGGTCATTCCATATATTGTGGTGGTCATGATCTTGGTAGTAAAACCCCATTTCATTGTTCCAATCGTCTAGATCAGTTATTTTATCTAGTACGTGACATAAGTCCTCGATAAATTCCAGTTATTCTAAGAACAAAAGATTCATCATGATAAGGATCCCATATCTTGAATTGTTATAGGAAATATTCTAGAATCCTCAATTTATCTTTGGAAAATTTTGATATAAGGTCATCACATTGTTTCATTTCTATATTTTTTGTTTAAGTCCTTGATATAAGAGTTTCTAACACTAATAGATTCATGACACATGATACTACATTTTTTATTATAACATAGATTATGTATGTATAGAGAGTTCCCATGTGAGATTAGAGGGTGAAAATTCTTATGGGACCTATTTTTTTCCTTTAGGGTAATGGATTTTATATCCTTATAATTATGGATTGGTTGGTTAAATTTTTTTTATTTCATTAACATATTTAACATGGTGAGCTTCAAATCACAACAGGGTGGAGAGTTCATTCAAAATGGTTAATGAGATGTCCATGAATGTTGAACATGATCTGAGCATCATGGGTTGGATAGGTTGATAGTGTAGATTGAGAGTTAATATATTGATGAATATGGAACACATTATATTTATTTCCTTTAAGTGGATTATTACTTCAGAGATGTTTTCCCTAATTAATTTTATGAAATACATCTTGTGATAGAGTTTGGGTTCTCTACCGAGCTAGTGTCCTGAGTTGTTCTGTTATCCATCCATCCTTAAAGGATGGATAAGATGGAATTGAATGAGACCCCGATGAAGTAAAAAAATAGAAGAAAAGGGTTTCCTCTGACCCAGAACATATCTTTGGTGTTTTCATTTCATTTATGTGAAAAGGCATAGAGCACCCTTGGGATATGTGGGCTTATCCAAAATTGAATCAATTGACCAAAAATAACTATTATCCTATTTTGGAGATAGAATCCCTTTTTGGATTTCTCCAGAAATCATAGGTTTCCTCAAAGCTCTATTTGAGATTCTTTTATCATCATGTGTGTGATAGACCATCATATGTACCTCACACTTCCTTTCAGAGTATGTATGGTTAATATGAGTTTGTGGTTATCCTTTTTGGCTTCATTAATGCACCAAAAGACTTCCTGAAACTAATTAACTAAGTGTTCCATATTTTTATTCAATCCATTGATGTGGTTAGGATGGATGATTTCTTGGTTTATTATATCAATCAAAATTATCCTGAAAATAATATTGAGATCATTTTGAACACACTAATAGAAAATTAGTTATATTCTATTCTCATGAAGTGACAATTCTGGCCGGATCAAACTCATATCATGGGAAACATCATCTCAGAGATATCTCTATTAGTGAATCACAAGATGGTAAGAGATACAGTCCCCTAGAGTATCCAAAAAAACCATTGAGGGGTCGAGTTTCTTAGGGTCGGATGGTTACAATAGGTGTTTCATATAGAAAATTTAACTCTTAGTAGTTTCTCAGATGGACTTGACTAAGAATGGTGTTATGTATGTCTGGACGAATTCTTATGATATTACCTTCTAGGAGCTTTATGGGTGTTTGAATCTAGTGCTGACACTAATTTTTATAGATCCATCTAAGAGTTATGCTATATATTGTGATGCATCAAATACCATTCTAGGATAGGTTCTTATGAATCGATTGATTCATGGCTTATCAGTATCAATAACTAATGCAACATGAAAGGAATTCCCCTGATACACAATATCATGTTACATGCAGTATTTCAGGATTTCTGTTGTTAGTTACATTAAAAACTGGTTGAGAATTGTTTGGTGTACACATACCACAAGAGGCACATGTAAACATTTGCACAACATGATCTATATTTGAGCCTGTGAAGGTGGGTTGAATACCTTCATAAATTCAAATTCGATATCGCATGTACGCTAAGAAAAGGAAATAAAATAGCTGATTCTACGAGAAGGTCACATGTATAAAAAAATTTGGAGGATAATATTGATTGGTTGATTTCGTATTTGTTCATTGATAAGAACTTGGAGGTGGACAATAGTCAAAAATATGTTTCTATCATCCATATTTGTTAAATCTACCATACTAGAAAGAATCCAGATGTGGTAGCTATCTGATTTTGAATACTGAGTTCTAGAAGACATTGTGGATTTTATGGACCCTACTCCTTGATAGACTATAGGCAAGGTTGAGATATTTGAGTACATGGTAATGTATAGGTTTCAAAAGACGTTTTTAATGAGATGATGCACGATTTTCATGCTTGATCTTGCGAAATGAAACAAGGTGTCATCAATTTGTATCAGAAATTACATCATCGGTATTTTTTCCTAGTATAAAAACTGATGTTGCTTGTTTTTTCACGAGTTATTCCACCAATCATCAGGTAATATAGGAACAACTGGGACCATCCAGACATTAACAGTAGTTTCCCATTCTAATGCATCAATCAAGTGATGTGGTGTTGAATTTCATGTCAGCTCTACCATGGCATCCTTAATTTAATGATGTCGTGAATGTTTTTGTTGACCAATACATGAAAGATGAACATTTTATAAAAATTATGATAATTATGTTTTGATATTCTTGGGAGGTTTTATATTTCTAATATAGTACGACAACAGTGGTTTTCACATACTACCATTTCAGAATGGGATATCCAATTTAATTATCTATCTTGGGAATGTCAATGGATATCATTATGAATTAAGGTTCTTTTGTGGACATCATAGAATCCCTCGACATATTGAAATTCATAGGCAAAAATTTAGGTACTGGAGGATATAATGTTATCATACCTCATATATTATAGAGTCTCTTGATATAGAATTATACCTCTATTTTAATTCACTTACTACAATATATTACATAATACTATTCAGTTGGCACAGTATAATGCATCATATGGTAGGTCATGCTGATCACCCTTGTGTTGAATGTAGGCGAGAGAGGATGCTCTGTTGGGACCTTTCCTTTTATTGGAGACTATTCAGCAAGGGAATTTGATTTTGAAGTAGATGAATACAATATACTATCAACAAAAATCAGATGTCGATCTATGCTATGACCTCTAGAGTTCATGGTTGATGATTTTTTTATATGTGTCTTATTGTGGTTAGGACATAGGTTGATTAGCAGATAGGGTATATTTACACTGAGGTACATTGAGTCGTTCAAGATTATAGAGATGGTAGGGTCGGTATCCTCCCAGTTGTAGTTACCTCATTAGTAACATGATATTCATGATGTCTTGGACATTTATTAGTTGTGACATTTCTATTAAGACCTATATCATTCTTTTAAGCCCGAGGATGTTGAGTTACATGTAGAATTATCAATTGAAGTCCATCATATACATATTGTTGATCATATATGAAGGTTATTTGAGACAGGACTGTTCCTACAGTACAGGTCTATAGATTCATGACTAAGTATTGGATGATACATGAGAGTGGGAATCCATGGTTCAATCATTGTCGGTATAGTTGTTTGAATACATTCATGGTGACACATGGGAAGGTAATGCATGTAAGAATCACTTTAAGGGGGATAGTTTGTATGAAATCAATTATTATATATAGTATGGATTCCTTTTTCCATCAATTCTCAGCTGAATTTTTTAAAAATTCCCAAATTCGAATTCTTGTTGATGTCATAGAGGTATAAGGGGTGTCTGATGTTGGCCTAGATCTTATAAGAGAAGTATTTATTAAAATAGGGGGTCAAACAATGAGTGAAAATAATGTGGATATTTCCAAACATCCATGGTGATAGGTCTAAATTTTTCAATATTTTTATAGTGGTTCTTCGGATGTTTTGAGCTTTGTTTGTAATCAGTGTGGGTTAACAGTGCAAGTGCCCCCAGGCCTACTAGAAATAGTGAATGACTTTTGCATAGTTTTTCCAACCTTGAAGATAAATCATGAGACCCCATAAAATTTGAAAAAATTAATAATATTAAACTAATTAATTTTTTTTAAATATTATATTTATTTCTATTTTTATTTATACTAATGGGTGGTTATGAGGTCCTTCATTTAGTTAATAAAATTGAATTATATCGTAGTTCTATGTCTAATCTCAAATTAATGTACATTTTGTCTATGATCCATAATGATAATATCAAAAAAAATGCATTTCTGGATTCATCTATAAATTAGGTATTCTATTTTTATTTTGTATCACATTCCCTAATTTATTATTCTCCATACATTCTTCATAGATCATCAAATCAATGTCGAATCAACAGTTGATAATGGATGACCTGTCTAGTACTGAACTAATGTAAATGGTATCGTGCCATTAAAAATGTGTCACGATATTTATATATTTCAAGGTTCTACATGCCCAATTTTAAGGAGTTTTCTAAATTTCATTTATATTCTAAAAGTCATCTATTTTCCCTATTTAGTTGTATAAGCTGTTTAATTCATGTTATTAGTTTTATTCCATTAATATGAACCACCACATGGGTGAAATTTCTTGATATGGAAATTTATTTATTTTTCTCATAGATTTCTATGAGGCATTTCTCATACCACTTCATTACATGATGTTTTTTTAACTTTTATATAAATAAAATAGATTAATTGATTTATTAATTTTATTGTAACTAAAATGAATTAAGGTCATGAGATGGATTAATTTACACTTGAACCATGTAATCTATTACTTGTTTAAATTATGCATTCATATATTACCATGCCCATGTGGGTAACGTAAAGTCCATACTATTTGTTGATTCTAGTGAATTGAATTTATCTAATCATTTTTTTCATGTGATTTATATGGATACTAAGACATGTGATAACTTTATAATCTTGTTATGGTTATTATCTTAATAATGATCATGTATTATTTGAATGGACTAAGAATTTATATCCAATTTTGATGGTGTTTATACCATTATACATGGTGAATAGATTAAAAATGGGAAGCTCATTATCTTAAAATGTCCATGTGAGTACATTAATGTCCACGTCATGGAAGTTAGTACATTCTCTAGTCACTCTTTTCATGTTATTTATATTTAATACCATTAGTTTTGACCATGAAGTATTTAATGAATAGTTTATATGATATATAATTTATAAAATGATCAATAGGAAATGGGGATTCATAGATTCATATTGGAATGATATAGACAAAATCATATTACATTAGACAGATATGCCTTGGGGGATATGAGGATTCCCATTAGAATCCCTCGGACAGACTCATTTTATTGGACAAATAGATTTCTTTAGTGATACATGGATCAAATGAGTTCTTCTATTAAATGAATTAATGA
Organism: Viscum album; assembly: GCA_963277665.1. Lineage (NCBI taxonomy): Eukaryota > Viridiplantae > Streptophyta > Magnoliopsida > Santalales > Viscaceae > Viscum > Viscum album. The sequence continues at coordinate 936,739,710 of OY728143.1, read as the reverse complement.
GCATTGACTTATATTTCAATTGATACATGGGTCCAATTAATGGATTCCATTAATCAAATCATAGAGGAAATCGATTATTATTATAATTGGGGATGATACTTTGGATCCGATGGTGGATTCCCTATGATAGAATATTTTGGAATGTATATTATACCTCACATAGAGTGATATAGGGTTCAAATATGTTATCCACTGATGGGATTATATGGTGTGGGTTCTTTTTTCACCTAGAGCAATACATGAATTACAAAATACGAATTTCAAGAATTGTATAAGGTAATAAATTGATTTATAAATGAAATTACCTTTAATGAATCATTAATAAAAATCACAATCTGGTGTTTAGTCTTGAATTTTTATTTCTAGATGGTCTTATAAGGAATTTGTTGGTACTTCTAGTTACATAGGCGATTTCAGGCATCATAAAAATCAAGAAAAATATAAATTAAATGTAATTTAGTTGTTAAATGAACATTATTTGAATTAAATGAATGTAACTGAAAACTAGTGAATGTAGGTTTTTTTATTTATATGTACTTCCATTCCTACTTAAATCATTAATACCAACTGCAAGCTATATATATTCACTCAATGATTATAATATACCTTGGGTGGATGCTTACTGGGATTTGGTCTCACACCCTATTTGGGAAACTTTATGGGACCAAAAATGATAATATTATTTCATGTAATGATAATTGAAACAACTCTCCTATAGGTATATGATATTCAGTTATGGGGAAGGATATAAATGGACGATTATGAGGCTTTCGATGCTCTAATTGATCTGGATATTTCCTTACTTGAGAAATAGCTTAGTAGTTTTCAATCTCAAAACACCGACTCTGATTTCATTCTGGATCCTCAATTGGAAGTGAATATCTCTGTCAAACTTAACTCCTTACTTACATTCAAAGATAACATTCGTAAACATTTGTTCAGGACTAAATGGCTCACTGATGGTGATCGTAATACCAAATTCTACAATTGTCTTCAAATAATTTGAAAGATTAATAGTCCTCTTTCTAATCATACTGTTGATGGTGTGATCACTGATTCTGAAGAGGCCATCTCGGATCGTGTTACCTCTTACTTTTATAATCTCTTTAATGGTCCAGGTTCAATCACTAATCCTAATCCTGATCTTATTCCTCTATTGGTGGATAAAAAGGTAGACGAATTTCTTTTGATCACTCCTCTTGATCATGAAATCAAAGACACCGTTTTTGGCCTCAATTCCGATAGTGCTCTTGGCCCTGATGGGATTAACAATGGTTTTTTTCCAAAAGTATTGTTACATAATTCTAATAGATGTATGTAACCTTGTTAAAAACTTTTTCACTCGTGGTCTTCTACCTCATGGAATCAATGCTCAATTTTTAACTTTAATTCCAAAGGTTGAAAATGCCACTGAGATCAATCAATTAAGACCAATTGCTCTTATTAACACAATTTTCAAAATCATAACCAAAATCACTGCAAATTGACTTGCTCCTATTTGAAATAAAATTGTTTCTTGGAACTAGTTTAGTATTATCAATGGAAGATCCATTCAAGATTGTATTTTCTATTCCTATGAATTCTTTAATATTTTAAATACAAATAATATAGGTGGATGTGTGGCTATCAAACTGGATATTAAAAAAGCTTTTGACACTATTGATTGGAACTTTATCCTTAAAGTGATAAAAAGCTTTGGAATTCACGACCTTTTCATTGACAGAATTAGGATCTTATTTCTTTCAGATCACATATCTGTCCTTATTAATGGCACTCCTAGAGGGGTTTTTACCTGCTCTAAATGTGTTAGACAGGGTGACCCTCTTTCTGCTATCCTTTTTGTCATTGCTGAGGATTATCTTAGTAGAATCCTCAGCAGTTTGGTTGATCAAAGTATGCTTAAACCTATACAGGTCGCTAGAAATCTTAATCCCCCCACTCATCTTCTATATGCTAATGACATTATCCTGTTTTTAAAAGGGGACCAAAAGAATATACAGACTCATAAGGAAGCAATTTCTCATTATGAGGAGGTCTCCAGTCATGTGATCTATTGGAATAAATCTTTCATTTTTTGGTAAAAATTTTCCTGTCAGTAGGAATAATAGTATTACCAATTATTTAGGTATTAAAGAAGGACTGATTCCCTTTACCTACTTAGGAGTTCCTATTTTCTGGGGGCGACCCAAAGTCAGTTATTTTGCTAATGTTATTGACCAGATTACAAAACAACTTTCCAATTGGAAAGGGAAATCTCTCTCCATGGCTGGGAGAATTTTCTTTGGTCAAATCAACCATTGTATCTAAAATGGCTTACTCCCTCATGATTCATAAATGGCCTACTGGAATTTTCAAGAAAATTAATACCTTTATTAAAAATTTTATCTGGACTGGAAGTATTCTTGAAAGGACGCTCGTCACCATTATTTGGAATTCTTGTTGTAGACCTATTGATAGAGGTGGGATTGGCATAAAAAATTTAATGCTTTTCAATGACGCTCTCTAGGATCATCTCACTTGGCATATTATTAATTCCCCTTCTAATGACACTAACTTTCTGTATCACCGATTTCTTTCTATGATTTTAAAAGGGAATCTCAATTTCATTAATTCTTCCATCTGTCCATCTATCAGGGACTCTTATTATAAGATCATGGAGATTTATAGATGGATGGTTAGTGTTAATTATTCTATTAACTTTTGGTGTGGTAAATGGTATGATAACCCCTTGATAACTTTGTTACCTTCTAGTCATACTCCTGAGGACACTAATCAATCTATAAAAGATGTTCTTCAATTTCATCTTCATGATCTCTCGAGTAATATTATGGAAATCATTGATAATCATTCTTTCTCTCTTGATGGTGATTTCCTGGTTTGGGAACCTGCCCCTAATGGTGTCCTAGACTCCAAAAGCTTTTATAAGAGGAATTTCTCTCACTTTGATTATAGTTATAGTTGGGTAAGTCATTTTAATAAACCTTGGATTAAACCCTCCAGGCTCACCCTTATGTGGCGTATCTCCCATAATAGATTGCCTACTGATACTATTCTCAAAAATTTTAGGATCCATCTTTGTTCTAAATGCCGTTATGCAACCAACACAGGGAGGATGCGGATCATCTTTTCCTGTCATGTGTGACAGCCTCTGCATTATGGAATTTTGAATCTGATCTTTTCAATTACAGATGCCCTTTTACTGATTCTATCTCTTTGTTTCTAATAATCTTCACTAGATCTGATTTTTCATTGCAGATCAACAAAATATGGTTGGTGGCAGTGGCAGAGCTCATTCATGAGATCTGGTATGTTAGAAATGATCTTATTCATAATAATCATTATTTTAATCTCAATGCAGGAAAATCTAGGATCCTTGTGGCCATCCAGGAAGCTGCTTTTATTCAAAAAGATTGCTGCAACAACTCAGTTGGAGACATTGAGATCCTTCGCCGTCTCCGTGTTCCTGGAAATTATCCAAAGCCAAAACGCACCTTCGAGGTTTTCTGGGAGGCTCCAATGCAGCGATGGATCAAAGTTAATGTTGATGGTGCATCAAAAGGAAATCCAGGCCCTGACAGTAGCGGTGCTATTTTCAAGGACTCTGCTGGCCAGTGTCAGGGCTGCTTCTTCGTTGGATGTGGTCACTCGTAATCACAGGAGGTGGAACTGATGGGTGTCATTCATGCTGTTGATTTTTCACTTCAAAGAGGTTGGAGGAAACTATGGATTGAGAGTGATTCATCCACCATCATTCATTCCATATGGAATGGCAGCACTCATCTGGCCTGGAAGCATACTTCATGTTGGATGAACTACATTAACTTGTTCCATAGGATTGATTATATCGCCACCCATACTTACCGTGAGGTGAACTCCATCGCTGATGCTCTTTCCAAGAAAGGAGTTCACCAGCGGATGACATGGATGGACTCCCTGCCCACTGATTTATTTGAACTCTTTGATAGAGATTTTAAAAAAATCCCCTATTTCAGACTCTTGTAACTTTCTTGATTTTTTAATAATAATTTGTGCTTTGGTCTTTGACCAAAGCATTACCTTTAAAAAAACAAAAAACTTTATGTTGTATGGTTTACTAATTATTTTATTTAATATTTCTTGTATTTTTATTTTGAAACACTCTGTTATTGAGGGAATAATCTCCCCACAGGCATCCCTAGTCCCTTAAGGTTAGCAAGCATCCTATAGTGTTTATGGAGATGCACTTTATTTCATGTGTCCAACTGGGTATGGAGGAACTTTTAGTGGATTTGGAACATTGGATATTACAATTTTCTATTAAAAATAATCAAAAAAATATATTTTTATCATTTAATATATATTTATTTATTTATACAAGTCATAAAAAATAATTTTGATTATTAAAAATTAAAACTAAATTTATAATAATAGTTCCACAATGAATTATTACATATATAGAAAACATTAATGAATCAGGTAGTTAGATTTCCCCACCATTTTATAACATCCAACCTCCCAATTTTAATTATTTCTCAACGATGAATTTTAATTTGAGTATACATAAAATGATGAAGATAGAAGATTAAATTTCTAATGGGATATGAACCACATAATTTAGGTAATACCATGAAACTCCAGAAAATTTAAAAAAATTATTCATTGAAATCTAATGTATTCTTAATAATAATATTCACTCTCATTATTTGAGTTAAATTGATATCATGATTGGGTGTCAGTAATATAGTAATATAGTTAATTTAAATTGGGAGTTCACTATAATACATTCATTGATAAATGATCATAAGATGTGTTTAGATGAAATAAAAATACTGGTATAATGTTTTAACAAATAATCAATATTTAGTCATCATGGTGATTAGTTGATGAACCTTGAAGATAAACACCTTCTAATAGAATCTGTAAAACTATAACAGAATTTGACATTTCTGAATCATGAGTGGATGATGAGTGTACTTTTCACAAAAAAATTTCATGACCAACATTTATTGTTGTGATTTCATAATCCCTCTATTTAACCATTTTCATTAGATGTTATTAATTAAATTTTTACTTATTATCAAATGGGAGTTAAATTTTTTTCATAGTATACATATACATATCATTTGAATATTTGATATGTCAGAGGTTCTTTATGATTCATTTTTTCAATCTATTATATTTGATGCTCTTATCAAATTACTTAGGAATTCACGTACTGAATGCATAATTATTATATGTTTAAAATAATCTATCATTATCTTCAAAAAAATTATATCTACATACTCCCATATTAATGTCATGTACGAAGGTAAATTATCAACTCATCAAGTAATTTCCCATTTGATATTCTATAAATCCAATTTTTAATTCTCATATCACAAAACCCATGCATGTGAATAAAGCCTGCACATATAATTTCCCCAACTAGATCACCTTGAAAAAACAATTTAATGTTTCCAATGTCTCTAATGGATAATTATTTTCTGAGAAATATTTTTATAAGCAATAGAAAAAATTCATAATGATTCAATGATAAAATATAAAATATTTAATAGAGGTCTCAGTATGTTTTATTTAATTTTAATAATTAATTTGTATAAATTTTCATAAAGTTACGATATTTCAACCTCCATTTTAGATTGATATGTTTTAGGAAAATACGTTTTTCAGTAACCCTCATTATAGACATCCCTTTTAATTGATTTTAAATCATCCTATTTTGATGATTAATTCATATTGGATCAGCACTTGAATGTATGATCATCTAAACTATAAAATACTAAAACTAACATTTCATCGAATTATATAAGGTATATATAAACTATTATTAATGTTTTGTTGATCAAATTCATGTAAAATAGTTTTTTATATTACCCTTTAATTTACAATTTTTTTTAGTAAACTTGGTTTCAATAATAAATTGTAACATTACTGACAATCAAACACATATATAACATTTTTTTCTTCTTTCTAGGAATTTAATGAAAAATTAAATTGTAGAAATTAGTGATAAACCATAATATATTTAAAAATATAAGTAAATTTATATTTAAATATGAATAACACTCTTATAATATCTCTTAATATTTAATAATAAATTTATCCAATGATATTTTTTGTCTGACCTAGGTTTATCTGATTATGGATTTTTATACATCTTTAAGTTTTCCCCAAAAATAATATAACACTAACATGACACAAACTATGACAACTTGAGAACATCATGCAAATATTTTATATAATTTCATTAATTTATGAAATATATACGGCAATTGAAATTTATATACTATAACCCAATGGTTTATATTCATTAATTAATTTCAATGTAAATATATATTTTCAAATTATATATTTAGAATCACATAGGAATAACCCACTCAAATGTTATACTTCTATACACTTCCCACATATTACTCTTCTATTTTACTCATAGAATGGAATCATAAGAGGATGACAGAAAAAAATTTATTAATAGGTGAAAACCAGACAGAGTTCTACAGAAGGTTAGACAATAAAGACGATAAAAAATGACGAAAATGATTAAAATATATGATTAAAATGAATATAATGTCATAATATTTTAGATAAAAAATGATTAAAGAAATATAACTCTATAAAAAATCCTAAAATATACAATGGAAATTATTTCATAATCAAGTGAAAAAAAATCATGAATTGTGGAATATAGTTTAATAATGAGGAAAATTGCAATAATAGATAAATCATTACATTTAGAACATTTTTTAACTCAATAATATCTAATAAAAAACCTATAAATATACATAAAATAACAACACAAAAACACTATGTTGTTAATATAGCTAGTATAATAATCCACTGGAATATAGTTATGGACATAGCTATATTGACTCCTGATCATGTGTAGATTTGTCGAGATAAATTGTTGTAATAATTAACAATTATAGAGTTTTTAATATTTCTAACTATAATCATGTCCACATATTGAGTATTAAATATATATATTTCTAATAATTTTATTATATAGAGTTCTGATCATAGATAATTATGATGTTTTTCAATCGTAGCCTTGTACATATAAATATTTTTAATCATGTTTTTGTATAATGTGGTGAACATTTCTATCTATAATTATGTCAATATAGTTTTTTAATCATATATAAATACAATAACTTCCACAAATTTATTTTTAAAACATATTTACAACCACCTTCATTATTAATGATTTATACACAGGTGACTAGAATCATATCCCTATGTAACACCATTGTCTCATGAGAATATAAAACACTTCTCTATTTGTTGGATGGATATATCAAACTCACCCATAAAATAATTGTATTTCCTAAATATGTGTTTCACATTATATAAATTATCAATCTCATCATGAATCCCTTATGAAATAACGTTGGATATATAATATTTTTTAATTGTATCATTTATATTCACCTCATGAATTAGCTCTTTTGTTGCCATAGTTTTGATCTCTAATCTAAATTTTATCATAATAGTAATTAAAAATTTATAATTAAATATGATCCATATTAGATAGATCATTTTTATATATATTGTTAAATGATCGGGAAATTAAAAAAATTGTTTGTATAATTTATTTTTCACAAAATCTAAAAACATAATGTTTCAAAACACATTCCAAACATTATTTTTGCGAAGGTGGCCTAATTAATTTTGAAAAAATATTTTAAATTTGTTTTCAATAATGGATCCATGTTGGAATGATAGGGTAATTTAATGAAATATTATGTGCATGATACTATTAGTAGATAGTGAGAAGAATTCTATCAGTTTACACTTTTTAGTGAAAAAAACTTATCAATGAGAGAGTAATAAAATATTTTTTTATATAAAAATGAAGCAAAAATGAAGAATATATTAGATGCTAAATAGAGGGATTATATAATAATGTGATTATAGAATTTTATTCACTATGAATATGGAAATTTTGGAGAATATGATTTTACAGATTTTATGAATTATACATTAAAGAATAATATTTTAATGAAGATCAAAATCTATCATTGATGATAGTTTTAATATAAAATAGTAATTTCCTTGTATATAAATAGAAAATGGAATATAGAAAATAAATAAATTAAATAATATAAAAATCTAATTGAATCACAGTCATAGAATAATTATTCAATCCTTATGAAATTTTAATTTTGTAAAAATAAACCATGATATTTTTAATAAAATTATTTTTGAAATAAAATAATTATAAAACCTAAAAAAATAAAATTTACAATATGAAACCATGAATATGTAGATTGAAATATTTATATAGAAAAATAAGGTTCAATTATATAAAAAGAGAACTTGTGGATATCAATAAAAATTTTCTTAATCAATGAAAGGAAGTTGATTTAATGAAAATCCAATAACATTAGCAATTACTAGAACAAAATAATATAAAAGATCATGAAATAAAAATTATAATTATAATATTAAAATTATTATAATGATAATGGAAGTTAATTGGACAATAAATACTCCATATAAATTAATATTTTACACATAATATGAATCATGGCACACCGATTGAAACATGAGAAAAATACCCTTGACATTGATTCCTACTCAATTTGACATATTTTAGAAATACTTATAATAGAAGTAGGTTCATTTTTCATATATATAAAAATATTATTTATATTAATTTTATAATATAAATATAATGTCTACTTTATTATACCCATATGATAATCATTTGTTATACAAATTATTTCTTTTGTTTAAATTATCTTGCTCATTTTTTTATCATTAGTGTGGTAGTATAATTCCATTATCATTAATCAGGTGTTAATAACATAAAGAATGTACATTTATGTTGAAGAAGTGTGTTTTATATTTTCATGAATTATATAGGTTAAATTAAATATTTTTTAGTGAATTATTATAAAAATAGATTAGAATATTGATTTTTCCAAAAATCAAATTTAATAAAAAGTTTTCACTTTATTAATTAATATATTTTTATAAACTATCATTCAAAAAATAAAAAAAATAGTTTTAGGATTATGGAATAATATTATGATTATTAGGTTTTTTCTGTCCATTAAAAGTTAAATTACACTATATATCTCATTTCTGGTAGAACATGCCCGACCAAAACATTACTATAAGAATGAAGGAATAGGATCATATTGGTATTTTGAAAAAATATTATTATATATATGCATAATTATTTTATTATTATATAAATATATTCGATAATTGTATGTATGATTGGTTTATGTATGAATGTAAATTGAAGGTTAGAAAATGAACTCATTACTTGGGAAGAATCTCAATTTTTGAAACATTCTCCTTGGTAATAAAATTCAATCGCCTAATTAACATGAAAATTTATAAGAATACTTTGTAAAGGCGTTAGGATTATTGAATTTATAGTTATTAAATATGATAACTAATAGTATCAGTTATTTTGAGTTGCTGAAATATATATCCTTTATATGTGTAGATAAAGTATATTTCAATAGAATTTTGTGTCAATTACAATGTAGAGATTGAATCAAATGGTATATATGTGAATTTGTTAAGGAAATGTTAGTGAAAATTATATGATCATCCTAAAAAACTAACAATATACTTATATTATTTCTAAACATCAATGTTGTTACTCAATATTCTAGGCATGATAATTTATATAATTATACACATTTAAACATTGTTTAATCATTTTCATTAAAAATTATTATATATAACAAAAATATAAAATGATAAATATTTCATATTTTTATGATATAATAAACAATTTTGAAACCATAATTACTTTTTTATTTTTAAATATCAGAGCCATTTTATCTAAATGCATACATTTAGAATATAGGGAAAACATTTATAGAGAAAATAAAATTTTAATAATTTATTTTCCATATTCATTTATTATATAAATTACTAATCATCAAATGACTAATATCTTATTTTAGTATAAAATATTAAAATAAAAATATATCATAAAACATGATATATTTATTATGTAGAATAAAAACTCATAATGAAGCAGAAAATGTAAAACTTTAAAAAATAACTTGAAAAATATTTCATTTAATTATTTTCCAAAAAATTTAAATAATTCATTACGGAATGATTATATATATATATATATATTAATATAACGTTTCAAAAAATTTAATAATAAATTATATAAATAATAGAAGTTTTAGATCTCCAATGAGCATTTTTCAAAGTGGTAAAGGCTCTGGTATGGCATCTAAAATACCCATGATCATATCCAGGTAGTGTCACGACCCGCCTTCACCAAAAGGAGGGAAGGGTCAGCAGATTGCCAGGCCCTTCCTTCTTTGAGTTGAAGGAGAGATAATGACCCCCGAAACCCGCCTTCAATAGGTCCCAGAGTGGCGACTAGCACCAAGGGTATAGGAAGTTCTCGCAAATGGAAGGCATTACCCTTTTTATTTTATAGGATCGAAAGATAAGGAGGAGAAAACCCAACAACACCAAGATAGAAAGAAAAGTAAACCCAAAAGTAAACCATTCCCACATGCATGTTTAAACAGTTTACAACAAGGTACAAGTACAAAAGAAAAAGAAGCTCTCAAGTACAATACCAAAAGAAAACAAAGGTACGACAACAGCGACAACTCCAACTGTCCGACTAATAGGGTCCCGCGCAGCCCTGGTAGTCCTCCTGGAAACCTGAAAGTAAACGTAGGGTGAGCATACAAGTACACTCAGTAGGGAAAACCAAGACTCTCGTGCACAAGTGGGGGAAACGTACTAAAGTCCCGTGAGAAAGAGTAAACCAAACACCTAACAAGGCAACTATCCATCCCAAGCCTCACCAAGGTTCGCTCCCCAAATAACGCAAGTCAAGTAATATATATATAAGAGCACATCGATGTTTGGGTACCCCGCGCCACTTTCCCACTGGTTATTGAGACATCCTACGCATCGGACCAATCCCGCCATTCTCACCGCAGTCCCACTGCCACACCCGCCCGCACACACCTGGGCCACAACCACACGCAGTCCCACTGCCACACCCGCCCGCACACACCTGGGCCACAACCACACGCAGTCCCACTGCCAAATCCCGCCCGCACACACCTGGGCCTCAACTGTCACAAGTAACCATGCCTGCAAACACCTAGGCCAGAACAACCACCGCTACGCCCGAAGACACCTGGGCTAAAGGATCCACTGCCACACCCGAAAACACCTGGGCCTCATCCCGAAGACACTTGGGAAACCACCTGCCGCACACACCTGGCCAACCACCACAACACCCTGCCCGATGGTTCTTGGGCTAATAATGGACTTCAGGCCATCACAGCCTGCCCGAAGGTACTTGGGCTATCCGGGAAAGGGAGCAGAAAAGGAGCTAATAACCAGCCACTAAGTATAGTGTTGGGAAAAACACCCTTCCCCCATAAATGGGGGTGTTCGGCACTAAGTGCTCAACTGGGGTGGGGCGCGAATAAGAAACACAATGTTACAAGTATAGATATAGGTAACAAACACTCACCCAAAACTTAGGTTTTCCTAGCCAACCTACAGAACACAATACCACAACGCCCGAGTCACAATTCACGACCCTTGCCCACAAAACCATTTGTCCCATTCTTGTTTCACGTTCAGTCAAATGTTCAAATAATTTTAAGCACTACTGGGCAACTACCATAAGCATAACCAAGGAAAACGTCAAGCATAGATCAACCAAAACACTCACACCCGGTTCTGCCAACAGAGGATCTCTCCCCAGTTTGTGATAAAAACCCACAACCACTGAAACCATGCCAACAGGAGATCCCATCCCCCAAATTCACACAGCCACCGAGAGTATAAAAAGAACGGGGGATCCCATCCCCTCCCACATTTCCAGCAAACGGCCCGAAGGGAAAACAACCAACAACCACTACCAACACGAGTCAGGGATTTTCAGATTTAAACGACTTAACACACTCCATGATTTCAAAATTCCATGTGTTCTATCCGTTAGTTATCACAGAAAGGTTGATCCTGGTGCTTTCAATTATTCAGCCGGGTATACGTGATTAACCAATTTCACAGCAGGAGTTCACAATTTCAGCAACCCATTTAAAACATCACGAGGGGATTCAAGTGCACACACACGACCACCAACGGCCTCAATTTTCAGAAAACATAGACCAGTACAACAAAAGGGATGATCACAAGATAAAGCATAAACAACGATCACAACCCCTTCCCCTTCTTTCTTTAGAACTTCGTTTAGTATCTTCATTAGGGTTTGGTTCAACCAATTCCATAGGAACAAAAGTAACGCCCACCCCGCATGATACACAAAGGTGAGAGACGAGAGAAAAATCCCTACTTGTTGATGGATGATCGACGTTTAGGCCGGGGGCGCGGAACTTTACGGATAACGATGCGGCGGTCCCGATGCACCAGAAGGGCCACGATCGAAGAAGGGGGAAAACCACGGCCTAACCCTTAATTATAAGGGCTGGGGACGGTTGAGATGAAAACACAAAACCACGGAAGACGAGGAAGTCGTGGGTTGACCACGTGGCTTGACTCATCATTAATGGTGCTGGGTGGTTTTAACTGACCCATGAATTAATGAAGCATTTAATTAAGACCTTTGCGCGCGTTTCGGATTTCCAAGATATTTTTAGCAAGGAAGAATAGGGTTTAAAACCCTATTTGCGAAAAAGGAACATTACTGGAACAACTTGGCAGGGCCGGTCTCACCGATCGGTGTCACCGATCGGTCCCACCGATCGGTCCCACCGATCGGTCCCACCGATCGGTCTCACCGATCGGTCCCACCGATCGGTCCCACCGATCGGTCCCACCGATCGGTCTCACCGATCGGTCCCACCGATCGGTCTCACCGATCGGTCCCACCGATCGGTCTCACCGATCGGTCTCACCGATCGGTCTCACCGATCGGTCCCACCGATCGGTCTCACCGATCGGTCTCACCGATCGGTCCCACCGATCGGTGTCACCGATCGGTCTCACCGGTCGGTCTCACCGGTCGGTCTCGCCGATCGGTCTCACCGATCGGTCTCGCCGATCGGTCTCACCGATCGGTCTCGCCGATCGGTCTCACCGATCGGTACCCCGCAAGGAAACCGGATTTTTGGCAAAGGAAGGGACCAAGGGGGGTCTGGGTCTTTACAGGTAGGGATGAATTTTCTGGTATTATATAATCACTATAACATACTACAACAGTTGAGGAACTATATCATCAGTGACACTAGAGCATTGGAGGAACTATAGTATGAAATGTAGAGGTTTCACTACTGTAATGCACAGGAATTGAGGCAATACAATTCACTAAATGGCCCTTTGGGCCAAAAAATGGTCTTTCAAGCCTTGTATTAGGGATTTAATGCCCTCTAGCCTATGAGATATGTAATGAGTCCTTCTCTCCCCAATCTAAAGAAGATTTCTGTTATTTAATAATAAAAAGGATTATTCATCCAAATCATTAAAAAAATTAACTTATAACTAAAAATCATTATATTAGAAAAGTATTTTATTTAAAATGAAAAATATTAAAGTGGAAATGAATCATTAAATTATTATTATTTATAATTAATTAATTGTTTGTAAATTTTATTTTATTATTTTGATAATGATTAATATAATTTAATCAATATAATATTTTAATATACTTATTTTTGTTTTAAAAATATGTCATTAATTATTAATAATAAAAATATAAAAATAATCATAAAAAATTTAATATTTTTATATGATTGATTATATATAATAACATTGTATATATTAAAAATCTGAAAATTAAAAATTCAAACATACTTTATAACATATATATTATACCATATTTAGTACAATTAAAAATACATTTAATAAAAAAGTTTCATATTATAAAAAATAATATATAATGACTTGAACATTAAACTAAAACAAGATTCATCTAAAACTGTTATATGTGGTGCTTTATAAAAAATTTATTAACTATATTTTTTATTTTTAAGCAAGAATTTAATAAATTTTATGTTATCCCTGATATTAACAATATTAATATTCATTATTTAATTTATTTTTCATTTCTAGTTAATAGTTTTCATCATACTTATAATAATAATTAATTTCATTATAGTAATATGTTATTTTAAACAGAATTTTAATTTTATGCTAGATTAAATTTGTTTAACTAATATAATTTACATACATTTATGTTTTGAAAAATTCTAAAATCTTGTTTTTTTTATCATATTCACTAAAATATATATATCAGCCTTATATATCATTTATATTTACTTTAAAAAGTTTAGAAAATATTTTTAGTCTTGATAAACATGAATTATAATGGTGTATAACTGTAATAATAATACGTTGTTTCAAGACATAGTGAGATGAAACCCATTCAGAAGTTGTGGAATGCCAATTGGTGAATATTTTTAACATAAACAAAAGATGTCATTACTTGAACATATATTAAGTCCTCCAACACCTAAAAAATTCAATCAATATAAAAGGTATAATGAATTATGTTATTTATTCCCAAATGATTCTCTTATAATAATGTTAATTTGATCTCCATAAGGATAAAAATAAATCAGATGAAACAACACTGTGATATACTATTCAAAAATAATCCCACCATTACTAAAACATGAACAAGGATAAATTGTTAAAATCATCAATAGTCACTTCAAGAAATCAATAATTTAAAGATAATCTCAATTTGGTTGGAAAGACTTATCAATCATGAACATTATGTGGGAGACCACCCACCCAAATAATGTTGAATTTATAAAATTAGACATTTATCTAAATCAAAAGAATAATAGACTTCTAAAGGATATTATATCTAATTATTATTGATTAATATAGCTTTAGGATAGTTTCTTCAATACACACATCACACTATTATAAAAAACACTAATACAAAAATTGAACTATAATAATATAGTAGCCTAAAATCATATAACAATGGGTGAAACATTTAAAAAATTACTATATAATTAAAATGGGCATAACATAATAAATAAATATGTCTGGAAAACATTAAAAAATATTATCTAAACACTCATCCATACTCCTCAATACCAACAATCATTTAGTAATGACATAATAATATAATGAATAATGATTCAAAAAAAATATTCTTGTAAAAATGGAATCTATATTCAGAAATACTTCTTGAATATATGTAAAATTGATACTTTATTTCATCCTAACTTATGATTTTAGTTAGTTTTTAATTTTAAATCCAACTTTATAGAATCTATCGTCTGGGATTGTTAATGAAATTATTTCATACATTAAAATTTAAATATAATTTTAAAAACATATTAGATGAAATGAATAAAACCAATAATTAATATCATATCACACATAAATTATCATTTGAAAATAACGATTTCCAAACCATGTATAATTTGACATATAAACAAACTATAAAGAACATAAACCACCTTATATAATCGTTGTATCAAAAAAACAATGGGGTACTCATAAAAATGATTCCCCCTAATAAGACTGTTAGAAAAAAATAATTAAACCAAATACAATATTAATATTAATACACAAACTAAATTACTAATTCTCTTATAAAGTCTCAACGGACATCCTCACCTCTATCCACAGATTATATAATGATTATAACATGAGTTTTTATATTCAAACATCTGAGGAGCCAAACAGAAACATCAATCATTTCCCTAATCACAATATATCACATCCAACTAAGAAATCAATTGAAATCTCAAAACACTTAATCAAATGTATGATTATAGGTCATGATAATAATTATATATCCAAATGTCTCAACCGTCTAAGATGATAGGAAACTAAAAAGAATATGAAAAATAAATTATTGAAATGTTAACAAGGTACTATCTTTTCTATAACTCAAGGAAACCCATCATATGATTAAAACATTAGACCAGGTCAATACGAAAGTCCATAACTATGATAATAAATCATTCCTACAAAATTAACTCCACCTAAAAATGATATATCTTTTACAACAATAGAACTACCGCCAAATGAAGATTCACATCTTATGAAACTCAAATTTATGGTGGATTCATTGTCAATTCCGAGTTTTATTAACCTATTATAACAATTCCTCAATCTCAATTCCTTATATTAAA
The DNA here is from genome assembly GCA_963277665.1 of Viscum album. NCBI lineage: Eukaryota > Viridiplantae > Streptophyta > Magnoliopsida > Santalales > Viscaceae > Viscum > Viscum album. The sequence continues at coordinate 936,723,652 of OY728143.1, read as the reverse complement.
CAAAGAAACACATAAGTACTATACTATTGAAATCAAGACATCATTGTGTCCCATAATTCCTTATTTACCTTCATATATTAATAAACTAATATTTCCGTAATAGTATATACACAATCAAATAATCAAAATCAATAATGTTAGTCTATATAGCTAAATAAAAAACCAATATTAGGGAAACCAAAAACCCTATGATAAAATCAGGTCTAATCTTGTACCTATAATGTGATAAACCAATTCATCCAATTAAAAAACATATCATCCCATTTTTTATCAATTACAATCCATCCACTAATAACACACATCCTCTTAATTCCCATTAACAACCATTAAACCAACAAAAACATATATTTCTTCTATTCATATCCCTGATAAAAATTTCAATCCCTATATATAAGAAAAAAATATTGTTGAACGGAATATATAAAAATTCCCCTAAAATTAGAGAATAATTTTTTTATAAATTTAATCGCTTCAAGCGTGATTGATAGTCTCATAAAAAACATATTTTAAAATAAACAACTTCTATTTTCTAAAACATACACAGGATAAATAATTTCAAAATAGAAAGGTGTTTTCCGTCAAAAGATCCATTTATTTATAAAAATATTAAAATATAAAATATAATGAATCAATTTCTTAATTTATTCACCAAAAACACTTTATAGAACACTCAAAAAATTTATTAAATATCAATTTTTGAAAAATAATCACCACCTTCATATAAGAAAAAAAATTATTTTATTTAATAAAAAATATTATTAACAATAAAAATATAATTAATGAGAAAATATATATTTATAAAATATTATAAAAAAATTATTACAAATTTTTTTGAGGTTTCTCAATATATTTTTTTAATAATGAATGATAAAATTATTTATTATATTATCCCGATGAAAATTATAAGAAAAAGATATTAATAATCCATCTATTACTATATTAAAATTTTAATAATATTTATATTGGACCACACTAATAAAAATAAAATGTATGATATATTGTTCATGATATGTAACATACCCTATTAAACATGTTTCCATTTATAAACAATATATATCAAAAATAGAAATGATTAACATCATTGGTCTTATATTCATTTTGAATCACATAAATCATAAATTAAATTTAAAAAATATTCCATAACCTATCTAGAAAAAAACATTTATATTCAAATGGAAAAGAAAAGTTTCATTTAGTAGAAAAAACACCACTTGAAACCCGATTCATAAAATAATATTGAATGTTTTAATTTCACAAAATATTTTATTTCATATAGATAGTTAGATGAGTGGTGAGTAAGGATATTGAGGAATCATAAATGGATTATATATTATATTTTTTGTTTCATTCCAATTTAAATATATTATTATCATGTTTCACATAGGACCATGAGATTTAAAAAAAGAAATATATGGTTGATAAGTTAAAAGAAAATGAAAACATATCATAAACAAACCCTAAAAATGTTAATATTATATGAACATAAAAATTTAGTATATAATTGGCATTATAATAGTTTATAATACATAATATGGTAAAAATAATGATTTTTTATAATGAATAGTGAATGTAGTATGTATCTTTTGATGTAGAAAAGCTGAAAAAAATATTTACATAGGGATTACAGTAATGATTTGAGGGAATAATGACATATAAACTCATCTAAAATATATTTTATAACCATATATCTACCATATACATTCTAGTGATCAATAATTACCAATTTTAGATCCTTTAGTAATATGAAAATTATTGGAATCACTTTTTCTTGTCAACATTTATATGTATACCACTCACCTCAATAATGAATGGACACCTCATATTCTATACATCTCACACAATTATATAAATTTGGATCAGTATATAACTGCCAAATAAATGACTTATTGCAAACCCCATATCATAGAATCCATGGTTTGTTCTAAAAACATATTATTAAGGATTTGGGAGTTAATAGAAGGATGTTGCCCAAAAAAGAGTCATTGTTCATAATAGTGAATTTTTATATTATTTATTCTACAACTGAGACAAAATGTTTTTAAAATGTGATAATATATTAAAATATTAATATAATATACCTATATTTTATTATTTTATTATTTTTACCAAAAATTTTATCCTCTTCCATCAAATAAGAAATGATACCATCATTTGTGTGTATGTCAGACTACAGACTTATAAACCGTTGACTGGTTTTCATCACTGTCATTCATATAGTGTTATAACATTATATTTATATTGTATATAAGATATTTGAAACATAATTATGCACCCATAAATTTGATATCTTATATAATTTCTTATATTAAATATTATGGGTGATATGATAACATCTACCATTTGTACAACAGATTAAGGCCTCTTAAAGAGATGAGATTCGGTTTTCAGTAAATCATTTCATAGAAGGTAATAATATTAATGTAAAAAAATATGTGACATATAATAGAATGATTATTATATTAATTATACATATTTTATAATTAATCTATAATTAATCATTTAATATTTACCTATATATTCTATGAGAAATGAAAACATTATTTGTGTTTATGATTAGACTAATTCCTCTATAAAGAGATGTGATTGTTTTATCATCACCACGTCATAATGATGATATATATACATATATATAAACAAATTATTTTATACTTATGATATTATTATCATTAATTATAGATAAAATGTTATTTTCCTCCTAATAACAATGATCATTGAAGAAAAAAAATGTTACAAATGCATACATATGGCCTACTATCTCCATGATTGTAATTAATTTTATTTTTCCTCACAAACTCTAATGATTTGTATTAATATTATATTTTATGTATATAAATACATATTAATTTTTTATTATTACTAATTATTTTATGGAATAATTTCCTCTTTTACCTCAGTTAAGACATTAATTTTTTTTGAGACAACAATCTGATGGTCCTAAAAAAACACGTAGTTAAAATAATAGATTAAGTATATACATATTTAAATAAAATAAATAAAATAAATTCTTAAGGATTCAACTATTTAAACAATAAAAGGTTATTATTAAATAAAAAATTTATATAAAATTATTTTATTGGAGCTAAGAGATGTTTATGGAATATATGGAATTGACGTAATGGACTCCATCTAAATTTCCCATCACTGAGAAATATTGTAATTTTATTAAACTAGTATGTTTTATATAGTTTATATAATTTATATTATCTATAAAATATAATGAATAATTCATATATAATAGTATTTTAATCATAAATATTAATTATTTCATATAATGGGTTTTGATATGAATATTATCAAGAGATAAATATTTTAAAAACTAAATTTATTTTTATTGGGTTATATAATATCATTATATCCTTTGATATTCAATGAATATATAATTAGATATTTATTATTATATTATTTTTATTTCAAATTCTATTATATGTATTTATGATGGATAATAATAATTAATTAGTTAATTAATTACCATTATAAAAATATGATAATTATAAGTGTTACTCATCTCAAATTGTATCATCTTATAAATATGTTATGTTAAAATCCAATGTGGGAAAGGCATTATGTTACAACATAATATTTAATTATGGGTTTTTATTATTTAAATTATATTGATTGACATTATTTGATACTTTATTAATAATAAACTCTAATTTTCTTCTTCTCAATTTATTCATTAGTTATTCAAGAAATATTAACACTTTTTTTGTACCTACAATTATTTTAAAATTTTCTTTTATGAAAATTCAACTCCATCTATATTATTAGAGGAAAATATTCTTACATCAATTCGATGTTATCATCAAATATTTTTAAAATTGATTAAATTTAATATATTTATATAATTCGTATCCATAATGGGATTTTCTCAATTATTTTTTAAAATAATTATCCTAATCATTTTTTATAATGAGTAATTTTTTTTATTTTTATGAAATGATTCAAGGAAAAAAAAATTAATCATTCTTATAATGAACATAAAATTTTGGGATCATGACAAATCAATGTATTAATGCCAAATTTTTAGGGTTCTCATTTTCTTTTCAATGTGATATTTTTTATTAATTTTTTATAAAAAATATTATACTAAAAATATTATTCTTAAAATCGAATCATGGTTTTCATCAAAAAAATGGTTTATGTGATATTTTAAAACCATTTTTATATAATATTACTAATATCGTTATTAATAAGTTTCAAAACATTATTTTATTAAATGATGTTTTTGATGTTTTTTTAATGTTACTTAAATTTATTAATGTACATAACCCTTGATGTTACATACACTCTTCTCTGGATATGTTTTATCTATATGATCCCTACTTCATTATTTGAAATTTTTTTGGTATTATCTTTTAATAACTTTTTTTACACAATTAAATCACGATATACAAGTATATTATTTATTATTATGTTTAAAATAAAAATATTCTAGTTTTTTTATTCATGTACTTTTACATTATTTATTGTGGATGGTTGGTCCAAATACAGCTTATAAGAATTTATGTAACCCATTATAGATCACATTTAACTTAATATTGTATATATGATGAGTTCATTATGATATAATAAGGTGTCCCTGATATAGAATTTATGATGGGTACCCATAGATAAATCCTCAGATCATTGTGTGATGTTTCTTTTTCATTAGAGGCCATAAATAGGGAGTTACTGGAGGGTTTATCTAATGATTTTACCTGGGGAATAGTTATTTCTATCACTAGATTGAAATTAGTTCTGAATAATAGTATCAATGTTACCAATGTTTTTCATTTTTTCTCTAGTTTTTAATGATTCCATTTATCAAGATTAAAATGCTATGTCTTTTGATAATTTATTATAACGACTATTTATATTCATAATTATTTATGTCACAATTCATGATTGAAGATCCATATGTTTATGGGTATGGATATTAATTTTTTTCTCTCATGAACATTTATTATACTCTTTTCATGCTCACAATGATATTCAATTATTAATCTTTACTTTTACTGTTACTATGAACTTTATAACAACATTTTCATATTTCCATTTCCACAAGTTATAGATATTATTGATAAAATTTTTAATGTAGACAAATTATTCTAACGTTATGATTTATGGGGGAGATTTGGAAGACATAATATTGAATATAAGATGTTGGGTTTATAGGAAAAACACTTTCATCAATTCATGGTTATTACTTTTGTAACATTGTGTCATAATTATCTAAAACACTAAATATAAATGTTATCTGGGTGTGTAAGTGAAATAATATTACATTTTTATGGGGTATATTTTTGATTTAAAAACTGGGTCACTTTCATTGATAACCACATCATAAATGAAATGAAAATGTTTTTATAAACTGGACAGACCGTGAAGATTTGTGGAAATTATAGTTTGTAATAAATAATGTTTTATATAACCTTGGTTTAAGTCATTTTTTATTTGATTTTGTCATAAGATATATAAATAATATCATTTTTTATTATATTAAGGTTGTTCATATGATTATTTTCATAGATACCGAATTTTACGATTAAAGATATGAGTTTTTAAATGAATTAATGGTATTTTTAAGGTATTTCATTAGGCTGAAGTATATGTATATCTTTTCATTTATGTAAATTATTCCTAAACATTAGTACACATGGGATTTAAATTTTTTATATCCATTATGTCTTATATTTTCTTGTAAATTGATTTAAATATGGGGAAATAATTTTTTTTCATATAATAAAAAATGGGGTGGAATGGTTATTGGATGACTAAGTGATTAATGTTTTTTTCATAATAATATTATTTAATTATTTAGTCTTGAATGATTTAAGGTATTATTTTACCATTGAATTTAAATCATTATACAATGTTGAAGTCATTGAGGTTATGCGGGATATATTTTTATTTATTTATGAAATTATTATTTTTTCACAATTGGTATTACTCATGAATGTTGGAGATTAATGTATAATTTCATCATAAGAAGGAACATTATTTTTAGGAATTATCATACATTATGATATATGTTTTGATTTTGTTTAACGTATAATAACATAATGATTATCTTATTTTCCTTTTATGTTTAATTGTTCTATTTAATGTTTATTTTTTTTATTCAATCATAAGAAATTATCTTGTATACTCATATTTTTGAGATAAAATAATACTATTGTTTAAATTTATTAGAACCTGAAATTCATCATATCCTGTTAGTATATTTACTTATTTTATTAGATAATATGAAAAATTATTTCTCTATGATTTGAAAGGGATTATGAAAATAATGATTTTATCATATTACATTTATTTCGAATGAAATCATTGCCTTCTTCGCACCTATTTGGTTTATGATTTTTTGGATGTTGACTTTCTAGTGATCAATAAAATTATTAGGATTAACGATATCATTCACTCTTCATAATTATTTTTGGAATATAAATTTTATTCCATATCTAAATATTCACATCATACTAATGATAGTATTGTGTTTTGGTAATGAGTATATCAATAAATGGATGGGTTTATTTATTACATGGAGTCTTAGATAAGTTATTTCATAGTTCTTATGTTATATGGATTGTAGAGCTATATGGACAATTGTTACACAATATAGGTCTCTTGATGATGAATAGAATTGACCTAGGAGTCCTATAAATACACGTGATTAATAATTTTTTCAAATCTTATAAATACGCATCATTCAATACATTTTGATCCACATATAAATTATATTGACATCACATGATTCGATGAGATTGTGTGATGAATCCAGTATTGGACTTCCATTTCACCATGACACCCATTTTCATATTAGGATATTATGTTACATTATTTTAAAATAGAAATTAATAACTCCAAAAAAATATCTTATATCCATCCTATCATCCATGATAATTTGCAGATTATAGGATCACATTTCAATCTATTTAGTCATCGTTTATTGGTCATTGATGCTTGGATTTATTTTATTGAGATATAAAGATATGCGGTGTGTTTTATGTAATTTTTTATTCTATAAATGTTATCTTCTAAAAGGTGTTGTAAGATTTATTGGTATATATTTGGGTGTTTTTGGTTGTGTGGATTACATGGGATTATATTGTAAAGGATTCTGATGGTTATTTTATATGTACAATGATGTTTGATTCAAAATTACATAAAATTTTTTACTCTAGGATAATTGGTTATATTTTTAATATAATGGAAGATATATCTCTATTACATTAAATATATGATTATGTACAATTATATTTCTAATTACATATTTGGAAAGATAGAAAGTATTATCCGAAATAAGTTAATGATCAGGTCAATATAAATGAATATTGATGATGTCAATCTATTGGAATTTAGTTTTTTACCCATGACATTTCATGTTTAATCATTTTCTTGTTGATGGATAATAATGTTGTTGTGATTCCACATTTTAAAAAATTATGTACTGAAAATTTTTATTCACTATTTATAGTCATATAGTATCTTAATATTATCAATACAAAATGTGAAATTTGAATCTATAGTTTTATATTGATATGAAACATGTATAGTGGGTTAATAAATAATGGGTGAATGATAGATGGTGAAGATGGTATTATTCAGTTGTATTGTTTTTTTCATTTGTTGTAGGGATGACGTGATTATCTATATTATGGGTAGATGGTGTTTCTATAGTTTTTCAGATGGATTTAAATTTTAGGTTATGAGATAATATAAGTTTATACATTGATAATAATTATATAGAAGTTGGGATTTATTTTTTTATAGATGTCAATGTTAAATAGCATGCTGGTTGATGTGGTGATAAGTTAGAATTGATGTGGTTTTACGATATATGGATAGTAATACATGATAATATAATTCTAATATAATGGTAAGAATTAATGATTTCTAACATGATATAAAACTGATTGTCAAATAAAAATTAATATTAATAGTCGATATTAAATTGTAGTGTTTGTAATTATTAGATTTTTATTGAAAAATGGTTAGATAGAAATAAATTAATATTTGTCTTGGTATGTAAAATATGTAATGAAGAATATTTAAATATACAATTCTTTGAAAAAAATGAATATAATTTTTTTTGGGAAATTTATGTAATACCATGGTAAGATATTTTATGGTTAATAATGTTAGTAGTTGTAAAAAAGTTGTGCTTGACAAAAAAAATTATACTATATAATTACAAAAAATTAAAAACCATAGGTTGGGTTTATTTGTTCCAATATATATGATTCATATTTCTTAGTTATTTCATATAAAGAATCATCAATGTTGTGAAACCATAGAAACACCCTTATCACTTCATTGGTTCTAGGTGTTATCTATAATATCTATGATGAAGTTAAGATTGATGAATTACTTCTTCAACTTCCCTACCATAAAAATATTTTTATTTTTATAAAATATTCTAATCATAAAGATAAGTATACATATTTCAAAATTATATTTTTTAAAAATGAATTATATTTTGGAATCATACAAGTTTAAACTACATTTGGGTGGATTTTATATAATTATTTTAATAATTAATGGTTATAAATATACAATGAAAATAAATTTTTTACCAAGTCTCAAAATTTTATAACATTTCCAGCACTTGGGATTCATATATAATTATTAAAATCCTTTTAATTGATCATATATGTATTTATTGCATAATTTTTTGTAATTTAAATTATAAATATTAGAACAAAAAAAATTGTTCTAAATTTTATAATATAATTATCATTTGATTCGAATTGTGAGTCCATTCTTTTAATTGAACATTTTACTAGTAATATTTAGTTTTTGTAATTATTTGAAGAAAAATAACCATTATATTTATAATAAAATAATTATTTTAAAATTTATTGAAAATTTCAAATTTATTCACCGTGAGATTTCTATTCATAAAATACACTTTTCTAAAAATTTAATTCATGTTTCATGCTTGTTAATATATAAAATCACTATTATATGATTTAATTTTTTTATAACATGATTTTTATAATAGTGATCAACATTCTGAGTAAATGAAGTAATTTAAATTTCACTTTTTGGTTTAAAATAGTGATCACTTTAAATGATTATAATAACTAGGATAATGACAGACCAATATTTTAAAATAAATTTTTAATAGTATTTTATGTTATTAATATATCAAAATAAATTAATCAATTATAAATAAATAATTTAATATAAATATTAATCCATTATATAAATATATTATGATTATTTTATCAGGTATTGAATACTATATAATATAAAGAGAAATTAAATGTCAAACAAATATTATTCAACACGAATATTTTATATATAGAAACAATCTAAATTAAAAGGTTAAATTTCAATGTTTTATAAATTTAATAAGATTAATTTTAGATTAATTTTTGGTTTTTAACCCATAACTATTGCAATAGCTGTTATTTTATATATTTATTAGAATATAATTTATTTGGGTAATAAGTAGTTACACAATTTAAAAAAGTTCAATGTACAAATATAGATATAAATGACTCAACACATGTTAATACTGTGTGTGTAAATAATTTTTTGAGGCTTGATCCACTAGATATAACACCACACTAATTTATTTCTACTTTTTTGGATTATTATACACCTTAATAGTGTAATTATATCATTGAAATATAAATGATATAAAAAATTCACCTTTTCATCACCTATATAAGAGACTAATTTAATCATGTCATTAAAATATAATTCCACAACATTTTATCATTAAACCATGAATTATTTCTCCTACTATAGTCTTTAAACATTTCAATAAGAATCTTTTCACTATGATTTAACCTATCCTTTTAATATCTAAGGATTCTTTCAACAGAAAGGTCAAAGGTGGAATGTGAGTACTACTTACTTCATTCTCTTTCATCAGGATCATTTCCTTCAAAATATCAAATGAATATTTTAATATAATAAAAATGGTAATATTATTATATTAATAATTTATTATATAAATGGATGAAAAATTATATATTCTATACCACCAAGATAGAAAAAAAAAATAATTCAAACTGAGAATTGTTCAGACAATCGCCCACATGATGTAACATTTCTCATTTTTCATATTAGTTTCAATTATTTATCCACAGAAAATAAATTATTATTCATTCAATTAAACAAAATTTAACAAATTATTAATATATTATAATTATTTTTTATACCTACTTAGTGACACTCAACCATCATGATATTGTGTGATCAAGTGTTGGTTTAGTTTATCCACCTACATGAATAATTCAATAAACCACTATCATGGAATACTATGGGAACCTAAACTATAATATTATTAATTTTTAAAAGAAAATTATTAATTGTTTATTTTTATATGATTTTTATATAAATCATTTATCTAATTATTAAAATATCATTTATAATTTATTAAAATATATAAATAACACGATATCATCTTAATATTCATAAAACCATGCAAAAAAACAACACATAAAATTAATAGAATATTGATAAAAATGAAACACATTAAAATAAAATTAATAATAAGGTTCCTAATAAGGTATATAATAAACTTGATTTTCTTATTTATGTGTTTAGGAACATAAATAGGATGAAGCAGAAACATGTTAAAAGATTCTTATTCCAATCTTCTATATATTGAAGCAAATTTTTAATTATAATCCATGATTTATTTGGACTTTGTTATCTATTTACCAAATAGTAATTTGTATCATGATTATATTCTATTTAATGATATTAAATTTTAAATTCCATTTTATTTATCTTCTTGTGTTTTAAATAAAAAATAGAAAATACATAATTGATTTATTTTTAAATTTCATTATCTTGAGTGATGTTTTTATAATTCACCATTTTTTATATGGTTATTATTATTACTATTGGATTCATTACACCCTAAATTATCTTTTTTCATGGTATTATAAGATTAATTTAATGATTTATCTCATTTAATGGGATCTATATTAATTTTAATTAATCTGAAATAGTTTTCTCGGCTCGAATTCTTTTTCCTAAAGTAATTAATTCTCCATTCAATTGTGATACCAGGTCACCTTATTACTACTAATTATTTTTCACTATAGTATTTCATATTTTAATTAATTTTAACAATTTTTTTCATTGATATATCCTTCTTTGTTAGAATATACTTAAATAATTATTTGAAAATATAAATAATAACACTTATTCATTATAATGGAACTTTTCCTCCATGTCAATATTTTCCTTCATTCCAAAGTTTTGATCACTTTTGGGAACTCTAGTTTGAATTATTTTAAATGGTTTAAAAATTAATCTTTGAATATTTTTAAAAGGAATATTTAACATCATTTTTAGTAAGATTAATTTCCAAAATTGTATTGAAAAATATTTGAATAAGTTTTCTAAAATTTTGAAATTAAATATTTTATCTTCCACGGTTTGTTTTTTGTAAATTGGATTTTAGTATTTTTAATCAATAATATTTTAATATTTATTAAAAAATTGTTTTAATATAACTCAAAATTATTATTTCAAGCCTGTATGAAAATGAAATTTCAAAAGAACGTAATGACATTGTATCTTATTTAATCATTATAAAAATAAAAGAGAAACATATATTTAAAAACTTTTTTAGAAGAGTGGATATTCTATAATTTTGTATCTTATTTTCAATACATTATTATATAATATTATTCTTTTATTTAGGTTTAATGAAGAATTTATAATAATGTGAACTTTTTGTGTTGATTTTAAATATACGTTTTATAAATTTTTTTACACAAATTCATCTTATAGTACCCACAATTTTATGTATATAACTATTTAATTAATTTTATTTGGATAAAGTGTATATGGGTGATGGATGGGAGAGTTTGGGTATCATTCAAGGTGTTTATGGGGAAAAAGGGAAGGTGGACTGGATGCACATAGTTTTTCTACACCATGCATAAATTCAAGTAAAAACATTGCACACATGCAAGTTTAAGGATTAACTTAATTGAAGTTGGGAAATGGTTTGGGAGACTATGCAAGGAAGTCATAATATTCTATTCTAGAAAATGTAGGAAAACCATCGTCAACAAACAATTTGTCTAACAGTGATTCTAAACCGTGTGTGGGATCAAAACCAGCACCTTAAAAATTGTATCTAGGCTGGCCTTTCCATTTGTCCACTAGTTTTTTCCTAAACTAGATAAAAATATGGATTTATCATCCCATAAGACCAAATAATGTTTTACCATTGATCAAGATTCTATCTAAAGTATTCCCTTGGTGATTCAAAGATGGATTCTTCAGGTATGTCATCATACTTCACAGTTTTTATATTTTTTTCTTAGATCTTTTTAGTTCTAATTCTCCCATATTCTTGTATTCTTAGATATATTCTTGTTAAGGGTATATATGAGAATTTTAATTCCAAATATCTAGATATTTTGTCTGTTTGTTGATAGTAGTAGAGAGTTAAGGATGTTTCATGGAATTCTTAATCAGTTTCGTTATTGTTCTTCGCACATTTTCATTTTTTAAAAAAATGATTCAGGTAGAAGGATTCACTCTGAAATTCTATGAGTCAAAATTGTTATAATGCTTTCAAATTTAATATATTGTGTTTAATTTATTATGAACTGGCTATTTCAAAAAAAAAATTCAAACCCAATTTAGTGATGGTTTGGTAAATCTGGAAAATTCGGTATTCATGAATAAATGACTTTTGTAAGGGATATTAAAACATTGATTTTAAAATGGATATTTTATGGAATTATGGGACATGGATTTTATTAATGTGATTTCAATAAAACGAATGATTTTATTAAAATAAAATTGTTTTTTGGAATTTTTTTAATGGATTTCAACAAAAAAAAAGTGGTTTTATTGAAATAGATGAAACATATGATATGTCATTTGTTAATGTAAAATGGTTTTTTGTGTAAATATTGAATTATTGAGGATTGGTTGAAATATAAAATTATGGTTGATCCCAATGGTTTAATGTTATAATATTTTTTTTTGTTCATATTAAATTAAAGAGGGATGGTTGAAATTTGACCTTCTTCTTGATGCCGATGGTGTAATAGCATAATAGTTGTGTGTGTTCATATTGCATTAATTAATATTGGAAGAAATATGACTTTATAATCAATGCTAATGGTGTAATGTAATAATATATTTGTGTTTTTATATTTCATTATAGGTCTTGGTTGAAACATGACGTTGCTCTCAGTTCCAAAGATGTAATGGAACTTGGGATATAATTCCCTTAAGATGTCCTAGAAGATCGGTGAGAAACCACTTTTGAGTATGGAACAATCATAAAAAATCCTGAAATTTTGGGTGGGTGGTGAATTGAAATTGAAATTTTACGCCAAAAACTAATAAAAAATGGTTTAAAATGTTATTTGTTTGTTTTCTGGAAATATGAATTATAAGAATATGTGTTAAAGTATAACGTGTTTAAATATGGTAATAAATGGTTTCAAAACATGTTTATATTTTCCTAAAAACATTTTGAAGAATTTTTTATATAAATGAATTTATATAAATGTGATAATATTTATATATTAGTGGCATTATTAGGGAAGTCATTGGGGAAAGCATAGTGAGATTTATACTCACCATGCTTTGTCACATTGGTGCTTTTAAAGATTCTATATTTTTAGACCTAGGAAAAGGTAAATTATTACACGTAATTTGCACCACCTCAAGATACTTGTGCTATTTTGTGATTTTGGAGCATAGATCTAGTGGATGATGGTGTTATGCGGTCATTTTTAGTCTTTAGTGTCTTTCCTATATTAACATTGTTTTTGAGTTTGTATTATGATGTAGAAAACTTTAGTATGGTATATATATAAATGAAGAGATGTGTTTTCATCCTTATAAAAATTAATCATATATTGGTTTTTTTGATTAAGGAATATTATATTAAAGGAATTATTCTTAAACGGTAAATCATCCGCCACATGGGTTGAAACCATTTGGAATTTATTATCTGACTTTGGAATATTTGGGATATATCTTAATGACTATTAATGATTAAATTTACTCCCACGATAATGAAAATAAGCGGGTCATTAAAAGGGGTATCAGTTCATTTGATCAAAAAGCATTCTTCAGATTAGTGGTATCAGCTTATACCTTTCCTTATGAAACAGGTAGTCATTAGTTTTTATGGTTTAGGTTTTGAAAATATTTCCTATATATTATATGTTTTATGACCATAAAAACGAGTCGTATAGCCGGGAATTGATATTTATAACTTAAAAATACACAGATAATATTTTTATATTGAACATAAAGTCACTTTATATTTGGTTACATTAGTGTTTTGGATACAAATATATGATATTGTATTCCCATTGTTATGGGTTTGACAATGAAAGTATAATTAAATGCATTGTATAGGAATCATTTTAAACTTATATTTAATATTTCATTTTATGTAATGATATACGATTTTTTGTAAAGGTAGTTTTTTTAAAATTTTACAATTGTTTTCAATCTAATGATTTTTAAAAGAGCATGTTTGATGCATTTTGAAAATGGTTTAATTTTTAAAATTAGGAATGGGTTTCTCTAAATGATTTGAATGCGGAAAATATTTTTTTTGGTTAATAATGTCTTATAATTGATGTGAGAGAATTTTAATTTCTAATGCTTTTTTCTAGTGAGTTAGAATTATAGATCATATTACATGTTTAGAAAATGGATCCAAGTAGACATCGTATAATCTAACAGGAAGAAGCTATAGAGATTGTGGTTTCACCTGAACCATAAGTGAACAAATAGTTGGTTTATAGTATCATCCAACCATTTCAAGATGTGGACACAACAAACTAGAGGGATGATCAAAGTAACATAGATCATTCCATGTAGTTCATGATGAATAATCCACATATCTATTGAAGTGATTCTAAAACCAAAAAGGCATAGGTTTGAATGAATTGGATGAATCATATATTTGATTTCATGAGAACACCACCAGAGATCATAGTCAAACTATCATTGTAAATGCTTGAGGATATTTCACATTAGTGGAGGGATCTAGTGGTTCACGGAAAACTATATCAAGGAATCTATTAGGAGGATTTTGAATAATCATTTAACAAATAATTCTATCCTTATACGTGCTAGAACCAATGAATGAATGAATTTTTCGTAATGATGTAGAAAATCACTATGTCAAAGACTCTTTGGCTAAATTTATACAATTAGTGTACCTTGGACTAGAAGTTGCAGTGAGTGGGGCCTCGAAGACATGTGTCATTGAATCAAATCTAATATTGGAGACTCGATTGAAGATTGTGGTACATTGTATTACAAACTATATTTGATGGGGAACAAAGTGATAGTGGATGAATGTGATATCTCTAGATCTTTGTGGGGAGGAAGTGTGATGATACCTACATAATATGGTGGGAACTCGAATGTTAGGAGAATGTGGAAGGGGGTATTTATTTCCATGGTGGGAGTGAGAATCAGAATCAAATGGCTAGATAAGTGAAGCTTTCTCCACAAGCCAAGAGATAATAATGTTGATTTCTCTGTTCATTGCTTCATCACGTGAAGAGAGAGTGTACAACCATCCTGGAGACTTCCATAACATAATAAATGTGGGGAATATTTAGTTCTATTTTTGTAGTTATCTTTAGTTAGGTGCTTGAGACACTTCTCATGTGTCACCAACATTTTATTCATTGACATGATGAGGCTAGAAAAATTATACTTTTTAGTAGAGAATACATACCAATGGATATTCTAGGAATTCATTGAATCATCAATAAGGGAAATCTCAAAAATTAAACATGGATAAGGGTGTAGTGATGAAGGAACAGTATTGATGTAAAAAAGTGATTGTAGATAATCATATTGGACAATCTTTGGTGAGATGTATGATTATTTTTAATAATGCCCCTAGGGAAATGCTATTTGATACATGTTCATTTCATTCTATCCTTGACTTATGTGATATTGATTTTCTATGTCTAAAACATTAGATGATTCCTTCCATGTAAAAACATCAAACCCCCCTTGGTGAAATAGAATTTGAAGACTTTGCATTTAGTGAATGTTATATATCCACAGATGGAGTTGAGATGAAGTGGTAATACTCATTACTTGAGATGTATGTCTTTGATGTAATCCTGGGTATGGATTGGTTTAGAAATGTTAAAGGCTCACATAGACTATTATAACCGACTAATCAATTTCATAACTGAGGATGGTGTCATTCATCTCTACATAGGACAAATTGATGTAAAGAAAAGTGGAACAGACATGTTAGCACTAGTATTGGGAGTCATCTATTACATGCTAGAGGTGATGACATTGGAATCTATGGATGAGATTGAGGATAATAGTTTTCAATTAGCCAGCGATAAATTTCTATATAACTTTCCTATGAAATAATAAGGGTTACCACATATAAGTGATGTTGTGATTATGTTTAATCTCTTCCTGGGTATGTAACACCCCAAGCTTACATGATACGCTTCTATTGAATAATACAGTAGCGTGTGTTGTACGCAACATCGAGTTCTAACACACACACCACAACCAATAAAACTAGCCTTTATAAATAGTAATACCCAATTTCTGAAATATTATAAATTTCATCTTTCAAAATGGACTTCATTTTTGGATTCGGAATATCAAAATTATCCTAGGGTGAAATTTTGGTATTTTTCTGAAAGCTTTAAATTTTTTATGAATAGTAAAAAAAGACTGAGTTATAGTTTAAAACCGAATTATTTGTTTAAATAAATATTTATTTTATTTAAAATTAATTAAAGTCAAAATTGACACATAATATATATATAAGTTCAATGTAATTCATTGGAGTTAGTTTAATATAATAATAGATATAAAAAAAATTTCTCGAACTTTTCACCATCTTTTACCCACCTCCTAGGAGAATTTGAAAATTTCACATAAAACATAATTTTACAACATTTGTGAGTGGAATTTTGAAAATACAAGAGACACAGTTAATATCAAGGAGTAAAATTTGGTTCAATGAGATGAAAATAATTTTTGGTGAATATTAACTTTTCTACTTTTATTTACCCCCTTTAAAAGTAAATACTGTAATTAAGGGTAAAAATGATATTAATATTACCCTAACACATGTCCTAATTCTATTGGACAAGTTTATCTCTACCAAAAACAACCTTAGGAATAAAATATTATCATTTTGGTCCACTTGGATTAGATTAGGATATTTATTATTATTTAAAACAATGAAGAGTTAAAACAAGTCAAAATCAAATTTTATTTACTAAAACATTTTTAATATAGGGTTATCCATAAGATAAATTCGATTTTAAATATTAATTATAAATATAAATATATTACCTACATAATGGTATTTTATTTATAATTTTTAGACATTATATAACTTAAATTATTTATGACACAATGGTTATCGAGTAATTACCTAATTAATGAAATATAAAAATAATTGATATTCTAAAAATCATAATAAATCTAATTTGAGACTTTTTATGAATTAAAATAATTTAATAGGTTAATAAGACATATTAAGATTGATTATATAAATTTTTTTTGAAGTAATAATCCTTTTTTTTATCAAAAACGAAATACCCAATAGTGTCAAAATTGACATAAAAGAGTTTATAAAATAAATATTATATTATTAATGGATATTAATTTCCTAAAAATCTAAAATTCATCCAAGAGACATATATCATGATAGGTGTATCATTAATGTACCACTTGGGGGGTCTCTTTGAGGTATATAGTATTTTTATTAACTATATAATATAAAAATACAAAGTGACATAGTATGTGTCAAAATAATTAACAAAGAGTTAAAACTAAAGGATAAGGTTAATATAACGACCCAAAAATGTCCAAATTCTATTGTTTGAGTAGTTGTCGACTCATCCCCACTTTAACCTTTAAATAATCCACTTTGAATCCATTATAAATGGAATATGAATTTATTATAAGATAATATTTCTAGATTTTCCAAAGGTGCCCCTCACCCCTCTTATAAAAGAGAACTCCCCCTTCTCACTAATTCAAAAATTAAAATCTGTTTGGCTCGGCCAACCCCAGCCCAAATACTCTCTCAACATCCCTCAATAAAACCAAGAGACCTTAGTTTGATCAGAAATACAACCTATGGATCCCTTTTGATCAAATCGAAAGGAAGAACCCAAAGAAGATGTAATGTTTTCACCACCCTTTTTCAAGATCATTTCTTCTTCAACTTATTCATTCATTGTCATTCCCATTAAAAGATAATAAATCCAGTATCTACTATTTAATGTGATATTATTATAAATATGGTACAACTATATTCAGTATTTTATCCATCCTTTGAATGACATGTCCCCATATGTGCGTACGTATGGCTTACCGTCTCCATATCGTAGTGTAATTGTTATTCAATATATTATTATTTGGATGGGTATAATAATGATTTGTAATAAATTTACATAATAAAAATAACATGGTAATGATTCTGTATATATGATATACCATCAAATTATATATTATTTTAATATCAAAATAATGATATTGTCACTCGTGCCTACGTACAGACTTCCATCTCCACGAACACGATGAGATTCATTCTTTATCGTATCCATTCAACTATAATTATCATTTGATGATTTAAAAATAATTTTTATGGACATGATATAATTATGGATATGAATAAGATACAACCTATTCATAACAAACATGTCTTATGTAATAAAACATATACGAGTAAGATAAGACCCGAAACGACGATAATACAAAGATATTATTAACAAAGCAATGTTAAATGATCATATATGATTTCATATTAATGTATATGATTAGTTTATAATTTAATAACAATTATTTAACCATTATACAAGAGGTTATCCTACCCCTAACCAAGGAAAAGTACAAGGTAAAGGATTATTTCACAATCTCTTCATTATCCGAGGTTGTTTATACATAATTATCTACTGGGACCTATTTATCATCCACATCCATGTTTCTTAAAAATGTATTAAAAATTATTATTAATATTTTAAAGACTATGGGAAAAATTAATTTATATCCTTGTTGACTTTTAATAATAATTCTATTAGGTAATATTTCTGTCATTTTCCAAACAAGGCCTTTTTTAACCATTTCGACAGAATTAAGGTAAGAACGTTTTTTAACATAAATGGCGGGTGCAGCTATTTTCCATCGTTATAAAATAATAAAAGCTTCCTACATTATTATAATAATATTTTCAAAAATATAAATTATTTTATAAATCTATTAATCTTAAATGATTTCAAAATAGAAATAGATATTTTTCTAAAAAGAGTTGTGATTTCATCTATGTCAACATCCTTTGTTAGATTTTATGTTTATTTGGAGTTGATTTATTATGATACAAAACTTCCATGTTGTATTGATGGTTTTGATATATGTTTGACTGTGAATGTGTTATTTTTATACCATTAATGGTTTAAGAAGAAAGTATTGATATATCGTATGCTAGTTTTAATACGAATGTTTATGTTTAAAACTGTTCATATGAGGAATGCATTGGATTTAATAAGTGACTGGTGGAGCCCGCTATAGCTCCTCGATACATCAGTAGGTCTCATGAGACAAACGAGTGTCTTGTCACAAGGCCATAACAAATTCTTATTTTTAGTCTTGGCACGAGGCCTTGGGTATGGGGTTATGATATTCTGGCATTATGCATTCCATCATTATCAAAATGGTTATTGATATTGCATGTGATTATTCGACCAGTAGAATATCCATGTGAATATGTAAATGGCCTTATTTCATTTTATCATTCCATATTATGATGATGTTCAAGTTTAAAAGGTTTTTGTGTTATCTATACATTTCTGTAAATGCTTATGATTATTTATGAATTTTTCTGCTATATTGTTATCCTTACTGAGCATCTGAGCTCACCCCTTTAAATGTTTTGTTTTCCCAAGATGTGAAGAAGTAATTTTTGAATGACCTAAAGACATAATATCAGGGGATATGAAGACAAGATTTTTTTTAGTAGTTTTCACTTTATGATGTAATGTAAACTTTATGAATGTATATAGTTATTCCAAAGATACTAAAATAATCTGTCTTTCGAGATGTGATCTTTCTTGTATTCTTGCCAATGATATGTAATAATGCACAAACTCTGGCTAACTGGGGTCGAGGTGTCACAGTTGGTATCATAGGATGTTTAGTACAAACCATAGAAGCTAGATTCAGATAAACTCTGATTAGAGCACATAGATTTAAGATGGAATTTGAGAATTTGTATTGAAGAACATCCTAGAATATTGGTATTGTAGAGATTTTTTGAGATTTCTGAGCAATACATCCCTATCTGGATACAAGCAGGTAGAGGTAGATCTGGCATAGATGTACCTAGGGGTAAAAATCAAAAACACCGCTTTGATCTAGATTCGAACGGGAACTAGTGCACGACAATGAGCCTTGATGCACTCTTGGTTATGACACTCCCGGGGGATATGCATAGGATAAGTCTCATTTTATTTACAGACCATTATGAAGGGTTTATGACATTATAATTCATCAAAGAAAACATTTTTATGATTATGGATTATATCCATAAATAGTTCAATTTATGTTAAGTGTTTTATATGTATGGAATTATGTATTTTGATTCAATAACTAGTCTAGTTTAAGAAATTGTATAGAAATGGACCCTAGAGGAAGAAATGGAATCCATATCAATGCACGTTATCCATGTAGGGATTTCCCTCCTACTCAAGATAATTATAGTGGAGCTGGTGATGAAACTGGTGCTGATCAACTAATCACCATACAGGGACAACTCACTCGGGTTATGAATAATAACCTTACCCAGATGGATCACCCTGGTCTACAGCATGGAGGATCAATGTTAGATCTCTTCATGAGGAAACAACCACCGACATTCAATGGGATTTCAAATCCATTAGTATCTAAGAAATTGAAAATTTCCCTAGAGAAAATATTTCAGGCTTTGGGGAGTTGTGAAAGGGAACAAGTTGTCATGGAAGTTTACCCCCTCACTGGAGATGTTGATCAATGGTGGTCATTGATTCAAAACATGATGGAAGATGATGAATTATAAAATATGGAATGGAGGGAGTTCAAAGATCAGTTTTTAGAAAAATACTTTCCTCGCGACCATCAAATAGATATGAAAAGAATTTTCTGAGTCTAAGAAAAAAGAAGGATGAGAATGTCACACAGTATGAGGCTAACTTTAAAAGGTTATCAAAGAATTCTATAGATTATATACGTTACCCAATAAGTAATATTGATCAATTATTTGATGGGTTAGAACTGTTCTCCGTCGAGCATTAGTATCACAATCCTTCTCATCGTACGAAGACATTGTCTCATGTGCTATCAAGATAGAAAAGGAATTCTCTAAGTCTTATGACTTTAAAGAAAATCAAGAGAAGAAGTGATCTTCTAATCAATCTGGGAATGAAAATAAGGGGAAGAACGGAAAGGTTGAATATCCATCCTGTGGTAAATATGGGAAGAAACACTCTAGTATTTGCTTAAAACAAATGGGAGTTTGTTACAAGTGTGGTGAAAAAGGCCAGCAAGCTTGTGATTGCAAGGTGAAAAATGAAGCTACTGATATCCAATGCTACAATTGTAGGGAGATGGGACATTATTCAAATGAATTTACTAAGCTCTAGGGTAACTTACCTCAGAAAAGGCCAAGGGATCAAGGCTAAGCTTATGCTATCACTACTACTGAGGTAGAAGCTCTAAAAGTCGTGGTGGTAGGTAATTTAATGGTTTCCTCAAGTTTAGAAAATGCATTATTAGATTCTGGATCATCGCATTGTTTCATATCATCCCAGTTTTCTAAGAAAATTATATATTTCCTATTTGATTTTACAAGGGAGTTGTCAGTTAAAACTTCTAAGGGAAGTATCATTGCAACAAAGTTTTGTGAATCAGTCCCCATTAGAGTACATAAATGTTCCTTATCAGCTGATCTCATCATTATACCTATGATTGAGATTGATATAATCCTCGGTGTGTATTGGCGTTCAGACCACAATGCAAAAATGTCTTGTAAGAAGAAGGAGGTTACTATTTTTTATGATGATGATAAGGAACACATTATCTTTAGGGAGGAATCATCACCAGCAAATTCTTATCTCGATCCACCCCCAGTAGCTCAACTATATTCAATTATTGGGTAGGAAGAGAATAAGATGACTGTCGGGGAGGAAAGGAATGTTCAAATAGAGGATGTACCAATTGTGAAAGAAAATGTAGATGTGTTTCCAGAAGATTTACCTGGACATCCTCCAAAATGAGAAGATGAGTTTTCCATTGATTTAATTCCTAGATCAAGGCCTATATCGAAGACCCCTTATAGAATGGCCCCTATGGAATTAGTCAAACTAATTAAACAACAAGAGGAATTGAATAATAAGGGACTTATTCGACCTAGTGTTTCTATATGGGGAGCCCCTGTCCTTTTTGTTAAGAATAAAGATGGATCTGTGAGGTTATGTATCGACTACCAGGAAATCAATGCTATAAAAATAACGAACAAGTATCCCCTTCCCCGAATTGATGATTTATTTGACCAACTGAATGGAGCTCAATAATTTTCAAAGATTAAACTTTGGTCTAGATACCATATTTTGTGTGTAAAGAAGGAAGACATTCCAAAGACAGCATTTTGAACCAGGTATGGGCTTTACGAGTTTACAGTAATGCCTTTTGGGCTGACTAATGCACCCTCTGTATTCATGGATCTAATGAATAGAGTTTTCAAGGAATATCTAAATTATTTTGTGGTGGTATTTATTGATGATATTTTGGTATACTAAAAAATATACGATGATCATGAAAATCACTTGCGCATTATCCTGAAGACTCTGAGAAGACATGAATTATATGGGAAGGTTAACAAGTGTGAATTTTGGATTCAAGAGATTTCTTTCATTGTCCATATTGTCTGTAAATATGGAATCTATGTTGATCCTTCTATGACCAAGGCAATACATGAATGGACATCACCTACGAGTATAACTGAGGTATGCAGTTTTATTGGTTTAGCAGGTTATTATCAACGGTTTGTCCAGAATTGGGCCCGGTTGGCTAACCCATTAACAAAGCTCTAATGTAAATGGGTTAAATTTGATTGTACAATATAGTGTGATGAAATTTTTGAAGAACTGAAGAAAAGATTAGTCAATGAAACTATATTAACTCTATTATCAGTGAATGATCAGTTTGTTATTTGTAGTGATGCATCGAAGAAAGGACATGGTTGTGTCCTTATGCAGAATGATAGGGTTATTGCCTATGCATCACGACAGTTGAAAATTCATGAGCAAAACTACCCTACTCATGATCTATAGTTAGCAGCTATGATCTTTGTTTTTAATATATAAAGGCACTACCTCTATGGTGGAAAATGTGAGAATTATACTGATCATAAAAGTTTAAATATATTTTCTCACAAAAACCACTCAACATGAGGCAAAGGAAATGGCTTGAATTACTCAAAGATTATGATTTTACGATACACTACCACCCGGGGAAGGCAATGAAGGTGGCAGATGCTTTGAGTATAAACGGTACTAGAGTTTTGAACAATATGAGAATTGAAAGGGATCCAATTTTCATGGATCTAGTGAATATGGACATGGGAATAACCATGGAAGGTGAAACATCAGTGCTTTTTCAAATGGTTTCCAAACCATCTATACTAGAAAAGATTAAGAGTTCTCATACGGATGATGAAGAATTTCAAAAGAAGATTAAAGTTGTGAATGATGGGGGATTGAATGACTTTGGGTACGAAGATGGAGTTTTGAAATTTGGGAAGAGAATTTGTGTTCCCAATATACCTGATCAAAAAAGGGAATTTTTGGATGATGCTCATAGTTCCAATTTCTCTATACACCCTGGGAGCAGCAAAATGTATAGGGACGTGAAGGAACATTTTTGGTGGGACAACATGAAGAGGGAGATTGCTGATTTTTTGTCAAGATGTATGGTTTGTCAACAAGTGAAAGCTGGAAGGAAACATCCTGGAGGAGTCATGCAACCTCTTCCCATACCGGAGTGGAAATGGGACAATATTACGATGGACTTTGTCATGGGGATACCAAATACGCCTAGAAGGAATGATACAATATGGGTTATTGTCGATCTCCTTACCAAGTCATCATATTTTCTTGCTATAAGAGAAGATCTACCACTATAACGTCTATCATACCTATATATTAATGAAGTGGTGAGACTTCATGGAGTACCTCTATCGATTGTTTCTGATCGTGATCCTCATTTTACTTCAAGATTATGGATGTGTCCTCAGAAATCCCTGGATACTAAATTTCAATAGATCACTACCTACAACCCTCAAACAGATGGACAATCAAAACAGACTATTCACACCCTAGAAGACATGTTGAGATCCTGCTCACTAGAATTTCAGGGTATGTGGGATCAATATCTACCTTGGGTATAAGTTTCCTATAATAATATCTTCCATTTAAGAATTCAGATGGGCCCATATGAATCGTTATATAGAAGATGATGTCGTACACCAACCTATTGGGATGACATTGGTGAAAGAAAACATGTAGGACCAAAACTGGTGGAGGAAAAGATTGAAAAGGTGAAGGTAATCCAAAATCATATCAATGATGCTCAAAGTAGGCAGAAGAGCTATGCCGATAACTGATGGAAGGATTTTGAATTTCAGATAGGAGATCATGTTTTCTTGATGGTATCTACATAGAAGGGAGTTATATGTTTCGGTAAGAAGGGTAAATTGAGACCCAGGTACATCGGACATTTTTAAATTCTAGAACGAATTGGGGTTGTAGCTTACCGTTTGGCAATGCCACCAAATCACTTCAAAGTTCAGGATGTGTTCCACGTATCACTGTTGAGGAAATACATGCCTGACCCAACGCATGTACTCACTTATGAGGAATTATAACTAGAACCTGATCTATCTTATTGCGAAGCGCCCATCAAGATTCCTGATACCAGAGAACAAGTGCTGAGAAACCGGACGACTCGTCTGGTAAAAGTTCTATAGAGAAACAATAAGATGGAAGAGGCAACATGGGAACCAGAGGAACTTATGATGAAGAATCACCTGAGTCTTTTTATACATAAATTTTCTAGAAATTTTGAGGATGAAATTATTTGATGGAGGGGAAAATGTAACACCCCAAACTTCCATGACACGCTTCTCTTTGAATAATACGGTAGTGTGTGTTGTACACAACTTCGAGTTCTAACACACACACCACAACCAATCAAACTAGCTGTTATGAATAGTAATACCCAATTTTTAAAATTTTATAAATTTTATCTATCAAAATGGACTTCATTTTGGGATTTGGAATATTGAAATTATCCTAGGGTGAAATTTTGGTATTTTTCTGAAAACATTCAATTTTGATGAATAGTGAAAAAACATTGAGTTATACTTTAAAACAAGATTTGTTATTTAAATAATTATTTATATTATTTAAATTTAATTAAGGTCAAAATAGATACATAATATCTATATATGTTCAATGTAATTCATTGGAGTTATTTTAGAATAATTTTAGATATATAAAAATTTTATTGAACTTTTAACGGTCTTTTACCCACCTTTTGGGAGAATGTGTAAATTCACATAATACTTAATTTTACCACTTCTATGAGTGGAATTTAGAAAATCCAAGAGACATGGGTAATACAATGAAGTAAAATATGGTTCAATGAGATGAAAATAATTTTTGGTAAATAGTCACTCTTTACTTTTAATTAACACGGTTAAAAGTAAATTGTGTAATTAAGGGTAAAAATGATAATAAAATTTCCCTAAAAAATGTCGTAATTCTATTGGACAAGTCTATCTCGACCAAAAACAACCTTAGGAAAAATATATTCTCATTTTGGTCCATTTGGATTAGATTAGGACATTTATTATTATTTAATTCAAAGAAGAGTTAAAAGAGTTAAAATCAAAGTTTATTTACGAAAACATTTTTAATATAGGGCTATACATAAGATAAATTTGACTGTGAATATTCATTAGAAATCTAAAAATTTTTCCTACATAATGTTATTTTATTTATAATTGTTAGACATTAAATAATATAATTTATTTATGACACAATGGTGATGCAGTAATTACCTAATTAATGAAATATTAAAATAATTGATATTATAAATATCAAAATAAATGTAATTTGAGACTTTTTATTAATTAAAATAATTTTATATGCTAATATTACATATTAGGATTGATTATATAAATTTTTTTTCAATGTAATAATGCTGTTATGAATTTATCAAAAAAACCCAACAGTGTTAAAATTGACATAATTGTGTTTTTAAAACAAATATTATATTATTAATTGATATTAAATTCATAAAAATATATGGTTCAGAAAAGAGACTTATATCATGATAGGTGTATAATTAATGGACCACATGGGGTCCCTTGGCGGTATATATTATGTTTATTATTGATATAATATAAAAATACCAAGTGACATGGTAAGTGTCAAACTAATTAACTAAGAGTTAAAACTAAAAGATAAGTTTAATATAATGACCCAAACCTATCTAAATTATATTGGATGAGTGGTTTTAGACACATATCCACCATAAACTTAATATATCCACATTTTACCAATTATAAACCGAATATTAATTTATTATAAAATAATATTTCTAGCATTTCCAAAGATGCCCACACCTCTCTTACAAAAGGGAACTCCCCCTTCTCACTACTTCACACATTAAAACACTTTTGGCTCGGCCAAACACTACCAAATTACTCTATCAACTTCCCTCACTACATCCTAGAGGCCTAATTTTGATTATAAATACAACCAATGGAGCCCTTTTGATAAAATCAAAAAGAAGAACCCGAAGAAGAGGTAATGTTTTCACCACCCTTATTCAAGTTCATTTCTTCTTCAACTTCTTCTTTCTTTTTTATTCCAATTCTAAAATAATAAATCCAATATATCATATATAATGTGATATTATTATAAATATGGTACAACCATATTCATTATTCTATCCATTATTTTGAATGACATGTCACCATATGTGCGTACGTACGTCTTACGGTCTCCACGTCGTAGTGTAATTGTAATTCAATATATTATTATATGGATGGGAATAATAATGAAATGTAATTCATGTAAATAATAAATATAACATGATAATGATTCTGTATATATGTTATACCATCCAATTATATATTATTTTAATATTAAAACAATGATATTGTCGCTCGTGCGTACGTACAGACTACCGTCTCCACGTACGCGACGAGATTCATTCTCCATCGTATCCATTCAAGTATAATTATCATTTGAAGATTTAAAAATAATGTTTCAGGAATTGATATCATTATGGATATGAATAAGATACAACTTATCCATATCAAAAACGGCTTATGTAACAAAACATATATGAGTATGTTAACACCCGAAACGACGATAATACTAAGATATTATTAACAAAGAAATGTTAAAAGATAATATATGATATCATATTAATGTATATGATTCCTGTATAATTGAATAGAAATTATTTCACCATTATATAGGATGTTAACCTACCCCGGACCAAGTAAAAGTACATGTTAAGGGTTTATTTCACATTCTCTTCATTATCCGATGTTGTTTATTCGTAATTATCTATTGGGACCTCTTTATCATTCACATCCATGTTTCGTAATAATTTATTAAAAATAATTGTTACTATTTTATAGAATATGGGATAATGTAATTTATACCCTTTTTGACTTTTTATAAGAAGTATATTAGGTAATATTTCTTTAGTTTTCCAAACAAGGCCCTTTTTAACCTTTTCAACAGAATTAAGGTAAGAATGTTTTTTTAACTTATACGGCAGGTGCAACTATTTTCCGCCATTATAAAATCGTCTAAGCATCCCTTACAAGATTATAAGAATATTTTCAAAGAAAATGATTTATTTTATAAATATATGACTCTTAAATGATGTCAAAATAGAAAGAGATATTTCTCTAAAAAGAGTTTTGATTTCATCTATGTCAACATCCATTGATGGAATTTAAGATTATTTGGATTTGATTTCTTATGTTACAAAACATCCATATTGTATTGATGGTTTTGTGATATGTTTGACTTTGGATGTGTTATTTTTATACCATTCATGGTTTAAGAATAAATTATTGACATTTTTTAAGATAGTTTTAATATGAATGTTTATGTTTAAACCTGTTCATATGAGGAATGCATTGGACTTAATAGGTGACAGGTGGAGCCCGCTATAGCTCCTCGATGCATCGGTAGGTCTCATGAGAAAAACTGGTGTCTTGGAACAAGGCCTTGACAAAATCTTATTTTTAGTCTTGTCACGAGACCTTGGTTATGTGGTTATGATAGCCTGGCATTATGCATTCCATCATTATGAAGGTGGTTATTGATATTGCATGTGATTATTCGACTAGTAGAATATCCATGTGAATAAGTAAATGGAATTATTTCATTTTATCTTTTCCAAATTATGATGAAGTTCAAGATTAAATGGCTTTTGTTTTAGCAATACAATGCCTTAAATGTTTATTTTTATTTATGAATGTTTCCGCTATATTGTTATCCTTACTGAACATCTGAGCTCACCCCATTCAATGTTTAATTTTCCCAGGATGTGAAGATGTAATTTATGAATCACTTGTAGGGATAATATGAGTGGATATGAAGACACGATGTTTTTGTAGTAGTTTTCACTTTATGATGTAATGTAAACATTATGAATGTATCTTGCAATTCCAAGGCTAATAAACTAATCAGTCTTTCAAGACTTAATCTTTCTTATGATCGTGCCAATGATATGTAATAATTTACAGACTCTGGGTAACAGGGGTCGGGGACTTACAGGGTAACAGTCCTATTTCTCACCCATCTTATAGGATGTATCCAAATGAAATAATAAAATTAGTATTGTAGTTTCAAGATCTAGAAATCAATGGTTTCAATTGGCCATGTTTGTCTTTATGGGGAGTATTGGTCTTGTTCGTGACGAATGAATCTAGAACTATAAGGATATGTTTGTATTATCATAAACATAACAAAGTTAAAATAAAGAGTATGTATCTAATTCCATGCATTGGTAATCTATTGGATAAATTATAAGGATCATAGTGGTTCCCAAAAATTGGCTTGTGATCTGGATATCATCAATTCTGAGTTCAGAAAGAGGATATTTTGAAGATAGTTTTTAGAAGCAGATATGGACACTATAAACACATAATCACCACTTTTAGTCTTACGAATTCACCATCAGTATTTCTAGAATTGATGAATTAGCTATTTCAAAGATATATGAATTCATTTATTTTTGGTGATTTTTGATGACATATTGGTGTAATCATGTTCAATGGATGATGATTATATACACATAATGATAGCGTTTTAAATCTTAAGAGACCATCATTTGAATGCCCAATTGTCAAAGTGTGATTTTTTGATACAATATGTATGGTATCTCTTCCATGTATTTTCAAAAAAGTATTTTTCTATGGATCTATAGAAGAATGAAGTTGTTATCTATTAGAAATCCATGAAAAATTCCTTCAATATATGAATTTTTCTTGGTCTAGCAATTTATTAAAAACACTTTTTCTGCAACATCTCATGAATAGCCTCACCAATGACTACATTGACATGGAATAATTTTTCATTCCAAAGGATAGAATAATTCTAAAATAATATTCTATAGCACGATGTTCGTCTTACATAAACATCTATTTTTATTTTTCAAGAATTAGTATAGGGGTATGGGGTGTACCGTGATGCTTAAGAATATAGTTTGGGATTTTTTATTATACAATAAGACCTTTTTGTGGCTTATTGATCAAGGCAGTTGAGAGTGCCTCAGAATAATTACCCAACACATGATTTTGAGTTAGCCACAATAGTCTATGCCTTGAAAACATGATGTCATTATTAATTGGGAGAGAAAATAAATATATTTATGGATCATAAGAGCGTGAAAAACATTTTATCACAATTTTATTGGAATTTGAGGGAAAGGATATTGATGGAGTATCCTGATATTTTTTCCTTTGAATTTATTTTTACACAAGGAAAAGGTTATTCAATGGATCATGCATTAAGAAGAAAGACATATGGTCTGTTGGAAAAAATATATATTGATGAGGGGAATTTGATTTCAGTCCTGTATAACATGAATGTTAAATGTGAATACTGAGGTGATTCTTGTGGATTTATTTTTTGTTTTTTTGGTTCCAGATTTAGTATATATGGTTAAATAAGAAGAAACATATGATAAAAAATTAAGGATTGTGAGCTCAAAAACCAATGGTGGGGAGACCATTGATGGATAGAAACATGAAGGGAGTTCAATAATTTGGTTCAGAGATCAGATGTTTCAATCAATTTCTTATCAAGAAAAGTAGCTCTATGATTACCACCATTTGAGATGGTTGTACAACCCATCATTCAAAATATGTACAACTCATTGAAGGTATAGTTTTGGTATATTGGTAGGAAGTGGATAGTGGCAGAGTTCGTTTTGTTGTTCTTAACTTGTTATAATGTTATGTAAGAACATCAACATCCAGTAGGTATGTTGCACTCTTTAATTATCCTAGTGTGGAAATAGCCGTAGATAGCGATGGATTTTCATACAGACCTCCAATAAACAATTCAGAAATAAAATTCCATATTATTGATAGTGGATTGACTTACGAAGTCGAATTATTTCATCTCTATTCATGAAAATCATACAGTGGAGATTCTATCAGATATATATATACAGTAAGTAATAAAGTGACATGGAATACATGTTTTCAGGGATATAGATTGAGATATGATGTGTGTGTCTGGTTTTAAGAAATCCTTATAGACATCCCTTGTCAATAATTTGAGAATGAGTAAGGTGAATCATCCTCATACATATGGGAAATATGAATGGAAAATAATGATAATCGAAGACATGTTCCAGACATTCATAATGGATTTTAGTTTCTCATTGGAAGAACATATACCACTAATGGAGTTCTCATAAAATAATAGCTATCATGCATCATACACATGTATTCTTTTGAATAATTATATCATCATCCTTGTCATTATCCACTTTTTTGTTTGGAAATATTTGAGACTTCACTAATTGGTACGATCCTTGTCCATGAAACAATTAAGAATATTTAGTTGATCAACAAATAGATGGGATTGAACAGAGTGGTCATAAATCGTATGTAGATCACTATCGAATACTAGTGTCTTTCATGTTGAGTTGTCATATGTTCCTATGGATTTTCCCAAGGCATAAACACCATCTTTTATAGAAGAAAGTCGTTTTATATCCACGATACATTATCCCTTTTGAGATAACGGAATTAGTTGGTAGGGTTGAATATCAATTGGAATTTCCAGCATGGTTCAGTTCAGTACATAATGTGATCCATGTACCTCAACTAAAAATGTATTAGCCGAATCATGAGCATGTGATTTGATGGGATCTCGTGACCTTGATCCAAATTCTTAATTGGTACATATCCCGATGAAAATTGTGGATAGGAAGGATAATGTCCTTAATTTAAAAAGAATTATTCTAGTGTGGGTTTTATGGAATCATGGTCAGATTATGAAGAGAATTGGGAACACAAGAAGTCTGTGAATGTGAAATAGATGAAACACTTTCAGTGAAACATTGGTTTTATACATTCTGAGGATTAAAATAACAATGGTGGGTAGAAATTATTACCAATTGTTTCTCATAAATATCACATTCACTATTTTTATATATACACAAGTATAAGTTTTATGGTTGGTATAATTTGATAAATATTTGTGGAGTTTTGTGTCTAATGGGATGGAACATTCGATTCATGTAGATTGTCTAAAATGTGTGGAAATATTTGAAGAAAACATGTGAATTATGAGGTTTTAGATAGTAGATTCAGAATAGTTGGTAGACAATTAGTGATACCACGAGAGTAGGTAGTGTGAGGTTGTTCTATAGGTAGTACATAATACATGGTTAGGACATGGTTTTTTAATAAGATATCAAAACCATGCATGTGTTAAAACACACCTTCATAAAAGGAGGATCGTGGAAATCATTCCATTATTCTATTCAATTTTCAGAAAACTAGATATAATTGATGATTTTTATTCTCACAATGAAAAAATAATTTTCTTCCATAAATATGGAGGAAATACAATGGCTTTTCATGTTCATTTGGAGCAGGATTTTTGAGGTTTTTCATCTTTCTTAAACATTCATTTATGGTATTTTTTGGTCTATGTAGATTTACATTTCATCTATTCTCAGATTCTTATATCTATGCATGTTATGTTTAGATCTAATATCATGGATTCTAAATATTTTGAGGTTTTCTATCATATTTTTATGAGAATATATCTAAGGTGGTTTTGTGGAATTATTAACTGATTTCATTAGCTTTCGTCGTCCATTTTTAGTTTTCATCAAAACAGTTGAGGTGGCTGGCTTCACTATCAAGACCACATAGTAGAAAAATTTCAAATTATTTAAAATTAAATATATTTTTATTAACTAATTTTGAATTTTATATTTAAAAAATGTGGTAATCTCAATTTAGGTTTAGTTTGGTAAATAAGGAAAAATTGTTATTCTTGAATAAAGTGATTTGTTTCTTGATTTTAAAACATAGATTTTAACATGGGGATTTCCAAGAATTATGCGACCGAGATTGGATTAATCTATTTTAAATTGATGGATTGAATTTATTGAAATACGTTTATTTAATGGAAGTGGATTTTTAATGGTTTTAAAAAAATGATTGGTTTATTGAATTGGGTGAAAAATTAGTTTAGGCATTGGTCAATGAAAAATGGTTGTGTGTGTTCATATTAAATTAACAAGACATGGTTGAAATATGATAGCGTGGTCAATGACAATGGTGTAATGGAATAATATAATGTTTCTGTTCATATTTAATTAATGTGGCCAATTTGAAATATGTCCTTGTGCATGATTCCAAATGTGTAATGGAATAATAAGAGTGTGTGTTTGTATTCCATTAACAAGGCTTGGCTGAAATATGACCTTGTGATAAATGTGAAATTCGTAATGTAATAATTGTTTTGTGTATTCATTTTTAATTATGATGCTTGGTTATAATATTACATTGTTATTAGTTCCAAAGTTGGGAAGGAACATGGGATATAATTACCATTTGAATTTGTATATTGATGAGAAACTGATCATGAGTATGGAACTATTTTTTGTAATCATTCATGGACGGGTGATTGGTGAAGTGGAATAGAACATTTATTCAAAAAAATTATTGATAAATGTTTTAAAGCATTGTAAGATTACTATTTTAGATAAATTACTTTAATGAAATTGTGTTAAAATATCACTTGTTTACGTTAGTTGTTCTGATGAATGTGTCGATGTGTTTCACTCATGATGATTATGTATATAGGGGTATAATTATGTTTTATCACAAGAATGGGTAATTTTTTACCCATTATGGTAATATATATTATAGTACAATTCCATTTTCTCGCACGAATGGGTGATTTATTGACCCATAAAGGGGATGTTTCCATATACTAATGTTTGTTCCATATATATAATGTACCATAATGTAATTCTCATATTCCACGTGTTAATTGACTAATGATTCCACAATTTGTTTCATGAGTTGTTTCTTATGCTATGTTTTATAATATAAGGTTGTTGGGTATACCATTATTATATATTTTAACTAAACCCATATATTTATCTTATGGTCATATATCATATGAAATTTTTATCACCACTTTTGTTATATTTATTATATAATATCACACCTTTATTCTGTTTTATTTGTATGGGATTTGGATATTAGTGCAGTCAGTGGGATATCTAGATGGGAGTTTATTATGGTTGGATTAAGGATGAATATTAACATGTATTTTAAACTAACTATATTATGTTGATATTTATTAAACATAGAAAACTAAAATTTTCGCCATCATTTGTTAGAATATTGTTATAGGTTAATCAAATGTGTAATTTTTGCACATTAATCATGGATCAACTAACATTGTATTAATCGTAATATGAGAAATATATTTGTTATTAAGACTAGAATAGAGTGTAATTGTATATGAATCATTAAAAACTATTTTTTATAATTTATTATATAGGTTATAGAGGAATTATTTAAATAAAAAATGATATAATAGAATAATGTTTTTATGCTTATATAATCAGTCAAAGGAACATGTGAGGGATATACAAAAAAAGAGGAGGAAATGTGGTTGATACAGATTTTTTGTATTTCCAATCATTTATGTGGATTATATATATATATATATTTGTTTATAAGGTTTTAATATATGGTAATTTGTTTATATATGTGGCCATGTGGAATAATGTTTATGATTTCATTATATGATTTGTGCTTATGTGGACATATAAGGAATGGTGATGGTAAGATGTTAACTATTTGGTAGTAAGTGTGACCATTTCTTCTGTGACATGGTTACAATGTACTCTATTTTTATATTATTATTATATTATGTTACCATATTTTCTATAGAAATTTGAGGTCATTAATATTGTGTTTGGTATGGTAGTTTATATAGATATGTGATGAGTTTTTTTATTTTTAAATTGGGGGAATTAGTATGACTATTTTATATTTAAATTAAATATTTTATAGATGATTATATTGAATATAATTATATTTTTCTCTATATATATATTTTTTCAATAAATTTTATGATGTAATAAGTTATTTTTGTAGATATTAATAGCTCATAGACACTGTTTTTTGTATTTGGGGAGTCAATATCATATGTGTTGACTATGAAATTTCCATTATTGATGACATTTAGTGTGGTTATAAGATTTAATGAATTAGGGTATTATCATTTATGTCATATTTACTAAATGTTCCTTATTTTTAATATATTACATTTTACTGGATTTTTTCATGTAACACAAATCATTTAAGTGTTTTATGACAGCAGTTCTGGTTGGAAACCAGTGGCATATTAGATGTGACCATCAAGGGTTACCCTTTTTCTCATATCCTATACTATAGAAGTTCCATTGGAGGGTTGTTTTGATGGAATTCAATTGATTCATTGTACCATAGTAAGGGTGTTGGTGGGGGTACCAAACTGGTGATTAGTACATTTTATTGATGGGTAAATAGTGAAACATCAAAATTATAGCAAAATTAGAAGGAGATACTATCTTTGAAACAGTTATTTTAGGCTCTTGTGATTTATAATGTTATCATAAAACATAATGAAAAAACTATGTGTGATGATATAAATTAATGATCATTGACCTTGTATTGGTAAATGCATCTTTTATTGTTTGTTCTTGAATTGGTGTAATTTTAAGGAAACATAAATTAAAATAACAGTGCCATCATAAATAAAAAAATTTTACTTAAAAAATGTGTTTTTATTATTAATATTGATTTTACTAATAGTGGAAATACTAATAATATTATGGACGGAGAGTTATAGTAGGATTCTTGAGTTTATTATAGGAGGTTGTATTTAGTGGGAGGGGATGAATCATTGCGGAAGCTGTTGTGTGAGTGTAACCATTATGGAATGGTGAAGTATGAGAATATTAACTATAATAAGGATATTGATAAGTAGATAGATTACTAGGAGAATATATTTTTTCTAATACATCAATGTATGATGAATGGTATCATATTGGTTATAACATTTTTAATGGGGGAGACTCGTCAATTATTGATCATGGTCATTGGAGAGAATGAGGAGATTAGTTTTTCATGGGATTATTAATGTAAGAAAACCTTGTGTAGTTTCACTAATTGATATTTAATGTAACTAGGTGGTGAGAATTTACCTATCATTAGAAAAAGTTCTTGAGAGTGGTTTTTCTCAGTTCTATGCAAGGTTATATCGTAATTTATTTTATTTCTATTGTCCTTGATTTGAAGGCATAGAAATTAATTTTCAAGGAGGGATGTAATTTGGCGGTCTATTTCAATGGAATCCCATTTAATTAATTTACATATATTAAGGTGGTGGATAATTTTTTGATGAGAACAGATTTATGTGTTGGATGGATCATTTTTAGTGGGAATCCAAACTATCATTCATACTAGTAAATCTTTTGATAGTGGTTCTATGTTTATTATGCAGTCAATGTTTTTATGAATGGTGAGTCATTACCTATTTTTACAACATCATTACATCCTAGTAAGATTTTTTGAAATCACTAATAGGAGCTCTATTTAGATGTGTTTTTTTGATTCTCATGGACACCAAAAATTACACACATCTTGGAAACATTTGGTGGCATGTGTGAGGTGAGCTATCAGTTACCTATGAAACCTTATCAACGAATGCCTTTAGGGTCCCACTAATATTATTTTGGAAATGATGGATTTAAATATTATTTATAAGATGTATTCTTTAGGGATTATCAATTTATTGTTCCAAATCCTATTACACACAGACTTCAGTATTTTCAAGTGGGTTACATCAGAATTAATGATGCAGTGGTCTTGAGAATTTTCAATTTCATACAATAGAGATATAAATTCATGATAAGCCAAATAATTTTTTGGGGGCACCATTTCTTTATTCTCCAACCATGGATTATAAATTTTTTATTGGGATATTAACAATCACTTGTTTCTCAAACAGTGGTTCAATATGTATTCTCAATTGTGGACAGTATTCATGTACTCTTTATGTTGAATATTCTAGTTTGTGGTTAGTTGATTTTTCAGAGGTGTGTTAGAGAATTATGATAATTATGGGGAAACATCAGTCATTGAGGTACACTATATAACTATATATACAACCATAAGATTCCATTATCAACATGATTTGGTTATATTATATTAATGATATTATATATTCATTCAAAGGGTTTTTTCCCAATTTAATTTGAATGGTGAGAAAATGGAGTTCATTAGTGTAAAAATCAACCGATTATTCACAAGGGTTCTTCGAATCTAAAGAATCATCAAATATATATTATGTTTTGTTTTGTGGGATTGTTGGTGGGGCTATTTTTAAGGATTATAAAGGACTTCAATGTTGTTTTTCATAAATAGGATGTGATATAACCACATCAATACAACAATTATTTTTGGATAGTATTGGAATCCATTACATCGTTGCTTTTAATGGATCCATATCATATTAAACAGTCAAAATTTAGATAAATATATATTATGATAAATTATTTAATTTTATGTGTTTGATCTATCATACTATGTCCACCTGGTGAATTTCTTTGTTAATTTTCAAAGTTGAAGGATAGTAGTATGAGCATATAAATAGAGAATCAATGGTTGAACCTGAATATAGTCATGAAAATTAACCTCTAAAAAAACTGATGATATGTTTGATATGAGTTATGGGATTCTATATGATGGAAAAAATTTATATGATATGTATATATCATTTGGTAATTCATTTTTCATCAATTATTAGTGACAGATCCTTTGAAGATAGAGGTAATTTTTTCTTGTGTGTCTTCCAATAATGTTGAAAAGGTTTACACTATCATTGGTATTACATTAATTTTTCATTGGGTCTTTTTTGAAATATCATAGATGAAACATATTTTCCCTTTCACTAGAAAGGACATAGAATTTGTATGGACTTATCAATGTTATGTGACATTTGAGTAGCTAAAGGTAACGATGACCAGATCAATTATTCTATTTCTATTGGATAAATAAGTTATTTTCATAGCCCTCTATAATTTTTTTATATCATATTTATTTTTTTGATATAGAATAGATAAATAATCTCATTTTGATATCTATAGTTACATTCCAATTAGTTGAACTATTCTACCTATTATCCTATGTTGGAAGCAGTGTAGTTTTAATTTAATCATCACTAGTATAACATCATCAGAGAGATGTTTTTTATCATTATAGATCTCAAAACTGAAGGAATATTTTCTCCTAGTGATATTTGAATCTCAATCAGCGATTGGGGATAGTGTTCCTGATGTATTATACATCAATATACATTACACCCCATAATAAATAAATGTGGTTTGTTATTTTATTGAAAATAGTTTTATTGTTGGGAATCTCATAAATATAGAGATAAATAGAGAGTGATGATGGAGATTAATATTATTAAATTTTATATAATAGAATCAATTGTTAAGGGTTTTCTATATCATATGATGCTAAATTTATCCAAAGTATTTAAGGTATTTGATTCTCTATTATAGGACATTGAGGTTGTAGTTTAGAGTGATCATATAATTAATTGTGATTATTCAATGTAATTTCATGATAATGATTTACATTGGTAATTGATCAATTTGAATATATATATACATATATATTACATGAAATTAATATGAGATAGTTCTTTAGGAGATATTTATTTATGATTTTGATAGGTCCACTCATGGATTATATAATAGTATATACAATAGTTATGAAGGATTAAGAAGCTAATAAAGATGTCTAGGTATGAAGTGGTCAGTGGATAATTTTGTGTTTCAATGATTTTTTTTTCATTGATTTATGGTATATAAACATTTTCATACCGATATTATATATCAAAAAATGTTCATATGGGTAAATGCGAGGATACATTTTTGGATTTATTTAATAGTTTTCTTGAGCATATAAATAATTGGATGTTATGTGAGTGATTGTTGAACTTTTATTGAAATTCGGTAAATTATATATCATAATAAAGTCAATTTTAGTTAATATTTTGGAAAAAATACGTATTGATGAAATTGGGTTTCTTATAGAGGTTTTATAGATTAACATCAATGATTTAGATCCCAATTTTACCTCTGTAGGGTGCTGAAAAATCCACAGAATGGAAGGAAGATAATCCCTTAAAATCAGTGGATGAATCTACCTGATCATCACCAACACATTTGGATAAATATAAAAACTGTTTAGAATAAATGGTAAAGGACCTAACCAATCTGTTTACTAGTTCAACGTCAATGGTATGCGGCCGGTACGGTGAACCACACCACCTGCAGACGTTGTCGTTCGCAAAACAGAGGTGTGCTACTATACGGGCAAGGACCAGATGACCAGCGAAGTGAGGATAGACTGGACCATAGTTGCTGTCCACGCTAGCCCTGAACCAAGATAACCCCCCACCCCTTCGCCACATGCTAATTCATTCGCGAAATGGAGGTAGAGACCTATGCGGTCGCGAATCACCCAGACAATCGAGTTGGTACGCGGGCGAGGTTCATTCAATATACCCCGTGAATCAGGGGTTGACTAAGTCAATCGTAGGCCGAGTTTTCTGTCATGAGCCTCCACAAAAGGTGTCTAATGACCATTGATACACCCATTTCCCCCTCTATAAAATAACATAAATGGGTAGAAGAAAGGTATTGACTGATTGAGGATCAGATTCTTGGTGATCATCTCTTTCAAAGAAGTGTATTTCAGGAACTTAGGATTTCACATACTATGAGGTTCCGATTCACGAACCACCAACAGGAATAAACTGGGGATGAATTGTTAAGAATTGTATAATCCAAAATAAAATTGGTAAACCAAGAACCTAATATTGGTATAATGTAATCCATACCCCTTACATGGTTACAGTAACCGCGAACCTGGGAACCTATTCGCCTACATCAATTTAGTGAACCGTGTAGAATCCCCCCCCCCCATGCAGTTGAAGCCCTAACTGAAGATGCCCCTATAGCTGCCGCTTGAGTGCACTCCAGTCACGTGTACCAATTTGGTACGTGGACCTGACCTGAACCCACGTACCACTATGTTACTCAGGATTCCCATTATTTTTCATACCACACTAGTACGAGGATGACCTCTCAATACGCATAACAACTACCAACACGAAGGGTTCCACTCCTTATATAGCCAGGTGTTCCACCAAGGCATTTAGGGTTTCCACTACTTGAGTAACATAAATCCCTTCCAATTTAGTCCCATACTATAGAATCCATTAATTACCATATCCATTGGTAGAAATCCAAGGCCTCTCCCAAAGCCACCAGATCGATAAGCTGAAATATTCAGGTGCATTAGCGCATCCTCTTATTTTCCCATACTCACTCTATGTTGAGACAAAGGGGTTACCCCATCCCTTGAATGTACATATGGAGCATTCCAGGGATCACTTACCCCCAATAGTTCAATGTATAAGCCCAAGATTCCCTTTATTCATCTCCACTCATTATGATTGAGGGATCCCACTTGCTATTCCATTCAATGAGTTCCAGCGATGAGAAATTCTACCCTCTCATTAAGAGAGTAATAGGGAATCCCTCCCTGCATCTCGTCCTCATTTTATTTAACCCTTGTCTCTTGTAAATTGAATAGAGGGATGGATCGTCGCCTCACCCTATTCTCGGTTCAACTAAGGACTCCTCCACTCATTCCATAATAGGTGCGCCCTCATCCACTAGCGGAGGAAGAAAAGTTCTTGTGTATTTGTTGAATCATTCACATCCTCTTGTTTCTCACACCAAGATTGTCTCATGTGGCATAAAAGATTTTTGATAATTACAACATGTTCACAAAAAATAACTGGAATAAACTATGAGAACTTTGATTCCCACTATAATTGGGATACGCAGGAAGCCTTATTAGGGCCCGAGATCACTAGACATACTTTTGATGAATCCAACCCCAATTTCCTTAATCTGGGCATCGTCCTTAAGAATAAGTACCAAATTAATCCCCTAAATCATGAAGTCATATTTTTTTATGAAGTAATCCCAACTCGCCAAATACATATTTTTTTATTTTTCATCGCCACATTAAAATTAGTGGTAACGATATATAAAAAAATCGAAAACTAAAAACATTTTGATTCCCACCTACATTGATTCCCAACCAACTGTGATACGTAAGAAACCTCTATTAGGTGAAATCCCAAAATGCATGTCTGGTTCCCATTTATCCTTATCAGACTGTGTCCTCAAGCCCTGAGTAGTACTCTACCCGGGAATGGGAAATCATTTTCTCTTGGGTCATTTGGGCTGATTCATCGTAAGTCCTACACAAACCAGGGCTAGGAAATTGTCGCCTAGAAATTCTTGCCACATGATGTTAAAATTTATAGTCGGTTCCATTTCACAAGAACAGAAATGTTTATGTGTCCCATTAAGTGGAACCAAACTAAATGGAATCTAATTCCATTCACAAGTATATGAAGGAAGCATGTATTACAGGATTGATCTTGATGATCAAGTCACTCTACGCCACCTAGATGACAATAAACTCAAGAGCACCCAATTATATGGATTTAGACCAGTGCAGTCTGAACAAAATCAATCTTCCCCAAAATTGCTAATCCAATGGGGGATGGAAAACCATGGATGTCGATGGTTCAGGATCTCTGCATATACCTGGGACTGGAAAACATAGGTGTAATCTATGGGTGCTATTATTGGGGATAACCCAATGATTCACGAACATATGAACATGTCCAATGTCTATAAGGGAGTCCCAGAATAGGCAATAATAACCCGAAAAGGGTGTGATGAGCCCAAATTCCCATTCTCTTGACCAATGTGAGTTCTTAAGATTCATTGGCCATATCACCCAATGCGCACCTGCATTTTGAAAGAAAGTCCATGGATCATTGTATACAAGAACTATTGGGCATTTCTAGATCCGCGAATAAACCCGTTGGAGACTAGGAAAATCCACAATGATGGGGAACCTGATAGAAGTGATTAAACATCACTGACTCCTTTAATCAGACACAAGAACCAATCAATTCACCCTTCACTGCAAAAAAAAATGGTGAACCCGATGTGAATCATTAACCATCAGGACTTATTTACCCTTATTTGATACTATTAATAAAAATAAGTGGGGGATTAATATCCGACAGGCCTCTTGTTCATTCTCCAACCAAAACAATAGTGGACCCGACCATGAGACTTCAACTGATGTGGTGAAATAATCCGACATCGCTCCCCATTTCCTACTCAAAAGGGGGGCCAAGAAAGGTCATTAATTACTCAAGGTAATATGAAAAGCTACATTAACAAGTTTTTTGTTTTTAATTTTTAGTTTCTCTACTGGTACACAACAGAACATCCTTCAATTCAATGGTGTCACAATGGAATTCACAGACACAAATGATGTTCAACGCGAACACTGGATATAATGTCCTAGCCTTATTACATAAATAATCATGAGTTTTTTCAAGATAACACATCCTTTACATTGAGTTTATTTTCAATATTAGAAATTTAGTTAATTGGGACATAATACATTCATAACATTACACATTGTTACATAGTTGATACCATAAAAACAGTTACAATTTTTTAAAATTATTAAACAATAAAACATAAAAATGACTCCTTGAAAAATATTCAAAATTTAACATGGATTCATTATTTTTCATACACATAAATTGACCTATGTAAATCATTTAAAACATGGGATGAGTTGAAAAACACAGTAAGGGATATAAATAGAAGGGAAGAACACATTGGTCATATGAAATCATTTTCAAAAGAAATACTTATCACCTGTATATATATATATATACATTGTGAAACATGGGACTTAATCAACACATATGAACATAAGTAGAACCATAAAGGTATCCTGGGGCATTAATTTAATAATCCTGTAACCCTCTCAGCTACCTTATAATTTTTAACCCTTACGGCTACATTAATGTTTGTGTAACCATCACATTTACACGTGGAGTAACCATAAGACCGACCTCCAACTAACACATACCTTAGAAATAAAAAATAAATATAGATAACATAATTCATCATAATCAATGCCCAAGAACCAAAATATAACCATACAACA
Source organism: Viscum album (assembly GCA_963277665.1). NCBI lineage: Eukaryota > Viridiplantae > Streptophyta > Magnoliopsida > Santalales > Viscaceae > Viscum > Viscum album. Next base: position 936,680,904 of record OY728143.1, on the reverse strand, counting down.
TTAATAATAGAAAAAAGAAATTACTTTTGAATTTTGTAAAACTAAACTTAATAAGTGGATATTTAACGAAAAACCCTTATAAATATCATACAATTGAAGAGAAACTTAATAGAGTGGATGGAGTATGTATATATAATATAAATTCACATAATAATACATAATATTAATATAAACCATCACACAAATAATTTAAATAGAACATAAATAATGATGTATAAGTTTAACCCAATGAAAGGAAATTGGGGTATTAATTCACTTACCTCAGGCTTATATTACTTCAACCTTTATTAAACTTCTTGTATAATGGTTAAAAGAGTGTTATGAGTATTTTAAATAGACATGTTCATGTTTATAACATCTTATATGATCATTTAATATCCTCATTTCACCCCATAATTGACAGTATTTTGTTCCTTGCACTGTTTTGGGTGAGTTCCTTACAAGATTTTCATGATTGGTTCATGATGGGTGTTCATGTCGATTGGAATTTGAACACCATAATTTAAATGATATGTTATTTACATATTTATAATAAAATAATTAGTACCATCTATCATCTCTATGTTTTATATAATGATGACTCATATGTTCAATGATTAATGATGTTCGTTTTGATCATTTTAGTGGTTCTTTGATAATAAAAACTCATTTTGTATTATAAATTAAAACCATGAGTTAAAAAGAAATACAAAACCATGTATTAGACATAATAAATATATTATTACCTAGTTCAACCATAGAAATGGTTTCATGACCATAATGAAAAGAATTATTGGACATTGAAATCAAATTGTCCACGATGTCTGTAATTCAACACATCACTAACAGTGTTTTTATTTCATGAATATGTCGGAGATGAGAAGAATAATAATGATGAATTTTCCGTGAACAAGTGAACATCCAGAATATAAATTATTTCTGGAGATTTCAGGCCTCTTGGGTAAGAAGATATAACGAAATAATAAGAAATGATATGAACTCAAAATATATGAATAATTGAGAAATCCCTTACAAAAATTCAGCAGACTAACGGCTACCAAATATGGTTTTAGAAAATATTAAAAAGAAGGGGGACAAGGGTCACCCATCCAGAAATGATTCATAATATAGAATATATCAGAAATAATATTTAAATAAGAACATTTTATGGAAACATTTTATGTTATACCTCATAAAAATAGAACCTAAATTGAAGAAGAAAAAAATTGAGAATGTTTTTACCTTATAGAGTAACCCCTTGAACATGATGGTTATGACCATGGGGGCTCGAGAAAACCTTGGGAAGACTACTAGGAATATATGGAGTATATAAATTCATTGAGGAGGAATTGAGAATGAAGTTAATGAAGGAGTTGGACGGTATTTATAGGAAAATCAGGGGAATATTTTTATAATTTTCAAGGGACAACTCAGGAGTGGTATTTACAAAACCATGGGCTTTCCCATGGTATTTGAACTTGGTATAAGCCACATGGGACACCTCACATCTTATTTAACTATACACAAGTCTACTAGATTTATGACATCATTATTATATAATTAATGATTCCATTAACACACTAAAACTGTAAATTGTATTTTTTTTAACTATTCACAAAAAATCAACTATTTCAGAAAAAATACTAAAATTATCCCTAACCATTTATTTATGTATACGAATCAAAAAACAAATTCCAATTTTGTAAAATAAATTTCTAAATATTTTTATTCTTTTTAAATAAAACCATACATAATTCAAAAATTAATTATTTGAAAACTATAACTGCTTTTATATCTTATTAAAAAATTAATCAGGATGTCATTATCTTAAACCCATTATATAATATAAATATAATAAATTTTACCATTCTTTATAGTCATATTATTATTCACATTACTATTCATCAGGGTTTGTTACTATTCATAAAAAAAAAGTTGGTTCCAATAGACTCCAAATAATATACTGAGCATAATTGTAGATAAAATTTTTTCAAAATTCAAAACATATAAGTAGTAAAATTATGTTTAATGGAAAATAAAAATATGTTCTTTAAACAAAATTTCAATCATTAAAATTTATTTTTTGAAAACCTTTGGGTGTTACATTATCCCCATCTTTTGGAAATTTCTTCCACACAATTTTAATTAATTATCAAACAATTGAGAGTACATTTTCATCATAGCATTTTAAGACACCCATATTGCTTCGTCAACCATTTGGATTCTCCAAGAATAATTACCGAGTGGATTAACTTATACCACAATACTTGATCACATTGATGAAGAATCTGAAGTGTTTTCCCTTCATAAAAAGGTTCACTCTTAGCTAAAATGCTTATGGGCTCAAAACATGTAATGAATCTGGGACATAATTTCACAACATCAAAACATGAAAAACATTGTGTAATTGAGGCAAACAGGGGGGAAGAGATACTTGGTATTCAACTGGTCCATCATTCTCTAGGATTTCAAAAGGGCTAATGAATAGTGGACTTATCATTCCTTTCTTACCAAAACACATCACACTTTTCCAGGGAGATATTTTAAGGAAAATATGGTCACCTACCTCGAAAGAGAAGTCTTTATATTTCTAATCTGTATAACATTTCTACCTACTCTGAGCTATCCACATGTGATGTTGGATCATTTTAACTTTCCCATCCACTTACTCTAATAATTTTGGCCTCATCAACTTTCATTCCACATCGCCATCCAAAAATACTGGAGTCTAACACCGCTTTGCATAAAAAGCCTCAAAAGACGCCATATGATTATAGGAATGAAAATTATTATTATATAAAAACTCAACTAATGAAAAATGTTGATCCCAACTTCCCTGGTAGTCTATTGAACAAGGTCGAATCATATCCTTTAAAGTTTGAATCAATCGTTCTGAATACCCATCTGATTGAGGATGAAAAGTTATACTGAAATTTATCTATGTGCCCAATGTCTTCTGAATTCCCTACCAAATGTTAAAAGTGAACCTGGGATCCTCATAAAATATAATGGAAATATGAACACCATGTAACCTGAAAATGTCTTTTTGGTACAGTCTGGAAAGCTTATCTAAAGGCATTATATCTCGAATTGAATGAAAATGTGTAGATTTTGTCATCCCATTCACAATAACCAAAATTGCATTATTTCCTCAAGATGTCTTTTATAGTCCCACCACAAATTCCATGGATACATTCACTCATTTCCACTCCGGCATTGTCAATGGATGATGTATCCTATTTTTTAACTACCACTTTGCATTAACTTGTTGAAATTTCAATCATTTCATGGTAAAATCAACAATATCTCTTTTCATTCCATCCCACCAATAATATTCTCGGCGGTCTCTATACATCTTAGTACTTTTAGGATGAACTAAAAATGAAGAACTATGAGCTTCGCACCACCATTCCTTCTTCAATTAGGAATCACAAGGCACACACAAACATTTAACAAATCTCAAAACATAATATTTATCATGATTAAATTCTTGAAACATACCCATTTTAATCAATTATACCTTATTCTGTATCTCATGGTCTTCCTTCTATGCTCACTGAATCTGATCTGAAAATGAAGAGTACACTGAAACCTGTGACAAAACGGATTTATTTTCTGCACGAACAACATCTAAGCCAAAATTCATCAAATCAATAATCATGGGATCATGTTCTAATCGTGACATGGTTAATGAGGCATGATGTTTTTGATGCATGGAAACTGCCACTTTGTTAGATTTTCTAGGATGGTAATTGATTGTGCACTAAGAATCCTTTATCGTTTCTAGCCATATTCTCCGCCCCATGTTTAATTCGTTCTTATTGAATATACACTTCAGACTATTATGGTCAGTATATATTTGACATTTTGTTCTGTATATATGATGTCTATAAATATTCAAAGGAAAATCAACAGCGGCCAATTCCAAATCATGTGTGGGATAATTTATGTCATGAGAATTTAGTTTTCTTGACGAATTGTCATTTACCTAATCATTCTGCATCAAAAAAACTAGGTCCCTTCAATAAAGCATCAGTGTAGAAGACAAACTCACCATTTCTGGGAGGTAAGGCCTAAATTGGAGAATTCACCGATCTCTTCTTCAGTTCTTGAAAAACAACATCACATTCCTCAGTCCAAACAAATTTACCCCCATTCAATGTTAACATATTTATCAGGCTAGATAATCATGCAATGATCATAACAAACCATCAGTAACAACATGATAACCAAAGAAAACTAAGAATCTCCAAAACATTTGTGGGTCTTGGACATTCATCAACTACTTTTGTTTTTGGAGGATCAACTGTAATTCCATCCTTATTTACAATTTTCCCCCAAAAATAAATATGTTACAGCCAAAAAACACACTTGCTGAATTTTCCATACAGTTTCTTTTATATAAAGGATTGTAAAACAACCCTTACATGATTTTCATGATCCTCATAATTTTTAGAAAATACCAGAATGTCATCAATAAATACAACCACTTACATATCCATGAAGTCATGAAATATATATTCATAAGATTCATGAATATAGCAGGTGCATTAGTTAACCAAAACGACATAACAAAAAATTCATAATACCCATATCTAGTATGAACGATTGTTTATGGGATTTCATTCTCTATCACCTTCACCTGATGGTATCCAAATCTCAAATCAATATTGGAATGTTCAGAGGGCCCTGGAGCTAATCAAAGAAGTCATCGATAAGAGACAAAGGATACATGTTTTTAATAGTGAGGTTATTAAAAGACCTATAATCAATGAAAAGTATCATGGAAACAACATTATTTTTAACAAACAAAACATGATCTCCCCATGATGAAGTTCTAGGATGAATGAAGCCTTTATCAAGAAAATATTGTAACTTATTTTTCAATTAAAGAAGTTCTATTTGAGCCATATGATATGGGGGTTTTGAAATTGTCTTAGCATTAGTAACTATGTAAATTTTTAATATAACTTCCATATTAGGTATGAAACAGGGTAACACATAAAGAAAAATATCAAGGTATTCATTAACACAGGGACATCATAAATCTTAATAGTTCCCTTGATTTAAACAATATGATTAAGATAACGTTCATTTACATCATTAAACAATTTCTATTCTTCCTGATATGTTACCAGTTGTATGGGTTCTTTAATGTATACAAACTGACACACTTTCTAAAAAACAACTTGGTTAGATCTAAAATCAATATTGGCATAATAAACAGAAAGCCAATCCATTCCCAGAATAACCAAAACATAACTAAGGGTAAAACAACAAGGTTTGCAGGTAAATTATTTCAAAAAACCACAATAGAAAGATTATATAATTCCTCTGTATTATAATACCTCCCACTGGTGATTTAAAAACAACTTTTGGATTCATTTATTGATGTAATATTTCCAATTCATTAGAAACATTCTCAGAGATGAAGGAATGTGTAGACCCCGTATCAAACAAAACATTAGAAAAATCTGAATGAAAAAACAATTTACCTGATTCAACAACATTGGATAGACCAACATCTACTGACGTATTCGCAAAAGATCTCACTGCATCTTTCTACTTATAGTCCGGCTTCTTTGAAGCATTCATATATCTCCTTGGGAAGGAATTTTCATAATGAACCATCTGACCACATTTAAAACACAGTACAATTTGATTATCGGGATTAGTTTTAGGATCATTTTCCTTTCAATCTCTGTTATTATTTCCAAGACTACCTCATTTAAGACACTTACTATTTTTGAAAAGACATTCACCAGGGTGTTTCTGGCCTCACTTTTCACATTATGAAAATTGGATTTTAAAACCATCAGATTTCATTGGTTGATTCATACCCATTGCTTGCCACCAAGACCTCTTCTTATCGTACATTTAAAAATGCCCATGATCATCAACAAACTCCAACTCTACACTATCAGTACATTGCCGAAGTTTCTCATAAATTTTGAATTCATGGGAGGCCAACACCCTTGGATACCATGGCATCATTCCTGAGTAAAAGAGGTTGTTTTTTCTATCAAGATCCAGAATAAGAGTTGGTGAATACCTCACCAGTTGGGTGAAGTTTGCTTCATACACAACCACTGAAACCTACTCCTCTTTCTTCAATTCAAGTAATTGCTTCTCCATCCGAAGTCACACCACCTTAAGAAGATACTTTTCAGGGAAAAGCATTTTCAATTGATCCCAAACAAAGGCTTAAATATCCTCTCTATCCAAGATATTACATACAATTGACCACCACTAATTAGCTTCACCTTAAAAAAAATAAATAGAAAGACTTACCTTTTGATTTTTTGAACATCCAATACCATAAAATTTCTTTTAAAGGGATTTCATCCATCATTCTGGTACTACTTGATCAGAAGATCCATTGAAAGAAGGAGGGTGTTATCTCATAAAATGGTCCACTAATATCATGTTCTGTTATGGAAAATATATTTATTTTCTTTCATGGATGACACAATCATTTATCTCATTCATTAGGTGATCCATTACTATCACAAACTGCTCAGTTCATATACCTACCATTCTGGGTTGTTGATCTAAAAGGATGTTGTTCTATCAGTTCCTCTCCTGTTAAGCTTCCATGTTTCTTCTTCGGACAACCATTTTGAATAAACATATCTTAGATGAAGAAATGTTGTAGTCTTTGAATGTTATAACATTTCAAATTAATCATAGTGTAAAAATCATTTACGGTATTCTTTTGACATCATTCTAACCCCTAAAATTATTTAAATAATCCTCTAATACCAACTATAAGGTCCATGCCTTATTACATACATAATCATAAATTTAGTCAAGGAATCATTGACATTACATTGAGGATCTTTTCATGTTTAGATGGTTAAACAATTGTGAAAAAAATTCATTCATAACATTATACATTGTTACATAGTGGATACCATAAATATAGTTTCCATTTTTTCAAATTATAAAAATTAAAACAAAAAACATTATTCCTTGAAAATTATTAAACATTTAACATGGATTCCTTCATTGTCTTACACATCCATTAACTTATGAAAATCATTTAAAACACGGAATGAGCACAAAAACTCGGTATGTGGTATAGAAATAATGGAATAAAAAATTAGTCATATGAAATCATTTTCAAAAGGCATACTTATCACATGTATAAATATATATAATTAATTTGGGAAACATGAGAATTCATCAATACATAAGAAAATAAGTACATCTATAAAGATATCTTGGATCATTTCTAACATAATCTTGTAACCCTATCAGCTGCCTTGTAATTTGTAACCCTCCCGGCTAACTTATAATTTATGCAGCCATCGCAGTTACACTTGGAGTAACCATACGAATGAACTCTAACATACACATAAAAAATACATTGGAGGGAAATAAATGTCCCAACCTTCAACATAGACAATTCCCAATAAGAAAAACATAAAAATTAAACATTAATAATAGCATAAAGACATTACTTTTGAATTTTGTAAAACAACATTTAAAAAGAGGGTTTTAAAAGAAAAACCTCGTATAAATTTCATTCAATTAAAGAGAGACTTAATATAGTGGATGGAGTATGTATATATACTATAAAAAATATAATATAAGATAATATAAAGATAACCCATTACATAGAAAATTTAAATAGCACATAAATAATGATGTAGAAGTTTAACCCAAAGAATGGAAATCGGGTTAAGAATTCTCTTACCTCAGGCTTTTCTTACATAAAAATTGTTTAAACATCATGTACAATGGTTAAAAAGTGTTATTAGTATTTTAAAGAAACAGTTTATAGTTTATAACATCATATATGATCATTTCATAACCTCATTTCACCCCATAATTGTCAGTATTTTGTTCCATGCACTTTTTTGGGTGAGTTCCTTAAATGATTTTCATGATTGGTCCATGATGGATGTTCTTGTCGATTGGAAGTGGCACTCCATAATTGTATTTGTAAGGTATTTAAATATTTCTAGTACCAAAATTTATACTATTTATCATTTTTTCTTATATATGACAATTATTCATATGTTCAAACATTAATGATGTTCATTTTGATCATTTTAGTGGATCTTTGACAATAACAACCTCATTTTGTCTTATAAATTAATACCATCAGTACAAAAAAAATATGGAACCCTGGATGAGAAATAATACATATATTATGACTTGTTTTAACCATATAAATGTTTCATTACAAGACAAGAAATAATTAATGTAAATTGAAGTCACATCATACACAATGTCGGTAATTCGACACATAACAGAAAATGTTTTTATTCGTTGAATAAGTGGGAGAGAGAACAATTATGATGTTCACTTTTCAATGATCATGAGAAAATTTAGAATGTAAATGATTTCTGGATATTTAAATCCTCTTGGGTAATAATATATGATGAAATAATAATAAAGTAAAGGAAATCAAAATAAAAGATTAATTGAGAAATCCCTTACAAAAATTCAGCCGCCTAACGGCTACACAACATGGTTTTAGAAAATATTAAAAAGAGAGGCGACAAGGGTCACCCATATAGAAATGAATATTAATATTGAAAAGATAAGAAACAATAAGTAAATAAAAACATTATTATGGAAACTTTGAATGTTAAACCACATAAAAGAGAACATGAATTGAAAAAGAGAGAAATTTGGAATTTTCTTCCCTTGTAGAGTAACCCCTTGAACATGAAGGTTGGGACCTTGGGGGATTGGGGAAACATTTGGAGGACTAATAAGTATGGTGGGAGGCTAGATCATTGTTTTATAGGAATTGGGAATAATGTTAATGAAGTAATGGGTTGGTATATATAGGAAACATAAGGGAATATTTTAATAATTTTCAAGGGACACCTCATGAGTGGTATTTCCAAAACCATGGGATTTCACATGGTATTTTACCATGGTATAAGCCACATAAAACATTTCACGTCTTATTTTTATATACACAAGTCGACTAGATTTCTGACATCATTATTACATGATTAATGATGTCATTATGACACAGAAACTAAATTTTTTTTTATTATTAACCAAAAAATAAACTCTCTCAGAAAAATTCCCAAAATTCATCCTAACCATTTATCGATGTGTTGAATTCAAAAATGATTTCCATTTTTAGAAAAATAATTTCTAAATATTTTTAATTTAAATTTTAGTTAAAATCCATCTTAATTCAAAAATTAATTACTTAAAAACTATAACTACTTTTATATCATATTGAAAATTTAATCAAGATTTCATTATCATAAATCTTTTAAAAAATTATACATTTTACCATTAATTAGGGTCATAATACTTTTCATATTAATATTCATATTACTATTAATAAGGGTAAGTTAATATTCACAGAAAAAACAAGATGATTCTAATAGATATTAAAAAACAAATTGAACAAAATTGTAGATACCATTTATTGAAATACAAAACATATATGCAGTAAACTTATGTTTAAAAACTACTTATAAATTTATAATTTAAACAAAATTTCATGCATTTAAATTTAATTTTACCAATCCTTGGGATGTTACACCGGACATGACAATCGGAAAATGACCTAGTCGCCCACCCAACATCTTCAATGATGGGTCTCTAACGTACTTATCCCAAAGTAACAAATGAATGGTACTATCCCGAATGTGGATCCGGATATGTACAACCTCATGTTGGCTAAGTCCCACCAGCCGACTGCCCAGCAGTGACCGAGGGGGATGATCCAGGTGGACCTTGTAGCAAACTCGAACTGTTTCGGGAGCCTGTCCCAGGAACAAGACAATTAATACTTCCCTTATCTAATGGAGCTCGATGAGGTCGATGCTTATGACATAATCTCTGCTGGAAGGGGATCCACTCTAAGGCCCCCACTCGAAGACGTCACTGCAACTACGATGCTTCATCGTATCTTCACCCTACAAAGGATACCACCCCGAGGATCCACACCCATGTTCCCAGAGATCCAACCCCTCAGACCGCCCACCTATGTGGAATACATAAAAACAAGAACATGTTATCATCCTCTTCCCTGAGGAAGGACTTAGTTTCATAGACACATAGAAATATCATGCGCAGGCCCATGCACCAGTCCTCTTTTCAAAAGCTCACCATAACGATATTGAGGCAACCTACGAGCAGGCACACATATTATCTTTCCCTAGTCATCCCTATCACCCATACTGGACGGCACCATCCCAGCAGGTGCCTCTTCCTACTCCGGATCCGGATGACCACCCACCGGACATGGTGGAAATCTATCACCTATTGGACTAGCTCCTCATAGATTATCCTAATTCATACCATCCCATAATGGTGGCAATAAACAAATGGGAACGTATTTTTCCCGATAGATGCCACCGACACAATATGGTGGGACACCAATACATATAGGTCCAGATCCCTACGGATGCAAGTAAAGTCCTCCATCCTGATTTGGAGACAAACATTTATGTAAGCTTTCATATCACTACACAATGGTAGACGTGTTCACCTGCCCCGAAATAGGATAATCTTCAGTATACACTAACCACTGCTGGACAAAAGTAGGACATTCCGACTCTAATAGCGGAATGGACCCTCATACCGGTTTCATCCAACAATGTCTCTCTACAAATACTAGCAATGATGGAGGAGTAGCTATCAGTACTAGATCATATCAGGAAAACTTTTCCAAATGTAATTGCAACGATAGAAAAAACAAGGACACGACCCTGTGAGCCTATCTCCATAATTGAGGTAACTCATTTATGATTCGAGATAGAAACCTCAGAGTAGATCTGCATCCCAGCATCCACCCAGGAGGGTCGTCAGCTATATCATGTGATACAAGGGAAACCAGATCGAGCATACTCACTCATTCCAAATGGGAGACACTAGTCCATCATGTTGGATGCTCTAGGGAATGCATATATCCCTACCAAATCTCATAATGTTCATCAGCGTATCCCGACAGTATCATAGGACCCAACTAGATAGGGATCCAAGGTGACCACTGTTATCAACAACAGATAGTCACTGATGTACGCAAGAGAGAACCCCAAATGCGCCGAACGAGACCGAGAAATAAACTGGTGTTCCATGAATCTACTCTACTGAAATGTTGGTGTTCTTAATGCCACCAAACATTTATCAAAAGCTTGGAGTACTACCAACACATTACCATAGTATGGGAGCGGCAGTAGTAGTTGTGAAGGACCTCCCTGTAATGTCTCTACCAGTGGCTTTGCAGGTCCTCCAAAGAGCACCCATGAGGGCCTCCCTCATTGGAATATAATAATCTATACTGAGATTTCCACTTTTGAGGTGAGTCATATAATCACTCCATCTCACCATAAGGTCAATCAACAAGATGGTCCTCCACTTTCTACGGTCTTCCCAAATGGTCATCACCAGGGTATACCTTGTAAACACTCTCTGTGTAGTGGGACGAAAAATTATGATGGTAGTATTCACCATTATAGTCACAACTATGGAGGTCCTCCCAATGTGACATATCATCATGACAATAGGTTTTTCCCCTTTTTGTGTCCTTCCCTAATGGTCCTCCCCAGGGGTTATGTTTCCCTGATATTTCACACAGCCAGACATCAGATTATTTTGGTAGTCCTCACAACGGTAATAGAGGAGTTCCTTCCCCAGCTACATGAAGCAACGAGAAGGACCTAACTTTATTGTAGTATATTTTGAAGGCCCTCCCTTGGGTGTTCCCCAACGATATATTCTATATGATTGATGTGATGGTATTCCTCTCCATCACTACAACTATAATGGTATTTTTGACTATCATTTCTGCCATTGAGAATGTCCTCCTAACAATAGCCTTAAACAATAAGAAGGTCCTACCCTTATTGTAGTGTGTCATGAAGGCTCTCAGTTGGATGGACACCGAATGTCAAACCATGATATTCATCCGCACCGTGATGACAGTTGTTGCGAAGGCCCTCCTGTAATGACATTATGCATCTAGAAGGTCCTACACATGACGCATTTCACTCTGAAGGTCCTACCTAGGGCAGGAAAAAAAATCATCTATGTAGTGTGGAGTCGGGAAGTAATGGTAGTCCTCACCATTACAACATGGATAGAGGAGGTCATCCCTGCAGAGGGGTCAAACAATGAGAAGTCCCGCATAACATTGCAGTACATTATGATGGCCCTACCCAGGGAGTACCACGTAGGTTTTCTCCCTACAACAGCAATGGTGGTAGTCTTCTCAACCACGATAGACTTTGTGAAGGTCTTACCACAAAATCCTTGAAAGGAAAAAAGGTCCTCCCCTTGATTTTTTTCTCTCTAAAGGTCCTCCCTAGGTTACACACTGCAAAAGTACTCTATGGAGTGAGTAGTTAGGCGGTAATGGTAGACCTCACCATTACAACAGAGACAGTGTAGGTTCTCCATGAAGATATGTCAAGAAACAAGAAGGGCATCCCCTCTTTAAAGTAAATTTGAAGGGCTTCCCCAAGGTGTACCCCACAGGTTTTCTCCCAGGAATAATAATGGGGGTAGTCCTCGACACCATGACAACCATTGTGATGGTCATCCCTGAAATGGTCTTGAAAAATAAGAAGCACCACCCCTTATTGCATTCTACTATAATGTTCCTACCTTGGGTATGCACTATGGAATTATTTTAGGGAGTTGGACATGATGCCGCAATGGTAGTCCTCACTACTGTAGAACCAACTGCGGAGGTCCTCCCCTCGGGACATATCATACCGACAGGAAGGTCCTCCCCCTACCAAATCATGTACAGAAATCCCCTCCTATGCTGAGGCACATTGAAGGAGGGAATAGAGCATGTTAGATTCCTAGTCAACCATCAATTAAATCCTTCTACAATCAAGATATGGTCTGGGATCACGTTCATCCTCTGAGCCAACCCAGAGCCGCCCACATACCAATTTGATACCTTCCAACCCTACTACCTCGGATCATACATTCAAGGAGAATCTCATCTAGGATGATCATGTAGAATAATCACTGGTGAAGCCACATGCTTATGTATTGCACCTGAGAAAATGTCTGGCCAGGTATGGTATACCAGTAATTTTTTGGCCCACGGCCACCTCTTAGTTCGACGTACCCAGAGGGTTTTCAGAAGAAAGATTATAGGACATCAACTCCATTATCTGGAAAACCCATTGCATGTTAATATTAAAATTCCTATCATATGAAGGGTATGTAGATCTTGTCAAGAAAATAAGAGATCACTTGTGTCACATTTACCTGGAATTCATTCCTTCGGCATGATAAACGCAATCATTGAGGTACAAAATGGACCTCGAGTTAACCTTCCACCATGTACTGCACAAATTGTATCTCTTTATTGATGATGATCTGATGGGAGTTCATTTACGTGGATGGGGACAACATGGAGCTCTACATTTAACTACACATCATGTCCAATAGAAACCATTTGGCATATCTTCTGGAAATTCCATCACATCATGATGGAAATCAAATGAAGTCCCTATTCAAGAGAGGAGGCACATCTGAAGGATACAAGCCTTGTGTAAGTATCAAATGCGTCAATCCCGACGAGATCAATCTATTAACGATCTATTGAATCAGGATACTGAAAACATTTGGAAGGATTCTCGCCTATTAAATTCCAATCAGCGATCAGTGCTTGCCTCCACATACGGAATTCATTATTATGTTAAATCGACAAAATTTTAGACCCACCCTTAATTGGGATAACACAAGAGACGGCACGAAGCAATAGCAGTAGCAGCTGCCACAATATGGGATCATCCCCAGCCTAATGGGTTGGGGGAATTTTTAACAACAATTTCACATGTAAAACCAACATAAAAGGGAAGAGGTGTAATACTGATGGAATAAACCCAATCCCATCCCCCATGGCTGGGGGAATTTTTACCTCAACAACAACCTCCCCCATGAGAATCAGTATTCTCTCATCTGGGGATGATTGTCAGAAGATGTGGTTCCTTTCAAGTTGCATCCTTTGAAACAACATCCCCTCCAAGTGGGACATGTTCTAAAAGGTCAAACCAAGGATCCCTCTGCATAACCCTTCATCATGAAACACGATGTTAATCTCAGGATAGAAGGGGAAAAACTAGAATGAGGTGTGAAAGATCCTCATAAAAATTAGAAGATGACTCCTCATTCACACCATATTATGCATCTGTCAACATCGTTGATGTTAACCCCATGGATGGAACTGTAGATAATGCAAATCCAGATGGATCAAGAGAATAACGTTCAATTTAGGTTGTGATTCCCAATGATCCAACTGGCGTGCAAACTCGGAACTAGAGGGCTACCCTAAACCTTGACACTCTCTAAAATCCCCCTCCACTACCACAGAGAGTCGCCAATAGAGATAAGAACAATGGAGAGGTTGTTTTCAACCTATATCCTTCTCTCAACATAAATGAGCCTCTCACGCTCGATGATAGGTTTTCATGGTAGGAGGAGGAAATGAAGAAATAATACTAATTTAGGCTGAGCTACTCTAGAGGAACTATCCTATCAAATATGTTCCCTAAGATGAGTCACAGTACACACTTCCAGTAGGCGGACCTAAACAACAATGGTTTTCCCCAAAGAACGAAACTATGTTAGGTCCTCCACCCAACATGACACATGGCCCATCCAACTACGTGAACATGGATTCAGAAGTATATGAAGACTTCCCTCCACACAATACGAAATAAAAAACATCTAAATCCTCAGAAGGTACCACCGATGGAATATGTGCCTCAGGTACCAACCATGCCAGCACCTCAAGTAGTACATCAGGATGTACCCATTTGGGATCAATCCTAACAAGATTTAAAACAAGGCCTCACCAAAACCATTGATGAACTGATAGTTCACTTGGAAGGAATGGAAGGCTAGCATGCTTCTATACACCCATAATGAAATCCATACCCAAACGTGGTGAGAAAATCTCCACCTCCGCAAATTTTTGGGATCCTTGTATTCCGTATATTAAATGACTTTGCTGACCTGAAACATAATTTGATGCACTATGCATCTTAGTGAGACACTATGATGGGATCTCTAGAACAACAAGATGCAATGAAACTCAGATTCTTCATCTGAACCTTATAAGTTTTAGCCTTCATCTTGTAGAAAAGTTTCCTAGATTAGTCCATAAAAGGATGGGAGGATCTTTGGTAGAAATTACTATTCCAATCCAACTCAAAAATACCATGATTATGGTTAGTCGCCTCCTGAATTACGAAAAAAGGGTGAACCAGAGGTTCTCATTATTCATTGCCAGGTGGAACGGTCTGACGTACTCTTTGAATTGGCTGATGCAGCTGGACTAGATGCTAACTATATGAATCTAAAAACTTTTATATGATCTGTGAATGCCACTCATACTAGTGAAACGAACCACTAGATTCTGAAATTTCGATGCAATTTCCCAGAGAATCGAAGAATCCCTAAAACAGATTAACCTTAAGTCACCAATAGTATCACATGCTCCTTCAAAGAGAGTAGGTAGTGAAAAAGATTCCTCTTCTATGCTCATTCTAATCCCCACACATGCTCAACCACCTAAACAGTCACCTAATCACCAAGGGCCTCCTGTGTATTAACGACTACCTATGCCTTGATGTGACGATCAAAGAGGACCTAAGAGAAACCAATTTGTGGAACAAATAAATAATGATTACTTGTTCCGAGAGTACCAAGTCCATGAATATTTAATATTATCCTTGAAATTAAACTTTCTCCACATTCCATATCTAATAAAGCCTGAAGAAGTTGGCCTCGACAACCGACAAGATTATTTTCCCTACCATCGGCTGTTGGGACATGATATTAAGGAATGCTTCGTCTTCAAATACCTCCTACAAAGGATGGTTGACTCGAGGAAGGTCAAGCTCAGACCGCCCCTAACACACATAGAATATGATTCTTCCACAGATCTAAATGAGGTGGAGGAGTAAAATTATGTTTTTACCAAAAGGGATCACAATGTTGATGGGTGGATGACTTTGGATATGGTCAACCGTGCTCATGGCATACTCTAAGCTCAATTAAAATAATTAGTTGTTCTTCCAATAGATCCTAATGCATCACAAACTATATCATAGGCCTCACAACCCTCCACAAGCTTGTCATCAAGGCGTAATTAGGGAGGAAATAAACATGTACATGAAGAGCAGTATGGTTCAGGGCCAATGCTAGCCTTAAAAAATTCGTATTTCTTACACTCAAGCATTATACAACGGGCACTGACCCACAAAATGGCACCATCAAAGGCTTCCAACCAGGCTTTTCATTAATCAAACGAGGAACTAATATTTGGTTCCATCAACATCATCCATTGATTGGATCCATTCTTTGACAAAGAGTATGGTTAAGAGCCCATGTTCCCAAAACACGATATGAGGACCTGAAGGAGGAATCATAGAGGTGGGGGATACTGAGGTAGACACAACCATTTCTAGAATGAACCCTACCGATATACCCTGGCTCAAACCCTCAATATTGTGGAAACTAAAGAAGATCCCTTCAACAAAACCAGCATGAGAATAAATATTCCTCTGCCTCAATGAGCAGCCACTCTGGCCCTATCATTCTGTGGTACCCATCAGAGGATGAACAAGTGTCTGGCTACCAAGGGCGCACAAGTAAACTGACCAAGTTAGGTCTAAATAAGGTAGGAGCACCTCCGTCTCATTCCCTTATGACTGGTCCCTCCTAATATCATGATTCATCCCATGATGTTCTCATTAAAGAGCTCCCACAAATGGAGAAGCACCGTCCTCTAGAGAAAAAGTATGATATCCAAAAGAATTTGGCCTCAGTACCAGCCATACTATAAATATTGGATGCCATGATTTTTTTCAGCAGACCTCAGAGAGGCACTCATAGAAGCCTGGATTAGTCCCTAGAAGTTAAGAGTTAATTTTTTTGTTGCTGAGACATATCAAGTGGAGACTATCCTAACTGAATGTATTGTGGTAATTTAATTCACCGATCGGGATGAAGATTCCACCATTAAAGGACACATGAACCCCAAAATGTGTCCAAAATGTTGAATGACATCAATATCTAGAATTTACTCATTGAAAATGTCTCCATAGCCAACCTTCTCCCACTGTGAACAATTATTAGGTTTGGATACCACGAGGAAAATTTTACACCTTCATCCACAACACTCATTGGTTATGAAAAGAGAAAACAAGAAGCTAGTGGGTCTAATCAAGCTTAGAACCCATTATGAAAACCTTGTGGCCCATTCAGAGTTCTCGATGGTTATGAAAAACCCAACATTAAATGAACTATTAGGAAGGAAATGGATGTATCAACACATGGCAATTACTTCCTCATTAAACTTGTGTATCAAATATTGCATCAATGAACAAAATGGGACATTGTGTGCTGATAAGGAAACTTTTGAGCTCTCTAATTCTCATTACATCAATAATATATTTTACAAGTGAATGGGGATGACATCTTCAATTTATTGTATTGATTGGATCCCCACCCCAAATGGCCAAGAAGTGGTTCACAAAGACCCTCTCAAGATGCTCGGTTAGGTGTAAGTTCATCCCATGAACCATTAATAGATCATGAATCCGAGTCTGGACTCATATTCAGCTATTCTCATGATCTTAGTCATGACAGGTTAGTCTAACAATGTTTTAGCAACTACTGACCCACAATCAAAGGAATAATTCTTGAGCTAGGGTTCTCATGCCCCATCCTTGTAATATCAAGGTATACTTGTTGCACTCTTGAAAGCGGCAGAAGGACAATATGCTTTTCACCCAATGCTTCTCCTACTTTAGAGATTTACTCACAACTAACTTAGTTAAAGGATGTAACATATGCCACAGAGCACCCATGGGACATATTTCCTCTATGCTTTGGAGATCCCACATCAAGTACTCTCTGGACATTAGAAAGAGATGAGAAGCTGTATTTGGAGGATGAAGTGGAATATGACCTTTGATATTCCCCTCCTACATTCAAAGAGGGTATCTCTACCATTATTAATGACCCCAGGGAAATAAAACTGGGTATGGAAGTAGACATGAGACCCAATTTAATTAGTGCAACACTGTATTGCAAGGAACCAGAGGTATATCACACCATATTGAAAAAACTTCAGGATTTTGTCTTCTGGACTTAAAAAAAATTCAAGGATTCCATCTCGAGGTGGCGTCGCACCACGAAGGCCTTCCATAAGAACATCGATGCTATACGAAATCCTCTAAAAGGACACACCAGAACCATGAAGCCCAGATAGAGGATGAAGTAGAAAAGCTCATCAAAATAGAATTAATTCAGGATGTCCAATATCCCATATGGTTAGCCAAAATATCCCCAACAAAAAATAAGGTCATACAAATCTGAGTCAACATCAATTTTAGAGATCTCAATCAGCACTGCCAGAAAGATGATTTCCCGGTCCCAATCATTGAACTATTGATCGATGGAAAAGCTGGATATGAGGCTATCTACTTCGTGGATGGTTATTCTAGATATAATCAAATCATAATTTACCAAGATGATTATGAATCCACTACCTTCCATCCCCCCAGGGATTATTTTTCTAAAAGGTCATGCACTTTGGTACGGAAATGGCTGGTTCTACATATCAACTTGCTATGCATCACATTTTCAAACTGTTATTGGGGCAATTCATCGAATTTATGTTTATGAATTTGTGGCGAAAACATGATATTACTCGGATTACCTATTGAACAATGAAACAGTCTTTAGAAAAATTAGTCAACACAGCCTGAAGATGAACCCCTTGAAATGTGTCATTAGGGTTACCTCAGGTAAATTTCTTGTCTTAGTTGTATGCCATCATGGTATCCAAATCGACCATTTGAAGACAAAGGATATCCATGGTTTGACACAACCCCTCAAACTCACTGAGTTGAGAGGACTCCAAGGAAACTTTGACTATATCAGGTGTTTTATATCCAACCTCATAATAAAATTTCTATCCTTGACCAGACTGATGATGAAGTGAGTTACCTACCAATGGAAATATGATTTCCAAGAGGCATTCAACTACCTCCAAAACTGCCTCTTGATTCCACCGGTTCTCAGGCCTCCAGTTGAAGGAGGGATACTTATGTTGTAAGTCATGGACATAGAGAGGTCACTAAGATCCTTCCTCACAAAGAAAAATGACATAGGAAGTGAAAACAACCATTATTACCTCATCCAAACCACGATCGATACTGACAACCAGTATTCAAATATTGAGAAGAGTTGTTTGGCTCTCGTATTTGTTGTCCAGTAGTTGCAACATTATCTCCACCATCATGAAGTCCATTTGATATTGTTCTTTAATCCACTTAAGTACATACTCATCCATCCTATGCTGACCAAATGCCTACCTAGATGGAATGTCATCCAGAAACATTTGGGAATCCGGTTTTTACCTCCTAAAGCTATTAAGGGCCAAGCATTGGTAGATTTTCTAGAAGACCATCCTTTATCTGAAACCACCTAACCAAAGCCTAAATCCTTGAAGAAGACATCATCTCTGTGAAAAAGGATTCCCGAATGTGGAAAATATATATTGACAGCATATCCAGAAGCCCCACATGTAAATGAATGGAAGAACCCAAGTTATACAAGGTGAGGATGGGATTCAAATAGAAATCCCTAGAGCAGTAAGTATTTATATATTATTTCCTCTTGTTAGAAGGATGCACAAAAAATGTGGTGTAATACTAGGCCCTCATTGTAGGTCCAGTACTCGCACTCCATACACAACTACAATATCATAATGTAAAATGTGACTCAGAACTGGTCCTCAAGAAGGTCAATGGTGACAATGCTATTAAGAAGGAGGAAATGGTCCCCCTGTTCGACCATGTATGAGGACTAATGGATGAGTTCGCAATAGAACTAACAATATCAACTGTTCCCTGGTCTCAAAATTCCTAGGCGGATGTGTTAGCCAATGCCGCCACAATTCTAGCTCACCAAACTTGGATGAAACAGTTATCAATATGGCTCACAGTCGATTGGACTTTATTTTTATTCAAAATATCGTAGAAGAAATCGATTAATTCCTCCCTCTCACTAAGAGATTCCCTACTATTACTGACTGGATCACCCCCATTATGAACTATATTTAGAGGGGAGGAATTCCATCATACATGGTTGTAAGAGAGAAAATATAGAGAATGACAGTCAATTTTTTATATATGGAGACACAATCTAGCATAAGGTTCTCTACAAGATAAGCCTTAACAGATTCCTTCTCAGATTCATTGGTGGATAAGAGAATACTATAGTCATTAATGAAGTGAATTTCAGAGTTTGTGGAACACGTGAAACATGATCTAGGCTCTCTCATTAGGTTCTCTAAGGATTGGAAACTATTGTCTTACCCTGGAATGGGAATCCGTGATCTTTACTATGAAATGTCACTCCTTCCAAATTCAAGACAACATCATTCATCCTCCCCTAGAGCAACTTCACCAAGCGAAGTACTCCTAGTCTTTCACAATTTGGGGAATGGACATTGTGGGAAAATATCCTCATGCCTTGGTCTAATAGTTAAAATATATTCTCATAGTAACTAAAGGCTTTTCCAAGTGGGAAAAAGTTGCACCCTTTAATGAAGTTGGGAATGATGCATCCTTAGCTTCGTGAAATCCAACATAATCTCCATATTTGGGGCCCCTGATATGATACTAACAAAAAATGGCACTAACTTATTCTCTTCCAAATTGGAGAAACTATAAAAGGAATATGGTATCAAGACCAATAGTTCGTCCCTCTTCCACACAATGGCCAATAGATAGAAACACTCCTTCAACCAGACCCAATCTTACATAATCTTGAAAACAATCAACCATTACATGAAGTCATGGCCAGAAAAAATCATACATGCCTTGTGGTCCTATGTAACCACAATTCGCACTGCTACCGAGGCTACTCCATAATAATTAGTATACGAATGGGAAGCAGTTCTACCCATTGAACTCTAATTTCTGTTACTCCATGTTTCCATTTTTTATCAACTGTCTGATGATGAGTGAGCGAGAATGAAACATGATGAATTAGAGAGACTGTATGAGAAGAGATTCCCTACTTCGCACATCCTGGATGTATATCAGAACCAGATTTCATAAGCATTCAATAAAATGGTTTGTCTTCAGTCATTCCTCATAGGAGAATTAGAATTGGTCTTCCAGAACCTAATGATGCTTTGAAAGAAGCCACCAAAGCTAGAGCCAAAGATGGAGGGACCATATTTCACACACAAGGTCTACTCCAATAGGGCATATGCCTTGATCTCCATGAATGGGAAGCACACCAAGGCTCCTAAAAACATGATATTTCAAAAGATTAATTTTGAGTATCAATAATAGCAGGTATCATCTGAGCTACAAGATGTTAAACTGCCAAGTCCTGATTTTCCTAACTATATGACAATAAACTAAATAATATAATGTTCTTACTACATGACGTTAAACAGAATGGTACTTCATCCGAGCAAAATTTCAATAAACTGTATCGTGCTAGTCAAAACTCTATGACCCTAAACCAAGATCTAATAATCATGTTACTATGGCCTCAAAATTTCTGGGATTTTCTCCCTTGAAGAACATGCAAAAGGCTCCTAGCCTCAATCATGTCGGTTCTTCTATAAACTCATAGCCCACAACTTTATTTGGAAGAAATTTTTGCAGGTCCAAGCTCTATTATCCATAACTAAAAAAATGTCCTTACATCTAGATAATAAACTGCATATTAAATCATCTTAGCTATAACACATTAAAATACCATTCTATGAATGTCCATACTACATGAAAATTAACTACATAGTATAGTGTCCTTACCGCATGACGTTAAACTACATGGTACTTCATCCCTATGACATGACAATAAACCATGCCGCCTCGGTCTGAACTCTATGACCCTAAACCAATAGCCAATAATCCTAGTACATTGGCCACAAACTGTCTAGGATTTCCCATCCTAAGGAGGGTATCAGAGGCTCCTAGCCTCATTCAAATCAGTTATACTATAAAATAATTACACAAAACCCTGTATTGATGTGATCAATACATGTATGAGAACTATGACCCCAAACTATGAGAAAGTTTCCCTTACTACATGACCATAAATTGTAATGTAAATTGTTTGAGATGTAGTACATTAAATTTATAATGCCCCTCATCCCTACTACATGACGTTAAACTGTATGGTACTTCTTCCATAGACATGAAAATAAATTGTTCCACACCGAACTGAACTCTATGACCCAAAACATTGAGAAATATGTCCTAGTTTCAAGACATTAAAATGTATAACAAGATAGTGACTTCACATGAGAAAACATTGATAACCTAGTATTTGTCATCTATTGTGCCCCGTTCAAAGATCAACGTACGACATGACTCCTGCACTCTCAGGATATGTAGAGACTCTAGTATTTCTATATCCTGGCCTAGCCACCATGGAAAATTCCCCCCCCCCTACTACAAATGATTCATACTTTCTTATGAAGCCCCACTTAATTACAAGGAATTTGAGAGATACATGCGGCTAGATTCATACCCTTGCAGTATAAGTAGCGACGCTGCGATTTTTGTATCTTGGCCCAGCCACCCCTGAAAAATATGATGATGAACCGCATCTCTACCACATGATGTTAAACTACATTGAATACCTTTTAACGTCATTTTGACACAATACTTACCACACAACATTAAACTGCATGAATTTGAAAATTCTCTCTATCCTTATCGCTTGACAATAATCAATACAACAATTGTCTTTACTACATGACTGTAAACTGCTTGGTACAAGTCATAACCTACTCAGGGTACACTGTAAAATATGGAAATAACACTCCTTATATGTTTGGGCAAATCCTTCCCATTCATCAAACTCCATGACCTAGATGATTGCAGATCGTTCAATTCACCATTGGCCATTGGAAGTGGAAGGTCATCAACCTACGAAAACCTTTGCATTACTATGAATACCACACCCTCATCATCTCAGCATATTGATCTCACATGGATCATCTACCAAAGGCATGTCATCCCCTAGTGACACACTTCCTAGATCCATACGTTTACATGCCCAGAGCCACCATATCACATTTTCCATCCATAATGTTCTGGACCAATGGTTTACATTTTTCCTCCTTCATGTCCAGACATCTCCAAGGTTCACCATCCTAGTTATCTTACATGTAACGCCTCGGCCCTAGTTACCTAGAGTTGGTGCATTATTACATAACATTGACATGATCATAAGAAAGACCAAATCTCGAAAGACCGATTAGTTTAATAGCCTTGGAAACACTAGATATACTCATAAAGCTTTACATTACATCATCAATATGAAAACTACAACAACATAGTCCCCATATTCCACACTCTTATACCCTCATACTATCCCTGTAGTTCATTCGTAATTTACTTTTTCACATCCTGGGAAAAATAAAACATAAAAAAGGGGTGATCTCAAATGCCCAGTAAGGATAACAATATAGCAGAAACATTGTTATATAAGAATAAACATTTAAGGAAATTTATAACTAAAACAAAAGCCTTTTAAACTTGAACTTCAACATTGTATGGAAAAAATAAAATTAAATAATGCCATTTACTTATTCACATGGATATTCAATTAATTGAATAATCACATGCAATATCAAAAACCACTTTCATAATGATGGAATGCATAATGCCAAACTATCATAACAACATAAACACGGACTTGTGCCAAGACACTAATTTGTATAATGAGACTTACCGATGCATCGAGGAGCTATAGCGGGCTCCACCCATCACTTACTAAGTCCAATGTGTTCCTCTTATGAAAAGGTCTAAACATAACATAAACATTCTTATTAAAACTAGCATATGAAATGTAAATACTTTCTCCATAAACCATGAATGGTATAAAAATAACACATCCATAGTCAAACATATCACAAAACTGTTAATGGATGTTTTGTATAATAAATCAACTTCAAATAAGCTTAAAATCCATCAATGGATGTTGACATAGATGAAAATGATGAGTAAAATTTTTTGAGAGAAATATCCTTTTTGTAAAATCATTTAAAAGTCACACATTTATAAAGGAAGTAATTTAAAAGAGATTTTTGAATCAATGTGTCCCATACCCCATTGAAACTTTTGAAAAGAATTATCATTTCAAAACAGTCATGTCCATATAAATAAATCCTTAAAATCATTTTGAAAACATGGAAATTAATTAAAAATATTATGAAAGATAAATATTTAAAACAATTGAAATTCTGATACAGATAAAGATTACCTTTAAAAATCCTTAAAATCTCCATTTTTAAATCATTTTTATGAAAAATGGACATGGATGATAAAAATTTCCCAGTAAATACTTACACATAAGCAATCTCAAATAATAATGAGATTAAGGAATTAACCCTTACCAATTTGGTAACTTACGAAAAATACATCCCATGAAAGAGGTATCATACAATGAATATGTAAATACAAATAAATTAATGGGTATTAGACAAAGAATACAATTATGGGTAGTAAATACACAACACAAAATGTAATAGTGGAAATTTGGCATGAATCTCACGGGAATAAGGAGTGAGATGAAAACCCCTTACCTTGTAATTTTCCTTGGTTGAGGGTAGGATAACCTTATGTATAATGGTGAAATAATTTTTATTAAATTATAAAATAATCATATACATTAATATGATATCATATATGATCTATTACCATTCCTTTGTTAATAATATCTAAGAATTATCGTCGTTTCGGGTGTTAACTTACTCATTTTCTTCTATATATTTTGGTATGTAAGCCGTGTTTGTAATGGATAGGTTGTATATTAATCATATACAGAATGATATCAGGTCTTTAGATACTATTATTAATCATCAAATGAGATTTAGACTTCGATGGATATGATGGAGAATGAATCTCCTCGCGTTAGTGGAGACGGTAGTCTGTACGTACGCACGAGCGAAAATATCATTATTTTGATATTAAAATAACATTTAATTAGATGGTATATCATAGATACAAAATCATTATCATGTTATATGAATTAAAAATCATTTTTATACGCATCGAAATAATAATATATTGAATAACAATTACACCACGACGTGGAGACGGTAAGCCGTACGTACGCACGTATGGTGACATGTCATTCCAAGGATGGATAGAATTATGAATATGGTTGTACCATATTTATAATAATATTACAGTATATATTAGATACTAGATTCATTATTTTAGAATGGTAGTAACATAGAAAGTAGAATTTGGAGAAGAAATGATTTTGAAAAAAGGTGGAGAAAACATTACATCTTCTGCGGGTTGTTCCTTTTGATTTGATCAAAAGGGATCCTTAGGTCAACTTTCTGATCAAACAAAGGCCTCTATGTTGTATTGAGAGAATTTTAGAGAGTATTTTGGCAGGGGTTGGCCAAACCAAGAGGCTTTGAAGGTGTGAATTAATGTTAAGGGGGAGTTCCCTTTTATAAGAGGGGTGAGGGGAACCTTTGGAAAAGCAAGAAATGTTATTATATAATAAATTAATATTCGGTTTGTAATGGATAAAGAGTGTATTATTGAAAGGTTATGGTGGGGATAGGATTAAAACCACTCAACCAATATAATTTAGATAGGTTTGGGTCTCAATATTAACCATATCATTAAGTATTAACTCTTAGTTAATTAGTTTCACTTTTACAATGTCTCTTTGTATTTTTATATTTTATTGTTAATAAACATGCTATATTCATCCAAGAGACCCCCAAGTGGTCCATTAATGATACACCTATCATGAAGAACCTTAGATTTTTTGGAATTGAATATCAATTAATAATATAATATTTTTTTTAAAAAGTCTTTTATGCCAATTTTGAAACTATTTGGAAAATTGAATTTTTTGAAAATCATAACAGAATAATTACTTCGAAAAACGTTAATTAAGGAAATTATAACATGTTATATTAACATAGAAAATATGTTTAATTCCCAAAAAGTCTAAAATTCTATTTATTTGGGTATTTATAATATCAAATATTTTAATTTTTCACTATTATGGTAATTACTACATCATTATTGTGTCATAAATAATTTAAATTATTTATTGTCTAAAAATTATAAATAAAGCCTCATAATGTTGGAAATCGTTTTTTCTTAATTATTAATAATTACAATCGAATTTACCTTCTGTATAACCCTATATTACAAATGTTTTAGTAAATAAACATTGATTTTAACTATTTTAACTCTTCTTTGAATTAAATAATAATAAATGTCCTAATCTAATAAAAGTGGAACTAAATTATTATATTTTACTACTAAGGTTGTTTTTCGTCGAGATTCACCTGTCCAATAGAATTAGGTCATATTTTAGGGTAATATAAATATCATTTTTACCCTTAATTACAATATTTACTTTTTACCGTGGTAAATTAAATTAAAAAGATACCATTATCCAAAAATTATTTTCACCTCATTGAACCAAATTTTACACCTTGATATTAACTGTGTCTCTCAGATTATTGGAATTCCACTCACAGAAGCGGTAAAATTATGTTTTATTAAAAATTCATTTTTTTAACTACCACTTAGTGGTTTCACTATTCATCAAAAACTGAAAGTTTTCATAAAAATACAAACAATTAGGCCTAATATATATTTGATATTATTAATTAAAAAATTATTTCTATTTTAAAAAATTCAAAACATATCAGTTGCATTAATTAATTTAAGAATTAATTCTCGTCGTCAAAACAAATAGCGTGTTTTTAATAGATAATAAATATCAAAAGATTGACACTTGTTTATTTCCGATTTAATTGTGAAATTATGTACAATGACAAAAATTTTATTAAATGGTAAAAAT
The DNA here is from genome assembly GCA_963277665.1 of Viscum album. Classification (NCBI taxonomy): domain Eukaryota; kingdom Viridiplantae; phylum Streptophyta; class Magnoliopsida; order Santalales; family Viscaceae; genus Viscum; species Viscum album. The sequence goes on along the minus strand of OY728143.1, from coordinate 936,654,081 downwards.
ATATTATAAATATTCTTTAAAACCACTCAAATTAATAATTTATCAATATAAATTAACTCAATTAAAAAAGTTTTTTTAATTAAAATTTAGTAATTTTCACTATTCATCAAAATATAAATGTTATCCAAAATGTTCCAAAATATCACCTTAGGCTAAATTCGATACTCCGAATACAAAAATCATGTCCATTTTGAGAGATAAAATTTATAAAATTTCCAAAAGTAGGTATTACTATTCATAATGACTATTTTGATTAGTTGTGGTGTGTTTGAACCCGAAGTTGTGTACAACACACGCTACTGTATTATTCAAAGGAAAGCATACCGTGGAATCTTGGGATGTTTCATTGTAAATTATTGATGTCACCATTCTAAAAAATTAATTTTATTTAGTCAAATTGAATATATAAAAGTTTAAAATATTGGATTTAAACAGGGTTCACTATTAAAAGTTGGTAAAAGTGCAATACTGAAAATGAATTTGTTCTTACATTATGTCTAAGAAACTCATTATTTGGATTATAAAATTATAAGGATTATATAAAGTTTAAAATTTAGTTAATACTATTCATAACCACTTTTTAATGGCTTGTTTGGTAAGTCATGGTGCGCTTGAACTCAGTGGTGCATGTAGTGAAAATTATTGAATTATTTGGAAGAAATAACACACTATGAAATCTTGGGGTGTTACATTCTCCCCTCCTTCAATAAAATTGCATCCTCTCAAATTGAATTTGTTCATCGAAAATAAAATGTTGAATATAGAAAATAACTTTGTGGGAAAACCCACATTGGAAATTCAGTTAATAAAATTTAGCCTTAATAAGAGGAAAAGGGAAATGAAAGGGTCACCACCAAATTTTGATCTCGATAAGGAGAACATTGGTGGAAATTAGAGACATATAATTGGAGGAAAAAATTAAATAATTATAGGAAGTTATTGAGGTCATCTATCACAAACATGTGTATAATTGAGGGCCTTAAATTCCTCAATCTTTGATGATTTAAAATACAATCGGTTCAGCAAAACATATGGTATTAGGATAACACATTTTTTTGTTTTAATATCCCTTCACTAAAGTATAAGAATTAATTTCTTCATTGAATAAGAGAAGAAGAAAAATATATACATGATAAGTATAGTATCATCCTTTAACTATGTTCTACCACAAACTCATCTTTCACTATAAATGATAATAGACCATAAAAATAATATTCTATTTATCCTATTTGTATAGGGTAAAAAATGAATTTATAATTCATCTAGAAGAACCATTAAAAAATGATATTATTCAACCTAGGGCATCACGTGGGTCAGCAGTAGGTGATACACCCTTATTGCCCTTCAGTTTTGGGTTCAAGTCTCGCAGTCTTGTCAGACGCGACTAGTTGCCGCCTGACCTCCGGGTTTTCCTTTTAAGGAAATCCAAAATAATCAAAACTCGATCAATCCAAAATATTTCAGTAAAAAATTTATAAGGAAGGTAAATGCATTGAAGATCATTTTTTCTTTGTAATAACATGTGAACACCTTCATCATGTATTCTTTTAAAACACTACAACTTCCTGAATTACCATAAAACTTTATTGATTATATTCATGATCCCTTATTCCATAAAGAATAATAGATATACTCCTTCAATCCAAAAATTTTGTAAACCCCAACAATGATGGAATATTCAAATCATTAATCAGTTTCAAGGTATTCAAGAATATCCAATATAATTTATCCAAATCAATCATGTATTATTCAAAAATCACTACCTCGGTATCAGAACCATATTATTTTTTATCTTCCTCTCAGCCATTTATTTTCCAAAAATTTAGCCAGCTATTGAGTCACTTTTCTTTGTTCCACACAATATCAAGTCCTTAATGAAATATTAGTGCATTACAATCCTTATATACTCCATAATTATTATAACAATTACATTGTTGATAAAACACTCAAATGACATAATCAACATAAGAACTCTAATCATTCCTCGTCATCTGTGGTAGTATCATAACTTGATTGTTATCAACTATCATCATTTGCGGCATAGTCTGATGACTGGGACATAGGTTCGTATAGTGTCCAATCTCCATGAAAATGAAGAATTGTACATTTGAAACCATTTTATTAACCTTGCAGTCACATACTTTGCGCCATTTTCCTCCACACATATAACAAACTCACATTCAATTCAGGAAAGTTCCAGGGTTTTTCTTCCTATAGTTATCACATATTGGAAAATTCATCTTTTCAATCTTCCCTTTATGGATCTTTCTCTCTTCTATCCTTTTCTTCTCTTTCTTCCCTTAAAATCCATAGGCCTCAGTAAAATCTTTACTTATCTTATCAACACATGATATTATTTCTTCATATGATGATAATACATGGGAGAATATTTCTCTTATAAATTCTGTCTTAAGACTATGAAAGATATGATCCTTATTTCTCTTTGGATCATGTGCATTGCTGGAGTTCTCATTCCTTCTACTGGAGGCCATTTCTAAACAATTGCATACACTAGATTTGTTTATGAATAACAATACCTAATCACAAACTTGTAAAGCACAAAACATAAATTAAATAGTTTATAGATATAATCAATAATCATAAATATGTCTCCTCTGAGGAAGTATATACTCATAAACCCGTCATAATGGGTTGTAAAGAAAATGAGAAATATCGTAAGAATATCCCCTAGGAGTTTCATAACCAAGTGTGCAGCAAGGCCCATTTTTGTGCACCAATTCCCGTTCGAGCCAAGCGCAAAGCGGTGTTTTCAGGATTTACCCCTAGGTACATCTGTGCCTGAGCCGCATCTACCTGCTTGTATCCATACAAGGATGTATTTCTCGAAAAACTCACAAAATCTCTACAATACCAAAATTCTAGGAAGTTCTTCTATACTAATCCTCAAATTCCATATTAAATCTTTGTTCTCTAATCAGAGTTTATCTAAATCTAGATTCCAAGGTTTGTACTAAACTTCCTCTGATACCAACTGTAACACCCCGACCCTAGTTACCCAGAGTCTGTGCATTATTACATAACATTGGCATGATCACAGGAAAGATCAAATCGCGAATGACCTATTAGTTTAGTAGCCTTGGAAACACTAGATATATTCATAATGTTTTAAATTACATCATAAAAATGAAAACTACAACAATATAGTCTCTATAGTCCACACTCTTATCCCCTCATACTATCCCTGCAGGTCATTCCTAATTTACTTCTAAACATCCAGGGAAAAAAACATTGAAAAGGGGTGAGCTCAAATGCCCAGTAAGGATAACAATATAGTGGAAACATTCATAAATAATAATAATCATTTAAGGCAATGTATAACTAAAACAAAAGCCTTTTAAACTTTAAATTCAACATAGTATGGAAAAATAATATTAAATAATTCCATTTACTTATTCACATGGATATTCTACTAATTGAATAATCACATGCAATATCAATAACCACATTCATAATGATGGAATGCATAATTTCAAACTATCATAACCACATAGAAAAAGACTCATTCCAAGACTACAAATAATATTCTTCCAAGGCCTTGTTCCAAAAAACTAGTTTGTCTCATGAGACCTACCGGTGCATCGAGGAGCTATAGCGGGCTCCACCCACCACTTAATAAGTCCAATGCATTCCTCATATGAAAAGGTCTAAACATAACATAAACATTCATATTAAAACTAGCATATGAAATGCAAATACTTTCTCCATAAACCATTAATGGTATAACAATAACATATCCACAGTCAAAAATATTACAAAACCTTCAATGGATGTTTTGTATAATAAATCAACTTCAAATAAGCTTACAATCCATCAAAGGATGTTGACATAGATGAAAATTATGAGTAAATTTTTTTGAGAGAAATATACTTTTTTTAAAATCATTTTAAAGTCACACATTTATAAAGGAAGTAATTTAAAATATATTTTTGAATCAAAGTGTCACATACCACTTTGAATCTTTTGAAAAGAATTATCGTTTCAGAACAGTCATTCCATATAAATAAATCTTTAAAATCATTTTGAAAATATGGACATTAATTAAAATGATTTAGAAAGATAAATATTTAATGCATTTGAAATTATGATCTTGTAAAAGATTACCTTTAAAAATATTTAAAATCTTCATTTTGAAATCATTTTTATGAAAAATGGACATGGATGATACCAATGTCCCAGTAAATACTTACACATAAGAAATCTCAGATAATAATGAGATTGAGGAATTAACCCTTACCAATTTGGTAACTTACGAAACATACAACCCATGAAAGAGGTATCATACAATAAATATGTAAATACTCATACATTAATTTGTATTAGACAAATAATACAATTATGGGCAGTACATACCCCACACAAAAGGTAATAGTGGAAATATGGCCTGAATCTCACGGGAATAAAGAGTGAGACGAAAACCCCTTAACTTGTACTTTTCCTTGGTTGAGGGTAGGTTAACCTCCGGTATAATGGTGAAATAATTGTTATTAAATTATACAAGAATCATATTGATTAATATTAAATCATATATAATCTTTTTAACATTTTTGTTAACAATATCTTTGAATTATCGTCGTTTCGGGTGTTAACATACTCATTTTCTTTTGTATGTTTTGTTATGTAAGCCATGTTTTTCATGGATAGGTTGTATATTAATCATATCCAGAAAGATATCAAGTCCTTAGATACTATTTTTAATCATCAAATGACAATTATACTTGGAAGGATTCGATGGAGAATGAGTCTCATCACGTTTGTGGAGATGGTAGTCCGTACAAACGCACGGGCGAAAATATCATTCTTTTGATATTAAAATAATATTTAATTGGATGGTATATCATATATACAGAATCAGTATCATGTTATATGAATTCAAAATCATTATTATACCCATCAAAATAATAATATATTGAATAACAATTACACCAGGACGTGAAGACGGTAAGCCATACGTACGCACGTATGGTGACATGTCATTCAAAGGATGGATAGAATACTGAATATGTTTATACCATATTTATAAAAATATTACAGTATTTAATAGATACTAGATTCATTATTTTATAATGGCAATAACAATGAAAGAAGAAGTTTAAGTAGAAATGAATTTGAAAAAGGGTAGTGAAAACATTACGTCTTCTTCGGGTTCTTCCTTTTGATTTGACCAATAGGGCTCCTTAGGTTGGATTTATGATCAAAGTAAGGCCTCTATTTTTTATTGAGGGAAGTAGATAGATAATTTGGTCAGGGGTTGGCCGAACCAAAAGGCTTTGAATGTGTGAATTAAAGAGAAGGGGGAGTGGCCTTTTATAAGAGGGGTGAGGGGGACCTTTGGAAAAGCTAGAAATATTATTTTATAATAAATTCATATTCGGTTTCTAATGGTTCCAATTTGGATTATTTAAAGGATAATGTGGGGATAGGTCGAAAACCACACAACCAATAGAATTTAGACTAGTTTGGGTCACTATATTACCCTTATTTTTTAGTATTAACTCTTAGTAAAGTAGTTTCACTTTTACAATGTCTCTTTGTATTTTTGTATTGTATGGTTAATAAACATACTATATATATCCAAGAGACCACCAAGTGGTCCATTAATGATACAACTATCATTATATATGTCTCTTGGCCGAACCGTAGATTTTTAGGAATGGAATATCAATTAATAATATAATATTTGTTTTAAAAACTCTTTTATGTCAATTTTGACAATATTTTGAAAATTGATTTTTGTGAAAATCATAACAAAATGATTACTTCGAACAAAGTAAATTAAATCAATCCTACCATGTCATATTAACCTAAAAAATTAGTGTAATTCACAAAAAATCTCAAATTATATTTATTTGTGTATTTATAATATCATTTATTTTAATTTTTCACTATTATGCTAATTACTGCATCATCATTGTGTCATAAATAATTTATATTATTTATTGTATAAACATTATAAATAAAATATCATTAAGTATGAAATATTTTTATCTTTCTAATGAATATTTAAAATCAAATTTACCTTATGTAAAACCATATATTAAAAATGTTTTAGTAAATAAACATTGATTTCAACTCTTTTAACTCTTTTTTCAATTAAATAATAATAAATGTGCTAATCTAATAGAGGAGGACCTAAATGATAATATTATACTCCTAAGGTTGTTTTTGGTCGAGATTCACTTTTTTAATAGAATTAGGGCATGTTATAGGGTAATATAAATATCATTTTTACCCTTAACTACTCTATTTACTTTTAATCGTGGTAAATAAATGTAAAAAGTTACTATTCACCAAAATTAATTTTCATCTCATTGAAACACATTTTACTCCATGATATTAACCATGTTTCTCGGATTTTCTAAATTCCACTTACAGAAGCGGGAAAATTAAGTTTTATGAAAAATTCAGTTTTTTAACTACCACTTAGTGGTTTCACTATTCATTAAAAAATGAATGTTTCCAGATAAGTACAAAAAATTAGGCCGAAGAAATATTTGATATTATGAATTAAAAAATGATGTCTATTTTAACAAATTTAAAAAAATATTAGTTTCATTAATTAATTTAAAAATTAATTCTCGTCATCAAAACAAATACGGTGTTTTTAAGAGATAATAACTATCAAAAGATTGACACTTGTTTATGTCCGGTTTAATTGTGCAATTATGTACAATGACCAACATTTTATTAAATGGTAAAAATATATTCTAAATGTAATTTAAAACCACTCTAATTTATAATTTATCTATTTAAATTTTTTCGATTAAAAAAGTTTTTTTAATTAGAATTTAGTAATTTTCACTATTCACCAAAATATAAATGTTATCTGAAAAGTTCTAAAATTTCACCATAGGCTAAATTCGATACTCCGAATACAAAAATGAATTCCATTTTGAGAGATAAAATTTATAAAATTTCAAAAAGTAGGTAATACTATACATAATGGCTAGTTTGATTAGTTTGGTGTGTGTTAGAACTCGAAGTTGCGTACAACACACGCTACTGTATTATTCAAAGGAAAGCATTCCATGGAAGCTTGGGATGTTTCATTGTAAATTTTTCAGGTCCCATTCTATAATGTAAATTTATTTAGTCAAATTGAATATATAAAATTTTAAAATATTGGAATTAAAAAGTGATCACTATTAAAAGTTGATAAAACTGAAATACTGAAAATGAATTTGTTCTCACATTATGTCTAAGAAACTCATAATATAGATTATAAATTTATAAGTATTATATAAAGATTAAAATTTAGTTCATACTATTCATAACCTCTTATGAATGGCTTGTTTGGTAAGTCATTGTGCGCTTGAACTCGGTGTTGCGTGTAGTGTAAGTTATTGAATTGTTTTGAATAAATAACACACTATAAAATATTGGGGTGTTACATTACATATCCACGTTTGGTTCCTGTTATGGTCTTCATCCACAACATAACGCTAGAGATGTGCTACTTTAACCCAACATACAACTATAATATAGTTGTTTCATGTATGCTTGGACACATCGCTCCCCATCTCCCAATATCTGGGTCACGTGTGACCCTGGATCTTAATAATCATTCATGTCCATCAGATATGGAAAGTCAGCAACCTTCAGACACATTTTCATGAATATTCATACAATTCCCTTAGCAACACTGTATATTGATCTCCCCTGGCCCATCTACCATAGGCAAGTCTTCCTCTGGCGACGTTCTTCCTATCTCCGTACACTTACCAGCCATAGATCCCCCACACCCCAAATCCTGATTTGTGGGACCCCGGTATTAATGTTTACACTCTTTCCCCCTTTCTGATCCGAGAATTCTAGAACATCCTAATTCGATTATCCTATAGGTGACTATATAATTAGCTAAACATAGTTTTGAACTCTAGAACTGTTATACTACAAATAGATCATCCTTATCACATGATTTCATGATGGATGGAATTGATGTGTACCCCACACGCATGTTAAATCAGTGTTGGGAATGTCATAAGCTTCAATGAAAAAATGCAGCCTAATATCTCCAACATGACTAGACACACCCTTTCCATACATCAGACTATGTGATCCGAATATTCATGGTTCCTCATAAACCTCCAAGGCCATCTAACATGGAAGGTCATTGACCTGCAGACACCTTTTCCAGACTTTTCATACCAGTCCAATAGAGGCTCTACATATTTATATCCCCTTGCCTATCTATCAAAGTAAAGTTATCCTCATTCCATATTCTTCCTACCCCCGTTTGCTCAATGGCCCTAGAGCCCTCATATCATTTCTCCTGATCCAAGTGGCCCTAGAATCACTTTTTACACTTCATGCATCCTTCTCAAATCGCTGATAAGTCAGGTTATTCAGACCCAGTAACATTATAATGAAGAGTGACCTTTATAGTGTGTCTTTACAACATGACGATAAACTACACGAAGCGCCTCCCTACCTCATGATTCTATACACCACAGAGATCATTTTTACAGCATGATGTTAAACAACATGGTCTAGAATGTTCTCTTCAAAGGTTCTGTCTGGAAAATAGGCTTCCATCTCTTCTTCAGTGCACATGTCTGACCTGCAAGAATCATCATCTTACAACCACGTGTGAGGGATAGCTTCACATATTCCCAGAATATAATAACACAAAATTCCTCTCCAATGTCCATAAAACCCCTCTTCATGAATACTAATCTATAACCATAAAGAACCAAAATCCCATAAACCTCCTCTAGTGGTCTTCAATCCAAAATTCCTTGGAGTTGCCTGACTGTCATGAGAATACAACCATTGACATAAGGACACCTCTAGACGAATATGTCTAGCATGCCTCTAGTGACTTTGTATATTATTTCCCATGACTCATCTGCCAAAGGTTTTTCTTCCTTAGGAAATGATTCTTTCCGAATGCCTCCTAGATTTGATCCCTCATATCCATCCTGGGATTCAGAAACTCTCTGAGGAGCAGTTTACAAACCTTTCCACAATCATGTCTGAGTATGGCGAGATGTTTCTGGTAAAATTATTATGAACTCGGGAAAGACATTTCATTTTTACAGAACATCCCAATGATATGACTTTAAACAGTGCCACTCTAAAACCCTCCTTCATGACAACCAATAATTTGTAAGAGTGGTTTCCTATCCATATAAATGATTGTAAGGGATGTCCCCAAACCGTTCAGACACCATGTCCCTTTTGATCAACCCATGTTGGTCTTTATAATATACTCTTCCATGAAGTTTCCCAGTAATCAAAAATGGACAGTCATTGACTTAAGGACACATTTTCATCAGTATGCATACCATGACCTTGGTAACTATATATAATGAGGCCCATGTCCCAACTACCAAAGTCAAGTCTTCTATAGGATATTATTTTCCTACCTATTTACGCCCATGTGGATAATATTCCCCATGGAATTTCCCACATGTTGTTCAATACATACTGAATAATTCCCCCCATATACATCGGAAAGGGATTAAAGCTTCCACAATCTGTATAAACCGCATTGGGTCCCTCGCCCACCCCATTTGACGAAATCGGTTTGACCTGAAATATCAGTACTGATAGTCCTATTTGTGGGAATATAAAGAACTCAACGTAATAGTTATGATACTCTCCAAGACAAAAACACGTAAAGGGAGTCTTGGTCAAAATATGAGTGTCTGCTCGCCAGGCCTACACCGTGTACGACCTCAGCAAAACATTGAGAAATAAAAATAGGAGAGACAAAAAGTTGGTAGGGTATTCTTATAAAGCCCTAGAAATAGTCAAAATATGCTCATTGTATCTCTATATCTAGGATAAATATAGAATTAGTTATTTTCATTTAAATATGATTTTCCAAAAAATAGGATAATTAAGGTTTGACAAAATGTTTTTCATAAAACAACCATTTAAATTAATTCATATCATAGGATAAAATAGTAGAAATGTATTGAGAAGAAGAATCTTATGTACTATTATAGAAATGGTATGGAGGGCCTCCACAACCTAGATCCTCTTCTGATTGGGAATGATTACAACATCAGGCTTTTGGCAGACATCAAAATTTGTATCAAGCCTCAGTGATAATCCTCAATAGTTCGACTGAGACTCTACAGGGTGGCCTTCATGGCCTCTACACCTACTGGAAAAACATCTACCTCATGTACCACCTTGGATCTCATCTTCATATCCTTCTCTATTTATCACATCTCCTTGAAAATTTTAGCTACAAGATGATCCCACACTCTCCTCATTATATCTTTATCTTATGTCTGTTGTTCCATTTTTGACTTACCTGGTCCAGTTCGCGATCCAGTGCCTCGACTTGTGATCATTGCCTTAGGAACTCACTATGTAGCCTTGTGATTTCCCTAACATGATCATGAGTATTTTTCATATGATGTTTTTAGGTCATCGAGAGATATACTTCAACATCAACAGTATAAAGGAAAGACTTGTGTCTGCCAAATTTCTTCATGGGGAGTGACAAACTATTTATGTATGACATAGATTCCATGATAGTCGATGTTGTCGAATCCCAGCACTATGAACGGGATACACAGTCTCGACAATTTGGCTGGTATATCATATAGGGTAATTTGAGATATCTGCATCTATATCTTTTCCCATTCCCTCTGATGAGTTGGTCAAAGGCAGAAATTTCCTCTTATTCACCCATGGAATCACTCACAAAGGATGAAATATATTCAATGATCAATGTCACCAGAGAGAGACCAGATATAGTTTCAACATTATATTCATATGTATTAACAACCTCATCCCCAGTTGCAATCAAGGATTGGATTATGGTTTTCTGTGTGATTCCCAACGCCTATGGTTGTGGTGACGGATCCCATAAAAATTATGTAGATAAATAACCCTAATTAGATAAGGGATGAAAAGGGGGATGGTGGAAATGAGAATGATAAACTTACCCCCAATCCTTAATTTGTTGGTGTCCTCAAGCTCTACACTACCACTACCACCCATGGAAGATGGTGTTGTGTCCTCAACTCGTAAATGAGCTGCAAGGACCCCTAGAGGTTCTCAAGACATAAGGCCTTGCTTGAGACCAGTAGCTTCCAAGGATGTCCCAAAATGATCTCCAATGGAAATTAAGATCATGGAAATTGATCCCCTAGTAAATAGGAAGAATGTGAACTCGGTGTTTTCTAATTTCAGGGTAGTAGCCCTTATTGCAAGCTGTTCATCTATTAGGCTATTATTTATAGAATCATGGGAAGTAGAATCCATCAGATCTGAAAAATTTTCAGAATCCAACGGTGATTAATGAACATTAGTCACATTAGCTATTGAAAACACGAGTGAACCATCTTCCATTGTAGCAGTTGATAACGTGTAATCAGAGAAATTCTTAGCTCTTGGTTTCCCCTCCTCCATAAAATTACTAATTGCTGAAATACGGATAGGGACATCTATATCACCAGCAACCTCAACAAGCACTGCTACCTTACCATATTATTGAATGGCCATAGGTAATTCCACTATAATCAATGGGATGGGAGCCGCACCCACTTGGGAATGTGTAGCATGATTACTAATCATCTATGCTCCAATGTATACAACTCTTCAATAACCAGAAATGTCAAAGAATATAGATTGATAATCAGAGAATCACTGATAATGAATACCCTTGATCCCCTATTTGATATGATTTTATAGTAATCATGCCTGCTGTTGTTGCTTGATTTGGAAAGGAGACGGATCCCCGCCTGAGTCATTGGGTGGAACCGAAGGATTTAATACCCTAGTTTGATCTACAATGATTTCTGCCATTAGCTCGGTCATGCCAGTATAGACTTCCCCAAATACCCCCACAACTGAAGGCACATGTTTTCTCACTGTAGTACCCCGGGGGGTGTACTCTGGGGTAGGCATCACTTCCTGGGAATCTTCAGCATCTTGAGGAAAGGAAGAAGATATTAGAATCTTCACAATATAGAAAGAAAATGGTGGGTATATATATAAGTTGGATGAACTCTTCCTTATTATTAGATGGCTAAGAGTGTATCATCATTAGAGACACTCAATCATACCCATAATTTCTATTTTTGAGTCATTGAAATTATTTATCCATGTATTTTAAGCATTAGACTACCTCACGAGGATATTCATCATCCAAAACATAAGAATGAAAAAAAAACTACTCCAAGGCCTAGAAGGTTGAAAGGCATCTCTTGAAGCATCTTCTAGACCTCTTCATCAGAGCCAATATCCCTCATGTTATCCCAAACCCTCCACGCATCCGTGAATTCAGCTATAACAGGAACAACTAGCCTGGGGGGATCAACCAGAGGCGGTAGTGCACCTATAAAATCTCATAGGGGTGTCTTTAGTCACAACTTCATTCTTGGTTGCACCACCACCCTGGAACTCTCATGAACTGTCCATTTTATGGACTCCAAGTGCATTAAAGGGAATTCCATTTTTTCAGTCATAGTAGGGGGATTGGTATTGTCACCCCTTATTGCAAAATCGCTTCTATCCTCCTCCTCATTAGTCACTAGGTGTAAACTAGCCCGGACATAGTGGGTTTTCACCGACTAACTCTGAAGAGAATTGATGAAAACCTCAAAATCTTGAAGACATTGATTTCTTCCTCCCATGGTCATCGTCATAAACAATATGAGAGGGCACATATATATATATATCAACTCGCCAATAAAAAATTCCCTAACCTAGAGATATTTCCATATAGAAGATGGGTGTTGACTATGGAAGGATCATTGATTTTTTTTACTCATCCTATTGATTCCAAGCCTTCAGGAAGGCACCATTAATGGGTATGACTGGACTACCCCTCACAGTAGATTCAATTGCATGAGAAAAGACTCCATGATATTTCAAAACATTCCTCAGGAGCATAGGTCCAACGGGAATTTGGAGAACCATTCCAGGTTGAGATGTTACAAAAACCCCTTCCTCTTTCCCTTACCCTTTAACAATTTGGAGCTATGAATAGTGGGAAACTGTATTCCCAACTGGTCATCCTGGTATGACTGCGCCCGAGAGTTAGCATTGTTTTTGGAAAGTAATGGCGTTGGGTATGAAAATTCGAGAGTATTGACCTCACAACCAGATTCCTATCAGGTAAACATCATCCACAAATACATGGATACCATTTGATGTCGTTTCTCGTGAGCACCATAGTGGGAAAGGGGACAAAAAATTTGAACACAAAAAAACAGATGGCCGAATCTCCAGGGTGCATTCCCTTCATAGATATGTTCCCCACCTATGTTATCCACTTATGTACACTATCTCAGGGAAAAGAGGAAGCCGAACTGGGTAAATTCTTTTGATCTAACATTTATAATCACCCCATTTGGGGAAGGGTAGGGCTGAAAATTAATGTTGTCATATCCAGTGATCTGGATCGAGATCTATTTCTTATTTTGGACCGTTTTATTTTCCTCCTTATCAAGGGTAGCCCATACCTCTGTCATAACCCCACGGTTCAGTTGAAGGTATGGCTGAAGTAAAGCACCCTAAATCTATAAGGTGTTGATGAATGTGTAACAGTTCTTCACATGCACCCCTATCAAATCTCAGTGGATTTGGAAGGGGCTGACCACCCGATATGACCTCTTCCCTTCGACGTTATGGTCGATTAATTAGTAAATCCTTTCTAATACCTGAATGACCAGGTTGATGCATTTCTTATAGGCTAGCTATGCCCCCATAACCAAGATGGAATCACGTACGATTCTAGACTCACATACAGGCCACAACCATCCACCCTAGAAAATAGCCAGTTGGGCCACCAGGTGAAGCATCCAATCATTTTTTGACATGATTTCCCAGAAAAACTATTGAATTGACCCTCTTCTAGAATTGACCAGTAGGTTCCCCTACCTTCGGGTTTCCATTCAGGGACAAGACATGGGCCTACATGGATGGTTCACAGATTCAGTGTCCATGGAAGAGGCTTCAATCCATTTGTGATAGGGGTTGGTATATTTCTGAGAAACCTCTTTGTAGAACTTCTATGCTTGATCATTGAGATTATCCACCAAAAAAAGAATCCTCTCCATATCATCGTAGGAAGAAGGGGGTATAATTTTTCATACGTATATAAAACTATGGGGAATCCAGAGATCATTGAGATGTCCCAATGGATAATCCCATTCTCCATGTGGATTACATGGAATGTATTGGTATCTGGGTTACATCGACTCAGGAGTTGTGTGGAAAGTGCATTATTACAATGGGTGTAAGTCTGGGATACCTAGACTGCTGCATACAGCCCCACAATGTGTAGTTCTTCTTGGAACTCCTTGTAGCTCTAAGGAACTAAGAAGGGCCACTGTCAATTAAACATTAATGCACCTCCACCAAGAAGATCTCGATCCGGTGACCATCCATGTTGTTAATTGTCCTTGGAATTGTGAGAAATGATCTGCTAAAAATTAATTAATCTACCTTTTTGACGTTGCTTTCCCATTGGGGATAGAATAATGAGATTCTGCCTAGACCCAACAACCATTTACTTCAATTTATGTTGTCCCCTCTATGACATCACCACTCTACGAACGGTTCATGATATTATCCTTACCGTGTGATGGTTTTCATGAGAAGGAGATGGGATTGTTGTATTTTCTAATAGGTCAAACCCATAAGAAGGTAGTATATTTGAAAATTCATATTCACGCTCAGTCTTAGAAAGCAGATTGGCTGAGGATTGACTGAAGGGGCTGACATTAACTTATTCCTCAACAAAGATGGCCAAATATTTTTTTCATTGATCGATGATCAAAAGTGGAGAAGCAACAATCCCAACTACAGATCATGGAGGAACAATATTTTCTACCTACATTAATAAACCAAACAAAGGGTTAGTCCAAAGGAAAATATTAAGGAAAAGCAAAAATATTTGGAAACGGATCTGCAAAAGAAATGCATAGTACTCCCAGCTCAACAACCCCAAAGTTGGTTCGTGATGCCCATATTCTGCGAACCAGCAGTATTAAAAAGAGGTTCGCAGCATCCTAGCCCACAGAGCGATGACTAACAGACCACAAACCAGACCCTAAGTGGGTTCTCATAAATTGAGACATATGTAAAGTTTGAATATGATATATCAACGTTTTAAGTATATTTCTAGTTTTCAAACCACTAATCTACGTATCATTTTCCCTATACGGGCCTCCATGACATACTTTAATAGTTGTTAGTGTTTAGTTAGATGTTGGGAAATTAGTTCGTGGATGAGGGTCAGTTCACAAATGTCAATGCATGTTCATTCATCATCAGTGGTACGTGGCCGATTCGGTGAACCACACCACCCATGGGCGCTGTCATTCAAGAAACAGAGGTGGATCTCTTACGTGGGCACAGAACAAATGACCAGCAATGTGTGGCCGGACCGGTATGCGTTCGAGTACTGCACCAGCAACAAACTATGTGAACCCCCCCACCCCTCGCGCACATAGTCATTAAAAAAATGGAGGCGAACCCTACGCGGCCGTGAAGCACCCCCTATGAATATGTTGGTTCGCAGGGGAGGTACATTCAATATACCCCATGAACATTAAGTTGACTAAGTCATCCGTAGGTAGGGTTTTCTGTTATTGTCCTCCAAAAAAGGTTTTCCATGACTTTAGATACAACCATTTCACCCCTCTATAAAAGGGAATAAAGGGGGGAAGAAAGGGATCAGCTGATTGAGGATTAGATTCTTGGCGATCTGCCCTTTGAACGAATGGGAATTTGGGAGCCTAGGATATTGTGTGCCAAGATGTTCGGATTTGTAAACCAGTAACAGGTAAAATCATTGGACAAATTGTTATGAACTTAAGAACACATAAGAAAATTGGGAATCTGCGAACCTAAAATTGGTATTCCGCAAACAATGGTCCCTATGAGAATACACTCCCCCCAATCCTGATAACCTATTCCTTTTCTTCAATCCAACACACTAAATATCACACCACTTATGTGAGTGAAGACCTGACCAATGAGGCCCCCTGTCACCACTGCTCAAGAAGACTCAAGTGAAACATACCAATTTTGTATGCAGAACAAACCTGAAACCGTGTACCACTCTGATACGCGGGATTCCCCCCAGTCTGCATCCAACTCTAGTACACTGACAACATCTCCATCTGTGTAGCACCTACCTATGCAATGAGTGACACTCCTAATATGGCCATGTGGTCTTCCAAGGCCTTTAGTGTTTCCATCCCCTGAGACAAATAAGGTACTTCTAATTCAGTCCAATCCTCAAGAATCCCTTCAGTATCCTATCCATCTACACAAAGCAATGTACTCTCCCAATGACACCGGACCGACATGAAAAAAAATTAATGTGCGCTAGCGCATCCTCCAAATATTTCATACCCATTGCAGGTGAAGAAAAAGGGGTTACCTCATCTCTTGAATGTATATCCAGTTCATTCTAGGGTTCTCATACCAACAGTTGAGTAGAGATTGAGCCTGGGAGCCCATTTCTGCCACTCCACTCTTTGTGATTGAGGGATCACACTTGTTGTTCCATTCAATGGGCACCAGCAGTGAGCACTTCTCCTCTCCCCTAAAGAGAGTCATTGGGGGGCCATCCTGGTGTAAGCCACAAAACATCAGTGCTTCCACCATTGATTGGACACTTTTCTAATGTAATGTGAATAGAGGGAAGTCTCGTCGCCTCACACAATTCTCCAGTCAACTTAGACCATATCCACTCTCACCACCATAGGTGAGCACTCTTACACCAATGGTGGATGAAAAGTGCTTGTGTCATCACTAAATCGTTCACATCTACTTGTTTCTCACACTGATCATGACTCATGTTGGTGTAGAGATTCGTGATGATTACAACATGCCCACAAAAACTCACTTAAAAGGTATATTTGACCACTTATTCCAACCATAATTGGGATACATAAAAAGCCTTCATAGGGCCCGAGCTCACTAGATAACCTCTTCAAGAATCCGACCCCAATTCCCTTAATATGGGAATCCTTCGTAGGAATAATCCCACAATTAAACCCCTAAAACATCAAGGCATCCTTTTTAGGAAGTAATCCCAAACTCATTTCTCTCAATGGTCTATACTCTTCTATGATATTGAGTGATATATGTGTAATTTTATCATTATCTCCAGAGAAGGGCACATAGGAAACCTCCTAGAGGATCAATACCAACTCGGGCCACCAAAAACATGTAGGCCCCAACCATACCACAACATGGGCTGCCAATAACACCCTTGATATATGAATATCACGTGTTAGCCCTGACATTCTAGAACATTGTATACATTGATTCTCAACCAACTGAGATACGTAGGAAACCTCATTGAGGTGCAATACTAAAATCCAAGTATATTACCCATTTATCCTTATTGGACTGTGTCCTCATGCCCCACGAAGTACCATACCCTGTCCCATGAAATCACATTCCCTAGATTCCTCTAGGCCGCTTTGGGATCTGTCCCGAACCAACCTCAACTAGGCACTTGAAACCTAGACTTTCCTTCCACACAAAGTTAAACTATATGGTTAGGTCCTTGTCACATGACCATAAAAAGTGATGTGTCCCAATAAGTGGCAGAAAAATACATGGACTCTGATTCCTTTCACAAGGATAAGAATGAAGCCCATATTATGGGTTCAATCTAGACACGCAAGTCACTCTCCTGCTCCCAAGGAAGAAAATTAACTTCATATCACCAAATTATAAGGCTTGAGACCAGTCATATTCGAAAAAACTAAAACATTCTGAGAATATCTAATCCAATGAGGGATGGTAATCCTAGAATGTAGATGATTCTGGATCAATACATATACCCGTGACAAGAAACCCAGGTGTAATCCATGGATACTACACATGGGGATAATCCAAATATTCACGAATATATGAACATGTATTAAATCTATAAGAGAGTCCTGGAAAAGGTAATAATTCCACCCAAAAGGGTGTTATGATCCCGAATTCCCATCCTCTCAACCATTGTTAGTTCTTAAGAGTCGTTGTCCATATAACCCAATGAGAGTATACCTTTTTAATGTAGGTACATGGATCATTGGATAAATGAATGTGTGGGTGTTTCTGGTTCCGCAAATAAACCTGTTGGAGACCAGGTGTAGCCATGAAGATAGGGAACCTGATAGATATTATTAAACAACACTTAATCCCTATAATCTGTTATGGGAATTGATCACATCACCCTTCACCATGAAACATCCTCTCAATTGTGGAAGGTTCTTATATATTATTATATACCATAATTATTCTTATGTAATATATTTTTAAATATATTGAATCATTGATAGAATATAATATTTAAAGAGTAGAGGATATGTCATATCCCCATTAAATATATTTCAATTTAATAAGGGGATATAAATTATGATCTACTTTTAATAAAAATATCTATCACACATTTATTATCATTTATTTATTCGAATCATTTTTTTAGAATTGATAAACATTTCAGTTATACTAGATCAAGGACAAGGAGTAAATGAATATTGGTTTAGAGTTAGTGATGCTTATATAATTTAATTTTTAGATGATTCATGGATTGATGATGTCTTATCACGAAATACAATTGTATTTTGATTATTGAAATGGGAAACCTGTAGAGTTCACAGTCCATGATCCTTACAATATAATGATTATCTAGATAATGGGGATGGGAGTTTTGGATGAGAAATTATATTTATTATTTAATAATTCATCCCACTGATTGGTTGAAGTATAATCATGATGTGTCATATCTATTGGGGAATGAGATAGGTATATATCCAATAGACTATACCTTCCATATGTAACATCTTGATCAGTATCTTTATCATGACACTGATGTAATTTTTTCAAAGGAGATTAATGTTTAGGAGGAAGTAATGTTAATGGATTGGATGACTATGATTTATGATAAATTAGAGAGGTGGTTTCATGTATCTTTCATTCATATATTTAATAAATTGTGGATTGATTTTTGTTTATATGATTGTATATGGGATTGGGATTCATGAAGGTGTGCTAATTTAACCAAGTTGTTATAAATTTCATATTGGATATATTGTTCATATTTAGGAATTTTTTATAATTTTATTATTTCTTATTATATCTTTTCATTTTTCATTCACTTGGTGATGATCATATTTCATTTTGAGTGGTAAATCAAGGAATTCATTGTTTTCAATTGTATTAATTTAAGCCTTGGTTTTATTTTGTTTATTATGGGAGCGAATCATTTTAAATTTTACCTTATAATATAATATTTAATTTTTGACCACAGATTTATTTTTTGGGCAATTGTGGGTGTTCAAAAGATGACTACTGGCCTGTGGTGGATGGAATTGGCGTTTTAAATATGTTCTAGTCAGAATATTTGATCACATAGGTCTAATGTTCTTATTCCCAAACTTGTTTTTAGTAGAAATGGACATTGTAGTCTTATGTGTTATAGCATGGGACATATTATATTATTTTTAGTAGTATTAGTCTTTTATTTAGAAATACTATTTCAACATTGAGTAATGTTTTTCAACATAGTATTTGTGGAAAAATTAATTGGATTAGTTTTATAATTTGGATTTTTAGAAATGAAATTTAATGATTCTACTTTGGTATTTTTCTAAAATATATGTGATCATTAAAAAATGTCTGGTTTCTTGGAATAATCATGTTTCAGTTCGAAGTCTATGGATTTAAATGTGATTTTCATGGTTTTGGTATTATAGTGTGGTATTAACATATATACCATGATATTCCATTCTGTTTTCAATTAAAAATAACATTGACCACATAATTTTATTAGTGACAATTTTTTGATTCAGGGATATTCCAACCATTTTGTTAAGACCAAACATTCAACATAGTGATTCTATGTTTCCAAGTATTAAATGTCATTACATAGAACAATTTAAATTTTTTATTAATCCCCCATTTATCCCTAAATCGAAAGTTCTTTATGAATATTATACGTACTAGTTTTTTATATATTAATTTAATATGATCTATGACTATGTGTTATTTACTAAAATCACATTGAGGTATGATTTCATACATTTTCATGTTGGACATATCTTTTATTCTTAAAATTAATTATAGAGGCAGAAATATTTTTTCATGATGTTTGGTCTTGTGGTTAATTAATGTTGTTGTTTCACAATTTTTTAGGGTTCCCTTGTGTGTGTTGTGGTGGTTGATTCTCAAGTACATGGAATTTTTACACTATGGTGTATGAATATTATATCGAGGTAAGGGATTTGATTTCTCTATTATTTTAATTATTTGTGAATTTGTAATTATAATTCCTTTTTTTTTCAAGACGTATAGTATATTTTATTCAAATATAGATAAGAAAACAATTAGTTAATATTTTAAGGGAATTTATGAATCATATTTTCATTTTGATTTAACCCATTTTATTTTTTTGTTGATAATCATACTGACTGATAATAATTTTGAGGTGGTTTTTTAATTTAATTTTGATTATTATATGTTTCATCTCCTTTTATAATCAAATAATTACTTTAATTTAGTAAAAATTTGGGTCTATAAATACATTATTTCTTATGTATTTTTTTTGGATGTTATGTTAGGTATTTATATTTTTTTAATTGAAGGAGGATGTAGGTTGTACGTGTTCATAAGAATATTATATTTAGTCTATGGTTGTGATGTGGTTAATGTTTCTATTGTTAAGAGATTCAGGTTATGTTCGGTCATTATGGATGATATTTTTTTGGTAATGGTGTGGTGTGGTTTCTAAGATGGTTTGGAATTATTGATTATGAAATGGTTAGGATTATTTTGTAGCAGTTGTAATGTTGTTCTTAAAATGATTTACATTACCTGGTTCTTTGTTTTATAGTGTTTTGTATAAGAATACATGCGAATGTGAAATAGGTACATAATAATATGTCAATGTTATGAAATAAATGACATAGAAAAAATAAAATGGGATGAATAGAATAATAAGTGTACAATTCATTAATAATAAAAGGATGTTTTTGATAAAAAGTATTTCTTTATTTCATTAATGGTTTATTTATGAACACATAGTGGATGAAATAAACTACAAATAAATGAATGTAATAGTGTCTAGTAATAAGGATTCTTGAAATCATAAATAATATTACCTAATGGAGGATATAATTAATGTGCTTCTAGTATGATCGATAACATGATATATTATATTTTTTTCGGTAGTTTCAATAGTTTTGATCGTGTTATAGTAGAGAATGAAGTAAAAATTAGTTAACTAAATATATATATATATATATCATATTCCACCCTTCAGATATGATTTATTGGTGTTATATATATATATATATATTGAAATTTATTTCATACACACCACTACTTACGTTATTTAACCATATAGATGACCAGAGAAGATAAATATTCTTAATATTATTAACATCATAGATAATTCTTTCATGTATAGCTTTAAACATCCCCATCCCCACACTCTCATTATATGGTAAAATATTTTCTGATGGTATGCAATTATGATGTATGATACTTATTATTTTAATGCAATTTTGATTACATGGTATGACATTTTAAGGGGTCAGGGTTACTCATCAAAAGGGGGAATTAGATGTTATTGGGATTCATGATTGCATTACCCATATACTATATTGTTTTGATATGTGGATATATGGTCATTGATTTGTGATAAGTGGTTATCTGATTACCAATTATTCTCTGTGGACATAGATATATTAGGACATTATGTTGAATGTGGTTTTAATAATAATAAAGGGATGGTTGGAGAAAAAAATAAGTTGTTTTGGTGTGATGAGGACTATATATTTGAGATTTTTTTTGCAATATTCTTTATTAATATACTTATACTATAATATTTTTCTATATTTAATACTAATTCATTGAGTTATCATTTATTAAATTGGATTGTATTAGACGTTTTCATGATTTGATTTAGTTTTACAATTAATTCATTGAAGAATTAGTATCCCTCTTCCACATTTTCAATAGATGTTTTAGGTATTATCCTAATGAGAATAAATGTATTCCGGCCACAGTATATATATATATATATTCAATTTTTGGAGATATAAATTGTGATTGGACTAGTCAATTCTAACTCATAAATAGTGTTATGAGTTTATTGATTATCTTTCAATGGAGTATATCATTTTGAGGTATTTATTTTGGATGTGTTGATTTATATTTGGAATTATATATATTATAAGATTATGAATTAAATTATATTTTTCAAATGATGATAATTTTTTATTATAAATTATATTTTATGTTTCTGTGAGTTTAATACCTCTAATTTTGAGTGTATTATACCTCTTATTCTTTTTGTGGAAGCATTTCCTATTATAGGTAGAATTTCTAGGTCACACTCAACTTCACAATTTGCCTAAAAGGAGTACAAATGGGGGTAGTATGTGGGAAAAATAACGATATAATTATTCGTTCATGCAATAATAAATGATTAACAAGTGTCACTATAATTATTTGATGTGTTTCTTATCTAAATATAACAACCATAAATAGTTATTATGTTCTTTATATTAATGAATAGAGAAACATCCCATTTTTTCATAAAACTGTGGAACTCTTATATCATTATATAACATGATAATGGATGAATTAAAGACTATATTGATTCTAATTTATCATATTACTTTTTAACCCACCTATAAATGGTGGAATGTGGGGAGGGAAAATAAATTACCCCACACATTCCTGGATCATGTGTGAAGTGTGTATTAGTTAATGGTAAAAATTATTGTTAATGAAGTTGGTAAATTATAATTTATTATATTCAAATGGCAGGGATAACAAAAATAGAGGTATAATAGTTCATTTATTAAAATACCTTTAATTATTCTTATCTATAATATTGGGAAATACAAACTAGTTTCTTTTATTTTATTATTTTTTCATCATCTAAGGGATTATAACTCATGGCAGTGATCCATTGCATATCATTTTATTCACAGTTCCTATAGTCATAAAAATAATATCAGAAATGAATATCATGAATGTTGTTTATTGATTGTTATATATATATCATCATTGGACCTACTATTATTTCAAAAAACAATACAATTTCATCATTACAATAGCTTGTTTGTACCCCATTAATGTCATCATATATTTCTATTTTCATTCACTTATTATCACTAATATTGATTTAGATCACTATTGATAAGGATAAATATGTGGGTAATAAACATGTAGATACTATTATTTCAAAATTAACAAGATTTATTTCATTTATAGAAGATGGATGAATGAAAGATGTCTCATGAGATGTTAATTATTCATGTTATGTTTAAATGGAGGTGTTTTTGGATTTACCTGAAAACCATGAGATTGAATATACAATAACGTTTCACCCATGGGTCAATCCTATAAATATGTAATATTATAATATTCATTGAATAAATTTTATAATTTCTATATTTATGTTTTTTCTATAGTTATATTGAATATGTGTCAATGTGGTCAAATTGGAAGGTATAATTCATTTTTCAAAGAAATAATGTTAAAATTTTACGATGTTTATCAATTATCATTTTTGAAAATTTTGAACATGGTGTGTTGATAGAATTTACAATTAAATGATTGAATCTTTATTTATTTATGTGATACTCTTAGTTTTTTATAGCATATCTACATTTATTGAATCATCAGATGATGTTATGTGAGAAATATATTGAAAAGGAAATATAATCCCATCAGATTTTAATTTATTATGATAATTGATATTCCCTATAATGTTAAAAAATATCATCATGGTTATTCCTTTAATTCAAGATGTATTTAGTCTTTAATTTTATTTCGATGTTACATTTTTCGGTGATAAGATGTTTATAATTTTTTTGACTTTTTTGTGAGTATTATTTGTATAATATGTTGTTCAAATATATGTTTTAAATATATTTATGTCATATTTATTCACCTATTCTCTCTATAAAATATATAAATATATCTAATAAACATTAAAAATGTTGTCTCATGGATGGTACCTAAGAATGCATTAATGATTCATAATAATCTTGCTCAAGAAAATTATTCATTGGTTTTCATTCCTATATTAACTCTAATTTATATTCCATTAATTAAATTTACCATGAATGATTATGTAATTATAGGGGTGATGTAATTATTATCAAATTTACAGCTTTATAACATTCAATTTATCCAAGCACTTATTACTTTTTACCTATGTAAGGTTTAGTAATGAATTTTACAATTATGATCCTCAAATTGGATTGGGAATTATGTTTTCTAAATAAAGTGAAATCATATTATTATCCACTAGGGAGATATAGCATCATTAATTGTAGTATGATACCTTTAACCTTTAATGTTTCATAAATTTTTTTGGGATGTTAAATAATAGTATAACAAATTTTCATCATTACATTCAATGAAATTATTATTTATAAATTATTATATTTATAAAAAAATTAATGATTTTGATGATTATAATTTATTCAATAATATTATATATGAACATTTTATAAAATTTAATTAAAATTTTTCACTTTTTATAATTAAAAAGAAGAAATATAGTGTTTTGTTAATGATAAATATGGTATTAATAAAGATGGTATAACATCTTATATTGAAATATTATGATGGCTGAAAATTTAGTGATAAACGATTCCATTATTAGATGATGGTCATATAACTCTTAAATAAATTTGTAGAACAATCATTCAAGTGGATACTTGATGTTGTATTTTGGATAGATCAAATATTAAACTCATATTTTATTAATTTATAGATAAAGGATTATAATCATAAATGTTTTTATCTAAAAAGAGATATATTCATCATAACATGTGGTAAAAGAAACTGTTCATATCCCCAAACTCTCAAATAGACCCGATTCTATGAATTTATAAGACTCATTAGGAATAAAAATCATGTTTTTTTGGGAGGAATAGGTAAGTATCTATGATTTTATCTCTGTGTCTAGGATTACAATATGTGAATGATACATATTATGTTATGAAAGATCCTTTAATGCACTAAAATATTCTATAACAGAGATTTTATGGCATAATAGTGATATATTAAAATGGATTTACACTTATAGTGAGAGGTAGTGATTTTATATTAATTATTGTAGATTAATTAACAAAATCAACATATTTTTATTCCTCTTAGGAAATTTTCCTCAATGTATGAATTGGAGAGTCTATACATGACACATTTACAGATACATCTTGGACAGTGTAAGATAATTGTTTTCTACTATACTGTTTA
Organism: Viscum album; assembly: GCA_963277665.1. NCBI lineage: Eukaryota > Viridiplantae > Streptophyta > Magnoliopsida > Santalales > Viscaceae > Viscum > Viscum album. The sequence goes on along the minus strand of OY728143.1, from coordinate 936,628,857 downwards.
GTTAACCTCAATGACTTGGAAGGGAATAAAACATGAATTTATTTTATATATTGGGTTTATCATGAAATGGAAACATTGGATTGATTCTACGACTTTATGGATTATTATTATTTTTCAGAATATAATCATTACATTCAATATATAGTTTCAAGGATCAGGGGATATAAATTTTATTTAGGTTGTGTTTTGAAATATAATGAAAATAATCCCTCACATATTTACATTGAACATTCAAGTATTTTCAGGGACTTCCTTTTTTCAAAATTTATAATGGATAAATATTGGTGAGTTATGGATTATTAAACCAAATTAGATGACACAAATATATAGAGGGTGAAAATATTTTAATATAGAATTTTTTTCCATACACTCATCTGATGTCATATGTTTATTGGAGGAGGATGTCACTAAGGATTAACAATGGTGATAAAGTGATATTTTAGGCTTCAATCCTTTTTTGATAATAGTTTTTGGTACTTGTATTATGAATTCTTTATATTTATAAGTAATTTGGATTTAAAAAACAAGTTGGTGGAATGGAATTACAATTTTCACTTCTACAAAAATTCAATAAAAATCATGATGCTTTTCATTCCAAATTATTATATTTTACATTCTAGATGAATTAAATATTTGAAAATTTTTATATCTTTACATAAACTCTGGTAATATTTTGGTGAGTAACTAGTTAAAACTCAATATTTGTGGGATATTGTAATTATATTTCAAAATTATTACTTCAGGAAATGTTTTATATAATCATTGTATATTAATGAAAAAATTACTTATGAGTTGGATTAGTGGATAATAATAAATATCATGGTTTATTGAAACCATATTTCATGTATTTTGTAGTAAATTATTGAATTTTAATATATTTGAAATTTTGAAATATTAATCTAATAGTATGGATTCAAATTTAACAGTTGAAAATATTTTTCATGGTTACTAAATTTATGTTTTTTTAATGTCCCAGTTTTGGGAGCCGTCCAATGGTCCCCCTTACCCTATTAGTCACATGGCCTCAAGTGCATTTCCCCGAAGGCCAGAGGCTACTGACTAGCAGTGATGGTCTTGGGTGTGATAGTGTGGAAACAATGACCTCATTGGAAAAGTAACATAGTGAAAGTAAAATAGATAGGAATATTAGAAGTGTTAAATCATGAAATAAGTAAATAGAGGAAGTAATAATCAACTAGAGCATAGATATAAATATAAATGATTCATGATACATATGTCTAAGAATGTAGCCAAACAAATCACAATGCTGGAATACAGTACTAAACCAAAGTACTAATGATAAGCAGGTAAACAGGTCTACAACATCTCATGCATCAGATTGGTCCCATTCTCTCCAACTCCACAACAATCAAGTTCCTTAAGTAGAAGGGTTATTGACCTTATCTATAACTACAACAATATAAAGATTTTGGGCCCAAAAGCATGACTCAAATAGGTTGTTTGACTAATCCATGTAAGCAACCAACCGAAAATCATTTCTAAACAGTCAAAAAATATATATGGTAGACAACAAGTAAAAATAAGCAGTGAACACAGAAGTAATCAAAAGTAAACATTCCTACAGTTTCAATTATAAAAATTCATTACAAGTATTTAATCAACCAAAAAAAAATACAAGCATCCCATTGGAACATTTTCAAAACCATCCCCTCTATTTCAAAATAAAATAGAAGATATAGGAAAGACTCATTGAGTGAGCACTCACTATCAATTCCCATTTTAGTCATGTGTGATCAAAGACTCTCTAAGGAAGAAGTCACCATCAATTCCCACCTATGGTCTTTTAATGGTAACCTACAGACACTTTGAGTTATCCCTCAACATCAATTCCTCTGGTGGCCTCGTAACATAACAATGAACACTCTGAGGGAGCACTCAATGTCAATCCCACCTATGGTCTTATTACATGATAAATATAATAGAAAATCTGGGAAGGACCTCAACGTCAATTTCCCCCATGGTCTCACAATACTAGGTTCCCGCATCCCCATGTAATGAAATCGTGCACAAACCATAATCAAAGTCCAATGTAAACCTCAAGAAATACATGGCTAATCAACTACAACATATAATTGCATGTCAATTATTAATCACTCCACCCAATAATACTAGGCAAGGAAATGAAGCAGTAGCATAACAACCTCTACTAGACCAAATAGTCAAAAAACAAGAAAACAAGAGGAAAACATTTATATCACTGACAGATAAATCTATTCTCAAAAAATTAACCTTTATACAATCAAACATGGCATAGAAATAAAATAAAATTTCTAAAACCATAAACATACAATACTCTGAATGAGCATATTGGGACCTTTTTCACATATAACTTAATGACTAACTACAGAAAAGCACAAACCACATTCCTCGGGATAGTGAGATCAATATACTTGATCCATAGTCCTTGAATCCCCCTATAACATCATATATCTAAAAAAATGATAAAAAATTTCATCTGAGGATATCTTGTGGACGAGGATAAATCAATAGATAATGATCAGGAAGAAGGGATAACTCACCGATGTGATTCCAATGCAATTGGTGGAGTTCAAATTGGATTACAGATAGGGAGTCTGGGGCTTAGAAAAGATATGATGTCGTATAGATTTTCCTAGACTAGAAGGATAAAGAAGAAGGGTGTTCTGTCTTTTAAATGAAACCCCAGTTTTTTAATGAAAAAATTAAGTAAACAGTGTGTTCTTTTAATGTACATGACATGTACTTTCTGTTTCTAGCTTCCTTATTGGGCAGTCTCCTGGTCACCACACATGGACATGTGCTTGGCCATTACATGGCCTGTACATGGTCACCTATGGTAACCAAGTTTGCAGCATGTACTTAATGTACATGGCATGTACTTCTGAAATTTCCAAAAAATATTCTCCACAAAAACAACCATAAAGGAAAAACATAACTGAAAAAAGGATCTAGTTTCTTACATACATTTCCATTAAATAAATTCATCTTCAAATTTTCCTATCATGGAAGCGTAGAAGACGAAACATTGAATAGCTTCGGCCACTACAAGCGTAAATAATCCTCCCTCTCCCGAGTCTCTTCATGTACTCACACGTGCTGCTATAACACTTGTACCATAGGAACATACCACCCATAGATAACATACCACCCATAGATAACATTCACACTTTGACCAACAATCTAGATATGATGCTTCTCGAATGAGGATTCAACCACCTACTCATCCACCTCGTGTTGAAAAACATGAGATGAGATTGAGAAGTAACGTCAAAGATTGGAAATGTTGAAGACATCATTCATAGTGAGATACCTCTAAGGTAACTTCAATAGATAAGAATCCAGCACGACTCTCCCCATCACCTCAAAAGGCCCAACATATATCGGTGATAGCTTACCTTGTCTCAATATCCTCCTGTGTCCCAACATTAGTGTGACGCACATGAAAACCTTATCTTCTACCTTGAACTCCAAAGGTCATCTTAATCAATCACCATAAGACATCTGTCATGACGGTTTAGTTGCCATCTTCTTCTGAATCAACTCTATCGACTTTGTAGTCTCATGTACAAGAAGGGGTCCCAACATAATTACATCTCCTACCTACACCCAACATAAGGGTGATCAGAATGGACTACCGTACAAAACTTCAGAAAGTTCCATATGGAAATTTTCATGAAAAATATTATTGTAGGAAAACTCAACAAGAGGTATTTTCTTCACCCATGTACCTCAAAAATCTGGGATGCATGCCCAAATCTTGTCATGAAGCACCTAAATCATACCATTGGACTGCCCATCTGTCTTGGGATAGTAATCTTTAATCAGAAGTACATGTGTACCAAAATCTCTCAGATGTCCCTGCTAGACCAGAGAAGTAAAATGAGCATCCCTTCTTGAAACAATGGTGTGTGGAAAACAATGAAAACATAAAATCTATCGGATATACAATTGTTCTATCTCATAAACACCGATTGTATCCCTTATTAGCATAAAGAGTGAATGATTTGTGAGTCTATCAATGACAACCTGAACTGGATCATTCCCTCAAGGAGACCTCATAAATTCTATCATGAAATCTATCACAACATCATTCCATTTCAACTCAGGAATGGGTATCTGATGAAAAAGAATGTTTGGTCACTAATGCTCTTCCTTCACCTGTTGATTGGTGGAATACATAATGTCAAAACCAAAAACAAATTCTTCATACCTATCCACCAATACTAATGGTGTAAATCACGATTCATCTTGGTGACACGAGGATGAACTGCCCAAACTATGGAATGAAATTCACCAAAATTTCTTTGTGTATGTATTCTGGAACCCACAAAAATATATTAATATAAAAGATATTATCCTCATATAATATCCATCCAAGAATATTGTCCTCTCTTGACACACTATTCCATAAGACTAGGACTTCTGAATATGATAGCTTCTTCATTCACAGTCGATGAAGATCAGTATAGGAAACATCTACGGAATATGGAAAATTTTTCCCTCATATGTCATGCACATCCAATGGAATTTCAGAGAACAGATCCATAAGCTGCCACTCACAGTACGCCTCCTAAAATACCTATAACTAAGACTTCACACTCAATGCATTAGCCAATGTGTTTCCATCCCTAATCATGCTGGGAAGCTTAATGTCAAAAGATTTAAGATATTATACCCACCTTTTTTGTCTCAAATTCAAGGAACATTGAGTGTAGAGATATTTGATACTTTTGTGGTTAGTGAAAAACAAAAAAAAATATCTCCCAATAGTTAGTGACTCCAACAATGTTGGTAATGAACAACTGCATCCAAATCATTATCTTTCATTGGGTAATTTATCTCATGTGGCCTCAACTGCCAAGACCTGTACACAATGACCCCTTATCATTGCATAATAATTTCTCCCAATATAAAACCTAATGATTCATAGTAAATAATATATCTATTTCCCATCTCTAGAAATACTAGTATCACTGCAGGATTCAACCTCTTTTTCACCTCCTAAAAGGATGACTCGCAATAATTTGACCACAAGTTCTTCACATAATTTCTACTCTAGCCCATCCATGGAGCTACTAGGTATGAAAGGTCCTATATGAAACATCATTAGAAACCAGAAATACCTAGAAAACATCAAACATCAAAGATGTTCTTCATCTTATCCTGAGAAACTACTTCACTCACTCTCTTTGGATCTACTGATACTCTTTTCTCTGAGATAACCTGGCCCAAGTAGTGAATCGGGTCCATTAAAAAGTGGCATTCCGAGAGCATAGAATATTACTGATGCTCTCTCAGGTTACTAAAAATGATCTTAAGATGTTTGGAATGGTCATGTCGAGTGTCAGACTACACCATGATACTGATTATGAATACCACAATGATATAATCCAAATATTGATGGAACCCTGCGTTCATCAGTGCCATCAAAACTATAGGTCCAGCCATGAGACTGAACGTCATAACCACATACTCATATAGAACATACCTTCTCCAAATGACTGTAAGAGATATATCTAATGGTATAACATGAATCAGATGGTAATCATGTCTCAATTCAATCATCGAGAACACCCAGGATCCTCAAGGCTGATAAAAAATCATTAATCATTGACAAGGGATATTGGTTCTTTACCGTCAACTTGTTCAACATCTGATAATCCAAATATATATTGATGCTATAATCCGCCTTCTTCTCAGAGAGGTTTGAAAAAATCCAAGGAGAAGTATTGGGTCGGATAAAACCCTTTTCAGGTAACCCCTTCAACTGCTTCTTGAGCTCTTGTAACTCTATTGATTACATCCTATAATGGGGAATGGAAACCGGTGCCGCTACTGTCATAAGCTCATTATAAAATTCAACTACTTGCATCAGAGGGAAACCATAAAATTCATCTGGAATGACTCCCTAGAAATGATCCACCACTAGAGGAAAGTCCATATGCAATGTTCACTGGTCATCCAGATATAAACTAGAAAATAGGATCGTAACTCTTCCAAAGACATGACGCTTGGGTCCTTCTTTGCTCGGCTGGACATCCCACTCACCCTTATGTAAAAACATACATCCCTCTAGGGATGTAAACCTCACGCTATGGAAATAAAAATCAATAACATCCTGTAAGAGAACTAACAAGTCCACTATGTGAATAATATCATTTCCTATCATCTCTAGGATATAGAGGTCCCACAAGTAGTAACACTTACTGACCTTAAGAAGGCCCTCCTTTCATTGACGTACACTAGTCGTTATAGTCCCCAATGGATAGTCAAGAGTCAAGATATATATAGAAGAAATGATATCAAACCCAAGGATATCCACAATAGAAATATATATAAATATATGGGGAGCCCTTGTATTGAAAATATCAGCAGCTAGAACTGAGGTCACTATGATCTTATCTCAAACTATAGAGGGTCCGAGATCCTGGTCCTATTGGGTCCGCTCCGCTGAAAAAGTTTGACCTGCCCTATAGCCATGCAACACTACCTGACCACCCGGAAGTGATCCACCCTATGCTGGATGAATTCCAGGAGAATGGCTAACTCGTACAAGACCTCCACCTTGGCCTGAATGGCCGGAAGAAATCCATTTCCCTGACTGATGGGAAACAAATGGTGTGGTTCCTTAACATGGAGTCATAGACGAACCGATATCACAAGATGTTGGAGAGAAGATCAGATATAATCACTAAATATGACCCATCTTTCCGCAAGATCGGAAGTCGACTATGTCTCTTAGGAAAATTTTCATGGTATTCCTAAATGTTTTTCACTAGTAGCATACCTGAATATGCATCCCACCTTCTTGGATCTCCACGTGAAGACTCCATGTGGAACTTCCTTTTATCACCCAGAGAAGCACTAACTCTGTATGTGGAACCACGCTGGATCACAGCTTCAGAATCCCTCAGGTTGTGCTCAGTGATCAATAACTGGTTCTTTATAGAAGTGATGGATGTCAACCTGAATATGTTCTCCTGAGCCTGAATGTTGTGCCTGTGACCATCCTCAAATATCAATTTTAGGAATAACTAATCACTTTCTAGAAAGGGTGTAAACGACAACAGATCTATGAAGTGAGAATAATACTCTATAACGGAAAGAGAAACCTGCTCCAAACTCATGAAGATTCATGAACCATCGTCTCTCAAAGCCTTCGAGTAGAAAAATATTTTGAAGGAATGATGAAACTCCTCCCAAGCCATAAACTTCTAGCATCCTGCCTGTGATATCACATCCCACCATCTCTGGGTGGAATCCTAAAGCTCCTGAAGAATAAATGTAGAACACTTTACCCTCTACGTTTGTGTCATCTTCAGATCCTCAAGGATTGTTAGCATGGCTTCTATCCATGACTCTGCATCTTGGGGTCCCCCATCCCTTGATAATGTGGGAAGATTCTGCTGTTGAAAGACCCACATAAATTCTTCCATTGATGGTTCATGATGCTGTACTCTCTAGAATGTCTACAAAAACCACAAATATACCTCTTTGAACTATGCCTTTTCACCAGTATCTGAGATAATAGCTGGTGTCATTCTTGGAATAACTAGTGGATCTTCTGGTAGTCCCTGATCAGCCATATCTCATGTTTGATCACTACCCTGCAATATGAGAACAACCAGGAGACATCTCGGTGGAATGAATTAACAAGGTCAAGCACACAAATTAGATCAATATTAACATGGATTGAATCATAAAAATGTATGAAGTGAACAAGGGAAATAAATCATTCATGTTTTTCAAAATACACGTCGTGTATAATGCATACACAAAGTGTTCCCTTAATCCTTCAATGGGGCGTGTACTACTGCCAACCAAGGTCGTGTAACACCCCATACATGATGTGTTTTCCTAACACACGTTGTGTACTAGAATCCTCTTCCAATGCCCGAGTTCTTCTACAATGGAAAGACACACGGGTATCTTAGAACTATTCTACACAGCATGTTAGTGACAGAAATGGTTTGTACTAGATAAACATAACTGACCTGTGTTGTTATTTACACATCCGATTACATAGTTGACTCTACATGACATGTTTTTTCCAAACATGAAGTTTACTAGAATGATTTCACCTACCGGTGATGTTCGCAACATGTATGGATATATGGGTTACACTACATGACATGTTTGTAGATTGACATTGTGTGTATAACTTATGTTTAATCCATTAGTGTTGTTAGTCACATGAGTGGACACATGGTCTCCATAACATGGCTTGTAATTCTGGTAGACGGCATGTCCCACCCTGATTTCCAAACCCCATGTCTTCTCCCACACAGCCAGTGACACAGTTAAGGCCACACAACATGTACATACAATACCTGATGTGTAATTAAGAAATAATATTTCCATCCTAAACATAATGACACATGTTGTGTTTTCATCATTACAGATCGTGTATTTTGTGTTCTTCCCGACATCAACCCTCATAAAGTACTTCAGAACCCAAAATACACTGAAACAAACATTAAAGTGCTGAATTCCAATCTGTGAGGGCCTATACTATTCAAAGCATTGAATATTATTCATGTCATTTTCATGCATAACAGTGTAATGATCAACAAAATTCTGTTCCATGAGGGCCCATAACACCGCAAGAACCAAAGATTGAAGTTCATTCAAATGAAACATTACAAAATTCAATACCCTATGAAATAGTAGTGATTTTATTAGGGAATATATCAAAACACCATGTATATCTAGCATAAAATCTATCCCAACAACATGTAATCACTAATGCACTCTAAATGGAATGACAAGAATGCAAGACATGTGATTTCTATCAAGTGCCTAAACAATTCCTGAGATGGAATACCCTCATCTCATTAAGCTGTAACAGAAATAGAACCTTAATTATATCAATGATAACAACACAAAACATGTGAATCACCCAATAGTGAAATCGAATCCACTTTAAAATTGTAAACCCCATAAAATTGAAATCACGAGGTAGATTAGATTTTCCCTCTACATGGTTTAGATACTCCCAGGCACAACTAATTATCATGTACCTATTCCTTCTTATCACTGGATATAGGCTCAAAATAATAATTCAAGAATAAATGAGTTCTTATGATACCACATTGTAACATCCTATTTCTGGGAGCCGTCGAGAGTTGCCTAGTACTCGATTGGTCACATGGCCTCAAGTGCATTTCCCCAAATTCCATAGGCTACTGACTAGTAGCAAGGGAATTAAATGTGATAGTGGGGAAACTATGCCCTGATTGGCAGAGTAAAAAAGTGCAAGTAAAACAGATAGTTGTAGCAGAATTATTAAAACCTAAAATATGTAAACATAATAAGTAACAAAACATTGGAGAACACATATAAATATAAATTATACATGATACTAATGTCTAGGAAAGCATCCAATCAAATCCAAATTATAGAATATAGTACTAAACCAAAGTTCAAATGAAAAAAAAGTAAACACATACATAGCATCGCAAACCTCTACTTCGTCCCCTGCTCTCCTGCTCCACAAAAATCAAGTACCAGAAGTAGAATGCCACATGACCTTATCTATACATACATCAATAAAATCTATTTGGACCCAAAATCATGAACCGAAATTGGTGTGAGACTAATCCCAGTAGGAAACCACACAAAGATCCGCACTTAAGAGTTAGTGAATATATATTGAAGGCATTAAGCCAAATGAATCTATAAGCACAGAATTATTCAAAATTAAATAGTCCTACAGTTCTTTTATATACATATGTATTTACATATTTAATCTACCAAAAAAATACTATCAACCCTCTAGGTAGTTCCCATAACCTAACCCCTTCGGTTCATAATACAAGATAAGATATAGAAAATACATTTTTAGGAATAACTCACTGTAAATTCCCCCTTTAGTCATGTGTGATCAAATACTCTCAGAGGAAGCACTCACCATAAATTCCAACAATAGTATTTTAATGGTAGCCATCAGACACTCTGAAGAAGCAATCAATGTTAATTCCTCATGTGGCCCCATAACATAACTATATACACTCTAAATGAGCACTCTACATCAATCCCCCTTATGGTCTTCTTGTGTGATAATTATAACAGACATCCTAGGAAATACTTCAACATCAATTTTACCTATGGTCGAACTACATGTGGTTCCCACATCCCCATGTAATGAAATCATGCACAATCAATAATCAGAAGACAAAATAATCCTGAATAACTACATGTCTAAACAACTACAACATATCATTGCATGTCAAAAAATAATCACTACACCTAACAATACTAGGCATGGAAAGCAACCAGTATCCTAAAAGGCAAGGCTAGACAAAATAGTCAAAAACAATAAAACATGGGAAAAAATCCATAGCATGTCCATTATAACCCTATTCTCATAAAATTAACCCCTATAAAATCAAACAAGGAATAATGGGAAAATAAAAGGGCTACAACCATAAACACACAATACCCCAAATGAGGGTATGGGGAAATTTTTCACATATAACTCCAAGAGTAACCAAAAAAGGCACGAAACACCTACCTCAGTGTCATGAGATTGATATACATGAACCAAAGGACTTGAATCACTCTATAATGATGTAAATCTACAAAAATGATAAAAACATTCAATAGAGGATATCGCACGGAAGAGGAGAATCTGGAGATGATGTTCATGAAGAAGGGAGAACTCACCGATGCGATTCTAACACAATTGGCGGCGATCAAATCAGAGAATAGATGATGAGTCGGGGACTCAGAGAAGATATGGGGTCGTACGGATGGTCCTAGATGAGACAGAAAATTATGTAGTGTGTTCTGTACATCAGACGCGACCCTAATCCATTTAATGAAAAATAGAAAGTACATTGTGTGTTCATTAAAAGTATATCGTGTGCACTTTCCTTTTCTAGCCTTTACATTAGGAAGTCTCTAGGACACCACACACGACCATGTGCTAGCCGTTATAGGGCCCGCGCGTGATCACCCATGGAACCCTGGTACATGGCATGTATATAATGTACACATCGTGTACTCCTGAAATTTCCAAAATCTCAATTTTTCCTAAAAAACTACAAGAATGGAAATACATAGAAATAATGAAGATCTGGGTTCTTACAGTTTTCTTTTATAAATAAATTTTTTAATATTCTAATATAATATTGATGGGTTTAAGTAGTACGAGTAATATAATACATGTTATTATATATATATATACTAATTATTTTTATAATTTGTGAAATTATATTTTTTGGTTATGATTGAAATACATTATAATTTATGAGGTGAATGAAATGTAGTGTAATATTTGTATATAAATATAACATCCTAGTATTTATTTTTAAGATAATTGTTTGAAAAAACTTTTTATATATTCTTTGAATAATTATTGTTCAACTGATGAAATGATGATGATGTTTTTCAAATCATCTAATATAATTAGAATAAAAAATGTGATGACCCTTATACACGACAATTTCATCAATATAAAATAGAAGAAAAATTATTTTCATATATTAAAAAAACACGTAAGGTTTATATTTTTAAATAACTATGAAAATAAATTTACTAAAACAACAGTAGTTCGTTTTATTAGGTTGAAAATTTTTCCCTTTTATAAGAATCTGTTAAATCCAAAATTTGTATTGAAAATTAAAAGTATTAAACACATAAAAAATACTTATATATAGTTTTTAATTTTACAATATTTATAATGTATGTAATTAGAAACATAATAATGGGATTATGTAAGATTCTATAAAATGATAAAAATAAGATTTAATAATCTATTATTATTAGTGCATATAACATGTGAATATTGTTATAATGAAGATACTTACAAAACATATCCTAAATAAATAATTGCTTTTAAATTATGGAATTATGATTAGATAATCTAATGTTAGGAACCATATGAATATGGAATGTTTAATTTATAAAAAATAAATAGAAAAGTATAACATGGTGATATAAATATGAAAAAATATTTGAACATATTTCACATATAGTGGAAATATATATATACAAATACATTAGTTTTATAAGACACTCCATCACAACCCACGCTTATGAGAAACTAATATAAAAATTACATTATTAATTTACTAAGATATTAACCTTTAACTGATGAACTTGATTGTGATATAGGACCCCACCAATCATTCATTATTATTTATATGTTTTATTAGAAAATCATTCACTTACCACATCATAAATAACATATGTAAACAAAATTGGTATGATAAAACATTGAAATGAAAAAACAATAATATTTATATAATTATGAACCCATGGAATGAAAATGGTTTCTTTTTTTCACATTTTAAATAAATGGTTGAAATATAAATGTGTTTCTAAAATTACATAAAAAATAACCTTTGGAAGAAAAATGGCCTTAATATTGTTTTAAAAAAGATTTTCCTAAGGAAAACCTCAATATGATAAACATAAGGAAAATAAAAGATCATATAATTATATTCATTAACATTATATGAATACACCATTAATTAAACAATGATTATTCTATTTTATATATATAGATAATGGGTATACATTTATAGAAATATTATCCCCATTCAATCAATATATTCCATATAGGTGAGCACCCTTCAAGGAGTGGAAGGAAATATAATGTGTTCCTAGAAAATGGAACTGGAAAAAAGTTAAACATATTCATAGTGGATTGATATATAATAAATAAAAGTGATGAATCAAATATTTTGTAAGAACGAAATTAAATAACATTCTAGATAAAGAAGATTGATTTTATCATTTAAGTAATAATCTTTATCGATCACAATATATATAAAATTAAGTAGATATATATTGCAAACAATTTTTTAGAGGAATCATTATTGGAAATGTAATATCCTTAATGTTATTAAATATTCCATAAAGAAATATTTTTAATGAACATGTGGAAAAATAATTTCTTTTGGAACACATGAATATTTGGTGAGAGATTCATAAAAAAAATAAAAAAATATTTTAATTTAGTATTTAGATGGAAGAAAAAATAAAATAATATTAATGAAATCATTATAAATGTTATAATTAAAAATATATGTTACAATTCCATTAAAAATTTATTTTAAAAAAATTTAAATTCAACTAAATGGAAAAAATTATTTTTTTAAAAAAAATTACGCTTCATTATAGCACTGAAAAGTTTCTTATATTTTATAAAATGAAATGTTCTGTGGAAGGTAAATTATATTATTTTTATTGAATGGGAATTTTTTTAATATTTTGAAAAATTTTTGTTTAAAACCCCCATTGAAAATAGAGTAAAAATCGAATTTATGTACTGAGAATGAAATTATAGAGGATATATTGGATAAAAAATAATTAGGATTCAAATTATCAAATGGAAAATACGTAGGAAAGAATATATAGACAAGGAAAACCAATCATTTTAGAGAATAGTAATTATTAATCATAATTAAATACTTTATTTGGGGATGAAATTTTTCATGGAGAATGATTACATTAAAAAGTTTAATTTTCTAGATATTGTAAAAATAATGTTCTTTAAATTAAACTCATAGGGTTTAAGAAAACTAAATTTTATGAATAATGTTCTTGATGGATCATTAATACTCCATGAAGGGAGTAAAGATAAGAAAACTTCATAAAACATTTGTGTATAAAGAGTTTAAATCCATTTAAATGAAAAATTAAATGGATCCTTGAACCAAATAAATATGCTATAATAAATTTATTATGTAGTAATAAAAAAATATTATATATATCATCATTGAAAAAAATATGTCTCAAAAAATTATACATGGTAAAAATAACTCTATAATACAATTTTGGGTTAGTCAAATTATTCCATGGCCTCTTATATAATATATTTATTAAAAAAACATTAATTTTAGAACCATTTTCATATCTATAACATTTTATAGACAAAATTTAAAATTACACTATATATTTATATTTGTTAGTTTTTATTTTTTATTGATATCACTTGATATTAATCATAATCATTTTCAATTAATATGGAATAGTAGTGTTCTTTATCATTATTCTTCCACAGTTCACCATTCCCATATCATATAATGTAATATAACATATTTGTGAGAATTATATTTCATTTAATTTTTACATTCTATTGTAATTTTCTTTAGATCCATAATTCTGAATTTTGAAATAAGCATCTCTTGTTGATTCTTATCAAAAAGTATGTATTCTTAAAAATTGAAATAAATTTTTTATATTCCATTAAAAGATAAAAATAAAATCATTATTTTAGTGTTTATATCATATATTTCAAGAAAATAAAATTCCCCATTTATCCTTTATGAACATTATTAATTTGGTCCAAGTTAGTGGTAAATCCATCCAAAACATTAAAAAACAACAATTAATAGATGATTTTGACGTGCATTACTTTTAATATCACTATTATAGAAGAATAATGATAAAGTTAATATTAATTAGTGTTTCATATTATAAATTCATTTAATTATATGAAGAATAAATCCTATATGAATTTATTTTATACTGTGAATAAATATTATTTTCCTAGTAGAATATATTTTTTCTTAATGGAATTTAAAACAACTATTGACTACTCATATTTATTATTGGATATAATATTCATTAAAAATAATTAATAATTTTGTAAAAATACATTTTTTCCATTAAAAACATTCACATGACCAATAGTGTAATTATGTGTTGAATATAAGAAAATAAATAAATCAATTCATTGAGGCGGGAAGTCCACATATAAAAATGGATGATGATTTAATTTTCCTTAAATAACAGGAAATGAGTAACATATTTAATAATTTTTGAAATTAAAATATTTAATAAATATCACAATAATATATAAATTTTATTATAAGGAACATTATTTTATTATTTTCTAGGAGAATGAAACACATTGTGATATGTAGACAGTTGTCTGTATTACAAATGAATGAATGTATCTTTTTTTGTAATGAAAATAGAAGATGGTTATTGGGATTAAATTTAACACCCCAAGGTTTTCAATGTAAACTGATATGCATGAAACATTTTCCAGGTATATTGTTATAATTATCACAAAACATTGTTTTCCCACTTCAGTGTTATGAAATTCAAAAAATGGACATAGAGATTTGCAATAAGTATGTGATTTAGAGTCCGATTAGACCAAATTATTTTTTGGTGAATAGTAAAGTACCCTTATGAATTTTTATATTACCCTTATCAATAGTAACATACCTCTATAAATAGTCATACCGCCAATGATAATATATATATATTATTTGATTAAAAGAATGATATACACATATCTTGGAATAGCTATATAATTGTTTTAAGATTGTTATTTTTCGAATAAAATATCATTTTCTTTAAAAAATATATTTCATATATTTTAAAATTAATTTGAAAAAAATTAGTTTATTTTGGGATTCTACATGTCCAAAAATGGTTGGGGTGAATTTTTGTTATTTTTTAAAAATACTTGATTTTTTATGAATAATAAAATATGATAACTGCTAAATACTTGTTTTACTGCATTATATGTCTTGCAAGGATGATGTAATCCAACTATGTTAGAACTCAAATGTACTTATTATTTTTTTCACATTAATCAATCCTACTGATAGTCTTGGGAAAAAATATTAAACTTATGATTAAAATAATTTAAAACATCTCCTCTCCTCCACTATAAATACCACCCTCATTCCCATCTTCCTTCCACGACTCTCTAGATGTGATCCTCACCTATGTTATTCCCAATAATCCTCTTATGACCCTTACTCAAGTCCTAGACTTGATGGTCCGACCAAAAGGACAAATCCATGTGTTGGAAGAAGGATCTCATGGAGAAGAGACCAAGATGTAAACATCCTCTTTTGTAATCATTGTTTTCTTTTCATTTTTATTTATATTACTCTTCATTCCACACATAAAATTGTCCCAAAAGCATGAATGATCTAGTATAATCAATATTAAATATTTCATCATTATTACAGGAGATTAACCATTATACTTCATCTATTCTGCAATTAATTCTAGAAATTAAATCATTGTACGTGATGTGTCGATTTAAAAATAGTGTGGATGATGTGTTTTCAATTTCTTTTACACCCTTCAAGAATGCTCATGATACTATTTTTATGGTTTATACAGAATATAATTTATTTATTATAACATGTGTAAGGTTCTTAAAAATTTTTCTACAAATTTTATTAATTTATAAAACAAGATGAGTTCATTATGTCCGACGAATAACCAAAATGACCTGAACAAATACCAATAATATTTTAACTTATGAATCATCATTATGTAAGAATTATAAAATAGTACATGGTATAATTTATTTTTTTAGATATATTTAAATACATTTCCATTTCAATTTTGGGTTTTCAATTCCAATCAACATGAATATCCATCATGAACCGATCATGGAAACCATTTGAAGAACAAACCCAAAAATAATGGAATTAAGAAAAAATTATTAATGAATTGGAGGAATGATGTTCTAAAAAATCATGAAAATTTTTATAAACATGAATATGTGTATCTAAAATTTTAATTAAATTATTGGAACCCTCACACTGAAGGTTTAATCATGTTTTAGGGGGAAGTCGAACACGAGGTAAGTGATCCTCTCTTTCTCACTTTTATTCAAGAATCACCCATACGGTATTACCTTTAATTTTCCAATTTTTAATGATGGTGTATGTTTTCAAAACTCACCCATAATTTCATTATGATATATTAATTATTATATACCCAATTTATATCTCATTAATCCCTCCCATTTACAGTTGTTACTATCTCAAAATTTCATAAGTGAATTCTAAACCCAATATTTATTCTTTGGGTTAACCATCAAAATCTAGGTTTTTTACAATTATATCATTAATTTTGAAATTTAATTTGATTATATTATGAATTATTATTTGTAATGATGGAATATATACATAATACCTTCATTTGATCAATTATATCTCTAATGTCGTGTTATTTATAAAGAACATTCCTCTTAAATCCATTTAAATGTATTGTTTATGAAATAAAAAGTTGCAATTTTTTTCTCAATATAATGTGCATTATATTTTTATTTTATGATTTTTTATTGATATAATATCTCAAATATATGTTTTAATAGTTATTTTTGAATAATATTATTTCATTATTGATTATGTGATGTTTATTTTCAAAAATTGTTTTTATAAAAAATAACATAGTTTGAAATGATAATGTGTTTTGATCAATGGGGTAAATGATATATGATTCAATTTTTTCATGATATGTTCCTTGGAAATTTTTTTGGTTGGGTTCATCTGAATATATCTCATGATATAATGGCAGATCCCCATTATAGCTAATGATATGTTGGGTTGAGCCCATAATAGATCTAGATATGACTATGTGAGTACCGTTATAGCTCTCCATTACATTGGGTACTCAAGAGATAAAATTTTACCACAAGGTTTTCCAATGTGTAAGGGTGAATGTAAGAGTGATATGGTATATATTTCCAAAGGAAACTACATGATGTTTCTATGCATATAAGTTTTTTTTATTATGGGTTATATTGGTTTGTATGTAATCAATAGGAAAAAATAATCATTATTTATATCCCCTAATAAGTTTTATATTAATCATAGGGTTTTCAAATGTTTTTCACATGATATAAGTATTTCTAAGAGAAATATAGGAAGCATGATGTTTTATATAAAGTGTTGTCTATAACGAAATGTTTTAAATTTTAATGTTTTATATATTTCATAAAAAGGATACTGTTTTTAGTAGTATCCGCATTGTATAAATGTAGAATATTATGAATTTAAGATATCATAATTATCTAAAACTCTAAACCTGAAAATATTGTTAATGTGTAATAATGTATATTCTTATCTAAAATTCTTTATTAACTAATGTTTTAAGGCTGGGTCCTTAATGTTGGTATGGTAGGATTGTTTTGATAAAATTAGGGTTGAGGTTGATGTTAAAATTATTACATAAATGATTTTAACTCTATGGTAACATTGAAATAATAAAATATTTAAATTTTACCACGTTTCATAGCCTATGATATGTCTGTTCAGAATGGTTTTCTATAGAAGAAATAGTGATTCTGAAGTTGGAAGGCACTAAGAGGATGATTGTTGTCATAATCTACAGCCTAGAATGCTGGGAATCAGAACTGAGTAGTTTGTGACAGTAATTTCTCTGTTGACTCAATAAATAAATTGTGGTGGATTCCATGATATATTGAAATATTTCCTCCCACATTGAAAGATGTATTTTTTCTGAAATTTTATCTTGAAACATCTTCCATCATTCAGTGGAACCATAGTTCTAATGATAGTTGATAGATTGATCAACCCTCTAGAAAAGATACTTGATGTCATGTGATGTTCAAAATGTCAAAAGGTAAAAATATCGATTTGTCGTTTGGATATTGAATTCAATAAATTGGGTTCTCTAGTTGAGGATGTGAGAGAAAGCGATGATCATGACATTCTGAAATTTATGATTTTAATAGTCTTTTTATGAAAAAATATTACCCTAAAAGTACTAGACTCAAAATGGAGAAGCAATTCTTGGAACCAATGTATAATGATGATGACTCAATGGTTGCCTATGAATCCAAGTTTACAAGCCTAGCCATGTACGTACAAGATTTTACTTAGGATTTTGATTAAAAAATTAATAGATTTTACTCTGTTTTTAAAACATTTTTTGCGAAGAGATTTGGATTCTAGAGAGTTTAAAAGATGTGAAATATTTTTTCATTAAACTAAAAAAGTTGATATGGTGATTTATAAGATGTATATGCCTCATGATTCTATGAATAAGAAGTTTTTTGGTTGGATGACTTTGGGGAATAATTATTCAATGATATCTAGAGGTAAGAAATTCAATTTCCCTTCATGTGAAATGTTTGGTAAAAGGAATCATAGTTAGTGTCTTGTGATTTTTTTGAATTTCAACAGATGTGGAAAGTCAAAATACAGGGCTTGTGAGTGTAAATAAAATTATCTAAAAATTAATGAGAAACCGATGTTGATATGGTTAACTATATGTAATTGCGTTATTTTTTAATTTTTTTCTCCAATCCTAGTCACTCTGTCAAGGAATCAGCAATATATGAAGGATAAGGGTGTGGAAAAATCCTTTTTATCCTCTTTATAAGATGTTTATCCATAAAATTGGGTGGTATCTAGAACATTTCTTGATATTATAGATTTCCCAAATGTGTTTTTGTTTCAAGGACTACACATTCTTTCATTCCTAATTAATATTTGTGAAAATTGGGTATTCCACCTCGTGAAATGAAACAATTTCTCAAGGTAAATACAATTAGAGGAATTATTGTGTAAAAAAGAAATTATAAAAATATAATTATGTAGGTACGTAGAAAGTGCTTACCTACAAACCATGTTTTTTGCCTCTATTTTATTTTGATTTTATTATGGGTATAGACTGGATTTCTTTTTATCATGTGATGATAGATTGTAGAGAAAAGGATGTTCTTTAGAATGATTTTAAGTTTGTGAAAATGAATGAACCCATACTATTGATAACATATCATGAAGCTATGAGTCTAATAAAAGATTGAAATGAAAGTAATTTTTCTCATTTTTTTGAAGACAAGAAAACTATCCAAATTAATGATATACCCTTACTAAATGAATACTGGGATGTTTTTCTTGATGATTTTCCTTGTGTTATTTCTTATCAAGAGGTTGGAGTTAATATTTACACTATTCTAGATGCTATTATAAATTCTAAACTCCCTTATAAAATTACTCATATGGAACTTATGGAAATAAAAAAGCAATTGTAGGAATTATTAGAAAAAGGATTCATCTGACCTACCACTTCACTACGGTGTACTTTTATCTTGTTTGTTAGAACTAAGGATGCACCAATGATACTTTTCATTTAACACATACACTTTGAAAAAATTAATTTTAAAAACAAGTATCATTTTCTTCATATTAATTATTTGTTCGATCAGCTCTAGGGAGGAAATTATTTTTTGAAGTGTGCCCTGAATTCATTGTACCATAAGTTGAAATTAAATGATCGACACATCCCAAAGAATACATTAGGCACTAGAAATGGTCATTTTGAATTTGTTGTTATGCCTTTTTGGTAAATTAATTCAACCGTTATATTCCAAAATACAATGAATGTAAAATTACATTGGTTCTTGGATAATTTTTTGGTTGGGTTTGTTGATGAAATTTTGGTATATTACAGAAGTAAAGTGGAGCATGAAAAAAATTATAAGGGTTGTTTTTCGAATGATAGAAGAAAAGATACTGTATTTAAATTTAAGAAATTGTTATTTTGGGTTGCAACAAATTTCCTTTCTTGGGAACATTGTAAAGAAGGATGAAATAACTATTTATCCTTCCAAAACTAATTTTTTTCTTGAGTGGCCAAGACCAAACAATGTTACAAAGGTTCATAGTTTTCTGGGATTACCATGTTATTGCTGACATCCTATTAGAAACATTACATGGTTATCTAGAACACTAAATAAATTAACATGAAATGTGATAAAAAATTTATATTAAAGAGTGTGATGTATTTTTATGAATCGAAATGAATATTGGTGAATGCTTCAGTTCTGAGACAAACTTCTAGAAATGGATAATTTTCATATGTAGTGTGTCTTATTTTATGAGACTTTTTTGTTTTATAATGCATAATGATCAGGTAATTTATTATAAATTATGTCAATTGGAACACCATGATTTAAATTACAGCACACATGATTTGGAATTAGCAGTCGTGTTCATTGATTTCAAAATTTGGATGAATGATTTATATGAATCCAAATTTGAAATAGAAACTGAAAATTATAATTTGAAATATATATTAAATCCCAAGTAATTAACCATGTGATAGTGAAGTTGGATATAACTTATAAGTTATTAAGGTTCCATAATTCATTACCATCCTTGTAAATAAAAAATATTTCTGATGAATTGAGTCAGAAACATAATACAACAGTCACAATGATATCTTTGGAATGAGATCCGCTGGTAAATGATTTGATAAATATTGTCTTAGAAGTTATTAGTGTAAGAAATACATCTATTTTGTTTCGGGTTTTAGGGTAATCACCTTTTTCAGATAGAATAAATAAAGCACATAAGGTTGACTGGGTGATACAAAAAATGTAGAATTGGTTAAGTGGAAAAGTTGTTAGAAATTACCCTTGATTAATACTGTGTTTTATTAATTTTAAAAGGCTGTATGTCCTCGTGATTCTCAGTGGACGAAATAATTATTATGTGAAACTCATAGTTCACTATTTTCAGTTCATCCTATCAGAACTAAGATGTACAGAGACTATTTGGAGTATTAATGGCAGAATGGAATGAAAATTGTTGTTGCTGATTTAACCATGAAATGTATGACATGTAAACAAGTTAAGGAAATGTGGTAGATATTGGAGGGAATCCTTCAACCTTTTCAAATTCTATTGGGAAAATAGGAGAATATATTCACAGACATTGTTGTGGGACTACAAAATACTTCTCTATGTTACAATGAAATTTGGGTTATTGTTGATCGACTGAATAAATCTGAAAAATTCCCTCTATTTTAGATACAATGTAATTGGATCATATTTCTCAATTGTACATCAAATATATCATTAGGTTACATGGAATTCCTCTTTCCATTGTATCGAACTCGGATCTGAAGATCACTTTTACCTTTTGGAAGGTACTTTAGTAGTCGTTTGGCATATAATTAAATTTTAGAAGAACTCTTTATCCTAAATCATATGGTTAGTCAAAATGAGAATTTTATACATTGAAGGATATGGTTCAAGATTTTTTAATGAATTACTAGGGATGTTGGGAACAACATATTTCTATAGTTGAGTTTTTTTATAATAACAGTTTTTCTTACTTTATACATATGTAACCTTTTATGACATTGTATCAGATGATGTGTGGGACTCCATCATTTTAGGATGATTTCGGTGAAATAATATTGATGGGTCAAAAATTACTAGGGAATGTGGCTGAGAAAGTGATGGCGATCCAACAACACATGGGGAAAACTCAGAGCATGCAAAAAAATTATGCATATTACAGAAGGAAATGCTTATATTTTGAGGTAGGTGAAAATATTTTCCATAAAAATTCCACCTTGTAAAAGTGTGATTCATTTTTGTAAGCAAATAATATTATGGCCATAGTTTCATGGTCCTCTTATAATCTTGGATAATATTCGACTAGTTGAATACCGAGTTACATTACTTCTACGATTGTCTCATTGACGCAATGTTTTTCATATATCGATGTCGAGATATTATGTGCCAGATTCATCACAGGTTTTGATCCTTGAAGTAGTGTATCTAGAAGAGAACCTTACATATGATTAGGGACCTATTATGATAATTGATTTTAGAGATAATGAATTTCGGAATATGTTTATCCACCATGTAACTGTTTGGTGGGGAAACCCAATGGTTGAAGAAGAAACATGGGAGTTTTAAAATTTTATTATTTAAAGGTACCCTCAATTGTTTAATAAGTAAATAAAATGGTAAGGACATTATTTCTATATTTTGGGGATAGTGTAACACCCCAACGTTTAAATATTAAATTGAAATTCATGAAACATTGTTTTAAGAAGATATTTGTAATTAGCAATAATCTTAATTTTCAAACATCTGTGTTTTGAATATCGAAAAACGTACACACATGGTTTCAATCAGTATGTTATTTAGATTTTGATAATAGAAACATCATTTTTTTAGTAGTAACATTACCGTGTGAATAGTAATGTAAACCTTATAAATAGTTACCCCAGTAATGCTAGTATATATATATGATATGATTAAATGTTTGATATACCCATATATTGGAATTAGTAAATATATGTTTTATGATTTTTATTTTTCTAATAAAATAATTTTCATTTAAAAAATAAATTTTCTTATAATTATAAAATTATTCTGATAAAAATAAGTTCATTTTTGGATTTATATCTAAAAAACATTTGTGGTGAATTTTGGGTTTTTCTAATTTACATGATTTTTCTGAATAGTAAAGTATGATAAATTATGACAAATGACAAATAATTGTTTTACTACATAATAGGTGATTCAAGGCTATTGTAAGCCCACTTGGTTTCAACTCACATTCACTTATTACATTTTTAGTCACATGAATCAAGTCTATTTATATTACTGAGAAATGATATTAAAGTAATGATATAAATAATGTAAAACAACCCCTCTCATTCACTATGAATACCACCCTCACTCACCTCTTCCCCCAAACCACTCAAGACATGATCGTATCGTATGTTATGTCCAATAATCCCCCCAAGAACCATACCCTTGTCCAAGACTGGCTGGTATCACTAAAAGGCCAAAATCAAGGGCCTTAAAAAGGAACTTAAAGAGAAGTGATCAAGAGGTAAACCTCCGATTTTGTTGTTATTGTTTTATTTTAATTTTTCTTTATATTCGTATATTTTACTAAAATAACCTTATATAAGAGGAATGAATTATCTATAATCATAAATATTCTATATTTTATCATCATTATGGAATATTATCCATTATTATTCTTCTCCTCTCCAACATTTTCTTAAAATTAAAACACCGTCCTTGATGTATTGATTTACTAATAATGTGGATGAAGTGATTTCAATTTCTTTTACATCAATAAACACAATTCATGAAACATTTTTTATGGTTAAACTAGATTATAGTTCATGTATTATATCTTATTTTAGGTTCTGTAATCTTTTTTTACACATATTATTAATTGAAAAAACAAAATGAGTTCAATAGTTTCAAGGATTCACGAAAATATTCAAACCAAATATAAACAATGTTTTCACATATGAATCAACCTAATGTCAGAATGAAAAATGATTATTGGATTAATTTTTTATTCTTCATATATATAAATACCCTTCTATTCCAATTATGTAGTTTCTCTTCCAATACACAAGAATATCCATCATCAACCGATCATGGAAACCATGTGAGGAACTCACCAGAATACAATGGAACATACAAAATATTATTACATTATTAGTGGAATGATGTTTTAAAATAATCATGAATCCTATTAAAAACATGAATATGAATCTGTAAAAATATTTATAATATTATTTCAACATTCATATAATAGTTTTAAACATGTTTTAGGGAAGTCTAAGATGAGGTAATTGATCCTCTCTTTATCTCAATTATTCAATAATCAACCCTTTGTTATGCTCTTTCACTTTAAATTACAAATGATGGTGTATGTTTCTACCCTACCCCATAATTCCTATATGATATATTAATAATGAAATACCCCATTTCCTTCTCATTAAGACATCCCATGTACACTGGTTAGCATGCCGATTTTTTTTTAAATTCTAAATCCAATTTCCATTATTTGGGTTAACCTTCTACTTCAAGGGGGTTTATCATGATAAGTTGACATGTGGAATGTATTTTGATTATATTATGTTTTATAATGTCTACTTATAGTATATATTTATAATCCTTTAATATAATAATTTTTATCTTCAATTTTATGGTGTTTATATAGAACATAATTCTCAAATAATTTTAAATGTCTCCATTATGAAATAAAAAAAATTGATTGTTTTCTTTTTATAATGAATTTTATTTTCATATTTTTTTAATTTTTCTGATTTATAATCTCTATATTGTTCTTTTATTTTTATTTTGGAATAACACGATTTCATTATTTTCTGTATTATGTTTATATTATAGAACAATTTTTACATGAAAAAGGGTAATTTGAAATAAGAATATTTTTTTCTCAAGGGTGAAAATGTAAATGATGTTTTTTATTTATGATATGTTCTTTAAACATTACTTATGATGGGTTGATCCAACTATATTTCAATATATGATGGGAAGACCCATTATAGATCAAGATATGTTTGTTTGAGCTGATTATATCTCAAGATATGATGGGTGAGCACCATTATAGGTCTCCAATGCATTGGGTACTCCAGAGATGGATATTGACAAAAAGGATATTTTATATGTAAGGGTGAATGTTAGTGTGATGTTTTAAATATTTCCAATGGAAACAAAATGATGTTTCCATGAATATGAGTTTTTATGATTAACAGTTTTCTTGGTTTTTATGTTACCACATATCTAATAACTTATTTATTTATATCCCTTACAGAGTTTTTTACTCATAAAATGTTATTAAATTTCTTTTTCACAAGATATATAGATGGGTAATAGAATAAAGGGTGTGGTGATGTATGATTTATAGTGTTGATAATGAAATCCTGTTTTATGTTTTAATGTTTTATATTTTAAAAAAATTGATACTATTTTTAATAGTATCCAATTTCAAAGGATGTAGTATATAATATTTGTAAGATATAGAAATTAGATAATACATTAAACTGGAAAATATCATCAAGGTGTAATAATGTATGTTTTGACTAAAATTATAGACTAAATAATGTTTTAATGTTCGGTGCTTATAGTTGGTATTAGATATTGGTTTAGAATAAATTAGGGGTTAAGATGATTTTAAGACAATACCATAAATGATTTGTACTGTAACATTAAATTGAAGTGTTATAGAATTTAATGATTACCATGTTTCTTCATCTAATATACAACTATTAAAAATGGTTTTCTACCGAAGAAACATGGATGATGAAGTATAAAGGCACCAAGAGGCTGAGGTTTTCTAAATTTTCTACCTAGAATGGTGGGAATCAAAAAAAAAGAATTTTTTTATAGTTAGGGATCATTTGAATCATGAAATAAATTGTGGTGGAATCCATGCTAGAGGGGAACATGGCCTACCATTATGATACATGTATTTTGTGGTGAATTTAATGGGAAAACATCCTCCAGCATTCGGTTGAGCTACAAATCTAGTGGTAGCCATAGGATGGACCAACACTCTAGAAAAGATATTTGATGTCATGGGATGTTTAGAATGTCAAAAGTTAAGACTATGAATTTATCATTTGGATGGTGAATATGATAAATTTTGGTATTTTTTAGAATATGAGAGAATGAGATTATCTCGATAGTCTGGAATGATAGGACTTTAAGAGATGTTTTCTAGAATTTTATTTCTTAAAACTGTTTCACTCAGAACGGAGAAACAATTCTTGGAACTGATGTAGAATAAAGATGATTCATGTGAAAGCATATGAATCCAATTTTAATGAACTGTCCCAGTACATACCAAATATAACACTGTATTTTGATCATAAAATTAATAGATTCAACTATAGTTTGAAACCATTTTTTCAAAAAAAAAATTGGATTCATGAGGGTTTAAATTGTACGAAATGATTGTTTATTTTTTTAATTGATATGGAGTTTTCTGACATGTATGTGCCTCATAATGATAGGATTTAGAAAAGGCCAGGTTTACATGATCTAGGAGGAATTCTTCATAGAAATCCAGAGGTAATAAAATCTATTTCCATTCCTGTAAATAATGTGGTAAAAGGATTCATCGGGAATGTATTATATATTATAGTAAATTTTTCTGATGTAGAATGTTTGGACACACGTCTCAAGAGTACAAACAAAATGATCTGGAAATTAATAAGACGACGAACGTGATATGCTTCAACTATATATAATTTTGTCAATTTATTGAGGTTTGTCCAATGATAGTCACTCAGGCAGGGAATCAACAATATTGGAAGCATAAGGGTGTGGCAAAATCGGTGGAAACAACTTCTATAGATATTTACCAATTAAATTATGTATTATTAGTTACATTTAATATTTTTAAGGATTTCACAGATCAATTGTTTAATTCAGGGTCTACACATTCCATTATTATTAAGAACATTTCAGAAAATAAATTATTCCAAATCATGAAATTAAACAAGAACTAATGGTAAAGACCCATGGATGGAATACTGTAGAAAAAAATATTAGATTCTACCTCACTCTGTATGTGGAAAGTGTTTACCTGAAAAACATGTTGTTTTTACTCTATTAGAGTTTTAAATTATACTTGGAATGGGCTGAATTTCATTGTATCCTGCTCATATAGATTTATATAAAAAAAAATTTGGAAAGAGTTTCAGTTTTTGTACAAGAATGAACCCATATAATTTTAAACTTATATGGAATCTATGAGAATAATAGAAGATGGATATGAATGTTATCTTCATCATATTGTTGAAGATAAGAGAAATATACAGATTTATGATATACCAGTAGTAATTGAATAGATTGATGATTTCCGGATGATTTTCATGGTGTTATTCAGGATCGAGAGATTGAGTTTACTATTCAACTAGTTCTTAATACCAATAAAAGTTCTTTAACAACTTATCTAATAGCTCAAATGGAATATATATAATTTAAAATACAGTTGTACGAATTATTATATAAAGGTTTTATCCAACCTAGAACATCACCATAGGGTTCTCCTATCATTTTTGTTAAAAGTAATGATGGTTTAATGAGACTTTACATTGATTAAATAGACTTGAATTACATTACTGTTAAAAACAAGTATTCATTGCCTCATATCGATGATTTTTTTGATCGTCACAAGGGATCAGAATATTTTTTGAAGGTTGACATGCGGATGGGGTACCATCATGATAATGTAAAGAATGAAGAGATCTTGAAGATTGCGTTCAATACTAGATATGGTAATTGTGAATTTGTAGTTATTACTTTTTTGATACCTAATGCACCCACTGTATTCATGTATCCATTGAATAGATTAATACATGAGTTTTTTATACGTTTTTTGTTGTTTTTATTGATGAAATTCTGGTATATTTTAGAAGTGAAGTGGAGTATGAAAAATATATAAGGGATATTTTAGAAACCATAAAAGAATAATTTTTTTTGGAGAATTCATAATGTGTGATTTTTTGTTGTAACTGATTTCTATTCTTGGGAACATTATAAGAAAGGTTGGAATAATATTTGTTCATGAAAATAAAGTGGCTGATGAATGGAAATGACCTAAAAATGTTACATAGATTTTTAGCTTTCTTGGATTTGAATTTTATTACCAAATGTTTCTTAAAAAATGTCATTCTTATCTAGCCCACTAACTATGTAAACAAGAAAATGGGTTAAT
This sequence comes from Viscum album, assembly GCA_963277665.1. Classification (NCBI taxonomy): domain Eukaryota; kingdom Viridiplantae; phylum Streptophyta; class Magnoliopsida; order Santalales; family Viscaceae; genus Viscum; species Viscum album. Next base: position 936,600,817 of record OY728143.1, on the reverse strand, counting down.
TTTTTTGGACAAAATAATGTGATGTTTATTTCTAGGAATTGAAAAGGAGATTGGTGAATTATCTAGTTCTGAATCTAACATCCAAAAAACCGTGAATTTATCGTCTATAGTGATGCTTCTTTTAATAGATATCATTGTGTTATGATACAGAATGACGAGTTCATTTCTTATGCTTCACATCAATTAAAACACCATTATTTAAATAACCCTATAAATGATTTGATATTATCTGTTCTAGTCTATTATTTAAAAATTTGGAAGCATCTTTTATATGGATCCAAATGTAAAATATATAATAACCATAAATGTTTGAAATATATATTAACCTAGAAGGAATTAATCATGAGATAGAGAAGATATCTAGAACTAATCATGGATTATGATTGCATGATTCATTACCATTGAGGGAATGAAAACAGAGTGGAATATTCCTTGAGTTAGAATAGTAAGGCTACATTAATCATGATACATTTGGAACATGATATTTTGTTAAATTATTTAATCATTTTGGATTAGAATATGTCTTTGTAGGAAATACTTCTATTTTGTTTCAGGTTTTAGTACATTCTTCTTTTGCAGACATAATAAAGAAAAAACATAATGCAAATGGGGATCTATATAAAAATGTAGAATTGGATAAAATGGGTATTTTGTCATAATTTATCCTTGATAATGATAGTCCGTAAAGATTTTAAAAAGGGTTACGTGTAACTTATGATTATTAGTTGGAGTAATAATTGTTATGTGAAGCTTACAGTTCTCCATTTTCAGTTTATCCATATAGAACTAATATGTGCATAGAACTTAAAGAGTATTATTGGTGGGATGGATAAAAATGGATTTTACTAATTTTAACATGAAATTTTTGACATGTCAACATGTTACAATAGATTGGAAATTACTGAAGGGGATGACTAAGAATTTTCTAGTTCTAGAGTAAAAATTATAGAATATATCAATGGACATCATTGTGGGACTATAAAATACATCCCAATGTAAAAATGAAATTTGGGTGATTGTTTATCGGCTCACTAAATCAGAACAATTTCTATCTATTTGAGAATATAATTTAGATGAGATTTCTTGATTGTATGTCAAAGTGATTGCCATGTTACATGGAGTGAGACTTCCCATTGTATTTGAACGAGATCCCATGGTCACTTCTCGCTTTTTCAAGGGCCTTCATATGTTGTTTGGAATATAATTAAATTCATTAAAACATTCCATCCTCTTTTAGATGGGCAGTCAAAACAAATGACTCAGACTTTAGTGGAAATGATTCCTGATCATTCAATGGATTAAGAGGGATGTTGGGATCAACATCTATATTTAGATGATTTTTTATATAATAAATGATTTAATTCTAGTATACTGATTGTACATTTTGAGGGATTTTATGTGAAGAGGTATGAGACTCTAGTATTTTTGGATATAGTCAATGAAAGAGAGTTTATGGGTCTAGAATTAGTATAGGATGTGGCTATGAATGTGAAGATGATCCCATAGCACATGAGGAAAACATAGAGAAGGAATAAATTTTATGTATATAATAGAAGGAATTAATTCTCTTTCGAGGTAGGTGACCATGATTTCATAAAAATCTCTCCATGGAAAAGTGTGACGAATTTATTTAAGAAAGTAAAGATAAGTATGTTGTTAATCAGTCCTTTTAAAATCATGGATAATATTGTAATAGATTCATACTGAGTAGAATTACCTCCATGTTTTTCACAGGTACACAATATTTTTCATATTTCATTGTTGATAATGTATGTTCCAAACTAATCTAATGTTTGAGCCAAGAAATAGTTCAGTTAGAAGAGAACCTTACTTATGAAGAGTGTCATGTTTAGATTCACTTTCATAGATAGAATGTATTGTGGAATAAGGTAAACCATTATGTAATTGTTTTTTTGGAGAAAGCACAATCTTGATGAATAAACATGGGAATTTGAAAATAATATTTGGGAAAGGTACTATCAATTATTTAATAAGTAAATAAAATTACAAGGATGAAATTTCTAGAAGGTGGGGATAATGTAAAACACCACGGATTAAAAATTAAATTAAAATACATGAAACAATGTTTTATATAGAGATTTATTATTATCACTAAACATAATATTCCCCCTACAATGATTGGAATTTTAAAAAAAGGACATACATGGTTGTAATCAGTATGTTATATTGAACCTGATAAGACCAACATAATTTTTGGTTAAGAGTATAATACCATTATGAAAAGTAATGTTACCAATATGAATAGTAATATTACCTTATGAATAGAAACCCTACAAGTGATAGTATATATATTATATTTTATTAAAAGTATGTTATACACATATTATGGAATAAGTAAATAAATGTGTTAATATTTCAATTTTATAAATGAAATATTATTTTATTCAAAAAGTAAATTAATCTAATTTAGAAAATTAATTTAGAAAATGGAGTTCATTTTTGGATTACAAATTGTGAAAAATGGATGGGGTGTGTTTTTGGTAATATTCTAAAACACATGAATAATTGATGAATAGAAAAATATAATAAATTAATATAAATGCTAAATACATCTTTTTATGCAATGTTGTTGTTGCAAGGCTGATGTAATCCCACATGGTTCGAAATCAAATGAACATATTACTATTTTTTCACTTCAATCGTTTTTTTCATAGTCTTGAAAAAAATCATTAAACTAATTTTTTAAATAATGTAATAACACTAATCTCCTCCACTATAAATACATCCATCATTCCCCTCATCCTCCCACACCTATCATGCCATTAAATAACCTACGTTATGCCCAATACTCTTCATATGATCTTTCCCCACATACAAGCCAAACTATTCTAACCAAAATGCCAAAAACTGTCATTAAGAAGGTTCTCAAGGAGAAGATATCCGGAGGTAAACATACTCTTTTGTTTTCATTATTTTATTTTAATATTCTATTCTATTATTCTTATTTAAACTCTACTGTTATACCAGAGGCATGAAGGATCTATTATCATACATATTCTGGATTTCATCATTTGTATGGATGATTCATCATTATACTTCTTATTATATCCCACTAAATAATGAAATTAACAATCGTTCATGATATGTCGATTTGTCGACATTGTGGATATTGTGATTTAAATTTCTTTTAATTCCATCAAGAATGATCATGAAATAATATTTATGGTTGAAACTAGTTATTAATTCTGTACTATATATTATTTAATGTTATTTAATATTTTTTTACACAATTAATTAATTTATAAAACAATATGAGTTCAATATGATCGAGGGATCGCCAAAATGACCCCAACAAATATCCATAATCCTTTAACTTATGAATCATCATCATGTTATATTTCAAAAGTATAAATGGTATAATTTATGGTTTTGGAAATATTTAAATACCATATCATTCCAATTATAGTGTTTTACATCGAATCGATATGAAGATCCATCTAAAACCGATATTGGAATCCATGTGAAGAACACAACCATAAACAATGGAATTAAAAAAATATTATTAATGAATTGGAAAAATGATGTTTTAAAATAATAATTAATGTTTTTTTAAACATGAATATGTTTATTTAAAATATTAATAATAGTATTTCAATATTCATACAGAAATGATACACACATTTGAGGGAAGTAAAACCCTAGATAAAGGATCCTCTCTTTCTCACTTTTATTCATGAATTGGCCCAATGTTACGCTATTTAATTTAAAATTTTTAAGGATGTTGTACGTTTTCAAACCTCCCCCATACAACACATATGAATATTAATTATGAGACACTGCATTTCTATCTCATTATGCCCTCCCATGTACTCCTGTTACCATGCTGAAATTTCATATGTGATTTCTAAACCCAAATTGTTTTTGGGTTACCCTTCAACTTCAAGGGTTATTACCATGATATGATGACTTATGAAATTTAATTTAAATTTATTATTTAGTATTATGTGTACTCAAAGTATATATACATAATCCCATCATTTAATCAATTCCCTCTTCAATGTTAAGGTATCTGTAAATATCATTCCTCTTAAATCCTTTAAAATGTCTCATTTATGAAATACAAAGATATTTTTTTTCTTAATATTAGAAGTGTTATCATATCATTTTATTTTTTTAAACAGTATATTTGTTAAGTTATTTCAAGTTTATTTTTGAATAATATGATTTCACTATTGTGTGTGCATTTTATATATTCTAAAATGGGTTTTAAATTAAAAAAATTTAATTTATAATATGAATTTGTTTTTGTCAAAGGTGTAAATGATAAATGATGTTCTTTATTCATGATATGTTTCTTGGAAAATATTTATGTTGGGATGATTCCATTATTGCTTTGGATATGTTGGGATGAGCCCATTATAGTTCATGATATAATGGGTGATCTTCATTATTTCTCTCCAATGTGTTGGGAACTCCTGAGATGGAAGTTGACAAAATTGTTATTCCATGTGTAAGGGTGCATGTAAGAGTTATATTATATATATATACCAAGTAAACTAAATGTTGATTCCTTTCATATGATATTTTTTGATTAAGGGTTTTATTGATTTTTATGTTATAACTTGACAAATGATTTCATACTTTATATCCCTAGCTATGTTTTATACTCATCACATGTTTTTAAAATATCTTTCACAAGATATTAGGATGAGTAAGAGAAATAATGGAATCATGATGTTTGATATGGAGTGTTGTCAAGGAAATCATGTTTTATGTTTTAATTGTTTATATTTTGATAAAAATTGATTCTGGTTTTAGTAGCATCCTCTTTCTATAAATGTGGTATGTAATGTATGTAAGATATCCTAATTCGTGAAAACTATAAATTAAAAATATTCTCAATGTGTAATAATGTATGGTCTTGACTGAAATTCAAGATAAGTAGAATATTAAGGTTGGGCCCTTATATTAAATCTCATTGTAATGACATAACAGTATACTAATGATCCATATCTCATAATTTATGTTGATTGAATTTAATTTTATGATGAATAATTTCTATTAATGAAATTGAAAGGAAAATGGAATTTATAAAAATTTATTCAAAACATATTGTATTATCACTATAAAAAATTGATCTAATCCTTTAGGGGTTGGTCTATTGAGATAAATATCGCATATTAAAAGTGGATATGAATTTTTTTCGATATTTTTTGGAATATATATGGCCAAAATGTGTTGGTTGTGCTGTGATGGGAAGTGAGGGGAGGATTTCTTCCTTTATAAGTGAACATGGTTGTTAATTATATTTGTAACCAATAATTTTTCATATTTGTATTTCATTTTCATGAAATTTATCTGTATTATTATAAAATGTGATGATGGTATAGGATAAAATATCTCAATGCTTCACCACCAACTCCCACACAAGTTTTACATATTAATGTGGCCTTTCCTTCATGGTTTGACTACTTTAAACCCTTTTTTTATTTTTACTAAGGTAATAAGTTTTTACCAAATTATATTATTCCTTTATGCATGAAATGAAATTTTCACATATTACATAAAATGGTATTAATGATTAAATTTTTTGAATAAATTTTTTTATTTCAATATTATAAATGCTATAAATTTTATTATTTATATACTAAATTATTAAAGTTTTGATTTTTATAAGAATGTAAATTTGGTTAATAAATGAATATTATGAGTGTTTTAAAAAGAAAAATACATTTTTAAATTTTTTATGAAACCAATAAAACAAAATATATTCCTCCAATGAGGAAATATGAATTTCCATGTCATATTTATATACTAATAATTGCATAAAATTCATGTTATTTAGGAAAATTTCTTTTTCCATTGTTAATATAAAAATAAATCTTTAAAGTGAAATGAAAAAAATAATCTTGAACTTCTAATAATATTTTTAATCCATAAAAAAATATTAATTCTATTAAATTATAATTATAATATCTATCAATTAGATTTAAAATGAAATATATATATATATATATATAATGAAAAATTATTTTAAAAAATTGCCTTTTCATACATTATTTGATATATTTTCTTATTTATTTTATATATCTAAAATAAATCTATATTGATATATTTGTGAAAAAATTTAAATAATACATGTTATCTGAGTATTCTATCTATGATCATTTCAATTCATTAATGTAAAATATGATGCCCACTTTTACAACACTTGCTCTTCCAAATGAATCCTTTTTGAAACATTAATTAAATAACAATATGTAATTAATTTGAATGATTATTTTTTATATATCTGTGAATATATTATTCATGTAATTTTAATATATAGCAATTTATTTTAGATAGTTGTTTTAAATGATTGGTGTTTTATGTGGAATAATCTATATAATATATTATTTATATAAATGGTATTAAATCATAGATCATTACATTATACCCTTCTAAATAATCCAATTTTTCTAAAAATTAATTACTAGACATTGATTTAAAAAGATTACGTTGAAAAAAATATATTTCATTTGTTATATTATATATAATATGAAATATAACTTACTCTCTTGGGGTTTACCCACTTATGGATCATTCTCACAATAATAGTGATCATTCATACTATCATGTACACAAGTATGTATATTTTGTAATCAATTATTTTCTAGTACAAAATATTCACAAAACAACTGGATTCCCTATGTCATTATACCATAGTGATATCATGTATACATTCCAAAATGAATTTTAATATTCAAACACCAGTTCCTAAACACAAACATACCATTATATATATATATAGTGAAAAAAGTGAAAAAATTAACCAAGAAACTATGATGGACCGATTTTTTATTAAATGAATATTCAATTCCGAGGATATCCATAAACTATAACCCACATGACTATAATCAAACCAATGATTAATAATATAAACATCCAGAATATATTAAACCAAAAATATATCTATATCACAATCATGTTTTTCTAGTTATAATCACTAACAAATATAAAATTTTCATCAAATTAGAATTAAATATTATTATTACTTTTTAACAATTGTATATATTATGTTATGAAAAATAGTTGATAAAAATATTTTAATGTATCGAATATTACTAATAGATATTAGAATAGAAAATAATGTCATCAATAAATATCTTGCACTACCAAAGATATCTAATAATATAAAGATGTAATATATATTATTATATTATCCTCATCGCCTTAGGTAATATTGGGATACATGACTTATTTTCATCATAAAAAGAATATAAAACAATTCTCCACCATTTAAGTATTCTACATAATTTTATACAAGACATCTTTGTTTCTCTATACCTACCTTTCTAATTTTTTTATGTTCTTTTTTTAAACGAACACTAACACAAAAATCTATGATAATATCTAAAAAATTATTAAAATTTAAAATTAATTAGAAAGATCAATCCCCAAATGTATTATGTAGAGGCAAAATAATTTTAATCGATGATAATTTCATTTTGACTACATAACTCTTCATTCAATAAAAATCATGGTTTGAACTAATATACATTAAATTTTATTATCATAAAACTTATTAATATTATACAATTAATTCATTAGGAAATAAATATGATGAAATGTTTCATAAGGAAAACTTGGTCGACTTATGAGTCTACCCTATGTGTGTTGGAACCAGGTTCTTCAAAGCATGATTTGGTGTATGGTTTGTGTTTGTTGTCAATCCTCAGTGGAAGTTCAGGGTGTGTACCAACAAAGCGATCATACCGTTCAAGCAGAAAACAGTAGTGAATGCGGCACTGTTTCCTAGTGTTTGCCAAATTTTTGGGCCTAAAAATCGGCCAAAAAAGTAAAGTGTTTTTGGCAAAGGTACTTGCGCGCCGTGCTCTTGGAGGATAAAAGACTTGCGCGCCATATGTTTTTGAGGATCAGAACATCAAAATTTGGCTAAGGAAAGAAGGTCGTGCAAGTGTTGGTTGGGTCGCGCAAGTGAGTTGCACGACAGAGTTTATTGAAGACAAAACTTGCGCGCCGCCGCGCAGGGGGTCCAGTTTGCCTATAAATACTGGACCACCCCTCCTCATTTCTAACGAAGTTCAAGGCCGAGAGATTGTTCGAGCTCTCGTCGCGCAGGTGGTTGAGTCACGCAGGTGGTTGTTTTGTCGCGCAAGTAGAGCTTGCGCGCCGGTTTTTGGCTGTGCGCCCAAGGTGGTTTGGAAGAGAAAGGAAGTGTACCGCGCAAGTTTTTTGTTGGGGAAGGAAGAGTCGCACATGTGTGTTGATGACACTTGCGCGCCAGTTTGGACTTGCGTGCCGTAGTGGGACTTGCGCAACTGTCTTGGAGAAGCGCGCCTGGTTTTGCTGAAGCCCACCGGCGTGTTTGGAGCTGCATGAAAGCCGAGAGACTACTCGGTACATTCGAGGAGAAGTGATATTCTTCTTCTGGTGAGAAACAGACTTCAATAGAGCATCTACATACAACAAAGGATGCACTCTTATGCAAATGAAGAAGAGACCCTCACATCTATAATCTGAGTGGGACTTCACCAACGGCAGTGAGGCAGGGGGAGTCAACGGGAGTGACCCGAGGGACGCAGTGAGCTATCCCTGAACAATTGTAAAGGCAGTGATCCTGGGACAGAGTGTCTGTACCCGAACTTTTGTATCCGCAGCTAGTGAAGCATAGTGAATTTAGGTACGACCGGCAACCTGACAGCGTATGCTCCTTGGACGCAGCCCTTAGTGTTGAACCAAGTAAAAATGGATGTGTCTTCTCTTTGCATGTGAATGTTTTCATTCTGATCATAATCATCATACAGGTTCAACAAGTTCCTACCAACGTGGGAAAAAGATCCAACACATTAAAAGAAAAAGTGGTCACCCTGATTCACCCCTCCCCTCTCAGGGTGTCCCGGGGTCCTTCAATTGGCATCAGAGGGTAAAGGTTGCTGGTGTTGAATCTGGCCTTCTTCGTCATGGAAAACGCCGTCAATGTCAGGGGAGTCCCTCACTTCGATGGAAGCAATTTCTAGATCTAGAAGAACAGAATGAGATCTCATATAAGATCTCTTGGAATGGAAGTTCTTTTTTCTATTGTGCAAGGAATACATGTCACTGATCCAAAAGGTCTGGCTATGACTGAAACAGACAGGAATCTTCTTGATGCAGATTCTAAAGCACAGAATGCTCTCACTGCAGCCCTTTCTGATCAGATTTACCTGAAGGTGATGAATTGCACCTCAGAAAAATCTATGTGGGATAAACTTGAGAATATTTATGAAGGTGATAGCAAAGTGAAGGAGGAGAAACTACAAGTGCTACACAATCGGTTTGATGATCTGAAGATGCATCCAGACGAGAATGCAGACTCTTTCTTCAATCGAATTACTGAAGTGGTTGGAGAAATTCGGGGTCTAGGCGAAGAAATAAAAGACATTGATATTGTAAAGAAAATATTAAGAAGAATTCCACCTCTGTATAATGCGAAGGTGTCAGCTCTTGAGGAAATAGATCTTTCCAAACTTTCTCTAGATGACTTACTGAGCAGTTTGGTAGCATATGAAATGAGAGTCAAACCAGAAGATGCTACGACTCGGGTGAGCAAGGAAATGGCATTCAAGGACATGGATAAATTGAAAATCTCAATGGATAGTAGCGGTGATGATGACGAAGAGAAAGAAATTCTTTCTCTCATTGCAAATAAGTTCCAGAAGGGGAAAGGGAAATTCAAAGGGAAGTTACCTCTCGCATGTTTCTGTTGTGGAATGGTTGGGAACATTGCCTCTCAGTGCTTGAAGAATATCAATGATGATGACAGTGAAGATGAAAACTTCAAGAAGCCTCAAAGAAGGTTCTTCAAAAAGGGAGACTTCAAATCTGCTAAGAAAATGCAAAGGAAGAGTTTTGTCTGTGAAGACGAAGAAGATGACAATGAATTCTGTGATGAAGAAGAACCAGAATTCAAAACTGGGAACCATGTTTCTATGATGGCCACTGTTGAAAAGTCAGAAGATACTGATGGTGAAAAACAACTGAGAACTTGTGTAGATCCTGAGGTGCAACTTAGGGATGCAGTTAGTAAGCTTAAGATTAAATGTAAAAGCTGCAATAAGTGGAAATCAATTGTAGAAGAATCAACTGAATATGTTGATCAACTTGAAGCTGAAATTGAATGACTAGAAGAATTTGTGAAGGTACAGTCTAAAATAATTGAAAGCAATGATGATGTAGTTGAACTGAAGCTGAGAATGGAAGAGCAGGAAAAGGTCATCAATGACCTCACATCCAGACTGGATGAAAAATCCAAGACTGTTGAGGGTCTTGAGGAGGAAGTAGTTACTCTAAGGAGTAAAATGGAGACATAATCAGTTCCAAAAGAATCGAGGAAGAAAATACAGTTCGGAAGATTCTCAGATGCAGAATTACTTGCAAGAGCCAAGTGTGGTTCATATGGGGTTGGAAAAGTCTTGAGTGATCAAAGACCTGCTTGCATGGGAAAGAGTGGAATTGGCTGTGAGGCTGAGTCATCAACTGCTGGAAGTGAAAAGATCCAAAAGAAAGACAAGATGAAAGTTGAACATGATGAAATGTTACCTAGAGTGCTAAAAAAGGAACCCTCAATCCAAACTAAAAGGAGACCTGAAAATTATCCTCAAACATTCAAAAATGACAGACAGTCTTACTATTCTCCCAAGGAAGAAGATATAAGGAGAAATTCAAGTGAGAAGACATTTCCTCTCATGAAGTGTCAGTTCTGTGGCTATCTGGGCCATACCATGTCTTATTGTGAAGAGGCAAGAAGCTATCTGAATGGAGAAGATATAGATGCTCAACAAAGAAGAAAAATCTCATATCCTAACTCTCATAGAAGAAATAATTTCTATGGATATTGTTTTTGTTGTTCTAACTTTGGTCATACGGACATTAATTGCAGTCAGAGAAGAGACATAGACACTTCATACCGAAGTTCAAGACAAGTCAAGTCTCGTCAGCAAGACAGTGTTTCTCTTTTAAACAGGTTCTCACCTCTCACAGAAGACTTTGACTATGAAGAGCCTGGGTATGTGGAAGAGATAGTTGAAAGGCCATCAGTCCTATATACTCAATCTAATGTCTCATGGAAGGAAAGGAAGAAGATTGAGAAATCGAACCTTGCAGAGGTAGCCCTCAAAGCTACAAAGAACAACAGTACCTGGATTCTGGATAGCGGTTGTTCATCTCATATGACAAGTAATGCCGGCCTACTAACAAATATCATAAAGAATGTTGATGGTACAGTAAGATTTGGTAATGATGGGGCTCTGAAAATAAAAGGGAGTGGAAGTACCCAATTAGCTAATGGAGAACTAAAGAAGACTGAAGTCCTTTACGTAGATGGCCTACGCCATAATCTCCTTAGCGTGAGTCAACTCTGTGACTCAGGACTTATAGTTACTTTTAATTAGAAAGGCTGCACCATCAAGGGAAAAACTGGCAATTCACTTATGAAAGGATGCAGAACAGAAGGCAACTTGTATCAGGTTGATAGTGAAGAAAATGTATGTTACATGACTGTTGAAGAAGAAAACAATTTGTGGCATCGGAGATTGGGACACATCAATCAACAAGACATGGAGAAAATATCAAAATTGAGAATTGTCATGGACATCCCCAACCTGAAGCGTGAGCGTGAAAAATCCTGTGATGCTTGTATTCGTGGGAAGCTGGTCTGCAGTTCATATCGGCCAAAGAAGAAAAAGTCATCTCACCTTCTTGATCTGATTCATACAGATGTTTGTGGTCCAATAAATGTTTCCAGAACTCATGGAGAAAGGTACTTTGTCCTTTTCATAGATGATTACATTCGAATGGGATGTGTGATGGTCATTCACCGGAAACGACAGGTCCTTGACTGCATGAAAACATATCGGCGAATCGCCGAGAATGACACTGGACGAACAATCAAAGTGTTGTGATCTGACAATGAAGGAGAATACACGTCCATTGAATTTGAAAATTATCTGGAGAAGCATGGGATACAACATGAGGTAGCTGCTGTGAGAACTCCACAACAAAATGGAGTTGTTGAACGAAGGAATCGACAGGTGAACAACATGGCACAGACTATGCTGATTGAGAGTCGTATTCCACAACATTACTGGAAAGAGGCTGTTCAAGCTGCAGTGTACATTCAGAATCGAACATGACTTTATATGGGTGAGACAAAGACACCATATGAATTGTGGCATGGACGGAAGCCTTCTCTAAAATACTTTCGTGTCTTTGGAAGTATGTGCTTCATCAGGAACAAAGAAGGAAATCAGGGGAAATATGGTGACAACGCAGATGAAGGAATCTTCCTCGGTTACTCAATGAACAGAAAAGCCAAAAAATGTTTCAAAAATTGTTTGGGAAGGATTTTGGAAAGAAATGATGATAAGATAATTGAAGAGAAAACCACAAATGCTTCACGGACGTCATATGCTGATGTGATAGAAAGTCATGAAGAATGTGGACATGAAGAAACTAAAAATGCAGAAATAGAGGAAGCTGTTCAAAACACTCATCAATCACATAATGATGTTGACTCAGAAGATGAATCTGAAGAAGAAACTATGGTTGAAGAGAATACTATTGAACCTCGCAGGAGAAATCGAAGAGCTGAGATTGATCCATCCAACATAATTGGGGATAGGAGTGCACCCACTCAAACCATAAGGATGAGGAATACCACGCAATCTGCATTTCTATCAGTTGTAGAGCCATCCTCATTCGAAGAATCTGCAAAAGATGAATCTTGGGTGAAAGCCATGAATGATGAATTAGATCAGGTTGATAAGAATCAGACATGGGATCTTGTCTAGAGACCCGAAGGTCACAATGTGATTGGTACCAAATGGATCTACAATAGTTAGTTTTATGAGCATGGAAGTGTTATCAGAAACGAGGCACGACTGGTATGTAAAGGATACTCCCAGATTGAAGGTATTGATGTTGAAGAAACCTTTGCTCTAGTTGCTAGACTAGAATCAATCAGGCTTTTCCTTGCCATGGCACTCCAAAGAGGATATAAAGTATATCAAATGGATGTTAAGACAACATTCTTGAATGATGTACTCGAAGAAGAAGTCTACATTGAACAACCGGTGGGGTTTGTCTTGGGTACCGATGAAACAAAGGTCTGCAAACTAAAGAAAGCTCTATATGATTTGAAGCAGGCACCACGGGCATGGTACTCACGGCTAGATTCATATCTCAAGAAGTTGGGATTCAAAAGAGGAGGAGTTGATCACAATCTCTATGTGAAGAATTCTCCAAAAGATCAGTTCATGGTTCTTGTCTACGTTGATGATATCATTTTTGGTGGCAGCAGGAAGAAATCAGTGGATGAATTTGCCAACCACATGAAATCAGAATTTGAAATGTCTATGATTGGGGAGCTCACATATTTCTTGGGGTTGCAAGTGATTCAAAAGAAGGAATACACTTTCATTTCTCAGGAAAAATATGCAAGAGAGTTGCTGAAGAAGTTCAATATGCAAGACTCCAAACCAATGTCAACTCCGATTTCTGTTGGAACTAAACTTGGAAAGCATGAGGATGGGAACTCTGTTGATCCCACCATGTACAAGAAGATCATTGGAAGCCTACTGTATCTGACAGCGACAAGGCCAGATATTGTCTTCGCAACATGCCTTGCGGCCCGCTTTCAGAGTAATCCAAAGGAGGAACATATGTCAGCAGTAAAAAGAATCATGAGGTATATTCAAGGCACACATAACTTCGGGTTATTTTTTGCTGCAGGCAGGGAAAGTGAATTATCAGCGTTTTCTGATGCTGACTGGGCTGGGGATGTAGTAGACAGAAAGTCCACTAGTGGTGGATCTTTCTATATTGGGCATAAATGTGTTGGCTGGTTGAGCAAGAAGCAAGAAAGTACTTCTCTTAGTACTGCTGAAGCTGAATATATCTCCGCCACAAAATCATGCACTCAACTTCTTTGGATGAAGCAGCAGCTAACTGATATTGGTGATATGGTGCAGCAACCAATGGTGATTTATTGCGATAACAAAAGTGAAATTGATCTTACGAAGAATCCGGTTCAACATTCTCGTACAAAACATATTGAAATACGGTATCATTTTATCAAAGAAAAGGTTGAACAAGGATTGATTAAAATGGATCATGTTGGAACTAATGAGCAAGTGGCTGATATCCTAACCAAGCCATTGTCTGCGGCTGTGTTCGAGAAGCATCGGTTGATCCTCGGTGTTCGACCACCTCCTACTGCATAAGGAGGCACCGGAAGTCACCTCTCCCCGTTTGTTTTAACTGTTTTTATCTGCTTATGGCTGTGATGCAGGTTTATGGGGGAGATACTATCCAGGGGGAGTATGGCTTGAGCTGAACATTGAACAAACTTTTCTGTCTTTGGTTTTATTCTCAATGGGGGATAAAGGAATAATTTCAATGCAAGAAATTCTTCTGTGATGATAAGTGTAAGATTGTGATGAGAAGTTTAATAAGGATAACATCGGGCGTCATGGAGAATTTCAAAACACTAAGACCCAATTCATGATTTCTCTCTTGTTTTCTACACTGAGCATTGCTCACGTAGACTTAGATTGTTGGCTGAGTTGATTCTTGCATTTTGGATTTGCTCATGGTTGGAAATCTATTGAATTTATTCTGATTTCCAACAAACCCAAAGGGGGAGATTGTTGGAACCAGGTTCTTCAAAGCATGATTTGGTGTATGGTTTGTGTTTGTTGTCAATCCTCAGTGGAAGTTCAGGGTGTGTACCAACAAAGCGATCATACCGTTCAAGCAGAATACAGTAGTGAATGTGGCACTGTTTCCCAGTGTTTGCCAAATTTTTGGGCCTAAAAATCGGCCAAAAAAGTAAAGTGTTTTTGGCAAAGGTACTTGCGCGCCGTGCTCTTGGAGGATAAAAGACTTGCGTGCCATATGTTTTTGAGGATCAGAACATCAAAATTTGGCTAAGGAAAGAAGGTCGTCCAAGTGTTGGTTGGGTCGCGCAAGTGAGTTGCACGACAGAGTTTATTGAAGACAAGACTTGCGCGCCGCCGCGCAGGGGGTCCAGTTTGCCTATAAATACTGGACCACCCCTCCTCATTTCTAACGAAGTTCAAGGCCGAGAGATTGTTCGATCTCTCGTCGCGCAGGTGGTTGAGTCACGCAGGTGGTTGTTTTGTCGCGCAAGTAGACCTTGCGCGTCGGTTTTTGGCTGTGCGCCCTAGGTGGTTTGGAAGAGAAAGGAAGTGGACCGCACAAGTTTGTTGTTGGGGAAGGAAGAGTCGCACATGTGTGTTGATGACACTTGCGCGCCATTTTGGACTTGCGCGCCGTAGTGGGACTTGCGCGACTATCTTGGAGAAGCGCGCCTGGTTTTGCTGAATCCCACCGGCGTGTTTGGAGCTGCACGAAATCCGAGAGACTACTCGGTACATTCGAGGAGAAGTGATATTCTTCTTCTGGTGAGAATCGGACTTCAATAGAGCATCTACATACAACAAAGGATGCACTCTTATGCAAATGAAGAAGAGACCCTCACATCTATAAACTGAGTGGGACTTCACCAACGACAGTGAGGCAGGGGGAGTCAACGGGAGTGACCCGAGGGACGCAGTGAGCTATCCCTGAACAATTGTAAAGGCAGTGAGCCTGGGACAGAGTGTCTGTACCCGAACTTTTGTATCCGCAGCTAGTGAAGCATAGTGAATTTAGGTACGACCAGCATCCTGTCGGTGTATGCTCCTTGGACGTAGCCCTTAGTGGTGAACCAAGTAAAAATGGATGTGTCTTCTCTGTGCATGTGAATGTTTTCATTCTGATCATAATCATCATACAGGTTCAACAAGTTCCTACCAACGTGGGAATAAGATCCAACACATTAAAAGAAAAAGTGGTCACCCTGATTCACCCCTCCCCTCTCAGGTTGTCCCGGGCTCCTTCAATGTGAGTATAACATGTTGTGTATTCTTATCAGAAATCAAAATCCACTAGAGTGATGATTTAGTCAATTATCAACCAATCATTTTCAGGGAGATTATTCCTAGGTGAATCTGTACAATAGTCACATCCACATTTTTGTATAGATACAAGGATACTATTACTTGGAAAATGTATCAATGTCTACTCTACAAAAATTTTAGAATTTCATCCAAATCATAGTTTTATACCATTGTATTTTCACTAGGGATTTCTAAAATTTCATCTTAATACAATACAACAAATATTCAAAATTACTTCAATGAATATAATAGGTTATCTATCACTGTGAAATACTGATCTACCTTATTTTCTAAAACATTAATAAAATTTATAATTCCATACTTTACATAAATCGATAACATATTATTCTATATTTTTATCAAAATCCTTAGTTGATACCAACTATTAATATCTATATATGTTACAATATCATACAAAATATTTAATTTTTTTTGATAAAATAAATTATATTTACCTTTTAGGATAGTATTTGTTGGGAATTAGGAAAAATAATTAACTTAAAAAACCCATGATATTTGTAACTATTGTAATTTTCTCATAGTTTATAAAAAACTACTCAATACATAATGATCGTCAATATCTTTAAACCATTCTCAACATAATAAAATCATAAAAACATTATTCCCTACCTATATTCATAACCTATAGAAATGGATCCTATAAAAGAGGTGATGTAATTGGATCAACAAGGGAAAATATAAATGTTATAAATAATATATCATACATGAGAATAAGATGAATTTAACAGTATAAAAATAAGGAATAATAAACATATTCAAAAAAAACATGGGTCAAAAATAATGGAACAATGCTTCTATGATCATACTACATGAATCAATAGAGTGTGTAAACCTTAGTGAATGAAAATAATACATGAAAACTAAATGCATCTATGATAATAATAATAAAACTATGGAATATATTTCAATCTTGTACCAATCATTAGTATAAGGTAAAATTGCATTAATGATCCGTACAATTATTTCCCACACATACAAGTATCTAAACTGTAATAAAATATATATATATCTCTAATGATATAAAAATGTAAAAAATTAATTGGAAAGTTATATAAACTCTATCCATCATTCATCAACACATATGTGTCCCAATTTAAAATAAATAACATATAAAATCATAAAGAACACATGAAAAAATTTGCAATATAAAACATTCAAATGAAAATAATTCGCTGCATATTTCAAAGAGAACCCATTGAAAGAAAATATGTTTCATTTAACACATCATTAATAATTCATGTAAAGAAAATTGATTTTCAATCATCACGTAAAAAATTACCCATGAACCTAAAATGGGTTTTGAAATAATTCTAAAATTGATTCATATATTTTAATTATCAACTTAATAAACCTATAATAAATAAATGGGTATTAAAAGATATTCTATAACATTCTTAGTAAATATCATTAAATATAAAATAAATTTGGTATGTCCACTATAAATATAAAAGTTATACAATAATTGAAATAATTTACAAAATTAGTTGATGTCTGATTCCATGGTGAAACCCATCAATCAAAAGATGACCAATTATAATATTAATAAATAATACTCCTTGAAAGAAATGATATGTCATTTCACAGTGGATAGTTAGGGAAGAAAAAGTGTATTATATATTTGATATAAAATAACATTTCATAATACATCCATAGTAAAAGGATGTTTGTGTCCTTAATTCAATAAAATTTATTAATCATATGATATATAAATGTAAAAAGGCATATATGAAAAAATATTTTTTATGTTTTATAGAAACCAATATAAAATACAAAATTATCAATGATAATTTGACATAATATTTCTAGAAATATTATATAAACATGGAGAAAAAAATTTTCATTTAGAAATTATAAACATGTGTTGGGAATATCTGATATCGAATGAAAAAGGTGGGGGAAATATGTATTCATATAGAATAAAACCTGAAAAGATATTTTAGTGATTTTCTAGCATTATCATGAAAATAGATAGTTATTAGTCCTTTGAAAAGTCAATTTCAATAAGGTGAATTGAAATATTGAAAACAATTCTATTTTTATTAAATGATAAATTCAATAATTGGCCCCAAATTTGTCTTAATAATTATCAAAATGACATTTTCGTGGATGATAAGAAATTTTATTTTAACTCGGTGAAAATCCATTTTAATGTTTTTAAATATCGTCATTAGAAACCAAATTTATAAAATTAGTTTCAAAAAAAAAATAAAGGAGAAGTATTATATGTTGTTCACAATATATATAACATAATTAGGCTCCCAATTAAAAATAACACTTGTTGGGAATGTAAATATTAGGGTGGAAGAAAAATGATCATTTTTGTGAATGGTAGATATTATTCATAATGAAATTATTTTTGGGGGATAAAATTAGTCAAAGTGAAAGTTTGGAAACTAAATTTACCTTTTAACTTGAGTTTAATATACTTATTAAAGAAATAAATATGCAGTTGGATGAAAATAATAATAGGTGAAACAATTTTATGAAGATAAATTATATGGTAATGAGTGGAGTTGAGTTAATAAAATCTCTCCCAACATTGGTATATTTTAAACTAAATGATATTAAAAATAGTTCATTATATATCACTATAAACCAAATAATTATTTTAAATGTACATTAGTATAGATTGATCAATCTATAGTAATTCTAAGATGGTTAACAATCCAAAATATGCACCAAGAATTTAAATTTCTTGAAAAGAACCTTATACCTAAACACATTATTAGTAAAAATATTATTGCATCTTTCATAAAAAAACAACTATCATAATATCCTTTTTATTTTATTTTACAATATATACCATATTATAAGAAGTGGTTATAATTATTATATTCCTGTATATTAATAATTTGTTATTTAATTTGGATATTTTTTTTAGTAATCTTCATTGTTTTGATCTTTTCTATAATTGAGATGTTTTTATACCTGATTATACAATATTTCATTATTAATAGAACATAAATGTAAATAAAAAATTTGTTATAGAAATATTAACATATTAATAAGGTCACTCAATGTGAGTTTTTGTTTTGATCCTTAAATTTTATTGTTATTATGAGTATGTTCTAATGATTCTCATCTTATAAAGTGTGTTTTATTAATTAATGATTTAAAATTTTATATTATTATTGCAATGAAAAAAATAATTATTTATCTATTTTTTTCATATATTAACTGAACATAATCACCAATAGTCTTTTAATATACAAATTTATTAAATGTTTTGTATTGGTGGTAAAATAACCCCATATAAGAACAAACTATAATTAATTCATTATTATGAAACAATTAAATTTTACTAAAATTATAATAGAACAATAATCTACATAATTTTTTTATTAGTGTATTAAGTAACTATTGTGAATAATTATAATTTTAATATATCCTATATGATTTAATTTACATGTATGAAAAGAAATTAGTTTTCCCATATAGTTTTCTTTTGGACGATTGAAATTACTGTGGTCTTTTATTGATAATTCTGTTAATATGTTTCCAAAATTTTCATTAAAGAATAATAATAATTACATAGAACAAAAATTTATTTATTAAACACATTCTATTAAATATACTTGTAATGTTATTATGATAATAAAAATATAAATCAATCAATATATGAATGTTGCTGTCCATAGACACCCATATATAATGATTTTATCTTCAGTAGAAGAGGAAGATAGAGTAATATAGTTTATTTTATCCTAAACTAAAATATTTCATTAATATTTTTATTATTTATTATATTTGTATTTATTGATATCATTTTAAATGGGTGAAGGAAAATGAAACAAATTGCATCTTGGAGGGAGTAGTCTGCAAAATTCACGAATAATGGTTTTTTTCATAAAGAGTGTGTTAACTATTGTAAGCTCTTCATTATTAAAGAAAATATTAAAATTACACATATGATTCATTTGTGATGGTTGAATGTAATTTTTTATAAGTGTGAATAAATTAATATAAATGAGAAAGGATCATTTTGAAATTTATACAACACTTCTTGGATAATCTACATTATAATGGCGTATAAGACTATGAAACAAGGTATTTTGACAAGTGAAGAACAGGTTAAATGTAAATAATAAAATTTAAGAGTGTTTTGGTCAGGTTTTGTGATTAAAAAAGATTGATTTTTTTGTTAGAGGATATAAAGAGAGGAGTAACCCATTATTGTGATAAAATTTATAGAAATCCTATAAACACCGAGAAAATTTTTAAATGGGATGTCTCTCTCAAAGAACACGGGTAAAAAAATTCAAATAATTTTTTTGGGGAAAGGATTTTATTGATAAATTAATCAAATAAAAATAACTAAACAAGATTTAAATTTTCTGTGGTCTATTGTAATTTGTTAAACTATTATTAGCCCTTTTTAATTTTACTCAACTAATATGTTTTAATTAATTTAATTTATCGATTGTGATTAAAATCAAATCTTTCCTTCTTATATAATATCAAAATAGTGATTCAAATTATTAAATAACCTTTTTTTTATTTGAAAAAAAATCACTAAAGTAAATATTAAATGTGTACTTTTATATTGTATTAGAAACAATTTTCATAAAAAATTGAATTATCGATTATAAAATTTCAAATATATATTTTTTTAACAAAATTATTTCTATTTTAATGTTATAAATTTTAATAATAAATAAAAATTTTATCATCTAAAATGTTTTATGTAATTTCAAATATATATATATATAAACTAATAATATCATAAAAACATGTTCTTTATTAAAATTATATTTTCCACTATTCACCTTAAAAAATAATATTTTTTAAAATAAAAAAATTTCATTATATAGTAATATTGTATTTATAAAAAAATTTAGCATTTCTTATGTTATTTAAATTTTTATTATTTAGATTTTTTCTTTTAAAATATATGTACAATATATATATGAATTTAATTTTATTAAAGAAGACGTTTTTAAAATTCATTTCTTTTTAATATTACGTCATATATTTATGTAAATGATTTAATATTTATATATTAGTTGATATGTATAAATATTAGTTATTTTGATATGTTTTTAACTATGATAAATTTAATTATTTAGTGTAAAATAGAATTCACAATTTATTATTCAGAATATCTTCAAAAGGATTGAGTTTTAATATACTTAAAAAATAACATATAATTTTTATAATTGAATATTATATTTTTATATCATAATGATCATATTATTCTTGTTTGTTTAATATTTTATTTTGTTAGATGGGTGATGTGTTAGTTCTTTTTTACATGTGATAGAAGCTACCATAGATAATGTTCATTTATGGGGTTCAAAATATCATTTCATTGCAACAACCATGTTTGGGAATAATATTCTATTTCAAGGTATTATTACAGAATGATTATATATGTGATTTTTCATACATAATAATGATGTATTTGATTTATTTATTAATAATAAAATCCTTATCTTAATGAGAAGGAGTAATTTTATACTTTATTTCATTGTCTTTATATTATATGTTATGAAGAAGATTGACCATAAAATGAAATATATATTGAAATAATTTCCAAAATATAAATGTTATTAATTAATTCCTAAGAAATAGTACTTAAATCTGTACGAAGTCATATAATGACGAAAAAAGAAATTTTATAAAATAAATTATTTTCAATAAGTTAAATATTTTAATCAAAATGTTGTTGTTGATCATTATTAACAAGTTATATTGGTGAAATATTTTGATAATGAATTTTGAAAAATTATTAATTAATCATTCACTAGTTATATACCCATTAGATATAAAGATAAAATCATTTAATAGTAAAATAGAATTTTTTTCATCTAATAGTTTTTTTATGGCAAAGGTGTTTTCCTCATAATAAATTAAATAGATAAAAATGATTACAGATTTTAATTAAATTTATATATTATATATTCACAAAAATATTTTAATTTTTTTTTGTTTTTAATAAAAAAGAAATAATGTAAATTTTGTTTTACATAGAAAAATGTATTTTTGTGAAAAAATATGTTGTTGTGTCATTAAATATTATATTAAAATTAATTTACAATGTTTATCGAAAATGAATTTTATAAAATTTATTATATCTAAAATATTAAAATTTTATTTTATTTAGTGTGGCCATGATCATTTTTAGTAATATAGAAAAGTAAAAACATTAAAATTTGTTACCATAATGAATGTTAAAAAGGCTATACCATGTGGTTAAACCAGGATATAAGATTAAGATTACCACATAAAACAATATAATTATTATTTTATTGATATATTTCAACCCTATATTTTCTTACAATTGTTTTTTTTCTTTTTTGAATTATCATACATGGGATATACACGAATTATATTTAGATCCTTTATGCAATTCCATGTGTTTTATCTCTTTTACATATCAAATGGAGCCTCCTCTCAATGAGTTAAGATATGATGAAATTTTAATTTTTTCTATGTGTTTTTGATAAAAATTTTAATGGCTTATTATTCATTGATTTGGGGGTCAATTTTATCTCACATATTCATTTGTTTATTTTTTGGTGCTAAATAGAAACAACATATGTCATCCGAAGACTAAAAATAAGGTACATATGTGGTAATCCAATACCCAAAGTAGGTAGAAGGGATTTTAACCAAACCTCAACCTATGAATACTGTCTCAGTATATTACATTTGTATGAAATTTATATAACATTGATTTTTGTATACATTATCCCACACTTTAATGACATGATTTTATTCCAATGTTATGCACTTAGGATTCATGTTATTTAATTTGATTCTAAATTATGTGTTATATTCAACAATTAATTATTTCATATCTCTGAATATTATGAATGAATTACAAGTTTTTATTTTCAATTTTTATTCTCATATTCAAATACTTTTATTTCAATTTTAAGCATACATGATAAGTGATTTTTTTGTATGTTCCATTACTGAGAATATGTGATTACCCTTTATTATGTTTGGCTTCAATCCAGATTATAAAAATGGTTTTAAGTGTTATATGTTTAATAAAGGTGATACTTTTGATGAACTATGTGGGAGATAATGTAGATATTGTATGTAATAGTTTTTGGTATACATGTATCCAAATAAAGGAAACCACTATAGTCCTAGAGTGGATTATAATGATATGTATTGAATACTAATCAAATAAAATAAAATATAAATATATGAAATTCTAATGTCTATATAGTTCTTATCAAATCATGGTTTTGATATTTTCGTTAACTAGGATGTTGAAACATTAACAAGATCCCTTAATAGAATAAATAGACGGTAACATCATATGTTTTTAAAAGGAAATGATTGTGGTTTTAAAATCAACTACATCCATGTATAGATACATTAATTTGCATGAAACTCTGGTATAGAATCACCTTGGGGAAGAAACTATAAATGAGGGATAATCAGTATTAACTCAGTCATCATCAATAAATAATGAGACGTCCTAAAAAACATACTTCGATTAAATAGGATTTTCATTGTGATAAATATGATTTAATTAAATTGAAATTGACCAATGTTGATGTTGGGTAAACCTATAGTATTTTTTATTGAATATAAGGATTAATGATTCAAACATATTTTTA
The DNA here is from genome assembly GCA_963277665.1 of Viscum album. NCBI lineage: Eukaryota > Viridiplantae > Streptophyta > Magnoliopsida > Santalales > Viscaceae > Viscum > Viscum album. The sequence goes on along the minus strand of OY728143.1, from coordinate 936,577,257 downwards.
ATGATTTTCTTGATTACATGGTTTATATGTCTGATTAATATTTCCTACACAATTCCTTTTGGTTTAAGTCAGTGGATATAATCTGAAGGATCCATTTCAATGATGAATGTCATGGCTATTAATGAAAAGTTATTTTTAATGTTTTTTGAAGAATATTTTAGTGTTGATAGGAATTCTAGTTAGATTAATGTAATATATCATAAATTAATTTCATTTTTTAAAATGAAAAACATATAAACTTATTGATAATATAAATCATTGAACATTATTTAGTTGTAAAAGTGATAAAACAGATTCCAATAAATCTTTTATAAGGGATGGAGTGCATCACATTGATGTAAATAGATTAAGTGTTGCAATTAATATTTATTGATTATTTTTTATATGTTCAATCAGACATAATGGTAAATGTTGTTTTCAATTGGTTATTAATTTCTGATCAAACTTTTCTAAACATATTGAGTAAAAAATGATGTATTGATATAATATTTTGTACAGGTAAAATTGGTGGTAAATTTAAAAAAAATTAAATTCAATAAATTTTGTGGAAAGTACATAATAATGATTTTATTAGGAAAAGGTTATGCTAAAAAATGTTTAATGTTAAGAGTTAATGACGTTTTGGAGTTTCATCTGTAAAAAAGATTCATTGATGAGACTTTTATGAATTCTTTTAGTCAAAGTATGAATGTATTATTTTACAATTATTCTTCTAAAAAAGATTGTATTAAAAAAAAAATTATCAATTCCAATAGACAAACATAGAAAATGATCAAGATATAATGAAATAAACTACGATTGTATGAAATTATTTAAATTAAATTTTTTATATTTTTATTAAATAAAATTAAGTGTGTATAATAATTAGACGTGGAGTCATGAAGTTGTTAGAACACATTCATTGATTGAACAATTTTAAAATTCATCAAACATTGTAAAGGTTATATAATCTCATGAGTAAATGGGGTTCTATAGAGATCCATGAATTCACCATTCAAATGACACCAAATTAGTATCAATAGATATATATTTTATTGTGAGGGAAACAATAAATTATCTATGAGTCAAGTCATTAGATGATGTAAGATTCATTGAAATTATTTTGATCAAATATATGATTAAATAATAGAATTCGGTCCATCAGGTGGAACTTGTGATTGGATTTTTTGAAAGTTGGAATATTAAAATAACTTTGTGATGTTTTTGAAATGTATTTAAATGTGCGGATTCAAAGCTATACATTTTCACCATGATAAATATGATGAAAAAACCATGATTCTCATGAAGATTTAATGATTTTTTGAATCGGTTTTTTAGGTGATGTATAAAAGAATGTTTCAAATATTTTAAAGGATTTATGTTAGTAAAATTTTAAAGATAATGATGTAGAATATCAAATTTGATGGAAAACATTTCCAACTAGATGTACTTCAATAACATCAGAATATTCAAAAAGTAAATGGACAACAAAAAAATATGTCTCTAAATCACCATCTTGTAACTACTAAAACCACTAATTCCTTTAACATTGGAATTATTTTTTCTTGGAGAATGATACATTAATAGAGGGTGAATAAGAAGTATAAATAACAGAACTAACCTCAAAAATATTTCTTGAAATTAAATTACAATGCAAATAGAGACAATTAAGAATATGAAATGATTAATAGAGAGATCTGTAATCTCAACAGGATCCTAAATACATGAGGGATAAGAAATAATGTCTCTAAACCCCTAATAATAAAAAATTAGAAAAACCATAAGCTAACTAAAATAAAAAATTGTCATATAACGATAATTTATAATCCTTTTTAGAGTGGTGGTGTCCACCTATTAAACGAAAAAATAATTATATCACTGAAAAAAATTACCTATATTGTACAATAATCCCATTTTTTAATAATATTTCTCACAAATGTCAGATAATCCTATAATTTTAATGTTTTTTTCATGGAAATGGGTTACAAAAATATTTTAATTTACAACACATGTAACCCTTTTCCATAACATTTTACCTCTAGAAAATTTCACAATATCTCATATTCTTTAAGAAACCTCATGACCCAACGAAATGGAATCATAAGTAACTGGTTCAAAAATGAAAATCACATATCATAAATTTTTCTATTATAATCATAAATACATTATGAGGGATTTTATTTGGAAAATAATATATCATATAAACATTTATGATAATAATTAAATATTATATAGCGATCATTGATTCTAAAAATATCATTAAAAATATTAAATATAAACCATATAATATGTGAACATGATATAAGGTTATTTAAATGGAATAAACATAAAAATGTGGAATTTAATAGAAATAAAATTCATTTTGTAATATTTTATTAAATAAAAAGCACATTGAAATGTTTTAAAACATGATAAATATAAAAATGTGGAACAATAATATTCATAAGAAATCCTCCCTGTAAAACCCATTATTACCACACCTATGTGAAAAAACTCATCATATCTACATATAAAAAATTTATGAAATCCATCATGCCAATTGTTTACTGAAAAACCCATTATATATTTTCGTAACTATATAATGAGGTATTTTATTAAAAAAATTATAAGAGATAGATATTGGACCTCACATTTCATCATCAATACATATGTGTTCCACTAAATAATAGTCCCAACCATTACTAAAATATCCCACATAAAAATAATAGATTATTTAAATATATCACATAATAATAATTGATGAAATAATAGTATTTTAAAATATCATTATCTAGAAGGGATTATAATGTTATTAAATATATAATATCACTTCATGAGAAATGTATCAGTTAAAGGTAAAATGATCAAATCATTAAAATATATCTATGATAATTATTTTAAATCATTGTCAATGTCATATTAAAGTGTACCTTTTCTAGAAGAATAATTTTTAAGACATAATAATATAATAACTTATATAAAATTTATTTTTTTCAATAACTATTTTTTTTGAAATACTAATGTTATAAAATAAAAAAATTGGAAATTCTTAAAAAATTGAAGTTAAATAATTAATTATGGAACTCCAATAAAGGATTCTATGATACCATGTCCATTAACATAAAAAAAGTATCTCCATGGAATGATTTAACCTATGGTATCATAAATTTATTATTAAACATTAATTATATTATAACCTTATTCAAATATAATTATATATATAATACTATTAATAATAATTCATTTCATATATTTTATTGGTGTAATATATTTTCATCAAAGGTGTTAATTATATTAACTATTCTAAACCTTAATAGGTAATTTTATTTTATTGTTATTTTTTCTATATTCATGTTTATTTACATATAATTAAAATTTATGTAATTGTTTCTTTATAAATAAAAATACTATTATATTTAATAATTATGGTGTTTTGGTCTTGTTTCATGAAATTGAAAATGGTGAAGAATATGTTTTGCGTTTCGTATTGATATTTATTATTTACCTATAAAATATCATTTCATTTTGTGTTATTCAAATACTATAATAATAATTATATATATTAATTTTATATTTATATCATATATAAATTTAAAACATTTAATAGAACTTGTTATATTTTTAATGTGAGTTATACAATGAAACACATTTATTTTTAGATGTGGCGGTCTGTAGGACATGAAAATCATAGTTTTATTGTTCTTAATAGAATATGGAAGGAACATTTATTTTTGTTACATCATTACAATAACATACCAGAATATAATTAAACCAATTTTATAATTTATATATAGTTAAATGTTGTTTGAATAAGATAAAAATATGATGATTAAATACAAATATAAAGAATAGTTTAAGAGTATAAACCTCACATCATTGATTATCAACATCATGAATGTTACTAGAGCATAGAGGTATGTCATTTGGGAATGAGAAGAATGTCATTAAAGGGGATAATATTGTATATAAAGGCATTGGGTAGAGTATGGTATTGAATTTGGTGTTTTTAGAGTAATGGAAATTAAATGAAGAGTGTGCCATTCATAAATGAAAAGAAATGTCATTTTTATAAATATTGAAATTTATTCAATAATCCGAAGTCACTCTGACGAAAAATGTTTATGTGGCTACATGGATCACATTTAATTAATTATGTATTAATAAGGACAATATATTCTATTGGGATTAATTATAATTATTTCATTTTACTACTATGTATTTTTTAGTTTATTATTCTATTTATTATTTACATTTCTTACTATTAAAAAAGTTTTTGTGGAGGAATTAAGGACATCGATAATAATGGAATAATTTTCACCACATAAAATTAAATATCCATCGATATGGTTGATTAAATTCTAATTATTTACTATAATGGTGGTATATAGAACTCTTATGATATTTTTGATAACATATCAACATGTATTTTGGGTCATTAGAAATGAGGCCTCATCATAGAAGGATATGAAATAGATGTTTAGATAACACACTTCTATCACAACATTGATAGACCTACTATCGATGAAGGGTTTTAAAATAAATTATTCAAGTTCATTTGTTAAATTATAAATCATTATGTTATAAATGTTGTGATGTAGTTATCTAAACATTCATCCATGCAGTATGGATTCAAATCCACATTTATATCCCATATACCAAGATGTAGAAAGCTATTGAAATATTTGATTGCATGTTAGATTAATTTGGGAAAAAGTAAAAAACATTTGTGAGATTCATTGTCTTCATAATGAGATACATAGTAATTATAATCATCACCCATAATTATGTTTTTCTCATTTTTGATAGTTTTATTAAAAATTGGGACGTCACTTACTCAGTATGTGTCAATAAAATATGTAGGAAAGAAATGGTTGGGATGTTCACTATTAGGAGTTATATCTCTAAATTTTTCAACAACAAAAAAAAGATTCATAATTTATTATATTAAAAATTATGGCCTCTCTACTAGTTATTTTACATTAATCATCACAACTATTTGGACTATAATTTATTCGATCATTATCAATAGATATCTTATAGGATTTTTCAAAAACTCTCAGTCTATTAGGAATGGGGGTGACATCATATATCTTTTATGTTCCATATTCTAAGACTACATGATATGATGAATTAATGAACATGTTAATATTCTTCATTAAAATGCATCATGGATCGTTTAGGACTGATTAAACAGTCTAACTGTCTTTATGCATATGATGTTATCCATCTTATCCATGGTTGATAATAAAAATGTGTTTACCATCAGTGGTATATTTAGACACTATGAGTAAGTGGATGGATATATTTTATCTATAATAAATCCATTATTATATTTATAAATGTAATTTAATTTAATGTTGAAAATATTATTTATAGGCCATTTAAATTGAATAGGTGGCCCTCTAATTTATATAAAATAGTGTGCCCTTATTTTTGGGGTAATGATTGCTGATGTTTACTCTCGGACACATTCAATGTAATTTTCATCCATATTTCTAGGTGAGATGGAAAATCTATGTCCCATTAAGAGAGATTGTGGGTGTTTAAATTGGTGATCATCTACATTATAGGTTTATTTATTCACTATGTGGAAGTAGATGCAATAATTTTATCTAGAATATAACATTTATTATCTATGGTAATTGAAATTTTCTGATAAAAAATTATATTTCTAGGACCCTTAGAGTGAGGAGATCAACCCATTATATACAATAATTTATAATTATTAGGGGCTAATGATAGATTATGTTAATTCAAGGAAACATGCATTAGATTCATTAACACTTTTTTCATTTGGAAAGGAAATTCTATGACCCTGAATGTAGAGTGTAACTCCCAAATTATTATCAATAAAATTAAGATTTATTATTTAATTAAATGTCATATAGTTATATAAGACACATCAAATAATTTTTATTTAATCCAATTGGATTTAAATGACTGTTAAATAGATTTACCATTGAAAGTATATTAGTTGAACACATTACTAGTAAAAATATAGGGTTTTAACATAAATACAATTTTCATAGACAATGGAAATGATGACCTCAACCAAAATGATTATACAATATCTTGCCAATAGATTGAAGATTCCGAGGGAGATAAAATTTATTGTAATTTCCTCAGATCATGAAAATGTTGAGATCCAAAAATTGAAGAATGAGTGAAACTGTTAATGGGAGAAGTTCATGCTCATTGAGAGCACGTCCCTAACCATGTTCACTGAATGTCCTCCATAAGTCCCCACCATGATGCACCGTACTCTTAGGGAGTATTCTGGTTTATTAAAGTAATATTTATCAATAACATATTAATAGAAATATGTACATTATTTTTTGTAAAATAATGAATATATTTTCATTCTATTATTGTTACATTATAATATATTTTTATTCAATGAGGCAGAATATATAATTTTTTTAATATTAAAAATCAATCAATCAATTTATTTATTTATTAAATATAAATATTTAAAAAAGTATCCATAAAAATATTTTTTTAATATAAATTATTGTATTAATTTTATGAAGTCAAATTTAGATTTTATTAGGGTTAAAACAAATATTATTGTAAAAAAACCTACCATGTAAATAAATATCATTTTTAAATTTAAGATTTAAAATTCACATATTTAGAAAATTATTTACTTATAATGAATATTAATTTTTATGTCAGGATGATGTTTTTATCTAATGGTGATTTTTTAACAATTTCCAGATTCAAAAAAAATTGGAAAAAATTAAACACAATAGATATATATTGTGTGTTTTATAATGTCATAATCGTCCAATATTAATGTAATAAATAAAATAAAATGTATCCTTCGTAAAATATTGTGTGTCCATTAATAAATTTATTTCTATATATATATATATATTATTTGTTTTATAAATCCTTAATAAATCCTCCATGACATATAATGTATTTTATGATTTTTAAAAACATTCTTTTAGAGTGTGACTCATATCCACATTAGAAATGGCATTATTTTATTGCCATCATCCCTTAGAATAATAAAATAATTTAAACCACTCCTATTTTGTAAAAACTATTGGAATTAATGATTGGATGGTTTGTGGTTTTGAATATTTTTCATGTAGTGTCCAAGACTAAACATATTGATAGAATCCCCCACATTATGTATATAATTATCCGAAGATCCCCTTTATCTTCACTAATACACTTTATAGCATGAAACAAATATTCCCTATACTCCCTAGAGTCCTTCCAAAAAATCAGCAAGCTTTCATGAAGGCCCAACCAAGCCATTAGAGTCATATACTCAAAAAAGGGATCCTCACCATCCTCTCCTTATTTTAAATCAAGATTCTTCCTTGAAAATAGTATGTATAGTTTTGATTTGATATATTTTTATTAGTTTGATATGTTTTAATCACTATAAAATTGATGTCATTTGAATGAGATATTAATTATCCTCCTGAAATTATGCCTTTACCTAAGCTGTTATTATGCCTGTATTCTATAATGGAACCTCATCCTCTATTATCTTCTATTATCAGATACTCCTTTTAATGAATGTTTTTTATTTTCTATTATATTATTTTGGGATATGTCACACCATATTCCCCATACATTAAATATTACTTATAAATTTTAATATCTCTTTTCACTTTCATTTGACCCTCCTATGAACCTTTTTTCACACATGTAAACTTGCCAAAATATTATAAGGATTCTTTCCTTTCTCATCATTATCCGAGATTATTTATCTTATAATTCCCATATATAATAAGTTACAAATTATTGGGTATATTTTCACACCTCCCCATAAAACACTTTTTTTTAAAATGATGATAGACCCCTTTATATCTCCTTAATCTCTCCCATGTACACCAATTACCATGCTAATATTTTATAATAATCATTTGGAATTCCCTTTTATTCAAGCGTATTTATTAACATATACCAACTTATTCTAATTATATATGTGTTTACATGTATTAACATGTTTCTATTACATAATATATCATTTATAAATAATGATAAACTACTTTATCTCTCACAAACCCATGTTATAAATTTCTATATGATACTATTGTGCTACTCAAATTTCACCCCACTATTCCCCCCAAATAAAAATTTGATAATGAATATCATACCATATATTATGTCATGGTTCTCCAACTTTATATTTATATTCTTATTGATTTTAGAATTATGTGTATGTATTCAACATTCCATAATCATAGACAAAATATTTTTAATTTTTCAATGTTATATAATCTATATGAAACACATATGCATGACAATGATATGATTAAGAATGGTTCCAACTTATATCACTCTAATATATTGGGAAATGATTAGTATCATGATATATCATGTGGAATGGTCTTGGATGTTATCCATGACTCATTATGAACCATGTTCAGTGATCGTTATCTCATTCTCCTCCATATTCAATGATCCTTATATCATGCTATTCTATGTGAAATGTGCCTTGACTCAAGTTTATGACATGTTCTATATTGTTGCAACACATACCTTGTTATAATTATCATGAAATATAATGACTTATTATTCATGTTCCTGTTATTATTCATTTATATAATTATTTTATAATATATACTTCGTTCCTCATGATATTCCTTTTTTATTTACATTAATGGGACTTATATCTATTCCATTTCATATGTTGTCCAAAATATATCCCATGTAGTTTTAAGATCATTGGAATATTATGATCTTGTTAAGGAAGTTTCCAATAATTTTTGCTGTATCCAAGGCTAATGATGTTATGTTTTTATATATATCCCAAATACAGTAGACCTCTCAATGTTCTTAGTTTTATAAGGTGTAATTTTATGTACTAAATCATGTTAAATTATTTAATATATAGTAGGCTTTTTATAGAGAGTGTGTTCTGTAAAATCAGTGATGACCTATAAATTATTTGTACCATATCATTATAATGATATCCTAGAAAAATAATCAACTATCTTCAGAGTTTGATAAGTAATTTTATTGGTATTTAAACCGTTTATGAAAGGGAAATCACTAAAATTTCAAGAAAATATTGCATCAAAGCATTTAACGATAGGGTTGTTGTCATCTAAGAACTCATAATTTAAAATGATGTTCTACAAAAATATTGAAATTGGTATCTTTTGCCCTATTATTATATATATTGTGATATTGTTTATAAAAAATTGATCACAATTCCACTGAATTAGTACACATAATACCTTGATTAATCATTATTATATTACATCAAACACACAATCGGTGTATGATTGGATTTTTTTAATGGATTGTATTTATACAGTTCAAACTAAACTAATTGACTGCAACTTTTATTTAAATTACCATTTAAGAAACCGTAGTTATGCCTCCAATGGAAACATATATAAATGATAAGCTTATCCCTACCATACCTAATCATGTTTTGATTTCCCCCCTAATATGTCTATCGAAATGCAGAATAATACCTTTGATGAATTAAATACTCCCATAATGAATATAAATATAAATGTTTACATAAATTTTTAAGGAATCATAAAATAAAACTACTATGGAAACTCTAGAATCCCTAGGTAATAATCATATTTAGAGCCATTTTAATCCATCCCACAAGGGAAAAACTTCTTTTGAAAATGTAGAGAGGAGGACTACATACCAATGGTCAAAAGATATGTGTTGGAATCTATATGGACTAGACCTATCATTAATTATTATGGCCTATAAAAATGTCCAATAAATATTTTCTAAATTTACCTTTATTTCTATACATTAGGAGTACAAGTCTAGTATATTTTTCATTAAACTATTCCTAGGATATCTGGTTGATTCCCAACAAATATCCATTAGGTGTACATTATATTATTAAAATATTCAAAAAATAATACATTCCACCACTTGATCAATCATGGTAACAAATAGACTACAAGAAATCTGGTGATCATAAATGATTTGGCCCCCAACTTTCATGGGTAGATCATTTCCATGAATAAGTTATAATGACAAATAATTATATCACTGAAATTTTCATTATTATAATGATGTTATATAGTACAATTCACTTAATTATCACATAAAAAAACAAAAATAATCTCTATAAATGAATAATGAATAAAATAACAGTAATTTTTATATGTTTTGTAAACGGTTTCAGTGAAATGATAACATAAACATCAGAATACTAATTTTTCCACCATGAATAGTAATCTGGATGATAGATTTGATAGATCACATATGAATATATTTGTAAAATTCATCGTCTTTATAAATGAAAATATGATAAAATTATATCATCATATATTTCAATTATTATTTTAGTAAAGTGTTGATTTATTTATAAAAAATTATTTTTTATATTTAATTTAATAAATATTTTTTAAAATTTTTTTTATTTTAAAAAAATGTATTTTATAAGTAAATATTTTTTTTATGATTATAAAATAATTTGGTGCGAACTAAATTAATATTTCAATGTTTTATAAATATTCTAATTAATTTAAAATTTTTATTTTCTATGTAAATGATGATTTAAATTAAAAATTAAATTTATTATATTTATAAAAAAAATAATAAAATGGTGTTTATTATCTAATTATACATATCAAAAAAATTAGGGTGAATTTTTTGGATTTTTCTAAAATACATGAATTTTGGGTAAATAATAAAATATAATAATTTATACCCCATATATGTTAAATAAATTTTCCTTGAATAATCACTGATATAAGAACAATAATATCAAACTCTACTGATTTGTTTTATATTTTTATGGAAAATCAAAAACTATCCTTATACATGAAGGAAAAAATAAAATAATGATTACAATAATGAGAAAACACCCTTCTCCTCCCCTATATATTCCCCCCTAAACCACATCTTCTCTTAACACCTCTCAAGATTTTATAATTTTTTTATATTCTACTAAAATACCATCCCATGCCCCTCCCCTAAGTCTAAGAGCCTTTTGGTCTCAATAAAAGTCCAAAACCAATCACCCTAACGGGGTTATCAATAAAAATGATTCAATAGGTTTAATCCGCATTCTTTTCTATTAATGTTTTTCATCTTCTTTTATTTTATTATAATATACACACCTCCCCTAATAAAAATTGTATGATATGTCCAGTAAAATAAATATACTATAGTTTTATTTTGAAAATTAAATAATTTAACATCAATTCGTTCCCCTATATTTTTGTAATAAAACTAATACATTTTCTGTCATGTGATAATTTATCAAAATCTAGGTTGATATCATTGTCAATTTCCATTCCATCATTAATGATTCATCATGAAAAAAATTTATTATTAAATGGAATTTTAATATATGAATTTTATTCATTTTAATGTTCTCTGACCACTTTATATTCAAAATATTAATTAATAAATAAAACAGGATGGTGATGATAAAAAAGTCCAAATTTAACTTCACGAGCCTCACTAACATCTTATAAATGATTCATCCTCACCCATAATTATCAAATTAATTTTATAATAATTTAACATTATTGATTTTAATTAAAAATTTAATTTCATATATGGACAACGATTCTCATTTTACAATATTTTTCATACATTCATACGAGTAACCAATCATGAATACCAGGGAAACAAATTCTCTAAAATGACCAAATTGTATCTTATAACACATCAAAATGGACTAAATGAAATTAATAAAATTATAAAATATAATATAGATTAATAAAGGGTTATTTATTGATTAATTATTGGATTAAATTTGAATATCCAAGACATTATGATTAACTGAAGAACATATTCGGACATAAGGTAAGTATTTATTCCCAATCCTACCTATTTCCTCTAAGTTAATATATTTTTTCCTTATCCCTAATTTTACTATTTTTTATATTTATATAATTATTTTAAATAATATTAATATGTACTAATATCATGTATCTATATCATTTCATCATTCATTTTTGTGGATATATTTTTTTAATAAGGTTTTCATCTAAAATCATCCTGAATATAAGCTCATTTATTAGGAATGTCCAAAATTCTAACCCATTTTAAAGTACTTTAAAAAAAAAATTTCAGCCACCAATATTTTTCATAAATCATTCCATTTATCATATAATTTTTTTTTCATTTCTAGTTTTATGAAAACAAATATTCCATTTTCTCTTTAAGGGCTATTTAATGTTTTTTATAACCACACTAAAATGATTCATTTTAAAAAATTCATTATTCACATTTTTACACTTTTCCACTTCTATTAGACATAATTTATAATCATATATTTTTTTAATACTATATTAATGTGATTTTAATATTTAAATCTATTATCCTATAGACACTATTTTGATATTTATTTTTGTTATGCCTTATGGGATGATTATGATACCCAAATATTTCAATTAGTAACCTTTATGCTTGATTATTCATATGGAACAAATATGCATGAGCAGGTAATGATGAGTGAACCTAAATTTATCTCTAATGTATTGGGCATTTTTTTTGTTTCATTAGACATCACGTTGGGTCCGAGAGTGAACCTGATTCATTTATGTGAATTTCTCTACAATGTGATATAGTCATGGAAGCTTTCCTTGACTCATGAATATGGCATGTTAAATGATGTTGGTAGATTACTATTATTTCATGGTTATATGTTCCTATGTTATACAGGTTACTATTTCTTATCTTTATCCCTGATACATTCCATTATGTCATCATGTTATTGCTTCTACCCCATGTCATATGTTTTATTCCTATTCCTATTCCCTAACATGTATTTTTTGTTTATCCTCTGTGTTCGTATATTCCCATGGTATTCCAAATAGATGTATGAGCTCAATATAAGTAAGGACATCATTATTGAGATTAAATAATATATGTTTATAGTTTGGTTTTTATTTTTTATTAATTTTGTACCTAATCATTCAAAGACACTAGACATTATGATCTTTGGTTTCATTGGATGAAAAATTATGAATAAAATCATGTAAAAAATTTGGTAAATGGAACTATCCATTATAGGATTTTTAGAGAAATTTATAGTTATTTTTTGAGATATAAAGACCCAACATTAAACATTACTTTATCATGAATTAGATGAATAATTAATATTGAGGATCTTTTCATGTTTAGAGTTTTAGTGAATTAATCCATAACTATTACTAGACATCTCAAAAATTATAATGTATACACATCTACTCAGGTTTCATTATTATCATAAAATAAAAAATCTTGAAAAAAGGTTCATGTCTAGTCCCATGTTTTAATAGTTTTAATTTTCCTTTATAAAATCATTGAAACTATTTTTAACTACCCAAACATTCATTAATGGAAATCCCAATTGAGATAATTAAACGTCCTGTTATGTAAAATGTTTATATAAAATTTAATCTTATTTTCCAATATGTTTTTGGATTTTAATATACTATTTTTAATTGTGAACGTTGATAATATTTTCATTGAATAGTGAACACATTATTAGTACAAATGAAGGTCTTTAACGAATCCAATTTACATAGACAAAAGAAGCGATGGCCTCATCCAGTAGATGTGCCCCATACGAATCCCATTTTCCAGATCTCGGAAATGAGGTGGCATCATTTTCTTCACTCTTGACCAAGCCCAAGATGATCTTCAACAAAATAAGCTTGAATGGGACCACCTACGAGAGAAGTTGATGTTGATAGAGATTACAACCCGAGCAATGTCATTTGAGCCACCCCAAGAGTCAGTCACCATCACACACCTTACTCTTCGGTCTTATTTCAGTGTTATAAGGGGTTATGTGACAAGGCTATAGAAGTACAGTTATGTACCTTATTTTTGTATATAATAATGAATATACTTTCATTATATTATTGTTACCTTGTAAAATTTTTTGAAGCACAAATAGTATTTTTAGTTAATGTTCAACTAAGAAATCTATTATGGTGACTTAATGGATTTTTTAATTAAATAATATTTTAATAAAATATTATTAGTATTACTAAATTTATTTTTATTAAAAATAAATGATTGTATAATTTTTTGAATTAAATTGTAATTTTCATTAAGGATTGAATGACATTTTTGTCAAAACACATTAATTTCCGATAAAGGTTGTTTTATATTTTAAGTGAAATTTATAATACTTAGAAAATTATTTAGATAAAATAAATATTATTTCATGAATCAGAATGTTGATATTATCCAACGGTAAATTTTTCAAATTTTTCTGAGATAGTCCAATTTCTGGGAAAAAATTAAATACCATTAAAATATATATAATATGTTTTATGACATCATAATGACCCAATGGTGATGTAATAAAATACTATAGACCTTTTTTAGGCTAAAATATATTTTAACATTAAAATAATGTTATTTTTTGTTTTCCTGACAAATTTATCAAAGCACTATTGGACCCTTGAAGGCTTATTAAACATCTTGTATTTTTAAATTGTTTTTCTTGGGAGTGTGACTCACCTCCACATAATCAAACCCATTATTTTAAGAAGTTAAGACTTTGTACTTATAAAATATTGTCTTCCACATACCATTGCTAATATACATGGGAAAAAACCATGGTATGGTTTGCTGTTTGGATTAGTTTAATGTAACGTGTCCCAAACCTAAATAATAACGAATTCCCTCACCTTTCCTATATAAACAATCCCATTATCCAACATTATCCTCACTAAATTCCATTGGAGTTCTTCCAACCACTGTCATACTCTCTCTAGAATCCTCCCATGGTGCCTTAAGATGCCATGAAGCCTCACACAAGCCTCTCTCAATCTATTGGAAGCCCACTTCCAAATAAGGGTTTTTCTTCCTTTCTCATTTTTGTCCAATTTTCATAATGTTGTTATGCCCTATTAATTTCAAATATACATTTTTCAGTATGATTTCACACCTCCCCCATACGTCCCCCTTTCTTTTTTAATGATGGGAGACCCCTTTATCTATCATTTAATGCCTCCCATGTACATCTGTTACTATGTTGTAATTCCGAAAGGAATTTTTCTCCCCTCTTTTACATTCAAGCAATTATTTTGTATCATTAATATAAATTCCATTACAATTGTTGGGACATGTATCTAAATGAACCCCTAACCTTCTATTTCATGTAAATATGAAGAGACACCACTTTATCTCTCATCAACCATTTTTAGGAATTCTTACCTCGTTGTTACGATGCTGAAATTACACCAATTTTCCAAGCCAAAGTCATTGTGTAGTGAATACCATGCCCATTTCTCTATAAATGGAATTAACCATTATGAACATTTACTTATTGATTATAATGTTTCATGTAATAATTTCATATTATTTTATCAGGGAATAAATGATTATGTTTTTTGAATCCATGTCATATGATCCATGTGGCACACTTACGCACGAAATTAAATGTTTAAGAAGGGTGTTCCCTTACAGTACTCCAATTCATTGGTTTATGAATAGTATCATGATATTTCATGTGAAATGGGTGATTAATCATGCTAATTCAAGTACAATTAAGTATTACTCATGTTTAATGTGCAATGAATATTTACTCATGCTCCATTTTCAATGAGGCATTGATCATACTAATTCCATGTTAAGTGTTATTGCCACATTTCCACATTATGATTATCATGCATTATCACGACGTTATGTTTATGCTTCTCTTTTTATCTATTATTATGCCTATTTTCAAAAATGTATTTTATTCCTCATGTTATTCCATTATTATTCCCTTACTGAGGTTTATAGCTCACTCTTTCTTATGTATGTCCTCAGATTATCCCAAGAAGTGCTAAGTATTAGAGAATGTAGTTGTCATGTAAAGGAATATTTTAATAATGATGTTGTATTTAAATTTTTATGATGTTATTTAATGATCCTAATCCCCAAAGACACAACACCTATTGATATTCTATGTTGTATCAATTTATGTTTATGTAAGGAATGGTGTTTAATTGTGTAATAAGACATTAGGGTTATCATAGTTGGTATCAGATAATATGTTTAGTAATTTTTGGGATTAGGAACAGAAAACCCTAGATAAGCCTTAGAGACATGATTGAGTATAATAAAAACGTCCCTATGTTTTAGTGATTATTTATTAAGTTGATTATCAAAAAAATACATCCATGTCTAGATATGTGTAGGTAAAGGCGGCTAAGGCATAGATGCATCCTAGGGGAAAACCCAAAAAACACCATTTTGAGATAGACATGAATTGGAACTGGTGCACGACAACGAGCCTTGATGGACTTTTTCTTATGACACTTCTGGGGTATATGCTTTGGTAAATTCACAAGCTTAGTATGAACCATTATTAAGGGATAATAAAATTACCTAAGAAAATATGTTTTAAAGTAGATCATGGATAACATATGATGAAGCCAGTGGATTCATATGTTATGGAAATTAATTTTTTTAATAAGTCGTTAGTTTATTCTTTGTATTACCATTTATGTTTTACCCCTATTTTTTCTTCTATTCATGCCAATGGCCGATAATAGGATGACTCGAGCTAACAACCGATGTAAGGATCATTGTGATGTCTACACTAATGAGATGCCCAATCCAACGGGAGCAGGAATTGAAAACTTTGTCATGCTTCTCTCTCACCTAACATAAGATTTGAATAGAAACCAGGGTCAAGAAGAATGTTCAAACCCCCATAAGAAAGAACAAGTAGCTATCGAGAGCTTCATGATACAAAGGCCTCTTACTTTTAATGGATCATCTAATACCTCAATCACTTAACAATGGATCAACTCCATTGAAAGGATGTTCTCCATCCATCAATGTTCTGAACAAGATAAGGTTCTCTTTGATTATTATCTTATGGAGGGTGAAGCTGATCAATGGTGGACTTTGATCAAAAATATAAAGCCTGAGGAGGAGATCGATGTGCTGGAATCGAAGGATTTTTGGAAGATGTTTTCTTGAAAAAATAATTCCGTACACCCTCTGGCTTAAGATAGAAATGGAATGCCTTGCACTCATGAAAAAAGATGACGAATCTATAGAAGCATATGAGGAAAACGTCCCTAGGCTTGCACAATATGATTCTGTCATTGTTGTTACCCTCAAATGCAAGGTTGACTGCTTCATTGGTGGGACGAAACCTTGCCTCCGGAAAGTAACAGCGATCTGTGACTTCGACAGGTATGAGGAAATTGTCCGATGTGCACTCAAGGTTGAAATGTATATCAGATGATCTTAGTGGTATCATAAGGATAAGTATCGTAAGTTGTAATTCAATGATGGAGGTCTGATGGATAAATCTGTCGGTGATAATAAGATACAAAATCATACTTGGCAAAGGTGTGGAAAGAAGCAACATGGAAATTGACTGAAAGGATGAAGAAAATGATTTAGGTGTGGAAGATAAGGGAACATAGCTATTAACTACAGACAATAAAAACCTGCGACTACAACAGAAGAGATGAACGCTCTGTTTGAACCTCAATGCGTTGTTCATCGCTACAATTACAAAGAATCATGGTATCTTGAAAATCAATGCCATAATCCATCATTTTTTGTAGTTCCCCAACACTCTCAAAGGAAGCAAGGGAGTGCTTCTTGCATCACTACTATCGAAGTGAACCACAAAAACGAATTGGTGACATGTACACTAGTTATTCATTCAATAAAATCAAATGTACTTTTTGATTCAGGTTTTACACATTCTTTTTTATCTTGAATGTTCAGCAGAACAATCCCATCACAACAACAAATCATGGGAGTGATGATGTATGTGAGTATGAAAAATGGGTCAATCATTTCATCCCATGAATATAACTCCTCCCTTGTCTTAATATATGGATTAATCTTCCTAAATAACCTCACCATACTCCCTCTGGTGGAATTTTATGCAATTATCTACATGGATTGGAATTCTATATATAGATCCAACATAAATTGCTGGTTGAGGGAAATCACATTTCATGTGGAGAATTGACCCCTGATTCATTACAAGTGCAAGGAGGAAGATGAATATTCTTTAGCTCCATCATCTCAAGTGTGGATATTACTGCCCTATTAGCATGTGTATCTGGCTTAGATGAATGAGTATAAGGAGGAAACCATCCTAGAGGGCATGCCTATTGTGAGGGTATTAAATGATGTGTTTCCCGAGGAAATGGATGGTCTTTCTCCTAGATTAGATGTTGAATTATCAATTGATCTTATACCTGGGGTGTTACCAATATCCAGGAATCTATATAGAATGGATATTGTGGATCTTGAGGAGCTGAAGAAACAACAACATGAGAATCTGGATAAAGGGTTTATACGCCCAAGTGCTTCACCATGGGGTGAACCAGTCCTATTTTACAAGAACAAGGATGGTTCAATGTGCCTTTGCATCGATTAATGTGAGCTCAAAAAAATGACGATAAAGAAAATTTATCCCCTACCATGAATTGATGACTTGTTTGATCAGTAGTGTGGAGCACAATACTTCACCAAGGTGGATTTGCGGTTGGGATATTATCAAGTAAAGGTGAAGAAGGAAGATATCCACAGGACTGATTTTCATACAAGTTACTGGGACTATGAATTCATAGTAATTCCTTTTGGAGTCACTAATGCTCTGGAAATGTTTGTGGACTTGATGAATAGAGTCTTTATAGATTACCTTGGCAAGTGTGTAGTAGTATTTATAGATGATATCATGATATATTCCAAATCCAAGGAGGATCATGAGGAGCATCTAAGAACTGTACTAGAGACCTTGTGGATGGAGAAGCTCTATGCAATGTACAACAAGAGTGAATTCTGGTGGGAGGAGGTCACATTCTTGGGCCATAGCAGTTCAAGCAATAGGATATCTATGGCTTCCTCTAAAATAGATGCAATTTATGGAATTTTAGGCCAAAATCGGTATTAGATATATGTAGCTTCTTGTGGATATAAGGAAATTATCGACAATGTTTTAGAAATTTATCACGATTTTCCATCATCTTACCATGCTAACTCGGAATGGATTACACTTTTCATGGAGTTATGAATGTAAATATATCATCATGTAGTTGAAAAGGAGTCTTATCACTGTGCTTGTGCTCAGTTTTCCCACAAGTGGAGATCATTTTGTGGTATTCAGTGATGCTTAGTATAATTGCATGGGATGTTTGTTGATGAAAAATGACAATGTCATTGTATATGATTCAAGGAAATTGAAATTTCGTGAACAAAACTATCCAACACATGACCTCGAGTTTGTTGTAGTGATCATAACTTTAAAAGTTATGCGGAACTATCTCATTGTGGATAAGTGTGAAATATATACTGACCACGTTAGCCTCAAGTATATGTTCACACAAAAAGAGTTGAACATGTTCCAAAAAAGATGGTTAGATATGATCAATGACTATGACTTCTCAATCCATTACCACCCCGGGAATGTGAACAAGGTGGAAGATTCCCTATGTAGAAAGGACCCAGCGATTCTATCAGTGATGAGAATTGAAAAGGATCAAATCTTCATAGATTTTAAGATGATGGACATGGTAATCATAAAAAAGGGAACATCATCAGTCTTTTCAAAAATGATTTCTCAACCATCATTTTGGAAAGGTTAAAAGATTCTAAAATAGATGATGTGGTTGATCAAGAAAAAGTTTAAGATATCAAAAAATGGAAGTCCTCAATGTTTAATGTTAATGAATAAGGAATTGTGAGATTTTAGAAAAGACTATGTGTTTCATCTATTCTGGAGATAAAGAAGGAACATTTGGATGAGTCCCATAGTTAAAATTTCTCTATTAACCCAGGAAACACAAAGATGTATAGAGATCTCCGAGAGCAATATTGGTGGGATAATATGACTAATGAGATCACTGAATATATATCAATGTGCCTGGTGTGTCAGAAAGTGAAGGAAGTGGGGAAAATTTATAAGGGGATTATGCAACCATTTCCCACAATAGAATTGACACGGGAGAACATCACCATATACTTTGTCACTGGACTTCTGAAGACATCCAAAGGCAACAATGTAATTTGGGTTGTTGTGGATCTTCTTAAAAAGGCTTCACACTTCCACGCAATTCGGGAGTATTTCTCATTGGATCAACTGGAACTGATATATATCAAGGAGGTTGTAAGGTTACATGGAGTACCACTATCTATTATGTCCGATCGAGATCCAAGATTAACCTCTATGTTTTGGAAGAGTCTTCAACATGCTCTGAATACTGAACTGATCTTCAGTACAGTCTATTATCCTCAAACTGATGGCCAATCTGAGCAAACTATCCATACACATGAGAACACATTGAGAGCATGCTCAATGGACTTTAAAGGAGTATTGGATCAACATCTTTCTATAGTTGAGTTCTATTATAATTATAGTTTCCACTCGAGCATCCAAATGGAACCATATGAAGCCTATTATGGGATGAGGTGTAGAACACCGACGTGTTGGGATGAGCTCGGTGAGTATAAGTTGCTTGGACCAGAAATGGTCGATGAAGTGGTGGAGAAGGTGAAAACCATTCAGCAGCATATCAAGGTAGCCTAGATTCGATAGAAAAGTTATGTAGATAACCATCAACGAGGCCATGAGATTAAAATTTGAGACATGGTATTTCTATGCATATCTATTTCAAAAAAGTTCATGAGGTTTAGAAATAAAGGGATGTTATGTCCAAGGTATATCAACCCCTTAAATATTCTTGATCGTGTTGGGGCTGTGGCCTATCGAGTAGCACTTCCACCTTGGCCAATGTACATGATGTCTTTCATGTATCCCTTTTAAGGAAGTACATACCAGACCCTTCACATGTACTCTCTTTAGAGATAGTACAGTTAGAGGATGATCATTCTTATGAAGAGCAACCAGTGAAGATCCAAGATCATAGAGAAAAACTTCTATGAAATATGACAATGCCCCTCATCATGTTATTGTGGCGAAACCACATGTTTGAGGATGTGATGTGGGAATCAGAGGAAATGTTGATGCAAAATTACACACATCTATTTTAGAATAGGAAAAAGAAAATTTTGAGGGCAATATTTTTTAAGTGGGGATGATTATAATGACTTGAACATTCATTAATAGAAATCCTTCTTGATCTAAATAAATTTACTTTTATGTAAAAATTTTATATAAAATTTCATCTTATTTTGATATATGTTTTTGGATTTTAAAATACGTTTATGAATTGTGACCGTTTCTAATATGGTTATTGAATAGTGATCACAAGATTAGTATAAATATAGGTCTTTAACGAATCCCATTCACTCAAAAAAAAGAAGTGATGGACTCATCCTGTAGACGTTCCCTATATGAATCACATTTTTCAAAGCTCAGAAAAGAGATGGCATCATTGGGCATCACTCTTGACCAAGCCTGAGCTGAGCTTCAATAGGTTAATCTTGAACGGGACAACCTATGAGAGAAGTGGAAGTTGATAGAGATTACCGCCCGAGCAATGTTATCTGAGCCACCCCAATAGTCAGTCACCATCGCACACCTTAGTCTTTAGTATTATGTGGGTGGTATAAGGGGTTATGTAATAATACATTATAACTATCGTTATGCACATTATTTTTTAATATAATAATGAATATACTGTCATTTAATTATTATAACCTTGTTAAATATTTTTTAAGCACAAATAATATTTTTATTTAATGTTAAACATAGAAATATATTTTGATGAACTAATGTATTTTTTAAATAAATAATATTTTAATAAAATATTATTGTTATTATAAAATTTATTTTTGTTAAATAAAAAATATTGTATAATTTTATTAATGTAATAGTAATTTTTATTAATGTTTGAATGCCATTTCCGTCAAAACCCATTAATTTTCAATAAATGTTGGCTTCTATTTTAAGTGAAAATTAACATATTTAGAAAATTATTTAAATAAAATGAATTTTATTTCTATAATCAGGATGTTGAAATTATCCAATGGTGAATTATTCATAATTTTCTGAGACAGTCAAAATTTTTGTTAAAAATTAAAAACCGTTAAAATATATATAAGATGTTTTATGACATCATAATGAAACAATAGTGATGTAATAAAATAATATAATCCTTATGATTGGATAATATATGTTTTACCATTAAAATAATTTGATTTTTTATTTCTTTGATTTATTTTAGAAAGCATTAATGGACCCTTCAAGGCTGATTAAACATCTTGTCTTTTTAAATTGTTATCCTTGGAAATGAGACTCACCTCCACATAAGAAACACCATTATATTAAGAAGTGAGGACATTTTCCTGATAAAATATTGTTTTCCACTTCACTTTTCCAAAATCCGTGGGAAAAACCATGGGATTGTTTGTGGATTGGATAAGTTTAATGTGAGGTGTCTCAAACCTAAATAATAATGAATTCCCTCACCTTTCTTATATCAACACACCCATGCTTCCACTTTCTCCTCACTAAATGCCATTGTAGTTCATTGAAACTCTGAAATACTCTCTCTAAAAACCTCCCAAGGTTCCCCAAGCTCCCAATAATCATTTCTGAAGCCTCTCTCAAGCCTTTGGAAGTACACTTCCAAGTAAGGATTTTTCTTCACTTCTCATTTTTTTCCAATTTTTTTAATGTTGTTATCCCTTTTAATTTCAACTATAAAAGTTTTGTTATGGTTTCACACATCCCCCATACTTTCCTATTTATGTTTTAATGATGTGTTACCCCTTTCTCTCCCATTAAAATCCCCCCATTTACACCTGTTACTATGTCGAAATTCTGAAAGGAATTTCATTCTCCTCTTTTACATTCAAGCTATTATTTTGTATCATGACTCTAAATTCCTTTAAAATTGTTGTGACATATATTTTTATGACCCCTTAATTTACATTTCATGTAAATATGATTAGAAACCCCTTTCTCTATAATAAATTTTTTTATGAATTCTTAGGACATGTTGTTCCGCTAGGGAAATTACACCGATTTTCCAAGCCAATGTCATTGTGTATTGAATACCATTCCCATTTCTATATCAAGGGTATACACCATTAAAAACATTCTATTATTGATTATAAAGTTTCATGTATGAATTTCACATTCCTTTATCATGGAATAAATGATTATGTTGTATGAATCCTTGTTATATTATCATTGTTGCACACTTATGTTTGGAATAAAATATTTTAGAAGGGTGTCGCCTTATAATGCTCCAATGCCTTGAGATAAGATTAGTATCATGATAAGTCATGTGAAATGGGTGTTTACTCATTAAAATTCAAGTGCAATAAGGTTTTAATCATGTTTCAAGTGCAATGAGGATTTACTCATGCTCCAATGCAATTATCCTTGGCTCATGCTACTTCCTTGTTAAGTGTTGTTGCCACATTTCCATGTTATGAATATCATTCTTTACCATTCCTTTATGTTTACACTTCTCCTGTGATCTATTGATATTCCTATTGTCTAAAAGTTATTTTATTTATCACGTTAATCCATGATTATTCCATTACTGGGCATTATAGATCACCCATTTATTATGCATGTCCTCAGGTTATCCCATGCAATGCTAAGTACGATGGAATGTAGTGGTCTAGTAAAAGAAGTTTTCAATATATACATTGTATTTCATTTTTTAGATTTTTATGTAATGATCCTAAGATCCAAAGACACTAGAACTTTTGATCTTCTATGTTCTATCAAGTGATGATTATGTAATGAATTATGTTAAATTATATAATAAAAGATCAGTGTTGTCATACTATTCATCATTAGGCCATGTGAAAAACCTTTTAAAACATGGGATGAGCGTAAAACGATTACTAAAGGTTATAAAATAAAGAAAGAAAACATTATTTCATCATTTAATACATAACATAAGCTCTTTAAAATTATTCATGAAATCATATGAATTATGAATAGCACATTGAAAATTTAAATCAGAAAGGTAACTTGTGGCATCCATATCAAACTTACAATATAGATATCACATCTAGGTAGGGAGTTACATTTGGAATGCCCATCACCATAAATTCCCTAAATCTATTATGAAAAACATTCAAGATTACCTCTGTTATGTTACCCAATGCATTGGAGGTCTATATCGGGCTCACCCACCCTAGGTTTATCATGGAACCACCCGTATATGTAACAATTCCGATGAACCATAACATATTCATAACACATAAATAAAACATAATGGAATGATAAAATTTCACATTTAAATCACAATATATCACATAAATATATTTAAATAATCAATCTATTATCAAAACCATTTTGAATACCAATATACATATAAATAGTAAATGGTATTTACATTCCTTTTAAAAAAATTAGAGCTTGTTAAGGAATCCAATGATCGAATAATACTCGCGGCGGCGGAAAGCTCATTGTCACCACATACGTTAAAAATAAAATTTCTTTTTTGTCATTTAGTAAAGAGATTCATAGAAAAATATTATCTTTTAATGACATGAAAATTCAATGTTGTTTATATAGCGTATAAAAGAGAGTAGTGTATTAAAACAAAATATTATTCAATGAAAGAAGATTGAGACGAAGTCCCTAACCACGTGTCCAACTTGACCCATTCGTTCATTAATCACCTGGATAATAATCTAAAGATAAATTATATGTTCATTTGCAGATTTTTAAATATTATTATTCTCTTTATATAACTTATTACCATTTTATAAACATTATGTAATCATTTAAGTTAATAATGTTCATTTTGACGATATTTGGTGCTTGAGTCAAAAATGGACTTATTATAATTACAAGTTGTTCATGTGGTCAAAAGATATTATATACAGAAGGATATTCATGTTTTAGTTATCATAAACATCATATATATCCAGTATATACATGTATTTATAATTGTACATAACATTTGAGGTATGAAATGAAATGCACTATTCATGAGGACGGTAAATCGTACGTACGCATTAACACTAATTTCATTTATATTTATTATTTTAATGTAATTAAAACATAATGATTAAAATTAATATAATAATTCCAGTATAATATAATATAAAATATCATTAACCCCATTCTTTTTCCATCCCACATATGGAATTAATGAGTCATAACACTTTTAGTGGGCGGTAGTCCACATTTCCTCAAATGAAATTATTATGTTAACCCATTTTAGAAACCGTAATGGTATGATATAAATGAAAAATAAATTATAATAAGGAATCCATAAAAATAATATATATTATATATAAATACATTTCTATCTTAATGGAAACCTTTTGAGGTGGTAGGATATAATTGAAAAATCATCGTTTCGTGAGACGTTATTTTTCCATCCACAGAAACAATATGTTCTTTACTAATTAGATAGATGTGTGTGAAAGTTTATTTCAAATACTTCTCATAAAAACATCCTAATATATTGAGGATAATAGTGTTTTTAGAATTGAAATGAACAAATAGATTTTAAGGGTCAGAGAAGTAAAATAAAAGAAAATAATTTAATAAAAATTGATACCTTTAATTCGACTAACTCCCTTGGGTTTGAACCAAAATTACATCTTGAATTGCCTTTATGAAATTTAAAGGATTTTAGGTTGAATAGAGGGATCATTAGATCTTATTTGGGCAGGTTTTGGATGAGACAATGGGCTTGAGAGTTTTGAGGATTGAGTTAGATGTGAGGTCTTTTTATGAGTGGGAGGAGGGGCTCTATAGGAAGGTGTAAAAAAATTATTTTATAATAAAATTATTTTCATATTATAATGGTCCAAAACTTATTAATGTACAATATAATATGACTAATGGTCTAAAAATTATCATCCAATTATAATTTGATAGGTTTTATATATTTTTTAATCAATATAAAATTATTTATTTAAATCATTTATTATTGAGGTAAACAGTGCATCATTATTATGTCATAAATAGTTTTATATATTTTTTGTCTAAAAATAATAAAAAAACTACCATAATTTATGAAATAATTTTAGCTTTCTAATGAATACTTATAGTTGAAAAGATAACTTATATAACACCATGTGAAAATTAATTGTCTAAAAGATATTTGTTTATATCATTTTTACATTAATTTTTGTTAATTTAAACTAAGTGTCATTATAAATCTTATATGGATACATGGGGTCCAAAAATAGACCCATGGATTCTGGTTCTTCATGACTCATAAAATTAGGTTAGCGTAATTTTTATGGTAATTGTGATTTATCATGATATTGTTTTACCTTGAATTACCCTAACCATGGAAAAAAAATCAAAAGTTACAATTCACCAAAAAATATATTCATCTTATAGAAAAAAATTTACATAATAATAATTTCCATTTCACTAGTATTAAAGATATTCAACTAAAAGAATCTGTAAAATATGGTTTAAATGAAAAAGTCAGTTTTTAACTACCACTTGGTGGTTTCACAATTCATCAAAAATTGATGTTTTTCAGAAAACTACCAAAAATTCAGCCTAATCTATATTTGATACTACGAATAAAAAAATAATGTCTATTTTAACAAATTAAAAACATATAAGTTGGATTAATAAATTTAAAAATAATTTTCTTTGTCAAATCAAAAACCATGTTTTTAAAAAATATTAACTATCAAAAGAATGACACTTGTTTATATCAAATTTCAATTTGAAATTAATTCCAATGACCAATATTGGATTAAATGGATAACATATAATCTAATTTCACTTTAATACCAAATAAAAAGATAATTGAACCATACAAATAAATTATATTAGAAGACAGATTTGAATTAAAATATAGTATTTTTCAGTATTCATCAAAAAATGAAATTAATCAGAAAAATACAAAAAATTTACCCAATTTAAGTCTTTACGTCCTAATTCAAGAAGAAACATTATAATTTTTCAAAAATAACATTTCAAAGTTACAATAACTTGATTTAATGAGGGTTCTCCATAAAAAGGAAGTAAATCGACCTTTTAAAGAATATTAGAGTATTAATCATTTAAATAAGAATAATTTACCTTTTAAGCATCTAAAAGTTATTGGATAAGTGTAATAAAAGTTAATTAATTATATAATCTTATTATAGTTAGTTTTATTCATTCCCTCCAATACAACGGCTAGGCATTAACTACATTCAAAATAACGTGATTATATTATTAGTGTGCAACGTAATATTTCAAAGAAAGATGTTGTTGCGAATCGAGTACGCCATCGAGCATATCAAACCCTTTATTGTAAAATTAAAACATAATTCACAAATATGAATAATTATGAAAAATTTATTATTTCATTATTAACTGGGATGTTACAACCTTCCCACTTTTGGAAATTGTGTCCTCGCAATTTTTATTCACTTATCAAATAAGTGAGGCTATTAATCAAAAATATATTTTCAGATTCCCACATTACCGCTTCAACGATATGGGTTTTCCACAAAACCATTACCTGTTGAATCACCTTATTCGGTAACACTTTCTCTCTTCAATCAATAATCTGGACTGGTTGATCATCATAAGAGAGAATCTATTCTAACTGAAAACCCTATAGATTTAAACCTAAGATGGATCTGGAATATTCTTTTCAACATTGAATCATGACAAAAATTGTGTCCCTGGGATAAACTCGGAGGTAAAGCCACTCGGTAATCAACTGATCCAACTTTATCTAGGATTTTATAGGGTCCAATACACCTCCGACTCAACATCCCTTTCTTAACAAAACACGTGACAGTTTTCCATGGAGAATCATTGAAAAAGACATGATCACCTATCTAAAAAGAGAGATCTTTCCCCCGATTATCAGCATAAACCTTTCTACCTGCTCTGAGCTATTCTCATGTGCTACTAAATAAACTGAACCATTTCTTTCATCTCTTATAACAATTCTGGATCTATCAGCTTCCTTTCAACTACTTCATCCCAAAAAGTAGGATTTCGACACTGCATTCCCTATAATGTCTCAAAATGTTGCCATCGTTATAATGGATTGAAAATTTTTATTATAAGAAAATCCAACCAATGTAATATGTTGGTCACAAATTCCCAGGTAATCCAATGAACAAGAACATATAATATCCTTTAAGGTCAGAATTGTTTGTTCTTACTTCCCATATTATTATGGGTGAAAAGCTGTAAAAAAATTTAATTTAATACCCAATGAATTCTGAAGGCCTTTCCAAAAGATGGAAGTAAACATGGGATCACGATTAGATACTATTGTTTGGGGAACTCCACGCAACCTGACTATGTCCTTAACATACAACCGAGAAAGTTCATCTGGAGATAATGTATCTAAAATAGGAAGGAAATGAGAAGATTTAGTCAACCGATCAATAATAACCTAGATTGCATTATTTTCTCAAGATTCCATTGGTAATCCCATAATAAAATCCATGGTTATTTTTTCTTATTTCTACTCTAGCACCGATAAAACCTAAATCATCTCTTTAGGTAATCGAAACTTTTCTTTAACCCATTGACATGTCAAACACTTTACAGTAAAATCAAAAATATCTCTTTTCATTCCACCCCACCAGTAATACTCTCGAATGTCTTAGTACATCTAAGTATTCCCTGGACGAACTGAAAACAGAGAACTATGAGCTAAACATAAAACCTCAATTTCAATTGTGAATCACAAGGCACAAACAATTTTTTCTGAAAAATAAAAACATTATCATTATCAATGTTAAATTCAGGATCATAACCACCTAAACCAACTCTAAAATTTTCCAGTAATCCTTTCCTTCCTTCTGCACTTTCTTTATTATATCTGATCGAGAATATTTAATTGACACCTAAAAAACAGAATAATTTAATGCACTAAAAACTTCTATGAAAAATGTCATCAAATAAAAGACCAAAGGATCTCGATCCAAAACATATTATGGTAAATGAAGCATTAATTTTTCATCTCAAAGCATAATCGACTCTATTTTATTTTATTTTTGGATGGTAATGGACTGTGCAATCATAATACATGATTAATTCCAACCATCTCCTCTTTCTCATGTTCGATTCTTTCTGAGTGAATATATACTTCATGCATTTTTGGTCAGTATATATTTCACATTTTACAACATACTAATATTTCCATGAAATTTTTAAATTAAAAGAAAAAACAGCTAATTCCAAATCATGTGTAGGTTATTTTAAATCATCAGGTTTCAACTGATGGGAAGTATAAGCAATTACAAGATCATTATGCATAAAAACACAACCATGTCCTTCTAATGAAAAATCATTGTAAATAAAAAACTCACCATTTCTAGAAGGTAGTTCCAAAACTGATCATTCAAAAATTCTTTTCAATTCCTAAAAGAAATCATCACATTCTATTATCCAAATGAACATAACACCATTTCGAGTTAACTTAGTCATGGGACTAGATTACAACGCAAAATTCTAAACAAACATCTGGTAATGACCAACAAAACCATGAAAAGTACGAATCTCAGTTATATTTGTGGGTCCATGCCATTCTTCAACAACTTTTGTTTTAGAAGTATCAATAGTTAGGCCATTTTTTGAAACAATGTGACCAGGGAATGAATTTTTTTGTATCTAAAACTCACACCTGATGAATTTACCAAGTAGATTCTTTTTTAATGTTTTCAAGATAACCCTTAAATGAATTTCATGCTCTTCATTACTTTTAGAATAAATAAAAATATCATCAATGAAAACAACCACATACTTATCCAAAAACTCACGAAAATTCTATTCATTGGATCAATGAATACACCAGGTGAATTAGATAAACCACAAGGCATAATTACAAATTCATAATGGCGTTATCAAGTTTGAAACACCATCTTTGGAATGTCTACTTCTTTTACTATCAACTGATGGCACCCGAACTCAAATAAATCTTCCAAAAATATTGTACTTTCTGGATCTGATCAAACAAATCATCGATATGAGGAAAAGGAAACATGTTCTTAATAGTGATGTTATTCAATTATCTATAATACATGGAAAGTCACATTGAACCATCTTTCTTTTTAAAAATAAAGAAAATATCACCCCATGGTGATGTGCTAGGTATAATGAAACCTTTATTTAATAACTACTTAAATTGATTCTTTAAATACAAAAGTTCAATATGGTCCGTTCGATAAGGGGTTTTGGGAATTGGTATAACTTCATAAACTAATTCAATAGTAAATTCAACTTCTTGATTAGTTATAATACCAGGAAACTCATCAGGAAAAACATAAAGGTACTTATTTACCACTATTACATCATTAATTAGAACTATTCCATTATTTTTATCATTATCTGCAAGGTAACAATAATTTCCATCTCTTACTAGTTTCTCAGCTTCCTGATATTTTATCAAAATTAAGGGTTCATTCTTGTAAACAAACTGAAAATTATCATGAAAGGAAACCTCTTTATCTCTAAATTCCATCTTAGCATTGTAAACTGAAATTCAATCCTTGCCCAAAATAACATCAAACTCTACTAGAGGTAAAAAATAAGGTTTACAGGTAGATTCTTTCCACACACAAGGACATGCAGGTTATTATAATTTTCTTGTTTCAACATTTCTTCCATTTGTTTTACCATAAGTTATAGATTCATATATTGATATGGAATTCCAAATTTACTAGAAAACATCTCAGAAATGATTGAATATGTAGACCCCGAATCAAAAAACACATTAGAATAATCCAAACAAACAAATAGTGTACCTGATACTACTTCATTTGATGGCCCAACATCTGCTGATGTAGTTTCAAATGACTTCACCACCCCTTTTTCATGTAGTCTAGTTGCTTTCCCTCGGTTGAGTTCCTCATTGGACACTCATTTTCAAAATGACATATTTCATTGAACATAGAACATTTTACCGATTGTAAATCATATTTTGTCTTACCATGTCCTGATCTTTTCCAATGTAATTACGAGCCTTTTGTCCTATTTTACCACATTGGTAGCACTTACCAGAAATCAAAATACATTACCATCATGTATTCTACCACAAATTTTACAAAATATAAATAGAAGTTTCTTACCATAAGACATTTTTGAGGAGTTCTTATCTTTAGAATGCCACCATGACCTCTTATTCTTTTGTTTTCCAAAGAACACCTGATCATTGAAAAACTCCATTTCCACTATCTCCGCACATCGAACATGTTTTTCAAAGCTTTTTTACCCACAAAAGCAAAATCCATTCGATATTTTGGATTTAATATGGAGTACCAATGGTTTGTTTTACTATCTAGATCTCGTATTAAATTTGGATTATAACTCGCAATTTGAGTGAATTTTTCTTCATAAGTAGCCACTGAGTCATCCTCCTACCTCAATTTTATGAGTTGTTTTTCAATCTTAAGATGAACCACCATCGGAATATATTTCTCAAGAAACATACCTTTGAATTCATCCCAATCAAGAGTATTGATCTCCTCACTATCACTCATATTTTTCACCATCGACCACCACTTATCAGCAACACCTTCAAAATGGAAAACAGCGAGACTAACCTTTTGATGTTATGACCACCCCATGACATCAAAATATTTCTCCAGTGCTTTAATCCCCCCTTCAGATAGCAAAGGGTTAGATTATCCTTTGTAAAGAGGGGGAATTTTCCTCGTGAAATGCTCTACTACTGAAATTTTTCACTACAATTGATCTAACTGATCTCATGCATGGATACCACCACCATTTATATCCCGTGTCAATTTTTCTATCACTACAACAAATTGTTCAGCTCTGATTCAGACCATCTCAGGCTGCAGAATTGGAAAGATGTCTTCTTCTTGATTTTATTCCAACCAAGATACCATGTTTCCTCTGAGTAGAACCATTTTAAACAAAGAAAAATCTTAGGCTAAGCAACATGGTAATCTATATGCGCTATATCATTTCAATATTAAAAAAAATTAATTAATGGATATTAATTTAAGAGTACCCTAACTCCTAAATTTAACTAAATTGTTCTATGATACTGACTATAAGGACCCAGCCTTAAACAATACAAAATATTGAATTAAATGAATAATTAACATTGGAGATCTTTTCAGGTTTATAGTTTTAGAGAATTATGCCATTACTATTACATTACATCTCAAAAATTACATGGTAGACACTTCTACTTAGTTTATATTTTTTCATAAAATAAAAACGCTTCAAAAAAAGAGTCTGGTATAGTCCCATGATATAGATAGCATGAATTTTCCATTATCACATCCTTGAACCTATTCATCCTTAGGCCATGTGAAAAACCAATTAGAACATGGTATGAGCATAAGAAGCTCAGTAAGGGTTATAAAACAAAGAAAACAACATTAGATAATCATTGCATATATAACATAAGCAATTTAAAATACCTCATGAAATCATAATATTTATGAATAACACATTGAAATAATTACCCATAAAGGTAACTTGTGGCATCCTTATCATAATTATATTATAGCTCTCATATCTACATAAGTAGTTACATTTGGAATACCCATCATAGAATATTCCCTAAATCTCATAGAAAAAACATTCATGTTTACCTTTGTCACGTTGCCCAATGCATTAGAGAGCTATCTCATGCTCACCCACCCTATGATTCTCACGGAACCACCCATACATGTAATAATGCCAAAGAACCATAATATATTCAAAACACATAAATCAAACATAATAGAAAGATAAAATTTTACATTTAAATCAAAATATATCATTTAAATATATTGAAATAATCAATCTGTTATCAAAAAAATTCAATACCAATATACATATAAAGAGTAAATGGTATTTACATTAATTTTAGAAACATTACATTTTGTTAAGGATTCCAAAGATCAAAAAATTCTCGTGGAGGCAGAAAGGTCATTGTCACCACTTACGTCAAAAAGAAACATTCTATTTTTTGTTTTTTAGTAAAACACCTCGTAGAAAAATATTACATTTCAATTAAATGAAAATAAAAATATGTTAATAATGCATATAAATGAAATTCATTAATTAAAACCAAATATACCTCAATGAAAGGAGATTGAGACGAAGTCCCTTACCTCATGCCTGACTTGACCCATTAATTCTTTAATCTCATGAATAATAAACTAAAGTTAATTTCTACTTTCTTAAGAAACTATTTCATGTTTCTTATTACCTTTATATCACTTATTACTAAGTTATAAGAAATATGTAATCATTTATGTTAATAATGGTCATTTTGACGATATTTGGTACTTAAGTCAAAACTGGACTTCTTATAGTATAAGTTGTTCATGTGGTCAACAGTTATTATATCCAGAATGGTATTCATGATATAGTTATCATATATTTCATATATATATATGGTATGTAGTTGTATTTATAATTGTAGATAACATTTGGTGTTATGAAATAAAATGAACCATTTATGGAGATGGAAAGCCGTATGTACGCATGAACGCTACTTTCATTTCTATTTTTTATTTTAATGGAATTAAAACATAATTGTACATAAGTATATATAATTACAGTACAATATCATATATAATATCATTAACTCCATCCTCTATACATCCCACTTATGTCATTAACGATTCATATCACTTTGAGGTGGCGGTAGTTACCACTTCGTCAAATGAAATTATTGCATTTACACATAATGGAAACCATATAGGTATCATATAAATAAAAAATAAAGATGAATAATGAAAAAATTAACATAATATATATCATATATAAATACAGTTCCACCTTAATGGCCACCATGAGAGGCGGTTGGAGATAATTGAACACTCATCGTTTCGTGAGGCGTTAGTTTTCCATCCATAAAAATAGTATGTTCTTTACCCATTAGATTGAGGCGTGTGAAAGTGTAGTTTGAATAGATCTCATAACAACATCCTAATATATTGAGGATAATGGTGTTATTATAAATGAAAATAATTAAATGATTTTAGGGGTTTGAGAAGTAAAATAAAAGACACTAATTTAAGAGAAATTGTTACCTTTAATTATGGTAACTCCCTTGGGTTTGAACAAAAATGACATCATGGAGTGCTTTATGCCTATGTTAAGTCAATTAGGTTTAATAGAGGTATCATGAGAGATTATTTGGGAAGGGTATGGATTAAAAAAGTTTCTTTAGAGGTGTGAGGAATATGTTTTAGGTGAAGGCTTTCTATAAGGGGGAGGAGGGGTCTTTAAAAATTTGTGAAAATATTATTTTATTATATAATGCTTTTCCATTTCTAAAGGCCCATAAATTATTAATGTCAAATATAATAGTACTAATGGTCGAAATAAAATCATCCAATATGAATTCTATAGGTTTTAGATATTTTTTTCTTTATAATATTATTTATTTAAATTATTTATTAATTAGGTAAACAATGCATCATTATTGTGTCATAAATAATTCTATTTATTTGATAACTAAAAGTGAAAAAATACCATAGTGTAGGAAATATTTTTAGATTTCTAAATAATATTTATAGTCGAAAATAAAACTTATAGAACATTATGAAAAAATTAATTTAAAAAAATATATTTGTATATGTCATTTTTCCCTTTCTTTAAATTAATGAAAATAATGTGTCATTATCACTATTAAGTGGCTCAATGTGGTCCCAAAATATACCAAATGAGTCCCATGGTCGGCCATGACTCATACAACAAGTTTTGGACAAGTTTTGAGGTAATTTTAATTTATTATGATATTCTTTTTACCATGAATTACACTATTTACCTTTGACCGCGGTAAAAAAAGTCAAAATATACAATTCACCAAAAATTATTTTCTTCATATTGAACCAAATTTTACATAATAATAACAACCATGTATGTAATATTATCAAATTTCAATTCACAGAAGTGGTAAAATTTCATTTAAATGAAAAACTCATCTTTTAACTACTACTTAGTGGTTTCATAATTCATCAAAAATTGATGTTTTTCAGAAAACTACAAAACATTAATCATAACTTTTATTTCATACTCCGAATTCAAAAATAATGTCTATTTTTGAAAATTAAAATCATAGAATTTGGATTAATAAATTAAAAATAAATTCCCATTGTCAAAACAAAAAGCGCGTTTCTAAGAATTATTAACCATCCTACGATTGCCACTTGTTTATGTCAAATCTCAATGTGAAATTAATTCTAATTACCAAAATTGGATTAAATGGTAAAAATATAATATAATTTTACTTTAAAACCAATTAAAAAGATCATAAATACACATAAATTAATTAGATTTAAAGGTACTTTTGAATTAAAATACATTATTTTTCACTATTCATCAAAAAATGAATTTTATCAGAAAAATTAAAAAAACATTACCCATTGAAAATCATGATGTCCCTATGCCTAAGAAGAATTTTATTTTGTAAAAAATTGCATATAAAAGTTACCAAAACTATATTTAACGTGGGTTCTCCATCAAATGGCGGTAAATCAACCTTTTAAAGAATATTATTGTATTTGTGCCTAAAATTAGATTAATTCACATTTTAAGCCTCTAAAATTTATCAGATAAATTTAAATAACATTTAAAAAACTTGAATAATCTAAATTTAGTTAGTTATATTCATTTCAACCAATACATAGACTATGAATTATCTACATTAAAAACAATATTATTATATTATTAATGTCCAACGTAAGATTTCAAAGAAACTCATTGTTGTGTATCGGGCACACCATCCACCATTTCAACCCCATTAAAGTATATTTAATATTTAATTAAAAAATGTGAATAATTATGAAAATTTATTATTTATTTATTTACATGGGATGTTACATAAGATTTTGGAAAATATAGCATTAATAAGAACAATTTTTATCATTCAATAACCATGGAAACACCCAGATTGAAATTTATGATATTATATGTTTTGATTTATTATTTTAAAAACATTATCCCACTATATTTAAAGTTTAATTTTTATATTATTATTATATATGTATTAATGTACCCTAATTTTTTATTTTTCGAGTTTATAGATAAAAATAATATAAAAACCCACACATTTTTTCCTCTTAAAATGTAAACTGAAATTTCAAGGGTGAAATTACATAATGGGGATATATGTAATTACCCAGAATTATTTCAATTAAAACAACATTTTTATAATAATTTTATATGGTATAAATTAGATAAAAATAACATATATAAATTATTAAAATTATATCTTAATGATGAATGAAATATGATGTATTCTTAAATATTAAGGGACCTATTCAAACGAAATCATAACTTAACCATGGGAAAATGAAATTGACGATTAAGAATAGTGAACCAAAAAATAGAATAGTAACCTCACCAATGAATGTATAATTATAATTTTGACATCTTATAAATGAAAATATTATTTAATTGTATTGTAGTATATGTAAATAATTTTTTAGATATTTTTAATTAAGTATTTCTATTTCTATAAAACATAATGGGTTATTTTTGTTTTTTTATTTAGTATAATTTCATAAATGGAACTTTATTTCCATAAAATGCATTAATAAATTAATATTTTGATCTCTTATGAATATACAAAAATTATATGAGACATTAAATAATTTTTCAAACTCTTAGAAAACTATATGTCATTTTAAAATTTAAATTTTTTTATGTAAATGAATATTTTAATCAAAATATAATTTTCAAATAAATATAAAATTATTTTCACAAAATTGAGTCAATTTTTGAATTATATACATCAATAAATGTATATGGTGATGTTTTTTTATATTTAAACAATACATGAAATTTTAGTTAACAATAAAATGTAGTAATATAATGTATATATACATTAAAAGATAAATTTACTATCACATTTATCATCGCTAATATTCGAAAAATATAATAGAACTCCCCAAAAGATTTTATTATTTTTAGTGATAATTTTAAAAAAATTCATAGTCTTGAGGGGAAATAATTATGTAATGAATAAAATAATGAGTAAACATATATCTCCATCTATATAAATACCTCCTCACTTCAACACTTCCAAATACACTACCCCATTTCCCGGATCATGTGATCTCAAAAAAATACCAATACCAATCCCCATAAAGAGGATTCCATGATTATGTATTCAAGTGGTAAAATCCTCTTTCATGTCTTTTAATTCATTTTCAAGTTATTTTATTTTAAAATTATCTCCTAAACTCCCCTAATCCAATTTTTATGATATCTATTATAATAAATATATAATATAATGTTATTATTCTAACGGAATAATAAATCGTCATTTCATTCCCCTCTCCTTTAATAGACAAAAATAAAACATTGTCTGTGGTGTGTTAATTAATCACATTCTAGATTAAAAAATTTTCAAATTGCATCACATCCTAAAAATATTCTCATGAAAAATTTATAATGGTTAATCCTGATTATAATATATAATAAAATTTATTTAATTTTCTAAAATGAAATTCATATGTAATAATAAATAATAGCACAAACCTATTTTGTGAGGACACAAAAATTTCCCAAATAATCGAAATGATTCTCACTAACATGTTATCTAATGATTCATACTAACCTACAATTACTAAAGGAATAATATAACAATTTATTATTATGTATTTTCATTAATAAAATATTATTTCAATTCTATATATCTATTCTCATATTAGATTATTTTATATATAGACATGAAAGTAATCAATCATGAAAATGAAGAAACAAATACTGCCAACCCATGAAATTGTATCTTTTAACTAATAAAAAATTCTATAAATAAGCATAATAAATATACAATTAATTAAATAATAGTATAAAAGGTTATGAATTAAATAATTAATGGATATAATTTGATTATCTAGGACAATATGATCAAATGTATAACACTTTCATACTTTTGGTTAGAGTTTCTTCTTGAAAAACCATTTTTCTATTTGGTTGAGATTTATCTCTCTTTAAAATAATGTAAATAATATATATATATATATATAAACTAAATTCTATATATATGTTCCAAAATAATGAATATTTTTTTTAACATTCATTATTAGGGTAGTACATGTTTTAATATTGTTATCTGATAAATTCATCCAAATTATCAAGTACAAGGAAAGAGAACTTCCAAATTTCATCCCATTTTTAATTACCTTTATTAATATGTTTTAAGACACCATTATTATTATAAAAAAACATTTTATACATAAAAACATGATTTCTTCATTTTTGTTTAAGGAAAACAAATATTCCTTTTTTTCATTAAAGGATGTTTAACATTTCCTTTTAACAACACTAAAATATTTCATTTTAACGGTTTCTTAAACACATTTTTAAATATATGAACTTCAAATGGACATAATTTATCATATTTACTAAATATTTTACCATATTAATTACCATGTATAATTTAAATACCTTAATTAAAGGACAATGTTATTATATTCCTTTTTTATGCCTTATTAAAATATTATTATACCCAAATATGGGTAACCCTTTTGCAGGATTCTTAATGTGTAACAAATATTCAAGAAGATATTATTACGGGGGAACCCACCTAGGGATTCCATGAATTCGGTATGTTTATTCTCATGATTCATCATGATGGGATACAATGTTAACCTAATTATTTTATGGTACTTTCTGTACAATGTGATATTGTCTTGGCTATTAGTATTGACTCATGTTTATGTCATGTGATTTGATATTTTCACATTACTATGATGTATGGTTTATAGATCCCATGTTATATGTGTTTTAATTCTTTATGATTATTCATGTTATATGCCTTTATGTCATTATGTTATGCCCTCTAACCCATGTGAATTGTTTTATTCATATACTTAATCCATTACCCCACTTTTTTGCAGAAACATGTAGTTCATGTATTCTCAAGGTCATCCTATCAGATGTAAGATATAAATTTATGTTAGAAGATACTTAATGAAATTAAATAAAAGAATTTATTTTGTTTTTCATTTTTTCAATTTATATACCTAATCATCTAATGACAACATAATATATGATCATGGGTTGAATTTATGGAAAATTCTGATTCCACTAAAGTAAAATATGTGTTAAATTTTAGGCTAATTATACAAGAAAATCACTGCTACCTCAGAAATTAAAATAGTTTCCATGAAAATATATTTTTATGAGATCATAATATTATATAATATTCGTATTAATGATAGAGAAAGATGTCCAATTTTACAAAAAATTTATACAATGCATCCCTATGATAAATCATAGTTTAATATGAACATTATTGGTTCATATTTATACATTATAGGTCCCTTTGAGAATTGTAGTGTATTATTAACCTATCATGGTTTCATGAAGGGATTAACATCCAATTTATTTTTCAACAATATTCTTAATAAGGAATAACTCTTGTCCATAATTCAAATTGTCAAGAAAGTTTTTTAACATGGATAAAATTTTATAGGGATTAAATAATAATTAATAATGGTCTATGAAGATATACTATTCCTAACCAAAAATGTTCCATGGAATGATCTACAATGTTTTAATAAATGTTTCCATTCCTCCAATCACCCCATAATTATCATGTCATAGGTATATAAGGAATCAAACCAAGATGCAGACCGATTTTCAATGATGATTATTTTATAGATGATCTCAATATAAACCATAAAGACCCCTAAATATAGGTCATTATTGATAAATGGAAATATAAGGCATGTAAACCACTCCATAATTTTTAAATAACCATTTAATACTTAACACATTTCCTTATATTTTTCATAATAAAATTTTGGATCATTTTTTCCAGGCTCCAAAACCATTTTTGAAAAATATTTTATACATTCCATTATAAAACTATAATAGTTATATTATATATTTATTAAATTGTGTTAATATTTGGTTGTAACATAATAATTATTCAATTATACTGTCTTTATATTCAATTTTTCGATTGGTGTACTATAATATACATGTTATATATTGATTTTCTAGGATAAATACATCATTTGGACCCTAAAATATCATTATTAATTGTTTTTTATTTACCCACATATGAATTTCATTTTTCTAATTTTACCAAATTGTAAAAATACATGGCCTAACATCCATATTTGGTTACATTCTTTATTTTTACTATCACATGGGATATATAACTAAGAATTGTTTTATTCATGTTACCTTTGAAATAAAAAAAATATATAAATATATAATTTGATGGCATTAAATTCTTAATATATTTTTATTATGTCGTAAATTACTATTTAATTCACCTTATTTATTAATATTGGATTCAATAATGTTTAAAAACTATTTTTATACTATGTCTTGATGATAAATTGGGTTATATATACATATTATTATGTTTAATCTTGATTATTTTGAAGGATATTGTCTATTTATAAATATATGAGAAAGTAAATCATTATTGATTCAATATTTATAGAATGAATTTTTTAGATATGAAAATATATAATTTAAGAAGATTATAAATTCTCAGTATTGCCTATGTGAATCTATTACATGATTCGCCTAATTGATTCTCTGACAATAATAACATATATGAATCACCAATATGATTAACCATTGTGAATCACCTGTGTGAATCAATGACGTGTTTTTTGCAACATCAATCACCTCTGTGAAAATAACCAACTTGAATTCATCCATGCATTAAAGCATGTTTTAATAGGTTATTCCAAAATCTAGTTATATTATTATTTTTCATTATATTTTATATTTACATTTATGTTTTATTTATTATGGATATAAAAAGTTTTTTTTATAATTCCTTAATAACAATTTATAACTTATTAAATCTAGTAATTAATTATTTTAAGAATTAGTAAATGTCCTTTACATGGGATTAATATAGGTTTGATATTAACACCTATATTTTGGATATTAAAATAACCCAATTAAAATCATTTTAAATATGAAGGGACAATCATGATTATTTTCATTAAGTATTATAAGGATATTAGTGAATTTCTATATTAATATAGGTGATTAATTACACTAATCAGTTACTATTTTTTTACTAGATACTGTAGAAGAATAATAAGAATTCTATTTTTCTACAATAAATGTTTTACAATTTGATATTTTTACTAGAAATAAAAATATAAGACATTTAATTACTTAAATATAAATGTAATAGAGAAAACGTAACTAAATATGTAAATATTCCTTTTAAGAAGGGACACATTATATAAAGGGTCTGTAAAACCTATGACCTAAGAGAGACATAAACACTTTAGGATTTACTAAAATGAATATAAGTGATAAATTATTCTTTTGATCGAACTTTTCTCCTAATCAATTTAAAATAAATTTTTCCTTTTTTTCTAGAGAGTTAAATTCTACATCAACTCCCCATGTATGTTTCTTTCTTCTATTTATGTCGATCTACTTATTTATATATTTATTTTTTGTAAATAATTTTAAAGGGTTATACAGCCGTGTAATGTGTAGTTCCATGCATCGTGGATCCCTTATCAATGTCCATCATTGTTTTGTGCCATTAAGTAGAAAAAATGAGGGATGTTTGGTTTGTCCCTCTAGTTAGGAAAATTCTATTCTATTATGGATTATGTGTCCAGGATAAAAATCTTTATACTTATGTTTTAATTCAAGGTGTTAAAATAAAATTATTTAATTTATTTATTGTGGATATACTAGGTTATATCACTCTCAATGAGTGATATGGGTGAAAATTGTACTGATATCATTTGGATCTAAAACAGTGTAAAATTCTCATATATTAATATTATTTTATTTCTCTTAGTTTCAGTAATATAACTCTGAAATCACTATTAAATATTTAAATTTCATATTTAAATTTAAATAATGCCAATTATCCCACCTAGATGCTACCTTATATCAACCAATTGGGAAAAAAATTTTGTATAATATATTATCCCCATTCATAATAAATATCATTACTTGTTATAACCAATTTCAGAATTAACCATTAAGGAGATAATATCAGTTTATGATAGAATTAGCAAGTTAAATTGATAGAAGGATACCAAAAAATCCACCACATTGTTTGGTACTGATTATGGATTTTAGAAATATCTTATATCTTTATTCTTAATAATTATGAATATTAACCGTTGTATAATTTTAAAAAACACATACAATCTTCTATAAATTAAAACAGAATCCTTAGATTGAAATTATATGGGAATGTATGTTTTTAATTAAATAGTGTAGAATATATTATGTGTTGAAATAAATATAAATATTTATTTCCTTGTATATTTATGTTAAAAAATATCATGACATCAAGAAAATTATATAACATAAAATTCTTGGCTCATATATTATTAATATAAATAATAATGGTTTGTTGGTAGTTTAAATTTAAAATTTTAATGATGTACAAGATAAAACAAGTAATTAATTGTTCTATGTATTTACAAGTATTAAAAATTATATTATTTATTTATGAAAGACTCATTAAAATCCAAATATTGGTAAAATAGTACTTATATTACATCATAATACGTGAAATGATTTAAATATTTCTATAAAAAAAAGAATAATCATGATTGAAAAAAGACTTCTTGATAATATTCTATAATTATAAAAGTTTTTGT
This sequence comes from Viscum album, assembly GCA_963277665.1. NCBI lineage: Eukaryota > Viridiplantae > Streptophyta > Magnoliopsida > Santalales > Viscaceae > Viscum > Viscum album. The sequence goes on along the minus strand of OY728143.1, from coordinate 936,534,966 downwards.
AGGAGAGTAAAAATATTGATGAAATAGATAATTCAAGATAAAGGAAAATATTTTCTTGTAAAATGTATGTACATACACATCATAGAATGAGTTACAGAATAATGATTAGAATAGCCAATAGTATTTCAAGAAGGGAAGATATAGTATAAATAAAGGATAAACAAGGAGATCACAAATATTGTATCCTAAACAACATGAGAAGGATAAGATGAAATGAAATATTATTTCCAATGATTCTCCAAAAGTAGTTTTTTATTAAAGTAGGATAATGTGAATATTAAAAATGATTACCCATGATAATAAAAGGATAACAATAAGAGGAGGTTATAAAAAAATATGGAAATATAATATTGATGGAGATTAACTAAGGATTTATATTATGAGAAAGTATCTAGTTTTGAAATAGATATTGAAAATGGTTGTTTATTGGTTTCATCAAATAAGAAAATTGATTATAGATATTTTTAATGTTCATAACATGAATATGAAAACCCAATTATGAGGTATTTTTAAATAATTTTAAATATATGATGATAAATTTAAAACAACTATTGGTTTATAAAAAACAATAAGATCATATTTAAGGTTATTCATAATCCGAATAAAAATTATTTGAAATCTATTCAGAATTTTTAAATTTGATAACAAATAGAACTAGAAAAATCGTAAGGAAACCAAATTTATTATCTTAATTAATGTATAGAATATAAAATATAATTCAGGTTCATTTTAATGTTCCATTAAACTAAAAATAATAATTTTGTTAATGTTATAAAAGAGAATAATGATCTAAAAATAAATTTTATTTCTTGATTTCAAATATATAAATTTTTTAAGGATGAGAATCTAGTGAGAAGTAAAGAATCAGAAATTTGAAGGAAATTTTTTTATTAATATTTTTGGGATTTTACAAGAATGCAGTTTCTGACGGCACCTGATTCCGAGGCCTGGGGTGCCCAGTATCAATATCTGAAGTTTAGCTCAGGTACTTTCAGGGAACGAATGAGCGGGTTTTTCCAACTTTTGAACCGGTGCTCGGAATCAAAATATGAGGGCACGAATGAAACTGCAGTGCTAGTATTTTCATAATCGGACATTTACCGTATGGGAGTTTGTTCGGGGAAAGAAGTTAAATTTTTGGGTTAAAGGAAGAAATAAATAAAATTGAGAGCAATTTTATTTTTGATATTCAAGGAAGTAAAAATATATCATGGGAAGTTGTTGGTGGGGTCCACAATCACCGAACATCCCATGTGTTAATATGTGGGAGGTGGGGCCCACACCCACCTAACCTCACGCGGGAGAGTTTAGTGTGGTGGGGCCAACACGAGACCATAACCCCTTGAACTTCTTATAACCCCCTTAAACTCCCTTGCACTTAATGTGACAACTCCCCTTAATTCTCATTGACACCCCTTTTGTTTAATTGTATAACTCTTCACCTTCTTCTCTCACCTTCATAACTACCTCTTAATTTTTGGGAAACTCTTTCTCTCCTCTCTCCCTCTTTATTTCATGCCAATTCACGATAAATTATTTGACAAAACCTATTCAATTAATTTAACTAAACATTTGAAATGCTTGGCATGTTGTAATAAAAAATGAGTATGCCTTATTTTATTTGGGATTCAGATTGTTGGGTGGGATAGCCATTGGTAGAAGAAGAAGAATAAGAAGGAAGATAATAGGATTCCTCCTCATCGAATAATGACGCTTCCTTATCAAAGAACGACACCCTTCCTCGATGAAGAACGAGACGCAGACCGTAGAGACCGACGCCAATAACAATGTTCTTCTTCTTCTTCTTCTGACGTCGACGGAATCGATACGGTTCTACCGCGATGTTCGACTTCGCTGACTCAACGGCGTGCGACGTCTATGTTGAGGTAGGGGTTTAATATACATTGAAGTTTTATTTAACGAACTTCATTGATAATAGTTGGCCACTTTCTATCATTATAATGGGAGGAGGTCGGCACGCACAAACACGACCGACCCTCCTCCCCCTTTCTGTCATACTCGTTGTGGCTCGAACAAAGGTGAAGCGGTGTCGTTGTATCGCGTGGAAACAAGAAGGAACACAATGTAGAAGCGTGGTTTCGTCGCGCCGCGCCGTTGAGGCCGAACGAAACTGTGGTCGGAGTCGGGGACGCAGAGGTGATTCGAAGACTCCGATGTTTGTTTATTGACATGTGGATCGGCAGGAGATAACGAAGTGGGCCGCGATTGCTTTTGAAACCCTTTTGCAGTGAATATCAGGTCCTGGGAGGACCGCTGGTGAAGACGGCAAGTGAAATGGACCACCGGAGCACGTCCGATGGTCCGCAGAAAACGACGGCGGTGCGCCACACAGGCGCTGCGGTGCGCCACACCGGCGCAGCGGCAGACCAACCCAGAACAGCTTAGCCGTTCCGGAGGCAGGGTGGTGTGGCTTAATGTCGCACCAGTTTCGTTCAGTTCGGGGGTTGTAACCCCCTGCACCACACTGGCCACACGGACAGGCCGCACCGGTCGGGGCCACCCAGGCCGGGCGGGGCCGCCCATGCTAGACCGGGCCACGCCGGCTGGGCCGGGCCTTGTCCACCAGGCCGGGACACATCCTAATGGGCCAGAAATAGACCCGGTTCGGGTCGACCCGGTTCGGGATGACCCAGGGGGTATCGGGCCGGGTCGGACTGGGCCCGAACCCCCTATTTTAGGACAGATCTATTCAAACACCCATAACATGGGCTACGGACCTCCGATCGATGCACCGTCACTTGAGATGAGATCCTTGGATCAATACGGCTGTTTCTGTATATTACACATAAGGTTTTGGAGAACATTGGGTACGTCTGGGTTGGTTCAAAAACGAAAACAATCGGGCCCTCAGAGCGGAAACAATTATAACATGAGCTCCGAACGTCTGATTGACGTGCTGTCGACTTTGTTGGATTCCTCTTAATGAGACGGAACATTTGGCGTACCTTTACTGAGGTTTGGATTTAGTTAGATAGTGTCCGGTTTGGATTGAACCCTAAATCCATACAGGCCCCTGGAATGGAAAAGCTGATAACATTCAGACTGGACGTCCGTTTGAAGAACCGTCAGCGGCATTGGTGATCTCATTGAGAAATGGTCCCTATGAGTATACCATATATGAGTTCGGGGTATAGTTGAGATATGTCCGGGTTGGTTCGCACATGAAACCAACTGGGCCCCTGGGACGGAAAGGCTAATAACTCACAGACCGGGCGTCCGATTGACGCGCCGTCTGTTGCGTTGAGACCCCTATGACGAGGCGGTTCATTAAGATGCATCTTTGTGGGACTTTGTGATATTTCGAGTATCGACATGTAGCTCGTGGAGCGGACCCTCCTGGAGATTAGCGTATGGAGTACGGAGACCGTGTAGCTGGCTAAGACTTGATGACTACTTGTCCGAATTGATTCGGAGTGACTTGCATTGCCCAGTGGGGAGGACTACTTTGTGAGGTAGTAGACCCATGGCGGAGGAGCACTACTTCTGAGGTGACAGACCCATAGTACTTGACAGGAGGAGTACCTCTATAGTCTTTGAGGGGGAGCACTACTGTGTGAGGTGGCAGACCCATGGTGGAGAAGCACTACTTTGTGATGTGGCAGACCCGCAATACTCGACAGGAATAGTACCTCAGAAGACTTAGGTTACTGAGCAGTAACTAGGAGTCATGACAGGATCACTATACTCTTCAAAGACAGATCCCTTCAGCAGTTACGGTTTCGAAAATTAAAATCCTGGTATGAGCTGAGTCTATGACCTTTGTGTTTACCACATGATTGAGATGGGTCACCTGATAACATAGGTATATATTTGGGCATATACCTAGGTAGTGGTTATCCGTTGACTTCATATCCTTTGTGTTTCCTCTTGATTAAGATGGGTTACTTGATAACTTAGGTATACGTATGGGCTTATTCCTAATTAAGGGTTATCTGTTGCGATCCTTCTTTGTGGTTATCATAGTTGGATTTAGTGAGACCATGAGGGTCTCGGGGTCCCTACTGAGTATCGTATACTCACCCCTGCACGGGCTATGCCAGCACCTCGTTGTGTTGGTTGCATACGACGGGCAGCGCCGATGGAGGCCGAGTGTTTGAGGACTGGATGGTACCCGGTTGTGGACTTCACGACCAGACGATACTCAGAGGAGGTTGACGGGCGAGAGCGTTGTGGAGGCTATCTGTATCTAACCTTCAAGTAGGATCTGTGGTTGACGATCCAAGAGCTGCGCTATCTATACCTACCCTTCAGTTAGGATCCAAGGTGGACGACCCAGGAGCTGCTTCTATTCTTCCGGATGGTTTTCTTTTATGTTTTACTTCGTTTTAGTTGTAACTGTACTTCTCAGTAGGGTTTGAATTCTGGCCCTTTTACTTTTCATCACTTCCTTTTGTACTTAGTTTATTACTTATTCTTGTACTCTTTGGTGTTTTGTTTACTTTTATAAAGGAAATGACTTCCCAGTTATCAGGATTTATGCCTTTGGTGCTAGTCGCCAGCCCCTGACCTATGGAAGGCGGGCCTGGGGTAGTCACGGCACGGGCCCTGAGGACGTGTCATGACTAATTGGAATCAGAGGATTCGGTTGTACCGAATAACTTATAACTCTGATATTTTCTTTCTGTGAATCAATAGTGTTAAGGGTACCAAGTTTGGTTTTCAGTTTAGGGAGTCCAGTGTTGTTGTGGGCGGCCGACGTATCCATACATCAGGACCCTGACAACTGATCTCTGACTTTTTGCATGAAAACACATATTGCGTGTCTATTTTCAAAGGTTTTCCCTTAAAATACCTCAAACTAGGTCAACTCACCAGGTATAAATCATATGACCATGTGACATCTCTTTCGATCAGGATGCCTCCCCGTGGACGACCAGCTAGAGCCCCGAGATTGGTACGTACTGACAGCCCAGCGAGTGAAGAGGCCTCATTACAGGGCCCTATCCCTGTTGAGGAACCCGCAGAGGCACTAGCGGTACTACTACCCATTGGTCCACCGATGCCACCAGCCCCAGCAGTAGAGAGTTCACGTCGCTTGAGCGCACTGCACAAGTTCTAGCACCACAGGACACCTAGGTTCAGGGGAGAGACGGACCCGCAGGTGGATGAGTATTGGCTGGAGGCTATGGTGAGAGTCATCAAGCTAGTGGGGACACCAGCAGACTTCATGGTGGTCCTTTCATCCAGCCTCCTTCAAGAAGCAGCAGGCAGATGGTGGACCCTGGTGCTCTAGATACATGACGAGGTTACACTTATGTGGGAAGACTTCGAGAGCCTGTTCCGGGAAGAGTTTGTACCAGCCACACTTCGACCGGTGCTTATACAGGGGCTACTGCATCTACAGTACGGTAGCATGATGGTGGCGCAATACTCAGTGAGGGTCACAAACCTCTCATGGTAGTCCATAGATATGGTACGAGACATGTTCTTCAGGGCATGAACCTTCGAGAAGGGGCTCAAGCGAGAGATTAGTGATTCTGTTGTTTATCACAGCATCCCGATGCAGACAGGGTTGTTGTTGAGAGACCTCTTAGTGGAGAGTTTCCTTGCAGAGAATTCCCCAACAGCAGGACCAACTACTAACTTGCATGTGGATGACTCTTCTGCAGAAGGGAGTAGACAGATGGCCCAGAGGTCCCGGAGGACCAGACGTACAGGTGGTCGGCCGCATGAATCAGGGTCGGTAGTGTGAGGCACCAAGGGGAATGACAGAGCCAGAACATGCATGCTATGTTACACGTGCGGAGGACAGGGTCACATGGCTCATGACTATCCTACCCACCACTCAGATGATCAACAGATAAATTAAGGGACTCCTAGGCTGAGGCAGAGGTTTGATCGAGGTGGATCGCAAGGAGTAGAAGACTGAGGCATGGGAGCTGGTCGTGCAACTGGAGGTGGACGAAGATTCAAGGTGTTGCCACCCCCACCACCAGGAGGTCCACCACGATCACAGGGAACATGTGGACATGAGAGATCTCAGCTTCAGGCAGCAGAAGCATACGACTACGGAGCTCTGGAAGCTAGAGGACAAGTGCGAGACTAGTTCTAGGCATTGGAACTTTGATCTTGGTGCTTCTAGTTCCATTTTGTTGTTTTATTTATTATCATTCCACTATGATCTGCAATAATAAAAAGACACTTATCTTTGTGATGTTTTCTTACTTCCTTTTTGTGTACTAAGAGGTTGCGGTTAAAACTATTGACTTGACCCTCACTTTTGAGATTCCTACTGGAGGAGACCCAGTTACCTCACACTGATGACGACAGTGTGACTCGACCCTTAGAGGCGAGAGTGACAGTTGGATCTCTTGGTAGTAACGTCGAGGCCTTATGACGCCGTCCATGGCATGAATGCATCATTGATGTTTGGATTGACTGTATTTGGAAAAGAATGTGGTTCATCTTGGGGATAAGACTGGATTTCTATTATCGGCAAAGAAGAAATCATAGCAGCTCTGGTGGGACCAGAGATGGTCCAGGCCATGAAAGAGATGGTCCAGGTCATCCAAGAGTGGATGAGGATAGCTCAGAGCCGACAATAGTCTTATGCTGACAGGAGGCAGAGACCACTAGAGTTCGAGGATGGAGACCACGTTTTCTTATGGGTCTCACCTCGATGTAGAATTACAGAGATTTGGCTAAGGTGACAAGTTATCTTTGTGCTTCATCAGACCCGTCAAGGTCCCCAGAAGGTTAGGTTAGGTGGATTACCGCTTGACCCATCCACATCAGTTGCACCTGGTGCACGACGACTTCCATGTATCTCAAATGAGGAGATAACAGCTTGTCACGACGCATATCATCGACCATGGGGAGATGGACTTTGGCAATGGGGTGACTTTTGCAGGGTTCCAGTAGAGGTTGAGGATCGATAGGAGCGGATCCTATGAGGATGGTCAATTCCTCTTGTTCACTTTTATTGGAATCACGAGAACCTCCAAGGGAGCACATGGGAGCAGAAGGCTCAGATGCGTGTTCTGTACCACTTTTGTATCCCTAGTTTGTGTTAATGCTTTACGGGGATGTAATGCCCTGAGGTGGGAGTAATTCAAAACCTGGAAATTTCAAGTAAAATTTTTTCTTAATTTTTTTTGGGATTTTAGAAGAATTCTATTTCTGAGGGCACCTAATTCTGAGGCCCGGTGTGCCTGGAATCAATTTCGGAAGTTTAGCTCAGGTACGTTCAGTGAACGAACGAGATGGGTTTTCTAACTTTTGAACCGGTGCTCGGAATTGAAATCTGAGGGAAACAATGAAACTGCAGTGCTGGTATTTGCTAATGTGGACTTTTACCATAGGTGTGTTTGTTCGGGGAAAGAAGTTAAATTTTGGGGTTTATGGAAGAAATAAATAAAATTATGAACAAATTTATTTTTGATATTCAAGGAAGTTAAAATCTATCATGGGAAGTTGTTGGTGGGTTCCACAATCACCCAACATCCCATGTGTGATTATGTGGGAGGTGGGGCCCACACCCACCTAACCTCCCATGATAGAGTTTAGTGTGGTGGGGCCCACACGAGACCATAACCCCTTGAACTTCATATAACCCCCTTAAACTCCCTTGCACTTTATGTGACAACTCCCCTTAATTCTCATTTACACCCCTTGTGTTTAATTGTATAACTCCTCACCGTCTTCTCTCCCCTTCCTAACTCCCTCTTAATTTTTGGGAAACTCCTTATCTCCCTCTCTCCCTCATTATTTCATTCAAACTCACGTTAAATTAATTGACTAAACCTATTCAATTAATTTAACTAATGATTTGAAATGCTTGGCATGTTTAAATAAAATAAGAATAAGTCTTATTTTATTTGGGGATGGGATTGTTGGGTGGGAGAGCCTTTGTGAGAAGTAGAAGAAGGAGGAGGAAGGGAACTGGATTCCTCCTCATCGAAGAATGACGTTTCATTATCAAAGAAAGACACACTTCCTCGATGAAGAACGAGATGCCGACCATGGAGACCAACGCCAAAAACAACGTTCTTCTTCTTCTTCTGATGTCGAAGTTATCGATACCGTTCAACAGAGATGCTCGACTTCCACGACTCAATGACGTGTGACGTCAATTTAGAGGAAGGTGTTTAATCTTCGTTCAAGTATTATTTAACGAACTTCATTGATAATTGTTGGTTGCTTGCTATCATTATAATGGGAGGAGGTCAGATCGCACAAACACGGCCGACCCTCCTCTCCCTTTCAGTCATACTCGTTGTGGCTCGAACGAAGGGGACGTGGTGCCGCCGCACCTCGTGGAAACAAGAAGGAACACGGCGAAGTAGCGTGGCGCCATCTCGCCTCACTTTTGAGGCTGAATGAAACCGTGGTCAGAGTCGAGTCCGTAGAGGTGATTCGAAGACTCCACAACTTTTTTATTGACGTGCGGATCGACGGGTGACGAGGATGTGGGCCACAATGGCGTTTGAATCCCTTCGCAGTAAAGATCGGGTTCCGAGAGGACCGCTGGTGAAGACGATGAGTGAAACAGACCACCGAAGGGTGTCCAATGGTCCGCGGAATATGACGGCGGCGTGCCACACTAGCGCGACCGTGGACCAAACTATAACAGCTTAGCCGTTTTGGAGGCAGGGCGGCGCGGCTTAATGGAACGACGGTTTCTTTCGGCCGGGGGGTTGTGACCCCCTGCTCCACGGTGGCCACGCGGACTGGCTGCACTAGGCTGGGTCACCCAGGCTGGGCCGGGCCACACCCTAATGGGCCGGACCCAGACCCGGGTCGGGTAGACCCAGGGGGGTATCGGGCTGGGCAGACCGGCCCCGAACCCCCTATTTTCGGACAGATCCGTTCACACACCCATAACTTGGGCTACAGACCTATGATTGATGAACTGTCAGTTGAGATGCAATCCATGGATCGAGATGATCATTTTTGTATATTAAACTCATGGTTTTGGAGAACTTTGTGTACGGATGGGTTGGTTCGAACCCGAAACCAACCGGGCCCTCGGAGCGGAAACTCTTTTTTACTTGAGCTCTGGACGTCCGATTGACGTTTTGTTGACGTTTTTGGATTCCTATTGTTGAGACGGAACATTTGGTATACTTCTCTTGAGGTTTGGATACATTTGGATAGTGGCCAGGTTGGATTGAACCTGAAATCCAATCGGGCCCCTCGAACGAAAATCTGATAACATTCAGACCGGACGTCTGTTTGATGAACTGTCAGCGGCGTTGGGGATAACGCTGAGAAACGGTCCCTATGAGTGTAACCTATGAGAGTTTGGCATACAGTTGAGATACGTCCGAGATGGTTTGCACATGAAACCAACCGGGCCCCTGGGACGAAAATGCTAATAACTCACAGACCGGGCGTCCAATTGACGCGACGTTTGTTTTGTTGAGACCCCTATGACGAGGCGGTCCGTTGAGATACTTCACCGTTGGAATTTGAGATACTTGGAGTATCGACCTGTAGCTCGTGGAGAGGACCCTCCAGGATATGAGCATATGGAGTACGGAGACCGTGTAGCTGGCTGAAACCTGATGACTGCTTGTTCGATTTGATTCAGAGTGACTTGCAAAGCCCAGTGGGGAGCACTAAATTGTGAGGTGGCAGACCCATAGCGGAGGAGCACTACATTTTGAGGTGGAAGTCCTGCGTTACTCGACAGGAGGAGTAACTCTGTTGGCTATGAGGAGGAGCACTACTATGTGAGGTGGTAGACCAATGGCAGAGGAGCACTACTTTGTGAGGTGGCAGACCCGTGGTACTCGACAGGAGTAGTACCTCAGCTGTCTTGGGTTAGTGAGCAGTACCTCAGAGTCGTGACAGGATCACTGTACTCTTCAGAGATGGAGCTCTTAACAGTTACTGTTTTGATAATGAAAATCATGGTTTGAGTTGAGTCTATGACCTTTGTGTTATCCTCATAACTGAGATCGGTCACTTGATAGCTTAGGTATATGTCTGGGCATATACCTAGGAAGTGGTTATTTGTTGATTTCATAACCAGTGTGTTTCCTCATGATTGAGATGGGTTACATGATAACTTGGGTATAAGTATTGGCTTATACCTAAGTAAGGGTTATCTGTTGAGATCCTTCGTTGTGGTTATCCTTGTTCAATTTAGTGAGACCTTGGGGGTCTCGGGGTCCCTACTGAGAATCGTATACTCACCCCTGCACGAGCTAAGGCCGCACCTCGTTGTGTTGGTTTCAGATGAAGGGCAGCACTGATTGAGGCTGAGTGTTCAAGGACTAGATGATACTCGGTGGTGGACTTCACGACGAGACGATACTCGGAGGAGGTTGATGGGAGAGAGAGTTGTGGAGGATATATGTACCTACCCTTCATGTGGGATCCATGGTGGACGATCCAGGAGCTGCGCTATCTGTACCTACCCTTCAGGTAGGATCTGTGGTGGACGACCCAGGATCTACTTCTATTTTTCCAGCTGTTTGTCTTTTTTGTTGTACTTCATTTTAGTTGTAGCTGTACTTTTCAGTTGGGTTTGTATTCTGGACCTTTTAATTTTCAGCACATTCTTTTGTACATAGTGTATTACTTCCTCTTGTACTCTGTGATGTTTTGTTTACTCTTATAAAGGCAATGCCTTCCCAGTTATCGGGATTTACGCCTTTGGTTCTAGTCGCCAGCCCCTGGCCTATGGAAGGCGAGCTTGGCGTAGTCACGGCATGGCCCCTGAGGACGGGTCAGGACATGAATAGTTTACGAGTTTCAATAAAATTAACTAATGGATATATTGTGTTGTTTATGGTTTTAAATTACCCAAAACTTATAAGGTTTTCCTATTTTATTCTGATGAAATACATATATTTGGGAAATCCACAAAGTTAATTATCTCCAATATATAGGGTCCCCTTTATCACTATGAGGTGGTTGTTGGTAAGCCACGAGTAAAGAGAAACCATTCATAACATTTTTTTTATAGATTATATGTGGTCAAACAAAATATTATTGCAAAGAAGCATTGGGTGAGAAGGGGATGTATTAAAAATAACTATCTTAGTGTCCCACTATCGTGGGGGAAATTGAATTGTCATTTTCATAGGGGAATCATATCTAGAAGCATCAATCAACATGAAAAATGTAATGGGAAGGCCATTCCTCATTGAGGGAGGTTCATCCTAGTCAACTCAATCATTACATCTAAAATTTTCAACTCTTTATCTATTTATAGTTGATGAAGAGACCACATTAATGATATTCAATGTATTATTAGGAAGATCATCAGGACTGAATCTATGAATGAAATAAAATTGATCACATTCACTTTGATGGATTTAATGAATCCCATCAAAATGGGGGAACATGGCTTCAAGGATATGAAAATCAAATCTAATGTCCTGATTAGTAAATTCACATGAAATATTTTTTACTATATGATACTAATATATAATTACGTTCAATTGTATGTGTATTTATGGGAATTCAAACTATGTTGAATCATCCAATCTAGCCAATAATTAAGCATTAGTTCAATGAGATCATGTAGAATACCAGATAGCTTGCTAGTTGAAAATATGTCTTCAATTGTTGGAAAACATTTTGGCTTCAGAAACCCCTCAAGGAAAAGTTTATAATTCCATCTAATAGAATGTATATGATTATCTCTCAGTTTATGGAACCACAAATGGAACCTTATTTTGTCTCTCTGGGGGTTGAAATGGATATTCATCACCATGCATTCATGGATACAAATACACTGGTGTGCAATCCTTGTTGTAATAGGAAATTCACTACCAAGGATCATTATAAAGTTCAGAGTGAGATATCCACTGGAAATACAACATGGTATGCTTAGTTGATGGTAAACATCATACATCCATTACGATTCATTCTCATATGGACAATATAGAAAAAAACTACCAACATATGATCAAATGTAGAGATATATGTAATTCATTATATTAACATTCCACATGTTCTAGAGAGATGGTAAAAAAACACAAAAACTACATGTAATTATTATTTTTCAATGGATCTATAGAAGAATGAAAGATTGGTTTTTGGACTGCATATCAATTTAGGTAGGATGCTAGAAAAATATTTTCATTTCTTCATCTCCACTATACAATGTGTACAATTCCAACACTTGTATATAGAGGTAGTGGATTTAATTTTTGTTTTCATTTGGGGAGATCATACTGAGAAGAAGTATGAGGACAAGAATCCCCCATCCATGTTGGTAACATGAAAATTCTTATGTAGGTACAACTTTCTATAAAATATCTTGGTGGGAGATAAGCTAAATAAAATTGATGATCCGAAAATCATATTAATTTTGGGAAAAAAAGGTTGACCAAAGGAGAATATTTTCCATAGGTCTGTGAGATGGATTCCTCCATTTGGCTTGTGGGTCAAATAAAATGTTGATGTTGTGGCCACTTTCAAGAATGATAAATCAGGTTGTCAAGGTTTTTACGGAACCTATACCGAGTTTATTAAGGTATTATCAAACCACCATATTAGAACAAATAATAGGTATGAAACCAAAATATAGGAAATTGTGTGTGTTATTAAACACTTTTCATTCATAATTGAAATTCCATATGAATTGAATTTGATTGTGAAAATGATATCAAGGAACTAAATGAAATAAATAAACTTGTTCCACAATATCTTTTACCCCATTGGGTCATTTGTATGAATTATGTCAAAAAAAAACATATGATTTTTTCCCATGCATATGAGATTCGAACAAGGTGGAAGATGGTCTATCAAATAGGTAAATCATTGAAGTAGGTATGATGTTGGAATTCTAACCACCTTCATACCACACTTCCTAGGTTGATGATTACAAAAAATGGGGTGGTTCACTCCTGGGTTTGAATACTCATTTATAATACAATTTTTTTTACATTTACTTTTTATTAATATATTTTTTAGATAATGTTTTCTCAGATCCTATATATTATGGGTTTCATAAGATGAAGGAATAAAAAATAATTTAATTGTTATTTCATATTTATTAGATGTTTTAATTTTTTTTAAAATTTCAAAATGAATATGTATTAATTTCTTGGGTAAATTATTTTTGATTGATAATAACATAAAAGGAATCAATTTCTAAAAATATTAATTTATGAATTATAATTTAAATAAAAAAATTGTTTAGTTGATATAAAATTTGATTATATTTTTTGGTATTTAAATTTTTAACATGATATTTTCTAGGTTGTTTTAATATATTACTAAAAACCTAACAGTTATATAGTTACCTAAATGTAATGTGAAAAAAATATAACTCAATCATAATTTATTGGTAATAAAGAAAATATGTTTCCCATAAATATATAAGTAAAAAAACCTAATGAAATCTTTATATATTTCATCTGGATTTATATTCTAAAAAAATACATTTTTTAGTGTAAAGGGATATTATTTTGTTATTATTGATGATTTTACGAGATATACATGGGTAAATTTTCATACACTCAAATATGAATCTCAATGTATGCTTATCATTTTTTATGAACTGGTTAAGAATGATATATGTTACATAAATAAATTAATTAAAAGAGTGATTTGAGTTAATTATAAAATAAAAATATCAACAATTTTTAATATAAAATAATGATTTCTTATAATGTTCCATTTCATAGAAAAACATAAAAAATTACTGTAGTAGAGAAGGAATGTGGAACACTAGAAGACATGTCTATGACCATGTTAAATGATTTTAATTGATATAAATATTTATAGGGTGATGTTTTTTATACATATTTTTATGTTACTAATTTAAATACTTTATTACTGTTGATGAAATGAAATCCTTTAATTATTAGAATGTGGAGAAAACCAACCTTTTTTTATTTTAGCTTATTTTGTGGTAATGTTTTCATACTAAATTATAAGTAATCATTAATTAAATTTGATATAATACCTTCTGAATATATTTTCCTATGATATTATAATCATGGTATAAAATATAATAAATACATTAATAGAAACATTATTGTGGAATAATCCATTCATTTTATGTCTTATTCAATGTATTTGTAATAAAATAGATGATGATATTGAAGATCGTACAAATGAATTTAGAGAATATAATTGTAAATATAAATTACATCAAAAAATTTTAATATATTTTATGGCTGAAAAATAATTCTAAAACAGAAAATATTGATGAATTATTTTTGATGGCATATAGTGATAATTCTACCGATAATGTGATTGGTAGTGATGAATAAAATCATCTACGTAGAAAAGGTATTATGAATAATTGTTCTTATCATGCTTCGATTTTTTATTTTTTTCCAAATAATATTGCTGTGAATTTATATAATTCTTATTTGATAATGGATATAAATAGATCCATTAAATCATTTTATAAAAAACAATTTATATAAATCAATCATTACACAAATAAATTGCCATGTTATTGGTAAAAATTGATCTTTAGGAAATAAAGATGATGAATATGGAAATATAATTAAAATAAATCTAACTTAACTTATCAAGGATATTTTCAGGAATATTGTATCTATTTGGAGGAATCAATTTCACATGTTTATATATTAGAATAAATATATATATTATAATCTTATGCAGCATTTCATGTATTTAAGTTATTTCAAATGGATGTCAAAACTTCTTTTCAAAATGGTCAGGTCTCTGAAAATGTATATCTTCTTCCAAACCCAAGTGTTGAAAAAGAAAAGAATAATTATCATTTTTCTAAATTCTAATGATTTATGTGGTATGAGATAAGATCCTAGCTCATTATAAGAAATAATAACATATTTTATTTTGAAAAAATATATTTGAAAAGGAATGGCTGATCCAAATTTTTTTATTAATAAAATATGTAATGATATTTCTATTATAATAATTTATGTTCCCAAATTTTTTGGATCTATATGAATTAATCATTGTAATGAATTTTAAAAATTTTTGACTATTTAATTTTATATGAGTATGATGGGATAACTGGAATTAATCATTATTATGAAAATATATGATGAAAATAATTGTATTTTACTAAAAAAATCCTTGAATGAAAAATATATTTTCACATTTTTTTAGATTTATTTCAATGATTTAATACACCCAAGAGTATAAATTTTATGTAAAATGTTCATAAATTGAAAAAAAAATTGATATTAAAAACTATATGGAAATGATTTGAAGTTTATTATATTTATATTAATCCTTTCTTAATTTAATGTTTTCTCTTTTTTTGTTTTCATGATTTTAATTTAACAGAAAGAAAAGTAAAATTTCATCTATCAGAAATGATGTTAGATGGGTTAAATGGTATTTAATTATTTGTTTATTTTATAATATTAAAACTAATATTTATTCAATAAAGTATTTTGACTATTGTTTTGTTAGAGGAAAGATATAAATAACAGTACATCAGTTATCTTTTTTGGATCATAAGAGCACTGTAAATGGAAGTACATTAAATAGGGGGAGAATTATTATTACAAATTTTGGAAAAATAAAATGATAAAACCCATTTATTTAAATAATCAGACTCATACATCATCTGATAGTAATAGTGAATTAATCAGAATCAAAATTCATCAGATTATATCAATCATTTTTTTAAAAATAAATGATATACAAAAAAAACTAAATTTAAATGTAAGTATGAAATCTAAATTTATTTTACATGTATATCATAACATTATCTTAAAAAATGTAAATACATTCAATAGTAATTGTAATAATGATTTATAATCTATTTTGAAATACTATATTGTAGTAAACTTAACAGTAAATGTATTAAATAACCCTGCGTAATGGGATCCATGGTTTTTTACTTACTGTAAAGCCTGTATTTACTTACTATGAATGAACTCAATATGTTGATTAAAATAAGATCAATATTCATATCCTCTGAAGCCCTCGATATGATGATTTTTATATATCATCGAATCCCCTTAACCCCTCAATCTGATGAATCAGATTCACCATCATATTATCCTTAAACACCAAAGATTGTTACATTGTTAAGATGTGTGAATAAAAAAATTAATTCTAAAGAAACAACATTGATAATAATTCCATTTTAATACAACTATATAAATTATTACAATGGATTTTTAACATGATTTTCATTCTGTGAAACATTTGATTATTTTGGTTGCAAATGTGATCAGCTCCCATATCTTCAAATTGCTAGCTATTTATAGGTGAAACTCCAATGGTCATATTTTATAGTTAGTAGAAACAACATTGGGTTGTTGTATCTTTGAAAGATCAAAATTATTTGACACAAATAAATTTCCGACATCAGTTTTTTCACTATTACAATGCTAATTGTATTCCTTATGATAGAAAAAATTATTGAATACTTTGATTATAAACATTAGTCCTTTTGATGGACTTTCATATTGATTTTCATTCCAATGAAATGAATTAGGGTTATTAAGTTAAAAAGATACCATGGATCGTCTGATATTCATTACTTTTTTAATTTAGGAATTCCACACATGAATCTAACCAGCAGTATGAAAAAATGTCATTCTATTGGATGGGAAACAACATAATTCTTATTAATAAAATTTATTAATGTAATGATTATGTTAATAATAATTTAGAAAAAAATTATGTTTGGTATAATGTAATTTCTTATACAAAAAAATACTGAAATATATAGGATATAACAAGTTATGAAATAGTGTTTTAATAGAGTGTTTTTTATTTCCATAACTAATGAAATGGAAAAGTAAGAAGTAAAAAATCAGACTGAACAATATTCCCTTTATGGAAATCAATAATCACCAAATACAAATGAAAAATATAACATTAAAAATAAAATCATTACAACCCTTATCTTTATTTCACACATAAACATAATTTTTTACAAAAAATTTTCACCTGATAAAACCTAGAATATCGATAGGTCTATTGTATTTGGGTATTATGAGCATTAAATAACAACATAAAACATGAAATACACTTATTTATTGATGATTTCTTTTACATGAACAAACACATTTCTCCACCCTTACCATTGCATGGGATAACCTGAGAACATGAATAAGAAATTTGTGAGCTATAATGCCCAGAAAGGGAGTAAGAAAGGCATAACATTAAGAACAAAACACATGTTAGGCGATAAGCATATCAATACAGTATTAGAGAAACATTAACATAAAGGATGTTTATAACATGATTATCATAACATGGACATGTGTCTTAAAGATTTAACATGTTATTTGAAGGATCCAAGGATCGTTGAACTTGGATCATGAGTAAAACCTCATTTCATGTGAATTAGAATGATTAAACCATCATTGTAGTTGACTTATCAGGATACTAATCTTTACCCAATGCAATGGAGTGATAATAGGGCACACCCTTCTTAATCATTTTATTTCATGCATAAGTTTGCCACAAAGATCATACATCATGGATTCATTAAACATTATAAAATTTTCCATGGTAAAAGAGTGTTTAATTCCTAAATGAAAACCTATAATGAATAAGTAAGTATTCATGAATGTGAATAACCTTGATAGATAAATGGTCACGATATTCACTACATAATGACTCCGGCTAGGAAAATCATAGTGCAATTTCTACAGCATAACGACATTACATAAGAATTCATAAAAATGGTTTATGAGAGGGAAATGTGTATCTCATAATATGTACACGAAATGGAATGAAATGGGTCATATAGATACATATACCAACTTATGTAATGGAATTTATATTCTTAATATAATGGAATTTCATGAATGTGAATGAGGAGAGATAAATCCCCTAAGGAATTTTGGCATGGTAATGGGTGTACATGGGGGGAATTAATGAGATAGAAATAGGTATCTCATCACTCCAAAATACATAAGGCAGTATAACGGTGGCTCAAAATCATACCCCTACATTTCTAATTTAAAAGGCAAAAATATTTAAACATAACGAATCATGGAAAAAAATAGAAAAGAAGAAATCCCTAACATGGATTTGTGATCCCAATGGCATGGGAAGAGATTGAGAGAGAATTATTTGGAGATTCAGGCACCTTCGTAGCATTATAGAGATACTAGAGAAGAGGTTGGTTGAGGTCTTAAATGGTTTTAATGAATATTAATGATATATTGAGTGGTTTTATAGAGGAAATGAGAGGGAATTCTATATTATTTAGGTTTTGGTCACCACTAATTAAAATAATCAAAACCCCAAACCATACCATGGTTTTATTCCCTCGATTTTTTCCCAAGTCGAGTTTAAAATATTATTTATTAAGGCCAATGGATTATCCTCTTAAAATATTAGTATTTATTATATAAAGGTGAGTCACACTCTCATGAAAAACTATTTAAAATGTAAAAATGATTAATAAGTCTTGGAGGGTCCACTAAGGTATTGTAAAAGAAAGCAAACAAATATAAAATCAATATATTTTAAAGAAAAAATTTATATTTTCCAATTATCTAATATATTGTTTTTTTATTACATCATTATTGTATCTTTATTATGTCATAAAATAGATAATATATTTAAACGGTATTTAATTTTTACCCACAAATTTGATTAATTTAGAAAATTATGAAAAAATCACCATTAGAGAATTTCAACATCCTGATTCCAATATGAATATTCATTTTTGTATATAAATTTCAATATATGTGAATTTTTAATTTCGAAATAAAAACCGACATTTTTCTAAAATTCATGGGTTTGGATAAAAACATCTTTCAAACCTTAATAAAAATTACAATAGTATTCATAAAAATTATATGATCATTTTTATGTAATAAAAACTGATTTCATAATAATATTTTTTAAAAATATTAATTAATTAAAAATAACCATTAATTCATCAAAATATATTTCCTAATTGAATATTAACTGGAAATACTATTTGTGCATTAAAAATGACATATAAAGTTACAATTATAAAATGAAGGTATATTAATTATTCTCCATTAAAATATTGCACATAATAATTGATCTTGGGTCTGGATACATAAAATATTATAACACCTACATATGACCTAAGGGTATGGTGTTCGATGCTGAAAGACTTTTTGGGTGGCTCGGAAAACATCACTCAGGTGGTAATCGTTATCGACTTTAATTTTTCTTGTATGCTGTTCCATTCAAGATTAATGTGTTAATGATCAGTTTGGGCTTGATATATAGAGATTCCTAGTGATGCTACCTCCTTTCCAAGCTCCTATATATGGGATTCATATGTATTAATTCTACTAGATGAGGTCATTGTTTCCATTCTCTGAGGAAATTTGATTTGTTAAAGATATATATTTATACTAATCATATGATAATTATTTAATGGCTATATCAGACATGATAATAATTATTAATGGTATATTAAAATCAAAAAATATAAAACCAAGGAATTTCCTAGGTTTTATATCAACATTTTACATAATAAGACATTTAAATAGATCAAGAGGAATTTTCATTAACAAATGTTTGGGTCATTACAATCTTCCCTATCCAGAAATATCACCCTCGAAATTTCATTTTTCTACACTGACATAAATGTGGTTACCTCTTTTCATCATTTCCTCAAATTCCCATGTTTCTTCTTCAAAATTGTGTTTTCTCCCCAACACCATGATGAGTTGAACTGTCTTATTTTGAAGCTCTATTTCCCTAAGATCTATGATCTTCACCAACTTCTTTTCATTTGAGAGGATATTATCTAATGGTACCTCCTATGGATTGAGTACATGTGATGGGTCAGTTATGTACATCTTCAAGAGTCATTGATGGAATACATCATGTAATTGAGATTGGATCAGTGGGAGTGTTATTTCATAGACCACTGCTCCAATTCCATTAAGGATCTCAAAATGGATGACATACCTTGGACAAAGTATTACCTTCTCCCAAATCTCATGAATCTCCTCCACATTGATTTGTAGAGTAATACCATGTCTCCAACATGAATATCTAGGTCCTGTTGATGATTATCAATATAGCACTTTTGTCAACTCTAAGAAGGTTAAATGTGCTACTGGATTTTCATAACCTTATCCACAATTTCTTTAATGATTTCTAGACCTAGGTGTTTTCTCTCCCCAACTTCATCGAAAAACATCATTGTTCTTCACCTCATACATTAAAGGGATTCATAAGGATCTATTTGGATGATGGAGTGGAAATTTTTATTGTATGAAAAATCTACCAGAGAAAGTTGTTGATCCCATTATCCTTTGATGTCAATTGAGAATTCTCTCAACATGAAATCTAGTTTATAGATTGTCTGATCATATTGGCCATCAGTTTGAGGATGATAAGTTGTAATGAAGTTCAACTCATTATTCAGATCATGTAGAAGACTCTCCCAAGACATAGAGGTGAATCAAGGATCGTGATCAGATACAATATATAGTGGTATTTCATGCAGCCTTACTAATAATCTGATATATATATCTGTGGTAGTTGATCCATGGAGAAATCCCCTAAGATTTAAATGACGTGAGATGTATTTGTAAGACAATCCAAAACATCAAATATAGTACTATTTTCATTGGATGTATTTGTAAGTCTAGTGACAATGTCAATAGTGATGTTATCCAATTTCCATGCTGGAATGGGTAATGGTTGCATAAACCCCATAGAATTATACCACTCATCCTTCACATGTAGTCATACCAGGCACATTTATGTACACACATCAAGTAACTTCTTTATATTATCACACCAATAAATGTCTTGGAGATCTCGCTAAATAATTTGTGTTTCTTGGGTGAATGGAGAAATTAAAACTATGTGAATCATTAAAATGTAATTCATTATACTATGTATTTGATCGAACACAAAGACATCTCCCAAATATCAAAATTTCTTCTTCATTAACATTGAAATCTGAGGATTTACCTTTTCTAATAGTTTCCATTTTCTTCTGAATTCCCACATCATCCTTTTGAGAATCCTTCACCCTCTAAAAAAAGTATGTTTGGGAAATAATTTCTGAATGGATTTATGATGATTCCTTCTTTATGATCCTCATGTTCATCTTCGTAAATCAATAGTGATTGGATCCTTTCCCATTATCATCAATGATATAATTGCAGGGTCCTTTCTACAGAGCATCCACCACTTTATTCTCTTTTCTCAATGTGGTAATTGATTGACCATTTATATTTTTTGATCATCTCTTTACATCTTCATTGGAAATTCATCAACTTTTTGTGTTTGAATATGTACAATATTCTTTTGGGATCCATGCATATTTCATACTTCTCCCTAAGGAGGTAATGTCGCCAAAATTTTAACAAGATAACAACTAAAGCCAACTCCAGATCATGTGTTGGATAGTTTTCCTTGTGAACATTTAATTACCATAGAGCATAAGAAATGACTTTGTCATTATTCATCAAAACACAACCCAAGACCTTATTCAAATCATTAAAAAATACCACAATATATTCACTACATATCGGTAGTGTGAGCATGATCATAGTGATAAGCCTCATTTTCAACTACTTGATGATCTCTTCTCATTCATCACTAAAAGAAAAATTTACTCCCTTTCGAGTTATCTTAGTAAGAGGGTTGTACAATTGTGATAAATTTCTCACAAATAAATAATAATATTCAGCTAACCTCGAGAATCAAAGGATATCTATTTCTGATGATGGACATATATATCCTTCAATTGCAGTTTTCATGGAGGGATCCACAAATTTCCCATTGCTTCTAATGATTTTCACCTGATTGAGACCTCCTTCTAGTAGCACTCATACTTTCTATAATTTTCATAGTGCTTCTCAATTCACCAGGCATCTAGTATAGTGATTAGATTCTCCAGATGCTGCTCTTTGGTTTGGAATTAAATTAGAACATCATTTAGAAATACTACCGTAAATTCATCTTGGTAATCTCTAAAGACTATGTTCACCATGTCCATGATGATTGTTGGATATTTAGTTAGTCAAAAAGGTATTACAATGAATTCATAGTGTCTTTATCTTGTACAAAAATAAGTCTTGGGGATATCCTTCGTCTTCACCATTACATCATAGCATATCGATCAAAGATCCACCATGGAGAAATATTGTGATACATTTAGTTTATCAAACATGTCATCAATTTGTGGAAGTGGATACTTGTTCTTTATCCTGATTTTTTTGAGATCACGAGAATCGATTCAAATGCCCATTGACCCATCCATCCTCTTGACAAAAAGTACCGGTGCACTCCACAATGAAGTAATTGGGTGTATGAACCCTCTATCTAGATTCTCATGTTTTTATACCATTATCTCCTAATACTCCACAACATCAATTCAATACGATGTCTTGGATATTAAAAATTCCCAAGGAATAAGAACAATTGATAATTCAACATCTCTTACAGGTGGAAGACTAGGCAATTCCTTGGGAAATACTTCAATGAATTCTATCATAATAGGCATGTCTTCAAGGATGGTTTCTTCCTTAGACTCAATCGTCTATGTAATATGCACATGCTCATAGGGATGTAATATCAACTCTTGAGTATATGGAGCTATAGAAGATTAATCCTCCTCCTTGCACTTGTACAGAATTGGGTATCGATTTCCCATATGGAATGTGAATTTCCTCTCATATCATTTATGTTTGATCAATATTTGAAATTCAATTAATGACACAAATTATAAAAAATTCCACCGGAGAGAGTATGACAAAATTCATTTCGATGTTCAATCCAAAAACTACGATTGGGGAGGATTTATATTAATGCTATGCAATGATTTCTCCATTTTTTTTCTCAGTGACATCTTTACATCCATGATTTTAGGTGGTTTTGGATTGTTCTACTAAACTGTTGTGATATAATATAAATCATAGAACCAAAATCTAAATCTATGTTAGCTATTCTTGAATGAATAAATAGAGTACCAATCTCCACTATGTTGTCGGTGTTTACTTCGGCTGCAGTGATAGAAAATGTTTTCCCTTGCTATCATAGAGGTTATTGGTTGCATCTGAAAACCCATGGCATAGGGAACTAGTTTGAAAATTTCAATTTTTATTTGATGGTGAGGAAATGAACAGTGCGTTGATGGTATAATGGAGAATTATTCTCCACTATCACAGCCGCAGGTACTTCTTATAGTGTGTTAATGTCCACGTGCCCATCTCTTCTACACCAAAATAATTTCTTTGATCCCTTCATGAAATTTTCAGGGTTCTTCTTTCTACACCATTGGAAAATTGGGTGCTAGATATTCTTATCACAATTGGATTTATCAAACATTCCGTCTTAAATAATGTCCACCTTATGCTTCATATACACCTAATACCCCTGAGATTATTTGATATCTGTTTTGACGTTGACGGTACATTGGACTATTTCTTCATAGCTCTCGATGTCATGGGTCACAATGGTTTTTAGAGGCAAGGATTTATCCCACAAAATAATCATTCAAACTTGATTTTTGGGGTAATGACAATGCCATAGAAATAACTTGGAATTCATGAGATTATTTACTCATATGATCTAATGGATTTGTCACCTTTTTTCGTAAGGGTAACGAAATCCATTTCCATCTTAATTTGGAGGGTGCGAGAAAAATATTTATCGAAAAACATTTTCGAGAAATACTTCCATTCCAATGAATTGATCTCATCCCCAGGCTTCGTATTTTAATCAATTTCAACCATTGATCAGCTTCACCCACCATACTATAAGCAGCTAGAAGAACCTACTCTTGTTCAGAACGTTGAAAGATGGAGAATATCTTTTCCATGGAGTCGATCCATTGTTTGGAAATTGAGGGATCGAATGATCCATTAAAAGTATGAGGCCTCTATCTCATTAATCTCTCGATAATGAAATTGTCATTCTTTGGGGGGTTAAACATTCCTCTTGACCCATCTATCTATTTATAACATGATTTCAATGAGTTTTTATCATAACAAAGTTGGAAATTCCCGCTCCCATCGGATTGGTCATCACATTTGAACTATCATCACATTGATCTTCACATCGGTTGTTATCCTGATCCCTCATATTACTTGACATTGGCTAGAATAAAAGGAAAGATAGGGGTAACTCATAAAAGGTAATCCAAAGACAAAAATAATTGACCTATAAATTACTTTTATTTGATTAACTAATGAATTTATAAGATTCAATCTATGTGATCTTGGATCTACTTCCCATCATATATTATTAGGTGCATTTCCTATCCCCTTGATAATGTTTCATACTATGATAATGAATTTACCCAATCATATCCCATAGGAGTGTCATAACCTAGAGTAGAGCATGGCCAATTATCATGCACCAGTTCCAATTTGAGTATAGCTCAATGTGGTGTTTTCAGTTTTTACCCCAATATTCATATGTGTCATAACTGCCTCTACCTACTAATATATATACATGGATTTATTTTCCTGATAAACCACTTACTCAATACTGACTAAAATGAAGAAATTTTTTTATTATACATATTATTATCCCTAACCCTTTCACTAGGGGTTTCTAATCCTAATACAAAAAATAACTAAACCTGTCGTCGGATACTAAATATAACAGCCCTCCTCTTTATTTCACACTTAAAAATAATTTATTACATAAAATATTCACATTTTACATCATAGAATATATACAGGTCTATTGTATTTGGTTATTAGAAGCATTACATAAAAATTTAAAAAATGAAATACCCATCTTTATTGAAAACGTCTTTTACATGACCACACACATTCCTTCGTACTTAGAATTGCATATCATAACCTTAGAACATGACTAAGAAAAGGGTGATTGATAAATACTTTTAATGGAGTAAAAAAATCATAACATGAATAATATAGTACATGTTAGAAAATACCTTTATAAATGGAGCATTAGTGAAACATTAACATAAAGGAATGATATAGAATGCATATCATATCATGGACATGTGGCATCAATATTTAACATGATATTAGAAAAATCCCAGGATCATTGCTTATGGGGAATGAGTAAACCATAATTGAAGGTGAATTATCATGATTAAACTCTTATTTAATTTTATTTATCATTATAAAAATGTATACACAATGCATTGGAGCGCTATCATGGCACACCCTTCTTAATCATTTCATTTCATGCATTAGTGTGCAACATAGATCATACATCATGGATTCATTAAACCTCATAATTTTTTCCACGATATACTAATGTGGAATTAATACATGAAATTATATAATCTATAAGTAAATGTTCATGATGGTTAAAATCCTAGACCTAGAAATGGGTATGGTATTCACTACACAATGACTTTGGCTTTGCAAATCATGGTGCAATTTGGACATCATAACAGTGTGACATAAGAATTCATAAAAATGGTTGATGAAAGAGAAATGTTTATATCATCATATGTGAATGAAATGGACAATATGTGAGTTTTATAGATACATATCCCAATATATATAATTTATTTTATATTGATAATATAAAATAACTTTCTGAATGTAAATGTGGAGAGAGAAATCCCTTACTGAATTTCGTCATGGTAACAGGTGTACATGGGAGGCATTAATCTGAGGGAAAGGGGTAACTAATAATTCAAACAGAAAAAGGGAAGTATAAGAGAGGGGATAAATAATACACCAATTTTTTATTTGAAAATACAAGGTTATTTCAACATTAAGAATCATGAAAAAACGAGAAAGTAAGATACCCCTTACTTGGAAGTGTGATCCCAAAGGCTTGGGAGAGGCTTTAGATAGTCATATTGGGAGATTGGGTAGCCTTGAAAGGATTCAAGAGAGGGGAGTGAAGATGTTGGTCGAGAACCAAATGGTTTTTGTCAAGAGGGATGGGAGTTTTATTGGGTTTATATTGGAAATGTGACAGAATTTTTTGTTATTTATGATTTGGACACCACACATTAAAATAATAAAAACTACAAACCAACCCCTGGGTTTTGCTCTTGTTTTTCTCAAAATTGGAGTAGAAAAATTATTTTATAAGTTCAATGGTCTAACTTTTTAAAATTTTAGTATTTCTTATGTGGAGGTGAGTCCAACTCTCAAGGAAACAATTTTAAAATGTGAAAATGTTTTATATGTTTTTGGGGGTCCAATAATTATTTTTAAATGAAATATAAGAAAATATAAAATAATATTATATTAACTGTGAAACAATAATTTGAAAAAACAACCCATTTATAGTAATTAATTACATCACTATTGGGTATTTATGATGCCCAAAAACACATTATATATTTAAATGATATTTAATTTTTATCCAAAAATTCAATTTTCTTTGAAAATTAGGAAAAATTAACCATTTTATAATTTTGACATCATGATTCCAAAAAATAATATTCATTTGATCTAAATATTTTTATAAATAATTTATTTTTTACTTTTAAAATAAAAGAAAACATTTATAAAAAATTCAAGGATTTTGACAAAAACAACATTGAAACCATAATAATAATTAAAATTATATTCTTAAAAATTATATGATAATTTATATTTAATAAAAAGAAATATAGTAATAAAATTTTATTAAAATATTATTTAAATAACAAATCCATAAATTCCTCAAAATATATTTCTTAATTGAATATTAACTATAAATACTATTTGTTCTTTAAAAACTATTTACAAAATAAGAATAATTAAATGAATGTATAATATTTATTCTAAAAGAAATAAATCTCATAATAATAGTTCTAGGATCTTGTTACATAACTCCTTATAACATCCACATAAGTTCTAAGGATAAGGTTTCCAATGGAAAAATACTCTTTGTTTTTAGCGGATAGCATCTCTTAGGTTGTAATCTCTATCAACTTCCACATCTCTCATACGTAGTTCCGTTCATGCTTAAATTGTTCAAGCTAGAATTGGGCTTGGTCAAGAGAGAAGCCCAGTTACACTACCTCATTTATGTTCCCCAACAAATGTGCTTTGTATGGAGAAATTAAACTAAATGAGCCCATCAATTCCTTTTTCTGAGTAAATTATATTTATTAATGCGCTATAATTATACTAATCAAGTGATCACTGTTCAATATCTATATTAGAAACTATAAAAAATCATAACGAAATTTTAAAATCCAAAAACATAAAACTATGGAAGTTCATATATTTTATTTAACCATTTTACATAATATTAAATTTAAATATATCAATAGGATTTTTCATTAATAAAAGTTTATGTCCTTATAATAAGGTCCTTTGTTCTACTAAGATCATTGATGACAATATTTTTCTTATAACTCCCCATGAGTTTATAACTACTTCAAAAAATAATGGAATGTACATAACATGTCCCCCTTTCAATAATTATTCCCCCTTTATAAAATCTTATCACCCTATTTGGGTTTTAATATAAAATGGAAATGAATTCCAAGATGCATAAAAAAATAGATAAATAAAAATCAAACAATTATATAACATTAAAATAAAACTTAAATAATATGAATGAAAATATATCCAATAATAATTAGAAAACATTCAACCACAATGAAATTGGCATAAAATATTATTTTATTCATTTATCTTTCAAATTTTATAAAAAATACATTTATTGTTAGAAAAGATATTTATTCATCCATTCTATATTTTTTTTTAAAAATTACTTTATTTTCTAGAACAATTATTCACCATTCACAATATTTGTGACATTTTAATATAGAGTTCAATACTTCCAAACAACATTATTTTGGCTTTTAGTCTGTTTAGATAAATTTTAGTTTCTTCATTCATGAAGAAATTTCCATCCCCATGGGACCTAACATCCATAATCATCAGAATCAAACTCTATTCCTTTTTATCCAACACATTTAATTTCTCAATCAAATCATTAATTTAAACTCTGAAATCAACCATAAACTTTAATCTATTAAACATATAAGAAGATAATTTGATAAATGAATCTGATTTTTTATAAAAAATATTCTTTACATTATTAAAAATATTTTCATTTTTATGAATATAAAAAAAACATTTTTGGAACCCATCGCCATCTAGTTGTGTGAAGACATTTATAACATAAATATTACTAAAAAGACTTTCATATAGGTATAAATTTTTATCACTAATTCAGTCATGAAATTCCATGGTTTCAATTCCTCATTCAATGATTCATTACTAAACATACATGTTGGGTTTAAATATTGAAGATACAAAATCTGACCACAAAACATTTTCAATTTAAGGAAAATAGAATCAACATCATGTTGATCAATATTTTTACCTATGTATCATATATTGGGTTCAACTGAAAGATGGATTTTCATATTGTTTCTAACATCTACTTCTTTTCCTTCATTTTCAGCCTTTATAGAAACATTATTATTATCTGAAATTTCTTCAATATCAACATCTATATTGGATTCATATATATTAAAAACATTCAGATGATAACATGGATTTTGTTCTTCTATATTTAAGGATGAATATTGATCCAAGTTTTTTGATAACTATTTTTATTCTACTAATGAGGATTTATCTAGGGATCCTTTAATGTTTTCATCTTTATCAGACGTAGAGGGTAAATCTGATGAAAATTAAGAAGATTTTGATGATTCATTTTTTGAGACTTTATCTAATTGGGTCTCATTTCCATCAACTTTATCCTTTTCATAATTTTACTCCTCCTATAATTATTATTATTCTTCTACATTATATTACAATACATAAAATTATTCATAAACATCATTATGATGATCAATATCAATTTTTTCTCATTTTTCACAAGTCCTCATTTACAAAATTTGTTTATACCAATTATTGGGTTGGAGATCATTCATAAACAACTTGTTTTAACATTACCATATCATATATTAAACAAATATCTATGGGAAAAATTAATATTTATTCAAAAAACCTGTAGAGATTCTGTAATGACTTGACTAGTGTGAGAAATCTGAGGGAATAGATTCTCATAAGCTTTCTTAACAATATTAAATGGGGTTTCATCAATTATAGATTATTACAACATATTCATTTTCTTTATTATTTATTCTTCTTTTCTTAGTTTTTCTGTAGTCCCACCCTTATATACCCACAAGAGGAAATGGTACTACATCTATAATTAATGCAATGGGTGAGATTGAAACCTTTATTAATCTGACGATCGATATTTAATCAAATAATGTTTTTAATATATTATTTGAAGTATCAATGTTATAAAAACATTTATCAGATTGAGAAACCTTCATGTTTGGATGAAAATAAAAATTTTAAGAAAAAATTTTCATTAAAATAGAATTTATAACAAAAAAATAAAAACAAATGTAATGAAATAGTGGACAAACTAAATGAATTGAAATATATTATTCAGAGTGGAATATTTCATCATTATGATTGATCTGTTTTTATAGTAATTTTTAATATTAATTGATTTGGTTATTTTGTGGGATAATTCAATTTACGATAGTTTTAATGATAATATATGTAATGATGGATTCAAAATAAGACTACTTATTATAGTACTAAATTCCAAAGTGATTGTGATAGTTTTTTATAATTTTCTTTTTAGAATAAAATAATAGTCCAGAAGATTATAGCAATCTATGAGTCCTGAATGCTATTTGAGAATTTTGACCCTATTACTTTTTAATAATATAGTATAGAAAACACATTAGTGTACAAACATGTGTGAAAAAATAATAAATTTAGAAAAGAAATAGTTTAAAAATATTCAATAATAAAAAATATAATAGTCCCCCTATTAAATGGAGTATATTAATTTATGGGGATTGGTAAAAAAGAAGTTGATATAAATAACCACATTAAATTTATCATTTCCAGATTTAGTTTAATATATTCAAATATATCCAAACTAACTATTTCAGTAAAAATAAAATCATGTTTTCCTTTCTTCCCATTAAATTTTAAAATTATATCTCCTTTATCATTATCTCATTAATTTAAATTTCTTCCAATAATATTGATTATCTTCTTGAAGAAAACCTTGAATCATGTTATGTTCATGGAAAATAATCTATCCATGTACCAAATATTTCATCGTTGTAGAAACTATATTTATATTACTTAAAAAAGAATATATTTTCTGAACCCAAACATTCTTGGGTATCGTATAGTCAGAAAATAATATTTTTAGTATACATATTTTCTTGATTTTTTTCATTTAGGAAACTTTTATATCATTAGACACAAATGATTTATGAAAAATGAGTGATTATACATTATCTAAATACATGTTACTTTTTATAGTATATATAACTTTAGAATTATTAAAATAATGTGCACTTTTAGGAAAAAATTAATTGTTACTAAAACATGTTTTTTTATATGTGACACCCTTCTTGTGTTATAACTATAATGAATAGTTTGGATATATATTTTATAAATTTTTTCCATACTGGAGATAAACATGGATAAAATGTTATTTACAATACAAATTTCATATTTTTACAACATAACTCTTAACCTCGTTGGTAATAGTTTTGGAACAATGTTTTTCTAAATTAGTTAGAAAACAATATTTCTAAAAAAATATTCTCCAAAACCAATTCAAATATATTCTTTTTCAAAATTATGTTCATATTGATAGTATGAAATTGGTAATTACTAATTATTCAATAGATTTATTCTTGAATCAGCCTTATAATATTTAGCTATGCAATTTTATTCTTTTTCTAAAATATTACATTTTTAATTTTCTAATCATTTTTGAAAATTATAAACCTCGTCATGAGAAGGTAATGTATTATTTTCAATAATTGAGAAGAAATTCCCATTATAATATATATATTATTTATTATTAACACTTTCAGAAGAATAAAAACATAAATATAAATTTAGTAGTGATATAATAGATTGTTGATTTTCCATCACACATTGATTTATCATGGATAATTTTTAAAAAAATCAATGCTCCTCTATTTGGAACATTATTTTTTTAGAATAATTTTTAAGTGAATAACCACCACTAAAACCCCATGTGTTACAAGCATTCAACACATTCTTTACATTTAACTTAGAGCATTTCAACCATTATTTTAATGACCCAAAATCATTTTTATTATGGTATTAATTATTTTTTTCTTTCATGATAACATTTTATACTATAATATATTTTTATGGAAATATGGCTGAAACATATATTTCTAAAATTTGAAGCTATATAACCACCATGAAAGTCCCATAGTATAGATTAATGTAAAGAATATAATATTGGAAAACTATGAGAAATACTTACATTACATAAACATTAAATTCTGTTGAAATTACTAACCCAAAAGATGAGTCACCGATGAGAATGACCTACTGTTAGCCTAAATCATATTTGGGATAGCTCATTGATAGCTTAAGTAACCACTACGATAACACACCACCAGATTTGTCTCAATGGAAGAGTATCCACCGTCATTGGTTTTGGGACATTCAAATTAATTTCATCTTAATTATATTTTATCTAATATAATATTTACTATTATTTTAATAGTAATTTATAAAAAACTCCATGAAACATTGAATATGATTTTAGAGAGTATAGTAAAATAATAAGAATATACCAAATATTGTTCTTTATATGGATACTCTTGTACTCTAATGTTAAATAAAGACTCATAATATCTCGGGAATATATAAAAACACTTGTTATGTGAGATTGAACTATATTGTAGGATTTAAAAGTGAGTTGTGAAGTGTGCTATTTTCTAATGATCTTACATGATTCATTGTACCTAGATAAGACTTTGATAAAGAGGATCATAAATAACATTTTTATCTATTCCAATAGATATTTCCAAATATCTTAAGATTCTCAGTTTTAGTGAAATTTTTGGAATATTGACAGAAGCACATATCTGATTTACTTTTGGGGTGTATCAACCATCAAAGCACATTAGAATGAGAAACATCACCATTTATTTATATTTAATATTGTTCTTTATATTTTTTCATTTATGTTCCATTATTTTTTTTACTATATATTAAACACAAAATAACTTTATTGCATTAATATGACGATAGAAGATATCTTCTTATTCTATGTTTATATTTATTTACCCACAGTGTTGTGGATTGATCTATTTCATCGATTAACTGGTTTGTTTAAATTATTTGAGGGATTTTATTTAATATTTTCTTAAATGAAATTTTTATTGGGTACTCAATTCACCCAAACCTAAGATACTCACATCGAATAATAATATATATCAAATGATTTTAAAAACATTTATCCATTATTATATCTACATATTACTGATTTAATGTTTCTATCAATTATAAATTTTTTTTGAAAGGATAAAAACAAGAAGGTTCTACTATAGAAAAACTACTCTACTTAATGGAAATAACCATTCTCAAAAAAAAATTATGAAATTTCTTATTGAAATCATGGGTTTTCAAATTATTTTTTCTATTGAGGATTAGTATTAGTTAACTATTATTTCATGGATTAAATGATATTATGATACTAAAAATTCATAAAAACAATTAAAAATCAATTATTGATCTATAATGTTCCTTATAAGATAAATAATTGATTAAGATATATACTAGTAATGCATCTTATATAATTTGTGATGCATGATCTATTTCTTTTAAAAGAATATATAATTTTAAAAAATTATATTGAACATATGTAAATTTAAATATAATAAATTAAAGAAGATTAAAAATGAGAATATTTCGTGTATATATATAAGGACTAAAGAGATAGTCAACAAAATGAGCTACTTGGGGAATCCAGTATCAGATATAGATCAAATCATGTGACAGTTAGAATGTAATCCATGTATATAGAGAGGGAAATTAGTTTCAATAAGAGAATCATTTGACTTCAGTAAACAACATGACGATAAATTTATTCCGATTTTGATGATGTTTGAGTAAGAGATTAATGTTTGTCAATAATTTTGTAATACTAATTTGGAATATATAGCATTTAATACTATTCTAAAAAATTAGAAATTAAAAAATTATAAGATGATATATCGGGTGATGACTAAACAACATCTAACAGTGATGAGGAAATAGATCCTTTGGTGATAACTTTTAAGACGTAATACAATAAGAATAAATTCATCAAAAAAATAATCTACTAGAATAGATATGATAATATATGTAATTGGATGAAGGATTTGAAAATAGATGATAATTTAAATTATATTACCTAATATGATTATAATAAGAATGGATGTCATATGTTTTATTTTACCATGTTAAAGTAAAAAATAAGTATGATGATTAGCATATAAAGTATTAGAATTTTTGGAAATACACTTATAGTGCCTCTGAAGAAAATATCTCATGACATAGACTCAACACATGAAGAAAAAGCTTATAGATAAAATATATGATTCTTGAAAAAGATATTTGAGGTACTTATTCTTTCGAAAAAATAATAATTAATATTTTATATAGAGGAAATGATGATGAAATTTCAAAATAGGAAATGCATGAATATAATAATATTCATGATAACACCCTTAATTATTTTGAACACAAATACCAAATTATAACGAAAAAAATTATTCATTTTCAAATATTTCATAATATTTTCCATTAAAAAATGAAAACAATTATCAATTACTAAAATAAAATATTCAACTGAAAATTTTAAATACAGTATAAAAATAATTTCATAGATAGATTCACTAGTGGAAGTGAATCTCCCACTCATGTTTTAGGGAAACAATTACTCCAATATATATTATGGGTCTTGGTTATTGACCAGGGACATAGATAATTATTAAGATAACATTTTTACTAATTATAATTCTGGAAATTCTATTACAAAATTACAGTCCGGTTGGAAAAATTAATTATATATTTTGAAGAGATTATAATCTCATTGTTGGATACCTATCATTAAAATACATGTAACTAAAGCTTTAATCACAATGATACTTATACAAATGAAAAATCTGTATACAAAAATAATTCTTGGAATAAATATAGTTTTGTATGGAATATTCTAGAATGTATCATGTTGAAATCACTTATACATGGACATCAGATGTTCCAGAAATATTATAAGTGGTTACGCATGCTTTATGAACATGATAAATGTTGATGTTGGACATTCTACCTTTGGTGACCATGCTAAAAGAGAAATAATTTTCCTTGGATAAATTGTTAAATCAAATTAATTTTTAATTTCAAATGTATTTTCGGTTTTCTATTTAAAATATATTCTAATTTGAATATTGTAGCTATGTGATGAAGGTTATCAATTAAATTTAAAAAACAAATGAATATAATGATTTTAACTGTAAAATATAATTTTTATTTACTTATTTGTAAAATGAAATTTTTTATTATATTAATCATGCTTCATTAATTTAAAAAAACAACTAGTTTTTATGTGACTTTTAAAAATAATATTGTCTTTGGGGAAGAGAATAGGGCAATATAATATTATGTCACATAGAAATCATAATTGGAAGAGGTTATTCAGGGATCTAACTAAAATTTAATTCTATATTTTTAAAGTCTACAACCCATGTCAAAAAGAGAAACAAAACAAATTACAACCTAGATTAAATAAATAAGTACCAACTTCTCAACCTCTTGAGTTGGTTGACATGGAATAGTTTTTCTTATATAGAGTTTTTATTTTAAATTATAATTACTATTTCCATGTATATGTAGATGAATTGTATAGGTACACTTGGGTATTCATTTTTCTACACATAAGTGAAGTTTTCTTTTGTAATTATAATTAGGTCTATAGAATACTGAATCAGACATAGAATTGTGACCTTAAGATTTGACCATGACCGTGATTTTTGAAATCATGAAATTGAATCCTTTTTCGTAGAAAATTGATATAACCATGAATTTTTTTCTACTAGAACCGCTAACCCAAAAGTTTTGTTGAATGAATATATAAGACACTTCAAGTGATAAGTATAATAATTAATGAATATGACTTACTATTCTACATTTGGGTAGAGGATGTGAAAAAAACCAGCTAAATGATTAACAGTGTTTTAATTAGATCTTTTTTGAAGAAACTCTCTTATGATCAATAGAATCATAGAAATCATATTGTTTATTACATTACATTTATTATTCAGAATTTTTTTATTATAATAAAATGGATAATATTTTAATATTTTCCATTAATAAATACGATGGAATTATCAGTGGTTATTATATTCTATTTAAATCCAGCAGAGATTCTAAAAAAAGAACAATGCCTTTTGATGTGTCTTTCCCTATCATGTTTTATGATAAAACAACACATGAGCCAAAGAAACCATTAGAAATCACCAAGGATGATTGTAATGGCCCAGACCTCTCCGGTCCATTACTTTGTGAAAATGTGGTTTTGGAGGTGTTCCGGGAGGTCAAGGTGACTTATCCCCAACACTTTTCCAATTTTCCAGTCCTGTGAATAGTGTTTCCAGAACGGTAACCTTCTAAAAGTGACCTTATAACGGTAGCATTGAAAAATGCTACCAGAACGGTAACCTTCTAACGGTTACCTCCTAACGGTAGCCTTGAAAAGTGTTTCCAGAACGGTAACCTTCTAAGGGTGACCTTCTAACGGTAGGCTTGAATAGTGTTTCCAGAACGGTAACCATCTAACAGTGACCTTCTAACGGTAGCTTTGAACAGTGTTTCCAGAATGGTAACCTTCTAATGGTGACCTTCTAACGGTACCCTTGAACAGTGTTTCCAGAATGGTAACCTTCTAACTGTGACCTTCTAACAGTGTACATGAATAGTGTTTCCAGAATGGCAACCTTCTAATGGTGACCATCTAACGGTGGACTTAAACAGTGTTTCCAGAAAGGCGAGGTCTAACAGTGACTTTTTCTTTCTTTTACCATATTTTGAGTATGTGAGAAGAGTTTCTAGCTTCCTACAGTTTCTCCCATTTGATGTTTCCTTTGACGTAAAATACATTTAATGCCTTGTTTTAAGGAC
Source organism: Viscum album (assembly GCA_963277665.1). NCBI lineage: Eukaryota > Viridiplantae > Streptophyta > Magnoliopsida > Santalales > Viscaceae > Viscum > Viscum album. The sequence goes on along the minus strand of OY728143.1, from coordinate 936,499,180 downwards.
TATTATGGCCGATTCAAATGCCATAAATCATATATTAATTATTCCTAAGGTCGGGGTGTATTTACTTGGTCAAACTGCGTTGGTTAATGTGATCCATTTTTAATGCAGAATTAACCATATCTTATTCTTTCACCTCGTTAAATCTTCAAAAAGGAACCAGATATCATTCTCCATTTTTCTTCCTCATTGTTCTCGGCTAAGACACACTAGAACCTTTCATTCATTCCCGTAGGAGTTTAACAATCAAATCCTAATCCTCTGATTGGTTCCGCTGTAACACCCGAGATTTTTATGAGTAATGTTTTGTTTTTATATCATCAAAGGAATATTTCACTACACACTTGCTTGGCTTACTTTACACGCAATCACGACCTTCATCGATAGCTTGCGTCGTACGCAATACCGAGTTTCACTAAACAACGACATGCTATTAAAATATTATTAAAACTAGCCGTTATGAATAGTAATAACCACTTTTTGAAATTTTATAAATTTTATTTTTCAAAATGGACTTCATTTTTGAATTTGGAATATCGAAATTAGCCTAGGGTGAAATTTTGGTATTTTTCTGAAAACTTTCAATTTTTGATGAATAGTGAAACCACTAAGTGGTAGGTTAAAAACTGAATTTTGCATAAAACTTAATTTTACCGCTTCTGTGAATGGAATTTCGAAAATCCGACAGACACGGTTGATATCAGTAAGTAAAATGTGGTTCAATGAGATAAAAATAATTTTTTGGTGAATAGTAACTTTTTTCTTTTTTTACCGTGGTTAATAGTAAATAGGGTAACTAAGGGTAAATATGATATTAATATTACCCTAACACATGTCCTAATTCTATTGGACAAGTGTAATTCGACCAAAAACAAACTTAGGAATAAAATATGACCATTTAGGCCCACTTGGATTAGATTAGGACATTTATTATTAATTTATTTAAAGAAGGGTTAAAATAGTTAAAATCAATGTTTAATAAGTAAATCATTTTTAATATGGGGTTATACATAAAATAAATTCGACTATAAATATTCATTAGAAAGATAAAAAGATTTTATACATAATGGTATTTTATTTGTAATTTTTAGACATTAAATAATTTAATTTATTTATGACACAATGATGATGCAGTAATTATCTTATTAATGAAATATTGACATAATTGATGTTATAAACACCAAAATAAATGTAATTTTAGACTTTTTATGAATTAAACTAATTTTCTAGGTTACTATGATATTTTAGTGTTGATTTAATCAACTTGGTTCGAACATATAATTCTGTTATGTCTTTCATAAAAATCATATATCAAATAGTGTCAAAATTGACACAAAATAGTTCTTAAATCAAATATTATATTATTAATTGTTATTTTATTCCTAAAAATCTAAGGATCGGCCAAATGACTTAGATAAGGATATATATATTAATAATAAACAATTTGGGGTTCGTTTGGAATTTATAGTAAGTGTATTAACCATATAGTTAAAGAAAACAAAAAGACATGGTAAAAGTTAAATTATTTAACATAGAGTTAAATCTAATTGATAAGGTTAAAATAATACCCTAAACTTGTCTAAATCCAATTGGTTGATAGTATTTCGACCCATACCCACTTTAGCTTCGAAATAAGACCCTTTGGAACCATTATAAACCGATTTTGACTTTAATATAAAATAATATTTTGAGATATTCTTAAGGTGCCCCTCTCCTCCCTTATAAAAGGGCACCTCCTCCCCCTCCTCCTCACACCAATTTGAGCACTCAAGCTCGTCCAACCCCTGCCATTTTCTCCTCTCCACTTCCCTAGAATAATCCTAGAGGTCCTGGTCTTCTTCAAATACCAATCTTAGTTCCCTAAGTGGAGGATTCAAAGAGGCGTTCCAAAAAAAGAGGTAATATCCATTACCGATCTTTTCAATTTCATTCTTCTTCAACTTCTTCTTCATTAGTTGTTTCATGATAAAGTAATAACATCCGTATTACTTACATACTGATATGTTATTATAAATATGAAACAACCCTAATTCACCATCTATCCATCCTACAGAAAAATGAAATCACCGCGCATGCGTACGTACGGAATACCGTCTCCACGCCGTGGTGTAATCTATTTTCCACCATCACTTTACAAGGATGGGTATAATTGTGTAATGAGTAACTATTTATGATTATTATAAAGTAATATTGATACTGAAATAATATATATATACTCCAACACAGTTCCACGATCATAGGAACGATATCATCACTCGTGCGTACTTACGGAATATCGTCTCCACGATGTGATGCGACTCGTTCTACATGATCATCATTACATAGTAATTATATAAATGAATTGAATGAATAAATATGATATATGTTACACTAATACCATTCTGGATATAATGTATCTATAACCTTAAATGAAGAATAAGAATGTATTCGGCAAAACACGCATAAGAACAAAAGGCAATAAAGACTCGAGTAACAAGTAACAATGAAATATTACTATCAAGAAGCTAAGAATATGACCATATATGATATCATATCAATAGGTATGATTCTGGAATAAGTCAATAACATTATTTAAACCATTATACAGGAGCTTCGGACATGTACATAGAAAATTGGACCTAAGGTAAGGGAAATATCACAATCTCGTTTTTATTCGAGATTGTATTTTTCGTAAGTATTTACTGGGGTGTATTTTAGCATCCACATCCATGTTTCATCAAAATGTAATATTATTTCCATCCACCTACAATTGTTTAAATCCATTTTTACCCTTCGGTGAGTTTTTAGTAATATGTATGAAATGAATCTTTTGTCGTACGAGGTACTTTTTGACTTTTCCGACAAAAGTACGAAGAATGTATTTTTTTAACTTATATGACATGAATGGATTTTTAAAACATTATTTCCAAGAATCTTCCTTTACATGTTTTCAAGTTTATTTTTAATCAACTTATTTTATTTTAAAGTCGTATGACATGTTATGAAAGGAAAAATGTTTTTGAAGTAGAAAGGATATTTTCCTCAAGAATGGAGTTCAAGTATTTTATCAAAATTATTTTCCATCTAATATAATAAAAGGGTTCTGTTTTTATCCCTATTATTACATGGATTTGATTATGTTGTGATGGAAACATTTTTATGAATTCCATTATCTTATATGAATTGTTTTATGATTTCATGTTGTTTAAGAATACCATTTTTATTACATGGGTTACACTATGATGTATGGTTTATGATTATGTGGCACACATAAGAAAGGATTAATTATAAGATGGGTGGGTCCTATATCTCCCTCCAATGCATTGGGTAAAGATTTTATATCTCATGAGATAGACATGGCTGGAACGGTAGGTTATACCAGTTCAGTAAAACAGGACTAGAACGAGGGTGACTCGGTTCAGAAAGGGACTTTTTCCACTAAGATAGTCTTGGCAATGAGTCATGACTAACAAGAAATGATTTTCCATGATTATGTGTTCATGCCAAAAAGTTTCAAGTTTTATGTTATGATTATGGGGATCTCATTTTCACTTCTATGATTTATTCCATGTTAAGATATTATGATCTCTTTTGCAGGTTTTGATTTTCAAAATGATATGATATGATTTTTATTTCCTTTATTTTCCCTTTCTGAGCATTTGAGCTCACCCTTTTATGTTTTATTTTCCCCAGGTCAGGAAGATGGATATTAAGTAGAGTATGCTAAAAGGGACCCTAGATATGATGAAATAAATGGGAGACACTGTAGAAGATTTATGAACCAGTTTTTTATGTTTCCCAGTTTCTAAAGACACTATACCTATACGGTCCTTTGTGGTTTTGTCATATGTTGTAATAAGTGTGCTTCAATTTTGAATTATTAACAATGTATGTAAAGAATGGGTCGTTATAGTTGGTATCAGAGGAAAGGTATAGTCAACCATTGGAAACTAGGATGTGAAATCCTTAGTAAGAACCCTAAGGATAAGTCTAAGCATAGAACACAATCTTAGTGTTTTAGAAATGGCCATGAATAACCTAGGAAATGGCCTTAAGCATGAAAATTTTATTCTTGAATTATGTTGTTTTCCTATTATAATTAGTGTTGCTCACACTATTCTTCTTGGTTTTAGTCCATGGTTGGAACCCGAAGGAACCGTGTTAATGCGGAATGCGATGGGCAATGCAATGAATGTCCTCCTGAGAAACCAAACGATATGGGAGCTGGAATGAAAAGTCTTGTAGCCATGCTCACACAACTTTCTCAAGCTATGAATCATGCAGGACTTCCAAACGAGTAATGGAAGGAGTAACATTCTGTTGAATCCTTCATGAGGCAGCGTCCACCTTCTTTCAGTGGGTCTACTGATCCATTAGTTGCTGAACAATGGATTAGTACTACTGAAAAGATATCTTCAGTTCTTCAATGTTCTGAACATGATAAAGTCATCCTATTAGTGTATCGTTTGGAAGGAGATGCTGATCAATGGTGGAATCTTATTAAGAATACGAGGAAAATGGATGAAATTGAGTCTATGGAATGGGATGAGTTCAAGAACTTGTTTTTCAATAAGTACTTCCCTCGTATTCTCCAAACAAAGATGGAGAAAGAGTTTCTTGAACTGAAGCAAAGGGATGATGAATCTGTTGGTACCTATGAATCAAATTTTACAAGACTTGCAAGGTACACTTATGGTATTATTATCCAACCTGAGAGTAAGATCGATCGATTCTTTAGTTACTTAAAACCAAGTCTTCGAAGGGCGTTAGCCATAAGGCACTTCAATAGTTACGAGGAAATCGTTCGATGTGCTCTCAAAGTCGAGATGGAGATTGGAATAACTCATCAGTCACATGGGTTTGATAAGAAGAGAAAGATGGAATTCAATGAAAAATATAAAGATCACACGGAAAAGAAGATGAGCTTTTCCTTATGCTCAAAGTGTTGAAGGAAACATGGAGGGAGTTGTCTTAAAGGGACAAGTAAATGTTTTAAATGTGGAAAGGAAGGTCATCGGGCATTTGAATGCCGTGATAATTGGAAGAAGATTTCTAATGACGCAAACAAATGAAGGGATACACAGAATGAACCTACTACACTTCAATGTTTCAAGTGCAAGGAGATGGGGCATTATGCCAATCAATGCCCAAATCCAAGGGTTGATGATGATGGTCGACGTCAACAAAATCTTAAGGCTAAAGACAAAGGAAAGTCACATGCAATTTCTATCAGCGATGTGGAGTACGATAATGAAGTGGTGAAAGGTACACTTACCATCCACTCTAAAGTAGCAAATGTTTTATTTGATTCTGGATCCACCAACTCTTTTATTTCTAAAGAATTTTCTAAGGGTATCACCTTATTACCTCAACAATTAGATGTTGAGTTAGCTGTGACAACGCCTAATGGCACAACAGTCGCATAAAAAGTTTATAATTCTTCTCTGATCGAAGATTGTGGGAAAGTGCTTCCTGCAAATCTTGTGATCCTTTCTTTAGTGGAATTTGATGTGATTCTTGGCATGGATTGGCTTTCTCTACATGGAGCTCATATCAATTGCCAAAGAAGGGAAGTCACAATTCATATTCCAGATCAATCTACGATCATATATCAATGCAAGGATGAACATAACCTTCCAGTGGAAATTTATTTCATATTATGGGTATTGATTCCACTAAATGAAGGTTATTTATCTCAAATGGTTGGTGAGAAACTCACGATTAAGAATATTCCCATTGTACTGGAGTCTGATGATGTCTTTCCGGTGGAATTACCGGGTCTTCCACCAAATTGTGAAGTTGAGTTTTCAATAGAACTCGTACCGGGTGCTTTGAATATTTCAAAGACACCATATAGAATGGCCCCAACTGAGTTTCAGGAATTGAAGAAGCAACTCCAAGAGAATCTTGATAAGGGATTCATACGCCCTAGTGCGTCACCTTGGGGAGCATCTGTTCTATTTGTTAAGAAGAAAGATGGATCAATGAGACTCTGCATTGATTATCGAGAACTTAACAAGATCACTATCAAGAACAAATATCCTCTCCCACGCATTGATGACTTATTTGACCAACTACGCGGAGATCAATGCTTTTCCAAGATTGATCTTAGTTCAGGTTATCATCAATTAAGGGTCAAAAGGGAGGATATACCATAGACAGCTTTCCGTACAAGGTATGGACACTATGAATTTATAGTGATGCCATTTGGTCTTACTAATGCCCATGCTATCTTCATGGATCTAATGAATAGAGTCTTTAGAGACTATCTTGATCAATTTGTGGTAGTCTTTATAGATGATATTATTGTCTATTCAAAGAGTAAGGAAGAGAATGATGATCACTTAAGAATTATATTGAAGACCCTGAGAAAGGAGAAGCTTTATGCCAAATTTACCAAGTGTGAATTTTTGCTTCAAAAAGTTGCATTTTTGGGTCACATAATCTCAAAAGAGGGGATATCTGTGGATCCAGCAAAAACAGAGGTTATCGAAAGATGGTCGAGACCAACAACAGTAACTGAGATCCGAAGTTTTCTTGGTTTGGCTGGATATTATCGACGTTTTGTAAAAGATTTTTCACGATTATCTAATCCACTCACCAAGTTGACTCGGAAAGGAGTTAAGTTTGTCTGGACAGAGGAATGTGAACAGAATTTCAAGGAGTTGAAAATAATGTTATCCAGTGCACCTGTGCTCACACTGCCTTGTAGTGGAGAATGGTTTGTGATCTATAGTGATGCATCCAAGAAGGGATTGGGGTGTGTTCTTATGCAAAATGATATGGTGATATCTTATGCCTCACGATAGTTGAAAATCCATGAACAAAATTACCCAACACATGATTTGGAGTTAGCTGCGGTAATCATTGCATTAAATATTTGGAGGCATTACCTTTATGGTGAAAGGTGTGATATTTATACTGATCATAAAAGTTTAAAGTATATTTTCACACAAAAGGAGTTGAATATGCGTCAAAGAAGATGGTTGGAGCTGATTAAGGATTATGACTGCTCAATCCATTACCACCCTGGGAAAGCAAACAAGGTGGAAGATGCATTAAGTCGACAAGACCATGCTAGTTTATCCATGATGAGGATCACAAAAGATCCAATATTTATGGATTTACAAAGGATTGATCTTGGAATTATAACAGAAGGGGAAAAATCTTATCTTTCTCAAATGAATGTTCAACCATCTATACATGTGAAGATTAAAGAGGCACAGAACGAAGATGTCGAGTTACAAATGAAGGTGAGAAATGTTCCTGAATTCAACCTTGATTGTGATGGGATAATAATGTTCAGGAATCGGGTTTGTGTTCCTTCCATCCCCGAATTAAAGAAAGAGCTGCTAGATGAGGCTCATAGTTCTTCATTCTCTATTCATCCTGGAAGCACGGAGATGTATAGGGACCTGAAAGAGTACTTCTGGTGGGATGGCATGAAAAGAGATGTTGCTGAATATGTCTCTCGATGCTTGGTTTGTCAATAAGTTAAAGCTGAGAGACAGAAGTCTATGGGGATGTTACAACCATTACCCATACCCGAATGGAAATGGGAAAACATCACTATGGACTTTGTCACAGGACTTCCTAAAACATACAAAGGCAATAATGATATCTAGGTCATAGTTGATCGTCTTACAAAGTCTGCACAGTTCATTCCTATTAGAAAGGATTTATCTCTAGATCAGCTTGCCAGGATATATGTAAAGGAAGTGGTAAGATTTCATGGAGTACCACTTTCTATTATATCTGATCGGGATCCGAGATTTACCTCGATGTTCTGGCGAAGTCCTCAGCATACTCTGGATACAGAGTTGAGTTTCAGCACTGCTTATCATCCACAGACAGACGGTCAGTCTGAGAGAACAATTCAAACCCTAGAAGATATGTTGAGAGATTTCTCTATGGATTTCAAAGGTGGCTGGGATCAACACCTACCTTTGGTGGAATTTTCGTATAATAATAGCTTTCACTCCAGTATTCAGATGGCTCCTTATGAAGCTCTCTATGGAAAGAAATGCAGGACTCTAACTTGCTGGGATGAAGTTGGGGAAAGAAAGCTATTAGGACCTGATCTCATTGATGAAACGGCAGAAAAGGTCAGATCTATTCAAAAACACATAAGAGCATCTCAGAGTCGACAGAAAAGTTATTCCGACAACCGAAGAAAAGACCTAGAGTTTGAAGTGGGTGATAAAGTGTTCTTACGAATATCTCCCTGGAAGAGGGTTATGAGATTTGGAAAGAAGGGGAAGTTGAGCCCTAGATATATCGGTCCTTTCGAAATACTGGATCGTGTTGGGAAGGTAGCTTACCGATTGGTGCTTCCACCGAATCTCTCTCAAGTTCACGATGTGTTCCATGTATCTCTCCTGAGAAAGTACATACCAGATCCTTCACATGTACTCAGCTCAGAAGTTGTACCGCTGGAGCAAGATCTTTCTTATGAAGAACAGCCGATAGAGATTCTGGATTGTAGCGAAAAATTCCTACGAAACAAGACCACTCGATTGGTGAAAGTTTTATGGAGGAACCACCAACTTGATGAAGCTACAATGGAGCTTGAGGATATGATGAGGGAGAAGTATCCTCATCTGTTTGTTACAAAGTGACGAATTTCGAGGGTGAAATTCTTTTTAAGGGGGGTAGAATGTAACACCTGAGATTTTTATGAGTAATATTTTGTTTTTATATCATCAAAGGAATCTTTCACTACACACTTTCTTGGATTACTTTACACGCAATCACGACCTTCCTCGATAGCTTGTGTCGTACGCAATATCGAGTTTCACTAAACAACGATATGCTATTAAAATATTATTAAAACTAGCCGTTATGAATAGTAATAACCACTTTTTGAAATTTTATAAATTTTATTTTTCAAAATGGACTTCAATTTTGGATTCGGAATATCGAAATTAGCCTAGGGTGAAATTTTGGTATTTTTCTGAAAACTTTTAATTTTTGATGAATAGTGAAACCACTAAGTTGTAGGTTAAAAACTGAATTTTGCATAAAAGATAATTTTACCGCTTCTGTGAATGGAATTTCGAAAATCCAACAGACACAGTTGATATCAGTAAGTAAAATGTGGTTCAATGAGATAAAAATAATTTTTTGGTGAATAGTAACTTTTTACTTTTTTTACCGCGGTTAATAGTAAATAGGGTAACTAAGGGTAAATATGATATTATTATTACCCTAACACATGTACTAATTCTATTGGACAAGTGTAATTCGACCAAAAACAAACTTAGGAATAAAATATGACCATTTAGGCCCACTTGGATTAGATTAGGACATTTATTATTAATTTATTTAAAGAAGGCTTAAAATAGTTAAAATCAAAGTTTAATAAGTAAATAATTTTTAATATGGGGTTATACATAAGATAAATTCGACTATAAATATTCATTAGAAAGCTAAATGGATTTTATACATAATTGTACTTTATTTGTAATTTTTATACATTAAATAATTTAATTTATTTATGACACAATGATGATGCAGTAATTATCGTATTAATGAAATATTGACATAATTGATGTTATAAACACCACAATAAATGTAATTTGAGACTTTTTATGAATTACACTAATTTTATAGGTTACTATGATATATGAGTGTTGATTTAATAAACTTGGTTCGAACATATAATTCTTTTATGACTTTCACAAAAATCATATATCAAATAGTGTCAAAATTGACACAAAATAGTTTTTAAATCAAATATTATATTATTAATTGTTATTTTATTCCAAAAAATCTAAGGTTCGGCCAAATGACTTAGATAAGGATATATATATTAATAATAAATAATATGGGGTTCGTTTGGCATGTTATAGTAAGTGTATTAACCATATAGTGAAAGAAAACAAAAAGACATGGTAAAAGTTAAATTATTTAACTTAGAGTTAAATCTAATTGATAAGGTTAATATAATACCCTAAACTAGTCTAAATCCTATTGGTTGATAGGATTTCGACCCATCCCCACTTTAGCTTCCAAATAAGACCCTTTGGAACCATTATAAACCGATTTTTACTTTAATATAAAATAATATTTTGAGATATTCCTAAGGTGCCCCTCTCCTCCCTTATAAAAGGGCACCTCTTCCCCCTCCTCCTCACACCAATTTGAGCACTCAAGCTCGGAAAATCCCTGCCATTTTCTCCTCTCCACTTCCCTAGAATAATCCTAGAGGTCCTGGTATTCTTCAAAGACCAATCTTAGTTCCCTAAGTGGAGGATTCAAAGTGGCGTTCCAAAGAAGAGGTAATATCCATTACCGATCTTTTCAATTTCTTTCTTCTTCAACTTCTTCTTCTTTAGTTGTTTCATGATAAAGTAATAACATCAGTATTACTTACATACTGATATGTTATTATAAATATGAAACAACCCTAATTCACCTTATATCCATCCTACGGAAAAATGAAATCACCGCACGTGCGTACGTACAAAATAACGTCTCCACGCCGTGGTGTAATCTATTTTCAACCATCACATTACAAGGATTGGTATAATGGTGTAATGAGTAACTATTTATGATTATTATAAAGTAATATTGATACTGAAATAATATATATATACTCCAATACAGTTCCACGATCATAGGAACGATATCATCACTTGTGCGTACGTACGGAATACCGTCTCCACGATGTGATGCGACTCGTTATACATGATCATCATTACATAGTAATTATATAAATGAATTGAATGAATAAATATGATATATGTTACACTAATACCATTCTGGATATAAGGTATCTATAACCTTAAAAGAAGAATAAAAATGTATTCGGCAAAACACGCATAAGAACAAAAGGCAATAAAGACCCGAGTAACAAGTAACAATGAAATATTACTATCAAGAAGCTAAGAATATGACCATATATGATATCATATCAATAGGTATGATTATGGAATAAGTCAATAACATTATTTAAACCATTATACAGGAGCTTCGGACATGTACAAAGCAAATTGGACCTAAGGTAAAGGAAATATCACAATCTCATTTTTATCCGAGATTGTATTTTTCTTAAGTATTTACGGGGGTGTATTTTAGCATCCACATCCATGTTTCATCAAAATGTAATATTATTTCCATCCACCTACAATTGTTTAAATCCATTTTTACCCTTCAGTGAGTTTTTAGTAATATGTATGAAATGAATCTTTTGTCGTACGAGGTACTTTTTGACTTTGCCGACAAAAGTACGAAGAATGTATTTTTTTAACTTATACGGAATGAATGGATTTTTAAAACATTATTTCCAAGAAGCTTCCTTTACAAGTTTTCATGTTTATTTTTAATCAACTTATTTTATTTTAAAGTCGTATGACATGTTATGAAAGGAAAAATGTTTTTGAAGTAGAAAGGATATTTTCCTCAAGAATGGAGTTCAAGTATTTTATCAAAATTATTTTCCATCTAAGATAATAATATGGTTCTGTTTTTATCCCTATTATTACAAGGATTTGATTATTTTGTGATGGAAACATTTTTATGAATTCCTTTATCTTATATGAATTGTTTTATGTTGTCATGTTGTTTAAGAATCCCATTTTTATTACATGGGTTACACTATGATGTATGGTTTATGATTATGTGGCACACATAAGAATGGATTCATTATAAGATGGGTGGGACCTATATCTCCCTCCGATGCATTGGGTAAAGATTTTATATCTCATGAGATAGACATGGCTGGAACGGTAGGTTATACCAGTTCAGTAAAACAGGACTGGAACGAGGGTGACTCGGTTCAGAAAGGGACTTTGTCCACTAAGATAGTCTTGGCAATGAGTCATGACTAACAAGAAATGATTTTCCATGACTATGTGTGCATGCCACAATGTTTCAAGTTTTATGTTATGATTTTGGGGATCTCATTTTCACTTCTATGATTTATTCCATGTTAAGATATTGTGATCTCTTTTGCAGGTTTTGATTTTCAAAAAGATATGATATGATTTTTATTTCCTTTATTTGCCCTTTCTGAACATTTGAGCTCACCCTTTTATGTTTTCATTTCCCCAGGTCAGGAAGATGGATATTAAGTATAATATGCTAAAAGGGACCCTAGATATGATGAAATAAATGGGAGACACTGTAGAAGATTTATGAACCAGTTGTTTATGTTTCCCAGCTTCTAAAGACACTATACCTATACGGTCCTTTGTGTTTTTGTCATATGTTGTAATAAGTGCGCTTCAATTTTGATGTATTAACAATGTATGTAAAGTATGGGTCGTTATATCCTCTCTTTTTTTTGGATGCAACCAAGCTGTATCGATCAATCTTCGATATAAGGTATGTTTTATAGTCATTCCTTTTGGTATTGTATTCTCTTGTTTCTCCCTTCCATATTATACCATGTAAATTCTAAGATTCTAATGGGTTTTCTTGGGGTTGGTTGGTACTGTTGTACTATGACATCCTCTGGTTGATGTAGTTGTCGTGAGAGGAGGATTGTGACCCATTGTGTGGATAAAGGATGTCACGAACTTTTCGAGGTAAGGGATTCATGGATTCTCTAATTGTATATGTGAAATCGTAGAATTAGCATGATTTAGTCCATTGGATCACAATGAAATTGACCTAATTAAATACTTGAACTGGGTTAAAAGAATTGGTTGATTGCATGTTGTAACTTTGTATTGTTATAGAGGTTTGCCTCATGTTTTTCTAGATAGAGTGATATCTATGTTTTCTTTGATTATTTCTTCGTTCATGATGAAAATTGATAAAGAACGTAAATCTAGAATTAATTGATAATTAATTGGCTAAAGATAAAGAGGCATGTGAATGAATCTGGTTGTTTCCATTTTTGTAGTTGTTCTAATTTGGTGATAATCGAATTGGCATAGTAAGCATATTAAACCTTTTGTGATAGCTTACTGATTAGTTTTTCTGGAATTGGAACCTACGGATTGAATCTTTTAATTCAATATGGATTAAAGAATCTCTTGATTGAGAATTTATTAAAGGGTTCTGAGATACCCTCTTTATTGTTAAAGGGCCTAGATCCCATCGATGTGATTGTTGTTTTCTTGCTGCTTGTGTCGTGATGTGAGCCTGGATGGCTGTTGTGATATGTGTAGGCATGGAGGCCTTGTGGTTGTGGCTGGAGATGATGCCTAGAGTGGAGGGATGCATCAATTTATGCATGTGGGTGTCAGGGAGGACACCAGGGGTGATGGAATGGGATGGATGTATTTACTGGATGCTTGTGGATTCTTTGAATGTTTATCTGCTTTACTTTTCCCCACTCCTCAAGGCAGCTGGTATTGCTACCCTTCTTCAGAAGGAGGTGAAGACGCACGGGATATGCCACGTGCTTTCCATGTTTAGCATCTTGAGGGAGAATGGGTCTATGGTCTTTCTATAGGCGGCAACGACTCTACGAGTAGTATATCTACTCACCGTGTTGAGCCTCTATTGTGATTAGAAGAATAGGATGCTTTTCTAGAATTCCTGGGAATATGGAAAAGTAATTCTGTAATGAATGGTTGATTAAATGGTGATAATACATGGGGTGGTAGATGCTGGAAATTAAAGGTGATGTGAATCTTAAAAGGAGCAGTTGTTTTTTTGGTGTGATGATAATGAATTTTAATGATAAATTATTTATGGTTAATTAATGTTTAAAGAATTAATTAATGTACAGTGGAACTGATAAAATGAGAATGGAGTAATCTAATAAATCTCTCTCAATGTTTGCGTGCTTATAGGATACTTAGTCTTATAAGTAGTAGCCTGGACTCTGAGAGACGTTAGCTGCAGTTGTATCTATGATTAGGTAGTTCCCATAGTGTGGATGTGAGTTATATATATTCTATACCTTTTGAATTTATATACGCTACTCCACCCTGTCAGTAAGGGAAACTGACACCCCTGGGATTCTGAGCGCTGGGGGTGTTTTTTCCAACATTCTGATGGGAGGTCGAATGGCTGACAACCCCCTTTGGCCCTGCTCTCTTCTCTAGGTAGATATATGTGCCAACAGTCACAACAGTTAGTTTCCCCATATATGTGTGTTGAGGGCTGTAATGGCTTGTGGTTATTTCACAGACATATATTCTGGATATAGTATCCTATGGACTACTATAGGTGTAACGTGTATAGGCTGTGATGGCTTGATGATCCCTATACGGTGTATGGGCTATAATGTCTTGAGGTATAATACTCGATGTATGATACACGTTATGAGGGTTGTGGTGGCTCCTGGAACTTACCTGGTTACTTTTGGTTGGGAGGATGGTGTGGTGCTTCACCCAGGTGTCTGCGGGCAGGCCTTTGTAGTGCACGAGGTGGAGATTATGGAGCTTAGCCCAGATGTCTGCGGGCAAGCCTTTGGAGAGAGAAGCACAGGAGGTATGTCATTGCGGCAAAGCAAAAAACCAGTGGGGATCTAGTAGTGGGGTACCCTTGATATTCGTTACTATATTTTATATTCTTGGATGCATTACTTGGAGAGATTAGCCATTGTGAGGTTGGGAACATAGTATACCTGTTTAGGTGACGAGTTAGTTTCACTTGTTGTTCACTGGGATTTAGCAAGCTTTTTTTACTTTTGCACGAGAGGCATGGGGAGGATCCTAATGATCCTACTGTTATACTCACCCTATGTATATATAAACTGTTTTTCAGGTCACTTGGGTCAGGTTGGAGATCAAGCTGGTTACTACTAGCTTGTTGTTGGAGGAGGAGCTGTTCAGGCTTGTGGTCGCTTCCGTTTTACTTTCTTTTGGGTACATTTAGTTTCCCCTTTCAGTTTTAGTACTTTTGCATTGCATTTCATTTATATACTTGGATTTATTTTATATTTCATTTCTGAGTTGGAGTTGATTGGATTCTATTCTATCTCTCTCTTCTGCATGTGTTCTCTTAAAGGGTAATGCATCCCATTTGTGTGTTTATTATACCCTCGGTGCTTGTCTCCAACCCGGGGCCTATTGGAGGCGGGACTCGGGGGTCAGTATCTCTCTTCTCACATTTCCACCCCAGGAGGGGTACACTTTGTGGGGAGGGGTTCATGACAATGATTTATATACATTGAACATAAATGACTAATCTATGATACTACAGTAAAACTTATTGAAAAAATATTCAGTTTTGATGAATTTAAAGACCCTATACCATAATTTGAATAAATAAATGTTGTTACCAACCCTTCATTTATATAGTGGTTAGGAATATACTGTTACATCCTTTTGATTTTGTAGTTTCAGTCTCAAATATAAGTACACACACCATATATTCTGTATGAAACTAGGTTGAACATCAGGATTTCGTAACATAGCAAGAAAATAAGAACTTCATTTATGTAATGAATGATGAATTATGTGTTATTTCAATATAGTAAGAAATTAATAAATTTGAATGAAATAATTCTTGGGATCTTATTGGTAGACTCAAATACACAATGACTATAAAATATAAATGGTTGTTAATAAACAAGAATTAAAAATTTGTCTGAATAGTGAGGAATAAGGGTACTCTCACTGCCCACTGGTATAGTGAAGAAGGAGGTTTAGAAAATGAGGAATCAATTCACCTCTAGACAGTATTGAATCTATTAGATAAATTATTTCCTATAAATCCCATATAATTTTTAGTTTATGTCATGTGGATGTCGAATGTGAAATCTTTAGTAATTTATAGTTGTTTTTGTTTTTGTTAAACAACCCCTTTGATTTTACAACCCCTATTTTATAAATAATTTCATTAAATTAACCAAATTATTATGTGGTTTAAGACATGCACATAATTATTGTTATGATGGGATCAACTTTTTTCTTATTTCAAAATGTATAGTCAAACAAACAGTATTTATATAAATAATTTAAATATATATTTTCTAATCTACGTAGATGATATTTTTTTGATATTCTATATAATTATTTATGTATAAATTATCTACTATGATGAAAAATTTAAATTGGTTTAATAGGGGAACTAAAACTCATTATTGGTTTTTAGATTTAACAGAATAAATAATGATTTAATTTAAATGAAATTAGATAAAATAATGATATGAAAAAAACTATCTGGAAAACACAATGTGTATTAAAACTCCTATGAGTAGAACTATTATGTTGGATCTTTATGTGGTTTTTAATTTAGTAGATCAATATAGTTAAATAGAGATGTTTGGAAGCCGTCTCTATTTCACTTCAATCCAATATGACTTTATATTTAGAGGGTGTATGTGTGCTCGTTTTAAAGAAATCAATAAATATGGACACTTAAATTCTAAAAAAAGATCTTAAAATACCTTTAATATATAACAAATTTAGGATTTTTCTACTTGAGATGAAAAAATTGACATATATAGTTATTTATCTGCGGATTATATAATTTTATGTAGGTTAGAAAAAAATCTGGAAAATGAAAAACATTGTGAAGGTATATAGAATCACGGTGTAGTATGAAATACAATTCTTTGGCACTCTTTACTACTTATGTGTAACTCATAGTTGTTGGTATCTTATATGATCATATTTTTTTGGTTTAATAAACGTTATTAGAATATGGATACCAATTATGACATGTCCCTTTAAACTATCACAACGCTACTACTATAAATATTTTTAAGAACCCCATATATCATTGTACAATGAAAAAAATGATGTAATTCATTACTTTTTGAGAAATAATATTCAAAAGGGTGAAATAACTCTTGAATACATTGTTACTGAACATCAACTAGCTCATATTTTTACTAATCCATTGAAATATATGAAAATTATCTACACCAAGTAATAATTAGTAGTGATTAATTCATGATAAACTTATATTTATAAGACCCACCAATGGATTTCACCCGTTGTTTGTATTTACTCATAATTGGAGTGTATCCACCATTGGTTTTAACCCATAGTTGGTGTTTAACCAAAATAATTGTTTAACCATGATGGGTGCTTAACCACTATTGGATATTATCCACTTTGTATTTTCCCCACCATTAGTGTTTAACAACTGTTTAGGTTTACCCACTATTGGAGTTTACCAACTATAAGAGTTTTACCCTATATTGGTGTTTCTCCGTGTATTATTAATATATAGTTTAATGGTTATTTATTTAATTTATTTTAAACCTAAATATAATCTTATTAATTTTTATTTAATAATCTCTAAATGATATAAATAAGACACTTTATATTTCATCATTCCCTATGTCATGCCTTTGCCATTGAAACTCATTGTGACCATGTCCCTCTGGACTGCTATCCTTCCATCGACCTTGACTAAAATTTCAAAACAATTTTCCATGGATATATTTATGTGATTCTCTGAGTCATATCAAAACAAGTCACTTCCTTAAGATTATTCATAATGGATTGTCGATATGTCCGTCTTTCAAGGAAGTGAACCCACATCTCTCAAATCAGATAGTATCACCACAAAAGGAAATTCATGATAAGTGGGTTCTATTGAGAATGTCTTTTGTGATTGATGTTTTCAAATACCACGAATGGGTATAGAGGTTCTCTAATAAATATATGCCCTTATTATCTAGGATAGTGTATCATTTCTATAAGTATATTGTGTTTATCTTTGATGATGATGACGACTGGGTAGAATCAGGATAAACTAATGAAAATTTTGATTATCTGACTTAAAAATGGCTAAAAGTGTGAATGTACCTCAATATGTTGTCTCAAATGACTACCAAGGATCTATACTGAGTGATAGTTATAACACCATGTATGATTATTCTTTTGAAGATATGACTTGGAATGAAATTATAATAATAGAAAATACAACTGAGCTTTAATGTTATTTTCATATGATTTTCAGGTTTATTTAACATATGTTGTTACCAATGAATGTTGATCATACTAAAATCATATATCAATATTAATACCTTATATATATTATCAAAAGTGTAGAAAAAATTAATTTTTATAGATACATAATGTTTCATATGATGAAGATATCTTTGAAACATTCAAGACTCAACTCTTTTATATATTGAAAGTCTATTTCATCCATGTTAGAGACTAAGGGATTAGTTCATAGGGAATAAGAAACCATGGTAAAATATGAATGGATTGTCCTTATGATATAATTTTGTATTTGAATGAAGAGAAGTTGGAATTCATAGAAAATGAGATTGGATGACGACGCTAAAATAATTTTTGATGATTTCTATAATATTGATCACCCAACAAGGGAGAAGAATATTATAAATCCGTAATTATAGTCAGATGAAGTAGTATTATATTATAATAAAGAATAGGAAGATAAACAACATGTTACTATATCATGAGATGTGGATTAAATGTTATCTTTTGATTATGGCACTAGCCCATATATTTACTACTATCCTCTTAATATCTATTTTGAAGAACACAGTGTACCTAAATATCTCCATATGTGAGAGAATCATTTAATATAAGGGTTTTCAGTTGAATAAATTGAGGTTTTAGAAGATGTTTTTGAATTATATGATTTTATCATCTCGTTATTATTTATGTTGTTCATAAACCCTCTTATATTAAATTGTTAATATCATAAGTGGGAAAAGCTGATTAATTAGAGAGATATTTATTAATGTTTTAACAACCATTAATGAAAGTTAACATCTTATCATTTTCAATCAAATATTTTCGGAGTTCGAAACCATGGTACACTGATATTCTATTCCCCTCAACGTCTGGGGGATAATTGAATAAAAATTGTATATTTAATTTATTAAGAGAAAACATTTATTTTCAAATCAAATGAATAAATCCTAAATGATGAATCATATGAGAAAACGACCTTTCTGCCAGCACATGTATTATTTGATCATTGGATTCCTTAACAAGCCGTAATGATTTTAAAGGAAAATAAATATCATATTATATTTTATGTATTTTGGTATTGAAAATGGTTTTGATAATTTATTTTTTATGTCAATATATTTAAGTGATATATTGTGATTTAAATGTGGAAATGTTCTCCTTATTTTATATCTATTGAATGTGTAATTATATTATAATGGTACTTGGACATTGGAAGAGTGGATACAGGATAAACCAAATGACGGGTGGTGTCATGATAAACCAAGACATGTGGTTATGTTATAACCTCCTATGCATTGGGTATGGAAGTAGGTCGTGTGGCTATTTCATTTAGTGATATGTGTGGAAGTCAACCTTATGGTTATTCCATTTAAGTATGTTTATGTCTCAAGATACCTATATATGTTATGTGTTCTTTATATGGGTTTTATGGTACACTTTTGGTCACAAAAGGGAAAGCATTGATATTTTATTCAATGAAGCGTATTTACTACTTCATAACGGTGAAAAGTATTACTTATGATAATGAATTCATGGTTTACTTAAAAAAACTAATAGTCATCCTTCTTTGTGTATCACTTACTAAGCACATTATGCTCATCCCATGTTTTTGAAATATATTTTACAGGACATAATGTGGAATAGGTTTAATGATGGTAACAAGGAAAATTCATGTTGTCAAAAACATGGATCTAGACATGACTCTTTTTTTCATGAATTTTTATTGTGTAAAAAATATGGGAACTGAGTATAAGTGTCTACTTTGTATGTTTTAAGATATAATGTAATAGTTATGACCTAATTCACTAAAACTATAAACCTTAAAATATCCCCATTGTGAATTATTCATTTAATTAAATATTATGTAATGTTTAAAGCCGAGTATTTATAGCTGTGAAAGTATCTATCTGATACATCACAATTTATGAGTTTTAGTAATCTATATATTAAAAATAACTAATCATTGATAAGGTGGATGATAATGATTATTTATTTGGAGACCATGTTACTATATAGGAGGATGATACCTTTTGTTTTTGTGCTATGGCAGTATGGTTCCAATTCTCAGGAGACATGGTTGAGTGAGTCACTGATGAGAGGTTATTGTCCTCATCTTTATGATGTGGAGGATTCATTTTAGGATTTTTTGGGATAGAATGTTTCAATAGTGGGGATGACGTTTCATCCTATTACTGTTTGAGGTTCTCCTAAACAATATTGTGTTAAATTATTTATATATTGAGTCGGAAAAGATTATTTTTCAATGACATTTTTATAAAAGTGTTAATAAAATTTAATGTCATTTAACATCTTGGAATGTTTAATAGAATACTTTTGTGTTTGACACTACGTTTGTGTGATATTATGAGGCCATAAAAGTCTCGGTGAAGACTAAATAAAAATGATAAATATTATATATTATGTGTACACTTAAATTTTAATACTAATTTAATAACTTCTAAACGAATCATCATATGAGAAAAATGGAGTCAACTGTTATGTCTAAAATATGGTATTTACCCAAGGAGGAGTATATCTTTCAATGGAACTAGACATTTGGATTCCTCACTCATTAGATAATTTTATAAATATTATTTTATATGTTTTTTTAAATTGATTAAATATTTCAAAAACATCTCATTATATGGGAAACACAATACCACTGATGGGTTCAGAATGATGTTTTTACCATATATTGGTATAAAATTTGTAAGAGTTGAACATTTGGATGCCCTCATCAAAAAAATTAACCCTTTTTATTTTAATTAATTATTTAATACGATATTTTAAAATTAACTAATTATTATCTATCCAAATGTGAATTGAATGTGAAATTTGAAACCACCAGTGGGTCTGTAATGTGTTTTTTCCCTATGTGGGGTATAACTTTAATGTGTGAAGGGTGTTTGGAATCATCGCACACAATAAAACCCATTTTATTTTTAATCAATTATTTATTTCATTTTTAAATTAATAATTAATTAATTTCTCTGAAATGGTGCATCATATGAGAAAACCAAGACCACTTCTAGGTATAGAATGTGTGGTTTACCCTGGGTAGGGTATACATTTAACATGAAAAAAGCATTTGGTAATGATTCAAATTAAAAAAATATATTTAATAAATGAATTAAAATTTTAAATTAATAATTTAACATAAAAATAAAATAGAATTTTCTTAATATTCCACACCATAATGTTTGACATAGAATGGTATTAAATCCACCATTTCATAACCATTTTAGTTCGAATCGGTGAAAATTCCATTTATTGTTGAATTTTCATACTCCGCCCTTACAATTATAATGAATTAGGGATTAAATGTGTGTTTCAGAATTTCGGTATTTAATGACTATTTTTGGAGAATTTCTAACCGTGACAATAATTATAGATAATTAATGATTATAAAAATTATTATAATTTTTATTATTATTCATGAAAATAATATAACTGTTAGAAATTATGAATGTGATGTGATAATATTACTTTTTTAATTATTGTTATTAATTGGAGATATTTAATAGTAATAATATTAATTGATGTTGTTATTATTTTTTTCATTGTCAAAAAATCATTCCTATCACAAGAACCTCATAAAATGTTGGATTGACATGCCAAAAATGATAGTGTGACACTAAAATTGGGGATTTATTTTAGAGAACAATGTTGGATATTAAAATCAGTCTTGTGGTGTAGGTCAAAGATGTACCTAATTTGATGATATCATTTCTACCATTATTAATCTCTCGAGTTTTAATATATTAATAGGTGTTACATTTTGTGAAATATAACAACATTAAAGGGTTGTTACAATTTCCACACATATTCATCATTATAGAAATTGTGACTTTCACAGTCTGTAACTGGATTACACGCCACATACCACCCCCATTGTATCCTATAAAGAGGAGGTAAGACAAGGTAATTTTTTATTCGCTCATCTCTAACTACCCTCCTGTAAACACAAAGCCTTTCCTAGAAATTCTTGGAGTCATCAAACCCTTATAAATACATTAGTTTTCCAATTTATCATCATTTCTTTTGCTGAAGTCATCCTGGTAATCATTCTTCACCATTCATCATCTATCTATGTTTATCCTCTTTTGAGATTTATTTGGATCATCCTACATTTGATGGATGTGTCCTCTTTTATGTATTATATCACTTCTTGTCCGAGGTTTTATATCTACTACACCTTTATTGTCGTTTACAGGTGTCGTTGCGAGCGTTGGGTTTGTGGAAAAGGTCGGTGGTACAATATTGATTATCTAAACTAGTTATCCTTGTATTATATGATTTATTTCAATTAGTGATTTTTTTTCAATTTCGTAAATTCCAATTCAATAAAATAAATAATATTACAATCCACTAAATGTGAGATTTAAAATGTTTATGGTATGATGTTTTTTAAAACCTTCAATTTCAATTAAATTAGGGCATGTTTAAAAAAATAGGCTGATTTATATTGTTGAAATTAATAAGTGGATCTGATGGAAATGTATTCAATTAATTTGTTTTATTTTAATTTTCGGAATTAATTATGAAAAATATAAAATTAGTTTTGAATAGATTTATAACATGTGAAAATTCCTTAAAATGATTTGGTAGAAACCAAATAGTATCATCTTGTGGATAGGGAATGTTTTTTATTAAAACACATTTTGGTTTGAAATGGAAACAAATTATAATTTTTTAAATGGAAGAATGAGATTAATTGTATTTTAAGCATTATTAAAATAATTTTCCCATCATGTAATAGCATATGAAATCCTTTAGTAGTTTATGAATTATTTGGATACACTCGACACTATTAAAATTTTCTACAACAAACTTGTGGAGGGTCACATCCCTGATGGATGGGTGATAAGTCGACTCTAGTTGTTTTTTGGGTGATTTTAGTATACATTTTTTGTCATGATAACACACGGAGTGCGTAATTATATGGCAAGTTAATATTATCGTAAATTTTGTAAGATGACCATATTTCTTTCTTTTTTATTCATATTTGAGATATAAATATAATCCAATGAGGTTTGAACTTCATTACATGCCTCCTGAATTTTAAAAATCTATTTTATATAATATTTTTAATTAAGAAATTGTTTTAGAAATATTCCATTCCTTTTGAAGTAGAGCCAATTAATTAATATTATTTCCCATCATTTAAAAAAGTATATCATGTTTTGAGTAACTGTGGTTTTGAAATTCCAACCCTGTTTTTTAAAAAATTGAATGGATTTTATTTGGATAATATATATTTGGAAACATTTATGGAATCATTAGTTTTATTCTACTGGGATTTGGCTCAAAACCTAATTTTTCATTCTGGGTCTTTAGACTTTCTTCATCTAGGTTAAGGGAAACTGAAGAGATCTCTTGGATGTGGATCCTGCAGCTGAATTTTTGTCTTGGTGAGTTGTGTCTTTTGGGACCATGGGGAAATTTTCTCATTTTAGTGATTTTTGTTTTTGTACATTGGGATTTTATTCCTTTGTGTAATATTGGAATTTACTCTCATTGTAGTTGACTTTTGATATGCATACAATATTTCTCCATTTAATTTCTCTATGTTTATTTGGAAAATTTGGTCCCACTTGAATATTGTATGATGCTAGGTTCTTGTCACCAACCCGTGGAGATCGAGATAACCATTCGGGCCACGTCATAGATGGCTCGATTATCATGTTATTAGGGTACCTAGGATGATTCATGAAATTAATGATTAAAATTATTTGAATGATGATGAAAATGACGAACAAGAAAAAAACGAAAATTTTAATGGGGATATTAGAAAAAATTATGATAAAGATGGTAGTGAATATGATGATGGTTTAGATCATGAATGCCATGTTGATCATGAGTTTTCCCTGGATGTTCCCTATTATCCAGGTATATCTGTTTCCTCTAATTATGATTAAATACCATTCACAATTAGAGATGTTGTAATAGATGTATGAGATGAAATCGAAGCATCAGTTGTGGGAGAGGAATCTCAATGTCCTGTTAGTCACCATATAGACATTTGAAATAGTTAATCTGGTGATTATACATTTATTGAGAATACAAATGTTATGAAAAATTTGTTTAGTATATGGTTGTTGAGACTATAGTTGTCGAGCCATTAGTCGCTGAGACTTCATTTGTTTCTTCTTCTATATTGGATGTCAAGTCCTTTTAATAATTGAAGCAACACCATAGCTATGTCAAACTAGGTTTGGAACAAACTGATTCTTATGATTTGAGACTTGATTTTATTATATACATGGGTTTCATGTGATCCAAGGTAAAACATATAGATTCTGAAGTGGAGATTCAATGATTTTCTTCTATTATTCATTCTTGTTTTGTGCCTATAGATGCTTCTTCCATTAAGAATGTTTATAAACCCTTTCCAAAACATGTTGTTCTCATCTCTGCATTTTGATGCTATATCTAGAGAAGAGCTAAATTCCTTCAAAGAGAGGCTTATTTTTTATTTTGGTGTGTTATTGAAAAATTACGAACCTATTGGAACTAGGATTAGTGAATGTTTTTTGTATATTTTGTTTTATTTGGTGATGCATCATATCCAACCAAAAATGATGCATTGTTTTCAAGATTTAGACATAAATAACATGAGGTTAGAAAATTATATGGATAATATGAGGTATATACTTGATGGGATGTGATCATATTTATCAAAATCAATATATGATTTCTTAGAGAGGGTGGAAAACATTTCTAAGATGGATTCATATACTAGTGCTCCTTACTATTATTGATGTTGAATTGATCTGGACAGTTGTTTGAGAATAATGTTGAGTTTTATTTGGCGATGGTCAAGGTATTCCTCAGTAATGTTTGAGGAATATTTTAAATTACAATGATCATGGCCATATGATACGTAGAGAATTTGTTAAGGATATAGAAGATTATATAGAGATAATTAAAAAGTATATGAAGTATTACCTTTTTATGATTTATAGTAATCATGAGCTTATATATGATTTTTTGTTCCTTTATGAGAACCTATTGATTCTCATGGAGTCTCAAGCCTTCAAGGAACAGGGAAATCATCTGAATGAAATGTCCCCCATGATGAAAATATTTATGGAAGAGGAAATGGAAATTTTCAATGCTATGGAATGAAAATGATATATTATTATGGACTTAATCAATCTGATGTAAATTTTTATTCATGATTTTGGGAATGCACTAGTGGATTAGAATTCCATTAAGTCACTTAGTATCTCACTACTCTAGATTTATATCTATATTTATTCAGACCAAAGGTTACTAAAAATTCTAACTCATATTTACGTAATCTATTTCATTCCTTTAGTATGACTCACAAAGATGCGTTCTATGATGTATTTCATATTATTATCTGAGATAATCCATCTCTACTTACTATAACTAAAATTACCCCTATATTTACCACATATTAGAATTATCTTCTCTCATCCTTTAAAAAAGAAAAGGTAATTGAACCTATTGTTCCTTCAATCCATCATGAGATGCATCATTCAAAGACTATAAGCCATTTCTAGGGATTATTTTATGAATTTTTCTAGATTTCTTATTACCTCTATAGCATTTATATTTTTACATAAATAAAAAATATTATTATTATTTTGTTTCATTTAAATTACTATATTTAATTTAACCTTCTAATAATCATAAAAGATTGATTATATGTAACTGATAATGAATATAGACATTATGATGAATATAGACATTATAATTATTATAACTATTATAATAAAAAGATCATTTATAATGGTTATGTCATTTATTTACTATCATTAAAATTTTCATATGCATTGAATACTGTCATTAAACTTTGATAATTGGATTCATATTGTTTTTTGATAATATACATTTGAAACAATATGTGATCATTTTATTTATTTGATATCATATTTATTAACAACCTCTTCTAATGCTTTGAAAATAATATCATTGATACCTTATGTATTTAAATTTATTCCTTCGATACCATAATTTTTGAATTAATATCCAAGATACAATTTAATTTAAAATATTTTTGGTTTGAAAGACCAAAATATATATTTTTAAAGAGTTATGGTAATATATTTTAAAACAAACATTATTTCATATAAGGTTTACAAAATTCCATTATTTTTGAAAATCAAAAAGATTTATATTGATAAAACCCTTGATTTAATGATCCAAAACATTTTTTTATTGTGTTATCACTAAGTTATATGTTTCATGTTAGAAATTTATATGATAAATAATTTTGGACAATTTTTTGTAATTAACATATTGTCCCACCGTTGAAGTTGAACCATCATTAGGAAAAACTTCACATCCAAATGGAAGTACATAATGGAATTTTGGAAAATTATAAGAATGACCAAACATCCCACAATTTTTAAAATTGGTGAAATGAATGATAACTGAGAGTAGTTAACATTGAGAATGACCAATTTACAAAATGAGTCATCATTGTACTGACCCACCACTATCTTATGTCACTACGACGACGACACACAAAAATAGTTGGCCCAAAATCAGAGGATTAACTATCAATATTAATATGATATTTAAACTTATTTCTTCTAGAGTATATGTTATGAAAATTTATGAAGATGATTATTTTAATGATTATTCAAAACATATTATTGAAAACATTCAACAAGATTTTAAAGACATTATTAAGTGGATATGATGATCATGATTGTTGTTCTTTAAATGGATAATCCTACATGCTACTATAAAATTAAGAATTAGAATCCCTCAAGAATATAAATACACACATGTGTGTTGAGTTCGAAATATATAGAATGAACTAGATGATTTCTTCGAAGAGTGATATTTTCTATAGAGCACACACACTCTTTATTACCTACACATGTTTGTGTGAAATTAGAGAATAAAAAATGAAAATACATTTGGATAAATATAATAAGAGGACATATGATTACCTATTAAAGTGAATTTTTTAGGGACTCTACTGAAATTTATATCTGAGCTACACCCAAGGAGTCTTAGGCTTCTGTGAACATCAGATCGAGCAACACCATACATTATTTATATTTACACTTTCCATTTCAATCTGTTTCATTTTTTGCATTGTTTAGTTTTTACTGTATATCAAAAACATAATGACTCTTTTTCTTCAAATGAAAATAAAAGATATCTTACTACAATATTTATACATTTAATTTACATATAGTGTTCTGGAAGAGGTCCTTGTGTGGCCTAGGATTTTTTTTATTCACATAGTTCATTTAGAATATGACTATATTCAAACAGGTTTTAGATGAATATTATATATATAATATTTTTTGAAGTAAGTAAATTTAATGTAAATAGGGTTAGGTATCTTCTGGAGTCAAAACATTCTATATTTATTTCCACTATGTGTTTATATTTAATTACAACATTTTAAACATTTGTTCATATAAATTGAAATTGATTAAAACATTAAACAAGTCCACTACTTTAATAGTTAATATTAATTATATATTATATTTCATTTTAAATAAGAAAATTGATTTTGATTATTAAAATACATTTCACAATATTCTAATATAGAATTAATTAGTCTCCGACATATATTTTAGTGGATCAAATGATATATAAATCTACATTTTTTGATTATCTGGTGTTTTTTAGTTATTTGAGGGTTTTTATTTTATATTTATTAATATAAATATTTAATGGGTACATAATTCATCACCCTATTGAGATACTCACTCTGACCAAGATATAGTATTTCTTAGTATTTTATTCTAAATTCCATTTAATTCTATCATTTCTTTTCAACATTGGATAATCATGAAGAATGCATCTCTATTTCATGAATTCATTAAATGTAACCTTAAAATTCGTCATGTCACCTTTATCCTTATGAACATTTTTATAATGGTATTGAAATTATTTCTTTCTTACTACAATGTTCATTCTTCTAGAAAGAGTAGCTTATTCATATTCTAAATGTTTTTATATACTATAATATGTCCTAAAACATGTTTATTCTTTCATTATGATTTCTTAATTTTCATTTGTGATTTTACATTAGTAGATATGGTTGATGTTATAGAAAAACAAATTCTAAATTTTTTATTTTTAGATTTATCATAATCTCTCTTATGTATTCACTCACAAATCATGTGGTTACTAATAAAATAAAAATGAGTAAGATTATATTACATTCATGTATCATCCAAATCCATTCATTCTAATTCCCACTTATTGGGAATTATGTCTATAAAATTTTCAAACAAAATTTAATCTTAAAGTCCATTTTCCCCATGATAATTTAGACTAATTATAATATTTATAAATCTTATGTGCATCTTGTTATAAAAATCACCATATAAAATATCAATGGATTAGAAATTATCTATATGAATAGATATTCTTGTTTCCATAACATTTTATTTTCCAAAATGAGGTACATCAAATTTACTCCAAAAAAATATTGGAATATTCACGGGATGATATCATGTTGTAGATATTATTTTTCAGAGGTCACTAAAATGTATATTTTTTATTTTAAGTTAAACTGATATTATATCTTCTCTTCACATATAGAATAAAAAACCTCTCTCTCATAAATCTAATGTTTTTAATAAGAAATTTTATGTTATCAAATCCATTTTTGATCACATAAGTATCAATATATCTCTCCAATACTTATAGATATTCCCATAGAATAAAGAAGTTCAAGTAGTGTTCATATTATCAATAGATCCAAATTTCATACCTTCAATCATAAAACAATATAAACTGTTTTTATAAAAATACTTATTAGTGTATAAATGTTCATAAAAATAATTTATATCTTAAATATGAAACTTTTTGTATATAAGGAAAGTAGAAAAGGAATTTATATATGAATTATAATCTCGTCTCTGGTTGAAATTTTTGGATTGAAATAGTCTCCTAGAAGGATATAATTGGAGGGGGTGAACTTATGTTTAAAAATTTAATCCTATCAAATGTAGAAAACCTTTTAATGTAATTAATCAGACTCAGAATTCAGCTAATGATCAGAGTGAAAGGATCAGAATCACAATAGATACAATTATATAAATGTATATTTTTATTATAATCATTGTTTTGTATGTAAAAAATGTTCTAGATTGATAACTATGTAGAATAACCCTTTATTCACGTATTTTGGAATAGTATTTAATAAAAAGAAATGAAATATCATTTAAAATTAATAATGACACACAAGGTATTTAAATGAATAATATATGTTACCATAAGTGAAAATTTATCCAATTACCTTAACTAATGGTATACACAGATTAATACATAAAATATAGTTTATAATTCCTTCATAATAACACCCTTAAAATGGTGATCAAAATAATATATGTCATTATTTATTTATAATCCCCCAATATGATGACTAATATATTTCTCCCTAGCCTCAGATTCCCTTGATCAAATAGATTTGATTTTTTAACTTCTTATAAATGGATTCCATCGATTGTAACCATTATTAGACGCATAATGAATAAATAAAAATAATTCTAAATGAAAAATAAACATTAAATGATTCCATAGAACTGCAAATCTCTAATGTATTACAAATACTATGGAACAATATTTTTATTCTAAGAAAATGTTAAACAGATTGAGTTGAAAATGTGATTGACTTCCAAATCATTGAATAATTGGTTATTTTGTAGTTGAATATAAAATAGTATTATTTTCATTATATTTTTAATCACCTCAGATTGTTGGATTTATTTTATTTCCTGATGTTATGAAAAAAATTAATTTCTATCATCATTTAGTTTTAGCACAATTAAAATACTATAATAAATCATTATGATAGATATAATTCTTATATATTTTGATTATAATCATTAGTGTAATTCCCCGACCCCAGTTACCCAGAGACTGTGCATTATTGCGTAACATAGGCATGATCACAAAAGATCAAGTCTCGAAAGACCTATTATTTTAGTCTCCTTGGAAACACTAGATAAATTCATAAATGTTACATTACATCATAAGTGAAAAACTACAATAACATAGTCTCCATTTTCCACACTCATATCCCCTTTAAACAATCCCTGCAGGTCATTCCTAAAATATGTCTTTACATCCTGGAAAAATTAAAACATTGAAAGTGGTGAGCTCAGATGCCCAGTAAGGATAACAATATAGCGGAAGCTTTCATAAATAAACATTAACATTTAAGGAAATGTAAAACTAAAACAAAAGCCATTTTAAAACTGAACATCAGCATAATATAGCAATTATGAAATTAAATAATTCCATTTACTTACTCACATGGATATTCTACTAGTCGAATAATCCCATGCAATATCAATAACCACTTTCATAATGATGGAATGAATAATGCCAGACTATCATAACCACGTAGCCAAGGGCTCATGCCAATACCACAAATATGATTTTGTCAAGGCCTCGTGCCAAGACACTAGTTTGTCTAATGAGACCTACCGAAGCATCGAGAAGCTATAGCGGGCTCCACCCGTCATTTATTAAGTCAAAAGTATTCCTCATATGAATAGGTTTAAACATATAATATAACATAATAGTATCATATAAAACATGCATAAAGGAAACATAACATTTCCACATTTCAATCACCAGATATCAATACAACACATTGATATAATAAAAACACTTTCAAACCCATTTTCAATACCAAAATAAAAGATAATTAAAACTTGTATTTATTTTTCATTTTAAAAAAAGTTATGGCTTGTAGAGGAAGCCGAAACTCAAATAATGGTCACAGCGGTGGAGAAGTCGTTGTCGCCGCATAAGTAAGAAAAAAAATTCCTTTTTGTCATTTAGTAAAAACGCTTCTTATAAAATATTCCTTTTGAATAAAAGTAAAATTCAAAGGGGTTTATACACCGTATAAATGAAAGTTTTGTATAAAACCACATATGCCTCAATGAAAGGAGATTGAGACTAAGTCCATACAAAGATCATTTTTAAAATAAAATAGATCTATTATGTGTATTAATTATAAGTAAACATAACGAAATTTCAAATACAAGATATGACATAATAATATCATGACATAATTTGAAAGTAGGAGATTAACCCAAAGAATTGAAATTGGGTTATGAAATTCCCTTACCTCGTATCTGACTTAACTCGACAACTCTTTAACCTCTTGAATAACAAACTAGAGTTAATCTCTACCTTTTTAAGAACCTTTTTCAAGTTAATTATTCCATTTATATCACTTATTACCATGTCATTAACATTATGTAATTTTTTATGTTTATAACAGTCACTTTGTCGATCTTAGGTACTTGAGTCAAAAATAAACTTCTTATAATTACACATTGTTCATGTGGTAATATATCCATTATATCAATAATTATATTCATGATTTATATATTATATACATCATATATATCCAGTATATACATTAATTTATAATATTACATAACATTTAGAGATAAGAAATGAAATTCACTGTTCATGGAGACGGTAAGCCGTACGTACGCATGAACACTACATTCATTTCTATTTAGTATTTAATTGAATGAAGTTATAATTATATAAAGGTATAATATACTTAATGTATAATATAATTTATAATACCATTTACTCCATCCTTTATACATCCCATATATGGCATTAACGATTCAAATCAAATTGAGGGGGCGGTAGTCCCCACTTCCTAAAATGAAATTATCGCATTTACCCATAATGGAAATCATAATGTATGATATAAATGAAAAATAAAGAAGCATAATTAAAACATAAATATAATATATATATCATATATGAAAATAGTGTCATCAAAATGGCCACCATTAGAGGTGTTAAAATAATATTGAACAATCAGCGTTTCGTGAGGCAGTATTTTTCCACCCACAGAAACAGTATGTTCGTTAACCATTAGATGAAGGTGTGTGTAATTTTAAACCAAATCCTTATCATAAAAACATCCTATTATATTTTAGATACTGGTTTTGTTAGAAAATAAAGGAATAAAAATAGTTTAAGGGGTTGGAGAAGCAAAATAAAACAAAACAACATTAGAGAAGACATTACCTTAAAACCGCGTAACTCTTTTAGATTTGAGCCAAAGGATTACTTGGGAAGACTTCTGCCAAAAGTGAGGCTTATAGGAGTAAGGTAGGGAAGTTTATAGAGTATTTTTGCAGAGGTTGTACGTGCCAAGAGGCTTTTATGGTTTGAGTAAGGTGGTAGTGGTGGGGGCCTTTTATATGAGGAGAGAAGGGGCACTCTTGGAAAGATTGAAATGTTACTTTATTATAAAATGATTTTTCGGATTATAAAAGTCCAACACTTATATATTTCGAGGGAAAGGTGATAAGGGTTCTAAATCTACTCATCCAATAGGTTTTTGACAATTTTATGTCTTATATTTTAAATTATCTTTTCATTTTATTTAAATTGTTAATTAATGAGGTAATCACTTCATCATCATGGTGTCATAAATAATTTAATTTATTTAAAATTTAAAAATTATAAAAAAACTATCATGATCTATGAAATCGTTTTATCTTTCGAATGAATATTTATAGTAAAAAATATGACTTGTATAACCCCATTTAAAAATTGTTTTAGTAAAACAACTCATGTTTGTGACATTTTTATTTTAACAGTAAATAAAAAGTTTTTAATGTCATTTTCCTAACAAAGAGGCTCCATGGGGTCCCCAAGTTGACCCATGGATTGTATTGGACGGCCATGACTCTTCCAATAGGGTTATGACAAGTGTAAAGGTATTTTAATATTTTTATAATATCATTTTTACCTTAAATTTCACTAATTACCTTTAATCGCGATTAATTAAACTTAAAAGTTACTATTCACAAAAAATATTATCTTAATCTCAATGAACCACATTTTACTTCCTAATTAAAACCATGCATGTTGGATTTTTAAAAATCATATAACAGAAGTGGTAATGTTTCATTTATATGAAAAATCAGTTTTTTAACTTCCACTTAGTTGTTTCACTATTCATCAGAAATTGAAGTTTTTCAGAACGATGACAAAATTTCACCCTAAGCTATAATTGATATTCTGAATTGAAAAATGATATCTATTTTAAAAAATTACAAACATATAAGTTGCATTAATTAATTTTATTTTTAATTCCCGCTGTCACAACAAATAGAGTGTTTTTAAGAAACAATATATATCAAAAGATTGACAATTGTTTATGTCCAATTTCAAATTAAAATTAATTCTAATGACAACCATTGGGTAAAATGGTAAAAATATATTCTAATTAAACTTTAAAACCACTAAATAGTATAATTTTCACTATAAATTATTTTGATTAAAAAAGTTGTTTTTATGTATTTTTCAGTATTCATAAAAAATTTGAAGTTCTCAGAAAATTACAAAAAAATCAACATAGGGTAATTTCGATATTAAGAATACAAAAATGAAGTCCATTTTGAAATATAAAATTTATATAATTTCAAAAAGTGTGTATTACTATTCATAACTGTTATTTTTATTGGTCTCAGTGTGTTAGAATCTCGAACTTGCGTACAATGCATGCTATTGCATTATTGAAAGAGAAGCATATCATGGAATCTCGGGGTGTTACATTCTCCTCTCATTAAATAAATTTCATCCCCGCAATTTGAAATTTTTCTTTTAAATTAAATGGTTGAAAATAGAAAATACCTTTGTGGAAAACCCACATCGGAAATAGGGTTAATAAAAATATATCATTAAAAGAAAGAAAGAGAAGTACAAAGGTCACCCATGATAGACCATGCTAGGATTCTATGAAAATATGGATACAGAAGAAAAACAAACAACCAAGGTCTGGTGGATAGTTGTAGAAAATAGGATTAGGAGAATGTTAACAATAAGAAAGTCACAAACTTGTGATAGGTTAAACCATCATTGAATCCCCAGTTGGAAAATTTAACCGGCAACGTTTTTGTTTTAAGTCACCTTTCATAAAGTTGAGGAATTTATTTAGGAGATTTACTATGAATGTAAAGAAATATACTTACTTGTCGTGTAGACTTTCATTCTTTAATAAATTTTTACCACAAACCCATCTTCCACTCCAAATGTTAACAGAACTCAAAAATATTCTATTTATCCTAATTGTATTAGGTTTTAAATATTACCACATTCTATTTAGATTAGGAAAACTATTTTGTAACAACTAGGGAATTTTTGTACACTATTGGTTGGTAATAAAGGCATGTCACACTATGGTTGTGGGTTCGATTCCTACAGCATTGTCCGACGTGACGGGTTATGCCCCACCTTGCAGGTTGTCTTTTTCCTAATACTATAATATTATAATATTCCAATAATAATCTTCTGAAATTTTTTAACCTTAAACAATACTATACAAAGATAAACTTAATCCATTCCAACCTTTATAATTATCCAAAATACCTCCGTCTAGACTTTCTCTAAAATTTCCTTAAATTCCAAAATCAATTGCAACATTAGATTCCCCAAACAACATAAGGTTTCTCTTATTGTCACATACTGAAAATATGATTACATTCATCATATTAAAAACTTAATGAAAACAAAAAGTACTGCAGTACAATCCTTATGTATATCACATTATTCTTATAACCATAATTTAATTCTTGAGTCCAAAAACACAAATACAATAATTATTCAAATTCATCTGTAGTAACAGCATAATCTTGGCCTTGATCCCTTGGCCTTTTCGGAGGTAAGTTTCCTTGACGCTTAGGACATTCATTTGAATAATGCCCCATTTCCCTACAATTGTAGCATTCCACATTGATAGCCTCTTTCTTTTGCTTGCAATCACGAGCCTGGTGACCCTTTTCTCTACATTTATAACAAACTCCCAATCCTTTTCGGCAAGTACCAGGGTGATTCTTCCCACAATTATCACATAATGGAAAATCATTCTATCCCTTTTTCCCTTTATTGGTCTCTTGTTCCACCGTCCTCTTCTTCTATTGCTTTACTTTGTAGTCATAAGACATAGAGAATTACTTTTCCGTCTTGACAGAACATGAGACTATATCTTCGTACGTTGAGAAATATTGTGATACTAAAGCTCGAAGGAAAAACGGTTTTAACCCATCAAAGAAACGATCAATCTTACTTCTTGGGTTACGTATATAATCTGCAGTATGTCTTGCTAACCTTGTAAAGTTATCCTGATACTTTGTGACATTCTCATCCTCCTTTTGTATCAGAATTAGAAATTGCCTTTCCATATATGCTAGATGGTCATGTGGAAAGTATTTTTCTAAGAAAAGCTCTTTGAAATCTCTCAATTCCATACTTGATACTTCTTCATCTTCCTTCGTGTTTTGAATCAGCTACCACCATTGATCGACATCTCCAGTGAGGTGGTAAACTACGGTGACAACCTTCTCCCTATCACTACTCCCCAAGGCGTGGAATATTTTCTCTAGGGATTTTATCCTCTTCTCAGCTACTAATGGATTTGTAACCCCAATAAATTTTGGTGGTTGTTTCTTCATGAAGCGGTCTAACATTGATCCTCCACGTTGCAGATCAGGGTGCTCCATAAGAGTAAGGTTATTATTCATAACCTGAGTGAGTTGTCCCAGTATGGTAATAAGTTGATCAGAACCAGTTGTATCTCCAGATTCACAATAATTATCTTGAGCAGAAGGGAAATCCCTACACGGAGTGCGTGCATTGATATGGTTTCCATTCCTTCAACTAGGAGCCATTTCTAAATAATGGAATAACCCAGAATAGTTTATGAATCAAAATACATAATTTTATACTTGTAAAATACTTAACATAAATTGAACTATTTATGAATATAATTCATAATCATAAAAATGTTTTCATTGAAGAAGAATATACTTATAACCCTTCATAGTGGTTTGGAAGGAAAATGAGAATTATCTTAAGCATATCCCCCGAGAGTGTCGTAACCATGAGTGAAACAAGGCCCGTTGTCGTGCACCGGTTCCCGTTCAAGTCCAGCTCAAAGCGGTGTTTTCAAATTTTACTCCTAGGTACATCATTACCAGAGCCTCCTCTACCTGCTCGTATCCAGACAAGGATTTATTTCTCAAAAAAGTCACGAAATCTCAATAATACCAAAACTCTAGGAAGTTCTTCTATACTAATCCTCAAAGCCTATCTTCGGGCTATGTTCTCTAATCAGAGTATATCTAAATCTAGTTTCTAAGGTTATTACTAAACTGCCTCTGATACCAACTGTAACACCTCGACCCCAGTTACCCAGAGACGGTGCATTATTGCGTAACATTGGCATGATCACAAAAGATCAAGTCTCGAAAGACCGATTAGTTTAGTAGCCTTGGAAACACTAGATACATTCATAAATGTTACATTACATAATAAAATGAAAAACTACAACAACATAGTCTCCATTTTCCACACTCACATCCCCTTCAGACTATCCCTGCAGGTCATTCCTAAAATACTTCTTCACATCCTGGAAAAATTAAAACATTGAAAGGGGTGAGCTCAGATGCTCAGTAAGGATAACAATATAGCAGAAGCTTTTATAGATAAAGATTAACATTTAAAGAAATGTATAACTAAAACAAAATCATTTTTTAACTTGAACATCAGCATAATATGGAAAAAATAATATTAAATAATGCCATTTACTTACTCACATTGATATTCTACAAGTCGAATAATCCCATGCAATATCAATAACCACTTTCATAATGATGGAATTCATAATGACAGACTATCATAACCACATAGCCAAGGACTCGTGCCAAGACAAAAAATAAGATTTTGTCAAGGCCTCTTGCCAATACACTAGTTTGTCTCACGAGACCTACCGATGCATTGAAAAGCTATAGCGGGCTCCACCCGTCACTTATTAAGTCCAATGCATTTCTCATATGAATAGGTTTAAACATATCATATAACATAATTGTATCACATAAAACATGCATAAAGAAAACATAACATTTCCACATTTCAACCAAAAGATATCAATACAACACATTGATATAATAAAAACACTTTCAAAACTATTTTCAATACCAAAATAAAAGAAAATTAAAACTTGTATTTATTTTTCATTTTAAAACATGTTATGGCTTGTAGAGAAAGCCAAAACTCAAATAATGGTCACGGTGGAGGAGAAGTCGTTGTCGTCGCATACGTAAGAAAAGCATTCCTTTTTGTTGTTTAGTAAAAACACTTCATATAAATGATTCCTTTTGAATAAAAGTAATGTTCAAAGGGGTTTACACATCGTATAAATGAATGTTTTGTATAAAACCAAATATGCCTCAATGAAAGGAGATTGAGAAGAAGTCCTTAAAAAAATTATTTTTAAAATAAAATAGATCTATTTTGTGTATTCATTATAAGTACACATAAAGAAAGTATAAATACAAGATATGACATAATAATATCATGACATAATTTCAATGTAGGAGATTAACCCAAAGAATGGAAATTGGGTTAAGAAATTCCCTTACCTTGTGTCTGACTTGACTCGACCACCCTTTAACCTCCTGAATAATAAACTAGAGTTAATATATACCTTTTAAGAAACTTTTTCAAGTTCATTATTCCTTTTATATCTCTTATTACCATGTCATGAACATTATGTAATTATTTATGTTTCTAACGATCGTTTTGTCGATCTTAGGTACTTGAGTCAAAAATAAACTTCTTATAATTACACATTGTTCATATGGTAATATATCCATTATATCCATAAATATATTCGTGATGTATATATCATATACATCATATATATCCAGTATATACATTCATTTATAATATTACATAACATTTAGAGGTAAGAAATGAAATGCACAGTTCATGGAGACGGTAGGCTGTACGTACGCATGAACGCTACTTTGATTTCTATTTCGTATTTAATGGAATGAATTTATAATTATATAAAGGTATAATATAATTCCAGTATAATATAATGTATAATACCATTTACTCCATCCTTTATACATCCCACATATGGCATTAACGATTCAAATCACTTTGAGGGGGCGGTAGTCCGCACATCCTAAAATGAAATTATCGCGTTTACCCATAATGGAAATCATAGAGTATGCCATAAATGAGAAATAAAGAAGCATAATTAAAACATAAACATTATATATATATCATATATAAAAATACTGTCATCATAATGGCCACTATTAGAGGTGTTAAAATAATATTGAACAATCATCGTTTCGTGAGGCAGTATTTCGCCAGCCACAGAAACAGTATGTTCTTTAACCAATAGACGAAGGTGTGTGTAAGTGTAAACCAAATACATATCATAAAAATATCCTAGTATATTGTAGATACTGTTGTTGTTACAACATAAAGGAATTAAAGGAGTTTAAGGGGTTGGAGAAGAAAAATAAAACAAAACAACATTAGAGAAGACATTACCTTAAAATCGGGTAACTGTTTTTGATTTGAACCAAAGGCTTCCTTGGGAAGAATTCTACCAAAAGTGAGGCTTCTAGGAGTAAGGTAGGGAAGTTAAGAGAGTATTTGGGCAGAGTTTGGACGAGCCAAATGGCTTTGAAGGTATGAGTATGGTGGTAGTTGTGGTGGCCTTTTATAAGAGGAGAGAAGGGGCACTCTTGGAAAGATTGAAATGTTACTTTATAATGAAAGGAATTTTCGGATTATAAAGGTCTCACACTTATATATTTCGAGGTTAAGGTGATAAGGGTTCTAAATATACTCATCCAATATGTTTTTTGCAAGTCTAAGTCTTAGATTTTACATTATCGTTTCATTTTATTTAAATCGTTAATTAATGAGGTAATCGATGTATCATCATGTTATCAAAAATAATTTAATTTATTTAATGTTTAAAAATTATAAAAAAATATCATGATGTTGGAAATCTATTTAGATTTCTAATGAATATTTATAGTCAAAATTATGACTTTTATAACACCATTTAATAATTGTTTTAGTAAAACAACTCATGTTTGTGACATTTTTATTTTAACATTAAATAAAATGTTTTTAATGTCAGTTTCCTACCAAGGTGGCTCCATGGGGTCCCCAAGTTGACCCATGGATTTTGTTGGTCAACCATGACTCGTCAAATAGGTGTAGGACAAGTGTAATGGTATTTTCATATTCTTATAATATCATTTTTACCTTAAATTTCACTAATTACCTTTAATCGCGATTAATTAAACTTAAAAGATACTATTCACCAAAAAATTATTTTAATCCAATTGAACCACATTTTACTTCATAATGAAAACCATGTAAGTCAGATTTTTAAAAATGAAATTACAGAAGTGGTAATGTTTCATTTAAATGAAAAATCAGTTTTTTAACTACCATTTAGTGGTTTCATTATTCATCAAAAATTGAAGTTTTTCAGAACGATGCCAAAATTTCACCCTAAGCTATAATTGATATTTTGAATTAAAAATTGATATCTATTTTACAGAATTCCAAACATATAAGTTTAATTAATTAATTTTACAATTAATTCCTGTTGTCACAATAAATAGCGTGTTTTTAAGAAACAATATATATCAAAAGATTGACAATTGTTTATGTCCAATTTCAAAGTAAAATTAATTCTAATGACCACCATTGGGTAAAATGGTAAAAATATATTCTAATTACACTTTAAAACCAATCAATAGTATAATTTATCCCTAAAAATTATATTTATTAAAAAATTTATTTTTAAGTATTTTTCACTATTCATAAAAAATTTGAAGTTCTTAGAAAATTACAAAATATTCATCATAGGGTAATTTCGATATTAGGAATACAAAAATTAAGTCCATTTTGAAATATTAAATGTATATAATTTCCAAAAGTGTGTATTACTATTCATAACTGCTATTTTTATTGGTCTCAGTGTGTTAGAATCTTGAACTTGCGTACAATGCAAGCTATTGTGTTATTGAAAGAGAAGCGTATCATTGAAGCTCGCGGTGTTACAGTTAGTCAGTGTAATAGTCCTTGTTATTGATAATAAATCCAGTGAATTAAATGATCTTTAGTCCAATTAATCATTAACATGGTCAGTTTTATATTCATTAATTTGTTTAGTCATGCAGACTATTCATGTATCTAACCACTAATTTGAAAAATGGTCATTCTTATGGATCAAATACACCTTCATTTCAAATGTTAATATTGGATAATGAAATGGTAATAATAATAAAAAATTATATAAATTTCTATAAAAGATTAAGAGAAATGATTTCTGAAGAAACATATTAAAATATTTTGGAGAAAAGAAGGTAGTGAACATTTTTTTAAAGAGTTTTTTTGATATCCAAACTAATGGAATTTAATAGTTAAATAGAAAATTTCTAAATAAACATATGATTTATTTACATGGTAAATTTTTAGTATCTTATTCTTCAAAGGAAATTTTTTGTCTTTAAACTATTTGATTCTATATATAGCTGCTTGATCTTATTATGATCAGATATTATGGATTAATTAATCTATTTTTTGGTATATGGTTTTGTATTTGAAAAGATTCCAAATTTTTATAGTAATTCATAAATATCCATTTTTAAAAATCTATTACATCATTATAGGGATAAACTAATTGATATTGAATTTCATTTTCATTGATATCATATAATAAATAAATAAATTTGTAATTTATATATAAATATAATCATTCTGTTGATAAATTTACTAAAACCTGGGATTTAATAAGTTTGAGAAAAGAAATTCTGATATTCATAAGACATATCATAATATATACATTTATCTAGAATATATTTAAGTGGAATATAACTATGTTCGGATTTTATAGATTTCACATTGATATGATTATTACAGAATTCTAGAATATTTTTTTAAAATTTCGTTTTTATATTCTATACATATATTTTATTATTATACATCTTTTTAAATCATTATTTATCTAACATGATGTGGTGTTATTAGTTCTTAATAATTAATTTTGAATAAACATGATATTTTAATTGGAATTCCAATATTTATTGATAAACATATTTTAAAAATATTCTAATTATATAGTGTCAACTATTCCCAAGTATTACCAAGGAAAATATACAAGTATGATACAATTTATTTTTATTCCATTCTTATATATAAAAATAATTAATTTTTTTTTATCAATTTCAATAAATTCATCTCCATTGAATTTTTTTTAAATTATAAGATTAATTTTGAAATTATTTCAATAAATGATGTTTTTTTTGAAATTATATTATTTTGGTAATTATCCAAAATGAGGAGAATATTTTTGTGTCTCTTTGATCACAATTATTTAATTAAAATATTGTAATTAAATAATATTGTCTTAAGAAAAATAATATCATTTTCACAACTTCACAATGTATTTTCATTTGTTTATTATTTTATATAATATTTAAATATTGAAATACATGTTATTGGGTAAATAAAACAATTATCCTATGTATTTATCACATCTTTATTAACATTTTATAGATCATAATATTTATTCTCTAAAAATTTCTTTATATTTCATGTTTTGATTTTTTGTAACTTGTTTCACAAATTCCATTTTGATTTTAAAGCATAGATACATTACATTGAACCTTAGGATATGATTTAAAAATATATTTTAAAATTCATTCATAACTAATATATTTATCCAACTCACGGTCATAGACAATTCCATAGCTAATTCTCCCACATAAAAAAAACCTTGTATCCAAATATGATGAACTAAATACCTTAAATATTTCAACCATAACGTGATATAAAAACATAATTTTCAGTGGATCTTGTTCAATTAGAAATAAAATAATATTATATAAATTTAATTGTATGAAATTAAATTATTAATTGAACTTTGTCAAATATAATATTATTATGGAATTAAATTCATGTTTTCATTCCTAAATCAATTGTTTTTCAAAATTATTTTTAGAAATTATTTTTATGTTGACAAGATGTAATGAAGTCTAATCACGGTGATTCTTGAATATTTTTAAATTTAATGAAAATTTAATATTATAATTCAAATTGACCAAATTATTATATTATATTATTTGAATAGGAAGATTTTGTTTTCAAATAAGAAAAATCAAGATATTTAAAATATTTCTATAATTATCTTTTTGAATCAATGACTTTACAGGACTAGATTAGTCTCTTGTGTGGATAAAATAAGTGAATCTCCGGTATGAATCATCAATGTGGATTTTTATATGTGAATCACCAAATTGAATGTATCTTATATGAATTTACCTATATTGACATGAATTTTTATTTTCATTTTTTAAATAAATGGTGATAGGGAATGTTTATAAAAATATTTTATATTTATATTTTGAATATGGTTATTATGAATATAATTACTAATTTTTTATTTTGAAAATTATTTATTATTTATTTATATTTAATAATAAAATGTTTTAATTCATTTCATGGTCTAACAAATTTTATTTACATTTGATTAAGGAGGCATTGATATTCACGTTTAAATTTTGGAAATTGAATTATCCGAATACATGATAGATGAAATGTGATGTGTTGTTATTAATTTTAATCAGGGTATATTTTAATGATATTAATTAATATCAGTAATAATTTCTCTATTTAATTCCAATGCGTTGTTATCCTGTTTTATTGGAAATCAATGAACAAATATACAAAAATAAATATGAAAATACGAATAATTTACATGTGAATCAGTTTATTAGAAATGAACATAAAAAACTCTTATTTATTTCATTGGAGAAACAAAGAAGAAAAATCATTAAAATTTTTAAAATTGGTTTGAATAAAGGGACTGCATATATATTATATAACTATTTTACATGAGGGGGACATATGAGGATATGTATTTTCAAACATTTCTATAAGGTAATATTTTTTTTGGGGTCGACTACTTCTTCCAACATAAATATATCATTTTATCTTTAAATGTTGGATAATTTTTTCGAGCCTTAATTATTAGAATGTGCATCTATCTTCTAGTTAGGTGCATATTCTCATTCATGCTAATTTACTTTTTTTTATAATTTAAATGCGTTATAAAAACTATAATAAGGTTGTGTTGAGGGGTGGGACTCCCACAAATAATACGAAAATGAGTTTTAC
This sequence comes from Viscum album, assembly GCA_963277665.1. Classification (NCBI taxonomy): domain Eukaryota; kingdom Viridiplantae; phylum Streptophyta; class Magnoliopsida; order Santalales; family Viscaceae; genus Viscum; species Viscum album. The sequence goes on along the minus strand of OY728143.1, from coordinate 936,456,392 downwards.
CACAAGTTGAAAAATGTAGGAATTTTGGGTTGTGCCTATTGGTGGGAAAATTTAGTCCTAATTTGGTTAATCCTATTGGGGAAATAGGATTTATAATATTTTTATGACTCAAAGCAGAAAAAAGGACATTGTATGATTAAATTATAATTGATGCAGTAGCCTCCATTAATCTTAATTCACAAGGAGGTGGATAGTTTACTTGGATTATTTAGACCCAAAAAACTATAAAAATAATTTACATTCATTTTGATTTATTTCAACTATTTTTATTTTTATAGCTATAAAATAAAAATTAAATATTTTAATTCCATAAATATTTAAAAAAAAGTTAACTCATCAAAAATTCCCACTGATTGTATAAATAATGGACTATATAGAATATATGTATAATACACACAAACAAAATTTAAAAGGAAGTTGTTTTTAACATTTGAGGACATTTAGATCTACGATACTCACATTTATCATTTTATTTTTCATCATGGTATTTAAATTTTTTCAATTAATATAACTTTTTTAATGAAAATTTTAATCTAAATTTATTAGAAAATTTGGACCCACTAATTCAATATATAAAATCAAATTTATCATATTAAAATGCTGTGTATAGAAACTTTATTCAAAAATTAAATAAAAAACATGTATTTTAAAATGGTTATTTTTAGTAAGATTATATTTGAATATGGTAGAATTATGAATTCTATTGATTTAAATGGATTTAAAATAACATTTGTTTTTGAAATAAAATAAATTTAATAATAAACTAAAATAATGATTTCATTAGATCATGTTATAATAAATTGAAAAAATAGGTGAAAAAATAAAGTTCACGAAATCCATTTATAAATGAAAAAATTGTTAAGGATCATTTTATAATTTTAACAAATAATTTTAATATACATTATACTAATTTATAAAATATAAAATTATATTTAAATTATTTTCTAAAAATGTCTATTTGTTCACATATCAAAAAATAAAAAAGGAGAATACATTAAAAGAATAATAATTAACAACATAGTTTAAATTTAATTACTTGAAAAATATCTATAAACTTATAATTAAGTTAAAATAATCATGAGAAATCAAAAAAATGTTTTTACTTTTTTCATATTCAAATATAAATGTTTATATATTTTATTTTTAATTTGAAACCTGTAATTTTATGAAAACCATTATAATAGAGAAATTTATATTTATATAATAATAAGGTTTAAAAAAATTACTAATTTATATTTTTATAATATATTTATATTTTATTATTTTGTAAAAATATACCCACTTCCTTGGAAGAAATTTTGTTCTAAAAATACTTTTTTCTGGAAAAATTATAAATTTATTAAAAATGATTTTAAAGGAGTTGAATAAATCATGATATATCTATATAATTAATTTATTTTATTATTGTAGAATAATAATTTATATTTCAATATCTATTATTTTCTCATTCTAATATCTAAGAATCATATATGTTTTGCCTTTTGTTTTGGGTGGGGGTTCTACCAGTATATACCTTTTTTAAATCTACATAAACATGAACATCTCCAATTTACCCTTTTTGTAATGTAGTGATTGATTGAATTCAGTTTTAACTATGGAATGTAAAAAACCTATTAAATTTGACTCCCTTACGAGTCTAGAAAAATGGAATTCCTAAGGAATATATATGCTCCAGGATAAAAACCTTCTAATAATGTTATTTTATATTTTGATATCATTAAATCAATTTGTACTACATAATTTAACGAATCTGTAACAATGGCCATAACTAATATTCAAAATACATCAATTCCTCTTGATTAGTAATTCATATGAAACAATCAATTATGAAAATATATATATAAGGATAATTGATATTTAAATATTGAATCCTCGCATTATATTTCCTTAAATGATTTACTTCTTCATAATATTAAATATTTCTTACGTAATGAATATGCTAAGTGATCTATTAGAAACATCAAATATTTCATATAATATGATATCCCCCTTATTATCCTTAATTTCATTATGAAATTAATTTTTCAAAATATGTTTCCTAGATGTTCAAAGGGACACACCATTAATATAATAATTCCTTTGGACTTAATTTAACTAAAAATCAACACCATAATGTTTAAGATAAGATCCATAATTATTAAAGTATATGAATAGAAATTTTAATCCAAATATGTATTCTACAATGATACATTCAATTCAACCTATCATAATTTCTTTTCATCGATATTATACTTGGTAATTTGTATGACTATCATTGTTATAAAAAAGTTTCGTTAAATTGTGATTTCAACCTTTTATCAACATAATTCATCAGTATTACTAGAAAATAAATCAATCATACATGTTAAAAAATATCATTTGTTAAACCAAATCATATCCTCTATAAATTTCAAAAAATATGTGAAGTTATGCATCTTTATCATTCACAAGAGGATTAAAAAGTCAACCCCCAATCAGTCTTTTTGGTGTTATTATAATTTGGACATCTACATTATTTCCTATATCCATTTGTAATATATATAAACAGTTGTATTGATGGGGTAATGTAAATACTTATTAATTTAAAAATACCCATAGATTATTTCCTATACAGAGGCCCATATTTATAGTTTTTAATAAGGTTCAATGACCAATATAAGTAGGAAAATAAATGAATATTAAAAAATAGAAAAAGTATTCAAAATTATACTATACACTCAATTTATACCAAATATTTGGATCCATGATATTCATAACTTGTATATTAGAAAAATCATTTGATTTAAATATTATTTCCTAGAACAGTCATATAATCCTAGGAACCACAAGTTCATTTTCATTGAAATTAGTTAAAATAATAAATTATATTTTTAGATATCTAAATATATTCCTATAAATGTTCTCCACCAATCCCATTCCCATAAATCCCAAATGATGTTATCATATTTTTATACTTATGAATTTAAACATAAGAAAGGGATAATAACAAACTCTTCTTAACTTAAAATACTTTTAATATTTTGTTATATATTAAGAATGTGGAGAAAATGAGGAGTTTATAAATATCTATGAAGATATCATACATTTTTGTATTATGAAAAACAAATGATGAAAAAATATTTAATCAATGAGTTATAGTTACAAAAATTCTAAATATAATATATATAACATGTGAACATGAAATAAGGTACATGATACATAAAAAGGAATAATCGTGAAAGCTTGGAATTTATTGGAAATAATATGCATCATGGAACTTATAATAACCAGATAAATATTTGGTAATGTTACACAACATGATAATAATAAAAATTTGGACAAAAGTATTAAACCAAATTTGTGAATAAAATATTTATTCCGACATTAATGTGAACAAACTAATTATTTCAAAACATGAAAATGTGAAGAAAACAAAAATTCCAAGAATTTGTGGAAACCCCATTAAGTCCACACATAACTATATCTTAATATATTATAACAATATATATAATTGGTGGGATATATAGGACAAAACCCATGTAATGTCTCCGAAATTCCATTTAAATTTTTTTATTATGTGGGATTACATAAAGACTACACACTTTGATGGATGTTGATATGAAATTAATGGCTTGAGGAGAGGTTTTTTCAGGAACAATATATACAGAACCCTATGGTTGGATGAGAATGAAATACTGCTGAAGTTTGGCTTTGTGAGTCTCAACTATTTCCCTTTTGGAAGCACTTCTATATGACTTTGCAGAACCACAGTGGAATGAACTTTAGTGTGACTTTGAAGGACCATGATATAAAACAAGGATAAGTACATCAATTTTCCATGATTACTATGATGTGCTTATGTGTGACTTTGCATTCCCATAGTACGTGATGAAGTGGTGTACCTAAGAAGTCCTCGGTCTGTTGGAAGCAATTATGTGATACATGGACTGCCAACTGTACTCGACAGGGGAGGAGTTATCCATCGGTCGAGGTGTTTGATGATGTGATATATGATTATTTTGTCATTACCCTAATTGTATACATGTTGTGAGTTATCTTGTGCTTTGTTATTTACATTTAGGATTGTTTTGTACTCGTTTCCATTTATTTTTGGGTCCAAACAGAGAAAATTTTTACTCACCCCTGAATGGGTTTCGTGCTCTTGTGATTTATATGAGGCAGATTATCATCATTTATACAAAGAATTTAGTGGAAAAAACCCAAGAGGTGCTCAGGGAGACATGACTAACGGATGCTACGATGGTGGAATTGGTGACCTATGACCTGGCAGGGCCTAGTTAAATCAGGTGGAAATGTCATTCTTCTTCAACTTCCAGAAGAAACACTACTCTCATGATCATGTGGGGTTTTCCATGGATAACCCTCAATGTTCTTTTTTGTTCATTTAGGTTTTTATTTATTTTTATTGTGATTGTATTTTGTACCAATTAAATTAGTAGTAAATTTACATAGATTTTTTTCAGTGATAATTTTTGTTCGTTTTTTTGTGTGGGAGTTTGGCTGGTTATGTGTGTACATAAAGGTACTTATTATAATACCTCCCACTTGCATCTTGACTCCTTAATCGCTAGTTACCATCCCCTGGGCTTCGGGAGGAGGGCTTGGGGTAGTTATGGGGCTAGGTCTAGGGTATGGAACATGAAAAAGTGGAATCCAAGGGAGGTCAGTACTATGAATAATATCATGAAAATGTTAATTTTTTTGGGCAATAGAATTATGTCTTGCATGTTCGACTTTCTGATATGGGATTCCACTGTTTGTGTTGTTGAAAACATATCCATACACCAAGACCTGTAATTCAGGTTTTCGGCTCAATACCTAATAAATTTAGTTTTATAATTGTCTCCTTATGTTATTTGTAATATGTTTCAGCTCACTAGATATAATTTTTTTGATAGTTTCCCATCATGATCTATTTTATGATTCCTTTATGCAGACGGCCATCTAGGCTTATGAAACAAGATTGTGTGGACATCAATCTTATAGGAGAGGCATTCATTAAAGGACCAGTCATCAAGATGGTCCAACTAGGTGGTGCACCAGTGTTACCATAATCTATTTTAGAGGATAACGAACTATAGGTATCAACAGAAGACGTGCATAGACTAAGTTACCCACACGAGTTTCAGAGATAGAGCCCTCCCAGGTTTAGGGAAGAGATATACCCTTGAGATGCTAAGGGCTAGCATGAGGCAGTGATGCAGGTCCCCCACTTAGTGAGGAAATCACCTAGACAGTTGGTGGTCTTGGTAGTGGGCATTCTGAAGAGCTCCACAGGGATATGGTGGATCTGGATCACCCAGAAGCAAGATAAGTTGACCTTCACCTGTCCAGACAATTAATGTCTTTTCTAGGAGGAGTTTTTCATATGAATGTGTGCTCTATGAACATTAAAGTGCTGGTTCACCTAAAACAGGGTTGGATGATGATGGCTAATTACTCAGTGAGGTTCACATAGATTTCTTGTTACTCAACATATATGGAGAAAGACCTTTACATCAGTGCATGAGCCTTTTATCATGGAATCAGTTAAGATATTAGGTCATCATTGTTGTCTGTCATCATCTTTACTTATGATGGGGTGCTGGAATGATCCCTTAATGTAGATAACATCTTGGTGGATCAGGCCCCCCATCTCAAGTAACTGGTAGACCCCAAGCGACCGAGGCTTTGTCATGCAGAAGACAATAAACGCAAGGGACTAGGTGGGATAGATTTTTTAGAGAATGACCCCAAGGCTCAGGGTTGGCTGTGCGGGGAACCCAAACTAGAGGGAGTTAAGAGGGAACTAGGATTTTATTCACTTATAGTGGTCAGGAAAACATGTCTTGTAACATCCCATAACACCATATAGATGTCCAGCAGATGGTTGATGGGAGGCCGAGGGTGAGACAGCGGTTCAAGTGAGGAGGTCTGTTGGGTGGAATATGTGTTAGGGGAGAAGGCCTTGAACCTGGTGGTGGGTGACAGTTTGAGGTGTCACTGCCACCTCCCCTAGGTGGGCCACCCCGAACATAAGGTGAAAGATGAGAGGGGTGAACATGGCTTTAGGAAATAGAGGCTTTTGAAAATATAGCATCATAGATGATCTAAATTATGATTTGCGTCTTCTACACCCCATCTCTTGTTCATATAAATATAGGTTCTAGTTACTCCATCTATTCCATGGATCTCGTTCATAGATTAGAGGATTGGATGGATCCTTTGGATCAATTCATATTACTAGATTATCCTACTGGAGGGGATTTTATGATTACACACTAGTACTGTTACTATGAGATTACTCTATGAGGAGATATCATTGGATAAGATCTACTAGTAGTGGGATTGAGGCATTACGATGTTCTCCTATGTATGGACCAGTTATCCACAGTTCATGCTTATATTGATAATTTTAGGCATACAATGTGGTGGGTCCATGGAGATGGGGCCAAGTTTTCATTCATTGGAGAGATGGAAACCATTATAGCATAAGATATAATTTCTTCAAGGAGGATGCCTCAAATCACCCACACGATGGCTATCCTAACAATCAGTACAGTGGTTGATAGGAGTACATATTTTATTGTATTTTTGGTTGGGTACAAGGATATTTTCCCTAATGTTGTTATGTGACTACCTTGTCACAGGGAGGTAGACACCTTTATTGATTTATACTCCCTGAAAACACACATATCCACACAGACATATCATATGGATCCTATAGAACATCACATGTTGAGGGTATAGCTGGTGGAATTGCATGAGAAGGAATTATTAGGGCCCAACGTTTCACCATGGGTAGCCCCGATGCTTTTAACAATAAGGCATATAAGTGTTTGAGGATATGTGTGGACATCTGGTGCCTGAACTAGGTGACCATGTAGAATATGAATCCACTACTAAGAATCAATGATCTTTTTGACCTGTTGAATAGGTTGAAGTGGTTCTCAATGATAGAACTCAGATAAGTCTATCACCAGCTTCAGGTACAATATGAGGATATAACTAAGGCTACCATCAGGTGCTGATACAACCACTACGAGTTTCTGGTTATGCATTTTAGGAGGGAAAACACCCCAAAAAAATTTTATTTGACTAATGAACATGATCATCCAGTCATACCATTTCTAGTTTGTTGTGGACTTCATTAATGTTATCTTAGTGTACTAGGTTTCAGAGGAGGTGCACTCTACAAACCTGCGGATAGTCCTGGAAAAACTCTCAGAGCAACATCATTATGGTATTCTATTTAAGTGTCAGTTATGGATACAAAAGGTTGACATTCTAGGAGATGTCATCTCAGAGGCTGGGGTTGTAGAAGATCCGATGAATATAGAGGTGATGCTTTATTGGGAGACACATGGGATAATGAATGAGGTGTATTGATTCATGGGGATCTCTGGTTACTATCAGAGGTTTGTGAAGAAATTTTATAGTGTAGCATCTCCCTTATCAGCTTTGACAGGGTAGGGAAAACCCATCTTGTAGAGGAGAAATGTCACCAGAGTTTTTGAGAGATGAGGCCGAGACTAACTAGTTCCCCCATATTGTGACTACCAGATGAGTTTATTGGGTATGTAGTTTACTACGACACATTAGGAACTATATTGGGTACTGTGGTGATGCGTGGGTGAGGTAGTATTACCTACATCTCATGAATGTTGAGAATGAATGCAAAGAACTATGCTACCCATGACCTATAGTTAGCAGCATTGGTCATTTACATGAAAATGTTGTGGCACTACTTGGTGCATGAATGGTTTGCAGTTTAGTGCAAACACATGAGTCTCTGGTATATCTTCTCCTACAAGGACCTAAAAAGGAGACAGTTGCTATGGCTATAGTTCAACCAAGACTAATACTTTTAGATATTCAATAATCATTGAAATTGGAACATACTGGATGATTCCCTCAGCAGGAGGACCGACTTGTAGCTACTGATTGAGGTGATAGAGAAATTGGCTACAATACAAATTTCATTTTTGGATGGTGGTAGAGTTTTTGTTCAATTAGTCGATGAATTTTATTCCCCCACTCTTCCAATAAATCAAGGAGGAATAGCTGGTGGATGTTTACTGTAGGGCCGGACATGCCCCCTTTTATTTTTAAGATGGGAACCTGATGAATTTTTTATTGGTTGGGAGAAGTTTATATTTTTTAGAGGGCACACCATAATTCCAGTGATGTTGGGTGAGGAGGTGTTGAGGGAGTTACATACACCCCTTGGGTGGTATATCCTAGACTAGAGATGATATAACAGGACATCAAACGTTAGTACTAGTGGCCAGGGATGATGAAAGCATGGGCGATGTTCGTTTCATAATTCTACACATGTCATTGTGTGAAGGATGAGCATCAGGTTCTATGAGGATTGGCCTAGAAACTCAAGGTAATTGAATTGAAATGGGATGTTATATTGATGAAATTTTTGACGGTGTTATCATATAAATCCATGGGACACAACTCTATCACGGTGGTCATTGACCGACTCACCATGTCATCTCAGATCCTTCCCATTCGAGAGAACGGACTAGTAGAGGTCATGGGAAGCCTCTTTTTCCAGAAGATAGTGCAACTTCATGGGGTGCCTTCGACGATCGTCTCAGATTGCGGCAGGCGCATTACATCCATATTATAATGGTGATTATATCATTTGAACGGGTGCCCAGATTAAACATCTTAGGGCACCATTGAATTATAAAAGCCATGATTCTGCTGGAAAGGACTTATCTTCGGGTGACAAGGGAAAACGAGAATGTCAATTTTCGGAACCATCGAATATTAATAATAAAATTTTAAATGTAATTTTTTTATTATGACATCCATTGAGCGGTGAATGAAAACGATGTAGTGTGAAGGGGAGGTTGGGACGAGGCGCATTAATGGAGATCATTAATGGCTCGTGAATATGCAGTGTAACAACACATTAATGATGTGTAAAAGTGATGTTGTTTCATAAATGAAATAGTGTAATGAAGTGATGTCACATTGTTACTGAATCATTGTTATGGGTTTCTATTTTATTTTGGTTGATGAGTTGGTGGAATGAGAAATTAAACTATGAGGATTGTCTAATGAACCTACAATGAACATAATCTGTACTGAACAATAAAAAAATCTAATGAATGAAAAACATCTTTGATGAACCTCGAATAATGGATCCCTAACCATCAAATGATGTGAGCATATTGATGCCTCGTGGACATAATGATATTTCAAAAAACATCACAGAGGTGGGGGATTAAATTGTGCAACTTAATCTATATTCTTATTCTAGAAATGATAAATTCGGACCAACCCACAAACACGTTGATTGAAAAATCATGCGTTTATGAGGGAGGGTAAATTTTTTATTAAATTTTCATTATCTAGGAAATTAAATTATAATATGTTCATATAAATTGGAATTCAAATACCTCCCTTGGTTATTTACCTCTAACGTGGAGGATTCATGACGAAACGAACTAGACCCTAGCACCTCCACCATGTGTGTTCATTGTGGTCACACCATCAAGTGGCATCCTGATCAATATGGGACCAATTTGGGGAAGAGGGTGTTCCCCTGATAGCATAGGCATATGAGACACAATGAATAGACCACTGGAGAGTGTGTGGGGGGGGGGTCCAATGAATGTGTTATATCACACTAGCGGGGGATGACGTCGTGTCTTGGGGGAAGGGTGCTGCGATTCCAGGCGGTTGATGCATGGAGGGATTTCCTATGTCCGGGCTATCCAGAAGGATCAATGAGCCATAGTAGCTTGACCACAAAAGGAGGGCCCTACGCATCTGCGATGTGAGCCTACACCGAATGTGTTAGCCTGCTGCATCTCAGCCAAGTAGCACAACCCCTACCCACAACAGACATGCCAGAAATCGGGTGGGCTCGTTCGACATGCACTAGTTGAATGGCCCCACAACCCTGAGGGCCGAACTTGCACTTGCTGGCTAGACCAACTTTATTTAGCCCATGCCCGACTAAACTGGGTCTCCAGTGGACTCATCAGGCTGACCTATGACCTAATCAGGCGAGGTCCGACGAGGTCCATTAGTCCAGGCCCATTGGAAAGCTAGAATGGACTAACCCAGACTATAACTGGGTTATCTCATGTATATCTAATTTTATAGGGGTATATGAGACCCCAAGGCTGGGTTGGTCGTATAGGTCTGACCGGGTCCGACCAGAATGAGACAAAAACATTCTGATTTTACAAAAATTCTAATAGCATGCAAACCACACATCTGATTGATTAGATTCTTTTGATGTTGGGACACTCTCAATGAGGTTGATTGTTTGGAAATCCATGATGAGGCTTTCATGTATTTTTTTATCTGATTAATGGCATGAGGTTCAGTTCTCCCAGTCCCACTATGTACAGAAACCCATAGATGGATGAGACATGATGACTACTAACATCTGACTATGTGAGATTTGATTATGGCCTTGTGGTAAACACTTCTATTTGAATATGGAAGCACATGGTGGAAAGAACTTATTCATGACATTACATGACTACTTTAAAAGATGAGGTGACGTACCATATTTGGAAAATATTACTGGAAAATACTTTACTGTGACTATGCAGGCCCAAGATACGTGATTAGGACGTGTACCTATGAAGTACGAGGTTAGTGGGAATCACTTTTATGTGACTTGGAATAACCACAATACTCGATAGAGTGGCAGTTCTCCCATATCTGAAGTGTTGAATGATGTGACTGATGACACTTCTACCACTACCATAAATGTATACCTTGTGTGAGTTATCAAGTTCTTCCTTCATTACTTTGAGGATTTCTGTGATGTCACATCCTTTTGTATTGTGGTCCCTATTGAGTATTCTATTACTCACCTCGACATGGGCTTCACCATCACGCATTGTGTCTCATATAGATGATCGATGTTTCAATAGAGGATTTGGTGGACCAAGAACCTGAGGTACCCAGTGATATGGAAATTAAAGACACTATGATGGGGGACGTGTTGGCCTATGACCAGGAAGAGCAAAGTAGGATCAGTAGGATAAGACATTCTTCTTTGGCTTCCAAGATCTACACAACTCTCATGATCATGTGTGGTATTCCACGGATGGCTATCAACATTTATTTCTTTACATTGATGTTTTCAATTTTTATGATTAGATATGTATTTAACACCACTTTTACTAGTAATAATTTTACTTTGATTTTTTAGTGATAATTTTTTCATTTTCATTGTGTGGGACTTGGTTCTGCATGTGTGGGCATTCAAGTACTCAATAAAATGCCTCACACATGATGGTTGACCCCATCGGTGCTATTCGCCTACCCCTGGTCTTCAAGAGGCTGGCTTGGGGTAGTCACACCACAAGCACCAGGGGATGGATTGGGAAAACACATCATAATCTTAACGTATATGGGGATCATAAACAATAATTCTTATCAAACCTTATCAAACCTAGGGAAAAATAATCTATTTCCTAAGAATTTCACATAATAATAACATAAAAAATAAATGGATATCAATTTATCATTATATAAAATGGTTAATAATGTAATAAAATATAAAATATCTGTTCATTGGAGAGATATTAATTGAAGAAAATTAGAACCAAATCATTAAAAAAACTTTGAAATCATTTTTTATTCATTATTGTAAAAGTAATATTTTTAATCTCCTTATGAAAAAGAATTATTTTTATGTCAAATGATAATAATATCATACAGAAAATTTATTTTCATCCTGAATATATTTTCCAACATTAATAATGATGTAATATAAATCAAAATGTAATTTCATAGAAAAATGATCAGAAATTAACTATTTAACTCAATGAAAATATATTGAGTCACCATGTCCCCTGCCTCTACCATTTATTTCTACTTATTCCAATATCCTTATATAAAATTAAGATAGAAATTTTATTTAGTTATTTCAAATCCATACGATTATATAATTATCATTATATTTTTTCATTAATAACAATTATTCTTATTTACTATATTGTTTTATTCTAATTAAAATATAACTTTTTAAAAATATTATCCATTTTGAATGTGGTTCTTAAAACTGGTTCTAATATTCAATTATATCCCAAATATAATCATTTATAAAAAATTAAGTGTACTAAATTTTATAATTTATAAATAAATTTTATGTAATTATTTTATTTAATAGAAAATTTATTGATGTTTTTTTTAAATGAATGCGTTGAATAATTGGTTTCAGTGTTTTCACTAATATCGATGAATTAAATTATAATGAACATTTCATTTTTTGATATTAAAAAATATTACTATTAAATATATGTATTACATATAAGAATCATATATAGTTATAATATATAAAAAAACATTTCTTTGATGCGATGTAATGAAAACATACCTATTTGTGGATGATATAGTTCGCACAATATAGAATTCAAATTTTCATTTTTCTAATTGGAATGTAGAGTTTGATTAACAATTTTATGATCATTATATAAATATTAAATTATAAATATTATATTGATGATTTACTTTAGAAATGGGTAAATTAAATTTTATGAATAACAAAAGTGTATAATAAAATAGAATATGAATGTGAGGTTTAAGAACTTATACCTCACTTATTGGATTATTGACATTTTGCATGGTAATATTCCATTGATGTGTGGTCAAGACACTCTAAACTCATTGTGTACAATATGAGTTTTAAAAGATTATTTGGGAAATTTTGGGATAATATATGGATTTTTAGTGAAAATATGTTATTATAGAATTTCCCCTATTATATGATAAAAATAGTGGAATTTTTGAAACTCTTAAAAAGCATTCAATATTTTGAAGTGACTCTCAGGAAAAGTTCTATAAAAATTTATGAATTGTGGAGTATAATTAATATATGATCTAGAAACACTTATAAAATTCCAAAATAAACATGTTTGAAACATTTTTATCCCATTACCTCAAAGAATACTTAACTTTATCATTTTTTTTCACAATAGAATATAGTTTTTAAATTTAAAATTTATACATTAATCCAAATATTAAAATGAAAATTGCTAAAAAATATAGAACCTTAGATTTTAAATATGATAAAAAAAATTTAAAAACATATCTATGTAAAATTAACTATAACACAAACTCATTATAAATTTTTTTAAGAATATTTTTATGAAAAAGTGATTTATAATTATCATATAATTTTTAATTTCATTGATTTCAAATTATTCAAATAATTATATCTACTAAAATATTATTTATTTAGATATATTATATATGAAAATCATTATTGAATAAATTTTTAATAATTTAATCAATAAGACTAAAAAGAATTTATTATAAAATACTTTAATAAAATTTGAAAATGTTGAAAATGAGTTTATAATTTCAACACAATATTTTAAAATGAATTATTCTAATTTATTATATATAATTTTATACAATAGACATTTTGAAAAAAAAAATCAATGTATTTATAAAATAAAATAAATTCATAAAAGTGATGATATTAATAAAAAATGTATTTTAACAATTTATATGAAAATTAATTACATCGTCGTGGAATTTATACCTATATGGAGTTCTCCCTATGGAAAATGAGGATGAAATCCTAACACAGATGTTTTATCCACTGAGGATTTAGTTATTATGTTTGATTAATGTTTGATCTAATTCATGTGTGATTCATATACTCTAATAGACATTGGGTTGAGGAGATGCTAAAAGACAAGTTTTTATGTGATCTTTTTACCGAATGTAGAGGTTTATATCACTTATTTAAATATATTTTTCGTAGTATTTAAATATTATCATCTTTATAAAATTAAAAATGTTCCTATAAAAGACTTTAGAATATTTTGGATTTGGGTTTTTAATATTTTCCTACTAAAAACATTTGATGTTGTTTTTAGATTCTCATATAAAAACTAATACTGCCATCTATGGTAAGAGGTTTATCGTCCATCAGATATTAATCCATGAATTTCTTCAGAATAATTTTGAGAGAACCATGACACATATATAATAGAATCTATTATTTTACACTATATTAACATAAACAATATTCCCTCTTATCGATTTATTTTTGAATTGGGAAAACATTTGAATTAGAACCCACTACTAAAAATATATCACTTCAATCTATCACATGATTATATATAGAACATGATATTTCTGAGCCTATGAATATATATCATTGGGAATAAAAATGTAGAGTCCATATTTTAATAGGTGGTTCCCTTTGAAAACCAAATAAATATATTTCTGAAAATTGAATTAATATCACAAACTAGTCAATGAGATCTAGAATTAGTCCATATAATTATTTCCATATTACACAAAATAACTATATTTTGGGTAATAAATGTAGAGAAGAAGGTGTGTATGAATCTTCCATAGACCCACCTGGGGATCATGTTGATAGGGAGGTAAATATGATTATATATGGAACTAATCTGACTCATATATCTCCTAAACTTTTATCTATATTTTAGGAAACATTTCATAATGATAATATTATAAATGAGAGACGTGTGGTTATTCAAAGCCCTTAATAATATTGTAATGACAGCCATGGAATTTGTATCCCAAAAAATAGTAGGACTATAATGTCTACTATACATTTTTGAATCTATGAATTCTGAACATAATATTTTTTCATATTTATGATTCTTTCATGATGTTGGGTGCTATGAATGATAAATTTCATGTGTTTAACATAGATTTACCCACTACTACACATCCTATGAGGACAAAAAATATATATTATTATAATATTCAAAAAAGATCTGTAACATGTTACTATAATGTTTTCATAATGGAAAAAATGATATTCTACCATATCATATAGTTTATATGAATCTATTTTAAAAATCTAGTGAATATGATATTGAATTTATTATACATATTAAAAATGGAACACTTTTCTTAGGTTTGGTCATAATTAATTGAAGGAACCATAATTCTTCCATTGACCATTTTTTGGTTAGTATATGTCATTATTTTAAATCTATATTTATCATGATGATGATTTTTACGATGTGTTGAGGGTTTTATAACATTTTATATAAGACATTGTTGATAAAAAATTATTCTCTTAATGAACATGAATCATTCATGTTTTAAAAATATAATTATTGTGAACTCACTACTAAATTTTATCTTGATGTTAGAAAAAATATGTTTAATAAGATTGAAGAATATTTTAAACTAAGTACTCATTTTATGTTTTGGGATATAGAATGGGAATAATTTTGTTCTTGTTTTACCTTTCATGAATGATGTATCTCTACAAATTGTTTCTAATATTTTCTAGGTTGTCTAAATATGATTAGGGGATATTTTCTTTGTGATGATATTTGTTACTAATCATTTTGAGGATTTTTGTAAAGTTGTACAATATAGATGTATGACATCAGTGGTTGAATGAAGAAGTAGGATATAATCGTTTTCTTCTCTATTTGATACATAGAGGATACATTCTTTGACTATAAAATGTTAAAATAAATATTTTATGGAGATGATGGGATAAGGGCCAAGTAAATATTTTGGGGGCATGATTGGACCAACCAATGAAAAACCCCAACAATTCATATTTTGATACTATATAGATTTGGTGATTTAAATGATGATAAAATTATTCTTTTTCAGGATTTTATAAAACATTAATTTGAAAATGGATTAATAATATAGTTCTTTTATATTTGGGTGAAGGCAAATATTTTTTTATCTTATACAATATGTATATGATGGTTGGCACACCTCATTATTATTTTTTAAATTTTTTCGTAAGGATAAATAATGTTGTTATGTAAATTTTTACTGGATACCATCATTTGATGATATTATTCTGTAATGACAGAAAATTTTAGATAGAATGTTGGACCAAATTTATATTACATGATCACATGTTTTAATGGTTTTTAAACATGAGGACACCATGAGGTCTATTTATTGGGTGGGAGGGATGATATTTCTACTTTATATGTAATTTTATATTTTTTATATATGATGATAATTATTCTTAATGAGAGGATATTGGATGTTTCTCATTAATGGGGATTTTGATTTTATAGAGCAACTTATCTAACATATATCAATTGATCGAAATATAGAAAAATGGTTTCCATTTAGATGATGGTTGTTTTAATTTGAAATGAAGTGAAAATCCATATCTATTTAAATTTTATAACCACTTTGATTTATATAATGAATAACATCATTTTACATATCTCTAAATCTCTAGTAAGTGTAAACATTTTTCACTTCGTGAAATAATTTACCCTTTTATGTAAAAATAATGGGAAACATTGGTCAATTTACCAACTTATGTTTCAAGTAGTTCATATACATTACATCCATAAAACTCAATAATTCATCTTTTTGTAATATTATAATGATAAGTGAAAAAATTATGTGATGTTTTTCAAATTAACATTCAAAATCATATAAAATTTGAATTTTATTAATAAAATAATATTTAGTGAAATCCCATTTTTATTGAAACAGTATTTGGGTAATAATAAATAATTGTTTTAAAAAATTACAAATTCAAGTATTTCTAATATAAATCATGATTATTGAATAAAATTATAATTAGTTTCTTATTTTAAAATTCCCATTTTTATAAAATAAAATATTCAATATTAGGGGAATTTTGTAAAAATTATTTTTTTAGGATTATCTAAATTTATGACATATTTAATAAAACATATTTTAATTATATTATTATAATTATTTAATAAATAAATCCTAAGAATTAATTATTCATAAATAATTTTTAAATAATTTTTAGTTCGAGTTTCTATTCATTGTTGATCTATCACAGACCTTGTGGGAATCTCCACAAGCTTGAGCATATCTCATATATGTTTTTTGTCAAACCATAAGTTATTAAGTATGAATTAATATTGTTCTTGGGAAAACCCTAGATAATCTGCATCCCTAATGAATTTAGTGATACTTTATTCACATGGCAGTCATATTATTCAATAGGCCACTCATCATACTTTGTTAAATGGTTTTGTGATACACTTACTTCAATTTATAAATGAAAATTTAATATATAATATTTAATTAAAATATATAAAATTCAATACACATAATTGTATTTAATTTTTGGTTATCATAGATAAATGTAATAAAAAAATTTATAAAATGATAATATATACTAAAATGTAATTTCATTAAAAAAACCTTAATAACCTTTCTATATTATTGTCTAAAACATAACCAATCCATGTTATAAAATTAGCCCCACTAAAAACTAGCCAACTTCCTGGTTGAATGATAAGATGAATCATATCCTTATATAGTGTACATACCCACCACTACTTTATCTCCCTATGAATATAATTATGATGTGTTATAATACATATCAAGGTATTTTGATTGACATCCACCAAAAAAATATGAATAGAAACATTATGGTTATTATGTGACCTCCCTCGTGATCATCATGACCTAGTAATATATAGAATTTTAGTTCTTAATAGAATTCTAATAAACACTAGGAATCATAAAAATTAAATCAATATTAAATTATATTTTCACAATAGTGAAATGGAGGTATCATAATTATCCCAACCATCTCAGTCTCTATTACCAGAATGTTTTTGAAAATTATATAAAAAATCGATGTATTAATATCCACATAAAAATACAAATGGTTTGAGAGGTGGTGAAAATTTTATGATGGATTATAGGAAAAGAAAAAAAACATAAAAAATGATTCAATCAACTTTTGTTAAATAATTCTCATGAATCATAATCTAACCAGAAAAAATACTCATATAAAACTGATGGGAAACAGAGCTCTAAAAATCTGGAAACCTTGCATTGGACTCCCTTTATTTAGAATTAATCTAAAATAGTATATGAAAATTACATCCTTCTTATAATTGGAACATTACTAAGGGATCTTCCTTTCTACTAGTTATTAATGGAAATTAAAAATATTTTACCACCCTAGGAAAACCATTTGAATGAACCTGCTTCAATGGAATACACAAATTACTAAAATATAACATCCCCCAATATATCACAACCTTATACTTATAATAGAAATGAAACAAATCAAGAACATGACTCAACTTGTAATAAAATGTTTCATTACAATATATATGAATCTATAACATAGTGTATCATTTAAATTAAATTACTGAATAATGAAAACCAAAATCATTATAATAATTATATTAAACTATTATAACCTGTGGTATGATGAAAAACTAACCAAACATCCCCATTACCTAAACATAGACAAAAAATATCCACATGCTATCCAAAAAATAATAATCTTCCCATGGTCCATAATATGATTGAAAAATAATGATGATCATATACTAATAAGGGACGAACATCCCAAAATAATCAAATCCTAGATAAGGTAAATACTTAGGGAAACCCAAATGATTGAAAAATTATAGATTCTTAAAAAAATCATCCCAATAATGTATGATGATACTGAATTTTAAAATAAAATAATCACAGAAAATAGATCTGTATGAAAATTTCCACCCACATGATCTTCTTATGATACTAGTAATGTCGACTCGATTGAGTACATCCAAAAACAACATTCTATTTAAAAAACATGACCTTGAAATTCATGGAATTTAATAGTAGAACACAAAAAAAATATGGGGTCTTTTTGGGAAAATAATATATACAATTGAGAGGTCGGGAGTCACAGGCATTCAATTAAAACTGACCCAAAATAATGATTAATAAATTCTTGTCTTCTCCATCATAATGGTATCACAATAATTACAAAAAATACCATTATAAATCAATATTTAATAAAACATTAAATATGATGAGAGAGAATAATGGAATGTAGCACCCTATTTAGAGTCTAGGAAATGTATATTTCTTGGAGGACCATACTTAGGCACAAATGGTATTCAACATACGAGACATCTTTAGAGATAGATTTTTTCCATTCATTTAAATATTTCAATGTGAAATACTATTGAAAACATGAAACAATAATCATTCTAATTCCTATTTTTAGTAGAAAATCCACCATTTCTAATACTCTAAGGTAAAAACCCATAACACCCATTAATCAAAAAAAATATTCCAAAACAATATCGTTTTTTAAATCACAAATTCATATTAAAAAAACAAGTGTATTATATTATTAATCTATTAATTAATTTATAAAGATTTTTTCTTCATAAAAAAATCTATAAATTTGAAAAAACATCAATTAATTTTTAAAATCTTGTCTCTTTTCTACTAATTTTTAATACATTTGACCTATTTATAAAAACCACACACTCTTCCTTAAATAATAAAAACCATTAAAGATTCATAAATATTCTATTAGATCCATAAGTATATGTAAAAATTATAATTTCTAATACTAGACACAATTTTCAAATTTCCATTTATACTCAATTGCTATATTATTTAATTCCAGGTGGTCAAAATATTTCCAACTATCCATATAAGTGGTTTTAAATCCTTAAAAATTGAATCATTATACATCACAAGTAAATAATGAATCTCCAAAACCATTTCATGTAATATAAATTTATTTTATAGCTGATATAAAGAATCTATTACAGAAATAACATATATTTCACGATATCTTCATTTTTAAATGAAAAAATATAATTTTTTAAAAACTATATAAATACAAAACAACACAATTTTGAATATTAATATATAATGAAATCATAAAAAATTTAAAATACTACATAAATTTTACGTTATGACTTGAAATGAATCTAGGGAATTATAAATATCAAGGATAATATATCATCAATTACCATGTTTCCCATAGATTCATGGATTGATTGAACACAATAAAATCATGTAAAATTAAATAAAATAAAATCTAAATCAAGTGCTCATCCTCATGAGTATTATCATGAGGAGGATGATTATTTTTTAACACTAATTATTCATCCATTCTCATCTCAAAATTCAATTATAACCCCATGAAAAATAAAAAACTAAAATAATTATCGAAACAACTTCAATTTTAAATTACAATCCATAAAATAATATAAATATAATCAATATCCAAAAATAATATTATAACTCAAGTGTTATCACAAAAGGTTTTGATTATCAAACTATAAAAGATCATCCTATGGTGTGTGAGTATTAATCATATATCCAGGGAACTATAATTGTCACATAACATATTGAAATTTTGTGAACATTGCCTCATTTGAGAATATGGGCTATAATACCATATTCTTATGAATCAAATTGGGATAACCCACAAATTACCAGAATAAATAGACATCAAGGATATAAAACTATTATAAATCTATTATCACAATAAACCAGTTCCTTGGTCATTGGAATACATAAATCGGTGTAGTTTAACTAATTAATGATGAAATAATTATGTAATATTTACTATAGTGAATCATACATTTAATATCAAATCTTTGGACAACCATTCATATTATATACGCATTTCTAAATGAAAAAAACAAAACATGAATGATAACCTCAAAAATCAATTCAAAAATTAAAAAATAGAAACAATGGATTCAATATTGTGGATATAAAGGAAAAATTGTTTATTTTATAATAATTCTGAAAACATTATTTTGTTTAACATTTAAAAATAATAAAAATCCCAAAACAATGAAACAAAACCACAAAGTGATCCCTAGTCTCTCAAAAAACCCCCACTAATATGGAAAAACACTATGAATAATGAATGAATATATTATGATAGTTTCAAGTATATAGATAATAAAAGAGTTAGATATACACACACATACACCAATGTATTACCTGGATATAAGAAGAAAAACACAATATAATTTATGAGGAGATTCAATATAATTTCTTATATAAAATAATTTACTAATAAAAGAAGGAATTAAAATTATAATTTATGCTTCCACATGAGATTATATTAAAAACATATCAAAATTAAGATTTCACTTATAATGAAGCAACTCACCTCTAAAAAACAAAGAGTTGAACAAACATTTTAAATATAACATTTTAAAAATTGTACATGGAATTTTAAAATTATTAATAAAAATCTAAAATAAATTATAACATGCATCTATAATTTTTTTTATAAAATATTTCAGTAATAAACTCAAGTTACTGATTTATAAAATCATTCAAATCTATTTTTAAAATACTCATTCAAGAAGAAATGTTTTCCATGGGAACCCCATATTAAAAACATTTTCAGAAATTGGATTGAATTGAAACAGAAAACCACAACTGGGACAACACATAAAAAAAAGAAACCCAATATTAGTGAAAAAATGAGAATATCCCAGATCAAGGTACCTTGAAATTACATATAGGATAAACAAATAAGATTCAAAATATGATCCCTTAAAAAAGTCTCATCAAAATCATTAAATAATTGGAAACTGACTAGCCTATAACATAACTATTTTGGGAAATTAATCACTAGATAAATCACTCTTCCCTTATGTGAATATGAATGAGGCATCTACGATCGATATTCCTTCTATCAAAAAACATTTATAATAGTCATTATGGGTGAATAACATTCCATGGAATATTTTTAGGGTGTATGAACAGTAGTAGTGTATCACGAATCCAAACCTTACAAATTCAGGAACATGGTCTCATGATATCAATAAAAATATGCATAAAATCAATAATAAAAATGATGATAATTAAAATAAAATAAAAAAATACTCTCAACTCTAACTCCCATTCTTGAAACTGACATGATCACATAAATGCATAAACATTAATAATACAAATCACCATTTGGAAAAATATTTACATCCAATATAAAATCATAAATGGTGATATTTTTTTTAAATTTAAAAAAATCATGGAATTATAATAAATAGTATCTAAAATTAAATATATGTTATGAAAAAAACCATTCAAAAAAATGTTCTTTTAACATATATAAAATCACAAATTTGACATTAATATCACATTATAAGAACACAAGACTAATAAATATTGAACAATTAACCATTTTCTAAAAACACTTTTTTATTTTAATACAGTTTTAAAAAATTACTAAAAGATTGATTCCATAAGCCCGATATTTATCTTTTTTTAACTCATGAATGTGAAACATATCCATTATTATAAACACATTGATTGAATCACAATAATTTTTAATAAAAACAAAAAATATTTAGAAATTCCACCAATAATCCAATAATATAATAATTGAAAATCATTTAAAAATATTAATACGTAACACATGAACATATTACATAATAATGATTAATTTAGAAACACCTAAGTGTCTCATAAAACAGGACTTGAAGGAATTACTTTTGAATTTATATAATAATCCAAAAAGAAAATAAACAGAATAAATCGCCATCAATGATGAATGGAAATCCAAATACAGAAAGAATATATAAAATCATTTTACATCCAAGGTTTCATGATTTACACCTATAAATATATTAATATATACAACAGAAGATATATTTTTACCAAAGGGGGATCTAAAAAATTTAATGGGAGAGATAAAAATGATAAAATAAAGAAACCAACCTCAAATGAACATTTGATATAAATGGATAAAGAGAATCAAATGAATGGAATGGGATTAAAGAGAAATAGGATCTCAATGAGGTTTTATCAAGACCAAACCAATAAAATATTTGGGGAAATGGGTTTATAACCCTAAAAAATAAATAGGTTAAAAACTAGAAAATCTCCCAAACAAATAATTTCATAGGTAGTAAATGGAGAGACCTTCTTGTTTAGGCTTAATAACCCTCCCTAAAACCAGATGTCTTAATTACATGTTTATGTCACATTATAAAACATCCCCGTACATAACATGGAAAAAACCCCAAATACATGTATAATACATGGGCGACTCATATTATTACCCATATACACACGTGGAATATTATGCCCCCAAATGAGTTGTCGCCAAACAATATAGGGTATAAATTTTTTTTACATGATGTTAGAGTGTGATTGTTGTAATTTCTGTGTTACTCAATTACACCAAGAAATTTTTAATGAAATATGATTTTTCATAGTTTTTATTCCCCTAGACAATACATGTGTTGGTATATTCTAGAATAGAAAATCCGATGGGAAATCACAAACATGATCATAAATATTAGAATGGACCTATATTAAACAATAGATAACCAATAGAAACATATGAATGCCACATAATTTTCCAATGTAGAGATTTCCTGAGACAAATGGCGAAGGGTTTCAATTTTTTTACCATTTAACAAACAATGATTTTTGATAATAAAATGGAATTCAGTTCAATAAAATATAATATTTTATAATTTTGTTGGAGTGAGTGTTAATATCTTAGATTAAAATGTCTGGAATAAAAGGGAATAACTTAATTGAAGTATGTTGGAACCCAATAATCATATATTATAAATTTTACACTATTAGTAAAAATGTATATATATACAAAAATTATAAAACAAAATTGATGGAGAGAAAAAAAATTATAACTTACCATTTTCAGACTTAAGGCACATCCAAAGCCACATAAATATTACATAAATATATTAAAAACTGAAAGGATTTCATTTTTTTACAACTATAGACACAACCAAAAAAAATACATTTAGTTACATATTAGGTAAGCCTATGACATTTTATTTTGACTCAATTATTATAACTGGAAATGTTCATTTAAACAAGAGAAACATTTTTTTGAGTTTAATTATTACAAATCTATAGAGTATTACAGTAAAAGAAAAATTAATTGAAATGAATTATAAAAAAATTATCTCAATGAAATAATAAAGATGGAATTTCTACTATATAAATAATTATCTTAACCCATTTAAAAATATATTGAGCCGATAATTTTTTTTGTGGAAAACCATAGATACTAGAATATTCAAATAATGGATTGTATAAATGTCACTTTTTAATGATATAATACTAGAATATATTGTTATTTATTTCTTTTTCATATTGCCTATAACATCATAATTATTTTATAGGTGAAACCGTAACACCATGTGAATAATAAACATTATATTAATAAAAATATTAATTATATCTTCATAAAAAATTCTAAAATGTATTTAGCATTTTATTATCCAATGAATATCATATTATAATGTATTGATTATGATTGATAATTAAATACTCTTTTTAATAATCAATAAAATTATATATTAAAATCATCACTATATATATTTAATACATTTTTAAAGTCACCAATAAAAATATTCCTTTAATCATTGAATAATTATTTTTAAGAATGAATTAATTTAGAGATATGCATACATTATTTATGATATTTAAAACATTTAGGAATCTATAGAAATATCCATTTTAACAAAACCTTAAATATTTATTTAATGTAATATTTATAATGATCTAGCTTGATTATCAATAAAAATATTTAAATCTACTATATTTTATATCATAGAGGAAAATAGAATTCATATTGTAATTGGTGACTGATAATTCCACATTATTATTCTTCATATCTAATGGTAATCTCATAAAAATATTTATTATATACATATTTATTTCATTTTTTGTACTAATACAAAAGGGTAACCACTTAATCAATTTTTTTATACATAAGTTTCAATTATATATATAAAAACTTAGTAATAGTTATTTATTTTACAAGGATTCAAATATAAAAGTTTAACTTTGAGATATAATGTGTAATTTCAGAATAAGATAAAGTATTTTACCTAGAAATACTTATATTTCTTACATATTAGGTATGAGAATTGGAATATGTAATAGTTAAACAAAAAATTTAAAAGGTTATTTAATAATTTCTCATTGTATATGTTAAAGAATCACTACTATTCCATAATTTCAGTAGTGATTTTATATTAGTATTATCTAAATGTGGGGGGTTCATTATTTTGAGAAATAATTTATATATAATGATACCATTCATCCTAAAAATGATCACTTATGTAGGAAAATTATTCAACAATAAAATATGATAAACAAAAAAAATATTAATGAAATAAGTATAAATAATATTATATTATTTATAATATTAATGTGATATTAATGTAAATATAAATCAATATATATATATATATATATATATATATTTCAATGAGAGAGTGATTAATGATTATGAATATTTAATCAAAATTTTCACTATAAAATATATTCATTAAGAGATGCATCCGAGGATATGGATTAAATGTATTGGGGAAAATTTTAAATGTAATGTTCAAGATACCAACATTCCGAAAAAATAGTTAAACTATTTCCATATTTTCCAATATAAATAATTTTTCAATAGTTATAATAAATTTTATAGATTCCATGTTTACAATTGAATTTAATTATTATTAACTTATTTAATCATATAGACTGGTTTCAGAGAATAGTAATAATTCATAAGAATTCAGATCTAGTTGTACTGATACAAGATATGTTCTCTAGATAAAATATACATAATCAACTCACCATGTATAAATAAAATAATGGGAACTTTTTTTTAGGAAAATGAAACATATATAATCAAACAATTAATAAAAAATGATTTTTATGGTAAGTATTCTTCACCGAATCACACTAATAACCTGTAATGACACACTAATTCACATTGGCTTGAGAGTAAAATGAGCTATTACTAAGACTTAAGAGAAATCCCCAAGATGACAATGGATGGAAATAAATGCTGAAGGGTTTCAAATACAAGGGGGGTGTTACCCTTTATGAAATTAACCAATAAACCTACAAACTATAACAAAACATTCATTATATTTTGTATGAACTAATGAATGTAAATCAACAACATCTTATATCTCGAAACACAAACAATGTATGGAATAACAGATGAATAACCAAGTATCAATGTACATATTGGATAAATAACACAAGAATCTAAAAATACCACAAGACACCATGATCAACACGATACAAGATCCCAAATCTCCAAAGATCGCAATCGTCAATAGTTAGTGCAAAAAACAAGGGAAATGTTACCTTTTCCCATGTCCCAGAAAATAGGATATGCAATATCACATAATGTTCCAATATAGGGGTGAGTATAAAACTCAGTTGGGTTTTCCAAATGATTTCACTACTCACACCACTAGGATAGACTAATTTTTAATATTAATATTAAACAATTTATATAAAACAATTTCTAAAAAAATTACAAGTACGTATAAAAAATTTTCATAAAACCATTCATTACCAAAAGCCAACATGGGCAATTGAAACAAATTTTCCCAGTAATTTTTTTTCAGATAAACAACCAAGCAAGCTTTAAATCCATTTAAAATTTCCCGATTTTTGAATACACAACCATTCCAAAAAACCCATGAATCCAAAAATGAAGGCTACATTATGAATGTTCTATACTCATGATTAGTTTCACATCGATCTACCAACTTTTCCCAAGGTAATTCTTTCTCATGTGCCATTTAACATTTTTCCGAGAGCACAATGTCATATTTCCCCCAAGCCATAGAAATTCAATATGAATGTTATACCCTATGTGACATTAAACTGCTGACACTAATCACATGTTAATATTTCAACCATGCCCCATAATTGAAATATGAACTCACACACAAATATGCCCTAAGATCATGCCAAAATAACTTTTCTATAAAAACACCCTTTTATTGAAAATCAATACCATAAAAGACATTTCAATGACAAAATATTTCAATAAAACACCCCTTTTCTTGAAAACCAACTTTCCATCAAACCATTTAACCATTAAAGAAAATAATTAATTTAAACTCATCATTTTAAATTTAGTTGGATAAATAACATTTCACGACAATTCACCAAGACATTAAAATTTCACTAAAACCATAAATCATAACTGCAGAATATTTATTCCATGGTGTTCACAATTCATACCATTCAAATAAATATATTTTAATCTAAACCAAAAATTTTTTAAAGGGGAATCTAGAGAGAAGCCTTTTACCACAATGTTTTTGATGAAAATAACAACAAAAAATGAACGATCAAGAAAACACAGTCGATTATCCAAGAACCGACATTAGATCTCTTCTCCTAGAAAGATCGAGACAACTATCATAATAATCTTAATCCACACACCAGGATATACCCATAACAAGAGTATATTTAGGAAACCATGATAATAGGAGAAGTATATCTATATACATCTATGAAACCGAACAAGAACGAAGATGAATGATCACATAACACAAGAATATGACATCAATTCACCAAGGGAAGCCTACGTATCTCCATCAGAATGATCAGAGAACCTTCTTCAGACATAAAAGAAAAAAATATAGAGATATTCCCTTTTGGAGAAAAAAAGAGAAACTAAGTTGAAAAAATGTGAGAGATCCTCTTTTTAGGATCTCACATAAGTGAAAACACAATTAGTTCACACTATTAGACAAACTGTGTGCTAACTGTGTGTTAGCCCATGCCTATGAAGAACATTCCATGAATTCCTCGCATAGTATCTCTAACCATGCTATAATAATTGGATATCCACTACCCCAAAATGTCCAAATATGAATAGTTTGGTCACACAGTTATACAAATCATTTGCTACCCGTGCGAATTTTGATTTTCCTGAAAACGTCATTCAATTTTCTCCAAACTGTCCCATTCACCACCCTTAACATTATAAACCTGAAAACCATAAATTAATGGTTACATACCAGAAACTGAGGCTACTATATTCTCCCAACCATTGGTCTTTCCATCCTCCGAAATTAGAAATCCATCACCCAACTAAAAGAGTTATGACCACCACTCCTTTATATCCTTTTCACATTCCCAAGTCTCTTCTTTAATCTAACCATGATACCATAAAACCCACACTAGACCAATGATTTTTACATGAAATACATTTTCATGACTATCAATAATCTGTACTAGGATATGTATCAATGAATCATTCATCACTATGTCAACTTGATCCCATCTGATCACATGGTTAGGATCATGCTGATACTTTTTGAACTCAGGTGCATGGAACCCATTAGGAAATGAGCTAAACCATGGTGGAAAAGTCATATGATACACCACCTCTCCAGCATATTCTAATATCTCAAAAGTTCCAAAGTATCTAGGACATAGCTTTTCTTGATTCCGGAAATAACGATTCTTAATCCATGGAGATATCCTCAAGAAGACATGATCACCCACAACGAACAACAATGCTCTTCTATAGTGATATATATATAATTTCTACTGACTCTGAGCCATCTCCATCCTCATTATAATGAAATGGATCTTCTCTATTTTTTCTTGGACAATATTTGTACCAACTAGTGATGTGTCACATGTTTCCACCCCACATTGTGGATAACGACAAGGACACACATACAATGCTTCAAACAGTGCCATGTGTATCGATTCCTGATAGTTATTATTGTATGAGAACACCACCGAAGGTATATTCTCCTCCCATGAGCCACCAAAATCCATTACACAGGCCCACAACATTTCTTCAATCATTTGTATCACCTACATATATTTACCATCTATCTGAGGACGATATGTTGTGCTCATAGTCAACTGTGTCCCAAGAGCATGATGTAAGGATATCTAGATATGAGACATGACCCTCAGATCTATGTCTGAGATAATTGAAATAGGTATTCCATGCCTCTTTACCACATCTAGAATTTATTTTTTTGATCGATCCTCTACTATATGAGTTTCCTGAATAGGGGTGAAATGGACTGACTTGGTAAGATGATCCACTATCACCCATAAGGATCATTTTTTCAAACAATTCATGTAAGACCTATAACTAAATCAATCTCCATCTACTCTAATTTCCACACTAGTATAGGTAAATAAAAAAACATTACTACTGGTCTATGATGATATGCTTTAACCTGGTTACACATCAAGCACCACAATAAGATCTCGGCCACATTCCTTTTCTTACTACTCCCACAAATTTGTGCATTTAACACCTTAAAATTCTTATGTATACCTGGATATACATCCTATCTTGAATGGTGGTAAGCATGAAGTAGTAGTTCATGATAATCCATAAGTACAACTATCTAATCTCTAAAGCATGAAACCAAACTCCCATCAAGTTTCTATCCCTCAATGTTCTCCCCACCATTGAGTTTTAAACTCATAAAAAGACATAAAAAATCAGATGTTTGTGACAGTTTTACTATATTTACCAAATTAACAAATAGAGTAGTTATGAATAATACCCCAACATCACCACTTTATTTAAATTCTACATGTATTTAAACTAGGACCAACTTCATCTTCCCATCACTAGAAGAATCATTTGAGAAATGAGCATATTAAATTCTACTCAATGCATCTACCACGTAATTCTCAATCTCGGGTGTAAATATCATTCAAAGTCAAACATTTGGAGGTACTCCCTCTATATCATTTTTCTCAGATTCAAATATTGCTATTACAAAATATGTTTGATGATTTCTTGGTATATGAACATAATGAATTTCACTCCAAAAAGATAGTGTCTCCATGTTTTCATGGCATGGAAGACTGAAACTAACTCAAAATAATGTGTTGGGTAATTCATCTCATGATCCCTCAACTGCCTTGAAACAAAAGCAACCACATAGTATCCTTGGATAAGAACACATCCCAACCGTGATCCCCTATACTGATTCTGGATATATGAAGATCTGTGCCAATTTTAGATGATCTTGTCATTCCTGGAAGTATTTCAATCATTAATCTGTCCATTGGAATGGTTCAATCATTATTGTTAGAGCTGTCATTGACGACTCTAGTCATGATAAATCATGCACAAAGCATCAGTAGTTACCAGATATACCATGAAAAAATCTTTCCTAGAAGACATTCTTCGTTTTTTTCCACGAGATAACCATTTCAATCATTTTAGGATACACAAAAATGCAGTTTCCAAAAATGGCATGGCCATTAAAATTTAATTTATATATCAAAAAAAATCACACATTGATAATTTGGCAAAAAATTGTGATTTCTTAGGATTTGAAACACTCTTTCATGGTGTTTCTCATGACCCAGACTTGTCTTCGAATACACCAACATTTCATCCAAAAACACCATAACCAAAGAATCAATATATAGCTAAAATATCTGATTCATCAATGCCAGGAAGACCGCTGGTGGATTCGTTAGATCGAAATGAGTGACTACATATTTGTATTGTCCATATATTATTCTGAAAACTGTGTTCAGAATGTCTTCCTTCTGAACTAGTAATTGGTGATATCCTGATCACAAGTACATCTTCGGGAACCACTAAGCTCCTTATAATTGATCAAACATATCATCAATGCATGGAAGTGGAAATCGGTTCTTTATTTCCACCTTGTTAGAGAGACAATAATCAACACACAATTGAAGAGTTCCATCTACCATCTTCAAAAAGAAAATTGGTGCTTCCTATGGATACATACATGGCTTAATGAAACCCTTGATTTCTAGTTAATACAATTGAAAATTTAATTCCTATAACTCTATTGGTTCTATCATATAAGATGAAATAAAATTAGGATTGGTCCATGAAAGGAGATCAATTGTAAACACCACTTCCCATATAAGTGGTAACCCTGATATGTTCACTGCAATTACATCTGGAAATTGATCCAAAAATGATAGAAAACTATTTTCCACAATCTCTTCTATTGATTCTGAAGTCAATGTTTCCATCTAGTATGAGATTATTCCCACCATTGGGGCCAACAAGAACTTTTCTATATTCTTTACAATCATTTCTCAAATTAAGAGATTCTCAATGTTGTTCTTTGTCATGAAACTAAATGTTCTCCTATAAAAGTTGATATGATCATCTATCATTTTCAACCAATCCATATCAAGGATTATGTCATATACAACCATTTCCAACATTGAGAAGTTTTATTTCAACTAAGCTTCATCAATAGTTATAACACAAGCTTGACACAGAAATAATTGATATTCCCTTGCACCAAGAGGAATTAGTAGTTTTAAAATAGAAGGCATAATTTCAATCATTAAATATAACAATTCAATAGAACGTGACGAAAGGATTGAATAAGATGCACCAATATTGAAGAGCACATTCACAAGGGTAGAATTAAAAAGAATTGTACCTCTCATCATAGATGGTCCAGCATATTCATCGATAATTAACTCCTTATCTCTATAAAATTGTGTCATCGCTTTACTATTCTCTTTGATTCCTTTATGATATTACCCTGGTTTAGGTATCATGGTATTTATAGAATCACCATGGCCAGCTCTGCTCTGCGGACGAGGATGATTATGAAGTCCTCTTCCTTTTGAAGAATACAATGCTTGCGACAGCAATGGAGTGTATCTTGCCCCTAAAAATGGAGTACTGGGACAATATTGTTGAAGATTCCCCATCTTGTGGAAATTATGTCCTACTATAGGTTGTTCCATACACTCTCATTTTATGCGGTCGAGTGAACCACATTAAAAGAAACCTAATTTTCTCTGGGGTCATGGAGGGAGGTCCACTAACCCAGCCATCAGATTCTGGTTTCCACTTCCACCTTGGATACAAGTTTCCCTTTTCTTCTTGTTCTCAATGGTTGAGTTCCCACAATTATCAATCAGTATCATCATACCTCTTCCTATAGTTCTCGATATATCATGATCAGTTAATGTCACTCTATTCAGTATCTCTGTATAATCCATAAAATAGAGTACTATAATTTTGATCGAATCTCCTATCATTTCCTCGATTAGAATATGTGTGCCTTCAAGGATGCCCACGTCACAAATTCTGGTGAAACCATACTAAATTCATGAACATAGCTACGTAATTTGTGATTGAGACACTCAATTGTTTCATGATGAAGTAGTTCGTCATTTTAATGATCTTGAAGATATGAGGATATATTTGATTGTTGAAAAATTTCTTCGAATCATCCCTTGTAAGGCCTTCATCCACATTATCATGCATCACTAAATCCCACCACTAGCATGGTAGATCATCATGAATATATACTTATAGCTTTAACATTAGCTCCACTAGTGACCCAATAAAATCAAAGATGTGGTTCATCCAACTAAGCCACACATACACATTTTCAGTCCTAGCATCACACTGAATGTTAGGTGGATTTTTCTTAATGAAGAAGATTTTATGATCCATATGACTTGGATCATTACTACAGTTCCCCATATCGACGGCTTGTATATATTGGACAATAATCTGGACCCACTCTTGGTTCACACATTGTTCAGGTGAAACCACATTCTCCGTAGCTTTTTTGGGTTGGTTTTGATGATACATACCGGGTGTCATTTTCTAAAAAAACAAAAAAACTCCATCCATCTCACTCTCTAGCAACTGATGGCTTATAATTTCAAATTCTATCATATAAACTATCACAATATTGTTTTTCCAAAAACAACCTTTTTTAATGTCCAACAATTTTTTAAAAAATTGAACATGTTTTTTGAAATTAAATAATTTTCAAAATACAATAATCAATCCCTTTTTGAAAATCTTTCATTGGAAAAATGTATTCTGCATTTTCCAAAAATGTACATCTTTTCCCAAAATAATAAATAATTCCTCACAATTTGATATTCTATCCTAGTGTGAAGTCATTCATCTAAATTGTATGTCATTCTCATCACATTGGTTAATCCCATCAAAATGAGACCTCTAAAATTCTATATGTGTATCAAAAAAAATTATGTACCCAACACCCTGGTAACATGATGATTATAATAAATGAGTGAGTTACATCCTTCTCTGATATACATTTAACATTCCAATGATCCTACAACAATCTACGATTCCATCCCTTGGAATAGAGTAGAAAGAATTCCAACACCAAGACCAAGAAAACTGATGATTTGTCCCACAAGGCAAGGACTAGACTAATACCATTTGTAATGACCCACCTATTCTAAATGCCTTGAAAGAAAAATGATCTATTACTAGGCCTTAAGAGACATCCCCAAAATACCAAAGGCTGGAAAAAAATGCTGAAGGGTTTCAAATACAGGTGGGGTATGATTTACCATTTAGGAAATAAACTAATTAACCAACCAACCATAACCAAAAATTTTCCACATGATGCATGAACATATGAAAGACAACTAAACAACTTCATGTATCTCAAAACAACATCAATGTATGCACCAATAGAATAATAACCAAGTATCAATGTACACAGTGTATAAACGATAAAAGATTCTAAAAAGACCTCACGACTCAATCCTCCACAATCTCTAATATCCCGAATCAAAAAACATGCCAAACATCATGAGATAGTTATAAAAATAAGGGAAACATTTCCATTTACCCTATCATGAAATAGTTTATCACCAATGAACATATGTTCCAATGTGTGGGAGAGTATACAACTTTCTAGATTTTCCCTAATGAATTCCTTACTCATGCCACTAGTATAGAAGAGATAGAAACAATTATCTAATTTTTTTTGAATAATTTGTTTCTCAAAAATAGTTTATATCTAAATATTCATGTTTAAAAAACCATTAATTACCAAATGCATACAAGTTCAATTGAAACCAATTTTCCAAGAAAGATATTTTTCTAGAAAAATAAATCAACAATATTTCAATCCATTTAACTATATCCCTTTTTGGCATACCAAACCATTCCACAAAACCATTCAATAAACCATGAATGATATGTAATTATATTTCCATACACTTGAGTGGTTTCTTGCTAATCTACCAAGCCATCGGAAGGTAATTGTTTCCCATGTGCCATTTAAGCTTTGGCATATGAGCTCAATGTTATATTTCAACCAAGACCCAAAAATGAAATATAAAAATCATATTCCATGGGGTAATTGCCCTTTGGCATTGAGAATATGGTCATATTTCATCCAAGAACCCTAAATTCAAAATGAACTCACACACAAATATGCCAAAGGATCATGCTAAGACACCTTTTCAATAAAAATACCCTTTTTTGAAACCAATTCCATAAAATTAATTTCAATACCAAATCATTTCAATTAAACCCCTGTTTTATTGAAAACCAAATTTTTATCAATCCATATAACCTTTCTAGAAAATCAATAATTTATACTCATCATTTTAAATTCAAGAGGCTTTATTATTTTTAATAGCAATTCACCAAAATTTCACAATTTCATTAAAATCATAAATCATCATAGAAGAATATTTATTCAAATAATTTCACAATCAATCCCATTAAAAAAATTTCTATTTGAAACTATACCAATCCATTATATAAATAGAACTCGAGAGAGAAACCACCTACTTCAATGGTTTTGACGAAAACGACAAAGAAAGAATAACACTGAAGAAAACTGGGTCAATTCTCTAAGAACCCACCTTAGATCACATGTCATAGAGAGATAGAGAACAAATACATTCATATTTAGAATCCAAACACCTCGATCTACCCATAACAGGTTCCGATCTTAGAAACTGAAAGAATAAGAGATGTAGATCTATGTTGATCTATGAAACAGAACAATAACGAAGAACAACCACTTACCTCAAGCATCCAGCTTAGATTCTCTATGGGATACCTTCCGATCACCTATGTAATTCTGGGAGAACCTACATCAGCATTAGGAGAAGCAAATTCATGTATTATGGCCTCTTAAGAAGAAAATACCAGCCACATAGTGGAATAAAATGTGAGATCCTCTTATTTTGGATATTACTTAACTACCTGCGCTATTAGTTCGCACGGTTAGACAAATAGTTAACTAACCATGCTTTGCCAACTACCTAGGAAGACCCACGCATGGATTCCTTTCAGGTTATCTCTAACCTTGCTCCATCCTTATGGGAGCTGCTACCTCATATGGAAATACTACACATGGTTTGGCGGCACGGTTAGACAAACCGTGTGCCGCCTGTGCGACTTCCCCATTGCCACAAAACATCATTAAATGTTATCCTGAGTGTCCCAATCACCGCCCATAACATTATAATCATTAAAATCATCATGTAAGGGTTATATACCAGAAACCGGTGTTACTACATATCTAATGTGTTTAATTATAACATACGGAAAGCTATGGGGATACACATCAATAATTATAATTTAGAAAGCGCGTTATAAAACAATAATGTATAATAAACTATAAAAAATATTATGATTTTGGATATAAATAAATTGATTCAAGAACACGAATTTAAAACAATTTTAAAAATCACTAATATTCAAATAACAATATTTGAATCCATTTAAGAATCAAAATTCCAACCAACCCCTTCAATAAAAATAAATCATATTACCAACCTTAAAAGGGTCTATAAATAAATAATATAGAAACATTACTTAATAATTAACATACAAATAAGTGATACAAAATATTAAAAAATATTTATAACTCCTTTGAGAAATTATATCAATTTTTTTGTAAATTTCTAGAACCACTAATTAAAAATTCATTAATTAATTATAATACACAAAAAATATAAAAGATAATGAATTTCAATTTTAATAAACTATAATTAAGTAATCAAACTATAAAACCATTATGGTATATTGGAAAATTAATATGGTTAATATAACATCATTGAATGATGGTATAAACAATTTAATAAAAATTAAACTCCTATTTCACTTAATAAATCTACAATAAAAAATGATTCACTTGGAAAGAATAAAAAATGTTGTTTATATACCTTTAAAAAATAATGCGATCAATATACCACTTTTATATGTCTTTTATTTAATTCTTCTAAAAGAAAAGATATTCAATGAATTATTATCTAAAAATTGATAAAAAAAGGAATTGAATAATTGAATTTAAGGAAAATTCTTCATAAATTGATGACACCAAAACTATGGACCATATGTCATGATCAGAATAAATTTTCTATATAATAGCCCCAAATATATACTAGAGAATACAAGTATAAAATACAAATAAATTCATTTATTGTTTTCTTATCGAAAAAATCCCCAATTTTCACCATCATAAACATAGAATATCAAAACGCTGTTTTGGATCACATACCAACACAAGGACCATTTGGGTTTATAATTTTAGATAATTAGTAAAAATGTTAAATTATAATACCTAGATCATTATGTGACCATTTTTGTAACAAGATATACACTCTTAAGACATGTATTATTTATTCATGGTAACTACCTCATTTAGAGATTTGTCTTTATAAATTTTTAAAATCATCATTATAAACTATGAAAATTCATTAAAAAACATTGTGTATAAAATAAAATCTCAGTACGGCAAAAATAAATAAAAGGAAGAGGAATCCATTTTTTAATTTTGTATCCATGAGATAATAAATGTGATTTTTCTGATAACATGATTAAATTTTATCTAAAATAATCATTTAGATACAAATGAAATGAAATTTAATAACCTTTTTTTATAAAATTTATTAGAAGAAAATTTTAGGGAAAAAATCATAAGCCTGTGTGATTGTTATTAAAGGTAGCTGGTGAATTAAATGTACATTAAAAAATCCATTGATGGGTAAAATTAATCATCATTATTTAAAAAACAACTTCATATATTATGAAAAACGAATATTTCTATGAAAACTCATTAGAATGAATAAAAATGAAATATATGTTCATTCAGAAAACATATTTATATAACCCTTACAAGAACCATTAAAACTTTTATAATATACTTTTATATTTTCAATATATTTATATGGAGGAAATATTAAATAACCAAATCATAGTAAAGCTATTTCAGGCCAACCCATCATTAAAAAACATCCAAGGGACATAAAATACATAAAAACCATAAAATTATTATTTTAACAATTAACAACATAAAAATAAAATTCTAATACCATAAGTAATATTTTTTTTGGATATTTATATATATCCTTCCTTTAAAACCTACATTTCAGGACTAAAAAGACTTGAATAAAAATATGTGTAGTTTTCATTAAATAAGACCTGGAAGCTTATAGTGGAATAAGAACAA
Organism: Viscum album; assembly: GCA_963277665.1. Taxonomy (NCBI): domain Eukaryota; kingdom Viridiplantae; phylum Streptophyta; class Magnoliopsida; order Santalales; family Viscaceae; genus Viscum; species Viscum album. The sequence continues at coordinate 936,419,652 of OY728143.1, read as the reverse complement.
ATAATTTTGTAAATTAAAGAATAAAAATTCATCCACATCATATACACTAAAATAGAACATTCCTTTTTCCTTTTCTAAATAAATTAAAAAAGTCCTTCAAAAATGGAAAATATTCTATTTTTGAAAAATATAAATAAATTTAATAAAGACATATAGATTTCTGTTTAATATATTTATTTAAATACAAATAAATTCATTAGTAAATTTTAATATATATATACATATATATATATAATATGGATTTTTATAATACTAATATATAAATCAATTTAAAAGTCATTTTATGGTAAACTTGTTGTGAAAGTACATTAAGCCTTAATAAATGGTAATTGAGACTAGAAATTTGATACCTTATCTCCTAATATTCCATATACATTATTTTAATCTTTTATAATGAAATTATATTAATAATTAATATAATTAAAAACATTTTACAACATCAATCAAATATCATTAAATATTTTATTTTTAATGTCTTAGATTTTCCATTTATTATTTTTAAATCATATATGGTATTATTTCGAGACCTAGGGTGAAGATGACACATCATTCCAAGGTCCAATGAGCCTGGAATGGTGGTTTGATCTTTTTTTTGTTACGTGAGTCGGCACTTCTGTGCGGTTGTGGTAGATTCCAAACAGATGCTGGGATTAAAAATCATAGGGCGCCGTTGCGTCTGGGACGATGACTTTACCTATAAACGAGTCTAACCTCAGCCAGCGCTGGTCGAGGGAAAACGTTAATTCTCGGATGTTTTAAAGTAAAATGAAATAAAATAAATTCACAAGATTATTTTATTTCTTTTAAAGAAACATCCGCTGTAGCGCGGCAAACGGCACAACTATTTCCCAAATTAATGACATGTCATAATGACTCAAGAATGGAATGTCGGAGTCATTAATACTACCATGTAATTAAATTCCAAACACATCTCCCTTTTTTGGTATAGTCAAATGATGCTTGTTGGAGATGATTGAGAAGAACCACTGCAGAATCCGCGAGACATTGGAGCAAAACTCTAATCGACGACGAAAGCATGAAACCTTCGTCAATGATCGATCCTTTCTAAAGGTAGTGGTTGGTTAATTTGAATTCTATTCCCCGTTTTTATTTTAAAAGACGAACGTGGATCAACCATGAACAAGTTGATCCGCAGATTCGTTCCTTCTTGTGGGAGGGTTTTATTGGGATGATTCAGGGAATTGATCCAAGTTGTTTTGTTATTGTTGATTCTTTCTCCGTTTAAGCGTCCTAACGGGATCAGATCAATGCCGTGAAGAACGATAGTGATGGATCATTCCTCACTTTGTTTATTGGATTTATCCCCCTTTCCTTTCTCACCAGTTCTTCATGTTCCTCATGGGGCGATGAACAACGGATCGTTGCGCATCCGTTCAGCAACGCAACGATCCCAAATCGATGGTTCGACACCTCAACGACATTTCGGAGGTGCGACGACGATGGAGGATGAGGAATTTTACCGAATCAGAAAAATTCATTCTTCAAGCGTTCTTCCCACAGGAAGATCAAAAGAAGTTTTCGGAACCGATCATAGGTCTGAAAACATCAAGAGATGATTCGTAGTTTCGAGGAGACCAAAACCTGAAGGCTTTGTGGAGATCGGATGGACGGATCTACGATCGGTGTAGCACAGGAGGCACGCCTGTGAAGAGTTTCATTTCTAGAAATTTCCAGAATACACGGCGTGCACTTCTGAAGAACACGTTGTGTAATACTGGTGGCAGCTAGGGTTTCTTGGGTTAGAGAGGAATCATAGGGCATGTGACCCTGGTCATATGGCATGTTGGACTTCCCCCGATGCTCAATGTGTATCTTGGGAAGTACACAGCCACATGATGATCTACAAAGCATCAGGTGACACGACATGTACATCAGGTCAAGATTGGCTACGCGGGACATGGCATGTATACCGGGGATACACAGACACGAGTTATAGTACATGGGTTGATAACCGTGTATGGGCACATGTCCAGCATACATGGGGCCAACCCTAGTACTCGGACACGTGGTGTACATCGTACTACAACCCGTGTACGCTGTTTTTCAACACGACCAGCCTACGACATGGGTCGTTGTACACGGGTAGTACACGGGGTTAGACAACACGACGGGTATCTTTTATACAATCCGTGTAATTTTGGGAAAATTTCATGGTCCCCTTGTTCACCATATCTTGGACATATTTTTTTTGGGTATGTGCCCCTTCTTCTCGTTCCCTTGAAGGTCATGCATCATTTACTCACATAGGAGTATGATCCCTTCAGCAGGAATTTTTGTGATAGAGTCTGGCATCCATCTAAGAGGCCCTGATCGAGATACTCTATCCATTACTAACCCTAGGTAGAGTCTGGAATCGACATGACCAACTATTCCAGGAGTTGATCCACTACCTAGATGGTGTATCACCTCACTGGTGAATCCGGATGAGTCGTGGTATCTTCCATGGTTCTGGTAGTGAACCTCATCTGTGTATCGTGATCTTTCCCACTTCGGAGTGTGTCTCTCATAGTAAGTTCTTTCTATCTTCTGTAACCTTCCCACTCCAGAGTGTGTCTCCGAAAATGAGTGTAGCAACCTATCGTGATGGTTCCCGACGAACATCACTTCTCAGACAGACGTCATTGGAGCTATAAAACTCGTAGAGTGTGTTCTCCCAGAATGAGTGCATCACAGAATCTTCAAACAGGACACCTAACAGGGGTATGCAGTTGTGTGAATTTTATCTAGACCATGGGTATAGGTTTGGAGTATATCTGTTTTTTTCTATATGTTTTGTAGACATATATTGTGGATAGCTGATTGTACCTTTATTTTTTCTACTGCTTTGTGATTTTCGGGGTCCTCTTCTGAGTATTTTTATACTCACCCCTGTAAAGTATTTGCCTGCACATCTGGTGTCTTGTGTAGATGATCAGCCTCTGAGAGAGTTCCAGGCAGACAATGATAGGACCAAGCTTTCTGATTTCCCTATAGGCCAAGGCATTCCTACGGCTACGAGCGGCAGTCCCAGTACCATTGGTGTTTACAGGTTGGGTTTTGCAGTTTTTAGACTCTTATTTTTGGTGGGCTAGTATACTGGACCAGTTTACTTTTTTGTACTCTAGCTTTCATAGTACTCTGTTGGTTGGGTTTAGTTGAATGCATGAATTTTTGTTCCATAGTTGTTTTTATATTTCAGCATTGTGGGCATGGATATGTGTGCATGTGTATAGGTACATAGGCAATGCCACCCATTTAGTAATATGCCCACCCGGTGCTAGTCACCAACCCCTGGCCTAATGAAGGCGGGATTGGGGAGTCATGGTTCGGGCCCCACTGGGACGGGTCATGAAAAAGTGGTATCATAGGGGGTCAGTTCTACATTATTACCAAGAGTCTGTGAGGTTGGTTTGGGGAAATTGTTTTGACTATTTTGGGTTCGGCTTTCAGGCTAGAGACCCTAGTGTTGGTGCGGTGGCTGACGTATCCATAGACCTAGACTCTGATAACATGCTTTTCGACATGGTACACGAAAACACAGGTTTTGAGGAAATAAAAGTTACATGCATAATATAGGAATTGTTTTTTGTATCCAAGAACTTTGTGTCAGCTATCCAGATATACTCTTTGACCATGGTACATCTTGTTTCCTCACAGGATGCCTCTGTGATGCATACCTTCTAGGATTCAGTAGCCTGATCATGAGGATGACCCCCTCAATGATGAGGCTTCAATAGAGGGACCAGTTCAGCATGCATTTTCCACCAAGTGGAGCACCTGTTATACCGCCCCCAATGTAGTAGCCATTTGTACTTACAATACTGGCCGGCGAGGAGTACAGGAATAGCATGATTCAAGAGTTCCACAGACAGAGATCCCTCAGGTACCGTGGTGAGCCTGACCCTTAGGTGGCTGAGGACAGGCTTGAGGCGGTGACCATCGTTTTCTGACTAGTGAGGACACCAACAGACCAGATGGTGATCCTAGGAGTGAGCCTTGTTCTAGGTGCGGTAGGACGATGGTAGAGTCTGACCACACTGAATCACGATGAGGAGACTCTTTCGTGGATTGAGTTGGAGTGACTCATTAGTGAGGATTTCTCTCTAGTTACACTGAGAGATGTACGCATCGGGGAGCTTCTTCAGCTCCAACAGGGTAGTATGATAGTAGCTGACTATTCATAGAGGTTCACCAACCTCTCCAGGTACTCGATTGATATGGTCAGGGATTAGTACTTCAGATCTTGGACCTTTGAGCGAGGTCTACGAATTGACATTAGAGCTACTTCCATGCCTCTATTCATATCGACTTATGCTGGAGTGTTTGAGTGGGCATTGGTGATCGATAGTTTCTTGGCGGAGCAAAGACAACCGTTGGCAGTCACCAGCAGGCAGACAGGTGCGGAGACCTCGGTGGCAGGGATCTGGTGTCAGACATAGGGATCAGTACATGTGAGACGTTAGAGGAGGATCCAGGATAGGGGATTGATAGTCCATCGCTCTAAGGATGGATCCAATCAGCTTAGGGAGAAGATATTTTATGCATGTGATGGTAGGGGACATCTCTCTAGAGATAGCCCGTCCCGTCGAGCTGCTGACAGCGAGGCAGTGGATGGACCACCGAGGCAGAGGCAGAGAATAGAACAGGAAGGCCCTCTAGGAGGCGGACGTGGAAGAGGAGCCGGGAGAGCAATAGTTGGTGGCAGATGCTTCGACTTACTTCAACCACCACCACTAGGAGGTCCGGACCAGGCTAAGGGAGTTAGGGGACAGGGGTGGGGATAGCTTCATGCGGTCGAGGCATATGTCCCAGGGGCTCTAAGGATGATTTGAGGTATGATCTATGCCATTTCTACCTTAGCTTCTATACTCATAGAAACAGGTGGTAGTCATTCCCTTGTAGCCACATGTCTTGTACAGAACCTCGAGATTCTAGTAGAACTGTTGACTCGATCCTTACGCTTAGAGATACCTACGGGAGGAGGCTCAAAGATCATGCACTTTTACAGACAGTTTGATCTAACCCTTGGAATTGAGAGTTTCGGTTGGAACCTCTTGGTGGTAGCGTCAAGGCCTTACGACGAAATTCTTAGTATTGATTGGTTATCTTCGGTGAATGCCCATATTGACTGTTTTAGGCAAAGAGTGTGGTGTGTTCATCGTGATGGAACAAATTTTTCCATTGGCGGAGAAAGGGAGACCCAGACATCGTAAAATGCACTCATGCATAAGAGGGTGAAATCGATCACTCATGAGATTTCTAGCCTTACCCTCCGAGTAGTAGATGTTGTGAGCTCCTAGTTCCCAGCAATAGTGCCAGAGTATGAGTAAATCTTTCCCGATGATGTTCCAGGATTACATCCCCAACAGGAAATTGACTTCTACATCGACTTACACCCCGGGTCGACACTGATTTCATCATCGGCATATCGAATGGCTCCCGCAGAGCTTCGCGAGCTGAGGGTGCAGTTGGAGGATTTGAAAAGCAAGGGTTTCATGAGACCCAAAGTTTCACACTGGGTGGTCATAGTCTTGTTTCCCAAGAAGGTAGAGGAATGTCTAAGGGTGTGCATGGATTACCGGTGCTTGAACCAGGTGACGGTGAAGAACAAGTATTAACTGCCGAGAATCGATGACCTCTTCGATCAGTGGAGAGGGGCATAGTTGTTCTTGATGTTTGAACTTCGATCAGGCTATCACCAGCTACGAGTGCGGGATGAGGATATGCCGAAGACGGCTTTCAGATGTCGCTATGGTCACTGTGAGTACATTCTTATGCCTTTCTTCATGATGAAATCCCCCGAAGTATTCATGGGGCTGATGAACTGAATCTTCCTGCCATACATGGACCGGTTCGTGGTGGTCTTCATCGATGACCTCCTCATGTACTCAGTGTCAGTGGAGGAGCATGCGAGACACCTACTGATGGTTCTGGGCATACTCTGGGATCACCAGCTTTATGGGAATCTTTCGATGTTCAATTTCTAGATTCATGAGGTCAACATACTAAGATATGTCATCTCAGAAGATGGAGTAGATGTAGATCCAGCCATGGTGTAGGTTGTGTTAGCGTGGGAGCCACCTCGGAGTGTGACAGAGGTGCGGAGATTCCTTGGGTTGGCAAGATATTATCAGATATTAATTTCTGATTTCTCTCAGATATCCGCACCGATGACGGCCTTGACTAAGAAGGGGAAAACCTTCATGTGGAAAGAGAAGTTCCAATAGGCTTTTGAGCATTTGACACAAAGTTTGACAATCATCCCAGTCTTGAGATTGCTGGAGGAGGGTGTCAAGTACATAGTTTTTTGCAACGCATTAGGGACCAGGCTCTGCTGTGTCCTGATGCAACATCATGCAGTCATTGCTTATGGTTCGCACCAGCATAGGCCACATGAGAAGAACTATGTGACCCATGATCTCGAGTTGGAATTGGTAGTCTTTTCTTTGAAGATGTAGAGACACTACCTTATGGGCGAGCAATTTATTGTCTACTCTGACCAGAAAAGCCTCAAGTACATATTTTCACAAAAAGATCTGAATCTGCGATAGAGACGCTAGCTATAGTTCCTCCAGCACTATGATTTTGAGATCATTTATACTCCTAGAAATTGGAACAAGGTGGCAGATGCTCTTATAATAAGGTCGAGCTCACGGGTTTTGAGTGAACAGACAAAGCAGTTAGTCGTGTTCTAGTTATCCTTCGTGGATGGAGAGGATACAGCTTACCTACAATTGATGGTTGTCACCCCTCCACTCTTACAGTGAGTTAGGGAGGCAAAACATAGGGATGTCAGCTGTGTTGCTTTACGTGATTAGTTATCCACATGACATTATCATGATAAAAATTCCCAAGGTGGGGAGCATGTACTTATTTTTAGAGGATGCACTGTTGTACTGGTGGTGTTGTAGGAGGAGGTCCTGAGAGAAATTCAGACATCCCCTTTAGTGGTACATCCTAGCTTAGAGAAAATATACTATGATCTTCGAAGGCAGTTCTTGTGGTCAGGCATGAAGAAGGCAGTAGCATATTTCGTTTCTCGATGCCTCACATGCCAGTAGGTGAAGGATGAGCACCAGGTTCTAGCGAGATTATCTCACCCCTGGAAGTTCCAGAGTGGAAGTGGGATGGAATATCAATGGACATCGTGACATTATTTCCACGGATTACCAAGGGCCATGATTCCTTCTGGGTGATCGTTGACCAACTCACCATGTCGTCCCACTTCCTAGCTATCAGGGAGCAGAGTTCCATAGAGTGCTTGGGGCACCTCTACATGCAGGAGATAGTTCACCTTCATGGAGTCCCCTCAAAAATAGACTCGTATCGAGATGCCAGCTTCACATACCGGTTAAGTAAGGGATTGTAAGAGTCTATTGGGACTCATCTATTCTTGAGCACAGCGTTTCATCCCCAGACTGATGGTCAGACCGAGAGAACCATTCAGGATCTGGAGGATATGTTGCGAGCTTGTATCTTGGACTTTGGTCGTAGATGAGAGAACCACCTACCACTGGTAGAGTTTACATAAAACAACAGCTACCACTGCACCATTGGTATGGAACTATTCGAGGCCCTATATGGGAGACCCTGCTGGTCACCGCTTTGTTGGACCGATCCCGGAGAGTCACCACTCATGGGTTCGAAGATAGTGCATGCTACTATAGAGAAGGTGCATATTATCCGGGAGCAGATGAAGATTGCACAAAGACAGCAACAATCTTATACTAACAGACGACAGATACCTCTAGAGTTTGAATAGGGAGATGTCATCTTTCTTCGAGTCTCACCTCGACGAGGGTTATAGAGATTTGGATGAGGCTGCAACCTCTCTACTGGGTTCATCAGACCCTTCCAGATACTATGTAGAGTTGGATATGTGGTGTACTGCCTAGCTCTACCGCCACAGCTGCATCTGGTACATGATACGTTCCACGTGTCGCAGCTGAGGAGGGGCGTGAATGACCCGTCACACGTCATTGACTGGGGCGATCTAGACATTGAAGATGGAGTGACCTTTGCTGAGTACCCTTTGAAGATCAAGGATCGACAGGAGAGGATCCTTCATGGGTGATAGATTCCCTTGGTTTGTATCTGGTGGAAGCACGTGAATCTTCAAGAGAGCACGTGGGAGCGGGGGGCCCAAATTCGTTCCTAGTACCCACATCTTTTTTAGTAGCCTTTGTTTTGGCTTTTCGAGGACATAAATCCCCAATATGGGGAGAATTTAATGTCTCTAAAATTATGTTTATTATTTTTAAATTTTATATTGAATTATTTTGAGACCCGGCACGATGGTGGCACATCATTCCGAGGTCAACTAAGCCCGGAATGGTGGTTTGAACCTTTTTTAGTTAAGTGAGTCAGCACTTCTGCGCGGTTGTGGATGATTCCAAACGGATGTCGGGATTAAAAATTTGAGGGTTCCATTGAATCCGGGACAACGACATTACCTATGAACAAGTCTAACCTCGAATGGCATGGGTTGATGGAAAAAGTTAATTCTCGGACGTTTTAAAGTAAAATGTAATAAAATAAATTCACAAGGTTATTTTATTTCTTTTAAGGAAGATCCACTGCATTATGGTAAACGGCGCAACTGTTTCCTAAATTAATGACGTGTCATAATGACCCAAGAATGGCACGTCGGATTCATTAATACTACGACACAATTAAATGCCAAACACTTTGCCCTTTTTTGGGATTATCAAATGTTTCACGTTGGCAAAGATTGAGAAGAACCTCTGCAGAATCCACGGGACGTTGGAGAAAAACTCTCGATGACAGCGGCATCACGACACCTTCATCAACAATAGATACTTTCTAAAGGAAGGGGTTTGTTAATTTGAATTATTTTCCCCATTTTTGATTTTAAACAAAGAACGTTGATCAACCACGAATAAGTTGATCTAGGGATTCGTTCGTTCATGCCAGAGGGTTTTATCAGGATGATTCGTGGAATTGATCCATGTTTTTTTATTGATTGTTCTTTCTCTGTTTAAGCATGATAAAGGGAGTGGATCAATGTCTTGATGAATGACGGCGATGGTTAGTTCCTCACCTTGTTTATTGGATTTCACCCCCTTTCTTTTCTCATGCATTCTTCATGTTCCTCATGGGGTGAAGAACAACGGATCGTGGTACATCCTCTCCGCAACTCAACGATCCCAAAATGAAGTTTCTACACCTCAAAGACCTTGTGGAGGTGCAGCGACGATGGAAGACGACAAATAGGACTGAATCGGAAATTTTTTTTCTTCGATCATTCTTCATGCGGGATGATCAAAACATGTTTTTGGAACTGATCGGATGTCCGAAAACATCGGGAGAAGCTTCGTAGCATCAAGGTGACCAAAACATGAAGGTTTTGTGGCGATCTGATGGTCGGATCAACGATCAGAGTAGTACGAGAGGTGCTCCAGTGAAGACTTTAGTTTCCAAAAATTTCCAGAATACATGGCGTGTACTTTCGAATAACACGTCGTGTATTAATGGCGGTGGCTAGGGTTTCCGGGGTTAGAGAGGAATCATATGGCATCTGACCCTGGTCACACAATGTATTAGAATTCCCCCAAATATCGGCGTGTATTTTGGGAAGTACACGAACACGGGATGATCAACACAGCTTCAGGGGACACGGTGTGTACAACTTGTTAGGAGTGGCTACGCGGGACTTGCCATGTATCTTAGTGATACACATACATGGGTTATAGTACACGGGTTGATACCCGTGTACGAGCACTTGAAGATCATACATGGGACCAACCCCAGTCACTCGAACATGGAGTTTACATTGTACTACATGATTTGTATGCAGTTTTTCTACACGACCAGCCTATGACACAGGCCGTAGTACACGGGCAGTACCCGGGGTCAGAGAACATGGCGTGTATCTTTTCTACACACTGTGTACTTTTTGGAAAATTCCATGGTCCTCTTGTTCACCTTATCTTGGACATCATTCAATTGGGTTAGTTCCCCTTCTTCTCATTCCCCTGAAGGTGAGGAATTATTTCCTCACATAAGAGTATGCTCCCTTCAGAAGGACTTTCTGTGATAAAGTCTGGGATCCATTCAAGAGGCCCGGATCAGGATCCTCTATCCATTCCTGACCCTAGGTGGAGTCAAGCATTGACATAACCAACTATTCTGGGCATTGATCCTCTACCTAGCTGGTGAATCACATCAGTGATGAATCCGAATGAGTCGCGATATCCACCATGGCCCTGGCAGTGATCCTCATCTGTGTATCGTGATCTTTCCCACTCAAGAGTGTGTCTCCCGTAATGAGTTCTTTCTGTCTACCATAACCTTCCCACTCAAGTGTGTGTCTCCCATATTGAGTTTAGCTACCTCTCATGATGGTTCTCGACGAACAAAACTTTTGGAAAAACTTCATCGGAGCTATAAGACTCGTGGAGTGTGTTCTCCCAGAACGAGTGCATCACAAAATCTTCGAACAGAAACCCTAACAGTGGTATGTTGTTGTGTGACTTGTCTCTAGACCATGGGTCTAGATTTGGAGTGTATCAGGTTTGATCTATATGTTCTATAGACATATACTATGCATAGATGACCATACCTTTACTTTTTTTACTACTTTGTGATTTTCAGGGTCGTCTACTGAGTATTGTTATACTCACCCCTGCACAGGCTATGCCCGCACATCTGGTGTCTTGTGAAGACGAGTATCCTTTTGACAAAGTCCATGGTGGACCAAGAAGGGAGCAAGATTTCTGAGTTTCCTACATGTCGAGGCGTTCCTACGGCTACGTGCGGCATTCCCTGTTCTTTTGGTGTTTACAGGTTGGGTTTTGCAGTTTTCAGACTCTTGTTTTTGGTGGGCTTCAATTCTGGACCAGTTTACTTTTTAGTACTCTACCTTTATTTGTACTCTGTTGGTGGAGTTTAGATTTATTCATTCATTTTCGTTCCTTTGATGTTTTTACATTTCAACATTGTGGGCTTGGAGATGTGTTTGTGTGTACGAGTACATAGGCAATGCCTCCTATGTTAGTAAAATGCCTACTTGGTGCTAGTCACCAGCCCCTGGCCTATTGGAGGCGGGATTAGGGAGTCACGGTGCAGGGCCCACTGGGATAGGTCAGGACATTATTTCATTTATTTCAAGATAATATTTTATATTTCAATAGGATAAGTCCACGTCTGATGCTTTGTGGAGGATATTTTCATAACATCAAAACGATTTTTCGTTTACTGAATATATGTTTTCATTGATCCATCATCTCATGAATGTAATCATGAAATTATTATTATTTTAATACATCAAACACTATTTTTTAATCACTCATTAATGTTCAATCATAAAAACAAATCACAATGCTTCTTAGAGGTGGTATTCCAGGGGATCACTAGAGTGACGCTATTGATTTTTAGTTAATGGAATGGTAAGATGTTTGGTAATATATTTTATTATAAAAATAATATTTATTTATTTATTATCATATATATACTTATCAAATATAACAAAATATCTAGCCTTGTGATGTGATGATGAATAAACACAACACATATTTTATAGACACAGTAGTTTACATGTACACACGAATAATGTTTTCACTCCTCATAGGATGAAATTAAAGATGAATAGTGTTATTCAATAAAAATAAAAAGATATAATAATTACATATTACTGATTTAGTTATTTAAATGGTTTCAATTGAATTTATAGTGGTATTCCATGATGTAATATGGAAATTCTCTATTGATATGAATACCTTCTCTTTGATGAACAACTTTTTGATCTCTTTATAAGGAATCTCATTGCAGACTTTTAAGAAGACTATTAACAATATATTGAAAATATAATTGTTAATAGGATTATATTATTTAGCTTCTTCAAGATAACTGGCTCTATGTGGTGTGAATATTAGAGGCAAGGTGGAGTCCATTTATAGTTAATTAGAGGACACACTAAGGATTAATTAAAAAATTAAAAAATAAAAAATTATATTTTATATAATGTAGAAAAAGTGGGGAAAAGTTATATTATATGATATTTTTTGGTTGAAATACTTCTATCTAGTTAAATTCGGATAGGTTTATGTGAAATTTTAAATGTTATCATAGGGTTTAACTCCATCATTATCCAATTTTAACATTAAACATAAAATTAACATTATTATTACTAACGGGATATTAATTTGATTATTAGTTGAAAAAGGGTTGAACAATGAAAATAGATAACATTTTAGAAAATATACCATAATCCATTTCCTATTTCTTTTTTATTGTTTTATATCATTTTTATTACATTAGTAAAATAAAATACGATTATATTTCAGTTTAAGAATTATTGAAATATCATGGAATTAATGACATCATGAAATCTATATAATTAAAATATAGAAACATCCCTAATATATTATAAATTATTGTATCTATAAAAATTCAATGAAATCATAATTTCTAAAAAAAATTATTACTTTTTTATTTTTAAAATCATTTAAATTGATTTTCATAATGATTTCACAAGGACCATGTCCGCATTGTGTTAGAATATTACTTAATTTTAATAGTTCTAAAAAATAAAATTAAAATCAATGTGAAAAAATACAATAATGAAGTACCATATAATTTTTTTAAGTAAATTATAAATACTCTTATACCAATGTGAACATATTATTGAAATTAGAAAAAATTGATTGAAATTTTTGAATTTTAATTTACGAAAAATAATATAATTGTATTTACCAAAAAAATAGATCTGAATAAAAAATTATTATTTACATGAATTATTCATTTCGAAATAAACACTCCCAATATAAATTATTCTTCTGTAATATAGATATTTAATGCATTATCTCATTTTTAACCATAATTCTTGGATTTAACATTACTGAGGTGGACAATATATACCAAAGTTACTATTTATTAATGAAAAAATAACAATGAGATATTTGAAAAAATTTTAAATCCTAATTAATGGTATGATATAAATTAAATCAATTTTATTTAGTTATTTTTTATACATTTATTCTTAAAATAAACCTCAAAACACGATGAAATATTTTTTTACTAAAAAATAACATTAAGCAAAAAAAAAATTCTAAAAAAATTATTTATATCAATTATAATGAAATAAATTGTTCTTTTTATTAACAAAAACAAATATAATTAAAATATTAAATTAGAAAATGTGACATTTTAAATTCTTTAAAGTAAATGATAGTTTTCACAAATGTATGAATTATTTCACTATTGACTGCAAATTTTTCCTTTTCAGGATATTAAAAAATATTTTCCTATGATAATTTTCGTATGATGATTCTAAAATAAATATCTATGTAATTAAATGAAATTTTTAAAAGTGTATGATTTTAAATATAATATTCAAAAAAATCTATATTAAAAAAGGAACATTTTTTAGTAAAAAATTAACATTACACAAATTATTGTTCTTATATAATAATAATTAATCATTAAATTTGTATTGATTATAAACGTTTAATATATATTTCATTACATTATTACATAAACTCCTAATATATAATTGAAGGACTGGGTTAAAATCACCACATTTAAATACTAATATTTTTATAGTCTATCATAATTAACATAATGGTCACTCTTTCACATTAAGAATGATTTTGATAGTATTAATCATTAAATATTTTCTATGGTTTATATTATACCTCCATAAAGAATAAATATCCTAAAAGTTTTATCTTTTTATAGATAAATATAGTTTGAAACATTTTTTTAAAAAATAATTTCCTGAGATAGGTACATTGATAAAACAATCATGAATTTTTTTTAATATTTAAAAATAGCATTATTAAAAATACACAAAGAAACAAAATGATAACAAATAAATTCTTTGAAAATTATAAAAGTATAATAGGAAGGTCACCATAAATATAATGTAATGAATATTACAAATAATGCTATTTTCCCATGATGTGAATCATAGACATGGAATGAAGATCCTTTTAATAGATAATGTTATTATTTTTTGGGAGAGAAGATACCATAAATTCATCATTTGTGATCAAAAAAATATAATTATTATTTTGTGATCTATTTTCCAAGTGTTTATATTATTATATACTATAATAATAGATGGATTTAAAAATTGTTAATATGTTTTTTTCATTCAATATTATAAAAAAAACTTCATCATCTGTTTGTCCTTCAATCAATTTCTAGTTGAATAAAAAATCGCATACCCACAAATTAATATTCAAGTTAAATTTTTTCCAAACATATTCTAAACAATAATGTTATACTAGTTTACATGATCCTTCAAATTAGAAAAAATAATTAATCCCCTCATTATATATTAAACAAAAAAATGGTCATTACTGTTGATTGACCCCATAAAATTGATTAAGTTTTTATAATTATAAAAATTTATTTGTTTTATTTCCTTTAAGAGACTTGATAATTATTCTTTTGTCTTAAATAATATATGATTAATTTTTATTAGATAATAAAAAATATTTTCTTAAAATATAATTAAATTTCATCTTTTGGTTGATCAAAATAGATTCTTTTTGATTTATATAGTTTTACTAGTAAAAATAATTTATTATAGTCATTGAAATACCATTTTTGTTATATTTTTCTATTCACGCATTGGAAATTCATATTAAAAATTCTCCCATGTAGTCAAATCTATAACATATCCAATTTACTATTATCAAAATCGTTGATTTTCTATAATCATGTATCCTTTATATTTTTAACAAAACATGGTATAAAAATCTCATAATTAATTGACTTCTATTTTTTTGGATATTTTTTTATTAAACCATTCATTATATGAAATTATATTATAAAATTTTAGTTATTGTTTGTTAAGTATCATTATAATTTAATACATATTTTTAGTAAAAAAATGCACTTTTCCCTAAATAAATATCAACACTATTTTTAGGATATATTGATATATAGAAGTCTGTATATGGGGATTATTGATTGTATTGAAATATAATGAAAACAAATTAAACAACATATAATTATGATTATTCATTTATGAATTTATTTTTGAGATGAAAATCGCATAATTCATGATATCTATATTTTTTCATTTAATTTTTCTTCATCGAATTTTATAAACATGATAATTTTGATTAATTTATGACTCACCTACTTGAATGCCATATATGAATAGTCTAAATGGGTCCTTAATGTGAATTTCCTTTTGTAGTTTTTGATTTTATACTATATATTCAAAAATTTATAAATTTTTGTGTTTTAAAAAATTATTGACATTAAAATTTCCTTCTAGTTATTCATCAAAAAATTTATTGTTTTCATTTTATTTGTAATAAAATATTAATTATATAGTATCCAAAAAATATTATTTACATATATTATGTATAATTAAATTGGATTATCATGGTATTATTCCTACAAGGATATTCATGTTGTAATTATGGAACATGAAGTAATCATTTCATATTGAATAGCCTTTGAAGATTAGTCCTCAATTATTATTAGGAAACATTGCAGGGGTAATGTGATTTCATATAAATTGATACATCAATTGTTCTAATAGATTCATATATATTTTTATTTTGTTTTATAGTATATTTATAATAACAATAATATATATATATATATATTAATTTATAAATTATATAATCACGGAATACCATTTGGGAAAGAGGTACGGTGAACTCTAAATCTGTTTGTTAAAACTGCATGGATGAATCCTTCAATATGAAATAATAATATACATAGATAATTAGGCTCTAATTTAATTATTCATAAAGAAACATTATACATTGATTGTGAAGAACTATTGATAATTCAAATGATGAAGTTTATTATACATTGAAACTGTACAATGATGAACTATTTTTGTGATCAACTACTACTCCCTACCAAAATAAATGTATTTTAATCATTTTCTTCTTAGGATTTCACTACTACCTCAACACTCACATACAACAACATTTAATTTGTTACTATTGTTCTACATCTTGATATTATTTTCATTTTTTCATTTAGGTAAAGGGTTTTACAACCCATTAAAAGGATGCATAGTGAATGTGAACTCCAAAACAAAAGTTAAGTATTTCCGTTATTCTTACATTGGAAAAAGGAAGACTGTTAGAGTTGTTCCTCCTACAGTTTAAAAGGAAAGAACTATTTGGATTTTTCTCTAGGGGGAAAGTATTTTTAATTTTATGTTTACTCTTGGTGGGTTGTAGTCATTGTAAGATTCCATTATATTGGTTATATTGGGTACCATCACTCTCAGTTAGTGAGAGGTGTGAAGAGTGTAGTAAGATCATTTAGATTTGAACCACTCCAAAAAATATCTTATGTTATTTTTGTTATTTATTTTCCATTTCATTAATATAATAACAGTCATATATAATTTAAATTAATAAATATTTTTAATATGAAAATTCACCCACTCTATTTTATTTTAACTTCATAAATTATGAACAAATATTAGTATTACTGAAGGTTACATTCTTCTCTTTATATATTATTTATTTTTACCATTTACTAGAATAAGCATTTTGGGGAAAATATCGGTTCATGATAGAAAGAAAAAGTTTTAATTATGGATGGATACTACAAAAACGTTGTCATTATTATAGAGTTGACTATAGATATATAAAATATTTAATAAAAGTTTTCTGGATACACCATTACTTTTATAAATGAATGATAATTTGAAATCCATCTAAAAGAATAGTAGGGGAACAAAAATAAATAGTTTGAAATGATATGGTATAATATCTACTAAATTAATAGGTTATGTATTTTACAATATGTAATAAATATGAGGTTATAAATTTGAGTTTTAGAATTTTATATAGCTAAGGATATCTACATAATTCTATATGTTACTCATCAGGGATTAAATATGACAATAAAAACTATGTTGGGATGTTAAGAGTCGAATTTCAAGAATTTAAATGGGGTGATGTTGAACTTATTAATGAAATGAGTCATACATTTACTAGTATATTGAATTCTACTAGTTTCATAATTGATACTCATGAAAATTTCATAATTATTTAAAGATTCCATTGGAAAAATTCAAAAAAGTGGTTTTCTATGTACAAATATATGGATGATCGTATAAAATTTTAATAATATACTCTTGTTTATATTATTGGTCTGTTATCAAAAAATTAGTTAGAACATTTAAATCATGTGAAATAAAATAATTTAAATTAGAATTTTATTTATTTAAAATATATTATCACCACTTAATGTTATTATTTTATGTAATAGTAAAGTGATAATAATGATACAACCTATGTTTCAAATGTTGGATATATAAGGAATAATTATTATTATAGGATATTGGATATAAACTATCCCATGGATGGTCACAGATTTAAAAAAATGGTATTTTCAATTTTAATGAAATTTAAGATGTAATATTAAATAATTTTATGAAATTTGGGATAATCATGCTCAATATCCTGGGAATAGAGAAGAAATTAAAAAAGATGAGGAAATATAATAATGAAGTCAAATCAATGGTTACATTATTGAGTTTTACAAGATATTCTACTATGATGAAGAATATGTTTTTGAAAAAAAGGTGATGAAAACTTATATTTGATGTCTTCTTCAAATCAAGTAATTGACCCTATATAGTTATTCCTCTTTGGAATCTAAATATGAAAAATCCACTATAGATGATTTTGATAATGATTATAAAAGGTTTGAACATATGGTTTGAATTGTTCGTACTCAATAAAAGATCTTTAAGGTAATATATATGAATATTAATAAGTAAAATTAACATATGAAATATTCCAAAGATAAATCATTTCAATTTTGATATGAATTATTCCCAAGAAATATGAAATATTCTCAAACTAAAATTGATAAATTTAAATGGGAAGTTGATTTCGTTTAATAATTCATGAATATAGAGTATTGAATTTTGAAGTTATTCTAATTAAGAATGAACAAATCAAAAAATGAAATTGAATTTTTAAAGTCAAATATGTCCACATTTTTTCATTGAAAATAAATATTAAATAAAATGAAGAGTTTTAAGAAAATTATAAAAATGGTTAAGTTATATTTTTTATGATAATAATTTATCACAAATATAAAATAATTTCTTTTGTAAATAAAACTAATGAAAGTATATATATGACAACATGTTTTGTATTTCATATAAAATTTTATTAAGTAAATGAGTGTTATTTGATATTTTTACAATATCCTAGAAATATAAAGGAATTTATTTATAAATCATTATGTTCTATATTTATTGTTAAAAAATATTTGAAATTAGTTTGGTAAAACAAAAAAATTTAATTGCTACTTCGATAGGAAACAAATTTTCATGAACACCATGATTTCAAAAATGTTTTTTGTAGGAACAATGTCATTGGAGAACAAAAATGGATTTTTGTTATATGAATAATAGATTATCAATACATATGACTAGTGATAAATCAAATTTAATATCATTAAATATATGTGATGTAGTGAATAAGATCATTGATGATAATTCAATGGAAAAGGTAAAAGTTTCTAGTGACATTGGAATATCTGATTCTATTATCATTTAAAAGGATTTATATACATTGGGATTGAAATATAACATAATAATAATTTTGATTCAAATTTATGATGGATTATTTTTATATTATCAAAATGATATATGAATTGTTAAAAATGATAAATAATTATTTTTTTATATAAGAAAAAAAATACAAAATTTATTATTATTTTTGAATGAATGGGTCAAAATGTAAAATTAATATATTTTTTAAAAACTTTAAATATTTTGTGGCATAATATGTTGTTAGATTCTAATTTAATGTTGATGAACATGATTTCCATGAACCGAAATTTTATAAATCTATCATAACTAAAAGTGCACATCACCTTTGTATAGGTTTCATACTGGAATGTTAAAAGTCAAAAAATAAGTATCATGTCATTTAATGAAGTCCCAAATGTCTTCCCATATGAACTCAATCATTTGTATTTTTTTTTCGTATGAAAATTTATTGTTTTGGTTTTGAAAGATATTTTTTTAATTGTTGATTATTTTAAACACCATACATGGGAATAAATTCTCGCTCTTAAATATAAAACATGATATATGATTATTAGTATTTTTAAATTGGATTAAAATGGGGTAGGAATATTAATTAAATCAATGAGATGTAATAATGTTGATAATTTATAGAATCTATAATTTATTCCTTTTTTAATAACATATTGTTATTCCCAAAAATGTATCTGCTATGATACCACCAAAAATTGGTTTCGTTCAATGAAAAAATAAAAAACATCACAAAATTGATAGAACCATGAAAAATTAATATAATATTCATAAATATTTATGGAAATAAGTTTTGAATACAATATTATATGTTTGATATTGAATTATTTTATAACCTTGGTTGAATAATAAACCTTATGATATTTTCAATGGACTGAATCCTAAAATTGATTAATTTAGAGACCTTTTCTATAGAGTTAACATTCTAAAATCAAATTAATCATTAGATAATTTGTATGGAAAATATTATGATGGTTTTTTCATATGATATTTAAATAATAGTAATTTATATTGAGTATAAAATTAAATAACCATGGTTATTGAAGTATATATTGATGTAATTTGTGATAAAATATCTTTGAATAAAATGGATGATGATATTGATCAACTCGAGGAAAAATTTAGGGGAAATTATTTTTTAAAATGATGTTCTATAGAAAAAAGATCTATGAATTCATGGAAAGATATCTTTTATCAATATGAAACTATTTATGAAAACCATGAATGTGTTAAAGAAATAATAGTATAGAAAATTTAATGGGTAATGATGAATATTATGTTTAAAATATAAAATATATATCAATTTTTTTATATCATGAATTTTTAAGATTTTTCAGATTAATATTGATATATATTTGGATTATTCGATTTATAAATTTTCTATTCAAGATGTATTATTCAATTTACTCATAATTGTTGGTGGATTTTTGGTTTTCTATAAGAAGATTCCCTTTTTATATGACAAAAATAGCCCTGGACAAGAAACATGGATGAAACTGGAAATATAATTAGAAATAAGTCAATATTAGTTTTTGATATATATTCTTATGGGGTGGCATTACGGCCCGATTCACATCGCACCATGGAGACGGCCAAAATGGCATGACAGATAGTAATCATTTGATTGTTACTATGGAGGGTTTTATATAGCATTTGATGTCAATGGAAGATCCCCAATGGGTTTATTCTTGGTTCCAGAAACACCCAACGACCCTGGTATCTGTGATCTATGGAACTTTTTTCCAAAGGCAGTCACACGTTGTATGAGGTTTTGGACAACAACACTTAAGGACTCTAGTGGTCAATATGATGGGATGTTGCACTCATAGAACCCTTTTAGTGTCAAATATTACATGTCCCATTAATCTATTATAGATTTAATTAATGTCCTTATGTTTGTGAATCTTAGGTTTTTCTAAATCGCGTGTCAGTGGGTTACCCCATGGTTACAAGATTAACCATATATGATCATGGTCTATGAATTTCTAAGACAACAGTAGTTTAATTCATATGATGATGTTTTATAGACATTATTGGCATCTATGGGGGATAAATATTGTTTTTTTGTCGGGATCATACCCATAATATGGGATTCTAATGCATCCACATGAGAGGAATTAGAACCCATGATGTTTGTTGTCGCTTAACCAGAAACATCACCTTCTATGGTAATGTGATGAGGACCCATCCATGTAGTTTAACATCATGAATTATAGAAATCTAGGCAGAGGATTCCAAGTCATGATTCCATGTGGTATATACACCGATGCAGTTGTGGATTCTCAAAATAGGCATGATCAACTTGTTGGATATGGCCTTATGGGGGATCTTTTGCAATGTGATTCAGATGTTGGGTTTAGACCTCAGATTGGTTCCAATGATTCATAGTTATTTGGTACTCATGACCCTTATAGTCTGGTTTATGTTAGGTTGTATACCATATGAGAGGCCTTATTTTTAGGGGGCATGATTGGAGATTAACATTTGAAAATTATCCTCTTTGAGGTCCGGACTTTAGATAGGCATACTACGTATCCTAGTATTATAGGAATAAAATATCTCATAGTTCAAGGGTACATGGTGGGGATGTTGTGATTATCATTAACCTATAATAGAACATGATTTATGCTCTATGTGAGAAACAAAAGAATGACGTTGAACCAAAAAACCACATACTGTGCAATTTATGCTTGATATGAGAAACAAAAGAATGATGTTGAACCGTAAAACCACATGATTTCCCTTATCCATTTATGTAAAAGGAGGATGATAGTGAAAGATGATTCCACTACTAATGAAAATGTGGAGAGAGAGGGTATTTGAATATTTCCATTATTTATATTGTATTTTTAAACAATTTATTATTATATTAACCCATCCATGTATGCACTGGGTGGATTCATAGAGGATCACAGATGTGACCTCCTGTAAGATAATCTAGGTTATAACCTCACTGGGAGTGTCTTATTGAATATCAAATAGGGTTATACTACAGTTTAAAGTCATATTGCTTGGATTACGAATAACAAATGGATAATCATACTGGGATGTTCCGACATGACTCAAACATGAGAGGGAAGTAACATATAAAATATTATTATTAAGGATCTAAGATCGGGATAAATGTTACGAGGCCTGGAATCCATTATGGAGTATAGAGGTAGGAAAGGCCTATCTTAAGGTTAATTAGTCTCTTGTTGATAGGATTTTTTATTGGAATAATATGTAGAACCACTATAGAAAAATACGAATAGTCAAAAGGAGGATTCTTATGGACATATGCCTTCTTTTTCTGATTGAAAGGGATGTTTAGGAAAATCCAATATTTCCCAATATACTATTGTTTATTGTCATGTAGTTCAGATGATGGAATCACAATTTATTATTTTGTTTTCGGGACTAATACCACACAGTTTCATGTCATTTGGTTAGGATGATAACTCATAGATTAATGTCATATATATGGGACATCATGGGGACTTAGAGTTTAAGGTCACGCTGCGAGGATTATTTTTTATTGAAACCACAAATAACTGTAGGAGAATTAGGTTGAGTTGTTCGGACATGCATCGAACATGAGAGGGATGGAATGTGTAAAACATGATATGTAGTATTCATAAATAATGGAAAATCATATGAGACATATAATCCATTATAATGTATGAAGGTATGAAAAATATCTCATGGGGATGAATTTTTCTATGATTGACATGTCATTTTTGTGGGAAACATATGTAGTGTAAAATAGACGTTTCCCCATGACATGGTCCATCCATTTCTTATGGCCATGGTTTTTTATGTGGATCGAAAATTTCTTGGTACATAGAGTCAGATAAATGGAATTGGTGTGTCCATGCTTGTAGATAAATCATTTTGATTACACTGGTCTATGGAATTCTAGATCATCCTAGAATTACATGGATGTGATAGTTTTTTATGAGTCTCATGAGGTGTTGGTAGACTCATTGTATTAGGTGATAGATGATTCAGTATCATAATTGTGCAATAGAGAATGATGATTAAATGAACAAAAACGGTTGTGGGGTGACTCTGTATTATCATTAGGGTTATTGAATGCATCAAAGGAACTTTCCCAGAAGGGTGGAATATTATCCAATGAGTGACATCGAGTGAGTATGTGGGGGAGCATGCCCCTTTTTATAGACTGGGGGCACAAAATTATTTATTCTCTTAGAAGATGGTTCACATAGGATGGTCCATGAGGAAGCTGGCTGCATAAGACTGACTACAAAGGAGATGGCCACATAGGGATTACTGTATAGTAGCATCCGAGAAGGGCAGTCCATTAACCATTTTCTGTATAGGGTCATTCACATACTGTGATGACTTTATATAAATATTTTTAACCATTTTCCTTGTATGATATTATTTGTACTATATTCTACATATGATCATCAATGAACAACTTTCTATGTAGTAGATTCCACATATTATTTTTCAAAAAGGGTAATCTGTGAACCACATTTGACAAAGTAGCATCCTCGTACTATTTTTTGACTAATTAGCAGGGTTCATAAATGACAACACATTTCTGCACACAAAACTACCTCCGTGATTTTTCTTCTTTCAGAGTGTATTCCATGTACCATGCCCAAGATGAATTCTTTAGATGGCGAATGTAAGAACCCGATTCTTATTTTTGAGGAATGGGTTTCTTCGTTTCTTTATTCATTAAGTGTTTTTCAGAAAAACCATGAAATTGGGGGAAAATCCCAAAATTTTGGAAGTACACGCTGTGTACTTTTCCACATGCCGTGTACTTTTAGCTGTGTGGGATGAGTACACATGCTGTGTAGGCATATTGGTGACGATGTGTGTAAAAACCGACTACATGCCGTTTAGTGTATACCTACATGCTATGT
Source organism: Viscum album (assembly GCA_963277665.1). Lineage (NCBI taxonomy): Eukaryota > Viridiplantae > Streptophyta > Magnoliopsida > Santalales > Viscaceae > Viscum > Viscum album. Next base: position 936,396,240 of record OY728143.1, on the reverse strand, counting down.
AGTTAGTCGGAAGGCGAATAGTAAGGTGGTGGCCAATTAGGGGATAGTACATTCCATGTATAGGGGAATAAATGTCGTTTACTCATGTCGTGAGATGAACAGTGCCACCCTGGAATGAAGATGCTAGAGGAACAGTTTAAAAATGGAAAGTACATGCTGTGTACTTGAGAGTACAGGCCGTGTATTTTGTTTTTTTTTGGCATAAAATGGGCAGTAGCCTCCCCTGTTCATAGGTAAGGCTTAGAACGCCAGAGGGAAGCTCGAGGTGACGGCCGAAGTATTGGAGATCCGTCGATCGTGAACCGGGAATCTGATTCCTCCTTCAATGATCTTGCTGGAACCGCACAGGTAAGAGCTTCCGTCTCCATGAGTGTTTCATTCAAATTCTTCCACTAAGGGAAGTTATTTGAGGTTGAATGAGAATTATTTTACCTCAAATTAACTATGTTATTGGATGTTTTAGAAGGCGTCGTTCGGGTGTATTGATCACTGGTTATCGAAGTAGGTGGCTTGGTGTTTAATTTCCATCTGATGTGCGTTTTGTGTAACGTTTTGATACGCGCCCATGAATGGGGTGTCTCATGGCTGAGGCCTTGTTGAATTAAATGCCTATAATTGTTTAGGTAGTTTAAATGTGATAATAAACTGCTATTTGAGATCACTGCATGGATCCAGGACCACCCTTCGATGATCTTGGGCATGGCCTGTTTATTTATTTAGCCCGAGGGTGTTGTTTTACATAGCCTGAGGGCAGTGCATCTTTTATCCTAAGGGAAACTTCTTCCATGCCTGTGGGAAATACACTTTGTGCCTGAGGGAGACACTTTGTACACCTGAGAGTAATATCTATTATGCATGTGGGCAATTACCTTCGGGTTACGTTTCTGATTACCTGAGGGTAAGGGTTTTCATTTCTTAGGACACTGATTGTTTTACATAGAAATTCTCTTTGGTGGTTTCCGTATAATGAATGATTTAATGAATAATAAAAAGCCAATATAATTTGTATAGTTAGTTACTTTTGATTACTACTTAGTTTATTTCATTTTTCTACTGTATACTGTTGTTGCATATTTTTCACACAGTTGGGAATGGACCTTTGGTGTGTGCCTACTGGGATTTATTTCTCACACCCAATTTGGGTCATGTCTTTGGCCCAAACAGATTACATTTTTGCAGTTGTGGATAAAGGAAAGGTTCCCTATACAGGGTCTTGATTGTTGCAGGGAAGTAGGGGATCATGGGATCGAGCTTGGGATTGCGATGATATCATCTGTTTTGTTATGTTTTTATGTACTCTATATTGTATTGTACTGTATCGTTGTGTAACATTTTCTGGCTGTTTTCATAGAAATTGAGACATGTTGCATCATCATCTATATAACTGTGGGTTATCATTTACTTCAGTTCATTATTTTAAATGTGTATGGTTTATTTCTTCTGCTATTGTTCTATGTTGTATATATTATTCTTCTACGCTATAATTTGAGAAATGTGGGAATAGTTTCCCCACTATCAGACCTTGGTCCTCGCTGCTAGTTGGCAACCTATGGCATTTGTCAAAATGTGCTCGAGGTCACGTGGTGAAATGGGTTCTTGGCACCCATTGAGTGGCACCAGGAACATGGATGTTACAAAGTGGTATCAGAGGATGTTCATTTCTTTGAATTACTATTTTGAGCCTTAGTCGTGGATAGGAAAAGAATGGTAGATGGTAATAAGATGTTCATGGGCGTAGCTAACCCATGTACAGGGAAAATCCAATTTACCTCGGGTTGCAATTTTTCGGATTTTGCAATTTGATAGTTGAATTAATTTTCACCAAAGGGTGATGCACTTGTATTTTGCTTTTCATATTTTATTTATGGGTTCTATTTAGTTGCAACCCAATGAGATGAGGGTATTCCATCTCATGCATCATTTAGGCACATGCTAGAAATCACATTCCCTTCATAGTTTCATGCCATGTTGGTGCATTAGATATTGCAAGTTGTTGTGATAGATGTTTTTCTAGTAAAAGTATGTTGTTGTGATAGCTTCTTTGATAGATACCTGCTATTTGATAGGGTACTATTGTCTGATCCTGTTTATATAATGGACACCAAACTTTTGTTTATGGGGATTATGTACCCTCATTGACCGAAATTTGGTGGATCATTGACTGTTTATCCAGTTATAACACATATAAGATGCCAAATATTGATTCGCGGGGAGTATGGCCCCTCACAGATCCGAATTTGGCACATAGGTGTTGTTTTTCAGTATTTTCTGGGTTCTAGAGAAGTTTCTGAGGAATAATATCTGGAAACCGAGGATACTCGCCATGTAGTTCCTCAAAAACACACCGTGCATTCTCTTCTGTTCGATAAGAAAAGAAAAACATTTTAAGGAAACGCCATGTACCCTAAGTACACTCCTTGTAGTCTCTTCCTATGTCGTACACCATGTGGAAGGGGACACGGGGAATGGAAATTCTTGGGGAAAACACGCCATTTACCGAATGTACACGCCATGTAGTGTTGACCTGGAGTTCACACATGTAACTAACAAACACAGAAGGTGGAGAACTTAAGACATACACAATGTGTCCAATATGAAACATATCGTGTAGTCTGACCTGGGGACCCGACCATGTAACTAACAAAATGGGTCGTTTTAATCCTTTCGTGTACACAGTGTGTGTGTGTGGAATATGCCGTGTAGTTTGAGCCATGTATCTGGCCGTGTAACTAATAACACAGTTGGGCCAAGCCTGTCTAGAACACACCGTGTACCTGGGGGATACGCCATGTAGTCCTGACAAGTGAAAGACCGTGTGGACCTGACCGTGTGGCTGGGAAATGGGGTAGTGTACACGCCATGTGCAGGAGTAACATGTCGTGTAGTATCATGCCAAGTAGTCAGATGTGTCACAAACGACATGGGAAGTTGTAAAGTTACACCATACACTTCGTGTAGATTATATACACGCCATGTATATTTGTTCAACTGGAGCCGTGTGGCTTGGTCGTGTAAAAGGACCCGGGTAGTGAAGAAAAGTCAGGTACACACCGTGTAGTCAGTATAAACACCATTTAGTCTTGATTTTTAAATCTTAAATGCCTTCTTCATCCTATTCTCCTTTTGGTTCCTTCATTATCAGACTATGATAATCATTATCTAAGGTGTGTGTTTGAACTTTTAGTGTCGTGTCGCTGATTCGTTCAAGTGTTGTTCACCAGGAGAGTTGCAACAAGTATACTATGGAGATGGGGGTCCATGGGCTACCAGTTGATCATCAAGCAGAGCCAGATGTAGTGTCGGCCGTAATACTGGACATAGGTGTGGAGACGCAGTTCCGTGAAGGCTTTATGCGGTTTATGCAGACCTTCCAGGGAGCACCACCGGCTACCACATCTATGGCCGAGCTGACTCGTATCTTCCAAAAGCAGTATCTGCCTACGATTTCAGGGGATGGAAGACCACAAGCTGTGGAGTCTTGGCTGGGGTTGATGCAGACTATTTTAGATCACCTAGAGACACCTCCAGGATGGAGGGTCAAGCTCGTGAATTATATGCTGCGTGATTCCGCCAAGAGGTGGTGGGATGTTACCAACCAGTCAGGGCATCACAGAGACATGTCATGGGAAGATTTTCAGGCAATCGTCTATGAATTCTTCTTTCTAGAGACGCCGAGGGAAGATAAAGCTCGATATTTCATGAACCTGTAGCAGGGCGCTATGTCAGTGATGGATTATTCTACTCGTTTTACTGAGCATCCGCGTTTTTCACCCATTCTGGTGGGTGAGGAGATGTGGAAATCCAAACGGTTTGAGGATGGTCATCGATATGACATCCGAGAACTGGTGAATGTAATCAGGATTCCTTCAGTACATGCTATTGTGAACCAGGCACTGATTATAGAGAGGAACCTACGGGAAGCTAGTGTTGTCGGCCAGGGTGGTTCAACACTAGTTTCTGGTACTATTTCTACTGGAAAAGTGAAGATACATATGGACATCTCTCAGGATGGTAGAACCAGCCATAAGTATGTTTTAGGTGGCCAGGTCATGTGATAACAGTGTGTTAAGGAGGGTCACAAGAGACCTTAGTGTCCATGAGAACCATTGGAATGTCGATCTTGCTGCAAGATGGGTCATCTTCAACTCTTTTACAGGGCATTTCTACCAGTGGCTAGTGAGAGGGGTTCTGAGAAGACTCTTCATGTGGGAGAAGGGACATTAGCTTCTCACCATTCGGGAAACTGGAATATGTCAGGGCGTGTAGTTAGGGATGGTGGATTTGGTCGTGGTTTCCAGACAAAAGGATCTCAGAGGCAACCGGGTGGGATAGCTCAGGGTAGCTAGGCTGTGTCGCAGGGCTGCGGCACTGGGAAGACATATGCAGTTCGACAGACCCAGCAGGATCAAGATCCCTACCCTTCTAATGTCATAGGTACTATTCTAGTAGCTTCTTCTTTATCTTCATTACTTTTTGATACGAGTGCTACATATAGTTTCATATCTGTGCCTATTGATGAGAGAATTGGGCTATGTGTTTCTTCTTCTTCTGCTGTTATGACTCTAGACACTCCGTTGGCGACTCGAACAGTTGGTGTGCATCAGTGCAAGGAGTTACCCTTTGAGGATGATGGGTGTCACTTATTTTGGGACCTATATATTTTTGATATGACGAGCTATGATGTCATTCTTGGGATGAACTGGTTGGTTCCCATTCAAGCCTTTGTGGATTGATATCATCAAGGGGTGAGTATCACGTCACTAGAGGGTGGAGAATTTTTATATAAAGGTGAGTGGGATTTTCAGGCAAGTCGAGCAAGACCAGAGAATCATGGGAAAGTTGGTATCACAACGCAGATTGCAAGCTTATATCTGGATGACCAGGGGACTTTTTAGAAGGATTTCCCTCTAGTGTGTGATCATTTCAGGGATGTCCTCCTAGAAAACTTTTCAGGTATCCCTTGGGAGCGTGACGTGGATTTCTCTATTGAGATTGTGCAAGGAGCGGCACCGGGGTCCATTCCTCATTATAGGACGGATACATCTGAGTCAATGGAGCTCAAGAGACAGTTAGAGGAGTTACATTCAAATGGTTTTATCCAACCTAGTATGTATCCATGGGGTTCTCCTGTCCTTTTTGAAAAGAAGACGGACGATACCCACAGACTATGTGTGGATTATCAGATGATGAACCATTTGACAGTTCAGAACCGATATCCTTTTCATAGTGTTGATGTTATTTTTCCGAAACATCATGGAGAAAAATTTTTCTCAAAGATTTACTTGAGATCCGGATATCATCATCTGTGAATTTGACCATCTAATATACCTCTCAGAGCATTCAGGAGCAGCTATGGTCTATACGAGTATACGTTTATGCCATTCGGACTCACAAATGCACCAGCAGTTTTCATGGCTCTGATGAATCATGTGTTCCATCCTTATCTGTATTCCTTTTTGTTAGTATTCGTGGACGACATCTTAGTTTACTCTCACAATCAACGCGACCAATACACCCATATTGAGATCTTATTGAGTACACTGAGGCATCATCGGCTATATGAAAAACTCTCAAAGTGACACTTTTGGATGGACTAGATACACTTCCTGTTTCATATCATCTCAGAGGGAGGAGTTGCAGTAGACCCAGAGAAGGTGAGATGAGTAGTTTCTTGGGAGCATCCTAAGAACGTGTTTGAGATACAGAGTTTCTTGGGCCTGGATGGTTACTATAGAAGCTTCATACAGGACTTCACCCACCTAGTTGTGACATTTACGGGTTTGACAAAGAAGGGTGTGATGCTCATATGGTCAGAAGCCTGCGAGACAACCATCCAGGATCTGAAGGGAAAATTTATATCATCACTGATCCTAATACTCCCATTTTTGGGGAAAATCTATAATGTTTACTGTGATGCATCGGGGATTGGGCTAGGAGTTGTGTAGATGCATGGTGATCGAGTAGTCACGTACGAGTCTCGGAAGTTGAGCCCACATGAGAAGAATTACCCGACACATGATCTCAAGTTAGCTACAGTTGTTCATGTGGAATGATGTTGAAGTCATTGTCTCATGGGAGAGCATTTTTTGGTTTTCACCAACCACAAATGTACAAAGTGTATCTTTACTCAGCGTGACTTGAATCTGAGGCAGTGAAGGTGGGTCAAATACCATTTGTACTTTGATTTTGATCCTACCTATACACCTATTAAGGGTAATGCAGTTGCTGATGCACTAAGCAGGAAGACTCAGATACAGGCATTGCATGAGGCCAGTGGTGAATGGCAGCCTGTTTCTTTATTCTCTGAGATACATTTGGAGGATCATGATAGTCAGGGGAAGACCGGTCTTTCATATTTATCTATGACTTATATCCTTCTGGATAGGGAGAGGATGAGAAAACTATCTAATTCATAAGGCCTAGTTATATGAGAGTCGGTGACCAGTGATAAACCTTCTCCAGGTTGGACGATAGGTGATGATGAAGTGTTTCGTTTCCTTTGACGAGTGTGGGTTCCATGGGATATATGCGTGGATATGATGTGGGAGTTTCATGATTCAGTCTGGGAAGTTCATCCCTGGGTTACCAAGATGTACCATTGCTTGAGACGTCAGTACTGATGGCTAGGTATGAAGAGAGAGATAACTGGTTTTGTTACGAGATGTTCCACCTATCAGCAGTTGAAGGCGGAGCATCAGAGGCCAGCCGGACTATTGCAGTAGTTACCCATTCTGGAATGGAAATGGGATGATGTTGTGATGGACTTCAAGACTAGGTTGTCGAGGTCACCTTGAGGCAATGAAGTTGTGTGGGTTTTTGTGGATAGACTCACAAAGGTAACTCACTTTTTACCGAAAAAGGAGACCTTCGGTGTTGATGATCTCAAAAAGTTGTATATCCGAGAGGTCTTACATCTTCATGGGGTCCGTCGTTCTATCATTTCAGATAGGAATGCCAGTTTTATGTCTCTCTTTGGGTGGAGTTTTCAGAGGGCACTGGGTACATAGCTGCTTCTCAGTACAACTTACCACCCTTAGACCGACGACCACTCAGAGCATACAATATAGGTTCCAAAGGATATGCTACGTTCATAAATCCGTGACATTGGGGGCTCTTGGGAGTAGCATATACACCTAGTAGAGTTTTCCAATAATAATAGGTTTCAGGAAACTATTGAGATGGACCCTTACGAGGATTTATATGGTAGGCCATTCCGATCACCCTTGTGCTAGTTGGAGGTTGGTGAGGTAGCTTTACAGGGACCACGTCTGGTGCAGGAGACTTATGAGCTGGTCCAGTTGATTCAGAAGCTGATGGCTACTTCACAATCTCGTCGGAAAACTTATGCTTATCACCGTAGACGACCCTTGGAGTTCTTGGTTGGGGGTCAGGTTTTTTTGAATGTTTCACTGAGGTTGGGACACAGGCAGATCAGGAGACATGGTAAACCTTGACCGAGGTATGTGGGGCCATTTGAGATTCTGGAGAGAGTCGGGCTAGTTGCCTATTGGTTGTGGTTACCGCAGTGGTACTGAGACATGCATGAATACTTCCATGTTTCTTAGTTGCGTCACTATCACTCATACATGTCTCACTTCTTTCATCCCGAGGAGGTTGAGCTTGAAATATATGTGTCCTTAAAGGAGCGTCTGATTCGTATCGTCGATATGAGCATGAAGGTACTCTGAGGCTGTCCAGTTCCTCTCGTATGGGTACTATGGAAGCATGGCCGAGTGCAGGAAAAAACCTGGGAGAGGAAGACCGAGATACGTGCTCAGTGGCCGGAGTTATTCACAGCTATATCTTCTCCACCCTTAAAAGTGAAATTCTGGGACGAATTGATTTAAGGGGGGATGTTTGTAAGAACCCATTTCTTATTTTTGAGGTACGAGTTTCTTCTATTCACTTTTCTATAATTGTTTTTGAGAAAATAAGGAAATTGGGGGGAAATCACTAAATTTTGGAAGTACACACCATGTACTTTTCCACACGTCCTGTACATTCGGCAGTGTGGGATGAGTACACATGGTGTGTATCCATGTTAGTGATTATGGGTGTAAAAACCGACTACAGGTCGTGTAGTGGATACTTACATGTCATGTAGTAAGTCGGCAAGTAAATAGTAAGGTAGTGGCCAGCTAGGTAACAGTACACTCTGTGTAGAGGGGTATACATGATGTGTACTCATGTCGACATATAAACAGTGCCACACTGGCGAGAAGCCGACAAAGGAACATTTTAAAAAATGGAAAGTACATGTCGTGTACTTTAGAGTACATGCCGTGTATTTTGTTTTTTGCACTTAAAATGGGAAGCATCCTCCCATGTTCATAGGTAAGGCTTATAATTCCAGAGGGATGCTCGAGGTTATGGCCAGGGCATTGGAGATCCGCTGATCACGAACCGGGATTCCGATTCGGCCTTCGTCGATCTTACTGGAACCGCACGTGTAGGAGCTTCCTTCTCCTTGGGTGTTCCTTTCTAATTCTTCCTCTAAGGGAGGTTATATGAGGTTGAATGAAATTTTTTTTTACCTCAGATCTATGACATTTTTTTATGTTTAAGAAGGAATCGTTCGACTGTATCGATCACAGGTGATCTAGGTCGGTGGCTTGGTGTTTAATTACCAACTGATGTGCGTTTTTTGTACCGTTGTGATACGCGCCCATGAATGGGGTGTTGTATGGATGATGCCTTGTTGAATTAAATACCTATAATTGTTTAGGTAATTTAAATGTGAGAATAATCTACTGTTTGGGATCACTGGTTGGATCTAGGACCACCCCGGGGGTGCATTCCTCTGTTTATCCGTTTGGCCAGGATGCCCGAGTGTATGCCATGTTAATTTTGCACATTACTTTTGACTTGAGATGAATTGTATGTGTACTTATTGTTTACATGTTGGGAATGGACCGGTTATTTTTTATCCCGAGGGCGTTGTCTTACTTAGCCTGAGGGCATTGCATCTTTTAGCCTGAGGGAAACTTCTTCCGTGACTATGGGCAATAGACTCTATGCCTAAGGGTGACACTTTGTACGCCTGAGGAAAATATATGTTATGCTTATGAGCAATTACCTGTGGGATACTTTTATGTTTACCTAAGGGTAAGTGTTTGCGTGTCTGAGGACACTGATGGTTTTACTTAGAAATTCACTGTGGTGGTTTCTTTATAATGAACAATTAAATGAATAATAAAAAGGAAATATAACTGGTAAAGTTAGTTACTTTTGAATACTGCTTAGTTAATTTCATTTTACTACTACACGTTGTTGTTGCATATTTTCGCACAGTTGGGCACGTGCCATTGGTGGGTGCTTACTGGGATTTATTTCTCACACCCTGTTTGGGTCATGTCATTGGCACAAACTGATTATGTTTCTACAGGTGTGGATAAGGAAAAAGGGCCCTATACATGGACTTGATTGTTGTTGGGAAGTAGGGGAGCATGGGATTGAGATTGTCCTCACGATGCTACCGGCTGTATTTTGTTGTTTTGTTGTACTCTTTATTATACTGTACTGTATTGTTGTTTAACATGTTTTGGTTATTTTTCTTAGAACATGAGACATGTTGCATCATCATATATATAAATGTTGGTTATATATTATTGTAGTTGTTTATTTTAAATGTGTATGGTTTATTTCTTCCACTATTGTTTTATGTTTTATATATTATTCCATTGCGCTACACTTTGACAAATGAGGGCATTATTTCCCCTCTATTAGACCTGGGCCCTCGCTACTAGTCGGCAGCCTCTGGCGTTTGGGGAAATGCGCTGGAGGTCAAGTTTAGAACCGGGTTCGGGGCACCCTTTGAGTGGAACCTGGAAGTAGGATGTTACAGCCACCCACAAATGTTTGTTAGGAAGGCATCCATGAACTAATTCAGCTTCATGATTGATTTATCCCACACTATATAATTTCTAGCTTGCTTCATCTCCATATCATCCGCTTGTGATAGAACATTTCAGATGCACCCCATTAGATCCCCTTAGATTTTTTGATCCCCAATTGGGTTTATTTATAGTGGACCTGAGCCCTAGATCAATGGGAAAAATATATACTTTTGTAGAAACCCAAGGAGAACTCCTTCATCTATGGATTCCACTTCAATAAGGAGGAATCATTTTCTATTTCTTGGATGCCACCTTAGCCCACAAACTACTTATTTCATGGGTGATATGGTACATGGGGGACATCATAAACAGCGGTGGAATTCTTCGACTCCATTTTTAAAATGACGAAGTTGGGAGGATTTGATGATATCATCTTTTTTCCATGAGCAATTTGGTTTACAAAAGGCTTTTCACAGTAGTAGACCATAATGTAGAGAGGCATTTAGAGTACTACATTCATGGTTTGTGCGTACCCTCATTACCATTTCTAAATTTGGTTTCATCGACATTTTTTTTGAATCATCATCCTCCTTTTATTTCTATCATTTTCTATGTATGATTGAATTTTTATCATCTTTAATATGTAATTTTTGGGACCCTACATATGGGAATTGATTTTAAAGATTATTTTTCACATTCTCGTATGTTAGAATGAATTATGATATTATTAAGTAATAATACATTTCTTGGATTCAAATAATTTAACTTACATGTCAAAATTTCTTTTATAAATTGTATTATTTTTTAATATGTAAATGTTAAACAAAAAATTGGTTTTTAAAATGAAGGGATTCATTTTTTTAAGTATCCTATGTCGTTTTATGTTTTACATCCTGTTCATCAAGCTTTTTATGAGTATTAAACTAGAATTATTTTGAAGAAAAATAGATAAGGGAAATAATGGCATTACATTGTGTATTATGAAATATGATGTATATAGTTTGATAGTAAAAATGTAATTTTTTTAATTTATACTTGGGTACTTATGTGAACAAATGTTTAATAAATTTTCTAAACATATGATATATGAATTTGATATGACTGTGATAGAGAAGTTGAATATCATTATAGGTCTACAATTTTTTCAAAGATATAATTCTATTTTTCGAAATTAATCAATGTGTGGTAATTAATTAGAAGTGATATTTGGATTAAAATCTTCTAATGTGTATATAATTCCATTAAAAATTAGTTATTATTAGATTTTGATACATATAAAAAATAAATTGATGCTAAAACCAATAGATTAATGATTGGATGTTTATTATATTTATCAGCTTGTAAGAGATGAATAATTTTTTTATTTTTCATCTGATATATATATTAATGTGAACCTAATTAATGTCACATTAAATATATCAAAAGGATAACTATAGATTTTTTATGATATTTTATTCTTGGTTAATTTTACTCATCTAAAACAATGATTGAATTGAAATGTTATGCATAGTCTAATTATGGAGTATAGAAGATAAATAGGAAGACCACTACAATTTTTTTGAATTTAAATGTAAAATATTTAATTTCAAGGGCTTTAAAGAAACATAAAATTTCTCTTATAATTGTTTTTTTAATATATTTATAATGGATAATTTTTTATCACTATTTGTTGATTAATATTATTCATTCATATTTTGGTTTTAATTTTGGTAAGATTTCTACGTTATTTGAAAATAATTATTCAATTTATATTTCAGAAAATTCCTTAAAACACACTATAAAAAAGAAAATTGATGTTTAGTTTCAATTTGTTAGAGATCATGTACAAAAAATAAATATAGTTCTAAAATATATCTCAATATGAAATAATAATTCTGATATAATTACAAATCCCCTTATTGCAAATAAGGTATAGAAAATAATTTTTTTACTTTGTGTGAAAGTGATTTAATTATACATTTTTATGATAGGAATTTTGGGGAGTTTTTTTGTGTTTATGAGATGAAAATTTCAAATTTATGGAATCTTTTTTATGTATTTAATATTACTATTATTAATTTCATTACATGTTTGAGAATTATGTAACTATTTATACATTATTATGTATAATATATTGCTTTTCATCCCTTCAAAACATTAATTTTCTTTTAAAAATATAATTTTGTGTTCGGTTTTTTATTATTTTCCCTAAACATCCCTTAAACATTCTTCATACTATAATGTGGATCCATGACACATTTTATGAAATATAAATATTTTGAAATTTTTACATAATGGTTATAATACATTAAAAAATTAAAATTATATTATTTATCCTCTCAAATTGATAAGAAATTTATAGTTTTGATAGTATTTAAAAATAAGAGAATTTTTCAAATAATATTATATTTTTTAATTATCCAACTTGGAGAGAATATTGAGTGGCTCTATGAACCAATTTATTTATTTTTGATAATTACGAAGATTTATTTCTTTTTTTTCCTTTGGGCGTCTTGATATATGATATTTATGTTATTAAGGAAATATGAAAAACATTTATTAATTCATACTATTTTGTTTCATAAAATATCAATAAAATACAATTTTTGATTGGTTATAACATGTTCTATAAGTTTCATATAGTGTTTCCGGGATATATAAGTCACTTAAGACCATTAAATTTAATTTATTGAAGTCTATTGTATTTCTAATTATATAATTCATATATCTAATTGTTACAAACAAGAAATTCATGTTGAAGAATACCCTATGTAGCCAATATAAAATAATCCACAAATCATATTTTCAAGAATCTGGTAACATAGGTATTTAACCATAATAATGGCTAGAAAATTGAAAATTAATTGATTATTATTTTATTATAAATATAATTTTTTTATATTTCATTATAATATAAAATATTCTAAATATATTTTTATCATGTCATATATTACATTCTAAGCCACTAAATAGTTTTAGTCTTAGTTATAATGTTTTTTAGAAAGAAATTATATAAATGTTATGTTGATTTATTGATAAATATAATTATAATTAAGGTTAATATGGATCATTTATAAATAAAATACATTTTATAAATATAATTAAATAGTAGATAATTATAACTATTCCATTTTGAAGTTAGTTTTTATATCTAATTTTGTATAAATCGAGATTAGTGTACTATTTTAAGAAACTATCTATTTGAACATTTTCATATGTTATAACTTTTTATATGTGGTGATTTTACTTCATGATTAAACAATGTAAAACACCTTTTCACGACCCCCTCCCACCAAATATGCCCATCCAGAGCTGGCAGGGGTGGAAGTGAGATAATGACCCCCGATTCCTGCCTCTAGTAGGCCCCAACGTGGGGACTAGCACCAAGGGTATGAGTTTTTCACAAATATGGGAGGAATAACCCTTTTTTTAATTTAAGATTGGGAAATAGGATGAGTCAAACACCAAGAAGTAGAAAAGGAAAAATTAAAGAAATAACCCAAAACCAATCCCATATGCATGCTTTATACAATAGTGCAACAAAACTACAAGTACAGAAAAGCTCCATGTAATGTACCAAAAAGTAAAGAAAAACAACAACAACAAACAACAGTAACTCCCCCTACCTAACTAGTAAGGTCCTGCATAGTCCTTGTAGTCCTAATGAATACCTGAAAGAAAATGTAGGGTGAGCATACATGTATACACAGTATGGAAACCTAAATCTCTCGTGCACAAGTGGGGAGTCATCTTAATGCCCCGTGAGAAAACAGAAGAACCAAAACCTAGCAAGGAATCTATCCACCCAACCTCACCAGCCACAATCACCAAGTAACACAAGTCAATAGAGTATAGTAGTAATGTTATCAAAGTATGGGTACCCCGGACCACCTTCACACTAGTTATTGAAGACATCATACGCATCAAACCAATCCCACCATTCTCAACGCAGTCCCACTGCCTCATCCTGCCCACACACACATGAGCCACATCCTCACGTAGTCCCACTACTAAACCCTGCCCGCACACACCTGGCACACATCTATCACATGTAACCATGCCTGCAAACACCTAGGCCAGAAAAACCACCATCACACCCGAAGATACCTGGGCTAGAAGATCCACTGCCACGCCCGAAAATACCTGGGCCTCATCCCAAAGGAACTTGGGAAACCACCTTCCCACACACACCTGGGCTATAACCACCACACTACCCTGCCCGAAGGTTCATGAGCTAATAATGCACTTCAGGCCATCACAGCCTACCCAAAGATACTTGGGATATCCAGGAAAAGGAGTAGAAAAGAGCTAATAACCACCCACTAATTGAAGTGTTGGAAAAAACACCCTCCCCCTTGAAATGGGGGTGTTTGGCACTAACTGCTCAACTTGTGTGGGGTGAGAAAAAAAACAAAGATATATATATATATATATATATATATATATATATATATATATATGTATACCAAACACACATCCCAACCTATGGCTTCTAAACAGTGAAACTGAGCATGTGCCTCGACACTGCTATGTCGAATCATGCATACAACAAACAATCCTGAAACCCCATTTAATATTTTCATGTTCAACAGCTTTAGTTCTCAATTAATTTAACTATTGGGAAACTATCAAAAATCAAACAAAATCGAGTGTTCATAAAACATATCCCTTACAACCACAATAAATGTTAATGAAAACACAAGCAATCACATACCAACTCCATAAAAATTTGATTATCATATCCATCTTTAATTCATTTCTATCACAGTACCCCACCATTCTTTCATTCCCAAGTTCCACATATAAATTCATTTTCCACATTACAAATTTCCATTACTTTTCCCCTGTATATAATCCACTACTAACCACTTTAATAATATTCACCACCCATCATTGCAGCCCTGCTTCCAAACATCGTATAACACAACAACCCAGAAATTACCACTTCACACACCCCATAACAAAACTAAACCAACACCCACATGATCATTATTCCGTTTTGTTGAACCGGGGTGATCACACAAGGGTTCTGAGTATTTAATCAGCCAACTTTACATGAATAACCAATTTCCTCATTCAATAAAATTTTCATCCATAAGAAAATCCAGAAGGAGAGGGAAACATTTAATTGCGTAAGCAAAGGCCCCCAACGACCATGACTTTCATTAGGAAGAAGCTCATTCAATTCACAACATAATATCACAGGATATAAATAATGTAAATTCATTCACAAAATACTATTCCCCGTTGTATAAGCCAGTTATTATCTTTATTAAATCGATTCAAATGTGTTTCGTGTAAACAAGAGGACACCCACACCCATGATGCAAAAATTAGAGAGACGTAGGTAAGATCCCCACCTCAACAGGTTCTGTTGTCCTTCTACGAACACAACCACCATGATAACAAGGATTCTCGTAGAATGAATGCACCCACCAAGGACGTCGCAGCACCACCGAATCAACAACACATGAAAATCCTTCAACATAGAGATCACATGTCGTAGCATGGAAGGAAAATGGGAGAAGTAGGATCGTAAATAGAATACAAGAACAGAGGTTTAACATACCTTTTTAGAGACATTTGTCAAAGACCGTCGCTCCCGTCAATTAACTGCAGTCTCCTCGGTTGGAAACTGTGGAGGGGAAGTCGAAGAAGAGGGAACAAAATATGGTGTACTGTGTTCTTCTCACTGACATGATCCTGCAGTCACTGACGGATCGACGATCAAAGTCCGTATGAAGAAGTTAGATGAGGAATATTTCTCGATCATTCAAGAGAGCCGTCCTACGATGAAGAAGCAGTGTGTCTGGAAATCATCTGCGACCCTTTCTTATATAGGCAACGAAATGGAAAAATGGTGTGAAGCGTATATTAATGAATACACAGTGTGACCGTACACCCGTTATGCATTTTGACTGGTCAACACACAACACGTCACGTGGATTCCACACATTTTAATAATAATTATAAATTTAATTAATAATAGGTGTTTAATTGACCGAATACATGATTCATAAAAAGGTATCCATTAATGGTCTTAAAAAGACCATCATAAATTCAGGGTTACGCTGTCGCTGACGGTTCGTTAATCCGATATAGTATGAGGGAGATACGTTGGATACAAGATCGAGTAATAATAATGATATTATTATTATTAGGTGTTTTGTGGACCTCATCCATGAGACATAATTTAATATCCAACGTTATACTTGAATCGATCGTATTAATTATAGAATCACATCGCCATTGACGATAATCCAATCGAACGTCGCACACGGGAGTTATGGCGGGTCAAAGATTTAATAATAATATTAAATCTATTAATTCACAAGAGTTTCAGGTACCTGATCCGAAAACCCGAAAAAAACATCCAATATTGGACTCATAATTCCCATCTCATGGTCAGGTTCGCACTACTTTTGATGTTTTTTGAATCCAAGGTCGCACAAAGATGTTGCGGAAAAAACACGATTTTCCCCACAAAATAAATAATTACATTATTATATTATTTAATTTATTTAATTCCTTAGATTCTCACATTCTCTCTCCAATCTCTTTTGAGATTCATGTTCAAACGCATCACATTTGTTTATAGGGGTTACATATGGCCCCACTCTCTTATATTCATTTTTATTTAAATTTTATTTCCTTTTTACATGTTTCTCTCTCCAATCTTCTTCCTTTCTTCCACAATTTTTTATCACACCCCAACCAAAGTGGCGCCTCCACCTTTTATTCCATACCCATCATTAATGTTCTAATTTAATCCAATTAAATTATATTACCAAATTATTCTCATATTAAACTAAAACCATTCAATTTAATAAACCCAACATATTTTTATGCCACCATGGTTATTATAATTTAACATAATAATAATAACGAACTAACCTTTAATTTTATTAACGAACCACCATGCTTCCACTATGAATCTTCCTTTATTTATTGGAAATAAATACAATAACTCATTTCATCAATTTCTCAATATTAACAATATTATGAATAATATTAAAAACACATCACCAATTATTATTATTCAAATTTAATTTGGACATTTACTCAATTAATAATAAACTACATGTTTCATTTATCAACGTCTAATGGGTCACAAACCTTCCCACTTCACATCATTAATAATAATAACACTCATTAAATCATTTTATCATGTCTATTATCTTTTTGTTTTAATTAATCACACAATTTATGTGATCATCATTATTATTTAAAATATATATATGTATATATATATTTACATTATAATAAGTATTAAAAATTATCATTATAACACCCGTCGTGTTGACCAAATCGATTTCAACAATGGAATGGACCTGAGGGGTCCGGGCCATTACATCAAATACCTCCCAAAACATTCTCGTCCTTGTGAATTAAAAACCAACCAATAAGAAATAATGGATCTGAACAACCACCCTACAAGATAACTCTCAGGGCTCTCATCATAATAGAAAACAACCGAATACCCTAATCATTTTAGTTAGGAATTCCTTCTCCCATATCGAGTTATTATCCGCTTTAGGCGGCACTAACTCATCTGCACGGGTTTAATCGTATCCACGTTAATGCGTCTCGAATAGGAATTAGGTCTTCCGAATTCCATACATAACGATTTTCCAAACATACAATGCCCCCAACACCATACAATAAAACAATAAATTTCCCGAACACATGGCTTGAGGAATTCCTTCTCCCATGTTGAGATATTATCCGCTTTAGGCGGCACTTACTCGCCTGCACGGGTTTAATTGCATCCACATTAATGCGTCTCGATTAGGGATCAGGTCCTCTTATCCCCACATGTTAGGGCTCTTCACACACATTTAAAGGAAAGAGGGAAAGAACATAGCATTATAGACTCAGGAAAAAAACAAGGTCCAGGTCCAAAGGATCGGCGAGAATGAGGTTCAACAAAGGAGTTTGATGCTCATGTATTTAAACAAAACATAAACGATATAATTTAAGTTAAACCGAAACATCTCTCTCGATCTCTGACCTTGCTAGGGTTTTTGCTTTTGTTTCCTGAAACTGTCCACATCCCACTCTTTTGCCTCTCTATTGATGTCCATGTGCCATAGTTGTACGATAAAAAAGAACACATAAGACCAAGTATCAAGGACATTTTCTCAAGGTTTAATTTTATCATTTTATTTTTATTTCTTTCCCAAAACACCCAAATCAAGTAAAACACAAAGTATGATGATGCATGTACCTTTCCTAGGGTCTCTACCCTGCAATCAATGTAGTCTTACTTGGCCATTCGGTAAGCTCAGAGTCCTTGCATCGGATCATGGGGGGCCCTAAAATCCTGTGTCCTAGCCGGTCTTCCTTGACCTATGTCACGCACCAAGATTAACAAACATTGTTGCCAAGTCATACCAGGAAATCCTCACTTTGCCTAACTCCAGATTCCATCCAATCTCTCAACCATCATCTCTAATACCATTCTGTCGCAACCCCCTCCCAACAAAGATGCCCCTCCTGAGCTGGAAATGGTGGTAGGGAGATAATGACCCTCGTGTCCCGCCTCTAGTAGGCCCCGGAGTGGCGACTAGCACCAAGGGTATGAGTTTTTCACAAATATGGGAGGCATTACCCTTTTTATTAATTTAAGACTGGGAAATAGGATGAGTCAAACAACAAGAATAAGAAAAGGAACAAGTATAGAAATAACCCAAAACCAATCTCATAAACATGCTTTATACAATTGTGTAACAAAACTACAAGGACAGAAAAGCTCCAAGTACTATACCAAAATGTAAAGTAAAACAACAACAGAAAACATCAGAAACTCCCCCTTCCTGACTATTAAGGTCCCGCACAGTCCTTGTAGTCCTCCTAAAAACCTGAAATCAAACGTAAGGTGAGCATAAAAGTATACTCAGTAGGGAATCCTAAAGCTCTCGTGCACAATTGGGGAGACATCTTAATGCCCCGTGAGAAAACAGAAGAACAAAAACCTAGCAAGTATTCTCTTCACCCAGCCTCACCAGTCACACTCACCAAGTAACACAAGTCAATAGAGTATAGTAGTAATGTTATCAAAGAATGGGTACCCCGCACCACCTTCCCACTGGTTATTGAAGACATCATACGCATCGAACCAATCCCACCATTCTCACCATAGTCCCACTGCCTCATCCCGCCCGCACACACCTGAGAAACATCCTCACGTAGTCCCACTGCCAAACCCCACCCGAACACACCTAGGCCACAACTGTCACACGTAACTATGCCTGCAAACATCTAGGCTAGAACAACCACCGTCATGCCTGAAGACACCTGGGCTAGAAGATCCACTGCCACACCCGAAAACACCTGGGCCTCATCCCAAAGAAACATGGGAAACCACCTTCCCGCACACACCTGGGCCATAACCACCACACTACCCCGCCCGAAGGTTATTGGGAAATAATGGACTTCAGCACATCATAGCCTGCCCGAAGATAATTGTTCTCTCCGGGAAACGGAGCAGAAAGGAGCTAATAACCAACCACTAATATAAGTGTTGGAAAAAACACCCTCCCCCATGAAATGTGGGTGTTTGGCACTATGTGCTCAACATGGGTGGTGTGTGACAAAACACAAAGAGATATATATATATATATATGTATACCAAACACACAGCCCAACATATGGCTTCTATATAGAGAAACTGAGCACGTGCCTCAGCACAACTATGTCGAAGCATTCATACAACAAACAATACTAAAACCCCATTAAATGTTTTCTTGTTCAACATCTTTATTTCTCAATTTTTTTAACTATTGGGCAACTATCAACAATCAAACCAAATCGAGTGTTCATAAAACATATCCCTTCCAACCACAACAAAATTTAGGGAAAACACAAGCAATCACATATCAACTCCATAAAAATTTGATTATCATATACATCTTTAATTAATTTCCATTACAATACCTCATCGTTCATTTATTCCCATGTTCCACATATAAATTCATTTTCCACATTCCACATTTGCATTACTTTTCCCCCGTATAAAATCCACTACTAACCACATTAATAATATTCACCACCCATCATTGAAGCCCCGCTGCCAAACATCATATCACACAACCACATGGAAATTACCGCTTCACACATCCCATAACAAAACTAACCCAACACCAACATGTTCATTATTCCATTTTGTTGAACTGGGGTGATCACACAAGGGTTCTGAGTATTTAATCATCCAACATTACGTGATTTACCAATTTCCGCATTCAATAAAATATGCATGCATAAGAAAATCTAGAAGTAGAGGGCAACAACTAATTACATAAGCAAAGGCCCCCAACGACCATGATTTTTAGTAGGCAAAATCTCATTCAATTCACAACATAATATCACGGGATATAAATAATGTAACTGTATTCACAAAATTCCCATCTCAGTTATATAAGACAGTTATTATCTTTATTAAATCTACTGAAATGTGTTTCACGTAAACAAGAGGACACCCACCATGCATGATGCACAAATTACAGAGACTAAGGTAATATTCCAACCTCAATAGGTTCTGATGTCCTTCTCCAAAAAGGACCACCATGATCATAAGGATTCTCCCAAAATGAATGCACCCACCAAGGATGTCACGACCCACCGAATCAACAACACAAGAAACTACCTCAACACATAGATCACATGTCGTAGCATGGAAGGAAAACGGGAGAAGTAGGATCGGAAAGAGAATACAAGAACATAAGTTTAACATAACTTTTTAGAGTCGTTTGTCAAAGACCTTCGTTCCTGTCAATTATCAGTATTCTCCTTGATTGGAAACTACGGAGGGGAAGTCAATGAAGGGGGAATAGAACAGGGTGTAAGGTGTTCTTCTCACTGACACGATCCCGCAGTCACTGACAGATCGATGATCAGAGTACAAATGAAGAAGTTAGAGGAGAAGGACTTCTCGATCGTCCAAGAGCGTCGTCATGCCATGAAGAAGTGATCAGTCTGGAAATCTTCCGCGGCCCTTTCTTATATAGGCAACGAAAAGGTAAAATGGTGTTCAACATGGATTAATGAATACACAGTCTGACCGTATACCAGTTATGTGTTTTGACTGGTCATCACATGACACGTCACGTAGTTTCCACGCGTTATAATAATAATAATAAATTCAATTAATAATAGGTTTTTTATTGACCCAAAACAAGATTCATAAAATGTTATTCATCATTGGTCTTAAAAAGACCGTCATAAATTTATGGTTACGCTATTGCTGACGGTTCGTCAATCCGATATCATATGAGGGAGATATGTTGGATACAAGTTCCTGTAATAATAATGATATTATAATTATTGGGTGTTTCATTGACCCGAGCCACAAACCATAATTTAATATCCTACATTAGACTTGAATAGATAATATTAATTATAAGATCACATCGCCACTGACGAGAAGCCAATCGGATGTTGCACGCGGGAGTTATGATGGGTCGAAGATTTAATAATAATATTAAATCTATTAATTCAGAAGAGTTTCGGGTACCTAATCCGAAAACCTGAAAAAGTCATCCAATATTGGACTCATAATTCCAATCTCATAGTCAGGGTCGCACTGCCGCTGACGGTTTGTGAATCCGAGGTCGCACGAAGAAGTTGTGTACAAAACACGGTTTTCCCCAAAAAAATAAATAATTACATTATTATATTATTTAATTAATTTAATTCCTTAAATTCTCACATTCTCTGTCCAATCTCCTTTTAGATTCACGGAAAAAGGCATACCATTTGGTTAGGGGGTTACACATGGCTCTACTCTATTATATTCATTTTTATATAAATTTTATTTCCTTTTTACATGTTTCTCTCTCTAATATTTTTCCTTTAATCCACAATTCTTTATCACACCCCACCCAAAGTGGTGCCTCCCCATTATATTCCATTCCCATCATAAATGTTCTAATTTAATCCCATTAAATTAGATTACCATAATTATTTTCATATTAAAATAAAACCATTCAATTTAATAAACCCAACATATTTTTATGCCACCATTATTATTATTATTTAACATAATAATAATAACGAACTCACCTTTAATTTTATTAACTCAACACCATGCTTCAACTATGCATCTTCATTTATTTGTTGGAAATAAATACCATAACTCATTTAATTAATTTCTCGTTATTATTAATATTATGAATAATATTAATAACACAACAACCATTATTATTATTGAAATTTAATTTGGACAATTACTAAATTAATAATAATCTACATGTTTCATTTATCAACGTATAATGGGTCAAACACCTTCCCACTTAACATCACTAATAATAATAACACCCATTAAATCATTTTATCATGATTATTCTCTTTTTAGTTTAATTAATCACACAATTTATGTCATCATCCTTATTATTTAATATATATATATATATATATATGTTATCATCAGTATTAAAAATTATCATTATAATGCATGTCGTGTTGACCACATCGATTTCGACAAAGGAATGGACCGGATGGGTCCAGGCCATTACATCAGATACCTCTCAAAACATTCATTTCCTCGATAATTAAAATCCAACCCAGGAGAAAGAATGGATCTGAACAACCACTATGCAAGATACCTATCAGGGCTCTTGTCGAAACAGAAAACAACTGAATACCCTATTTATAAGAGTTAGGAATTCCTTCTCCCATATCGAGTTATTATCCGCTTTAGGTGGCACTGACTCGCCTGCATAGGTTTAATCACATCCACATTAATGCATCTCGATTAGGAATTAGGTCTTCTGACATCCATACAATATGATTTTCCAAACATACAATGTGCCCAACACCACACAAAACGACAATAAATTGCCCAAACACATGTCTTGAGGAATTCCTTCTCCCATGTAGAGATATTATCTGCTTTCGGTGGCACTGACTCTCTTGCATGGGTTTAATACCATCCACATTAATGCGTCTTGATTAGGGATCAGGTCCTCCTCTCCCCACATCTTTGGACTCTTCACACACATTTAAAGGAAAGAGGGAAACAACTTAGCATTATAGACTCATGAAAAAAACAGGGTCCAGGCCCAAATCATGGGTCAGAAGGAGGTTCAACAATGGATTGTGATGCTCCTATATTTAAAAAAACATAAACGGGATCATTTAAGTAAAACCGAAAACATCTCTCTCAATCTCTGAACTTGTTAGGAATTCTGCTTCTGTTGCGTGCAACTGTGCACATCCCACTCCTCTACCTTTATGTTGATGTCCACGTGCAATATTTGTACGATAATCAAAGAACACCTAAGCCCAAGTATCAAGGAAATTTTCTCAAAGATTCATTTTATCATTTTATTTTGATTTCTTTCCCAAAACACCCAAATCAAGTAAAACACAAACTATGGTGATGCATGAACCTTTACTAGGGTCTCTACCATACAATCAATATAGTCTTACTTGGTCATTCGGTAAGATTAGAGTTCTTACATCGGATCATGGGGGGCCCTAAAATCCCATGTCCTAGTAGGTCATCTCTGGCCTATGTTATGCACCAAGATTAAGAAACATTGTTTCCCTGTTATCCCATGAAATCCTCACTGTGACTAACTCATGACTCCGTCATATCTCTCAAACATCAGCTCTGATACCATTCTTTCTCGACCCCCTCCCAATAAGTATGCCCCTCCTGAGCAAGCAATGGTGGCAGGGAGATAATGACCCCCCGAGTCCCGCCTCCAGTAGGCCCCGGAGTGGCGACTGGAACCAAGGGTATGCTTTTTTCACAAATATGGGAGGTATAAATCTCATTATTAATTTAAGATTGGGAAATAGGATGAGTCAAACACCAAGAAAAATAAAAGTAACAAGTATAGAAATAACCCAAAACCAATCCCAAATGCATGCTTTATATAATAGTGAAACAAAACTACAAGTACAGGAAATCTCCAAGTACTGTACCAAAATGTAATGAAAAACAACAACAACAAACACCAGCAATTCCCCCTGCCTGACTAGTAAGGTCCCGCACAGTCCTTGTAGTCCTCCTGAAAACCTGAAAGCAAATGTAGGGTGAGCAAACAAGTATACTCAGTAGGGAAACCTAAAGCTTTCGTGCACAAGTGGGGAGACATCTTAATGCCCCGCGAGAAAACAGAAGAACCAAAACCTAGCAAGGAATCTATCCACCCAGCCTCAGCAATCACACTCTCCAAGTAACACAAGTCAATAGAGTATAGTAGTAATGTTATCAATATATGGGTACCCCGCACCACCTACCCACTAGTTATTGAAGACATCCTATGCATCGAACCAATCCCGCCATTCTCACAGCAGTCCCACTGCCTCATCCCGTGCGCACACACCTAAGCCACATCCTCACGCTGTCCCACTACCAAACCCCGACCGCACACACCTGGGACACAACTATCACATGTAACCACGCCTGAAAACACATAGGCCAGAACAATTACCGTCAAGCTCATAAACACCTGGGCTAGAAGATCCACTGCCACACCAAAAAACACATGGGCCTCATACCAAAGACACTTGGGAAACCACCTGCCCATACACACCTGGTCCATAACCACCACACTACCCTACCCGAAGGTTCTTGGGCTAATAATGGACATCAGGCCATCACAGACTGCCCGAAGATACTTGGGCTATCTGGGAAAGGGAGCAGAAAGGAGCTAATAACCAACCACTAATAGAAGTGTTGGGAAAAACACCCTCCCCCATGAAATGGGGGTGTTCGGCACTATGTTCTTAACTTGGGTGATGTGCGACAAAACACAAAGATATATATATATATGTATACCAAACACCCATCCCATCATCTGGCTTCTAAACAGAGAAATTGAGCACGTGCCTCGGCACTGCTATGTCGAATAATGCATACAACAAACAATCCCGAAACCCCATTTAATGTTTTAATGTTCAACAGCTTTAGTTCTCAATTATTTTAACTATTGGGAAACTATCAACAATCAATCCAAATCCAGTGTTCATAATACATATCCCTTCCAACCACAACAAAAGTTAGGGAAAACATAATAAATCACATACCAACTCCTTAAAAATTTGATTATCATAGCCATCTTTAATTCATTTCGATCACAATACCCCACCGTTCATTTATTCCCAAGTTCCACATATAAATTCATTTTCCACATTACACATTTCCATTACTTTTACACCGTATATAATAAAATACTAACCACATTAATAATATTCACCTCCCATCATTGCCGCCCCACTGCGAAATATCATATCACACAACAACCCAGAAATTACCACCTCACACATCCCATAACAAAACTAACCCAACACCAACATGTTCATTATTCCGTTTTGTTGAACTGGGGTGATCAAACAAGGGTTTTGAGTATTTAATCAGCTAACTTTACATGATTAACCAATTTCCGCATTTAATAGAAATTTCATCCATAAAAAAATCTAGAAGGAGAGAGAAACATTTAATTGCTTAAGCAAAGGTCCCAAACGACTATGATTTTTAGTAGGTAGAAGCTCATTGAATTCACAACATAATATCACTAGATATAAATAATATAACTGCATTAACAAAATTTCCATCCCGGTTACATATTCCGTTTATTATCTTTATTAAATAAATTCAAATTTGTTTCACATAAACAAGATGACACCCACCCTACATGATGCACAAATTAGAGAGACGAAGGTAATATCCCTACCTCAACTGGTTCTGATGTCATTCTACGAACACAACCACCATGATCACAAAGATTCTCCCAGAATGAATGCACCAACCAATGACATCGCGGAACCACAAAATCAACAACACAAGAGACTCCCTCAATATAGATATCACATGTCGTATCATGGAAGTAAAATGGGAGAAGTTGGATTGGAAAGAGAATACAAGATCATAAGTTTAACATACCTTTTTAGAGTCGTTTTTGAAAGACCTCTGTTCCTGTCAATTATCTGTAGTCTCCTCAGTTGGAAACTACGGAGGGGAAGTCGAAGAAGAGGGAACAAAACATGGTCTACGATGTTCTTCTCACTAACACGATCCTACAGTCACTGACAGATCGATGATCGGAGTCCGGATGAAGATGTTAGAGGAGGAAGACTTCTCGATCGTCAAAGAGCATCGTCGTGTGATGAAGAAGCGATCATTATATAAATCATCAGTCACTATTTCTTATATAGGCAACAAAAAGGTAAAATGTTGTGCAACATGTATTAATGAATTCACAGTGTGACTGTACACCTGTTATGTGTTTTTAATGGTCGACACATGAAACGTCACGCGGTTTCCACACGTTTTAATAATAATAATAATAACTTCAATTAATAATAGGTGTTTAATTGACCCGATAAATGATTCATAAAAATGTATTCATCATTGGTCTTAAAAAGACTTTCATAAATTCAAGGTTACGCTGTCGCTGACGGTTTGTCAATCTGATATCGTATGAAGGAGATGCATTGGATACAAGATCCCATAATAATAATGATATTATTATTATAGGGTGTTTCGTGGACCCGAGACATGCACCATAATTTAATATCCAACATTAGACTTGAATCGATTGTATTAATTATAAGATCATGTCGCCACTAACGAGAAGCCAATCGGATGTCGCAAATGAGAGTTATGACGGGTGGAATATTTAATAATAATATTAAATATATTAATTCACAATAGTTTTGGGTACCTGATCCGAAAACCCGAAAAAGAGATCCAATATTGGACTCATAATTATCATATCATAGTCAGGGTCGCACTTTCGCTGACGATATGTGAATATGAGGTCGCACGAAGATGTTGCGGACAAAACACGGTTTTCCCTACGAAATAAATAATTACATTATTATATTATTTAATTAATTTTAATTCCTTAAATTCTCACATTCTCTCTCAAATATCCTTTTGGATTCACGCAAAAATTCATCTCATTTGTTTAGTGGGGTTACACATGGAGCCACTCTCTTATATTCATTTTTATATAAATTTTATTTCTGTTTTTACTTGTTTCTCTCTCCAATCTTCTTCCTTTCTTCAACAATTTTTTATCATACCCCAACCAAAGTGGCGCCTCCCCCTTTTATTCCATACCCATCATTAATGTTATAATTTAATCCCACTAAATTAGATTACCATAATTATTATCATATTAAACTAAAACCATTCAATTTAATAAACCCAACATATTTTTATGCCACCATTACTATTATTATTTCACATAATAATAATAACGAACTCACCTTTAATTTTATTAATGCACCAACATGCTTCCATTGTGCATCTTAATTTATTTGTTGCCAATAAATTCCATAACACATTTCATTAATTTCTCATTATTATTAATATTATGAATAATATTAATAACACAACACCCATTATTATTATTCAAATTTAATTTGGACAATTGCTCAATTAATAATAAACTTCATGTTTCATTTATCAACATATAATGGGTCACGCACCTTCCCACATCACATCATTAATAATAATATCACCCATTAAATCAATTTATCGTGATTAATCTCTTTTTAGTTTAATTAATCACACAATTTATGTCATCATCATTATTATTTAACACACACACACATATATATATATGTTATCATCAGTATAAAAAATTATCATTATAATGTGCGTCGTGTTGACCAGATCGATTTCAACAATGGAGTGGACTGGGGGAGTTTGATACATTACATCAGATACCTCTGAAAACATTCTCTTCCTCGAGAATTAAAAACCAACCTAGAAGAACGAATGGATCCGAACAACCACCCTACAAGATACCTCTCAGGGCTATCATCATAACAGAAAACAACCCAATACCCTAATTATATGAGTTATGAATTCCTTCTCCAATATCGAGTTATTATATGATTTAGGCGGCACTGACTCACCTACACAGGTTTAATCGCATCCACATTAATGCATCTCGAATAGGAATTAGGTCTTCCAACTTCCATACATTAAGATTTTACAAAATTACAATGCCCCCAACACCATACAAAACAACAATAAATTTCTCGAACACATGTCTTGAGGAATTCCTTCTCCCATGTCGAGATATTATCTTCATTAAGCGGCACTGACTCGACTGCACGGGTTTAATCCCATCCACATTAATGTGTCTCAATTAGGGATCAGTTCCTCCTCTCCCCACATGTTAGGACACTTCAAACACATTTAAAGGAAATAGGGAGTCAACTTAGCATTATAGTCTCATGAAAAAAAACAAGGCCCATGACCAAAGCATGGGCGAGCATGACGTTCAACAAATGAGTGTGATGCTCCTATATTTAAACAAGACATAAACAAGAGAATTTAAGTAAAACCGCAAAATATCTCTCTCGATCTCAGACCTTGCTAGAGTTTCTGCTTCTGTTGCGTGCAACTGTCCACATCCCAGTCCTATGCCTCTTTTTTGATGTCTAGGTGCCATAATTGTTTGATAAACAATGAACACCTAATCCCATGTATCAAGGAAATTTTCTCAAGGTTACATTTTATCATTTTATTTTGATTTCTTACCCCGAACACCCAAATCAAATAAAACACAAATTATGATGATGCATGTACCTTTCTTAGTGTCTCTACCCAGCAATCAATATATTCTTACATGGTCATTCAGTAAGCTCAAACTCCTTGCATCGGATCATGGGGGGCGCTAAAATATCGTGTCCTAGCCGTTCTTCCCTGGCCTATGTCACGCACCAAGATTATCGAACACTGTTGCCCTGTCATCCCATGCAATCCTCTTTGTGCCTAACTCCAGACTCCAACCTATCTCTCATCCATCAGCTCTGA
Source organism: Viscum album (assembly GCA_963277665.1). Taxonomy (NCBI): domain Eukaryota; kingdom Viridiplantae; phylum Streptophyta; class Magnoliopsida; order Santalales; family Viscaceae; genus Viscum; species Viscum album. The sequence continues at coordinate 936,367,641 of OY728143.1, read as the reverse complement.
TACCATTTTGTCATGACCCCCTCCCACCAATGATTCCACTCCTGAGCTGGCAATGGTGGAAGGGAGATAATGACCCCCGAGTCCCGCCTCCAGTAGGCCCCAGAGTGGCGAATAACACTAAGGGTATAAGTTTTTCACAAATATGGGAGGCATTACCCTTTTTATTAATTTATGATTGGGAAATAGGATGAGTAAAACACCAAGAAGTAGAATACAAACAAGTATAGAAATAACCCAAAACTAATCACATATGTATGATTTATACAATAGTGAAACAAAACTACAAGTACATTAATGCTCTAAGTACTGTACCAAAATGTATATAAAAACAACAACATAAAATAGCAGCAACCCCCCCTGCCTGACAAGTAAGGTCCCGCAAAGTCCTTATAGTCCTCCTAAAAGCCTGAAAGTAAATATAGGGTGAGCATACAAGTATAATCAGTAGGGAAACCTAAAGCTCTTGTGCACAAGTGGGGAGACATCTTAATGCCCAGTGAGAAAGTAGATGTACCAAAATCTTGCAAGGAATCTATCCACCCAGCCTCACTAGTCACACTCATCAAGTAACAAAAGGAAATAGAGTATAGTAGTAATGTTATCAAAGTATGGGTACCCCATAACACCATCCCACTGGTTGTTGAAGACATCCTATGCATCGAACCAATCCCGCCATTCTCACCAAAGTCTCACTGCCTCATCCCGCCCGCACACACCTGAGCCACATCCTCACACAGTCCCACTACCACCCCCCCCCCCCCCCCCGCACACACCTGGGCTACCACTGTCACACATAACCACGCCTGCAAACACCTAGGCCATAACAACCACCATCATGCCCGAAAACACCTGGGCTAGAAGATCCACTGCCATGCCCGAAAACACTTGGGCCTCATCCTGAAGACACTTGGGAAACCACTTGCACACACAAACCTGGTCCATAACCACCACACTATCCCACCAGAAGGTTCTTGGGCTAATAATGGACTTCAAGACGTCACATCCTGCCCGAAGATACATGGGCTATCTGGGAAAGGGAGAAGAATGGAGATAATAACCATCCACTAATGGAAGTGTTGGGAAAAACACCCTCCCCCATGAAATGGGGGTTTTTGGCACTTAGTGCTTAACATGGGTGGGTTGCGACAAAACCCAATGATATATATATATACCAAACACACAGCCCAACCTATGGCTTCTAAATAGAGAAACTGAGCACATGCCTCGACACTACTATGTCGAAGCAAGCATACAACAAACAATCCTGAAACCCCATTTAATGTTTTCTTGTTCAACAGCTTCAGTTCTCAATTCTTTTAACTATTGGGAAACTATCAACAATCAAACCAAATCGAGTGTTCATAGAACATATCCCTTCCAACCACAAATATAGTTATGGAAAACACAAGAAGTAACATAACAACTCCTTAAAAATTTGATTATCATAACCATCTTTAATTCATTTTAATCACAATACCCCACAATTCATTTATTCCCATGTTCCACATAGAAATTCATTTTCCTCATTCCACATTTCCATTACATTCCCCCATATATAATCCACTACTAACCACTTTAATAATATTCACCACCCATCATTGCAGCCCCTCTTCCAAACATCATATCACACAACAACCTAGATATTACCACTTCACACATCCCCTAACAAAACTAACCCAACACCAACAAGTTCTTTATTCCGTTTTGTTGAACCGGGGTGATCACACAAGGGTTCTGAGTATTTAATCATCCAATTTTATGTGATTAACCAATTTCTGAATTCAATAAAAATTTTATCCCTAAGAAGATCCAGAATTAGAGGGTAACATTTAATTGTGTAAGAAAAGGCCCCCAACAACCATGATCTTCAGTAGGGAGAAGCTCATTAAATTCAAAACATAATATCACTGGATATAAATAATTTAACTACATTCAAAAAATTCCCATCCCCGTTATATAAGCCAGTTATTATCTTTATTAAATCGATTCAAATGTGTTTCTCGTAAATAGGAGGACACCCACCCCTCTTGATGGACAAATTAGAGAGACAAAGGTAAGATCCCTACCTCAACAGGTTCTGATGTCCTTCTACGAAAACGACCACCATGATCACAAGGATTCTCCCAGAATGAAATCACCCACCAAGGACTTCGTGGTACCACTGAATCAACAACACAAGAACCTCCCTCAACACAGAGATCAGATGTCGTAGCATGGAAAGAAAACAGGAGTAGTAGGATCGGAAAGAGAATACAAGAACAGAGGTTTAACATACCTTTTTAGTGTCGTTTGTCAAATATCGTCATTCCCATCAATTATCAGTAGTCTCATCGGTTGTAAACTACATAAGGGAAGTCGAAGAAGAGGGAACAGAATAGGGTGTACGATGTTCTTCTCACAGACACGATCTCGCAGTCACTGACGGATCGACAATCGGAGTCCGGATGAAGAAGTTAGAGGAGGAAGACTTCTCGATCATCCAAGAGTGTCGTCGTTCGATGAAGAAGCGATCGGTCTGGAAATCATCCGCAACCCTTTCTTATACAGGAAACGAAAAGTTAAAATGGTGTGAAACGTGTATTAATGAATAAATAGTGTGACCGTACACCCATTATGCATTCTGACTGGTCAATACACGACGCGTCACGTGGTTTCCACACATTTCAATAATAATAATAACTTCAATTAATAATAGGTGTTTAATTGGCCCATGACATGATTCATAAAAAGTTATTCATCATTGGTCTTAAAAAGACCATCATTAATTCAAGGTTACATTGTCGTTGATGGTTCGCCAATCCAATATGGTATGAGGGAGATACGTTTGATACAAGATCCCGTAATAATAATGATATTTTTATTATTGGGTGTTTCATGGACCCGATCCATGAGCCATTATTTAATATCCAACATTAGACTTGAATCGATCGTATTAATTATAATATCACATCGCCACTGACGAGAATCCAATTCGATGTCTCCCGCGGGAGTTATGATGGGTCGAAGATTTAATAATAATATTAAATCTATTAATTCACAAGCGTTTCGGGTACCTGATATTAAAACCCAAAAAGTCATCCAATATTGGACTCATAATTCCCATTTCGTAGTTAGGTTCACCTTCCGCCGACAGTTTGTGAATCCGAGGTCGCATGAAGAAGTTGCGGACAAAACACGGTTTTCCCCACAAAATAAATAATTACATTATTATATTAGTTAATTAATTTAATTCCTTAAATTCTCACATACTCTCTCCAATATCCTTTGAGATTCACCCACAATGGAATCCCATTTGTTTTGGGGGGTTACACATGGCTCCACTTTCTTATATTCATTTTTATATAAATTTTATTTCCTTTGTACATGTTTCTCTCTCCAATCTTCTTCCATTCTTCCAAAAAAATTTACCACACCCCAACCAAAGTGGCCCCTCCCCCTTTTATTCCATACCCATCATTAATGTTCTAATTTAATCCCATTAAATTATATTACCAAAATTATTCTCATATTAAACAAAAACCATTCAATTTCATAAACGCAACATATTTTTATGCCACCATTATTATTATTATTTAACATAATAATAATAACGAACTCATGTCTAATTTTACTAACACACCACCATGCTTCCACGATGCATCTTCATTTATTTTTTTGCAATAAATTCCATAACTCACTTCTTTAATTTCTCATTATTATTAATATTATGAAAAATATTAATAACACAACACCTATTATTATTATTCAAATTTAATTTGGACAAGTACTAAATTAATAATAAATGGCATTTTTCATTTATCAACAACTAATGGGTCACACACCTTCCCACATCACATCCTTAATAATAATAACACCAATTAAATCAATTTATCATGATTATTCTCTTTTTAGTTTAATTAATCACACAATTTATGTCATCATCATTATTATTTAACACACATATATATACACACGTTATCATCAGTATTAAAAATTATCATTATTACGCACCTCATGTTGACCACGTCGATTTTAACAAAGGAATGGACCGGAGGGTTTCTGGCCATTACACCCCTCCAAAAATTTCTTTCATGAATCCCATATTTGTAATTTCTTATTTTTTTTTTGATTTTATACAATATATTCTAAAATCTATAAATTTTCATGTTTTTACATAGTTTTAAAAATTAAAAATTGATATCATTTTGTCATGGAATTTTTTTGGATTCCATGTTATTTATCCCAATAATAATAATATACAATCCCTTAAAACATGTTTTAACTTATCTTAAGAAATATTAAATGGGTTTATCATGTAATTTATCACATAATGATATTCACTCTAAAATTCTAGTTCAACAAATATTCAAATTCATTATGGCTAGTTTTTGAATATTTCCCTTCGATTATTAATAAGAAACTATACAAGTATATTATTTATATTTAATAAATTCAATATCAAATCATATAATAAATTACACTATGTATTTTTTATATGATAACAAGAAGAATATTCATAATAATTTTTTTCCTTTCATAAATGATATACACGGGGAATATTGTGTAGAAAGAAGACATGGAAAACTAATATGTAGTTCATCAAATATGTATGCATAATTTATAATTCATGAAAATAAATAATGAAATTGTATTTATATTTTATTGTTATCATTCCAAAAGAAACTAAATTTATATATTTATAAGAATGAGTGAAAATATGCATGATGTAGTTGGGGATATATGTTAATTGTATATTGAGACACATTTTTTCTTGTCTATTGCTACTCCCAATCAGAATAAACCCCAATTATTCAATTATTTCTAGAGATTTCACATATTCCACGACACTCAAATTCTAGAATAGTTTGTATGGTTTTTTGTTTCAACCTCATCATATTCCTTATATGTGTGTGGAATTATAATGGGATATAATACCCAATAAAAGGTTGGATTTAGACTCTGGATCCTAATCAAATGTCACTTATTTGGGTTGTTCCTCTAGGTGAAAAAGGAATAATATTATATTTGTTACTCCAAGGCTTAAAAAGGGAGGAATAATTTTGGTTTTTCCAATAGTAGATAAATTTATTTTTAATTGGAATGTTTCTGCATGTTGAAAAATACATTTTAAATTTTATTATTTTACTTATAGTGGGTTTCATCACTCTCCATCGATGAAAGGGCAGAAGAGTGGAGTTGGATCATTTTGATACAACGAAATATGAAAATATACTATTTTAATTTTAATTTTAATTTTCAAGTCGATTAACATTATAACTCTGATAAGTCATTTAAATTCATATGAAATTTAAAAATTCGATTACCCCCATGTTGGATATTTTCCTATCTTATCATCATCCCAACAAGCAAAAGGTAAAATAATATCCAATATAATGAAAAATTCTATTTCTCTTTGTAGAATAATCAAAAAAAAAATTTAAACTGTAATCTGTCAATAATTTTCATACAATAAAAATCAGAAAAAACTATTTCATCCCAACTTTATTACCAGAAAATCAGATGTACTTGATATAATATTTGGTTGATATAAATTAAAAAAGTATCTTTAAACAATTTTATTACCAGATAAATTCATATATGAAAAAACGTACATGTGATAATAATATAATCTACTATATATTAGATTATTTTCTATAATAACATGAATTTGAGTAAATAAAAAATAAAATACTATATACTTCCAAAAAAATATTTAACCGTTATTAATTATAATAAATTACAACCTTACTCCAAATTATTATATTTAATTTATTAATATAGTTTAATCAAAATAAAGAACTTCTTAAAAGATAACATTAATCAAATAGTTAGAAAATCACATTTCAATACCATGGTTATATATATAGTAAAGCAATGTCAAATATATAAAAACCTTTTTGTAACAAATAACCACAATTACCTCAACATCGAATATCATTGCACCCGTAAATGTTATCAATACATATTATATAATGTATAAAAAATATAATCACATTATTAACCAATTAACCCTTTTACCAAACCAAAATATATTATAATAGGATTTATATACCTCAATAATCTATCAAGATAGAATAAATGTCTAACAATATATAATTAATCCCATTAATTTGACACAACATAACACCTCAAAAGTTGTGTCCATGTCTTTATGCATATAATAAAAATTAAAATTTTAATCCTATGATGGTATCCATTACTATTAAGTTATCCTCCCATGAGAATGAAATTTTTAACAATTTTATATAATACCATGTCTAATACAATATATAAGAACACCAATATCGTACTCTTGGATCCAGTGCTAAATATATAACGTTTTTATTTCAAGATTAGATTCTGATGAACATGGAAAAAACATCCATCTAAAACATAAAACATCGTATGAAATTATTAGATAACAAATTATATAATAAATTTTTATTTTATGCTTTTATATAATTAAAAAAATATCTTACATAGAAATACCCATGTTTTTATGTGGTAATTTTATCACTAAACAGGGTCTTAATAAAACATTTTTTCATCATTCAAGGTAACTATCATATCTTGAAAAATTAAGTTATTAATTTCTATACTCACCTGTAATCCATGTGATAAATAAGTTCAAAAAAAGTATGATATAATAGGATACAAGTAAGGGATATATCCACAAAACAATAAACACATTTTTATTTGAAAACAATGTTATCATATAAGGGAGTTTTTCTTTAAAAAATATTTGATATAAAATAACCATTTTGAGCACATGAAATCAGTTTTACATCAGATAATTCGTTATAAATAAACATTGCAATAAATCATTAATTTAGAATTGTAATAATAATTTTGTCTATAAATTTTATCTAATCCGATGAACAACATTTTGGTAAAACATAGCTTTTTTCCCTTAACAATAATAATAACTCATTAAACATAATATTATTAGCTTATCTTATGAAAATAAAATTTCTTCCATGAATAATATTTAGAATGAATTAATAATTCGTATAGGCTCCTCAGAACATCACCTTCATATAACCCTTATAATTGGAATAATCTACTTAGTTATGTCCAAAATAATCTCTATAGAGTGAAATCATTACCCAATTCATTGTAGAGCTATATGGGGATAAAAATAAATCACTGAAAATGAAAAATGAATATAAAATTTATGGATCAATTAATATCATTAATATAAATAATAACTATCATAAAAAATACATCATTGCCACTATATTTTTTTCTAAATTGATATACACCTTATAATTATAACATAATCATCTAAACTAAAATAACCAGATAAATATGGATTTATGCATTCTCCTTGATGAAACAATAGAAAATTTTGAGTGAATTCCAACATCAAATATTTTTTATTGTGGTAGTAAAATCCATCCATATCATATATGGTAAAATAAAACATTACTTTTATAACACCCCATGTATTTAAAAATAAATTTAATATAGAATAAATTTAATGATTAAATGAGTCTCTACAAAAAAACTGTTTTATTTATAAGATATACTCATTACCTATCCATTAAAAATAATTTTCCAATTATGTGTTTATAATTATGATAAATGTACATACACAGTTGAGATCAGTAAGTTATTAAGTGTCATATAGAGTCAAAATAATTTTTTTTGCGAATATTAATGTGACCCATTGGAATATTCATGTAACATTATGATTAGTAATATGATTGTAATGAATAGTAAATCTGCCAAATGTATATTAAACTCATTCATGAATCTTTATAATTTTTTTGGGAATTTTATAAATCAAATCATGATATAAAAATATCATAATACAAGTAAGTGAATATTGGGAAAATTAATAATAAGTGTTGGTATTTTTGGGATTATTAAATTTTTAATAATTAAAATTTTTTTCCCATAAAATTTATATACAAATAAATATTTTTCTATATATTTTTTGGTTAATTTAGGAAGACCTTGGATAAATTTTCTTGATGCTATAATCTCAGTGTTAATCTTAAAAACTGTATTTTTTAGGTGAATAATATTTTCAATTTAAAATAAAATATCTCATATTTAGATAATTATTTTTATAAAATGGATTTTATATTTTAATTCTACATGCCATAAATTGATAAAGGTGAGTTTGGGGATTTTACATAAATACATGACATTTAAAGTGAATAGTAAAATACTGTAATTTGCAGTATAAATACATTATAAGATAAATACATAATTACATGAGTCACAGTTGATGTAAGAACCCTTGGTTCGAAACAAAATTCAATTATCTGTATATATAGTTACAATTATAAATAATATTGGTTTTTTTAATCAAATAATTAAATAATAAATTAATTAATGACAATTTACCCCTCTTCTCCACTATAAATACCACCCCTCACCCCTCTTATCCTTACACATTCCAACAATAAGGACATGTAAAATTTGAACCCTAGAATTTTTCCATTATCCTCCCTCACATCCATAAACTATTAATCTTATAAAAAGATCATAATCTATAGCTTTGAAGAGATTATTAAGGTGTATTATTCAAGATGCACAATCCTCTTCCTTTTCCTTTTATTTAAAATTCATGTTCATTATTTTAGTATTCTCTCCTCAACTCCTCTGACCAAAAGAGAATAATAAATCAATAATAATTTATATAGCGGAATTATATCATGTTAATTGAATAACATTCAAAAAAATACTTTCCCTCCCCCTTTGTTATTATAAAAACGAAATAATTTTCTTGGAGGTGTCAATTTAAAACATTTATTGATGAAGAACATTCATTACTTAATTTATCATTAATGGATTGTCATGAAATAGTTTTAATGGATGAAGTAGATTATAAAGTATGTATTATATCCTATCTGAGTATCTGGAACTTCTTTATACACATGATATTAAATAATAATAATAAAATCTTATTATGATAAAAAACTATGAAAATTGAGGTATACAATTATCATTAACATGTAATTAAATGATTTATACTCATATATAGAAAAATAATAATACATAAAACCAAATAAAATTATGTATATTCATTAATTACATTTAATTATTATTTTAGATAACATAAACATATTACATGATTTGCATTACATATACTCAAACGAACTGATCAACAAATCCAGGAAATAAACTCTCCCGAATAAAAGATTCCAATATTATACCTTATCAAAAAGGCCATAAAAATTTAATAAAAATTAAATCTATAAAATAAATTTATAAAAGATTATTAATTAATAATTAATATGATTTAATTTGATTATCAAGGACATTAAGGGCCTGTGAAAAACTCATTTGAACATAATGTATGTGTTTTCTTCCCTAACCTCTAGTTTTATTCAGTGTGTGATTTCATAATATATAATCCAATATAATTCTTCATTAATTTTCTATAAATATAATAACTTATCTATATATCTTTAATAATCATAGATTCATTTCATTTTATCATTCATTGTTGGAAAATACATGTTTTAATAGGGTCCACATTCCATCTCTTCTTGATAAGTTAACCCAATTAAAGGGAACTTCCATCTATTTAAAAACCATGTTAAATATTATTTTTTATTGGGATTAAATGATTATGATTATAATATAACATAATCTATTAAATTTTCTATGATCATTTTGACTGTGGATGTCCAATATTTATACCCTTCATCAAACTACATAGAATGGTTTGTGATTATATCAACATATTGGGGAATGTTAATTTATATGTTCATGTGGTTTTTGTTAATCCCCCATTCATATGAGAAATGAATTGTACTTAGCATGTGATGGGTAGGCTATTATATAGAACATAAATGCATTGTTAGTCGAATGAGATAAAAATGAATTGGGTTTTGGCTAAGGGCTTATACTAGTATTTTCAAATTTCTTTCCTGAGTCCTTAAAAATAAATTTCACCTGTCTGAATTATGAATTCTCCAAATATGATTCTCATAATTGATGATAAAAATGTAATATTACTAGTATAACATCAATGATTATGTTTCATTTTTGTACGATTAGTTAAATGGATTTATGTCTTCAACTTTCATTTATACCATATTATTCTAATATGTATTTTTAAAGGAATTTATTTTTATTTATTCACCATGCCTAATGGTTATTATTACGATAACTTATATTGAATTACATACCCTAAATTAGGATTTGAAATCACCGTATTCTTACGTTTTATTTTTCACTACGATGAATAGTTTAATGTTATTATAAATGACTTGCATGAATAATTTATGTGTTTATGGGTGTTTATATAGAGTTGAAACACTTTTTTTCATTCAAGTTATAATGCAAATCATATGTTTGTATCTAGATTGAAAAATACTATACAATTAAGTCCTTCAAGATGTTATGTCATTGTAAATAACCTAATGTATTACTATAAAGCACTAGCACTATGAAACATGGGTCGGGGTCCATAGAGTTAGTATTAGAGGATGTTTTGTTGAAACATTGGTAACTACATATAGAAAATGTAGATTATGGAACAAAACCCAAAGATAGTTATTGAGAATAAGCATAAAAGACCATTCTATAAGTTTGTTAAGGTATCTATTATTGGGATATTTATATCAAATACATAGCTATCTAGATAATACAAGTAGAAGTGGTTCTAGAGCATATGTATCTTGGAGTAAAAACACTAACAAGATGTTTCAGGCCTGACTCGGGGTAACACGGTATATAACAATAAGACTTATTATGCACCTAGATTGAAAATACTGAAGGGTATTATTAAGAAAAATCACATTTCCATTACAAACCATTACGAATTATTTAATTGTAAATATGTCCCCAAAGAAACTATTCTTATGATTATGATATACGACATGCATTAAATTAAACTTTTTATTATCCTTTCTTAAACATCGACATAATACATTTTGATTCATATACCAATTTATAGTAGGCCATTATTTAGAAATAGTTCTTAGTGGAAGTAATGGAACCCACATGAATGTGGATATCCCTTTTTGGTATATCCCTCTAATGCAATATTATGATTTGTGGTCCAGAGTTAGAACTAGCTATGAGAAAATTTTAATAATACTAGGAAAACTAACTTAGTCTAGGAAAATTAACATTATATATTTGGAGCTTCTTGATACGTAACATGGAAGAGAATTAGAAGAAAGAATTATTATATAGTATCCTCATTTATTTAATCGGACTACAAACACATTCTGTGTAGAGAAATGGATATGTTCCTTAAAAAAGATATTTCCCACTATATGAATTAACAAAAGGGTGAAGGTTGTCATGGAAGTTTATCATACATTTGGAGATGTGGATCAATGGATTTCATTTATTCATAACACAATAAATGTGGAAGATATTGAAAATTTTGAATGGGGTGATTTTAAAGAAATTAACTAGAAAAATGTTTTCCTCGTGAACAATGAGAAGTTATGCAAAAAAAATCATGAATCTAAGGAAGAAGGATTATGTGAATGTTAGAAAGTATTAATCTATCATTAAATGGTTTTACAAAAATGTTGAGGACTACATAAATAATCTACTGAGAAATATTTCTATATTTATTTATGCTTTGAAAGTATTCTGTCAGAGGGAACGTGTCTCCAAAGCATTCTCATCAAACAAATATATAGTATGATGTGAAAGCAATATAGAGATGGAATTATTTATTTCTTGTGAATATAAATTATTGAAATAGAAGAATTAGTGGGTAAAAGAAATAATGGGTAAAGGGTTGAATAAAATAGGGAATTTTCAAACTTGTGATACTAGTGGAAGGAATCAATGTAGATCCTACATAAAAGGAAAAGGATTCTGTTTAAAGTGTGTAAAAGAAGGCCGCCCAGACTATGAGTTCATGGTAATTAATAAATATGTGATTGTTCAATACTGGAATTATATGGAGAAGGGACTCTATGAAAATTTTATTATGTAGTGTCAATGTATCATTCAACAGAAAATCCATGGGAGCAAGGAATAATTTAAGCAATCACAACAACATTTGGTTGATGTTATGAATGATGTGAATCCCGATACATTAATCATCTCATAAAATTTAGCTAAATCATAATTTGATTCCAGATTATTGAATGCCTTTATAGATTCTTATATTTTATTGAAAATTAAATATTTCCAAATATCCTTAACATAGAAATTCTCAGCAAAACACCTTAGGGATGTCTATTGCAAGAAGAAAGAAATTATCATTTGTGAGGAATGTGTAGAATCCCTTATCTTCATATAAGATAAATCACCATATTATTATTATCTTGATACACCAATATTAGTTATACTATATTAAATTATATCAGAGGACGAAAACACAATATATATGGGTGAGAAAATAAATCATCAAATTTATGATGTACCTATTGTGAAATAATACATTATTGTATTTCATAATGATTTAAAATTATATTATATAGAATTATAAATTGAGTTTTCCATTAATATAATCCTAGTGAAAGTATCATATTAATGTCTTCATATGAAATGGAAATATCATAGTTAGTAGAGATGAACAAACAACTATAGGTGGTGAGTCTTAAAATATATATTCACTATAGTTTTTCTCAACAATGAGATCAGGTTTTTTTTATTAAGAAGAAATATTGATTTATGAGGCTATTCATTGACTACAGGGTGATCAATTCAATTATGATAAATAACATGTATCCTCTTCATCAAATTGATAATTTAATTGATCAACTTCACAGAGCCTAATATTATAATATGAATGAACTTAGATATGGATATCTTTAGTTTTATAATAAGAAGAAATATAATCCAAAGACAACATTTCGAACTAGGTATGGGCAATATGAGTTTGCTATAATGTGTTTTGGACTAACTAATGATCCCTAAATTTTCATTGATATAATTAATAGACTATTCAAAATACATATTGATTACTATTAGGTTCTATTTATTGATAATATCATGGTATACTAAATAATCTATGAAGATCATGCGAGTTACTTTCACATTACTCCAAAGATTCTTAATATAAATGAGTTATATGAGATATTTAGTAGCCTTTAATTCTAGAATCAAACAATATCTTTACTTGGTTATATTATCTCTCTGGATTAAATCAAATTTGATCCTTTGATGAAAAAGGTAGTTTTGGAATGGACTAATCCAAAGAACACAACTATGGTATATAGTTTTATTAGTTTAGTATGTTATTATCGATGTTTATTTCATTAATATTCCCGACTACCTAACCCATTAACAAATAATACCTATAAAAGAGTCAAGATTCTATGGACTAAAGAATATGAAGAATACTTTGATGTATTGAAGAAGAATTTATTAAATTCTATGATAATAAATATACAATTGTTTAATGGTATATTTGTGATTTATAGTTATGTATCAAAGAAGGGTCGTTGTTATAAAATTATGTAAAATGATAGAGTTGTTTGCTATGAGTCATGATTGTTAATAACTCATGAAAAAAACTATAGAACCGAGGATCATAATATTTTGTTTTTAATATTTTCCCTAATGATATGGAGGCAATATAACTATTCTAAAAAATGAGATATATATATAGGTCACAAGAGCTTGAAATATATCATTGGACTATAAGAATTCAACCAGAGTCAATGATTATGGCTCAAGCTTCTCATATATAATGATGATCCACACACTACCACCAAGGGAAGAAAAATATGTTGGAAAATTCATTGACCAAGAAGTACTGTTGAGTTCTAATCTAAATGAGGACTGAAAAAGGTATTGTGCTTATGGATCTAGTAATGTTTGATATGGGAATTATTAAACATGGAAAACATAATTTCTCTTTTATTTGGATTCCCAAAATTATATTTTATAAAGGATTAAATGTCCTGAGCCTGATGATGAGATTATTCAAAAGAAAAATACTACTTTGAATGATGGTAAGTTGGAATACTTCTTGTACGATGATGTAATTCTTAAATTTGGGGGGAGGATGTGTGTTCCCTCTGCAGCCTTGCTAAATATAATGTTATTGGTTGATGCGCGTGGCTCGCCTATCATTATAAACCCTAGTATAACTATGATGTGTAGTTCTCTGATGCAACATTTCTGGTGGGATATTATGAGGTTAGAAATTACAGATTATGTATCTTGATGTTTATTCTTTCAATTGGTGATGGTGGAAATAGAAAATCCTAGGGGATTCATTCAAAATAATTATCTTCTTAGATGAAAATGGGAAGAAGTTTCTATGGATTTTATCATTGTATTAACCAAAAATCCAACAAAGAATGATGCAATATGGGTAATTTTTAATTGACATACCAAATATTCATATTTCCTCACTATATGAGAGGATATTTCAGTGTAGTTCATTTCATGACTCTATATTAATGATGTTGAAATACATCATGGAGGACATGTCTCAATTGAGTCTCATTATGATCGAAAATGTACATAGAAAGTCTAGAAAATCCATCAGAAAAGTTTTGATTCCGAGCTTTATTTGATTACTTCTTAACATAATCATACTGATGGATATTATAAAAGATCGGTCAAGAACTAGAATAAATTGTGAGATCATGCTCCCTCAACATTAAAGGTATATTGTTTTAGTGGTTTCTTTTTCAAGAATTTTCATTCAAGAAATAGTTTCCACTCACGTATTTAAATGGAATTGTATGATGAATTGTATTGAAAGAGATGTCATACACCTATATGTGGGGATGAAGATGGTGAAAGGAAGAAATTATTCCAAAACAAGTAATAGAAAGAAAAACAAATGTAAGGACTATTCAAACCCATATAAATGATATCCAAATTAGAAAAAAATCTATGCCGATAATTAAAGGAAGGATTTAGAATTCCAATTGGGGAATCAGATTTTCATTAATGTATCTCCATGGAAAGGCATTATAAGTTGTCTTAAGAAAGGGAAACTAAGCCTAGGGTACATTATCCATTTTTTAATAATTTAGATAATTGGAACTAAGGATTATCATTTGGGGATGATACACATCCTTTATATTGTACATAATGTGTTCCATGTCTCATTGTTACGAAAGTACGTGCCAGTCCCCACACATGCCCTCACATATGACAGATTACATCTAGAAACTGATTTGTATTACTGTGAAGAGGCTATCAAATTTTTTCACACTAAAGAACAAGTGTTGATGAATTGAATGACTAAAATGATATACGTACATTAGAAAAATCATAAAATTGAATTGGATATTGGGGAAACATAAGATCTTATGATGAAGACCTACCAAAATATTTTTACATGGTCACATTCTAGTAATTACGAGGTTGAATTCTTTTAAGGATAGGATAATGTAATACCCATTGAATTTTCAAATAAATTTAATATACAAGGAAATTTTTGGAAAAAAACATCTCTAAAAAAACACTTTTATTTATAGGTTATGATTATTACAAAGCTGTTACAGAAATACTTTCTAATTCTATGGTTTGAATTCTTAAATACTGACATGCATGTCTATAATAAGTAAGATATTTAGAGTCTTATAGGATCAACATACATTTTTGGTGAAAAGTAATTTAACCCCTTGGAAATTGTAATGTACCCTTATGAATATTAATATGAACCTAATGAATAGTAATATAAACATCATGAATAGTAAATAATCGAATTCAATAGTAACCTCAATCGGGAAGGTCGAAATAAAATTTATATGCCTTATAAGTGAATTCATGATATAATTATATCATAGTAGAAGAGAATATTTTAAAAATTAATAATTAAGTGTTGGTGTTATTGTGAGTAATAAATATTTAATAATTAATAATTTTATTTTAATTAAATGTATTCATAAATTAATATTTTTTGTCCTATTATTTTTGGACTATTTGATAAGAATATTTATAAATTTTTATCATTTTATTAAATCTGGTTTATTCTTAATAACAGTATTGACTTAGTAAATAATTTTTTTAGTTAAATATGAAATATTTAAAATTTAGAAAATAATATTCATAAAATATAGATAATTTTTAACTCTACATGTAAAAAAAATATAGAGAGATTTTACTTGGTATTTTTAGAAAATACATTAATTTTTAATTGAATAGTTAAATAAGGTAATTTATAATATCAATACATTATATGAACAATACACTATTAATTGAGTCATGGGTTATGTATGAAAAAATAGTTCATAATCACATTTACATACTACATATTTTATTCAAAATAACTTTCCCAATTGGTTTTTTTTATAAAAATAATAAAATAATGAATAAAATAATTTGAAATCACACCTATCCTCTAATATAAAAACTTCCCCTCACCCCTCTTCTAATCACACCTTCTAATGTTGTAGCCTTGAAAAATTTATTCCAAATAGTCTTCTAAATATCTTATCCTACATATAAAAAATACTGGCCTAATGAAAACTTCAATATAAATACTTTAAAAGGGACTCTCAAGGAGGGGTATTCAAGATGTAAAATCCTCTTCCACTACATTTTATTTTCATTGGAAATTTATCATTTTTTCATTGTCTCCCCAAATCCTCAGTCCAACTGATATTGAAAATTATATTGTAATTCCTATAATGTAATTATATCATGTTAATGGAATATCCTTCATCAAACTACATTATCTATCTATATCTCTCTATATCTTAGTCTTATTTTAAAAAAATCATTATCTTGGAGGTTCCAATTTAAAAGCTTTATGGCTGAAGAACATTGATTCATTAATTTCCCCTCTAATGTTGGTTATGAAAGAATTTTTTTGGTTAAAACATATTATAAAATATGTATTATATCTTATTTTATCATATGAAACCATTTCATCTACATTATATGAAATAATTCCACAAAACTAGTTCATTGGGATAAAAACCCCGCTAAAATTCAGCAAAATGATTATCATTAACAAGATTTGTATTGATTCATCCTAGCACATGGAATAAAAATAATAATTAATACCATATGAACTTATTTTTAATCATTAATAACATCTAACTATAATTCCATAGAATCATTTCCATTTTTCATGATGTATGTTACATATAATCAAGTGAACAGATCGTAGAATCAATGAAACCGACACTTTAGAATGACGAAATTCAATCTAATAACATTTCAAAATGGCCATAAATGAACATAAAAAAATATAACTAATGAAATAATTATATAAATGGTTAATAACGAATTAATTAATGGATTTAATTTGATTATATAAGATTTTAATTCCATGTGAAGAACTCAGTCGTATATAAGGTAAGTGTTTTATTCTCTATCCTTAATTTTCATTCAAGTTATTATTTATTCCCTTATAATAAAATTTAATTATTCATTGATTTTATATAATTCATTTATATGTTGGTAATATGTTCAAAAGAAATTTATTCTGATCAGTTCATCTTGTCTTGGTGAAACATACATGCTTTAAATGGTTCCCCTTCTCAATTCTTCAAGCTATGCTACCCTGATTAAATTGAACTTCATGATTTATTATCTATTTTCATTTTAAGTCTATAATCTATATTAAGTCACAATTATTTTAAAAAACCTATAATTTCATAATGAAAAACCTATATTATATCATATCTGGTTTTATGAAAATATTTTTCCAAAAGAACTCATATTTTCAATGTGAAAAATTATATCTCTCAAGAATTATTTGATGAATTTATTACAGAATATTCATATATTACAAAATACTTATGAATATAATGATCTATTAAGATTGAAATATTATTATTATCATCATATACTATATTTTATTTAATATTTTATGAACAGTTTTAATGTGGATGTTCTATTATAATACCATTCACCATACTACTCAGAATTATATGTTATTATGTCTATAGATTGAGGAAATTTTTATCATTTGTTCTTTTATTTTAGGTATCAACTCATTCTTATTTGTAATAAATTAGAAATAAAAGTGGCTTTTTTATTCATGATATATCTCCTTGATTCATTGATAGGTCACATGTGACGAAATAGAATCGGGTTTTGGCCAAGGCCATATCGTAGTATTTTAGACATCTTGGATGAGACCAGGACAAAATGAGTCAGATGTCGGACATTATGAATTCCCCCATTATGAAATTATTAATTGATAAAGAATGTGATATTTTATTATTATAATATCCATGATAAATTTTCATTCTCTTATGATCATTTATATGTATTTATGTATTCATCATTCATTCCTTCTAAATTATTTTCATGTTTATTTTTAAAGGCATGTGTTTTAAGTAATTTAACTTTCCTAATGATTATCTTTATGATAAAATCTTGTGTATTACATACCATTAATGGGAATATGATGTCACACCTTTATTATGTTTTATTTCATCCCTTGTATAAGATAATAAGTATTATTATGAATGACTTGTGAGAATAATCGATGATATTCTGGTTATTTCTAATGGAGCAGAAATGATGTTATTTCTTCCATGTTGTAATGTATATATTATGTTTTTATTTGGGATTCCATAACAACTAAAATCAATCTTCATATTGGGTGTGATATAATGGAAATCATACCAACATATTAGTATAAGGAACCATCTCTATGAAACTAGGGATAAGGTCCCCACAACAATGCACATTTATATATAAAGTCAAAATATCTGAGAGAAAATATAAAAGTGATATATTATTAATAAATAAGAAAAAATTCAATGGGATATAAATATTTATATAATTTTGTTTAAAATTGAATAAATTTTTAAGAAAATTTTAAAAAAAATTCATGTAAAATAATTTTACAAAAATAAATCCTAAATATTTTAAAACATGGGTTAAATGAATATAGTCCCTGATGATTTTAATTTTTTTTGAATCATAGATTCAATGAACTAAATAATAATAAATTTATTTTAAATATGATCATTTCATTGAATAAATAAAAAATAATTTTGTAACTCATTTTTGATACAACAAAAAACGAAATTTTTCATGAAAATAGTTAATCGTCATTGAAATGGAATTGAGAGTAGAATTACCATACCTCATCTCCCAACATTCCAAGAATTTTTTTGAACTCAAATATAATTTGAATATAATTATTATTGAATTCATTAATGAATGATTACATGTTTATTGCCATATTTTTATGTAATTTTTTCCCATTGAAATAATTAATTAATGAATAAATTATGTGCACATTAGATGTTTCCTGGATTTTCAGTTAATATTAAAAAAAATCATTTTGATCAAAATGGTCAATGATTTCCTTATTCTATCATATAAGGAATAATACCCATGTAATAAAAAAATTATTTTATGTCAAATACAATTTTAGTATCTCCCATGAATGAAGGACTAGAAATATGAATCTCATTGCATCCGGGATGTGGTATTCTACACATACACATGAGTGAAATTTTCATTTTTAATGAATAAAAGAGAGAAAAGGTAAGAAATATATTTTTTATGGATCATAATTATTTATTTTTTATCATATATATTTTCATGTATATCATAATAACCATCCATCTTGTCGTGGTAATAAAAAAACCAAACACATCGCTTCTTGGAGGTTTTAGTATTCATATACAAACATAAGATGTTTTCATTATCCGTATGATGGAAAATAATTTGAATATGTTTATTAAATAATAATAATAATGTAATATTATATGGGATATAAAAATAGTTTAATATTTTAATTCCTATGACCAAATTTTTTGGAGGGAAATTCTAATGTGATATTAAAATTATCAGTTGGGATCATTACCTCCTCATTGAAGAACCTACTTTGGATAACTCCTATAAAAATTATAGGGATGGTATTGTGAGAAAAATAGAAACTTTGTAATCTATTTAGAGAATTTATGAGGCTTAATTCTTAGGTGTTTTTCATGCTATGTGTCACTAGTTTTTGTTAATAACAAAAAAGTGGCGTTGACCAATTATTGTAATGAAAGGACACAATTGTAATTACATAATCTATTTAAATATAATAAATTCTTTTTTCATATGATAGTGGAACAATGTTTCCCAATATTATAATATATGTTTGGATAATGTTGAAATAATTACATACAATACAATTTGGATATATTTATGTTCTAATTTAAACCTTATCATTTGATTTAACCACACTATTATAAAATTTTAAACTTAACCACAGTAACAAAAATTTTGATACAGTAGGATAATTAATATACATATATAGATATAATATTCTAAAAAAAATTTATATAATCAAATTTCATATCATATATCCTCCAAATTATCCTCTAAAATATTGTTATTATTTTTTAAATAATTTATTTATATATTGATGCTCTTAAATTGACATTAATTATGTTTTAAGAACTATTCACATATTTTTACTTGAAAACCATCGGGAGAGGAATAAAATTTCAACATTAAATCATTCACTCTAAATTATAAATTATTAATAATGTTAAAAATTATGGTTTTCCATAATTTATCCATGAAAGGTTATTTTTAAAAATTTTAAAATCATTTAAATTGATTTTTCTACGACAATCACATGTAGTGTGTCAACATTGCATACGCATGTAATGTTATTATATCATCATTTAAAATTAATAATAAATAATCATCACTAAAATAAAAAATTATTTTAGTATAAAATTTTATATTGATTTTATAATTATTCATCTCACTACGTGAAAATATAACTGAAATAAATTTCAAGAGAGTGAAAATATGTAATTTGAATTTACAAAAAAAATATAATGGACAATATAAAATTAAAAAGAACAAAAATGAATAACATTTGAAAGTAACAAGGGGTGGTATAAATAAACTGTCAAAATATATATTAGGTATGAAATATATATATTTATAAATACATTACAAATTATATTTATCCTTAGTCAACACATGTATTCTTACCGAGGTGATAAATATATATTAGAGTTACTATTCATTATGTTAAAAATAGTTTCTAAATAATTTAAATATTTAGAAATAACTATTCGAAATACATAATGAAATTTTAAAAACTATTTTCATATAATAGGAAGATATAAATATTAATATAAACAGTTGAAACTCAATAAAAAATGTTTTTAATTACAAATGTATTATCAGTTTAAAAATGTTTTTACACAAAAATAGTAAATAATTACCATTCAAAGAACAATAATTTTCATTCGATTAATAAAAATAATTTAATTATAATTTAAATTAAATTCAATTAAATATTATTCAATGAATATAAATGAGTCGAAATGTAATATTTCCTTAAAGTGGAAGTTTTTTCCCTATTCATTGAAAAATAAATCTTTTCATAAAATACCAAAATCCTAATCCTAAATAATCCATGAATATATATTTCGTGGAGTAAATGATGTGATCATACAAACTAAATTTTATTTTTTCAATAAATAATAAGTTATAACACATACATAATCACCAAAATTCATTGGAAGACTAGTGTTGAAAATTGGAAAGATAATCTTTAATATATATGAAGTAATATTGAAAATGTAATTTACTAAAAATAATATTCAATAAATAATTTTTATTCAATCTAATAATCCCATAAAAATTTAATTTTTAACACATTAAAATTTATTAAAATGCCTTTCATAGATACATTTAGATTAATAAACCAAGAATCTTCTGAAATTCTTTACCAAATGCCTCCATCATAATTGAATTTTCTATTCATAACAATGATGGTTATTAGTTTGTTGGATTATAATGTCGTTCAAACTTAGTGGAAACACATTGTATCTCTTCTCGTTCCTTATTATTCAATATTAACATTGTAATCATTGGTCAATATATGGTCAATATTAATTTCCAAAAAAATTGTGAAAATAGTTATTTTTTACTCCATGAATAGATATCAAGTTATAATGAACATATAGAAATGTTTTTAGAGTTCTAAAGGATAAACATATTACCCTTAGTTAGTCAATGGTGACTTTAATTCAAATAATTTCCTTGGGGATATTATTGGTTATATGCAACCAATGGTTTCTCTCATGAAATTCTAGGCTTGTATTGATGGTAATGACATGATTGATATTAGTTTTGTTGGTTCTAAATAATTTTTGTAGAGGAATAATTTTAATAGGCTTCTTTGTAGCAGGTCTGATATAATTTTAACAAATAAAGAGTCTTAGGAAAAATGGGACAAAATGTTTAACCAATGTATTCCAAAAATTAACACTAATAGACGCCATATTATTATCAGTTTCAAGATATGGGAACTAAAATTAACACCCCCATTTAATTTTCATAACTTTTTAGATCAATCAAGTGGATGTGATACGAAAAAGAGGGATTTATGGAATAACATGTATCAGCGAAATTAGGATTTTCATTCTTATTGAATAAGAAACCATTAAATATTATGATGAAGAGTTATAGAAGGGTTCTTTATGGTGGGCTTCACATTGACATTTTTCTTCTAGATACATATCTTCATATGAATTTAGAGGAATCCTAAGAATATTTCTTACATATGTATTTCAGTATGGTGGTTAATATCTCATCCAACCTGAATTATGTCCATGAAATGAAGGCAAAGGTTCATAGAGAATGTTTCATAACTAAATGAATCCACTATAGGGATTATAATAATATATTTTTACTATAATCAGAGTAATATGATGGAAAATATTACTCCATAGTTCCTAAAAGTGTGGGATAATGTAATCTACAACATATATAATGTTTCTCATCCTTTTTGTAGTATCAATATCATATTTTTAATTCACATAGTATGTAGTTTCATTTTATGAAATCTATCATTCCTATACTTCTTTCTTCTGAGCATAATATTTTTATTACTAGTAATTATTTTTTATTTGAGATAAATGAATCATTTTCAGAGTTATCGAATATAATTTTCCTCAATTGGATGGTTTAAATAAATTAATCTAAAAAAAAATATTGATTTGATTGAAGATGATGATTGGATGAAATTTTCATCCTTCTCTATTAAAGTAATTATCCCTCAATGTTTCAATTATCAAATCACCATATTAATTCATAATGTATAAAATACATGCGAACCACACCACTTTATATAGATTTCCCTTGTAAAAAAAAATCAATAAATTTAATCATAATATTATTTAAAATAATATACCCATCACTAACGATAAATTAATATCATGTAATCAGTTTGTCTTCATTAATGATTGAACCATACAATATTTTATTATCATTACATCAGAGGGTATTAATTTTGTCAAAATTGTGTGAAGGGGGTATCATTTCCATAATTATTGATATTAATAAGGCCTTTTCAACAATGGATTATAACATCTTATACAATGTGGTTGCAATATTTAGATTCAATCAATTTTTTCTTACTTGGGTTACATGTATTTTTGTTTATTCTCATATTTTATAGCTCCTAAATTGGTATCCCATAGGAAACAAAAATAGTTATTGATGCATTAGAAACGTTGAAACAATATCAGAAATTCTATTCAATGATGTTTATTATTATATTTGAATTTCTCTCTCTACCATGGTTATAGAATGAAATATCAATATGAATCAAGATTCCATGACCCTCACTCATCAAACACATATCATTTATACTGATGATATATTTATATTTCAGAATGCTAGTAAGAGGAATATTGATACACATAATTATTCATTACATCAAAATGATAGATTATTATGGAAAATTAAAAGTAGGGAAAATCTTTTTTGGTTTAAGGGAGGAGGTCCCCTATTCTATGAATGAATATTATCCTTATAGATATAGGAATCAGTGAGGGGTCATTAACATTAAACTACCTTGGAGTTATTTTATTAGTAATGGGACTAAAATAATCTTATTTTTTGAAATTTTTTATTAGATCAAAGTGAACATTAAATCTTGGAAGAATAGTAATATATATGTAGATGGTATAATAATCCCGGAGAAATTGACCATTATCTCAATGTTTCTTTATTAATTCATGATCATTAAATTTCTAAGGGGTTGATAAAGCTCTTGAACTATAGTATTAAAAATTACATCTAGAGAAGTAGGGTTCAGGAAAGGATTATGGTCACTATACCATGGAAAATATGTTTTAAACATTTATCCAAATGAGGTGATGGAATCATGAAAATAAATAACATTAATGAATAAATTCAAGACTAGTTAAACTAAATACTAATTAACAAATATAATTTCTTCATTAATATTATTAAATCATGACTTTTTTTAAAGGAAAATGAAGGTATTTTTATATAAATGTAATCTTACTTTGGGGAAACTCTAAAATAATCTTGTTAAATCATCCTAGATTATTCATGGTATAATATTAAAAAGCGATCTGATATCATTTTTTTTAGTTTGATAATTGGAATAAAAATTATTTTATTGATAACTTTTAACCTCTAGACACTCCAGTTGACTACCAAAATTCATAAATTATTTCATTTAATTCAAAAAAACTCAACAAGATTATAATGATAAATTATTAATTGATACACGTCTTCATCAATCTCATATGATTTTCTTAGCTTTCCAATAATGTTATTTTTAATATTTAATGATATTATCTGCATGTTTCCAGGGAAATTACTTTTGAATTCATCAATATAGAAAATTTCCAAAAGGATTGAATAATACCCTCTCTAATTACTATTATATACATCCTAGTATAATACATATTACACTCTAAAATTTTCATCCAATCCTTTTTTAGTTTGAGATAATTATGGTTATATAGAAATTAAAATATAATAGTTGATTTTAGAGGGTTTTTTCACCTTCCCCTACAAAATTTTATTAAATTAAATTCTAATGGTGAATTTATGTGGAATTGATGAACCATAGAATGTTTCTTAGTATATATTTATCATAACGAAAAACTAATGGTATGTTTATATGGCTCATGTATAGTGACATCATCACCTGAAGAGGATAATAATGAAATCATAAAAGTCATTTCTTTCAAAAAAAATAAATGGATGGAGTAATTTATTTTTGAAAGGTGATTCTACTACTATTTTGTAGGCTATCAAAAGTGGTACATTAATCTTTTCTGGGATACTCGTAGATCAGTTGATGTCATGTATTGATTATATTATTAGACTCAATTTAATTCTCATGTATGTTTTTGAAGAGTGTAAAATGGTAGAAATGGTCTTGATAAAAATGGATTTATAATGTATCTCACTTGGTCAGATATTCATTTGGATAATTTTGCATCACATCATCAATGATGTCGTAATAAAATCAATATTTTCATAAATTTTTAGAATTTATTTTCATTAATAAATTCATTGGACTATTTGGTCAGAGAACATTATTAAAAAAACTTGATGACATTGATAAAATTAGGAATATGGATTTTTTAGAATATTTTATTAATTTTATAACACATTTATATTTTAAAATTTTCATATAATCATTGAGAAGAAATGAGTGTTTAAAAAAATATAAGGATACTTATAAATTTCATACTGGGTTTAATTTCCTATTAAATATTGAGGTATCTGATACAATATCTATTATATACAAAAATTAGGAAATGTAATCATATATATGAAAGATGATTTCATTATATATTTAGTCAATAATACTTAAAATCAGACCTCCTTCACATGATATATACTTATTTTATATATTGATTTTTTTTAAAAAAAATTAAATTATTGATAGAACCGTTTCCTATAACCATGATAAAATACTTGTAATCAAATTTAGGGAGATTAAAATAGATATTGGATGTGGTTTCAATGAAATTTCTTGGTTATTTATCATTAATATACTATGGCATTGATATATATTACTATTTTTTTAATACATAAAAGTTAGTATCACCCCATAATAATAGACTGCGAAAAATATAAAATAAAATTTTTTTATAGGACAAAATCATTTCCTAATTCTTAATTTCTAGTGGGAAATAAAAATTCATAGTATTCTACCAAACACTACAATAACCATTATGATAAGTGAATTAAATGATCTTATCCATATCAGAACCTATAATTGTTGGATATTTTTAATGAATACAAACAAACATAATCATGTCTCAATAATAGTCAATACTATTTGTTGTCAATGTAGTTGAACAAATATCAAGATATAACATTGTTACATTCTATATGGTTTACCGTAATAAATAGAAGTTCCCATGTAAAATAAGGAAGTAGAAAAAACAAAATTCCCCTTTTATAATTGTTCTTTTTTTGAAATTTCATTATTTTGGGAAACTATAAATCAAAATTTCAATTTTAATGGTTCATGGTAAAAAATTTCGTTATTTTAGTCATGGGCTGTCAAATAAAATTTAATATGGATTTAATAATAATATTTTTATTATTTATGAGAAATTTTTTATTGTTATTTATAAACTTTCACTAAATATAATATTGCATAAATCAATTTAAAAAGAGTTTTTTTTAACATTTGATTTAAAACATATGATTGATGTTGGTAATTAATAAATTAGTAACATTGCTACTTTTAAAAAACCCAACCATGGTGAAATATTTTACATCTTTTATTGATAAATATTAATTTTATATAATTTTTCACATTTATTTTAGTAATATCTCTCCACAATTTTAAAATAAAAATTTCAAAAATTATTTATTTACTAGTAATGAAAATTATTAGAAATGTTATAATTAGATTAACATAATCATACCATGCATATGCATATGAACAGTTAATTTTGAAATCAATTTTACATTTATATGAGTATTTAATCCA
Organism: Viscum album; assembly: GCA_963277665.1. Classification (NCBI taxonomy): domain Eukaryota; kingdom Viridiplantae; phylum Streptophyta; class Magnoliopsida; order Santalales; family Viscaceae; genus Viscum; species Viscum album. Next base: position 936,341,072 of record OY728143.1, on the reverse strand, counting down.
TGTTGTTAGAGTTAAATTATAATAAAAATTTGTATAAATAACCTTTGAAATTTCATATGCATCATGGAAATGAGATATAGCTCAGAAATGCTAAACCACCATAAAGAATTAGTTATTTGTACACTTCACTGATTTAAGAAAATTAAAATGATACCTACATGTGAATGAAATGATTTCTTTTAAAATCATTTATCACACACGTACCTAATGAAAATTTAATTAAAAAATCTAGGTCTACTTAAATGGATGTCAAATCTAGAATTATTTGTAGAGTTAATAGAGTTGAGGAGAGTTTGAAATCATTTGGAAGATCACATGAGAATAAAACCACACATAAATAATATTGAATTTTGGGACAAATGATTCATTCTAGTTGAATATATTTGTTATATTAAATTAGAGGTATAATGATATGTTGATTATGTATCTTTTTGATACCTTATAATGTTACATGATATATTTAACCTGACTAAATTGAAATTCCAAAATAATATAAAAAAATTATGTTCTCATTGATCTATATATTAAATAAAAATATAGATATGATATTATTACTATATATCTTCTTACTAGTTAAGTACAATATATTAAGGACTTCTGTCAAAACCTAACATGTGGATGAAATTTTAGACCATAAAGAACTAATAAAATTGTGTTTTAATCTGACATATATTGTTCAATATATTTTTGAATATTTCTAAGATTTTTTTAAAATGATTGCAACCAAATAAATAAAAAACACATCAATCTAAAATGAAATTAATTAATTATTAATTATTATTATATTTTTTTATGAAAAATAAATATATCCCATGACACCATTTCCCATATGATATGGATTTTTTTACGTTATCAAACATATGTATTGTGATTTAAATTGGTTAGAATTAATCCATAAAATTTCATTGATACAAATATTTTTTTATTTATTGAAGACTATTATATTTAAATGATTTGGAATCCCATGATAAATCATCAGTGATAATGGAACCAAATTTGGTAATCAAAGAATAGAACGTAATGTCCCATGACATTCAAGACCATTAATCTCTAGTTTGGGTGTGTTAGTTATATTGGGTGAATTGGAGTAAAATTGGTGATAATAGACCATTTAATATAATTAAAATGGGCATACCAGGGTAAAGTATTAGGTTTCAAGGTTTCAAGGGAATATATATGAAGGTTAATTTCTACAGTTTGGTGTTTCAACCAATGAATGTTTATGTCATGATATGTTTTTTATATTATTGAATGGGGTCTATTTCAAGTGATATGAGTGCTATAATATATTAACATCGATGATTAGTCATGATTTAAGCATCATTAGCCATGACATGAAATATTTTCAAGGAAATTTTAGGTATAGATAGAAAATACCCTATCCATAAAAGACCATGGGGAATAGATTAATATTCTAAGATTTTTTTTTTCCATTTGGGTGGTACCAATGGGAGGGGTAATTATCCTAGCATAGAGAGGTCAATATTAGAATATAATTATTCCATATATTAGAGAAATAAGATTTTCATAGTTTTTAATGCATAAATACATGGGTTGATATTGTTTTGATTATAAATTTTTGAATATCATTACATTAGGGTAATATATTTCATCAAGTCTAGGTAAAGACTTGTGAAATTGTTTTTAGTATATCATATAAATAATTTGACCGCATTTTTTCACTATATTATATAATTATATCGATATTTATGGGTTTTTGTCATTGTAATTCATGGTAAGGGCAGGGGTGATTGAACACTAATTTTTTGTAAATAACAATATATATCCCCATTATAATGGGATCATGAATCATAATGCTATAATTAAATAAATATTTATAATTGATATAAATTTTTTCATTTAATGGAATCCTAGATTTTATTAATATCCTCCCTCAAAACATATGAAAATAAAGGAACATTTTTCGGTATTATTTGAGTCATCCTTATTGTATCCTTATTCGTTGATTTATGGGATAATAAATCATTCCACTAATGTGAGATTCATTTATCCTATTTTTCATTTTCATTCGTTCTCCCTTATCAGGGGTTTGTGGTTGAGGTATTGATTTTGTTTTTTGTTTTTGTATGAGTTAATAAAAGATCATTGAGTATTATTTGGTTTTGATTATGTTAATTATGTATAATTTTGTAGAATTTTAAACCAATAATTCTTTTATTTTTAGTAAACTTATTGAACATCTAGTTAATGTATATAACTCATGACATAACCCTATTTAATTTTTTAGTTTTTGGGAGTATAATTTATTCTCTTTTAAAATATCATAAGGATTATACATGTAAATATAATAAAATTTTAAAGTAGAAATAAATGGTTTGTGTGACTTTAGTGTGTAAAATATGATTCTTTGAAATTTTTTGTTACTTATGAATAATTGAAATTACTTTTCCACTAATATGATTTATGTATTTTTATGCACAGATTGATAGAGTCCCCTTACATGAAGGGATAATAATTTTCCAATTTTTTTGAAATGTATATATGAAAATTTTGAATTGTTATTGTAATTTATATATAATCAACAATCAGTTAATATAATATGGAATAGAATAATTGATTAATACTTCGAGAAATTTAATGGTGATTTATTATATGTATTAACAACATTTTTTATTATTTAATTTTTTATATATTATTGATTTATTTGTGAAAAAATTGTTATTATTTTTGTTATTTATCAAATTTTTATATCAATATTAGTCTCATCATGTAGAGATGGTAGTAAAATGGTAGTGTAGAAACCTATAATTGAGGATACAGATGTATTAATGTTGAATTTTAATTTGAAACTAATAAATGAAGTTGTTGATGGTTTCATGTGATAAATTATGGAAATGGGTGAAGGTTTGATTGTTTTTTTATTTGAATATGTGTTCCAGATGTTGGAATTAACTCATGTGGTGGTTAAGGTGGTGTTTGTGCATTTTTTTGATGTTTCATTATTGATTATCAATATTATGTTTGTGGTTAGTAATAAATAATATATTAATAATATGTGGGATAATACTGAATAATATATGGTATACTAATGAGTTTTTAATGATTTAAAATAATAGATATTGATTAAAATAAATGTGGGTTGTTCCAAATGATTGAATAAGAATTACTAGGAAAAAAGGAATAGAACAATGAACATAAAATGACTAGTAAATTTAAATATATAGAAATTTACTTTTACTAGAAGAAACTATAAAATTAGAATCCTAATTTCCTAATTTTCTATAAATTTTCAGGGATGGATTGTGTTGGTGCGATGATATTGGTTCATATATTAATGTAGTGGTATTTTAATAATTTTTTCATGTATTATTAGTTGTATTTATTAGGATATCTTTGGATTAGATTATATATATATATATATATGTGATAAATAAATTATTTTAATTCCAATTATGAAACTCCCCACTCAACATGGATAACCTCAGTAGTACCAAAAATTTAAGGGTTATAACTATATTACCCAATATATTGGATAGTGAGTGAAAAGATGGGTGACTACTCCCTCTTTCCTATAATCCCCTTATTGTTTTTTAATAATATTATTTCTTATAGAATATGTAATTATATGGGATGTTGTTGATAATAGTTTTTGTTTATAATATACATACAAACATTGATTTGTAATTTTGATTACAAAAATAGTTGGCAACATTATTGATTTTTTCAGGTTCATGATACATTATAGTGTTAGGAATGTTATACCTTCTTGTAATGTGGTTATTATTATACTTGGTGTATGTTATGCTGTTATAAATATTATTTTCATATATAAATTAATAAATAAGAGGTTGTACATAGTTAGAGAGTGAGGGATAAAAATATGTGGGTAATTAGTCTCTATAAACATTCTTAATTTAATTATATTGATACTGTAACATTATAAAGGATGTGATAATAGGTGATGGATAATTAGGGAAGTATATTGATCATTTACTAATACCATATGAATAATGGTTAAATTATTTATGTGTTGAATTTTTTTTACTTCATTCATACTGTATTATAGGTCATGAGTAGGATCCTTCTATTTATACATAAATGATCACCAATATTTTTTTTTTCTATTTTTCATTTTTCTAATAATAATTCTATGATCAAAATTGATATTTCTATATGTTGTCTTATACACAATGTTAAATATAATACAATTGGTGTATTCATTTTGTTTTATGAGTTTAGATTCTATTATTCTATATGTTTATTATATTTATAAAGAGATATTGTATTTTATCATTCTGTATTTAATTTATTGGTTGATTTCATTTTTTATTTTAATTACCATTAAGGAAATTCCACTCATTTGTGGTTTAATACACATTGATCTAGTAACCATCCTATAGCCTGCTAAAGGTAGTAATTTGAGGATAAAATAATATTACTTATTAATCTACAACAAGTTATAATTTGGTAAGGTATAAGGGAATATATATAAAATCTATTAATGGGATTAATTATAGAAATTATATTTATAACTGATGAGGATTGGATAAGCTATATCATGCTATGAATGTAATTAAACCTTGTGTGTGATATTAATTGTTTTACCAAATACAAATTATATGATTAGTCCTTTTAATGACACAATTTAATTACCCTAATGCTAAATAATTACAAATTGTTTTTTATTCTTTTTTTAGGGTACATACCAAGTTGAGGTACAATAATGATGAGTTTTTGTAGTTTCTTTTTAAATGTAGTCATTTTGGAAAGGAATATGAATTTAAATAATTTACCTAAACTAAAATTATACAGTCCATGAGTAGAAACTTATTTTCCTTCATTACAAATTTATTTGGATAGTTAGTGGGCTTATATAATTCTTAAAAAAATTATTATAATTATTTCCTTTAAAATATATAAATATTGGTTTCTGATTTATCAACTCATGTTGTAAATTAATTCAATCTACATTAGTTTGTAATAGTTAAACTATGTGTACATATTAATTTATGATTATTTTACATATATATTATTTAAAGGTATACATATAATTTTTATATATTATTATGTAAGGGGAAATTTATTTCCGATGATTTAAAATGATAATGGAATATTTTGAAATTTTATTATCAGCCTTATTGTATTAAAGAAATTAAATTGTTCATTTTGGTGTGTTCAATATATTTTTTGAATCATTAGTAATCTAAGAGTCATTTGAAATTAATTAAATGAAAATTTTCAATTTTTTTAGAAAAAATTATTGTATGTGTTGATATTAATTTTTTAACAAGGATATATATATATTGCTATTGATATGTTATATCCCACAACCCAGGATGACATATTGATGTCCATATTGGCGGCTACTAACGGACCAAAAGAAAACCACCCCCTATTTTATTGGGTGTTGATTAGTTGTTCATTTATATGGTGAATTATTTTGGAGACTATACCAATTTATCTGATTAAAATTGGTATAAAAATTAAAATAAAATACATATAACATCCAAATAACAACCACCAAATAAAAATAACCATGCACTAAAAAATGTGCTAAAAATACATGAATATAAAGTCATACATGGAAAACAAGAAAAATAATATCAAATAAAAATTTATAATGATTGGATTCCCAATTAACCAAACTATATTCCTAACATAGTCTTATATCCCATGATCTATTCCAACAACCAAATAATGAATAATGATTGGTGCTTAGACATACGTAAAATTGTAATGTAAGAATGATAACTTCTCTATATCCCATGTTCCCTTGAGGCCCTATTAATGTGTGAGTATAAATGTTCAGGAAAAACAATTGGAGTCCCTAACTAACTAGTCAACTAATAATTTTAGTTTATATGTTCCATAAGAATTCATTAATAATGCATACCAATGTAATTATTAATATTTTAAATAAGTAACAGAAAATTGTAAAACATTACTAAGGCCCCATTTCCAATGGTGACACCTAGAATAAATCTATAATTTCCTCAACCATCACTAATAGGTCTATGATTATGGTATATTCCATAAGAAAACTATTTAAATGTATTACAACTGAATCAACATAAGTAATAATTATGTAAGGGGAACTATACATATCCACAGAACATTCTCTCTCAATACATCTTATTTGGATCCCAAGGTGTATGATGCATGCCATTCCACAATATCCAATAAGTTAATATGAACAAAAGGAACATTCCATCAAAATTATATGGATGAATTCATTGGAATCCCCATATTATTATCAATGAATTCCACCAAAATAGATTAATATTAAACAGGGATTCTCATCCCATGACATTCAATTCTGAACTGAGTAATAATCATTTCCATTAATTAATCAAATTATATACTTATAGAAATTACAAAAACCTAATGGACAAATCCATAATGGATTAAAAATAATTATTCTACGATAAATATAATTAAAGTTTTAGTGGGTTTCAATGAAATTAACATCAATAAATACAATTTTATCATCACACGTTGACATTCATATGATTTTTGAAAATGGATCCTCATATTTATCACTATATAAAACACTACTCATCTTCACATGGAATATATGGAATCTCTCTAATGAATTCATAGAAATCACCATTAATAAAAATAAAATCATGGAATGAAATAATTAAAATCATTGATTATTTTCAAAAAATAAAACCTCTTAAATATACAACATTCATTATTAACCATTAATAGTTTGGGAATCCAAGTCCAATATATGTAATTTACAATATTATGATCAATTCCATTATCAATTTTAAAAATATATTTGTCATATTATTATCTTACCATGGATCACATTAAATGTTTCATGATTTTAACATTAATCCCACAATATTAAGCCTTTATTAAATAAGGATTTATTGAAAATATATAATAGAGAACACATTTTATGATTGTTAGTTGATTTCAGTTTATTTAACAAATATGTTTAAAAATTTAAGAGATAATCATATTCTAAATTTCCCCTTCTTTGAGAATTCTACTAACAAATTATATAAGGAAAAACATAATGTCATGGTCTATAGTGAGTATTCGAGTGGAACCTACCTCTCAATATATAAATTCAAATTTTCAATTAGGATTTCATTAGAAAAATTACATAATGAGGGAGTTAAATTTTTTCATATGTCATTAATTGGCAAGCAGTTGAGACCACACATCTAATGAATATAAAAAATTATTCAACTATAGGGTTTAATTATAGGGCTAAGTTATGTTTTTTATAAATTACGTCAATTCTATATCCAAGATGAAACCCCATAACCTTATTTCATTAAAGACCAGAAAAAAATTCCCAAACCACATGTTGCCTTATCTCACTCCCAAACAACTAGAATTTATTATTTTTCACTAAAATATATAAAATTAATATCTTTTAATAAAATAACCAATTTGAAAAACATAGGTATAATGAAAAACTACTCATAAGATATTCATGTTATACTAAGGCTATGGAAAATGATCCTTTAGAGGTATGTCCATGTATCAGATTCTAAAATATGTAAAATCTCTCATATTTGATACCATAACCATAAACTACAACATTTATTCTATCTCAAATACCAATGAAAATATTACACTATGACATAACTACCAAAAAACCATGGACGATGACATTAATACATTCACTGAGCATCACCAATCACTATGAAGCATGATCCCCCACGATACCACAATAATTCAATAATTATTTAATAGTATCACCCAGAAAAACATTAACTAATAGAAAAAAATTAAATGAAAATCCAAGGGGGAATCTAACGATTTTTAGCCTTTTTATAGTCTCTTTATCAAAAGTGATTTTTTTAAAAATAGAAAATATATAGAGGAGATCCACAAGGAAATAGATGACTGGGAGGGAGGCATTACAATTTCTTATTGGGTCATGGAAGATGAGAAATAGAGGGGGATTGGTTAAAATTATTTAAGGGAAAATTGTAAAATCGAATATTTTATGTTATGACTAGTTTGGCCACATTGAATTATGTATTGTTCACTTAATATGAGTATATCACTATTCCACAATTTACATGGTTGAGCCACATGGTTTTAAATCCATATGGATACCATTCCATTTGGGTCCAAGACCCTATTAAACAATGTTCATAGTTTTTAACCAAATATGAAACATTATACCCCAATCCCTAAAAGCAATCACCAGACCAGGATTACACTTAAGATCACATGATTTACTCTTACCCACTCACTACTCGTTCAAAAAAATTATACCATATTAAATATAAACTAGAAATATTACCCCACATAGGGTTTTTCATTGTTACTCAATAACATTTCACATATAACCAAGAACCGCGAATATAAATTTAAAAAATAATCCCAAAGCAACATATAATTTTTCAAGAAAATACATCTCCTCTATAGGACCAAAATATAAACAAAAAATATCATTATGATGATCCAAAATTTCATATTCTATTTAGAACATCAAATTAATATTCAATATGTCCACTAAAGGAAAATTGAAATCCCCATTGATATTGAATTTCGTTCTTACACATGGGGAATTACAGTTTCCCCACTATAACAATTATCAACCAACAAAACCCAAAATTGTATTAAAATTAACCATATGACATTTTAAATTCATGAATTCCAACTCAAAGTACATGTTCCATCACCAAATTCCCAATGTGGTTCGTGAAAACATGTTGAACATCGTGTGGTTAAATTGCTGAATAAACATACCCGTTGATTTTTTCTATAATTCTCTTAGAGAGTGTAAACCTATGTCCATCAATACAAAGACCACTAAGGTCTCATCATCCAATAACATATCCATATTATCGTTCACATGACCATAATATCAAAATAAGAGTTTCTAATTTAAAGGCAAAAAAAATCCACTATTATAATTTTTTATTGAAACATAACCCAAATGTTACAATGATGCTGCCTAATGTAGTTAAAAATCTATCACATACAAAATTCAAGAACCCATTGGAAAAATGGTATGACAAAACATTTATAAATATGATAAAAAATTTATGTTTACCATCCATCCACTAAAGATGTTTATACATTCTTTGTTTTCCACAAAATGGCTCGGTTGAATCTAGAACCCCCCCCCCCCCCCCCCCCGCATCTAAAAAGTTTTTGCTGATATGGATTCCCACAATCAACATCAAATTTTATTAATGATCAATTGTAGGAATTACTGAAACCAATTAGTCTCAATACCCACTCAACATTGTACACTTCCATGCAAATTAAACTACCAAATCACTATGTCTTATACACTAATGGGACCTAATTATTTTATACACACAACCATAGAAGTCATTAATAATGATTTGTTTATATTAGAGTTTTGGACCATCAACCATCCATTTTTATTATAAATATCTACCACAGTATATAATGATCCACTAATCCAATCATTCTCATATCCACAAAACCCTTATATGCTATATAGTTCAATGGCCATACCCCATATGGTAACCCATTAGTTAATGATACTAAATTTTCATTCGGAAGAAATTGAATTGAATCTCATTTATGAAATGGAAGAAAAAACACCATGATCATCCAATGATTATTATCACACACCCCAGATGCACTTTACACAGTGGTCACATCACCAAAACAACCCCTTAAACCCCACTATTGGTGCATCAATGTCATTTTTTCAGTAGAAAATTTTTTGATCTCCACAACCGATACTCTGTCCAACCATGAACATGATATCTATAAATGTTAAAACTCTATAAATTTTGACCACCATTATAAATGGTAATTCACTCAATGATCAATACTATGGGTGATATAACCAATGTAACTTATTGAGAAACACACAAAAAATGACAGAAACACTATTAAAAAAATAATGATGTTTTATACACCATCAAAGACATGCCATATTTATCATATATAGCTATCCCAAAGGGGTATCATTATCAAAATTTGTGTGTTGCTCCTCAAAGACCACTCTCTTATATCATCCTGTATTCCCCACATGGTGGATTAATACTTTAATCCTCATTGGAATACATTCCCTGATAATCAAAATAAATCACTAAACTATGAAACACATATCTATCAAAGACTTACCTATATGAATCCATCTAGGATAAATGGTTTTAGTTTACTAGAATTTTGATCACAATGGATGGAACCAAATCTTTGGGGCCATGTCAAACTAAATGTTTAATTAAAATATCAGGCCACTATATTTTCTTCTACTTCACATTAATTCACCTAAGTGTATATCTTGATTTGTGACTTTCAAAAACTATATTAATCTCATCATTCAAAATAAATTATCATGTATATGTATGACATGAGAATAATTCAAATGATCAACTATGATTTATTTATTATCTCTCTTTGCTCCTCAAGTTACATCCTATGTTAATAGTGCAATGAACCTAATAAGTCATACATTTGAAAATAATATGTTCTACTAAATAATTAACTCTAAGGGTGATTTTTATCTTAATATCACGATACATATGCAGTTGCATCCCACTAAACCCCAATATTTTGTGATTATTTCTTGATAATCATTACATATGATCTATGTCATAATCACCAAGTATACCCTTTATAAAAAATACCATATTAAAGAATATACTAGAACCTAATATACACTCCCTAAACACTGACAAGATATATTATACATAAACAAAACCCCTTAATACCCATTTTGTACAGATATAATAACATAAAATATTCACATATTCCTCATTCACCTAATGGAACATGAAATATCATCTGTTCCCTCTTATGTGCCACCCTCAAAGGATACTACAAAACAAATTTCAGAAAAAGAGTATCTTATATGAAATACTATATTCTCTCCATCCCCATCCACAGTTAAAACTATTCAATTGTCCAATACCTCAGGATAAAATTGACCTATGTTTGATGTATTACCAAAATCCAAAACATGCCAAACTCCTACTATAGAGTCTTATACACCAATTTTTTTAATTCCAACCAAACCACTCCATATTTAGGTGTAAATCTATTAGGTCACTATCCAATACACATAATCTCATCAAAATCTATGAAAAATCACAATTCAACATTATCATACAACACGGGTTCTCTCACATCACCAGCCACCCTTATATATGGTCCATATAAACTACCTTGAAGATGTAACTAACAATCATATGGGGTTTTAGAGTAATTATTATTATTCATTTTACATTAGCTAATATATCAACATAAAGGATCAAATAAGTGAAATATCACGTAGAATATGTAGAGGAAAACTCTTTATATGTAACAATTAGAATTGGTATAATGTTACGTCTCATAATAATAATGGAAAATTATCACATAATATAATTTTAAAATTTTACAATATCAATGTGTTCTTGTAAATATGGTTATTTTTTTGATTATTTCAATTACTAGTTTTGTAAGAAAATTATCATTAAATTATAGTGGAAATTTTAATTAGCTAACAAGATGATAAAAATCAATACCAAAAAATCACACAAAGAATATTATCCCTTTAGAGTTGTCAATTATGTTATATTCCATAATAGTGCTATATTGGAATTCAAAATAAATTTCTTCATAACATATAATTAAATTTTCCTGGTCATAATACCTGAAATTATATAATATTACATAATAAATCATGAATAGTACTACACTGCTGATATGTTATGTGAACTGAACCTCTCTTTAAATACATGGACTTTATGTAAAACCACATAAATAAATATCATAATAAATAATGTTTATTAAAAAATATGAAGTCATTCAACCATAAAAATAAAGATAATTACATGTAATGACATCATTGATGACATGATATTCCATTAAAACTGAGGTGTCTCGTTCCCTGAAAAAGGTCCATTATATAACCTAAAAAAATTGAATTGACATGTTTATCCATCACCAAAAAATAAGAAGAAAGAAACCACACTATGATTCCATATTGTATTTCTCAAATACAATAGGCCATTGATTTATTCCCTGAATGGGGTTAACAATGTAAAATATGTTAACCTCCCTATACAATGAAGGCTGATGAATAGAAACACAGTTCTAGGTTGAAATAGTTTGTAGACAATACACTTTTATCAATGTAAATCCAATAGATATATAAAACAAAACAAATATAACATCATTTTTAATTATATAAATTTTAAAAATACCCTTATTATAAAAAAAATTCTAAAAAATATTTTTCAGTGATGAATATTTGGAATCGAATTTAATTAATATATATTAATGGAAAAATGAAAAAAATAGTAGTTCTGCAAAGAATATCCCATCCTAGCACAATTAGATCTCCCATGAGCTGTTATAACAATCCCACAGTCTTCTAAAATTTTTACTTTCCTTTTAATGAACCAAAATTTCAAGAATTTTAGATGCTCAGGTACCCATATTCCATAGAGGCTTTATCGGGTTATTAGTATGACTCAATAGTCAACTGAAAATGATGTTCCTAAAATCACAATTTCATAAATCCTGTGGATGGAGGGGTTGCACAAATAATAATTTATAAATATTACAAATATATAATTAAGAAATAAAATAAATAGTGTAAATCAATAAAAACATTCATTTAACTATGTTCTCTCATGACACCAGTTATTGATCAATACATACACTAATAATCACTCGTTCGTCTCTAATCTGGATATAACCTATATATTCACTAGTTTAATCATATATTTTCTACTTCATTAATGTTATAATATTCTGAAAGATCCCATATGACTGGACTAATATTTCCTTATCTCTATATCCTTTAGTGAATACATGTTGTATGAATGTTGGAATTCCCTGATATCATGAATACCCATCAAAAATCTGGATCTGTACAAGGAAATTCCGAACTGATATTTAATTCAAATGCAATTCCTATTCCAAAGGTAATCCACCCAAATTGATCATTTTAAATAATTGGATCTCATCCCAAGACATTATTCTATGATACCAATCAGGAATCCACATCATTAATATAAATAATTTGATACATATAAACAAAAAAAATCTAGGCGGACCCGCCAATGAATTCAATATTATGAATCTATGTTAAAATCAATTTATTTATATATTAATTCCATAACATTTTTTCATAATGATAATTTTTGTGTCATCATGCCTCAATATTTATATGATTTATTTATAGTAATCATAAGATTTCTTAAAATATGTCAAACCAATCATGTTCATACAATATGAATGGAATCTATCCATGCCATTCATATTATTCACCATCAAGAATGAAGAATCCAAATCAATTTATTAATAAAGCAATTAATTAAATTCCATGAAAATAACATATATAATTTTACTATTTCCATTTATAACCATTAATTAATTAGGAAAAAGAATCTTTTTCCCATGCATAGGAATACAATCACATCTATTTTTCATTTCCTAAAAACATTAACCATTTATTTATCTTAAAAAGAAAAATATATAATATTTCCATATTTTAATAATATTGCATCTTTTCAAGGGATTGATTTAATATATTTTCAGACACAATATATATGGAATAACTTCTTTAATGTGTTCTGACACTAACTATTTTTAATAAACCTGATCCTTTATAAATTCAATATTTAAATATGTTACAAATAGTTTCATTCATATACCATTTTATCAAACATATATATTACTGAATACTTAAATTCATGTGGTATGAACATAGTTCACATGGATCCGATATCTCAATAGTAGAAATATATATATATATATATTTTGTTTTTCCATGGGAATGGCATAAAGTTATCATTCAATTATTTATTAGTTCAACACATGGGATGATGGTGACCTTGCATAAACTATAAATTTTAAGCATTAAATGTGAATATGGTTTAATTAAAGGAGATAACTACTATATTTATGAAGCTTATCTACTTTATCTACAACCTATAAACCCACTTCGCATGATTATAAAAGAGTATAAAATGACACTACAACCACCCATGTTAATAACCAACCTGGTAACATATATTAAAAAGAATCATTGATGATGTCCTTAATCAAATTTCTAAAAAAATCCATCCCAATATTAATATTTAATTCTCAATCGTACATAGATTATTCCTACATAATATAGTTGAATATGCACCCAAATACCTAAATAATTGAATAAAATATATAAAGAAATGAAATAATTAGTGTTCGGAGTCAGAACTATATAATAACATATAAATCATTTGGGATGATTGATGAAATTATAATAGATTGGGAGGTTCATTTTGTAATATAGACTAAATAGGGAGTATTGTGTAGGGTTTATTGGTCTAAATTGTGGAAAAATATGGGTGTTAATAATTTTTATGTTAAAAAGATAAAATCCCTCATTATGATGAATAAATGGTATGTACATAATCGTCTCTCAACCATGTTACATTAGTGTAGACATGAACATAGAAAAACCCCACCTCTCAATGTTTAAATTAAATGCTTCAAAATAGTTCACCGACCATGTTGTTTTTCATCGAACCACTCTATAATAATATAAAATGTTTAAAAGTTTTTATAAATTATGAACCTTGTCCCAGAACCCTTAAACATCGCACAATTTCCCATAAATCATACATGGTACTCATAATCTTATTCGAACATACAACTCAATTAATCTTTATTGAATGTGAACTAAAAATTTACCCACTATCAATTCTCTACATGGTTTCCACTCAACTATTCTATCTAATCCTCTCACCTTTAAAAGAAACTCCAATACTCATCTCTATTCCACTGAGACGTATCCAAGAATATAACATGAATCACTTGTTATAAACTATTTCAAGTACATCACCGATGAGATTCAATATTTTCAAAATATATTCCCATTGATGAATAAAATTGGGGTTCATCCACTAAAATTAAATATTCAAAAGTGGAATTAAAAATTATTTTAAATAATATTTAATCATTGTGTGAATCAAACTAACTATATCATGAAAGAGCCTAATTATTTATACTTTGTGAGATATGTGGGTTATTAATGGAATAATTTTTAATACTGTTTGTCTGCTATGATTATTAATATATTATAAGTTTCATTATTATGTTAGTGGTTTGAAATAAATCATATTAATATTTTTATGTAGTAATAAAAAAAATTAATATATTTTTTTTCTGAAAATATTCATTTTGAATAATAATAAATATTTTTTTCATTATTTATTTAAAAAATTTATTTTTAGAACCTGTTATATGATTTCATATAATATGTGTAATATATTTTAGAAATATATATTGTTTGGAGAAAACAAGGATGTTCAATTTTATTAATATGTTTTCATAAAAATATATAGAATATTTTATTTATATGATGGTTTTTTTAGTTCTAATAGTGATCTTATATAGTGTAATAATGTTTCTTATAAATTTTTTTGGAACCATACCCTGAAAAAAAGATTTATGAATTTATCCATATAAATTATTTGTAAAAAATGGGATACATTGAAGGGAAAACATATTGGTTATTTGAAATGTTTTAGTATTTGTAGATTTTAGAAAATGGAAATTTATAATTTTAATTTTATTTATTTTTTTAATATATCTATAATTAATTATGATATTAAATTTAATAAAATTTAATTATAGTGTTTATTTGTTTTATTTTGTTATGTTATTCTAAAACATCTTATTTTTATTCATATAAATAGATAAACATTATTAGTGGGAAGATGTAATGATCTACCTAATTTCATTATGGTATAATTTATTGTCAATGAGAGTTATGAGGTGATATTGTCAAGGATGATAGACTAGTGAGAACCAAAAAGGTAATTATTTTTCAATTTAATGGATTACCAGAAAAGCTCGGCTAGGGGATAACCCCCTGACCATTTATTAAAGTAAATGAAATGTACAGTAGAAAATCATCAACAGGCAAAAAGAAAGGAACTTATATGTCACAAAACCCATACCCATTTCCATAATCCTCCTCCACTGTGTCCATTTCCCATTCCGAGCATTCATAATGCTTCAGAACCTTAGCATATTTTCTTTGCAGATTCATCCTCTCCAAGGATAAGAGCTCCTCGTTGCCACCAGAGGACCAAGTGACTAACAGCTTTGGCAAATAGGAGTAATCTTTCTTTGACTTGCGTCGTAGAGGGGCAGTCAAGACTTCTTGAGCCCCACTCACCTTCTCCTTCTTTCCTTGGACAACATCACTAAAAAAAGGCTTGATCGTACCTCCATAATTTTCTTTATCACTCTCATTGATATGCCCCCTCTTTCCATGTATAAGAACCTTCTGAAATTTATAATTCCCTCCACAACACTACTGGAATTGACCGTTGGTTTCAATCACAGCAAGGAACCGTGGCTGTTTTGGGGAATCCGGATGAACTAAAGTCCCCTGTAGCACATCCTTCGACCCATTGCATCCCTCCTGTGAAGGAGCCCCATACTGCATCTCAATCATGGAAGATCCCTCTTCTACCAGCTCCTTTTCCAACTCCTTGAACTGATTGGAAGTAGCAATTGTGAAGCCCACCTCCCCATCAATCACAGCCCTTCGTCTACGAGTGCATTTTTATTTTATTTATAAATAGTTTATGATTTAGTTTTCCAAAAATATATTTATTGATATTGAATCTTTTTTTAATACATGATATTAAGGATATAATATTTTTTGGGAAATATAAAATAAAATAATTAATTATGGGATATATTTTTTCCTTGATTTCATTTGTAATACTATAAATAATTCCATATTTTCAATTCATTTAATGAAATATACAATAATAATATTGATCCCTTATGAATTTTTTTATTTATTTAATTCATTTATTTTAATTAAAACAATGAAATTAATTTATCATATCCATTTACATCCTTTAATTCATTAAGAGGACAGATCATTTTTCCCAATTATTTTTTTTATAAAATCCCATTTTTATTATGAAAAAAATAAAACATTTCATTTAATTGGAAAGGATAATATTTAATATTTATACATTTTTATATGATTCCAAATTTTCAAATTCTTTATTAAATTGGGTTCATATTAATAATTTACAATAGAAAATCCATTTCAGTTTCATTCTGTATCCAATTTTTTATAAAATCCAACCTTTTATATGTCATTTTATGATCATATTAAATATATTTCCCTTCATTGAAAATTTGAATAAATAATTACAATTGTATAAACATAATTTTATATTAAATTTAAGGATAAATGGTGGTCTATCTATCATAATTGGACTATTAAATGTTTAAAATGTTATTTTCCAACGCCAATGACATAGTGGCTTTGTTCAGTTATTTTTTAGGTCAATATAAGAGATTGGGGTTGGTCCTCAAAACAAATGCATTTTAAAATAAAATATGACTATCAGTTTATTAGTGGGCCACCAACCTCACATGTAAAAGAATATTTTTATCTTGATCCCTACAAATAACTATCTTAGATCACTGAACTGTAGATTCCAATTCCAGAACAACCAATAGTTTTATATCACACCATAACAACCATAATTAATTAATAATGAATGAACATTAATTATTTATTAACATACTTTAAATTAATTATTTTTCTCTAGCATAATGACAACCCACTTAACAAATACTCTCATTGTGCACAACCTAATGCCAGTAGATCATGTAGAAGTCTATGTCATCATCCAAAAACTCAACTAATATAAATGACTTATAATCAAAAGTATAAAAAATAGAATTTATTTTTCTAAATAATTAATTAAATAATATCTCAATGAAATACTCCAAAAACTGATGGGTGAAGGCATACTGATATTGTCTTGAGACACCCTCTTGATATGAATCATTGAAGAACCAGCATCGTTATGTGATTCCAACATTATCATTTAGATTATTCATCATAATCCTCAACCACAATTTAAATGGTTATAAAAAAAGTCAATGAGGATAACATGGAGTCATAGCATTTCTGTAGGAACAAGATCAAAATAAAAGATTGAAAAATTGAAAAGAGAATAGGGTTATCACCATAGAATAGAGGAGATGACGAGAGTCATACAAATGGTTGATGTGTCATGTATAATAGAAATAGTGGTGGGTTGGGTTAAAAATAAATATATGATAATGATTAGAAACCCCCATTTTAAGTAATATAGGTTTTAGCTACATGGTTTTCTCAACCGTTTCCAACCATATAGTCTATAATATAATAAAATAAACCTATCATAGTTTAAATTGATAGTTGACAAACATTAAAAAACTAAGAATTTCTGATCTCAACCCCTCTTCAACAATGTGCATGATTTTTATACAACCATTCATAAATCGTGATTCGTGCACTAGAACCATTCCACCTCAAATAGTTTCCCTTCATGCTGACATGCTACTCCCTCACCCATCCATAATTTTGTATATAAATCATTACTTGTGATAATTAAATTAAAAAATGTCCAACTATCATTGTTCTACATGGAATCACCTTAAATGTAATTTCCTGAACACAAACTCCCTAATCCAATGCTAAAAATGTTATGATTTAATATTTAGATTTGATACTAATGATGGTGATCCAATTTTCCCAAAAAAACAACAACATAATGGAATATTTGATTTTCATTACACACAATGAAATTTTGATTTAGAGTATTAGAGAAAGAGGATAAACTATTACATAAATAATTCATTGATTTCATGGGATTACACTTCCCTTTATACCCATATTTTTATTTTAAATATTAATTCTTTAATACCTCCCACAAATATTATCAAAATACCAACCTTTATAGACATTGACTATTTAACCATCATTATTTATGACCTAGGTATATATAATCATAATAAGGGTGATATCAAATTCTCAATAACACTATAAATAAACATTCACAATTTTATTTCTTCATTTTTCATGATAAGTGAATAATCAATGTTATTGAGGATAACATAACAATAATACTATCCATAATACAGGGATCATAAATCACTAAACATTGAATTAAGAATTATCAAATGGGATCGTCCCTTTATTGGAGAATAATTTGGGTGGAACCATCATATTCCAAATAATATTCTAATTTAACACAATCTGGGTTCAACCTTCATGTACAATATATTAGGATCACTCATAAAAAATAATGGTGATCATCCCATCATATATTCTATTTCATA
Source organism: Viscum album (assembly GCA_963277665.1). Classification (NCBI taxonomy): domain Eukaryota; kingdom Viridiplantae; phylum Streptophyta; class Magnoliopsida; order Santalales; family Viscaceae; genus Viscum; species Viscum album. The sequence goes on along the minus strand of OY728143.1, from coordinate 936,322,022 downwards.
CACTCAAATTCATAAAAAATAATTACCATGTTCCATTAATGAATACGATATTTATAATCATTCACGGTTTTATAAAACATTATTCAATGTTAACATAATGTGTGATTACCTCATAGAAAAGAAATAAGTTTATGCAAAATCATATCATCTATCCAATGAATGAACAAGGATGGTATCAAGATATTATATTCTTAGTGACAATTTTGTATCATATAGTATTTTTTACATTGAATAACAAAATTATTCCTAAAATAAAATAAACAAAATTCATGGGGAAAATACACTTTTCACATTAATTATCATCGAATTACTACATATTAGAATTTTTTTTTAAATATCACCTAGGACTTTTATTAAGGAATAAAAAAAATAAAATTTGAAAACATATAATTATAATTGTAATATTTCTCAAACATGAAATAATATATTTTCTTCTAATATAACCATTGATTCATAAAAGTAACTTTTTATTTCATTGGGTGTTTATAACAGTGGAAAATCATATTAATGCTAAGAATTCTAAAAAATCATCCCTTCAGATTTTCAATGCATCTAAATTTTCATCTCATCATGAAAATGAAAATAATATCCTATTAATGTTTATAAAAACACAATTATTAGATATAAATTCATAAAAAACCATTAGTATTATTATTAATTTTTTGGGAAATTATTATTTTTATGAAAAATTATTTTCTACAGACGAGTGAAATTAAGTCCAATAATCTTAAAAATAATTATTATATTAAATTAATTAAAAAAGAGAGTAAAATAATAATATATCCTAAAATCAACATAAATACCTAAATTAAAATAAAATTATATTTATTATTAGATAATGATCATGTAATATAATTTAATTTAAATATGATCATACATAATCCTAAATAAAAAGGTCACAGTAACATAATGGATTTTTCATATTATTATGTTTTTAAAAAAATGACCCATTGAAGGATAACATAAAATTAAATAAAAAACTTAATGAATATAATTATATTGATGATATAACATACCAATGAAATTGTAGACACATCATATAAAATAATATTGTCTATAACATAAAATACTTCCCAAAGAAGATAACTTGATACAAGGAACCCTTACAAAGATCATAATGTTGAAGTAAAAAGTATTAAATGTATTGAAAATATTTTTAAAATATAAATAATTATAAAAATTCGAAATATATAATAATATAATCAAATTAAATTATATGAATAATAATTTAATATAAAATACTAATATTTATCCATATTACCTAATGAAAAGAAATCAATTTATGAAATTATTTAAAACATAGTATCTATTATGTCAAATACCATAGGATAAAATAATTGAAATTGTACATCCAAATACCACAATTTATGAATAATTTTTGATATGACATATAAATAAGAAAATATATACATCATATAAAAGAAATTAGGTACAGACTATTACCATATTCTTCAATGTAAGTAAATTGTTATAGATCCCCTTACCTTGAGTCCATAATTTCAATTTATGTCCCATTACTCATATAAAAAAAATATTATATAAATTATATTATTTCATAATAAAATTTTAATGTATTAATACATTATATTTATAAGATTAATATCATTAATATTATTGACATATTTAAATACTTAAATAGTTATATTCATGTTGTGTGCCTTGAGCACATTTTATTTGTGGTTTCAAAATGGATATTTTTTATTGACTGAGGTCAAATTGGACATTTTTAAATCATCACCAAAAAATAATAATGAATTTCTTTAATTTTTATAAATAAATTATTGTTTTGAAATCATTTATGAAATACAATAATAAAAAGTAAAATAAATTAAAATCCTTGAGACTGTAGACTATTCGTACACAAGAGTAACATTTACTTTATTATAATTTCATTATAAAAAGTAGTTAAATATCCATTTATTTTTGCATAAATATTTTAAAATCATGAATTTATTATTAATTAATTAATTTAACTTATATATATATCCATTATTTTTTGGTGATGAAAGGATAATCACACCACTTCATGTAGGTTGTATTCCATATCTATGCATGAATAACGATATCATTTGTTAGTGAATGAAAATAATAAAATAAAATGATATATTATTCTTGAATAATGATAATTATATCCTTAATAGCTTAATTATTTCATATAGAGAACTTATTTTCTTGAACATTATCTTCATTTACTACTATGATAAGTGTTAGTGAAAAACTAATCATGTCTTTTAGTATGGCGGAAGTCTATTGTACACACGAGGGACATTATTGTATCCCTCACAGAATAGTATGTATAAAGGTATAAAATCTATCATAATTCATAGTGAATATCTATTTTAAAAATATCAAACATATTTTTTAATATACTGTGAATGTTGTAACGCCCCGACCCCAGCTACCCAGAGTCGGTGCATTACTTCGTAACATTGGCATGATCACAAAAGATCAAGTCTCAAAAGAACGATTAGTTTAGTATCCTTGGAAACACTAGATACATTAATAAATGTTACATTACATCATAAAGTGAAAATCTACAATAACAAAGCCTCCATAGTCCACACTGATATCCTCTTCTGACTATCCCTGGAGGTCATTCATAAAATACTTCTTCAAATCCTGGAAAATATTAAAACAATGAATGTGGTGAGCTCAGATGCTCAGTAAGGATAATAATATTAAGGAATCTTTCATAAATAAACATTAAAATTTAAGGCAATGTATAAATAAAACAAAAGCCTTTTAAACATAAAGTTCAACAAAATATGGAAAAAGAAAAATGAGATAATGCCATTTACTTATTCACATGGATATTCTACTGGTTGAATAATCACATGTAGTATCAATAACCACATTCATAATGATGGAATTCATAATTCCAGACTATCATAACCACGTAGTCAAGGCCTCGTGCCAAGACCACAAATATGATTTTGTCAAGGCCTCGTGCCAAGACACTAGTTTGTCTCATGAGACCTACAGATGAATCGAGGAGCTATAGCGGGCTCCACCCGTCACTTATTAAGTCCAATGCACTACTCATATGAATCGGTTTAAACATATCATAAACCATAACATAATCATATCACATAAAACATGCATAAAGGAAACATAAAATATCCACGTTTCAATCACAAGATATCAATACAACATAATAATAAAAACCTTATCAAAACCATTTTCAATACCAAAATAAAAGAAAATTAAAACTTGGTATTTATTTTTCATTTAAAAATAGTTATGGCTTGTAGAGGAAGCCGAAAGTCAAATAATGGATACAGCGGCGGAGAAGACATTGTCGCCGCATACGTACGATAAGAAAAACATTCCTTTTTGTCTTTTAGTAAAACGCTGCGTATAAAAATATTCCTTTTGAATAAACATAAAAGTCAAAGTGGTTTATACACCGTATAAAAGAAATTTGTGTATAAAACAAAATATGCCTCAATGAATGGAGATTGAGACGAAGTACCTTACAAAGATCATTTTTTAAATAAAATAGATATATTATGTGTATTCACTATAAGTAAACATAATGAAATTGCAAATACATGATAGGATATAATAATATCTTGAAATATTTTGAATGTAGGAGATTAACCCAAAGAATGTAAATTGGGTTAAGAAATTCCCTTACCTCGTGTCCGACTTGACTCGATCATTCTTTAACCTCCTGAATAATAAACTAGAGTTAATTTTTATTTACATAAGAACCTTTTTCAGGTTAATTATTCCTTTTATATCACTTATTACCATGTTATGAACATTATGTAATTATTTATGTTAATAACGGTCATTTTGTCGATCTTTGGTACTTGAGTCAAAAATAAACTTCTTATAATTACAAGTTGTTCATGTGGTGAAATATCCATTATATCCAGAATTATATTCATTATGTAGATATCTTATATATCTTATATATCCAGTATATACCTTCATTTATAATATTACATAACATTTAGAGGTAAGAAATTAAATGCAACGTTCATGGAGACGGTAAGCCGTACGTACGCATTAACGCTACTTTCATTTATATTTCGCATTTAATGGAATGAAATCATAATAGTATAAATGTGTATTATAATTTCAGTATAATATAATATATAATATCATTTACTCCATCCTTTATACATCCCACATATGGCATTAACGATTCAAATCACATTGAGGGGGCGGTAGTCCGCACTTCCTTAAATGAAAATATCGCATTTACCTATAATTAAAACCATAAAGTTATGCCGTAAATGAAAAATACATAAGCTTAAGTAAAACATAAAGATATTAAATATCATATATAAATTTAGTGACATAATAATGGCTACCTTTGAAGGTGTTATATGAGTGTTGAACAATCATCATTTCGTGAGGCAGAAGTTCTCCATCCACAGAAACAGTATGTTCTTTAACCATTAGATGTAGGGGTGAGTAAGTGTAGCTCGAATAATTCTTATAAAAACATCCTAGTATATTGAGGATACCATTGTTGTTACAAAAGAAATGAATAAAAACAGTTTATGGGGTTGGAGAAGCAAATTAAAACAAAATAACATAGGAGAACACATTACCTTAAAATCAGGTAACTCTTTTGATTTGAGCCAAAGGCTTCCTTGGGAAGACTTCTGCCCAAATTGAGGCTTCTATGAGTAAGTTAGGGAAGTTGGGAGAGTATTTTGGCAGAGTTTGGCCGAGCCAAAAGGCTTTGAATGTGTGAGTAAGGTGGTAGTGGTGGGGGCCTTTTATAAGTGGAGAGGAGGGGCACTCTTGGAAAGTAATGAAATGTTACATTATTATACAATAAATTTCGGATTATAAAAGTCCCAAACATATATAATTCTAGGATAAGGTGATAATGGTTCGAAATATACTCATCCAATAGGTTTTTGAAAAGTTTATGCCTTGGAGTTTACATTATATTTTCATTTTATATAAATATTTATTTAATGAGGTAATCGCTGCATCATCATGGTGTCATAAATAATTTAATTTATTTAATGTATAAAAATTATAAAAAAAATATCATGATGTATGAAATATTTTTAGATTTCTAATGAATATTTTTAGTCAAAAATGTTAATTGTATAACCCCATTTAATAATTGTTTTAGTAAAACAACTTATGTTTGTGACATTTTTATTTTAACTTTAAATAAAATTTATTTATGTCATTATCCTAACAAAGTGGCTCTATGGGGTCCCCAAGTTGACCCATGGATTTTCTTGGTCGTCCATGACTCATCCAATAGGGGTAGGACAAGTTTAAATGTCATTTCATACTATTATAACATTATCTTTACCTTAAATTACACTAATTACCTTTAATCGCGATTAATTAAACTTAAAAGTTGCTATTCACCAAAAATTATTTTTATCCCATTGAACCAAATATTACGAACTAATTACAACCATGTATGTCAGATTTTTGAAAATCAAAACACAGAAGTAGTAATGATTCATTTAAATGAAAAATCAGTTTTTTAACTACCACTTAGTGGTTTCACTATTCATCAAAAATTGAAGTTTTTCAGAACAATGCCAAAATTTCACCCTAAGCTATAATTGATATTGCGAATTCAAAAATGATGTATGTTTTACAAAATTCCAAAAATATAAGTTTCATTAATTAATTTTCTAATTAATTCCCACTGTCACAATAAATAGCGTGTTTTAAGAAACAATATATATCAAAAGATTGAAAATTGTTTATGTCCAATTTCAATGTTAAATTAATTCTAATGACCACCATTGGATAAAATGGTAAAAATATATTATAATAAAACTTTAAAACAACTAAATAGTTAATTTAGCTCTAGAAATTATTTTGATTAAAATTTTTTTTAAGTATTTTTCACTATTCATAAAAAATTGGAAGTTCTCAGAAAAATGCCAAAAATTCAATATAGGCTAATTTCGATATTTCGTATCCAAAAATGAAGTCCATTTTGAAATATACATTTAATATAATTTTAAAATGTGGGTATTACTATTCAAAACGACTACTTTGATTAGTCGCAGTGTGTTAGAACTCGAAGTTGCGTACAATGGAAGATATTGCATTGTTGAATGAGAAGCGTATCGTTGAAGCTCGAGGTGTTACATTATCCCCTCCTTCAATAAATTGTGTCCTCGCAATTTGAAATTTTTCTTTGAAATTAAAAGGTGGAAAATATAAAATACCTTTGTGGAAAACCCACATCGGAAATAAGGTTAATAAAAATATAACATTAAAAGAAAGAAAGAGAAGTACAGAGGTCACCCGAGATAGCCCATATTAGGATTCTATGAAAATATGGATATGGAAGAAAAACAAACCATCAAGGTCTGATGGAGAGTTGTAGAAAACTGGATTAGGAGAATGTTAAGCATAAGAAAATCACAAACATGTGAGTGGATAAACGGTCATTGAATCCCCAGTTGGAAAAGTTAACTGGCAACGTTTTTGTTTTATGTTTCCTTTTATAAAGTTAAGGAATTTATTTAGGAGATTTACTAAGAACGTAAGGTAATATACATACTTTGTATGTATACTTTCATTCATTAATAAATATTTACCACAAACCCGTATTTTACTCCAAATGGTAAAAGAACTCAAAAATATTCTATTTATCCTAATTGTATAAGGTTCTAAATATTACCACATACCATTTAGATTAGGAAAAATATTTTGTAACCAGGGACTTCCTGTAGGCTAGTGGTAGGTAATAAAGGTCTGTCGCACTATGGTTGTGGGTTCGATTCCTGCATCTTTGTCTGACGCGACGGGTTATGCCCCACCCTGCAGGTTGTCCTTTTCCTAAAACTATAGTATTATAATATTCCAAAAATAATCTTCAGAAATGTTTTAACCTTAAACAATACTATCCAAAGATCAACTTAATCCATTCCAACCTTTATAGTTATCCAAAATACCTTCGTCCAGACATTCTCTAGAAGGTCTCTAAATTTCAAAATCAATTGTAACATCATATTTCCCAAACAAAGTATAGTTTCTTTTATTGTCACATACTAAAAATATAATTACCTTCATCATATTAAATCCTTAATGGAATCAACATGTACTGCAGTACAATCCATATATATATCACATTATTCTTATAACCATAATCTAGTTCTTGAGTCCAAAAACACAAATACACTAATTATTCAACTTCATCTGTAGTAACAGCATAATCTTGGCCTTGATCCCTTGGCCTTTTCTGAGGTAAGTTTTCCTGACTCTTAGGACATTCATTTCCATAATGCCCCATTTCCCTACAATTGTAGCATTCAACATTAATAGCCTTTTTCTTTCCCTTGTAATCACACGCCTAGTGACCTTTTTCTCCACATTTATAACAAACTCCCTTTCCTTTTAGGAAAGTACTGGGGTGATTCCTCCCACAATTTTCACATAATTGAAAATCCTTCTTTCCCTTTTCCCTTTATCCATCTCTTGTTCCACTGTTCTCTTATTCTCTTCCTTTACTTTATTGTCATAATACTTAGAGAATTCCTCTTCTGTCTTGATAGCACACGAGAATATATCTTCATATGTTGAGAATGATTTTGATACTAAAGATCGACGGAGAAATGGTTTTAACCCATCAAAGAAATGATCAATCTTACTTCTTGGGTTATATATATAATCTGCAGCATGCCTCACTAACCTTATAAAGTTAGCCTCATACTTTACGACATTATCATCCTTCTTCTGCCTCAAACTTAGAAATTGCCTTTCCATATCTGCTCGATGGTCATGTGGAAAGTATTTTTCAAAGAAAATTTCCTTAAACTTCCTAAATTCCATACTTGATACTTATTCATCTTCCTCTGTGTTATGAATCAGTGACCATCATTGATCGGCATCTCCAGTGAGGCGGTAAACAGCCATGATAACCTTTTCCCTTTCACTACTCCCCAAGTCATGGAATATTTTCTCTAAGGAGTTTATCCATTTCACATCTACTAATGTATTTGTACCCCCATTAAATGTTGGTGGTTGTTTCCTCATGAAGCGGTCTAACATTGATCCTCCACGTTGCGGATCAGGGTGCTCCATACGAGTAAGGTTACTATTCATAACCTGAGTGAGTTGTCCCAGTATGGTAATAAGTTGATCAGCACCAGTTGTATCTCCATCTCCATAACAATTATCTTGAGCAAGAGGGAAATCCCTACATGGAGTGCATGCATTGATACAGTTTCCATTCCTTCCACTAGGCGCCGTTTCTAAACAATGGCATAAACTAGATTAGTTTATGAATCAAAATACATAATTCCATACTTATAAAATACATAACATATATTGAACTATTTATGGATATAATCCATAATTATAAAAATGTTTTCATTGAGAAAGTATATACTCATAACCCTTCATAGTGGTTTGTAAAGAAAATGAGAATTATCCTATGCACATCCCCCGGGAGTGTCGTAACCAAGTGTGTAGCAAGGCCCGTTGTCGTGCACCAGTTCCCGTTCGAGTCTAGCTCAAAGTGGTGTTTTCGGGTTTTACCCCAACTTACATCTGTGCCAGAGCCGCCTCTACCAGCTCGTATCCAGACAGGGATGTATTGCTCGGAAAACTCACAAAATATCTATAATAACAAAAATCTAGGAAGTTTATCTATGCTAATCATCAAAGTCTATCTTCGGGCTATGTGCTCTAATCAGAGTTTATCTAAATCGATCCTCAAAAGTTAGTACTAAACTGCCTCTGATACCAACTATAATGCCCTGACCCCAGCTACCCATAGTCGGTGGATTACTTCGTAACATTGGCATGATCACAAAAGATGAAGTCTCGAAAGAACGATTAGTTTAGTAGCCTTGGAAACACTAGATACATTAATAAATGTTACATTACATCATAAAGTGAAAATCTACAATAACAAAGTCTCCATAGTCCACACTCATATCCTTTTCTGACTATCCCTGCTGGTCATTCATAAAATACTTCTTCACATCCTGAAAAAATATTAAAACATTGAAAGGGGTGAGCTTAGATGATCAGTAAATATAACAATATTGCAGAAGCTTTCATAAATAAACATTAACATTTAAGAAAAATTTATAACTAAAACAAAAGCCTTTTAAACATGAACTTCAACATAATATGGCAAAAGTAGAATGAGATAATGCAATTTACTTATTCACTGGGATATTCTACTGGTCGAATAATCACGTGCAATATCAATAACCACTTTCATAATGATGGAATGTATAATGCCAGACTAACATAACCACGTAGTCAAGGCCTCATGCGAAGACCACAAATAAGATTTTTTCAAGGCCTCGTGCCAAGACACTAGTTTGTCTTATTAGACCTATCGATGCATCGATGTGCTATAGCAGGCTCCAACCGTCACTTATTAAGTCCAATGCATTCCTCATATGAACAGGTTTAAACATATCATCAACCCTAACATAATCATATCACATAAAACGTTCATAAAGGAAACATAACATTTCCACATTTCAATCAAAAGATATCAATACAACACAATAATAAAAATCTTATCAAAACCATTTTCAATACCAAAAAAAAGAAAAATAAAACTTGGTATTTATTTTTCATTTAAAAAAATTTATGGCTTGTAGAGGAAGGCGAAACTCAAATAATGGTTACGGCGGCGGATAAGTCGTTTTCGCCGCATATGTACGACAAGAAGAACATTCCTTTTTGTTGTTTAGTAAATCGCTTTGTATAAAAAGATTCATTTTGAATAAACGTAAAAGTCAAAGGGGTTTATACACCGTATAAGAGATATTTGTGTACAAAACAAAATATGCCTCAATGAATGGAGATTGAGACAAAGTACCTTACAAAGATCATTTTTTAAATAAAATAGATATATTATGTGTATTCACTAAAAGTAAAAATAATGAAATTACAAATACAAGATATGATATAATAATATCATGACATATTTTGAAAGTAGGAGATTAACCCAATGAATTGAAATTGGGTTAAGAAATTCCCTTACCGCGTGTCCGACTTGACTCGATCGTTCTTTAACCTCCTGAATAATAAACTACAGTTAATATCTATTTTCATAAAAAAAAAATTCATATTCATTATTCCTTTTATATCACTTATTACCATGTTATGAACATTATGTAATTATTTATGTTAATAACGGTCATTTTGTCGATCTTTGTTACTTGAGTCAAAAATAAACTTCTTATAATTACAAGTTGTTCATGTGGTGAAATATCCATTATATCCAGAATTATATTCATTACTCAGATATCATATATATCATATATATCTAGTATATACATTCATTTATAATATTACATAACAATTAGAGTTATGAAATGAAATGCACCGTTCGTGGAGACGGTAAGTCGTACGTACGTATGAACGCTACTTTCATTTCTATTTCGCATTTAATGGAATGAAGTAATAATAGTATAAAGGTGTATTATAATTTCAGTATAATATCATATATAATATCATTTACTCCATCCATTATACATCACACATATGGAAATAATGATTCAAATCACTTTGAGAGGGCGGTAGTCCACACTTCCTTAAATGAAAATATTACATTTACCCATAATGGAAACCATAAAGGTATTCCATAGATTAAAAATACATAAGCTTAAGTAAAACATAAACATATTAAATATCATATTTAAATATAGTGACATCTTAATGGCCACCTTTGAAGGTGTTATATGAGTGTTGAACAATCATCGTTTCGTGAGGCAGAAATTCGTCGTCCACAGAAACAGTATGTTCTTTAACCATTAGATGTAGGTGTGTGTAAGTGTAGCTCGAATAATTCTTATAAAAACATCCTAGTATATTGAGGATACTGGTGTTGTTAAAAAATAAATGAATAAAAAGAGTTTATGGGGTTGGAGAAGCAAATTAAAACTAAATAACATTGGAGAACACATTACCTTAAAATCGGGTAACTCTTTTGATTGGAGCCAAAGGCTTCCTTGTGAATAATTATTCCCAAAGTGAGGCTACTAAGATTAAGTTAGGGAAGTTGGAAGAGTATTTTGTCAGAGTTTGGACGAGTCAAAAGGATTTGAAAGTGTGAGTAAGGTGGTAGTGGTGGGGGCCTTTTAAAAGTGGAGAGGAGGGGCACTCTTGGAAAGTAATGAAATGTTACTTTATTATACAATGCTTTTCGGATTCTAAAGGTCCCAAATTTATATAATTAGAGGCTAAGGTGATAAGGATTCGAAATATACTCATACAATAGGTTTTTTACAAGTGTATGTCTTGGAATTTACATTATCTTTTCATTTTATTTAAATCGTTAATTAATGAGGTAATCGTTGCATCAACATGGTGTCACAAATAATTTAATTTATATAATGTCTAAAAATTATAAGAAAAGTTTCAGGATATAGTAAATCGTTTTATCTTTCTAATGAATATTTATAGTCAAAACAATGACTTGTATAACCCCATTAAAGAATTGTTTTAGTAAAAAAACTTATGTTTGTGACATTTTTATTTTAACTTTAAAGAAAAGTTATTTATGTCATTTTCCAACCAAAGTGGCTCCATGGGGTCCCCAAGTTGACCCATGGATTTTCTCGGTCATCCATGACTCATCCAATAGGGGTAGGACAAGTGTAAAGGTCATTTCATATTATTATAACATTATCATTACCTTAAATTACACTAATTACCTTTCATCGCGATTAATTAATCTTAAAAGTTACTATTCACCAAAAATTATTTTTATCCCATTGAACAACATTTTACTTACTAATGAAAACCATGTATGTTAGATTTTTGAAAATCAAAACACAGAAGTGGTAATGATTCATTTAAACGAAAAATCAGTTTTTTAACTACCACTTAGTAGTTTCACTATTCATCAAAAATTGAAGTTCTTCAGAATAATGCCAAAATTTCACCCTAAGCTATAATTGATATTCCGAATTCAAAAATGATGTCTATTTTATAAAATTACAAACATATAAGTTTCATTAATTAATTTTATAATTATTTACCACTGTCACAACAAATAGCGTGTTTTTAAGAAACAATATATATCAAACGATTGACAATTGTTTATGTCCAATTTCAATGTTAAATTAATTATAATGACCACCATTGGATAAAATGGTAAAAATTTATTATAATTATACTTTAAAACCACTAAATAGTATAATTTATCACTATAAATTATTTTGATTTAAAAAGTTGTTTTAAGTATTTTTCACTATTCATAAAAAAATTGGAAGTTCTCAGAAAAATACCAAAAATTCAACATAGGCTAATTTAGATATTTAGAATCCATAAATGAAGTCCATTTTGAAATATACAATTTCTATAAACATAGAAAGTGGGTATTAATATTCATAACAACTACTTTGATTAGTCGCGGTGTGTTAGAACTCGAAGTTGCGTACAATGCAAGCTATTGCATTATTGAATGAGAAGCGTATCGTGGAAACTCAGGGTGTTAAAAATGTACTATTATAACAATCCATGAGAGGTGATGATGATAAACAATTACATAACTTTTCGGGATGGTAGTCTTCCGTACAGATGAATGATGGTTCTATTAGGAGATGGATTTAGGTTATTCAATTACAATAATTAAATATTACTATATTTTTGATAAGATTTTCATTATATCATCTTAATATATTATTAATTTAAAGAGGGTGAATAATGAATAAGATTAAAAATATCGGTTAAGAAAAATTCCCCTTTTCAAGACAACAACATCATGATAGAAAAAAAAGCATTCATAAAATGGATTTAGGATAAAATAATGTCCTAAATAATTATTTAGTGAAGCGATTAAGTTTTTTTTCTATTTTTACCATTAATTGGTTTAAGGTGTTAAGAAGATAGGATAGGGGTGGCCATATATAATTGATGTGGGTGGAACAACTGCAATATATTAAAAGAAAACGTTATACCCACAATATTCCCATGTTACATGGATAAAAAAGTAACATATTATTGAATTATAAACTATAATGTAAATCATATTTCCGTAAAATTGATTTTAGACATGTTTTATGTAATTTTAATCGTTATCTTTTTAGTTTAACCCACAGTTAAAACATTTTTATCTTAATCGCTATAAAATATTATTCATGTTTCAACTCTTGAGAGTGAACAAAAAATTACCTTATTTTATTATATGAAATATTTAAATTTAATATTTTTGATCCTTATTAAAAAATTAAATTCACATTATATTATGTATTTTGTATAAAATAACACATCTTGTTATGATGAAAATGTTAAATCTTGAAAAATGTATTCTTTCATCATATGATGATTTTATATTAAATATGTGACTAGTAATAATCATTTAATTAATATAAGTTATTATTTATTAATAAATAACGATTAAATTTCATTTAATAATTCCTATTCAATGGTTTTTAAATTTATTAAAATGAAGAAACTGTATTAACTTTTAAAACGTTTTCAGAATAAACCCATTTTTAATATGAAAAACAAACACAATATAAAATACAATATACCAAATACTAAATAGAAAATAAGTTATTTAAATTAATATATATATATATTATCATATATTAAATCATAATAAAAACATATTTCTACATTTACATTAGTTAAATTGTTAGAATGAAATGCTAGTTTTTCAAAAATTTGCATTATATACTATTATTTTAAAAATAAATATTACTTATATAAATACTATAAAGTCACCAAAGTAAATTATTATATTTTAATTTCAAAAATTATATTAATTCTAACAAATAATTTATAGAATTTTATATAAATTAATTATTATATTTTCTCAATATAATATACAATAAAATAATTATGAAAAAAATAAATTTTTGTTGAATAAACAACCACAAATAAATAATAATAGTAATTTACTAAAAAATTATCAATAAAATTTTATTAATTGGGTAATTTATATATATCTATCAAAAATTGGTTAATAATATTATTATGTTAAAATTTAATTCGTAGCTTATAGTGTCTATACAAGAAATAATATTATTTCATAGTTTGTTTAATATCAGAGTTGTGTGTCCTATAAACTATCAAGAATAGATTCTAAATTTAAAATATAGTGGTTTTATATTGTCCCCATTAATAAATTTCATTATCCAACATTGAAATTTATCATGGTATTCAATTTTTTTATATTTGAAAAATCATTTCCTCTAATCCCTCATTTTTAAATGTTTAATAAAACTACCACTTTATAAGAGATGAAGGGATTAATGATGGTCATCTAGATTAACACAAATCTATTTTTCCTATTAAAATATTACGGAATAATAATATTTTTACACGTTGAACAAATTACACAAAAAAATCATAGCATATGCCCATATTTAAAATAAATTATACATAAACAAACCAATTATCTGTAATATTGATCATACTATTAAACCCATGTTCATTATTCGATTATAATTTCCAAATAAAATTATAATGAACACCTATCTACTTCTTCTACATCCTTATTAAAACCATCATGAAAAGTTTGATGCCTAAATAATTGAACTATAGGGTACTGTTCTTCACTTTTATTTATGGAATTTTAATTATGAATATATATATCTTCCATATGTAGAAATTTGGTTTTTTATAAAACAAAAGAAAAGCATGTATGAAATACCAAAACTACATAATTTCTACAATATCATGTGTAACATATAAAAATTAAAAATGTCCATAAATTTTAAAAATTATACAAAGGGGAAATAAAAATATAAAAAAATTAATTTAATGTTCTGAAACACCATGATTCCCAGGAATAATTACATTCCTCAATATGATGATAAAAAGTACCAAAAAATTTATAATATTGTATCATTCTTAAATATATAGTGATGTGAGATTGTATTGAAATTTTAAATATTGAAATACGTATTTTCACAGCATAAAACCACATCACATGTAGGTAAATTAAATATGGAAAATGATTAGAAAAATTAAAAATTAATGTTTTATATTTTTTTAACCCATATATATTTAAACCCTTATAACTTATTAAGATGTAAATGAGACTCTTAATCACTACCTAATCACAAAAACCAAATAAACTTGTTGGGATAATGTATTGTTATGTAAATAATGTTTTACAAGGTTGGAACGTGATGTTTATAATTAACTCCCTTTAATGACAAGGTTTCAAACAGACCTACATATTCCAATATAATCTTATAAGAAATTATATGAGTGTTCGAGTAGGTATTATCATTTTATTTATCACTATATTATAAGATTGGGTGTTAAATTATGTATGGGAATAATTCTAACTACTGTGGGCTACTTATAAAGGCTATGACTAGTTTAAAATTACTTCCTATAATGAAGAAAATATCCACTCATCATTTCATGTCACTAAATATATATTAAAATATATTTATCCTCAATAAATATTATTATTCATTCTGTATATATTAATATATTTTATCATGAAACTATTTCTCTATTTTATTTTGGTCACCTAGTTTTTACTCACAAACATAATTATGGATTCACCCATCTCGAGATTTATGAACATTAGTAGAAAATTAATAAATTTTAGAGATAAAATTATTTCAACCTCTACATATTTGTGACAAAGAGGTTTTACATAAGTGGTAGAGGATCATTCTATGTATCCAAAGACCAATGATAAAATTTAGGCAAGGGAAAAATTATTGAGTCACTATATCAGTATTGTATAAACAGTGTAGTTGGTATTATATCAGTATTATACTAGCAGAGGTACTATTTCAACAGTGGAACTATATTGGTGGTGGTACTGTAGAAGGAAATGTATCAGCGTGGGTACTATAGCAGTTCGAGTACTATAGAAGTACTATTCACTGTAGGGACCTTTTGGCCAAAAAATGACCATTCAATCCTTGTATTCAAGCCACGTGTTTTTGGGCCTTCGGGCTATGTAATGGGTCTCCCTCTACCTAGATAAAAAGTGGTATTTGATGTAATAGTAACATGGTGATTCATCCATGTCCTTTTAAAAAACATCCTCTCTACATTTTTTTCATTAAGTATTTTGCTGTTGAGATATTGAGTATCATAATAACTGGTTGTTACACTAGTTCATTCTGCTTTTCATACTGTTATTTGACTCGTTGTATTCAACAGAAACAATAAAGCTACTTATTTCTATTTAGTACATAGATGATATTGGAATATTTAATAGTATTTGGTTATATAATATATTATCTTCTAAAATTATTAATTAATTTTAAATAGAAATAGATTTGTTAAGAAGATCACAATACAATGATCCATTAATTCACAAACATTCTATATAAGATGAATCGTTATTTATATTTTGTTTTCAATAGTCCCAAAATATTTAAAAAATAAATATTATTCTAAAAAACAAAATTCCTTATGCAACATGATTTATCATAGATTTTTCAATAAATGTTTTACATAGTTATCAATGAAAATAACTTAAAAATCATGTCCATCATGTACTTCTAAAAATACACACTCTAATTTTAATTTTGTATCATTTTCACTATGGAAAATAAATCATCAATTTAAATAGATAGTTGAATCAATTTATTTCATCAAAAAACCTCAAATAACCACTTATCTGCCTTTAAAATATTTAGGAAAATATAAAATAGTATCAATTTTTTCATTGTTCAACCTAATGTGGTGGGATTCCTCTAGTATATTAAATATATTAACCATTTTATGTTTGTGAAATTTAGGCCAAAAATTAGAATTATAATTTAATTAAACATCATGAATTCAACATATATTTTATATATATAGTATACATAAAATTTATTTCACAACCATCAAATTCACTTACAATTCACCATAAATGTTTTCATTTTTAAAATATTTTAATTTGGGAATTAACAATTAATTAAATAGTGACATTATAAGATATTTTTACTTCGTCTTCTTTATATTATTCTTGAATAGTTTCCCAACAAATAATCATGATAATTTCATATTGAAAAAAAATTATAAGAATATTATTATTTCATTAAATTTAGAATAATTTATTTTTAAAAAACATGGAAATGTATATTTTAAAATCCTCAAATTTTCAAAATGAAAATAACACATAATATGTTCTTGATGGTTCATATATAAATTTTAAATGGCATATACCGAGGTAAAAATCACTCATATGTATGACATAATAACTAATCAAATGAGTTTGATGACTTTTAGTCCACCTCAAACGTGGAATCATTTTATTCAGACATATCATAGAATGGGATAATGACTTAAACTCTATGTCAAATGACTTATAAAAAAAGAATTAACAAAGAAAAACATACACATGTTTTAAATTAGTCTTACATGGAACTAAAATGACTCAAATGAATTCATAGATTATATAAATAATTACTCATTTGGTAATCTTTATTTAAAAATTAAGCCCATAACATCATAATTATAATTTTTTTCAAATTAAATTGTCATCATTTAAAATCATTACTTTTATTCTCACAAAAACACCAATTATATAAAAACACCACTTCAAATTTGTTCAACCAATATTATAATTTTTAAAAACATTGTTAATGTTCTTAACTCAATAAATATTAATGGTATAATATATCATGTGCCCTCTTAATTAAATATCCAATGTAAAAATCACCACCCGTCATCAATGTGTGCATTTTCACTAAACTCAATAGTCACCATGCTTAGTAAATACATGTATTTTTTATGACTCATCTAACATCCATTAGAACATCCACCCTATTTTAATAATTATAATTATAGTTATAAATTTTTTCCAATAACATTTTTAATATCATATTACCTTTATTATCACCATTAACATATATTAATGTTTTCCCTCAGCATCAGAAATAATCTTCATTTCATGAATACAAAATGAAATAGAATAAAAATATATGGGTCTTCCCACCAAACATAATATTCTTAAATTTCTGATGATTTTTAAATATCATGTCTCCATTATATAAAAATGTATTGATAACATAAAAATCATCATCATGTTGCATAATATTACTCAATCACCAATCATCTCTATAGAAAATATATTAACAATTATTTAAAATAATTATTTCCATCAAAAACCATCTAGAACATCAATATATTCAAATTATATTTTTTTTACCAATACTTCTAAATTTATTAAACTATTTTTCAATATGAATGTGTGTTCTCCCACTAATTTTTGGTAAATGAATTTATGATTGGTCTTCATCCATTATTAATACCATGAGGACAGTTTTGAAGACATATATGTTAAAATTACTCTCCCTTTCTGATACTATATTTAAAATACATATCCCACATTCTTTTATTTTTCCCCCTTTGTAATGTGAATCAGTAAATTATACATTATAGAGAGGTGGAACCACATTTTTCCTAGAAATTATCCATTTAGAAATCATATCTTTGTCTATAAGGACTTTAATTGTGTATAAAACACGTTTTATCAATTTAGATTCAAATTTCATTCTTGAAATATTCATAAAGTGATCACAACTACAATATTAACTTATTTATCACTATAAAAAATATTTATGTGTAACTATATATAAATACGAAAAATTATAATAATAAAATAAAAAACACGATTAAAAAATAATCCATACGTCGTTTTGGATATGATACCCCATTGAAATCAATATTTAATAGAAGAAAAATGAGATATGGGAATCTCAAATTCCTTCATCACCATATAGTTTTCCAAGCGATGTCCAAAATCATGTATCTAAAAAGAATATATAAATCTATAGAAATTTCTAGATAGATATTCTCCCCACATATAATATAAAATAACCGAACATTTATCAAGGATTATCCACATTATATATATAATCCTGTATAATTTTTTTACCTGTTATGGTCTTTAACAAATTTTTATTATCTAAATAATGTATTTCATAAAGACACCATGATACAAATTAAAAATATCTATTTCATATTGTTCTTTTTGTATTACAATAATAAAAACATAAATTAGCATTATTTTCTTTATGCTTCACCTCCAATTCACTCTTTCAAGAATAATGGCCAAAAATAATGAAAATATTGTTTTTCTCTATTAATTATTCAACAATAAAATCGGGGCTGACACATGGATTTCACCACATAAACTATCATTATTAAAGATATAAAATGTTGAAAAATATCCATTGTTTCATTAAAAATTATTTTTATACATTTTCCCCTTTGGGATTAACACTATTTTTATTTAATGGTTTTTTATCAGAAGGAACATATTTTGTCACTATTGTAATCATGCCCCTCTCAATCTATTATGCCTCCTACATCGTTAATAAAAATTTCAAGTGTGGTTTTTTCATTTTTAAGATTATGTCTTTCATATAATTATCCTTCTTCTATGGAGTGGATTCATTTATATAGAAATTATTTTACAGTAAACATAACAAGTTATTTGTCTTTACCATTAAGAAAATCCAACATTTGTTGAATTGATTTTATGATTTTAGTGTATAGACATAAAAAATGGACTCCACTTATAAAAAAGCCTCAATTAACATTTTTTTATCATTTTTGGATATCCTCTAGTAATTGTTTTATACTATATCAAGTATTTTTTCAAATAAAAATCCAATCCTTTTATCTCTCCATTTAATATATTCGTATGTAGATTCTGTCTTTATGAATTTATAATTATTTATTTCATTATAAATTTTTCAATGATACATGATATTACATTTTTTCAACAATAAAAGTAACTCTTATTTGTAGGATTTTACACCCTTTAAAATTTCATTGCTGACTTCTCGAGAGTATTTGATTCATCACTTTTCTAATCCTCACACAAAATGGAGAAACTATCTCCAATATTTTGTTATGTATACTATTTTAGTCATATTTTCTTTTTATAAATGAGTTTCTATGGGATGGTACATACTATTAATCCTAAAAATAATGACCAGGTTTCCTATATTACTGATATACTTCCTCTATGATAATTTTGTATTTTCTTAGATTCCCATTATTCGTGGAACATTTCTATATAAAATAAGGATTTATTAGAAATTTAACTATTTCACCACTGACTTCATATAGTTTATATATTTTATTTACTAAAGTTGTGTTCTATTTTTTATTATAAATTTCTTTGAACCTCTAACACCATCAACTATAGCTAATACATCATTTTCATTATAATTTAGTTTTATTATATGAAGAATATTTAGATTTCATTATTGCGAGAGAAAAAATTATTTAATGATAAATTTAGGGGATTATATTCTTATATATTAATATATCCATACTGATATAATGGTTTTTCCTACAATATTCCCCATACATATATTGATAAATATTGACTTTTTTCTAGAACTATATATTAATATAGATATAATAAACACTATATTTTCATGGTAATGGGAAACCTTTTTATATATTCTATTCATGGGATGATCAAGAAATATTTTTAAGATTTTATTTCAACTTTTATGAGACTTTTTAGATTAAAATAAATCAATTCATTTGTTTTGGTGACATCATTTCTCTTATCAGATATTTAAGATGTTCTATCAATTTATAATTTTTTATTTTTTTAGTTTGACTTCTAACTCAAGTAAATTAATGCCTATGGAATTATTTTGATACTTAATTGATCTTATAATATCATTATAAAGTATTTTTTTCTAACTATATTTGATTGTCATGAAATTTTATCCTTTTTTATACATTTTTCGTGACTCTATAATCATTTATCATTGAAATCTATTTGTGCATCCTTGACACTAGGGGTTTCTCTGTGTGATTATCTAAGGGCATGGATCTCCAATTCAATATATTAAATATTTTTTCATCACTAATATTTCTATACTTTTATAAAACAATTTATAATTTTTCGTAGTTTATATTTTTGGGATTTATTTTTATTTTTCATCTCATTGATAAGAGAGTTTTGTTTTTAACATTTTCGAGCAATTGCTTTTTTTATTACATCAACATCAAATAATAAATAATATTTTTCAAAAATTAATCTTGAATGAATTTGAATATATTTATAACTAATTTATAATGTAAATTCGTCATGTAATCAATATCCTCAATATAATGGTACATATTAGTTTTACCTTGAATATTTTCACTATTCTTGTCAAATCATTATATCATTTATTCTGAAATATAATTAATTGATTATACAGTAAATAAATTACCAATATGAATACCATAAGTTAGTATTTTATCTTCTTACAATTTTTTTGAACTCTGCATCATATTTCTTATTCTAGTGCCCCAAGATCATGTAAAAATGTCCAGTTCTTCACAAATAAGGATGGAGATAAATATTATTATCAAATTATATAAAATATGTTTTTCTATTTTTAGGTACTTCTAGATAGTTATTTTTAATAATTATTTATTTAGAGTTTATTTGATGCTATTTCAAGATGAAATTATATTATTCTTTGGAAATTTATTGGTTCTACAAGGCCAGCACATGATGTTCCCAATCAACACAACCACACAATGGAAACTGTTAAAACCAAAATATTTTTGTTTTGTATTGTTGGTGCATGGTTTGAAAAATTTTGGCCCTTAAGTATTAGAAACTGATCCCCTATTGGTGGAGTGTATGGTTAGGGTTCATAGATTGACATACCATGTATCCATGTCCAACTAACCATGAAAATAATTGTTTTTATTTCTTAAAAGTATTTTTATAATTTCAAATCCCCCCTTTTACATCCTCATGACCCTAACTACTCATAAATATAATTTAATTGTATTTTGATCTCCTATTATTGGTCATTCTTCTTAAACAATATTCATACATTGATAGAAGCTTTGAGAAAATTATTAGATTCCCATATAAAGAGGGTTCTTCCATTGTTACTTTTCTCCTCATCACTTTTCCTCTCTTACTTGTGGTTAGTTAGATAACCACGTTATGTATGAAACTAAACTCTTTTTGTGGTATCTATAATATAGGATTGATTATTTGACCTCTTTTTGACATTATTTATTGGATTTTTTTCATTTTAGTCATTCAGATACATGATATCCATGTTACGGTAAAAGGTTCTATATAGGTTTGAACAGTTTATGTACCCTTATATTTCATGATTATGTTAAATTTCATTCAATTTCTATTTAAAAATTAAAAACACATGTTTTAAATCATTTTAATCATATTTAATGATTAAACATATCCTAATTTCATATCAAAATAACATAATTGATTTTCATCAGATATGTTTTACTAATCAATTCCACAATTCGAATAGGGATTTTAAAATTTATTTGGAATGAGCTTTCCTAAAACAAGCAATTTTCGTGATATTGGAAATTTTGGATGAACTTGGATTTTGGAGAATTTTGTGAAATTGAATTGTGGAATTGATTTGTAAAATTTTTCTGATGAAAATCTATTAAGTTATTTTCAAAATAAATTTTGATCTGTTTAATCATTAAATTTGTTTGCATTTTTATAAAACATATGTTTTAGACTTTTAAATAGAAATTGTCATGTTGAAATTGGAAAAATGAGCAATTATATTTTAATCATTTTTATTACTATTTTCCCATAGAAATTTTTTTATATGTCCACATGAATGTTTATTTAGTTAATGAGATATTTAGAAAAAACACACTAGGATGGTAATGCCCTATAAACATATTGACACATAAAAAAACTAAAAAACATTATCTGGTGGATCTTATCCATGATTGGATGTAAATGGGTGCTCATTGAATAGTGATTGAGGGATAGTGTACACATATTAAAATGATCACCAATATATGATGTGTATGAGACCCATGATTGGGAACTATCACAACTCTAGGAACATCCCAATGGTTCTTATTTATGGATTATTTTTATTTATACATAAATAAATGCCATTTTTTTAATTCCATTTTAATTGTGTTTTGTGATTTATATTATTTTTTTAAATAATATTTTTTTCAAGCCATTATTTTTAATTTTTTCATCTATTTAATGAAATAGAAACATTTTTTTTAAAATATGTTACATTACATTAATTTCATTTTTATTTTAAATTTTAATTATGTAATGGATTATTATTATTGAATTATTGTTATAGAATACCTGGTGAAATGCTAGTATGATTTTATATCACATCCATCCTTTTAATTTGTTCATTTGTTGATTTCACTCTTCTACATTTCATTAAAGGTAATGTGAGACATGAAGGATCTTGTTGTTGACCAAAATTTGGCTTTGATTGTTATTCCTTTTTGAAACATTGGTTTCTTATCTTATTCTTTCTTGTACTTTTGTGATGTACTATTTTTTTAATTGTTATACATCTTTGACTTATGGTGTTGCATATATTAGGATTTTCTCTTTGAGTATAGTGACTGATTCCAAATTCTTCAGTCATTTAAACAGAAAAATTGTCTGTTATTTTATATTGAAATATGAAATGTGATATTCGATGAACTTTGGGGATCTGAAACACCCTTCATGCTTTGTAAGGATCAGAACAATTATTAGGTAAGG
Organism: Viscum album; assembly: GCA_963277665.1. Lineage (NCBI taxonomy): Eukaryota > Viridiplantae > Streptophyta > Magnoliopsida > Santalales > Viscaceae > Viscum > Viscum album. The sequence continues at coordinate 936,298,627 of OY728143.1, read as the reverse complement.
TGGCTATTTGGAACATTATGTGAAAAATTTAATTCTAAAAATATATCAAATCAATACTATGTAATTTTAGTGATAATTATTTTGGAAAGATATCATTTAGATCCAATTATAGGGATCATTTTGGGATATAAAATTTTAAATAATCCTCATGTATATGTGAAGACACCCCAGATTCATCATCTAATGCTTAAAAATTCCTCTAACAAATAATCATGATACATTTATCTTTATTTTAAAACATATGCATCAAGTGTTACCATATTCATCTAAGTAAATAAATAACAAAAATTATATCTTTGAGATTCAATATTCTAATGTTTTCCTAATATATATAACATCTATTTTCTTCTTTGATATTTATATAGAATTAGAATTATAAATTTTAACGTGTCACCATGACTCACATGTTGGGTAATATAACTATTTTCTACTCCGTACATAGCCTTTGTTTTAATCTACAATATCACTAGATAACTGAATGTCTAATACAGTGTCCCAAATGAGACAGATCATTACTTACTGAATCATTAATGAAATATAAAAATATTATAAATGTCTCATGCATTGCTCCAAAATGAATCAAATGATGTAATATGTGTCATTCCAATTTACTCATATAATGATGAAATTTTAACTATGTAAAACTCAAAAAACTATATTAAAAAAATTACATATTATTCACTTTTAATTGAAAAATGATTCTCAAATAGTTTAAAAAAACATCGTTACACCATTACAAATTATTCAAACCCCCATGATTTTTTTAACACAATTTTCGGGATCATGTATCTTATTGAATACATAGGGTAGACTATTCCATATACATATATACCATTTCTATTGAAGCATAAATTATAGCTTCGCAAACCCTCATCCACATTAGGTTATTCCATGGGTCCAATATCAATTTTTAATGAAAACCCTTGGATGCATTCTCTATAACTCAAACAACATCCTCTAAAACATTGAACATATTTAATTCATTTTAATTATATATAAAAAAGATTTAGAAACACATATTTATAAGTCAGTTAACTTCATGTTCACATGTAAGATGATCTAGAACTATTTTCTCATACAATCTTCACTTATTCTCAATTCCACAATGACTGTATTAAAAAATTATCACATTGAAGGGGATTCCCTGTAAGAAACAACTTCATTATCTTCAATTTATGATGGATTATTAAATATACCTTACCCCTAAAAGTGTGTGAAAGATTAAAATTTTCTATAGTTAGTGGATTTATAATCTATCACACATCATCAACATAAAATATATCACGAAAATTATTTAAAATAGTTAAAAACAAAACTCTTTTGAAACTTAATAAAATAATAACTAAAATGAGGGTAATTTATAGGAATTATAAATTAAATATACTCTTTAGAATATTAATATGATTATGGTAACAGTAATATAATAAATTAAAGAGTAATCATACTATCAAGAATTATAAATTTTTATTAGAAATGCTTAATGGTTCTTAATAAATATTAATAATAAATGTTTTGAGTCAATATATATATTTGATTATAATAAAATGAATACTAAAATTATTAAACTCAATGAAAATATATGTATAAATTAATAATTAAGTAAAAATAAATATTTTTTTCAAGAACAATGTTTTTATTTTATGTATATTTATATTAATATAACCAATGTTTAACAAATTTTTTTATAAAAATGATTTCATCATTCAAATAAAAAAAATCAATTTCATTCAAAAGATAATTTTTTTATATGAAAAATTCAACATCCATGTCAATTGAAAAACAAATTCAACTAAAAACAATTTGTAAAATAATAATGCTAAAATAGTAAACTAATAATTTGAATGAAATATTATTTGTATCAAAACATTATTTAATAATTTAAAAAATTCACTAATAATAAATTAAAATCAAATTTCAAACTTATATATTTATTTCCGAATTTTAAATTGATAAATTTCTCTAAAAAAATTCACTTACTTTTCTTTTTTTTAAACATGTAAATTTTCATACAAATTGGTTTTAAAATAATTAAATATTTTAATTTTAGTCAATTTTCATATATTTTAAAATAATACAATTATAGGACCATTTGTTTAAAATATAATATTTATCCAACATTTCAAAACTAATGTATCCCTCCATATATTTTAAATGACCATTATCACCTGTGGGAAATTATTTTACTAAACGCAAATAATTGTATATTATATTTAGAATTTCATTACCATAATCATTATATAATTCATAGTGATTTTCTTGTTTCATTCCAAACAAAGGACATGCGACAATTGATTTATAGAGGAGTAAATTCCTATAAATAGATAACACTATAATCCAATTAATTTTTTTGTTCCTTCATAATCAAATATAATTTCTCATTACTCCTTATGAATATAATCAAAAATTAAATATATAAGCGTTATTTCATTTTATAACTATATTAATATATATATATATTATATATATTCGATCCCCACCAACATCTGAAATTTATAGTCTTTGACATGTTTTATCCCCTTATGAAAACATTTTATTTTATTATATTATCCCCAACTTCATAATTGGCTATCATTATTTATTTAAAATGTCATAAATTTTATTTTCATCTATATTTATGAATCATGGGAAAATTATATAAATAGATAAAAACAAGGAGTTAAATAATTTTGAATAAAAACAATATGGGATAATTTATTTAAATAATCATAAAACCATTTAATATTTATAAAATTCATTATTAAATTAATTTTAATGAATAACAATGATCAATTATTATTTTAAATAATCTTATATAATGTTATATTTAATTTTAATCTGAATAATTTTAATTTATATGGTTCTATAATGTGGTGAAACAAATCGAGGAAAAATATATGGTGGATTTAAGTCATAAATTTATTTTTTGGGTTTATCTTCCAATCCATTATACATTCCCCTTGATTATTCTGTATTACCATTGAATTATTTTTAATTATTCCCTTTTTTAATTCTAGGAACCCTGTTGTTCTCAACTAAATGGTAATAATTTTAACCTGATTCATGATTTATACTAATTTTTTGTATTATCAAAAAGTGAAAATGTTTAATAAAATGTCAATTAACCTATATTTAATGAATAATGATCTCCAATTTATAAACATAGTAAAATTTGTTAATCAATATTATCTATTATGTTTTAGGGAAACTAAAAATGTATTCTTCAATATGTTCTTTGTGAATTGATTATGAAATCAACAATTTTATTATAGATATATATCATGTATATGATTTATATAAATATATTTTATCAATAGAATGTATTCTTATAAGTAAATTATAAATTGTAATTTGATAAAATAGTTATCTGGATCATCAATTCATTGGGTAACGTATTTATTATAATTAGAATATTTTATGTGATCGTGGTTCAATATTTTTCAACATTACAGGCAATATGAATTAATTTTTTTTAAATAATAAAATTTTAATTTTTTCAAATTCTACGTGTGATAATTTTCAATGTTATTATTATTATTCATTATCATTAATGGGTTTTATTTCATGTCTCTTTAAAATGATTACCTCATTTTTTTGATGATGATCATATACTTATAATAAAATTATGGTGATTTTTTTTCACTAACTTATTATATTAATTCATGTCTTATGTTCCATACCTATTATACCTAGCCTAAAATTAATTTTCACTCACCCTTTAATTGTAGTGTGTTCCAAGATGATTACTTGTATTAAAGATATAATTATAGAGTAGATAATGACTACTAAGATTCATTTGACTCATTTTTTTGTTTTATTTTTATTCATGTGTTAGGTAGTAAATTATCCCATCATACTAAACCTATAAGTTTTTTTATTTTGATTATTATATATTTTACCATTAATGATTATATAAAAATAAATTATATATTATGTGTTTATTAATAGTTTGTATCAAATAAATTTACCATTAATTTTCATATTACATTATTAAATGGTAAACATGGTAAAAATTATTGATCTTAGAATTGAAAACAATATAATTATTTTATGAATGTCAATATAAAATTTACTCGTGAATTGTTGAAATATTTTTTGTTCAAATCTTTTATTCTAAATATATTTATGGGAACATGAATAAATAAAAAAATTTGAATATAAATTTATATATTCATTTTAATCTGGTGATTGTTTTATTTAATTAATGTTTTTTACGTTCTTTTATATCATATAATCTTTTTAAAGTGTCAAATCATATCAATTTTACCTTTATTTACTGATATATATGGACACACATTTTTATTTAATTAGTATAAAACTATTTTCAAGTCATACCCAATTAGCTTATGTGACAGGATTCAGCTTCTGAATATGATAATTCAATATTTTTTAATAAAATTATATATCGGGGATGGAGATTCCCTCCTGAAATAATGAACACTATAATTTCTAGAAAATGGAAATATATTTTCTATATATCAAAATATCAAACGATTTTATAGAGATGACGTTTTTAAGTCTAATTTTATATATACTTTATTGGTATCTTTATTCATTCTCCATAAAGATTCATATTTCACTAAAATTGATGAGGAAGAGGGAAAAATAATCCTTTAAAAATTCATTTCAATTGGAACATTTTGATATAATCCTTCATGAATTTTTTGGTCTTCCCCGAGATCTTGAGGTAAATATTCACAAAGAACATATAATTGTATTCGTTACTATATCAATGATCAAAAATAGAATTAACCTAATAAAGGTATAAGAATTAAATAAGTAACTAAGTTAATATAAAATATAACTAAATAAACGACAACATCAACAAAGGGTTTATACACCTAGTTGAATCAAAATTGGTTGATAGGTTTCACTCTAAAATATGAAGGTTTTTCAAATGATCCATTTCATTAAATTCAAAGAAATAAACATGATCACAATAAATGAAAAATATCCAATACAAAGGGCTGAAGATTATTACAATAAATATTGTAATGATTTAATAATTCTCAAATGTGGAAACAAAATATTCCGATTTCAAACCAATAGTTAATGTAAAAGATATTAAAATACATATTTTTTTAATATATAGATACTTTAGGATCATAGAGATATCATTTGGATTTTCAAAAACCACATAAATCATAATGAAGTTTATTAATATTTATTTAACTACTACCTCTATTAAAATATAATGGTCATTATATTTAATATTCGTAGATACTAAAATAGAATGTAATGGCATGATGTACTCTATAAGATTTTTTAAGACACTTGTACAAGATAAGATGACAAATATGTTCGTAAAATATAATTTTCATATGTTTTTAGTGACTTTCTTGTAGATTGTGATAACGAAAGATTGAATTTATATAGATCCATCAAGGTAAAGAGTAATGGAATAGTATCCATAACCCAGATTTTTCATAGATATTCATAATTTGATTTGATTTTATATATACTAACAGTAATTCATGATATGTTTCTCATTATTTCATAACCCATTAACTCTTTTAAAATAATAGTGTAAAGGTATCTCTTCACATAATAATGATAAAAGCGATTTAAGAAAAAAAAAATCTTTTATTTAATTAACATGATCTCAAAGAAACATAATATGATTAATGTTTTTTTTTATATAGTGATGCTTCATATTAAAGAGAGTCTATATTTCTCATGAAAACTAATTATTAAATATATTATTCAATTTTATAATTTAGGATATGAAAAAAGAATTATCCAATAAATGATATGGAGTTAATGGTTGTAATCATTTCACTTATGAATTGTAGGAATAATATCTTTGGTTTGATGTGTGTAATTTATATTTATCAAAATTTATAAATGTAAATATAGAAAAATCATTATTTAAATGTGTCTTAGTGAAGTTTTTCCTATTTTATTATAGATAATGACTGGTTAATTAACTACCAACATTGTAAGGAGAATAGTTTTATTGATGCTCTAATTTTATATTATTCATATTTTAAATATATGACAATGATTGAGAATTTTAATATATTATTTTAAATAAAATTCATGGATCTTGAAATAAACAATCAAATGAAGAACCCAAAAATTCCCTATTGATTTCTCTACCATCAAAACATTTCAATATTTTGGAGGCACAATTTTATGATTTGGACTATCCAAAGATGATGACAGAAATAAAGGGACTATTTATCAATTATAAGTTGAAAAATGTGGATAAATATATTTTAGATGATCATTTTGGGTTACATTGAAACAAAAGTGAATAAGAGTGGTTTTTAAATGTTTTATTCACCTCCCCATTCACAATCAAACCTAAATTTTTCATTAAGAAAAAATTTCATTAATATAATTTCTATTAGGAAATCATAAAAGAATTGGTTAATTGAATATGAATGAAACTTATTGATTTCATTATAGCTGAATGTATAGTGTAAATTTTATAATATGATTATACTTCCAAAAACCATGCCAATATAGAAATTTTCGAAAATTAAAACATATATTTTCACATTTGTTCCTAATATATCAGATTTAATCAATAAAATATGGGTTTTGTGGATTGGATAACCAAATGTTCCCATATCATTAGAATTTTTGATTTTGTTTCAATACACTAATATAGACTAATATATATCAGTTAATAGGTCAGGAAACCTAGGGAACCATATTTGATCATAAGTGTTCAACATATGAGATTACCCTCTATAATTTAGAAGAGTATCAATTATTCACAGAATACTAAGTAAAATATATGTAAAACATATTATTCGTAGCCTTATGAAAAATATATAAGGAAAATATATAATTTATGGATATTATATGATCATATTCAAATAAAAAAAATATTTTATGATCATTATTTTCCCTTTCATTGAAATCTCAAAAAATCATAGTTTCTACTCTTGTTTTCAAATGACCTAATATGATTCTTTTTATTCTAATAAATATATATATCCAACATGTTATAATGATGATGGTGTAGGGAATATATTGGGACTAAAACATGATAATGATATGACATTTAAGGTTAAATTCATTCCTTAATACATCATACTGTGATAAAGATAATATATGATCAATATTAACAATCATCAAAGTTATTTTTATTTAATTGTTAGAGACATGGTGTTCCATTAATTACCACCTTGGATGATATCCATGGGGTTTGTAAAGAATAAAATGTGACTCCTTGGATTTATTAACCACTTTAGTAGTCATACGTTTTTAGTTATGGAAAATCATGTAGCGCTTCATCTGAACCTGGATGAAGACCAGAATGTACTAAATATTGAAATCATGAGGATGTACATAAATGAACTTTTATATTTACTTAAATTATATAGTTGTAAAATTGTAACATGTCCACTCTAATGAGTAGGCTCTATTAAATGTCTTATGCACTAGAGACAACAAATTTTGTAGTATGATAATTCACATAATAAATGTATAATGCATAAAATATATATATTTTGATAAAACCTTGGAAACTGAGGATGTAATGAAATAGATGTACCATCATCATTTCTCAGACAAGGATTTGAGTTTAAATTACAAAAATTAAAATTTCATCATGGGGATGAATGATATTAAAAACATTTATGTATAATAAATTGTTTCACAATATACATGTGGGTCATATATAATAATATACAGTTATATGACACATAAAACCTAAAAATAATCCATCAAAATAATACATTTCATATGGATAATAAATTTAATTTATTGAATTATATTATAATAATATTTTATAATAATAAAAATTTAATAATTCAATAATATATTGAAATTCTTGATCATCATATTCCCTTAGAATTATAACATTTTTGACCTAATCTTTAAAAGATTTATGAATATTATATGAATTTTATAATTAATATAGTGAAACATTAGATAACACTAAGTGTATTATGACTCCTGTTTTGTTGTATTATTCATTTAAATATATATAAATATATATCATTAGTTTCTTCTTGGATTCCAGGATGGGTTTGGGTGTCATGGGTTGAAAAATAAAATATATTAAAAATACTAATATATATTTAATCTGTCAAAAATATATTTTGATAATATATGGTTATCCCATTAATTGGATCCTTGAATGAGAAATATAAGACCTCAGTTTATTTTGGAATCCTGAGTTTACAATAGGCTCATTACAAAATTAGTCAGTGTTAGGAGTTTGGAAAAAGGTGACAATTTGTGGGTGGGTTATATAATAAAATAAATTAATTATTTAATTTTCCAAATTACATTAAATACCTTATCTTCCCTACTAATACACTAATATTGAAAATGTACGGGGTTATCCAAATAACCATGACATATTAGATAGAGTGAGGTTGCATTTTTCATTATTGATGGAAAATCAGGATTGAGGTTCGAATGTGACAAGATCATGCTGAATCATTGGATAGGAAGAAAACACATTTCTGTTATCATTTCATCCCTATTCATGTAAATCACAAATTATTGATTAAAAATATAGGTATGAATTTAAATTTTATGTACTTTATTCCTTTATTTATTTTGATATGCGTGGATTTAAATATGCATTACTTTTTGTAGATCACCATACTTCACGTAATACATGGTATTTATTTTGTTGTTTCGACCCCTGATTTAACCATTATACATATTATTATATGATAATTAGATGAGAATATTAAAATTATGTTTTATCCTTGTTCCTATTATTTTATTTCATAATTCATATTTTTCTTCACATATAGAGCATAGGGTCATGATTTGACATTTCCATTAAGGATTCAAGTCAGTTTGAACCACCGATATCATTGAATATGTGTTTCTGATATATGGAAGAATGTTTTGTGGATTGGTTAGGGGGATTAAAGGATCAATCTGTGGTTATCATGGGGTGGAGGTCGTATATTGGTTAATCATCAATTGGGGTAGTGACCCAGCGGTGGGGTGCGATAGGACTAACCAACAAGGGGTTTCGGTGCCAGAAATATGGCTACCAAAAAATAGATCAGTCATAGTCATCCATAGATCACAGTTCCCTGATGTAAAGTGTAGTCAATTTGGATGTGAAAAGATTATTAAGATTACATTTAAATACACTCTTTCATTTTATAATATCCAAATATATATGACATGTTGTGTAGTATCAACAACTATGTTGTTCAACCAAATTGGAGGGTATGGTTTTTAGAAATGATACAAATCACATAGTGTGTAAGGCCCATAAAGTAATTTCAAATGGATTTTTTGGATCCAAATTTATAATAATTCTTCTGGGAACATACACAACGTGTCACATGATCAAGGAAAGAGTACATGTTCATGGTCTTATACTCAAACAAGTCTTAGGTTCCAAGACTATGTATGTGTAAATGTTCTTAGCCATAATATATGGGTAGAAGGAAAATTACATTGGCCTGGGATGAATTATAATGTAATGCTCTAGATGCACATGATAAGTACCAAAGTATTCATGAAACATTGGGTACCCATTGTACATGTTGTTTAGTCCCACATAGTGAGCTAAATCATGTATAATATATGAAACTCAATGGATTTTATGTTAGTTCACCTTCGATTTGACCTATTATACATTCCATGTACATTCCAGGGGAATTTACGGCTAGTGTGACTCCACTATCAGTACATAGATTTGACATTATGAGTATCCAATCCAGATTATTTTTATTCATGGAACATAATAGTTAATTTCATTCTCACATCCATTGTCTGACACTAGGTGCTATGATAAGGTCACATCCATTAGTGACACTTCAATTGTTTATCTTACAAGGATTGATCACTAGAGGTACCTCAGTGTTAGAAACCCCCTTTCACACAAGGGGATAGGTCCCTTGTACTCTTTATGTAGGTAGAGTTGAATTACCTCCATACCACATAGGGAATATATCTTATATATAGGATTCAGAACCCCACAACTCTGAGCATCAGTGTGAAGTGGGTAATCTACTAGATATTATCCCCCGATGATTTGAGAGAATACTGGTGAGGTGTGGGAACTCTAAATTCATTTTATCCTGTTCAAATATAGTGAAAGGCATCAAAGGTGTAATTTTAGAGTGGTAGGAAGGATAAATTTTCATTACTGGGTTGTAGAGAGGGATATCTAATTTCACACTCTATTGGGTTTCATTATGAGAATACATGTGGGGATTTTTATCTCTTACTTGTCAGTTGATATGGATGTTGAATATTCTTGTTTATCCCTTCATGGATTTTAGAGCACACTACAGGGTATATATAGAAGCAATATTGCATTGGATTCTCTCATAGAAGTTGTGTATTGTGAAGATGATATAAATAATGACAATGAACATGGTGGACTATAATTACGAATATCATAGTTATACATTGTAGATACAACCTGGATTTTCCGTATTTCTTATGGATTGTGATATGAGGTCCATTTAGTCTCCCATTATCAAGTTGTTTTCATGTTGGGAATTCATTTCTAGTAGTGTATGAATTTCATAGATTTACATTTTTTAATGTTTTTATACATTGACGCTTCCCTATGGTTTTTTACATGCTTGTATTACAGTCTATACAATCATTCTATTTTTTATCTTAACAATATTTCAATGATCAATTAGTGTGAATGTGTATAGATGCTTTCGATATGGACTCATATTTCAGTGATATGCCTTCTCAGCCCTAGTCTGTAGCCCTTATCCATTTTGATGGATGAATTTGTTTGTTTCTATCAACATTCCACAAGACATGGGGATTTGGTTGGTTATTTCATGAATGTGATGTGTTATATGTGGTCCTGACCGTAGGCTGGTGTCCAATGTTTTTTCTTTTTTTTTCATGGTTTTATTGTGATCATATGTTAATAGAGTTGATGTGTCCCATGTGAGGTTTTTAGTCTTGGGGACCTAGTGTTGGTACATTGTCCAATGTATCCTTTCATGATAACTCAAAATTAATTCTTGTTAACTCTTAATTTTATAGAATTGGTTACCATAAATATTTGAATCATTAATCATATTGTATTGGGACATTTAACATTCAATTAATTTTTAGTCAAGACCCCATATATGATCATCTAACTATGGAATGGGATGATAAAATTATTTATTAATTCATGGTGACAATGATCTTGGGATATAGTACATTATTGTGTTGAAAATCAGTTGAATCATGAGTCCATAGTTCATGGATATACTGATGAGGTGAACCCTCTAGTTATACATTTGTACGATCAAAAATCTGTGTGACAATTGATAGCTCGAGAAGGTCATTGTAATGATACAAATAGTCTTCTCATGTTTTATGTGATCTAGTGATAGAGTCCATTGATGTCTCATTGTGATCTATACCCCCATTATATGAAGGATTTCTTGAGTTATTGACTCTATTTTTCAGGAATATTCTGACACTCGACTAATTAAATGGTTTTACTTATCATAATCCACTTCATAGAGATATAGAATTTTAGTGGGTTTGATAAACCAAAACAATGATAAGGATACACTCACATTTTTATATATGTATTAGTTTTCTATGATGATAATTACCCATTTTTTTAATGTATTCATAGATTTTAGTGCTTCTCGAGCCGCAAAAGGGTGACACATATGTTGTTCTCTACATGATGAGGTCTACCAACATCACATGACACTCTATAAATACAATGTCATATGTATACATACAAGAACACATGGTTTTCAAGGTTATTCATATATATATATATCTTATGTCATGTTTTCCATGTGCATTCCTACTTAATTTACAATTCTCAAGAGGGCTTTGATTATATAGAGTTAACTAGTAGAGGGATACAGGGTGGTTGGAGTTAGATTTAGAAATCATAGTGATAAGTTATCTAAATTAATAAAGAATAATTAATTTTCATGTCAATATTGGACACATCACTACTAATAAACTCATATATAAAGATCTGGGGAATAGGGTTCTCATAGAGAATCTAGTCATCCTGGGAAGGTGACTGTTATACCTTTGATGGGGTGAGGTGAAAAGGATCAAGATTTCCTAACGCAATATGTTGAGGAAGGTAGAAAATAAGTGGATGGACCTCCATATTAAAGGATACACTATCATATGGTATCTCAATTGTGTGGGGAAGGTGGACCCCATAGAGGAGGTACTATAGGTAGCAAAGATGGAGATCCAGTGCAAGGATCAGCTTATGGAGGACAATGTTATGAGGTACATCCAATACAACCACCAGGACTCCAATGATATGTGGGGAGAGATGTAGTTTGAGATAACATGAAGTTTCAGGATATATGAGGATATGACCAGGATTCTCATGAAATATTTCAAGTTAAAATATTTCAATTTTCTTCACATTATCTATTACACAATGGAAATGCTAATATTTATTCATTTACCTATTCGTCCCTCCTATAAGAAAAAAGATTCTAGTTGAGTATTTTTTCCAAAATTGATGAAAGATGATTATTATAACGATGATTTATTCTATATCAAAAATATTATAGAAATGCGAGTTAAAATTTAGTAAAGTGGCATTCTCATCAGACATCTCGGTCATTTTGATGAATTCTAATGACTTCATCATGTGTACTGACTATTCTTGGTTATTTCCCAAATAGATTTTTATTAAACGTGATTTATATTACTATATACATTTGAGATTCTATTCTCTATCATGGGTGACATATATCATATATTTTAGCAAGATTGGATTGGGATAAGAAAGCTTCTATTCATTACCCATATATTGGTGAGTTTATCCTTTGTTATTCTAATAACTTTAGGTATCTATATTACATCATTATAATATTTTTATAATGAATCATTTATTAAGGATGTTGTTAGGCTACCTCTGTAGTTGGAGATAAAATTCTACATGTACATCCACCTCAGTATTGTAGAGATAACTTTTACTGTACATCAGATATCACCCACAATACTCAAAGAGATGGAGGTGTGGTTGGAAGTCCATTTAGGGAAAGGATTCATCATACCTAGTCTGTATCCAAGGGTAGAATCATTTTTATTCCTAATATTTACATAGGGATGATTGATTCATTATATAGACTATATTTTCCAAAATGACGTAAATTTAATGAATATGTACACATATCAAATTTTTTCAGGACCGTTTTTCCGTTATAACTATTTGAGTGAGTTATTCCAGAATAATATAAGGTATTTCTACAATTAGTTGAGGTTTGTCTAGGTTAATGTTCTAAAGATGGAATTTAATTTTCATTACAACCATTTTCTATTCCAATGGATTAATTTTTTTTACTAAATACCCTTATATGTTCTTGGATCTTAGGAATGCGATCTAAAATTCATAACTAAAATTGTTCATAGGTTTTTTATTAATAATGATTTAATATACGCTATGTCATCGGGTGTGGATGTTGATCATTTGAAGATGGTCCTAAACATTATATAAGAACATTGATTTTATGGTATGATCACCAAATCACAGTTTTTTATCTACGAAACACACATTTTGAGTAATTTAGTCTCTATTCATTGTTTACCTATCTATTATGAAATGATTGATATAGTTATTTATTTGGAAACACCCCAGATCATATGGAAATTTAATTGTTTTCTAGATTAAGAGTGAAACTATTAGTGGTTCATATAAGACTTCTCCAGGAGTGTATCCTTCTTTTCCATCATATAGAAATGGTATAATTATAAATTCCCTTATTAGTGTAATATATCCCTCATCGAATTTAGGCTAATGTAACCTAGTTGTCCTTTTTTGTGGCTACTAGATAAGGGCGATGAGTGCATGGTGTTTTGTGATGAAACTGGTTCTAGGATCAATTTCATATGGATGGGTATTTAGAATGTGATAACATATGGGTTGAGAAATTTTACACAATATAAAAATAATTATATGATTTTTACTTATAATTTGTAGTGGTGCTTTCATCATCGAATATACAAAATAACTATCTTCTATGCATGTCACTTTTTTTCTACCCAGTCCACCAGAGTGTCATGTTTATTATCTCAGAGTGGGATATAATCCTATGATAGGGGATTTGGTTGAATTTATCACAAGACTAATATATACATCTACTATATAATATAGGAAAGGAAAATTTGGTTGTAAATTCCTAAAGTAGGAATCCTCAAATGTTCATAGTAAATGATGAATATGATTATTTCTCTTCATTGAATATGAGACCTTTAAAGGATTGGGTTTTAGCTTATCTTCATTCAATAGTGTTGACTCTACCACATCTTCATAATATATGTGTGGCTTAGTTAAGAGTCATCTATTTTGAGGTTATATATGACAAGATATTCTCATGAAACGAAACATACAGATCTTATAAGAAAGGGTAGCCTGTCATATTTTTATAGGTATAAAATGAGAATCTCATCAGGTTGTGGGATGAGGTGTTAAGGGAGTGCCATACCTCCATATTTTCTAATCATCTAGAAGTGCTGAATATGTAAAAGAACCTTTATTGTTTGCTTTTCGTGGATGGTTTTTGTGATGTGACTTACATGGATTAAATGTGGCCACGAGGCTATATGTGTTATTTTTTATATAGCGACAAAGATGAAAGACATTCATTCCCCCAGGAAGTGGAGTTTGATAGAGAGTTTAGGGAAGTTTTGTTTGTGTGAGATCATCTAGATTCATGTTCTATCAGTTTTTATAATCTCTAACATAGATACTTTGTGTTAATCCTATTTTTCAATGGGAATTCTTGTGGATTTCCGGAATCAATTAAGGTTGAGCATGAATATTCACCAAAATATGGATAGTCATACCCAGTAGACTATCTAGGTGTTATATTATATAGCGATATTATGTGTGTTGACATTTATATGGATCGAGTAAGATGAATTTTCATTGGTATATTTTTCCTATAATAACAATTATTACTCAACTGCCAGCATGTGACCTCTCAAAATCAATTATAGGAGACCATGTAGGTCACCCTTATGATATAATAATATTCATGAGGCATCTCATTTTGGTGTAGAGATAGTGTAGGTGATGATATAGATAGATCTGTTGACTCCTAATATAATGTTGAAAACCCATTAAAAATAGAAACCATACCATCGTAAACATCACTATCCGTTAGAGTTTGAGTAGGAGGACCATTTTTTATGTGATTATCCCATAAATATGTTTTATTTTGTTTTTTACATGGATTCAATCAATAATTTTTATTAATGTGTACAATACAAATATTATGGAGTTATTTTGAGAATGATTATCACTTAGCCATTACCACATAGTTAGATCATGTGCATTATGTCACTATTATGTCATAGTTGAGGGGATACATTCTGGATAAATATCATGTTACTCAATATGGTGAGAAGGAAATAGACGATTAAAACACAATTATTGAGTCCCCTACTAAGATCATGGATGGATAGAAGAGGTCCAAACATAGACTGATCATTTATTTGATGTGAGTGAATTTGAAGTATGAAAACATATGGGATATCTCATGGGAGTTTGATATAATGAAATAGAATCAATACACCCACTTATATGTGTTTCTTATGATTAGTAGAGAGAAAATGCTTAATGGATGATAGAATATAGAAATATCTTGTTTAATTTGTCAAATCATATGAATATTTCTATGTATATGTATCAATTTTTCATTAGATTAATATCATTTTCTGTGTCTTTGGATCAAAGCATGAATATATTAAATTTTTTGACATATATTGGCGCAGAAACATTCATATTTTGTGAAAATTTTCATTTTCATGTAAATATTTACATCATATGGAAATTATAATTCCACGGTTAATTCCATAATATGGGGTTTACCCTAGGCAGACATAATATTGGTTAGCATCATGAAACTGTAGTAGCTTACCATTGGTGAGGGTGTTATGTAATTAAATGATATATTAATTTATTTTATTTTTTTGACATAAAAACATAATCCATTCTATGAATATACTATTTGGAAAATAAATTGAGTTATGTGTATAACACTGGGATATTAGAGAGGACAAGGAATTATTTTTTATTATATTAGGTAGATTACTATCAAGAATAAGAAATGAACAGATTATATTGAATCATGAGATAGTCATAGAAGGCACTGAGATCAAAATAGTATCACTAGTGTGAATGTTCTTCTCCAATGATAGATCCAAAAATTATTTAGGAACCATTACTCCTTGGAATTTCCTCCCAAATATATATTTATAAGAATTGATTTAAATATTCTTATAAATTTTGATGGTATTCATTATTCTCAACACCAAATTTATTTATTCTATTATTTATTCTAAGTAATTTTTAAATGTTCCTAGGATTATATAATCAATGGTCAAAGATGATTTGGCCAACTATGGTTTCTACTTTTGTTTTTTATTTTACCCTTTTGTTATTTGCATTAATTATTGTTGTAGAACTGGGTTGTGATTCAAAATTATCATTCTAGATTTGAGTGGGATTAGAAAATAAGATTCATGGAGCATTCAAGTATAATATATGGATATGTGTTTTTTAGAATTATTTAGGTACGATGTGGGATATAGGTGTTGGAATCAAGGGTCAAATGATGGATCATTTGTATTCATCGTTGGGAAGGCTATGTGATAATGGGGTGTGACTCGACTAAACTACACAGAATTCATGTGGCTAAAATATTTCCATTGGTGAATGATCAAGAAGCTTAAGACCTAGATTATACATCCTTATTATGAATTGATGATTAAATAGAGGAAAATAATGTGGGGGTGAGATGTGTGAATACTCCATAAAATAATTAATATACGAAACATACTCTATTTTTATGATGGGAAAACGTTTTATATAGTCTCTTTCATGAATTTGATGTGATTTTAACTATTGTTAAATGTCACATATTGTGTATGTCTGCTACACATTAGGTGACCAATTGCCTATTAGTCAGTATGTAACCCATGGGTGCATAGTTATAGACATGGATTGGAATAGAGGTGAGGCTAGAGTACTAGGTAATAACCATGTACTCCAATATGGACAGTGCATCCAGACACTCATAGTGTACATGGAAATGAAAATTGTACATGGGATCTAATAGAAGTACATGTGAATAGAATAATGTATATAAACAAACATTCAATGGACACATGCCTCCATCAGGAAGAAAACACGCTATATATCCCATGTACACATTGCGTAGTCCCACATGTATATACAATCCATTTGAGAGAGAGGAATCTCATAGGTGTCTATGTGAGGTTATATAACAAATGACCATTTATACACATTGAGTACTTTCACCATGAAGTTCCACACTATGTATCTCCTTCATTGGGACATAGTTCTTGGCCTAAGAGTATCATACCCGTAGTATTTTTACACATACAATGGTACGGTGTATTTTTTATGGAATCATATATTAGACATGATGTTTAATGATTTTAACACATAATTTAGTATTGTACAGCCATGGATTCTGGCCAATTTTTATCATTATATAGGTGAATGAGTTTCCAGACCTCATCTTCCAAGATAATTGGACCTAAAACTAATTACACATGTAGTGTTGGAATTTCCACACAATACATAGGTTAAAGTATATCATTATATGGTTTGGGCCTCTATCATCTTTGAGATACTATGGGGATAATATCCAAAACATGAGACTGTGGCTAATGGGTGTATAGTAGAGTGGCGAGGTTCAGTCCCTCCACATGGATTCATATATGGTTCTCTGTGGTACTGTTAATTAAAGGGGATCCATTGGAAATGTTTTATGACATCTCATTTTTAACTAGGATGTCAAGATAGATATTCTCTTACCCAATCTCGTTGGTTTATTTATGAGTATTTCTGTTGGGTGTTGTTTCCCTCCTTTTTATGTGTTGAGATATGTAATTTATATTTCAGTTCCATTATTATTGGTGTTATGGGTGTTCTACTCTGTATGTATACTCTTACGTATGCATGAGAATTTCTCACATGTGTTTTGTGTTATGATGAAGGAATAAAAATAGGTGATGAATATTTTTCAACAATATTTTAGAGTAGCAGAGTTGTAACTTCTGGAGAAACCCTATTGGATGGCTATCCTTGAAAACTGTGGGTTGATCTCTCCAAAATTTCTTATTTTCTAGTATTTTATTGATTGAACCTCATTTATAGATGGGTGTCTATTTTTTCAGTATCTTTTGGTATTTGATGTTTATATTTCATGCATACAATGTGGAAAATGAAAGCGTGGTTTAACCTCTATATGATCAATAATTTATTATACAATTATATCATTGTTCATTTTATGTGTGTGTAATGGTACGTAGAATAAGGCCTCCCATTTTAGTCATATACATCCATGGAACTAGTTTCCAGCCACACCTATATTAGGGGAGGTAATATGTTGTGAAGCATGGATGACCACTAGATGAGGGGGACTTGGTGTGTTATTTCATGATAAAAGTAATGATTAATTTATGGTAATTTATGTATTTATATGATGTATAAAAAGAAATATGAACATTTAAATATTAATATATCATTTGTAATATTAATATTAGAGTAAAAATAGTTATATAATTATTATAATTGAAACCGTACCATTAAAATGGTAGAATTACTTATAAATGATAGTTAATATAACGAAAAAGAGTTATTATAAATATTGGAGTGTCGTAAAATATATTTAAAAATTAAAATCTGAAATTATAGGTATATATCAATATTATACAAAATTTCTATATATTTAGAAATATAAAATTAATATTTTAGTGTTATTATTTTATCATTTAAATTCTCTATGTTTGAATTTATTGTATTTTTATGAAATAAATAAATAAATTTAATGATGAGTAATAATGCAGTTTTTCAAATATAACAGGGTTTGAAAAATAATACTATTTCAAATTATAACCAAATAAATTATAAAAAAAATTATCTACTAGAAAATTATTTTATTATGATATATAATTCATATATAAATAAAAAAATTCAATCCATAAAAACAAATTTCTAAAGTCAAAAACATTTATTTACTCTAAAACAAAAAAATAACATTTTTACATTATTTATAATTTTAATAAACTAATTAATTCAATATTTTTTAGGTCTAATTTAAATAAAATGATGTTTTAATTAAATACTATTTTAAATCATAATTAAGTCCACAATTACAAGTAATTTTTTGGAAGATACATTTTTTCTACAATCAAACTAAAAAAATTGCCTCAATCAATGTATGAATACCCAATACCACCCACTGTAAAATAATTTCCAAAACCATTCTCATTTCCAAATATATTACTAATTAAATTCCTCTAAGAATCATAGTATTCCTGTTTACAAAATTTTTAAAATCAAATTATAACCCTTTTGGATTTATCATCACCTCAAAGGAGTGTGGGGGGGAGAGGTAAATCCATAATCATTTTATTTATATTTTTATTTTTATAATTCTAAACTATGGAATTTTTAAACATTCATAAAGTATATAATTATAATATATATAACATAAAATTATTTTTTTCAACAATTATAATCGATATAATATATATATATGTATATAATCTCTTTCATCATTGAAAAATCCAATTTTTTCTTAGTTTCATTATCCTATATTGTTATTTGTAGCTTCTTCCTTCTTAGTACATTAATTTGTAATAAGAATAATTTTTTATAATATATTAAAATCTAATTTCAGTTCAAACTGTTATTCATGACATAATTTATAAAATATCTTTAAAATTATCATATCTGTGCATTAGAAACTAAATGTGATACTTCAAAAAAATCACTAAACAATTTCATCATTACCTAAAAACATATAATAATAAAAATATGATACTATAATTTTATAAATAACAAAAAAATAGTCTCAAAAACATTATTCTTGTTTTATTAAACACAATTATATGATATTAGAGGTTCATGAGGCTACCAGATCAGGGCATAGATACATATTTCATCACTTTAGTTGAAAACTCAATACAGCTACCGAAGTCATTCTCAAGAACCAAAATGGTTTGCTATCTTCTAATATTATTTTCATGTTATAAATTTTCATGAATCATCATCAATATATTCAACTATAATACTTTAAATGATCTACCACTCTATACCTATCATATTTAATAAAATTATTAATCACATGAGGAAATGAAAACATAATAAAGGGGGATCTCATATTCTTAGTAAGGGTAATCCTGGGAGAGAACAATTGAAAATAATAACTATGAAAAAGAAGAGATAAAGGGTATAACCAGATTACCATGACATAAAATAATCTTACTCAATTATTAATTTATCAAAAAACAAGATTTTTGGAATAATTAAAAGGAATAATGAATGACATGGGTCGTATGAGTAAGGAAACATAAAACCTAATCCTTGAATATTAAGAATTAGGAATCTCAGTGTTTCATACACATAAAAATAAAAAAAATCATTTTCAAGGACCCATTCCTAGACAATATCTTAGATTTGGTAATTCTTTTAATTGATATTATTTCTCTATAATCTGTGATATATCATCTCAATAAATATACAACATTAAAAAATGACATAGAGGGATACATAATTATGTACCCACCCATCTCTTAATATAAATTGTCTCTTATGGGTTTGGGTTCACCTGAAAGTGTATATCATATTATTAGATATAACATTTCCCAATGATCTGAAGGGAGATATAATATTGTTCTCAACCTTCACAAAGTAGCAACCGTACAACTGAGTAATAAAAGAACATTATATGATTCATATGTATAACATAAATTATTTATTCCATTAAAATGAAATGGGTTACTAGAAAACATATTTAAAATAACATGAAAAGTAATCCTAAGAAACAATAATAATAAAATCAAAATATAATATCATCATTGAAGCATAAAATTCGATAAAATATGTTGACAAAAAAGAAGAAAAAATTATTAAAAAATTACAAATATTCATTGATAACAAAAAATAATTATAAATTTTGTTTCAAGGAATTTATTAAGTAAAAAAACAAATAAAAATGGGAAATAATTCTATTTTAAACCTCAATAATATACTGAAATTAATTTTAATAATTAACAAAATTCTGGATCAAGATAAAACAAAATAATGTGGTAATCATTAAAAGTATATTTTAAATTATGTTTTTTATGAATTTTAAAATGATCCATATGGAAAAAACTAAAAAAATTACACATAAAACAATTGCCGAGAATAAAATATAGTGCATTTTATAATAAAAGTATGGAACATCTCTAAATATTGAAATTATATTAGAATTTATGAACGTATAATTTAGTA
This sequence comes from Viscum album, assembly GCA_963277665.1. NCBI lineage: Eukaryota > Viridiplantae > Streptophyta > Magnoliopsida > Santalales > Viscaceae > Viscum > Viscum album. Next base: position 936,277,440 of record OY728143.1, on the reverse strand, counting down.
AACACAACATGCATTGATTAAAATCTAATGTGTCTAGAACTATTCATCCCAATATTCTTTATCCATTCCACATCCAACCAGGGTTTCTTCATTTTAACATATTATTCCCAATTTCCATGGAATTTTTTAGGTTTCTCAATTTGTTCATATTCATGTAGAACTAAAATCCATTAATTGGTTTAAGGTCTTTTAAAATAATAAGTATTTTTATCTGTAAAACTCACACATAGTATTTCAAATTTGTTCATAGGTTATGAATGATTTTCTAAATCTATCCATGTAGGGATTTGATCTCAGTTTAATTAATTAATTCAAAAAATGATTTATATAGTTAAATATATCATATAACATGACTTTATCAATAACAAAATATAATTAAAAGGGTAATTAATTAGTTATTTAATTAACTATTAAATGGAGTTATGTAAATTAAATCATAGTTAATTATTAATTATTTTCATGGGAATGTTGTTTTAAGTGGTTTTTTTTAATGTAATTTTACAAAAATTGGGATTATGATTATGGTGAAATTTTTTCAGGTCCAAATGACTGATGAAACATGAATTCATGTAATTAAATTAATTGGATAATATCATTAAATGGAATGTATATTTCATAATATTAATTATAATTTGAGTTGTAAAGTAATTATAATGTATGTGTGAATTTAATCAGTTTCCAAAAAATAAGGAAAAATATCATATGTATTGGAATGTAATATATGGAACACTGTAACATGTTTTTTGTTCATAGGATAACATTATAATTCAATTTTACGTCTGGGTTTTAATCTTTTTAATTGTTTTTTCAATGGATGAAAATTTATTCTCTATAAATATAGTTTTTTCATTTCATTTTTATTTTACAGGAATTTTTTTGGAAATCCTAGGGAGGATTTTATGGTGACTGTGTTGACCTATAATTCATTGGAATACCATGTGTGAGCCTTAATTTCAACAAAGTGAAACTTATGAATTCTATAGGTGTGATGAAAATAATGTATTCTAGGATATTTGATAATAAGAAAAATACCTAAGAAAAAAATTTCATTCTTCACAGATTCATTAATTTATAATATATAAGACATTTCCCCCTTAATATAGGTAATTCATATATGGTTAAAATTCCATAGAATGATTTCATGGATTCTCATAGGGCGAATTTTTGAAAGTTGTGGGAAGATATTGACATAATTGGCTTCACATAATATGGTTTCAATCCCTTAGGTGTGAGATGAGGACACAAATATATCCTTTCATTTTAATTTCATGGGCTTATCCTTGAGTTTTGACTAGTTGTTTCGATAAGATGAATGCCAAGGATCATCGCCTTTGGATTCCCAATGGGTTTTACAGTGTGAGAATCCCCAGTTTATCCACTTGTGTTCATTTGAGTTGTTATGAATGTGGATTACTTTGTGGTATATCTCAAAACTATATGAGAAATATTGTATATCATTGATAAAGATGTAGTGGCATTTGCAGAAGTAGGATGGTCTAACCTGAGGTGTCACTAAAAATACAAGGTAAATCAGATTTTACATTTCTTTATTATTTATTAATATATTATTTTTTTATATATCATTTATATTTAATTCATTTCATGATTTGTTATCTTATGGAGATCATTTTTGGTGGCCTGCTGAGTTTTACTCACGTCCTAAATTGGCTTCTATATACCTTGTGTACATGATTAGATGGAAATTTTTTAAACATATATTTCTCTAGAAATGGACCATTGCTTGATAGTTTCCTTAGAATGTGAGGATTAGTGTGGAAAATGGGATTGGTATGGAATTTAGATGAGTAGGGTTTATCATTGTTTATTTTTGTTTGTCCTTTTTAATTTTTTGTGTGTGCTCTTCCCTCAAGGGATAGGTTATTGAATGTATATAATATTTATTATTAGAGTATTTTAATTTTTATGTTTTTATTGGAATTTTATTTATAATATAAATGATGTATATATATTCTAGATTTTTTATTATTATTAATATATTATTATTGGGAATCATTAAAAAGTTTATAGAATCTCCAAGGTATGTTTATTTAGCAACACCACTGGAAGGAATCAACTTTTGTATGGGGTGGTGCTCTTGAGACCTTGTGGCACGAATTCTCCAAATACTATTCAATGTAAACTGAGGAAGATAGTTATATAGTCAAATTAACATTATCATGTATTGATACATTATTTATTGGGATACCAAATAGAATTAGAGGGTTAAATATGTTTCCATTGATGCATTACCTATTCCTTTTTACCATATATGTTCAAATAGAAATGTTTCTGTTCAAAATAAAGAAACAATAATAATTTGTAACTCTAAATTTGTTATAATCCATGAAATTGATAAAACTATGTCTCATAATTATTCCACAAAGTCACTTTTATGTCTGTAATGATATATTGATTTTCCCCTCAATCCCACCTGTAATACTATAGAGATTAATGACTAGCACTATGTGTATTAAAATTAATATATTTCATATATTTCATATTTTATTTGAAATGAACTACACACTAACCACCCATTAAATTTTTTTTGACATACCCAAATTAAACATTAAATTAATTATATACCATAAAATTAGAATTAATATAAACACATTGTTGGTAAATAATACTGGATAATAATCTTTAACATTCTCAATAAAAATTGAAACTAAAAATAAATATCCTTAGACTCTAGTCAATCATTGTATACTATATTAAAATTGGACCATATTGAACACATAATTTATCATTAAAATTATATCTATGAGAAATGTTTGTGTGATTATTCCTACCTACATAATAGTTTCATCTATAAAAACACAATTAAAATTTTATTAATAAAATTAGATCCACGTTGAATTTAATAAAAAAAATAAGAAAACATATTTCATCCTAGATTAAATATTATATATCCAACTTCCTAACTATTAAAATCCCATTAAATTAAAATAACTATATATGTACAAACTAGTAAATTAAATAATAACAATAAAACAGATCTATATAAATAACATACCAAAAAATAAAATGATACGGGAATACATCATCTGTTGAGATGTTAAAATAACATGAGAAAATATAGTTGCAGAATAAAACATCTATATTATTAATTAAATATACTACATGATAATTTCATATCTCAATACATTTTCATACTATATAATAATAGTATATGGAATAATCGAATCAAGAATATATAGTTGTTGAACTTAAAAATATCATACACTTATATTGTTCACATAAATTATAATAATTAAAAAATAAAATATATTGGAAATAGAAATATTTATATAATAGTATAGTGTCAAAGAAAATAATAGCCATCACATACCATGACATCTATAATTTTAATATTCCAATTTTATTATTTAATATGAATTCATTTAAATCAAATAATCACATAATACGTTATTATAATTAAAATATCATAGAAAAATATCATTTAAAATATTACATATCACGTTTTGTTGACTAGACACGTTATTAAAAAATTTATATCTCAATATTTCCTCTCAATATAGTTAATGTTGTGACCAAATATATCTATATCATGATCCTTCCATATGAAAACCATTATTAGATAATAATTGGTTTCATAATGATAATCTTCAAAATATGATATATGATTACCTATAATTAATAAAAACCGATGAATAAATAATTGAATTTATGTAACTAGCCATAATCATAGAATACCATTTCAATAATCACATATTAAAATATAATATACGAAAATATTCGAAATTTATTGATCTATATAATTCATATATAATATATATAATATCAAATAAATAAATAAATCCTTCTATTAACAATATTATAAGTTGATATTCATGATCAAATATGTAATTAATGGATTTGATTCAATTTTATCAGTTAAGAGTGAAGTCCGTATATAGTAAATTTGGGTGATAATTAAGAGCCCAATGAACGTAGGGGATGAAATCTAAGATGACACTTGTATTTTATATTATTAGTGTATAAAATGATATCTATTGTAATTTATATGTAGGAAGCATTCATAAATTGTAAAAGGTGACTCTATTTATATATTCAGATGTTTACCATGTATATATGATAAATAATGGAAATGATTATATCATATATTGATAGCTATTGATATGGTTTCTACTATTTCAAATAGTGGATGAAAAATTAAATGGATTATCCCTTTTATACAACATTTTTTCATGATTTGATATTGTAGTGTGAATTAATGAAATGCATAAGACCTTTCTATTAGATGCTAAAAGTGCATCCAAAGTATCATTGTGTTGGATTAAAATAAATCATTCACAAAGAGTGAGAATCCGTAATTTCATTATCCATAATGAACCCTACTACATATAATTATTATAATATAATTGATTATAAATTGAGAAGGATGAATTTGAAAATTGAATTGTAGAGCTGCTTATTCTAATTGAAAAAAAATTAATCAAGATTCCATATATCTCTAGTGATTTCTTAAATTTTGTGGAATATTTTTGAGAATATTTTATATATTATCAATGAATTTTAGGATTTTCTTGAGTTTATTTATAGTGATTATATAATCCAAACGATGATTTCATTATGCTATTAGTTGTTTTGAAAATGTTATAAAAATTTTAACTTATAAATAGTAATGAAATTATAAATTTTCATTTTATGTGTTGGTATTATAATATATTAATTACATATGAAATGGTTTATCTACAAAAATAATGAAGACATTATGGTTTATAAAACATGAAAACTAAAATTTTGAAATTTCTTCAGTCACCTTATTCTAAGTGTAGGTAATCTAAATATTTAAATAATTTCCTATAAGTAAGTGTTATGGTACTTAGTTGGAAGAGTGAAATTTTTAAAAATAAAAAATTCATACTATTATCTATGAAAGTTAGTTTCTTTATACATTATATTCAGCATACTTTTCAAATTCTATACAAAATATCTCTTATTAGGCAAAAAAATATTTCCACCTACTAAAGCTTCATTTTGAAATGTGATGGTTAACATGAACATAGATTAGAGTCTACAAAGTATTTTTAAAAAAAATTATGTGTCACCATGTTATTACATATGTTATATATGGGTGAATTGATTATTTAATAAGATTTATAAAAATAATCAAGTAAATACGTAAAAGTTATTAAGATAAAGAACATTTAATATAAGGTTTATTAATTGGGAGAATAAAATATTGCGGGATATCAAAAAGTAATGATGAATTATTCATCCTCATTAAAAATATAATAATTCTATGAATATACCTTATTCAATCATTGAATAATAGAGAGGGTGATTGATGAATAAGATATTTACATAATCATATTTTTCACCAAGTAATGGTATTAAAGTATTTTCATGAATACATGTAGTAATGATCAAAATGATTTTGGTGGTGTAAGAATGAAATAAAATATTAGTTTAAGGTAAAAATATATTGATTATTTCTATAAGATGAATATTGAGTCTCAAATATTATTTTTTTAAAATAATTAAGGATGATAAAATTTATAAAAAGTTTATGAAATAATTGACAAGATTTAAACAATGTATTTCATTTATGATTTTTACTGGGTTTTTTATTTTACAAAAATGATTCAATGGACATTTTATTAGGAAAATATAAAGATAATTATAATAAATATTTGTAAAGGAATCGTGATGAGAGATTATGAAAAATTATATATAGTACCCTTTTTATCATATAATGTGGAATGTGGATGATAATCTAATAATAATATCATGTTTGTTAATGAAGAAGAAGTAAATAATGATGTTAGGAATACTTAAAATAACTATATATTACATAATTAAATATTAGTACTTCATAAATATGACAATTATACATTCTTGAGTCCTGTACATATTTAGTTACTTTTGAAATTATATATAAAAATTAAATTTTTGAAAAATGATCATCAATATCTCCCCAAAAAATTATCATATTAATACCATTCCCGACACATTAATTTTATAACCACCCAATAAAATATAGGGATTGAAAATATAAAAAATGTGTGAGATAATATGCTCATTAAATGTTATGGTGGGATATATCAATCTTAATATAAATATATGGTAATAAATGTTTGAAAACATTATCAAAATATTTTTATCATTAGAAAATAATAATTAAAAAAATTCTAATACAATAAACTCCATAATCAGGTCATATCCAAAGGAATAATAAATAATGGTGTCAATGAAGTTATCACCATTATAGAGCCTTAAGATATGAATGTGACATTATAATAATAGGAAAACATAATACTATAAACTTAAATATTCACAACCTTATGAATTCATAATAATGTGATTAAAGGAATAATATTTCATATTACCCCATAAAAAAGTGAAAATATATATTCTCAATAACGTCCCCAAATATATTGTTTAGTATTTGTAGAATAAATCACTCTTACTCATCAAAATGTAAATGAATCATATGGATATAATTTACATGAGTATCCTCATCAACCACTGAGTGTGCTACATTACATTACCCTGTAAACATGGGTCATATAACAGACTCATCAATCAACTAATCGTAATACATTCATATATATTGAATAAGTTAATGAAAACATTTCTCATTCCATCACAGCTGAACATATGGAAAAGGAAATGGATTTCAACAACATTTAATCATCATAATCAATAACTATCTAGAGAAAGAATAAGGATATTGTCAATGGATAACATGAAAAATAAAACATATGTAACATTGAATATTTTTTTGCTTCAAGTACCGTTAAAAGATCCATTGGTCTATTCTTCTGGAAGATTTTGTTATCATATTGTAATCACTTTGTTTATATATATAATATTATATAATATAAAAAAATTATTTGTTGAAAACAAATATGGGCACATCTAATAGAAGAATGAATGGAATATTATTTATAATGGTTGAAGAACCGATTAGTGAGGTATACATTAAAACATAGTGTCTATTCACGTCTTTGGTACAAATTAATCAATCAAAAAAAGAAATGAATATTCTCTTTAAACCTTTTTAAATAATTTCATATTAGTGAAATTTGAAATAAATTAATAATTTTTTAATTCTGTAAAAATCATTAAAAAAAATTAAAAAAAATATAGGTATAGAATAAAATGATCATCGACTAAACATGAAATAATATCAATTTTTCAAAGAAAAAATTCTCATCCTATTTTAGTCCTATGAGAGTTAAATTATACTATAAGATCAAAATTAAAATAATAACATTAGAATTCTAAACTAGATGAGTTTTAACATAGAATATACATATAATTTACATCCACGTTAACAAATAATATAAAATCATGAAATGCAATAAGATTGGATTTTAAATCCCTTTCCTCACGTCTTGTATTTCTTCTTATCTGTTTCATCCTTATATTATTCAAACAACCACGTTATATGTATAAATAAATCATCAATATGATGAAATTATGATCAAAATATGTCCCCTAAAACATGGGGATTGTTTTAGGAAAAGATTTACATATATTTTTTGGAAAGTATATGAAGCTCATTATTTTTAGCAGATAGAGGAGTGGTGGGTTCCCCTTATATGTTAGGGGGAGGACACACATGGAATTTTTCAAATGATTAAATCATTTGGATTTCATACTCAAAATGTATGAATAAAAAATGAATCATAATAAAAACTATACCTCTTACGTTCTTAATATGAAAATCCAATAGGAATTAAATTTGATTTTATGCCATTTTAATCCATATCTCTTTAGTTTAACACCTTCTTTTCCCTTTTAACCATTAATGTAATAATTATTTTTTACCACAATTATCTTCCATTATGACCAAAAAATAAGATTACATTACCAAATAATTATTTATATATTGATTCAAAAAATGGAATCCATTTTACAAAATTACAATCCCATGAGTGGGAGAAATTCATTTTAACATATATTCACAAAACAAAGCAATTTTTTAAGAAAAAATAATTTTTATGAATTAAACTAAATGCACCTTCATTCTATGCCATGTATAAACTATTATATTAGTGTTAATTTATTTAATTTAATATATTATCAATGATTTTTTTAAAATAATTCATCAATAGATGTTAATTAATTATTTATAAAAACATAACGGCAGCATAATTGTTTTGTTGAAAATCATATTTTTTAAATTTCTATGAAATTCATTTTATTATCTAGCCAATTAGAAACAGATAAATTGATTTTATGCCCTTTTATAAAATAATTTAATCATAATTTATTTATTACTATTCATAACATATAATTTAATAATAAAGTGATGAATTTGAATTAGATAATATTAATTTAATAGTGTATTGAGGTCAATTTAAACTCAGTGTTTCATGTAACAAATTTAATCAAAGAAAAAAAATTTATTTTCAAATAAGTATGTCTCAAAATATAAAAGAGTTATATGCTAATTTTTTTAAAAAAAATGAATTGAAATTCCTTCACTCTAATATAAAAAAGTGGGGATACTTATTCCTTATCACATCCTTAGGTTCATACATAGCTTTGTAAATTTTTTGATTTTCCCTTGAACTTTTAGAAGTTGAGTAATCATATTCTATAGAAATTTTTATCTTCAATAAATAATCTCCATATGTTTTTCGTTATAAGGGAGATAATTGTTTGGTGATGTGACCTTAGATTTTAGTACACATAAAGTATCAACTATCCACTTCACCAATAGTGATTAAAGGAAGACATCGTGAAATTGTTTGGCATTTGGTGGAATCGACAAGAGGTAAGAAAATATATTGATATGATCAAAATTTTTTAAGGGGATGATATATTTAGGTAAAATTATGATTTTACATCAAAATATCATTATTGTTTTTAATTTATATATTCATAGGAATAAATTTATATATGTAAAAAATTATATAGCTCACTAATTATTGTTAACATTTAATTTTTAGGATATCTGATCACCTCAGATGAGAATGTAAATTACTTTATCAATCTCTTCAATTTCTTCATCATTATGAGGTATTAATATCTTTTATTCAGAAACATCAAATAAGAACATTGGAATTAAATAATTACTTCAATAAAGGGATGCATTAAGATAAATATGAATGATTTGGTAAAAGCTATTGTAGAAAGATAATTCCACATAGGGTTTGTGACGATCCAAAACAGATTTAAAATAGATATCATTGTATTGGAATGTATTCTTTAGTGTTTTAGTGGTGATATCAGATTTACTATTTGTTTGAGGATTGTATTATTTCAAATTTTCACCACTTCATTTAAATGTTTTTTATTAATTATTTCAATCTTAGGTAATCATATGATACTGATTAGATATAATTTAACGCGGTACACCATTAATCCTTACAATTTAATTTATATCCTAGAAATTTCTTTATGATATCAATATTTTTTATTTAAATGAAATGTTTTGAGTTGATAAGTTGGATGACTAAAAGAAAAGTAGATTTATTTATTTTAGATGTTTTTTAGAGTCTGATAATTAAATACCTGGTTAGGTTATCCCAAATACATTCAAATTTGTGTAATAAATTAATATCTTATTAGGATCATGTCTATAAAATTTATCTCTTGTAAAACAAGGCATCAACACAAAGACTCTCTATTACCACTTTTCATTTTTTACAATTATAAAATTTCAATCGAATCTCTTTGAATCATTGAAAATAATGGAAAAATAGAGAATGATAAACTATGATCTTCATCCAAAATCATATCCTTTCAATATTTAATTAGTGGTAAAATTAATAGGTTTTTAAATGTTTCTATTACATAATTATCATGATTGAACATAAGAACATTTATCACCTTCATAAGTTGTTAAAAATATCATTATAAGCATATTTAATAGTGATTTGGATGGATGGTATACTTTTTTTCCAGGAATGATATGTTTTATCATAATTATTCTTTATGTCAAGATAAAAATTATGAAAATACATAATAAATTAATCTTACACATTCATTATAATGGAAATATGAGCATGATCCTTATGACTCAAAGAATCATCCACCTTTTCCCCCTTCCCAAGGTGGTAGTGTATTTAGTAGTCATAATCTATAATAATTTACCACAATCTCATTATGTTCATATTAAACTCTTTTTAGGAGAATATATATGTCTAGATTATAATATCATAATTTATAACAAATATTTTACTACATTGATAATTCCCCAATATTTTCAAGGATTAAATCATGGATAATAACCACAAATCATTAATCATGTAAATATTATCCTAAATTTTTAATTTGAATGAAGATTATTATATCACTATAATTTCATGAGGTTTCACCGAACACCATTATTTTATGAATCACTATAGATAAAAATCTGGGTCCACTATAGGGTTGTGTGAGTATAGGTGTTCTAAACTATCTTCTTTTTAGTTGCTTGATGTTTTCTTCACATTAATGTATCCATATGAACTTTTCTCCCATCCATTTTATCATGGGAAGTGTATTATATAGCCATCAGTAATTCCTAATAATTTATTGATAAAATACAATCTTTTGAAGAAAAATATAGATCTCATTCATAATGGTTAGTCTGGGAAATTTCTCAATAACATCCTTCTTTAAATGATTTTCCCATAGGCCCTATTTTGGGATTTCATGATGAAATAATGTAAACATTTATTAACAAAGTTCATAATTTATAATTTGTGAGTAAAGATTATACATAATGATAGTCTTCAATAAAATAATAAAATGAACATCATACTTCATTGATTATCTTTAAAAATATATGAATATTATTTATAATGACTTCCACAAATGGATCGTGGTAATATCTAAATATTTTTTTCAATATATTCTTGAATATTATTTGGAAATTTTTATTTCCAAATTTAATCATTATAAATTAATTATGGTCAATTATCAGGAGAATAATTTTCTTTATAAAATCATACTTCATTCCCCTCAAATGATGATAACCACAAGGAAAGATAATATATTAAAAATATTGATCACAGAATAGTTAATAAAACAATATCTCAATATAGGTGAAATGATACATCACGTTGAGAATGATATTGTTATCTTCTAGGTAATCAATTTAAAGACTCATTCATACTTTTTATTCATAACAAAATGAACTTTTTCACCCCATGGTGATTATTTTAAGTATATAAATATGTTAAAATTATTCTTATATAGTTTATTCATAGATTCATACAACTCAATTTGACTTATTATCTATTTATTATTTGATATAGTTAAAGAACCATGATTCAGTTTCATTGAAAAATCAACATCACAGTTTAAAGGAAATATAAGAATTTCATTACGAAATAAATTTTCATATACACCAAAAAAATAGACATATCATATATATTTATTTTCTCCAAAATTATTTTAGATAAATATAAATCATTAATCTGTTTTAATGACAATAATATTGATGAAATTATTATTGGATGTCCAGGTTTACACCACACTAAAATATAATCATTGTCTGATGCAGTATAACATATATGTTTTGAATGTTACAAAATATTATAATAGATATTTACAGAGAGATATAATCACTTATTAAAAACACATCAAATTAAAAAAAATATTAATTAAGAAAAAAAATCCATATGTAATGTTCTCACAATATTTAACGTGACATCCCAAGCACTGAATTGGTGAAAATGTGTGACATAACCCTCATAATAGACATTAATTATTAATATAAGAAATTCAATTTTAAAAAGGAAAAAATGTTATTCATAAATTAAAAGTTTCAAATTTGAAAAAATTATTTATCAATGAAATCATCATAATAAAGGTATTAAAGGCTATACATGACATTAAAAGCTCATTTAAGACATTGTAATATTCAATCGATTACTTTCAGAGTTTTAAATTAATATTGATTGAGATTTAATTGTTTCAAAAGACTCAGAAATGAAGGATTAAAAATATTAAATATAATATATTACACACATATAATTTATCCAAAATAATTGAATTACTCTAGACCAATACATCTTATTCTAAATCTAAGACCACAGATTAGTCCGAGAAGCAGTGTTTACCCTATACGGGGTATAACACTTGTATGTGTTCGATGCATGGATGTCTCTTTCATGAGAATAAATTATTTCCTATTTTTATTATACTATTTTATTATAAATAATTTAATTTCTCAGATACAATGTAATTTGTGAAATATAAGACCATAGTTGGGACTGGAATGAGGGGTTTAGTCTAGGGTGGGTATACTATTTATATTTATTGGTTTTTTTGAATAATCCCATGTGATAAAGTCTTTTTATATTTTATTAATTATTTATTCCATTCATTAGTTAATAAATAATTAATACCATTCAAACGGTGTGTGAAATGAGAAATTAATAGCACCGTTGTGTCGGGAACGAGATCATTATACAAGGAAGGTTCTTTATTTTTTTAATCATACGTTTGGTTTGGTTACTCTATTTTTTTATGTTATTTAATAGTAAGTGATTAATTTTATTAAATTAAGTTAAATTTCTTTCATTTTACATTCATACCCATGCATATAAAACCATGGCCATGCCCCCACCATGATCCTAAATGCATGTAATCACCATCATTCAAAGGATAATAATTCATAAATGCCTTAAATGGGAAATTAACCTCTCCATATTCAATTTGAGGTAAAACTATGGATAAAATTAGGAGTTTGATTTTATATTTCTAGATAATGATGACCTATACAGATTTGATGTTTTAGTACCTGAACCGTTCAGAGATGATGCACTAAATCTTAATCAACCCTGAATGTTGTCTGCACTTGTTTGGTCGAGTATCCATTGTTTTCCCTCCTTAAACTTGGTAGAGAGATGATTCATTTCCCTACGTGTTCCAGGTGTTACATTGAAGAAGGTGAGCTTTTATTATTATTTTATTAATTATTTATTTCCTATGTTATTTTTTTCTATACTTTCAAAAAATGTTTGTTCTTTTAACAAAAGAAATGATGTTGGAACCTAAAAAATCTAACCTAAATATTTTACTCAAAATATCAGCAAAAAAGATTACAATTTATTGAATGTTATTTCCACCACATATCTTTGGATTATTTCACATGTCTATTAAAATAATTTAATACATCAATCATAATATATTTTATATGAAATTGAAATAATTTTATTTTTAATGGTTAACATATGAAATTTGTTAGAGGATAAATTATTATAATATGATAATTGAGAAAATTAACAAAAGGTAGTTGTATAAAATTTTAAAAGAAAACTATCAAAAATTGTGAATCAATAATTAAATTTATATAAAAAAAGGGATAATTATTAAAATTATCAAACTATTAATACTGGTTTATTAAATGGACAAAACATTGTTTTTATGGGTACTAAAAAAATATCAATCAATATTTTTTGTACAAATCAAGAAAATATAATTATTGAAGGTTAATTTTAAACACATTCATTGACTTGAAATGGTAAATTAAAATTATTCATGGATGGTAATTATCATCAAATGTGATAATTTAAATTATTTTTGAAGAATGATAAATTATCATCACATGAAAAAATTTAGATGACAAATTTTTAAAAAAAAAATTATGATAGATAATTTTAATGCATGTTATAATTTTAATGATTTTTTATGAATGGAAATTTATCATTGCATGAGATAATTTAGATGATTATTTTCAAGGTATCCAAAAAAATAATTATCAACATATGTGATAATTTAGACGATAATTCAAAAATGAATATAGAGATAATATATAATCATATATAATATTTTATTTCTTTTTGAAGTAAAACTGATGTGTTATTTCTAGGAAACCCTTGACATACATCCAGTATTGACATGGAGACCACATAAGACTTTGACCTGTATTTTTGACAATAATAAAAATTCGAAGATGTTTTCCAAAATTTTGAGGTAGGATATTCCTTACATCTTGGGCTCTCATTTACAAATGTTTCCATTTTTTTCCCATACACATATTTAATCACCATGCTAGATTATGATCACATGTCAATGTGTGTATACCTATGAACATTATGTGACACATGATTCCATGTGTACCCTATAGATTATTATTCATTATCAAACTTTTCATAGGTATTATTGTGAACCTTAATTATGATGATGTGTTATGGGTGTGTATCCCATTATATGGTATGATTTGATTCAATTATATTGATTTTATATCTTGATTACATGATTATGTTTGATTGAAATTTTAATTTATATGATGATTCTATGTTTATCATTAAGTGTATTATGACTGTTATCATTCTATGAGTTGTCATGTTTTCCATTGGAGTATATGTAATTATACACTTCATATTTTCACTATCACAAAACATGATTTTATCAGCTATAAAAAAGAAATATTAATCAATCCACTATTAAAGGGTGGTCCCATTTATTAGCAAAATTCAAATCACAGATAAAGTACCTATTTATAAGTGCTAATTGAAGCACTGATAAAGGCTTCCTCTCTAGGAATTCTGTTTATATAACTAGAAACCAAGAAACCTACCAAAAAGAAATAGAAGAACAAAATAACCAAACCAAAAAAAATAAACGCCACAAACCAGCAAAATCCTACTGATTAATCACCACTCATAATATAAACCAATATAACCAGATAGGAGATTAAAATAATGAAAAAATTAGTGCACAGAAAAGTTTTTCTAATAAATATATATATATTTAGTTAAAATCATGAATTCAAAAATATTAACTCATGTTATATACTAAAAACTACATCGATGTTCATTTTGAACAATGTTTTAAAAACTTACATAGAAAAATATCCAAGAAACAGTTGAAAAATTAATGTTTCTATAATTATATATGTGGTCCCCTCTAAAATAATTCGTATGGCGGTAATTATCATCGAAATAATAATCCCAACATAAAAAAAAAGTTACACCTACTTAATGGAACAAATATTACAATAGTAAAACTATAATGAAATAAATTATACCTCAATATGAAGAATACATTAAAAATGATTTTTTTTAATAAAAATGACACATTGGGAGTTATATTGGTCACATTGTGCATATTATTAAGGAGGGATTGATTCCTACATGTCAAAATGAATGATGGATAATTATCCTAATGTTTCAAAACAACCAGAATGTATTTTCTCAATATTTAGTTTTTTAGTTGTTTTTTTCAAAATTATAATTTCAAACCGATAACATGAAATTAGAGTCACACCCATCATTTCAAGTGTCGGTTTGATGTGAGACTACATCATACACCACATAAAGGAGATAAAAATTGTTTTCATTATCTTGTAAGACAATCAGAGTGTGTTTTCTTTGTTTTCACGGAGTGACACGTTTTGAGTTGAAATGCCAATTTTGAACTGATAACAGACACTTTTAGTCTTACTGGTCACACTAATTGTCATATTGAGGGGAAGATGATTGCTTCATGTCGCAACTGAATCATGGATTGTTATCATAAAATATCAAAACAATCCTCAAGAGTTTATCGGTTTTTAGTATCTATGTTTTGTTTTTTACATGAATTATTTTCAATTTTAAATATCAAGACACATTAGGAGTCATACTGGTGACACCATGCCTCAGAATAAGGTATGATTGATTCCTACATGTTACAAATGACTGATATATATTTTTCATAATGTATCAAAATAATTGGAATTAATTTCCACATTTTTATGTATGTCTACTGGGTTTTTTCATTAAAATGTCATATCATACTAAAAACATGCTATTTGGGTCATACTAGTCGCATCATGTAATGGTTTTACATGAGAATACATGATATGTGTCACAAAAGACATAATATTCTATGTTTATATTTAGGATTAAAATCATAGTGTGTTCTCTTTTATTCCATGAGTGACTTGTTTTGAATAAAAATGTTAATTTTAAAATTGTAATAGAATATTTTAGACATACTAATCACACGGTGTGTTGGACTAAGGTTGGGATGATTCCTATATGTCCCAATTTAATCATGGATTTTAATACTAACGCATCAAAACAATCAAAATGCATTTACATAGTTTTTAGTATGTCAGTTTTGTTTTATTACTTGAATTAATGTTAGTTTTAAATAACGATACACAATTGGAGTTATAACAGGGGACCATTAATCGTATTGAAGTTTTTTTGATTCATAAATTTAATAAATGAATGATAGATCATTTTCCTATTTTTTTTCAAAACAATATGAATGTATTTCTTTGGTTTTCATTATGTTAGTTTTGTTTTTTTACAAAAATTCCTTTTAAAACTAAAAACATGAAATTTGAGTCTTACTGATCATATCTTGTACTTTATTAACGTGATACATCTTGATACAGTTCATAAATGACATAAAATTTAATATCATTAATTTGGAATACAACCAGAGAGAATTTGATTTGTTTTCAATAAGTGATACTTTTTGAACTAAAAGGCAAATATTAAAATCATAATAGTAACTTTTAGTCATACTGATGAAAAAGTGTGTTAGATTGATGTGTGGTTGATTCTAAAAAATCACAACTTACTCATGGACAATTTTTCAAAATTATCAAAATGACATTAATGCATTTTCTTGATTTTTAGTATGTCAGTTGTGTTTCTATAGGAATTATCATAAATTTTATATAACATGGCACATTTGGAGTCATACTATTGACACCAAGCATCATATTGAGGTTTAGTTGATTCCAACACATCTCAAATTACGTATCGATCATTTCTATAAGGTATAAAATCATTCAGAATGCATTTCTTCGGTTTTTAGTTCATCAGATGTGCTTTTTAAAAAAATTTCATTTCAGACTAAAAACATGGAAATTTAGTCATATAGGTCACATAAAGAATTGTTTTTTCACAAGACTACTTGATACACATCAAAAAGGATGTTCAAATCACTGTACATAATTTTGAGGAAAATTGGAGAGTGTTTTCTTTGTTTTTAGTGAGTGACACATTTTGATCTCAAATGTTAATTTTATACACGTAACAGACACTTTTAGTCATACCCATCATATCATTCGTCGGATTGAGTTAGGATTGGTTACAACACGTCCCAACTAACTCATAGTTCATTTTACTAAAGTATCATTGCAATCAGAATTCTTTTTCTCTGTTTTCATTATCTCAGTTTTGGTTTTTTACATGAATTAATGTCAATTTTAAATAACAAGACACATTGAGAGACCTACCAGTTTCATTGTGCATTTTCTTGTGGAGATTTTTTCTACTAAATTCATAAAATGATATATATATTGTTTTCTTAAATTATCAAAATAACCAAAATGCATTTCTTCGGTTTTCATTATGTCAGCTGTATTTTTTTACAAAAATGTCATTTCAAACTAAATAATTGCAATTTTAGTCATACCAGTTTCATAATTTTTTGGTTTGACATGAGACATATTTATACTCCTCCCAAAATATATAAGGATAATTTTACATAATTTGGAACACAATCGGAGCACATTTTCATTGTTATCAGTGAGTTACACGTTTAGAACTAAAATATCAACTTTAAACATGTACTGGACACATCTATTCATACTGGTCACACCATTCGTCGGATTTAGGTGGAGTTGATTAATAAATGTCACAACATTATCATGGATTGTTTTCCTAAAGTATCAAATCAATATGAAATAATTTTCTAGGTTTTCAGTGTTTTAGTTTTGTTATATTCCTTGAATTAATGTGAGTTTTAAATAACAAGAAACATTTGGAGTCATACCAGTGAAACTATACTTCAGATTAAGGTTTGGTTGACTTATACACATTTAAAATGATAGATATATCATTGTTCTAATGTATGAAAATAATCGTAATTCATTTCCTCATTTTTTATTATGTCTGTTGTTTTTTATAAAATGTCATTTCAAACTAAAAACATGAAATTTGAGTTATATAGGTCACATCATGAATCGATTTTATGTGAGACTACATGATACACGTCACAATTAAATTACAAAAAAAAATTCCATAATTTGGAAGAAAATTGTATTGTGTATCCTTTGTTTTTAATGAGTGACACCTTTTTGACAAAAATGTCAATTTTAAACTCATAACAGACACTTTTAGTCATACTGGTCACACCATTCATTGGATTATGCTGGGGTTGACTCCTACACATCCCAAATGACCCATTTATTGTTTTACTAATGTATCAAAACAATCAAAATTTGGTTTCTCTATTTTCTGTACTTCATTTGTGTTTTTACAAGAATTAATGTCAATTTTAAAGAACAAGACACATTTGGTGTCATACCAGTGATCCCTTCTCTTAGATTGAGGTGAAGTTAATTTTTACATATAAAAAAATGACGAATAGGTAATTTTCCTATTGTATAAGAACCATTAGAAATAATTTCCTCAATTTTAAGTTCATCAGTTGTGTTTTTTATGGAATTAATTTCAATTTTAAATAAAGACAAATTTGGAGTCATACTGATGTCATTTTTTATCAGATTTTGGTGCTGTTGAATCCTACAAGTCACAAATTACTCATGAATAGTTTTCCTAAAGTCATAAAAAATATTTAAGTTCATTTTTCTGCTAGAATATAAATTAACCATTCCCTCTAAAATTTAAAAAAGAGACTACAACATCTCAATATGCTCAATCTACCAATTTTATAAGGATTATTGAAAAATACTTTGATCCTTGTATGGTTGACATAGATTTACATTATACATTTATATAATATCATTATTCTATCCAATTACTTACCAAATATCATATATTCGGGACGTATGATTTAATATATGATAGTTGGTTCTTGACTAGGTCAACTAAAGTGGTGAATTTCTAATGTTCATATTGAAAAAAAAATTATAGAAATACCCTTCTCGTTGTTCAAAATGAGAAGAGTGGAGAAATCTCATGTGCATGTTACATCTCAAGATTTCACAAAAAAACTCAAGGGATGGGGAAACCCTTCTTGATACTTGTTATCTTTTGGGGTCTATCAACAACATACATACCCTGTAAATGAGGACCACAAATTTCATTTAAAAAACCAATCAAAATTCAATTAATTTAGTGTGAAAACAAGGACCACCAAAGACCATGATTTTCACCTGGTTGTTTATCCTATAAAAAATACAACATTGCCCTCAAAAAAATAATAATACGACAGACATTATTATTAAAGTAGAAATTATTTGAGATGTTTCCAATCATTATTCTATATTTGTACATTCTTTTATCAAGTATACTACCCATATATAGAACAGAAAATCTTTATCATGGTGTGAATATGACTATTTTTGGTAGTCATGGTAGTACTAAAAAAATATTAATACACAAAGGATTAATAATTATTTTTAATGAAATAGAAATAATCATAGAAAATACCATATTAGGGATACTGTTTTGTTCATGGAATATGATCCCTTTAAAAAATTTACAGAAATAATAACCATAATCTATGTCGTTTATTCAGGTATTATAGAAAATTTAAGAAAAATAACTAAATATTTTATACGTTTTTTCATAGTGAAATATAATTATATATACCATTATTTGTATCCTTTTGTAGTATTTTTCAGGTTCCTTGTCCTTTTCCCATGGCCTCATTCCATAATGTAGCAGATATTCATAGACTTCCCAACAATAATAGAATCCTTAATAAAAGATTATATAAATTATATAAATTTATGTTTAGTTATAAAATGTTGGATGTAGTGTATTAAAAATTATCATTCTCCGTCATTTTTGGTCATTTTATTGGATATCCATGCATTGATTCTAGAAAATAAATCATTAGAGTATCCAAATTGACCGCAATGAGCATCCAATGCTTCTTAAGAAAAAAAAGTATAAGTAATGAAAAAAAATTGAAATATATTTGATATTATTAAATGGTATAGTTTTACCCCTACATCGTTTGTACTATGAATAGTAATTCACCCATAATTTTGTTGTTAAATGATTTGAGCATTCCTACCACTATTTCACTATTTTCGTGGATGTTGTGACTTTTTGTTCTATAGAGGTGATGTGAGGACTAAAAAGTCCGCATTTTTTCAAGGGGAAATACCTTCAAAAAATATTCATATTTATATTCATGAAAAAAATATGAAGTTGATTTAGTCATAATTATCATTGTATATCAGCATTAAGAAAATAAAATCATGAAAACATACCTCATGTAGAAATTTACAATAGAGTTTCCTAACCAATCATAGTCGAGTATTTTAGATTAACTATCAACACAAATGAAGTATAGATATTTCCCACCCTATGTATTTTCTTCAATATAAATTATTTGATTACAACCAACCATGATATTTGAATCCACATGATCCTTCAATGATAATAAATTTTGATATATAATTGTGGTGGTTAAGGTGCTTTGGGTAGATCATTTTGATCAGTTGGTTAATCCCTGATATGGTTTTGAAACAGTCTTTCCATTCACCCCTTACCATTGTCCCTCATTAAAAACATGTATAGGTTCAGAAAATTATTCATTAAATGTTTAAGGTTTACATTGAAAATATAATTGGAAATTAATAACTTTTTTGACATGTTTTTACAAGATGTGACATCCATGTAAAGAATGTTCCTAGTGTTTGATATACTATAAGAATATCTGCATCATTAATTAGAAAATGTAGCTCAGTTCTCCGCTCTTGGGATGTAGTAATTGACACTCTGACTTGATTTGTCAAACGTGGTCTATTTTGTAGCATGTTGTTTGAGATATGGAACACTATAGAACGTACTACAACGATATGGGTGAGTGCTGATAGATATATATCACATCCATTTTCACCATGTATAATATCAACATAGAATATGTATTAGTTTCTAGTGTCTATCATAATCATATTTCACAGAAACAATTATTAGAAAATTGAATAACATAGTTACAAATTCTTTTTTAGGGTAATGGATAACATCAAAACTTGTGGGGGTGGGGTGAGATCTTCATGTGCTGGTTATTCATGAGTTGTTTCTTCTATTTTCCTCCCCCATCAAACATGCTATCATATAACTCTAGTGTTGTAATTATTATTGAAACATAAATAATGTTTTTTTCATCATTTTCATTTCCTTAGTTTGATCCTACACTTGTTTTTTTCTCAAAATATGGTTGGGGTGTCACACCAAAACCCACACCTCTGACACGACCATTCTTTTCTTACTTCTTCAAGGCCAGTAAAAGTATTTTTGCTTCTGATGATGGTTTTTTTATTCTTGTGACTATGTAAAATAAAAAATATAGGAAAATAAGTAATAATTATAATGTAATAATGATTTAAAGAAAAACAATTTTTTATTATGTCAAACATACACATGTATCCCACACATTTTGTGTATTTTCATCTATTAGTATCCAATAATTAGTGACATGCACCCCTTCTATACCACATGGTGTGGGTTGGAAGTGGATGTGGATTTACAAACTTCAACCAGTTTATCTTCAAAATATCATGGTAATCAGGTTTCTTTATGTTTCATAATATTATTTTGATATATTTAAAATATGTACCAAATATTTTTCAAGTGACGCATACCCCCTCCTTACATTACGATAAGGGTATGCTGGTTTTAATTATGGATTTTTATTGTCATAGCTCAATTTATATTTCATAAATAAAACATTTTCAATCGAATTGATGAATAAATGAACCATCAAACTAAGTATTACAAGACACAATTTACCTAAAAAAGACTGCATTGCATGATGGACAGTAAACCCATTTCACAATTGTTGGGTTATCAGGTGTGCATAAATAAGAAGTGGGTGCAGTTTTATTTTCCCGTCAACATAATTAAGATTACATTTTGTTAAAAGTGTGTGAAAATCCATGTGAATCCTTCAATCAACCCTTATTACAAAGTCTTTTTGCTATTCATCTATGATAAATGTACTCTACAATAGATAATGAGGTGTGTGTAAATGTTTCATTAGTTAATATTTAGTAAATTAAAATAATGATATAATAATTTATCATAATATATACCCACATCGGTGTCTTAATCTCAGCCACAACAAGGTTCCATGAAGATACACCAATCACCATGCCTTTACATGTGATGATTCAAATGCAACTACTGATCATGGTCTTGTTGGGGTTAACATGTTGAGCCTGCATATTCCATCTAATCCCATATTTGATACCTTTCTCTTCAGCATTAATGATTATTGATAATACCATCAAACTACAGAACTTCTATTTTTTCTACAATGATGGTGTTTCATCACCTTCTATTTCCTCGGATCCACCATCATCAATATGTTCCATTGGCCCCAAAGGTCTAGCATCAGCATATGCAGATGGTTCTTGTACCACTGCACTAGGAGCATTAATGGGTTGAGAAACATGTTTTTTGTCTACACTGCGAGCAATAGCAGGTTGAGAAACATATGGTTCCTTGGGGTTTGGATCATCATCTTTTGAAGAATTAATTATCTTCAAAATTAGTTTAGAAATTAATTTAGATGACATAAAATCATCATTGAATAGATATTAAAATAAGAAAACTAGTTGAGAAACTTTTTGTTCGTCTACACAACGAGCATCAGCTGGTTGAGAAATATATTGTGACTAGGGATTGGGAGCATCATCACATGCCGAAGTCATTATCTGAAAATGTGGTTTAACATTTAATTTAGATAACATAATATCAGAAATTAATAGATATTAACATATGGAAACATGATAAAAACCCTATTGTTTTTTTGCACTACAATAAATAGGAGGTTGGGTAACTTATTATGAATGGGGATTAGAAGCATCATCAGGTGCAGAAGTCATTATCTAGAAATTGTGTTTGACCATAAATTAATATAACAACAAATACAATGAACATGTATTAAAATTAAGTAACACATTTTATATTAAAAAAAATAACATGATTATTGAACTCTTTTTTTAATGGTTGAAGAGATTAGACACCTTCTATCAATAATACAATTCCCTTCATTGTTCAATACTACAACATACATGATGTATAATGCCCCAGCCTTAAACCATAGTTAATATTGAATTAAATGATTAATTCACATTGAGGATCTTTTCAGGTTTAGAGTTTTAGAGAATTAGAACATAACTATTACATCTCAAAAGATTACAAAGTAGACACTACCACTAAGTTTCCATAATAAAAAAACTCTTAAAAAGAAACATGTCTAGTTCCATGTTTTATATAGCATGACATTCCCTTGATCCCATACTTGACCTTATTCTACATTAAGTCCTGTGAAAAACATTTCAAAAAAACATGGGGTGAGCATAAAAAGCTCAGTTAGGGATACAAAAAGAATGAAAACTGTTACTTTTTCAAACATCAAGTAAACCATATATACTCTATCAAAGTAATACCTTCACCATCATGAAGTAGTAAAAACACTTCACTGAATAAAGTATCATTACTTACCTTTTTGTAACCAAAGGATTACCATAAAACCCATATAAAGAACACATAAAATATATAAAGGTAACTTGGGACATAAACATACTTAAGTGGAATAACCATACGGTCAACTTCCAAACATATCACTTAATGGAATATCCATACAGCCAATTTACATACATACTTAATGGAATAGCCATACTGCCGACTTCTATACCCAATGCATTAGAGGTTATAACGTAACCACCCATCCTGGTATTCACAGCACCACCCGTCATATGGTTTATCACGTAACCACCCGTCAAATGTCCAAGTACCAATATAAAATCACAAAACATAAAACCAATATAAAGTAATGATAACATCTCCACATTTCAATCACAATATATCATAATTGAATCCTTTATCAAAACCATTTTCAATACCATAATACATAAAATATTATATGGTATTTATTTTATTTTAAAAACATTACGGCTTGTTGAGGAAGCCAAAGACCAAATAATACTCGCGGCGGCGGAAAAGGTCATTGTCACCGCGTTCGTTAAAAGAAACATTCCTTTTTTTTGTTTTGTAAAACGCTTCATAGAAAAAGATTCCTTTTGTATAAAAGTAAAATTCAAAGGGGTTTATACACCGTATAAAATAAAGTTGTGTATAAAACGAAATGTTCCTCAATGAAAGAAGATTGAGACGAACTCCCTTACCTCGGGTCCGACTTGACTCGATCGTTCTATAATGTCCTGAATAATAAACTTGAGTTAATTTATACTTGATTAAGAACATTTTTAAAGTTAATTATTCCTTTTATATCACTTATTCCCATGTTATAAACATTATGTAACCATTTATGTTAATAATGTTTTTTTTGTCGATATTTGGTTCTTAAGTCGAAAGTAGACTTCTTACAATTACATGTTGTTCGTGTGGTCAAAGGTTCTTTATATCCAGAATGAAATTCCTGATTTGGATATCATATATATCATATATATCCAGCAAATACATGTATTTATAATATTACATAATCATTTATAGGTAAGAAATGAAATGCACCGTTCATGGAGACGATAAGCCGTACGTACGCTTGAACACAACTTTCATTTCGTTGTCATATTAATGGAATTAAAACTAAATGAGAGGTATGTATATTTTAATTCCAGAATTATATTAATCATTTAGATATATCATTAATTATATATATCCATTATATACATGTACTTTTAATAGTACATTACATTTGGGGATAAGAAATGAAATGCACCATTCATGGAGACGGTAAGCCGTACGTACGCATGAACGCTACTTTCATTTCTATCTCATACATTAATGGAATAAAATAATAATGATATAGAGGTATATTATAATTCCAGTATAAAATCATATATAATAACTTTAAATCCATCCTTTACATGTCCCATATATGGCATTAACTAATCACATCACTTTGAGGGGGCGGTAGTCCGCACTTCCTTAAATGAAGATATCGTGTTTACCCATAATGGAATCCATAAAGGTATGCCCAAAATGGAAAATACAAAAGGATAAGAAAAACATAAAAATGTTATATATCATATATAAATATAGTTTCATCTTAATGGCCACATTTTAAGGTGTTAAAATTATTTTGAACAATCATCGTTTCGGGAGGAAGAAATTCGCCATCCACAGAAACAGTATGTTCATTAACCATTAGATGTAGGTGTGTGTAAGTGTAGATTGAATCCTTCTTATAAAAACATAATAGTATATTGAGGATACTGGATTTGTTACAAAGGAAATGAATAAAAAGATTTTAGGGGGTTGGAGAAGCAAAATTAAACAAAAGAACTCAAAAGAAGTTATTACGTTAAAATCGGGTAACTCTCTTTGATTTGAGCTCAAAGGCTTCCTTGGGAAGACAGCTACCCAAAGTGAGGCTTCAAGGATTAAGAGAGAGATTTGGAGATCCAAACTGGTCAGGGGTTGGCCGAGAAAAAGGCTTTGGGAGTATGGGTAAGGAGGTAGAGGTGGGGGCCTTTTATAAGAGGAGAGAAGGGAGACTCTTGGAAAGTAAAGAAAAGTCACTTTATTTTAAAATGTTATTCGGATTTAAGAGGTCCCACATTGATGTGTTTCGAGGATAAGGTGATAAGGGTTCGAAATCCACCCATCCAATATGTTTTTTCCATGTGTAGGTCTTAGAGTTTACATTATCATTCCATTTTATTTAAATCGTTAAATAATGAGATCATTGCTGCATCATCATGATGTCAGAAATAATTTAAATTATTTAATGTTAAAAATTATAAAAAAACTACTATGATGTAGGAAATATTTTTATCTTTCCAATGACTATTTATAATAAAAAATATGATCTTTATCACCCAAATGTAAATATTGTTTTAGTAAAATAACTCATGTTTGTGTCATTTTTACTTTAACATTAAATAAAAAGTTATTTATGTCATTTCCCAACCAACGTGGCTCCATGGGGTCCCCATGATGACCCATGGATTATCTTGGTCGGCCATGACACAACCAATAATGGTAGGACATGTGTCTAGGTCATCTCATATTATTAAAACATTATTTTTACCGTAAACTACACTAATTGCCTCTAATCGCGATTAAAAACATAATAAGTTACTATTCACCAAAAAATTATTATAATCTTATTGAACCACATTTTACTTCTTAATGAAAACCATGTATGGCGGATTTTTTAAAATTCAAAAAAAAAATATGGCAAAATTTCATTTAAACGAAAAATCAGTTTTTATAAGTACCACTTAGTGGTTTCACTATTCATCAAAAATTGAAGTTCTTTAGAAAATTTCCAAAAATTCACCCTAAGCTATATTTGATATTCCGAATTAAAAAATGAAGTCCATTTTTCAAAATTCAAAACATATTAGTTGAATTAATTAATTTAATAATTAATTCCCGGTGTCAGAGCAAATAGCATGTTTTTATGAAACAATAATTATCAAAAGATTGACAATAGTTTAAGTCTGATTTCAAAGTGAAATTTATTCCAACGACCACTATTGGATTTAATGGTAAAAATATTTTCTAATTTCACTTAAAAACCAATTCAAAATATAATCTAATAATATAGATAAATTATATTAAAAAGAGGTTTTGAATTAAAATACAACATTTTACACTATTCATTAAAAAATGAACTTTATCGGAAAAATACCAAAAATTTACACAAAGTAAATTTTGATGTCCCGATTATAAAGAAGAGTTTTATTTAGTCCAATAGAATGTATCAGAGTGAACAAAACTATATTTAATGATGATTTGTCGTCAAAAGGCGATAAGTGAACCTTTAGTGAAAATTAGGATATAAATGCCTAAAATTGAATTCTTTCCGTATATTAAGCCTTTATCTTTTATTGGATAAATGTAAAAACATTTAAAAAACACATATAATCATATTTTAGTTATTTCTATCCATTCCCACCAATACAACGGCTACATGTTAACTACCATTTAAAATAATATTATTATATTACTAGTGTGGAACGTATGTTTTCAAAGAAACTCATCGTTGCGTATCGAGTACGCAATCGAACATAGAAACCCCTTTAAATTAAAATTAATATTTAATTCGTAAATATTAATAAATATGAAAATTCTTTATTCTTCATTTACCAGGGATGTTACATCCTTCCCCCCTTTTGGGAATTGCGTCTTCGCAATTTTAAAATTGGGCTTGGAAACTTCATTGAAAGCCCCACATCGGAAAAGGAGTAAATTAAACTATCACTTTAAAGGAAAGAAAGGGGAGTATAGAGGTTACTCAAGTTAACCCATACTAGGATTCCATTTAAGAAAACATGGACCTCGAGGATAAAACCAAGGTTCATGTTCCGAGGGAGAGTGATAGAAAACCTGTTTAGGAGAAATTTAACCAAAAGAAAATCACAAACTTGTGATGGGTTAAACAGTATTTGATTCCCCAGTAGGAAACGTTAATAGAGAACATTTTTCTGTTATGTTACTTTTCATTGAGGAATTTATTTTTGATCTTAAGGAAACATACTTACTTGTCATGTTGACTTTCAACTCTTTCTAGGTTTCTTACACAAACTCATAATAGCATACCTTGATCATGGCGTCCACTCAGTTTCATCATCATCTTGTTCACGTAGGTAGAAGTCCGATGCATTAAAACTATGATTTAGAGATCCTTCAAAATCATTTGCTTCCTCCATCCAAATACACCTCGTACAACATGGGTCATATGGGTGTTCAAAGAAAAACAGTTTTGGAAAATAATCATGTATGACGTATAATTCCAAAACATCTGATAAAACATGATTTCTATAAAACTGTCGGACTGAAATTGAGTTGAAAATTTCTATTATTGGTCCTTTTAATATACCATAAGTATGTTCTGTGAGACTATATTTTAAAAGCAAATATAAATAGGTTGTGCAAGGGTCTCCTTCCTCAGCACCATCTTTAAAATCATAATATGCTTCAAATTCTTGTGATAAGGTAAAATATTTGAAAATACCTTGATAATATTTACCATTCTTGAAAATATGAGAATATTGTGAAGATAGTATTTTTCTAAAAACAACCCATGATCCACGATGATAACGAGGTATAGAGGAGGTGTTCGATATCTCAAACAAATGCTTGTAAGTGAGTTGTATGCTAGAAAATATTTTACAATCATCTGAACATGACTTTGCAATAATTATTGAAAGCATGTCATCAGGAAGAGATAGGAATGTCGTTTGGGATCCTCCTCCTTCCATTCATAACTGACTTTACTTGACCCGAGATAAGTTATAAAAAAAGGATTTAACTAAAATATTAGATATAGGGACTAACCATGTGTCTAACAAAAACTCCTAATCCCTAAAGTTCTCTAAACCGACCATTGATACCAACTATAAGGCCCCAGCCTTAAACCCTACTTAATATTGAATTAAATGAATAATTCACATTGAGGATCTTTTCAGGTTTAGAGTTTTAGAGAATTAGAACATAACTATTACATCTCAAAAGATTTAAAAGTAGACACTTCCACTATGTTTCCATAATAAAAAAACTCTTAAAAAGAAACATGTCTAGTTCCATGTTTTATATAGCATGAAATTCCCTTGATCCCATACTTGACCTTATTCCACATTATGTCCTGTCAAAAAAATTGCAAAAAAACTTGGGGTGAGCATAAAAAGCTCAGTAAGGGATACACAAAGAATGAAAATTGTTACTTTTTCAATCATCATGTAAACCATGTATACTCTATCAAAGTAATACCTTCACCTTCATGAAGTAGTAAAAACTCTTCACTGAATATAGTATCATTACTTACCTTTTTGTAACCAAAGGATTACCATAAAACCCATATAAAGAACACATAACATATATAAAGGTAACTTGGGACATAAACATACTTAAGTGGAATAACCGTACGGTCGACTTCCACACATATCACATAATGGAATAGCCATACGGCCAATTTCCATACATACTTAATGGAATAGCCATACGGCCGACTTCCATACCCAATGCATTGGAGGTTATAACGTAACCACCTATCCTGGTTTTCATAGCACGACCCGTCATATGGTTTATCATGTAACCAGTCGTCAAATGTCCAAGTTCCAATTTAAAATCATAAAACATAAAACCAATATAAAGGAATGATAACATTTCCACATTTCAATCACAATATATCATAATAAAATCTTTTATCAAAACCATTTTCAATACCAAAATACATAAAAGATTATATGGTATTTATTTTATTTTAAAAACATTACGGCTTGTTGAGGAAGCCAAAGACCAAATAATACTCGCGGCGGTGGAAAAGGTCATTGTCACCGCATTTGTTTAAAGAAACATTCCATTTTTCCGTTTTGTAAAACGCTTCGTAGAAAAAGATTCATTTTGTATAAAAGTAAAAGTAAAAGGGTTTTATACACCATATAAAAGAAATTTTTGTATAAAATGAAATATGCCTCAATGAAAGCAGATTGAGACGAAGTCCCTTACCTCAGGTTCGACTTGACTCGATCGTTCTTTAACGTCCTGAATAATAAACTTGAGTTAATTTATACTTGATTCAGAACCTTTTCAAAGTTCATTATTCCTTTTATATCACTTATTTCCATTTTATAAACATTATGTAACCATTTAAGTTAATAATGTTAGTTTTGTCGATATTTGGTTCTTAAGTAGAAAGTGGACTTCTTACAATTACATGTTGTTCGTGTGGTCAAAGGTTCTTTATATCCAGAATGACATTCCTAATTTGGATATCATATATATCATATATATCCAGCATATACATGTATTTATAATATTACATAATCATTTAGAGGTAAGAAATGAAATGCACCGTTCATGGAGACGGTAAGTCGTACGTACGCATGAACGCTACTTTCATTTCATTGACATATTAATGGAATTAAAACTAAATGAGAGGTAGGTATATATTAATTACAGAATTATATTCATCATTTAGATATATCATTCATTATATATATCCATTATATACATTTACTTTTAATAGTAAATTACATTTATGGATAAGAAATGTAATGCACTGTTCATGGAGATGGTAAGCCGTACGTACGCATGAACGCTACATTCATTTCTATCTCATAATTTAATGGAAAGAAATAATAATGATATAGATATATATTATAATTCCAGTATAAAATCATATATAATAACTTCAAATCCATCCTTTACATGTCCCATATATGGCATTAACGAATCACATAAATTTGAGGGGCGGTAGTCTGCACTTCCTTAAAGGAAGATATCGTGTTTACCCATAATAGAAACCATAAAGGTATTCCCAAAATCGAAAATACAGAAGCTTAATGAAAACATAAACATATTATATATCATATATAAATATAGTTTCATCTTAATGGCCACCTTTTATGTTGTTAAAAGAATGTTGAACAATCATCGTTTTGGGAGGCAGAAATTCACCATCCACGGAAACAGTATGTTCTTTAAACATTAGATGTAGGTGTGTGTAAGTGTAGCTCAAATCCTTCTTATAACAACATACTAGTATATTGAGGATTCTGGAGTAGTTACAAAAGAAAAAAATAAAAAGAGTTTAGGGGGTTGGAGAAGCAAAATAAAACAAAAGGACTCAAAAGAAGACATTACCTTAAAAGTGGGTAACTCTCTTTGATTTGAGATCAAAGGCTTACTTGAGAAGACTTCTGCCCAATGTGAGACTTAAAGAAGTAAGAGTGGGATGTGGAGAGCCAAAATGGCAGGGGTTGGCTGAGCCAAAGGCTTTGGGAGTGTGGATAAGGAGGTAGAGGTGGGGGCCTTTTATAAGAGGAGAGGAGGGGCACTTTTGGAAAGTAAAGAAAAGTCACTTTATTTTAAAATGGTATTTGGAAATCCACTCATCCAATAGGTTTTTTCCTTGTGTAGGTCTTAGATTTTACATTATCATTCCATTTTATTTAAATCGTTAAATAATGAGGTCATCGCTGCATCAACATGATGTCATAAATAATTTAATATATTTAAAGTTAAAAATTATTAAAAAAATACAATGATGTATGAAATCTTTTTATCTTTCCATTGACTATTTATAATCAAAAATATGATCATTATAACAACATTGAAATATTTTTTTAGTAAAATAACTCATGTTTGTGTCATTTTTACTTTAACATTAAATAAAACGTTATTTATGTCATTTCCCAACCAAAGTGGCCCCATGGGGTCCCCAAATTGACCCATGGCTTGTCTTGGTCGGCCATGACACAACAAATAATGGTTGGACATGTGTCTAGGTCATATCATATTATTAAAACATTATTTTTACCTTAAACTACACTAATTACCTCTAATCGCGATTAAAAACTTAATAAGTTACTATTCACCAAAAACTTATTATAATCTCATTGAACCACATTTTACTTCATAATGACAACCATGTATGTCGGATTTTTGATATTCAAAACACAAAGATGGCAAAATTTCATTTAAACGAAAAATCAGTTTTTATAAGTACCACTTAGTGGTTTCACTATTCATCAAAAATTGAAGTTTTTTAGAAAATTACCAAAAATTCACCCTAAGCTATATTTGATATTCCGAATTCAAAAAGGAATTCCATTTTAAAAAATTCACAACATATAAGTTGAATTAATTAATTTAATAATTAATTCCCAATGTCAGAGCAAATAGCGTGTTTTTATGAAATAATAAGTATCAAAAGATTGACACTAGTTTAAGTCTGATTTCATAGTGTAATTAATTCCAACGACCACTATTGGATTTAATGGTACAAATATTTTCTAATTTCACTTTAAAGCCAATTCAAAAGATAATCTAATAATATAAATAAATTAGATTAAAAAGAGGTTTTGAATTAAAATACAACATTTTTCACTATTCATTAAAAAAAAGAACTTTATCGGAAAAATACCAAAAATTTACACAAAGTAAATTTTGATGTCCCGATTATAAAGAAGAGTTTTATTTAGTCCAATAGAATGTATAAGAGTGAACAAAACTATATTTAATGACGACTCGTCGTCAAAAGGTGATAAGTGATCCTTTATTGAAAATTAGGGTATAAATGACTAAAATTGATTTCTTTCAGTGTTTTATGCCTTTATCTTTTATTGGATAAATGTAAAAACACTTAAAAAACACATATAATCATATTTTACTTATTTTTATCCATTCCTGCCAATACAACGACTACATGTTAACTACCATTTAAAATAATATTATTATATTACAAGTGTGGAACATATGTTTTCAAAGAAACTCATCATTGTGTATCGAGTACGCAATCGAACATAGCAACCCCTTTAAAGTAAAATTAATATTTAATTCGTAAATATTAATAAATATGAAAATTATTTATTCTTCATTTAACTGGGATGTTACATGATGACATATACACTAGGACCACTATGAATTGATTTTGATGTCCTATTGAATGGGTCATCCTCCATTGAATTTTCATCATATTTTTAGTGGTTTTGGTTGATAACAGAACAATTAAACAATATTGGTTTATAAGATCGGGAACAAAAAAATAATTCTACTACATGATATTCCATTATAAACGGTTTTCCATTATACCCTTCCATTCAGAAATCTACTTTCACAAATCCCAAATCTTCTATTTTGACATCACATTTTTTGTTAACCAACTTGCATTGAAAATCGGCCCCATGAATGTCATATAATACAACTCCCACATTTTTTTGATGATGAAAAAATATTAAATATTCATGTAAATTCGATTTCAGTCTTTAGAACTGAAAACATGAATCACTTCAGCCATAAGTGTAGCTCCACTGTTTTATATGATAATTTAATTATCATTATCAATAGTATATGATGTATAACCATTAATTACATAATCATTTTAAGATAATACGTATGCAATGGTTCATTCATCTAGCCATAGATTTCACTCTGAAATTGAGTCTTGCGTTTTATTTGACTCCATAAAAATATGGTATGGAAACCATCATATTAAATATTGATTATGTTTATTTGATATCTATTTTCATCCTTTGATGGATTCGAATGCCTAAAAATTTCCATAGAGTTTCAAAATATGGGTCAAAGTCTAAACTATAATGAAAAACGTAAATGTGAGAATGCAACTGATCTATAATATTGATTGTGAAAACCACCTTTCCTGAAATTCCATCACCCGCAAGTCACCTAGTGTGATGAGTTTTTGTTAGACCAATTCTTTTCTCACCAGAAAAGTAGTTGTTATATAATTAGACGGCTTCCTCAACAAATATATCACTCTAAAATACAACCCTCTGGCAGACATCAATTTTTGACATAACCATTAAAAATATTTATATACCATTTAAAGGGGTAAATCCATCTATAGTGCATAGGACCACATAGTTGAATCACTCTCACCAAGTGAACCATCAAATGAATCATCAAATCAAATAATGTAAACACGAAAAACATTTTTATTTCACATAATATGACGGAAATTTCTCATTACATTGTTGAAAATTTCTTTAGGTTTATAATGTTACAACATATTGATTTCAAGAAGAAACAGAGCATCGTTAATTTATAATGGACATTCTTGGGAAAAATTCATCGTAAATCAATAGTAATTAGATCATGCATCAAAACATGGATGGCATGTGATTTCAAACCTTTTTACATTAAATCATGCATTTAGATGATGTTATTTATAATTGATAAATACCCCTCTAGAAACATTATGTCATTCAAGATGTGGAAAAACATATATTTCTCCTGCATGGAAATAGTGTATGATGTATGTGGGAGAAATGTTCATTTTTCACCCTTCATTGGTGCCAACTCTTCTGGTATTCCCATGTCAACCATGTCTAACCATGTCTTATTTCCATCCATTGTTTTTTCAGGTGCATTTAGCAATATATCAATGAAACTATCACATAAAAGTTTTTCAAGATGCATAACATCAAGAAAATGTATGACGAATGGACAATTCTAGTATGATAAATAAAAAAACTGATTTCATTTTCCCACAAGTTTTTGTAAGCCTTTTAAAAAATTGGTTACCAAAAGAATTTTCAACATCATTAAATATCTCAAACAGTTTATCAACTGTTTGTGTAGATAGTGGTGTGTGTTCTTATAAACATCTATCAAATTATCTTTTCCATGATTGGTACTTATATCATCAGTGAAAAAATCTTTGTTGTCCTAGAAACATAGTTTTTGATGATTTTTTCAACCTAATTGATTGGGTATCATGTTCACAGACAGGACAACCAAGAGTTCCTTTAATTCTATATCCAGAAAAATTAACATAATAATGAAATTAATTTATCATCTTGTACAACATCTCTCTCAATATGAAATCTTCATTTATGTATAAATCATACATCGTAACACCTGAATCCAAAAATAATTTCAAATCTAGGATCAATGGGACCAAATAAACATCAATTTCATTTCCTGGTTGATTTGGTCCGAATATAAGCATAGATAACATGATTTGTTTTCATTTCATGCATAACCACGGTGGCCTTTTATAATTTACCAACATAATAGTGTATGTACCATGAGCGCTGATTTGAAAACAAAAAGGTTTCCCTCCATCAATAGATAATGCAAGTCAATCGTTTCTCAGGTCATTTATATTTTCACGATACTCATGATCAATTCTCTTCCACTAATGAGAGTCTTTTAGATACCATATTTTTCCATCATTATTTCTTATGTCTGTGTGTGACATCACACTTCCATATAGGCACCTAAACATTGGAATGATTGGAAAGTACCAGGAAACATTCATAGGGCCAAATACATCATTCCTATATCGAGATACACCACACTTTGGTCATTCTATAAGTTATTTGTATTCCATGGGTGATAGTAAACAGTCATTCAGATAGGTGTGTATTGTTTCATATATCTTACCCATTATGCATAGAAATCATTTGGTGTCATATGATCAATACAAGAGCTCATTTTCTTTTGATAGCATGCCATTAAAAAGAGAAATTAATTCCTTAAAACTGGTATCACTCTATTCATTGTCTCCATTAAAATTATATATCTTCAGTATAATAGAAAATTATGTATTCTTTGTGCAACCATCCTACAATAAATTCTTTTAACATCTCTTTAACTTCACAAACAATTTTGGGAAATCATGAATTTCATCTTCAAATATCCTTAT
Organism: Viscum album; assembly: GCA_963277665.1. NCBI lineage: Eukaryota > Viridiplantae > Streptophyta > Magnoliopsida > Santalales > Viscaceae > Viscum > Viscum album. Next base: position 936,242,469 of record OY728143.1, on the reverse strand, counting down.
CAATTTCATAGTGTGATCATCCTCATTATAAACATCTATAATATTGTCCTTGATATGGTATCCTTCATGGTACATGATTGTAATCATATCAAATTATCCATAAAATATAGTGTTATCCTAGTCACTGGCTACATTCACCTTTTCCATGTGTTTATAATAGAATTTATAAATTTGATCTATTCTGTGACATATCAAGCGTGCGTCCAACTACACTAGATGAACTTTCCTTTAATAATAACAACATAAACACATAAAATGGATTTGATAAGGATCATATGCATGATATTTTTAAATCTTGAAGAACTATTTCACTTCATCTTCATACTCTTTTGTTATATGATTGGCATCTATCCATTTGTTATTCATATCCATCCTATTTGATTCAGTGATATAAATATTATAAAAAATTTATAAATAAATTTTAAAAAAATAAACAAAGGGTAAAAAAAATTATAGACATTAATTCACCATAGAGGACTATTTATTAAATCACAGTTTAAATTGTACTATAAAAACCATCCATTTACAAATATTTATCTTAATAATTACAAATCAATTTTAAAATTATCCAATTATTTCAGAACATCATTTCCCAAAACCCCAATTATTTTTAAAACCATTTAAAAGAAACTTACTAATAAAAATGTGTATATTGAACACATATACGTTTTTAAGAAACATTTCTAGTCACATGATTCTTTTTAAAAGTGAACCCTTAAAAAATAACTAGATTTCATTTTCACATCCCTCTGTCTATCCATTGAAAACCATCTTTTGTTTCACACCTTATATGTCTCATGAAACCCCATATCTAGATCTGGCCATCTGTTTTCAATGTTCCTATGATCAAACTTCTAGACATGAAACCCACCAATAAATCATAAGGGGTATGTAATAAATATAATAATTTAATCCTGTATATAAAACCACAGATCATAGAACAAATTGTAATGTAATATACCCAATGTACTAGTGCGTGATGATCCAAAACTGCACTTTAACCACATTGTCCAACAACTGAGGTATGATTCATCTATTAATAACACGATCCAACAGATTAATCATTATATAACTCATAATAATGTAACCATCCCACCATCCATGAATAAAACACAATTAGGGGGACCATTGAAGTTTGTGTACTAACTAGGGTATCATGAATCAAGACCTCCCACCTAGACACCAATGTTAACATAAACAAACAACCATGGAGCTATGAAAGAAGTCAAGATAATTACCAAAAACAATTTCCTCTCACCTCACCTCTCGCACCATCACATATAACATACGCTTTTCAAATCATACATCAATCATATAAAAAATCAATAACCCATAACTGGTGAAACAAGTATAAGGGTAATCATTAAGGGTCAATTGAGAAATAATCCATCTAGTTTTTAAATAGAAAAAAAATTATTCCGACTTGAGAAATACATAATTTATTCATGGGGAATGGACTTTGTAATGTGGTAAATAAGAGACCCCAAGGTCAGGGTGTTTTATGTTTGTTGGACAATTAGATCATTTAGGGAATGACATATGAACTATCAATGGCTGAGTAGTGTTGTGATGTAATCCATGTTTGAAAATTCATTGTGGGTGTTAGCACATATTAAAGTTTGTAATTTGAGTAATTATTAGTTTTGGTTCAGTAAAATATTATAATTGTTTTTCACTAACAAGACCATGTAAGGATGTGGAGAGTCATGGTGTAAGAGGCATATAATGGTAGTGGATGGGTCCATGATTTATTAAATTGGGTTCAGTGATGTGAGGATGTATGGGAGTTGCTGGAAATGATTTCACTTGTCAATATTCAGCTGGCAATCAGATTTGGTCATGCTTATGTTTTGGTAGTGATGGAATTTATTAATCTATATTGGTAGTGGTGTGTATGTGAACCTAACCCATGGAGATGGGAGGCTAGTTTTGTGTGAGTGCATAAGTTGATGGTTTGAACTGGTGGATGATAGATACCCATGTAAGGGAATCGATTAGAGGAGATCAAGAATGAACCAATGATGCCATCCTATAGAGAAGGGGTAGGGTTGTTAGGGGAACTTGGTGATGGGAGATAGTAAGGATTGTCTCTTAGTTCGTGGGTTGAATCATGTGACAATTCAACATAATGTTTTATTTATACATCTACACATGGAAAATTATGAAAACATGGTTTTATTAATACATAGTTTGAGAAACAAAAAATATGAATTATTGATGGGATAGAAAAGGTATTCAGAAGGAAGAAAATATAATATTTGTGTTTTTTGAATCATGAGTATATTCATGATGAATAATGGAATCAGGATTCTAATGCATGGGCTCAATGTACCATGATGGTGAAGAAAAACCTTTAGTGACACTTCTCATTGTTGATAAGTCCATATTGTGAGGTATGGTAATGGAATCAGACTTTTTATGTATATTATTACTTATTTTCCTCCTTTATTTTATGTGATTTTAGTTTTTATCTTTTAGGGTCAAATCATTCTAAAAGTTATGTATGTTGATACCCATTTGGTTATCACCGACCGATGGTTACCTGGAATGGCCCTCTAGCCTTGTATTGAGCCATCTTGGGAGAGAAGTGATGTTGCCCCATGTTTGGTTGTTACATATATTCATTTCATTACTTATGGGAATGAACATTTTCATCATCATCTGAATCTCATTCTCTCTTAGAACCATGGATAAATTGTAATCCACTACATGGTGTGATACTCTTTATTATATATTTTAATTTTTAACCTCAAAATTTAAAAGCTCATAAAGAAAAAACAAGTTATGAATAATATCTCATAATTACCCTTTTACTAGAACATTGCATCCTTATTTCTCCATCATAGTGTGTTCACATGGACTCTATGTATAAATAATAAATCATACCGAGATGTCCTATATGGAATAGAAATTGTAACATAGGTAGAAATACAAATGTATTCCTAAACCACTTTATGAAATGTATAAACTCCCCATGACATGAATAAATCTTACACATTCCTATGATCGTGTGGACATTAATACCATTACATTAAAAACACTTTTATATAAATTTAATTATTTATACTCCCATAAAAAAGTTCAAAAATATTGATATTCCATCCCCTAATGTGTGTTTAACTAGTAACTATTAAGACTTCATAGATTTTAATTCTCACGGGTACCTCTACATGGTTTGAATTATTCCTTGTGAAACAAACCATTGAATGATGTTGATTTATTTGATTGAATTAGGGTGTCAGGATGTTACATATATCCTATAAATATAATATATATTATTACTTACCAAAACCATTCATAAAAACATCTTCCTTCTCTATGGAATCATATTCTCTTTTTGAAGTACCTTACACATTGGCACATGTGACAATTATGTATCACTATAAGGCTATCCATGCATTTCAATTTCATGTAAAATGTTTCCTAAATAATTTTTATATAAAGGTATTATTATGAATTTTTTATTTTTTAGGAACTCTACTCATCGAGTAATACATATACACATTACATGGGATTTTATGCAACAACAGAAATTTATCAAATGAACACCATCCAACTCATCTACATTATGAAAATTCTAGAATTATTCTTATCAACATATTCATCCCCTTTTTTTAATAGCATCCCAAAAATGTGAAAAACTGTTTTTATGATAAATTTCCGAATAACCGTATATCCATCCAGACATCTACCTCCAAAATAAAATCCAATAACAAATCATGTGTGGATAATAAATCCAAAACCAATAGTCAACATATATTGAAAAAAAATCACTATCCAAGATTATAAAACAAATTTTTAATACATTTTTCAAATAAATCCATCACAAACATGTTATCAATAAATAAAATAGTATCATCTATCCAATAAATCCACTACTAACAAATTTACAATATATTCAATACCACCACCAATTCTCAATTAAATCATAAAAATTTATGCTGATTAGATATTTGGCACCACTATCAGGAATCCCAAACATCATCACATCATGCTTCTTACTCAACATTTTGGGGACAAATATATTTCTCGATTCATCATGATTCCTATTACCAATTTCAATAAATATACAAAGAAAACATTCATAATCAATGAAAAAATATAGTCACTGATAATTCCTTTACCTTATGAAATAAAGGTTTCTATTTAAATTATGTTTTCACTATCCCAAAATTGTATTTATATATAAAATATAGACTAAAATTATTTGATACTTCTTGTAATAGTATTTTTTTGAAATTATGACACTTATTATATTATTGTATCGTTTCAATTATTCCTAGAGTGGCCCAAAAGGTTTAGTACTACTATTTTCATGGAAATATTCTCTACTAATTTTTTATGGATCGGTAATCGTTAATAAATATTCTCTTACAGTATTGTAATATTCCATTCATCACATTTTTTGTGGAGAAGATCCCCAAATTATAATACATTTCACAAATATAGTATCTTTTGGCTCATTGTCCTCTTATTTAACAAAATTTATAATTTTATTTTCAAGCATATGAATATTCTTCAAATATTACTGAATCCAAAAATATTACGAGTAATCCTACGACAAATAATTATACCATAAAATAATGTATTCAACTCTATCATAATTTGATATAGGAAATAAAATATTTGGATAATAACACTACTACAATAAATTCAACCCACATAAATTTAAATGATTTATGAAATATTTTTTTTTTATTCTATCATGATGAAAACACACTTTGAATTGAATTTTTTTAAATGAACCAATAAAAAAATATATGTCATAGGAAAAATTAATTTTATAAAATATAATTACTGTGAAAACAAGGACCACCAATGTCCATGATTTTTTGGGGGAGTTTATCCAATACAGTTCATAATTCAACATCAATGTCCATCATTAATAGTTGAACCAAAAGAGAAAGAGGAAAAAACTAACTGCATAGTTGTGGATAAGCATACTGTGGATGTTAATTCGTGTTGTATGCAAGACACGGGGAAGGAGAGGTGTCGCAGAGGAGATGAAATGGCGAACAAGAGATGTGGAGAAAGAAAGGTGCATTTGAGGAGAGGTACTAGTGGAGGAGAGGCAGAATAGAGGAGATATAGTAAATGATGCACTATTCGTGGAAGCGGAGGAGTCGACATCCAAGGACGAGGATGAGGCAGGAGAATAGGGAGGAGAGTGGAAGAGGAGGTGGAGACAATGGTGGTATGGATACTCATCTGTGAGAGCTTTATGGGTGCGAGGAAGGAGGGGAAATTTCGGTTTTATTTATAAAACCCTTCAACACTTTTATAAGTGCTAGATAAAAAGCGCTGGTGAAAGTATGTTTTATTAACGCAAAATTTTAAAGCCCATATAAAAAATTCCACTATCATTTTTTTCACTGATAAAGGATCAACTTTTTCAGAACTAAAAACAAATAAAAAAGTAATGTTTTATCAGCTCTACAACTGAATGTTCTGATAAAACATTCCTTTCTGATAGATTCATTAGTGCTCAAAAAGGATGATATTTATCAATTCTAAAAAACATTGATAAATGGATGTTTTATCTTTGATTTTTAATTATCTCTCATTAAACATACCATATTTTTATAATTATAAAATTATAACCAATATATTTATAACATTTATAATATTATAAATTTATATAATTAATATATTTATTATAATTTAATAATTTAAATTATAATTAAATAAATGTATATTTGTGTGTGTGTGTGTTGGTGTATAAATTTTTATTAAATATATATAATGTTATAATTTAAATTATGATTAAATATATATAAATATTAATTGATGTATTATTTGTATTTTTATTTTCATATGTTTTCAAATTATTATATATAAATATATATTTATCATTAATAAAATATTTTGTAATTTTTTAATTATTTAAACATGTTTATATTTAAAATTATATATAATGTATTTAAAATTTAAATAATTATATATAACTAAATATATACATATATTTAAATACATTTATTGTTTATTTAAATATATTTATCCGAATTTTGAGTATTAATGAGAAGATAATGGTTCATATATATTGGAAATGAATAAATACCCAAAGTATATATAGTACTATAGTATATATGACCTGCATTAGGGTAAAAAATGAACATATATTATTGAAAAGAACATACGCATCAATTGACACATTCATTTACAAATATATATATATATATATAATTTATATTTATATATATAATAGTATTCATATATAATATTATAAATATATAGTATAATAAATATAAAATGATGATATAACAAAAATTAATAAACATAATACACCTAAATAAAACAAAAACCAAAAGAACATAATAAACATTCATTTTTTAATGTATACATATAAACATTATTTTTGAATATAATTAAAATATTTTTATATAAATTCATAACATTTTCTTTTAAAAACCTTTAGCAGTACTAATATTAGTGTAGATAAAGACACATTTTTATTATCAATTTTTGTTAGCACTGATAAAAGACCGACTTTTGTCAGTGATTTTTCATTAGTGCTGATTATACCCTAGTGCTTCCCTTGCCCGTATTTGTTGTAGTGGTGGTTCCCATGGTATGTTTACACTTTTTTGGGTGAGTGAATGATGTGAAATGAAGATGATATTGTAGCATGATAAACATGTTACTGGAATTTACAATATTCATTGTGGATTCTTATTAGTATACCAAAAGATGGTACTTTAGAGATTCTGAGTGTCACCTGATTCACTGTGGATTCTTAGTAGGTTATAGATACTTGATGCATTGTTGATTTATAGTAATATTTACTGCCTTATGGGTTTTTAGTAGGTTTTCTCAACTTAATGACTTGTGAAATTGGAGTGACCCTCCAATACCATTGTTGATTATTTTCAATTATGATCGACTTACAGTACATTTTTCAGTATTGAGGAGAAGCATGTACAACTGGGTGTTTGTGGAGGCTTTTAAGCGCACGACTGATAAGTTTTGGACAATTTTTTACGTTGCTTTTTAATCAATTATTTTGTAATGGAAAAAACATGTATTATTGACAAACCAAATTTATGGACATATTGGTGGTTTCCTACTGAGTCTTATACTCACACCATACCTGGGCATTTTGAGGTGTTTGTCGATTACATAAGGGATCTCACGAAGGGAAAAGAACCTATGGTGTCTAGATGAGAAGAGGAGAATGGATATATTAGCTAGTATTCAGGGTCTTTGGATGATACAAATTTTATTTATTTACATTTATCTACTTTTTTTAACTTTGAACATGCTTACCACTTACAGGAGCTGCCAATTTGTTTTACATGTTTGGCATCTTTACATTTTCGCCAGTTAATTTTATTATTTATTATAAAATTATATATAGATTATATATCCTATGAAATGATATTTAGGGTATAGTCTCCACACTAATAAACACATACCCTCACTTCTATTTGGCATCCTCTTGCATACTAGGAGACGCGCATGAGGACACATTGCATTCTGGATTTGACCCTAGTGATTTGGGTCGCGGTGTTACAAAATGGTGTTATAGGATCATGAATTAAATAGCAGTTTCTTCCCTTGTATTTGGATAGGACCGGCTATCCATGAGATAGGAAATTGGGACTCGGGTTAGGGAATAATGTTTGTGCCTTGCCACTATTGTATATTGGACCTCTGAGTTTCCATAAAGTGGGGATTTTATGTCCTACAATTAATATTGATTCGCCTTGGGTGATGTATATGATGTTATATTTTATTTATTATATATTTTTTTTGTTCATGCATCATGAATAGGAAAGTAGGGTCACATGCAATATATATATATATATATATATATATTTTGGTTCTCCATAGTAGTTCCTTAATTAAATTCCATGATTGTTTTATCTGTTCTGAAGTGTTTTTTGTGTGTGATATATCTATGTTGTCATGATGTGTGATATATATCTTTGTTGGAATTAATTAGTTAAACTCATAATGTAGTTTAGTTAATATATATATGATTATTGTGACTAATGTACATAGATGGAATCATGCGTTAGTGCAATGTGGGGTATATCTTGGGTTATGGGTAGACTTCTAGGGAAATAGTTTTTGATCCCATAGACTGTTTAGCTGAAAATATTCATGATACCATAAGCTAATTAGGATTTTTCACAGTGAGATTATTTCAAATATTATGTGTATTCTATAACATAACAGAAGATATCAACTCTACAATGTATTATGGAACTACTTGAAAATCATGAATGGAATGATTCCTGAATGATGTATGTGTATGAATTACCACAATATGTGAAAGAGAATGAAGTCAGGAATGCTCTCGGACATTCTATGTGGTGTAAGGAGTAGGGTTTATTCAATTTACTATTTTTTAGTTATTTTGAAGTTATATGATATCCAAACTATGGACGAGTTTTCCATGGGCTTTAACTCTAGAATTCATTATCCTCCTAGAGAATCAAAGGAACACTCATGACATATAGATGAAGTAATTGAAAAGGATATGTAATTTACTATGGGATTCAACTTTTATTCTCCAAGAATGAGGAAGGGAGTCATCAGATATATGTTGATTAACAGATTCTAAAACCAATGATTGTGAACAACTAATAATTATTACATAGATTAATCATTTATTAATCATCTTTGATGAGATGATGGCTCTCCAAGATTGACCATTTACATGGATATTGGATATTACCGGTTATGAGTTAGAGTGAGAAATTTTCAAAGGATGGTGTTTCGGAACACATATAGACTGTATGAGTACATAGTGGTGTCATTTAGGATGATGAATTCACAATTTGGGATCATGGATCTCATAAGCCAAATATTTCATCTAAACTAGGAATCATTCATTATATTCTTCATTGATGATATCCTCATATAATCATTAACACCAGAACAAAAAACTGGGCACCTAATGATAACCCTTAGTTTGGTTCAATATCAGTGGTGTTACACTATGATATAAAAAATGTAATACCCGGATTAAAGAGGTGAAGTTACTAAGACATGTTGTGTCTAAGACTAGTATGTCAGTAAACCCCATAAATTTCAAGGAAGTCATGTATTAAGCATGTACCCAAAACATGTTTTAGATTAATAGCTTTCTGGGGTTGGTAGGATATTACCATATGTTTACAAAAGACTTATCCCATCTTTTCACACCCATGAAAGCGCTAACCAATAAGGGATTCATGTTCTCATGGTCAGACAATTATAAAAATGATTTCCTTGTGCTGAGGAGAAGGATAATGAAAAATTCACTTCAAAAACTCCCAGATCCTTAGATTGGGTATACATTGTACAATGATACATAAAGAATTAATCATGGAGTGATTCCAATATAAAGAGTGTTTGTAGTAACTAATGGGTCTAGTCAACTATAAACCCATTAGAAGAACAACCCTACATATTGCTGGGATATTTCATTGTTGGATCAGGATTCGAAGTGTCGGAGGAATCATATATTCAGATAATGATTTATTGTTAACATGGACCACAAGAGTCATGTCTATATCTTCACAAAGAGGCACTTGAATATTATGTTGAAACATTAGGTTGAGTATCTTCAAACGATCTATTTTTTAGATTTCATTTGATCACTTTAGTTATGTTTTATTGGATGAGGGTAGTATTAGGATGGGTGACCTCCCGGGAAGTACTCATGTTGATCCCATGGTATAATCACTCCTTCATTAATGCACATGATCCCACTAGAACATTTCTATTTTTTCTTCGGATGCCTAACTTGATAGTGGGTGAAGGCCAATGACCAGAATCCCTGTGGGTTGTTTCATTAACTCTTGATGGCTATGTGGATGTGGAAGGAAGTCACTATGAATTTTTCATGGGATTCCCCAGGACCCAGAGAAGTTGGGACATAGTCTGGGTGTTTTGTAATAAATTTACAAAGTCATATTATTTCTTACTAATAAGAGAAACTCACTCAGTGGAGGATCTGAGAAAAATATCATTCTGAGGGATCATGCACAATGATGTAGTACCTTTTAGAATTGTTTTAGACAGAGATTCACATTGTGTGACACACTTTTTCTGGGTCTTTCAAAAAGACATAGGAACTCAAAATTGATTAAACACGGTGTACCATCCTCATACCAATGGACATTCGGAAAATACTATATATATTTTGGAGGATTTGTTTCAAGAAGATATTCTAGAACTTGTCAGAACATTGGATGATCAATTATCCTTGAATGACTTTAATATAATAATAGTTAACATGCTTCAATTCAGATGGAAACTTTTGAGGATATTTGTGGGAGAACATGTCACATAGGACTCTGTTGGATTGAGAAAGATGTGACAACATTTATTGGCATATTTTTGGTTTGGGAAGCCTCTATCAGAGTGAATCTGATCATAAAAATGTTGATCACTGCTTAGAGAAGATAAATATCTTATGTCAATTATAGAAAATGGTCTTTCGAGTTCACTATGGGTGATCATGTTTTCTTGATAGTGAATCATCTGTTAGGTAAAATTAGTTTGGGGAAACATGTAAATATAACACTACATTTTGTTGTAACCTTTGATATCACTATGAAGATAGAGGCAGTGGACTTCCTTATTGACATACCTTATCTCTATCGAGGTAATGCATGACATGTTACATGTGTCACAGATTCGGTGGTACATACCTTATCCAATGCATGTTAGTGATTATGAGGATGTTAAGCTAGATATAGGTTCAATAATGAGGAGTATCTAGTGAATATCGTTGATCTTTGTTATAATGAATTATGAGGAAAGATGAAAACAATAGTTTGGATTCTGTGGCAGTATGCATGGATCTAAGAATAGATGTTGGAGTGTGAGTCTGATGATTGAGGTCAGTGGACTATATTGTTCGAGCTAGACAACTAGGGAAATTTCTCGAGGACATGAAGTCTATTGAGTTACAAAATTTTAATATCTTGAATTTTAAATTGAAAAAACCATTGTTTATAAATGTTTTGTCTCTTGGGTGAAAAATGAATTATTAGTGAAAAAAATTTAACAATAGTTTTAAAAGAATTACATGAGAGTAAAATCCCAGTTAACACATTGGAATATTCAATTGAATATTTTTGGATCTAGACATTAATGTTGTGTGGGATTATGAGGTTTTTAAATCCTCAACAATGATGAAATAAAATATTAAATATATTATATTATTCCTACATAATTAATTCAAACAAATTAATTAACTCCAAAATGGTGTGTCATATGGGAAATATGAGCCCATTGATAGGTTAGGAAGTTTGTTTTTATGCTAGAATGGGTATATCAATTGTTATCGTAAGAAATTGGGGATTCTAACTAATGATATTTAATTATTTAATATTTTTATTATATAATTTTTTAAAAAAATTAATATCTCCCAAATAGTGTTTCATATGAGAAATATGAGAGAAATGTTAGGTCTTGAATGAGGGTTTTACTATAATTAAGGTTTAAAATTTATGGGTTACATGTGTTTGGAGTAATCACATGTGATAAAACCATTTTAATATTTTATTAATTTTTTTTTTACATTATTTAATTAATTAATATTTTATTTACTTCAAATGGAACATCAAATGAGAAATTTGAGACTTCTGTTGGGTCGAGAATGGGGTGTTTAAACAAGGAATGTTCTAATTATTATGTGAATCATACATTTGGTTCGTTTGCCCATTATTTTTTATGTTATATAATATTAAATGACAAGTTTCATTAAAATATGTTAGTGGTGTTTTTTTACCATCTTCTCGACATATAACCACTATGGACATGGCCCACCATGCTTCTGAATCCCATGAATCACAATTCATTCCCAATTAAAAATTCATAATTTTCATAAATAGGGTAATTAAATAATCTGTAATAAATTTTAGGTCATATCGTATGTTCGAATTGGATTTTATTGTATGACTCATATATGATGAAAAGCTACATGGATTTGACCTTTTAAATTGTTGAATCATCATCGATTTATTTAGTTGATCTCAAATAACCGTGAGAGTCTTCTGTGAATTATTTTGAGTCTCCTTCATTTTACCATCTTCTAGATCTAGGTTGTGGGGTGCTTCTCTTCCCATAGCGTGCCTAGTGTAATGCTAAATAATGTGAGTTTTTATTATTATTTAATTTATTATTTTTTCCAATTTTAACTATTAAATATTTTAGAAAAAGTGGTTAATATCTAAAAAAAATATGTGATGATGGAACCCAAAAAATTGTAAATAATATTTTACTGAATCAATCTATAGATAATTTAATAATTTATTGAAAATTATTTTCAACCATTTATAAATCGATAAATTCACATGTCAATTAAAAATAATAGAATAAAACTATAAATATATAGTTTATAACAAAGTTTTATATTTTAGAATTCAATGGGAAACGTATTAAATTGATCAAACTATAGTTTATTATCATATGATAATTCAGAAAATTAACAAAAGATGCTTTTATGAAATTTTAATCACTAATTGTAAGGAATTTTAATTTGATTTTTATATTAATATAACAATGTATAATTATATAATTATAAAATGAATATTTCTAGTTTATTAAATGGATAAAATAATTATTTTTGTGAAATTTAAAAAAAATTATCAATCACTAATTTTCGTGTGATTAAATCAAAGCAATTATTGAATGATAATTTTAAACACATGTGTTTTTTTTAAATGATAAATTACAAATATCCATGAATTATTATTATCATCACATATGATATGTAATTTCCCTGACCTCTTTGGTCAATTCCATTGCTGACATCTCATGTTTGAGATTTTTCTGGGGGTCAAGGTGACTTATTACCAATTTTTTAAAAATTCCTAGTTCTGTGAATAGTGCCATCACCGAGTCATCTATCGATGAGTAATCTTCATCTGTAAGTGAATCATAATCATCTGTAGGTTAGTCATCTATTAGTGATTCATCATAATCAGTTCGTGAGTCATCTTCATCTGTCAGCAAGACATCTTTCAGTGTGTAATCTTCATCTGTCGCTGATTCTTTTTCTTCTGTCGACAAGTCCACTATCAGTGAGTCATCATCAGATATTCATATTCATCTGTCAATGAGTCAACTTCATACATAGGTGATTCATCTGTTGGTGAGTCATCATCATTTTTTCAGAATCCATCTTCATATTTTGGTGAGTTATCTATCAGTTAGTCATATTCATCTATCAGTGAGTCATCTTCATATGCTAGTTAGTCATCTATCGGTGATTCATCTTAATTTTTTATTGATTCATCTTCATCTGTTAGTGAGTCACTTTTCAGTGAGTCATATTCATCTGTCTTTGAGTCATCTGCATCTATCAATGAGTCACATATCGGCAATTTATATGTCGATGAGTCATCTGTTATTGAGACATCTATCGGTCAGTCATCTATCGATGATTTATTAGACAGTGAATCATATTCATATATCAGTGAGTCATCTTCAGTTATCGGTGAGTCATCTTGCACTAGGCCACCAATTGGTTTGTTCTATAGTGTTTCCAGATCAACTGGTGTATAGTGTTTACAGCTTTCTATAGGGTCCCATGTTTGATGTTTTGTTTGACGTAAAATGCATTCGAATCCACTTTTTAAATAATTAAAGGCTAACTGAAAACCCATAACTCCAATAATTAAATCCCTAATAGTCCTGAGGTTTTAAAATGGGAAAACCATATGGGTAATCGTGATCTAGATTCTATGGAAATGCAATGATTTTATGTCCCATGAGTCTCGGATCTGATACAACGAAGACTCGAGCCGTCCCTTCATTCATTTATTCTCATTACTCTTTTTTCAAGGTCCCTAGAACCTTCAATTCCCAATGACACATGCGATTATGGTGTAGACCTTGGTTCATGTTTTCCCTAGAGTTCTTCATAATTCATGCACAGCCCCTGGCAATGGTGCAAATAGGACGTTTCTATTCATATTTGATATAAGAACATCTATACCTCTTTTAATATGAGTTCGTTGATTTGTTTCCACCCATTATCCTATCTGAGTTACAACAAGAGATATCAATTTTTATAATGCATATTTATGGGCTATTGGTTGATTTGGTTGTGTTTTGATGCCCTCAAGTGGATGATGTCCTTATAGGAGAGGTGATCATGATCAAATCTTTTGGCCCATTCTCATTCAAAGAACATTAGAATGAATCGGAGGATGGGGATTCATGGATTCTATATTATATTATGTGAATCTACAGATTTATTATGTTTTATCCACTATATAACTATGAAATAGGCATAATAAATACTTTAACAATATTAGTTAATTTGAATCAATCGTATATTATTACATTATATTGTGATAATAGTGTCCATCTTAATTATTAGATCATGTGATAACTATGAATTTCTTGTTTAACATGTTTCTCTTGATGGAAATTAGTCATGAATGTAAATTCATGATTAATTATAAATTATTTGTCTAACGGTATTGTGGCATTATAAATGAATCTACTTGTTGTTCTTGTGAACCGATGATAATGAAATGGATGCAGTTATGCATGTTTAATTAAATCGGTTAAATTCATTATATTATAAAATGACAAGTAGTGAGATGAAGATAAAGCCTTGAACAATTCTGAGTTTCCCTCTTGATTTTATGTGAAAGTATCCTAATTTATAAGAGTTGTGAGTGCTTGTTGTGTTTGATGGATAAATTCCTTGTTTAGTACCAAGATCTCTGTTGTTATGTTGTTTGTTTCCTTCTTTTTGTGTAGTGGTGTGAGCTTTGGATGGCTGAGACTATAGGGTCAATATGATATATGGAGGCTTGGAGGAAATATTGATGTTTTAGAAAAAGTTACGGCCTAGAGAATAGAGGTTCATCCTTATATGCATTCAGGTGTTGGGAAGGACACTAGAGTTGATGAAACAAGATGGATGTGAAATATGGATGCTTGTGAAATCTTGTTGATTGATTATCTTATTTAATTACCATACTAATTGAGGTAGATGTCCTTTAATATCCTCCATCCAAAATAAGAAATGATTCATGTGGTATGTCACATTATTTCTGTATTTGGTTTCTTGAGTGTGGATGGGAACACAGTGATGCTATAGGTGGAAAAAACATGATGGGTAGTTCACCTACTCAAATTGATAATCCCATTGTTGTTTGTAGCTTAGAATGCATTTCAAAAATTCCATGTAATTATAGAAAATTGATAATTCTATCAATTAATGAATGAATGAATGATGTTCATTGATGGGGTTGGTGCTTCCAGGGATGCAATGCTGATGTTGTAACATTGATGTAAAAATGTAACTGGAATGGTTATTCCTGGAGGCCATGTATCATTGTAGGAATGATAATGAAATGTAGTGTGGAAATGATAATGGTTAAATAATTATTTATTGTAATGTCAAAATCCTAAAAAAGTATAATGTAATTGTATGTAACACTTGAAATGGTTTTGTGCTTTTAGGATACGTAGTCTCAACAGTGGCAGTTGGGAGCTAAGGAGACGATAGTGGTTGTTTAGTCTAAGAATAGGATATGCCTATTGTCTGGTTGTGAGCTATAGTATAATCTACAATTTTGGGTTCTTATATGCTAATCCATCTTTTCGAATACAAAAACTAGAACTTGTGTGATTCTGAGCCCTAGGGGGAGGGGTGTCTTCCCAAAAATCCTGATGGGAGGATGGATGTCTTACTACCCCCTTTAGCCCTGATCTCTTATCCTTGTATTTACTTATGCTAGTTTTCATAGTGGTTATATTTCCCCATATATGGGTGTAGTGGGTTGAAATTTCTTGGCTTTATTAACAAACATATATTATGGAAATATTTTTCTATGAAATACTTTATATGTAAACTGTGCAGGTTGTGGTTGATTGAGGATCTTTATGTATTGTATGGGATATAATGGCTTCAGGAATAATTAACGGTGTTTGATACATGTTATGCGAGCTATGTTGGCTTCAAAAAATCCTTTTTTCTTTGGTAACTTCGAAATGGTGGTTGTGTGGCATGAGGTACATTTTGTGGTTCTTTTCCTAGGTGTATGCATGAAATCCTTTTTAGAGAGAGATGCTTAGGACGTGAAACATTGGGGAAAACCAAAAACCCATTTGGGAAGTGGTTGTAGGGTAACCATTATATTAATTACTATATTATATACTATTTTATGTGATACTTGGTGAGGGTATCCATTGTGAGGCTACGAACATAGTATACATGTTCAAGTGACGATTTAGATTCTCTTGATTTTCATTCAGCATTAACATGCTTTCATTAATTTTTGCAGATAGGATACATGGTGGATCCTACCGAGTATATGGTAGTACTCACACTATATATATATATATATATATATATATATACTGTTTATAGCTCACTTTGTGTAGGATAGAGATCAGGTTGGTAACTACTAACTTGGTGTTACATGAGTTGTTCGGGGTTCATGGTCAGAGTCGTTTTAAATTCATTTTGTATATATAATTCTCCCATCTGATTGTCATATATCATTCATTATATTACATATGTGTGATAGGAATTTAGTTTATATTTTAGTCTAAGAATGGTTTGGTTATTTTCTGTCTTATCTCTCTCTCTTTATATTGAGTTCTCCTAGAGGGAAATGCCTCCAAATTAGCTGTTTCTTATAACTTCATAGCTAGTCTCTAGGTCGGGAACTACCAGAGGTGACACTCATGGGTCACTATCTTTATCCTCTCATTACTGGCCTTGGTGGGGAGCAATTTGTGGTGATGGGATCATGAATGTATGATATTAGAGGTATAGTTGAGGAATAAGATGGATTTTCGAGTTAGGAATATGTGAGGTTTCATGGGTTATTAGGGAAAAAGTGATAGTTATGTTTTTTAGGCACTGTAAATATTGGATACTAGTAGAGACTTGGGTATTTTGGGAACCTAGTGATCTAATGCATGGACATTTATGTTTACAGTTTCTACTAAATGAGGTGATACTTGTTGCAGGGTAGAGACCTAGGAAAGGATCCTTCATCATTCATCCTTGTGATTGTGATTAAATGGGCAGACCATGGGATATTTTAACCTAAAATTAATAATAGAATACAAATGAGTAATTAATGTTGATTATTCTATATTAATGGTTTAGAATATCAAAATATTTCATATTTTTCATTTATATCTCTAGGTTGACATCTTCTCCAGGTTCGCACAAAATATGTTTAGATCGTTGTGCCAAACAAAAACTTTATATTAGAGGTTGAAAATGATAACACATGGAGGAGGAAACTCCAAGAGTTTCAGTGCTAGAGTTTGTAAAATTTTGAGGGTGCCCTTTCAGATGTTGTCACAAAAGACTTGAAGGAGGATGTTGAGATATATTTCATCTCAATAAGTGATCATAAGGATCACTGGGTGTCATTGGTAGTGATGATGTTTTGTGGAATAGCAAGTTAGTGATGGTTTTTGTTGCTCAAGGATCATGACGTGTTTCCAGTCATGTGGAGGAGTAATGAGACATGTTAAGAGTTGAGTTTATTTCATCAATTGATAATGAGTTCAGTCACCGTGATCATCATACACAACGATAGGGGAGCTCTAGCATGTGAGATTTTGGAAACCATTTCATGAACCTTTTATGATATTATTCAGACATGTTTCAATATGAGGAGGCTCATGTAGGGAATTTTGAAGAGGATTTGTATCATGAGATCCATCGACAAGCCACCAATTTATGTTGATTACATATCATGAGGTATAGGAAATTGTACAGGTCATCATGTGGACATTATTTAGAACATTATATTCAAATATGGAGAGTTTTCATATTTCCTCGGGAAGTGGTGATGTGGTTTGGGGTTCCTAGTTTTAAGAGTAGAGTAGTTTCCATTTTTTGGGGGTTCGTTTCATTCCTCGATATCTCATTTCTCAAGGGGAAGGGTCTCTCAGATCCATGAAAATAGAATAAATGTTTTTCCTTGTATAATATGGGTTCATATGTACTAAGAGTGACATAACATTCTAAGTTGTCAGTGTGGACCATGGGTTCTGCTTCTGGTTTCTCAGTTGAGGTAGTTCCTTCCAAGGCAGCAGCTGCAATTTTCACTAGATTTGGATATGAATATTGTAGATGGGGTATGTTGAGGATAGTTTTTGGATTCTCTCCATCCTCATAAGAAGACCATATATGGGGTGGTTTCCATTAGCAGTGCTAGAGAGGCTATAGAGCAAGTCATGGTCAGCATAATGAATTATCATTTCCAGCTCTGAGTGAGCCAAACACCATTCAAGGAACCCTTTTCTTTTTTTTTCTACATGGGTGTGTGCCTTTTTTTGATTCAAGAGCGATGGAATCCTTCATATCACCTACACTTGTACATTCCATATGACTTGAGCAAGAGAGGTTTCATGTTCCCTTGGCGTTGACTATGTAGTTGTAGGTTGAGCTGACTTTTATGTTGTTTTTAGAGGTTGTAAGTGAGTGTGGAGGCATCAAATCTCTTAGGGACATTTCAAATATTTTGGGACACAACCATATGATTCATTCTTAGCATTGATTGGTTGAATTTAGTGCACGGTATTGTGGAATGCGTCATGAGGGAGGTTGTGTTATTCAATGATAAGGATTAGCTAGCAATGTTTTTTGGAGTGTGAAACCCTTGGATGGGTTAGATGAGTGTTACATCCATGACATATGTGATGTTTGTGTTGTAGATAAGTTTTCAAAATGGTCAACAGTTGGTGTTTCCAAGGGTCATGGAAGGGTAAGGTAATAACATGGACTCTTGTGGTCTATTATATTATCATAATCCAATGTTTGGGGTGTTCTGGGAGGAAACAGTTGATCATTTCATGAATTTTCAGTTTTTCTATTTTTCCATCAGTAGGTCATGGTGTTAGTAAGTAAGGGAAATTGAATGTCAAGAGTTTTGGTAGCTCATGGGCATCGGTAGGTGGAGGTGTCTTTAGGTCAGGGAATCGATAGTTTAGGGATTCAGTAGGTCGAGGAATCGCTGGTCATGGAAATAGTAGTTAAGTTTTTCAGTAGGTTGAGGGAATTAGTTTGTCAAGGTATCAGTAGGTCGAGGAGTTAGTAGGTCGATTCCATCATTACGATGAGGTATTACTATGTATGTTCATCAGTAGTTCTATGGATCTAGTAGGTCGATGACATTAGTATGTGAAGGAATTGGCCAGTTAGGGAATTAGTGAACTAGGAAATCAGTGTGTCAGGCATCTGTAGGTCATGCCAGAGGTTCATTATTGGTAGCTTAGCATCAGTTTATCATCTTTTGTGACTTGTTTTCAATGGAATGTAATTGTTGACTGACCCATTGATGACTCAATTCCAGTTTTTTGGATTTTTTTATTTTTACCCCTATTACATTTTATTTGATCTAAATTGATTTTAAATCCTTGTTTTGGGATTTCTAATGGAATTTTAAGGTATATTAATTATATATTTATCCTATCACTATGGGGACATTAAAATAGTCAAACATTATGGTCAAGGACACAATGTGACATTAATGGACCTTGACACCATTTCCAATTTTTTATATTGGATTTTGATTTCCTAAGTTGAAAAATTATATTCCAAGTGTTTTTATGTTTTCTCTTGGAGCGCTTAGATCCTTCCTTTCCAAAGGATTTGTGCATTTTGTTATATCCATCAATATAGTTTTCTGGAAGTTTTCTTACTACTTGTGGAATCCCTATTTTGGGGAATGGAAACATCCTTGGTCACCTATTGTTCCATATAGGGATTTTTATTGTCCCTCTTTTATTTATTTATCATGCAAGGTGGGTGTACTCATTTATCCATGTGAATACTACTAAAAATAACATAATGAAGATAATAAGAAGAAATAAGAAAGTGGGTTTGGCTGGAAGAATAGTGGTGTTAATTATTTTTCTTTATATGTTATCCTTTATCCATGTCATGATTCTTGTGGGATATGCTCATCTAAAAATCATAGTTATTGGTGGTCTCTATTTTTCACCTATACTATTTTCCAATCATTGTTGTAATATTTGGAATCATGTTAATTGCATATACTCGGTTAAATAAATGGATTCCCCCTGATCGAATTTGTTTTATGATCACCCATGTTTATCAACTATAATTAATGGGTGACTGATGCAAAAATCTGAAGAAACTTTTCATTGTTGGTGTGGGTGTGTGTTGTGTGTGTTCATGTTCATCCTTTAATTTCTGTTGTCAGCATGTTCTTTTGGATGGGGGTGTTATTCTATGTATGGGGAGAAATTAGTGGTGTGATGGTATCTCAAGCTAATAGTTCGATTGACTATGGAATGGACGATCTTGTTATGCAGTGAGAGTACATATTGGAAGTATTTGGGAATAAGGGCTATAGGGATGATTTGGGAAATGATTTCATGTTTATATGTGTTCTTGGTGTGGTGAAGTTGTGCAGTGGGGATTCTATGATTCGTTGTGAGATGATGAATTTGACCGAATATCTTGGCATAATGTTTTTGGCAGTTCACTTCTTGGTTTTTCGTAGAAGTGGTTATTATGGTTTAATCACCATATAATGTATCTAGTGTTTCATAGTTTCCTAGATAGGCATGGAATAAATAAATAAAATAATTGATAATGGACAATGACAACTGTTTAAATGATTTGGTTGGGTGTATGTTTTGAGTTGGGGCTTGTAGTGTAGTAATGTTCGAGTGAATGTAGTTTGTTGTTGTATGTGCATGTAGGGGTATAAGAAATGGTGGTTTTGAGTGGGCTGGTTGTATGTTTGGAATCCCATCTGATGGAATGAGTGTTTTTACCTATATATATACACATTTAGTTCTTTATGTGTTCAATATGACCCCCCCCCATGTTGTGAACTATGTCTAGAACACCCCCTTATTATGGGGGAGGGTGGTTTACCCAACATCCTGGTGGGAGAAAGGATTGCTTGTTATTGACATTAACCTACATCAACTTCTAATAATTTATGGCCCATGACTCTTCAGGTAGTCAGTAATGGCTTCAAGATTAATAGAAGATTTATTTTATTGCCTATATAAGAGGTGGTTTCTTTCCCAAGTGTATTTGGGATGAGAAACAAGTGTTTTTTGTTGACACATGTGGTGGTTGTGGCCCATGTGTCTTTTTACAGGATGTGAAATGGTTGTGTCCTAGATGTGTATGGGAAGGTTGTGATTGTGGGCCTTGTGGAAGAGCATGGTAGCATCAGAATGTTCTCCGTTGGGAATGAACAGTCAACTAGTAGAATGTGGTGCAGGGTACCAAAATATCATTGTTCTTTCTATATTATATTAGATGACATTTTTTATTTTGTTATAATGCCTTGGTGATGTTGGGGGGATAGTACCCCATGGGAGGTTCTTTTTAGTTTCTACTATTTTCTCACAGGGTAATTAGTATGCTTCTAACACTTGTTTATGGGAGACATAGGATTGTACCTACAGAGTGTACTTATATGATTACCCTAACTTTATAAAACTATTTTCTAAATTCTAGGGAAATTATGAAGACAGTATTAGACTGTACTAGCTCAGATGTTTGGGAGAGTTGTTGTATCACTTCATATTTTAGTTTGGGACACTGTTTAGATTTTTCGTTGTATTTATTAAAGTTTTACTTTAATCATGCATGTGGGATGAATTTTGGTTTCTTTATATATATATATAGTTGTGTTGTTTGAGGTTGATACATCTTGTCTCCAGATCATGGTTACTATAAGAAGAATAATGCCTCCCATTTTTTTAATAATTATTTACACTTTATGGTTATCTCCACCAATGGGAATATTGGAGGCATGAGTTTGGGCAATTATCTCTCGATTATCTTGACGAATTATGGTCTCATAATCATGTTAACTCTTCCCTAATCTTGATGAAGACAAGTCACGATATAATGGTATCAGTGGTTATGGTTGAGAGGTGTGATGGAGTTTTTTGTTATGAATAATGAGGATTGAACAGATTGGTAGGGAAATAATGATAGGTGATCTTTGTGCACGACATAGGCTTGGCAAGAACGACTAGGACATACGATTTTTGGGTCCCCCTTGATACGATGCATGGAATCTAAAAATTCCGATTAACCAAGTGATGGTACACCATTTGGGGGGGGGTAGATTAATTAGGAAAGGTACATACATCGAGATGAATTGAGTTCCTATTTGTTTTTTGGTGTTTTTCAAGAATTTAAATTAATAAAAATTTAGTAATATTATTGAGAGAAAACTCCAAACTATATGGGCTTTGAAGTTCTGTGTTTTTTATTTCATATATGGTAGCCATACATCCCTCGTGTGAGGTATAAAAATGTGAGGCTATGTTGGATAACCTAGTTGACTAGAGTAGGGTTAATATAGTAGATGAGGATGATCAGTGGTATAAGATGATTCGTTCTTTCCAGTGACAGAATCTGAGAATGTATGAGGGTAGTGTCCTTTAAATGGAGAGTGAGAGTTGGTTTGAGGATCTGGTGATCACTTTTAGCTTGATATGGACTCTAAAAGAATACTAGGTTCCTTTGTAAGTGAGATAGACGAGGGGATCAGCACATAAATGGTGCATGATTTACCTCGAGAATAGGAAGGAGAATGATGTTTCGTGTGGTGACATTGGGATGTATTTCCTTGTGCAATTCTATTCATCCAGGATGAAATAAGAGAAGAGGTATGAGCTAATATCCCTTTAATAACTGAGTATGGTAGATAGGGAATTGGGGTTCAAGGTTGTATCAACCAGAAACTTTTAATAATATTTGTTTCCAAATTTTGAGTGATATTTAATTTTATACTCAACAAAACAATATACTTTAATTAATGATGTGATTATAATTAAATGAGACAGTTGTGTTTCGACTGTTATATGATCGTTGGTCAATATGACTGTTGGAAACAAACTCCTAAGATTACAAATATTGTTTATACTAAAGTGATATTTGTTAATAAATACCGAAAGAAGAGTCGATGGCATCATCCAGTAGACTAAATCCATTTGAAGCCCATCGTTCAAAGATTTGGAAGGTGGTAGCATCACTGGGATTTTCTCTGGACCAAGAAAAAGCTGAACTTCAACATGAGAAGTTCGAATAGATTCCTCAATGAGAGAATTTCAAGCTGATAGAGATCACCACTCTGGCAATGTTGTCCGAACCACCCCAAGATTTCATCACCATTGCACACCTTACACATTATTCCTATGCATGTGTTAAATGGGACTATAAAATGAAGCCTTACTTACTTTCTTCTATCATTATTTATAAATACATTTTTTCCTTCTTATTATTGTAAAATTTGTGAATTTCAAATGTCAAGATAAATATAGGATGAACTTATATAAGTTCTATATTATTGATTAATTTTGGGAAAAGGGGTATTTTGAAAAAAATTTGTATTCTTTAAAAAATGTATAATGTGAATTGATTTTCAAAAAATGATCTTCTACAGTTGTGCTTCGTAAAAAAATTATATTCTAATATGATCAACATAATTTTTAGTGAAATATTAAGTATGACTAGTAACATAGACAAATTATTAGTAATTAATATTAATGAATATTAAATTCACTAAAAAAATAGAATCTTCACCCATGAATGTATAACTACATTTTAGTCATCTTAAATGTGAAATTACAATCATTTTATAAGTTTTAGTTTTTTTATATCATAAATATTTTATTTACAATTTTATAATTAATTTTATAATTTTAAATGGAAATTTAATTTCATAAAATGTAATTATATATTTTTAATTTATTGTCTCATGGTTATACGATAATTTTATGGGACCATTATTACTTTCTTAAGGTGATATAAAAGGATTTATAGTTTTGAAGTTGTATTTTGGGAATAAATAACGATTTTATTTAAAAAATAAATTAAAAATATTTGGAAAATTAGATTCATAAAATGGAGTTCTTTTTTTAATTCAATGCATCGATATTAGTTTAGAGTGAATTTTTCGTATTTTTCAAAAACAATTGATTTTTTGATGAATAGTAAAAATACAGTATTGATTTTCTGGTGCTTAATGACATCATTGATGATGTCAACATTATTTAATAATTCTGGACGGATTTTTAATAGTAAAATATGCTATCAGGTTTACCAAGTGGCCAATACCATGAGAAAATACCATGGGCAAGCCTATGGTTTTGCAAATGCCACCGATGAGGTGTGCCTTGGAAATTAATTAAATATTCCCTCACTTTTCCTATAAATACCTAGCCATAACCTCCTTCATTTCATTCAAAAATCCAAATCAAAAATTTATAGTCTATTTCTCTACCATGGATTCCTCCCAATGTGCCCTCATGCCCCCCAAAGTCCCAACATTCATGCTTTCGAAGTTACTCTTCAATGTAAGTGAACCTTCCACCCTCCTTTTAATGACATGATTTCCTTTAAGTTATGTCTTCCAGTTTCCATATTATTATGTGGTTTTATGTTCTTGTATATTCTTATTACTATCCATTTTATTTCCAAATGATGAGATACCCTTTCTTCTCTCCTAAATTTAATTTATGAATTTTTATGTAACAATGTTAAGCTGCAGAATTTTCAAAAAAGAAATCACATCTTCTCTTTTCTTTCGAGTTTCATTTTCATATGGTATTTCCTTCAAATATCACTAAAATGATCGTATTTCATTATATTATTTACACCTACTGTATAATGAGTTGTTTATTACTGTGTGACTTTTTTCCCCTCCCTTTTCAATATTTTCTAAAACCATGTTATATAGCTGTTATTCTACAGAAATTTAATCTCAAAATTTCTTTCTCTTTCTATCAAGAAATCCTCTTATTTTATTCATGGGAATACCTAGACCTATTAAGTTTATATGGTTCTTCATAAAGACATTAAAATGATATATTTTATTTTGTAATTGTAATACAAATAACCCAGACTCCCCTTCTATGGGTTTTAAATGACTTAATGATCACGTTTTCTAAGAACTTTTAAAACATCATGATTTTGAAGTGAAACCCATTAATTTTACTCTATATAGTTTATTTACGATATAAATGATTATTATCTATGTGTATCCCATTAAAAATACATATTAAGTGTGTTCTCTGATTGTCCTCCAATGCATTGGTTAATGAATTTAATATCTAGAGATGGCGGGTTTAATGATACCTTGGTGAATAACCATAGTAATTCATACAGACACCTTGCGATAAACTTGGTGATATGTTCATGAACGTGTAAATAAAATTTTGTATCTAAATATTAATGTTTTTATTCAGGTTCTTTTTATTATGATATGCCTATTTTTCAATTCCTAATTTATTATGGTTTTCATCATGTTCTTATTCATATCACCCGTAAATTGAATCCATTTCCTTATTGGGCCTTTAGCTAACCCTTTCTTTGATGTTTGTGTCCATGTTATGAGATGCATAAATTTTACTTCGGATGAACATTTCAAGAAGATTTTCAAGGGTATTTAAAAGTGAGTTTTATGTTTTCTTGCATTGTTTTTCTTGATTTCCAAGACAATAGTATTTAAAGATCTTATGTTTGTAAAACTTAAGGAAAAATTATGTAATAAAAATAAGGGATTCCATAGTTGGTATCAAATAATAGTTAGTTATTAAAGGAAATTAGGATATTAAAACATTAGGGTGTAACCTATAGAACTGTTTAAATATATGAATACATCCGGGTATTTTTCTAAGTATTGAGTAAGTGGTTTATCAAATAAAATACATTCCTCTCTGGATACGAGCAGTTATAGGCAGCTCTGGCACAAATGTACCAAGGAGTAAAAACTCTGAAATGGAGTTTAAAGCTTGACATGGGGTATCCAAGTACAAGAAAACAGTCCTTGATAAATTCTTGGTTACAACACTCCCTAGGGATATGTTTGGTTAATCATATGCTTTTGATGAATCATTATTAAGGATTTATTGAAAAAAAATATTATTTAAATCTTAATGTTGTAAGACATAAAATACTTTATAGTTAAAAGATTCATAAATAAAATAATATTCTTACTAAGGTTTTATTATTTCAGAAAATTGGGGGAAATATGTGTAACCTTTCTAATGGTTCCCGTAATGGACCATGTGCTGAAGACCCTTCGATGAAAACCAAAATGGAAACATTCATGAGAATGATGAACCAGCTGACTCAAGTAATGGAAAATAACGTGAGTCCTGATGAGATACCGATCACACCATGAATGGAACATCATTTTGTTATATCTTTTATGCATCAACAACCACCAACAATTAGTTGATCTACTGACCCACTGATTGATGTGCAGGGGATCAGCTATATCGAGAAGATCTTTTTTGTGCTCCACTGTTCAATGCAAGAGAAGGTCACCCAAGCTGTCTATAGCTTAGAAGGAGAAGATGATTAGTGGTGAGAACTGATTGAAAACATGAGGAAAGGAGTTTATATTGAAGATATGGAGTGGTTTGAGTTTAGTGGGATCTTATTCAGTAATTATTTCCCTTATTCCATGAGAATAAGAATGGAAGGGTTTCTCGAGCTGAAGCAGATGGAGAATGAATATGTGGACGGCTTCAAGATGTACTTCACAAGGATGTCATATTACACTATATATTTTTCATGGATCGAAATGGTAATGTTGATAGATTTTTCGATAGGCTGAGACATCATATGTGGAAGAATCTAGCCAACCAAGACTATGATAACTATGAGGAGATCGTGTCAACTGTGATGTAAGATGAGTTGAAGTTTGGTGAGAGGTAGTGGTCTCATAAATCTAAAGAATAAAATAGATAGATGGATCCTAGCATATGGAGGACCATTGATTATGGAAGAAGATGAATTAAAGTGCAGTTCCCCACATGTAATAAATGTGGGAAGAAGAATTCAGGGAACTACCTGCTCGAGAGTGGTAAATTCAAAAAGTGTGGAAACTATGGCCATATTGTGAGGAATTTTCATAGTGAGGTGAAACCTCAACTTCCAAACACTAAAGGCAAGGGGAATATGGTGACATCCCTACCTCATGTCCAGTGCTTTATGTGTGGAAAACTTTGGATCTTTTCGAGTCACTATCCAAATATGTCGTAAGTGGAGGGGAACCACCATCAACCTCAATAAAAGCCATGGGATAAAGGTCATTCTTTTTCTATCACGACAGCTGATGTTGAAGCTCTTAATTATATGTTTACAGGTAATCTTATTATTATCTCATAGAAATCATGTAATTTGTTTGATTTTGGTTCAACGTATTCCATTATTTTCTCCATGTTTGCAATGAATTTACAATCAACCCCCGATATTCAAAAATTAGAGTTATCAGTCAAGACTCCTGGGGGGATTATCCTAGAACCGTCAGTGTTTAGAAACTCTAGTGGTTACATTAGTGGGCACAATATTATTGAAAATTTAGTATTCAATCCCATGTTGGTATTCGGCATTGTAGAAGGGATAGACTATCTCTCAAAGTATATTGCTAGATCCAATGCAAAAGCAAATAAAACTCAGTAATCTTGAATGTAAAACCAACAGTTATCTTCTATGGAGGGATATTTCAAACAAAATGTTTTCTAGAATAACATCATACATCTTTCATTAATGTTTAGATTAAAGAATATGAAGAAAGAAATGAGAAATTGATGATATAAAATGTATTTGTCATCTAGGAATACATTGAAGTATTTCTTGAAGAGTTTCCCAGACCTCCCCCAGAATGATAGGTAGTGTTATACATTGAACTCGTACTTATATCCCATTCGATATCAAATAACCCATATAGGATAAAAAATATGGAGCGGAAGGAGTTAAAGAAACTACTTCATGAACACTTGGAGAATGGTTTTATCCAACTAACTGTGTCTCCTTGGGGAGCACGTGTTCTCTTTGTGAAACAGAATGATGGACCGATGTGCATATGAATTGATTATAGAGAACAGAACGAGATCAGAGTAAAGAATAAATACCCTCTTCTAAAAATTGATGACTTATTTGACCAACATTCTATGGCTTAATTCTTCTCTATGATTGATCTTTTATTTGGTTATCATTAATTTAAAGTGAATAAATAAGATATTCTGAAAACTTCCTTTTAATAAAGATATGTGCATTATGTGTTTTTGGTTATGCCCTTCAAACTGAATAATGCAACTGCTATTTTTGTTGATTCAAATAATATAGTCATTAAGGACTACCTTGATGACATTGTTGTATCTTATATTGATGATATACAGATATATTACTAAAGTCACAAGGAATATGAGGATCATCTAATGGATATTTTAAAAACTCTATGGAAGGAATGGTTTTTAGTAATGTTTTGTAAATTTTAATTTTGGTTACAACAAGATTCTATCTTGGGCCACATCTTTACCAGTGAAGGAATCACAGATTACCCTACAATGAAAAAAGGTGTAGATAAGTGGCATCAACCTAAAACAATAACTGAGATTTTTAGTTTCTTTGGAGTTGTGGGATATTATAAGAGGTTAGTGAAAAAAAATTCACGATATTCCAATCCATTTACCATGTTAACTCGAAAAGGGGTCATGTTCATCTGGACCAAGGTGTGTGTGGAATTTTTCCTTGAGATATTCAGGTGATTGGTTAATGTACCCATTTATCTCTGCCCTCAAGTGGGGAAGTATTCGTGATTTTTAGCGATGCATCTGTGAAAGGGATTGGGTGTGTCCTCCTACAAAAT
Source organism: Viscum album (assembly GCA_963277665.1). Classification (NCBI taxonomy): domain Eukaryota; kingdom Viridiplantae; phylum Streptophyta; class Magnoliopsida; order Santalales; family Viscaceae; genus Viscum; species Viscum album. The sequence continues at coordinate 936,213,871 of OY728143.1, read as the reverse complement.
GAAAAATTCATTGCTTATGCATCTTGACAGTTTATGACTCATGAACAGAACTATATTATGCATGATCTGGAGCTAGTTGATGTTTTTGTTTTTCTCTGAAGATATGGATACACTATCTTTTTGGGGATAAATGTGATATATGCACAGACCATAAATGTTTGAAGTATATTTTGAAACAAAAGTAATTGAACATGAGACAAAGGAGATGGTTAGAACTTCTCAATGACAATAATTGTTAAATTCATTATCATCCCAGAAGAGAAAACAAAGTCGATGATGCATTAAGTAGGAATGAACCAGTTGTTCATTCCATGAGGAGAATTCAAATATATCCTTTGATGAATGACCTAGTAAAACTAGACAAGGAAATTTTAAGGGAAGGGACATCATCAACCCTAACCCAAATTATTTATCAACCAAAATTACTAGAGAAGGTCAAGAAAGCTAAGAAATAAGATCCATTTTTACAGAATAAGGTTCATGTTGTGAAAGATGGGAAGCTTCCTGAGTTCAATATTGATCAAGAAGGTGTAATATAATATCATACATGACTAGGTGTACCATCTATTCCATAAATATAGAATGATAAAATGAGTGAATCTCATATCTCTACTTTCTCTATACATCCTTGAATCACAAAAATGTATACGAACCTTCATGATCATTATTGTTGTGAAAATATGAAAAAGTAGATCTCTAACAACACTTCAAGGTTCCTGGTATGACAGAAAGTAAAGGTCGAGCATCAAATACCTAAAGGGGTATTGCAACCACTACCCATACCAGCATGGAAGTGGGACAATATCACTATTGACTTCATCACTGATCTACCGAGAACATCTAAAGGAAACAATGTGATATGGGTTATTGTGGACCGTCTCACCCAGATAGTGCATTTTATTTTCATTTGTAAAGCTTTATCTCTTGATCAGCTTGCTAGGATTTACGTGATGGAAGTGGTAAGGTTGCATGGAGTTCCACTTTCTATCATATATGATCTTCTTCCAAGGTTCACATCATATTTCTAGAGAAGTATTCAACATGATCTGAGCACTAAATTGAATTTCAGAACGACCAATAACCATCAAAATGATGTCCTATCTGAATAGAACTATACAAACATTAGAGGATATCCTAAAAATATGCTCAAATGAATTTAATGGTGTATAGGATCAACATCTCCCTTTAGTTGAGTTCTCTTGGAACAATAGCTTACACTAGATCATTCAAATATAATCATATGGAGAATTATATAGTATGAAATGTAGAAATCCTACTTGTGGGAAAGAAACTGGTTAGAGAAAGTTTCAAGGGCCTGATATTGTTCAAGAGATAACAAAAAAATATCCATTCCATCCAACAACACATTAATTCTGCTCAGATTCAACAAAAGATTTTTGCCAAAAACCATGTAAGGGACTTGTACATTGATGTTGGTGACAAAGTATTTCTTCATATTTCACATTGGAAGGGATTCATGTGGTTTGGGAAGAATGGGAACCTCACCCTAGGTACATTGGCCCCTATGAAATCCTTGATCATGTGGGAGTAGTGTCCAATTGGATTTTACATCCACTAAATCAATCACAAGTTTATGATGTCTTCCATGTATCAATCTTAAGGTATTATATACTTGACCCTTCACATGTACTCAATCCAGAGGGGGTACAACTAGAACATGACCTCTCTTATGAGGTGAAACCAGTTGAGATCTTGGATCATATAGACAAGGTTCTACGCAACAAGACTACTTTCCTTGTTAAGGTGTTGTGGAGGAACCACAAATTTGAAGAAGCCACATTGGAACTAGAGGAGTGTATGAGAAAAATGTACACACAACTTTTCTCATCAGAGGGTATGATATAAAATTTCAAGGATGAAATTTCATAAGGGGGGATGACTGTAATGACCCAAACTTTTTAATAGTATTTTTTTCCAAATTTTGTGGGCTATTAAAGTATATACTCAACAAAACTATATCCATTAATAAATTAATTGAGTGTAATTAAATGAGACCATTGGTTTTATACTATTATAAAATTATTTTTTATGATCGATGGAAACTAAACTCTGAACATCACAATTATTGTTTATAAATTCAAATGATCATGGTTAATTGATATAGAAAGAAGAGTCGATGGCATCATCCAGTAGACTCCGGTCATATAAAGCCCATATTTCAGAGTATGGGAAGGAGGTAGCATCACTAGGCTCTACTCTTGACCAAGCCCATGATGAACACCGACATGTGAAGCTTGAACGGAATCAACTATGCGAGAAGTTCAATCTGATAGAAAATAAAACTCCGGCAATTTTTTCTGCGCCACTCCAAGATTCTATCACCATATAACACCTGACACTTTGGTTCTATGCAGGTGTTATGAGGTTCTATGTAATGTATCCTTAATTACTTTTTGCAATCCTTTTGTATAAATAATTTTTTTACTTCTTATTACGTTAAAATTTAAGAATTTCAAATGTTCGGATAAATATAGTTTGAATTTATAGAACTTCCATATTATTGATTAATTTTTAATGTAGGGGCATTTTAAAATATTTTTGAATTCAATAAATAGTTAGTAATGTGGATTTATTTTCAAAAAAAATTCTTCTACAGTTGTTTTCAGTAATAAATTTAGAGTCTAATTTGATCAAGTTAATTTTTATTGAATAGTAAAGTATTAAAAGTGACATACCCTTATGAATAGAAATGAATAGTAAATCATCCAATATAATAGAAACTTTTCCCATTAATGTATGAATACATTTTAAAACTATTTAAAGTTAAAAATGATCATAGTGAATGTTTTATTATTTTTGTATGTCATAAATATTTGATTTAAAATTTAACAATAAATTTAATTATTTAAAATTGAAATGAATTTTCATAAAATTTAATCATATATTGTTACTAAATTTTCTTATGGTTATACAATAATTTAATGGGACCTTGATTACTTTCATAAGGTGTTAAAAAGGGAGTTATAGTTTTAAAGTGGTATTTTTGGAATAAATAATGATTTTATATAAAAATTAATTAAAAATATTTAGAAAATTATTTTTATAAAATGGAGTTCATTTTTTAATTCAGATAATCGATATTATGTTCGAGTGAATTTTTGGGAATTTTCTGAAATATTTGATTTTTTTGTGAATATTAAGAATACAGTTTTGAGTTTCATGTGTTTAATGACATCACTGATGATGTCATCATGATGTAATAATTTTGGTAGAATTTTGAATAATAAAATATTCTATGAGGTTTTCTAAGGGTCTAATACCATGGGCATGCCCATGGTTTTGCAAATACCACCGATGAGGTGTCCCTGGAAAATTAATTAAATATTCACTCACTTTCCCAAAAAATACCAAGCCATTCCCTCATATATTTCATTCCAAAATCCCTCTTAACGATTTTTGAGTCCTTTTTCCTCCCATGGAGTCCCCCCATGGTTCCCCAAATCCCCCCAAGGTCTCAACCATTATGATTTCAAAGTTAGTCATCGTGGTAAGGGAACCTTCCACCCTGCTTTTTTAGTCATGATTTCTTTAAGTTAGGTCTTCCAGTTTCCATCTACTTATGTCATGGTATGTTATTATATTTTTATATTAATATAAATTTCATGTTAAAATTATGAGAAAACCTTTCTTATCACTTCAATTTAATTTCTCAATTTTTAAGTGATGTCGTTAAGCTGCTGAATTTTCGTAAAAGAAATCGCATCTTATATTTTCCTTCGAGTTTATTTTTCATATGGTATTTCCTTAAAATATCACTAAAATGATATTATTTCATCCTCTTATGTACACCTAATATATAACGAGATATTAATGAGTGTGTTTATCTTGTCCCCTTTATTTTCAATATATTTTAAAACCATGTTATTTAGATGTATGATGTCGAAAGTTCATCTCAAAATTTCTCTCTTTTTTTCAAGAAATTATTTGTTTTATTCATGTGAATATCCAGACCTAATAACATAATATTGGTCTTCATAGAGATATAAATATGACATATTTTATTTTCTAAGTTACATACATAAAACCCGCACTCCCATTCCATTGGTTATAAATGACATAAGGATCATGTTGTTAAGAACTTTTAAAACATCACTATTTTGTAGTGAAACCCATTACATTAAGTATGTGTGGGTTATTAATGAAATTTTTTATTATGATATATTTGGATTACATGAAAAAATTATATTAAGGGTGATCCTTGATATCATTCCAATTCATTGGGTTAAAAATTTAATCCCTAGAGATGACATGTTTCAAGATACCTTTTTGAATAACCTTGTTAATTTTTCTATGACACCATGGGATGAACCTTGGTGATATGTTCATGAATTTAGGGCCACATATTCATATTGGGATTTATGTTATTTTTATTATGATATGCCTCATTTTCCATTGAACATTTCTTTTGGTTTTAATAATGTTCTTATTGAAATAACATGTTAGTGGATTCCCTTGCTCTCCTTACTGGGACATCAACTCATACATACCTTTGGTGTATGTCTTTAGGATATGAGATAAAGAAACTGTACATATGATTAAATTTTCTTGAAGCTTTTCAAGGGGATCTAAAAGAGTGCTTTATGTTTTCATGTTTTATTTGTCCTAATTTCCAAGACACTAGAATTTAAATATCCTCTGATGGTAAAATGTAATTAAATGTTATGTAATAAAAAGGTGGGATCACATAAATTTCATGTATATCTGACATTTCATTTCGGATCTCTTTTCTAATTTGGAGTCTCGAGTGAGGAACAAAGAGGAGGCATGCCATCATTCTCTTTTGTATGTGGTTACTCCCTTTACCCTAACAAAATACATAGAAGATTAGAAGATGGCTTAGTTAGAGGAAAATATTCACACATGAGTATGTATTCAAAAAGAGGGAAGTCATCTGTGTTCTTCAAATGGTAATTTTTTTAGAATCATGTATCTAATTTTCAGTCCTTTTATGTTTCGGCCAGCTAGTAGCTGACCCCAGCACTTTCAGTTCTGAACCGATGGTCACCCATGTTTCCCTTGAACCAAGGGCTATGGAGTTTTAGATATAGTGGTTATGGGAACATCCATGTATAGTAACAGACTCGAGCATAGTATGGTGGAGGTGGGTAGGTTCAGCGCCTGCATTAGTAGTAGTTTCCAGCTAGACCATTCGAGTAACAGATACATTGGGCACCTACTCCACAAAGGGAAGATAGTGCAGGAGGAGGAAAACCTAAAGGTGCTCCTCATGGACAGTGACCATGGTATGATCATGGAGGCGACTAAAAACAAAGGGGTAAAGGATCTAGGCATGGGCATTTTCACCTAGTAGAGGTAGCAGTTCCATCAAGGATGGATATTGTTCTAGGTACAATCATTTTTTAGTACATTTTATTTCACATTTTTTGATTCAGTACCATCACATTACATTATTGAACCCACTCTATCCCATTCATTAGGATTGGATATAGAGATAATTTTCATTCCCCTGGTTTTGAGAAAATGAATTGAAGGTCATACAAGACTTTTTGTTGTTTTCTGTGGATATAGATTGATGTTTGTCCGCAGGAATCATTTCATGATCTCTATATACTACATATTCTTCTCTATAGTGTTATCCATGGAATCAAATTATTGTAATATGTTCAAGATGTTAGCAACTGTTTTTGGGGTAGTGTCATTTTTTCAGACGTGAAAGGATAGCATGTAGTTTTCATTGGAAAGGAGAACTATCAGATGCATAGTCGACGATTAGATACTCTTTTTTTCTTGTTAGATGAGTGGTTAGTGGGATCGATGGATTCTAGGTTGGTGGTGGTTTTGGGAGTTTTTAGGAGTTTTTAGATGTTTTCCAAGAGGTGGTTGTGACTCTACCACCTTGATGAGACGTTGAGTTTGGGATAGACTTACGGCCCGATGATCATCTGATCTCAATGGCTCCTTATCATATGGGGCCTTTTGAATTACAAGATGTGAAGATTCAGTTTTATGATCTGATGAATTAGGGTTTCATCTGACCCAGTGTGTAATTCTAGGGTGATTAGGTCTTGTTTGTAAATAAGGCAGTTCGTAGCCTGAGGTTGTGCATCAACTATCAATGATTGAATCAGGTACTGATCAATAACAATTATACACTCTTGAGAGTAGATGATATCATCAACCAATTGAGGGGAGAATTATTTATCAAAGATTGACTTTTGGTTTGGGTGTCATCAGTAAAAGGATAAGGAGAGTGAAATCCAGAAGACTTCTTTTAGGTGCAGTTATGGGCTCTTTCTGTTTGTGGTTATGCCATTCGATGATATGAAATCACCAGCTGTGATCATGGAGATTATGATATTTTTATTTCATGATTTCCTTGACTAGTTCATTATTGTATTCATCCATGACATTCTAATCTACTCGATGTTAGAGGATGACCATTCCATGAATTTTAAGACTATCCTAGAGTTCCTTTGGCACCACAGCTCTACAGAATGATTTTTAAGTGAATGTTATAGACATCGGAGGTCCACTTCATTGGACATGTGGTGTCTTAGTATGGTGTAGTAGTGTAACAATCGAGGGAAGATGTACTCATTTCATGGGAAGCACACATGAATGTGGCCTAGGTTCATAGTTTTCATGGTATGTTAGGATCTAATCGAGGTTCGTGCCTAATTTCTATCAGGCATTATCTCCATTGATTTTTCTGACCAAAAAAGGCCATGAATTAGTGTGGTGGTGATTAGTTCTGGGAATTTTTCAACTATCTGATGAATAATTTGGTCAGTGATATGGGGCTCAAGTATTCAGATGAAGGGGTGACATTCATGGTTTTTTGTGATACTTCTCATCTAGGCATGGGGTGTTCATTTTTGCAGCATTGGGTTGTGATATTCTATGAATCTTGTAATTTATGTCCCTATTAAAGTAATTATGCCACCCATGATATGAAACATGTAGTGGGAATGATAAAATTAAATCTATGAAGACATTACCTCGTTGGGGGGGATATTTGTGGCCTCAAAAAATCAAATGGGCATCAGGTATATCATTTCCTTGTGAGACCTGAACTTGTGGTAGTGGTGTTGGATGATGTTTCTCTAGGATTATGATTTTGAGATATCCTAAACCTCAAGAAATGGAAATTTGGTGGCTGATTCTTTGATTAGGAAGATATAGAATGAATTAGTTGGGGAATCTATATAATCATGGAGGGAGGTAAGGGAGGGAGTGCCTATGCACATATATGCAATAATGGATGGCTATAGAGGACATAAGTTTCATATAATGGTATAGTCATATGTGACGTAGATGGTGGAGGCGTCTTCATGGGAAGACTCATTGGAATTGGTGATTCTTGATTACATTAACTAGGGTGTCAATCCAGATGGATGGTCAAAGTATGGTCAGAATAAGATGTTGTTTGCTGGGATTCTATTTCTTCTAGTGGAAATTTATAAGGACGTTCTCATTGAGTTTCATTGCTCACTCCAAGAAGTATTCCTAGGAATTTCCATGATATATAGGGTCAAGAGGGATCAATTATGGTGGACCGAGATGATTCAAGCAGTGGCAGTGTTTGTGTGAAGGAGTATGGTTTTCCATTAAGTGGAGGTTGAGCACCATGTTCCTGGTGGTTTCTGGTATCCCATTAATTTCCCTAATTATAAGTGAGATGATTTATCAATGTATTTCATAATTCCATTACCCAAGGATCGGTGTGTATGCAATGTTATTAGGGTAGTAGTGGATTGGTTGATGAAAATGGATCACTTATTAGTGATCAAGGAGTCAAGCATTGTGGATTCTTTATCATGGATATATGTGGATGAGGCGGTGCAGCTGTATGGTGTTTCATTGTCCATCAACTCGTATCAGGATGCCCTTTTTACCTCCCGATTTTTTAATGGAATACAGCATGCCATTGGCACCAAATATTTCTTCATCACTACATTCCATCCTTTGATGGATGGGTAAATAGAGAAAACCATCCAAATGGTTGAGTACATGTTAGAAGCATGTGTTATATACTTTATTGGGTCTTGGGTGCGACATTTTCCCTCGGTATAATTTTATTACAATAATACATATAGCTCTTCCATTGGAACAGCTCTGTTGGAATTTTGTATAAAAGGCCCTATCATTTAACATTGTGATGGAAAGATGTTGGGGTGGTATCTTTTGTTGGTCCGAACATGATGAAGAGTATGAAAGAGAAGATGCATCTTGTATGTGAGAGGATTAAGGTAGAACAAGACCAAAAAAATGTCGTATATAGATCATACGAGAATGAATTTGGTGTTCATGGTTGCGAACAGGTTATTCATGATGGATCCCCTCGATGTGGGCAGTTGATGTTCAGAAGAGGGAGTAGGATTTATCCAATGTTCATCAGACCATTCAAGTTGAAGGGATGAGTTGTCAAGGTGGCATATCATCTGGAATTGTCTCCATCATTGGGGAGGGTATACAAATTCTTTCATGTCTCTCAGCTTCTTTAGTATCTTCACGATGACTCCCATGTCATTTATTGGGTTGAATTGAATATAGAGGATGACATAACATTCGTGGGGTGTCCAATGGAAATCCAGGATCATTGGGAGAAAGGGTTGTGTGGATAAACCATTACCTTGGATTGTGTGTTGTAGAGGCATGGTTGCCTGGAGAAGTGTACATTGGATAGAGAGGTGAAGATGTGTGGCTCGTACCAGAAGTGGTTTTGAGTCTTACTCATGTGTTTTACAGTGTGATGTAATGCTTGAAATTTATTATATGAGATGAATTTTTTCTTTATTATATGGAATAAAATAATTTCATGAAGTATGATGAGTATATGACCTAATCCCCAATCAAGACGTACTAATACTGATGCTATTAAAATCATGTGGGTGATTTAGTGCCACCCAAAGAGGATAGTATCTTGACCTGGGGGAAAGAATTTCATGATTCATATGATCTTGTATCGTGACATTAAGATCTTTTGTGGTATGTATTACGGGTTTTTAGGTTCGAAAATCTCATTGGATAAGTTCTTAGATGTTGATGTTTCACTCCGACAAGGTGGTTTATCCTTTTGAGTTGTCTTACGGGGTGGTAGATCGTATCCATATATCATCTAGTGTATCATTGAAAAAATGGAGGATAAGAATAGTTTGAGAGGTATCAGGTGCAATGTCCCAAACATATGTGGTCCATTACACTGTAAAAAACTAGTTTTGGGGGGGTTTTTTGTGAATCAATGGTAGATCATTTAAAGAGTTTTCCAAATTTCTAGTTTTCCATCGATAGGTCGAGGCGTTGATTGGTCGAGTCTATAAGTAGGTTGAGGTGTCGATAGGTAAAGTTGTAGATATGTCAAGGTATGGGTAGGTCAAGGCATTAGTAGGTTAGGGGGTTAGTTGTTCGAGCGCATCGTTAGGTCGATGTGTCTGTAGGTCGAGGCATCGATTGGTTTAGGACATTATTAGGTAAAGGCATCTGTAGGTGATGGTGTGGGTAGGTCAAGGGAATCAAAACATTGCGGCTTTGGTAGTTCATGGAATCAATAGGTCAAGACCATCGGTAGGTCGAGGGCGTTAGAAGGTCGAGGGTGTTGGTAGGATGAGCCATCGTTGAGTCAGGGTATCAGTGATTTTGGGAATTGGAGAGTCTGGCCATCAATGAGTTAGGGTGTCAGTCGTTTTGGCATTGATAGGTTGAATCGGTGGCTCATCATTGGTATCTCAGTGCTGGTAGCTCAACATTAGTGACTAGTCCATCACATGCTCTCTATCGGTGGCATGCTGTCAGTGACTCAGCCATCTGTGACTCATTTCAATTTTTACCATTTTTTCCAATTTCACAACTTATACATTTTATATGACATAAATTGAGTTAAAATAATTGTATGTGGATTTCAAAATGGTGTTTCAAAGGATATTAATTATTAACTAAATAGAAAAATGCAACTAGGACATTTAAATAACCGAACTTTAAGGTCTTGTCCATAATACATATTTAATGTTCCTTAAATAGTTTTATATTCCATTGATACAAGATCTAGATTGTCTATGCTCATTTTCTCTCTTCTAATTATGCTTAACTTTTATCTCATTATGCCTAAAGCGTTACCTTCTCATGGAGTCATGTGTTGTGTTGTATCCATTGATATCGTTTTCTTGTATTTTTCATGCCACTCCCGCACCCCCGGTTTTTGTGCAAGGAAGAATCATTTGTAATCTGTTGTTCATAATAGTAATTTATATCTACATGAATTAAATTTTGAATCATGCATGGTTTTTATAATCATGTCACACATTGAATACTGTTGAAACCAATTTAAATATTATAAGAAGAAGAAATAAATGAGGGGGTGGAAGAATGTAGGTGGTGATCATTTTTCATTATATGTTATCCTTGATCCATTTTGTGAATCAAGTTAGCTATGTTCTGAAATTCATGGTCATTGTGGGTATCACTTCATGAACATGTATGATGTGTGAATCACTGCATTAAGAATTGGAATCTTATTAATTACATATACTAATATAAATAAATTGATTCCCTAGGATTGAATATGTTCTCTGATATCCCATGTTTTATAATGTGTAATTAAACAACAGTGATGCTAGATATGAATAATAATTTCCTTATTATTGTGAATATGTCTTGTGTGTGGTTATGTTTGGCCTTTAATTTATATTGGTGGTGTGGTGCTTTATAATGGGGTGTGGTTGTGTGAATGTGGTGGTACGTGTGGTGTGGTGGTTTCATAGGCTGAGAGATTGATTGATTATAGAATGGATAGCCTTGTTAGGAAATAGGACTCCATATAGGAAGTGGTTGGGAATCAGGGCTATTAGACTAGTTTGTTTCATAATTTCATATTTATGTGTGTGATTTGATTGTTTTTGTTTTATACTAGGGCTGATGGTTTGGTTGTGAGAGGATTAAATGGGAGGAATAACATTGAAGAAGGTTATTGGAGTTTCATTCAATTTATGACTTAGAAGTGGTTGGTATTGTTACTTCACCTTATAGTTTTTGTAGTCTTTGGTAGTTTTCAAGGTTGGTATGGAATAAATATGTAACACCCCAACCCCAGAAGCCTAGAGTCCTTGAATTATTACATATTATTGGAATGAGCACAAAAGATCATGTCTCAAAATATCGATTATTTTAGTATCCTTGGATGTACAAAATATATTCATATGGTTTACATTTCATCATAAATTGGAAAACTACATCAACATTGTATCCATAGAAAACACTGATATCTTGTAGACTATCCCTGTAGATCAGTCATAATATACATCTTTGCATCCTAAGAATAATAATACATAGAATGTGGTGAACACAGTTGCTCAGTAAGGATAACAATATAGTAGAAACTTTCATAAATAAGAAAAAACATTTAATGCAATGTATGAGACTAAAACAAAAAAATTTAAACATGGTCTTATGCATAATATGGAAATGATAAAAATAAAATAATTCCATTCACTTATTCATGTGGATATTCAACTAGTCGAATAATCACATGCAAAATCAGTATCAACTTTTATAATGATAGAATGCATAATGTTAGACTTTAATAACCACATATTCAAGGCCTTGTGCCAATAATACAAATAATATTTTGTCAAGGCCTTGTGAAAAGACACTATTTTGTCTCAATAGACCTACAAATTCATCGAGGATCTATAGCGGGTGTCACCCGTCAATTACTAAGTCCAACGCATTCCTCATATGAAAATATTTAATCATAACACAAACATTCATATTAAAACATCCATAAAAAATGTCAATACATTATCCATAAACAATGAATGGTAAGAAATAACACGTACATATTCACAAATATCACAAAACCATCAATACAATATGGATGTTTTTTATCATAATAAATCAACATCAAACAAACATAAAATATTTCAAAGGATATTTACATAGATGAAATAAAAAACATTTAAGATAAATATCTCATTATATTTTGAAAACATTTAAAAGTCATATAAATATAATATAAAACATTTATATTTGAAAATTTTCTTATAAACAAGTAAGGGATGATTCGAAGATGTTATAATAGCGTCAAATAGATGCATTCACTGTATAAATTAAAGAAATATTCATACCTTAACTTTGTCAAAAGGTTATAAAGTACCTTGTTTGGAAAACGATTGAAAAATTCCTTTAAAAACATATAAGGTCAAATAATGGTATGAATAACCTTACCACATTGTCTAGTAAATAGTAAAAGTGTTTTGAAACACATTTTTAAGAAACATGGATGTGGATGATAAAGAGGTCCATGTATATACTTACGTAAAAACAACCTCAGATAATAAAGAGATTGTGAAATTAACCCTCACCTTGTACTTTTCCTTCATCTAGGGTAGGTTAAACTCCTATATAATGGTGAAATATTTGTTATTAAATTATACAAGAATCATATACATTAATATTATATCATATATAATCTTTTAATATCGCATTTTTAAGAATATTTTAGTATTATCGTCATTTCAGGTGTTAGCTGATTCGTTTTCCATTATATGCATTGTTACGTAAGTAATGTTTGTTATAGATAGAATGTATATTATTAATATTCAGAATTATATTAAGTATTTAAACATTTTTTTAATCTTCTAGTGAAAATTAGTCTTGAATGGATACGAAGGGGAATTAATTTCATCGCATTCGTGGAGACGGTAATCCCTTCATATGCACGAGTGACAATATCAATCTCATGATTTTAAAATAATATACAATTGTATTGTATGTCATATATAAATAATAATTATAATGTTTTAATTATTATATATATCAATTACATATCATTATTATACTCATCCTAAGAACAATGTATTGAATAACAATTACACCACGACGTGGAGACGGTAAGTCGTACGCACGCACGTATGGTGACTTGTCATTCAAAGGATGGATAGAATAAAGAATTTGGTTGTAAAATATTTATAATAAAATAATAGTATATACTAGATATTAGAAATATTTTTTAAGAATGGAAAAAATAAATAAATAAGAAGTGGAAGAGGAAAGGAACTTGAAAGTGGTGATGAAATATTTACCTCATCTTTGGGTTCTTCCAATGGATTTGATAAATAGGGCTCCATAAGATGGATTTATGACAATAAGAAGGCCTCTATAATAAAAGGAGGATATTTGAGAGGGTATTTCGTCAGAGGTTGGCTGAGACAAATGGATTTCAAGGTGTGAATTAGAGAAAAATATGGAGTGACCATATATAAGATTGGTGAGGGGCACCTTAGGAAAAGATAGAAATGTTATTTTATAATAAACTTATTTTCGGTTTCTAATGGCTCCAATATTAATTATTTTATGGTTAAGGTGGGGATGGGTCGAAAAACACTCATCAAATAGGTTTTATACTGGTTTGGATCAATATATTAACCTTTTCTTTTAGATTTAACTCTTAGTTAAATAGTTTGACATTTACCATGTCTCTTGTATTTTTTTATGTGGTTATTAATAGTGCTATATACTTCGAAGAGAACCCCAATTGGTTCATTAATTATACACATATTATTACATATGGATTTAGACCATACATTAGATTTTTAGGAATAGAATATCAATTAATAATATAATACTTGTTTTAAAAACTCTTTTATGTCAATTTTTACACTATTTGGTATTTTGTTTTTGTTAAATTCATAAAAGGATTATTACTTCGAATAAAATAAATATAACCAACCCAAATATGTTATATTAAACAATAAAATTGTTTTAATTCATAAAAAGTTTCAAATTACATTTATTTATATATTTATAATATAAATTATTTTAATCATTCATTAATATGGTAATTACCGAATGATCATTGTGTCATAAATAAATTAAATTATTTAATGTCTAAAAAATATAAATAAAATAAAATTATATTGGAAATATTCTTAGGTTTCTTATTATATTTATAGTCTAATTTATCTTATGTGTCACCCTATATTAAAAAAGTTTGAGTTAGTAATCTTTGAATTTAACACTTTTAACTCATCTTTGAATTAAATAATAATAAATGTCCTAATCAAATACTAGTGGACCTAAAGGATCATATTTTATTCCTAAGGATTTTTTCAGTCGAATTATATTTATCCAATATAATTAGCACATGTTTTATTGTAATAATAATACCATTTTTACCATTAATTACCCTATTTACTATTAACCACGGTAAATAAAAGAAAAAAGTTACTATTCGCCAAAAATTATTTTCATCTTATTGAACCAAATTTTACTTACTGATATCAACCGTGTCTCTCAGATTTATGAAATTAAACTCACAGAAGTGGTGAAATTATGTTTTATGTAAATTTTAAAATTCTTCTTAGGAGGTGGGTAGAAGACTGTAAAAAGTTCAATAAAATATTTATATATCAATAATTATTATAAACCGAACCCAATGAATTACATTGAACTTATATAGGTATTATTTGTAACACCCAAGGTAAATAAAGAATATGAAATTTTTATATTTATCCCTATTTGTGGAAAAAATGTCAGTATTGATTTAAATGGAACGATGTGCTCGATGGATTACCCAATACGCAACAACGAGTTCCTTTGAAATCTTATGTTGCACTCTAATAATAAAATAATATTATTTTAAATAGTAGTTAACACATAGCTGTTGTATTGGCGGGAATAAATAGAAATAACTAAAATATGATTATATATTTTTTTTAAATGTTTTTACTTTTATCCAATAATTTTAGAGTCTTAAAATACGAATGAATCCAATCTTAAGCAATGAATACACTAGTATTTTTAAAAGATTATTTTACTACATTTTGATGGCAAACCATTTTTAAATCAAACATTTGACAATTTTATAAGCTCTATTTTTAAAAATAAACATATTATTTATTATTGGGACATTTAAATTTACCTTGGGTGAATTTTTGGTATTTTTCTGACAATGTTCATTTTTTAATGAATAGTGAAAAATAATGCATTTTACATCAAAACTGCTTTTTCATATAATTTAATTTTATGGTTAGATTATCTTTTTAATTTTTTTTAAAATTTAATTAGAATATATTTTTACCATGTAAAACAATTATGGTCATTGAGATTAATTTCACTTTGGAATTAGATATAAACAACTGCCAAACTTTTCATAAATATTGTTTCTAAAAAACATGCTATTTGTTTTGACAACGGGAAGTTTTTTTAAAATTAATTATTTCAATTTATGTGTTTGGAATTTGGTAAAATGGATTAAATATTTGGAATCATAAGGTCCTAATTATGTAAGTAAGACTCTTTTGTTTTTGGACATTATGAATAGTAACGACGGTAATTGTCTATAATTATCTTGATTAATGAGTAATCGGGTAGTTAATGATAATAAAATAATATCATAATAATAAAAAATGACCACGAAATGTGTAATAAAGCTACTGGTTGTCTCATGGCCGACCATGGGATTCCTTTTACCAAACTTGGGGGCCCCATGGAATCACTTTTGTGAGAAAGTGAATTTTTTCTTTTTATTTTTAAAGAATGTTAAATGTAACAAAGAATGTATCTCCTAAATAAATATTTTTAATTTTGTCTACATAAATGATCGTTTTTCTATAAATATTAATTGGAAAGCTAAAAATATTTTCTACATCAAAGTATTTTTTTATTAATTTTTAGAAATTAAATAAATTAAATTATATATGACATCATGATGATGTAGCGATGACCTCATTATTTAACGATTTAAATAAAATGGAAAGATAATGTAATATCTAAGACCTAAACATGTCCAAAACCTATTGGATGGGTGTATTTCGAACCCTTATCACCTTATCCCCGAAACACATCAATGTGGGACCATTAAAATCCGAAACTAATTTGAAAATAAAGTTACATTTTATACCTTTCCAAGAGTGCCCCTTCTCTCCTCTTATAAAAGGCCCCCACCTCTACCTCCTTACCCATAATTCCAAAGCCTTTGTCCTGCCCAACCCCTACCCATTATGCCTCTCCACATCCATATCTAACTCCTTGAAGCCTCACTTTTGGAAGAAGCCTTCTCAAAGAATCTTTTGAGCTCAAACCAATGGGAGTTACCTAATTTTAAGGTAATGCCTTCACTTGAGTCCTTTTGTCTTATTTTGCTTCTTCCAACCCCCTAAACTCTTTTTATTAATTTATTTTGTAACAAATCCAGTATCTTAAATAAAATAGGATTTTTTTATAAGAAGGATTCGAGATACACTTACACACACCTACATCTAATGGTTAAAGAACATACTGTTTCTGTGGATGGCGAATTTCTGGCTCACGAAACGATGATTGTTCAACATTCTTCTAAAACCTTCAAAGGTGGCCATTAAGATGAGACTATATTTATATATGATATATAATATGTTTATGTTTTACTTATTCTTCTTTATTTTTCATTTATGGCATACCTTTATGGTTTCCATTATGGGTAAACGTGATATCTTCATTTAAGGAAGTGCGGACTACCGCCCCCTCAAGGTGATTTGATTCATTAATACCATTTGTGGTACGTATAAAGAATATATTTAATGATATTACATATGATACCATACGGTAATTAAAATTCTATTATGTATGATTATTTTTTAATTCCATTAAATATGAAATAGAAATGGAAGTAGCGTTCATGCGTACGTACGGCTTGCCGTCTCCATGAACGGTACATTTCATTTCTTATCTCAAAATGTTATGTACTATTATAATTATATATATATATATAGTGTCTATATATTTTATATATTACATATAAATGATGGATATCATTCTGGAATTATAATATATATATATATATATCTTTCATTTTGTTTTAATTCCATTAATATGGAAAAACAATTACAGTAGCGTTCATGCGTACGTACGACCTACCGTCTCCATGAACGGTGCTTTTAGTTTTTATCTCCAAATGCAATGGAATAGTATAAAATGGATATATACTGGATATATATGATATTTAAAACATCAATAATATTCTAGATATTATGTACTTATAACAACATGGAAAATTATTTTCCAACAAGTTCAATTTTTGACTCATGTACCAAACATTGACAAAAACGTCATATATGAACTCATATTATTATCCAATTATTATAACATTAAAATATGTGATATGAACTGAATAATAATCTCTATAGGAGGACCTTAATCAATTATAAATTGACCAATGTTTATTATTCAGGAATATAAAGAAACGAACAAGACAAGTTGGACTTGAGGTAAGGGATCCCACTCCTCTCTTTCTTTTTATGTACACCCTTTTATGTCATTCCTTTTAAGCTCATATTTCTTGTGATTGGGATGTTCTTTTATATTACTAATACTTTAATTTTTATTTTCATATTATAAGAGACCCTATTTCCTCTCATCAATCCATTTTGGATGTTTTAAGTGGCGTCGTTAGGCTGCCGAGTTTTCATAAGGGATTTTTCATCTCACTTTTATTCCCCTGAGATTTATGCTACATTTTCCAAAATTTCCATTGAGTGGTGTATGTAATGCCCATTATTATACACTTTGTGTAGTTTAATTTCATTTATGGGTATTCACATCTTCATTGTATGAGCCTTCATCCATGGGGTGTATGTTTCTATAGTGACCCAACTTGGTAAGGGGACCTTTCACCCTCATCTTTTTAAAAGACTTCTTTTGTTATGTCTTTTAATTCACATACTATTATGTTGGGATATTATATTTTATATCCTTATTGATGTAAATTTTATGTCCAGGTGATGAGATTCCCTTTTTATCTCTCATCAACTCATTTTCTGAATTGTTGATGTGACGCCGTTAGGCTGTCGAATTTTACCAAGGAAACTTTTTAACCCAATTTTGATTTCTTTGGGTTCAACATGTAGTTATTGAATATTTCATCCTCTGAATATGTTTGAATGACCTTTTATTGTTTTACACTTAATATCCAATTATATTGGGTGTATTTATATTTGTCACACATAATTTTGAGATTGATTTATCCTTAATTTAAGGATACCTTCTTTATAAGGGATTTCATCACATTTTACATCTCTATTGAGACTTCATTGTTGTTATGCACCAATTTACTCTTATATAGTGTATATACTATCCTTTGGAATATTATATCATGAATCCATTTATTCTCATGATATTATAAAGTTCTGATTAAATGTTATTCCTCAATTATTCTATTCAAGTGTCTCTAATTTTGGTAAAAACCCTTTAACCAAAATATCACTTTAAATGTTTTAAAGATTTGTTCTTATTCATATCCATTCTTTCAAAATGGTTTTAAGGATTTATTTATATGGATATTAATGGTTTAAAATGTTAAAATCTTCAAGGTGGTATGGGACACTTTGATTCAAAAGTCTCTTTATTAAATGTTTTAGATGGTTTTGAAAATGGTTCTTTTTAATGGACTCATTATTTCAATATCCTAAAATGTTATATTGTGATTGAAATGTGGAAATGTTATATTTCCTTTATTCATGTTTTTTGTGATACATTTATGTTATGGTTCTTGGGAATTGTTATGAAAACGGGTGGTTATGTGATAAACTAAGGGCGGGTGATCCCGATATAGCTCTCCAATGCATTGGGTAACGCGAAGGGGTTAAACGTTAAGGTTTCTCCGAAGAGATTTAGGGAATACACTGTGGTGGGTATTCCAAACATAACCAAGAGGGTTACTCCCTACGTAAGAATGTTATGAATGCCTCAATTTACCTTTATTTCTTTATGATTTCTATGTTTTATTCATGTTATTCTGAGGTATGTTAGAGTGCCTATGTTTTATGGGTAAAGTATGATTTCATTCTTATGTATATATGCACTCATGTTTCCTTTCCATATTTTTATAACCCTTACTGAGCTTTTTATGCTCATCCCATGTTTTTGAAAGGTTTTTCACAGGTCAAAGGAAAGGCACATGATGTGATGATAGTGTCAAGGATGTGTCAAGAAAGAATCAATGTTTTATTTTAAATATGTTTCCGTTGATGGGAAGAATGAATACTGTCTTTTATGTAACCACTTTGTTTAAATGTGGTATGTAATGCACGTTTCATGATCTAATTCTCTAAAACTCTAAACATGAAAAGATCCTCAATGTGTAATCTTGTAATAACTCAAGATTAAGTAAGGTTTAAGGCAGGGGCCTTATAGTTGGTATCAAAGGTCTGTTTAGATAACTTTAGAGGTTACGGTATTCTTTAAGCATAAGTGACATTACCATAATGGTTAGGATTTCAGAAAGAGTACTAGTTTTAGATAAATTGAATGAGTAAGTATATCTTAGTGTTTAACTTCCTTATTAGTACATGATGGTTTTTTTGATATACTCACACTGAACTTTTTGGTTTTAGTAAATGGATGGATCTAGCAGACACCAAAGTAAAAGTGGATGTGAAGGAAATTGTGACAGTTTTTTGAGGAAGCAACTGAATGATATGGGAGCTGAAATGAGAACTCTTGTGATTATCCTCAACCAACTATCTAGGGTCATGATTGAACACCTAAACCTTGGTGATTTCTCTAAGGCATCATATATGCGAGAAACAAATCCCTACGGAAGTACAGGTAATAATCATAAAGGTAAGTGTGTTCAAAAACCCATGTGTCAAAGATGTGGAAGGAAACACCTAGGGAAATGTTTCAAAGGGACATAAATATGCTATATATGTGGAAATGAAGGTCATAAATCAAGAACCTTTCATGGAAGAAGGAAGCATCCAGTTGACTCGAGGAAAGGGAAAGAAGTTCTTTATGAGGGATCAATTGAATGTTTTAAATGTGGTGTGCATGGTCATTATGCAAACACATTTCATATGAAGAAGTTTCATGAATGGGATCACCAAGATCGTACAAATGCTCGTTTACCAATACTTAATGCCATTCTGATTGAGGATGAAGAAACTGAAAATGACCAATCAAAGGTATGGATTATTTCATAACTATTGTTTTCCTATTTTGGAATTATAGGATATGATTCATGATTTTGTTTGTAGGAAAGATTTATTTCATAATAAGTTTGGAAGGAATGGTTAATGGATCATGAATAATGTTGAATGAGTAAGAATTCAACATATAAGGGCTTCAAGAGTTATGGTGAAATTCTTATGAGTATTAGGTCTCTTTTGATGGTGGGGTTACATTATGAAGACTTTTTATAGTATGTGTGTCCCTGATGTTTAATATATGATAATTTTATTCAAGGAATAGTTATTTGTTCTTTTGTGGACATAGTTATAAAGAACCATTTGGGTTTATAAGATCCTTACTTTTGAAGTAATTATGGGTTCCTATAAGTTATGATGGAAGTGAAAGGCATGAGATAAAATTGAGGTTAAATTATGTTAAGGTTATTTTTGATGATTTTATCTCTTTTTGAGGAATGATTTGAGAATTATATAGTTTTGGAAAAAGGAAAAAATTCAGACCATGTGACAACCCGTCGCGTCGGACAAAGATGCGGGAATCAAACCCACAACCAAAGTGCAACTGGTATTTATCGCCTACCACTGGACTACGTGAAGTCCCTGGTTAGTTTGACTGATTCTTTTAGTTAGATGATTTTATGAATTAAGAGTAATTTTATTTTGGGTTATTTATGGAAATTTATTATCCAATCATTGAGGATATGTGATTAGGTTAATTACTCTTCAATACGAGACTTTAAGAGCAACTGATGTTGTTTGGAGATAAATGCTACGATTTAACATGGAAGACTATGTGACTAAAACCTTAAAATTTTTAAGTTTCAATTTTAGTTTGGTTTACATTGAAGGATTTTATGGACAAATTATTTATCTAATGGTCCTCGTTGAACTTTGGGTTTTTTTGGACAAATTTTGGAGATTAAGAATAGAATTTCTTTTTATAAAGGGTTGTCCTTTTCTGGATTATCTGATCTTGTACTAACCTTTTGGTTTTGGTTTTGGTTAAGGTCTAAATATATGGGAAGTATATAGTTCTCTTTTTTGGATTAGTTGAATCTATATAAGTTTATTATAGTACTCTTAATGTGAACAAGTCTTCCTAAATACGCGTCTTTTGGAGAAAATATGAGTTTGTATAAGGAATCTAATAAAAGTTGAAAGCCAACATGATAAGTGATTATGTTTCCTTATGATTAAATTCCTCAATAAAAAGTAACTTAAAACAAAAATGTTTTCTATTAACTTTTCCTACTAGGGAATCAAATAACGTTTAACCCATCACAAGTTTGTGATTTTCTTGTGGTTAACTTTCT
This sequence comes from Viscum album, assembly GCA_963277665.1. Taxonomy (NCBI): domain Eukaryota; kingdom Viridiplantae; phylum Streptophyta; class Magnoliopsida; order Santalales; family Viscaceae; genus Viscum; species Viscum album. The sequence goes on along the minus strand of OY728143.1, from coordinate 936,192,639 downwards.
CCTAAACATGTTTTCTATCACTCTCCATCAGAACATGACCCTATGTTTTCTCCTCCATGTCCATGTTTTCCTACATGGAATCCTAGTATGGGTTAACTTGGGTGACCTCTATACTTCTCTTTCTTTATTTTAAAGTGATTGTTTTACTGACTGTTGTTCCGATGTGGGATTTTCAATGATGTTTCCAAGACTAGTTTTATAATTGCGAGGATGCGATTTCCAAAAGGGGGGAAGGATGTAACACCCCGGGTTAAAAAAGAATATGACATTTTTATATTTATCCATATTTTTGGAAATGATGCCAATATTAATTTAAATGGAACACTATTCTTGATGGATTACCCAATACGCAACAAAGAGTTCCTTTGAAATCTTACGTTGCACTCTAATAATAAAATATTATTATTTTAAATACTAGTTAAAACATAGACGCTGTATTGGCGGGAATGAATAGAAATAACTAAAATACGATTATATATGATTTTTAAATGTTTTTACTTTTATCCAATAAATTTTAGAGGCATTAAATACAATTGAATCCAATCTTAGGCATTGAATACACTAGTATTTTTAAAAGACTGTTTTACTACCTTTTGATGGCAAACCATTTTTAAATCAAACTTTTGTCAATTTTCTAAGCTATATTTTTCAAAATAAACATATTATTTATGATTGGGAAATTGAAATTTACCTTAGGTCGATTTTTGGTATTTTTCTGACAATGTTCATTTTTCAATGAATAGTGAAAAATACTGCATTTTACATCAAAACTGCTTTTTCATATAATTTAATTATATGGTTATATTATGTTTTTAATTTTTTTAAAGTTTAATTAGAATATATTTTTACCATGTAATATAATTATGATCATTGGAATTACTTTCACTTTGGAATTAGGCATAAACAAGTGCCAAACTTTTCATAAATATTGTTTCTAAAAAACCCGCTATTTATTTTGACAACGGGAAGTTATTTATAAATTAACTATTGCAATTTATGTGTTTGTAATTTGGTCAAATGAATTAGATATTTGGAATCAGAAGGTACAAATTATGTAATTATGACTCTTTTGTTTTTGGACATTATGAATAGTAACGACGGTAATTATATTTAATTATCTTGATTAATGAGTAATCAGGTAGTTAAAGATAATAAAATAATATCATAATAATACAAAATGAGCACAACATGTGTCCTAAGGCTACTGGTTGTCTCATGGCCGACCATGGGATGCCTTGTGCCAAAATTGGGAGCCCCATGGAATCAAGTTTGTGAGAAAGTGACTTTTTATCTTTTTATTTTTAAAGAATGTTAAATGTAACAAAAATGTATCTCCTAAGTAAAATATTTTTAATTTTGTCTACATAAATTATATTTTGGACTATAAATATTCATTGGAAATCTAAAAATATTTTCTACATCATAGTATATTTTTTATAATTTTTATACATTAAATAAATTAAATTATATATGACATCATGATGATGTAGCGATGACCTCATTATTTAACGATTTAAATAAAATGGAAAGATAATGTAATATCTAAGACCTAGACATGTCCAAAACCTATTGGATGGAAGTATTTCGAACCCTTATCACCTTATCCCCAAATCACATAATTGTTGACCATTAAAATCCAAAACGCATTTGAAAATAAAGTTACATTTTATACCTTTCCAAGAGTGCCCCTCCTCTCCTCTTATAAAAGGCCCCCACCTCTACCTCCTTATCCACACTTCCAATGCCTTTGGCTCGGCCAACCCCTGCCCATTTTGCCTCTCGACATCCCTCTCTAACTCCTTGATGCCTCACTTTGGGAAGAAGCCTTCCCAAGGAAGCCTTTGATCTCAAACCAAAGGGAGTTACCACATTTTAAGGTAATGTCTTCACTTGAGTCCTTTTGTTTTATTTTTCTTCTCCAACCCCCTAAAATCTTTTTATTCATTTATTTTGTAACAAATCCAGTATCTTAAATATACTAGGATGTTTTTATAAGAATTATTCTAGCTACACTTTCACACACCTAAATCTAATTGTTAAAGAACATACTATTTCTGTGGATGGCGAATTTCTGTCTCACGAAACGATGAGTGTTCAACATTCTTCTAACACCTTAAAAGGTGGCCATTAAGATGAAACTATATTTATATATGATATATAATATGTTTATGTTTTACTTAATCTTCTTTATTTTTCATTTATGGAATACCTTTATGGTTTCCATTATGGTTAAACGTGATATCTTCATTTAAGGAAGTGCGGACTACCGCCCCCTCAAAGTGATTTGATTCGTTAATAACATATGTGGTATGTATGAAGAATATATTTAATGATATTATATATGATACCATACTGGAATTAAATTACTATTATGTATCATTATGTTTTAATTCCATTAAGTTTGAAATAGAAATGGAAGAAGCGTTCATGCGTACGTACGGCTTACCGTCTCCATGAACGGTACATTTCATTTCTTATCTCAAAATGTTATGTACTATTATAAGTATATATATATATAATGGATATACATGTAATATATTACATATAAATCATGGATATCATTCTGAAATTATAACATATATATATATCTTTCATTTTGTTTTAATTCCATTAATATGAAAAAAATAAAGTATCGTTCATGCATACGTACGACCTACCGTCTCCATGAATGGTGCTTTTAATTTTTATCTCAAAATGCTACGGAACAGTATAAAATGGATATATACTGGATATATATGATATTTAAAACATCAATACTATTCTAGAAATGATGTACTTATGACAAAATGGAAAATTATTTTCCAACAAGTTCAATTTTTGACTCATGTACCAAACATCGACAAAAACGTCTGATATGAACTCATATTATTAACCAATTATTATAACATTAAAATATGTGATACTAACTGAATAATAATCATTATAGGAGTTCCTTAAGCAATTATAAATTGACCAAAGTTTATTATACAGGAATATAAAGAAACAAACAAGACAAGTTGGACTTGAGGTAAGGGATCCTCCTCCTCTCTTTCTTTTTAAGTAAACCCTTTTATGTCATTCTTTTTAAGCTCATATTTCTTGTGATGGGGATGTTCTTTTATATTAATCATACTGTAATTTTTATTTTCATATGATTAGAGACCCTATTTCTTCTCATCAATCCATTTTGGATGTTTTAAGTGGCGTCATTAGGCTGCCGAGTTTTCGAAAGGGATTTTTCATCTCACTTTTATTCCCATGAGATTTATGCTACATTTGCCACAATTTCCATTGAGTTATGTATGTACTACCCATTATTATACACTTTTTTATTATAATTTCATTTATGGGTATTCACATCTTCATTGTATGACCCTTCTTCCATGGGATGTACGTTTCGAAAGTGACCCTACTCGGTAAGGGGACCTTTCACCCTCCTCTTTTTAAAAGACTTCTTTTATTATTTCATTTAATTCACATAATATTATGTTGGGGTATGTTATTTTATATCCTTATTGATGTAAATTTTATTTCCAAGTGATGAGATGCCCTTTTTATCTCTCATCATCTCATTTTCTGAATTTTTGAAGTGACGCTGTCAGGCTGTCGAATTTTACCAAGGGAACTTTTTAACCCAATTTTGATTTCTTTGGGTTCAACATATAGTTATTGAATATGTCATCCTTTGAATATGTTTGAATGAACTTTTATTGTTTTACACTTAATAACCAACTATATTGGGTGTTTTTATATTTTTCACACATAATTTTGAGATTGATTTATCCTTAATTTAATGATACCTTCTTTATAAGGGATTTCATCACATTTTACATCTCTATTGAGACTTCATTGTTGTTATGCACCAATTCACTCTTATATGGTGTATATACTGTCCTTTGGAATATTATATCATGAATCCATTTATTCTCATGATATTATAAAGTTCTGATTAAATGTTATTCCTCAATTATTGTATTCAAGTGTCTCTAATTTTGGTAAAAACCCTTAACAAATATATAGCTTTAAATGTTTTAATGATTTGTTCTTATTAATATCCATGTTTTAAAAATGGTTTTAAGGATTTATTTATATGGATATTAATGGTTTAAAATGTTAAAATCTTCAAGGTGGTATGGGACACTTTGATTCAAAAATCTCTTTATTAAATGTTTTAAATGGTTTTGAAAATGTTTCTTTTTAGTGGACTCATTATTTCAATATCCTAAAATGTTATATTGTGATTGAAATGTGGAAATGTTATATTTCCTTTATGCATGTTTTATGTGATACGTTTATGTTATGGTTCTTGGGCATTGTTTTGATAATGGGTGGTTCCGTGATAAACAAAGGGCAGGTGAGCCCGATATAGCTATCCAATGCATTGGGTAACGCGAAGGGGTTAAACATTAAGGTTTCTCCGAAGAGATTTAGGAAATATACTGTGGTGGGTATTCCAAATGTAACCAAGAGGGTTACTCCCAACGTAAGAAAGTTATGAATGCCTCAATTTACCTTTATGTCTTTATGATTTCTATGTTTTATTCATTATTTTATGAGGTATGTTAGAGTGCCTATGTTTTATGGGTAATGTATGATATCATTCTTATGTATATATGAGATCATGTTTCCTTTCCATATTTTTATAACCCTTACTGATCTTTTAATGCTCATCCCATGTTTTTGAAATGTTTTTCATAGGTCAAAGGAAAGGTACATGATTTGATGATAGTGTCAAGGATGTGTCAAGAAACAATCAATGTTTTATTTCAAATAAGTTTCCGTTTATGGGATGAATGAATACTTTCATTTATGTAACCACTTTGTTTAAATGTGGTATGTAATGCTAGTTTCATGATCTAATTATCTAAAACTCTATACATGAAAAAGATCCTCAATGTGTAAAATTGTAATAACTCAAGATTAAGTAAGGTTTAAGGTTGGGGCCTTATATTATTTATCTATTTTGAACTAAAATTAATTTTAATAAAATAACTAATTATTTAAAAAAAATCATATTTAAACAATAACTCAATGTTTTTCACTATACATCAAAAATTGAATGTTTTTTAAAAAATCCCATAAATTCACCCTAAGCTAATTTTGATATTCCGAATCCAAATATGAATTACATTTTGAATGATAAAATATATAAAATTTCAAAAAGTGGATAATACAATTCATACCGGCTAGTTTGATTGGTTGTGGTGTGTTATAAATCAAAGTTACGTACAACACAAGCTATTGTATTATTTAAAGAGAAGCGTACCCAGGAAGCTTGGGGTGTTACATTCTCCCCTCCTTTTAATAGTTTCATCCTTAAAATTTCTAAATAATTACTGCATAAAAAGATGTAGGTGGTTTTTTATCCAAAGTTCCTCATGATCCCACGTTGTCTCTTCCATCATATAGTTTCTCTATAGAACTTTTCCCAGACAAGTTGTCCGGATTCTTAGAACTTGTTCTCTTGTATCAAGAACCTTGCCAGGCTCTTTGCAATAAAACAATTCGGGTTCAAGTTCTAATTCTTCATATATGAGTACATGAATTGGGTGAGAAATGTATTTTCTCATCAGTGATACGTGGAACACATCATGAACATTGGACAGACATGGTGGCATTGTGAAATGGTAAGCTAAAACCCCAATTCGTTCTAGAATTTCGAATGGTCTGTTGTACCTAGGACTCAATTTACCCTTAATACCTAAATGTATAACACGCTTCCATAGAGAAACCTTCATGAAAACATGATCTCCTACCTGAAATTACAAATCCTTATTTCGGTTATTGACATAGATCTTCTGCCTACTTTGAGCTCATTTGATGTCGTTTAGGATTACCATCATCATTTCCATCGTTTCCTCCACCAGTTTTGGGCCTAAAAGTTTTCATTCACCAACATCATTTCAACAGGATGATGTGTGAAATCTCTTTCCATATAACACTTCATATGGTTCTATCTGAATAATTTAATGGAAGTTATTGATATATGAAAATTCACCATAGGTAAATATTTATCCCACATACCTCGAATGTCAAATGAGAAAGATCTCAACATGTCATCTAAGTCTCAAATAGTCCGTTCTTTTTTTCCATCAGTTTGGGGGTTGTGGGCAGTGCTCAATCGATGTCCAATATCCAAGGCATTCTGAAGACATTTCCATAATCTTGATGTAAATGGGGATCATGATCAGAAACAATCGATTAGGGTACTCTATGAAGCCTTAAAACATCATTAATATATAGTCTTTCTAGATGTTCAAGTGGTAATTCTTCTATTATAGTATGAAAATGTTCTTTCTTGGTAATATGATCAACAATGACCCATATTTCATTGTTTTTCCTATGATTCATTGGTATTCCCATGAAAAATCCCATCATAATATTATCCAATTTCTACCTAGCTATGGGAAGAGATTACATGACTCATCCAGGCTGTTGCCTTCCTACTCTGACTTGTTGACAAACCATACATCTTGACACCAAATTAGAAATCTCCCACTTCATGTTGTCCCACCAAAAATGTTTCTTCAATAATCTATACATCATAGTGCTACCAGGGTTTTTAGTGAAATTGGAAATATGAGCATCATCAAACAAATCACTTTTTAGATCAGGTAAATTGATAACACAATCTCTCTTCCCAAATATTAAAATTTCATCTTAATATATGAAGTCACCCAATCTCCCCTCATTTGCAGCTTTAATATTTTTTTGAAACTCTTCATCCTCGGTCTGAGAACACTTTATCCTTTCTAGTAATTATGTTTTAGAAACCATTTGAAAAAGTATTGATGTTTCACCGTCCATGGTGATTCCCATATCCATCTTTACTAGATCCATGTATATAAGATCCCCATCAACTGTAATCTTGTTCAAAACTACTTGACCCATTTTACTCAAAGTATATTCCACCTAATTTTCCATCCAGGGGTGGTAGTGTATAGTGAAATCATAATCCTTGAGTAGTTCAAGCCATATCCATTTCCACACGTTGAGTTCTTTCTATGTGAAAATATAATTCAAACTCTTGTGGTCGGCATATATCTCAAATTTTTCACCATAGAGATAGTGTCTCCAAATCTTCAAAGAAAAGATTGTCGTTGATAACTCAAGATCATGAGTAGGATAGTTTTTCTCATGGTGTTTCAGCTGTCATGATGCATAGTCCATAACTCTATCAATCTACATAAGGACCCAACCAAGTCCATTCTATGAAGCATCACTATAAAAAACAAACCCATCATTCCCTGATGATAGATTTGAGTTTGGAGCATTGAATAATCACTTCTTCAGTTATTGAAATCATTCTTCACACTCCTTTGTAAAAAAAATAAACTCTTTTTGTGTGAGCTTTATTAATGGGTTAGCCAACCGTGAAAATTTCTCGACGAAATGTCGATAATAACCAGAAAAAACAACAAAACTGTTTAGCTCAGTTATACTTGTCGGTGCTGGAAATTATTGGATTTACATAGTCATAGAAGGATCAATAGATATTCTATCCTTGAAGTCAATATGGCCTGGAAAAGAAATCTCATGAATCTAGAATTCACACTTTCTAGACATCCTATATAATTCATGTCTACTAAGAGAATTTAGGATAATGCGCAAGTGATTTTCATGATCATCATAGATTTTGTAGTATACAAAGATATCAGTAATAAATACCACTAAAAATTTATCATGATATTACTTAAAAACACTATTCATTAGATCCATGATGATAGAGTGTGCATTATTAATCGAAAAGGAATTACTGAAAACACATAATGATTATACTTGGATCGAAATGTTGTCTTAATAATGTCTTCTTCTTCATGCACAATTGATGATATCCATATCGAAGGTCAATATTTTAAAAGTATTGAGCTCTATAAAGTTTGTCGAATAAATCATCAATGCATGGTAGGGGATAATTTATCATTTTTGTTATAGCATTGATATCACATTAGTCAATTCACAACCTCATAGATCCATCTTTCTTCTTAACAAAAAGGATAGGGGCTCCCCATGGAGAAACAATAGAGAGAATAAATTGCTTATTACTCAATTCATCTAGATGTTTCATTAGTTCCACTAATTCCACAGTGCCTATTCTATTTGGGGTCTTTGATATGGGCCTTGGTCCAGGAATTAAATCAATGGAAAACTCAATTTCTCGTTCTGGAGGATGTCCCAGTAAATATTTTTGAAACACATCAGCATACTCTTTCTTAATATGTACATCCTCTATATGAAAAATATTTTCCTCACCCACAGTTATTTCATTCTCTTCCTCCCCTATAATTGAATTGTGTAGAGCTACTAGGGGGGATCTAGATAAAAATCAAGTGGTGATCATTCTGCACTAAAGATAATGTGTTCTTTATCATCATCATAAAATATCGTAACATCCTTCTTCTTACAATAACTTTTTGCCGCATGGTCTGAATTCCAATCCATACCAAGGATTATATAAAATTCAATCATGGGTATGATGATGATAACAACAGATAAAGAACATTTATATTCCCTAATAGGGACTGATACATAAAACATTGTTGTAATGATACATCCCTAAGGATTTTTGACTAAAAACTCCCTTATTAAATCAAATTTGAAATATAAAATTTTCTATGTAAACTGGAATGATATGAAACAACGTTATGATCCTAAATCAAATAAAACATTTTATAAATATGAGGAAACCATTAAATTACTTGCCACCACAGATTTAGGAGCATCAACCTCAATAGTAGTGATAGCATGATCTTGGCCTTGATCCCATTCCTTATCTGTGGTATGTTACTCTGACGCTTAGAAAATTTATTCACACAATTCCCCCTTTCTCTATAATTGTAGCATTCAACAACGTCAACCACTTTCTACCCCTTGCTATCACGATCTTTTTGGAATTTTCAACACAACTGTAACGGACTCTCATTCCCTTCAGGAATGTTTTGGGGTGTTTCTTCCCACATTTACTTTAGGATGGATATTCAACTTTTCCCTTCATCCCCTTATTTCAATTTCCAGATTGTTCAGCAGTTCACTTCTTCTCTTTTTTTCATTAAAGTCGTAATACATAGTGAATATTTCTCAATCTTGATAGCATATGAAAAAATATATTCGTACAATGAAATGGATTGTGAGACTAATGCTTGACGAATAAATGGTTTTAACCCATCAAAAAAACGATCAATCTTACTTCTTGGGATATGTATATAATCTACAGCATTACATTCAAACCATGTGAAGTTAGCTTCATACATTGTGACATTCTCATCCTCATTTGGCCTCAGACTCAGAAATTAAATTTCCATATATGATCGATGGTAATGAGGAATGTATTTTTCAAATAAAAGCTCTTTATACTCCCTCCATTCCAGATTTGATACTTTATAATATTCCTTTTTGTTTTGAATCAATTACCACCATTGATCATAATCTCCGATGAGGTGATAAACTAAGATGAAAACGTTTTCCCTTTCACTACTCCCCAAGGAATGGAATATTTTCTCAAGGGAATTTATCCATTTCATAACCACTAATGGATTTATACTCCCACGGAATGTTGGTGGTTGTTGCCTCATGAAGCGGTCTAACATTGAACCTCCACATTACGGATAATGGTGATCCAAATATGTAACGTTATTATTCATAACCTGAGTGAGTTCTCCTAGTATGGAGATTAGATGATCAGAAATAGTTTCATCACCATCATCACTATAATTATCTTTAGTAGGAGGAAAATCCCTTCATGGTGTTTGTGCATTGATACAGTTTCTTTTCCTTCCACTAGGATCCATTTCTAAACACTGGCATAAACACGATTAATTTATGAATCGAAATACATATTTAAATTTTGTAAAACACTCAACACAAATTGAACAATTTATGGATACAATCCATAATCATAAAAATGTTTTCTTTGAGTAAGTATATACTCATAAACCCTTTATAATGGTTTTTAAAGAAAATAAGAATTATCCTAGGAATATCCCCCGGGAGTGTCGTAACCAAGCGTGCAGCAAGGCCCATTTTCGTGAACCAGTTAATGTTTGAGTCTAGCTCAATGTAGTTTTTTGGGTTAAACCCCTAGGTACATCTATTCCAGATCCACCTCTACCTTCCCATATCCAGACAGGGATGTATTGCTAGGAAAACACACAAAATCTCTATAATAAAAATTTACTAGAAATTTTCTCTATACTAAACCTCAATGTCTATCTTAGGGATATGTGCTCTAATCTGATTTCATCTCATGAGACCTACCGATGAGTCGAGGAGCTATAGCGGGCTCCACCCGTCACTTACTTAATCCAATACATTCCTCATATGAAAAGGTTCAAACTTAACATAAACATTCGTATTAAAACTAGCATACGAAATGACAATATATTATCCATTAACCATGAATGGTATGAAATAAAATATCAACATTCAAACATATCACAAAACCTTCAATACAATATAGATGTTTTGTATCATAATAAATTAACTTCAAAAAAACATAAAAGTCATCAAAGGATGTTGACATAGATGAAATCAAACCCTTTTTAAATAAATATCTCTATCTATTTTGAAATCATTTAAAAGTCACGTAATTATAAAATAAAACATTTAAATTTGAAAATATTCTATTTAGCTTGTAAGCGAAGTTTCAACGATTTCATAACGGTGGAAAATCGATGCACCTGCTGTATAAGATAAAAAAAATCATACCTTAATTTTGTCGAAACAGTCATAAAGTACTTATTTTGGAAAATGACGGGAACATTCCTTTCAAAACATATATGGTCAAATAAGGATATAAATGAACTTACCCTATTTTATAGCAAATAGTAAATATGTTTGTAATACATTTTTAAGAAACATGGATGTGGATGATAAAGAGGTCCCAATAAGTACTTATGTAAAAACAACCTCAGATAATAAAGAGATTGTTAAATTAACCCTTACCTTGTAATTTTCCTTGGTCAAGGTTAGGTTAAACACCTATATAATAGAGAAATCATTTTTATTAAATTATACAAGAATAATTTACATTAATATGATATCATATATGATCTTTTTATATATCATTGTTAACAATATTTTAGTATTATCATCATTTCAGGTGTTAGCATATTCGTTTTCCTTTATATGATTTATTACGTAAGTAATATCTTTTATGGATAGGATGTATCCTTTTCATATTCCAAAAGAAATTAAGTATTTTTAAAATTATTTTTAATCATATAATGAACATTAGTCTTGAATGGATACAATGTGGAATGAATCTCATCGTGTTCGTGGAGACGGTAATCCCTACGTACGCACGAGCGACAATATCATTCTTTTGATATTGACATAATATAAAAATGGATGGTATATCATATATAAAGAATAATTATAATTTTATATTTATTATTTACATCAATTACTAATCATTATTGTACCCATCCAAATAATAATGTATTGAAAAAAATTACACCATGGCTTGTAGACGGTAACTCGTACGTACGCACGTATGGTGACAAGTCATTCAAAGGATGGATAGAATAATGAATTTAGGTATGACATATTTCTAATAACATCATAGTATATATAATATACTAGAGTTATTATTTTATAATGGAAACATCAAATAAATAGGATGTGGAAGAAGGAATTTGAAAGAGGTGATTAAATATTTACCTCTTTTTCGGGTTCTTACGTTTGATTTGATGAAAAGGGCTCCTAAGGATGGTATTATGACTAAACCAATGCCTCTATGATTAAGGGGGGAATGTTGAGAGGGTATTCGGTCAGTTTATGGACGATCCCATTGGCTTTGAAGGTTTGAATTAGAGAGATGGGTGAGTGCCCTTTTATAAAAGGGGTGAGGGGAACCTTAAGAAAAGCTAGAAATATAATTTTATAATAAACACATTTTCAGATTCTAATGGCTCCAAATTAATTAATTGAATTTTAAGGTGGGTATGGGATGAAAATAACTCAACCAAGTGATTTTAGATAGGTTAGGTCACTATATTAACATTATTTTTTAGATTTAACTCATAGATAAATAGTTTGACATTTACCATGTCTGTTTTTATTTTTATATTATGTGGTGAATAAAAATACTATATACATCAAAGAGAACCCAAAGTGGTTCATTATTGATAAAAATATCTTTTAATAAATTTTTTTTCAAAAAATTATAATTTTAGGAATTTAATATCAATTAATAATATAATATTTTTCTAAAAACTTATTTCTGTCAAATTTTACACTATTAGGTATTTAGTTTTTTCTGTATTCATAACAGAATTATTACTTCGAAAAAAATTCATCTAACCAACCATAATTTGTAATATTAACCTATAAAATTAGTTTAATTTATAAAAATTCTCAAATTACATTTATTTACATATTTATAATATCAATTATTTTAATCTTTCATTAATTAAGTAATTATTGCAGCATCATTGTGTCATAAATAAATTTAATTATATAATGTATAAAAAATATAAATAAAATACCATTATCTAGGAAATCATTTTATATTTCTAATGAATATTTATAATCTAATTTATCTTCTGTTTTACCCTATATTAAAAATGGTTTATTTATTAACCTTTGAATTTAACACTTCTAACTCTTCTTTGAATTAGATAATAATAAATGTGCTCATCTAATCCAAGTGGACCTAAAGGATAATATATTATTACTAAAGTTTTTTTATAAATTACACATATCCAGTATAATTAATACATGTGTTAGGTTTATAATAATGTCTTTTTTACCCTTAATTACCCAATTTACATTTAACCGTGGTAAATAAAAGTAAAAAGTTATTATTCACCAAAAATTATTTTCATCTTATTGAACTACATTTTACTTATTGATATCAACTGTGTCTCTTAGGTTTTTTTAAATTCAACTCACAGAAGTGGTAAAATTACATTTTATGTAAATTTTCAAATTCTCATAGGTGGTGGGTAAAAGACAGTAAAAAGTTCAATTTTTTTTATCTATCTAACATTTTTATAAACTGACTCCAATGAAACAAATTGAACATATATAGGTAATATGTATCTATTTTGAACTAAAACAAATTTAAATAAAATTAATAATTATTTAAATACAAAGTCGGTTTTAAACAATAACTCATTGTTTTTTATTATTTATCAAAAATTGAAATTTTTTAGATAAATACCAAAAATGCACCCTAAGCTAACTTCGATATTCCAAATTCAAAAATGATGTCCATTTTGAATTATAAAATTTATAAAATTTCAAAAATTTGGTATTACTATTCAAAACGGCTAGTTTGATTGGTTGTGGTGTGTTAGAACTCGTAGTTGAGTAAAAGACACGCTAGTTTATTATTCAAATAGAAGTGTACCATGTAAGCTTGGGGTGTTAAAAAATAAATGAATGAATTGATAATGAAAAATGATAGCATCCAAAATGAATTGGTTATGGTATATATCGAGTTGGGTATTGTAGTGAAGTTGTGTTCAGATGTGCTTCATTTGTGGTGGTACATGTATGTAGTGTTTTCAACAAAGGTGGTTTTGATGGGGATAGTTATATGATTGGAATCCCATAGTATGGTTTATGTGTATGTGACCTAAATATATAAAATTGTTGTTATTTATGATTTCAATATGCACCCGTCTCGGGTAAAGCACTATGTTTCGAACACCCCCATTGCTTTGGGGGAGGGTGTCTTTCCAAACACCCCAGTGGGGGGATGTATGGAATGTTATTGACATTACCATGCTCCATATTCTAGGAATTTATTGCCCAATACTATTGAGTAGGATGTACTGTCTCATGGTTTAATACAAGATTAATAGTATTGGATGTGAAAGAGTTGGTTAGTTTCCCAGTTGTCTTCCAGATAAGAACCATGTATTTTCATGATAGATGTTTGTGTAAGAGTTGGTGTCCCAGAACCAGCTAATTTTACATTGATTACTTTCATATTTAACGTATTATTACATATTAATAATTGTTCTACTTTATTAAGATGTAATAATGTCCTGGAGTATTTTTTGCATTGATAAGGTCATGGATGTTCCCCACTATGATGAGAACATTGAATTTCTATAAAAATATTATTAAATATAGTTATATGGTTGGATGACATGCTATTAGGGGACACATTACTTTTATACCATCAGGTGCGAGTACATGTAAGAACAAGAGACTTCCTCTCATTAAGCTCTCACTTGGTAATATCCAAGATAGAAGATTATGATAACAGACCCGCTAGAAGATATTCTACATGTTTTGATGTCATCTGATATTTCAATAGTCAATTGTGTGTAATTATCCTTAGACATTGATATAATCATTAATATGTCTCATGACTTACGAACATTGATATTCTGACAACAACTGTCACGCAGACAGTTGGCGGGAGGTCGGGTACATTGGGTGCATCACGAGTGGCATGTTATTAATTTATAAGTTGAGGAAGGATTTTACCCTGCATTTATTGAAGCTTATACCTCGGCCATTGGATTGAAATAGCACCGTCACATGAAATTCCATGGCCACGGTGTAATGAATATTTTTTTCAAGTAGTCAAAGAATGATTTATCAAGCATAAAAGTTGATGACACAATCATGATACTTTCATGATGGGATATTGTGACAAAAGGATTATATTACACATTGAGTGTTCGTATGTGGATGTTGCTATTATAAATCTAGGGTCTTTATCTTGTGGGCCATGACCCATTGCTAGATATTACTCTTGGACTTTATATAAACCTGCCAAATGCCATCGGAATGAATCCTAGAGGGTCACATAGTAATTGTTTTTGTGGAATCTCTGGTAAATTATATTAGAATTATATTATTGAAATAAATATTAGTCTCAGGACTATGGATTAATTTTATTCATGTTTAGATGACCGAATAAATAAAAAAATCTATTTATTTATTTAATTTAACATTTATAAAAATATTTATTTACTAGTTTGTAAATAAAATATTTATTTGAGAGAATAAATAATTTATTTACTTATTCAGGTGTTCAATAAATGGAAGTGAAATAGGAGTGGACTGAGGTTGGTCTGGTAGTAAAATAATTATTTACCAGATAGTAAATAATTATTTAACTAGTTCGAATAAATTAAAATAATGAAGCTATTATTTTTTGATGCAGAATCTTATTTATATTTCTGTTTTGGGCCAGTTGGCACACTATAAATAATGATGCTGTATTCTCATTAAATGCATGGGTTTTCTCTAAGTTCATGAAGGTATTTAATTATTTCTATGAAATTAAATATTTTAACTAAAATTCATTATATATAAATTGGAAAGTATCACAATTGTGTCATACACCACACCACACATGTGGTGAATTGGGAATTGTTGAGCCAAACAATTTCTCTCTTGAATATTCTTCTCACCCGTCTCAACAATGAGAGATATACTTCAACGCCGAATAACAAGAGATCATGAATGACCGACAGAAGACCCTCACTTCTCCACGCTAGCACCCGAAGAATGTGAAGTGTCGATCATATGGCATTGGAGCATGTGTGGATCACAGCTAGATAGATTATAGTTTTGATCCTTCCAATTACAAGGAGATAATATAGAATGGTCAATCTGAACGATCAACATAATCAAAGAAGAAAAATACCAAAGAAACAAGTATTATTGTCTATTATGGAATTAATTTAATTAATTATAATCATGATGTCCAAGATCCACTCTAATGGTTTCAGGCCACTTTTTCATTATATAAGTCACTGATTATATTCCATAGAGAATGGTGTTTATCGTCGTATTGATCCTAGAATAATCATTGATCATGGTGAAATTAAAATTTGGGTGTCTTCCCAACCATGCATTTCCTGTACCCAGAACCATCAAGTTGTATCAGAGGTATAACATCATAGTTTTTAATTATTTAATCACTTCGTTGATTAATTAAAATTTTCATAATTTATTTGTTTCAATTCAAGTTAATTGTTCTTCAAATATGAATCTCGAGATTTTTTCCTCCTCTCTTGTTTCTCATTCACCTTACAGAAATTAATTTTTCATTTAATTTTAATGAAAATAAAATAGAGGATCTCATATTGTGGTGCCAAACGTTTTGGGACGTACAACCCCAGAATACACGGTGAGTATTCGGAAGTACACACTGTGTAGTCAAGGATCAATGCATTGGACTAGTTTGCCAAATCAGGACATGTAAATTGATCATATCTAAGTATTTAAGACTCCATGTGTTGACCATGAAAAGGTGGCACAGGGTTTCCATAGTACATGTCGTGTGGCCCATCGAATAAGGCATGTAGTCCCTTTGGGATAGGGTCGGACCATCTACCCCATACACATATTTCCCGATAGGAAACTGTGTAATGAGGATACTACATGGAGTCTATCCCATTGAACACGCCATGTACTGTGAAAATTTCTAAATTACATCTACATGCCATGTCTCCGAGCATGTACTTTGTTTGGACGAAGAAAAAAATACACATCGTGTAGTCGGGACTACATGCCGTGTAATTATCCAAATTACGTAGATTTAATAAAATTTATTAGTATATTATACAAACCCTTGAGACGTGTACCATAGTGTACGATTAAAGCTGAGGCAGAACACGTGATATGTGTTATATATATATATATATGTTTAATTTATCATCCGTGTAATGTTCATTTCTACTCATTGGGATGTTATGAATTGGAATTCATCGGGTTTCCCCCAATGTACAATTTACATAAATAGAAAATTTTAAAATAGTTTATTTGATAAAATTATGATGGTTCAAAATCTAAAGGAAATTCAAAAAAGGTTTTAAGATAAAAGGATTGATTAATAAAATATAATTAATTGATACGAACATGATTTATCTTAATCAAGAACAAGTAAATAATTGAATGCTAGTTTTATTTATGTGTAAATATCGTTGCACGAATTTATGATCATGAGCTAGACCAATATCTTTATATGTGAATGGTTTCTTTTAATTTATTAATTTAAATTAAATTTGGTTGCATGCGAGCCTTCTCCTCATTAATATTTTGGGCCTACGCACCCAAGGATTTTTAATGCAAAACCCCCTTTTCCACTCACCTGCTTGTGAGATAAAAGAATATGTAATGGATGGAGCTCCCATGATAGTGGAGGCATCTCATGTTAGTATCCAAGGTGAAACCAATTCAAGAATATACAAAGGTAGACATGTGGAAAGCTATAAATATGAACCCAAAAGGATAAATTTGTTTCTCCCATAGTTCAGGGCTAGTTTACCCAATTCTAGATAAACTAACCATTAGAAAAGCTCATGATCATTCCATTTAAATTATTTTTTTTCAATCAGTTGCATGGTTTATCATTATGGATGTATTGTAATGATAACATAATTAATGAATTAACAAATCATGCAAGATGGAACTAAAATAAACCAAACTTATGAGTAAATACAATCAAGACATGGTTAATCACTAAAGTAAGTTCCACTTAATATTAACTAGTTTGGGAAACATTTAATAAGAAATTCATGCATAAGAGATAAAAATACCTCAAATAAAATATTATGTCAGAAAAAGAATTATGTTACTTGATTAAGGGAAAAACGCAATAATACTATGTGTTTGACCAACCCTGGTTGGGACACTAACTTTTATACATGAAGCCCTTATGAAAGGTTTCAGATTGAATTAATAATATTACATCAAGAGGAGTATCCCTTGCTAGAATTCATGTAATATTGGAGGAAATAGTTAAGGAAAAACAATGTCATAATTTTAGGATTGGGGAGTCCACTCAACATATCAATGAGCTACAAGCCCACAGTTGGAAAAGACCTTCCTACCTAAGTACCTTATAATTGGTTGACCAACCATTGTTGGGGTTATGTGAAGGGTAATATGGATCATTTCCACTATAATGTCATAGAAATTGCACATTACAAGTTCAATGGTGAGGGCCATTGGGAATTGATAAAATTTTAGGTGACTTAATAAAAATTATTATTTCTCATAAAATGTAATCAAGAATGTACTAATGATATTCTCTTTTAATTGTAGAATAAAAATGAAAATATCATCAACCACACTATCCCTATGGTCAATTTTGGATAAAGAAAACATCATCACCAATAGTAACATCCATTATTGTTTTAGATGCCTTCAGGTTATCCTATTCCATGAATGTAAGTCTTATATACTGGAGTAAGTATAACCTAATCCGACTTCCAAGGAGGTGAGTGATGATGATTTATTGGTCTATGAAAAACATATGAATGAAAAGGTCAACATTAAATGTTTGATGTTATCATCAATGTCCAGTGAGCTCATGAGGTCTCATGAAAAAAAGAATTCTAATTGAATTCTCAAGCACCTCCATGGTCATTTCTAGGAGAGAGCAAGGGTGGAAGGTTTGAGATATATACGAAACTCTTTCATAGTATGCTTAGTAAAGGTACCCTAATTAGGCCTGATGTAGTCAAGCTCATTGGCTACATTGAGAACCTAGTATTTCTATGGTTTCAACTCACCAAAGAATGGGGCACCGATCTCATTGTCACATCAATCATTTAATGATTCTCAATATTTGTTGCCAATTTCAATATTAACAACATTATGAAGTTTCTATATGATATTTGTATCCAAATTCACTAAGAGGGCAAAGATAATAAGATCCAAAAGCCTTCTATTTGTATGTTGAATAAGAGGAAAGGGAATGTAAAGAGCTTCAAGCCCAAAGATTCTTCACGACCTTCCATGAAATTAAAGATCAAAGGGGAGGTAAGGGAATAGAAGTCTGTTTTGTTTTCATGTGGCAAGAAGGACCACTGGAAGAAGAACTGCACCTATCTTAAGAAGAAAGAGGAATCTTCAAGTGCATTTGTTATCAAATACAATCTATCAGTTTCTACAAATTGGGTATTAGATAAATATTCTGGTGCTCACATATGTTTCCAAATAGAGGAACCATGTATATTTTGAAAGATTAATCGAGGGTAGGTAGATCTATGAGCACCCAACGGAGCCAGACATACTGTTGTAGCTGTTTGGGACTACCACCTCATGTTTTCAACTCAGATGATCTTTGTGATAATGGGTTGTTATTGTTTCCCTTCTGTTACTAAAAACATTATTTCTATATCCAAATTAGATACAGATGGATTCGTTTTTTGGATCGGAAATGAATGTTTCTTCTTTTACAATGATAGCATTTTTTATGGTATGGAAAATTTATAGAACGAACATTACATATCGGATTACACGTGCCAAGTAATAGAAATTGATAACAAAGATACTTCACTTAAATCATACCACAACCAACTATGGCATCACTAGCTAGGTTATGTAAACGGGAAATGATTGAAAAATTTACATCAAGATGGATATTTAGATTCTTTAGAACTAAAACAACTTGTTGTGTGTCATGCATGTTTACAAAGAAAAATTACCAAATCCCCAATTAGTGGGAAAGGTGAAAGTGCTAATGAACTTCTTGAATTGGTTCATACCGATGTGTGATGATAATTTCTTGTTCAAGGAAGGGGAGGGTACTCATACTTCATTAATTTTATTGATGGTTTTAATAGATATAGATATATGTATTTAATGAGTTATAAGTCAGATTATTTTGTTAAGTTCAAAGATTAAATGACTGACATTGAGAACTAGCTTGGTAAGAATATTCAGAAACATTTCTCAGACCATGTTTGAGAATATCTTAATCAGGACATCATGGATTACTTATGAATGTTTGGTATCTTATCGCAAATCACTCCCCCTAAAATTCCCCAGTGGAATGGTGTGAGTGATTAGAGGAACCATCCCTTGTTGGACATGGTGAGAGCAATAATGAGTCATGCGATTCTTCTATTCTCCTTTTATGAATATGCATTACAAACAGCGGCACACATACAATAACAAATAAAAACTAAATCAATAAATGTTATTCTAAACGAGTTATGGAGTGGATGAAAATACATGTAATCAATTTACATGTGTGGGGTTTGTGAAGTTTTTGTTAAGGCCTCTTCAAGTAACAAACTCGCACCCCATCACACAAAGTGTATCCTTATAGGATAACCCAAGGAAACAAGGGGATATTACCTACACAACCCCATAAAAATTGTTATAGTGGAATGGCATGCCATATTCCTTGATAGAGAAACATCTCCAAAAGAGATAGTGGGAGTGAGATAGACTTCGATGAAGTCGAGGCTCAAGTTTCACGAGAGTTGGTACAGGAACAGATTCCAAATAGCCCCATGGAAGAAGAATATGTTCCAGAGACACAAGTAAAACGTAGGGGTAAAAGATATCTTAGAGAACCATAATGGTACAGTTTTCTAGTTGTTGAGTCAATATGGTTATCTAATGAATTCTCCATTCTTTATTGTATTATATTTTGAAAATCAAATCACTTTTTTTCTTATGTTCATATTTTTTTAATAACTGTTTTTTTCTTAAGATCCAAACTTTTAATTCCATTATACTTATATAATTGTCATTACATTTTACTTAATGAATATTCATTTTGTTATACATACATAATTGAAATTTTGTTATACTAACAGAATTGAAATTTCATTATACTTATAGATTAATCATTTTGATTTATGATTCTGAATCTGGTGAAAAATTCATTTTGTTTTATGATTCAGAATCAGGTGCAAAATTCATTCTATTTTATGATTCCGAATTTAGTTCAAAAGTCATTCTGTCTTATGATTCCAAATCGAGTGCAAAAGGCATTCTGTTTTGTGATTCCAGATACGATACTAAAGACATTATGTTTTATGATTCTGAATTTAATGCAAAAGTCATTCCAATTTTATGATTCTGATTCCGGTAAAAATGTCATACCAATTTCACCATCTGATTTTTAATCTATTTTCTTGATAATTTTTTTCTTAAGAATCCATCTTTCATAAAAATGCTAGATTTTTTAAATGTATCATTCCATTATTATTAGATTCCATTTTTTCTTATACATAATGCTTATCTTTAACATATCATTGTTTCTTATACTTGAAACAATGTCATTCAATCTGTTACAAACTAATTGTTGTACGTTTGACATGTGTCTAGGTCCCTCCAAAATTTATGTAAAACATTACCATCGGAGTGGAACCGACTGTTGGGAAATATTTACTATAAATAAAAATCCATTTGCATGTGCAAAAATCATTGACTTTAATGAATTCAAAGAGTGGATGAAAATGATGCATGTGAAAAAGTTGTGAAGTGATTTCTAGAGAGAGAGGCTCTTAAAACTCTCAATGCTTCATGAAGATGTAATGAACACCTTATTCAGGTGTGAATAGCTTGTTCAGACTTGCTTTGCGCAGACTAAGATTGTGTTGATCGTGGGATTCTGAGTTTGGAAGATAGAGCTTCTGATTTCATATAAATCGATGTCTTTTGGGGATATCAAGAAAAATACCAGTCATTGGATTGAGGGATTTTCTGGGTTTGGGTAAGACATACTTTCTTTAAAGTATAAATCAAGGAACCATTATCCAAGTTTATTGGATTCACTTCACTTTGTGTTAAAATAATCGTATTGTAACTTGTTTATTTTTTTACGTTGTTTTATTTCCGATGTATTCTTAAAACTGTTAAATTTAGAAATTATAACATTCTTATACATTCTAATTATGTTACATTGATTATATTACAGATTCTATACACTTTATGGTAGAATCTTTTCATTAAGAGGTTTTGCGAATGTTAGTTTTACTCTGTTAAAATAAGTTTTCATAAAGATAAAATCTAACATTAAGAATTGTTTTTTTTAAGGTTAAGAAATTTCTTTAAGAACATTTTATATCAAATTTAATGGTTCCAAAAGAATTATTAAATATGACAATTCACCCCATCTTGTATTTGAGAATCTCATTACATATTCGATCCTACAAATGTTATTAGAGATGGTCTCTGAATACTCGTATCCACGTATATGTTTTCTTGATCAAGTTTTCTTATTTCTTTTGTAACTAACAAATTTTGTAGAATGAAATATTATTTTAGTATGGAAGTAATTAAAGTTGGATCTCTATATATTCTCAATCTTAATAGACCGCTAATAATCGATGGAAATGACTATGAGTACTGGAGAGACAGAATTATGAACTTTTTGATAAACACAGGTGTATAAAACTACATTATGTTAACTAGAGATTATAAGATTCCAGATAAGGAACTTAGAACCTTTACTGATCCAAAAAAGGTATAATACCAGCTGAACATTAAGGTTCTTAATACTTGGCATTGTTCTATGACTAGAAATATATATAGCCAGATTTCATCTTGTGAAGATGCTAATAGTATTTGGAAGAATCTTGATGTGACTCGATTTGGAACTTGTAATGTCATTGAAACAAGAAGAGCATTGCTAAGAGATATGTACCGGGGTTTCTATTTTCTTTATGGAGAACCCTTGTGTAAGGTACAAAAAGGACTTGTGACTATCATCAACATTTTACAATCCATGGGTGAAAAAGGTCTATATTATGATATTATTGTAGAAAAGAATATAGAAAACATGTGTCACATAAATGACTTATTTTAATGTTAAATTCCATTTAATTTCCATTCATGATTTGATTTTTGGGTTTCCAATGTTTTTATGGAGAATAGGCGAGTTTTCATGAATTGGGCCAAACCGTGAGCCCTATTACAGATTTAAAAATAAATTTTTTTTCTTTTATGACTTATTCATTTTTTAATATTTTTCACTCATTATAACTCCTAAATGTCCTCCCTTGATAGATTAACACCACAATTAAAATTTTGAGCCTTTTTAAATCCATAATCAAGGTATATATGAGTTGTTATTTAAGGGATTGGGCCTGCCCGAAAGCCCAATTCCATTTTTAAAAATATAATTTGATTAATTAATAACATATTCATTATTAAGGTTTTTTCGGTGATTACAGGCCCCAAACACGCCCCTTGAACCCAGCCGCGTCTCCAATATCCTCCCACACTCTTTGCAGCTCATTTGCATCACGGTTTACGTCGAAACATCTGAAGAACTCAAATTTCGTGAAGATTTATAAAGGTAGTTTGTTTACTTCATAACTCCTTCGATTCTTACTCTTTTTCCCCCATTAAAATTATTAAATGATCTACCTATCCATGTCCGAACCTCCCCTGATGGTTTGAGAATTTTTTAAATCATCTACTAGTATGTTTGAAGGCAATTTCTACAAGATATTTTAAGTAAGTTGTTCTCCTCCTTTATTCTTTAAATTTGTTTAGGGTTACATCCAATTTACTTAGGGTTTATTCCATTATCATTGAGGTTTCTTATGTCCAGGAAGTAGGGTCTAAAAATTAGTGTTTTATATTGTGTTTCATGTTCTGAAATTCTAGTTTTAGGTCTCGTTTACCTTCCTTGAGGTGCGACGGTGGTGCGTTTGAGTTTTCGCACAAAGGATTCAAGGGTTTCCTTGGTTTTGGTAGGTGATTCCATTGTCTATGAAATCATTGTTAATTGGATAATTTTTTATGGTATTTTCATGCTTATTCAGTTTTATTATTTCTGAAAAATATAGTTTTATTGGTGTTTGTATTTAAAATGAATCATAAATGCCAATTTCATGTGAAATTGCGGGTTTTTCATACAAATGTTTTATTAGTTCAATTGGGGCTACCCAATAAGTAACTAGTTTATTTTATTGAACTATAATAGGGATAAAAATACTCTTTTTAATGATTATCCCTTGTGTTTGTTGCTGAAAAATCTGGTTTTAATGGTGTTTGTGAACCACATGAAATTCTAAGAGTTGTGTTGTGTAAAAACGGAGACTTTGCAATGATGTCGTTTCTTGAACCATATGGAGTTTCCCTAAAAATGATTTTGTGTTTTCCATGAAATGTAGTAGGATTCCCTTTATATTTTGGAAACTAAAATATGTGCACATAGTATGCTAGTGAGGTTTATAAGGAGTTCTGTGTCTGAAACACTATGAGATTTTGAGGAATTGTTTTATGAAAAATCTAAGTGTTTTGTTTCGTGTTTTAAGTGGTATAAAATATAATAGCTACTGTATTGGTTGTGTTTTAATAGAAATGGTGTTTTATATGAAAATTTATTGACGTTGCATGCTGAAATTAATTGATCCCAAAAGGGGAAGCCTATGTACCTAGGTGGGGCGGATTTATACTAGTACGACTAGTGGACCGGATGGGTTTTGTCCCTATTTCACTTAGCATTTGGATAACGACAACTCTAACTAAACTATGTGGATGATTATTGGGGACAAATAGGTTATGGCTATGTTCCATACTAGTGGCTCGTGCATGAGAAATAATTTTTCTATGGTTACTTTACACCGAGGTACAAGGTATATAGGGCCCAAGACAACCTAGTGCCTAGGGGTGTTCCGAATGTTGTTTCTCATTGGATTTGTAGTATTTACCCATGTCATAGTGTGTGTTTGGAAGTAAATTAAAGTATCTAACATTTCTATTTTAATGTGTTAATATTCTGAAATTTTTTTAATGAAATCTATTTTCAATTAGAGGTTTCATTTCTTGAAATTTTAACACTACTTTTCCTTGCATTTGAAAACTGCTTTCTTTTTCAAATAGTATTTCTTACTCTTTGGAATCATTGGGTGGTATCCTACTGGTCTTAGGGTCACACCCTACTTACACCCCATGGGTGTAAGTAGACATGGTTATGTTTTATTCAGTTAAAGGAAAGGCTAAAGGTGATGGTTGTTCATGGTGTTAGTTCCCATCCTTGGTGTAGAGTTGTGGAGATAGCTTGGGGGCGATGACCCCTAGTCATGTGGAGTCCTTGGGGCTATCTTGATGCTATAATTATTTTTATTTGGACCACTTGTATTATCATTAAACCAATGTACTCAGTTCTGGTTTTTTCTTAAGTCTTGTTTGACTCAAAAATTTCAGATTTATATTATGGATTGTTTTTAATGTTTCATGCTTTCATACTTGGGTAAATCGTTCCCAAACCTAAATTAATTATACCCGGGCACTTGTTCCATCCCATGGGGATAGGGAACGCCCTTCGGGTCATGTCACGGGCTAGGTTTGGTGCCGTTTTTGGCGGTGACCAGATTCAGTTCGTGACAAAATGGTATCAGAGAAGGTTCTCTCCTTGGGTCATGTTATTTGGGGAAGAGTCAGCATAGTCTGGAGCAAGGATTTTTGGGACATGAAATTTCAGTCATTGGTAGTGTGCATGGCCAACACACCTTATGAAGGGATTCAAGTCACCATGGAAAGTATGGATTTATCCGATTCCTTTGGTTTTCGTGGTTTAATGATGACTATAGGAAATGATAAGAGAGTTGGGAAAATAATCTCAGTGAGCTCACAGAGCCTGGAAAGACATTTGGAGCCATGAATATTTCCCTAGAATACTCTATATGATGGAGAAGTGATTGGAATATGTCTGCCAACCATATGTCCAAGTCACCCACTGAAACCAGTTTCCTTTTGCATTATTTTTTGCTTTAGTTTTGAAATCATAGCACTTTGGTTTTAAGGTGACTTGGTTTTAAGAAGCTTAATGTTTTTATGAAATTATTTTCAAATAAAGATGGAATGGTTTGGCTTGTGAAATGGAGGAACTGAATTTTCAAAATTGTTTTGAAATGTAAAATGGCGTGCTTACACCTCTTTGAAAGCAGGAACTATATTGAATTTGGTTTTGAAAAGCGTTTCCAATAGAGTTTTCTAAACAATTAGAGTGTGTTTTAATGGGACGATATGTTTTGAAATTGATGTGAATAACATTAAAGTGAGTTCTTTTCTAAATGGTTGTGTCCTTGGGAAATGATTTGTAAGATGTGAATTTGGATTTTGATTTCATTGTTAGCAGTTTTGAGAAAAAGGTTGGGTTGGTTGACCATTTTGTTTTTGAAAAGTGGATGGATGTTTTGTTTTACACATTGGTATTTCCATGAGTGACCACATGCATGTGGTTATATGGGATGATTAATAGTTGACGGCATGACTGGATGAGTGCTGGGATGGATATGAGGAGGGTGCCTGGTGTGGCACAAAAACAATCATGTGTGACGCCCATGGGGTACCATTGGTGGATACGCTTCCCGCAAAAACCATTTGTTTTCAAAGAATTGGTTTTAAAGAAAAACATGATATCTTGATGAATATTTTTGTATGGTTTGTATTATGGGTTTTTGAACATGTTAATGTTGTGGGATGTTTTGAGTTCAAGAACCCCTTCTGGTTGAACTATGTTTTGGGTTTGTGTTTGGTTGGTAAGCTATGTTGTAGGGACGGTTAGTGGTCTCTTTTGAAAAAAAAATCGGATGCCTTTACGGTGGTTCCCTTCATGTGTTTGGATCTGGTTTCTGGCATGTTTTGACCAGTGGACCAGCTTGATTGGGTCCTTGGGTTCTCTCATTGGATAAGGTATGCCCCCATTAAGGGTTAATGCACAACTGAAGTGCAACCCGTTTTGTATCTCCATTGGAAAATCCTCTAGTTGATCAATATAAATAATATTTTATCAAACATGTTTTTTATTGAGTCTACACCCATTCACTTCACTGATTTGTGGATCCTCTTGTAGTGGGATAGTTCTTGTGGAAGGTTGAAAGAGACCTTAGTTTCTTAAGTTTCCTGATTCATCAAAAGTGGGAGTGTTCTTTCATTGTTAGTATGGATGAGTGTCTTGATGGTGTCTAAGAGGTCCTCTGGGTTCTTTATAGTTTCTCTGAAGAAAGAGTTATTATTAAACCCCCAATTTTGATATTTCAGTCATGATAGGATATTTTGTCCACTTTCTGGACTAATTTGTTGTTTAGAGACTTTAAATATGGTCTCGTTCCATGTATTGTTTCTATCAATCGCAAGGGTCATGTTCGGAGACACATTGTGATTTTATGTGCTCTTTTGACCATAAAGGTGAAGGTCACACAATCCTCTAAGGTTCTATGTTATGATGGGATTATTTTTCCCTTGGAAAAAACAACAAATCCTCTATCTTAGAGGAAGGTGTTTATACGTGTCTTTCCCTTCTGTTGTTTCTCACCCAAAGAAACAAGGTGTGATGTGTGTGCATCTTCTAATCCCTTGTTTCAGTGAAATGTCTGTTTTTGGTAATGTTGGTTACGAAGTGTGTTATGTCTTGATGAACCAATTGGGGTATGAGGTGTAGTTTTTTGTGGCACCGAAAGAAGAAGTTCCACATAGGGGTTTCAACAGCCTAACTGCGTGGCTGAAGATGCTTCAATATTTTGAGCCCCAACCATAGCTCCCAGAGAGAAGTTGGCGAATAGTTAGGGGAAACCCCAGTGTTGTTTAAACCCTTGTACAATTTCATATCCTAGTTCTGAATTATATAAAGTGTTTAAACCTATGTTTTCATCATCTTCCTTATGTTGTTCTCGTTCGGTGGAAATAGGTAGAGGGCCTTGTACCCATGTCATCGCCTAATGTCCTTCCCTCCCACGTTGGTTTCCATTGAGTCATTGGAGAATGGTTGGAAATTTGGCTAGAATGCTTGAGAACTCATTTTGTGCACGATTAGTAATGAAAGTGTGCTAGGATGCCATGTGGAAATAATATCAGCATTGTTAGTGCATGGTTTCCCAAACCATGCGGACTGACCCTGCACCATTCCCAAATCATAAAAAAAATTGGGTCTTTCTGTGTCGGCCCATGCTGGTCAGTTAAGATGGTTGGTTCTTTTGGTGGGAAGACCCACTGTGGGTATCATGTATATTATTTTGTAAATTTCTAATTTATATATACCCCTTGTACTAGGGGTCTGTTTGGGCCTCCCCCTATTAGTTTCTTGATTTTGTCTCGGGAAAAAAATTTAAGTTGTCTCTTACGGTGGGGAGCCCATTTGTATCTCTTCATACGAGTGACTCATATTTTTCATTGTTTTTGTATAGGAAGTAGGTTTTATCATTTAGATATATCTAACTACCTATATCTTACTTTGGTAAAAATTGATATTGGAGAGTGGCCAATGGTTTAGATATAGTAGGGAAAGTGTAACCTTGTTCGATGTTGTTGTTTATTTGGGTAAATTGATTGAGTGTATTTCGAATATGGTTTGAGGAGTTTTATTTTGGGAAAAAGTATAAAAATGATTGATCATTTCACGAAAGTGGGATATTTTTTGGTTGTGATAGTAATCCTTAATTGATCACTAGAGGTATTTTGGCCTTTGGGGGTGAAACCTGACAAAGGAGTACCTCTTGGTTTCTTAGTAGGGTTTTGTTGTTGCTTGGTCCTTGATGTGACTTTCCGGGGCGGAAAGTTTTCATGGTGGGGATAATTGTCACATACATGACTTATTTTAAAGTTAAATTCCATTTAATTTCCATTCATGATTTGTTTTGGGTGTTTCCAATGTTTTTATGGAGAATAAGTGAGTTTTCATGAATTGGGCCAAACCGTGAGCCCAATTCCAGATTTAAAAATAAATTTTTATTCTTTTATAACTTATTAATTTATTAATATTTATCACTAATTCCAACTCCTAAATATCCCACCCTGATATATTAACACCACAATTAAAATTTGGAGCCTTTGGAAATCCATAATCACGGTGTATATGGGTTTTTATTTAAGGGATTGGGCCTGCCCGAAAACCCAATTCCAGTTATAAAAATAAAATTTGATTAATTAATAAAATATTAATTTTTAAGGTTTTTTCGGGGATTCCAAGCCCCAAACATGCCCCTTGAACCCACCCGAGTGTCCAATATCCTCCCACACTCTTTTCAGCTCATTTGCATCACGGTGTATGTCGAAACTTCTGAAGAACTCAAATTTTTGGCAGATTTATAAAGGTAATTTGTTTCCTTCATAAATCCTTATATTCTTACTCTTTTTACCCCATTAAAATTCCTAAATGATCTAAATATCCTTGTTCGAACCTCCCTTGAAGGTTTGAGTATTTTTAAAATCAGCTACTGGTATTGTTGAGGGCGATTTCTACAAGATATTTTAAGTAAGTTCTTCCCCTCCTTTCTTCTTTCAATTTGATTAGGGTTACATCCAATTTACTTTGGGTTCCTTCCATTATCATTGAGGTTCCTTATGTCCAGGAAGTAGGGTTTAAAAGTTAGGGTTTTATATTGTGTTTCATGGTCTGAAATTTTGGTTTTAGGTCTGGTTTACCATCCTTGAGGTGCGGCGGTGGTGTGTTTGAGTTTTCGCACAAAGGATTCAAGGGTTTCCTTGGATTTGGTAGGTGATTCCATTGTGTATGAAATATTTGTTAATTGGATAATGTTTTTATGGTATTTTCATTCTTATTAAATTTTATTATTTCTAAAAAATATAGTTTTAGTGGTGTTTGTATTTAAAATGAATCCAAAATGCCAATTTCATGTGAAATAGGCTGTTTTTCATAGAAATGTATTATTAGTTTAATTGGGGATACCCTATAAGTAACTAGTTGATTTTATTGAACTAAAATAGGGACAAAAATACTGTTTTTAATGATTGTACCATGTTTTTGTTGCTGAAAAATCTGGTTTTAATGGTGTTTGTGAACCACATGAAATTCTAAGAGATGTGTTGTGTAAAAACGGAGACTTCGCAATGATGTCGTTTCTTGAACCATATGGGGTTGCCCTAAAAATGATTTTTTATTTTCACTGAAATGTAGTAGAATTCCCTTTATGTTTTGGAAACTTAAATATGTGCACATAGCATGCAAGTGAGGTTTATAAGGAGTTTTGTATCCGAAAGACTACGAGATTTTGAGGAATTGTTTTATGAAAAATCTAAGTGTTTTGTTGAGTGTTTTAAGTGGTATAAAATGTGATAGCTACTGTATTGGTTTTGTTTGAATATTAATGGTGTTTTATATGAACATTTATTTATGTTTCATGTTGTAATTAATTGAGCACAAAAGGGGAAGTCCGTGTAACTAGGTGGGGCGGATTTGTACTAGTACGGCTAGTGGACCGGATTGGTTTTGTCCCTGTTTCACTTAGCATTTAGATAATGACAAATCTAACTAAACTATGTGAATGATTATTGGGGACCACTAGGTTATGGGTATATTCCATACTAGTGGCTCGTGCATGAGAAAGGATTTTTCTATGATTAATTTACAACGAGGTACGAGATACATAGGGCCCAAGACAACCTAGTGCCTAGGGGTGTTCCCAATGTTGTTGCTCATTGGATTTGTAGTATTTACCCATGTATTAGGGTGTGTTTGGAATTAAATTACAGAATCTAACATTTCTATTTTAATGTGTTAATATTCTGGGAATTTTGTATTGAAAACTATTTTCAATTAGAGGTTTCATTTCTTGAAATTTTAACACTACTTTTTCTTGCGTTTGAAAACTGCTTGCTTTTTCACATAGTATTTCTTACTCTTTGGAATAATTGGGTGGTATCCTACTGGTCTTAGGCTCACACCCTACTTACACCTCTTGGGTTTATGTAGACTTGGTTATGTTTGATTAAGTTAAAGGAAAGACTAATGGTGATGGTGGTTCATGGTGTTAGTTCCCATCCTTGGTACGGAGTTGTGGAGATAGCTTGGGGGCGATGACCCCTAGTCGTGTCGAGTCCTTGGGGATATCTTGATGCTATAATTATTTTTATTTGGACCACATGTATTATCTTTAAACCAATGTACTCAGTTCAGGTTTTTACTTAAGTCTTGTTTGTCTCAAAAATTTCTGATTTATATTTTGGATTGTTTTTAATGTTTTATGCTTTCATACTCAGGTAAATTGTTCCCAAACCTAAATTAATGATACCCGGGCACTTGTGCCATCCCGTGGGGATAGGGAACACCCTTAGAGTCATGTCACGGGCTGGGTTTGGTGCTGTTTTTGGTGGTGACCAGATTCGGTTCGTGACAAAATGGTATCAGAGTAGGTTCGCTCCTTGGGTCATGTTATTTGGGGAAGAGTCAGCATAGTCTAGATCTAGGATTTTTGGGACTTGAAATTTCAGTCATCGGTAGTGTTCCTGGCCAGAACACCTCATGAAGGGATTCAAGTCACAATGGGAAGTATGGATTTATCTGAGTCCTTTGGTTTTCTTGGTTTAATGATGACTATGGGAAATGAAAAGAGATTTGGGCGAATAATCTTAGTGAGCTTGCAGGGCCTGGAAAGCCATGTGGAGCCATGGGTATTACCCTAGAATACTCTCTGTGATGGCGATGTGATTGGAATATAGCTTCCAACCATATGTCCAAGTCACCCACCGAAACTAGTTTCCACTTGAATTGTTTTGTGATTTAGTTTTGAAATCTTAGCGATTTGGTTTTAAGGTGACTTGGTTTTAAGAAACGTAATGTTTTTATGAAATGATTATCAAATAAAGAGTGAATGGTTTGGATTATGAAATTGCTGAACTGAATTTTCATAATTGTTTTGAAATGTAAAATGGTGTGCTTACACCTCTTTGAAAGCAGGAACTATATTGAATTCAGTTTTGAAAAGCGTTTCCAATAGAGTTTTCTAAACAATTAGAGTGTGTTTTAATGGGATGATATGTTTTGAAATTGATGTGAATAACTTGAAAGTGAGTTCATTTCTAAATGGTTGTCTCCTTATGAAATGTTTTGTATGATGTGAATAGGGATTTGGATCTCATTGTTAGCAGTTTTGAGAAAAATGTTGGGTTGGTTGACCATTTTGTTTTTGAAAAATGGAAAGATGTTTTGTTTTACCCTTTAGTATTTCCATGAGTGACCACATGCATGGGGTTATATGGGATGATGAATGGTTGATGGAATGACTGGATGAGTGCTGGGATGGATATGAGGAGGGTGCCCGGTGTGGCACAAAAACATGCATGTGTGAGGCCCATGGGGTACCATTGGTGGATACGCTTACTGCTAAACCATTTGTTTTCAAAGAATTGGTTTTAAAGAAAAAAATGATGTCATGATGAATAGTTTGGTATGGTTTGTATTATGGGTTTTTGAAAATGTTTATGTTGTGGGATGTTTTGAGTTCAAGAACCCCTTATGTTTGAACTATGTTTTGGGTTTGTGTTTGGTCGGTAAGCTATGTTGTAGGGACGGTTTGTGGTATCTTTTGAAAAAAAAATTTGGGATGCCTTTACGGTGGTTCCCTTCATGTGTTTGGATCTTGTTTGTGGCATGTTTTGACCAATAGACCCGCTTGGTTGGGTCCTTGGGTACTCTCATTGGATAAGGTATGCCCCCATTTAGGGTTAATGCACAACTGAAGTGCAACCCATTTTGTTTCTCCATTATAAAATCCTCTAGTTGATCAATGTAAATAATATTTTATCGAACATTTTTTTTATTGAGTCTACACCATTTCACTTCGCTGATTTGTGGATCCTCATATAGTGGGATAGTGCTTGTGGAAGGTTGAAAGAGACCTTAGTTTCTTATGTTTCCTGATTCATCAAAGGTGGGAGTGTTCTTTCGTTGTTAGTACGGATGAGTGTCTTGATGGTGTCTAAGAGGGCCTCTGGGATCTTTATAGTTTCTTTGAAGAAAGTGTTACTATTAAACAAACAATTATGAGATTTCGGCCATGATAGGATATTGTGTCCACATTCTGGACTTATCTGTTGTTTAGGGACTTTGAATATGGTCTCGTTCCATGTATTGTTTCTATCAATCACAAGGGTCATCTTCGGTGATTCATTGTGATGTTGTGTGCTCTTTTGACCATAATGGTGAAGGTCACACAATCCTCTAAGGTTCTATGTTATGTTGGGATTATGTATCCATTTGGAAAAACAAAAAATCCTCTATCTTAGAGGAAGGTTTTTATACGTGTCTTTCCCTACTGTTGTTTCTCACCCAAAGAAACAAGGAGCGATGTGTGTGCAACTTATGATCCCTTGTTTCAGTGAAATGTCTTTTTTTGGTAAAGTGGGTTATGAAGTGTGTTATGTCTTGATGAACCCATCAGGTTATGAGGTTTAGTTGTTTGTGGCACCGAAAGTAGAAGTTCTACATAGGGGTTTCAATAGCCTAACTGCGTGGCTGAAGATGCTTCAATATTTTGAGCTCCAGCCAAAGGTCCCGGAGAGAAGCTGGCGCATAGTGAGGGGAAACCCCAGTGTCGTTTAAACCCTTGTAAAATTTCATATCCTTGGTTTGAAAGATACAATTTGTATAAACATATGGTTTCATCATCTTCCAGCTGTTGTTCTTATTCGGTGGAAATAGGTAGAGGGCCTTGTACCCATGTCAACGCCTAATATCTTTCCCTCCCACGTTGGATTCCATTGAGTCATTGGAGAATGGTTGGAAATTTGGCTAGAAAGTTTGAGCACACATTTTGTGCACGATTAGTAATAACAGTGTGCTAGGAATCCACGTGGAAAGAATGATCGGCATAGTTAGTTCATGGTTTCATAAACCATGAGGACTGGCCCTGCACCCTTCCCAAATCATAAAAAAATGGGTCTTTCTGTATCGGCCCATGCTGGTTAGTTAAGATGGTTGGTTCTTGTGGTGGGAAGACCCACTGTGGGTATCATGTATATTATATTGTAAATTTATAATTTATGTATACCCCTTGTACTAGGGAGTCTGTTTGGGCCTCCCCATTTTAGTGTCTTGATTCTGTCTCAGGAAAAAAAATTAAGTTGTCTCTTACGGTGGGGAGCCCATTTGTGTCTCTTCATACGAGTAACTCAGATTTTTCATTGGTTTTTTATGGGAAGTAGGTATTATCATTTGGAGATATCTAACTACCTAGATCTTACTTTGGTAAACATTGATATTAGAGAGTGACCAATGGTTTAGTTATAGTAGGGCAAGTGTAACCTTGTTCGATGTTGTTGTTTATTTGGGTAAATTGATTGAGTCTTTTTCGGATAGTGTTTGAGGAGTTTTCTTTTGGGACAAAGTATAAACATGGTTGATCATTTCAGGAATGTGGGATATTTTTTGGTTGTGAGGGTAATCATTAATTTATCACTGGAGGTGTTTTGGTCTTTGGGGGTGAAACCTGACAAAGGAGTGCCTCTTGGTTTCTTAGTAGGTTTGGTTGTTGCTTGGTCCTTGATGTGACTTTTCAGGGTGGAAAGTTTTCATGGTGGGGAGAATTGTCACATAAATAACTTATTTTAACGTTAAATTCCATTTAATTTCCATTAATGATTTGTTTTGGGGGTTTCCAATGTTTTTATGTGGAATAGGTGAGTTTTCATGAATTGGGCCAAACCGTGAACCCAATTCTAGATTTAGAAATAAATTTTGTTTCATTTATAACCTATTCATTTTTTAATATTTTTAACACATTAAAACTCCTAAATGTCCTCCCCTGATATATTAAGACCACAATTAAATTTTGGAGCCTTTGGAAATCCATAACCAAGGTGTATATGGGTTTTTATTTAAGGGATTGGGCCTACCGGAAAGACCAATTCCAGTTTTAAAAATAAAATTTGATTAATTAATAACTTATTAATTTTTTAGGTTTTTTCGGTGATTCCAAGCCCCATACACGCCCCTTGAACCCATCCGCGTTTCCAATATCCTCCCAGACTCTTTTAAGCTCATGTGCTGTGCGGTTTAGGTCGAAACTTCTAAAGAACGTAAATTTCGGGCAGATTTATAAAGGTAATTTGTTTCCTTCATAACTCCTTCGATTCTTACTCTTTTTCCCCCATTCAAATTCCTAAATTATCTAACTATCCTTGTTAGAACCTCCCTTGAAGGTTTGAGTATTTTAAAAATCATCTACTAGTATATTTGAGGGATATTTGTACAAGATATTTTAAGTAAGTTGTTCTCCTCCTTTCTTCTTTCAATTTGTTTAGGGTTACATCCAATTTACTTAAGGTTTATTCCATTATCATTGAGGTTCCCTATTTCTAGGATTTAGGTAATAAAAATTAGGATTTTATATTTTGTTTCGGGGTCTGAAATTCTGGTTTTAGGTCTGGTTTTATCTTTCTTGAGGTGCAGCGGTGGTGCGTTTGAGTTTTCTCTCAATGGATTCAAGGGTTTCCTTGGTTTTGGTAGGTGATTCCATTGTGTATGAAATCTTTGTGATTTGGAAAATGTTCTTATGGTATTTTCATGATTATTCAATTTTATTATTTCTAAAAAATATAGTTTTAGTGGTGTTTGTATTTAAAATTAATCCTAAATTCCAATTTTATGTGAAATTGGGGGTTTTTCATAGAAATGTTTTATTAGTTTAATTGGGGATACCCTATAAGTAACTAGTTGATTTTATTGAACTTTAGTAGGGATAAAAATACTATTTTTAATGATTTTCCCTTGTGTTTGTTGCTGAAAATCGGGTTTTAATGGTGCTTGTGAACCACATGAAATTCTAAGAGTTGTGTTGTGTAAAAACGGATACTTTGCAATGATGTCGTTTCTTGAACCATATGGGGTTTCCCTAAAAATTATTTTGTGTTTTCACTGAAATGTAGTAGGATTCCCTTTTTGTTTTGGAAACATAAATATGTGCACATAGTATGCATGTGAGGTTTATAAGGAGTTTTGTGTTAGAAACACTACGAGATTTTGAGGAATTGTATTATAAAAAATATAAGTGTTTTGTTGCGTGTTTTAAGTGGTATAAAATGTGAAAGATACTTATTTGGTTGTGTTTGACTAGTAATGGTGTTTTATATGAAAATTTAATTATGTTTCATGATGAAATTACTTGATCACAAAAGGGGAAGCCCGGGTACCTAGGTGGGGTGGATTTGTACTAGTACGACTAGTGGACCGGATGGGTTTTGTCCCTGTTTCACATAGAATTTGCATAACGACAACTCTAACTAAACAATGTGTATGATTATTGGGGACAACTAGGTTATGGGTATGTTCCCTACTACTGGTTTGTGCATGAGAAAGGATTTTTCTCTGTTTACTTTACCCCGAGGTATGAGGTATAGGGCCCAAGACAACCTAGTGCCTAGGGGTGTTCCCAATGTTGTTTCTCATTGGATTTGTAGTATTTACCCATGTATTAGGGATTGTTTCGAAGTAAATTGTAATATATAACATTTAAATTTTAATGTGTTAATATTCTGAAATTTTTTTATTGAAAACTATTTTCAATTAGAGGTTTCATTTCTTGAAATTTTAACACTACTTTTCCTTGCGTTTGAAAACTGCTTGCTTTTTCACACAGTATTTCTTACTCTTTGGATTCATTGGGTGGTATCCTACTGGGCTTAGGCTCACACCCTACTTACACCCCTTGTGAGTATGTAGACTTGGTTATGTTTTATTCAGGTAATGGAAAGGCAAAAGGTGATGGCGGTTCATGGTGTTAGTTCCCATCCTTAGTGCGGAGTTGTGGAGATAGCTTGGGGGCGATGACCCCTAGTCATGTGGAGTCCTTGGGGCTATCTTGATGATATAATTATATTTATTTTGACCACTTGTATTATCTTTAAACCAATTTACTCTGTTCTGGTTTTTACTTAAGACTTGTTTGACTCAACAATTTCAGATTTATATTATGGATTGTTTTTAATGTTTTATGCTTTCATTCTCGGGTAAATCGTTCCCAAACCTAAATTAATGATACCCGGGCACTTGTGCCAGCCCGTGGGGATAGGGAACGCCCTTCAGGTCATGTCACAGGCTGGTTTTGGTGCCGTTTTTGGTGGTGACCAGATTCGGTTCATGACAACATGCCTTATGAATGAGAATCCAAGAGGAAAACTATATATGATTATAGGAATGTCATATAGATTTTTCTTGTTGAATTATTTGGAAATTTTCTTCAACATGAAACTAGAATGAAGAGTGAAGATGATAATATTAAGAAGAAGAATGGAAATGGAAGTGTGCTTTTACTATTACTTCTGATCATATGAAAGCCAAGACTCCTTGGATAATTACAAGATCAAAATAATAGTAGGTTGTTGTTCAATCAGAGTCCAGTGAAAGTGAAGCTTCAAAAAATGAGTTATCCAATCTTCCCCGTACGATGAACATGATTTTTGGGTAGATTATCATTCAATATATATACAAAAAGAAGTATAGAAGGATACAAAATATGGGGAAGTGATATGATATAAATGTAGAAGAACTAGTCATATCAATTCTCATTTCCCCTTACATAATAAAGGAGAAAATAAGGATATGAATTTTGAAAGAAACATGAAGAAGTTATATAGATCAAAGCATAAGAAAGTATTGAATGCCAATAATACATCGAGTTCTAGTGGTGGTGACTCCTCTGATGACTCTTCAGAATATGAATCTTCTAAGAAAAAGAATATTGGTCTAATATCTCAAGCTGCATTTCAAAATTATTGTCTTATGGCTAAGGTGTGAACTGCTGAATCCTTATCTGATATGTTTATGATTGAAAATTTTCATGATATATTTTTTTTTCTTCAGATGAATAATATAGTTCATTAGATATCAATAATTATTTTTCATCCTTTAAGGATGTTTCATGATTTTCTAAGTTTCTTGAAAAGAAAAATTTCAATGTTTCTACGAAAAATAAAAAGGAAAATTCTAGAGAATTTATTTCAAAAAAATCAATCTCAAATCATACTATTTATCTTGATAAGAAAAGTGGTGTTCTATAATATCATTATAATAAACTATAGGAAGTTAATTCTAATAAGAATAAAGAATTTAAGGATCTTAAAAATATGTTTTTAGAAATATATTCTTTAGAGGAAACACTTAACTATAAATAAATTATTCCTAAGGACAAGAATTTAAAGCTAAGACTAAATTATGAAATATTTTCCTTGAAAAAACATCTTGAAAATTTTAATTTTCGTGAGGAAAATTTTGACAAGATGTATTCTCAAATTTTATGTCATGGTAATAGTCAGGGATTAAGATATTCTCAGGAAAAACCTATTTTCAGAAACAATTATTTTGTACCTGTAAAAGATTTTTTCTTCACTAAATGTCAAAGTGGTGGAAATTGTAAGAAGACATGTTATTCAAATAATTTTCAATTCCTTGGGTTTTATAAAGCCTATTTTTCTAAAAAAATTTGGATATTCAAAATTTTATTGTCTAATAATTCTAGATCCAAACATGTTTGGATTCAGAAAACCTAACTCTTCCATTTTTAGGTTAATGAAGGAAGTACCAAAAATATATGGTACACGGATAGAGGATGTTTATAAGGCCCCAGCCTTAAAACTTACTTAATCTTGAGTTATTACAAGATTACACATTGAGGATCTTTTCAGGTTTAGAGTTTTAGAGAATTAGATCATGAAACTTGCATTACATTCCACATTTAAACAAAGTGGTTACATAAAAGATAGTATCCTTTCTTCCCATCAATGGAAACATATTGAAAATAAAACATGGATTCTTTCGTAACACATCCTTGACTCTATCATCTTATCATGTACCTTTCCCTTGACCTGAAAAAAACATTTCAAAAACATGGGATGAGCATAAAAAGCTCAGTAAGGGATATAAAAATATGGAAAGGAAACATGAGTTCATATATACATAATACTGAAAGCATAATTTACCCATAAAACATAGGCACTTTAACCTACATCATCAAATCATGAATAAATCATAGAAATCATAAGACATAAAAGTAACTTGAGGCATTCATAACATTCTTACGTAGGGAGTAACCCTCTTGGTTACGTTTGGAATACCCATCACAGTATATTCCCTAAAATCTCTTCGGAAAAACCTTAACGTTTCACTCATTCGCGTTACCCAATGCATTGGAGAGCTATTACGGGCTCACCCGCCCTTAGTTTATCACGGAACCACCCGTTTTCATAACAATACCCAAGAACCATAACATAATTGTGTCACATAAAACATTCCTAAAGGAAACATAACCTTTCCATATTTCAATCACAATATAACATTTTAGTATATTGAAATATTGAATCCATTCAAAAAAGAAACCATTTCCCAAATTAATAAAGAGATTTTTGAATAAAAGTGTCCCATACCACCTTGAAGCTTTTAAAATTTAAACCATTAATATCCATATAAATAAATCCTTAAAACCATTTTGAAAACATGGATATTAATAAGAACAAATAATTAAAACATTTAAAACGATATTTCGGTTAAAGGGGTTTTACCAAAATCAGAGACACTTGAATACAATAATTGAGGAATAACATTTAGTCAGAACTTTATAATACCATGAGAATAAATGTATTCATGATATAACACTCCAAAGGGCAGTATATACAACATATAAGACTGAATTGGTTCATAACAACAATGAACCCTCAATAGAAATGTCAAACGTGATGAAATCCCTTATAAAGAAGGTATCCTTAAATTAAGGACAAATCAATCTCAAAATATGTGTGACAAATATAAATACACCCAATATAAGTGGATATTAAGTGTAAAACAATAAAATGTCATTCACACATATTCAATGGATGACATATTCAATGACTACATGTTGAACCCAAAGAAATCGAAATTGGGTTAAAAATTTCCCTTGATAGCCTAATGGCATCACATCAAAATGAGTTGATGAGAGATAAGAAGTGTATCTCATCACTTGGACATAAAATTTACATCAATAAGGATATATGAGAACATATCCCAACATAACAATATGTAAATTAAAAGTCTCAAAAAAAGAAGTCTTTTAAAAAAGAGGAGGGTGAAAGGTTCCCTTACCGACTTGGGTATCTTTCAAAACATACACCCCATGAAAGAAGGACAATAGATCATTGATGTAAATACTCTTAAACGAAAGTATATTACACAAAGAGTATAATAATGAGCAGTACATACACCACTCAATGGAATTTGTGGCAAATGTAGCATAAATCTCACGGGAATAAAAGTGAGATGAAAAATCCCTTACGAACTCTCGGCAGCCTAACGGTGCCACATAAAACTTCCGAATATGGATTGATGAGATCAAATAGGGTATCTCATCACATTAAAATAAAATGTACAGATAGAGGAATATAAAAGAACATCCCCCAACATTACAAAGAAGAGCTTAAAAGAAGTGACATAAAGGAGAGTACTTAAAAAGAAAGAGAGGTTAGATCTCTTACGAAAGTTCGGCAGCCTAACGACGCCACTCAAAACTTCCAAAATGGATTGATGAGAGGGAATATGGTATCTCATCACATGAACATAAGGATTATAGTAGGAGTAATATAAAATAACATCCCAATCATAAGAAATATGAGCTTAAAAGAAATGACATAAAAGAGTGTACTTAAAAAGAAAGAGAGTTGTAGGATCCTTTACACCGGGTCCGACATTACTCGATCGTTCTTTAATCTCCTGAATAATAAACTTGAGTTAATTTCTAATTCCTTAAGAACCTTTTTTCAAGTTCATTATTACTTTTATACCACTTATTACCATGTCACAAACATTATGTAATCACTTAAGTTAATAATATTTGTTTTGCCGATATTTGGTTCTTAAGTCGAAAGTGGTCTTCATACAATTACATGTTGTTCATGTTCCCAAATGTTTATTATATACAGAATTGTATTCATTATGTAGATATCATATATTTCATATATATCCAGTACATGCATGCATTTATAACATTACATAATCATTTAGAGGTAAGAAATGAAATGCACCGTTCATGGAGACGGTAAGCCGTACGTACGCATGAATGCTACTTTCATTTCTATTTCGTATTTTATAGAATGGAATAATAATGATATAAAGGTATATTATAATTCCAGTATAATATCATATATAATATCATATTTACATCCTTTATACATCCCACATATGGTATTTAACGAATCAAATCACTTTGAGGGGGGCGGTAGTCCGCACTTCCTTAAATGAAGATATCACGTATACCCATAATGGAAGCCACAAAGGTAAGACAAAAATGAAAAATACAGAAGCATAAATAAAACATAAACATATTATATATCATATATAAAAATAGTGACATCATAATGGCCACCTTTGAAGGTGTTAAATGAGTATTGAACAATCATCGTTTCGGGAGGCAGAATTTCACCATCCACGGAAACCGTATGTTCTTTAACCATTTGATGTAGTTGTGTGATAGTGTAGCATGAATAAATCTTATAACAACATCCTAGTATATTGAAGATACTGGTGTTGTTACAAAATAAGTAAATAAAAAGAGTTTAGGGGGTTGGAGAAGCAAAATAAAACAAATGAACATGAGAGAATGAATTACCATTAAAAGTGTAACTCCTTTTGATTTAAGCCTAAAGGATTACTTTGAAAGGATTTTGCCCAAAGTGAGTTCTCTAGGATGAGGAGAGGGATGTGGAGAGAGTAAATGGGCAGGGGTTGGCCGAGCCAAAGGCTTGAGAAGTGTGTGAAATGAGGTAGAGGTGGGGGCCTTTTATAAGAGGAGAGGAGGGGTACTTTTGGAAAGTAAGAAATAGTATTTTATTTGAAAATGTGTTTCGGTTTTAAAAGGTCCCACATTGATATAATTCGTGGATACGGTGATAAGGATTCGAAATCCACTCATCCAATTGGTTTTGACCATGTTTAGTTTGTAGATGTTTCATTATCTTTCCATTTTAATTAAATCGTCAAATAATGATGTCATCGCTGCATCATTATTATGTCAAAAATAATTTAATTTCCTTAATGTCTAAAAATTATAAAACAAATACTATGATATAGGAAATCTTTTTAGCTTTCCAATGACTATTTATAATCAAAATTTGGGCTTGTATAACCCCACTTAAAAATTGTTTTCGTAAAACATATTATGTTTGTGTCATTTTCACTTCCACATTAAATAAAAAGTAATTTATGTCATTTCCCAACAAAAGTAGATCCATGGGGTCCCCAAGTTGGCCCATGGATTGTCTTGGTCGGACAGGACTCACCCAATAGGTGTAGGACAAGTGTCATGGTGTTTTCACATTCTTATAATATCATTTTTACCTTAAACTACACTAATTTCCACTAATCGCGATTAAAAACTTAATAAGTTACTATTCACCAAAAAATTATTTTAATCTCATTGAACCACATTTTACTTCTTAATGACAACCATGTATGTCAGATTTTTTAAAATCAAAACACAATTATGGCAAAATTTTATTTAAATGAAAAATTAGTTTTTATAAGTACCACTTAGTGGTTTCACTATGCATCAAAAATTGAAGTTTTTTCAGCAAATTACCAAAAATTCACCCTAAGATATATTTGATATTCCGAATTCAAAAATGAAGTCTATTTTACAAAATTCAAAACATATTAGTCACATTAATTAATTTAATATTTAATTCCCGCTGTCAGAGCAAATAGCGTGTTTTTATAAAACAATAAGTATCAAAAGATTGACACTAGTTTAAGTCTGATTTCAAAGTGAAATTAATTCCAATGACCACTATTGGATTTAATGGAAAAAATATTTTCTAATTTAGCTTTAAAACCAATTCAAAATATTATCTAATCATATAAATAAATTAGATTAAAAAGAGGTTTTGAATTAAAACACAACATTCTACACTATTCATTAAAAAAATGAACTTTATCAGAAAGATACCAAAAATTTACACAAAGTAAATTTTGATGTCCTGATTCTTAATAAGAGTTTTATTTGGTCCAAAATAATGTTTAAGAGTGATCAAAACTATTTTTAATGACGGTTCTCCATCAAAAGGTGATAAGTGAACCTTCAGTGAAAACTAGGGCATATACGCCAAAAATTGAATTCTTTCCGTATTTTAAGCCTTTATCTTTTATTGTATAAATGTAAAAATATTTAAGAACATATATAATAATATTTTAGTTATTTCTATCCATTCCCGCCAATACAACGGCTACATGTTAACTACCATTTAAAATAATATTATTTTATTATTAGAGTGCAACGTAAGATTCCCAAGAAA
This sequence comes from Viscum album, assembly GCA_963277665.1. NCBI lineage: Eukaryota > Viridiplantae > Streptophyta > Magnoliopsida > Santalales > Viscaceae > Viscum > Viscum album. The sequence continues at coordinate 936,149,940 of OY728143.1, read as the reverse complement.
CGCGTTGTTGCGTGTTGGGTACGCCATCGAGAATAGCGTCCCCTTTAAAGTCATATTAATATTTTATTCACAAATATGGATAAATATGAAAATTTCATACTCATTATTTACCTGGGGTGTTACAATGTTCCTTGCACATGACTGGTAACAAAGTCTATTTCAAAATGATTTTAAAGACTAAAGGTGGAAAAGTATCCTTTGTGGATAACTCTCAATGAGAAATTATCGGTATAGGTAAAATTATTCTTCTTGGAAAGTCGTTTATTTCAAATGTTTAATTATATTAATGGTCTTAAGAACAATATCATCAGCATAATTCAATTATGTGATGAAGGATACTTTCGGAATTTTAGGAATGACAAGTGTTTATTACACAATTCCGTGGATGAGTTTTTTGTCTCTGCCCATAGGCAAGAGAATTTATACTCACTAAACATAGAATCCCTTAGAAGTCAAAATATTCTATGCCTAGGTGTAATCGAAGATCAATCGTGGATTTGGAATAGGAGACTAGGAAATTTTAACATAACAAATATTAGTAAAATTTCTAAGAAATTACTTGTTTAATATGTAATGGATCATAAATTCATTTCCCCAAGAGTCTATGTTCCTTTTCAATATGTAAAGTAATATAAATAAAGCTATAAATCTATATGTTATATTACAACATCTAATTAATTACTGTTACTGTACATCTACATATTTGGTCCAACACAAACTGGAAGTATTGGAGGAAAATACTGTGTTTTTATCTTAGATAATGACCACACTAGATAACCATGTGTATATTATTTCATAATGAAATTTTATGCATTTCCTTATTTAATAATATTCATTGCCCATGTTAAAAATGATAAAATCCTTCCATTGATAAATATTCATAGTGATCATGGGGGAGAATTTCAGAATTCTGTTTTTGAAACCTTTTGTAGTAGAAAATGTATTACTCATAACTTCACAACCCCAAGGATTCATCAACAAAATGGTGTTGTTGAAAGAAGAAATTTTATTTTTCAAGAGATGACTAGAACCATGTGGAGTGAATATTATATAGCTAAAAACATTTGGGATGAAGTGGTAAGCACTGCATGTAATACTTTAAATCGAGTTTTGATTAGACCCATTATTTATAAAACCCCTTATGAGTTATGGACTGGCAAAAAACAAAAATTATCATAGTTTAATGTTTTTGGATGCAATGTATTTATCTCTAATACCAAGGATAACATACGTAAATTTTCACCCAAATCTGATGAAGGAATCTTATTAGGATACTCCACTAACCCTAAGGCATTTAGAGTATTCAATAAAAATTCTTGCACTGTGGAAGAAATAGTACATGTTAATTTTGATGAAAATGATCCTTTTGTTTTCAAAAAACATGAATCTTTTGCTGATATACTTTCTAAAAATTATCACCAACCATTGATAAAAGATATTTTAGTCAAGGATAATTTTCAAGAAATAATTTCTGAATCATTTTCACCTGATGGTTTTCTACCCTATGTAGATGAACAAGTTTTTCAAAATCCAAGTCAGTTGTTACATAGGAATCATCCTATTGAAAATTTCATCATAAATGTTAATTAAACAACAGGAACTAGATGATCTTTATGGAATGAAGTTGAACATGTTTCATTTATCTAAAAATTAGAACAAAATACTGTTAAATAATCCTTGGATGATAAAGATTTAATAAAGGTTATGCAATATGAACTCAATGAATTTATAATGAATCATTTTTGGACCTTTGTTGAAAACCCAATGAAAACTTATTTCATTGGAGTTAAATGGGGTTTTCGAAACAAATACATTTTCAATGGAGTTATTGTTATAAGTAATGAAATATTAGTTTCCAGAGGCTATAATGAAAAAGAAGGAATAGACTATGAAGAAACATATTCTCCTGTAGCAAGGCTTGAATCTATCTGTATTCTTTAGTCCTTTGCTGCTTTCATTAATTTTAAACATTATCAAGTGGATGTAAAGTGTGATTTACTTAACAGTTATGTACATGAGTAGGTTTTTGAAGATCCACAACATTGTTTTAAAGACACAAAATACCATAATCATGCTTGTAAACATACCAAAGCTTCAAATGGACTTAAACAGGCCCCCAGATATTGGTATGATAGACTTTCTATATTTTTACTTCAAATTACTTTTTTAAGGGAACTAATGATCCGTCCATTTTTATTAAGAACGTTTCAAAAGATGTTTTTATTATTCAAATTTATTTTGATAGCATCATCTTCGGATCAACATAGAAATACTTAATAGATTCCTTTACGAATATTATTAAATATGAGTTTGAGAGGAGCATGATGGATGAGTTAACATTTTTCCTAGTTTTTCCAATTTCTGAGAAACCAGAAGGTACATACATATATCATTATAAGTGTATTAATTATCATTGTAAAACTTATGTATATGAAAACAATAAGAGTATAAGTAATCTTATTCATATCTCAAATACTGTTGGTCATGATGATGATGGGAGACAAGTGGATCAAACTTCATTTAGAGGTATGATAGGAAGTTTTCTATACATGATAGCTAGTCATCTAGACTTAATGTTTTCAGTATTCCTATGTTCAAGATATCAATCAATTCCCATGGAATCTCATTTAAATAAGTGAAAAGATAGTTTTGTTACTTAAAGGTAACTTTAGATTTTAGATTATTTATTAATTCGGGAAGTGTTTTTGATCTTAAAAATGTTTTTCATGCTGACTTTGGAGGTTGTAAAATGGATAATAAGAGTACATCTGGAACATTTAATTTCTAAGGTGAATCCTTAGTTTCTTGGACATTTAAGAAAGAACATTCTGTAGCACTTTCGACTACTGAAGCTTAATATGTAGCAACTAGATGTTGTTATTATCAGGTGTTGTGGATTCCACATACACTCACATATTGTGGTATGAGTTTCTCCAAAACTAAAATAATGTTTAATAACACAAGCACAATTTTTCGATGTAAAAACCGATCACATCACATTCTTAGGGATCACACAATAAAAGTAGATATTATTCTTCAATTCATCGGAACGAAAGAACTAATTACTGATATTTTTACAAACCTGTTGTATTACAATAGATTTGAATACATTAAATAGAAGATAATGATGATATTTGGGAGGTAATCATTCATATCTTCATTTTTTAAATCATCCCCCAATATTAAAATTATATTGATATCAGGCATATACTCATTTTTTATCTTTTTTTAATTATTTTTCTTCTTAAATTTTATCTTTCTCTATGAAAATTCATGTATTGGAAATTTTGGTATTGGAAATTTTGGTATTAGAAATTTCGCTATTGGAAATTTTGGTATTGAAATCCAAAAATCAAAAAATCCAAGAGAATTCTTATAATACAAATAAACTCCTCGGAGTATTCCAAAAGGTAAATTTTATTACTCTTTATTTTTGTATATTATGTTTTCTTTGTTGTTATTTCCAATTTTTTGAATCCAACTTCACCTTACTACAAAAGATCAGAATTCATATTTCCTATATTCATCCTCAACTGTCAGATTGGATCTTGTTATTTTTAGCAGTTTTATTATATTATGGAAGATAAAAGGTAATAAACCTAGTCTATATAAGGGGTTCCTTGTTTATAAGCACTACACCATCCTTACTGATCTCCATGCTGATGTTCTATTGCTATCAAAGTCACTGTTCAGATTATTTTGAATCTTTTATCCTGAATGACTCATGAATCCATGGAAGATCAGATGCTGATTATCAATGAAATAAAGTATTAGTTAATAATTAGGAAAAGGATGATATTCCATATCTTCTATGAAAAATATGACTCCCTTATCTCTAAAGTGATACGAACTAACTGATGGGAAAATGTTTGTGTGGTTAAGAAGAAAATTTGGGATTCGGTTTTCCCTAGCCTAGTTATTCAGTTCTATGAATCCATTACATTCATTCAAAAGGGTTGAAAGTATGTGTTTAAGTTCAAATGTCATTATAATACATATACAGTTCCCTTTATGATGGTAGAAAATTTTCTTAACATACCGTATGAAGGAGAAGCTATTTTGTGCTCTCAAAGACGTCCTAAGAAGGAAGGTTCTTTTGAAAAATTCAAGGATTTGGATTATCTTAGTCTTAAGTGTGTTATGAATCTGAAGATTACAAACCATGAAACCAAACATAAGATGGTAGAGCTCTGGATGAAAGGCATTCTTATCCCTAGAAAAGGAGACAAGTACTCACTAAAAATATGTGATATTTTTCTTTTAAACTTTCATGTCATCATAAAGAAGAATATCTTGGTTATGTACATCTTTCTCACCATCCAGGCAATAAATGGTGGATCCATTAGATCTCAAATTCTTATGTATTCGACAAATATCTCACGGATAATTGTTATGTGTCTTCAAGAGTTGATTGTACAATCTCGATCAGTCTCAGAGCGTTTTATTATACTGTTACTTAGTGATGACACTCTAAGGAGGTTGAAGGTAGATTTCTTACTAGAATCCAAAATTTATGAACAAATGGTTGCCCAAAAAAAGGTTGATGTTTCAGAATCGATAAATTTGGTACCCAAGAAATGAAAACATGAATAACCAATCTTTCCAATACTAGATTCTGAAGTCCCATTATAAGAACCTCCTCCTGCAAAGGATCCAAAATCCTATTCTGATGCAATAGTTGAAATTTGGAGAAAATGGAAACTACCATAAAGGATGGAGATCCTTCCTTTGGCTTAAACCCTACAAAGGCTAAGTCCTTAAAAATCAATCAAGCTAAAAATCTTGAGAAAGAGAAGATAGAAAATAATTTGAAGAAGAAACCCTTGTAAATGTAAGTTTGTCTGTCTTTACTGAAACATGTAGAGAAGAAGTCTCAACAAGTACATGAACCTCAAGTTGTTCTTAAGAAACCAGATGCCACTCTGGAAATCAAGAAATCCAAAAAATACAAAGCTTTATCAGATCATGCCCAAGAAAAAGAATATCAGATTACTCAATATGATTATGAAGATGTTCTGAGGTATGTGGAAGATTACAACGGAACACCACTGAGTTCTATTTCAAAATCCATTTCTGAAGAAAAAGTTGAACTTGAAGTTGAATAAAAAGTTTTAGAAGAATTTGAGGAAGATGTTGACGAAGAATTAGAAGTTGATGATGAAGAACAAGTTGGAATTGAAGTAGAAGATAAAGAAGAGGTTGATAAACAAAGTAATAAAGATAAATAAATTAATTAATAATAAAGTCAAGAAGGATATCAAAATAATGAGTTTAAAGGGGGAGAATATTAATAGGAAGATATTACTGTTATCAGAGTATCTGATGAAAAATCTCGAGTTTGGAACCCTGTTAAAGGAAAGAGTGTGTTAGATTCTTCTTCTTAATAAGGAAAATCCTTAGAAGTTTTCTAAGATAATTGAAAAATAATTTTCCTTAACTCAAAGAGGAGCTGACAAAGGGAAAGTTGATTCAGGTTATATATCATCATCATCTTTTGAAACTGAATTTGTCAATCTATCTTTAAGAATGTTGGGCAGCACCATTTTGGTTCTTGTAAATACAGATTCCCAGAATCCAATGATGAAAGAAACCCTGAACCAAAATATAGAATTGACCAATATGCTTATGGACATGGTGGCCAATCAAGAAGCAGACATCATTAATCTTTTAATTGAATACAATGCTCAGAAGGTGACTTGTACAAAATTTCATAACCGCCGAAAAACCATCAATAAAGAGCTAAGATAGTTCAGTGACTTCATGAATTCAACAAAAGGATATTTCAATACTTGTGAAACCGAGTTCAACAATATCAAGGCATCAATCTCTGAGAAGGTATGTCGACCAATTTCTATTTCCCTATCTGTAAGCAGTGAGAAGGAAGTCAAAGCGTAGTTTGAGATAAAGTTGGATTCTCAAAAAAGAAAGGATATTTTCATTAGAAAATAAGAATCAGGAAGAAGATATATTTTTGAAGAAGTTTGAATAAGATCATAAATAATTATAGAAACATAAATCCTTGATAAATAAAATGTTGTCTGAGAAGAAGAAGGATGGATGATTTTCTATACATTCCGAAGTTTTAAATAATCTCAACCTTATTTCCAATGTTTCCATAAGAATCTTCTTGAGTATATTTCTATTGTTTTAGAATATATGCTTGCATAACCTTACAGGTACATCTTATACTTCTCCATTTCATTCCCTCATTTTGAAAATCACAAAAGGGGAGAATTTATTTAAAGGAATAATTTAATGAAGATATCAAAGGAGGATAATATATTAGTGGAGATTATGGTATGAAAGGAAATTTACCAAGTAATGGGGAGTTTTCTTGAAGAAGAGATGTTTATCAATGTGATATCTTTCTACTAAGAATAGACTTTTATCTAAGTGGGAGATATTTTCTTATGAAATAAAACCAGACACTAGAGATCATGAATACAATCCTTGGGAAACATAACCAAAGGGGGTTGTTAGTCGTATTCATAAGAAATATCATTCAAAGTGGGAGATAAGTTTATAGCACTTGTTTATCTATGTTAATATATTCTTCTTTAGAATTTTTTTTTCTGCTTTCCAAAAATCAAGAGATTTTTTTAGTCAATAAGGTTATCTTATGACTTCTCCATTCCTTACTAAATTATGTTTTGAAAATCACAAACACTTTTTTCTTGTGTTCTGAATTTTTTATGAACTTTTTTTTCCATAAGAGTTGAACATGTCATTCCATTATAATTATAGAATTTTCATTTAGTTATATATACATAATTAACATTCTGTTATACTTACATAATTTAAATTCTGTTATACTTAGAGAATTGAAACATCGTTATACTTACAGATTAGTTATTCTATTTTATGATTCCCAATCTTGTGAAAAATCCATTCTATTTTATGATTCTGAATCCAATGAAAAAATCAATTTGTTTTATGATTTCTAATCCATTACAAAATTCATTCTCTTTTATGATTCTGAATCCAGTGCAAAATCCATTCTTTTATAGGATTCCAAATCTGGTGAAAAAGTCATTCCGTTTTATGATCCCAAATCTGGTGAAAAAGTCATTATTTTTTCTGATTCCAAATCCGATGAAAAATTCATTCCTATTTTATGATTCTGATTCAGGTACTAATGTGATACCGGTTTCACAATTTGATTTTTTATTCCATTTTCTTAAAAAAATATTAATAATCCATTTTCCTTAATAATGCTTAATTGTTTAATGTATTATTTCAATATTATCACATTTCATGTTTTCTTATTCATAATGCTTATCTGTAACATAATATCATTTCTTATACTTGAAATGATAACATACAATCCGTTAAAAACTAACCATTTTATGTTTGGAACATGTACAAGTTCCTTGGAAATTTAATGTAAATATGACCATTGGAGTGGAGATGACCATTGGGATGTTTTTCCTATAAATACAAATCCATTTGAACAAGAAAAGAACTTCGAATTAAATGAATTCAGAGAGTGGATGAACTTGATGCATGTGAGAAATCTGTGGAGTGATTTCTAGAGAGAGAGGCTCTTACAACTCTTAGTGATTCATGTAGATCTCGTGAAAAACTTGTTCAGTTGTGAACAGCTTGTTCAAAATTTCCTTGTGCAGACTCTAATCGTGATGATCGTGGACTTCCAGGTTTGGAAGATAGAGATTCATATTTCCCTATAAATCATGGTCTTGCAGGGATAACAAGAAAAATACTGGTCTTTGGATTGAGGGCTTACCTAGTTTAGGTAAGATAGACATTCGTGAAAATATAAATCAAGGAACCATTATCTAAGGTTATTTGATACCCTTCTCTTTGGGTTAAAAGAATCATATTGTAACTTGTTAACAATTTTATGCTTTTAATTCCACTGTATTCATAACTTTGTTAAATATAGAATGTAAAATGTTTAAATACAGTCTAATTTTGTTACTGTGATTATATTACAGATTCTATATGGTTTAAGGTAGATTAATTTTTTAAAAGGTTTTGTTAATGTTTTTTTAACTTTTTTAAAACTGTTTTTTCTAAAAGGTAAAATATAACATTAATAAATAGTTTTTCTTAATGTTAAAAACGTTTTTGAGGAAAGTTTTCTATCAACTTTAATTTTTCCAAAGGAATTATAAATAAAATTCACCCACCCTCTTGTATTTGAGCATCTCTTTACATATTCGATCCAACACTAGTGACTATGGATGGTGACACCTTATTAGTTGATAATAATGATCCTCTAACCTAAAAGGAATCAATAAGTGTCATAGACATTACCTTATGGAAAAGAGCCATGAATTATGAAATAGATTCCATGTACCAAAACAAAGTCAGGATTTTGGTAGATTCTCCAGTTTATGTAAATCCTATTGGTTGAAAATGGGTATTAAAGAAGAAACTACACCTGAAATGACTAGTCTGTATATATAAGGAATGAATGGTTGCGAAAATGTTTTAAATAGTGTCAAGGAATGGAATACGGGGAAACCCTCTAACTAGTTTCAATATTGATATCTATCAAAATTATACATGCTATTGCAGTTAAACATGACAATGATATTTGGAAAATTGAGTTCAAAATATAATTCCATAATTGGAACAATCAGGAAGAGGTCTACATGACACTACCTAAAGGGTTTTTGACTCCAAAGGATGACAATATGTTATGAAAGTAATATAAATCCATTTATGGATTAAAAAAATATTCCAGTTCTTGGAATATTTGTTTTCATAAAGCCATAAAAGTATTTGGTTTTATCAAAAATTCATGTGAGCCTTGTGTCTAAATACGGTTTAGTGGGAGTGCATTAGTTTTTCTAATAGAATATGTTGATGAAATATTAGTCATTGGAAATGAGATGCCAGTGATGCAATCTATTAAGGCACGGTTGAATCAATGCTTCTCCATGAAAGGCTTGGGTGAGACATCATATATTTTTGGGATCAAGATAAATCATGATAGATACATGATATCTCTGGGCCTAATTCAATGTACATACATTGATAAGATACTAATGATATTTTGTTTGGAACAATCCAAGAGGGTATTTTTTTCTAGTGTCACATGGAATTAATATTTTCAGGAAAACGTGTCCTAAAACACATTAGGAAATAAAGATAATGGCACAGACTCCAAATGCACCAGTTATTGGGTTAGTCATGTATGGCATTCTATATACTAAGCTGGATGTCGATTACACATTGAGTGCGGTTGGTAGATATCAAGTTATCCCAGGTGGCTGCCATTGGATGGATGTCAAGACTATCCAAATGTATTTGAGCCATACTAGATATATGATCTTGATTTATGGAGGATATGATGAACTAGTCATCAGAAGATATGTATATACTAGTTTCCAGACTAATAAGGATGACATGATGTTACAAATGGGATATATATTCACTTTGTATGGAGGTGTAGTGAGTTGGAAGAGCTCAATGCCAAATGTGGTCACATATTATATAGTAGTGTCTGAGTATATCACATCTTCCAAGGCATCTAAAGATTATGTATGGATGAAAATCTTTATCCAGGAGCTAGATGTGATACCTAGCATTAAATATCCCATCACATTGTACTGTGATAATACTACAGTGGTGGCTCTCAAAAAATCCCCATGGTCACATTACTGGACGAAGCACATACATCAGAAGTATCATCTCTTAAGGTATTTTTCTCAGAGAGCTGACGATTCAATGAGCAGTATTTCCACAGAAGACAACGCGTTAGACCCCTTAACTAAAGCATTTTCGCAGCTGAAACATGATCATCTTGTGAGGTCTAGCGGACTGAATGTTGTAGGTAGTTGGCTCTAGTCCAAGTTAAAGTTTGTCTGAGATGGTGTGCTAGAACCAACCTGTATTACATTTATTACATGTACATTTAATATATTATTTCATTATTTCATTATTCTGCATGATTATGATGTAATAATGTCCTTGAGTATTTTTTGCATTGATAAGGTCATGGCAGTTCCTTGCTATGATGTGAACCCTAAAATTCTATAACAATAATCTTAAATATAGTTTTATGGTTGGATGACATTATATGATGGAAAAAATATCATACATACCGTTGGGTGTGAGTACTCATATGAAAATGATACTTCCTCTCACAAATTTCTAACTTAGTAATCTCCGTGGTAGGTGATTATGAGAACAGACCCACGAGTAGAAATTCTGCATTTTTTAGTGTCATCAGATATTTCTATCTGTGAGCATGTGTAAAGATCCTTAGACTTTAATATTATGATTAATATGTGTCATTACTTACGCACTTTGATTTACTAAAGAAACAATCACACAGACAGTTGAAGGGAATTAGTTTACGCTCGATGCGTCATGAGTGACATGTTATTAATGGATAAGTCAAGGAAGGATTTGTCCCTTCCTTTTATGGAAGCTGATATCTCTTCCCTTTGATTGAAATAGAACCATCGTGAGAAATTTGATGGACATGGTGTAATGACGGGTTTATTTTAGGTAGTCAAAGTCCAACTTATCAAGAATAATAGATATGACACAATCTTAAGACCTGCATGATGAGATATTGCAACATAGGTATTATATTACATAGTGATCGTTTGTATGTGGATGTCGTTGTTGCGAATTTATGTTCATTCTCTTGGTTGCCTTAACCTATTTCTAGAAAGATCTATTGGACTTTGGGTATACTTGCCTAATGCCAACAAGAAAGATTCCTAGAGGGTCACCCACTAAGTGTTTTTTTGGTGGTCTTGGCTAAAACAAATTTTAATTTAATTAATGAAATAAATATTATTCTCATTGCCGTAGAATAATTTTATACAAGTTAATCTGATAAAATTAATTAAATTAAATTTATTTATATATTTTATTGAACATTTAATAAATATTTATTTACTAGTTTGTAAATAATATATTTATTTAAGAGAAAGAATTATTTGTTTATTTATTCATGTGTTCAATAAATGTACATGTAGGCTGAGCGGACAAAGGTCGGTCTAGTAGTAAAATAATTATTTTCAAGATTGTAAATAATAATTTCACTAGTTGGCACAAATTAAGTAACACTGCTATTATATTGTGACACAGAATATTATTTATAATTTAGTTATGAAAATGATGGCTCACTATAAATAATGACACTATATTATTATTAAATAGAAGGGATTTCACTATGTTCAGGAATTTATTTAATTGTTGCTATGAAATTAACTATTGTAACTAAAATTTTGTGTATATAAATAGGAAATTACCCCTATTTTCCATACACCACACCACATGCCTGGTGAATTGAGAATTTTTGAGCCCAACAATTTCTCTCTTGAAACCTCTTCTCTCCCCTCTCAATAATGAGAGAAGATATTCAAGGCCGAAGAACAAGTGATCAAGAACGACCAACACAAGACACTCACTTCACCACGCTAGCACCCGAAGAACGAGTAGTGTCGATCGAAGGTCAGCAGAGTACGTGTGGATCACCGCAAGAGGTATTATAATTTGGATTCTTACAATCACAATAAAATAATCATGAAAGGTCAATCTGGATGATCAACATCCTCAACGAAGAAAAATACCAAAGTCCCAGGTAATATTTTTCTTTTATAAATTGATTAAAATAATTATAAACATGATGGGAAAGATACTCACTAAAGGTTTCTGACCTCTTTTTCTTTATCTAATAATTATTTATATTTTGTGGAGACTGGCGTTCACCATAGTATTGATCCCAGAATGATAATTGATCTTGGTAAAAATAAAAATTGGTTGTCGTCCCAACCACGTTTCCACTGCGCCTGGAACCATCAGTGTGGTGGTTGAGGCCTAGTTGTCCATTTTTCGGATGTGACATGGTTATGGCCCAGGTGTGTGTGGTTGTTTTGTGATAGTAGAGATTGTAGAAGTGTGTGGTATTGTATGTATGTTCTATGTTAAGGATGAATAGATAACTAATGGGAAGTGGTGTGGGGTACCAAAATATCAATTTACTTACTAATTTACATAACTTTTATTATTTGGTTACTGATCTTTGGTGAGGTTGGGACGTATAATATACCTTGTAATATTCCATTGAGTTTCTACTTTTTTTCATATAGGGGAATCATGTGGATTCTCCCACTTATGCATGTGTGACATTGGCCTTTCACTGCTCAATATAATTTTATAATCACCGGTCTTATATAATATTATTTTTTATTCCCATGGTGATTATGTGGACCATGATTGAACTTACTAACTCTGATGTTGGTCCAGTTGTTTTGTCACTACGTAGTTTTATTTTGGTACATACTATTGGGTGTTCTAGTGATTTCTATAAGTTTTACATTAAACATGAATTTGTGTCTTATTTTGGCTTCTTTATATATATCAGCCTTGGGGTTTTTGAGGTTTATACATAATATCGCATCGTCGTGTTTACTATAAAAATTGTAACACCTCACAGTTTTTATGAGATTTTTGTACCCTTAGTGTTGATCACCATATCGAGGCCTATTGTAGGTGGGACTCAGGTTTCTTTATCTCTCCTTCATCTTGAGGAAGGAAGGTCTCTACATCTTATTATCCCTTCCCTCATCCTCAACAAGTAGGGTCGTGAAAAGTTCACTAATGTCTTTCTAGAATAGGTTTTAGCATTACCCCCTCGATGAGATATCTAGTTTTTCATTGAGCTATGTCCAGGAGAGTCTCCTATATCAATGTATTTATTTAAGATGGCTACTTATGAGTTTTTAGATCTTGGTATATAGCTTGATGGTCGGTTATATTGTTTTTTTGTTGTCTACTATGTCCCAGTGGGTCACCCGTATTTTGTTCTCGAAGATTGATGACAACAGTCTGTGTTAGTGTTACAATTATCATTTCCCGAACAATGTGATTGTGAGGAATCATTATCCTATTCTAGAGGTTGATTATTTTTTCGATCAACTTAAGGGTGAAAGTATGTTCTTGAATATGGTTTTATATTTAGGAAATCATCAGATTCATGTGAAGATGAGGATATCCTAAAGACTTCTTGATGTTGTCATCATGGGCATTATGAGTACATTGTGATGTCATTCAGTGTGATGGATGGTCCATCTGTGTTCATGGGGTTGATGAATTATGTGTTTTGGGTGTTTCTGGATATGTTTTTGGTGGTCTTTATTGACAACATCCTTGTGTAATCTGCATATTAGGGGTAGCATGCCGAGCATCTGCATTCTTTTTTGGGAGTTATTCATCAATAACAGATGTTAGGGAAGTTGTAAATGTGTGAGTTTTTTGATCAAGAATTATGTTTCATGGATAATTTTGTATCCCATCAGGGAGTAACTCATGATCCTTCAATGATATAAATAGTTGTGTCTTGGAAATCTCCAAAGATAGTGGATTATGTTTGAAGATTCATTAGTCATTCAGGATATTATTGGAGTTTCATATCCAATTAATCTCTAGTTGTGACTCCAAATATAGTGCTGAAAAGAAATGATCAGGTGTTCATATGTGTTGATTAGTATCATGCAACATTCGAGTATCTGAATGCTATGTTTTTTAGTGCTCCATATATTTTAGTTTCAACAAAAAGAGTTCATTTTAACAATTTATATAATGCACTGTGTATGGGGTAAGGATATTTTTTAATGTAGGAATGATCAATAATTTATTATTATACATAGTAGTTATGTCATCATGTATTTAACTAATCCACCAATGATCTAGAATTGGTTTTAGTGGTGTTTTATCTAATGTTGTGGATACATTACCTCATCTGAGTGTTCTTTGTGGACTTCAATGTTCATAAAATCATGAGGTATATCTTTTCCTAGTGTGACATGAACATGTGTTTTCACCGGTGGATGGATATCATATAGGATTACAACTTTTAAATATCATATACACATAGTAAGTGGATTTTTGAAGCCGATGCACATTGTAAGATGTTTCGTAGTTATGTAGTGCATGAATCTAATGATTCTTGGAGGGTGATGAATTAACTTTTAGCATTACATCTAGACATTGGATAATTTTTGGGAAGGGGTTGTATTTTTCAGATGATGGTGTAGTCATCATTGGTGAATTAGGTGGAAGATTCCCAGTTTGGGATCTTGAGGCGGTGGTCTAGATAGACCAAGTACATTATGGAGAGGGTAATGATAGTTGGTTTGAGGATGAATAGAACCGAGTGTTCTTTTAGAGAAGGATTTTGATTCATTTGGTGATGGTTGATATAGTCCTCAAATTGTTATATAGTTCTCACTACGTTGTACATCCTGGGATGAAAGAGATGCATATAGATTTAACTAGTTAGTTTTGGTGGCCGGGTTGAAGCATGCAGTTGTAGAGTCTGTGTATCGATGTTTGGTCGACCCAAAGGTAATAGCCAGGAACTTTGTTCCTAGTAGTCTTTTCAGGAATTAGATGTTCCCTAGTGGAATTGGGAGGACATCCCAGTGAATTTTGTTACCAGCTTACCAAGATCTCAAAAAAATATATGATCCTATATGGATAGTTGGGGTTCATTTGATGAAATCATAACACTTCATAGAAATCAAGGATTCGAGCTCATTGGAGGATTTGATGACATAATTTATATAAAATGTGGTGATTCTCCATGGGTCCCCTAAAATGATCATTTTTGACCAATATCCTTTTTTCTTTATAGGGTTTGGAGAGGTCTCGAGAATTATTTTGGTTCTCGGAAATGTCTTAGCACTACATTTCCTCCACAGATGAATGGTAAATCAAAGTGGACCATCTAGAATCTCGAAGACATGTTATGCTCTTGTGTCTTGGATTTTTGTGGACTGCAGATGACACCAATAACCTTGGTAGAGTTACCATACAAGAATAGTTTCCAATCCAACTTCAGTGTCATCCTATTTGATGCCTTTCCTTTCTAAACCTGATTTTTTACATTGTGTTGGTCCAGAATGGTAGTGTCAGAAATTATTGGGTGGGAACAGGTACAAAACATGACAAAGATAGTTCAGGTGATTTATGAGATTATGAAGGCAGCATAGGATTTTTTGAAATATAAAGCCAATCATAGGAGGAGACCATGGATATTGGATGTTGGGGATCATGTGTTTTTTAAGATGTCTCCCCATCATGGGAAGTGATGTATTAGTCGTTCAAGTATGCTTTATCATCAGTTTTTGGGGCATTTTGAGGTGTTTGATTATATCAGAGTTGTGGAATATCGGGTAGACCTTCCCCCATAGAATAAAGTGATTCATGATGTTTTTAATGTGCCATAGCTCTATCATTATCTTGATGATGAATCCCACATCATCGATTGGGGTGTAATTTATTTTGACGATGATGTGACAATCGAGGAGAGGCCAGTTGAGATCCGGGACATCAAGGATAGGGTGTTGTGTGGGAAGAAGATCCCCTTTATTAATGTCTTTTACCGACATAGTGGGATGCAAGAGAGTACATCGAAACGTGAGTCACCGATATTTTCATTGTACCCAATGTTATTTAATGATTATTTCTTTTCTGGTAATGATATCCATCTTGTTGTTGTAGACATTTCCTATTTATGAGATATCTTCTTTTTTAGCATGTTGTGGTTAGATATTTTTTAAGGGGTATATCCACTGAGAGTGTAGTTATGATCTAGTTTAGATTTTGAGTGGCTTCACAATGTTTCTTTTATGAAGTGGTTGAGATCCTATGATGGTGAGAGCCTTGAGAAATATCTCAAAGGGTAGTTTTTAGACCTTTTCTATGTTTCCTATAATGGTTAATTTTGGATAGTTATTGATGATAATGATTTGATTTGTATCTACTAGAATGGCCGAGACCTATCATGTCCATTCCTTTGAAGAAATCTGGTATTCGAGGTGTTTAGTTAGGTTATGTTGACTTATTCCCACCACTATTCCAATTCACTAATTAGGTGAACAATCCCATCGGTGAGTAATCTGTCAGTGAGTCATCTACATCTATAAATGAATTATAATTTAGTTATTAATCTTCACATATTAGTGATTCGTCTTTATCTATCAGTGAGTCATCTATCAGGGAGTCATATTCATATTTTGATGAGTCGTCTTCATCTTCTAGTGGGTTATCTATTGTTGAGTAATCATCATGTATCAGTGAGTCAACTTCATCTATCATGGAGTAATTTTCATCTATCGGTGAGTCATTTTTAGTTGAGTATTACTTATATGGTAGTGAGTCATATTCATTTATTGGTGAGTCATCTTAATCTATCAGTGAGTCATCTGGTGGAGAGTAATTTATTAGTGAGTAATCTATCAGTGAGTATTCTGTCATTGAGTCCTCTATCAGTGAGTCATTGTTCAGTGAGATATCTTTTTTTGATTCATCTTCATCATTCATTTAGTTATCTATCTGTGAGTAATATTCATATTTATGTGTTTCATCTATTAGTGAGTCAACATTCTGTGATTCATCTGTTGGTAAGTGGTAAAATGTTTCCATATTAATCATTGAACCGTGATGTGGTTGTGTCGTGGTGTCCTTGGGTGGATCTAGTTATTTCAAGAGAGGTTATGGTGATCCTTTGTGGTTTCCCTTTCTCATGAAAAGAACTTCAACAAGATTTTGGGATGGGGAGTGATGGGTTCTATAGTCATTTACATGAATTTGTAGAGTTATCTTGTTTTATCCACTATATCACAATGAAATTAACATAATAATTTTTTAACATGATTAAAGAATAGGAATCGATCGTCTGTTTTTGGTTTATACCATGATAACAGTTTTCCTCATGATTAATAGATCATGTGATATCTTTGATTTTTTTTATATGTTTATCTTGATGGAGATTGGTAAATAATGTAAAGTTGGGATTAGTAATAAATAATTTGTATAAGGATAAATTTGCAAGAATAATGAATCCAATTGTTGTCATTATTCATTGATGATAATCAAATGGATGTAGTTATGCATGTTTAATAAAGTCAATTGAATTAAATATTGAATAAATGATAGGTTTCTAAATAATGACAATTCCTTGAAGGGATTTGACTTACCCATTTTTATTTAATGGTCATGTTACTTATTCATTGGAGCTGTGACTGCTCATTGTGTGTGATGGTTGAATTCCTTTTTAGGTCAAAGAGACTAGTTTCTATGTTGAATATTTTGAATTTCTTATATTGTAGTATAAGCCTACGATGACTAAGCCGGGAGGGTTGTTGAGGTATGTGGGTGTAGGGAGACCGAGGGGTTGTGGTTGTATAATTTGACTCTTCATGTGGTGAGATTAACTAGTTTATGCTTGTGGGTGTCGGGGAAGACAACATAGATGACGAAATGGGTAGGATGTGAATGTTGGATGCTTGTTGAATCTTGTTATTTATTATTTACATTAATTTACCGATAATTGGAGGCGAATGGTATGGAGTACCCTCCATAAAAAATTGGTGAATACACAAGGGGTATTCCATGTGATTTTAGTGTTTAGGTTCTTGAGGGTGGATGGTCCTACACACTAGTTATTGGTGGAAAAGACTCAATGGGTTGTTTACAAACTCACTATGTTGATCCACTTCTGTTTGGTAGCATGGAATGGTTTTATATGAGGCCCGAGAATTATAGAAAAATTATAATGATTGTCATAAATGATGAATGAATCATTTGAAACCATGGGGTTGGAGCTTTCTGGGATGCAATCGTCATTTTTTAAAATTTAAAGTATAACGGTCTTGGTTTGGTTGTGCTTTGAGGGCATGGATATAAGATGTAATGATAATGAAATGTAATGTGGATGTGATAAAAATTAATTAATGGTTAAATAAACAATTAACTGAAGTAAAACATTTATAAAGGTATTGAGAAATCAAATCAATCTCTTTAACTGGTTGTGTTCTTATAGGATAACTAGTATTTGAATTGCAAGTCCAGAGTCTGAGAGATGTTTTTTGTAGTTGATTCAACGAATAGAATTTTCTCATAGTGTGGTAGTGAGATATATTATATTATATAATTTTCTATTTATAAACGCCACTCCACCCTGTCAGTTATGGAGACTGAAAACCCTTGCATTCTGAGCTCTATGGGTGTTTTCTCCAACATCCAGATAGTAGGATTGATGGATTACTACCCCCTTTGGCCCAGATCTCTTCTGTAGGTAGTTTCATGTGATGGTAGGCATGATGGAATGTCTTCCCAATATATACAGGTAGAGGGATTTAATTTCATGTGGTTATTCACAAACATATATTCTAGATACTATTTCCTATGGATTACTATAGGTGTAACACGTATAGATTGTGATGGTTGGAGGATCCTTACATAGTGTATGGGATGTAATGGCTTGAGCTATAATACCTAATGTATGATACATGTTATATGAGCTATGTTGGATCACAAAAACTACCTGGTTATATTTGTTTCGTTGACGTGGTGGTTGTGTTTCATGATGTCAATGTTTTGGTGTTTCGCCCAGGTTCATGTGGGGAATCCTTTTTGGAGATAGATGTATTGGACATGCGACGTTGGGGAAAACAAAAATATAGTGGGGAAGGAATAGTGGGGTACACTTCAGATTATTTTATATATTATATACTCTTATATAAGATAAAAGGTGAGGGTATCCATGGTGAGGTGGGGATCATATATACATATTCCGGGGATGTGTTAGTTTCACTTGTTGTTCACAATGCTTTTGCATGCTATCATTAATTTTTCATGAGAGGCCCCAGGAAATATCCTACTATGTATATAGATATACGCTCCCTTTTTTATATAAAATTTATTCCGGTCAAATGGAGTAAGAGTAAGATATGGTTGGATACTACTATCTTATGGTGTTTGGTGTTATCAAAGGTTTGCGGTTGCTGACATTTTACTTTGTTTTTGTACTTGCAGTTTCCCCTTTCTAGTGTAGTAGTTATTTCATGAATTTTATAATTTGTACATGACATATATTTCATATTGTATTCTATGAAGTATTTGGGTGGATTCTATCTTATCTTTCTCTTTCACACGTGTTCTCTTAGAGGGTAATGCATCCCATTTGGGTGTTTATTATACCCATGGTGCTAGTTGCTAATTTGGGGCCCACTGGAGGCGGGACTCAAGTTTCACACTCTCCCTTATCTAATTGATGTCATAATAGGGGAAATTTTATTGGGGAGGGGTCATGGCATAATAATGTAAATTAATTTTTAAAAATAAAAATTATTATTGTATGAGTTAATTTAGATGACAATTTAAAATAATATCCAAGATAGATAATTATTATCACATATTATAATTTAAATTAGTTTGTAGAGACAAACTTTTTCAAAGGATGAGATAATTTTGTTGACGATATGAAAATTATCTATGAACAATAATTATTATCACATGTGATAAACAATATAATATTTATACAATTATCCAAGAGAATGAAGATATCATCATATATCATATTTTATTTCTTTTAGAAATAAGTAAGATATTTTGGTTCTTTGAAACCGTTGACATACCTTGATAAGAGACGTTCCAACCACTAAATACTTTCAAATGTTTCCATTGATGATACAAAAATAAAAAAGGCATTGTTCTCAGTTTTTAGATAGGATGATCCATACCCCAAGGGATCTTGTTTACATATGTTTCCACATTTTTGTTATGTATAGACACATTTGATGGGTGTGCTATATTATGATCGCATGTGGCTCTGTCTATCCCGAAGAAAATAATGTGAAACTGTTTTCCCTGGGAACATTGTATCTTATTATTCATGTTTGATTTTATCACACGTTTTATTGTTCACCCTACTTATGATGATGTGCTATGTGTGTTCAACCTATGATATGGTATTCATTGGTTCCTTGAGATTGATGTGATAGTTTGATTCAATGATGATGTCTGATTCACATATTTATATATAAGATGTTGTTATGTTTCTCATTGTATTTGTTATTGTTTTTATCTTGCTATGAATTTTCATTTCTTCATTTGGAGGATATGTATATATATACATGATTTGTGGAATTCGTAGTACGGTTACTCTTAGTAGGGTGTGTGAATGATGCGCGACGTAGAAATTTGTGTAGCATGATAACCTTATAATTTGGAATCTACTTGATGACGTGTGTATTCTGAGTGGATGACCAAAACATGATACCTTTGGGATTCTGAGAGTTTCTAAATCCCTTTTCATTTCCTGGTGGGTTGCAGATACATGATGCCTTTTGGATATATAGTATAACCTGATGCCTTTTGGATTCTTGGTAGGATTTTTCACACGATGCCATGGGGATTCCAAGTGACTCTCTAACATCATTGATGCTATTTTTTGAAACTTATCCACATAGAGTACATTATTCGTCATAGTGACCAAGAAGGTATAGCCATGGGTTTAGGGAGGCTAGGTTATTGCATGACCACTCAGTTATGTATTGTGTGATATGATTCTAGTTAATTTATTTTTTATTATGTCATATATTTGTATACATGAGAAAATCAGGGCAATGACACATTGGTGGTTTCCTGGAAAGTCTTATACTAACACACTAATCCGGAATTTTGATGCACTAATAGATTGCCAGAGGGATCTCGGGAAGGGAAAGGACCCTATAGTGGATAGTTGGGAATACGGGAATAGATCTAGTAGAAGCCATTGATGGAATATGATGGATCCATAGCTTATTCAATTTAATTTATCTTCATTTTTTTCATATGAACATTCTTACCACTTACAAAAGATTTTTATTTGTACTACATGAATGTCATATTTAATTTTCTTCTTGTTACCCTTATTATTTATTATTATACTATTTTTTATGATAGATATTATGGAATTATATATAGGGTATAGTCTCCCCACTGACAGACTCAGAACCCCTCTATTGGTCCGCAACCACTTTTGTTTGGGGTGATGCGCATGAGGTCACATGGGATTCCAGATCAGAGCTGAGGGATTCAAATCGAGATTTAATATTAGAAAACCTGTTTCACCTTTCAGGGATTGTTTATTAGTAGTTCTATTTTGGTATTTCCTTGAATAATTACCATGTTCCACAAAGAAAATACATTGAACTATTAATGATTCCCTTGGATTATCTTCCTTCCCCTCCATTTAACACTTCATGTTTCCTTAGAAATTAGTTTATTTATTCCATTAGTTTTCACGCATAAAAATTTTTCTCAAACTTTTGTGACATTATCATAAGTTTTTTCCTAAATATACGAATAAGTAGTTAGCTAAATCTCATTTCACCCATCATCTTCAATAACAAATCAAAAATGAAACACCATGTATATATTATTATGTGTGTTTTAAAACTCACCCAATTTAATGTTTTTTATCATATATCTATATTTTTTGTTTTGTATAATCACATGGTTTCTAATTATTGATCTAATTTCTTCTTGTTTCATATAAAAAGAACATTTAATTATCCCTCAGAGTCATTTTTTAGGTTATTCCCCAATGTTACATCTATTTAATTATAAGATAATAAATATTTTTTGTATCAATCAAAAATGATTAGTGTAAAAAATCAATTATTTTGAAGTCATTTTTCATATATGACAACCCTGCTTTTATTACAAACTTAAACATGATTTATTAGATAAAAATTCACTTGCTACAACAAAGACGATCGAGAGGGTTAGTGTATTTGGGGCATAGGATCATTACATAAAAACTTAAAACATGAAATAAAACTTCTTTATTGAAAACATCTTTTACATGACCACTACATTACCTCATTCTTAACATTGCATGGAATAACCTGAGGACATGCATAAGAAAAGGGTGAGCTATAAAGCCCAGTAAGGTAATATAGATGGAATAACATGAGGAGTATAATTAATGTTATAAATTAGTAATATCAATAGATCACAAGAGAAATATGAACATAATGGCATGATAAATCATGATAATCATAACATGGAAATGTGGAAACAACACTTAACATGGAATTATCATGATCCAAGGCTCATTGCATACAGAGCATGAGTAAATTCTCATTTCACATGAAGCACGAGTAAATAATCATTTCACTTGAATTATAATGAGTCAAAACTCATTAAACATGACATATCATGATACTATACTTTACCCAATTCATTGGAGCGCTATAAGGGCACCACCTTCTTAAACATTTCATTTCATGCATAAGTGTGCCACATGGATCATAAAACATGGATTCATAAAACATAATAATTTATTCCATGATGAAGGAATGTGGAATTAATAAATGAAACATTATAATCAATAATTAAATGTGCAAAAAGTTTATTACCCTTAGTGGAGAAATGGTAATGGTATTCAATACACAATGGCATTGGCTTAGAAAATCAGTGCGATTTCTGCAGCGTAACGACGTGAAATAAGAATTCATAAAATTGGTTGATGAGAGAGAAATGGGTTACTCATCATATCTACATGTAATGGACAGTATGTAGATAATATAGATACATGTCCCAACAATTGTAATGGAATTTTGATTCATTATACAAAAGTATTGCTTGAATGTAAAAGAGGAGAGAGAAGTTCCTTTCGAAATTTCAGCATAGTAACAGGTGTAAATGGGAGGCATTTGATGAGAGAGAAAGGGTTCTCCGATCATTAAAACGTAATTAGGGATGTATGAGGGAGGTTAGAAACCATACCCCAACATTCATAATTGAAATTAAAAGGGAAAAAACTTAAATAAAATTAGACAAAAATGAGAAAGGAAGAAAAAACTCTTACTTGGAAGTGTGCTTCCAAAGGCTAGAGAGAGGCTTGAGAGAGGATTCATGGGGGATTGGGGAACCTTGGGAGGATTATAGAGAGAATAGGGAAAGGTTGGAATAACTCCAAAAGCAATGAGTGAGGGGGAAGTAGGATCTTCGGTGGGTTTATATAGGAAAGGTGAGGGAATTCTTTATTATTTAGGTTTGGGTCCCCATATATTAAGTTAATCCAAACCACAAACCAACCCATGGTTTTTGCCTATCATTTTTTGAAAATGGAAGATTAAAACAATATTTTATAAGGAAAAAGTCTGAACTTCTTAAAATAATAGGGTTTCTTATGTGGAGTTGAGTCATACACCCATTGAAATTATTTTAAAAAGACAAGGTATTTAGTAAGTCTTGAGGGGTCGATTAATGCTTTTAAAAGTAAGTAAAACAAACCCAAAATCACATTATTTTATTTATAAGACATATATTATCCGAAAATAAAGATTATATTATTTTATTACAACACTATTGGATCATTATGATGTCATAAAACACATTATATATTTAAATGGTATATAATTTTTACCCAAAAATTTGACTGGCTCAGAAAATTATGAAAAATTCACCGTTGGATAATATTGTCATCTTGATTCCAGAAATAAAATTTATTTTATCTAAATAATTTTCTATGTATGTTAATTTTAGCTTTTAAAATAAAAACCGAAATTTATCGAAAATTCACTGGTTTTGACAAAAATGGATTTCAAACCATAATAAAAATTACAATTTCATTCATAAAATTAGAAGATAATTTAAATTTAATAAAAATTAATTTAATATTAATAATAATATTTTATTAAAATAGTATTTAATTCAAAAATACCTTATATTAATAAAATAGAATTCTTAAAAAAATAAAAACTAAAAACATTATTTGTACTTTAAAAACTATTTACAATGTATCAATAATGAAAAGAATGTATATTAATTATTATATACAAAAAATAATGTACATGAACATAGTACTATTTATTTATACATAACCTGTTAAAATAGCCAAATAAGACCTAAGGGTAAGGTGTACGATGGTGACAGACTCTTGGGGTGGCTCAGATATCATCGCTCGAGTGGTAATTTCTATCAACTTCCACGTCTCCCATAGATGGTCCCGTTTGAACTTGACATGATGAAGCTCTGCTTGGGCTTGGTCAAGAGCGAAGCCCAAGGATGCCACCTCTTTTCCAAGCTCCGACAAATGGGCTTCCTATGGAGCAATTCTACTAGATGAGGCCATCACTTCTTTTGTCTGAGTAAATTGGATTTTTTAAAGACCTATATTTATACTAATCATGTGATCACTGTTCAACAGCTATAAAATTAACGGTCACAAATCATAACATAAATACAAAGAAGTTGAAATAAATAGACATTTAATTAGATCAATATGGATTTCCATTAATTAAACTTTGGGTCATTATAATATTCCCCCCTTAAGAAATTTCGACCTCAAAATTTTCCTTTTCCCACACTAAAACAGATGTGGGTAACTCAGCTACATCATTTCCTCCGATTTCCACGTCGCTTCTTTAAACATATGGTTTTTCACAACACCTTGACGAGGGGCATTGTCTTATTTCATACGAATTTTTCTCTACAATCTAAAATCATCACTGGTTTCTCCTCATAAGAAATATCATCTTCCATTTTTACCTCCTCAGAAGAGAGTACATGTGAAGGGTCCGGTATGTACTTCATTAAGAGGAGTACATGAAAGACATCATTACTTTTACCATATTAGGTGGAAGTGCTAGTAAATATGCCACAGCACTGACATGATCTAGAATCTCAAAGCGGCCGATGTACCTTGGACATAACATCCCTTTCATTCCAAACCTCATTACCTTCTTCCACGGAGATATGCGTAGAAACCCCATGTCTCCAACTTTAAACTCAAGGTCTCGTCGACTATTATCTGCATAACTCTTCTATCGACTCTGGGCTGCCTTAATATGCTGCTGAATGGTTTTCACCTTCTCCACAACTTCCTTGACCATTTCTGGTCCAAGCAGCTTATGTTCACTGACCTCATTCAAAAATGTCGGTGTTTTGCACCTTTTCCCATACAGGGCTTCATATGGTTCCATTTGGATGCTCGAGTGGAAACTGTTATTATAAGAGAACTCAAATAGAGGATGATGTTGATCCCATCCTCCTTTAAATTCCATTGATCATTCTCTTAACATATCATCACGTGTTTGGATGGTCTGCTCAGATTTGTAATCAGTTTGAGGATGATAGGCCATACTGAAGTTCAGTTCAGTATTCAGAGCATGTTGAGGACTATTCCAAAACATAAAGGAGAATCTTGGATCTCGTTCAGAAACAATAGATAGTGGTACTCCATGAAACCTTAACACTTCCCTGATATATGTCTGTTCCTGTTGATCCAAAGAGAAATCCTCCCGAATAGCAGTGAATTGGGCAGTCTTTGTAAGACGATCTACAACATCTCAGATTGCATTGTTTCCTTTGGATGTCCTTGGAATTCTGGTGACAATGTCATTGGTGATGTTCTCCCATTTCCATTCTGGTATGGGAAATGGTTGAATCATCCCCTTAGACTTCTACCTCTCTGGCTTCACTAGCTGACACACAAGGCACATTGATGTATATTCAGCGATCTCCTTCTTCATATTATCCCACCAAAATTTTTTCGGGGATCTTGATACATCATTGTGCTCCCTGGGTTAATATAGAAATTGGAACTATGTGATTCATTCAAAAGATCCTTCTTCAACTCTGGACTTGAGGGAATACATAGTCATTTTCAAAACCACAAAATTCCTTCTTCATTAACATTAAACTCCGAGGATTTCCCTTTTTTGATAGCTTACACTATTTCTTAAATTCCCACACCATCCTTTTGAGCATCCGTTAACCTTTCCTAAAGAGACAGTTGAGAAATCATTTGTGGAAGTATTGATGATGTTCCCTTCTTTATTATTCCCATGTCCATATTCATAAAGTCTAAGAAGATTGGATCCTTCTGAATTCTCATAATAGATTGAATAATTGGATCCTTTCTACATAGGGCATCTTCCACCTTGTTCGCTTTCTCAAGGTGGTAATGGATTGAACAGTCATAATACTTGATGAGCTATATCCATATTCTCTTGTGCATATTATTCTCTTTCTATGTGAATATATATATAAGACTCTTTTAGTCTGTATATATCTCACATTTCTCTCCCCAGAGATAATGTTGCCAGATTTTCAAAGCAAAGATCAACACCGCCAACTCCAGATCATGCATTGGATATTTTCACTAATGGATTTTCAACTGCCTTGAGGCATAGGATATAACTTTATCATTTTTCATCAGCACATAGCCTAATCCCTTCCTTGAAGCATCACTGAAAAAACAAAAAGTTCCCCACTTGTGCGAAAAGTGAATAAGGGCGCAGTGATAAACCTCCTTTTCAACTCCTTGAATCTTTCTTCGCATTCATCACCCTAAGAAAACATTACTCCCTTTCGAGTTAGCTTGGAAAGAGGGTTAGACAATCATGAGAAATTTCCCACAAATCATCGATAATATCTAGCTAACCCCATGAAGCTACGGATATCTGTTACCGATTATTGCCTCAGACATCCCTCAATAGCATCTGTTTTGGAGGGATCCACATATATCCCATTGCTTGTGATGATGTTTCCCAATAATGAGACTTCCTTCAACCAGAACTCACGCTTGTTGTACTATGCACAGTCCTTCTCCGTGTGCAAAGTCTCCATTACAGTTCTTAAATCCACCTAATGATCCTCCATGGTTTTTGAGTATATTATAATATCATCTATAAAGACTTCAAAAAAAATTTCTAGGTAATATCTAAATACTCTATTCATTAAGTCCATGAATATTTTTGGAGCATTAGTGAGTTCGAAATGAATTACTATGAATTCTCAGTGACTGTATCTTGTGCGAAAAGCAATCTTGGGGATATCTTCCTTCTTCACCCTTACTTGATAATATCCTTCCACAAGTCCACCTAAGAGAAGTATTGTGCTCCACGCAGTTGATCAATCAAGTACTCAACTCATGGGAGAGGATACTTTTTCTTTATCGTGAATTTCTTAAGTTCATGATAATCGACACAAAGCCGTATTGACCCATCCTTCTTCTTGACGAAGAGGACGGGTGCACCCCATGGTGAAGCACTTGGGTGTATAAACCCTTTATCCAGAATCTCATGTACTTGTTTCTTCAGCTCTTCAAGCTCTACAATAGCCACTCTATATAGAATTTTGGATTTTGGTAAAGCCCTAGGTATAAGTTCAATTGAGAATTCAACATCTCTTCTAGGAGGAAGACCCGACAGTTCCTCAGGAAACACTTCAGTGAATTCCCTCACAATAGGCATTTCTTCAAGGATGGTTTATTCCTTGGACTCAATCATCTGAGCCAGATACACGTGCTCATAATGTAGTAATATCCACGATTGAGATGATGGAGTGTTGGTGCCAAAATATTGCACGAAAGGAAGTAGAGAAAAAGAAGCCCCGGACGCTGCCTCGCGAAGCACCAACACGAAGCACTCCCGAGCATCACAGCCCCGCGAAGCCCCAGAGGCAGTACCTCTCCGCAAATGGCCTGGCATTCGTGAGCCCGCTGCAAAGTGCCGAAGGAAGTACCTCTCCATGAATTGCCTGACCTTCTTGAGACCACTATGAAGCCCTGAGGTGGTACCTCTCCGCGAACGGCCTGACGTTCGCGAGCCCGCCGCGAATCCCGGATGTGGTACCTCTCCACGAATGGCCTGGCGTTCGAGAGCACTCCGTGAAGCCCCGGAGGCGGTACCTCTCCACGAACAGCCTGAAATTCATGAGCATGCTGCGAAGCACTGCCGCCCCTTTGCGCCGCGTGAATTCTGCTTCGTTGAACCCCTTTCCTATAAATACTGGGTTCCCCCTGAGCCCAAGAGACGAACAATCCGACCATTCGGCTTCTCATCACCCGAATCACGATGCACCCTTTGCCCAGGGAATCATGATCTCCGCGAGGTACTTCTACTTCATGTGACGCCTTCGCTAGGTCTCGTTTTGAGCCCCTCATCCGAGAGGGATGCCCTTAGAGAAGCTCAAGGGAATTCGTGATGGAAGGGGATTCCCAAGGGAACCCAGGCAGTCGCGGAGCATTTATGCTTCGCGAAACACCCATCATATACTAGTGATCTCCATGCTAAGGCAGGATCACTACATATTGCGAAGCACAATACCTCGAATCACCTTTCTTCGCCTGGCACCTCTGCTTCGCGAGGCAGTGCTCCGTGAATACTATTCCACTTCGCAAAGCACCCCCCATCCACACTTCTACCCCATGCTAAGGCCAAGGAACTCCACTTCGCGAAGCACACTCCTTTTCTTGGAAATTCCTCTTCTCGTGCGACCCTCCAGGTATGCACGATGTCATTTCAAAGTCCCACGGACAACACCACTCGTAGCGTTGGATCGCCTAATGCTTCTTCGCATAGGCATGATAATGGCTATTGCTTCTTCGCATAGCCATGCTAACATGGACCCCTCGATGGTTCGCTCCGCGACCCCTTTTACCACGACCTTACTGGTACCTTCCCTCCCCCAAGGAGCAAAGTGTAGGAGTTATGTAAGTCCTAGGGGTGTGGAGTAAACCCACCTCGTCCAAGCTGCAGGACGTTAATCTGCCAAGCACCTCGTCCTCAACACATGATGTAAAACTATGATCTGGTCCCGTGCTTCGCATGTAGGGTCCCCCCAGCTCGGAAATTTTTTACACCACCCGTCTCCACAGAGATGAGGTCACCCCCTCCACAAGGGATGATATCCTCTTTCTCGAAGTAGCGTATTCCCATGGGAGAAGGGCAACCACCTTGGTGTATGCCCCTATCCCCTCTTGCGGTAGGATGCACCCTTGCATCTCTGTACTTCCCCACTACCAAAGTCAGTGGAGGGCATGATAGGGAATGAGGCACCTCCCATCATTGGTCCCAAATCCCTCTTTCACTACGCTTTTCCGCACTTCGGGCCCCCATCCTGGAGTAAGTACCAACACCATGGGCCGCCTAACACGTAAGACACTCTTCACTTCTCACAGACGCACCCTTTGCGGCGTGATCGTCAGGTCTCTGCTGCCTCTTGTTTCTCACACCAAGCACGACTCACGTGGGCTTAGAGTAAGCATTGGCCATGACAACACCTCGTCCAACATGATGTTAAACTATATGCCCTCATCCAGCATGACGTTAAACTATATTCCCTCATCCAGCATGACGTTAAACTATATGCCCTTGTCCCACATGACATTAAACTACACACCCATTTGAAATACGAGGTCTTTGATCCATGTCAAGGCATGGTACGTAGGATGCCTCCCCGAGGTTAAAGCCCATCTCTCATTGGACCAAGGTCCACCTTCAGGTCGGTTCGCTGACGACTTCCATCCGTTGAACTACGAGGTCTTTGATCCATGTCAAGGCATGGTTCGTTGGATGCATTCCCGGTTTTAAACCCCACCCATCATTTATTCACGTCGAGTTCATCCCCACCCCGCATGACGTTAAACTGCATTCCATTCCGACGGCAAACCATTGTGACCAACCTGTACTATGAGGACTTTGTTCCATGTCAAGACATGGTACGTATGAAGCCTCATGAGATTCAAGCCCATCTCCCATCGGACGAAGGTCCCTCAATTTACATCGGTTCTCCGACACCCACCACCATTCCCAAACTACGTGGACTTTGATCCATGTCAAGGCATGGTACGTAGGAAGCCTCTCTGAGGTTCAAGCCCACCACCCATCGGACCAAGGTCCACCTCCACGTTGGTTCGTCGACAAAACCCCTTTGAACTTCTTGGACTTTGATCCCTGTCAAGGCATGGTACATAGGAAGCCTCAGGAGGTTCAAGCCCACCACAAGTGGACCCCCGAGTTCACCTTCACGTCGGTTCGCCGACAAATCCCCCTCTAAAATACGAGGTCTTTGATCCATGTCACGACATGGTATGTAGGAAGCCTCCATGAGGACCATTTCCATTTGTCATTCTTTTACATCAGGTTCCACCTCCATCCTGAATGATGCTAAACTGCCTTTCGGTCCAGCGGCAAGTCGTTGTGACTAACCTGAACTACGTGGTCTTTGATCTGTGCTAAGTCATGGTACATAAGAAGCCTCCACGAGGTCCAATCCCACCACCACTAGGACCCCCTGGTCCTCCTCATTCACGTCGGCCTTCCGACGTTCAACCTGAACTACGTGGTCTTTGACCCATGTCAAGCCATGGTATGTAGGAAGCCTCCCTGAGGTTCAAGACGACAACCTGTTGGTCACTCTGACCTTCTTCACGTCAAGTCACCAGCACCAGGGCAGCCTAGTGTGTAAGCCCCGCACCATCCGGACCAAGGTCCTCACTCGCGTCCGTTTGCTAACGACACCCATCGGACCAAGGTCCTCACTCGCGTCGGTTCGCAGACGACACCCAATGGGCCAAGGTCCACCTTCACGTCGGATCGCCAACAACATCCCAAACTACGCGGACATTGATTCCCTACCATGGGGATACGTAGAAGGTCTCTTCGAGGATCAAGACCAATGTCATTGTCGCCCCTACGATGGTCCGGTTTCATTCCCCCTCCACTTCATTCAACTCTCTATCACCTATCCTGATTATCACAAGGAATACCATATCCCGGTGAGATCATACCATTCCGCTCTTCTTGGCAGCCGCCCATGGGCTGGTTCCGGTATCTACACCCCTTTAAGGGAAATCCCTCAACCCAATCCATTGTAGATAATGCTCTGATCGGGATAATCTGTCTCCACTGGACGTTAAACCTACGGCATAACCTGTGTTAAACACAGGAAGCTGAGGAAAACCTCAGATATATGTCTATGGCATATAATTCCCTGCGCTCGATGTGGGATTCTTCAGGCTTCCACGCCCTCGAGAAGCCCCATGACAAGAGACAAAAGACGGACATGCCAGTTCCCCAGCATCCAGACACGCTACTAATGCCTCTACGTGACTACTCCCCAGACTGAATGTTTCTGCCCTGACCGGACCCTTTGGAATGTCCCGACAGAAGCAGTGTAATTAACTGGCGTCTTGGAAACATAGCACTGGGAAGAGTTTCATGAACAACGTATTAAATCTATGAGGGAGACCCGGACTAGGTGACGAGTTCTGAGGTGGAATCCACGAAAGGAAGAACCGACATCCCATCATCCCGGTTTCGATCAAGGTGCAGACATCCCTGAATAAGGAGCGAATGTCGCCCGCCTTTGGAAAGCGGAAATGTGGAGAAACAAACGCCGTGCGTCCTCCCCCGCAGACGGGTGCGCGTGCGCCCCAACGAAAGCATAGGAAATAGAAACGGTGAACCCGACGTGAAATTCTTCTCCTCAATGTGGAGATTAGTAGCATTTGAGACCCCAATAGATTGACGTGTCACTGTATCCCGATATCTGGTGCCAGGTCTCGCCAAGCAAATGGCAGGCCTGGCGTGAAACTCACTGCATGTTGGAGCAGTAGAACATGGGCCATTCCATTCTGCAATGTGATGGTGTGGAACCTTCTTACATGCCTGTAGAATGGAATGATACTGGGGCACTGGTTGACAATTCTCTTCCTCAAGGTACTCATGAGTTGATCTCTCTATTTCCCAGGAACCAGGTTGCTGCTATGGAGACGCGATCACTACCTGCTCTCCTACATAGGGGCAGGTCAAATACCGGAATAGCCACCTCGCATGGCTCCATCGCAACAACTACGGCCTATACATCCATGAATATGGGGAGCCCATGTCCCCTATCCCTATCAGAGATCATCCAGCGAAGGGTGATCAACAACCTTGTACGCATGTACGAGGAGGAAGGGGTCATCCCAACTCGGGATATAGCCCCCCTGGACCTAGAGGCCTCCACGCCCCGTCGTCAACACCGCCCTAACAGGCCACACAGATAGCCCCTACTCCCCATCCCAACTTTCAATCATTTCGAGAGCCTCTCCCCGGAATGCCTCGACGACTCCTTGCCTTATGCTAATGAGATGGGTGACGTCCAGATCATCTCTCTCAGAGTCCCGATCCAAGGGCTCCAAGAAAGGGCTCCTGTTCGGCCGTGTCAGGGCCGTCGTCCGACTTCGCAGGAAGAGCAGGTAGGTTATTCCCCTGCACCACCTGCACCGGCTCGTCTAACCCGATGTCAGCACAGGTCCCAGGCTGAGGATGCTCGCCAAGAAATGTCGACGTCAATAACTACTGTGGCCCAAGCCACTGACGATGCACATCATGGAGTTCCTACATACACTGAGCAGGGGAACTCCTTCACCCGATCGGGATCAAGGCCTCAGCCACCCCACGGGCAGGCTGGTTGACTCTCGGGGTCGCAGGCCAATGCGATTATTGCCGCAAACCAATCAGCGGTAACGTCACTCCATACGGAGGTCCTCTCCGTACCGCCATTCCACAGATCATGTGCTTTCCCAGCGCCAATGCTTGTCACGGAGGTATGCCTCATGCTACCCCCATCCCGAAGGAAGACCCACCCCGTGGCAGTGACGCTCAGCGCAGAAACCTCTCCCGCGCCCACTATACAGTGTATCGAGTCCCTCCTCCTTCCCCCGACCGTCAATCTGAAGGCAATGTCCATCTGATCCTTCTCCAACGTGGGGGTCCTCCCTACGTCCTCTCTGCAACTGGTGAAGGTCCTCCTCTCCCCGGAAACTTAGGGAGTGAAGGTCATCCTCGCTCCGCCTGCACCATCCATGGTGGTCCTCCCCATGATCCATTCGACATTTGCGATGGTGCCCCTCGCACCCCGACCACCTCAAGTGGGGGACCTCTCTGCCACAGCGCCAACGCCGCCCCAACACTACATATTGAGAATCAACCTTGTCCCGAAGATCCACCCCGGGGTAGAAGAGTGGGTCGACACTGCCACAGGAAGAATCCTGGAGGGAGCGGGTGGAGATCAAACCGGCTCGTTTCTCAGATTCTGAGGCTGAATGTGAATCAGCGGTGGAATCTTCTCCCCACTCCTCTGCATCAAGGACTGGGGCAGGAACCAGGAGTGTCAGCCTCATTCTCCCAGAATGCGAGGTCCACAGGATTCCCACCACTCTCCACAGGTACATCCAGGAGGAATAAATCGTGTAAATTCTTCATGTCCCGACCATGTGATCACCACCGTTGTCACCAGAAGCACCCTCTACCTCTACTAGAGACCACTGAGAGCTATTTTTGGGACCAAAGGCTGTAGAGCAATGATATGACCTATCGCCGGCCACCGCAACTCCTACGCCTGAAGCTGTGGCTATCAGCCCATCATATCATGATTCCGTGGTCTGGTCACCTCACTCTTCAGAGGATGGCCCAGAATTCGGCGGGCAATCAGCTCGTTCACCGTATTCTCTACCGCCAAGTTTACTGTCCCAGAGGTCCACCTCGGTACCGCTACCAGTCCCTTAGCCACCGCTGGTTGACGAGTGGGGCAATACAGGGCCATACCCCGAGTCTGAACCTAGGAGCTTCTGGAGAATTCTCTTAGCGGATCACATCCCGTAAAAGTTCGGGCAGACGGCGGCACCGAACTTTCACGCACTAGAGTCAGTTACCCCTGAAGAGGTGGGGTGCTTTTGCCAAACCCTAATGGAGACACACATATGCATTCATTACGAGAGGGTGATGTACACTCGAAGTCGAGAGCACTTTGAATAATCAACAATCAATGCGGCCTGATCGATTTGGCCGCACTCTCTGTGGCCCAGCACCCTGAGTCACCAGGCCGTCAGAACACCCTTCAACAGAAATGTGTTCAGAGTTTCAAAGTACTCCACAGAGTCATTAGGGAACCTACCCCCCATGTGCAAGTCTGTGGCTGGGGAAACTATGCCGCTCTCCTCTTCAGCCCTATCCGACGGCACCCCGATTCATTATGAGGCATTGGGGACATGCCCTCGATAGGAGTTGTGGTCCACATGACTGATGTAGTGGACAAGGAAGATGAGCTAGAATTTATCGATGGAGACTTACCCCCTGAGGTCATACTGCCACTGCTGGACCCATCAGGTAGGGTTACCCGTCAGTAGAGGAACCTTCTAGGCCTCCCTGTACCCACCGAATCGCTGGTACTCAGTCGAAATGTCGGTAAGGGTATGAAGCATGTCGGAAATTTCATGCACTCCGACCCATCCGCCTCTGTACATAAGACAGACGAAGATCCTGAGAAGGCCGCAATACACCAGAATCTTGATGAGAAGAAGAGGCTGGTTGATGAACTCTTGGCCGAGCGCGCTGTAGAGTAGTGACCTGACTATGGTAATCCCAAGCCGGGACAGTAGGGGAAGGAACAATTCCCCCTGGTGAGATGCCTTCGGGCATCCCTGATCTTGCTACATCAATAGACAAGGCAGAAGCCGGAACTTACGGAAAGAGGGAACAATACATCTCGCCAAACCCTCCTGAACGACGGGGAAATCTGAAGAATCCAGTCAGGGTTCCCCCAGTCGCCCCACAGGGCATTCCGCCAGTCTCTCCATCAGCTGCCAAAGCCATCTATCATGTCGAATAACCTGGAAAATCACTTGTTATTAGTGTTCCCCGTCAAGACAGGGACCCCCATCCAGATGATCTTATAGCGGCACTCATAGCCCTCCTCGAAGCATTGGAAACGCGGCAGGTGGAAGTCCCCCCGGACGGAAAGCCTTATCCCACTTGGGTGGATGATATGCCCGCGCCCCCGGGTTTTGGGAACCCCACTTTCTCAAACTTCAACGGGACAGGGGACCCGCCACAACACTTGGCCCATTTTTCTTCAATGTGTGGCCCCATGCTGGGGACCCTGGCCCAGCAAGAAGCCGCAAAGCTCTGATGTTTCGTGCAGACATTGGAAGGTCCCGCATTCGTCTGGTACAGCCTGCTCCCTATCGGATCAGTGACCAGTTAGGAGGATCTCTGCTGGCAGTTCCTATACCAATTCAGCTCCACCACGCAGAAGACTAGCATTGAAGACCTCTTCAAGTGCGAAAAAGGGACTGATGAGCGAGTCGCATACATCATCTCCCGGTGGAAGGGACTTTCATACTCCCTCGATATGCCACTGACTCATGAGCAATTACTGACGATGTGTGTAGGGAACGTTAAAATGGAGCTGGTACCTTCCCTGATCACCCAGAACTACCCTAGAGGGTTCTGGGATTTCTCAGATAAGGCTCAACACCTTGAGGAGGCTCTGCAACAGGCTAGTCTGGCACGTTCGTTACCCCCTATGATCCCAGCCAGGAGGACTGCCAGAGCCAAACCAGCCGCAGTGGCCAAAATAGAAGCCCTCGGGCAGCTGGAATCACTGCCAGCGACACCATCCCCACAAACCCGCAGAGGTCCTCCACCTCAAGCACAGGCTCATGCTCAGCAGCGACCACCTCATAATCAACAGGTTCCCATGTGCAATGTGCCACCTCCACCTAGGCGAGACTATCAGGTGCCGCCTCCTCTGCAATCCCCTCCGTCCCCTCGTCAGGGCCAGTTCCCCAGGGCCCCCTATCTAAAAACAAGGCACTAGACGTATTCATTTAACAAAAATAAGGTCCCTGACTACTTCTGAAGTGCTCAAGAGAAAGGTATTGTGCACCTACCCGAGTGTAGAAGGATGACAGAGGTGAATCTCACCGATCACCCCTACTACTGTCCTTATCATCAGATTCTGGGGCACACCCTCAAGAAATGTTATGTGTTTAAAGACTGGATTCAAGACCAGTTCAAAAACAACATAGTCAGGTTGGGCTCGGCACCAACACAAGTAGCAGGTGTCTTTTTAGGGTCAGAGATCGGTAGCGACAGCGTAGGCGAGTGGAAGCAAGTTCCCAGCCATGGGTCCCAGAAATACGACGATTGGATAGCTCGAACTACCGTCATCTGTGCCCATGGTATCATCCGGGTATGCCTAAAGCAGTTGGAACCTTCAGAAGGAGTAGCCATTACCTCTGCATTACATTCATATTCATCCTCTTCCCAAAAGGGAAAACAGCGACGATGTTAGAAGAAACAACGGGCTCCACCACCGCAATCGTCATCCCGCACTCTTGGCGACTTTATGCCCCTTGAAATGGGGATTCCTCCCAGAATTAGCCCGGTGGTGGATGAATCATCGAACGACAGCCAGGGGTATGCATTGGTTAACACCGTGGAGCTAGTAAAGCCCTATATGACCCCCCGACGAGGGGGTACGACAGGCAAACCCGCTAATGATTCCAGCCGACATCAACATCAGCAGAACAACAACCAAGAAGGTCGATGAGGCACATCAGTGGGCACATTCAGTTAGGCTGTGCACGCGACTGAAACCAGACAGCATGCTCAGCACAGAGCTCAGCACACACAGTCCTATCTGACGCCTTCAGCTCCACCTCCACTACCGTTTGTGCTACTAGATCAGGCAGGGATACCTCGTCCTCACCACAGTCAGTCTTTCCCAGCTAAGGGACAGTCTCTACTATCTGATCCTGGTCCGGAAACTACTCTCTAGGATTCAACTAGAAGGCAACGGGATATGCCCACCACTAGAACACTACTGGTTCAACTGGCTGGACCCGGTATGCCTCCAATTGCCGAACGACCTCTTGTAGGTAGAGGTTCGTGATTGGCACAAAAGTACGATGTCCTGAAGCACCTGGCCGACATTCCAGCAGGGCTTTCTATCCTTGAGGCCCTTCTCCTATCGTCTGAAATCTGCGAAGCACTTGCCGAGGCCCTAAGGAGCCCCCTCCAGTTTGAGACGGAGGTGGCAGCCGCAAAATCCTTCCATGACGGGGAAATTGTGAACGCCAAATGTCATGCGGTTATCTTGTTCTCCGATTAAGATGAGGAGCCTCCTATATAGGGGAATATTCTCCTGTTGTACATCACTAGCCACTTCAATGGTGTGGAAGTCCGCCGCTACCTCATTGACATGGGTTCCGAAATCAACCTTCTCCCGACTCGGACATTGTGAAAGTTGGGTCTGTCTAAAGATGATTTAACTCCCTCTGACCTTAGAATCTAGGGATATGAAAGGACTGAGAAAACCCGAGTTGGCAAGATCCGCCTAAAGACAATGTTCGGTGGCTTAATTGCTAGCACTGAGTTCATGGTCTTCTCTCTGGACACCGCCTACAACACGTTGATGGGTAGGCCATGGCTCCATCTACACGCAGCTGTTCCTTCATTGTATCACCAGTTCCTCAAATACTCCCTCAATGGTCGAGCTGGTGTGCTCCAAGGAGATGTGTCTCCTTTCACCTCTTGTGAGGCCCGCTATCTGGATGCTGATTATTACAAGAATAAGGATAAGCAAATCCTAGTAAGTGAGGATGAACTCACCCCTGTCACAAGTGATCCTTGGGCAAGAATGGATGATGCCTACATCCTTCTGATCCACCAATTAGAGGCCAAGACCCCCGACATAAAGGTATGTTTTGTTATTTCAATTATGAAAGGAGGGCATGTTCCTATGTCCAAGAGACGGAGGAAAATCACCTCGTACTCCTACACCAACCAGGCTCAGGTGATCCCAGAGCCTCATAACCCTGTGCGGTACCGGAATGTCAAGATTTTGACAATGGCAGTACGTCATATGTGTCTCTCCCGCCGGGCTGGAATCAACCGACATAGGCCGAAACATCACCACTGCTTTGATATCATCAAACGTGGCCCTTTGGGCCGAAGGGCAGATGGGATAGGGTCAACTGCCTTCATTGCTATGGTCTCAATGGAGAGTGAGTCTCCTGATATGATGACCACTGCTGCCCAAGCCGGCACCACCTGCCCCTCAGGTTTTGATAGTCTGGAAGTATCACCCTTTGCAGGAAATCCCCCCATGGGTGGTGAGGAAGACCTTGAGGATGCTCCCCCCGCCTTTGACGAAGGCGTATATACCACTGTTGATGAACTGGTACAGGTTAACCTTGGTAGCGAGGTAGATTCGAGACCCACATTGATCAGTGCATCCATGTCCCGTAAGGAGTGACAGCGGTACATAGACTTTCTCAAACAGCACTGTGACGTGTTTGCCTGGAGTTACAACAAGATTCCAGGACAAGATCCCCAGGTAGTCGTTCACCGTCTGGGCCTCCCAGCAAACCATCGTGGGATTAAGCAGCCTCCCAAGAAGACGCACCCTTCTCATGGTGTTATGGTTGAGTCCGAAGTTGAAAAGCTTATCAAAGCCAACTTCGTTAAGGAAGTCCAGTACCCCAAGTGGCTTCCCAACATTATGCCAGTCTGGAAGAATAATCGCCACTGCCCAAAGGATGACTTCCCACTCCGGGTGACTGAGTTATTGATTGATGCCATGGACAGGTTCCAAGCTCTCTCTTTCATGGATGGGTATTACGGGTACAACCAGATCCGGATGGCCCCCAAGGACGAGGATTCCACTGCCTTTAGGGCTCTCCAAGGTACCTTTTGATACTAGGTTATACATTTCGGATTAAAAAATGTAGGTTCCACTTATCAGAGGGCCACGCATCGCATATTCAAGCCGATTCTCGGGACGCTGGTGGAATGCTACGTGGATGACCTAGTGGTAAAATCATGCCACCACCAGGACCATCTCAAATACTTTGAGAATGTGTTTGGTTTCCTCCGTTCCTGTCACCTGAATATGAACCCGTCGAAGTGTGCCTTCGGGGTCACCTCTGGGAAGTTTCTTGGTTTTGTTGTTAGATACCGATTCATTGAGATTGACCCCGAGAAGATCAAGGTCATCATCCAAATTCCACCCCCAATCAATATTCGGGAACTTCGAAATCTGGAAGGCCACTTGGCCTATATACGCCGATTCATCTCGAATCTGGCCAGTAAGTGTAATCCATTTTCCTCTCTCATGAAGAAAGGCACCGCTTACGAATGGGATGAGGAGTGTCGGACCACCTTCGAGGAAATCAAGCAGTATCTTCTCCAAACTCCGGTTTTGATGTCACCCGTCTCTAGAAATATGTTGGTCTTTTACATGACCACCCTGGAATGATCCCTTGGTGCACTGCTCACCCAGAAGAATAATGAGGGTACTGATAATAGTCTCTACTATCTCATCTGCATGCTTCTCGATACGGAGGTCAGATAATCCCATGTCGAAAAGAGCTTCCTTGCGCTCGTCTTTTCTGTACAAATGTTGGGGCATTACCTACAACACCATGAGGTAAAATTGGTCTCTTGGTTAGACCCACTGAAGTACATCCTGAACCGCCCCATGTTGACTGGCCGACTAGCACGATGGGTAGTGATTCTCCAGCAGTTTGATATCAGGTTTGTACCTCAGAAGGCCATTAAGGGACATGCATTGGTAGACTTTTTAGCTTCCCATCCAACCTCCGCGGATCAATCCCTGGACCTGGATTTTCCTGATGAGGTGATCCTCTCAGTCGATCATGTCATCCCATGTTGGAAAATGCACTTCGACGGTGCCTACCGGAGCCCCACCGGTAGGAGGCTCAACGATCTTAAGCTCAACAGAGTGTTCCTCTATATTGTCTTCATTACCCTGTGGCAAGATGTCCTTCCATACTCATTCA
The DNA here is from genome assembly GCA_963277665.1 of Viscum album. Lineage (NCBI taxonomy): Eukaryota > Viridiplantae > Streptophyta > Magnoliopsida > Santalales > Viscaceae > Viscum > Viscum album. The sequence goes on along the minus strand of OY728143.1, from coordinate 936,110,750 downwards.
TGTTGTTAGAAGGCTATAGAAACAACTAGGAAGAGTACCAATCTCTCATCATCGGCCTTGAGTTGGCCCTTGAGATCGACGTGTCCCATCTACGTGTGAAAGGAGATTACGAGCTGGTAATCAGACAGGTCAATGGTGACTATGTCGTCAGGAAGCCAGAGCTTGTACCGCAGCTGGAGTGCACCCTCCGCCTAATGGCCCAGTTCACTTCTCGACTATAGGTTACCCATGTCCCTCGGTCATAGAACAGTGGAGCTGACACTTTGGCCGGCTTAGCTGCGTCGCTCGCAGAACTCGAGAAAAATTATTTGATCATACATGTGGCACACTGGAGAGTCATTGCCCCCATCACCCAAGAGGACAATGATGGCATGTGGGTAAGTCATCTCACGACCAGGCCCTCTATGTCTGGGGTCCCGAGTTCGTCAGACATAGTGGTTGAAGCCACTCCCGACTGGAGGGAACCTTTTGTCGAGTATCTCCAAAATGGTCACCTCCCGGACGATCGGGCTGAGCGTGAGTGAATCTGATGTCGCGCGCTACAATTTACCCTCCAGAGTGGTTCCAGTCTTGAGTAGATCCTCTATAATAGGAGCTTCGATGTAGTTCTCCTCCGTTGCATATAAGGAGTAGAGATTCCTCATGTAATGAAGGAGGTCCACGCCGGTTCCTGTGGTGCCCATCAAGCTGTGCCGAAGATGTCCCATCAAATCCAGAGGATGGGGTCCTTCTGGCCCTCTATGATCCATGATTGTATCAGGTATGCCAAGAGATGCCATGCATTCCATGTTCACGCCAATTTCCGGTATCGGCCGCCAGAGCCTCTACACCCCACCAAGTACTCATGGCCATTTGCGGTATGGGGACTTGATGTAGTGAGACCATATCCACTGGCAACATCTCACCCGTTTAGGTTCATCCTGACTACTATAGATTTCTTTTCCAAGTGGGCAGAGGCAGTTCCACTCAAAGAGGTCAAGGCCCGTTCCATCGTCGACTTTGTGAGCTCCAATATTATCCTCCGGTTTGGGGTCCCTCACGCCATCCTCACCGATAATGGCACCAACTTCCGAGCGGCTGAGCTGATGAAATTGTACTCCATGTACGACATCCGTTCGAACAAAAACTCCCGCTATCACGCGAAGGCAAACGGATAGATCGAGGCATTCAACAAAACCCTCTATAATATTCTGCAGAAGATGGTTGGTCAGAACAAAAAAAGTTGGCTGGACAAGCTCCTCAACACCCTCTGGGATTATGGGACGACGACTCGCAACTCTACCCAGGTGACCCCATACTCCCTGGTGTATGAGGATGAGGTCGTCCTACTCATTGAGATCCAACTTCCATCGTTACACACTGCAGTCTAGGACCAGCAGGCGCCAGATGAGGTGGCCGAAATCTGTCTAGCTGAATTAGATGCACTGGACGAGAACTGGCTTTGTGCCCTACACAATTTTGAAAGGCAACAAAATAAGATAGCAACGGCCTTCAACAAGAAGGCTTTCCTCTGTTCTTTTCAACAGGGCGACCTAGTGCTGGCCCTTCGAGTGCCAGTGATCCTCGGTAGGAAACCGCCCAAGCTAGAACCCAAATGGGAAGGTCCTTATATCATCCATAAGGTTTACCCCAACAGGGCATACTCTTTGGACACCACGGATGGTGAACGTGTAACTCCTCCCACCAATGCTAGGTTCCTCAAGCAGTACTTCGCCTGATCCTTTTTTAAGGTCCAACACGACAATAAACTGTATGGTCCAACACGACCTTAAACAGTATGGTTCTGCACGACCTTAAACTGCACCGCCGTCCTGTAGAATGATAAACTGCAAAATGTTCTAAAGAAACCGTAATCTGTATGGTCTAACACAACCTTTAACTGTATGGTCCAACACGACCTTTAACTATATGGTCTAACATGACCTTAAACTGTAAGGTCCTGCATGACCTTAAACTGCACCGTCGTCCTGTAGGGCGATAAACTGCAAAGTGGTCCGAGCTCTATGACCATAAACAAAGATCTCCCCATGTCCTTACTGTAAGACGTTAAAATGCATGCTATTCAAGCCTTCCTGACCGAGGCTCAGCCTTAGGCCCCGTGATCTCCTCGGGCCGCCGAACCCCATCCTTACTGCAAGACGTTAAACTGCAAGCCATTCATGCCTTCCGGACCGAGGCTCAGCCTCAGGCCCCTTGGCCTCCTCGGGCCCCCAGCCCCCGTCCTTACTGTAAGACGTTAAACTGAAAGCCAGTCAGGCCTTCCTGACCAAGGCTCAGCCTCAGTCCCGTTGGCCTCCTCAGGCCCCCGGCCCCCGTCCTTACTGCAAGACGTTAAACTGTAAGCTAGTTAGGCCTCCCTGACCAATGCACAGCCTTGGGCCCCTTGGCCTTCATCGACTCGGACTCTCTTATGGGATGGTACAGTGTGGTGTGGGATTATATTCTCATTCACGTCGGGTTACCCTCTGTACCATACATATACCCAGTTGAGACACATTTCTAATCCAGAACAACGCCAAAATGCGCTTCATGAACTACGTGTGGCTTGATTCTCATCTTAAGGGGATACGTAGGAATGCTCGAATGCCTCGTCTTGATCCCATCCCCAAGCTCTTCTCTCCCACTACCCCCCATGGGAATAGTTCCTTGGAGGGTCCTTGCATAGCGAGGAGTAGGCTTTCTTAGCCCCGCTCATACAGCCCCTCTCATACAAGTATTGCAAAGGTTGCACCATGTGCCCACTCCCATTCTTCTATCCTCCCACGTCCTCACCGCATTATGTTAAACTGCATGGCCTTATATAACTACGTATGGCTTGATTTTCATCCTAATGGGATATGTAGGAACACCTGGACATTTCATCTGTTGGCCCAGCCCAAAAGCCAAAATCTCCCCCTTGGGTCAAGACATATGGTCGGGCGTACACTTTTTCCCCAACTCACATTGAGCAAGCCTCGACACGGCCGCACATCCCTCTATATATCCTTGCCTCTTTTATGGATGGATACAACTATGCTTTACCCACTCCATGACTGGGATTCCATCACTTTTCACACCTGGAGGGACCCCCAAGAACGGCCTGGATACTACGCCCAAGGGCTCTCCTACCGACACGGGCCAACGCACCTGTGGGTTTCCAAGCAACAAGACTATACAAGTCCCGCTTTGAGAATTTCGTCAACGGTCGATGCTCATTAGTTGCTCCAATATCGGGTCACTATAGGGTTGTTGTGTTTCGAACATGGTCAACAGTGTGCTGGATTTTCGGGTCCTCCCCGAGATGTCCTAAACATCGAGTGCAGTAACTCGTTCTGCCCCATCCTGAAGCAACAAACTTCCCTCCAGGTGGTGCCAGCGGTTGGGCCCACGACCCCGATTCTCTTATAAGGAATGTACGGCGTAGTGTAGGATTATGTCCTCTTCCACGTTAGGTTACTTTCCATTCCATACACATCCCTAGATGAGATAGAGTTATCTCTTTCCCTGTCCTTGCTACAAGACGTTAAACTGCAAGTTAGTCAGGCTGTCCTAACCGAGGCCCAACCTCATTCCTCCCTCACTGAGGCCTAGCCTCAGGCCCCTTGGCCTTTTCGGGCCCCCGGCACAGGTCCTCTCTTATAGGAGTGTGTGGTGTGGTGTGGGATTATGTCCTCATTCACATCGGTTTATTCTCTGTACCATAGACCTCCCTTGATTGGGGATATATTACTCCCCTCCTCATCACGTATGACGTTAAACTGCATATAGAGAACTACGTATGGATTGATTATTATCCTCACGGGATACATAGGATCACTTGAATGTCTAGGCTTCAGGTCCAGCCCCATCTCTCGGGAATCTTTATCCCACCTTGGCTCCTCGGTCTGCCCTTCCTCCACGAGGGGTGTATATGGCGTGGTATGGGATTATGTCCTCATTCACGTCGGTCCTGTAATGACCACGCCATGTACCTATCCCTCATGAGCTATTCCATCGACCCTTTTCAGTGGTTCACCAATGTGCCTATGGGTACTCTGGTTTATTACCTGGAATGCTAAACTTTACTCGGACACGTCCGCACCCACTTTCCAGGATTTGTGTATCCATGCATCAGGGCTTCCATCATCATTCACACCTGGAGGGACCCCCAAAAATGGCTTGGATACTACGCCCAAGGGCTCTCCTACCATTATGGCCAACACCCCCGAGGGTTGCGGACAACAAATCGATAAAATCCCGCATTGCGAATATGGTCAGTGGTCGATGCTCGTTTGTTGTTCCCACCTCAGGCTAACGTGATATGGAGACTATTTTTTCCGCCATGGTTAAACGTTTTCCTCTATCACCATGCCAACCCCATTAAGCCCAAAATGTCGGTTACACGATTTGCATCCTTCTCCATTCTGATCATGTTCATGTAGAGTCTCAGAACTCTTGGTACTATTCCTCCGTGCACATCTGCGCGTTGGGGGAACAAGCCATGTCAAAGGTGTCCTTCGGGGATCTCTTCCGACTCCCCTTTGATGGATGCCCCAAGTATTGCGATAAGGATTCCCCCCTTGTTTCCCACACCGAGTTTAACTCACGTGGGCCTAGGGATCAGGTGGAAGTCTATGCTTACTTGGGATTTTTTCACCATTCATGGTCCAAGCTCTAAGACCATAAACTAAGATCCATCTAAAACTACGTTCAGCATGATTCCCATCCTCATGGGATACATAGGACCGCCCAGACACCTTGTCTTCATGTCCAGCCCATTTAGGGAGCTAGTCTCTCCCCCCCTCTTTTCACTTCTTACCTCTATATAGGCCCCTCGACCTGAGGTCTCCCTCTCGGAGTGGCGTACAGTGTGTTGTGGGATCATGTCTCCATCAATTGTGTTTCATGAAACTACGCACATTCTCTGACTAGCATCACCTCTGCTACGTCTGCGCTACATGACGTTAAAATGAATGCTTGGTCCTATCATACGACCCTAAACTGTGAAATTATCGTCATGTCCGCACGACGAAAAACAGCACTGCATTGTGATGACCTCATTATAGAGGAAATCACGTTGGGTATTGGTCACATACCATGCCCTTTGTCAACGCCTGTTATAGCTTGATTATTGTGGAGACACCAAGTATTTATACCCTAGGCCTGTCAACTCACAAAAAAACCACTCACCTTATAGGAGAAACAAGATTTATCAAATTCCGCTTCTTTTAGTTCAAGGGCCATGCCCACACTCCCCTATTTTCCTGGCACTGTTATCTTGCAATGAAACCCTTCAGAACTACGTGAGGCTTGATTCTCATCCTTATGTGATACGTTGGAGTGCTCGGGAACTTCCCAGTGGGCCCAACCATACTTTTTCTTTCTGTCCCTTGACATGAAACCTCTCCCAAGGGGGTCCTGCAGTGTGATATGGGATTATGTCCTCATTCATGTCAAGTTGTTCACCAAACCGTACACACCCCCTATTCCCATTCACGCCAGGTGTTTGAGTTACTCCACCATGTGCCTCTTGTGTTTCCTCCCTCCCTTTGGTCTGAATTCTAGGATCCTAAATTAAGATCTCCCTATGGGAAAGGACTCTGCTACCACTATCTAATATGCCTCATTGTCGTATTCAGATGCATTTTGACAAAGAGCCCGAAGTGTGGGATTTTCATGGGGACATTCCCCTCGTCACATGACCAATCTTTGTGTGCCCAGTATTTGGATCCTCATCCTCCTCCACATCCAAAAGGACCCTCGGACGACATGGATACTAGGCTTAAGGGCTCTCCATGGAAGTTGGGCCTAAGGGTTCTCTTATCGTCTCGGGCCAACGTCCCTACGGATCTCTGAAAACATTTATGACATGGTCCCATGTTTCAAACATAGTCAATGGTCAACTCTCATTTGTTTGTCCCCATTCTAGGCTAATGTGATATGGTTGCTGCGTTTCCGCCACCGTTAATAGTTATCCTCTATCGTCATGCCTCCATCATTGTGATCGAAATCTCGAGCATCCAGATTCACACATTTCCACTTCCTCATGTTTTGGTGGAATTCCAACATGCTCGGCTCTATCTCTTCGTGCATTTGGGTGAGCCGCATGGTCGTGTTAGTATTTTTTGGCCGGTATCCACTAAGCATCCCTTCGCCCTAACCGGACCCCTTATGTGTTAGGAAATTCCCACCACTACTTCATGTTTCCCACACCGAGCATGACTCACGTGGTCTTAGTAGTTTTGGCGGGATGTGTACCAACACGGCCAGGCTTCTCATCATCGTGCATGACATTAAACTTTGCTTTCAGAACTATGTATGGCTTGATGGGGTACGTAGGAATGCCCAACCACTCTGCTTCGGTCCCAGCCTAATCCTCACTCTTGGTCCCTCGACCTGAAAAGTTTCCTCTGGGGATATGTGGTGTGATTTGGACTCCAAGCCCTCATTCACGTCGGTTTCATATCTACCACACCACACGCTCCCTAGGATCTTCCCTTTTATTCCACGTCTTATTGCATGACGTTAAACTGAAGGAGTCCATGTGTCCTCAACGCATGACACTAAACTATGGTTCTACCCTGAACAAGTTCAGGATGCCCCATGTTAATCATGGGACTCACTAGAGCCTCTGCCGGAGAGGATTTCGCCTGTCAGTGTTGGTCTATGACTACACTGTGTATTCAGAACTGCGTGTGGAATGATTTCCATCCTCATGGGATACGTAGGGACACCCTAGTTTTTTTCCTAGGGCCTAGCCCATAGGAATCATTGATCCTATACTTCCCCTTTTTGGTCCCCCTGACCGGACCCCTCGCTAGAGAGACCCTGTTCCAAAGAAGGAAGGATCCATGACCAAACCAATGTGCCCATCTGGTGTGTTCCTGCCACACCGATGTAATTACATGAGTGTTGGATTCTGTTCGGACAAACCATCACTCCATATTCCACGCTTTGTGTTCCCCTTATTCAGACCCTCGTCCCCTTTCATGTCTAAAGGGACCCCCTAACGGCCTGGTCTCATGCCACATCGGCTCACCTACCATCCTGGGCCAATGTTCCGGAAGACTGGTCATGTTTGGAAGGACCCCCTAACAGTATGGATGTTCGACCTATGGTCCGCTAACTGTTCTGGGTCAACGTCCTGAAAGATTGACCGAAAACATTTGTGTCATGGTCTCATGTTTCGAACATGGTCAACGGTCGACCCTCATTTTTTGTCCCCAATTCAGGCTAACGCAGTAAGGATACCGCTTCTCCTCCATAGTTAACAACTGTCCTTTATTGTCACGCCATCCCCACAGTACTCCAAATATTGTGTATCGTAATTCACGCTTCCCGTTACCATCTGTTTGGACCGATTTCAGTGCCCCTGGCGTTGCACCGTTCGTGAATGAGGGCACTCTGGAGAAACAGTAATTTGGATGTTCTGAAAAATTTCTTCTCCGGTAAAGTCTCTCCCATATTTCAGGAATACGGACCGGTAATCCAAATTCCGGATGCCCAGAGCTTGGTCTCCACTACGATGTTATGTGGGACGAGAAGGAAACTTTCTCCTGTTTCTCGCATCATTCTTGACCCACGTGAGCTTGGGGAATTATCGCCGAACATCCCTCAAACATTGTAGGGATGTAATAAACCGATTCAAGTAGTGGAAATCGTGCATTCTACGACATTCAAAACAAAGAAGAAAGAAATTGAAGCGCGAAAGTACCAATAAAAGTTCGTTAGTTTGTTATAGTACCCGGGGGGTCGATTCCCCCCATGGACGGGTTGACCCCGTCAAAAGAGTGTTGCAGCTCTTCCACCCTTGGGCTTGGGGCATCCAAAACTTGCTGCCACTGACTCAGCTCCCGCTCCTCCTTAGCAGCGGTGGGGCGTAGTTGGTCAGCCTTGCCTTTGGCCCTCTCTACCCCAGCCTGAATGGAGGCCATCTTTCTAGAAGCCTGCCTCATATGATCCCCTCCCACTGCCAGCTAGGCCTTCAACTATGAGATCAGATCAGATTGTGCATTAAGAGAGGCTGAGTGCTCATCTGCCCGGGTCTGCAGCTGTTGAACCTCGCTTAAATCCTCCTAGATCTTCTTGATGTTAGTCTCCTACCTCTACTGCCAGCCCATGCTGAGTCCATGATCATACTCCTCGATCTTCACAGCCATAAGATCACGGACGAGCGTGTGAGGACGTTGGGCATCCACTCCACCAGTGCACAGTTCACACAGCCACGAGCGATGTCTATCCATTTTGTCCAGCCATAGCGCTTGGGGGGTGTCCTTGATGAAGCCCGTGATTAGCTTCCACGACCGGCGATGGACTATGATGCTATCTTCTTCGTTGGAGGCTGTTTCGTCCTAGTCTGCGTGATTGGAAGGCTCGTACATAGGATACGCCCGCAGGAAGTCCGCGGCACAATCTGCATTTGGCATTGAATCTGGCGTGACATCTGGCGCCGAAGAAGGCGTGACAGGACTAGGACCGGCCAGTCGATCCTCTTCATTGGTGTCCACCTAATGACCTCGGGCACAACCCCGCTGGCGGTCCTTCTAGTGATGATGTGTGTTTCAGCTCGGGGTGATGGGGGGACTATCGACACCATCACTGGCATGCCCCTAGGAGGGGTGCCACCACACATCCCGACTAACCTTGCCGCAGAAGCCCACGCCAGTCAGAGAACTGTATGACAGAGAGGGACATAAACATTAGTGGGCATAGTCTACATGTGACGACAAGGAAACCGGTAGAGGATACATATGGAGATCAACCTCCTAGTGCTGCTCTTGAGTCAATACTGACGGGTCCCCGAGGTGAGGCCCTCCGTATACTATTGGAAGGTCTAGAGATTCCGAAGGAGCCACCTCAGGTTCTCTGGTCCAACCAAACGCGGAACTGGACGCAGCCATAAGCGCGGGTTCTGAAGGACCTGCATCATCACCCATTGAGGGGAAAGAACGAGGCATGCGTACATGTTCCTCCAGCATGGCTCAAACATTGGTGAGAAGCCCATAATGACCCATGAATGAACTATAAGGAAAGATGTTCAGAATTCAACCTCGAGGGCCTCTGCAAAGTAGTCAGAATCTGAGCCTTGAACTCCGACCTCACCCTCCTCCAACGGGCTCCCTCCTCCAGCCTCATCCTCCCTAGAGGAGTCCTCCGATTCTTCCAGCAGGGGGAACCACTCCCTCAGATTGGCAGCTGAAAACTTTGGGGGGAACGTTCGATCCAGCAGTACCCTCACCCGGTCTGTCATTGGGCGAGGGACACCCCTGGAGTGAACGTAATCCTCCAGCTCATCCAAATATTGCTCTCCCTCCGCCGGAGATGCCATGAAAGCAGTCTGGACTCGGCCTATCCCCGGAAAATCCATCCCAAGGCGATTTAAGTGTGCCCATATCTCGGGTGGACTGAGGAATTTCCAGTTGACATCCCAAATGTCCCAGGCCTCCGGAAGACAACATCCTCTGCCATCTCAATATGACGCAGCCGCTTCCCCAGAGCCTGAGTGGATATCCTACGAAATCCCCTTGGTGGTCGCCCCTCTGGATGGCCATGCTCTTCCGGAATCACTGAATCCTCCACTGCTGCCACACCCTCGGCCGGTGCGGGTCTCTCCGCCACAACAGCCCCGCCAGTGCATGAGGCCCTAGCTGCCTTCCGACCCCAACCCCAGGAGAGAGGAGGCCCACCGTTGCCAACCCAAATAGTTGGCTGCTTCAGCATCTCCCCTAGGTAAGCATCCTCCCAACTAATGGCATACTCCCTCACCAATCTGAAAGCGGTGGTGGATGGAGGCAATGCAATTCGGATCTTCCCATATTCCCATGTGAACATAAGCCCCATCTGTCTCATCACACAAGGGTGCATCTCGTGACACACCTCCCAGTAGACCGGCGGGGTCAGGCACTGGAGGCACCAGAACTTCCTCGTAAACCGATGCGGGGTGTACGGCTTGCAGAGTGGCTCACTATCCACTCGTGCCACCAAAACTACACCTAAAAATGCCAGAAGGTATTCCCGGTGCTCTTCCGTTCCCCGCCCGTCGTAGTATGTATCCCCGTCGGCAATGGGAAGGGGTGGAAATTAAACTCATCTGCCCTCCACACCCGGTTCAGCACCATCGACATGGTTAGTTTGAACGAGAAGCTCGCAGCCGCATTCAGAATGGAGGGGCGGAAGTTTGATCCCGACGGTGAGATAGGGTTTGGATACTCATAGATCCCCCTGATGTGCACCTCAATCCACCCATACAAGAGGTGGAAGGGCCTGCATATCGTTGGGAGATTCTTGCCATCGCTAATGTTCCACAACATTCTGTACAGCTTGGCAAGCATTAGAATCCCCAGATTGACCCAATTCCCCATGGCTAGCATGGACGCCATGATAAACAAGCTGGGCCGCACCCCCCATGCTGTTATCCCTCACCAGTAGGATCCAACAGCAGATGAGGGACACAATGAATACCACCAGCCTGACTATTGGCTGTTGTTCAGTGTTGACACAGAAACCCCAAGTCTTCCATTGGCTGTCCTCCAAAACCCGCCAATACAGGTGCTCTTTAACCCATTGGGCCACCCTCGGAAAAGTTCTAGGCCTCAGAGGGAACTCTAGATTTTTTTGGGAAATTCAGGAAGCACTTGAACCACATCTTAAAGTGGACATCCCTCACTGCCACCTTGTGCTCTCTAGGAATGTGTTCCATTAGCGTCGACGCCAGTCACGGCATTTCCTCGGTATCCTCCCAAGTGCTCATGACGGGGAGGTACATGGCCCCCAAGATCAGAACCCCTGAAATGTAGTGGACATCCCATAGGCTGATGCCTACCTCCTCGTGGTGCAGGTCAAAGTTATTGGTCCTAGAAGACCATTTGCTCAGCAATTCTGTCATCAGTTGTTTCGGTTGGTAAATGTGGAATTGGGAATCCCATGCCGCCTCATATAAACCCAATCTTCTCAGGTCAACCCCAAACACCCCGCATGAGGCACCTACCCAGTAGGCTCATGCCCAGTCATCAGTTACGTTGCCGCCCTGGTGCAGGTCCCACTCATTGGACCACCCCTTCTTCGCATCCTGCAATGCCGCCATCAGCATGGTATGGTACAGAGGAGGGGATTTCTCCGGATGTAGTGGATTCCCATCAATATTTTTCACATGGTTGGAGAGACAGTTGGTGTTGATGGGTGTGAAGTGCTCGCACGCATGACCATCGGCCGCCCTGGACCATTGGTGCTGACATGCTGTGCCCCTAAACCAGCAAGCTGGTTCGTCCCTACTCGCCTCAGGGATGAAGATGTCATCCCTCAACATGAAGCCATACAATGGCAGTTTCATGCACTGTAGATAATTCTTCTGACCCTCCGATAGGAACTACGTCATAGAAATGTGGGCCGAGTGGCTTCAGACCATCTCCCCAAGGCCCAGATAGTTGGCCATCTAATCCCTATGGGCGGCGTCGGCAAGCACCCCCAATACAGCTTCTCGATATGCCATTTCAGTTCTGACACTCAGAAAAGAATTTTTTCATAAAGGATCACGATGCTGGATCGTGAAGCTGTCTCATGAAGATCAGTTGTCAAACCAAGCCACAGAGTCGGACCTAGGACGGAAAATAGGAGTTCGATTGGCACAGTCATGGAGTCGGAGACCCGCGGTTCTCCGTGAAGCTTGATTCACGTAGAGCAGGCACGGAGTACGTGGAGCTTCGTGAAATTGAGAGCAAAAAAGGACAAGAAAATAGTGTGAAGACAAAAGAGGTCAACCCCCTATTTATAGGGGGTGACATGGGAGCTTCGTGGCATGCCTCGCCCGGGCGGAGCATCACGGCATGTCCGGATCTCGTGGCCCCAATCAGCACCGCGGGCCCCCTTCGCGAAGTCTCATCGCAAACCGCCGACAATTTTGGCGATTTTCCCTCAGACTTCGACCCTTCATCTCTCTGTGGCTCCAAGTCTGAGGGGGGGGGGGCATTTGTTGGTGCCAAAATATTTCATGAAAGGAAGGAGCAAAAATGAAGCCCCGGACGCTGCCTCGCGAAGCACCGACGCGAAGCACTCCCGAGCATCGCGGCCCCGCGAAGCGCCGAAAGTGGTACCTATCTGCGAATGTCCAGACGTTCGCAAGCCCGCTGCGAAGCATCGGAGGCATACCTCTTCACGAACTGCCTGACATTTGAGAGATCGCAGCGAAGTACCCGAGGCGGTACCTCTCAGTGAACGACATGACGTTCGCGAGCCCGCCGCGAAGCGCCCAAGGTGGTACCTCTTAGCGAACGGCCTGACGTTCGCGAGCCCGCCATGAAGCCCCAAGGTGGTACCTCTCCGCGAATGGCCTGATGTTCGCGAGCCCACCGTGAAGCTCAAAGGTGGTACCTCTCCGCGAATGGCCTGATGTTTGCGAGAGCGCCGCGAAGCACCGCCGCCACTTCGCGCCACGTGAGTTCTGCTTCACGGCGACCCTTGCCTATAAATATTGGGTTCCCCCTGAGCCCAAGAGATAGACAATATAACCTTTCGGCTTCTCCTCTCACGAATCGCAATGCACCCTTTCTCTTGGGAATCATGAGCTCCGCGAGGTACTTCTACTTCGCATGACGCCTCCGCTTTGACTCGTTTTGAGCCCCTCTTCCAAGAGGGATTCCCTTCGCGAAGCTCAAGGTAATTCGCGAAGCAGGGGGATTCCCAAAGGAACCCGGGCATCCGCGGAGCATTTATGCTTCATGAAACACCCATCATGTACTAGTGATCTCCATGCTAAGGAAGGATCGCTACATATCACGAAGCACACTACCTCGCAGCACCATGCTTCGCGAGGCACCTCTACTTCACGAGGCAGTGCTCCGCGAATACTATTCCACTTCGCGAAGCACCCCCAATAGACACTTCTGCCCCATGCTAAGGCCAAGGCACTCCTCTTCACGAACCACACTCCTTTTCTTGGTAATTCCTCTTCCCGTGCGACCCTCCAGATATGCACGATGTAATTTTAATGTCCCACGGACAACACCACTCGTAGCGTTGCTTTTCGTAAGGCTTCGTTGCATAGGCATGCTAACGGCTATTGCTTATTCGCATAGCCACGATAACGTGGACCTCTCGATGGTTCGCTCTACAACCCCCTTTTTCCACGGCCTTACTGGTACCTTCCCTCCACCAAGGAGCAAAGGGTAACAGTTATGTAATTCCTAGGGGTGTGGAGTAAACCCCACTCATCTGAGCTACAGGACGTTAAACTGCCAAGAATCTCATCCTCAACACATGACATTAAACTATGATCTAGTCCCGTGATTCGCACATAGGGTCCCCCCAGCTTGGACATTTTCTACGCCACCCGTCTCCATAGAGACGGGGTCACCCCCTCCACAAGGGATGATATCCTCCTTCTCGGAGTAGCGTATGTCCATGGGAGAAGGGAAACCACCTTCGTGTAAGCCCTTAGACCCTCTTGTGGACGGCTTCACCACTAAATCTCCGTACTTCCCCTCTACCAAGATCAGTGGAGGGCGTGATAGGGAACGAGGTACCTCCCATAAATGTTCCCAAATCCCTCTATTGTTGTGCTTTGCCGCACTTCATGACTCCATCCTGGAGTAAGTCCCAACTCCATGGGCCACCTAACACGTAAGCCCCTCTTTGCTTCTCACGGACGCACCCTTTGCCGCGTGATCGTCAGGTCTCTGCTGCCTCTTGTTTCTCACACCGAGCACGACTCAAGTGGGCTTATAGAAAGCATTGGCCATGACAACACCTCGTCCAGCATGACGTTAAACTGTATGCCCTCGTCCAGAATGACGTTAAACAATATGCCCTCGTCCAGCATGATGTTATACTGTATTCCTTTGTCCCGCATGAAATTAAACTACACACCCATTTGAACTACGTGGTCCTTGATCCATGTCAAGATATGGTACGTAGGAGGCCTCTCTATGGTTCAAGACCATCTCTCATTGGACCAAGGTCCACCTTCACATCGGTTCACTGATGACTTCCATCCTTTAAACTATGAGGTCTTTGGTCCATGTAAAGGCATGGTACGTAGGAAGCCTCCCTGGGGTTCCACCCCACCCATCATTTATTCACGTCGAGTTCATCCCCATACCGCATGATGTTAAACTACATTCCATTCCGACGGAAAACCATTGTGACCGACCCGAACTATGAGGACTTTGATCCATTTCATGACATGGTACGTAGGAAGCCTCACGAGGTTCTATCCCATCTCCCATCTAACCAAGGCCCCTCAATTTACATCAGTTCTCTGACACCCACCGCCATTCCTAAACTACGTGGACTTTGATCCATGTCAAGGCATGGTACGTAGGAAGCCTCCCTGAGGATCAAGCCCACCACCCATCGGACCAAGGTCCACCTCCACGTCGGTTCACCGACAAAACCCCTTTGAACTATTTGGGCTTTGATCCATGTCAGGGCATGGTACGTAGGAAGTCCCATGAGGTTCAAGCCCACCACAAGTGGACCCTCGCGTTCACCTTCACGTCGCTTCGCTGACGAAGCCCCCTCTGAACTACGAGGTATTTGATCCATGTCACGGCATGGTACCTAGGAATCCTCCACAAGGTTTAATCCCATCCTTCATTCTTTCAAGTCAGGTTCCACCTTCGTCCCGAACGACTCTAAACTGCCTTCCGGTACAGCGGCAAGTCGTTGTGACTAACCTGAACTATGTGGTCTTTAATTCTTGATAAGGCATGGTACGTAGGAAGCCTCCATGAGGTCCAAGCCCACCACCACTAGGACCCCCCTGGACCTCCTCATTCACTTCATCCTTCCAGCGTCCAACCTGAACTATGTGGTCTTTGACCCATGTCATGCCATGGTACGTAGGAAGCCTCCCTGAGGATCGAGCCCACCACCTGTTGGTCACTATGAACTTCTTAACCTCAGGTCACCAGCACCAGGGCAGCCTAGTGTGTAAGCCCCGCACCATCAGGACCAAGGTCCTCACTCATGTCGGTTCGCTGAAAACACCCATCGGACCAAGGTCCTCACTCACGTCAGTTCGTGGACGACACCGATCGGGCCTAGGTCCACCTTCACTTTGGCTCGCTGGCACCATCCCGAACTACGTGGACTTTGATTCCCTACCACAGGGATACGTAGGAGGTCTCTTCGAGGCTAAATCCCAACTTCACTGTTGCCCCTGCGATGGTCCCATTTCATTCCCCCTCTACTTCATTCAACTCTCCATCACCCATCCTGATTCTCACCAGGACTGCCATATCCCAGTGAGATCACCCCATTCCACTCCTCTTCGCAGCCGCCCATGGGATGGATTCGGTATCAGCGCCCCTTCAAGGGAAATCCCTCAACCCAATCCATTCTATCTAATGCTCTCATTGGGCTGATTCATCTCTGCTAGATGTTAAACATGCGTCATACCCTGTGTTAAACATAGGAAGTTGAGGAAAACCTCAGATATATGTCTATGGAATATAATTCCCCGTGCTCGAAGTGGGATGCCTCAGGATTCCACGCCCTCGAGAAGCCCCATGACAAGGGAAAAAATATAGACATGCCAGTTCCCCAGCATCTAGACAAGCTACTGATGCCTCGACGTGACTACTCCCTCGACTGAAGGTTGCTGCCCTGACCGGACCCTTGGGAATGTCCCGATAGAAGCAGATTAATTAACCGGCGTCCATGGAAAGATGGCACTAGAATGTGTTTCATGAACAATGTATTAAATCAATGAGGGAGACCCGGACTAGGTGACGAGTTATGAGGAGGAATCCACGGATGGAAGAATCGACATCCCATCATCCCGGTTTTGATCAAGGTGCAGACGTCCCTGAATATGGAGCGAATTCCACCCACCTTTGGAAAGCATGAATGCAGGGAAACAAATGCCGCACGTCCTCCCCCACAGATGGATGCGCGCGCGCCCCGTCAAAATTGTCAGAAACATGGAGCTAAATGAGATTCATCTTCCTCCTTACACTTGTTAAGAATAGGGGGTCGATTCTCCATATGCAGTGTGATTTCCCTCTCCAAAAAATTTATGTAGGCTCTATAAAAGAAAATCTAATCCATGAAAAGAATTGCGAAAATTCCACCAGAGGGAGTATGATGAGGTTCTCCGGGAAATTCAATCCATAGATTATAATATGGGTGGACATATATTCGTGGGATTTAATGATTGCCCCATTTGCCGTACTCACCAAAATATTCACTTCCATGATTTGTGGTGGTGCTGGGATTGTTCTACTAATCTTTCGAGATATAAAACAATGTGTAGATCCTGAATCAAAAAGTACGTTCGATATTCTTGAATGAATAACTAGCGTACTTGTCACCACTTCATTTTCGGGTTTCACTTCGGCATAAGTGATGGAAAAATCTCTTCCTTGTTGACTTGGATTTTGTTGGTTCCCTCCGAAAACCCTTGGATTAGGGCACTGATTTGCAAAATTACCCGGTTCTTTTCATTTGTATCATTGAACAACATGTTGAGGTTCGTACGGAGCATTCCTCTCCTCTGTCACAACCATGGGTCTTTCTGGCTGATAGTTAACAGCTAGGTTCCCTTCCCTTCCACACCTGAAGCATTTCCTCTTCCCCTTAAAAATATTTCCAGGGTGCTTCTTTCCACACTTTTGGCAAGTGGGGTGATGGATCTTCATAGCACCATTGGATTTATCCATCGGGCCACCAGCATTGAATTCCACCTTACGCTTCATATCCCCATGATACCCCTGTGATTCTCCGATCTCTATTTCGACCTTGAGGGAACATCAGAAAATATCCTCATAGATGTTGAAGTCACAGATCTCTAATGATTTCCACAGGCTAGGATTCATCCCACCAAATAAGTGGTCATCTTTGCATTCTGGGTAACGAAAAAGCTAGAAGTTTATATTGCAAGCCTTGTGATGTTTTCCTCGTATGCTCCAACAGATTCTTCGTCTTTTTTTCATGAGGGAAAGGAAGTCCATTTCCATCATAAGCCGGATGGTGTGCGGAAAATATTTATTGAAAAATATCTTCTGGAAATCCTTCTATTCCAACGCCACGATTTCCTCCTCGGGCTTCTTATTTTTTAGCAACATCCACCATTGAACAACTTCACCCTCAATACGATAATCAGCCAGGATAACCTTCTATTTATCAGAACATTGAAGGATGGAGAAAATCTTTTCAATGGAGTTGATCTATTTTTCAACGATCGTGGGATCAGATGATCCACTAAATGTTTGATGACTTTGTCTCATGATGCTCTCGATAGTGACTTGTTGTTTCTTGGGGGGGGGATTGATCGTTTTTATTGAACCGTGTTTCTATTCAAAACATGAGTTAGCTGAGAGAGAAGCGTGACAATGTTCGTGATTACTTCTCCCATTGGATTGGGCATCTCATTAGTACATTCATCACACTGATCTTCACAATGGTTGTTATCCTGAGTCCTCCTATTACCGACCACTGGCTGGAATAAAAGGAATGTTAGGGGTAAAACATAAAGGGTAATCCAAAAACAAAAGTTGATGACTTATAAATACACTTTTATTTCCCTAACTCATGAGTCTATAGGCTTCAATCTAGGCTTTTCGTGATCTACTTTCTAACATATATTCTTTGGTGAATTTTTTAAATTCCCTTTATAAGGGTTCATACTATGCTTGTAAAGTTATCAAAACATATCCTCCGAAGTGTCATAACCAAGAGTGCATCAAGGCCCATTGTCATGCACTAGTTCCCACTCGAGTCTAGCTTAAAGCGGTGTTTTCGAGTTTTACCCCTAGGATACATCTGTTCCAGAGCCGCCTCTACCTGCTCGTATCCAGACAAGGATGTATTTGCTTGGTAAACCACTTACTCAGTACATACCAAAAATTAGGGATGATTTTATTATACCTAGTCTTGTCTCTAAGGCTTTACTAGGGTTTTCTAATCCTAATCCCAAAAATAACTAAACCTATCCTATGATACCAACTATGACAACCCTTCTTTTATTACAAACATAAACATGATTTATTATATAAAACTTCACAAGCTAAAACAAAGAAAATTGAGAGATTTAGTGTCTTTGGGGGTTAGGATAATTACATAAAAACTAAAAACATGAAATACAACACCTTTATTGAAAACTTCCTTTACATTACCTCTACATTCCCTCGTACATAGCATTTCATGGGATAACCTGAGGACATGCATAAGAAAAGGGTGAGCTATAAAGCCCAGTAAGGGAATACACATGGAATAACTTGAGGAGTACAATAAATGTTAGAAATTAGTCATATTAATAGATCACGAGAGAAACATGAAAATATGGGCATGATAAAGCATGATAATCATAACATGGTAATGTGGAAACAATACTTAACGTGGAATTAGCATGAGCCAAGGCTCATTGCACATGGAGCATGAGTAAATTCTCATTTCACAGGAAGCACGAGTAAAACCTTGTTGCACTTGAATTAGCATGATTCAACACTCATTGGAAATTACATATCATGATACTATACTTTACCCAATTCATTGTAGCGTTATAAGGGTGCACCCCTCTTAAACATTTCATTTCATGCATAAGTGTGCCACATGGATTATAAAACATGGATTCATAAAAAATAAACATTTATTCCATGATGAAGGAATGAGTAATTCATACATGAAAATTTATAATTAATAAGTAAATGTACATAAAGGTGAATACCCTTGATTGAGAAATGGGCATGGTATTCACTACACAATGGCATTGGCTTAGAAAATTGGTGCGATTTCGGCATCATAACGACGTGACATAAGAATTCATAAAAATATTTGATGAGAGGGAAATGGGTTCCACATCATATCTACATGTAATGGACAGTAAGGATGTCATATAGATAAATGTCCCAACAATGTTAATGGAATTTAGATTCATGATACAAATGTATTTCTTGAATGTAAAAGAGGAGAGAGAAGTTCCTTTCGGAATTTCGGCATAGTAATAGATGTACTTGGGAGGAATTTAATGAGAGAGAAAGGGGTCCCCCATCAATAAAACATAAAGAGGGCAGTATGAGTGAGGTTATGAACCATACCCAAAAATTCATAATTGAAATTAAAAGTGAAAAAAAACTTAATAAAAATTGGACAAAAATGAGAAAGGAAGAAAAAATCCTTACTTGGATGTGTTCTTCCAAAGGGTAGAGAGAAGCTTGTGAGAGGACTCTTTGGAGCTTGGGGCAACTTTTGAGGAATATAGAGAGAGTAGGGAAGAGGTTGGAAGAACTCCAAAGGCTTTGAGTGAGGAGTAAGTGGGAACTCGGTTGGGTTTATATAGGAAAGGTGAGGGAATTCATTATTATTTAGGTTTGGGTTCCCTTATATTAAATTATTCCAAACCACAAACCATCCCAATGTTTTTGCCCATGGTTTTTGGTGAAGGGAAGAGGAAAAAATATTTTGTATGGAAAAAGTCCAAACTTCTTAATATAATATGGTTTCTTTTGTGGAGGTGAGTCATATTCCCATGGAAATTATTTTAAAAAGACAAGGTGTTTAATAAGTCTTGAGGGGTCCATTAATGCTTTGAAAAGTAAGTCAAACAAACCCAACATCACATTATTTTAATGGTAAAATATATGTTGGCCGAACATGAAGATTATAGTATTTTATTACATCAGTATTGGGTCATTATGATGTCATAAAACATATTATATATATAAAGAGTATTTAAATTTTACCCCAAAATTTGAATGTCTCAGAAAATTATGAAAAATTCACCATTGGATAATTTCGACATCCTGTTTTAGAAATAACATATATTTTATCTTAATAATTTTTTAAATATATTAATTTTCACTTCTAAAATAAAAACCTACATTTATTAAAAAAATTCACGGGTTTTAACAGAAATGTCTTTAAAACCGTAATAAAATTTACAATTGCATTCATATAATTATAAGATCATTTATATTTAATACAAATTAATATAATAATAATAATAATATTTTATTAAAATATTTTTTAATTCAAAAATCCCTTAAATTAATAAAACAGAATTCGTAATTAAATAATAACTACAAACATTATTTGTAATTTAAAAACTATTTACAATGTATCAATAATGACAAGAAAGTATATTCATTATTATATACAAAAAATAATGTAAATGAACATAATACTATTTATTTGTTATATAACCCCTTAAAACAGCGGCATAATTCCTATGTGTATGGTGTGGGATGGTGACAGACTCTTGGGGTGGCTCGGATAACATCGCTCCAGTGGAAATTTCTATCAACTTCCACTTCCCCAGTAGACGGTCATGTTCGAGCTTGACATGATGAAGCTCGGCATAGGCTTGGTTAAGAGAGACGCCCAAGGATGCCACCTCTTTTCCGAGCTCTGGCAAATGGGCATCGTATGGAGGAATTCTACTAGATGAGGCCATCACTTCTTTTGTCTGAGTAAATTGGATCTGTTAACGCCCTCTATTTATACTAATCATGTGATCACTGTTCAAAGACTATAAAAGTAACAGTGATAAATCTTAACATAAAGCCAAAGAAGTTGACATAAATAGACATTTAATTAGATCAAGAGGGATTTCCATTAATGAAACTTTGGGTCGTTACATCATATATCATAAATTATGAAATATTCCTTCAATCCATGAAACATTAAGTTTATCTCATATAATTATGGATTATCATTGAATTTCATACTTTTTATCCTATAATTAATCTGATTTTTTCTTGATGTTAATTTGAATTCACCAAATAATACCACTAAATAGTGTGAAGCCAATTGTTTATTCTTAGGTCCACACATCAATCACTACTAACAACAGATTTAATACCACATCCACCCCTTTTATAGTTCGTACCCTTAAGTACATATATGGTACTTATTTATCAACTTTCTAATATCCAAGAAGGGATATATTAGTTGGTGTAATGTTCCGGTTCCCAAAGCCGCCCCGAGGCACTCCGTACCCAATTGGTCACATGGCCCCAAGGCCATTTCCCATAACGGTAGAGGCTGCCGACTAGTAACGAGGGCCTTGGGTGTGATAATGGGGAAAATATTCCATCACTGGCAGAGAAACACAATGGAAGAGAAAAAAATATACAATAGTAGAAGAATTAATAATATCAAACAATAATAAACATTGAGAGACTGATGAAATAAACAACAGGAGAATATATTTAATGATGCATGATACATATGTCTAGGAAAGAAGCCAAACATGTCACAATGCAAAAAATATAGTACTAATCCAAAGTTGAAGAAAAACAATAAACATCTCCATAGCATCGCAAGACAATTCTTGGTCCCACGCTCTCCAGCTATAGAGTAGTCAAGTACCTGAATTAGATGGGTGCCTGTCCTTATCTATACTTGCAACAATATAATCTATTTGGGCCCAAAAGCATAACCCAAACTAGGTGTGAGACAATATCCTAGTAGGAAACCACCAAGTGATCTATTCCTAATAGTCTGTGAATATATATGGCATGAAATAAGAAAAAGAAGTAGTAAACAAGAAAGTAATCAACAGTAAACATTCCAACAGTTTTAAGGCATTCTAAAATACCAATCATCATGTAAGCAGATAGTAACAAACATGTAACCCTCTCGGATGTAATCACAGCCTATCCCCTCTAGTCTTACCAAGAAACAAAACAACCCTCTCTGATGTACTCATAGTCTGACCCCTCTAGTTCATCTTTATTATAGATTCTCTAGGGAAGCATTCACCATCAGTTCTCTTTATAGTCTCATATCGGTAAACAATAGAACTATGGGGGATCACTTAAATCACATTCCCCATGTGGACCACATTGAAGAACTTTAGACACTTTAATGAAGCACTAACATCAATTCCCCCCATGGTCTTGCGCCATAACAGTAACAATAGACACTATGGAGAATCCCTTACGTCCATTCTCCCTATTGTCTACTACACCAGGTTCTCACGGCCCTGGGTAAGTCAAAAACGAATGGAAATGTGTATGGGCCATTGTAATATTCATGAAATACATGGATAATAGTCTAAATCATAACAACATGATAGATAAACAAAATCACTAAATACAACAATAATAGGCATTTAAAGAAAACAATAGCCTAACAGGAAAACTATACCAAATGGCCATTCAAAAAATATGCATGTCAAAACATTAACAAAGCACAGTAATTAACCCTATTCACATTCAATTAACATCTACTCAAGCATACAAGCATAGAAGGCAATAAATAGGGCTAAAATAGTAAACACATAATACCACATTCAAGGGTATTGGGATCTGTTACTCATATAACTCAAACACATTCAACGGAAAGACAAAAACCACCTAACATAGTGTTTTAAGATCATTATATGTGATCCTCTTGCCTCGATTTTCCCTAGAAAACCATAGATCTACAAAAAAGATAAAAAATCTCATCTAATGATAACTCTTGAAAGAGGAGGAATCCGGAAACGAAGCTCTAGAAGAAGGAATAGCATATCGAGGAGATCCCAACACAATTGACGATGGCTGATTCAAGGAAAATATGCTCGATCGGGGGCTCAGAGTAGGATCATGGCCATACCCTCTATCTTGGATGAAACAGATCTAGAAGGAGACGGTTTTGTCTATTAGAGGAGACCCCAGTGCGTTCAATTAAAAAAAATACACAGAGTGTGCTTTTTATGTTCATGGGGCGTACTTCCCTTCACCGGTCCCCACATTAAGCGGTCTCCAGGTCACCACACATGGCCTTGTGGGTGACCACTACACGGCTACCACCCGACTACATGTGGTAACCTAGTACATGTTGTGTACTTATAATGTACATGGTGTGTGCTTCCAAATATTTCTTCAAACACACATTTTCAAAAAAACACCAGAAAAAGAAAAACATACATGAAAAGATGATCTGGGATCTTACAAAGTTCCCCTCTTAATGAAATTCATCCCTGAATTTCTATAGAAATGCGCCATAGAAGAATAAATCTCAAACAACTCTGGCCACTGTGATCATAAATCAGCCTCCATTTCGTAGGTCTCATCCTGTACCTGCCCGTGCTGCCATAGGAATCGTACTAGAGGAATAGACCGGTCATGGAGAACCTTCGTACTGTGATAAAAAAATTTGAATAGGGTTCTCTTAAAATGAGGCATCCACTTGTAACTCAACCTCCTCGAGATAAAAAACATGTTATGCTTTTGAGATGTAATGTTTGAGCTGAGAAACTTGGATGACATCATGCATATCTCGGTACCTCTGAGGTAACTGCTACTGATAGGAAACTGGCCCAACTCTCTCCAAAACCTCAAACTTCCCGATATTCCTCAGCGAAAGCAGACCCTATCTCCTAATCCTCTGGTGTCCTAATGTTCATTTGACACGTAGTAAAACCCGATCCCTGGCCTCAAACTCTAGAGGTCGTCATCACTGATCAACATAAGACTTCTTTCGAGACTATGCAGTATCCATCCTCTTCAGAATCAACTTTATCTCCTATGTGGCTTCATGCATAAGAAGAGGTCCCAACATAGCTTCCTCTCCTGCCTCCATCCAACATAAGGGTGATTGGAATGGAATACCTTATAAAACCTCATAAGGTTCCATCATAATAGTTTCTGAAAAACTATTGTTATAGGAAAACTCTACAAGAGGTATGTGCTTTTCCTAGGATCCTCCAAAATCCAGGATGCATGCATGAAGCATGTCCCCAAGCACCTGAATCATTCTCCCGGATTGGCCATCTGTCTGGGGGTGGTAACCTATACTCACAAGTACCCATGTAACCGAGGAATTCTTCAATCAATTATAGACTCAAGAAGTAAAACAGGAATCCCTGTCTGAAACAATAGAGTGTGGAAGCCCATGTACACATACTATATCGCGGATGTATAGCCGTTCCAGCTCATCAACACAGAAATTCTCATTGATCGACATGAAGTGAGAAACCTTCATTAGTATGTCAATGAAAACCAAAACAACATCATTCCCGCGATTCGACCTCAGAAACCCTTTCAAGAAATCTATCCTGACATCATTCCACTTCCACTCAGAAATGGGTAACTACGGCAAATGCCATGTTGGTCGCTGATGCTCTTCCATCGCATGTTGACAGGTGGAACACCTCATGATGAAATCAACTACATCTCTCTTCATTACTAGCCACCAATACTGATGATGTAGATCATGATACATATTATTGACGCCGGGATGAACATCCCAAACTAAGCACTGAAAGTCCCACATAACCTCCTCATGTGTGTCAGCTGACACCCATACACACCCCTAGAAACACAAGATCTCATCCTTTCTTATAGTCCATCATCAAATTTGGCCCTCTCTTGACATGATTTCCTATAGGACTATGCCTTCAGAGTCAAATAGATGCCCCATTCCTACTTAGCCAAGAAGAGTCAAGGTAACAAATACCGAAGAATGAATTGTCTGCTCTTGCCTATGGTGCACCTCCAAATGCATTTCACAAAATAGATCCATAAGCTATCACTCACTGCTAGATTCCGTAACTGCATGTACTTGAGTCATCTTGCTAAGCACATTAGCCAACGCTTTGCCTTTCAAAGGAAAATTATAAAGATCAATGTCATAAGACTAATAGTACTCAACCCACCTTCGCTATCTCAAACTTAGGTCATGATGAGTGAAGATATACATAAGTATTTTTTGGTCCTTGAAAACCAAAAAATTCTTTCCCATCATATAATGCATCCAACAATGTAAGGCATAAAAAACAGTAGACAACTCGAGATTGGGCGTTGGGTAATTTCTCTCATGTGGCCTCAACTACAGAGACATGTACATAACAAATCCCTCCCCCTACAAAACAAATGCTCCAAACCCGATACCTGATGCATCACAGTACATAATATAACTCTTGACCAGATCTGGAAATACTAGTATCAGTGATGAATTCAAATTCCATTTTATCTCTTGAAATGTTGACTCAAATGAATTTGACCACAAGAAACTTGAAACTATCTTAGTTAGTCTCGTCAGTGGTGCTTCTAATCAAGCATAGTAAGGTATTAATTGTCTGTAGTATCCAAACAACCCTAGAAAACTCCATACCTCAAAGATCTTCTTTGGGTGATCCCAGGAAACTACATCTCTCAACATCTATGGGCCTACTGGTACCCCTTTCTCTAAGATAACATGTCCCATGAAGTTGATCTGGTCTATCCAATAGTATAATTTTTAGATTTTAGCATATAACTAATGCCCTCTCAGTGTACTCCGAACGATCTCATGATGGGTAGCATGGTCATGTGGAGTGTGAGAGTACACAATGATATATTCCACAAAACCACCACGTAATAATCCAAATATGGATGGAGCACTCGGTTCATCTGGGACCTGAAAACTACAGGCGCATTTGTGAGACCTAATGGTTTAACCACATACTCTTATAGACCATACATGCTCTGGTAGGCCATACGAGGTATATCAGATGCTCTGACGTGAAAATGAAGATAACCGGATCTCAAGTCTATCTTCTAGAACACCATAGATCCTCGAATCTGATCAGAGAGATCGTCAATCCTCGACACAAGATATCGATTCTTGACCGTCAAGTAGTTCAGCTTCTGATAATCCCCAAAATGTCAGAGAGTACCATCCACCTTCATTGCTAAAAGGATAAGAAAACTCCAATGATAAGTTCTAGGTCAGATAAAACCCTTTTCCTGAAACTCCACCAACTACTTCATGACCTCTTGTAATGCTGGTGTAGCCATCCAATAAAGATGAATTGACACTGTTTCGACTCCTGGCACAAGTTTAATAGGAAATTTTACCACTCTCTTTGGTGGAAAAATTATAAGTCTTATGGAATGATGTCGCCGAAACAATCCACCACTGGGGAAAAGTCCATATGCTATATCCCCTCATCATCCATCTCTAGAATATCAATATGGGCTCTAACTCCTTCCAACTCACAATTCTTGGTTCTTTCTCTGCTCTCCTGGACAACCCATTCGTTGTTTCGAAAAAACAATCTACCGTTTGGTGACCTGAAACTCACCATATAGCGATAGTAATCGACAAATGCATAGAATGAAACTAAACAGACTATTCTGAGAATGACATCATACCCTATCATCTCTATGGCATTGATTTCCTATAACAAAAGACACCCAACAACCTCAAGAGGGTAGACCTTGCACTGACCTATACTAGTTGTTCTAGTCCCCAATATTGTGTCCAAAATCAAGAAATCAGAAAAATAAAATATACAGAGTCCAAGTATCTCCACAAAAACAACACATATAAAGCCATGGGAACCCCTGTATTTAAAGAAGTAAAAGTTGAAACTGAGGCAAGTAGAGTTGTACCTCGAATTGTAGAGGGTCTGGGATCCTGCTCCAACATGGTCTGCTCCACTGTAAAAGTCAGACATGCTATAACACCCGAGACTTTTATGGGAAATATTTTTTTTTTAAATCATCAAATGAATCTTTCACTACACACAACACTTTATTGGCGTGCTTTACACGCAATCGCAGCCTTCCTCGATAGCTTTCATCGTATGCAATACCGGGTTTCACTAAACAATGATATGATATTAAAATATTATTAAAACTAGCCGTTATGAATAGTAATAACAACTTTTTGAAATTTAATGAATTTTATTTTTCAAAATGGACGTCATTTTTGGATTCGGAATATCAAAATTATCCTAGGGTGAATTTTTGGTATTTTTCTAAAAACATTCAATTTTTGATGAATAGTGAAACCACTAAGTGGTAGTTAAAAAACTGAATTTTTCATAAAACATAATTTTACTGCATCTGTGAGTGGAATATCGAAAATCTGAGAGACACGGTTGATGTCATTATGTAAAATGTGGTTCAATGAGATGAAAATAATTTTTTGGTGAATAGTAACTTATTACTTTTATTTACCACGTTTAAAAGTAAATAGGGTAATTAAGGGTAAAAATGATATTATTATTGTTACCCTAACACATGTCCTAATTCTATTGGATAAGTGTAATTCGACAAAAAACAACCTTAGGATAAAAATATGACCATTTAGGCCCACTTTGATTAGATTAGGAAATTTATTATCAATTTACTTAAAGAAGGGTTAAAATAGTTAAAATAAAAGTTTAATAAATAAATCATTTTTAATATGGGGATATACATAAGATAAATTCGACTATAAATATTCATTAGAAATCTAATAAGATTTCCAACATAATGGTATTTTATTTAGAATTTTTAGACATTAAATAATTTAATTTATTTATGACACAATGATGATGTAGTTATTATCTTATTAATGAAATATTGACATAATTAATGTTATAAATACTAAAATAAATGAAATTTCAGACTTTTTATAAATTACACTAATTTTTTAGCTTAATATGACATGTTATTATTGATTTAATTAACTTTTTTCGAACTAATTATTCTGTTATGATTTTCAGAAAAATCAATTACTAAATAGTGTCAAAATTGACATAATATAGTTTTAAAAAAAATATTATATTATTAATTGTTATTTTATTCATAAAAATTTAAGGATCATCCAAATGACTTATATAAGGTTATATATATTAATAATAAACAATTTGGGGTTCTTTTGTCTTGATATATTATGTTTATTAACCTTATAGTATAAAAACACAAAAAGACACCGTAAAGGTAAAATTATCTAACTTAATGTTAAATCTAAATTATAAGGTTAAAATAGGAACCTAAACTTGTCTAAATTCTTTTGGATGAGAGGTTTTCGACCCATCCCCACCTTAGCTTCGAAATAAATCAATTTGGAGCTATTTAAAACCGAATTTGGCTTTATAATAAAATAATATTTTTAGTTTTTCCAAAGGAGCCCCTCTCCTCCCTTATAAAAGGGCACCTCCTCCCTCTCTTCCTCACACCACATTGAGCCTTCACGCTCGGACAACCGATGCCAATATCTTCTCTCCACTTCCCTAGATACATCCTAGAGGTCCTGGTCTTCTTCAAAGACCAATTTTAGTGCCCTAAAAGGAGGTCTCAAAGAAACGTTTCAAAGAAGAGTTAATGCCCGTTACCGATTCTTTCATCTTTATTTCTTCTTCCACTTCTTCTTTATTTGTTTCATTATGATGTAATAACATTAGTATCACTCATATAATGATATGTTATTATAAGTATGAAACAACCCTATTTCACTATCTATCCATCCTACGGAAAATGAAATCACTGCGCGTGCGTACGTACGGAATACCGTCTCCACGCCGTGGTGTAATCTATTTTCCACCACCACCTTACTTGGATCGGTATAATGGTGTAAATAATGAATATATATTATTATTGTAAATTTATATTGATTCTGAATTATTATACATACACTCCAATACAATTCCCCGATCATGGAAACGATATCATCGCTCGTGCATGCGTATGGAATACCGTCTCCACGATCTGATGCGACTCTTTCTACATGATCTTCATTGCATAAGGATTAAATAAATGAATTTAATGAATGAATATATATATTACACTAATACAATTCTAGAAATGAGGTATCTATAACCTAAAAATAATATTAAGAATTTATTCGACAAAACACGCATAAGAACAAAATGTAATAAACACCCGAATAACAAGTAGCAATGAAATATTACTAATAATAAGCTAAGAATATGACCATATAAGATATCATAACAATGAGTATGATTCTGGAATAAGTCAATGACATTATTTAAATCTATATAGAAAAGGTTTGGAAACTTATGAAGCAAATCAGACCTAAGGTAAGGGAAAATATCAGAATCTCAATTTATCCGTGATTGTTTATAATTTGGTATTTACTAGGGTGTATTTTATCATCCACATCCTTGTTTCCTCAATATGTAATATTATTTATATCCTCCTACATTTTTTTTAAAACCTATTTTACGCTTCGGTGAGTTTTTGTAAAAGATATGAAAGGAATATTTTGTCATTTTTTCATATGAGGTACTTTTTGACTTTTTCGACAAAAGTACGAGAAGAATGTATTTTTTAACTTATACAGAATGAATGGATTTTTAAAAAATTATTTCTAAGAAGCTTCCTTTAAAAGTTTTAAAGATTATTTTTAATAAACATCTTTTAGTTTAGAATTGTATGACATGTTAAAAAAGGAAAAGTTTTTTTGAATTAGAAAGGGTATTTTCCTCAAGAATGGAGTTCAAGTGTTTTATCAAAATTATTTTCCATCTATGATAATAAAGGGTTCTGTTTATATCCCTATTATTACATTGATTTTATTATGTTGTGATGGAATTATTTTTATGAATTCCTTTATCTTATATGAATTGTTTTATGATGTCACGATGTTTAAGATTCCCATTTTTATTACATGGGTTATGCAATGATGTATGATTTATGATTTTGTGGCACACATAAAAATGGTATCATTATGAGATGGGTGGGACCTATATCTCCCTCCAATGCATTGGGTAATGATTTTATATCTCATGAGATAGACATGGCTGGAATGGAAGGTTAAACCGGTTCAGTGAAACAGGACTGGAATGAGGAGTGAACTCGGTTCAGAAATGGACTGTGTCCGCTAAGATAGTCTTGGAAATGAGTCTTGACTACTAAGAAATGATATTATATGATTATGTGTGTATTAGACAAAGTTTCATGTTTTAAGTTATGATTATTGGGATTACATTTCACTACTATGATTTATCTCATTTTATGAAATTATGATCTCTTTTGCAGGTTAATATTTCCAAAAGATATGTTCTTATGAATATGATGTGATTGATATTTCGTTTGTTTACCCTTACTGAGCATTTCAGCTCACCCGTTTGTTTGTTTTATTTCCCCAGGTTAGGAAGAAGGTTATTAAGTATTATATGCCAAAAGGGACTATAGATATGATGAAATAAATGGGAGACAGTATAGACGCTTTATGAACCAGTTGTTTATGTTTCCCTGTTTCTAGAGACACTATACCTATACGGTCCTTTCCTTGTTTTGATATATGTTTTAATAAGTGTGCTTCAATTTTGAAGTAATAACAATGTATGTAAAGTATGGGTTGTTATAGTTGGTATTAGAGGAACGGTATAATCACCCTTTGGAATCTAGGATGTGAATGCCTTAGTAAGAACCCTAAGGATAATTCTAAGCATAGAACACAATCTTAGTGTTTTAGAAATGACCATGAATAACCTAGGATAAGACCTAAAGTGTGAATTTTTATTCTTGATTATGTGGTTTTCTTATTATAATTAGTGTTGCTCACACTATTCTTCTTGGTTTTAGTGAATGGATGGAACCCGAAGGAACCGTGTTAATACGGAATGCGACAGGAAATGCAATGATTGTCCCCCTGAGCAACCAAACGTCCTGGGAGCTGGAATACAAAATCTTGTAGCCATGATCACAAAACTTTCTCAAGCTATGAACCATGAAGGACTTCCAAACGAGCAAAGGAAGGAGAAACATCTTGTTGAATCCTTCATGAGGCAGCGTCCACCTTCATTCAGCGGGTCTACTGATCCATTAATTGCTGAACAATGGATTAGTACTACTGAAAAGATATTTTCAGTTCTTCAATGTTCTGAACATGATAAAGTCATCCTAGCAGTCTATCGTTTGGAAGGAGATGCTGATCGATGGTGGAATCTTATTAAGAATACGAGGCAAAGAGATGAAATTGAGTCAATGGAATGGGACGAGTTCAAGAACTTATTTTTTCAATAAGTAATTCCCCCGTATTCTCCGAACAATGATGGAGAAAGAGTTTCTTGAACTAAATCAAAAGGATGATACATATATTGGTACCTATGAAGAAAATTTTACAAGACTTGCAAGGTATGCTTGGGGTATTATTATCTAACCTAGGAGTAAGATCGATCGATTCTTTAGTGTCTTAAAACCAAATTATCGAAGGGCGTTAGCCATAAGGGACTTCAATATCTACGAGGAAATCGTTCGATGTGCTCTCAAAGTCGAGATGGAAATTAGAGTAACCCATCAGTCATATGGGTTTGATAAAAAGAGGAAAATGGAATTCAAAGGGAAATCTAAAGAGCACACTGAAAAGAAGATGAGATTTCCCTTATGATCAAAGTGTGGAAAGAAACATGGAGGGAGTTGTCTTAAAGGGACAGGTAAATGTTTCAAATGTGGAAAGGAAGGTCATCAGGAATTTGAATGCCGCAATTATGGGAAGAAGATGTCTAGTGATGCAAACAAAAGAAGGGATACACAGAATGAACCTACTACACTTCAATGTTTCAAGTGCAAGGAGATGGGGCATTATGCCAATAAATTCCCTAATCGAAGGGTTTTTGATGATGATCGACATCAAAAAAATCATATGGCTAAAGACAAAGGAATGTAAAATGCAATTTCTATCAGCGATGTGGTGTATGATAACAATGTGGTGAAAGGTACACTTACCATCCACTCTAAAGTAGAAAATGTTTTATTTGATTCTGGATCCACCAACTCTTTTATTACTGAAGTCTTTTCTAAGAGTATCACCGAATTACCTCAACATTTAGATGTTGAGTTAGCTGTGACAACCTCTAAAGGCACAATAGTCGCATCAAAAGTTTATAATTCTTCTCTGATTCAAGTTTGTGGGAAAGTGATTCTTGCAAATCTTGTGATCCTTCCTATAGTGGAATTTGATGTGATTCTTGGCATGGATTGCCTTTCTTTTTATGGAGCTCATATCAATTTCCAAAGAAGGGAAGTCACATTTCATATTCCAGATCAATCTATGATCGTCTATCGATGCAAGGATGAACATAACCTTCCAGTGGAAATTTCTTCCATCTTATGGGTCTTGATTCCACTAAATGAAGGTTATTTATCTCAAATGGTTGGTGAGAAACTCACTATTAAGAATATTCCCATTGTATGGGAGTTTGATGATGTCTTTTCGGAGGAATGGCCAGGTCTTCCACCAAATGGTGAAGTTGAGGTTTCAGTAGAACTCGTACCGCATGCTTTGCCTATTTCAAAGACACCTTATAGAATGTCCCCAATTGAGTTGTAGGAATTGATGAAGCAACTCCAAGAGAAACTTGATAAGGGATACATACACCCTAGTGCGTCACCTTGGGGAGCACCTGTTCTATTTGTTAAGAATAAATATGGATCAATGAGACTCTGAATTGATTATCAAGAACTTAACAAGATCACTATCAAGAACAAATATCCTCTCCCATGCATTGATGACTTATTTGACCTACTACGTAGAGCTAGATAATTTTCCAAGATTGATCTTCATTAAGGGTATCATCAATTAAGGGTCAAAAGAGAGGATATACCAAAGACGGCTCTCCGTACAAGGTATGGTCACTATGAATTTATGGTGATGCCATTTGGTCTTACTAATGCCAATGCTATCTTCATGGATCTGATAAATAGAGTCTTTAGAGACTATCTTGATCAATTTGTGGTAGTCTTTATTGACGATATTCTTGTCTATTCAAAGAGCAAGGAAGAACATGAAGATCACTTGATAATTATATTGAAGACCCTGAGAAAGGAGAATCTTTATGCCAAATTTACCAAGTGTGAATTTTTTCTTTAAAGATTTTCATTTTGGGTCACATAATCTCAAAAGAGGGGATATCTGTGGATCCAGCAAAAATAGAGGTTATCTAAAGATGGTCGAGACCAACAATAGTAACTGAGATCCGAAGATTTCTTCGATTGGCTGGATATTATTGACGTTTTGTGAAATAATTTTCACTATTATCTAATCCACTCACCTAGTTGACTCGTAAAGGTGTTAAGTTTGTCTGGACAGAGGAATGTGAAGAGAATTTCAAAGAGTTGAAAAGAAGGTTATCTAGTGCACCTGTGCTCACACTGCCTTGTAGTGGAGAAAGGTTTGTGATCTATAGTGATTCATCCACGAAGGGATTGGGGTGTGTTCTTATGAAAAATGATATGGTGATAGCTTATGCCTCATGATAGTTGAAAATCCATGTTCAAAATTACCCAACTCATGATTTGGATTTAGCTGCAGTAATATTTGCATTAAAGATTTGGAGGCATTATCTTTATGGAGAAAGGTGTGATATTTATACTTATCATAAAAGTTTAAAGTATATTTTCACATAAAAGGAGCTGAATATGCGCCAAAGAAGATGGTTGGAACTGATTAAGGATTACGACTGCTCAATTCATTACCACCCTGGGAAAGCAAAAACAGGTGGTAGATGCATTAAGTCGACAAGACCATGCTAGCTTATCCATGATGAGGTTCCCAAAAGATCCAATATTTATGGATTTACAAAGGATGGATCTTGGAATTTTAATGGAAGGGGGAAAATCGTATCTTTCTCAAATGAATGTTCAACCATCTATACATGTGAAGATTAAAGAGGCACATAAAGAAGATGTCGAGTTACAAAAGAAGGTGAGAAATATTCCTGAATTCAACCTTGATTGTGATGGGATAATAAAGTTCAGAAATCGGGTTTGTGTTCCTCCCATCCCAGAATTAAAGAAGGAGCTGCTGGATGAGGCTGATAGTTCTTCAATATTTATTCATCCTGGAAGCACGAAGATGTATAGAGAGCTGAATGAGTACTTCTGGTGGGATGGCATGAAAAGAGATGTTGCTTAATATATCTCTCGATGCTTGGTTTGTCAGCTAGTTAAATCTGAGAGACAGAAGTCTAAGGGGATGTTAAAACCATTACCCATACCCGAATGGAAATGGGAAAACATCACTATGGACATTGTCACAGGAATTCCTAAAACATCCAAAGGCAATAATTCTATCTGGGTCAGAGTTGATCATCTTACAAAGTCTGCACACTTCATTGCTATTAGAGAGGTTTTCTCACTGGATCAGCTTGCCAGGATATATGTAAAGAAAGTGGTAAGATTGCCTGGAAAACAACTTTCTAT
The DNA here is from genome assembly GCA_963277665.1 of Viscum album. Lineage (NCBI taxonomy): Eukaryota > Viridiplantae > Streptophyta > Magnoliopsida > Santalales > Viscaceae > Viscum > Viscum album. Next base: position 936,076,950 of record OY728143.1, on the reverse strand, counting down.
TATATCTGATCGGGATCCGAGATTTACCTTGAAGTTCTGGCGAAGTCTTTAGCATACTCTGGTTACAGAGTTGAGTTTCAGCACTGTTTATCACCCTCAAACAGACGGTCAGACTGAGAGAACAATTCAAACTCTAGAAGATATGTTGAGAGCTTGCTCTATGGATTTAAAAGGTGGTTGGGATCAACACTTAGCTTTGGTGGAATTTTCTTATAATAATAGCTTTCACTCCAGTATTCAGATGGCTCCTTATGAATCTCTCTATGGAAAGAAACGCATGACTCTAACATGCTGGGATGAAGTTGGGGAAATAAAGCTATTTGGACCTGATCTTGTTGATGAGATGGCAGAAAAAGTCCGATCTATTCAACAACACATAAGAGAAGCTCAGAGTCGACAGAAAATTTATACCGACAACCGAAGAAAAGACCAAGAGTTTGAAGTGGGTGATAAAGTGTTCTTACAAATATCCCCCTGGAAGAGGGTCATGATATTTGGAAAGAAGGGGAAGTTGAGCCCTAGATATATCGGTCATTTCGAAATACTGGATCCTGTTGGAAAGGTAGATTACTGATTGACGCTTCCACTGAATCACTCTCAAGTTCACGATGTGTTCAATGTATATCTCCTAAGAATGTACATACCTGATCCTTCACATGTACTCAGCTCAGAAGTTGTACCGCTGGATCAAGATCTTTCTTATGAAGAACAACCGATATAGATACTGGATCGTAGCGAAAAAGTCCTACGGAACAGACCACTCGCTTGGTGAAAGTTTTATGGAGGAACCAACAATTAGAAGAATCTATATGGGAGCTTGAGGATATGATGAGAGATAGGTATCCTCATCTGTTTGTTACAAAGTGACAAATTTCGAGGGCGAAATTCATTTTAAGGGGGGTAGAATGTAACACCCGAGACTTTTATGAGAAATATTTTGTATTTAAATCATCAAAGGAATCTTTCACTACACACAACACTAGATTGGCTTTCTTTACACTCAATCACGACCTTCCTCGATAGCTTGCGTCGTACGAAATACCGAGTTTCACTAAACAATGATATGCTATTAAAATATTATTAAAACTAGTCGTTATGAATAGTAATAACCACTTTCTGAAATTTTATAAATTTTATTTTTCAAAATGGACTTCATTTTTGGATTCGGAATATCGAAATTAGCCTAGGGGTAAAATTTTGGTATTTTTATGAAATATTTCAATTTTTTATGAATAGTGAAACCACTAAGTGGTAGATAAAAAACTGATTTTTTCATAAAACTTAATTTTACCGCTTCTGTGAGTGGAATTTTGAAAATCTGAGAGACACGGTTGATGTCAGTAAGTAAAATGTTGTTCAATGAGATGAAAATAATTTTTTGGTGAATAGTAACTTTTTACTTTTATTTACCGCGGTCAAAAGTAAATAGGGTAATTAGGCTAAAAATGATATTATTATTACCCTAACACATGTCCTAATTCTATTGGATAAGTGTAATTCGACCAAAAACAACCTTAGGAATAACAAATGACCATTTAGCCCCACATGGATTAGATTAGGACATTTATTATCACTTTACATAAAGAAGGGTTAAAATAGTTAAACTCAATGTTTAATAAGTAAATCATTTTTAATATGGGGATATACATAAGATAAATTCAAATATAAATATTCATTAGAATGCTAAAAATATTTCCAACATAATGGTATTTTATTTATAATTTTTAGACATTATATAAGTTAATTTATTTATGACACAACGATGATGCAATAATTATGTTATTAATGAAATATTGACATAACTGATGTTATAAATACCCAAATAAATGTAATTTTAGACTTTTTATGAATTGAACTAAATTTGTAGGTTGATATGACATGTTATTATTGATTTAATTAACTTTCTTTTAACTAATCATTCTTTTATGATTTTCAAAAAAATCAATTACTAAATAGTGTCAAAATTGACAAAAAATAGTTTTTAAAACAAATATTATATTATTAATTGTTATTTTATTCATAAAAATCTAAGGTTCCGCTAAATGACTTAGATAAGGTTATATATATTAATTATAAACAACTTGGGTTTCGTTTGGCTTGATATAGTAAGTTTATTAACCTTATAGTGTAAGAACACAAAAAGACACGGTAAAAGTAAAATTATCTAACTTAATGTTAAATCTAAATGATAAAGTTAAAATTGGAACCTAACCTTCTCTAAATTCTTTTGGATGAGACGTTTTCGACCCATCCCCACCTTAGCTTAAAAATAAATCAATTTGGATCTATTTAAAACCGAATTTGTCTTTATAATAAAATAATATTTTTATTTTTTCCAGAGGAGCCCCTCTCCTCCCTTATAAAAGGGCACCTCCTCCCTCTCTTCCTCACACCACTTTGAGCCTTAAAGCTCAGACAACCCCTGTCAATTTTTTCTCTCCACTTCCCTAGAGACATCCTAGAGGTACTGGTCTTCTTCAAAGACCAATTTTAGTGCCCTAAAAGGAGGTCTCAAAGAAGCGCTTCAAAGAATAGGTAATGAACGTTACCGATTCTGTCATATTTATTTCTTCTTCGACTTATTATTATTTATTTGTTTCATTATGAAGTAATAACATCAGTATCACTCATATAATGATATGTTATTATATGTATGAAACAACCCTATTTCACCATCTATCCATCCTACGAAAAATGAAATCATCACGTGTGCATACGTACGGAATACCGTCTCCACGCCGTGGTGTAATCTATTTTCCACCACCACCTTACTTGGATGAGTATAATGGTGTAAAGAATGAATATATATGATTATTGTAAATTGATATTGATTTTGAAATAGTATGCATAAACTCCAATACAATCCCACTATCATGGGAATGATATCATCGCTCGTGCATACGTACGGAATACCATCTCCACGATGTAATGTGACTCGTTCTACATGACCTTCATTTCATAATGATTATATAAATGAATTTAATGAATGAATATATATATTACACTAATACCATTCTGGAAATGAGGTATCTATATCCTAAAAATAAGAATAAGAATTTATTCGACAAAACACGCATAAGAACAAAATGTAATAAACACCCGAATAACAAGTCGCAATGAAATATTACTAATAATAAGCTAAGAATATGACCATATATGATATCATAACAATGAATATGATTATGGAATAAGTCAATGACATTATTTAAATCATTATACAGGAGTTTCAGACACTTACGATGAAAATTAGATGTAATGTAAGGGTAAATATCACAATCTCATTTTATCCGAGATTGTTTATACTTTGGTATTTATTGGGGTGTATTTTATCATCCACATCCATATTTCCTCAATATGTAATATTATTTATATACTCCTACAATTTTCTTAAATCCAATTTTACCCTTCGTTGAGAGTTTAGTAAAAGATATGAAAGGAATCTTTTGTCGTTTTTTCGTATGAGGTACTTTTGGCTTTTCCGACAAAAGTATGAGAAAAATGTTTTTTTAACTTATACGGAAAGAATGGATTTTTAAAACATTATTTCCAAGAAGCTTCCCTTACATGTTTTCAAGTTTATTTTTAATCAACTTCCTTTAGTTTAGTATTGTATGACATGTTAAAAAAGGAAAAATGTTTTTGAATTAGAAAGGATATTTTCATCATGAATGGAGTTCATGTGTTTTATCAAAATTATTTTCCATCTATGATAATAAAGTGTTCTATTTATATCCCTATTATTACATTGATATTATTATGTTGTGATGGAATTATTTTTATCAATTCCATTATATTATATGAATTGTTTTATGATGTCACGATGTTTAAGATTCCCATTATTTATACATGGGTTATGCAATGATGTATGATTTCTGATTTTGTGGCACACATAAGAATGGTATCATTATGAGATGGGTGGGACATATATCTCCCTCCAATGCATGGGGAAAATATTTTACATCTCATGAGATAGACATGGCTGGAACGGCAGGTTAAACCGGTTCAGTGAAACAGGACTGAAATGAGGAGTGAACTCAGTTCAGAAATGGACTTCGTCCGCTAAGATAGTCTTGTCAACGAGTATTGACTACTAAGAAATGATTCTCTATGATTATGTGTGTATGCCACAAAGTTTCATGTTTTATGTTATTATTATTGGGATTACATTTCACTACTATGATTTATCCCATGTTATGAAATTATGATCTCTTTTGCAAGTTATGATTTCTAAAAGTTATGTTCTTATGAATATGATGTGATTGATATTTCTTTTGTTTACCCTTACTGAGCATTTGAGCTCACCCTTTTGTATTTTTTCTTTCCCCAGGTTAGGAAGAAGGTTATTAGGTATGATATGCCAATAGGGACTATAGATATGATGAAATAAATGGGAGATAATGTAGACGCTTTATGAACCAGTTGTTTATGTTTCCTTGTTTCTAGAGACATTATACCTATACGGTCCTTTCCTGGTTTTGCTATATGTTGCAATAGGTGTGCTTCAATTTTGATGTAATAAAAATGAATGTAAATTATGGGTCGTTATACCAGCAGCATGGCCCTATGACCCTACCTGACCACTCTTAGATGATCCACCCAGTGGTCACTGAAATCCCAGTGACAGATTACCATAGCTGTGACCTCCACCTCAGCCTGAACGGACGGAAGAACTCCAGTTCCCAGAATGATGAGAAACTTTTGAAGCTAATCTTGAATGGGGTGTCAAAGATGACCCCCTGTCACAAGCTGCTAGTGAGGAGTTCTGATAGAAAGACTGAAGATGACCCATCTTGGTGCAAGACCGGCACTCCACTAGGTCTTTAGGGAAATTTGGCCTCATATTCATGCTCTTCCCGTATTGGTAGCACACCAACTGGCTATGAAAATAAGTGTCCCTCATCATTGGATCACAGTTCACGGACCCCCAGCAGCTCTTCTTGTTGTCAGTAGTAGGGGCAGTTAATCTGGATGTTGCACCACCCTTTCTCACAACATCAGAATCCCACAAATTGTGCTCTGTGATCAGATGTAATGGAAGTCTACCTGAAGATGTTCACCTATAGTTGGATGAAGTGCTTTAGACAATAATCAATCTTCTTTTATAGGAATAACTCATCTCCTCCTGTAATATTCATGAAAAGGTTCAGATCTATGAAAGAAAAAGAGTACTACATGACTCAGAGAGTACCCTGATCTAGACACATGAACTCTCGGGCTCGATCGACACTCAAGGTCTCTAGATAGATGTAGTCATCGAAGTCATGCTGGAACTCATCCTAAGAAATAACCTACTTGCACCCCGCCTGTAAGATAACAAACCATTATTTTTTGGCAGAATCTCTAAGAATGTATATAGAGAGCTGAAACCTCCTCTCTGGAGGCGTCACCGGATTCTCAAAGATGGAAATCATTGCTTCTATACAAGAATCTGAATCCTAAGGTCTTACTTCCCCAGTGAAAGTTTGTGGATGTTGTAACTAGAAAACCCTCACAAGCTCTTCCATATAAGGTGCATGATGTGTTAACCCTCGAAAGGTCTGTAGGAACCTCATGAAGCCCTCTCAGAACTATTCATCATCACTTGTGTCTGAAATGATGGTCGGTGACAATACTGGCACTACAAGAGGATCTACTGGGAGTCCTTGATCTTTCATGTCCAGTGTCTAATCGTTGACTTGTAACTGGAATAAAAAAGAAGAATGTCTTGGGGTCATGACTCAATAAGGCCAAGTGAAAACCATAGATCGAAAACATCTTGAACTGAAAACTAGAAGTGTAAGGAAAGAACATGAGAAAGAAGGCATTAATGTTTTTCAAAACATGGATACACGACGTGTAGATTTATCTACATGGAGTGTTCCATTAATCCATTCACATGGGTGTGTACCTTTTAAAAAACTAGTTGTGTAACACCCCATACATGGTGTTTTGTCCATACACCCAATGTGTACTTGAACTCTCTTTCCCTATCAGAGTTCCTTTAGAGGTCTAGGCCACATGGTTTCCTTAGAACTAGACCAAACAACGTGTTAGTTCCAGACACAGCGTGTACTATACAAGCATCACCAACCTGTGTTGTTAGAGACATTTTCGGATACATGTATCACACTAAACGATGTGTTCCATATGGACATGACATGTACTTGGATGATTTTTCCAACCTACATTGTTAGTGAAATGACTGGATTCAAGGAATTACAGTACACAACATGTTCAAGACTGACACAGAGTGCATTAGAGAATACACAACTGACCAATGTTGTTAGTGACATGTCTGGCTACACGATTCTACAACAAGTCTTGTACATAAGAAAAATTGTTTCTCCCCGAACTGAAGAACACATGGTGTGTTTTCATCAATATACATTATGTATTCTGGGGTTTTCTAGATGTTAGGCCTCAAAAATTACTCTGGAGCCTAGGTAATTATTAAAATGAACATTTATGTTCCAAATTCTGATTTGTGAGGGACCATACTCGCCGCTAATTAAAACATGGATTCTTAAATATGTCATATACAAGGAAAAAAATCCAATGATCCAGCCAATTCTGGTTCCGGATGGCCCATAACACCTCAAGAACCAATGATTGGATTTCATTCAAACAAAACCTTACACATCCAATACCCTATCAAATAGTAGGTATTTTTATCAAAGAGTCTATCACAATAACAATCATATATTGCACAACACCTATCTAAAACAACAGGAAATCGCTAATGCACTATATATGGTATACCAATAATGCATGACATTTGATCCTAAGCATGTGCCTATATGATACATGAGATGGAATAACATTATCACATCAGGTTTCAATAGAAATAGAACCTCAATATAATCAACAATAACATAACAAATCATGTGAATGACTCAAGGTGAAATCAAATCCACATTAAAATTGAAAAACCCAAAACATTCCATAAATGAGGTAGATTGGATTTTCCCTATGCACATGTTAGCTAATCCCAGGCACAACATATTACCATGTAACAATTCATTCCTACCCCTATCTATGGGCTCCAAATAGTATGTCAAGAGAAAAGATTCCCTCAGATAGCACTTTGTAACGTCCCTGTTCCAGAAACCACACATAGGTTCCGCATACTCGGTTTTTCACATGGCCTAAAGTGAATTTCTCTTAATAGAAGAGGATGCCGATTAGTAGCAGGGACCTTGGGTGTGATAGTGGGAAACTATGGCCTCATTGGTAGGGTAAAAAAATGGATGATAAAAAGATATCCTATAGCGGAAGAGGTAATAATATCAAACAACAAGAAACATCAGAAGACTGAAGAAATAAACAGCTGGAGCATATATATAATATATCATGATACATATGTCTTCGAAATCAACCAAACATGTCAAAATTATGAAAAAATAGTTATAAACCAATGTACAAAAAAAAATTAAACACCTCTATAAAATCACAAGCCAATGCTTAGTATCATGCTCTCCAAGTCCATAGTTGTCATGTACCTAAAGTAGAAGGGTGCTTTTCCTTATCTATACATGAAACAATATAATCTATTTGGGCCCAAAAGCATGCCCCAAACAAGGTGTAAGACTAAATAACAGTACTAAACCACCAAGAGATTTGTTCCTAAAAGTCAGTGAATATATATGGTAGGCAATTAGAAAAATAAGCAGTAAACATCGAAGTACTCAATAGTAAACGTTCCAATAGTTTCAAGGAATTCTAAAATACCACACATTAAGAAAAAAAATAGTCACAAACCAGTAACCCTATGGGAATTACTCATAGCATAACCCCTCTGTTCCTACCTTGAAACACATGCAACCCTATGGGATGTACTCACATTCTAACCCCTCTTATTCAGCTTTAGTATAGACACTCTGGGGAAGCACTCGCCGTCAATTCCTCCTATATTCTCATATCAGAAACTAAAGGTTCTCTGGGGAAGTACTTACGTCACATTCCCCATGTGTCCCACATCAATGAACATAAAAAACTCTAGGGAAGCACTTAAATCATTTCCCTTTGTGGAATCGCATCGTAACAGATAAAAACAGACACTCTGGAGAATCCCATACGTCCATTCTCCCTATGGTCTATTACACCAGGTTCTCATAGCCCTGTGTAAGTCAAACAAGCATGGAAATTCATATCAGCCAATTTATTCCTCAAGAATAACATGTCTAATAGTCTACAACATAACAGAATTGATGAAAAACAAAATCACTCCATCATACAATAGTAGGCATTGAACGAAAACATCTGCATAACATGAAATCTATAACAATGGTCATTAAAAAAATATACATTTGAAAACACTAAAAAAGAATCGTAATATTCCCTATTCACATTCAATTGTCCTCTACTCAAGCATACATGGATAGTAGGAAATCATCATGGCTAAAATAGTAAACACGCAATACCTCGTTCAAGGGTATTGGGCACTTTTTCACATGTAACTCAAATACAATCAATAGAAAGGAACAAACCACCAAACTCAATGTTGTAGGATCATTATACAAGAACCTCAAACCTTGGATTGCCTAAAAACACAAAATATCTAAAAAATAGTAAAAATGCTCAACCGATGATAACTCCTGAAAGTGGAGGAATCTGGAAACCGAGTTCTAGAAGAAGGAAGAGCTTACCGTGGTGATCCCGAAGCATCCGGCGATGGTCAATTCGGAGAACAGACACTTGATCTGGCACTTGGGGAAGGATCATGACTGTACCATCTCTCTTAGAAGAACTAGACCTAGAAGGAGTCGGTTCTATCTATCAAGCGTTACCCTAATGTGTTTAATGAAAAAAAAGAAAAATACATGGTGTTTACATTATAAGTACACTGTGTGTACTTTCCTTCACTGGTCCCCACATTAAGCAGTCTCTATGTCCCCACACACGACCATGTGCATTACTAATACATGTCCAGGACCCGGCTACCCACGATAACTGAGTACATTGCATGTATTTATAAAGTACACAACGTATACAAAAAAAATTCTAGAAACTTCATTTTTCTCAGAAAAACCATAAAAATATAAACATATCTGAAAAGAAGATCCAGGTTCTTAAAGTTGGGACATAAAACACCTTTATTTATCATAATAATGGATGTTATTCAGTGGTTATTGTTATCCTAATGGTTATCAATAATTTTTACAATAAAAATCCCCAAAATCAATAAACATTTTCTTTGATTCAATATAAACTGTCCCAAGCATTAAATAAATAAATGTAATAAAATTCAATATATATATTCAATAAAAAACACAATTATACATGGTTGAAGAACATGATGGTTTAGTTTCTTTAGAGACAAGAGAAAGTATAACATAAATTTTTAAAGATCATCATCATCAATAAGAAATATCATAATATTCCTCCAAATCTAAAAGTATCATACATAGAACCCTCCATTATAACATGGGAATGAAAACATATGAAAGGGTTAGATTAGATACTTAGTAATGGTATATATTGAATTTAAATATCATAAGATCATAAGATGTTGATACAGGTATTATAATATAATCAAATTAATGATAAAAACAAAAAAATTAAATTCCTGGACAATATTATATCCAACATTTCAAAATAAACTCATATTTAAAATGATTATAAATATAGATATCAATGATGTATTCATTCTTCAAGATTTGAAAAAATATGCATGTGGCATTATAATGATAGGAAATAATAATATTATTAAAATATATATTAAAAACCATGTATATTTGTAATCCAATGATCATAGATTGAATTTATCATAATAACACAATTAAATACGAACATAACTATTCAAAACTATATCTACATATATTACACCGAATATAGAAAAAATTAATAACACTCACACATAAAAATTTATTCATTCATATTAGAAATCATATCTACACATATCATCATCTCATTATATATATATATATATTGATAATATTTAAAAATCAAAAACATCTCTATAATGTATTCATATATCTAATAATCATAATTTGTTTACATATTTTCCACAAGGACATGAAAATACTTATCATTTCATCACCGATTACACTAATAAATGAAAACTGGTTTCATAAAAACATAATAATTAAAATAAATTAGCTTCCAAAAAATATAAAGGATGATATTATTGGATCATATCCCCATTTAATAATAATTAACATAATATTGTGTTTTTATAGATGAAAGTACATAATAAAAATTTATAGAACCATTCTTTATGAAAAATATTAATTTTCACTTTGAAATCACTTATTTAAACCAAAAATATTTACTTCACATTTGAATTAAAACATTCAAGAAAATAAACAATGAAAAAGGAAATGAAATATTAACATAAAATATTATTCTTATAATCATGAAAAGTCATTCCTCTGGTGTATTTTAAGTAAAATATTATGTTCATGTTTTTGGTATAGAATACATATTTTGAAAAGTAAATAGGATTATTTTTAAGAATTTCTTAAAGGATAAAATACATGCAAAATGATTTTAATAAATCAATAAGGGATATTAAATATTTCTATATAATTTTTTTGAAAAAAATTTATACATAGAATAAAATGTTCTTTAACCAATAGGAAATAATATTGATTTTAATGGAATTTTTCAATTCATTTTCTATACTATATAGTGAAAGATGATTCCATTAGTTGAATGATCCAAGAATAACTAATTGTGAATAAAATATACGATGTTTAATGTAAAATATAATTAAAAAATTATTTACAGGATTGTTATCATATAAAACCTGGAAAATAAGTGAGATTGTAACCTAAATCACATATCACAAGTATCATTTTTTATAGTGTTAATTTTAACCTCTCCTCCTTATAACAACCTCATTAAATATATGTCTAAAAATATATTAGTATAGTGTTATGTAAATAATAGGACCTCTAGGATATGTTGATGGATGTTAGGAAATGATATTTTGTTGGGTTGGTTATTCTAAGAGGCTCTTCAATTGTGGACTAGAGAAGATAGTCAGTGTACATTTTAAGTGAGGGGGAGGACACAATATACTCTTTTAAAACACATAAAATATGTTACAATATTATTTAATCAAAATGGATAAAATAATTAATCAAATTTGAAGTGGAGATCAAATATATTCAATATACGTCTATTTAATAAATGTTTTGAACTTTTATAGCCAATTTTATTATCTTTTTCTTGGTTTTAGCCCCTTATTAATTTATTTGATCCTTTAATGTAGTAACTAATTTATCCATGATTATCATTCATAATGAAATAATTTTTTTTATGATTATGTTATAATATTATTTAAACTTATTAAAAATATATAATACATTTAAAAAAACTAAATTCCCATAATTGGAAAAAATATATTTTAAAATTAGTGCATAAAAAAAAACAAACCCACTGGCTTAAGATTTCATTTGAGCATTAAAACTTGTTTAAATTCATTTATCTCCATTAATAAAATTCATATATGAGTTTGAAAATATTTATATTGTATAAATTATCTACATATTTAGTATAATATATCATAAAAGTATATTATTTTTATTTATTATGATAAAACCCATTATAAGTGTGAAAATTGGTTTTTAAGATAATCCTCTATTCTTTATAATAAATTCATTTATGTTATTTTAAAACTAGTTTAAAATGATGAATTAATTAATAACTAACTAAATAATAGATCATTATAAATTAAATAATATTAATCATACCTACTAATAAAATTATAGGAAAATAATTTTACCATTCATTTATTATATTTCAATAGTATATTGCGGTGTATTTAAACAAAATGATTCATATAGAAAAATTAATCACTGAAAGCACATTTATTTTAAGAAAAATATATCATAAAACCTGAGGTTATTAAAAATATAGGGGATTACAATAACGTGGATGAATTTTCCATATAATATATATATATATATATCTAAAAATAAATAGTGGATAATGAATTATTGTGAGTTGAAAAAGGTTGCCCCTAATAATTTCAATTATGTTCTTTCATGTTTGAGGATGTAATTTTATATAAATAATACCAAACGATCTAGTTTAGTGATAGATATCCTATATAGCACCTCATGATTTGGGAATATATTTTACAGTAAATTAATAGTACATGTAATATAATTTTTTCAACAGACACCAAAATTAAATAAACCACAAAAAATTCGATAAAAATTATTAGTAAAATTAAAAAATAATTAAAAAACATGTAAATAAATATAATTCTTATATAATATAAATTAACAAAAATAGGTTTTAAATCACATAATGTTTTAAATAGGAATTTTTCTGCATAATCAATTTTATATGGTACATTATACCATAATTTAATGAAAATATTTTGAAATATAAAATTATATTTTAATAAAATGAAATAATTTTTTGAACTCATCATTTTAAAATTGTCATAATGTGAATAAAAAACTAAAAAATTATATTTAGGCAAATAGTGAAAAATAGAGATTTTACAAATATCACTACATTTATGAAAATATATTAATACAAAAAAAGAAATACAAGTTTTCAAAATTTAATTAATATTATATATAAATTTATAATGTGAAATTATTAATTTTAAAATACTATGTCGAATTCAAAAACGTTTTTATTATTGTATTGGAAATATAAATAATACTTTTCATTAAAAATTATTTTTATTAAAATATATTAAAAATAAGATATCATTTCTTGTTGCTGATTAATCTAAAAAAATATTTCATATTTTATTAAAATATAATCATATTATATAAATTATTTATTTTCTTTTTTCGATCAACAATAATTATTACTATGAATTAATTAATGACTACGATAATGATAAAATGGTTTTTTCAAAGAATTATTATATAAATGTTGTTTAATTTTTATACAAATAATTATATATATCTAATTTGTTTAATTAAATTGATATTATTTTTACACTTATATAAAAATATTACATCACTCATTTTACGGATATGTGATTTTATATATTATTATGAATGCTTAATAGCGAACCCAATTTTTTATATATATAACATGTTTTCAATATGATTATTATCTTAATTTAAAATTTAATTTTAACTTATTAATAAATTTAATAATATATTATTATGGGTAATTTTTTATGAAATAATTATTTTATAATTATTAATTATTTATATTATTAATAAATTGTAATTTAATAATTCAGTACATTTTATCATAGTAAAAACCAAAATTGTAATATATTAAATGTAGTGGAAAAAGAATTATTTTTGTTTTATAATGTATTAAATTGAGGAATGTAGACATTATAGAAATATTATCAAAATAAAAATTTATTGTTTCCCATATTTGAAGCCATTGAGACATGAATAAGTTCATTTCATCATTGAATAAGTAATGTGTATTTATAGAAAAGAGTCTTTTTCTAATAAAATGGAGATAAATTATGACAACTATATCCACAAATTAAAATGACTTATCACTAAAAAATTCAAACCATATAAATCCTTAAACCATCCACCACATACTAGAAGCATTGGTATTTCCAAAATACCATGACATGTAACCTTAAGATGTTACCTAAGGGACAATATTGAAAGAGAGAGATAATGTACTCAATCAATATCTATTAATTCTATTCACTTTAAACCACCAAAATTAATTATATCAATGAAAATATTATAAAATATTTATTTTATATATAATATAATATTATTATACTAAGTTGATTTTACTTTTCTTTCTTCCACTAAAACCAATAAAAATTGGAAGACATTGTCTTGCTTATGTGTGAACTACCACATCCTGGAATGATGTGCCCTATTTTTCCAAGACTTCTTATCATGGGTGAATTATTATGTTTATTATCTATATATTTATTAAATTTATCATATTAATAATATTTCTGATAGATATTATAGGTTATTTCTTAACTGTTATTAATAATAAAAATCCATAGTAAATTTATCGAACTTGGAACAATTTATTTTGGCACATATCTTATGTATATTTCAAATTTTTAAATCCTATATATCTATAAAATTAAATTCTTTAGGAATAAAAAAAATAAATTAAAATTACATATATTAAGAATCTATATCCCAATACATCTCACCATGATCAAAATAATGATGAATTTGTAGGGAAATTTATCGAATTACCATGAGTAACATTTATAATTGAATATGATTTAATAAATAAATGTGATATTATAATAAATAGACAATTGAAATTATATAATAATGAAAAATGTAATTAAGACATACTTTTATAAACATAATTTGATTTAATATGACATTAGTCTCACATTTTGATCAAATTCTTACTCGAGATATTGGTTTTTTATCTTAGTTTTACTTCTTTGATATGAAATGAATAATCTCCAATTATTTTATTTTTGTGGTGTAAATTTAATAATAGTATATATTTTATATAAATTTTAAATTAAATATAATTTATTTATAATTTCATCCAAATTTCTATATTTTTAGGAATTTTAATTCGAATGAAAAGATAAAAGTATGGGTTTTGTTAACTCAATTCTCATTCAAGGAGTTATTGCTGTTCTTCATGAACATATATACTATATGTTGGAAACTGTACCATATTTGGTTAAATTATATGGTATGTTATCTTTTGTTTAGGGGAATTTACAATTCAACAAAAAATAATTTCTTTCTATATGTATCTTCCTTCACGAATTATGATGTCAATATGGTGTTTGATTAATAAAAATTTCATTTTTTCTGGTAAATTATTATTCCATGTGAATAATAATTATATTATTTATTAATATAACTATTTATAATTTAATTTGATATTTAAAACATTATGTATAGTTAAAATTATGTTTTATACTCAAAAATAATATCTACATGAATTTCATACTAATAATGTGAATATTTTGAAACAAAATAATCTCATTTTCAATAATAACAATATTTCCTTCATTTACATCTACATTATTTCAAAAAAAACCCTTCATTATTTTAAAATCTATATAGGTTGTTCACACATATTAAATACCAATTTCCATTACCACTTTTTAATGGGTAGTTTTACTACCTATTTTGCAATATTCATTTTTCTTAAAGTTATCAAAAAATATTCTAATTGGATTTATGTCCTTCCAAAATCAAAAGTTTTTTATTAATCTTATTATATATTGTTGAAATCTCTATGTAATTTGAAAAACTTTATTATAGTGTAATATTTTTTGAATTAATACATTTCAAAATGTTATATATTATCCTTTTTGATAACATTATCTCTTAATTAGGTATGTATCATTAAATATTATTTGAGAAAATGTATATGTTTTAATAATTCATAAATTAACTTTTTAAAAATTTAATTACTATTATATATACACTATTTAATGTTCATTGTTAGAGTAAATTATCATAAAAACATCACTTCACCTCTTCATAATTTTTTTTCAATGTGACAATAAATTCATCTCTTACTCCAAATAAAATAAGTGTTTATTTAAATTTATTTTAATAATTTCTCTCATATTTTTATATTTATCAATAAATAATTTATTTCCATGGAAAATATTTTTCAAGAATATATATCCAAATTATATTTTAAACAAATATTTTTGTGTGATTAAATACATTTACAAACCTTTTAAATTATCAGGTCTATTTTTGTGACACTATTTTGAAATGCTGGAAAATCTATTTTTCATTCCTTGTGATCTTTATGGTGTGATAATGATTATTTTTATATAAAATATATAAGTAAGTATGTTGGATTTGTGGGATTATATATCTCTCAAAAATGCATTTTTATGAATTTATAGCTCATGGTATAATTATTGGAATGTAGTATTGATTCTCACTTCACTATATGTATCCAAAAGTGATACATGTTCCAAATTTATAAAGTAATCATGTAGTTAAGAATGATCTAATGTGATAATCAGAATGAGGAACTCATGTATGACTCGTAATGGGGATCATATAGTGATTTTTTCAACATAATCTTATGGGCAATAGGTAATTATTTCCATTCCACATATTTTTTATTTTTATGAATATTTCAGTGTAATAGATTACTATTACACATCATTTTCCAAACATGTAATATCATTATGAATATTAGTGTCCAACATAGATTATTTTTATTTTCTCATTTTCCACATTATTATCACATGGTATTTTTTTCTAATTTATATTGTGTTTAAATATTTTCTGCTTATGTAAGACAATTAAAAAGTGTTGTAAAATGATATTCTTGTATATCAATTCCTCTAAGACACCAAACCTCAAATTCATAGGATTGTGTGAATATTTGTGTCATGTAATTATTAACATAGTGAAACTATGAAAAAAAGTTATGTTTTTCAATATTGTTTATTGATTTTTATAATAAATAAGACCTTACTCCAGGAACATCCTCAACAAATAAATAGATTCCATTTTTATATGGTCCATTAATATTGTTCCTTAATGAATTATTTGAATAATTACCAACTTTAAACACAATAATCTATAATCATGCACTCCTTGTTCTTAATTTAATATAACTACTAAATTTATTAAATTAGAAATTTTGGTCAATGATAACAATGGTTGTTATAAAAGGGATATTTAGATAAAAGAAATTTGTTTATATATGTTGAATCCCATACATGAATTAATTATATAAATAAACTTCCATAACATAGTCCCCCTGTAACACCACTAGATTTTAATAAAAGATCATTTTATACAATAGTATATGTACCATGGAACACTATATATAGAACATGCCAATACATAGTTTAAGATAAATAAAACACACAAAAAACATAATATACATATATATTTCAATAAATTAAATACCATAAATATATTTCACTATACACACCAGTGTGGTTATCGTTCCTTACAAATAACACTAATTTTATCTTCCATTGCATGTAACTCTGAATTTAGTGTATGTTAAATGAAACTCCACGATTAAAAAAACATTAAAATTATATTAATATATTATTATTTAACATTATATTTATCACATAGATATTTTAATGGATGATATGAATATTAGTAAGTAAATTATTAAGATAATTATTATCAATTGATTTGAAATAAATTAAAATCATGTAAAATTGATGAAAATTATTGTAAAAAAGTTTTATATTATTAAAAGAAGGACTATTTCTTATTTTTTAAAATAAATATAAAATTAACAATTTAAAACATTTAAAAAATTTAATTCTTAAATGATTTTTTTCATATTATAATTTTATGTTATCTTATTGTGAATTTTTTGATTTTTTCTTAAAATGTATCATTTTTATATAAATAGTTAAAAATAATGAATTCTAATTAAAAAAAGCATTTTTGATTAAATTATATGTAATGTTGGATTATATTTAATGTTTTTTTTAAAGTGAAATTTGGATAATTGAATATCATTTTATCCAATTTTGGACATTGGAGTCATTTTTAATTTTATTTTCAATATAAAAACATTGAAATGTATTAATAATTTTATCTTTAAAACCCCTCTTTCCTATCGTATATGTGTCATTAATTTTATATTAATTTATTTCCCTATTTGTGTTGATTTCAGAAAAATGGATTATATATTTGGAATAAATATTAATTTTATTTTATAATAATTCTTATGTAATTTTTGAAAAAGACGAATAGTGAAAACGGTAAAAATTTATTATTATGGTCAATGTAAAAAATAGATCTTCTATGGAGTTATACTAGAATTAAAAGAGAAATAAATGAAAAAAAATCAATTACCCATTGGATTTCTATGTTTGAAACTTATAATATTCTATGTTATATAACGGATCATTTTGGAATACATCTTCATGATAAAAACATTGGTATTATTGAATCATTTCAAAAAAATGATAACAATTCCCCTCACCCCACATATAAATGGTCACCTGCACTTCTATTAATCACAACAGTAAACAATTTTTGATGGATTAAAGTAAAAAATTATTTTCTAAATTCCCTCCTATAATTTTAGATGACTTATTTTTTTTGAAGAAATCTATCATAGGAATTCATTGGTGAAATCACAAGGATGATACCTGAAGAGTAGGAGATGTTCATCAAGGAGTGTTTTAATTTTATTTCATCCTAAACCTCATACAATTATAATTAAAACATGATGTTATAATGACATAATTATCTTATATATACATATATATTTTTATAATATTTAGTTTCCTAAATCAATGTTTTCTTCCATAAAATGGGATAGGAAATCATCATTCATGTGTACAGTGGACTACCGCCTCACGAACTAATTTCATTCATTCTTCCATTACCTACACTCACATTGGGGTATGATTATAGAAATAAATTATATAATTGATTATGATAAAATAGTTATGTACATAGATAAATATATTCATTATATCAATTATTCAATTTTAATTTATATATCGTATGAGTTTTGATAATGGCACTCATGTGTAAGGGGGACAACCGCTATGTGAAGCGACGTGATTTTTAATTCACTAATTCATTAAATGGAATGATATCAGGTTAAATTTAATCATTATATGATATATACATGAAATAATTTTGATATTAATTTTCTATATATAATTATGATGATATAATATGTCATTTCTCCTTTTCAATCACATAATGATTATTACATCATTCGCGTACGTGTGAACTACCATAGTGGTCGAGCGATGTGACAATATTTTCAATGACACACCACATGGATGATGTATAATGGTATATTTAAAGGAATAATGTGGTTTATATTACATAATTATCATTAGTTAAATAAAAAATATTATATACCTAATTGTATTAATTATCATTTGGAAATGGAAACATAACTCAAGAGTATTTACAACCTACTATCTCAATGATCATAACATTGACTATTTTTCAAAAAGATATTTTATTATTGGTTTTAACAGTATAATTATGTTATAAATATTATAATTATTTCATTATTAATATTTTCTAAATGATGAAACTATATAATATGAGAAATAAAATGATATTTTATGAAATAAATGCTTGATAAAACATGGAAATTAATATTTGAAACTATAAAATACAATGTTTAAAAAATGATATATTATAGTCAATAATCGTACACGTTATTCCATATCACGTTTAAGTGATCAATTAAATTTTATTTTTAAAATGATTAAATTGTTTCATATTCCTCAGAATATTTAGAATGAATAGTATTTATTTAATGTGAAAATAGGGTTTACTCTAGTTTTTATAATTATTCAATGGATAAAAAATTAATTTGAAATTAAAATAAAAACATCTTAAATATAAATGATGTTTTTTTTAAAAACTCTAGATTTCTGAATAATTGGGTTTATAAAATTATCAAATAAATTTTTATTCAAATAAAGAAATATAATATCAATCTAATATATAAAATTAAATTTATGTGTTTTCTAAACATTTTATAAGAACACATTCAATTTTATTGATAAATAAAGTATTTTTATAAAAATATAGTTTTCTGCCTTTTGATTATGCACATATTTTAAATCTAGTTTTGAAACCTTTATATGTTTTATTTGAAATGATCAACTTCTTCTCTCACCACACTTACAGGATTTGTGTTTAACTAAATTTCACCACTTATGTGAATTGAATTTGAAAAAATGCACAAATATTGTTATAATATGTATGAAAATTTAGGTTTTATAGGATAAAAATAATTTTGGGTAAACAATAACTATAGTATTTATTTTCCATTGTTATGGTTTAATTAGGTAATTAAAAGTCAAAATAAAATTATAATAATATAATATTATCATAACACTTCTGATAATTTCCTTAGATTAGTGGGTATCAACCAAATTTAACCTTATTTAGAAATTATAACCTTATTATGGATCTTTTTTTAAAAATATTTTTTTAAAGGATGGGTTTGAAATCTCATTATATTATTTAAATAAAATACCTCTTTAGACTGGGTAGAAGGAGACCCATTACATAGCCCAAAGTCTCGAGGCCAAGTGGACTAAATACAAGGCTTGAAAGCCCATTTTCTGTCCAAAAGGGTCCCCTGGTGAATAGTACTACTACAGTACCCGAGCTGCTATTTTACATGATAATGTACCGCCACTGCTACAGTTCCGCCGATGCTATAGTACTACTACAGTACCCCCTAGAAATTAGTCCTTGGCCAGATTTGATCCAGGGTCATTTGGATGCGAAGAAGGATCCTTTACGACTACAATACAGTCTTGTTGGAATCTTTTTTTTAAGAATACGACATATATCATATTTTATTTAATGGTCAGTTAAAAATGGAATACACTAATTTTTAACAAGTAAATAAATATTAATATAGGGTTATATTAGTGATATATTAGAATATAAATAGTCCATATGAAAAAAATATTACCTTCATTATGGTAGTTTATTTATTATTTTTAGAAACTAATTAATTAAATTTTAATATGTCATAAAGATGATACAATAATTGATAAATTAATGAATGAATGAACTAAATGATATTAATAATGTCAATATAAATATAATTAGATATATTTTATTCCATATATAAATTTTTTTGGATGACTATGAAACGCTATGAATTATTTAAACTATTTTTTTCTAAGTAATAACATTTTTACGATTTTTAAAAAATTCATGTAATAAATAGTGTTAACATTGACAATATTCATATCTTAAAATATAAAATGTTTAATTAAATGATATAAAATTTATAAAAATATAATATTCTACAAAATTTGAGATAATTATTTAATTTTCATTAATTACTCATTATTGGTCATTTGGAAAGATTTGTTAAATAACTTAACCTTCAAAATGAAAAATACTTGACATAACGTTAAGAGTTAAAAGGGGTTATAAAATATAAAAAAAATATTCAAAACATTTATAATTTTAATTGGATGAAAATATTTATTACCATAAAAATCCTATGTTATAAATAAATCAATTTATCCGATGTAGAATAGAAAATTAATTTATATTAATTTAATACATTTAATAATTCCAAGAGTTCCCCTCCCCTCTCCTATCAATGGGAACCGATTCATATCTATTACTCACACAGAAAAACCGATTTTTAGGAAAACATTAGCACATATATATTCTTAGAATCCATATAAATTTTCCTAAATCATTAATTTAGGAGAACATCCATCCTTATATGTTTTAATGTATTAAGAAATGTTATCTTCTGAAGGGAAGGTAACATTTTTAATTAAGTATTTCTATGTTGATTCATCTTTATCATCATTAAAATATTCTTCAACCATGTTAAAATAATTAATCTCGTGTAATTAATATACTAAGATGTTAATATATTCATATCATCTCTTAAATCCATCTCCAATTACATTGAATGTGAAAATAATTAATAATTTGTGTGGATGTGAGAACTATCTCCTCTATGAACTGACAAAATTCATTTTCTATAACCATATCTAATGAATAGTTATAATGATATAATAAATCCTCATATTTAATATTCAGGTAATATTTGTAATTATTAGAGAAAATTTTACCAAATATTTTCTTACTTTCCCTGAACATAACAATGAAAATTTTGATCATGAATACTTGTGAACTACCACCTTCATGAATCGATGTGGTTCTTTTTTAATCACTAGTTCAATTAGATAATATATATAATTATATATAAATTATTAATATTTTTTTATTGATTTTATTATCATTATGAGAATATAAAATAATATATATCATTTTTCACTAATGATAATTTAAATAATAAATTGTCACTAATGCCTATATACAACTTACAGACTTCATGATTGTAACGTTGTTCATTTTTAATATAAATATTTAATTAATATATTTAATGGAATAATTGATACAAAAAAGTGAATATTATTTAATTAATTTCATTCTAGAGTTGATGTAATTTTTTCCACATGGACTATTGACATCACACCCACTTCATTTAATACTCAAATACCAAATATTGATAAAACAATTGGTATGAAAAAGATAAATTATTTATTTGTTATAATATGGGAATAAGTGATATAATTCTAATAATAAACATTGAAAGGATAATAAATAATTTAAAAAATTAAACTATTCTTATTATTCTATAGTATAAACAATGTTGTTGAATTTTTGGACTCGAGGTTTGGGAATTTTTAACTCAAAACCTAGTTTATATATTTTGATGATTTATTCTTATAAATTTTTCTATTTTATATCCATGATTTCAATATGACTTTTATGAATGTATTTATATTTACATGAATATTTTAAAATGGAATCTTTTGAATTGTAATAAAGTGTTACAATAAATGAATTTCATCTCAATATCTTTCCATTGAGTAATGTCATGATGTTATGAACCTTAATATCATATAAGTTGTATATACAACTATTTTGACATGTCATATATAGAATTAATATATTCTCATGATATTTAATGTTTTTATTAAATGTTTTTCTTTAATAAGTTTCTTCACGTGTTTCTAAATTGGTAGTGGAATCTTTAACTGAAACATTATTTTAATTTTTTAAAGAATTATTCTTCTAAACATTCCTAACTAGAAGCCATGTTTTCAAATCTGTTTTATGAATTTATTCATTTGGACGTTATTTGTTTTAAAGACAATTTTATTATAAAGTCTAAAATTGGTATTGGGGACATTTATTTGAGATTATTATTTTAAATGTTTTAATTTTATTTCATTAATATTTTTATTTTTTAGATAATGTGGAATGTTTTTAACATATATTACATGAAAATAATTTCTATATTTATTATCACTATTATTTATATCTTATTAGATTAAATGTGTAATATTATAGTTTAAAATAATTTATTTTTATTTTTGAATGTACATATTATAATTATGAAATGTGATTTCAATGTAAAAATGATATTCACCCTTTAGGATTGTTTAATGTGTTATGATTATATTATTGTTAATGGGAATTGTTTATATATACAGGTGGTTCCTTAATCAAACTAGGGTTGGTGATACCATGATATATCTCAAAATTATTTTTTAATGTGACAAATTTAATATTTTCATTGTCTCAAAAGAGATCTAGGGAATATACATTGAATGGTATTGTAAATGTAAACATGAAGGTTATTTCATATGTAGTTGCGAATTATACAATGTAAGAATGATTTGGATGCAACAAGTTAACATTTTGGCTTATTATTCCTATAATTCTTATAGGAATATTATTATTTCATGAGGTTAAATAAAGGGATTATATTTTATACTGGAAATTATGATTTTATAAACATGTTTTCATAAATTTAAAATATACAAAGACATGCAGTTTCATGCAATATATTATATCCCTTACAAGATATTTTTGTGCTCTTCCATAGTTTTTGAAATGTTTTTCACATGGTATAAGGATGGGTAATATAATGGAAGAAGTCAAGATGAATGTTATGAATATTTTTATCCAGAAAAATTATTTCATGTTTTATTTTAAAATGTTTTAGATTATGATAAAAATGGTTACCGAGTAGACTATCTACATTTGTGATATATCATATGTTATGTAATATTAATGGAATAATTATCTAAAACTACAAACATAAAAATATCCTTAATGTAAATGAATGTAAATTATTTTCTAAATATCATGATTATAATACATTTAAGGTTGGTGCCTTATTATTGGTATTAAATGGTAGTTTATATAATTTTAGAGTTTATGGTGTTATTTATGAATAAGGTACAAGTTTTATATAACCATAGTGGTTAAATCAGTAGGAAAATATATTGGTATTTTAGATAAATTAGTTGAGTTCTAGATAACATGAATTGAGATATATTAGTGTATTCCATCCTCATAAGATGCAATATTATATATATATTTTATTTTTTTACTCACACTACCTTTTTTGTCATAGTAAACGACTAAACAAAACAGTTACAAAAGTAACAATTAATATGAATGAAAATATGGTGGTTCCTAGAATAAAAAAAATAAATTAAATGAGATATAGAATGACTAATATCGTGTTTATTCTCAACTAACTTTCATGAGTAATATCTAACCACTTTAAACATGATTATTTTTCAAATTCTTCATATATGAGGGAAACTAATCCCATCAAAATTTATGGAAATAATTATAAAAATGGTAAGTTTATTTAAAAACATATGTTTCATGGATGTGGAATGAATAAACTAGGAAAATATTTTCATGTGAGTAATGATGTTATATATGTGGTAATGATGGTCATCAAGCAATAATCTACTATTGAAAACGTAAATGTTTAGTTGAGTCAATAAATTGGAAAGAGGTTCATCCTGAGTTATAAATTGAATTTTTTAAAAGTGGGGAGTATAGTAATTGTAAAAATATATTCCATTTTATTTTTTTGGAATGGGACCATTAGGAACTTACAAATATATATTTAGAAATACCTAATGAAATTACATTTTAATATTATAATATTATAATTGATATAGAAAATGTATGGATTATTTCTTGACTCATTTTATGAAATTGTTGAATCATAGAAAATATTTCATTTTTTTGTAAGAAATAATTATTACGTGATAAAATGGAAAATAATGTTTAAGGGAACGCAAAGAATGCTGGATGTAACATCTGAGGTAAATAAATAATATAAAATTTTAATTCAATAATACTATGGAATTAAATATTAAATTTACCTTATAGGGGATGCTATGTTCTATGGCATACCTGATACACAACAACACGTTTCACTGAAAACTAGTAATGCACAAAATATTGAGTTTAAGTGAAAAATATTAATACAATATAATTATTTTACATGGTAGTTAACACATAGTCGTTGTATTGGAGGGAATGGAAAAAAATAACAATATTATTATTAAATATGTTTCATAAATGTTTTTTCATTTATCCAATAAATTTTAGAGGCTTATAATTTGATTTAATCTTATTATTAGCATAAATTCTCCAATATTTATTAAAAGGTCAATTTACCACCTTTTGATGGAACACCCACTTTAAATCTATTTTTTCAAATTTTATAAGTTATATATGATAATATAAATTTAATATTTATAATTGGGACATCAAAATTTCCTTTGGGTAAATTATTGGTATTTTTCTGATAAAAATCAATTTTTTTTAAAATAGTTAAAAATAATGTATTTGAATTCAAAACTGCATTTTAAACTAATTTTTTTATAATGTTAAATTACCTTTTTATTTGTATTTAAATTTTAATTATATTTAGTTTTTACTATTTAATCTAATTTTGGTCATCCGATTTAATTTTACTCTGAAATTGGAAATAAATTAGTGTATATCATTTGATAGTTGTTATTTCTTAAAAACATGCCTTTTGTTTTCATAGCATAAATTAATTTGAAATTAATTTTTTCCACTTCAATGTTTGGAATTATGAAAAATTGACTCCCTCTTTGGAATCAGGAGGTCAAAATTGTGTAAATATGTTACTTTATTTTTTAGATTATGAATATTCATTTCAGTAAAAAACATATTTACCATTGTTAAAAGGTAAATCTGGTAAATAAGGGTAAATATATAATATTATAATCATATTAAATTACACTAAAATGTTTCTTAATCCATTTTGTTGATAAATTTCCAACCATGGGAATCCTTGGGTCGATTTCGGGACCTCATGGAGCCACATGGGAGTGATAATGTCACTTAATATTAATTAATTTAATATAATGAAAAAAATAACATAAACATATATTTTTTAGTAAATAAATTTTTTACATGGGATTATATAATTTATATAATTTAATATAAAAACTAATTTGAAAGATAAAATTATTTCAACATCATGGTATTTTTTTATAATTTATAGACATTGTATAAATAAAATTATTTATGACACAATAATGACGTTGTGTTTACCACATTAATGAATAATTGAAATAAATAAGAATATAAATATTAAAACAATATGCATAACCTATCCAATTCTTATTTTATGATAATATTTAGGACATTATTTATCTTATATTCAACTTTAATATGTTTTGGAACTTTAGAAACTGAAAATCATTATATAATAAAATAATATTTTGTAACATTCTTAAGGAGCCCCTAATCCCCCTTATAAAAAGACTTCACTTATAAACAACTCCTCACACTTCTCAAACAATTTGGATCGTCCAAACTCTTCCCAATTAATATCTATACATCTATATCCTCCTTTTGTAGCCTTCCCCTAGGGAGAAGGCAATTCAAATAATCCTTTTGGTTTAAACCAGAGGGAGATACATGATTTAAAGGTAACGTCTTCTCATATGTTCTTTTGTTTTATTCTACTTCTCCGACCCATTAGTTATTATTATTCTTAAATTTTATAACAAAAAAATTATCCTAAATATATAAGGTTTTTGATATGAGTATAATTGAAACTACACTTACACACACCACAATCTAATGGGTAAAGAACATACTGTTTCTGTGGATGGTGAATTGCTGCCTCACGAAACGATAATTATTCAATCTTCTCCTACCCCCTTTAATAGTGGCCATTATGATGGAACTATATTTATATATGACATATATTATGAACATTTTTTCTATTTTCTTCTATAATTTTTATTTATTAACATTCGTTTATGCTTTCCAATATTTGTATAATGATAATTTCATTTGAGGAAGTGTGGACTACTGCCCCTCAGGGTGATTTGATTCGTACATGACATACATAGAATGTATAAAGGATGCCATTAATTAAATTATGTAACATATATATCATTTTATGTTATTCTTGAATTATAATATACCTCTGTATAACTATGTTTTCATTCCATTAAATATCAAATAGAAATTAATGTGGTGTTCATGCGTATGTACGGTTTACCATCTCAATGAACAATGAATTTCATTTCTTATCTCCAAATGTTATGTAATATTATAAATACAAATATATAATTGATATATATCATATATATTATATATAAATCATAAATATCATTATAGAGATATTGGAATTATTAGAACATGAACAACTTTTAATTATAAGAAGTACATTTTTGACTCAAGTACCAAATATCGACATAACGAGCATTATTATCATAAATGATTTAATAATGTTTATAACATAATAATAAGTTATATAAAAGGAATAATAAAATTTAAAAATTTTCTTAGGAAATTATAAATTGACTTTATCTTATTATTCATAAGATTAATAAACAAACAGGTCATGTCAGACACGCGGTAAGGGGTTTCTAATCTCACATTTAATTCTGTGTGATTTCCATTAATCGTCACATATTTATTGCATGTAGTGTATTTTGAAATGCCATTAGATATATATTATCATTATAAAATTTGTATTCATGGTATTATTTCATTCATTTGGTGGTTAGTCGTACGACTCGATTGATTACACTATGGTATAGGGTTTTCATCTCACTTTTTATTCCCGTAAGATTCATGCATAATTTGCCACCTTTTCCTTTTTTACAGGGTATGTACTACCCATTATTTTATTATCTTTGTAATAATATTTGTGTAATGGGTATTTATGACTTCATTTTTTGATCCTTCACTCATGGGGTGTATTTTTTTTAAGTTACAAATCGGTGTGGGAATCGTTCACCATCCGCTTTTTAGAAGACTTAATTTATATTATGTATTTAAAATTTTACATTCTTATGTCAAGATATGTTATTCAATATATTTATTTATATACATTTTTGTATGAAACCAGATCCTCTTTTCCGATATGTTTTCATTTTTCAAGTGTTTTGAGGAAAAAGTAGTGTTTCTTGAAATTTTTAAAGTACACATCGTGTACATTATGAGTACTCGTCGTATAATCAGTTACCACTGGTAGTCGGGTGCTGGCTATGTAGTGGTCATGTTCATTTCCTTGTGTAGTGACCTGTAGACCACCAAATTTGGGGGGATCAGTGACGGCAATAAGAAGTCGCGTACTTATAAAGTACACACCATTTAATTTCTCTTTATTCATTAAACGCACTTGGGTCTCGTCTAATTGGAAGAACACCCTCCTTCATGGTCTAGTTCATATAAGAGAGAGGGTATGGTCTCAATACTTCTCTAAGACCCTGACTTAGCATCCATTCTTCGATTCCACTACTGACGATTTCATTGGGAACACCTCAGTAAGCTCTTCCTTCTTCTAGAGCTTCGTTTCCTAATTCCTCCTCTTTCTCAAGTTATCTTTAGTTGATCATTATTAGTGTTTTTGTTAGTATACATTGTTTTTTAGATATTAAAGGCTTGAGGATCACATATATTGATCCTACAACACTAAGGTAGGTGGTTTGTTTCTATCTGTGAAAATTCTTTCTGTTAAATGTCCAAAAGTTCCCAATACCCTTGAATAGGGTATTGCGTGTTTACTGTTTTGGGCCTGTTGATTGCCTTCTATAATTATATTCTTATATAGAGGTTAATTTAATGTGAGTAGGGTTAATTACTATTAATTGGGGGTGATTTCCCAATAATGTTTGTTTATGCCCATTTTGCCTTTCTTAGCCTATTAGGTTGCCTTGTTTGTTTCTCACACCTATTATAGTACAATGGATTGATGTTTATCTGCCATGTTTTTTTGTTGCAGATTGTTAGCCATGATGTTCTTGAGGTTTACTTTGGCTGATATGAATTTCCATGCTTTCTTGACTTACACAGGGCTGTAAGAACCGGGAGTAGTAGACCATTGGGAGAAGGGATGTAAGGGCTTCTCTAGAGTGTCTGTTTTTACAGTTACGATGTGAGACCAAAGGTGGAATTGAAGTAAGTGCTTCCTCAGAGTTTCTGTAGTTCCTCAACGTGGAACACAGGGGGAATGTGATGTTTGTTCTTCCATATATTTCCTTTAGTTACTTATATGAGAATACAACGAGAATTGACAGTGAGTACATCCCCAAATAGTCTATTTTAATTCTGAACTAGAGGGATTAGATTGTGTGTACTTCCAAGAGGGTTTCTTGTTTTTTATAGGTAAAAATAGAGGGGATTAAGCTATTAGTACAACCTATAGTGCTACATGTTTGTGAATATTTTCATACTTGATGTGTGGTATTTCTAAATCCTTTTAAACTATAGAAATATCTATTGTTGCATACTTTATTTTTTACCGCTTCTTTTTGAAATTTCTTTCCATATATATTCACTGGCTGTTAAGAACAAATATTTTCCTGATTTCCTTCAAGGATTTAGTCTTACATCCTATTAGAGTCATGCTTTTGGTCACAAATAGATTATATTATTTTTGGTTTAGATAACGGCATGTTCCCTTCTACTTCCGGCAAATTATTATTTGGTGTTGAAGATCATGGGATCAACCATTGCCTTGAATTGTGGTGGTGATATTTACTTTTCCTTCATGTACTTTTTTTAGTACATTATTTTAATCATGTCACTTTTTTGGGGGTGTTCCTAGGCATATGTATCATTCATCATTTTTATATGTGTGCTCCACATAATTATTTTTTCAATCTTCCATTGTTTCTTGTTATTTGATATTATTATTGCTTCCGTTATTGTATATCTATTTCTCTTCCATTGTGTTACTCTACCAATAAGGGAATAGTTTTCCCACTATCACACCCATGACCCTCACTACTAGTTAGAAGCCTATGGAATGAGGGGAAATGCTCTTGAGGCCATGTGACCAACAGGGTACGGGGTGCCTCTGGGCGGCTTCTGGAACAGGGATGTTACAAAGTTGTATGACAAGAATTCTTTTCTATTGACTTACTATTTGGAGCCTATAGATAGAGATAAGAAGGAATTGGTACTTGGTAATAATCTACGAATGAGACTAGGAATGTCATGTAAATGGAAAATCCAATTTACCTCGTTTATTTCAATTTTTCTGGATCGACAAATTTACAGTTGATTTGATTTCACAATGAATATTTCAAATTTTTTGCGGTGTTATTGATGATTTTTTTGTGGTTCTATTTTTATTTCAACCTGATGAGATGAGGGTATTCCATCTCATGCATCATATTGGAACATTCTATAAAAAACATTTCATGCATTATTTCCATTCCATTTAGGGTGGATTAGAAATTTCATGTTGTTGTGATAGATGTTGTCCTAGATATGCAAGCTGTTGTGATAGATGCTTTGATAAAAATACCTTCTATGTAATAGGGTATTTATTTAGTATTTTTGTGTTTGAATGAACACCAAAACATGGTTATTGATGTGTTATGGGCCCTCATGGATCATAATTTGGTGGTTTATTGATCTATTATCCTTGTTTATGACATTTATAAGTTTCCATGCTCTGATTCGCGGGGAGTATGGGCCCTCAAAGATCAGAATTTGGAACATTAAGGTTTTATTAGTGATTTAATGGGATCTAGAGTATTTTTTAAGGGTTACTATCCAGAAAAACCCATAATACCTGTTGTGTAATGTTGTATACATGCCATATGTTCTTCCATTCGGGAAGAAACTATTTTTCTTTGGTACACATCATGTACCATATGCACACACTGTGTAGTCACTAACCATGTACCGAAATATGTGGGAAGGGACACGTGGGTAGGAAATCTATGGTTGTACATTCCTTGTACTAGATGGACACACCATTTTGTAGAACCATGTAACCGATCGTGTCACTCACATCATGGGTTGGCTGAGTCTTTTCAAATAAAAACTGTGTCCATCTGGAGCATGTCATGTAGTGTATCCTGAGAATCCTATCACGTTACTAACAGGACGGGTCGGAAAAAACTTCTATGTACACACCGTGTCCATCTAGAACACGCCGTGTTGGGTGATCCATGTATCTGGTCGTGTCACTAAGAACACTGGTGGGTGATGCTCATCTAGTGCACGTTGTTTTTTGAACTAACATGTTGTGTAGTCGTGTTCTAGGAGAGTCGTGTGGCTTAGCCATATAGAAGAACTTGGGCAGGGTAAGAGGATTTATGTACACACCGTGTGATTGGATAACACGTTATGTGTATGGGGTGTTACACGACCAGTTTTTCCAGAAGTACACACCCATGTGAATGGATTGTATGAACACAACATGTTGTTAAATATACACGTCATGTATCCATGTTTTCCAGAACATGATTGCCTTCTTTCTCCTATTCCCTCCTTTATCTTATAGGTTTCAATCTTTGATAAGAATGATCTAAGGTGTGCACTTGAAATTTCGAGTCACTCCACCGAGATGCCGCTAGTTGTATTCCAGTTATAGGGAAATGATTAGACACTAGACATGTCTGATCAAAGACTTCCAGCAGATCCTCTAGTTTTTCCAGTCTTGGATCTGGCCGTCATTCTGGACACAGATGATGATGCACAATTCTGAGAGGGCTTAATGAGGTTCATGCAGACCATTCACAGAGTACCACATCCTCCCCATTCTATTGAGAAGTTGACGCGTGTTTTCCAGAAGCTGCATCCTCCCAATTTCATTGGGGAAAGAGGACCTCAGGATGAAGAGACACGGCTAAAGCCAAGCTTAGAATCTTTGAGAATCTATAGATGCCACCAAAGAGGATGGTAAAGATTACTATGTAAATGCATCATGATTCCACTAAGATATGGTGGGATGTGATCTCATAGGTAGAATTCCTACAGGTTATGGCTTCGAATGATTTCCAGCATGATTTATATGACTAATTCTATCCAGAGACCATGAGGGCCAATCGATCTTGAGAGTTCATGATCTTGGACCAGGGTACCCTTTCTATCATGGAGTACTCTTATTTTTTCATTAATCTTACGTGATTCAGACCTATTCCAAAATGTGATTTGCTATTTCTAGCAAAGAAGTTTGAGGATAGTCTTAGGAACAATATCCAATCTTATGTGAACATCTTCTAGTTGACCTCCATCACTTATATCGTCAACCAAATGCTAATCACATAGCCCAATTTTAGGGATTCTGGAGTTGTGATCCAGGGTGGTTTGACATCCAGAGTTAGTATCCCTCCCACGAATAATAGGAAGTCCCTTAGGGATTCTTCGCGTTGTGATCCAAGGAGGTGAGGCACTTCTTCTAGTATCCAGGTGGTGTGCAACAAGTGGGGGAAGAGCAGTCATATGAGGAAACACTGCCCGAGAGTCCCAGTGGAGTGCCAATCTTGTGGCAAGATGGGCCATCTTATACATTTCATTCAGATCAAATCACCATCAACTGGTGAAAGGGGATCTTTTATGACGCCGTGTTCTGGAGAAGTGCCACAATTTTCTCATTTGTATGGGAACTGTAGTTCTTCCTACAATTTTGGCTGAGGTGGAGGTCACGACCATATTTTTCAGTCGCCATGCATTCAGCGACAACAGAATGGATCTACTCAAAGTGGTCAGGTAGGGTCACAGGGCTGTGGTACATGTTAGATTTTTGCAGGGGTATAGACCCAGTTATAGAAAGATCATGGATCCTCTACAGTTCGAGGTACGATTTTATTTTCATCAGTTATAGCATATGCTCTTTTTGATATAGAGGATTCCCATAGATTTACATTTGATGTAGTTGTGGAGTGCACTGGGATCTATATCATTACTTTTGAAGATGTATTGATGTTGGACACACCGTTGGAGACTAGAATGGCCGGTGTACAATAGTGCAAGGAGTACCTTCTAGAGGTTGGTGGGTGTCACTTCTTATGAGACCTTTTTTTTCTAGATATGATAGGGTGTGATGTCATTCAAGGAATGGACAGGTTAGTTCCTTACCCAATATTTCTCGATTTCTATCGTTGTAGGGTGAGTTTTACATCACCATAAGGGGGATCATTTCTTCATAAGGGTGAATGTGATGTCTAGGCGAGAAGATTGGGACCTAAGCACCATGGGTTGAGAGGCGTTACAAAACATATTCCTATTATTTATCTAGATGACCAGGGGATTTCACTTATGGACTTTCCTCTAGTGGTGGATCGGTTTAGGGATATCTTTCAGAGGACTTTTCATATTTTCTTCCGGAGAAAGATGTATACATTTCTATTGAGCTCATTCCAGGAGATTCTACAGTGTTCATTTCTCCTTATTGGATGGCAACACAAGAATTTCTGCAGCTTAAGAAGCAGTTGGAGGAGTTGCATGAAAAGGGTTTCATCCAACCAAATACTTTTCTTTGGGGTCTGACTGTCATGTTATTGGAAAAGGTGGATGGTACCCTCAATCTTTTCATAGATTATCATGAGTAGATCCTGTTGATAGTAAAGAGATGATATCCCTTACCGAGGATTGATAATATCTTTGATCAGCGTCAAGAAGCCCGTGTGTTCTCAAAGATTGACTTGAGTTCTGGTTATCATCAGTTTCACATTAGACCATTTGATATACCTCTTACTACTTTCTAAAACAGGTATGGTCTATAGGAGTATGTGGTTATTCCATTCGGTCTCACAAACATTCCTGAAGTCTTCATGTCAATGATGAACTGAGTGTTCCATCCATATGTTGTTTCTTTCGTGGTGGTTTTCATGGAAGATATCTTGGTGTAATCTCATAAAAGACACAACCATGATACCTATATGAAATCATTTTGACTATACTAAGAGAGAATCATTTATATGATAAGCTCTCAAAATTCCACTTTTGGATGGATCAAATTCACTTCATGAGTCGTGTTATCCCAGAGACAGAAAGTTAAGACAGTAGTTTCTTAGGAGCAGTTGAAGAACGTATTTAAGGTACAGTGTTTTCTAGGGATGGCTGGAAACTGCATATTTTTCATACAAGACTTTTCATGCATATCAGTGCCAATGAAGGGAATGTCTATGAAGGGTGTGAAGATCTTATGGTTAATTTTTTTTTGATTCTTCCTTTCAAGAGATGAAAGAGAGGTTGAATTCACCACGGATACTAGTTTTTCCAGATCCAGGAAAGAGCTGAGCTATTTACTTTGATGCATTAGGAATCAGTCTTGGAGCTGTTCTTATGCATGTGGAAAGAGTCATTGTGTATGGGTCTCTGCAGTTTAGGCCACATGAGTGGAATTACCCGATGCACGATCTTGAGTTGGCTGTAGTTTTTCATGCCTTATGCTGTTGGAGACATTATGTTCTAGGAGATCATTTTGTGGTTTCCACTGACCAAAAAAGATTCATGTATATCTTCACATAGCATGAATGGAATTATAAATAGTGATGGTGGGTTGAGTTCCTTCTGTCTTTTGACTTTGAGCTTTCCTAGACTCCTAGGAAAGGCAATGTAGTGGATGATGCACTGAGGAGGAGGACTCTGATATTGGCAGTTCAGGAGGCCAACAGTGAGTGAAAACATATGGCTCTTTTTTCTGAGATGTATCTGGAGGTGCACGGCAGATAGGAGAAACTCTTTCTTTATTCTATAGCAGTTACGTCTATTATTCTTGATCTAGTGAGAATGAAGCAGCTATCATATTTTAAAGGCATAGTCCTATAGGAATGTGTGTGAGGAGAGGACCCTATTTCTAGATGGCACCTAGGTGGGGATGAGATCTTGAATTTTCAAGGGCCCATATGGGTGTCAGAAGTCATACGCAAAGAGATGATACGGGACATTCACTCCTCAGTTTGAGTAGTTCATCCTAGCATAACTATGATGTATCGTGATCTACACAGTCAGTATTGGTGGCCATGTACGAAGAGAGATGTTACTAGTTTTGTTATGAGGTGTTCCACCCGTGAGCAGTTGAAGGCAGAGCATCAGCGACCAGTAGGGCTTTTCCCATAGTTACCCATTACCGAGTGGAAGTAGAATGATGTCATGATGGATTTCGTGACAGGTTTGTCGAGGTCGCCTCATGGGAATGATGTTGTGTGGGTTGTCGTTGAAAGACTCCCGAAGGTTTCTCACTTCTTGTCGATCATGGAGACTTTCAGTTTTGATGAGCAGGGATGATTGTACATCCGCGGGATTATACGTCTACATGGGGTTCCACCCTTTATTATATCAGACAAGGTTGTCCGTTTTACTTCTCAAGTTTGATTGGGGCTAAATAAAGCTTAGGTTACATAGGTACTCTTGATTAAATATTACCACCCCCAGACATATGGCTAGTCTTAGCATCTAATTCAGGGGCTTGAGGACATGCTTCGTACATTCATCCATGGATTTTGGAGGTTCATTGGAGAAGCACATACCTCTTGTGGAGTTTTCCTACAATAATATTTTTCATGAAACGATTCAGATGACACCTTATGAGGATTTCTATGGTAGACCATGCCGATCACACTTATGTTGGATGGAGGCAGGTGAGGCAACTATGTTGGGACCTTGTCTTACCCAGGAGACCAAAAAGCAGATATAGTTGATTTAGAATTGGATGGCTACTACATAGTCTTGACAGAAATATTATGTTTATCAACGGAGATGACCTCTGGAATTTGAGGTTAGAGATTAGGTTTTAATATGTGTCAGACCAAGGTTGGGGCGCAATAGTTTTAGGACACATGGTATGATTTTTCTGAGGAACATTGGGCCATTTGAGGTTTCTGAGAGAGTTGGGTCGTTTTCCTCTCTGTTGCAATTACTGCAGAGGTACCAAGATATGCATGATGTATTCCACGTTTCTCATCTCAGACGTAACTTCTCATACCCATCTCATGCTTTTACAACCAAGGATGTTGAGTTAGAGGCGGATGCCCCATTCGAAGAGCATCCCATCTAGATTGTTAATCACAATACGAAGGTTCTCCATTGTGGTTCCATTCCTCCGGTACGAGTGTTATGGCAGAATGGGTAGGTATATGACGAGATGTGAGATAGGGAGACTGATGTAATATCACATTGGCCCGAGTTGTTTAAGAATTATTCTTCTACGTCGCCTTGCTAGGGAACTTAGAGGATGAATTTCTTTAAGGGGGTAAGTTTGTAAGACCCCTTATCTTCTTTTGTGGTCAGTTTTTTTTTGAGATTTTTGAGAAAAAATAAGAGTTTATGGATATTTTTTAGTAAATGTTGTGTACTTTATGAGTACATGCTATGTACTCAGTTACCACGGGTAACCTGGTGCAGGTCGTGTAGCGGTCACGAACACAACCATGTGTGGTGACCTGGAGATCCCCTGATGTGGGGTTCAGTAAAGGAATGTACATGCTGTGTTCTTATAAAGTGCATTTCGTGTACAATTTTTTCATTAAAAACGTCGGGGTCACGTCTAATTGGTAGAACACCCTCCTTATAGGTCTGGTTCGTCCGAGAGCAAGGATACAACCTCGATCCTTCTATACGCCCCCAACTGAGCATATGTTCTCTGATTCAACCATTATCTATTGCATTGGGATCACCTCAGTAATCTCTTCTTTCTATTAGAGATTCCTTTCATGATTCATCCTCCTTTTCTTGTTATATTCAGTTGAGTGTTTTTATTGTTTTTGTAGATATACTGTGTTCTTGGGAGGTTCAAGGCTTGTGATTTGGGCATATCGATCCAAAAATATTGAGGTTGGTGGTTTATGACTTTCTGTTGAATGTCTTTGAGTTATATATGAAAAAGTGTCCAATACCCTTGAACATGGTATTGCATGTTTAATGTTTTATACCTGTTTATGTCTTGTTAAGCTTGTATGCTTGAATAGTGGTCAATTGAAAGAAAATATGGTTACTTTCAATGATTTGGAGGTGTTTTCCCATGCATTATTGTTTATGACTGTTTGTCCTTGCATAGTCAGTTAGGCTACCTTTTTTTTTGACCATGCCTAGTATTGTAGGAGCGAGTGAGGTTTATATGCTATGTTGTTGTGTTGTAGATTATTTTACAAGTAGTTCTTGAGGTTTAATTTGGCCGATATTCATTTCCATTCGCTCTTGACTTACATAGTGCCATGCGAACCTAGTGTAGTAGACCATAGAGAGAATGGACGTAGGGGATTCTCAAGAGTGTCTATTTTTACTATTACGATGCGAGATGATAAGGGGAATTGACGTAAGTTATTCCTCATAGTGTATATAATTCATCAACACAGTCCATAAGAGGAATGTGATGTAAGTGCTTCCCTAGAGCGCCTTCAGTTACAGATATGAGACTATAGGGGAATTGATAGTGATTGCTTCCCCAGATAGTCTATTCTAAAGCTAAACCAGAGGGGTTAGACTATGTGTACATTTCAAAGAGTTTCTAGTGTATTCTAGGTAGGACTAGAGGGAATTTCCTGTGGGTACATCACCGAGGGTTACATGTTTGTGACTGACTACTTACATGATGTGAGGTTTTTCTAAATTCTTTGAAACCGTGGAAATGATTACTGCTGATTACTTACTTGTTTACTGCTTATTTTTCTTATTTCCTTCCATATATATTCAATGACTATTAGGCACATATCATTTGGTGGTAGGATATTGGGATTTAGTTCACACCGTATTTGGTACCAAATAGATTATATTGTTGCAGGTTTAGATAAATTCATGTTCCCTTCTACTTCATGTACATGACTATTTGGATTTAGAGAGCATGGAACCAAACTTTGGCTTGCGATGCTGAGGATCTATTTAATTGTTATTCTTGTACGTTGGATTAGTACTGTATTTTCATCATTGTGACTTGTTTGGATGCTTTGCTAGAAATATGTATCATGCATCCTTTTTATATTTTTTCTCTAGTTGTTTATTTCATTAATATTATGTTGTTTGATATTATTACTTCTTATTCTATTATATATTTTTTTCCTCCACCACCGTGTTACTCTGCCAATGAGGGCATAGTTTCCCCACTATCACACTCAAGGTCCTTGATTTTAGTCGATATACTTTGGTGATAGAGGAAATCTTGTTTAGGCTATGTCTCCAACCAGGTATGGGGCACATCATGGTGGATTATATGACCGGGACATTAAAATATTGCATCCAAGTAATGAGATAACCTTTTCTCTCTCATCAACTCATTTTCATAATTTTAATGTGATTTCATTTGGATACTGAATGTCTATAAGAGAACATCGTAATCCATTTTCAATTCATTGGTTTAAAATAATACTTCTTGATTATGTCGTTCTATGAATATGTTTGAATGTCATTTGACTGTTTTAAACATAATATCCACTTAAATTGCGTGTATTTTTATTTTCCAAACATAATTATGTCATTTATTTTTACTTAATCTATGGATATGATCATTTCAAGGTACTATGTCTCAATTTACATTTCATTGAAACTTATTTATTTTTATTCACCAATTCACATTTATATGGTTTATATACACCCCTTTGACATATGATATCACGAATCCCTGTATTCTCATGATATTATAAGATTTGATTGATGTTATTCCTCATTTTTTTTGTATTCAAGCATCCCTCATTTGGTTAGGAACTCCCTAATTAAAAAATAATTTTAAAGTTTTTTAAATATTATTCTTCTAAATATTTCTCAATATTGAACAAGTATTAAAAATGGTTTTTTATATATCTATATTGTCATCATTGTTCTAAAATGATAATTTTTTTAAATGTTTAAATGTGGTATGGACACTTTGACTCAAAAATTTATTTATTAATTTTTTTAAATGGTATTGAAAATGGTTTGATAAAGTATTGATTATGTTAATATCTTGAATAGATATATTGTGATTGTAATGCAGAAATGTTATCTTTCCAGTATTCTTGTTTTATGTGTTATGAATATGTTATGATTATTGGGCATTGTTTATGTAAACGGGTGATTTTGTGATAAACATAGGGTAGGTGAGCCCATGATATCTTTCTAATTCATTGGGTAAAATGACATAGGTAACTGTTAATATTTCTCCTATGATATTTAAGGAATATACTGTGATGGGTATTTCTAACGTAACTCCCTACGTATTTGTGATAACGACAATGAAAAAATGTTATCTATTCCATAAGTTACATTTGTGATTTATTATTTCTTTATGTTATGCATAAATCTTATGATTTCATGATGTATGTTGTGATTGAAAAGAATGATTTCATTGATTTGTATTTATTGATGGACTAATGATTTAATTACTTATATTATAACACTTACTGTGATTTTTATACTCATCAAATGTTTTTTTGAAATTATTTCCATAGAACAGAAATATTAATAGGGTCAAATATGGGATCAAGGAAAATACTTGATGTATGAAACATGAAACAAGACATGTTTCTTTTTAAGAGTTATTATTTAAGGAAAAAAATAAAAACTGAGTAGAAGTGTTTAAATTATATGTTTTTGGAGATGTAATGTAATAGTTTTAGCCTAATTCTCTAAAACATCGAACCTGAAAAGATCCTCATTTTGAATTATTCCTTTAATTAAATATTATGTAATGTTTTAATGTTGGGTCATAACAGTTGGAATCAGATGTATGTTTAAATAACATTAGAGGCTAGGGTTTTATTTAATCATAAGTGACATAACCATAATAGTTATCAGATTAGAAAGAGTAATAGTTATTTTAGAGGTGAAAAATGGTTATTACATTTTGGGGTGAAAAATGAAATGCATTAGATAACCTTTGAGAAAAAATATCATATTGTTGTTTTTTTAGGAATTTTTCAATTTTTATTAATGTTATGTAATTGTATAGTTTTTTAAAAAGGACAATATACCGACCATGTGACAACCCATCGTGTCAGACAAAGCTATGAGAATGAATCCGCCAACCCCTGTGTGATTGGGATTTATCAGCTACAACTAGCTTACATGAAGTCCATGGTTTCTATGACTAATTTTTTTGATAAACAATTTAATGGATCAAGATTATGTTTATTTGGGATCCTATTTTTTATCAAATGGACATCCTTAGTATATGAAAATTATTGGGTGATTATGTAATAATGTTTATTTTTGAAGACATTCTCTATTTTGGGAACAATAAATTCTTATGGAAAATAAAATACTATAGGATTTAATTTGTGGAGTAATGGATGAAATATTATTCTGTAAAAATCTATGTTTTTATTATGGACATTATCTGATTTGGGTTATTTATGGGAAAACTTAATCTATCACAGAGAATATGTTTTCAGGTTAATTACACTTCAGTATGAGGCTTTGTGAGTGGTCGATGTTTTATGAGATAAATATTATGATTTAATGTGGAAGACTTCATGATTAAATCCTTATGATTTTTGGGTTTTAATAATAGTTTGGATTATTTTGAACAAATTTAGGGACAGTTCTATATTGAATGATCTTTATTGAACTTTGGGTTCATTTTGTTTAATTTTGGATATTAAGAGTTGTATTTATTTTTGGAAATGATTATCATTTTGTGGATTATCTTATCTTGTACTAAACAATTTTTTTTGTTGATGTATAAAGATAGGGGAAATATATAGTTCATCTATTTTAGATTGTGTGAAACCATAGATATTTATTTTGGAACATCAGGTCTGACTAAGTTATCTTTAATACTTAACATTTGGAAAAAAGATGAGTTTGTGGGTGAATTTTATTAATGTATGGCACTCTACATGATAAGTAAGTATATTTCCTTACAATCTTAGTCTTGTTATTATAAAATTAATCAACTATAGGAAAATGATATTGATGAAAAAATGTTACATTATCTCTTTTATGAACAAACATTTACCCAAAAACAAAATTATGGTATTGTAGTGGTTAACTTTCCATAATCAAGTTCCCTTTCACTTTCTATTAATCTATGAGAGTTAGATTCTCTTATATATCCATTTCTTCATGGAATCCCAGTATCAGTTGTCTCAGGTGACCTTTTTATTTATATATATTTATTTTACAGTTATATTTTTATTGAATCTTATTACGATGTGAAACATTCAATGGAGTTTCCAATCCATATTTTAAACATACAAGGATGAAATTCACAAGGGGGGGGGGGTGGGATGTAACATCCCAGGTAAATAAAGAATATAAATTATTATATATTGAGTAATTTTTTTAATTAAAAATTAATTTTACCTTAAATTAGATTCTATGTTCGATGGAATACCTGATACGCAACAACATGTTTCATTGAAAACTTACGTTGCACACAACATTGAGTTATACTGAAACTTATTGATATAATATTATTTTTTTAAATAATAGTTAACACATAGCTATTTTATTGGTGGGAATGAACAAAACTAACCATTTTATGATTAAATATCTTTCATTATTTTATTTTCATTTACCCAATAAATTTTAGCAGCAAAAAATAAAGAAGAATCTGATTTTAAGCATGAATACTATAATATTCATTAAAATGCAGATTTAACACCTTTTGAATGATAAGAATATTTCATTATTGTTTCGGTCACTTCTATATGTTATAGTTGAAAAAAATAAAAAATCTTCTTTTGAATCGTGGCATCAAAATTTACATTGGGATTTCTTTTGTATTTTTATGATAAATTTCATTTATTAATAAATAGTGGAAAATATTATATTTTAATTCCAAACTACCTTTTGATGTAATTTATTTATAAAGTGGTATTATCTTTTTAATTGGATATAAAGTGTATTTATATTATTTTATTACAATTTAATAACGTTTTGTTCATTATAATTAGTTTCACTTTGAAATTAGACATAAATAAGTGATAATCTTTTGATAGTAATTATTTTTAAAAATCACATTTTTTACAATGATAATTAATTTTAATGTAATTTCTTCCACTTACGTGTTCTAAATTAGGAAAAATGGATTCCATATAATGAATCATGAGGTCAAAATTGTGTAAGTATTTAACTATTATTTTTATACTTAAGAATGTTTACTTCAGCAAAAAATGTATTTTCCATGGTTGAAAGGAATATCTGGTAAATAAGGGTAAAAAATAATATTATACAAATTTCAAATTACCCTAACAAGTGTCCTAATCCTATTGGATGATAAATTTCTGACAATGGGAATCCTCGGGTCGATTTTGGGACCCCGTGAAGACACTTGGGAGTGATAATGACACATTATATTAATTAATTTAAATTAAAGAAAAAATGACATAAACATATATCTTTTTGTAAATCAATATTTAATTGGGGTTATATATGTTATCTCATCAAATATTAATATAATTTCTAAATTTAAAAATATGTACTACATCATGGTATTTTTTTAGTAATTTTTAGATATAAATAAATAAAATTATATATGACACAATAATGACGCAGTGTTTGCCTCATTAATCAATGATTTATGTAAATATGATTACAAAGATTAAAAAAATATCCAAAATCAGTTCAATTATTGTTGGATGATTGTATTTGGCACAGGAGTAATCTTATATTCCACTTTATTAAATTTTGGTCATTTAGAAACATTAAATCATTATATAATATAATAATATTTTTAGACTTTCTTAAAGAGCCCCTCCTCCCCTTATAAAAAAACACTTAATTATAACCCATTCCTCACACTTCTAATGACATTTGTATTGTAAAAAATCTACCCAATTAAGCTCTCTACTTCTCACTCCTCTTTCATGAATCCTTCCCCTAGTCAGATGGCAATTCAAGTAATCCTTCTGGTTCAAACCAAAG
The DNA here is from genome assembly GCA_963277665.1 of Viscum album. Taxonomy (NCBI): domain Eukaryota; kingdom Viridiplantae; phylum Streptophyta; class Magnoliopsida; order Santalales; family Viscaceae; genus Viscum; species Viscum album. The sequence goes on along the minus strand of OY728143.1, from coordinate 936,034,696 downwards.
GGAGATACCTGATTTAAAGGTAACGATTTCTCTAAAGTTATTTTGTTATAATTTACTCTCCAACACCATAAAATATTTTTATTCCTATATTTTATAACAAAACTAGTATCTTAAATATACTTGGTTTTTTTTATGAGATAAATTTTAACTACACATACACACACCTCCATATAATGGGTAAAGGACATACTGTATTTATGGATGTCGATCTACTGCCAGATAAAATGATGATTGTTCAATCTTATCCTACCACATATCATGGTGGCCATTATGATGGAAATTTATTTATATATTATATATAGTAGGATTATTCTTTCTCTATTCATTAGTAATTTATAATAAAAACAGAACATTATGCTTTCCAATATGTGTAAATACAATTATTCATTTGAGGAAGTGGATACTACCACCCCTTCAAGGTGATATGATTATTTCATGACATACATGGAACATATAAATGAAGGAATTAATGAAATTATGTAACATATATATCATATGATATTATATTCCAATTAAAATATACATATTTATTATTATGTTTTCATTCGATTAAATATGAAATAGAAATGAAAGTAACGTCCATGCATACGTACGGCTTATCGTCTCATAGAACATTGCATTTAATTTCTTATCTCCAAATGTCAGGTAATTTTATAAATAAGTACATATAATGGATATATATTATATGTATGATATCTAAATCAAGAATATCATTCTGAAGATTTTGGACTTTTGACCACATGAATAACTCGTAATTATTAGATGTTTATTTTTGACTCATGTACCAAATATCGACAAAACCACCATTATTAACGTAAATGAGTGAATAATGTTTATAACATGGTAATAATTGATATAAAAGTAAAAATATACTTGAAAATATTTATTAAACATATATAAATTAACTTTAGAATATTATTGTAGAGATTAAAGAACGAACGGGTCAAGTCAGACACTAGGTAAGGGGTTTCTTATCCCTCCTTTAATTCAATTAGATTTCCATTGTTTGCGACATATTTATTCCATGTAGTGTATTATGTGAAGAAATTTGATATATATTATAATTTTTCTCTTTATATTCATGGAATTATTTGACTCATTTGGTGTTTATTGACTTTTGGTCATACAACTCGATTTATTACAATGTGGAAAAGGGTTTTCATCTCACTTTTTATTCCTGTGAGATTCATGCTATATTTTCCACTATTTCCTTTTGTATAGTGTATGTACTTCCTATTATTGTACTATTTGTGTAATATAATTTAATTTATGGTTATTTAATACTTTATTGTATGATCCTTCTTTCATGGGGTGTATGTTATGTAAGTTACAAAATCGGTGAGGGAATATTTCACCCTCCACTTTTATAAATACATAATTTATGTAATGTCATTTAATTACACATTTCATATGTCTGGATATATTATTATATATCTTTACTTATTTACATTTTGTGTCCATGTGATGGGATACAATTTTCTCTCTCATCAACTCAATTTTTAAATTTTAAAGTGACGTTGTTAGGCAGTCAAATTTCTGTAAGAAATTTTCTTAACAAAATTTCAATTCTTCTGGTTAAACTTATAATTCTTGATTATGTTGTGCTATAAATAATTTTGAATGTCTTGATATTTTGATACACTTAATATACACTTATATTGGGTGAATTTTTATTTATCCCACATAATTATGTCATTGATTTGTCCTTAATATAAAGATTTGATATTTTCCAGGGACATTTTCTCAATTTATATTCCATTGAATCTTTTTTATTATTATACACCAATTCAATTTTATATGGTGTATATACTGCCCATTGAAGTATATTATCATGAATCGCTATATTATCATGATATTTTTAGCTTTGATTGATGTAATTCCACAATTTATTGTATACAAGGGTCCCTCATTGGGTTAGAAAATATTTATCTAAAATATCAATTTAAATGATTTAAATATTTATTCATCAATATATTTCTCTTTAATGAACTCGTTTTCAAAATGACTTTATGGATTTATTTATATGTTCATTAATGTTCAAAAAAATTAATCCATTTAAATGTTTCAATGTGGTATGTGACACTTTGATTCAAAAATCTATTTATTAACTGTTTTAAATGGTTTTTAAAATGGTTTGATAAAGTGTTGATTATGTTAATATACTTAATTGATATATTGTGATTTAAATGAGGAAATATTATCATTATATTATTCTTATTATATATGTTATGAATATTTTTTGATTATTGGGCATTCGTTACATATACTGGTGGGTCCGTGACAAACCTAGGGCAGGTGAGTTCAAGTTTGCTCTCAAATGAAATGGGTAAAGTGACATAGGTAAGAAATAATCTTTACCTTAAGAGACTTAGGGAATATACACTAATGGTAATTCCAAATTTAAATCCCTACGTTGCTGTGATAGCTAAAATGTAAATTTGTTATGTATGCCATAAGTTACATTTATAATTTATGATTTCTTTGTGTTATTCATAAATCATAGGATTCAATGATGTATGTTATGAGTGAAAATTATTGTTTCATTGTATTGTATTTATTGATTGGACTGATGTTTTATGTCATTATTTTATAACCCTTATTAATCATTTTATGCACATCCCATGTTTTTTTGAAATGATGTCTATTGGACTTAATGATGAATAGAGTCAAGGATGGGATCATGTAAAAGTATTTAGTTTTAAAAAATTGAACTTGAAATGTTTCTTTTTAAGAGTTTTAAATTTATGAAAAAAAGGAAAGTGAGTAGAAGTGTCAACATTGTAATTTTTGGGGATTTAATGTAATATTTACAGCCAAATTCTTTAAAACTATAAACCTAAAAAGATACTCAATGTGAATTATTTATTAAATTCATTATTATGTAATGTTTTCAGGTTGGGTCCTTATACTGGAAGACAATGATGTCTAAATTTTAGGAATTTTAATGTTATGTTTGATATATAGATGATGAATTTCTTAAAAATATTAAATCTATTTTAATGATTGTATTACTTTGGAAGAATTTAATTTAGTATGTTTAACAATGATTTTAATTATATGAATAATTAATTCATGGAAGAATTATATTTTCTTGTTTATATATAATTATAAATCAATAAATAAACATTAGGGTTTATATGCTCTTTTATTTTGAGTTAATTATGAGATATTATCTTTTTGGATGAAAAATTAAAGGCATGAGATAATATCTATTGATAAGATATGTTATGGTTCTTTTGATGATTTTATCTCAATTTGGGAATTTTATTATAATCAAAATGTTTTTAAAAAATTATAAACCATTGGATGTTGAAACCCCGTCACATCTTACAAAGATGTAGGAATCGAACCAACAGGAAAAGGGAGACCTAGCTCTATCACATACCTCTGTAATCCATGATGTCCATGGTTAGTATAGAATTTTAATTTTTTAATTAAAATGAGTATATATATAAGGAATATATTGATTTTGGTAATATATCATTTATCATATAGATTACCATGAGATTGGAAAATTGATATGGTGAATATGTTATTAATGTTATTTTAGTAGATGTTCAGTATTTTGGGAATCCAATATGATCATGGTAAATAGAATACATTGATATTTAATTTGAGAAGTAATGTTTGATATATATTTTCAATGAATATATGATTTTATTAGGTACATTGGGTGATTCGTATTATTTATGAAAGTAAAAAGAATATCTTGTTGATTGTATTGATTATAAAAATATTATTTTGGTAGGATACATTAAGTGTGGTCCATGTCATTTAGACAAACAAATTAAATTTTCATGGAAGAATATGTGATCAAACACTTTTTATATGATGGGGTTTAATCATCAATTTTTTTAATTTTAAGGAAAATTATTTGTTGATTGTTCAATGTTGATCATTGGGTATTAACGTTGAATGTCTGACATTTAAATTAGTTTTTCAACAAACAATGATTTTTTTATGAATTGTTTTATCTTATACATTTCAGTTTTAATTTTTTAATTATTAATATATATAATTAGATATTTATCCTTTTTTGGATCATGAAATTCTCTATAAATTGATTATGCTTTTTTTAGGCATGAAAAATTCATCACAAAAAAATTTAACTTGGAGGGAAAATATGACATTGATGTGGAAATTAATTAATGAAAAAAACTCAAATTCCCATGTAAATATGTTCGATTATGTTCCTAGAAAAGAATTTAAATAAATTCCTCAAATTGATGAAAACCATTTTATAACAAAAATTATATATATTTACCTTTATGACTAATAAATAAAGGACCTTTTAAAAAGTCACAAACATATGGTTTTTGTGTTTGTTAACATTATCCGGATCATGAATAATATTAGTCTCCATAATAACTTGATTATTAATTTTTCTTCTTTATCAATTTATTCCTATATAGAATCATAATAATTGATATATAAGGTGAACATCATACTTCCCTTTATTTCTTTTTATGTGGGATTTTTGTTAGACTTTTTTTGATGAGGTATTTCAATAAAGGTATGTGGAAAAATCATTCTATTGTTACTTTGCACAAATTCAAATTTTGAAGAGGAAATTTCCAAAAGGGTGGGAGAATGTAACATCCTGTGTTTACAAAATAACAATGTTTTGTAAGAATATATAATATACCTACAGTCTTATTATAATGTTATTTAGAGATATTTTCAACCTGCATGACCATATTTCGTAGTATGTTCCTTACATCATGAGAATCATCCTTCAATTCCTTGATGGTATTCATGTTTATGTTCATAAAGTTCAATATAGTCTACTTCATTTTTATGATATGTTTTTGGAGAGAGGGATCATTATTTTGTGGATATCATGGTTCCATATGATGTTATCATAGAACATGTAATTATTTTTACAAAATATTTAAATGTCATTTTATATAATATGATCATAATGATTGAATTATTTAGTATATTTACCTCATGTTTGTGCCTCTTTAACATGGGTATCCATATTTATTTTGATAGAATCTAATTGGGAATCGATACATCCATTAATTTCAACCATGTATACACTTCTACATTAAAAACCTTTAAAATAAACTATCATATATTAAATTTTTTCTAATATAAAATATCACAACAGCCCCTAGGTCAATTCTTCATGAGTTACCATCTAGTCATGATGTAAAAAAAATTAAATTTCATTATGATCAAAACACATAATTAAATTTAATTAGTAAAATCATTTTAATTCCAAAATTTTTTAATTTATTTATTAAAATTATAAATCATTTCCAATAGTTTTTTAAATATTAGTCATTTAAAATATTATAATATAGATCATCCAAAATGGTTACATAGTGTTTGTGGGAGGAAATATACTGTTTGGAATATTCTTTATAACTCATCACTAAATGTAATTAAATATGGGATGGGGTTTAAATGAAAAATATCACCTAATCTGAAAATAAAATGTGAAAAAATATCATACCACCCATGTGAAAGGAAAAATAATTTTATTGTAAGGTATTGTGAATTTTGGTTGAATTTACTTGGTGCAAGATTGGATATTTATTAAGAATATCGAATAATTGATTATGTAATACCCCAAGAATTTAAAAATAAATTTAGTATTGAATGAATTGAATAAAACACCAACTATATACCATGAAAAACATTTATATTTATAGTATATAGTAGTAATCTACACATTAAACATAATTTTTCTACTTAAATATTTAGAATTTAGAAAAACAGACTTTAACGGCTGTGATCAATAAGATATTTTGAGTTTGATAAAATGGTCATACATTTTTGGTAAATAGTAACCTGACCCTTTGAATAGTACTGTAGCTTTAGAAATAGTAATATGACCCTTAGGAATATAAAATCATTCAAATGAATAGTAACAAATATCATGAATGTGTATATAAAATTTAGGTACCATATAATTGAACTTATGGTATAATTATTGCATATAACAAGTAAATGAATATTATAAAAATTAATAATTAAGGGTTGAAATTTTTTGAGTAATAAAAATTTAATAATAAATAAATTTATTTTCAAAAAAATTATTCATAAATCAAAAAATTGTCCCTCTTCTTTTAGGATAATTTAATAATACATTTGTTAATTGTTTTTGGGTGTTGTAAAATCCGTTTTAATCTTAAAAACAATGTTTTTTTGAATAAATGATTTTTAATAATTAAAAATCAATTATTTTATATTCATAAAATTATATTCATAAAATGGAGTTAATTTTTTTATTTTATACGTCATAAAATGTTATTGGTGAATTTTATGTATTTTTTTGAAATACATGAATTTTTATGTGAATAGTAAAATATGTAAATTTAAAGTGCACAAACACTACAGGCTAAGTACAATATTATTTGACTGATGGATGATGTAAGAACCCCTGGTTCTAAAACACATGTACATATTACTGTATTTATTAAAAATAATCAACACAATTTTTTTATTTATAATAATAATAAAATAATGAATAAAATAATTAAAAAATACCCCTCTCCCACACTATTAAAACTACCCATTACCCCTCTTCTCCTCACACCATAAAATCTTTGAATCTTGTAAAATTTCTAACCATTTATCTTCCAAAGATCTCCCCATACAATATACAAAATCCCTTGGACTCATCAAAAGACCAAAATCAACCTAGTTTATGATATTTTCAAGGAAGAGTATTTGGGTTGTAAAATCCTCTTCCTTTTCCATTTAATATCTTTTAACGTTTTTCGTTTATTTTTCACCCCTAAACCCTTCATTACAAATAATAATGATTAATATAGAATATTTTATAAAATATAATGATATCATGTTTATGTAATATCCTTTATCTAACTCCATTATCTCTATTTTTTTTCAAAAATGAAATAATCGTCCAAGAGGTGCCAATTTACAACCTTCATGGACAACAAAAATTCAATCATTAATTTCACATTCAAGGCTAGTCATGAAACCATATTGATGGTATATCTTGAATATATAGTATTTATTATATCTTTTTTAGGGTTTGGTACAATTTTATATATATTATATGAAATAATTGAATAGAACTAGATCATTCTGATTGAATAACTACATTAATTGAGCTAAAGGATTGTCATAAACTTTTTTTAATTAATATACAGTTATAAAATGTAAAATAATAATAAATAAAACCAATTAAAATTATTTTTATTCATTTAAAACATTCAATTACAATTTTTAACAATCATATCCATTTTACAAAAACTCTATTATATATAATCTGGCGAACAGATCATAAAATCAATGAAATTAACACTCTAAAATGGAAGAATTGAAAATAATAACATATAAAAACATATATAAATAATCCTAATAAAAATATAATGAATCAAATACTTATATATTAGGTTCTATGTTAATTAATTAATCCAATTAATTTTATTATCCATGATATTAAGGTCAATAACATAACTCATTCAGACTAATTGTAAGGGTTTTAATCCTGAACCTCCATTTTCATCCGAGTTATGATTTTATACTCATTAAACAAAAATATTTATTAATTTATTTTATATAAATTTAATGAAAAATTTGTATTTGTTCCAAAATCATTTACTCTGATCAGTTCATCTTTCGTTGGTGGAGAACAAATCATTTAAACGGGTCCCCTTCTCAATTATTCATGATAAGTTAGACAGATTAAAGGGATGTTCTCGATTTTAATATATTATCAAGTGCACTCTATAATTTATTTCAATAAACAATTTTTTTTTTAAAACAACTCATTTTATTTTGTAAGAAATATATTTGTTCATTTTTGGTTTTATTTGATGAATTTTCCAAAAATAAATATTTTTTTCAAAGTAAATGAGTATTACTATGTAGAATTATTCATTGAATTTATTAGATCAATTTAATATTTTTTAACACAACTATTTAATAATATGTTTTATTGGGATAAACCTATAATAATTATCATATAGCATATTTTATAAAATGGTTTTTGATCAGTTTGACTGTGGATATTCTGTCTTGATACCATTGACTATATTACTCAAAATTGTAAGTGATTATGTATACAGATTGTGGAATGAAATTTCCTTTTTTATTGTTGTTTATGTTTATGAAAATTAATATGTGGAACTAATTTTATATTTAAAATGATGTGAGGGTAAATATATATCCCCTTAATGAATTAATTGGTCTTCTTATATAAAAAAGGAATTTGGGTTTAGCTAAGGCCTTACCTTTGTATTTTTAGTTGTCTAGGTCGAGGACTTGTCAATATGTTTATGATGTATAGAATTATGAATTCCCTCATTATGATATTAGTAATTTATTAACCTTGTTTTATATGTCTTGTATAGTATCCATTATTATGTTTTAGTCTCTTATGGTCATTTATATTGATTTCTGTATTCATCATTCATTTTTCCCAAATTATGGTATTTTTTATTTTTAAAGGCATGTGTTTTTAGTTAATCACCATGACTAATGATTATGTTTATGATAACATACACTGTATTACTTACCATTGCTGAGAATATACGCCCACCCCTTTATAATGTTTTATTTTTTCCAAAGATGCTAACATGTATATAATTATGAATGATTTTTTGGAATAATCATATATAATATGGGTATTTCAAATGGATATGAAATCTATTTTTCTCTTTATATTAGTAGTGTAAATATTATTCTTGTATCTGTTTATCAAATACTAATAAACTATTCATCCCTTTTGGATGTGATTCCCTTTTAAAAATCCCAATGTAATAATATAAGGAACTAGCTCTTAGAAACTAGGTTTGTGGCCCTTAAAGTTTGTATCAGTTTAATTTTATTTAAAAACATAGAATATAAATATAGAAAATGTAGATTAAAAATCAAAATCATAAGATAGTCCATATGGATAGTCATACAAGATCATACTATAATTTTAGAAAGCTATAGATTATATGGATATTTATAGAAAATGCATATTTATCTGGAAAATATAAGGGGATGTGGTTCTGGAATAGATGTACCTAGGTGTTATAACTTTGAAATGATTTCTCGACCCTAAGCTCAGGTAAACCGGTATATGACATCATTCCTTACTATGAACATGTTTTTTCACTCCCAAGGGATATTCTTAGGATAATTAAAATTTTCATTAGAATCCATTATGAACTATTTAAAGGAAAATATTTCTCCAATGAAACCATACATATGATTATGAGATTGAAAATGTATAAAAGTACAAACAATTTAATGTATTTTGATAGTTTTACATTACAAATTTTGATTTATTCCCTTATTTATTGCATCAAATTATTTAGAAATGGTTCCTAGTGGATGGAATGGAAACCATATCAATGTGTGTATCCCAGGTGTGGATTTCCCTCCAATGTAGGATAATGATGTTGGTTATGGAGTTATTACTGATGCTGAGCAACTTATAACTATATAGAGATATATTGATCATCGATGTTAGTTTATTCAAAATTAAAAGAATGAGAATAGATTAAAAATATGTATTGTATGTATTGTAAAATAATTTTAATAGAAAAATATTTCATGTGTAAAAAAGGAGAGGATATGGAAATACAATTATTAAATATGAGGTAAAAATAGGATAAGAATATTACCAAGTATTATGCCAATGTTAAATGGTTAAAAATGCATGCTTCAAACAACATACATTAATCAAGAAGTAGGATTTATTGATTCATTAATGGTTTAAATCCATTCCTCTTAAGGGAACTATTTTCCCATAAAGTATAATCATATAAAGATATAGTCACATGTAAAATCAAGAAATATATGTAATTCGATATGTCTTAGGAAATTAATGGATTGAAAGATAACAAGGGGGTAGTGGATGAATGAATGGATAACGTTATGAATAAAAAAACGTTTTCCGACATGTGATAGCTATGGATGAAAACATCCTAGTGGAAAAATAAAAGGAAAAGGAGCCTGATACAAGTGTGGGGATAAATGACATAAATCCCATGGTAGAAATGGAAATTAATAATTTAAAAATTATCAATTCTACAATTGTAGGCCGATGGAATACTATGAATATGATTGTCAAGAGCATCAAAGGAATATTTCATCAGAAAAGGCCATTGGGGAAATATAAGCTTATACAGTCATAATAGATGAGGATGATATTCAAAATTATGTGGTTTAAGGTACATTAATAATCTATTAAAATTTAGCTAAATATTTATATTAATTAGGATCCACACATTCCATTATATCATCCTTGTTTTCATTAAAAATTTAATATTTTCTGTTATCCTTAACAAGGGACTTGTCAATCCATACCCTTAAGGGATGTCTCAATACAACAAGGATGTGTTAGAAAGTTCCCATTATAGAAAATAAATATTATTTATCAGATTATTTCTTCATAATACTGATGGTTTACTTTTAAATAATCTACATGATGAATTTGTATTAAAAATATGTTGCCAAAATATATTACATGAAGAAGGAAATTATGATATGTAAAGAAGGTTTAAATTCCATCATATTTAGGGAACAAACTTAACAGTCTGATTCTTATCTTGGTCCACCACCAATAGCTCTGTAGAATTTGATTCTTAAAGAAAAAGTGAACACAAATATCTATAAATGGGAAATGAAATATTGAAATTGAGGATTTACCTATTGTGAAATAATATATTCATCTATTTCCTGATGATTTATATGGAAATTCTCGAGATAGGAAAATTGAGTTATATATATATTTAATTTTTGGTGGAATGCCTATATATATGACCCATTATAGAATGACCATAGTAGAATTATTAGAACTGAAGAAATAACTAGATGAATTGGTAGATAAAGGATTTAACCTCCTAACTGAATCTCTATAGTGAACTAATTTTATTATTATTAAGAAGAATGATGGATCTATTAGGATGTACATTCACTACATAGGGAATAACACTATTATGAAAATGAACTAGTACCCTTTTTATCATATTGATAATTTATTTGATCAACATCTATGAGCCCAATATTATTCAAAAATTAACCTTCAATATGGATACCTATATTTACATGTAAGGAAAGTTGATATTATAAAATTAGAATTTTGAACCAGCTATGGGCATTACATGTCTACAGTAATGCCTTTTGTACTAACTAATGAACGATATGTTTTCACAGATCTAAGGAATATTGTTTTCAAGGAGTATCTCGATTAATACTTTTGGTATTTATTTATGATATCCAGGAATACTCTATAATCTAGAAATATCATAAAAATCACTTCTGTAATATTAATAATAATTGTAGAAGAAATGATTTGTATGGGATGTTTTGAAAGTGTTAATTCTAGATTTAAAAAATTTATTTTCTTCATCATATTTACACTAAGGATGGAATCTTAGTTAATCTTATAATGGAAAATTCAGTTCATGATTGTCCTACTACATCGAACATAACTGAGGTACATAGTTTTATTGGTTTATCATTTTATTATTGGAGTTTCATTTAGAACATCGTCCGATTACCTGACCCATTATCCAAGCATACTCATGAAGGGTTTATGCTTACACAGACTATAGAATGTGGGGAATGTATGGAATAAATGAAGAGGATATTAGTGAATGTTCCAATATTGACTCAACCATCAGGAAATAGTGGATTTGTGATTTATAATGTTTCGTAAAAATGTCATGTTCTTGTCCTTATATTGAATGATAGAGTTATATCATATGCATCAAGGAATTAAAAAAAACACGAATAGAATTATTCAACTCATGACCATGATTTAGCATATGTAATCTTTTCCATAATGATATGATGAAATTATCCTTATGGTGGATGTTGTGATATGTATAAAAATTACAAATTCATGAAATAGATCTTCTCAGAGAAAGAACTCAACCTGAGGTAAATGGGATGGGTCGAGCTACTCAAGGACTATGATTGTTCTATACACTACCACCTAGGGATGAAAAATAATGTGGTAGTTGAATTGTGTTGGATGGATCACGGAGTACTAAAAAATGATGATCGAAATGGATCATGTATTTATGGATATGTGAATATAGATTTTGTAATTATCAACTGCGGTGAATCTATTTTTTTTAGAATTGGTTTCCCAACCATATTTATTTAAAATAATTAAAAGTGCATAACCCAATGATGAGTATTCAAAATAAACTTTTTATTATAAACGACGGGATGTTGATAGACATCTTGTATGAGGAAGAAATTTTGAAATTTGGGGGGAGGATATGTGTTCAATCAAAACTCGAGATGAAATGTGAGTTATCAGGTAATGCACATATCATGAATTTTTCTATACATCCTTGTCACAGAAGGATATATAGAGATCTAATGTAAAATTTCTAGCTAAATAATATAGAGATGGAAAATGTAAATTATCTATCAAGATGTTTAGTCTATCAATATGTGAAGGCTAAAACCCAAAATACACGGGGATTCATGAAACCTTATCCAATTTCTACATGTAAATGGGTTGGAATTACTATGGATTTTTCATTGTATTACCTAAAACTACATGGCTGAGTGAAACATTATGGGTAACTGATAATCTAGTTACTAAATCATTACATTTCATCTCTATAAGGGAGGATTTTCCATTGGACCTCCATACATGACACAATATCAATGATGTTTTATTAATTAATGGTGGACCTCTCTGATTTTTTTTATAATCTTGATACATGATATGTATTGAAATTCAAGAAATGTTTTCAATGATATTTGGATATTGGGCATAATTTTAGTACTTCTTATCACCCTCAAAATTCCAGGCAGTTTGGAAGGACCACTAAAACTTTTGAATACTAGTTTGGATCATGCTTCCTCGACATTCAAGGTATGTGGGATCAATATTTTCCTAAATATAGAGTTTCCCTAAAATAATAGTTTCCATTCAAGAATCTAAATTGAACCATATGAATAATTGTATGGAAAGAGATTTCATACACCAAAATGATGGGATAAAGTTGGTGAAAGGAAGATTGTAGACCTAGATCAAGTAATAGATTCAAAAGTGAATGTGTAACATCCTAGGTAAATTAACAACAAGACATGTTCATATTTATTAATATTTTTGAATTAAATATTAATTTTACTTTCATGGGGTTTCTATGTTTGATGGCGTACCTGATACATAATAATAGCATTCTCTGAAATCTTGCGTTGCACACTAACAATATAATAATATTATTATAAATGGTAGTAAACATGTATCGATTGTATTGGTGAGAATGAATAGAAATCACAAAAATATAATTATATGTGTTTGTTAAATGTTTTTACATTTATCTAATAAATCTTAGAGGCTTAAAATGTGAATGAATCCAATTTTAAGCATGAATACTCTAATATTCACTAAAAGGTCGATTTATGGCCCTTTGATGGAGAACCCTATTTAAATATAGTTATGTTCACTCTTATATGTTCTATTATACCAAATTAAATTCTTGTTTAGAATTAGGACATCAAAATTTACTTTTTTTATTTTTTTTATTTTTCTGATAAAGTTCATTTTTTAATGAATAGTGAAAAATGTTGTATTTTAATTCAAAAGCACCTTTTAATCAAATTTATTTAGATGATTTGATTATCATTTTAATTGATTTTAAATTGAAATTAGAAAATATTTTTCCCCTTTCATTCATTGGTGGACATTTTAATTAATTTATCTTTGAAATTGGACTTAAAGAAGTGTCAATCTCATGATATTTATTATTTCTTAAAAACACACTATTTGATTTCAAAATGGGAATTAATTAAAAAAATCATTAATGAAAATTATATATATTGAATTTTTTAAAATAGACATCATTTATGAATTCAAAATAAAAAATATTGCTCAGGGTGAATTTTTGTTATTTTTCTGAAAAACTATAATTTTTTGTGAATAGTGAATCCACTATGTGTTTGTTAAAAAAACTGATTTTTCATTTAAATGAAATTTTACCACTTCTGTGAATTGAATTTCAAAAATCCAATATATATGGTTATCATTAGTAGGTAAAATGTTGTTCAATGAGATAAAAATAATTTTTTGTGAATGGTAACTTTTTTGTTTTATTAATCACGATTAAAGTTAATTAGTGTAATTAAAGGTAAAAATAATGTTATAATAATATAAAATTACCATTACACTTGTCCTAACATTAATGGATTATTCGGGGTCAACCAAGACAATACATGCGTCAATTTTTTGGGCCCCATGGAGCCACTTGGGTATGATAATGACATTAATACCTTTTATTTAAAGTAAAAATAAATATGTCACAAACATGTACTGCTTTACTAAAACAATTTTTACTCTGGGTTATATAAGTTATCTTTTTTACTATAAATATTCATTAGAAATCTAAAAATATTTCCTACATCATGATAAATTTTTTTATAATTTTTAGACATAAAATATAAAAATTATTTATGACACAATGATGATGCAATTTATATGTCATTAGTGAATGATTTAAATAAATAAAAATATAGAGTTTAAAATAATTTAAACACTTAACCAATTATTACTGGATGATTTTATTTCACACATGATAAATAGTATCTTTGACTATAATGATTTTTTGACCTTTATAAGCCGAAATAGATTATATAATAAAATAATACTTTCAAGCTTTCCAAAAGGGCCCCTCCTCTCACTTATAAAAAGACCCCACATCCTTCCCATTTCTCACACATCGTAAGCACTTCGGCTCATCAAAACTCTAATAAAATAATCTCCCAGGATCCCTATTTCATCCTAGATGAATAAACATAGGTATAAAGATCTTAAAAAAAACATTTTGGTTCTATCCAAGGGTAGTTACCCGATTTAAAGGTAATGTCTTCTCTTATGTTTTTTTATTTTGCTTCTCCAACCCCCTAAACTCTTTTTATTATTTTATTTTGTAACAAAAAAATTAATTTTAAAATACAAGGATGTTTTTAATAGAATTATTTGATCTAAACTCACACAGACCTCTATCTAATGGGTGAAGAACATACTGTTTCCATGGATAGTGAACTATTGCCTTTCGAAACGATGATTGTTCAAATATCTCCTACCGCCTCTCATTATGGTCATTAAGATTTCACTATATTTATATATGATATACATTATATTTATGATTTCCTTATTCTTCTTTTTCTTCATTTATGGCATACCTTTATGGTTTTCATAATGGATAAACATGATACTTCCATTTTAGGAAGTGCCGACAACCACCCCCACAAAGTGATTTGAAACATTAATGCCATATGTGGGATGTATAAAGGATGGAGTTAATAATATTATATATGATATTATAATGTAATTATAATGTACCTACATATCATAATGTTTTCATTCCATTAAATGTGAAATAGAAATGAAAGTAGCGTTCAAGCATACGTACGGCTTACCGTCTCCATGAACGATGCATTTCATTTCTCATCTCTAAATGTTAGGTAATATTATTAATTCATGTATATAATGGATATATATGATATATATGATATCTAAAACATTAATATAATTCTGCATATAATGGATATTTTACCACATGTACAACTTGTAATTATAAGAATTTTATTTTTGACTCAAGTACCAAATATCGAAAAAACGACCGTTATTAACTTAAATGATTACATAATGTTCCTAACAAGGTAATAAGTGATTTAAAATGAATAATAAACTAGAAAAAGGTTATTAAAAAAGTAAAAATATACTCTAGTTTATTATTCAGGATATTAAAGAATGATAGAGTCATGTCCGACATGAGGTAAGGGACTTCGTCTCAATCTCATTTCATTGAGGCAAATTTTGTTTTAATACAAGACTTTCTTTTATACGCTCTATAAACACCTTTGACTTTTCATTTCATTAAAATTGAATATTTTTCTACAAAGATATTTACTAAACGACAAAAATGAATGTTTTTTTAACATACATGGTGACACTAAACTTTCCACCACCGCGATTATCACTCGATATTTGGCTTCCTTAATAAGTCGTAATGTATTTAAAAGGAAAAATAAATTCCATATACTATATTATATATATTTTTTATTGAAAATGGTTATCATAATGGATTTTTTATGTCAATATATTTATGTGATATACTGTATTTAAAAAGTAGAAAAGTTTTCTTTCCATTATATTTGTTGTATGTCTTATGATTTTATAATGGTAATTGGACATTTGACGGGTGGTTAAGTGATAAACCAAATGACAGGTGGTGCCATAATAAACCAAGATAGGTAGTTACATTATAACCTACAATGCATTGGGTATGGAAGTCTTCCATATGGATATTCCATTTAGTGACATGTGTGGAAGTCAACCGTATGGTTATTCAATTTAAGTATGTTTATATTCCAATTTACCTTTATATGTTATGTGTTCTTTATATGGGTTTTATAGTGATATTTTGGTTACAAAAGGGTGAGAAATAATATTTTATTCAGTTATGAGTATTTACTACTTCATATAGGTGAAAAGTATTACTTATGATTAAGTATTCATGGTTTACATGTTGTTTTAAAAAAAACGTAAAGTTTCCATCTTTGTGTATTCCTTACTGAGCTTTTTATGCTCATCCCATGTTTTTGAAATGATTATCACATGACATAATGTGGAATTGGGTCAAGGAAGGGATCAAGGAAAGTCATGATATCTAAAACATGGAACTGGACATGACTGTTTTATTCTAGAGTTTTTAATTTATGAGAAAAATGGAAACTAAGTAGAAGTGTCTACTTTTTAACCATTGAGATGTAACAGTTATGGCCTAATTCTCTAAATATATAAACCTAAAAAGATCCTCAATGTGAATTATTCATTTAATTCAAGATTATGTAATGTTTTAAGGATGAGTCCTTATAGATGGTATCAGTGGTCGGTTTATACAACTTTAGGAGATAGAATATTGTTAAATTCATGTCCACAAATTAATTTATGGTATGATTAAAATGATATAGTATTTAAATATTACGATGTTGATTCGACAAATATATTTCTGTGTTCAGAATGGTTTTCTATATAAGAAACATGGCAGCTATATTTGGATGACATTAGGAGGAAAACAGCATTCTAAATATGCAACCTAAGACGGTTTGAATCGGAACTGAACAGTTTGTTGTAGTGATGGAATAGTTGACTCAGGCTATAAATGGTGGTGGTATCCATACACGATATCATCCAGATCAACCACAGAAGAACATGTCAGTAGTGGAGCATTTTATGAGGCAACATCCCCCATCATTCAGAAGATCATCTAACCCTATGCTAGAAGAAGGGTGTATTAAAGAACTCAATTGATTTTTGATGCCATGGGGTGTTCATAATATCAAAAGGATAGTCTCACTATTTACCATTTGGAAGTTGAAGCGGAGCAGTGGTGGTCGATAGTGAAAAATATTAGGGATAGTAAGGAGATTGATGATCTTGACTGGGATGAATTCAAATGTATTTTTCTTCAGAAATATTTTCCATAGGTGGTTCATCCTAGGATGGAAAAATAATTCCTTGAATTGAGGAAGGAGGATGAATGCGAGTCTTCTTATAAAGCAATGTTCACTCGACTGGAATGGTATTCTCCAAATTTCATCTGAGATATTGATAGTAAAATTAACCTTTTTTTCTCAAGGTTAAACCCAATTTATCGACGGTCTTTCTCTTCTCGTGAGTTAAAAAGTTCAAAAATACTTTTTCAATGTGCGGAGAATTTTGAAATAGTGTTTTTTGATGATCAAGTGTTCTTTTTCAAACAACAGAATAAGAGGTCTAGTTGACATGGAAAGGGAAATAATTCATCAAAGAAGCTTGGAGGTAAGAAAACCAAATATACATCCTATGAGAAGTGTGGAAAAATGCATCCGAGAGAAATTTTATCCAAGTCTAGAAAGTGATTTCTGTGTTGTAAGTATGGTTATATTTCTTATAATTGTAAGGAATATGATCAAGAAGGAAATGGAAAGCCAATGGTAAGATGTTTTAAGTTTAATGAAATGGTTCATTATAAAAATGAGTGTCTAACAGAGAACTCAACTGAGGGAAAATAGCCAGACTACAAGAAAAAAATGGTGGTGAAATCCTTTGCAAGTACTTCTGCAGATGTTTTTCCATCCAATAAATGGTATCTGGTATGCTATTTTTTTGTCAGATTATGGCAATGTTTTGTTTAATTCAGGGTTTACATATTCATTCATTTCAGATAAGTTTTCTAGTAAATTGGGAATTCCATCTCAATATATGAATCCTGAACTTATGGTAAAAACACCTGGAGGAAACAATGAGGAAAAAAGATATTATAAAACCTTCCTATCCATGTGTACGGAAACAATCTACCTACAAACCTTATTGTTTTTCATCAGTAGAGTTTGATGAAAATTTGGACATGGATTGGCTTTTTGTTTATCATGCTATGATTGACTGCAGAGCTAAAGAGGTTTCTTTTCAGAAAGATTCTCAATATGAGTACAAGAATTAACCCTTGATTTTGTTAACATATCAGGAAGTTGAGAATGTATTAAAAGATTGAAATGAATGTTACCTAGAACATATTGTTGAAAACAATGGAACTGTTCAGATTAATGATGTGTTAGTGTTAAATGAGTATCTTGATGTTTTTCTTGATAAGTTGCCTAGTATTATACAGGACCATGAATTTGAATTTACGGTTGACTTAGTTCCTGATTTGAATTCAATTACAAAACACCCTTATCGAATGGCTCAAGTTGAAATTTTAGAGATAAAGAAGTAATTGGAGGAGTTATTAGATAACAGTTTCATTCGACATAGAACATCACCATGGGGGTGATATTGTAATTTTTTATAAAAAGAATGATATATCAATGAGTCATTTGCACTGATTATAGAGAATTGAATAACATCATTATTATGAACAAGTATCCTTTTCCTCATATTGATGATTTGTTTGATCAGCTCCTGCGAGCTCAGTATTTTTTGAAGATTTACATGAGGTTTGGGTATAATCAGTTGAAAGTAAAAGAAGTAGATGTTGCAAAGACCATGTTTCATACTAGATATTTCCATTATGAATTTGTAGATATGCCTTTTCGGTTAACCAATCCACCTAATATATTGATGGATCTAATGAATAGAATTTATCATTACTTCTTGGATAAGTTTTTTGTTGTGTTCATTGATGATATTTTTATTTTTTCAAAAAGTAATGAGGAACATGAATGTCATTTAAGGGTTATCTTGAAAACACTAAAATAAAATAAAATATATGTAAAATTCAGAAAGTGTGAGTTTTGGTTACAAAAAATCTCTTTCCTTGGTCACATTATTTAAAAAATGGGATAACTGTTGATCCTGCTAAAACAAAAGTTGTTGAAAAATGGCCAAGACCCACAAATATAACCGAGATCAGTAGTTTTCATGGTTGGGAGTTTATTACCGGGGTTTTTTTTTGATTTTTCACACTTATCTAGTCAAATGACTAAATTAACTCAGAAAGGTATTAAGTTCATTTGGAGAAAAGAATGTGATGATTGTTTTTAGGAATTGAAATGAAGATTGGAGAATGCTCCAGTTTTGGAACTTCATTCCTGAAATGGTGAGTTGGTTATCTACAATGATTCTTAATTGAAGGGACATGGGTGTGTCCTTTTACAGAATGATTAGGTGATTGCTTAAGGTTCACCTCAGTTGAAAACTCATGAGATAAATTACCCTACACATGATTTGGAATTAGCTGCTGTTGTTTTAGCTTTAAAAATTTGGAGGGATCATTTTTATGGAGTAAAAGGTGAAATCTATACCGGTTAAAAAAGTTTAACCTATATATTCACTCAGAATGAATTGAACATGAGATAGAGAAGATGGCTGGAATTAATCAAGTAATATGATTGTACAATTCATTACCATCAGAGAAAAGAAAATAATGTGGCTGATGCTTTGAGTCATAAAAGTAAGGCTTCATTAACCATGCTTCATTTGGAATGAGATCTGTTGGTTTTTGATTTGATGAACTTTGGTATAGAAGTTTTTTGAGCATGAAGTTATTCTGTTCTGTTTCTTGTGTTAGTGAGATCATCTCTATCAGGTAGAATTACTCAAGCACAGAAGAAAGATAGTGGGTTGCAGAAAAAGGTTAGAGCTGGTTCAGAAGGGTAAGTTTCCTGAATTTAACACTGATAATGATTGTTTTTTAGGATTGGGAAGAGATTATGTGTGCCTTGTGATTCACAATTGACGAATGACTTGTTATGTGAGGCTCATAGTTCCCCATTTTCAGCTCATCGTAGAAGTTCTAAGATGTACAGAGATATACAAGAGTATTACTGGTGGGATGGAATGAAATGCGATATTACTGATTATTCTATAATGTGTTTGACATGTCAGTATGTTAAAGCCAAGTAGAATTTACCGAAAGGGATGTTTCATTCATTACATGTTCTAGAGTGGAAAGGGGAAAATATATCCACAGACTTCTTTGTGGGACTACCAAATACATCTCGAGTTAATAATTCAATCAAGGTTATTGTTGTTCGATTGACTGAATCTTCTCATTTTCTTCCTATTCAAGATACTTTATCTCTAGATAAACTTTCTCTGTTTTATGTTAAAGAGATAGTAAAGTTACACTGAGTTCCCCACTCTATTGTATTAATTTTGATCCTAGGATTACTTATAACTTTTGGAAAGGCGTTCAGAAGTCGTTGGGTACTAAATTAAATTTGAGTACAGCTTTTCATCAGCAATTAGATGGGTAGTAATAATGAACACTTCAGACCTTAGAGGATATGTTACGTGCTTTCATGATGGAATACCATGGAATTTGAGACCAACATCATTCTTTGGTTTAATTTTCATATAATAACAGTTTTCATTCTGGTATACAGATGGCTCAGTTTGAGGCATTATATTGAAAGTGGTGTCGAACTTCAGCTTTTTGGGATGAAGTAGGGGAAAAAAATCTGATTGGGGGGGAATTGTTAGAAGAGATGGCAGAAAAGGTTCAGTTGATTCTGAAGAACATGAGAACATCTCAGAGGATGCAGAAAATTTATGCGGATAACCGGAGGAAGGATCTATCTTTCGAGGTAGGTGATAATGTTTTTCTCAAAGTCTCTCCATGGAAAAGTGTGATGCATTTTGGTAAGAAGATAAAGTGGAGTATGAGGTTCATTGGACCTTATTAAATCCCATAGAAAGTTCGATCAATTGCATATAGAGTGGACTTACATCCATTTGTATCCCAGGGACACAATTTTTTTCATGTTTCGATGTTGAGAATGTATATACCATATCCATATCATGTTTTGAGCCCAAATGTAGTTCAGTTGGAAAATAATCTCTCTTATGAGGATCAACATGTCCAGATTCTTGAACGTAGAGAGCAAGTGATGTGGAATAAGGTAATTCCTTAGGAGAAGGTTTTGTGGAAAAACCATATGGTCGAAGAGGAAACCTGGGAATCTAAAAATGCTATGAGGGATAAATACCCCCATTAATTTTATAAGTGAATAAAATTGCAAGGACGCAATTCCCAAAATGGGGAAAGGATGTAACATCCTAGGTAAATAAAGAATAAGACATTTTCATATTTAATAATATTATTTAATTAAAAATTAATTTTACTTTAATGGGGTTTCTATGTTCGATGGCGTACCTGATACGCAACAACGGGTTTCTTTGAAATCTAACGTTGCACCCTAATAATATAATAATATTATTTTAAATGGTAGTTAACCCGTAGATGTTTTATTGGTGAGAATGATTGAAAATAACTAAAATATGATTATATTTGTTTGTTAAATTTTTTTACATTTATCAAATAAATTTTAGAGGCTTAAAATGCGAATGAATCCAATTTTAAGAATGAAAACTATAATATTCACTAAAAGGTCGATTTATGGCCTTTTGATGGAGAACCCTCTTTAAATATAGTTTTCTTCACTCTTATACGTTCTATTGTACCAAAAAAAATTCTTCTTTAGAAGCAGGACAACAAAATTTACTTTCAGTATGTTTTAGTTATTTTTATGATAAAGTTCATTTTTTAATGAATAGTGATAAATGTTGTATTTTAATTCAAAAACACATTTTAATCTAATATATTTATATTTTTAGATTATATTTTTAATTGTTTTTAATGTGAAATTAGAATAAATTTTTTCCATTTAATCCAATATTGGACATTGGAATTAATTTCACTTCGAAATTGGTTTTAAATAAGTGTCAATCACTTGATATATATTGTTTCTTAAAAACACGCTATTTGATTTGACTGCGGTAATTGCTTATAAAATTAATTAATGAAACTTATATGTTTTTAATTTTTTAAAATATACATAAATATTGAATTCAGAATATCTAATATAGCTTAGGGTGGATTTTTGGGATTTTTCAGAAATACTTCAATTTTTGGTGAATAGTGAAACCACTAAGTGTTAGTTAAAAAAACTGTTTTTTCGTTTAATTGAAATTTTACAATTTCTGTGAATTGAATTTCAATAATCTGACATACATGTTTGTCATTATTAAGTAAAATGTGGTTCAATGGGATGAAAATAATTTGTGGTAAATAGTAACATTTATGTTTTATTAACCACGATTTAAGATAATTAGTGTAATTTAAGGTAAAAATAATGTTATAATAATATGAAATTACCTTTAAACATGTACTACACTTATTTTTTGAGTCATTTCCAACAGAGACAATCCATGGGTAAATTTGTGGGACCCCATGGAGCCACTTGGGTAAGATAATTACATTAATACCTTTTATTTAAAGTAAAAATAAAAATGTCACAAACTTGTATTATTTTACTAAAACAATTTTCACATGGGGTTATATAAGTTCTATTTTTGACTATAAATATTCGTTATAAATATAAAACTATTTACTAAATCATGATAATTTTATTATAATTTTTAGACATCAAATAAATAAAATTGTTTATGACACAATGGTAATGCAGTGTTTACATCACTAATGAATGATTTAAATAAATAAGAAAATTTAGTTTAAAATAATATCCAAAACATGTCAAATTATTATTGGATGATTTTATTTTGAACATGGGACACCTTAACTCCAACTTTAATGATTTTTGGATATAATAAAATAATATTTTCATGATTTCCAAAAGAGCCCCTCCTCTCCCTTATAAGTAGACCCCAATTCCTACACATTTCTAACACTTCTCAAGCACATTGTATCATCAAACCTCTACTCACATAAGCTCCCAAGATCCCTCTATTCATACGAAAAGACTTACCTTAGGCAGAATTCTCTTCAAGAAACCCTTTTGGTTCAAACCAAGAGGAGTTTTCCGATTTAAAGGTAATGTCTTCTCTTATGTTCTTTTGTTTTATTTTGCTTCTACAGCCCCATACACTATTTTTATTCTTATATTTTGTAACAAAATTAGTATCTTCAATATACTAGGAGTTTTCTATGAGAATAATTTGAGCGACACTTACACACAGCTCCATCTAATGGGTGAAAACATACTGTTTCTGTGGACGGCGAACTACTACCTCACGAAGCGATGATTGTTCAAATATCTTTTACCGCCTCTCATGGTGGAAATTAAGATGTAACTGTATTTATATATAATATAATATATATTATTTTTATTTTTTCCTTATGATTCTGTTTTTTTTCATTTATGGCATACCTTTATGGTTTCCATAATGGATAAACGCAATAATTTCATTTTAGGAAGTGCGGACTACCGCCCCCTTAAAGTGATTTTAATCGTTAATGCCATATGTGGGAATTGTAATGTATGGAGTTAATAATATAATATATTATATTATACTGGAATAATAATTTACCTATATATCATAATGTTTTCATTCCATTAAATTCGAAATAGAAATGAAAGTTGCATTCTTTCGTACGTACAGCATCTCATCTCCATGAGCAGTGAATTTAATTTCTTACCTCTAAATGTTTTGTACTATTATAAATTCATGTATATGATGGATATATATTATATTTATGAAATCTATATCATGAATATAATTCGTTATATAGTGGATATTTTACCACATGAACAACTTGTAATTATAAGAAGTTTATTTTTGACTCAGGTACCAAATATCGACAAAACCACCGTTATTAACTTAAATGATTCAATAATGTTTATAACAAAAATATAAGTTATATAAAAAGGAATAATAAACTTTAAAATTTTCTTAATCAAGTAGAAATTAACTCTAGTTTTTTTATTCAGGAGATTAATGAACGATCGAGTCAATTGGGACACGAGGTAAGGGACTTCGTCTCAATCTCATTTCATGGAGGAATATTTTATTTTAATACAAGACATTATATTATACACTGTATAATCACCATTTAATTTTCATTTAATTAAAATGGAATCTTTTTATATGATCCATTTTACTAAACGACAAAAAGTGATGTTTCTTTTATGTAACACAGTGATAATGACCTTTCCTCCGATCCGAGTATTACTTGACCTTTGGCTTCCTTAACAAGACGTAATGTTTTTAAAAGGGAAAATAAATACCATATACTCCATTATGTATTTTGGATTGAAAATGGTTTTGATAATGGATTTTTTATGTCAATATATTTATGTGATATATTGTCATTGAAATGTGGAAACGTTTTCTTTCCTTTATATTTATTGTGTGTGTTATGATTTTATGATGGTACATGGACATTTGACGGGTGGTAACGTGATAAACCAAATGATGAGTGGTTCCATGATAAACCAGAATGGGTGGTTATGTTATAACCTCCAATTCATTGGGTATGGAAGTCGGGCATATGGCTATTCTATTTAGTGGCATCTGTGGAAGTTGACAATATGGTAATTCCATTTAAGTATGTTTGTGTTCAAAGTTACCTTTATATGTTATGTGTTATTTATATGGGTTTTATGGTGATATTTTGGTTACAAAAGGTTAAGAAATGATTTTTATATAGTGAAGAGTATTTACTACTTCATATAGGTTATAACTATTACTTATTATTAGCTATTCATGGTTTACTTGTTGTTTTGAAAAAAAATAACAGTTTCCTTATTTGTGTATTCCATACACAAATTTTTATGCTCATCCCATGTTATTAAAATGTTTTTCACAGGACGTAAAGTTGAATATGGTCAAGGATGGGATCAAGGAATGTCATGTTGTCTAAAACATTGAACTAGACATGAATCTTTTTTCAAGAATTATTTTTTTATGAAAAAATCGATACATAGTAGAAGTGTCTACATTGTAACATTTGAGATGTAATAGTTATGGCCTAATTATTTAAAGCTCTAAACCTAAAAAAGATCCTCAATGTGAATTATTCATTTAATTCAATATTATGTAATGTTTTAAGGCCGGGTCCTTATAGAAGGTGACAAGAATTAACATCCATATCAAAACATGTTGACGTTTGAAAATTATCCATGTTTATAATCGAAGGAAGGATTTAGAATTTCAAGTGGGATATCATGTTACCTTGAAAGAACCTCCATGGAAGGGTTTATAAGATTTGTGATGAAAGGGAAACTAAGCCCAAACTACATTAGAGCTTTTGAAATACTAGAGAGAATCTAGGCTATGGATTATCTTTAGGTAATGCCACATATCCCTTCTTAATTACACAATGTGTTCCATGTGACATTGTTATTAATGTACACACCAGGCCCAATGTGTGTCCTCACTTATGAAAGAATAAATCTGGAACCTGATTTTACTTATTGTGAAGAGACTCTCCAAATTTTAGACACTAAAGAATTAGTTTTGGGGTATCAGATTACATGGTTGGTAAAGGTAATTTGGAGAAATACTAATATTCAAGAGGTGATGTGTCATTCTAGAAAACTTATGACGATATCCTTAACAAATCTTTTATTGAGGTATAATTTTGGAAAATTTTAAGATGAAATTTTTGATGAAGGGGAGAATGTTACACCCTAAGGATTTTCAAATAAATTTAATATATAAATAAAATCATCCAACACTGAGTCACTATACAATAATTTTTTTACAGTTGACAGTTATTACCTAGCTGGTAAATATAATTTCTTCCACTTTTATGTTTTAAATTTCGAAAGTTGAACATACACAGTTGGGACTAGTAATGTATTTAGAGTTTGATATGGTCAACAAACTTTTTTTGTGAATTTTAAATTTACCCTTGGAATATTAATATACGCTTATGAATAGTAATATTACCCTTGTGAATAGTAATTAAGCCATATAATAGTAACCTCAATCATGAATGTATAAATAAAATTTTGGCTTATTATAAATGGATGTATGAAATAATTATATAATAGTACAAGTTAGTGAATATTTTAAAAATTAAAAATTATGTGTTTATATTATTGTACATAATAAATATTTTATAATAAATAAATTTATTAAAAAAATTTGTCCAAAATCAATTTTTTATTATCCTCTTATTTGGGGACAATTTAATAAGACCTTTGTTAATTTTTCAAGATGTCATAAAATTAGTTTTAAACATAAATACAATTTTTTTGAGTAAATGATTCTTTTAATTAAAAAAAATATCTCATATTATGATAATTATATTCAAAAAATGGTGTTCATTTTTTAATTATACACTTCGAAAAATTATTAGGTTTCATTTTTTTTAAATACTTGATTTTTTAATCAATAGAAAAAAACTGTAATTTGTAGTATAGATACATTATAAACTAAGTACATATTCATAAATCCATAGATTATGTAATCTCCCTGAGTTCTATGTCATATGGAATTATATATTTATTTACTAATAATAATCAGAACTATTGGTTGTATTTATCAATATAATAAAATAAAGAATAACATATTGTGAAATTACACCTATGGTCTACTATAAAATCCACCCTCACCCCTCCTCACCTCACACCATCCAATATATTTTCATTGTAAATTTTGTTCGTTGTAATATTTATATTATCCTCCCCTAATTTCATAATCTGTTAGTATAATCAAAATACCCATGTCAATCCAGTTATGGAGATTCTAAAGGAGGATTATTCAAGAGGTAAAATCCTCTTTCTTTTTCCTTTTATTTTCATTTCATGTTCATTATTTTATTATTATCACCTCCACTCCTCTATACAAATGATAATGAAAAATAAAATTTCAATTAAATTTTAGAATGATATCATGTTAATAAAATATCCATTATAAATATCCTTTCTTTGTCTCTCACTCTCTTATTTTAAAAAGCAAATCATCTTCCGGGAGGTGACAATTTGCAACCTTCATGGATGAAGAATATTTATTCATTAATGTTTCCTTCATGGATGGTCATGAAAACATTTTTATAGTTGAACCATATTATAAAATATTCATTATATATTATTTATGGTTCTATAATAATTTTATATACATGATATTAAATAATAGACCAAAATGCATTCATTATGATTGACATACCGCTAAAATTGAGAAATGTAATTACCTTTATCAAGTTATCTAATGATTCATTCTCATATAAGGAATAAAAATATAAAATAATACCATATACAGTTAAATTTATTCATTAATAAAATTTAATTCAAATTCTTAACAATCTTAACCAATTTACATGATCTCTATTACAAATAATCTAGCGAAAAATTCATGAAATCAAGTATACAAACACTTCAAAAAAAAATCAATATTATAATATATAAAAAATTCCATAAATGAACTTAATAAAACAATAATGAATCATATAAAAATTTATTATTTTCTTAATTAGTTAATTAATGGTTTAAATTTGATTATCTGGGACATTATGGTTGTGTGGAGAACTCATTCAGATATAATGTAATGTTTTCCTTTCGAATATCCATTTTCATTCGACTTGTGATTTCATCCACTATAGACCAATATAATTGCTAATTTTTTAGAAAAATATTATAAAATAGTTTAATATATTACAACATCATTTATTCTCATTAATTCATCTTTCCCTTGTTGATAATACATGTTTCAAAAGGGCCCCTTCTCAATTCTTCAAAATAAGATATCCTAATTAAAGTGAATATCCTGATTTCTTACCTATTTACAAGGGAACACTATACTATGCTTAGTACAAAATTATTTTTCTAAATACACTAATTTTATAATACAAAAAATATCATAGTACATTTTTGGTTTTATGAATACATTTTTCTAAAAGAACTCATTTATAATCTAAATTAGTATTACTCTCAATATTTGTTCGATGAATTTACTAGAGGATTGTAATATATTTCCACACCCATATTTATTATTATGACATATTTGGATTAAACTATTATCATTATCATCAAACAAATTTTATCAAATAGTTTATTATTAGTTTGACAGAGTTGTGCTAACTTGACACAATTCACCACAGTACTAAGAATGTAATTGATTATGTCAACAGATTGGGGGATTAATTTAATATGATCATGTTGTCTATGATTAGTTCCATTTATTCGAGGAATGAATTATAATTTGAATTTTATTTTTTGGGCCTAGTATATCCCCTTGATGCGTCGATAGTTATCATGAGATTATATAGAATTGGGATTTGGAAGAGGAATTACCCTAGTATTTTTAGACATCTTTGTTGATGATTTGATAATATTATTTAGTTGTTTGGAATTATTAATTATCTCATTATAATATTATTAATTGATACAGATTATTATATTTCAATAGAAGAATAATTACATTTCATTTAGAGGCTACATTACGCTGATAAAAAACATCCTTCTTAACACCCATGCTCATGATTTATCCTCTTTTAATGTCACGATGGGAGTCATAATCAACATTGACATTATACTCGATGGTTTTATATAAGTCAATCAATCAGTAGGAAAAATCCAATGGTCCTCTAATAATCAAATGTAAAGGACCTCCATTGAAGTTCATATCAATATACTAAGCCTTGAGAATACACTACTCTGTAGGCATGAAAAACTGACCTAGGATGTCTTGGAACCACTAACGATGTGGGTCCTAATCATAAATACCTCATAGTATGGAAATACAATGGTGCTCTAAGGATACCACTCCCCGTTCTGTTCCACTATCTCTCCCCATATTTCGGAAATTCCAACATATGCATGATGGATTATTGGGAGGGGAATATCTTGTTCTGGAATCAAAATTGGTCTAGAGAAGTTATTTAATACTCAGGTTGTCCTTCCATCTTGATTTCTATTAGGGAAGCTAGAATTCACTTGTACTTTATCATAGTAGTGATGAATGATGATCAACAAGAAACATTCAATCATATTAATACTTCCTTGGAGAATGAAAAGTCTGTTTTCAGCCCATCTTTCTATCAGATATACACTTCTTTGGAATTCAGATGATAATGGGTACACCAGGAGCCTTCAACTCACTAGAATGATTCCTTTTGGGGAAAATCCATGCCATCAAAATTCATCTTATTATATTGGAGAATTATAAAAAATTATTTCCCCATATATGATAACATCAAATGATGTAGTATCCCTTTAGAATCTCTATTCTCATGATGTAAATGTTGTAAGGTGGATTTTGTAGATCGCCTATTCATCAGTGGTGAATGGGCATGTGATGGTTGGATTTTATTTTGGCAGTTTGCAAGTATCCTTGGTTGAATATTAAGTGACATCATATTCTGGGATAGGTGATTCCACGTATTGGGTGGTTGAGTCCTAGAGAAGATGGCCAATATCATGATCATGTTTGTTGGATTTTGGTGAATTTGATAGGCCAGAAATAGGGAAAGGATTGAATGCGTGAAGCTTAATTCCATCTCTATAATCAATAGGAATAAATATCACCTCCTATATATGGCTTGTCTTGAGAAAAATTAGCAGGAGGTTCCCTCTCTTGGAAGTCTCCAGGTCCATTCTCATTATTATCTGAATGTTATCAGTAACACTAGGGGCCAATTGGATTCATGGATCCCACCCTCGAAGGGAATAAACATAACACAGATATGTCATGAAACAAGGGGGTTCCTACTGGGTGGAGGGGTTGTTCATGACTCCCACGGGTTTATCATTTTGTAATTCTCCTCTTGGTTGGTCCAGGGTTCCTCTTTGCAGGCTGAGGATAATGATTTTCTTATGGGCTTTCACATTTTCCACATCAACAACATTTGGGTTGAGGTGGTAGTTTCTGATTATCAGATTCATCATGACTTCCTGTATGGAATTTTCCATCTTCATTGTCTATTTAATAATTAATTATAATTTGCATGGTCATTCTTAATAATATCATCATAGGGGAACATATATGGGGTGATAGGAATGAAGTTGTAGACTTCTGTGCTTATTTGGAAGTTTTGGGCCCAGACACTATACCAATTCATACTGTGACTTCCCTGAAACCCAAGGGTGTCAACCACGTAAACATGGACGCCCTCAGCCGTCAATATTAATTTCCTCCATAGGTCCCAGATGTGTGCATTTCTATTGGGATTTTGATGTATATATTCATTCTTAATAAAAAAATATAAAGTAATGGGGGATGCAGATCATTTTTTGTATGTTTCCCACAAAACTACATAACTATTAAGTCCTTAATGATGTGAAAAACATGTAAACATAACAATTTATAAAAATAAGGCACTATCTCTTGGAAGCTGGGGTTGTGTACCATACACATTAGGTAAAACTTCATTTTAATTACGATTATATTAATCATTAAATGATTATTGAAGACACTTGGAACTAAATGTTTTTGTTTCACCCCAATGATTTAGCATCTTCTGTGATCTATTAGTGTCACTATCCTTGAATATGTTCCTTACAAAACTCATGTAGATTATATTCATTTCCCAATCCCATCATGTATTCTTCTTTAATTTTCCTTATTATTTTTTTCTAAAATCTAGATGACCTGTTTATGAATTCATTTTCTATTTCTAAAAGAGATGAAAAAATGTATAATCTATTTGACCAAATATACACAGTACAAGCTATAATAGTAAAAATGAAATAAAAATATAAAATGGAAATAATATATATAATTACCCTTACTATATTAGTAATTTAAATGATGGAAATGAATCCAAAAATTGGTGCACCCATATGTTCTTGTTATTTTCTATGTGTAAACCTATTAATAAATACATAAAAACTCAATAAAACTACTAAAAGAGTTCCATATGAAATAATGTGATTGATCCAAAGGGAATGTTTTAGATTTTTTTTGATAATTGTGAGGATTAATGAGAGTGGACTAAAAAGGATATACAATAAATAAACAATTTTAGAAGACATAATTTGTTAATTAATTTTAATTTTTATGTTATTAAAGATATATAATGAGTTCATTATCTATGCCAATTTTTTGAGATTTGAAAAAGGAAGTCCTTTTTTTGTAAATTTCCTCTATAAGTAAGTTACCATTTAATATGGTAAATTACATTGATTACATAAAGATATACATAACTCAATACAATTTGTAAAAATAATCCCCCCAAATACTGTAATGTTCACAAACAATACATGAGGATTCGTCATTTCCTGAAATTTCACTTGTTTTCCCATGTAAACAATCATCATCACATATGATTGAGGGGAAGTGAATGAGAATGAATTATATATAGAAATACACAAACATTAAATAATTAAATAAAAATACATCATTAAAACTCTCCTAGTCATTAGATCATATAGTACATGATTTAAATACCCTTCATGATATATAAAAAGAAGTGTAATAATATGAATAAATAAAAATGAAAAACCCTACAAATAGTTGAATAATCACTCCAATTAAATATAACCATGTCCATCATATTATGTATTATTCCATATGTAGGATCACTAGAACCTATAATTAAATGGAAAATTAAATTTAAATTGTTGGCCTCTCAGTTCCATAATGTCATAAACTCATATACTTCAAGAACGATGATCAAAATTTCACAATCTCACAAATATTATTAAATCATCATAATTTTTATTTCGGCATTTAACCAAAAAAATTACGGAATGTGACTTGATTATTATGTTAACTTCACTATAACTCAACTAAAATAAAAAATAATTAATGGCTCAGATGTCAAACCGCTAGTTCCTGTCAAGATCTTCTCAAATTATTTATAATATTTTCATTTACACTATATTAATCACCTGAATAGAATGAATTGAAAAATATCTATCATTTTTCTAAATCCTCACATGATCATGGATGAAACAAAAAATATACACGACATCAACCATTTCCATAAAAAAATAGCATCACTACTCTAAACAATGTTGAAACATTATGAAAAAATTGAACATCCCAAGCATGAACTATTTATTTAATTTGGTGTGGGTATACATCCTGATGAACTATGGATTGTGTGTTTATGTTTAAAATCATGATGGTTTTGTAGAATCCCAATCAACAAAAATAAATCATTGTCAAAATTGAAGTCTTTATAATTTAGTGTTATATTAATATATATTTCATCAATAAATCATGTAGATATTGAATATCTTGCGCTTTGATGTCTATTGTTTGAGCTTCATCGATCCATGTTCAGTGGTTTGGGAGCTCAATAGTGTGGTGTGGAGCTTATTTAAATCTTATCATTTCAGGAAAATGGTGGATTCCAATGTGTAGACAAATCATGGATAGTGGATACATAGTAAATGTAAAAAAAATTTATCTAGTTGATGAAGCATTAGTATTGAACTAAACATCATTGTTTTCATACGTTAGGATATTTATAATGCTCATATCTCCCATAATGTCTTGTCTCTAGTCTGGGATAATGTTTATATATCAACTCATCAACTTAGCTGTCTGTATTTTCAACCTCAAAAAACCCCATCTAGATTTTCCTACCCAATTCTAATGTATATTTGGACTTCCTCTATACATACATATAAATCATAACACAAACCCCCACTAGGATATATCCCATTCATATTGAAAAATTCTTAGATCATGATAATTTATGATTAGACACCCAATTTAATAAATGGTAGTGTTCTTTACTAGATTTTCCTATTTTTAACATTGATTGGTTTATTTTTCCTATAACAAAATAATATTTCATCAAATTCCTTCTTATATATATATATATATCAATTTTCTCTAACAATCTATATATATTAATAATGTAATCATATATAAAATAAAATTTAAATATAAAATTATTAACTGTAACACCCCAAGATTTCATAGTACGTTATAACTTAAAAAAATCTATATCACGCCTTACAAGCAACACCGAGTTCAATCGAACCACGACTTACCAAACTAGCCATTCAAAAAAAGTTAATGGATATTATTGACTCTATTTTAAATTTAATATAATCTATATAATTTTAGAATCCATATTATGTGTTTCTTGGACATAATATAGAAACAAATTTATTTGATTTTTAAATAAAAGAATTATTTTTTAAAAAAATGAAATTATACAGCCTTTTAATAGAGATATTTTTTTAAACCAATATTTGACACATTTATATATAAAATTTAATGAAATTAAATTATTATTTATAATTAGGACATAAATATTTAGTTTGGATAAATTTTTTGGTACTTTTCTGATAACTTTCATATTTTGATAAATTATAGAAATTACCAAATTTAAATTTAAAAAATATTTTTTAATAGAAATAATTAATAGTTTTAAATTATTAATTTATCTGGTTTTAAAGTAAAATTTGGTTATATTTTTATGTTTTAATATTATTTTGGTCAGTTTTGGTAATTTCACATTTAAACAGGACATATGAAACTATCAATCTTCTGGTAATTAATATTTCTTAAAAACAAGCTTTTTGTTTTGACAATGGAAATTAATTTAAAATAAATTTCTGCCACTTTTATGTTTTGAATTTTAAAATATTGATTCCATATTTGGAATCATGTGGTCCAAATTGTGTAAATAGAAAACTTTTATTTTAAATCATTATGATAATTTACTTTAGTAAATATTTAATTTACCATGGTTAATGGGTAAATCTAGTAAATAAGGGTAAAAAAGTTTAATTATAATAATATTAAATTATCCTATCATGTTCCCTATTCCTATTGGTTGATACATGTCTAGCCATGGGAATCCATGGGTGTATTTAGGGACCCCATGGAGCAACGTGAGTGTAATAATGAGACTTTATAAATTAATTTAAAGTAAGACAAAAATGAAATAAACATATATCTTTTAATAAAATAATTTTTACAAGGGGTTATATAAGATTTATTTTCGACTATAAATATTTATTTGAAATCTATAAATATTTCCTACATCATTTAAATTTTTTATAATTTTTAGACATCAAATAATTAAACTTATTTCTGACACAATAATGATGTAGAAATTAACACATTAAAGAATGTTTTAAATAAATGAGATTATATAAATTTAAACTATATCCCAAAGCTATTAAATTATTATTGGATGAATTTAATAATAAAATGGGTCATAATTTAATGTGTTTTGGACATTTATAAACCGAAAATAATTATATAATAAAATAATATTTTCAAACATTCCTAAAGAGCATCTCCCCCTTATAATAAGTACACACCTCTAACCCATTTCTCACACCTCTCAAGATCCTTGGTTCATTTAGCATATAATAAATTAATATCCCTATATATCACTCTTCCTCTTAAAATCCTTACATTAGGCTTAAGGCAATTCAATGAGTCCTTTTGGTTCAAACCAAAATGAGTTACCCGATTTAAAGGTATCATCTCCTCTTAAGTTCTTTTCTTTTATTTTACATCTCTAACCCACTAAACTATCTTTATTACCTTATTTTAAAATAAAACTAGTATAATAAATATAATAGGTTGTTTATATGTTATGTACTTTAACTACGCTTACACACACCTCCATCTAATGGTTATAAAACCAAATGTTTCTGGAGATGACGGCCTATTACCTCAAAAAAATGATTGTTAAATCTTATACTACCACCTCTTATGTTGGAAAATATGTTGGCACTATAATTATATATGATATTGATGATATTTATTTTATCTATAATCTTATATAATTATCTTTTAATGCATACATTTATTCTTAACATGTTGTATATATGGGATAATTTCATTTGAGGAAGTGTAGACTACAACACCCTCAATGTTATATAACTCATTCATACCATTCATGGAACATATAATGGATGGTGTTAATAAAAATAAATATCTTATATAAAATATTATGTCATACTGGAATAATAATATACCTATTTATCATATGGTCTTACTTCCTTTGAAAATAAGTAAATGTAATGGAAGTAGCGTTCTTGCATTTGTATAGATTAGCATCTCCACGAACGCAACGACATTAATTCCCCATCGTAACCATTAAAGAAAAATTTTGATTTGATTATTAATAATAATTTTTATTATTTTTATATCATTATTGATATGAATCAAATACATCCTATCCATAATGATCATGACTTACAGAATAAAACATATAATATAAAACTAATCTGTTAACACCCGAAAAAATGGTACTACTAAAATATTATTAATAAACCAGTATTAAAATATCATATATGATATCATATTTATGTATATGGTTCTTGTATAATTTAATAAAAATGATTTAACTATCTTACAATTTGTTAACTTACCCTCAACCAAGGAAAAGTACAAGATAAGAGTTAATTATACAATCTCATTATTATTCGAGATTATTTATGGGTAAGTTTTTATAGGGACATATTTATTATCCATGTACATGTTTCAAAAAAGAGTTTTCAAATTGATTTTATAAGGGACTCTTTTATAAAAACATCATTTAAAATGTTTCAACGATTATTTATTATAAACCATTCTAATTAATTTCTAGGTTTTAATAAAAATTTAAGGATTTATTAATATGGGAATGAATGATTTAAAATGGTAATTCCTTTAAAAATTTTCAAAGGGTTATGAGGCACTTTGATTGAAAACAATATTTTAAATGGCTTCCTTTATAAATTGGGTGACTATTAAAGGATTTCATGAAAAAAGAATATTTCTCTCAAAGATTTTTACTAATCATTTTCATCTCTATCAACATCATTTAAAGGAAGTTATTATTGATCGAGGATGATTGTATATAATAAAATATTACATATTGTATTGAATGAGTTATGATTTGTTTTACTATAGATGTTCTATTTTTATGGAATTCATGGTTTATGGTTAATGTATTAAATGTTCATATCGTAGTTTTAATATGAATTTTTATGTTATGTTTCAACATTTTCATATGAAGAATGCATAGGACATAATAAGTGGGGGATGGAGATCGATATAGCTCCTCGATGCATTGGTAGGTCTCATGAGACAAACTATTGTCTTGATATAAGGACTTGACAAAATCTTAGTTTATGTCTTGGCATGAGGCATTGACTACGTTGTTATAATGTACAACATTATGAATTTTACCCTTATGAAATTAGATATTAACATTACAAGTGATTATTTGACTAGTGGAATATCTATTTGAATAACTAAATGGAATTATTTGATTTATTTTTGCCATATTATTTTGATGTTTATGTTTAAAAGGACTTTCATTTAGTTTTATACATTTCCTTAAAGGTTTATTCTTTTTTATGAATGTTTCTGCTATATTGTTATCTTTGCCAAGCTTCTAATATCAACCCTTTATATGTTTTATTTTTCCCAGGAGGTGAAAAGTATATTATTACTAACATGGATGGATACTATAAGGGATATAAGTGTGTTAAATAAAGAAAATGGTGTTTTTTTTCTTTTTATAACGTAATGTAGAATTAATGTTTGTAATATATGTTCTAATAAAGCTAAACAGATCTATCCTTTGGGACTTGATTCAATGTAATCATGAAAATATATTTAAATAATGTACCGACTCTGGGTAACTAATGGTCGGGGTGTTATAGTTTTTATTAGAGAAATTTTAGAAATATCCTTGGGAATATGACTTATAAAAACTCTGATTAGAGAACATTACCCTAAGATATAATTTGAGGATTAGTAAAGAATAACATACAATAATTTTGGTAACATTGAAATTTTGTGAATCTTCCAAGAGACACATCCATATATTGATACGATTAGGTAGTGGTGGCTCTAGTATAGATGTCACTAGGAGTGAAAACTCCAATAAGAAGAATCGGCTAAACACGAGGTATCCTAGTACACGACAATGGGCCATCATACACTCTTGGTAATGAAACTCCCGTGCAATTTTCATAGGATAATTCATATTTTATTTACAATACATTTTCATGGATTTAATAGTTAATATTTCCACAAAGAAAAAAAATTAATGAATATATATTATATACATAATAATTTCAATTTACGTTAGGTTTTTTACTTGTTTTTATATATGTATTTCGATTCATAAAACTGACCTAGTGTATTCCACTATTTAGAAATGGTGCCTATAAGATGGAATGAAAACCCCTACAATATGCATGATCCAAATAGTAAGAAGGATCATTTAATTCATGGTATTATGCTGACATTTATAAAGGAAATAGTCTCCCATGTTTTATTATCATATGAAGAAATAGTATCATGTGTTAATAAGATATGTAAATCATTTTTTGAGTCCTATTGATTTGAAGGGAATCCAGAGAAAATAGTATCGTAGAAAAAAATATGTATAAATGGAATAAAGCAAAGAAGTATTTTCCCATATATGATAACTGTGGAAATAATCCCCTTGTTAAATGGTTGAATGGAATGAGAATTTGTTATTAGTGTTGAGAAAAAGGACACCAACAACGTGATTTAAGGGGTAAGAAAAAGGTTACAAATATATAATTCTTCATCTGCAAGGAGTTGGGACACAACCTGAATCAATGTCCCAATAATCAGAGTATTCTAAAAATGTGATTGTTGGATAATAATCAAGTTATGATATTACCACAGATAATGATTAATGACTAGTTTTCGTATATTGATTTTAAAATTTAATTTGATTTGAGTGCTTTATCAATGATGTACCAGGTATAATAATAATAATAGAGTATATAATGATTGTCTTGTAGTACTATTTCATTACGAATTTGAGATTTTGTGGTACCAAGAAAAGTGACTCAGTATAATGTTAAAATTTATAGAACATATATGGTTGAAATAAAGATAAACTTTAATATGGTTCTAATATTTTGATATAGGTTTTTTAATAAGAGATGATTGATTTGGATAAATTATATTGGATATTAATGACTACATTGGAACTAATTAATGGTTTTTTATTCTATCAATATTGGGGATTATAAAATTTTTTGATTCTTGGAGTATATCTAGTATTATATGATTTATAGAAGGAATAATAAAGTACATACCTATTCAAATATGTATTTGAAAATTCATTTTATTATAACATTTTAAGAGAATAAATGATGAAGGTATTCACATGTATATTATGGGACCTTCCTTATTAATTTGGGACTGTGAGTTTGGATATATGTATTGTCTATAAGTTTAAGGGTTGGAATAGATTATTTTTTATATTGGATACTATTGTTAATGTTAAATAATTTCTTGAGATTATTTTTATATTTTCCTAAAAAGGACAACCTGAAGTTCAGGCAACAACACTGCCTGTCCGAAAAGGCCGTGAGACATGAACATGTATCTGAAGGGAGACAAGGGTAATCACCAACCACTGCCTTACATTATGTTCTAGTTTTTATAATGTAGTTTTTTCAAATTTTTTGACAAATGAATTATAAATTAATTATTTTTGGAATCCTATACTATTAGGATAAAGAGAATATTTTTGAAATCTATTATCTTTTTGAATTACAGATGAGTTTATGGTAAGAATTAGTTAAATCATTAAACTATACATGTAATGTATACTTTTTCCACTTATTCTACGAATAAATTAATTCCTAAACATTTGAGAAGGGATCTTAAAACCAAAAAATGTGTTATACTAATACCTTTTGTTTTGTTTAACTGATGATATTTTTAATCATCATATATTGATGGCTTTGATGCACTCAATTTTACACTTGTTTATTATTGATGATATCAATAACACTCTATAAATATTTACATTTTTCGAACAATTATGTGTCCCAAATTTCCACCAAATTTCTCCTAATAGAGATCATAATTTGGTAGAGAATTTTTTATTTCTCTGTCCTTATTATTAAGACTGGATTTCATTAACCCAATTTCTAATGTTTGTTTTCTAGAAAGGTATTTTTCTATTTATAATATTTTATTTTCAAATAAAAACTCTAAATTGTGAGGTTGAAATTCATTGAATTGGGGGAGAATTTAACACCCCAAGATATCATAGTATGTTATCTCTTCAATGAAATTCAATAACTTGTGTTACACACAATGCTAAGTTCGAGATGACCACAACTTACCAAACTAGCTCTTCAAAAATCAGTTACTAATATTATTTACTGAATTTTTATTTTTATTTTTTCTATATAATTTTAGAATCCATATATTGTGTTTTTTAGACATAATATATGTAA
Organism: Viscum album; assembly: GCA_963277665.1. Classification (NCBI taxonomy): domain Eukaryota; kingdom Viridiplantae; phylum Streptophyta; class Magnoliopsida; order Santalales; family Viscaceae; genus Viscum; species Viscum album. The sequence continues at coordinate 935,995,375 of OY728143.1, read as the reverse complement.
AAAATTGTGTTTTTGCAGATAAAAGAATTTTTTTCAAAAATTCCAATTTTACTGCCTCTTAATGGTGAACATTTTTCAAAACTAATAATTGAATAAATTATATAATAAATTTAATGAAATCATATTATTTTTTAGAGAAATATATAATAATTTAGTATTGATAATTTTTTGGTTCTTTTCTGATAACATTCATATTTTGATGAATATTAAAAAAATATTTTGAATTTTAATTGAAAACTACTTTTTTAATCGAAATAATTTATAGTTTCAAATTAAAAATTTGAGTGGTTTTAAAGTATCATTAGAGTATATTTTTATGATTTGGTATAAATTATCTAATTTAATGTAATTTTACATTAAAACTAGACATAAAATCGTGTCAATGTTTTGATAGTTATTATTTCTTAATGACACTTTTTTTGAATAACAGGAATTAATTATAAATTAATTTATGCAACTTCTGTGTTTTGGAATTTGGAAAAAAGGATTCCGTGTTTAAAAATAGGAAGTTTGAATGGTGTAAATTGGTATCTTTTATTTTTATAAATTATGAATATTTACTTCAGTAAATATTTTATTTTACCACTGTTAAAATCTAAATCCATTAAATATGTGTAAAAAAATATTATTATAATAACATTAAATTACCTTAAAATGTGTCATATTTCTATTGGTTGATATATGTCCAAACATGGTCATCTTTGGATTTATTTTGGGACCACTTGGAGCCACTATATAGTGATAAAGACACTTTCATTTAATTAATTTAAAGTAAAGACAAAATTGACATAAAAATATATCTTTAAGAAAAACAATTTCTACCAGGGGTTATATAAGATATATAATAGAATATAAATATTCATTTGAAAGATAAAAATATATACTACTTTATGGTATTTTTTATATGGTTAATACATCATATAAATAATATTATTTATGAAATAGTAATGATACACTGTTTACCTCATAAAAGAATGATTTAAATAAATGAGACTATAAAAAATAATATAATATAAAAAACATATCCAAAAATTGTTAGATGAATTTTTTTTCGAACATGATTCATCTTATCTTCTATTTTAATGTGTTTTGGACCTTTAGAAACTGAAAACAATTATATAATAAAAACTTATTTTCAAACATTCTTAAATAGCCCTCCCTCCCCCCTTATAAAAATCCTTCACCTCTAACCCATTTCTCACACCTATAAAGCTCGTTGGATCAACCAAACTCTCCCCCATTAATCTCCATACACACCTCATTTCTTCTTAGAATACTTAACTTATGAAAAATACACTTCATTGAAGCCTTTTGGTTCAATGAAAATGGAGTTACCCGATTTAAAGGTAACATCTCCCCTTATGTTTTTTTATTTTACTTATATAACCCCCTAAACTCTCTTTATTCTTTTATTTCATAACAACACCAGTATCGTCAATCTAATAAGTAGTTTTTATGGAATGTATTTTAACTACACGTACACATACCTCAATCTAATGGGTATAGAACCTAATGTTTCTGCGGACAACGAACTACAACCTCATGAAAATATGATTGTTCAATATTATACTATCACCTCTTATGGTGGCCATTATGATAGCACTGTAATTATATATGATATTTATTGTATCTAAAATCTTCTCTAATTTAATTAAATAGCATACCTATATTAGTTTCAGGTTGTATATATATGATAATTTCATTTGAGGAAGTGCAGACTACGGCCCCCTCATAGTGATTTGACAGTTCATACCATACATGGATTGTATAAAGGATGGTGTTAATGAACATACATAAAGTATATTAAATATTATATTTTAATTGAATAATAATATACCTATGTATCATCCGGTCTTATTTAATTTTTAAAATTAATAAAATGAAATGGAAGTAGTGTTTGTGCATACGTACGGATTACTGACACCACGAACACGATGAAATTCATTCACCATCATAACCATTACTAAATAATATTTATTTGATTATTAAAAATAATATTTAAGAAAATAATATCATTCTATATATGAATCGAATACATCCAATCCATAAAAAACATGACGTACGTAAAAAAACTATTACAGAAAACGAATCAGTTAACACCTGAAACAATTACGTCACAAACATATTATTAACAAAGAAATATTTTAAGATCATATATGATATCAAATATATGTATGTGGTTCATGTATAATTTATTAAGAATACTTTAACTATTATAAAGGAGTTTAATATACCCTCGATGATTAAAAAGTCCCAGGTATTGGTTAGTTCATCAATCTCATCATTATTAGAGATTGGTTATGGGTATTTTTTATTGGGACATATTTATTATCCATGTCCATGTTTTATAAAAGTGTTTTCAAAGGGATTATTTTTTAGGGAAACAATTATTAAAACATAATTGAAATTATTTTAAAAATTTATTCTTCTAAACCTTTTTCATTAATTTCGATGTTTTCAAAATGGTTTTAATGATTTATTTATTAGGACATGAATATTTTAAAATGTTAATTACTTTAAAATGATTCAAATTTATATGGGACACTTTGATTCAAAACTATCTTTTAAATGACTTCCTTTATAAATTTTGTGACATTTAAATGATTTCCTGAAAAATGAATATTTTCTCAAGAAATTTTACGAATCATTTTCAACTATGTCAAATTCCATTACATGATATTATTCTTGATAGAGGTCGATTTATTGTAATAAAATCATCCATATTGTATTGAATGAGTTATGATATGTTTTACTATGGATGTTCTATTTTTATACAATTCAGCATTTATGGTAAATTTATTAAAATTTTTGTATGCTAGTTTTAATACAAATGATTATGTTATGTTTCATCCTTTTCATATGAGGAATAAATTTCCATTATCAAGAGACAGGTGGATCCTTCTATATTTCCATGATGATTCAATATGTCTTATTAAACAAACTATTGTCATAGGATATAGCCTTGAAAAAATATTATTTTTAGTTTTGGAATGAGGCCTTGACTTTTTGGTTATGATGTCATACATTACGCATTCTATGATTATGAAAGAAGCTGTTGAAATTAATAGTGATTATTAGAATAGTAGAATATCCATGTGAATAAGTAAATGGAGTTATTTGAATTATCTTTTCCATATTACGCCAATGTTTAAGTTTAAAAGAATTTTGTTTTAGTTTTATACATTTCCTTAAAAGTTTTTTATTAATTATGATAGATTCTGGTATATTGTTATCCTTACTGAGCATCCAAGCTCAACCATTTCTATGTTTTATTATTCCCAGGATGTGAAGAGGTATATTATGAGTGACTTATAGGTATAGTCTAAGTGATATGAATGTAATAAATGGAGACAATTTTATTGTTGATTTTCATTTTATAGTGTAATGTAACATTGATGTATGTAATCTATTTTTCAAGACTGGTAAACTCATCTGTCTTTCGGGACTTGATTCCTTGTAATCATGACAATGTTATAAAATAATACACCGACTTTGGGTAACTAGGGTCGGGGTGTTAAATTAATTGTCTAAAAACTAAATAATATTAATTAAAGAATTATATATAAAAGAAGACATTATATGACTATTGTATAAAGGGGTAAAATATATTCAATGCCAAACTATTTATATGATTATCGGGATCATTAATGTTATATACTAGTGGGATATATTTTATAGTCTTCGGAAATATCTTACCATGGTTTATGGATGATACATTCCATATCAATGTATGTTTCTAGTTGAGCATCATACCTTATCTCCCATTATAATTACATTTCTAAAGTAGGGATAACATATTCATAAAAGACTCATCATGAAAAAAACAATGAGTTGATACCCACATTGAGACTGAACCATGTAACAATATTTAAATCCAACCACTTTTATATTCACTTTTTTATGTTGTTTATTGGGAAATAATAATTTTATACAGTAATCATAACTAATTTATATGATCAAATAAATGGGGCTAATAAATATACTAGAATTAATTAAAAAGTAATTTCAAACAAATACCCCCTCATTGGATGACTATGAATTTATTACAAGACAATTTCATATATAATCAGTGGTAATATATGTTTCATTATATTATATTTATATATATTATTTCCTTTTAGATTTGAATATATATATACATAATGTTTAAATACAAATCAGGTAATGAATATTTTTATATTAAATAAAATTTTCATTAATATTACTTCAGATGTGGAGGTTTTATAAAACCATTATGAATAACAATAATTTAGTGGGTAATATAGTGAGAAATATATAAAATGGTAAAAAGGAAACACCAATATTGATAGAAAATAATTTTTTTTATTATTGTAATAAACCTATTGAGAATGATCCAATAGAAAAATAATATTCTATTTATAATGTGTATGATAAAATTTAATTAATTACTGATCACTACTATAATAAAAATTATTATTTGAATAATATAAAAATTAATGTTTTCTATTATATATTTATATTTTCATGTGTATATAAATTTATTTAAGATAACAATAATTAGATGACTGTGAATTGGAGAGTAAATTCGAAAAAATATTGAAACTTTGATAAACTAAAATCAAAATTTTTGAATCCATAGAACAAAATATATTTACATGTAATGAAAAATAAAAATTGGATATAAATAATTTAATGGAAAATTTAGTCAGAAATAAATGACAAAGGAGAAAAATAATTAAGAGTTCATTGATTTATAAAAAATACAAAGAGACACTTTTAATGTCAAAGACTATCATTTTTAAATCAAATAAAAATAGAAAAAAGAGATTGAGGATTCATTATAGAATAAGAGTATAATTAATTATGAATAAGTTGTCAAAATTAAAATATAAGGAGAATTAAAATTGAAGTATGTCAATAATAATAATAATTCATTCAAAATAATGTTACATGATCTATATGTGAAAAATATATATCTATCTTCTTCAAAATCTACAAATTAATAAGAATATAAATGATAAAAATAATATAATTAATGGTTATGATGATTTTATTTTCCCAAATAATTCATATTTTATTTGAAAAATGGTATTGATGTCATCTAATTTTCAGTCCAGTACAATGTTAGGTAAAAAAAGTTAACTTCTCTTCAGGAAATTCATATTTGTAATATTGTTTTATATTATAAAATAATATTTAAATATCAAAATCTGTAATAATATGAGTGTTTAGAAATGAAAAAATTCTAACTACTACATCATTAGTTAATGTGAGAATTTTCAAGACTAATTGGTCACAAAAAGAATAAAAAATAAACAAATATTTTTTATAAAAATAAAATGACAATACATATATACATAATGAGATCAAAGGTAAATAATAATCATTTATTAGACATTGTTCGTGGTATTTAAAATTTAATCATAAGTATATTTAATGCTTCAATAATTTTTAAATTATAGAAAATTCTACATTTTTATTATTAAGGGGGAAAATTTTGATACTAATTTATGATATATTGAGTAGATGAAAAATAAATCATTTAAGAGAGAACAAAGAAATCTATTAATCCAAAATATATTTGAGTGATTGGAAAATTTTATTAAAATTTATGTATATGTGGTTACATTGGTTGAGAGTGCACGTGGAGATCAATAAATCACTTATAAAAATGAATTTAAGGGAAGGAGACCCAAAGATATGAGGAAATAATGAGTAAATAGAGATAATTCAATCATATATGTTAAGAAAAAATAAGAAAGATTTAGAATCAACAAATTTATTCATTTATTGTGGGAGAACATTTCTCATTGTGGACCATAGAAAAAAAGGACATGAACATCAATGTTGAAAGAAGACGAATAAAATAAAATAAAAAAACAATCTAATAATTAAAATAAGATATGGTTGCGTATAAGTCATTAATGAAGAAGGATGATTAGAATAATAAAAATTAGGGTAACTTGAATTATTCTCATCAACTATATATGTGCTGGAGCTACATATGTACACTCTTACAAAATTAATAACAATGAAACCAATATTGAAGGATTTAAATGAAAAAAATGAAAAATACTCATTGAATACATATTTAAAAACTAGGAACGAAGGATATATTTTTTTAAAATAATTCATGATCTTATTACTAGTCAAATTAGATGGGGAAAGTAGCACATAATATGCATATAAGAGTAAATGTTATTTTATAGCTGATTTTAAAGGGTAATTCAATTTGGGAGGATGTAAAGGAAAACAAAAAGTATATACTACCATGAAAACTCATCTTTCTTGAATTAAATGAGGGTTGGTAATGATGATCATTCATTCCTTTTTATATGTGATGAAATTTAGTCTAGGTTATATAGTAAAATACAATCCATGTTTTCCTCATTATGAATAAAATGAACATCCACCTTATACTATGAAATTTTTATTTCCTATTGTATCTATGCAGTTGATGGAAATATGTTAATAAAGAGGAGTATAATGTTGTGAATTTTTTTTAAAAAAATTCAATAGATCATATAGTTATTTAACTATTACCATCATGAAGTATTCTATGTATTATTACAAATAATATTCTTGGAGTACATTATAATGGTGATTATCTATTATGAAGATGTATAATGTGTATACCTTCATTAAGAGTTAATAAGATAATTAAAATTCTATAAAATCTATAATCATCGCTAGAATAGATGAAATTTTGGTGATGATGTATTTTAATTTCCTAATATTTGAAAATAATAACATTGATCAATAGCATAAAATATATGCAACACCAAGTGTGACACAAATTGGGATGTAAAATTAATATTTTATTATTAAAATGATACCGTTATAACATTCTCATAAAATTTCAAGGTATTAATAGTATTAAACACATCAAGAAATACATATAATGTTCATGATAATAAAAAAATTTATTAATCTATATATTTAAGCACTCCTTTTTTTGGGTAAATTCATATTATTTTTCAAATATCTACTTTCTTAAATAAGATTTTTAATGGATTTAAGAGAGGATAATATAATCATTTTTTCTGAAAATTTAGAAGATGAATGATATAAAAATAATATAATTCACAAAATATTAATTTCAAATTTATCTTAGAGTTAAATTTTGGTATTTTTGAGAAAATATTGATTTTTCAATGTGTGGTGAAAAATACTTATGTTAATTGAAAAATATATTTCATTATGTATTTTAAAGATAAAAAATATAATTTTTTTATTATTTGTAAATATTATTTCTTTCATTTTTATAAATAATAAACTAATTATTTAAAATAAAATGAATTTTACACCATCTTTTGGTATAAAAATATTTTTATAGTTAAAATTTATTTTTCTAAAAAAGTAATTTTGGATGGATTTTGTGTGATTAATTTAAAATTAAATTCTTACAATTATGTGAGTTGAATCATAAAAAATAGTTTTCATATTATGTACATATACTTACAATTTTTTTAACTAGTAACCTTTTACTTTTTGACAATATGAATAGAATTAATAGTAAAAAATTATAATGATGGTAGAGGTAAATTGGGTTAATTTCGGGTAAATCTGATGAATAAATAGTTGATTGTCACACTTTTTATTGAGTTTATTTTATTCCATGAGTATATAACCTCTATAATCATATAATATTTTAATGTATGTCATTTTGTTTCAATAAGTCATTGATTTTTTCATTTATTATATTTTATGTAAGGAATAATAAAAAACATCAACATCAATGTTTAATTATATTAATCATTTTTGAAATATAGATGAAAAGAAGATTTTCACAGTGATAAATATTTACATTAATGATAAATTATTAATATATTTCATGTTAATTAAATTCCAAATTTCCTTGATAAAATAATTACATTAATTTTCAACACAACACATATATAGTACTTTTCAATTAATAGAAAAGTATAATATTTGATTTTTATAATGTCAAAAAATTATGATATGAATTAATTATTATGATCCAAGATTTATTAAAATTAAAAAATATATATTACAGTTCTAAAAAAGTATATTATAATTCCATTATTATGTTTTATTTGTAAATTAAAAATTAAATAGATTGTTCTAAAACAAAACAATAGTTATAATATAATAAATATTATGTTACTGAATTATTTTAAATTTTAAAAAACCTATTTTCATCCAGGTTATTCGTATATATTATATAATATCATCCATTATCTATTTATCTGATAATTTTCCTTGTATTTTTACTATATTGATCCCTAAATAATAAAAACATCTTTGTCAAAGTAATTGTCAAAGAGGATAATTTTTTATTAAAATAAAGATATAAGTCTAAAAACTTAATATAAACATGTAAAAATTTTACTTGATGAGATTATTTTTACACATACTAAAAATATAATCAAATATTATCAATTTTGACCAATTAGACAATAAAATAATTTTTATTAATTTTATTTATTATAAAAATTAAAAAAATACTTCTCCACTGTCTTATATAAGGGATTCATCTCTTATATTTTTTCATACATAAATATAATTTTTTAGCCAATACATTCCCAAAAACCATAATAACATCCCTAAACATTCTCTATATGGATTATTTTTTGTAGAATATCAACTATTGTGTTTATAATGTGTAAATCCATTGAGGTTTCCCGGATAAGAGATATAATACATAACTGAGATTTTTAATTTAATTTAATCATCTACCACCATATAATATTTTTAAAATGAGTAAATAATAACCATATTATCTTCCACATACTAGGATGATATTATGTTAATAATGTTTCCCATATCCATTTCCTATTTAACCAAATCAGAACCAAATCCACTATTCATGAATTTGGTGGACTACCCTCCTGCAAACTGATGTAATTAATATTCCATCACCACCTCTTATGGTTGTTTATAATGATGTAATTACTGTTAATATATGAAATTATCAACATATATTTAATTTTTAAATCTTAATATATCATTTAATATCATACAATTCTATTCACTGAAAAATTACGATGTCATTCGTGTGAAAATGTACACTACCACCAGCACAAAGTGGAGTGATTTTTTCATAACTATATCAGATGCATAATATATATATATGTGATATTTTATTTTTATAGTTTTATAATTAATATATGAGAAAACAATACTGACCTTTTTTCTATAATCAGCATTGAAAAAATGAATTGTTACACATGTGTATGTACAACCAATAATGTCATGGATTATTTCATATTTAATATTTCAAAATCCAATCTCATTGATGTATATAATATTAATATTGACTCAAAAAATGATAATTATTTATTGAATATTATACTTGATATTATTGAATGATCTCCCCTTTGTCTATAGTCAAACTTCTTAAGTCATTTTAGGAATATGAGATGAATAAACTCAAAAATGTCAACATAAACATAAATGATTTAGTAACATAATATGAAATATAAATGAATACAATAAAAGGTAACAATTAACCTGTAGATGATTCCTCAAAATTTAAATAATTAACATAATTTTATCAATAATAAATATAATTAAATTATAATACCATTTGGCCTCAATGTAAGAGACATTCTTTCAAAAATCAAATGTTAATGTTTCAATTTTAAATGTATTTTGTCCTTCGTTAAATTTTAAATTGTATCATATTAATGAATTTATAAACAAATATATTAGTTTTTATGGGAATATTTTGAATCATTTTACATTTTAAAATAATTTTGAAATAGATAAGTTTTCATGGAATTTTTTTACATTCTCTAGAAAATATAAAAGTATTATTCTATTTTAATATATACAGTTACAAAGATTCCCCCCCCCACATTATCCATTATTTTTTGTTAGAATTATTTTTCAAAAATCTTATTTACTTCAACTAAACACTATTTTTATTTAATATTTATTATAATTTAAAAAAAGTTCAAATGAAATATTATTTGAATATCTAAAACTATTATCTATGTAGGACCAAAGAAGTTTTTCATTTATTTTTAATGAAACTAATCACTTTTAAAATTTTTTATTCGTGGTATTTTCATTAGATATTTTTAATAATTGGTGAGCCCGGTAGATCTTCTCTTATGTGTTCAGTAGCATTATAGCTCATGATTAATGGGTGAACCTAACATAGAATATATTATGGGAGATCCACATTATAACTGTCTATTTCATAGAGTAATTATTCTATTCAGTGAAGAATTATATTGGGAGACAACTGTATGGTTATTCTAAGTATGAGGGTTCTTGTATAGGTTATATGCTTATAATATCCCAAGGTAGCACATGAATTTTCCTAATTTTTTAGAGAGTATTCATAAATATCATTTTACTTTAAAAGGTAAGATAAATTAATTTTGTTTTTTAATAAAAAATTATAACCCTTTGGTTAAAAAGGAATGATTTTATTAAAACAAAAAATTATTTATTGTATTTTCTATGAAACCATAATTATACTTTTTCTGAACATATGTTTTTGAATAATGTTTTTTTAATATCATTGGGAACTAAACTAATTCATGAGTAGGTAAATAATTTTTAGAAAAAAAATATTACATATTTTATTTAATTTTTTAATGATTTAAATTTCATAAAATAGATGGTTTTATTATTAAAAGTATACATTTAGTAATGTATGGTTTTATTATGTATTAATTTTTACCTAATTCAGTAAAATAGTAAACATAAAATGTCCCTCGATTATGTTTATGTATTTTTTATTTACGAATGGTAGTTATATGGCATATATGTTTTCATATATAACATCTGATAATTAAATTGAGGTTTTTATTATATCTGAATATGACATTGGTATTGAGAAACTAATTTGTAATTGAATGTTATTGTATGAATTTTATGTTGCATATATGTTCTAAATTCATTGAATATATAAATAATGAAACATCTAATAAGAGGAATGTATTTTGGTAAACAAATGTTGATAGTTATTTTTTTAAAAAAATTAATTCCTATGTTAATTAATCTTTTTCTATATATATCCATCTCATATTCTTCATATTTCATTAATATATTACTAATTGCATCCAATAAATTTAATGAAACCCAACTCTAAATATGATCTAGATTTATTAAGGGGGTTATATGAAATTTTAACTATAGTTAAATCATGATATGAGAGGAATTTCCATCAAACATTCACCCATGTATTTATTATCTGTTAGTATGAAAATAATATATAGTATTAAATTTACATTTTTATAACCAAAATTTGTATAGAAAAAAACTTCCAAAGTGGTGTGTTGAAGTGATCAAATGGATTATTCTAAAATTGTTTCTTTTTCAAAAAACATCAAGTTAATAAGTATTCACGTCAATATATAGTAAATTTGGATTATAAGTAAAAACCCATTGAAAATGATATTGAATAGTAAGATACGTCTTTTTAATTTATTAAATAGTTTTCTTTATTTCCATCCATTCAATATGTTAAATACTATCTATTTATAAGATATAAATGGTTATAAAATAATGATATTGATATGCCACTCATAAAAAAATTTGAAAATAATATGGATTTTTTATCATATATTGATAGTAAAGGATATAGATGTTTCTATGTGGAGTTCATGGATTGGAGTGTTTAATTATGTAGGAATTTAATTTATCTAATGATTGTGGATAAAAAATTAATGTATGCAAATCTATTGTTCATATATATGTTTTTTGTTTTACTTAATTTACGTGAGCACCCGACACTAGATATGGTAGAGAATAATTTGGCAAGATAGAAGTGTGATAATCCATCCAATGATTCCTAAAAATATTGATTTTTGAAATGATTGGAGAATATATCATGTTTTATGATTACAGAATAATGAATTTGAATTTGGAATTTTTGACTGAAGGAAGATTCATTGAGACACAAAAAATGATTATGTGATTCAATATGATTTATTAATTGTCATTGTCATTGTATAAGATAATTTATATATTCAAAAAGTAGTTTATGTTATTTTGAGTTGATCACAAGTGGATTTCCATTGTATTATCTGAATAATTTGTGATAAATTAGGAATAAGTTGTAGCAATTTACCTTTGTGGAATATTATATAAATTGGAAATAGAATTTATAAAAAAGTGTATAGTATAATCTTTATTTGATATATAAGGGTAAAATTCAAACAATAAATAATATATTATGGATTCATCTAATATGAAGACTGGAAAATATTTATCTTCTATTTCACAAAGTGATACATCATTCTATGTTTCTTAATATGTAAATGATATTGTAATGGGATTTGTAATCATACCCATGTGGAAGAATGGGATTTTGAAAAATATTTCATACGCATACTGAAAAACCAAGGATAGTTTAATGAAATGAAATTATTATCATAGTCTTGAAATGAAACATCTCAATGTACATATTGATAATAATATTATATAATGTACCACAAAAGCATTATGATATGTAATGGGTCAGAAGAATATATATATTTGGGTCATAGGAATATTTACAATAACATGTAAGTCTCAACTGTAGATTTAAGATGTCATGTAATGATAACATGAATATTTTAAAGAATATATAAGGGTCTTCTAGTTATTATGTAAAAATTATAGTCATATTAAATGGTTTACTTAAGGTTTATAAATTAGTTAAATGAAATATTACATGATATAAATCTCAAAAAAAATTTTATTAACGTCAAATTTAAGCATCTTGATTCCTTTAATATCTATCTTTTTGGACCTGTATAATGTATTGGGTAATTATATACAAAGGATTTTGGTTATGAGTTTTCTATACTATATGGTTTTTTTAATTAGAAAAAGGATTTATTGTAATTATAGAGAAGATTTTATGATAGTAGTAAAGAAAGAGAATATTGATATTTGAAAAGAATATATTGAAAATCATATTGAAATTATAAAAGTGTCTTAAAAATAATTATTTGAGACTAGTAATTGAATTTTAATGATGGGATATTTTAGGTTAATATTATTTTGTCTCTAGAAATTATATTTCATTGATTGATTTCTTAAAATGCATTATTGTGAAAAAATTTAAATTACATTAACCACATTCATAAAATATAGAATGCAGAACAAGAAGGAGAAGAAGAAATTGAGGAAGAAGTAGTAATATGAAATTGTAATAAATATTGACAAGATAAATCATGGTAAACTGTTAGAAGATTCTATTTAATGAATACTATGTTCCAGAAATTAAATATAAAATGATACTGTTAAAAAGAAGATCATGTTTCTTAATAAATTTTTTTTATGTTTTGAGTTAATTTAATCATTTAAAAAAAATTATTAATTTTTTAGAATGTTTAATCGTGGTTTCTTGTTTATATTGTAAATTAGTGTATTCTATTAATGGGTTTTATGATTTTTTCAATGGTTAGGTAAAAACAGGAGGTTATCCTTATAAAATCATGCAACCTTTTTCTAAAAGTGTAGTTGGTGGCACAATTATAGAATATGGGCAGATAAATGTTTGAAATATTCCATAGAAACTATTCATCATGGGATAGAGGAGGAAAAGGATAGTAGGCACATTGTTTAACAAACCATGTGAAGAAATCACGTGGGTGCCTAGGAAATTAAAAAACATCAATGAACGTTGTTTCAAACCATGCTAACAAAACATGTGTTTGTGTCTTAAATTGATTTGAAAATCCAATTTAATTTCCATAAATCATGGGAATTGATAAATAATTCTTCCAAATTCTATAAATTTTTAACATAGAGACTCCACAGGGTCACAATAGAAATTTTTCCCTTAAGAGTTCCATATTAGTGGATCTATGTGTCTTAGTGATCAGGAAATTAAGGTATCCTATCTATAAGCCTTGGTTATTCATGTTTATGCAAGATTTACCCTCCATTCAATAACATGAATAATTTATAAATAATTTCAGTTCTAGATAAATTTAATCTATTCCCATTTAAATAATAATTCTTGGATCATTGATAGAGTAGTGACAGATCTATTTCCTTGGAATCCTTCCTTTTAGTAATCCCAAAAAAAGTGATATATGTGGATTTTGTGAGGTATTCTATTATAGATACAATTCAATGGTGACAAAGTATTTGTTAAAATAATTCTAAAATATTGGCTATTATTAAATTATTATCTGTTCATTGACTGACTAACATTCTGGATTGACCTTGTTTGTACATGGGTGTGACTTGGGTATCATCTACCAAAGAGACTTAGAGATTGTCATCAGCAGGGTAAATTTAGGATTTCATTACAATAGGGTCCTAGATTGTGAGGTTTTTTCATTATTTTTTATGTGATCAAATAAGAATAAATGCCTTATGTTACATGAAATATTAGAATGTCTATAGAAATAGTATAGTGAATAGTTGGGTGAAAAGTTATCCATAGGGGTATGTGTATAAATATGAGAACCATTTTAGTTTTTTATGCCTCTGGATATATGTGACTAATAAGATAAACAGATTTTAATGTGGTTTATTTAGTATGTGTTATATTTGTAATTATAATATGAATAGATCAAAATTCACAGTTGTACCAATTATGAAAAAGTGTTCATAGTGGGGTATTTTTTAGTCACTGGATGTGACATGATTCGAGGGCTAAATTAGATTATAAATCATGATGATATTTGATGAACTGATCTTCTATGTCAATGTGAATATGAGGAATGACAGGATTATATAAAATCACATATATCCTTTTTCACGTACCACTATTATGCTTCCCTATGGATGGATCCTCCCATTCTATGGTTTCCATGACCATTCAGATATTATTTTGGGACAAAGATAAAGAAGTTAGTTTAGGGGTTTTGGAGTCCTTAGATAGTTTACATACACTCAGTATAGTGTTGTTCTATTATGGATTAATTTATTTTATTATCATCAAATACACATCTTTATTCAACTGTTGTTATGTTATGGATGCATCAGTTGTGTCCATCTATGTTACAATAACTCTATAGACATGTATCTTGATGAGCATGTAGTTTTTAGGGACAATGGTCCTCTTAATTGAACAAGCCTTATTAGAGGGATCCTTATAGATAGAAGCATCATGTCAAAGGTCATGTGTGTGACATACTCTAAACTATTTTATATGAATTTTTTTACTTTAATTTTTCATCAAACATTGATTCACCCACTACATTGGAGGCCAATGATGAATAATACTATATGATTCAGTGACATAGTGTTTTGTACTGTTTTTACGTTTTTAAAAATTTCTTTTATTTTTTATCATTGTTTCATATTTATTTTATTTAGATACCAAGTGTATAGACTATCTACTACACATGTAGACCTCCGTCTCTATTCAACATCCTCTTGCATATGAGGTGAAATGCATGTGGAATTTTGGAGTCTCCACATGGGTTTTTTTAGGAAATATTTATTTTGGTATTACAATGATCATAGATATGGGGAATTAGAGAAGTAGGTGAAGAATAATCTAAATAAAATTCATTCCCCAAGATATCCATATATCATAGAAGCTAGGGATGAACTAAGAATAATGTGATTTGGGAATGACCGACACTACTGCTAAATATTCTTGATCATTATTTTGAGGATAATGAAGGATAATTATAATATCAATTGTGAATGGTCAAATATCAGGATCCCAAATATAGTCTTGATATTAGAATATGTAATATAACAATGATCACATACATGTAATTCTAGAATAATAAATATTGGAAAATTAATATAGGTGGTTTGAGAAGATGATAATTAATTTTTTATAGTTAAATTATGGACTATATTGAAGATATTTTTGAATATAGGATGTTAGAGGAACATTCACAAAGAGAGATATCCAGTATAATATAATAAATACTTTTTCGGACACTATCATGTTTCCTGTATATATCTATGACCAAGACATAGTTTTTGGGTTAGGGATGATAGGTTTCAATATGTTATGAATGATACATACCACTCAATAAATGTTTTAACATAATTATTATTACCAATCACAAATTTTAATCATGTTTTCTAAATTACTGATAATAAATTTTTAATAGGACATGATGTAATGCAACCATGTGTATATTCTCACATAGAGATCGATTTTAGTAAAAAAAATAAGCTTCCATTGTATATTTAATTTACCACATCATATGTTGTGATATATTTTGGGAAATTATAATTAGTTTCATCATCCCCCCAATTATAGAGTGACTACAAAATCTATCTCTATAATTTACATTTTTTATTGTATCAACTAATAAATAATTGATAAATTATTGTATTTTTTTGTTTTAGAGGATGTTTCAATTTTTATATGTCAATGAATATAAATAAAAACATTTAATAAATAATCAATAAAAAAATTGGTACTCATGTATGTATGCTCCAAAAGAAAATTTCTAATAAAACATAACTCTTATAGAACAAAAAATTTAAATTATAAATTTATCATCAATAACTTATAATATTTCAATAACTATTCTAATATGAAATAAAAACTAATTAAGAAATGTTTCCATATTTTATAAAGATATAATATGAAAGAAATAATATAATATGTAAATACATTATATGAATAGTCATGATTCATAATTATTATATTTAAAATATGAATATATATACATGTAAATAAAAATTTAATTTTTATAATGTATTCATCAAGATGGTCTACTAGGAAGATTTTACCACTTTTTATAAAAATGTAAATAATGTAAACCAATATAAATATAGTAGACATTATTAATAATTAAATATGATGTATGTTATAATAGATGTATATTATGAAATACATGGGATGAAAATCTAAAATTTGTATATTTTTGTCATTTATATGGATGTTTGGATGATATGTGGCCATGGGGATTACAAAGTTCTTGGTTATAATTTTGTCTATATAACCAATGAAATATCTAGGTAATTTATATTAATATTAGGTGAATATATAGATTATATAATTGAGATATGTGATAATTATTATAACATCATTGATGTAGTTAGTAGAAATAACTGAAATCATATTACAAATTTATAGTTGAACATATATGATATGGAATAATGTAGAAAATTACTCTATATTGGTAATATTTTTCCCTGATTGGTTATGAGATAGTATCAGTTGTTTATTCCATAGACCATGAACATAATTAACATCAACATTTGTGTCTATAGAATAATAATTACTATGATATTTTTGAGTACAAGGAAATAATAATTATACCATTGACAAGAAATATTTATGACCCCGGTTAGTTGTATCTATACCTTTGAAAATAAATATTTATTATATAACCATTATGTATTGTATTAGTTTATTGGGGGTTATTTCATAATAAAAGATAGGACTCTATAATAAAGTATTTATTATGGTGATCATTGTAATTTATATTAACCTAAAAAATGTCATATGTATTATTATTAATATAATGGAAAAAAATTAAAATAACTATTATTCTAACTTCATAAATGTAACAAAAAATTTACATCTATTACCTAATCATCAAATTTATTTAAATTGAAAATGTTGGTCATTTTTTACAATTAAAATTGTTATTATTCAAAAATTATAGATATTAACACTATTATATAAATTTATTTCAACAGTTTATTTTCTCAAAAAATATTATTATTTTACATTATTTTATTTTCATGTTTTAATCATTATGTAATGATTATATATGAATGTAATTTAATATTTCGTAAAAAATATGTATCATTTTAGAAAAATCCAGGGAAAATGATATAGTGAGGACGATAGTTGTAATATTGAGTAAGGTGATAAAATAAATATAAAATATATCGCCAAAATGTGTGGGAGAGTTAATTCATGAACGATATAGAACCTATCCCTATGCCTAATCATTTTCATTGTGAAATTGGAATCCTTACAAATCATAATTTTTTTATTTGAAAATACACCTCTAAAACACAATTTTAAAATGGCCAGTCATCTACTAATTCCAAAACACGAAAATTATTCTATTTTTGATATATTTTCTACAAAAATACCATATCTAACCAGAATATAGAATTTTTAGTTCATTTTAGTTCACAAGGGCTCCATAAATGCATCAAAATAAACATTTTCTTCAAATCGAGGTCATCATTGTACATAATAAGTAAAAATATAATCAATTTATTTTCATTTTATCTAGTCATACTCCCTATTCGATAATATTATTCTACACACTCATATAATATGTGTAATTTAAAATTATTTTGGAATAGAATCATAACAAAATATTTTTCAAACACATTTATTATATTATAATATGTTCCTGTTTGGGTAAATTTAAATATGGACATGATAATTGAAAAAATATTTATATGAAGGTAATTTTAAAATCATAAACACTTATAATATATTGAATTAATGTTGAATTTAAATTATTTTTCTCAAATAAATAGTGATAACAAATATAAACACATTCAATAATAATATTAATTCATTTTACTAATTGAATAAAACAAATTTGATAAAAATCATCATGTTTTATTATGAGTTATAAATGTCAAATTTATGAAATAATATTACAACTCTATTACACTATAATACATATAATAATAATTTTATGTACATTACTGGTTTAAATGAACATATATGTATGGAAAATCATTTGAATTATCTATTATAATGAAAATGTGTAATATAATGAATCTGTAATTCTAAATGATTTATAAATATTATGAATAATTAATTTAAAAAAAGTGAAAAAATTAAATTTTTTGATATTATGTAAAATTAATATAAATAATCAACTAAAAAAATTCTTAATTAATCATTTTTTACATTTAAATAGTTAAATAATGATCATATAAGAGAGAATCTAATGTGGGATGATTTTTGGACTCAATAAACTTTCTTGGAATTGTACCCCTTATTCATTTAAAATTTCATACAATATTTGTTATTTTATAAAATGTTATTATTTATAATTTATTCACAACTATATTATAGTGTGTTTATTTAAATTTAAAAATATCCTTGGTTAATGATTTTATTCACATAAATTAAAATGTTAAAAATGTTTATTTTTAATTAATATTTTTACTATTTTTAACAATTAACTTGATATTTCAAACTAAAAAACATTAACATGGTCATTATTAAAATGAATATATATATTTCATTAAATATCATATTTCTATTAAGTCTAATTCAAAACCAAATTTCATAAAATTTTCAATGATGTGGGTAATCTCAATTAACAAAAGTGAATAAATGTAGACCATTCAAATTTAGTAGAATTTTCAAATTTTAACAACATTTATAAATAGATTTTAATTATTTATTTTAAATATCCCAATATTAAGAACATATATCATAGAAATAAATATTTGATATTGTTTGTCATGTCTTTAGAAAATGATAATTAATCCAATTTAGATTAATTTTTTATGAATACATTTCAAAAAAAGTATAAAAGCTCATTTTAAAATTTTTATTTATTTTACATCATTATAGAGAAGATTTATTATATATAACTATTTTAGGTAATTAATAAATCACCCTTTTATTAAATATATGATATAATTTTTTTGTGTCACATATTTATGCTATATTTATATCCAAATTTTGAAAAATTATTATATAAAAACTAATGGCTTTTTAAAAATCTATTTTATTTCCTTGGGATAATCATGCGATGATAATAATAGATTAAAACTTTTTTTCAAGTGAAACATATTTTTATAAATTTTTCATTATGTTATAGTGGGATTGAGATTTTATATCCACCAATACAATGTGTAAATTTTATATGTTATGAGATTACATGTATGTGATGTGGGTGCTTCTCATGTCCAATATGTATCCATAAACATGATTATATAAAATATTTCAACTATTTTATCATTATCATTTCTAATATACTTATCATATGTAATGATTTCAACTATCTTGATTTTTTCACATCATATTTTTGTATTCCCATGGTTAATGCTTGTTTCTTACATAATTTATAATAATACTATATATAATTATTTCAAGATAAAAATATTATTATTATATATTTATTTCATATTATATATGACTATGTTATAATACAATAATATTATATCTTATAATTATATGATATTATACTTTTGGTTGTGAAATTTTAACCATGTTAATTTATTCTTTTATGTTTATGATATGATGATAATTCCCATATGAAAAACAATTTCTTACCCCTTATTGTGTAGTTATATCACCCTTTGTTTTTCTATTTTTTCTAAATGTTATAAAATTTAATAATGAGTATATGATTAAATATATCAGGAAGATTTTTTTTCAGTAAAATGTATATAGAAATTTGAATTTGTTTAGGTATTTAGGAAATCATCAAATACATTAAACTATTAAGTCCTTTGACTATAAAATATTCATGATATTAAAGGTTTAATTAGTATAAATGATAAACACATATATATATATATATCTCTGTGTGTGTGTGTGTGTTATTTTGGTTTATCAAATATTAAATTAAAAATTGTTTGAAATAAATTATTATTATTTTTAAAATAATATATCAACTTTGTTTGAATTCAACATTTGATTGGATGAAATGATGGTATAAATTTTTAATATATATTGCTACTTATTTTTAATGTACATAAAATTATATACTGGAATTTTATTCACATAATATTATTTATAAATAATTACATTTTTATTATATGTATTAATGCTGATGGAGAATATTAAACATAAATTTAGAGGGTAATGTTATTATTGAATCCTTGAATAAATAAATGTTATTTGTTCCAACCCGAAGAAATTCCACTATATTTTTACCAAGATATATAACATAATGAATGCTATCTTAAACATTATTGAACACATATGTACACAAAATAATTAAAAACATGTAAATAAATCCTACCACTAAAACAACTTTCATCGATCAATAGAACTTCTATAATAAAATTATTTTTAAAATTGATCAACATGATGGGTGTAATATTTTATTCCCATCAATATTTAAATCATGAAAATGATGTATTATTTACAAATAATTTTTATGAATAAACTAATGAGTGTCTTACATTGTTCAATAACATGATAAAAATTAAAAACTGAATCTCTATAAAATGTTGATCTTAATAACAAAAATTTGGTAAGATTTTTATTCAACCCTTCAGAAAAATGGAGAATAAATTTTTTGAGGTTATGAAAATATGATGATGAATCCACTAGATACTATAATGAATATTTCAAATGATATCCATGGTACACCTAATCTATTATAGTTTTTCATGAATGTTAAATCAATCGATTATTTAATTCTTATATCTATTTCACAAAAAAAACATTAATTATAGGATACCTTGGATTTGGTACAAATTCATTCTCACTTAAGGTAGAAATGGAAATTATACACTCTTATAATTCTTGAGGATTTTCAAAAGGAAATAATGGAAAATGAAGTTTTAAGAAATTTTAGATGATAAAGTACAAGGAGGGTAGAATATTCAGTTATCAACATGATTAAAATATGGGATGTACAACCAATGAATGAATCAACATGATGCGGTGAAGGATGTACATATAATCCACTTAAAAACTATTTACATTTTATTTTATTCTTGTTTTACACATTATTTACTATCTTTTATTTTTTCTAGGTTTATTAAATATATTCATAAAATATTTAATATATTTTTATCATTAATAATTCATAATGGTGTGATATCTTTACAAAAATTATATTACTCTACTATAATTGATGATTTTGGGAATATTATTCCTATAAATATAGTTATTATTTCCATAAGATAATTTTATATAAAATTATACATGGATTAAATATCTATATAGGGAGATCGTAAAAATAATCAGCTAATAAAAATATCATTTTATATTTAAAATATTACCTAGTTCATATATTAATGAAAGGATAATTCCAAATTAAAATTAATAAATAATTTCATAATAATGGTTATGAAACACAATGATTATGTATATTAGCACAATATTTGTTAGGAGAAACTCTTACATAGAGAAATACTATGTTTAATGGATATTTATGATGTATTTCTAGAAGGCCTTCATGATCATAAATTATATAATGATGTATTGGTTTCATTTTATCTCACACATGATTTGATGTGTATTTTTAAGATCCCCTATATATTTAATCCAGTTAAATTGAATAAATTCGAGTAAAAATTACTTTATTATTTGAAGAGGAGTTTATATCCTCATTTTCATCCCCAAAGTGATCAATTTTCATATTTATTAAGTGGGGAAATTTTTCAATTAAACATTTTATTTATATTCATGGTTATTTAATGTTAAATATCATGAAAACGTTTACAAAAACACTTTTTGATGAAATATTTGGTTTTTATCTAGCGGATATATATTTATAACTAGTGGATCATTTATAAGGATATCATCAACTGATGGTAAATGTAAAGGATATTTATAACATTAAAATCTATGTAAGAGCTTCAAATTCAAATTTTATATTTATATATTTGTAAAATAGAACCATAATGATCAACTAGATAATGTTTTTTGTGGTATGTTTGGATCTTATTGTAATTTATATACTTTGACCCCACTTTACACAAAAATTGTTTTTATTTTTTAATCACATTTCTCTATCTCAAATTAATTTTTAATTACAATGAATGTTTCTTTGTTTTGGAACATGGTCCATGGTCCGCCTTTAGTGAAGGGTTCTTACTAACTATGTGATGACATTCTGAATGGATTAAACTTTACAGTGGATCCAATTACATGATTAGTACATAATTATTCCAACTATGTGTCTCACCATGTAACTATACTCATGGACCTCTAGTGAGGAATGCATGGTCTCACCAAGAATGTATAAAAACTATGTGGTATGACCATATATTTCAAAATGGATTAATTCCATTACACCCAACTCAGGTTTTACCCCAAAATACATAACTCTTATCCCATTAAATGTTAGATTATTGATAAAACAACATACATGGTTCTGATCTCTTATATATCTGATCACATTTGACTTTTCTTATTTAGAATAAAAATATCTATGGTAATATCCCTTTTATCAATTCATATAAATCTATTTAGTCTTTTTTATTACCCTCCATTACATAGAATCACATTTCGGACCTACGTTTATCATAAACTCAATTTTTAATTGGGTATTCATTATGTTTTTGTTTCATGAATTCGATATTCAGTTATTTTATTTTGGATAAGACAAGTTTAATCAATTATTTTAGATGGTGACATGGTCTATGGTAACTGATCCCTTTTATATATCTTCCAAATTTCTATGTTGAGTTTTTTGGAGATTTAAATTTATTCCTTGGGTTTTTTGAATGAGATATAAACTATATCAAGAATATTTTATACAACTTATTTCCTACAAAATTTCGTTGAATTAACATCAATATTAACTTATATTTCAATGTATAATGTATGTTTTTAATCCAATTCACATCAATTGTTTTTTTAATTCATGTTTGACTATTTGAAATTGAAAACATGGTCATGAGTGATGTTTTAGTTTTAGAAAATTGTTTTTGTCATATGGGCTTTTATGAAGAGATCAAGATTCTGAATTGATACATTCCTTATAATTTTATAGGAAAATTAATACCACTTATAACATGTACCAAGCCTTTTAGTAAGGAAATGGTTAGCATGATAAATATTATAATGTCATTTATGAAAGGGATTGCTTATCTTTTATCCCTCCTGGTTGAATTTTGGTTTTTTCATGATATATTCCTATATGAATATGTGACTTATTTGGATATATAATTATTATTTTAAAATTATTTTTTGACACCCCACTTTTTATGATTCATGGTTTACCATGATTTCTTATGTAGAATGCAAAGGAACATATATTTCATTAGCTTATAATCATGCAATGGAATGTGGATGAAAATATATTTTATTCTAATTATGGTATTTTCTCCTCTATTAGTCCAGGTGGGGAAATATTTTTTCGATGCAGGGTATATCCACTCAATAATAATCATATTTATAATATCACATAGCCTTATCCAATAATGTCTCCATAGCCTTTAAAAAAACATAATTTTTCTTTATCACTACTCATTTATCAAAGTATGGGTTTTAAATGTTTTATATTTGATTTATATGTTTTGGATATTAAAAATAAATTATATATATATATAAACTAGAAAGTTATGTATTTTATTTATTAATGGTAATTCTATAATCTATTGGTGGATTCCTATGAGGTTTCATTACACATTCCTATAATAATTTCAGGTTTATCATATTATTCATTGATGTGATATTTTTTTATTAGGTTATTGGTATCAAATATTAACAGTGGAAGTTAGAGATGATCCACTTTTATATTGAGATAGATGGGTACAATATTCTTGATTTTCTTTATATATTTGATACCATTGATGTGTCAGTGAGTTCTGTCTCATTGACTTCATTTTGTGTTCTATTTTTCTTATATTGTTTCTTTTATTTTTCATTTGTTCTCATCAATAGTTTTTTTTCTATTTAGATTCAGTGATCATTGTTATATCCTCCATTTAATTTTATTTATGTTTCTCTTGGTTATGAATTTATTGTCTTATATTTTTTTTATTGAATTAAACTCTTTTGTAAGAGTGTCCATGTCATATTTTCCTGTGTATAATTTATTTTTATTTACTAAACAGGGTAAATAATTTAAAATGAACCATATATATTTACATTGGAACTATATACTAGGCCAACATGATTGAGACTATGTCCCCATATGATCAATGATGTCCCAAGTTGGTTCATAAAAAATGGTATTAATGAATACAATCTTATGATAGTATTGGTCTTAGAATCATTCTTGTTATTATGGTTTTATATTATTTTTGAGTTATTACCATCATAAGTTGATTATTTGGTTATGATTAGGCACATTTTAAAAAACTTTTTATGATGGATCTTGATTTACCAAGGTATTTGTGGATTATTGTGACATAAATTAGAGCTTCATCTGTGGTTTTTTCAATATATTAGGTCTTTATTTGAGTATTATTATTTCCTCACTATTGAATTTTATGTATGTTTTCTGAAAAATTAAATTTTGGTTAAATTTTTTAAGAAAATAAATGTGAATAGTTACTATGATTTCTCTGTAACACCATGGACACATGTTTTATACTAGTAAAGAAGAAATCCAATGATCTTCACCAAGTTAGATCGTGGTATGATAAAATCTGGGTCCAGACCATGTGTATTTATACCTCAAATGAATTTCTGTATTTTTAATTCATTAGGGTCTTTTTTCTATTTCTCAATTTACTGTTAGTCTTGTATAATTTTCGATTCCATATATGGATCTTAAATGACATTTTTTAGGTAAATATACTACTGAAATTGTAAACATTGATTTATTCTTAATATATAGTGGAATTTTAAAAAGAAATTAGAAGAGTTTATGTATTGTTTGGTTTTAAAATTTATTTAGTTTTCTGTTGTTCTGGATGTGATAGGATAATTGGTCTGTAAAAGGATAAAACTCATTAAGAGTTTTCTTAATAAAATGAAAGAGATATTACATTCTATTTCATTAGAAATTTCCTAGATTGATAATGATTTATGAGTGACATAATCTAGTTTAACAAAGTTCTAAAAGGGAAATTTCATGATTAAAACTAAATATTTTTATAATTGAATAGTTAATCTAGTGATTTTTGGGAATGAAAATTAATTTTTAGGTATCATTATGTTTTTATGGTGGATATTTGTGTTGATTATTTTATTATTTTGGGATTATTTTTTGTTTTTTTTATATTATTTTATGATATTTTAGGATTCGTGGATTATTGAAAATATTACTCAGATATTTTTTTTATTAATTTATATATTTATTTGGGAATATTGAATCTAACATTTGATTTGATTGTGTGTTATATTTCATTCTTATATTGGATTACCCAATTAAGTCATCATTATTTCAATATGAGATGCTGTGGGTGGATCACTATATGTAAAACCCCAAGATGATAATATTACCTATGAGTTGATTTGATACAATCCAATATATGATTTCACCGAAATAAACACAAATCCTAGCTCAGCAAATGACATATAAGAATTTATCCATCGTAGTAGATGGAAATATATATATATATAAAATAATCAATAAAAACAATTTATCCTATAAATCATAACCAATGAAAAATATATCTTTCTCTAGAAAATATAGCATAAAAATCATAATTTTAATTTCCATTCCATGAAAATAATCAGAAAATTTTACCAAATGTTTTTACAAAATATAAATAATATAATTTATTCTTCACACATTTATATTGATTATAGTATATAATCACTTTAATTTAATTTATATTACTCCACATATTTATTAAACTAAAAAATAATGAAAAAAACTATGAGGCTAATTTGGATGAAACTAACACAAAAAATGAAAATTCTAATAGACCTAATAAAACTATCCAATGTGACTTGAATTCACTCTTCTCACAAAACAATGATTCCATTCTGAGATTTAGTTCTATAACATGACAAATACACTAATCTAATAACCATCGAGTGGTGTGTGTAGGGTGTTAGAATAAGAATCTCATTGGGTTACTACTATAAAGTCTATAAGTAAAATTATTCAAGAAATTAGATAAATTAAAATTATAATCCATTCAATTGTAGAAATTAGTAGTGTTATGTTTTTTCTATTCAACCTATGAATACCATTATAGTGTGTAGATCACATGATTTCTTTTTATAAACCTCCTTTAATAATGTAATTTAAAAAATTTTCTTGAAAAAATCCCATGTGGACCATTCCATGGAAATTCATCTATTTTATTACCTTTAAAAAATTAAACAATATAAGTTGAAAATTAAGTGAAAATCCCATGGATGAACTAACTAACGTAAGGCTGAATAAATCATTTAGGTATAGAAATTGTAAACAATAATGATAGTAAAGGGAATCAAACCAGAATCACTGAATAATAATTTAAATAAATATTGTGCATAAAAAATATGACACACACATATAAAAAGAATACAAAAGTGTAGGACCTTTTACAATTAGTATCTAATGGTAGTTATGACTTGCTCATGGAGCATGAATCATGTATTTGAACGAAAACAAGAAATACGGCATGAGAACCTCAAGATCACTACAAATAGAATCTATATTTTATCATACCTTTTTCAATGGGAGATACTATTGGGTTTCCCATTTACCTATGGTCTTCTATTTGATAACTATAAAACTATAAAACATAGAAAATACACTTTGAGATAGAAATAATATTACATAAGAAACAATAATAATTGAAAACATAACTACTATAAAAAATACAGGGGAAACTAATTTTAAGTGCTACAATCTTTTTAAAACCATTTCAAAACAAATTGAAATTATTAAACCTATTTTAAAATGAAAAAAACATTTAAAAACACCTCAGTGTAAACATATTTAAGAACCAAAATCATCCATCTTGTTGAAATTTTAAATCATTTCTTTTTAAACCTTATACAAATTTCAATTACATATAGATTTATATATATAATTTAAAATATATATCCAAATATCTATTTATTTATATATCAAGATGTCTATATATAGAAAATTTACATATGAATATTCTAACCTAAAATTACAAGATACATCCAAAAAATAAATTAATAAATAAAACATGGTTAAAAGAAATAAACATATTATCATTTCTCAAATTTATAATTCCAAATTTCATAATCCATTGAACTCATGAATCAGACAATATAATTTTATAAACATAAAAAATAAACATAAAACAACTCATTACTCTATGAAAACTACCATAGGTACATCATTAATAAATAGCTTAATTTTCACGTTGAGTATGGATAGAAAATAGTCCAAAGTTCATATGGAACCATTTGTAAATATATTGACAACTTTTAAAAGGATGATAAAAAATTATATTTAAAACCAAATAAACCCAACTCATTTTGGTAATATTAATGCGTCCAATTTGAAATATCTAAGAACAAGTAGTGTATTAGGGAAAAGTAAAATCATGAAAACACTAACCTAGAGAAAGAGTTGATGATGTAAATTCATCAAAAATAAATACTGAAATTAATTAGGGATCCATTAAATGCCTTATAATCATGGGGAAAAAAATATTATTACTTATAACCATACCAATGATTCATCCATGTGAGACACTGTGAAGGGGTTGGAGAAAAACATAGAACCCAAATTATAAAAGATATGGAAGAGATGAGAGAGCCTTACCTGGATTCATTTCCAACTAGAATCAAAAGGGTAACACATAATAATAGAAAATAAATACATGAGTATGATGAAAATATCAAACCAATCTTAACATAATTGGATATTACATCATTTTAGATGAATAATTAGTATGTTATAATATTACATGCTAGAGGACCGTAATAGTTTAGTGTATTTGAATCATAGAAACAAAATATTCTATCCCAATGAATGATCTTCAACATATCCATTAATTATCTATAAATTTATAACTTTTACCTAAAACCATTATTCATATATTGGGGAATGGAAACATATTAAAGGTGTGAGCTCATGTGCTCAGTAAGGGTAAACAAGGGAGATATATAAGAATAATCATGAGAATAATAGTGTGAGAACATGAACATGAAAATAGAAGATCATACAATGCATATCAAAGATCATATACCTGAATCATGGTATAAATAATGGCATTTTATAAGATATGAGTCATACTTAAATAAAAAAATCGTCCTAGAAATCCTAACATATGAATAAAACTCAAAATTGTGGTAGACACATGAGTATATAATCATTTCCATAGTCTCCATGGCATCCCTTCCAGGACCATCTTAGTATTATTGGTTTACTCCATATACCATCATATTAGTCATGGTTTACTTCCATGACGGTCATAGTATCAGTAGTTCACTTATCATACAAGATTAGTTATCATTGTTCACTCCCATGGATATCTTAGTAGCATGAGTTAACTCCTAATACCGTCATTGTAGTCATGGTCCACTACAATGGAAATATTAGTATTCATGGTTCACTCCCAAGAACATCTCTGTATATCTTATGAGATATAAATCATTAACCGATTCCTTATATATAGATATAGGTCCCACTTGTCTCATAATGAAGTCATAAATAAATGTTCCACAAGATTGTAAGAAATCATAACAACACCCATAAAATAAAATGGGAATCATAATAATGTAATCATAACATAACATTTAGAAATGATACATTTTTCAAAATTAATTCCTAAATCAATACCCCATGAAAATAATAGGGCTTCATAAACATCAGACCATCAAAACGAAAACTATTTAGATAAATAATATGAATGTAATTTTTTAACTAAAAAAATATGTAATCATAGTTGGATAAGTATTTTGAATGATATCATGGAAAATAAATTTTATGTTTAAATAAAACATTAAAATAAATTAAATTTTCAAAACCCTTTTCATTGAAACAAATTTGAAAACATATAATGGAATTATGAAAAATATTTAAAACTATTCTTGAGGAAAATAACCTTTTATTGTTGAAATCGTTATATATTCTTAAAATGCTATGAAATTTTAAATGAATGTATTTATTTGAAAATTAAATTGTAATATATTTGTTAATATTCATTGAAATAAGTTATTATGAAAGAATAAAAATTTGTTCATTCCATATAAGATAAAAAAACAGTTTTCTCATACTTTTTCTAGAAATTTGAAAAACTACATTAGTTTCAAATTTTGAAATATTCCCTTCAACCATGTAGTAAAAAATGTCAAAAAGGCTAAAAATTTTCCTTAAAAATCCATATGAGAATAATAATGAATTTATGAATTTTTTTATAAAACATTGAAATGGATGATAATCATAACCCAATGGGGAATTGAAATGTAAAAATTCCAAATATGGAGGAGATTGTAAAATGATATTATAATGAATAGAATAATATTACCCATATAAAAAAGAAACATATAATAATATGTTAATATAAAAATCTCTTGGATAAGTCTCATAAAAAACATTAATGGGTAGTATGAACATGATGTAGAAGAAACAAGTAGTGTATGAGTCATGTGTCTCGCAGAAATATAGGTGAGAAAAAAATTCCCATTACCTTGTGTCTCTAAAATCATCATACATGTACATGATTCATGTATAATAAATAGTTACTATATTATATGTATTTTATTAATTCATATTCCTATAGCTAATAACACATATCATTTTATTATGAACTTATATTACCCACTTGGTAATGATCATATTGTATGGTTTCACATCATAGAATATTTGCTTTGTTTTTCACATGTGTCTTAATTTGTCATATCTTTTGTCCTTATACAAATATAATGGTTATAGAATGATAATAATTATATAATTATCATTTATATCTAGTATAATTAATATTTTTGTAATCAAATGCAAAAATTAGTATGAAATGGAATACATCATTCATGGAGACAGTATGTTGTGCGTACTCATGAATGTTGTTTCTATTTTAATTGCAGTATTTAAAGAAATTACATAAATTAAAATATATATATATATATATCCATATTCATTTAGCATGATTATTTCATATATGTTAATTAAACCCGTCATTAATACATTCCATGTGGTGAGTGAACGAATCACATCAGTTTCATGGGTCGATGTCCACACTTCCTCAAATGATATTTTCATATTAATATCAAATCGAAATTAAAAACAAAAGTTTTATAAATTGTAATAAAGAATATTAAATTCATAATATTTATTATATATATAATCTACAAAATTATTGACTTCCAACATTTACACCATGATTTTTGGTAATGGAAGGATGTACCATCATCTTTTTATGAGGCAGTAGTTCTCCATACACAGAAACAATATGTTCTATATATATTAGATGGATGTGTGTGTAAGGGTAGGTAAAAAACATCAGAATAAAAAATCATTTTATATTTAATATAATGTTATTTTTAAAAAATAATGGAATAAATAGAATGTAAAGGGTGGATAAAGAAAATAATGGAATGGAGATGAAAAAAGTTGTTCCCTTTAAATCAAGTAACTATTTTTGGTTTGTGCCAAAATATATCATTGAGTATCATTAGGACCTACAGAAGGATTCTATGAGAAAATAAGTAATGTAGGGAGGAGAAATGGGATGGGTTTTTCTGACTGAAATGGATTTAGATGAATGAATAAAAGATAAGGAGAGGTTCCATATTATAAGATGGAGGAGGGGCACTTTAGGAAACTCCCAAAAAATTAATTTATTATAAAATGATTATCGATTTCAAATAGATCCAATGAGAATTATTTCATGGATAAGATGAGGATGGGTCAAAATACTCTCATCCAAGGAATTTTAGACATGTCACATCACAAAATACACCATATATATTTTTACAATAACCCTTAGTTAAACAATTTAACACATACCATAATAACTTGTCTTTTTACACTATAGGGTTAATATAGATACTATAAAATTCAAACAAAAACCAATTGGATAATTTATGACATATTACACACTATAAAAGTCATTTTTCTGAAATTTATATATTTTGAATTTTCTATCGTTTAATAAAGTATTATTGATTTTAAAATAACATTAATATCAATTTTAACCCTAATTATTACATTTTTTTAAATAACTTAAACATGATTTTTTCAAAAAAGGATACATCAAATAATATTTAACATGTAATAGTCATCTAAAAAATTCATTTATGACATCAAATAGCTCAAATGATATTTTATATAATATTAATATTAGAATTTAATTGATACTTCCTTTAATAAATATATTACTACATCATCAAAGTGTCATAATTAATTTTATTTATTTAATGTATTAAAATTATAAATAAATTATCTTGAAGTATTTAAATTTATGATATTTATAATAAATATTTATATCTAAATTTATCTTATGAATATAAAAATATTAAAATTATTAGGTAATTAAAATTTGAATATGTTACCTTTAACTATTCATTAAAAAAATTTAATAAATGTTGTAATATTAAAAAATTTGCCTAAAAGGTTCATATTTAAGACCTATCTTACAATTGGTTCGAAAAATAATTATCCCATGAAATTATGACACATGTTAGGGTAATTTTAAATTATTATAATGCTATGTTTACCATTAATTAAACCATTTTACAATGACTATGGTAATTAAAATTCAAAAGTAACTATTACCGGAAAAATAATTTGTTCCAATTAGATAAAATATTTTATAGAAACTGGAACCATGTATGTCTATTTTTCTGAATTCAATGCACAGAAGTTGTAAAATTATTTTTAATTCTAAATCCACAAATGCGGCTTGAAGGTTAAAAAAGGACACATTAAAAGATTAATAACTGTTTATAACAAATTATATTAAAAAATGACTCTAATTAAATACATTGGATTTTTATATATATTATTTATCTATTTGAATTTAAAATAAACATTGTGTGAAATGATTATTTAAATGAAAATTTTGATTTTTAACTACTATAAAATATTATTCCTTATTCAACAAAAAAGGTACATTTCATAAAAACACCTAAAATTAACCCAATGTTAATTTTGATATTTCGAATTCAATAAAAATAATTATTTTATTAAAATATATTTATATGTATCTATAAAAAAATGTATTATTTTCTTGTTGAAAAATATGAAAAAACTTTTCATTTTATAAAATTGTAGTTTTAAACGTATAATGATTTTAGAATAAATTATATCATACATTATCTGATCCATTATAACTAATATTTAATGGGTTGTTTTTACAATTCATATTAAAAGTACATTTAATATGTTATAACTATCTTATATAAATAATTATTATATTAAAGTTTTGTTTCATAGAAATTCGCTGTTTCATGTAACACAATATATGTTGGTGTTTCATGTAGGGAAAGCTTCCATTTGTATTGTTTATAACATAATAATAACATAGTGTTATTACATAATAAATAAAATGTGTACTCAGTGGGGTGTGAAGTAAAAATATCAAAAGAACAAAAATCAAAAAAAAATTGGGTGTTACAATGATAGGGGGATTCCTCACATCAACTCATAGCAAGAAAAAACGGTGCTTGATTTTGGGGTAAAATGGGATAGACAGAAATTATATTAATTTTTCATTTTTTTAATCTACATATATTGCGAGTTTTCACTATGATGTCCTAATATATATTCCAACTATGAAATATTAACTATGGAAACTAAGGAATAATAATAGGTATAACACTTGGTGACACAATCCATGTTCTATGAATGATAAATAGATTTTCAATATTTCAGATCCTATTATATATATTGTCACATTGTTTACACTAACCTTGCGCTAACATTATGAATGAATGTTATTCTCAAATTCTCATAACATAAAAAGTAATGGAATATAAACTCATGAAAAAAACCAATAAATTATTTATTTAATTATGGAAATAATGGTTAGGGTAAAAAATCACCCAATAAGAATTATTTCTACTACACCAATGCAATAATACTCAAAGTCGGTAATCAAATAAATTTTTTTGTCCAAAATAAGTGACATGATACAAATTGATCTTTGAGCTATATAAAACAATAAATGAATCAATAAAATATCATTGAATCTCCAAATCATTGTGAAACAAATCATACTAAACAAATATGGTGGAAATAAATAAATACATAACCATCGTGGGTCTCTACAACTATTAATAACTCAGGTATCATGATAGCTCATGAAGAAAAAATAAATTCCTAAAATATTCATATGTTCCAAATCATGACCCCTCATTCAAAGATATCTTCCCAATCACAACCCTAATGTAACGCTCATATGGAATGGGAGAAAACATTTACTCAAACCTTTAAAAATAATAGAATAAAACAACTACATATAATTGATCATTCATACGTAATGTAAAAGAGGATAATACAGATTATATGCCCATTGATATTGCAACGCTGGCCTTCAACACACTTTATATCCATATTTATTACAAACATTACAAATTATATATAACAATGATCAAGAGGATTAATATCTAATGATCCTTAAATAAAAAAATTAATAATTTGAAGTGTAAAAACAAATTTATTATTTAAAATTTTGAATAGTTCTCATAACCTCCATAGATGATCTAAAAATAAAAACATTGAAAAATTAATAAGGAACATTGTGAGATATAAATACTAGTATGGGAATAAATGTGGAAATTATGTATTATATATGTTTCAGGATGGAATTTCAATATATCATAAAAATAATGATCAAAATCATGAAAACAAGGCTTATAGAAAAAAAAAATTAATAGAATCACATTCTTGTTACCACATTAGAAAATGTGACATCATTGAAATATGTCATGGGTAACCATAAGAATAACATAATATTGGATTACCACCACAATAATGATCATATGATTAGAGAAAATCCATAGTAACATAGTGTGAATAGAATTTCCACTCATTTTACCCACATAGTTTGATTAGGCTATCAACAAGTGCATCATACATAGAATGACTCGAGACATTAAAATTACACAATGAATTAGAGGTTAATAATGGAATTAAACATCACAACATAGGCTAACCTCCATCAGGACATTATGTTCACTGGATAAACAACTATTCATTATACAATCGAACTCCAAATACATTAACAATACCAAATATTTTCATGATAATAAGGGTCAAACCCTTCACAAATTTGGCCAAAATCTATTATAATTTTTATAAAATTATGTGTTTTAAATAACCAATCTTAAATAAAAAAATTTTATGCATAATTTCTCTAATACAATAATACTGCTATAATTAATCAATAAATATTTTATTTTACTAAACTCATCATTTATCAATATTATACACTTTTTTATTAAAAAATAAAACACATGAAATAATGTATTCTCAAATACAATAACTAATTATGTAAATTAAAATAATATAAAATAATATATATATATATATATATTCATTACTTTTTATACTTCTATTCATACCTACCAATTCAATACTTAGGTTATTAGGGTCTAAAAATATCATGGTTTTATATTCATTTTTTGTTGCGTGTGGAGAAATATATCAATCATATTAGACAGTATTCGATAAACCGTGTCCTCAAAATATTAATATTTATTGTTAACAATTTTTAATATGGTTATATATAGGATACATATGATACATTTTATAATTTGTATAGATATATTAACCATAAAAACTCAGAAACATTTATTTTTCTACATAATGATTAATACTATGATTGATTTTTTCTCCAAATAATTTATCCCAATGTATATCATTATTCAGTATTAAGAATAAAATTATCTAATCTTTTTACACATGGTTTCAATTATTATCCTTTCATTAACTATCATTTATTGATAAAAAAAGTGATCTGCCATTTT
Organism: Viscum album; assembly: GCA_963277665.1. Classification (NCBI taxonomy): domain Eukaryota; kingdom Viridiplantae; phylum Streptophyta; class Magnoliopsida; order Santalales; family Viscaceae; genus Viscum; species Viscum album. The sequence goes on along the minus strand of OY728143.1, from coordinate 935,960,112 downwards.
ATATAATGCGTCATCTAGGTGGATATAACCAATACATTTCAAAATATCATTAATCTTATTTACATGAAAAATAATAATACATTCATTATCCTTATATTCATAAAAAATGATTTATTATAAAAAATTCATAAAAATAGGTAATTTATTTTGAAGTTATGTTATTCGGGTATTGATTTTATATGTATAAAAGACATCCAACGATTAATATCATATATATTAAAGATCAAATACACAATATTTTGAATTAGAGTTTGAGATTACTTATTAATAATTACTTTCATAACCCATATCCTTTAATAATGTTCTTCACATACATGAGGAGGTCATTGATGTTTATTTCCCTCACTATTAGAGGGTTTGGTTAGTTATTTTTATAATACCACAAATCATTACATTATAATCCTTTATGAGTGGATGGTGATTTAACAGTTACATTCTTCTCTTTTATTTTCCTTTTTTTACATCCGTTAAGAATTAAAATTATTTATGGATAGATCTACCATATTTTAAGCATTTAATATAACCTCTTATGAAATTTTCATGCTGCCTCTTCCCACATTTCTGACATATTTTTTTCTTGAATACTATTTCTTTGATCACCTTCATTAAATGAATTTCCATGACTCTCCATCATAATCTTCTAATAGGGTTTAGGATTCTAACTATTTTTACATTGTTAATCATTTGTAATGATATCCTGGTTTCCATAATCACTAGTTTTATAATTTTATATCTCATTCTGGTAGGTTATTCACTGAGGTAATATTCCCATTATCCCCCACAACAAGGGTTAATATGGTTTCTTCTAGTTTTGAAAATCTCTAAAACATAATGTGGACAATTTGAGTTACATAAAATTATCATTATAAGACATGTATCTGAGATAACCGAAGGGAAATTTATCATGAAAATTTTTCACATTATTATTCCATCATTATACCCATTTTATTATTTTAGTTGCAGAAATATATCTATTTATATTACAAATATCATTAAATTTTTCTTAAATATAATTCATAGATAATTTTTTTCATCTTTGGATCAATATATATAATTTTTGATTCATCCTTTTTTACCACATGTTGGGTTATATTACACTTCTCAACAAATACAATTAATGTGAATAAGAGTTCAGTCATTCGATGTGGGTTATAAGGAATATATGATTAACCTAATAATAATTTAGTAAGATAAAAAAATAGGTATATATTGTGGAATCTTTATCATAAACCAAATAAAGATTCATTTCATACCAAATACACACTTTTGGGGATTATTACCCATAGCTATATCTTTTCTAAAGCATATATCCATGAGTATAATGTTGATGTGGATTTATATATTGGAAAACCACCCACTCTATACTTTTAAAACATTCTCATGGTTATCATATATGTTTAATTAATTTTTTTGACTTAATTATAGTATTAACAATACTTTATTTTTATCTTAATCCACAGAAATATTTTAAAATTTTACTATTCCAAACTATAGAATATAAATTCTTTAAACACACTTTACACAATGATTTATTCCCTAATTTACCCTTTATAATATATAATTATATAGGGTTATGCTATTTTTATAAAATTAGATAATAAATAAGTCATCTTAGAAAGAAAAATATCAACTTTATTTAAAACTCCATATAGTTCTCCAATCATCCATCGATATAAAAAATATGTATGGGATATCCTAGTTAAAAAACATAGTGAATAGTGTGATATAGAAATCAAAAATATGGAATAGACATGTAAATAAAGAATAAAAAAATTCATGAGGTATATCATAATATGATAGAGAGGGTTATCAACATAAAAAAAACATTATATATGGAATTAATAGAATAAAATAATTGAATAAAAATTTTGATGAAACATTATAATCTATAAAATAAAGAAAATATATATTATATAACCACAAATAAAATATAATATTGGAAAACATCCATCATAATCATCATATTCTATATCTAACATTTGTCAAAAGATAATATGCTTCAGATAACCAAGCATGAACCATAAAACCAGTTCTACAGATAATTGTATATGCATCGTTCATCATGTCTCTTAAGTCATTAACAATACCCAAATTATTTTGAGGTATATAACATTACAAATAGAAATTATATATTCTAACCACCATCATAGAATAATTTTAATATTCTTACCACCGATAAACCATACAAGGTGTCTCCTGAGACATTAACAATACCCAAAGCATAGGTGGTATTTAAAAGACCCACCCATAATAACATAGTAAAATAAAAATCGTTATATAAACAATATCATCTATTATAAAAATAAAAATTGAATCAAAAAATAAATCATATTAAAGATAAAATCCTTGATAATAAAAATGGGTTTCACAATCGTTATTTAATGAAAACCCAAATGAAATATCATATAAATTTCAAGAGGCGAATTAATTAAATATTTTGAATGGTCAAAAATTTAGAAATTATATTAGGTATTGATTATGGATTTTAAATGTGTAAAATTAAAAATTAATATATATTGAATAATGAATGAATGTAAACTAATTGGGTAAAATGTTACAAAATAATTATATGTTTTTATAGATAGAAATCGAATATCATTTTCTATGAGTAAGAAATGGGCACAAAAGGGTTCACAATATTATATTTAGAGTGTTTAGTATATATTAAATGATTAAAATCATTTCATAGCTCTGATTCTTGAAACATGGTCAATAATACTAATGTTTACTAAAATTTTGAATATATAAAATCTTGAACATCAAATGGATATAAATAAAATACTAAACCCTTGTAATGAAAGGTATATTAAACTAGTTATTTATGTAAGAGATATATATATTATAATTTTAGTGGTAAACTTAAAAAATTTGGAATAAAATAGATAAAAATAAGGTAAATTCATATCCTCCTTACCATTTTGTAGGTAAGAAAGATCAGTTTTGATGATCTAAAACTCTTCTTTTTAAATCTTGTATCGTAAAATAAGATGAAAAACCAAATTTTGAAATGAGAAAAATGAAAATATTTTGTTTTCATTATTTAACATGTAAGGAGGTTTCCAATTAAAAAGGATAAAATTGGTGGGAATGTAAATTATTCATAAGGATAAAAAACTACTATATAAAAGATCAGGGTTTATTCTTCACGTGGTTTCATTTTCCAAAACATGTGAAACATTAAGGTATGTAACTGACGAATAAAATGAGTTTAAAATGATATAAATTGGTTATACTATATTTATTTAAAGATTAAAATCAATGAAAATTATCATATGTATGAAATTTAATTGAGTTATGAGATAGCATTATATTTTAAGTAGGACATCAATAAAAGCCCAAAATATGAAGGAACATGTATTGAATTCATTTTTTAAAAGATCAAAAATAATTACTGATATTACATTTCATTGAGGTAGTATATAAAAATTTAAATTAAACAATGGTTTCTAATATCCATGCATGCCTCAAAAAATTTTGTTGAGAAAGAGTCGTAAAGGTTTAAGAAACATTCTCATAAAAACCCCTTTGAAGAATGAAGTCTTGATGTAGAAGTTGAAATAACATGAATAAAGCTAATACACTCGATTATATATCTAGTTAGAAGTATAAAAACCATTTAAAAAAATTAGTAGATGAAAAGAATATATGTATAATAGGACGGAAATCTGAGACAAATCCATTACAACATTAGTAAATTTTTTAATTAAAATACTTTAGATTAAAGAAATTAATATGGATATATAATTTACATGAATTAAATAATTGAATATGGAATAATAAATTATATTGAAATATTACAAAATATAAATAAGAAATATGTTCATAATAATATTACATGTCACAATGATGAGAAATTTAGAAAAAACCCCTTATATGTGTCCGAAATCTCGATGGCATTCCACTTAACTTTATTTCCCTTAGTTAATCCCATCGGGTAACCACTTACGACTCATTATATTGGTATTTTGAAATCATATAACTATAGTATTCATTAACAAAGTCTCCAAAAATTACAAATAATGTTATAGGGATAGATAAAAATATATCCCCCCCATGACCATTCCATATTACACATTTTTTCACGTGTTTAATCCACATGAACAATGAATAGACTATTTTTCTCTAATGTACCCTTATCACGGTAACTCTGATTTTATGCTAGGTAACCAAAATTATTGAAAAAATAAATAAATTTTTATTTATTTTAACATTTGAATATATGGATAATAAATATGTTAGTAATTATAAAAAATTAAATTTCTATATGTAATTATAAATTATATTTAGAATAAGTACATATAATGTGTGAAACCAAATATTAAGTAAAAAATAATATGTATTCATGTGATATGTGTTTCGAAAAAAATTATATAAGGTACTGATTATAAAAAAATAAAACACAAATATTATTAATAAATTAAATTTTAATCTAAATAAATTAAATATAGAATAATTAATCAACTATGTAAATATATTCATAAAAAAAATGAAAAATAGTTTCTCTAAAAACTGTTACATGAATTTTCTAAAAAGATGTGTGTCAAGATTATATATCTATAGATTATAATAAAAAAATAAATTAAAATTTATGTAATTTATTTTAAAAAATATGGTTTAAAATAAATTCATTGAATTTTTATTTAAGAATTTCATAAAATTGAAAGTATTAGTAAACTCTTTATTTTTCATCGTTCACCGAAAAATAAATTATTTTAGAAAAAAATTAAAAAATTCATCATAAACTAATATTTTCATTATATGTAAAAAAATATTATTATTTTGTCAAATCAAATTTATATAATTTTTTATTTTATCATTTATGTATCATTCCTATATCGGATGAAAAATAATTTTTATAGGAAAATAAATTTCTAAAATACTAGTTACTCATGTTCTACATTTATATAAAACACTAATAAATTTATAATTAATCATTTAATATTATATTTTATGAAAATGAAAATTAATCGGTAATATATACTATTTTTTAATAAAAATTAATATGCTTAAAATTTTTGTTCTTAAGGATAAGAGATATTTATGTAAAAATATATAAAATAACATTTATAAACATAATAATTATCAAATTTTATAATTCTATTACATCTATTCATACCATGTAATTCATGATCATTGTTTTAATGTTCTAAACCTCTCCATATTTATGTTTGGTATGGTGTTTCATGGGTAAAAACTATCATATAAATTTGACTATATTTGGGGAAATCTACTATTGAAATCTTAGTTCATTAAATTCTATAAACATATACACCATTCATCCTCGTAATTTTATGTATTCCATGTCAAAAATTTCTCTATGAGAATATAAAAGTAAAATATGACATAGTGTATAATTTAAATAAAGATATCAACCATAAAAACTCAGAAACGTATATAACTTATCGCTATATGTTTTAAAAAATAGTTTTCTCTAAGGGTTTGAGAATATCCTCTATTTTTAGTATTAATTACCAAATTTTAATTTGATTTTATGTGGCCTTTATTATCATCATTTTATATAATATCATCTGTTTATATGAAAGATGATATTTTTATTTCAATTTATTATTTCTCTATGTGGATAAAGAAAATCCATTTAAAAATATCATTAAGATTATTTAAATTAACCATAATATGATTTCCAAATAGAACATTTTCAAAAACACTAACATAGGATACAAAATTCCTATATAAAGATTTTTTCTAAAAGTAAAATCATTGGGATGATGATTTAATATTATTATAAAACATCATAGTATTTATATTTTAACTATAAGTGAATCCAATTCCCATGAATCTAAAAAATAGGGTGATTTTAACTTTTACCCACTCCTTCCATAACAAAATATCAGTTTTATTGTGTTTCTGTTTCATTATAAGTTTATTGATTATTATTACCCTTTACAATCATGGGAAGGGGATTCTATCTATTAAATTACTAAAATCCTTTAATTGTACGCATTGAATTGTGGAATGATAATTAAAAGATATATTAATCTTTTTTTGTCCTTTTTTATATACATTCTATATCTCTACTAGATTTAATTCATTTCTATGATCTTATTTTGAAATATCTTCAGTACTTATTCCAATATTTTTGAAATATATGTGGTCAAATTTAAATTATTTTGTAATCTATATTTCATGAATTTCAATGACTCAAAATCAATTTATTCTTCTTTAGGTTTAGGATTTAAAATATTTTTACATGGTTAATTATATTTCAAAATATATGTTAAAAATAATTGAATTGTTTATTCATTCAAACTATCATTCTTATGGGTTTCACATTAAGGAGATAATTTAATTCTCCCTCTTAGTTTTTTCTAACTCTGTTTCTTATAGTTCCATCCATCATAAAAATAAAAAAAGGGTTAATGTGAGGGATGCACAAATATTATCATAATGAAGGTATCCTATATAACTAAATTTGAATTTATCGTGAAGATTTATCTTATTAAATCTATATCACATTATAACATTTTCTAGTTAGCCTATCAATATGTCAGTTAATGGTATATCAATATTTTTAACCTATATAATTTACAATTTATCCGATATGATTCAATGATCAATTAATATCATCATTTTTTAAACCTATATCAATATATTTTCATCCTAATTTACATTATGTTTTCTTCTATTATACTTATCAATGTACTCCCTCAACATAACTATGATATTAATACATTATAGCTGATTTTAATGATAATAGTATTAAAAAAGTATATTCCCAAAGACATTTAAAATAGATGTCCTCTTATGAAACATTTTCATGCAACCTGTAATTATTTATTTACAACCCAATAGACATTTTCATGTTTATTACCATTAGTTTTATCTTTGAGATTGCATGCATCATGTTATAGGATTCCAACGAGTAAGAATTTCTAGGAAGGAAATAAAATCTACACATTTTCAAAATTATGAGAATTTAACTTATATGTAAACTTATCTATATGGTTTTCACTAATAATATATTATCCAAGTATCAAAAATTATATTTTCCTTCCTCTGATTCCATATATAAATACCCAAGAATTATACACTGTTTATTTCATAATTTTTAACATAAATTCCTAATAGTAATATCATATGATCAAGAGGTATAGTGATTCTGGAAGATTAGATATATAAATTTATCATCTAAAATATAAAACTAACTTCTATAATTAAAAATAAACATATTTATCCTAATTTTAATAGATCTTCAAAAACTACATACCATACCCTTGGGAAAATACTTATGGAAAAGGGTGATCTCAACAGCCTAGAAATAGAATTTATATAGAAAAAAATAACATATGATTAAAGAGGCATTTCATGATATCATAAATATAATGATCATATATATGATACGTGGGAGTTTGAAAGTAAAAAAAATAAGATCGCGGAATCATAATAATGTAAAAAAATCATAATATATTCCCTCATATTCATTTGTCATGGCAGGCCTGTAAAGGCCCAAACAATCATTTATAGAAATCACTCATGATCTTATTAAATGTCTCTTCATGTAAAATGTTTATATAAAATTTCATATTCTATGGTTTAATGAAGATAATTGTGACCATTTCTAATATAGTTATTGAACAGTGATCACATGATTAGTATAGATATAGAGCTTTAATAAATCCAATTTAATCTGATAAAGGATTTGATGGCCCCATCCAGTAGATGTTCCCCATATGAAGCCCATTTTTCTGAGCATAGAAATGGGGTGGCGCCATTTTTCTTCACTCATGGCCATGCCCAATCCTAGCATTAATATGTTAAGCTCGAGCGGAACTGCTTATGAGAGAAGTGGACGTTGATAGATATTACCACCCAAGAAATGTTATCTGAGCCCCCCCAAAAGTCTGTCACCATCACAAACCTTAAACTTCGGTCTTATTTGGGTGATATAAGGGTTAATGTAACAACACAATAAAACTATGGGCGTGTACATTTTTTTTATATAATAATGAATATACTTTCATATTATTATTGTTACCTTGTAGATGGGTATTTGAAGCACAAATTGTATTTTTAGTTAATATTCTACTAAGAAATCTATTTTGATGAATTAATGGATTTTTGAATTAAAAAATATTTTAATAAAATAATATTATTATTATTAAATTAATATTAAATAAATATAAATTATTGTATAATTTTATGAATGCAATCATAATTTTTATTATGGTTTGAAAGCCATTTTTGTCAAAACCCATGAATTTCTGATAAATTTCAGTTTAAATATTTAAATTGAAAAGTAACATATTTATAAAATTATTTGGATAAAATTAATATTATTTCTGGAATCCGGATATCAAAATTATCCAATAGTGAATTTATCATAATTTTCTGAGACAATTAAATTTTTGGGTATAAATTAAATACCGTTTAAATATATTATGTGTTTTATGACATCATAATGACCCAATCGTGATTTAATAAAATACTATAAGCCTTATTTTCGGCCAATATATGTTTTACCATTAATATAATGTGAATTTGGGTTTCTTTGGGTTATTTTACAATGAATTAATATACCCTTCATTGCATATTAAACATCTTGTCTTTTTAAATTGATTTCCTTGGGAGTGTGACTCACCTCTACATAAGCAACCAAATTATATTAAGAAGTTCAGACATGGGTCATATAAAATATTTTTTTCCACTTCTCATTTTCAAAAACCGTTGGAAAAACCATGGGATGGATTGTGGTTTGAATTAGTATAATGTTATATGTCCTACACCAAAATAATAAAGAATTCCCTCATGTTTCCAATATAAAACCACGCAAGCTCCAACTTTCTCTTTACTAAAAGCCTTTTCAATTCATTCATCCTCTGCCCCTCTCCCTCTAGAATCCTCCAAAGGTGACCTAATCTCCTAATAAGCCTCTCTAAAACCTCTCTCAAGCCTTTGTTACACATTTCCTTGTAATGGTTTTTTTCTTCTATTCTCATTCTGTCCAATTTTTATTAAATTGTTATGCCTTTTAATTTCCCTTATTAATGTTAGGGTATGGTTTTTAACTTACCCAATACATCATTCTTTATGCTTGAATGATGGAAGACCCCTTTATCTCTCACTAAATGCCTCCCATGTTGTCAGGTTACTATGCCAAAATTCCAAAAGGAATTTCTCTCCCCTATTTTACATTCAAGAAATTACCTTATATCATGACTCTAAATTCCATTAATATGTTTGGGAAATGTATCTTTATAACCCCTTAATGAAATTTTCATATACATATGATGTGACAATCCTTTATCTCTCATCACCCATTTTTATGAATTCTTACATCATCCCGTTACGCTGCCGAAATTGCACAGATTTTCCAAGCCAATGTCGTTGTGTAGTGAATACCATGCCCATTTCCCTATCAAGGGTATTCACCTTTATGTACATTTTCTTATTGATTATAATATTTAATGTTTTAATTCCACATTCATTTGTCGTGGAATAAATGATCATGTTTTATGAATCCAGGTATTTTGATCCATTGGCACACTTATGCATGAAATGAAATGTTTAAGAAGGGTGCACCGTTATAGTGCTCCAATGAATTGGCTTAAGAATAGTGTCATGATACATCATGTTCAATGGGTGTTTACTCATGCTAATTCATGTAAAAAGTGTTTTTACTCATGCTTCATGTGAAGTGAAGATTTACTCATGCTCCATGTGCAATGTTCCTTGTCTCATGCTAATTCCATGTTATGTTTTGTTTCCACATTTACATGTTATAATTATCATGCTTTATCATGCCTTTATGTTTATGATTCTCTTGTGATCTATTTATATGATTATTTTCTAACATGTACTGTATTATTCATTTTATTCCATGATTATTCTCTTACTGGGCTTTATACCTCACCCTTTTCTTATGCATGTCCTCAGGTTATCCAATTCAATGCTATGTATGAGGAAATATAGTGGACATGTAATGGATGCTTTCAATAAAGATGTTGTATTTCATGTTTTAAGCTGTTATGTAATGATCCTAAGACCCAAATACACTAGACCTCTCAATTTTCTATTTTTATCAAGTGAACTTTATGTATTAAATTATGTTTAAATTTGTAATTAAAAGAAGGGTAGTCATAGTTGGTATCAGAGGATATGTTTAGTTATTTTTGGGATTAGGATTAGAAAACCATAGTAAAGCCTTAGATACAAGACTATGTATAATAAATATATCCCTATGTTTTGGGGAGTATTGAATTAGTGTTTTATCAAGAAAATAAATCTCTATCTAGATACGAGTAGGTAGAGGGAGATCTGGCACAGATGTATCCTAGGTGTAAAACCTGAAAACATCGCTTTGAGCTAGAATCAAACAGGAACTCGTGTATGAAAATGGGAATTGATGCACTATTGGTAATGACACTCCCAAGGGATATGCTTTGTTAAATTCACAAGATTAGTATGAACCATTATTCAGGGACAATAAAATTCCCTGAGAATATATGAAAGATAGTAGATCAAGGATATCATAGACTTAATCCTATAGATTCATATGTTAAGGAAAGAAGAGTTATTTATAAGTCATCATTTTTGTCCTTTTATTACAATTTATGTGTTACCCCTAACATTCCTTTTATTCTATATAGTGGCTGGTAATATGAGGACTCTGGCTAACAATCGATGTGATGATCAATGTGATGGTTTTACTAATGAGATACCCAATCCAATTGGAGTGGGAATTGTGAAAATTGTCACGCTTATCTATCAGCTAACTCATGATTTGAATAGAAACATGGGTTAAGAAGAATGTTCAACCCCCCCCCCCTCCCTAAGAAATAAAAAGTTTCTATCTAGTGCTTCATGAGGCAAAGGTCTCCTACTTTCAATGGATCATCTGATATCTCAATCGCTGAACAATGAATCAGAACCATTGTGAAGATCGTCTACATCAATCAATGATCTGAACAAGAGAAGGTTCTCTATGATACTTATCTTATGAAGGGTGAAACTGATCAATGGTGGACATTGATAAAAAATACGAAGCCTGAGGAGGAGATCGAGGCCTTGGAATGGAAGGATTTCCAGAAGATATTTTTCGACAAATATTTTCCATGAACTCTCAAGATTATGATGAAAAGGGAATTCCTTTCCCTCAAGAAAAAAGATGACGAATTTGTTGGTGAGTATGAGGAAAGCTTCATAAGGTTTTCACAATACTCTTTTGGCTTTGTCGTTACATACAAACGAAAGGTTAACCACTTCGTTGGTGGTCGGAAACCTAGCCTACAAAAAGCACTGGGAAACCGTGACTTCAATAACTGTGAGGAAATTTTTTGATTTGACCTCAAGGTAAAAATGGAGATCAGATAATCTCAGGGGTATCATAAGGATACGAAGCCTAAGGTAGACTTTTATATAGGCGGTCTGATGGGTAAATTTGACGGTGCTAAGAAGATCCAACACCACACCTTCCAAAGGTGTGGAAACTAGCACCCCAAGAATTTTACTAAAGGGGATGAGGAAATGATATAGGTGAGGAATAGAAGGTAACCTAGATGTTAACTATTGTCAAGAAAGACCCGTGACTACAATATAGGTGAGGAATGCTCTGTTCGAACGTCAATGTGTTGTTCATTGCCACAACTACAAATAAGCAGGGCATCATAAAAATCAGTTCTCAAACACTACTGGAAAAATGGTATATACCCACGGTTCAAAACCCTGGGTATAGCCACCAAAACTATGGGTATAGCCTATACCCACGGTTTTGGGAACCATGGGCTAGAAAGGAGTCTCAATAGAGGGGTTAATGTATACCCACGGTTTTATTAAACTGTGGGAATAAAACTGTACAGTGCGGCACACCACATGGCACAACGTGGAACACCACTGTATTGCTGGATTTCAAACCGTAGGAAAGAATTTAAAAAATCATGAATGGATGGATTTGAACCCACGCCTCACGATGCAACGCCAGACCCTTCACCTGACCAACTCAGTTGATCATCATATAATTATATCTATACACATTTATTGTAATATATTAATATAAATTATGTTATATCAAAAAAGCGGCGATGCAGTTTCGAACATGCGACCGGCTACAAAGGAGAACCATGGATTACTAACCACGCTACTCAAATTATATTGATATTTATATACGGTTATTTACATATCTTAATAATACCTGAATTTGTAAAAAACAAAATTACCGGGATTTGAACACCGGTCTTCCTTGTACGCGTCCAGTAGCTAAACCAACTAGCCCACACAAATAGATTGAATAAAATATTCTATCCATATAATTATAATAATTTCAAACCATGTTCCTACCAAAAAAAATTCTCTCCCGTGGGATTCCCCCCCCCCCCCCCGCCATAACACGAAAAAGATATACCCACAGTTTTGGAAAACCATGGGTATAGGTCAGGTAAAAAAACCATATCCCCATAGTTTTTCAAAAAAGTGGGGATAGGTCTCCGTATGAATCCTTATACCCATGGATTTACCAAAACCGTGGGTATAGGTCTTCAAAAATAACCTATCCCCACGGTTTTTCCGAGAACCGTTGGTATAGGTGACCTATACCCACGGTTTTCGCAAACCCTAGGTATAGGTTCCTATACTAACCTTATTCCCACAGTTTCCCAAAACCATCGGTATAGGGGTGTCCTATACCCACGGTTTTGTGCAAAACCGTGGGTATAGACCCATTTTCAAGTAGTATAAGCCAAGTGTTTTCATAGGCAACCAAAAACCTCCATGGCAGTAAGGGAAATCTTTTTCCATCACTACTACTAAAGTCAACCCTAGAAATGAAGTGGTGACATGTTTTCTTGTTATTCATACTAGAATAGAAAATGTACTTTTTTATTCAGGTTCTATGCTTTCTTTTATATCTCGAATGTTTAGTATAACTATCCCAGCACCACCAAAAATCATGGAAGTGACGGTGTCTGTGAGTATGTAAAATGGGGAAATCATTGAATCCCATTAATATAAATCCTCCCTTATCCTAATATATAGATTTAACTTCCCGGTGAACCTCATTATACTCCCTATGGTGTAATTTTATGCAATTCTTGGCACAGATTGTCTTTCCTTATATAGAGCCAACATATATTGCCATGTGAGGTAAATCACTCTCCATATTGAGAATAAACCCCCAATTCATTACATGTGCAAGGAGGAAGATGAATCTTATTTTTCTCCATCATCTCAATCATTGATATTAATGGCCTATGAGCATGCTTATCCGACTCAGATGCTTGAGTCTAAAGAGGAAACCATCTTTGAAGACGCTCCTTTTTTGAGGGAATTCGCTGAAGTGTTTCCCGATGAATTCCCGGTATTCATCCTAGAAGAAATGTTCAATTCCTTATTGAACTTATACCTAGGGAATTTCCAATATCAAAAACTATGTATAGAATGGCTATTGTGGAGCTTGAGGAGCTAAAGAAAACAACTTTATCCGAATCTGGATAAAGGGTTTATACGCCCATAGGCATCACCATGGGATGCAAAAGTCCTCTTCATCATGAAGAAAGATGGGTCAATGTGCCTTTTTATTGATTATTTTGAGCTTAACAAATTGACGATAAAGAATAAGTTTCCTCCCCCACGAATAGATGACTTGTTCAATCCACAGTGTGGAGCACAATACATCTCCAAGGTAGATTTGCGGTCTATATATTATCAAGTAAAGGTGAAGAAGGGAGATATACCCAGGACTGCTTTTTGTACAAGTTACGGGCACTATGAATTCATAGTAATTCCATTCAGACTCACTAATACTCTAGAAATGTTCAGGGAATAGGTGAATATAGTGTTTAGATATTTCCTCGACAAATTTTTCGTAGTCTTTATAGATGATTTTCTGATATACTCCATAACCAAGGAGGATCATGATGAGCATCTGAAAACTGTACTAGAGACCTTGCGGAAGGAGAAGCTCTATGCAAAGTACATCACATGTGATTTTTGGTTAAATGAGGTCTCATTCTAGAGCCATATCATCACAAGAAATGGGATATATATGGATCCCTCCAAAATGGATGCAATTGAAGTATGGCCGAGGCGAACATCAGTAAAAAATATCCGTAGCGTATGGGGGTCAGCAGGATATTTTCAATGATTAGTGAGAAATTTCTCTCCATTGTCTAACACTCTTACCAAACTAACTCTGAAGGGAGTAATGTTTTCTTGGAGTGATGAATGCAAAGAAAGCTTCAAAGAGTTAAAAAAGCTTATCACTGCACCTGTGATCACAATGCCCACAAGCGGAGAACTTTTTTTGGTATTTGGTTATGCTTCGAAGAAGGGCCTAGGATGTGTTTTGATGAAAAATGAAAAATTCATTGCCTATGATTCAACACAATTGAATTTTATTGAACAGAACTATCCTACACAAGACCTGGAGTTGGATACAGTGATATACACTGAAAATGTAGCGGCATTATCTCTATGGTGAGATGTGTGAAATATATATGTACCACAAAATCCTCAAGTATATATTCACACTTAAAGATTTGAACACATGCCAAATAATATGGTTAGAGCTGATTGAAGACTATACCTTCTCAATACATTACCACCCTGGGAAAGCAAACATGGTGGAGGATGCCCTTAGTAGAAAGGACCTTGTGATTCTATCATTGTTGAGAATTGAAAAGGATCCAATTTTCTTAGATTTTATAACAATGGACATGGGAATCATAAATAAGGGAAAATAATCAATCCTTTCCCAAATGAATGCTCAACCGTCACTTTTGGAAAGGTAAAAAAATCTCAAAAAGATGATTTGGGAATTCTTGAAAATGCGAAATCTATTAAACAAGGGAAATACTTCGAGTTTAATATTAATGTAGAAGTCATTGTATGATTTGGGAAAAGACTATGCGTTCCATACATTTAGGAGCAGAAGATGGATGCTTTGGATGATGCACATAGTTTGAATTTCTCTATTCACCCAGGAAAGACAAAGATGTTTTGAGATCTCTGAGTGCATTTTTAGTGTGATAATATGAAGAAGGAGATCGCTGAATATACATCGAGGTGTCTAGTGTTTCAGAAAGTGATGGAAGATATAAATATGTCTAAGGGATGATGAAACCATTGCCCATACCAGAATGGAAATGCGAGAACATCACCATGGATTTTTTCCCCGGACTTCCGAAGACATCCAGAGGCATCAATACAATCCAGGTTGTTGTGGATCACCATACAATGGCTGCACACTTCATTGCAATTCAGGAGGATTTCTCAATGGATCAACTGGAACTGATATATATCATGGAAGTGATAATGATTCATGTAGTGCCACTATCAATTGTTCCGGATCGAGATCCAAGACTCACCTCAATGTTTTGGAAGAGTCTTCAACATGCTCTTCATACTGAACTAAACTTTAGTATGGCCTATCATCCACAAACAGATGGCGAATCTGAGCGGACTGTCCAAACACTTGAGGCCATGTTGAGAGCATACTCAATGTACTTTAAAGGAGGATGAGATCAACATCTTCCTCACGTTGAGTTCTCTTATAATAAATGTTTCCACTCGATCATCTAAATGGCACCATGTGAAGACTTTCTGGGAAATGGTGCAGAACACTGGCATGTTGGGATGAGGTCGGTGATAATAAGAATCATGGACCAGAAATGGTGGAAGAAATGTTGGAGTAGGTGAAAACCATTCAGCAACATATCAAGGCAGTCCAGAGTCAACATAAGAGTTATGCAGATAACCATCGACGAGAGCTTGAGTTTATAGTTGGAGACTTTTTATTTCTACAGATATCTTTGTGGAAGAAGGTCATGTGGTTTGGAATAAAAGGGATATTAAGTCCAAGGTACATCGTGTAACACCCCTGGTAAATAAAGAATATGAAATTTTTTTATTTATCCATATTTTTGAATAAAATGTTAATATTAATTTAAAGGGAACGCTATGCTCGATGGATTACCCAATACGCAACAACGAGTTTCTAGGAAATCTTACATTGCACTCTAATAATAAAATAATATTATTTTAAAGGTAATTAATATAATTTAATGTAAAGATAATGATATAATAATATTAAATGACCTTGACACATGTCATACCACTATTGGATGAGTCATGGCTGACCATTACAATCCACGGGTCAACTTGGGGACCCCATGGAGCCACTTGGGTAAGAAAATGACATTTATAACTTTTTATTAAAAGTTCGAATAAAAATGTCACAAACATGTATTGTTTTACAAAACCCATTTTTACATTGGGTAATACAAGCAATATAATTGACTATAAATAGTAATTGGAATGGTAAAAATATTTCCTACAACATAGTATTTTTACTATAATTTTTAAACATAATATAAAAAAATTAATTTATGACACCATGATGATGCAGTGATTATATCATTAATGAATGATTTAAATAAAATGAATAGATAATGTAAAATATAAGAAATACACATGTCAAAAAACTATTGCATGGGGGGATTTAGAACCCTTATCACCTTATACTCAAAATATATAATTGTGGTACCTTTGATATCCGAAAATCATTTTAATATAAAGTAACATTTCTTTACTTTCCAAGAGTGCCCCTCCTCCCTCTTATAAAAAGCCCCCACCTCTACCTCCTTACCCAGGCCTATCAAGACATTGGCTCAGCCAAAATCTGATCATTTTATCTCTCCACATCCCTCCTTTCATCCTAGAAGCCTTCCATTAGGCATAAATCTCATCAAGAAACCCTTTTGGTTCAAAACAAGGGGAGTTACCCGATTTAATGGTAAAGTCTTCCCTAATATTATTTTGTTTTATTTTGCTTCTCCAAACCCCTAAACTCTTTTTATTCTTTATTTTGTAATAAATCCAGTATCTAAAAAATACTAGGATGTTTTTATGAGAATTATTCAAGCTACACTTACACACACCTCTGTCTAATGGTTAAAGAACATACTGTTTCCGTGGATGGCGAATTACTGCCTCACGAAATGATGATTGTTCTTTCTTCTCCTACCACATCTCATGGTAGTCATTATGATAGAACTATTATTATATATGTTATACATTATTTTTATGTCTTCTCTATGCTTCTTTATTTTAAATTTAAAACATACCATTAAGCTTTTCATGTTGTGAAAATGTGATAATTTCATTTGAGGATGTGTGGACTACCGCCCCCTCAAGTGATGTGACTCATTCATGCAATACAAAGAATGTATAAAGAATTAAATTAATGAACATATGTGACCCATATAACATATATATTATACTATAATTATAATATTTATATATATTTCATCTAGTTTTAATTCCATTAATGATCCAAAGCAATGAAAGTGGCATTCAAGCATACGTACGGCCTACCGGCTCCATGAACGGTGAATTTCATTACTTTGTATCTTTAAATATTATGGAATAAGTATAAAACCAATATATACTGGATATATATGATATTTAAATGATTAATACTATTCTGGATATGATGTGCTTTCAACTACATTGACAATTCTTTTCAAACAAGATTATTTTTGACTCATGTACCGAACATCGACAAAACGTATGATATGAACTAACGTAATTAGCTAATTATTATAACATAATAATATATGATATTAATATAATAATAAACTTTTAATTATTTCCTTATGAAATTATAAATTGAACAATTTTTATTATTCATGAATATAATGAAATGAACAAGACAAGTCATACTTGAGGCAAGGGATCCTCCCTCTCTATTTCTTTTTAAGTACTCTCTTTTATTTCGTTTCATTTAAGCTCATCTTTCTTATGTTTGGGGATGTTCATTTATATTCCCCATTATATAATTTTTATTTCCATATTATGATAGACCCTATTTTATCTCATAAATCCATTTTTTGAAGCTTTAAGTAGCGTCGTTATGCTGCTGAGTTTTCGTAAGGGATTTTTCATCTCACCTTTATTCCCGTGAGATTTATGATAAATTTTGAACCATTTCCTTTGTGAGGTGTATGTACATCACATTATTCTACTCTTTGTGTAATATAACTTCATTTATTAGTATTTACAACTTCATTATATGACCCTTATTTCATGGGGATTACGTTTCGAAAGTTACCCAAATCGGTAAGGGAACCTTCCACCCTGCTCTTTTTAAAAGACTAAATTTTGTTAGGTGTTCTAATTTACATAATATTACGATGGGATATGTTATTATATATCCTTATTTATGTAAATGATATTTCCAAGTGATGAGATTCCCTTTTTATCTCTTATCAACTCATTTTATGAATTTTAATGTGACGCCGTTAGGATGTCGAATTTCTGTAAGGGATCTTCTTAACCCAATTTCAATTCTTTTGGTTAAACCTATAATTATTGATTATGTCATACTATGAATATGTGTGGATGAACAATGATTGTTTTACACTTATTATCCTCTTATATTGGGTGTATTTATATTTGTCGCACATAATTATGTAATTTATTTATCCTTAATCTATGGATAATGACTTTGTAAGGGACTTCGTCTCAGTCTCCTTTCATTGAAGAATATTTTTTTATACACAACTTTCATTTATACGGTGTATAAACCTCTTTGACATTTACTTTTATTCAAAAGGAATCTTTTTTATATGAAGCATTTTACTAAATGAAAAAAATTATGTTTCTCGTTAACAAACGCGGTGACAAAGGCCTTTCCACCCCCGCAAGTACTACATGATCTTTGGCTTCCTTAACAAGCCGTAATGTTTGTAAAACAAGATATGTAACATATACTCTTTTATGTATTTTGGTATTGAAAATGGTTTTGATAATGGATTTGTTATGAAAATATATTTAGGTGATATATTGTGATTAAAATGTGGAAATGTTTTCTTTCCATTATACTTGTTTTATGTCTTATGATTTTATAATGGTACTTAGAAATTTGATAGGTGGTTACATGATAAACCATATGACTTGTGGTGTCGTGAATACTAGGATGAGTGGTTACGTTATATCCTCCAATGCATTTGGTATAGAAGACGGCCGTATGGCTATTCAATGTTGTGATATGTGTGGAAGTCGACCATATGGTTATTCCATTTAAGTATGTTTATGTCCCAAGTTACCTTTATATGTTATGTGTTCTTTATATGGGTTTATGGTAATATTTTGGTTACAAAGGATAAGTAGTGATTTCTTATTCAGTGAATAGTATTTACTATTTCATAAAGGTTAAAAGTATTACTTTGATAAAGTATTCATGGTTTATTTGTTGTTTTGAAAAACTAACAGGTTTCCTTCTTTGTGTATCCTTTACTGGGATTTTTATGTTCATCCCATGTTTTTTAAATTTTTTCCATATGACATAAAGATTAATAGGTTCAATGATGGGATCAAGGAAAGACATGCTATCTAAAACATGGAACTAGACATGTTTCTTTTTAAGAGTTTTTATCTTATGGAAACATAGTAGAAGTGTCTACTTTGTTATCTTTTGAGATGTAATAGTTATTTCATAATCCTCTAAAACTCCAAACCGGAAAAGATCCTCAATGTGAATTATTCATTTAATTCAAGATTATGTAATGTTTTAAGGTCGGGTCTTTATAGTTGGCATCAAAGGTCGATTTAGATAACATTAGAGGTTAGAGTATTGTTCAAGCATAAGTGAAAAGTTGTGTATACCACACTGTTTATTATATTATATAGAGTCATTGTTATTTATTATTGTTAGAATGAGTTTGAGATTACTTGGATAATTATATCTTAGTGTTTATCTTCCTCATTAGTATATGAAGATTTTTGTGGTTATAACCTCACTGACATTTTTGGTTTTAGTAAATGGATGGATCTAGCAGGAACCAAAGTGACAATGGGTTTTAAGGAAATAGTGGTGGTTCTCATATTAAGAGACTGGATGAAATGGGGGATTCAATGAGGAATCTTGTGGTTAATGTAAATCAACTATCAAGGAGTCATGATAAACCACTTTAACTTTGGTGATTTCTCTGATGCATCATATACGAGAGAACCAACATGATGAGGAAATTCAGGTAATAGTTATAATGGTAACTATTAGTGTTTATATGATCCTTACTTTTGATGTATGTATGGGTTACTATATGATGGAAAATGAAATGCATGGGGTAAAATTGAGGTTAAAATATGTTATGATTATTTTTTAAGATTTTATCTCTTTTTGGGGAATGTTTTATGAATTATAAAGTTTTTTTAAAAAGGACAACACACAGACCGTGTGACAACCCGTCATGTCAGACAAAGCTACGAGAATCGAACCCACAACCAATGTGCGACTTGTATTTATTGCCTACCACTAGACTACGTGAAGTCCCTGGTTAGTATAACTAATTCTTTTTTTTAGTTATCTAATCTGATTAATCAGGAATAAGTTGATTTTGTGTTATCTAGGAAATTATTGACCTATCATGTAGGATATATGATTAGGTTAATTACATTTCAATATGAGTTTTTAAGAGTAACTGATGTTATAAGGATATAATTGTTAATATTTACCGTGGAAGACTATGTGATTAAATACTTCAAAGAATTGGGTTTCAATCTTAGTTTGGTTTACGTTGAAGAATTTTATCGATAGATGTTTATTGAATTGTCTTTGATGATCTTTGTGTTGTGTTGGAAAAATTTTGGAGATTATGAATAGATTTTCTTTTTATAAAGGATTTTCTTTTTTGGGTATTATGTGATCTTGTACTAAAAATATTGGTTTTGGTTTTGGTCTAAAGATATGGGAAATATATAGTTCCCTTTTGTGGATTAGGTGATTCTCTGTAAGTTGATTATAGCGCTCTTAATTTAAAAAAGTCATCCTAAATTCTCATCTTTTGGGGTAAAATATGAGTTTGTGTACGAAATTTAGTAATGTTAAAAGTCAACATGACAAGTAAGTATGTTTCCTTTTGTTTTAGTTATGTTGAAAAATAAATTCCTCAATGAAAAGTAAATTTAAACTAAAATGTTTTCTGTTTACTTTTCCAATTGGGGAATCAAATACCGTTTAACCCATCATTAGTTTTGGATTTTCATGTGGTTAACGTTCTGAAAATCATGTTTTCTATCACTCTCTATCAGAACATGACCCTTTTTTTCTCCTCCATATCCATTTTTTCATGGAATCCTATTATGGGTTGACTCGGGTGACCTTTGTACTTCTCTTTCTTTCTTTTAAAGTGATAGCTTAAATGACTTTTTTTCGATGTGGGGATTTTAATGAAATTTATAAGCCCAATTTTAAAATTTTGAGGACACAATTTCCAAAATGAGGAAAGGATGTAACACCACAAGTAAATAAAGAATATGAATTTTTTATATTTATCCATATTTGGGAATAAAATGTTAATATTAATTTAGAGGGAACTCAATGCTCGATGGCTTACCCAATACGCAACAACAAGTTTCTTAGAAATCTTATGTTGTACTCTAATAATAAAATATTTTAAAGTTAAATGGTAGTTAACGTCTAGCCATTGTAATGGCAGGAATGAACAGAACTATCTAAAAATTATTATATATTCTTGTCAAATATTTTTACATTTATTCAATAAATGTTAGATGGTTAAAATGCGAATGAATCCAATTTTAAGCATAAATATTTTAATATTCTTTAAATGGTTGATTAACCACCTTTTGATGGAGAACCCATTTTAAATCCAATTTTTAAAAATTTTATATGTTTTATTTGACAAAATAGAATCCTTCTTCAGATTCAGAGCTTCAAATTTTACTTTATGTAAATTTTTGTTATTTTTCTGATAAAGATCATTTTTAGTGAAAATGTTGTATTTTAATTAAAAACCTCCTTTTAATATGATTTGTTTATATGGATATATTATCATTTTGATTGGGATTAATGTTTATTTAGAATTTATTATTACCATTTAATCCAATGGTGGTCATTAGAATTAATTTCACTTTGAAATTGGACTTAAACTAGTGTCAATCTATTGATATATTTGGTTTCTTAAAAACATGCTATTTGTTTTGACCAGTAGAATTAATTATTAAATTTATTAATGAAACTTATATGTTTTGAATTTTGTAAAATATAAATCATTATTGAATTCGGAATATCAAATATAGCTTTGGGTGAATTATTGGTATTTTTCCTGAAAAACATCAATTTTTGGTGAATAGTGAAACCACTAAGTGGTAGTTAAAATACTGATTTTTGGTTTAAATGAAATATTAGCACCTATGTGATTTGAATTTAATAAATCCAATATAGATGGTTGTAATTAATATGTAAAATGTGTTTCAATGGGATGAAAATAATTTTTGGTGAATAGTAACTTTTAAGTTTAATTAATCGTGATTAAAGGTAGTTAGTGTAATTTAAGGTAAAGATAATGTTATAATAATATTAAAATGACCTTGAAACATGTCATAACATTATTGTATGAGTCATGGCCGGCCACAAAAATCCATGGGTCAACTTGGGGACCCCATGGAGCCACTTGGGTATGAAATTGACAATAATAACTTTTCATTTAAAGTTAAAATAAAAATGTCACAATCATGTATTGTTTTACTAAAACCATTTTAAAGCCATTGGCTCAGCCAAAATCTGATCTTTTTATCTCTCCACATCCCTCTCTTTACACTAGAATTATTCACTTAGGCAGAAAGCTCTTCACGAAACCCTTTTGGTTCAAACCAAGGGCAGTTACCTGATTTAATTGTAAAGTCTACCCTAATGTTCTATTGTTTTATTTTTCTTTTCCAACCCCCTAAACTCTTTTTATTCCTTGATATGAAAAAATACCTGTATCTTCAACATAATAGGATGTTGTTATGAGATTTATTGGAGCTACACTTACACACACCTCTGTCTAATGGTTAAAGAACATACTGTTTCCGTGGATGGCAAATTACTGCCTCACGAAACGATGATTGTTCTATATTCTCCTACCACCTATAATGGTGGCCATTATGATAGAACTGTTTTTATATATGATATATATTATATTTATTTCCTATATATTCATCTATATTTTATATTTAAAACACACCTTTATTCCTTTCATGTTGTGAAAATGCGATAATTTCATTTGAGGAAGTGTGGACTACTGGCACCTCAAGTGATGTGACTCATTCATGCAATCTATGGAATGTATAAAGAATGAAATTAATGAACATATGTGTCCCATATAACACATATATAATACTAGAGTTATAATATATATATCTCTCTCATCTAGTTTAAATTTCATTAATGTGCCAAAGCAATGAAAGTAGCGTTCATGCATACGTATAGCCTACCGTCTCCATAGACGGTGCATTTCATTTATTTTTATCTCAAAATATTATTGAATTAGTATAAAACGAATATATACATGATATATATGATATTTAAATCATTAATTCTATTCTGGATATGTTGTACTTACAACTACATTGATAATTCTTTCCAAACAAGATAATTTTTGACTAATGTACCGAACATCGACAAAAAGTATGATATGAACTCAAATAATTAACCATTTATTATAACATGATAATATATGATATTAATTGAATAATAAACTTTAATTTATGTCCTTATTAAATTATAAATTGAACTAAGTTTATTATTCAGGAATATAAAGAAATGAACAAGACATGTTGGATTTGAGGTAAAGGATCCTACCTCTCTCTTTCATTTTAAGTACTCACTTTTATGTCATTTATTTTAAGATCATATTTATTATGGTTGGGTATGTTAATTTATATTCCTAAATATGTAATTTTTATTTCCATATTATGAGAGACCCTATATGATCTCATAAATCCATATTTGGACGCTTTATGTGGCGTCGTTAGGCTGCCTAGTTTTCATAACAGATTTTTCATCTCACTTTTATTCCCATGAGATTAATACTAAATTTTCCAACATTCCCTTTGAGTTGTTTATTTAATTCCAACTTTTCTACTCTTTGTGTAATATAGATTCATTTATGGGTTTTTAAAACATCATTGTATGACCCTTATTTAATGGGGTGTACGTTTCGAAAGTTACCCAAATCGGTAAGGGGACCATTCAACCTCCTCTTTTTAAAAGAATTATTTTTTATGTCTTTTAATTTACATATCCTTCAATTGGGATATGTTCTTTTATATCCTTATTGTTTTAAATGATATTTCAAAGTGATGAGATACCATTTTTTTCTCTCATCGACTCATTTTCTGAATTTTAAAGTGACGCAGCTAGGATGTCGAATTTCTGTAAGGGAATTTCTTAACCAAATTTTAATCCTTTGGGTTAAACCTATACTCATTGATTATGTGATACTATGAATATGTTTGGATGACATCTGATTGTTTTACAATTAATATCCTCTTATATTGGGTGTATTTATATTTGTGACACATAATTATATAATTGATTTATCCTTAATCTAAGGATAACGACTTTGTAAGGGACTTCGTGTCAGTATCCTTTCATTTAGGAATGTATTGTTTCATACAAAACTTTATTTTATATGGTGGAAAAACCCCTTTGACATTTAATTTTATTCAAAAGGAATCTTTTTTAAACAAATCATTTTACTAAATGAAAAAAAGTATGTTTCTTTTTAACATACTCGGTGACAATGACCATTACGCTGCCGCGAATACTACTTGATCTTTGGATTCCTTAACAAGATGTAATGTTTTTAAAATAAGTAAATAACATATACTATATTATATATATTGGTATTGAAAATGTTTTTGATAATGGATTTTATATGACAATATATTTAGGTGATATATTGTGATTGAAATTTAGAACTGTTTTCTTTCCGTTATATTTGTTTTATGTCTTATTATTTTATAATGGTACTGGGAAATTTAATGAGTGGTTACATGATAAATAATATAATGGGTGGTTAGGGGAATAACAAGATCAGTGGTTACATTATAACCTCCAATGCATTGGGTACGTAAGTCGGCCGTATGGCTATTCCATGTAGTGATATGTGTGGAAGTTGACTGTATGGCTATTCCATTTAAGTATGTTTATGTCCCAAGTTACCTTTATATGTTATGTGTTATTTATATGGGTTTATGGTAATATTATTTTTATAATGGATAAGTAGTGATTCCTTATTCAGTGAAGAGTATTTTGTATTTCATAAAGGTGATAAGTATTACTTTGATAAAGTATTCATGGTTTACTTGTTGTTTTGAAAAATCAACAGTTTTCCTTCATTGTGTATCCTTTACTGGGCTTTTAATTCTCATCCCATGTTTTTGAAATGTTTTCACATGAATTAAATATGAATAGGGTCAGGGATGGGATCAAGGAAAGACATGCTATCTATAACATAGAACTAGAAATGTTTCTTTTTAATAGTATTTACCTTATAGAAACTTAATATAAGTGTATACTTTATAATCTTTTGAGATGTAATAGTTATGTCTTAATTTTCTAATACTATAAACCTGAAAATATCCTCAATGTGAATTATTCATTTAACTAAATATTAAGAAATGTTTTAAGGTCGGGTCCTTATACATCGGCCCCTTCGAGATTCCTGATCGTGTTAGGGTTGTGGCCTATTGACTAGCACTTCCTCCTACCATGGACAAAGTAGATGATGTCTTAATTCTATCCCTATTAAAGAGGTACATACCAGACCATTCACATGTACTCCCTTCAGAGGTGGTATAGCTAGAGTATGATATTCCTTATGTGGAGAAACTAGTGAAGATCATAGATCATATTGATAAATTTCTACGAAATAAGACAACGTCAATCATGAAGGTGTTGTGGGGAAACCACTAGTTTGAGGAAGAAACATGGAAATCAGAGGAAATGATGTAGCAGAGTTACCCACATCTGTTTTAGTGTGAGAAAAGGAAATTTCTACGGAAAAAGTTTTTAAGGGGGGGAGATTATAAAGAACCAAACTATAATTAATGAAAATCCCTCTTGATCTAATTACATTTCCCTTTAAGTAAATTGTTTATATAAAATGTCATCTTCTTTGGTTTTATGTTAAGAAACGTGACTGTTGCTAATATAGCCTTTGAATAGTGATCACATGATTAGTATAAATATATGGCCTTAACAAATCCAATTTACTCAGACAAAGGAAGCAATAGCCTCATCAAGTAGACGTGCCCTATATGAAGCCCATTTGTTAGAGAATGGAAAGAAGTTGGAATAATTAGTCTTCGCTCTTGAACAAGCCCATGCAGAGATTGAATATGTTAAGCTCAAGTGGAACCACCTATGAGAGAAGTGTAAGTTGATAGAGATTACTACCCGGACAATGTTATCTATGCCCCTCAAGAGTCTCTCACCATCACACACCTTACCCTTTGGTCTTATGTGGGTGTTATAAGGGGTTATGTAATAATACACTATCACTATGGTCATATATATTATTTTTGTATATAATAATGAATATACTTTCATTTTATTATTGTTACCTTGTAGATGGGGTTTTAGGGCATAAATAGTATTTTTAGTTAATATTCAACTAAGAAATCTATTTCGATGAATTAATGGATTTTTTAATTAAATAATATTTTAATTGAATATTATTATTATTATTAAATTAATATTCATTAAATATAAATTATTTTATAATTGTATGAATTCAATCAAAATTTTTATTATAGTTTGAAAGCAAATTTGGTTAAAAGCCATGAATTTTCGATAAATGTCGGTTTTTATTTTAAATGTGAAAATTCACATATTTAGAAAATTATTTAGATAAAATTAATATTATTTCTGTAATCAAGATGCTAAAATCATCCAATTTGGAATTTTTCATAATTTTCTAAGACAGTAAAATGATTGCGTAAAAATTAAATAATATTTAAATATATTATATGTTTTATGACATCATAATGTCCAAATAGTGTTGTAATAAAATTCTATAAGCCTTTTTTTCAGAAAAGATATTTTTTTAACAATAATATAATGCGATATTGGGTTTGTTTGATGTATTTTACAAAGAATTAATGCACCATTCAAGGCTTATTACACATATTGTATTTTTAAATTGATTTCTTTGGGAGTGTGACTCACCTCCACATAAGCAACCCCATTATTTTTATATGTTAGGACATTTGACTTATAAAAAATTGTTTTCACCTACCCTTTTCCAAAAACCATGGCCAAAAACGTAACGCCCCGACCCCAGTTTCCCAGAGTTGGTGCATTATTTTAATTCATTGGCATGATTACAAGGAATCAAGTCCTGAAGGACCGGTCAGTTTAGCAGTCTTGGAAAATAGATTACATACATGAATGTTACATTACACTTTATAACGTAAAACAAAATATAAATAATCCTTTATGAACACCATTATTCCATTAGATTAACCCTGTATATTAATCACAATACACTTCTTTGAATCCTGGGAAAAATAAAACTTATTAATGGGTGAGCTCAAACGCTCAGTAAGGGTAAGCAATACAGTTGAAGAAAACATAAATACTAATAATATTGAACAATTGAAACCACATTCATTTACCAATAATAAACATGAATAATTTTATGGCAGGAATATGTGCTGAGTAAATAATTCCATAATAAAACATAATCGTGGGTATTTTACTAGTCGAATGACCACATGAACCATCAATATTATTTTCATAATGAGGGAATGTATAATTCCAAACATTTTGAAACATTTTGTCAAGGCCTCGGCCAAGAAGTCTAAAAACGATTAAGGCCTCGGCCAAAACCATATATCAAATTGGGAAAGGGCCTCATCCAATTTCGCATCTTGTTGTCTCACGAGACCTACCGATGCATCGAGGAGCCACAGCGGGCTCCACCCGTCACTTACTATGTCTAATAAATTCTTCATATGAAAAGGTTGAAACATTAAATAAACATTTGTATTAAAACTAGAATACGAAATGTCAATACATTATCCATAAAACATGAATGGTATGAAAATAACACATCCATAGTCAATCATATCACAAATCCTTCAATACAATATGGAAGACTTGTATCGTAACAAATAAACTTCAAACAAGTTTAAAATCCATTAAAGGATTTTCATGTAGATAAAAATGATTTATAAAACTCTTTGAGAGAAATATTCATATTTCATGAAAACATTTAAAAGTCACACAATTTAGAAAGGGAGAAATTTAAATAAATTTTTGAATCAAAGTGTCGCATACCAATTTGAAACTTTTGAAAGTAATTAACATTTTAAAACATTCATGTCCATTTAAACAAATCGTTAAAACCATTTTGAAAACATGGACATTAATGAGAATGGTTATGGAGAATAAATCTTTAAAACATTTAAAATGATGTTTTATTAAAAATTCCCTTAGAATAATACCTTTGAAAGTTATTTTATGAATCATCGACATGGATAATAAATATTTCCCAGCAGATACTGACGTAAAAACTACCTCGGATAATAAAGAGATTTAGAAATTAACCATTACAAATTTGGTAACATACGAATCATACACCCCATGAAAGAGGTATCATACAATAATTATGTAAATACACATTAATTAATGTTTATTACACAAATAATACAATTATGGGTAGTAGATACACCGCACAATGGGTAATAGTGGCAATATGGCATGAATCTCATGGGAATATGGAGTGAGATGATAACACCTTACCTTGCACTTCCTTTCGTCGAGGGTACGTTTAACACCTGTATAATGACCGTAGAATGTTATTAAATTATACCATAACCATATTTTTATTTATTATATCTAAATTTATTCGTTTTTGAATTTATACTACCCATTTAATAATGATTTCCAAGTTAAATTATCATTTCGTGTAATAATTGCTTTCTTTATCTTATGTGTTTTAACTTGTTAGTCTTGACCATATAATTTAGATAACGGTTTTAATGATTCTAGAATATAAACATTGTTTTATATATCATATATATTTAGGATAAAAATATTTATAATTGATGTATATAGGAAATGGAAGGCACCATTTAAGGAAACGGTAGACCGTACGTACTCATAAATGATGTTTCTATTTTCATATCGTATTGAACGAAAGTAAGTGAATAAGATTTATGTATGTACCTACATACCTACATACATACGTACATACATACATATATATCTCCAGTAGCATTATTATGTCATATATTACAAACATATTAATAATATATATTTTTATAATTATCGTTGAATACTGAACATGGAAATGACTCTCACTGCGTCGTGGAGACGGTAATCTGTACGTACGCTTGAGCGACAATATCATTCTTTTGATTTTAAATAATATATAATTGAATTTTATATAATTTATAAAGAATAATAATCATGTTTTATTTATGATTTAAATCAATTAAATATCATTATCATACCCATCCAAATAACAATGTTTTGAATAACAATTACACCACGACGTGGAGACGGTAAGTCGTACATACACACGTATGGTGACATGTCATTAAAAGGATGGATAGAATACTGAATGTGTTTATAAAATATCTATAATGACATAACATTATATATAATATACTAGAGTTATTATTTTAGAATGGAAATAACAAAGAAAGAAGAAGTGGAAGAAGAAAAGAACTTGAAAGAGGGTGGTGAAATCATTACCTCTTCTTCTGGTTATTTCTTTATATTTGATTGAAAGGGATTAGTAGGATGGATTTACGATATAACTAAGGCCTCTATGTTAAAGTGAGGGGAGTTGGGAGGAAATTTAGGAAGTGTTTGGCCGAGACAAATGGCTTTGAAGGTGTGAATTAGTGAGAAGGGGGGTGCTCTTTTATAAGAGGGGTAAGAGGCACCATTGGAAAAACATAAAATATTATTTTATAATAAATTCATATTAGATTTATAATGGATCCAAACTGATATATTTCATGGATATGGTGGGTATGGGTAAAAAGAAACTCATCCAAAAGGTTTTAGATAGGTTTGGGTCACTTTATTAACCTTATCTTTTAGTTTTATCTCCTAGTTAATTAGTTTGATATTTAAAATGTCTCTTTGTATTTATATATTATATAGTTAATAGCCATACTATATACTTCAAGCTGACATCAAAGTGGTCCATTAATGATACAACTATCATTATATTTGTCTTTTGGCCGAACTATAGTTTTTTAGTAATATAATATCAATTAATAATATAATATTTGTTTTAAAAAATCATTTATGTCAATCTTGACACTATTTAAGAATAATTTTTTTAAAGTCATTACAACGTTATTAATTCGAACCAAATTCATTAAAGCAATCCTAAAATATAATATTAACAAATAAAATAATTTCATTTCATAAAAAAATTTCGATTTATATTTATTTTAACATTTATAATACCAATTATTTGATTCAATTATTAATAAAGAAAATACTTCATTATTATTGTGTCATAAATAAATTTCATTATTAATTGTCAAAAAATTATAAATAAAAAAAAATTATGTAGGAAATATTTTTATCTTTATAATTAATATTTCAAGTTGAAAATATAAAATATATATCCCTTTGTAAAATCTGTTTTCCTAAAATATTTATGTTTATGTCATTTTGGTATTTAATTTTACTTAATTAATATAAAGAGTCATTATCACTTACAAGTGGTTCCATGGGGTCCCAAAAGTGACCCAAATATGGCCATGGTCAGACATGTATCATAAAATAGGGTTAGAACACAATTTAGTGTAATTTAATATTATTATAATATTATTTTATTCCCTTATTTACCATATTAACTCTTTAACTACGGTAAATAAAATATTTACCGAAATAATTATTCAAAATGTCTAAAAATAAAAGTTACCTATTTACACAATTTTGAACTCCTGATTCTAAATATTTAATCTAGTTTTCTAAATTCAATAAATAGAAGTGGAAAAAATTAATTTAAAATTAAATCCCGATGTCAAATTAAAAGGCGTGTTTTTAAGAAATAATAAACATCAAATGATTGACACTTTTTTATGTCTAGTTTAAATGTGAAATTTGGTCCAATTTCCAAAATTAAATTAAATGATAAAAATATAATCTACGTATACTTTAAAACCACAATAATTCCTAATTTATCACTATTAATTATTTAGATTAAAAAAATTGTTTTTAATTAAAATTTTGTTATTTTACTATTCATCAAAATTTGAATGTTATTAAAATAGTACCATAAATTCACCCTACGCTAATTCAATATTCAGAATCCAAAAATGAAGTCCATTTTGATTGATAAAATTTAAAAAATTCTAAAAAGTGGGTATTACTATTTATAAGGACTAGTTTGATTGGTTCTGGTGTGTGTTAGATCACGAAGTTGCGTACAACACACACTATTGTATTATTCAAGGAGAAGCATACCGTGAAGCATGGGTTTTAAAAAAATTAAGAGATGGTTTCTGGTTTTGATTAGTTCAATTTGAGGTGTTCCAAACCTAAATAATTAAGAAATCAATCAACTTTTCTATATAAACCCACCCAAGATCCCACTTTCTCCTCACTCAAATCATTTGGGGTTCGTCCAACATCTTCCCAACATGATCTAGAATCCTATTATAGTGCTCCAAGCTCCAAATAAGCCTCTCTCTAGCCTCTCTCAAGACTTTGGATGCACACTTTCAAGAAAGGATTTTTTCGTCCTTTCTCTTTTTTTCCAATTTTCAATAAATAGTTATGCCTTTTTATTTCATTAATAATTGTTGGGTATTGTTTCACACCTCCCCCATAATTAAATATTTATGTTTGAATGATGAGAGATCACTTTCTCTCTCACTAAATGCCTACCATGTACACCCATTACTATGCTAAAATTCTAAAAGGATTTTCTCTCACCTCTTTTATATTGAAGCAATTATTTTGTATCATGACTCTAAATTCCATTACAATTATTGCGACATGTATCTAAATAACCCCATTGCGGTTGATTTCATTTACATATGATGGGACACAAATTTCTATCTCATTAACCATTTTTATAAATTCTTACGTCATGCTGTTAGGCTGCCGAAATTGCATCAATTTTCCAAGCCAATGTAATTATGTAGTGAATATCATGTCTATTTCTCTGTCAAGGGTATTCACCTTTATAAACATTTACATATTGATTATAAATTATCATTTTTTAATTCCATATTCCTTTTATGTGGAATAAATTATTATGTTTTATGAATCCCTGTTATATGATCCATGTGGCACACATATGCATGAAATTAAAATTTTAAGAAGGCTGTGCCCTTATAGCACTTTAATGCATTGGGTTAAGAATAGTATCATGATACATCATGTGAAAAGGGTATTTACTAATGCTAATTCATGTGCAACAAGGTTTTAATCATTCTTCGTGTGCAATTTGGATTTACTCATGCTCCATGTGCAATGAGCCTTGGCTCATACTAATTCCATGATTAGTGTTGTTGCCACATTTCCATTTATGATTATCATGATATATCATTCCTTTATGTTTATACTTCTCTTGTGCTCTATTGATATGATTATTTTCTAACATGTATTGTATTCCTCATGTTATTCCATGATTATTCCATTACTGGGCATTATATATCACCCATTTCTTATGAATGTCCTCAGGTTATCCCATCCAATGCTACGTATGAGGGAATGCAGTGGTCATGTAAAGAATGTTATCAATAATGATGTTGTATTTCATGTTATACGTTGTTATGTAATGATCATAATCCCCAATTACTCTAGACCTCTCAATCATCTATATTGTATCAAGTGAAGTTGATGTAATAGAATATTTTTAATAGTCTAATAAAAAGCAGGGTTGTCATATGGAAATGTGGATAACATAATATAGGATAACATCCATTATAATCATCATATTATCTCCCTATAATCCATTATAACAAAGTGTGATTAGGATAATCTATAAATTAACACACATGGAATCTCATGAGACATTAATTTTAAGTCTCTATTTGACACACTTACCAAATAATAGGCTAACTATTATCATACAATTGAGTTATTTGGAAAACATTTCATGCATCATAAATGGAATATCATGATACGTTAATGTTACCCAATAAACTAGAAATCTATAACAGAACCACCAATCAGAACATAGGATAACCACTAACAAAATATGTACATACCTATGTGTGACTTAAAAGGAAATATGATTCCCACATAAATCATAATATTGATAAATCCCATGATAATAAAGGGTGTTAGATAGTGTTTTCTAATGGAATAACAAAAGTCTATAACACATTAATTCAGAACAAAAAATTGAATTAAATAAATATAATTATTCAGAATTGAAAAATTTTAAATTTTCATATACATGGAGTTCCAATATATAGAATTATTTTTAATGATCTAGTGATGAAATAATTAAAATGAACCACATTGGTGAAACATTATAAAATATTTAACAGATCAATCTATATTTTGGGAGACAATAAAATTTATTATAATAAAAAAATTATTTAATAGGATTTTATATAAATTTTTAGTTTTTTAAGCTATATATTGTATAAATTTTTTTTGTTATGATTAATGTCCCAGGTCAAAAATAGTGTTTTTTTAATAAAAATTGTTTACATCAAAGTTGGAATTTTTAAGGGCACTAGAAAAATATATAGCCATGGTAGATTTATTAATATTCAACTTCATATATATGAAAATAAAATAAAAATAAAAATAATTATAGGTATATTTGAAAATTTTGGTTTAAATGGGAGAAAAATAAATGGAATGTGTAATGAGATTGTCATAAAGGATGTATAGGAGATATGTTATATGTTTAAAGAACTATGTTTTAAAAATCACATTCTACCATAAGATAATAATACATTTTATTTAATGGTGGTGAATAGAAATATTGGTTTTACATGACTATAAGCTTAATAAGGTTTCTAATTAAAAATTATAAAATAGTCATTATTGGAAATTATTGACAATGGGGGTATACCATCATTTAAGTGGATTAGAAGAAGAATGGAACTTGAATAAAATGGTAGAAGGTATTATCTCTTTCTCAAAGTGCCTCCTTTAAAATTATCTTAGGAAACTAAAATTGGTCTTTAAAGAAGACCAGGACCTCTATAAGGGAAGAGAGGGAGGAGGTGCCCTTTTATAAGGGATGAGAGGGGCACCAATGGAAATATAAAAAATATTAGTTTATATTAAATCCCAACCCCATATAAAAACATCCAAAATGACCCATGTCCAATGATTGGTTGAGATAGGGTTGTAATCGCATCAACCAATAAAATTTAGACTTGTTAGGAATTTATTTTAAACATTATCAACTTGATTTATCCTTATTTATCAATTTAATTTTATTTGTGGTAATAATATTCTAAATTTTAAATTATTATAAATAATTACATATGTGATGTTAAGTTTTCATAATTTGACACTTTATGACATTTTTGACCATATAAATTTTAATTTATAATTTTTAAATATTTTTGTGATTTTTAATCAATTTTATAATATGTTATTTTTTTAAAATAACAATAGTTTCAATTTTGACATTATTCATTTATTTGAATAAATAAAAAATATACAGAAGATATGTTCTAAATAAAAGATTTAATATATTCATAACATGTCATATTTATTAGAAATTTAGTGGAGCACATTAAATAGTTCATATAATATTTATTATAATGTTTTTAAAACCATTTATTTGATATTTCTCTTAATAAAATAATTTCAACAACACTATTGTGTAACCTTTAATGATAATTATGTAATCCCTAAAAATTCTAAATAAATTCATATGATGTATATAATTTTATTATATTTCTAGAGACTTTTTATATCCGATGTTTGATTAATTTTAACACTAAATAAAAATTATTATACTTTTATGATTTAAAAAAGTGACATCTTGTCACTTTATTTGGTTTTTAATAATAATTAAATTATTTTCAAGGGAAAAAGTCCATTAAATGAATCTAATATGACACTTCGGTGATATGGACGACTTTTTGTCATCTAATATGATTTTTACAGGTGTTAGGGTAATTTTATAATCTTATATTTACCCTTAATTACCCGATTTACATTTAACTATGGTAAATAAATTTTATCGTAGTTACTATCCGTAATGCCCAAAAATAAAAAGTAGCTTATTAACATAATTTAGACCCACTGATTCCAAATATGGAATCCATTTTTATAAATTCAATACAAAATATTTGCAGAAATTAAATTAAAATTAATCGCGTTTTCGAAAGAAAATGGGTTTTTATTTAAAATAATGAAAAAGATTGAATTTATTTAACCGAAGAATTCAAGGTAAAATCAATGCTAATGACAAAAATTATATTAAATGGTAAAAATATATTCTATTTATACTATAAACCCATTAAATATTATAATTTAACCATATAAATTATTACGATGAAAAAAGTTGTTTCTAATTAAAATATAGTGTGTTTTTACTATTCATTAAAATATGAAAGTTGTCAGAAAAATATAAAAACATTATGAAATGTAAATGTTTTTATCCTGATTCAGAGAAAAAAGTTTATTTTGTAAAATTTAACTTATAAACATGTCAAAAACTATGTTTAATGCGGGTGAGTCATTAAAAGGCGGCAAAACTGCATTATTTGAAAAATACTTATTTTACCCGAAAATTGTATTTTGTACACATACCTAGTTCTAGAAAATGTGTATGATGAAATATTAATTTTATAACATTAAAATTTTAGTTAATACTGTTCGTAACAGCTAGTTCATAATAATATTATAACCATATGTTATTGTTTAGTGAAACCTGATATTGCGTACAACACACGCTATCGAGGAAAGTTGTGATTGCATATAATGCAAGCCAAGTCAGGGTTTCATGTATTCCACGACTCCTTTTTTTCCTTATACTATAATCCAACCATTTTTCCTTTATACATTGAATATATATATATATAGTCAATGTTGCGTAGACTGACTATTATCAAACAAATATGAAATTGTGTATAGCACAATCTATGAATAGTGTTGCGTATACTGCTAGCTAATATGGTGTTGCATATAGAATATGATAATTTTCTTGTAGCATAAAACACATGACATCAAATAAATTAAAAATAATACTTATCATAAAATATCGGGTTGTTACATTCTACCTCCCTTAAAACAAATTTCGCCCACGAAATTCGTCGGGGTTATACATGGTTTTCTACTTCAAAGATTCTTTAATTGAAACACACATCGTAAAATGAAATACCAAAACTTAACATTCAAAACTAAAGTATGAAATGTAACGGTTACCCAAGTTAACTAATCATTGGGTTTCCACATAGGAGAACATAGGTGAAAATATGGATATAGAAGAGAAATCTAACCATCTTGTTCTGATGGAGAGTGGTAGAGAACATGGCTATGAAAAATCCATTAATCACAAAGCCATAAATTTTTGATTATTTAAGGTACCATATTATTCATCGGATTTAGGGGCACCAAGACAACATTTTTGGATTTCAAGATGATTTCCCTAAAGTTTAATAAATTGAAATTAGAATAAATACTTTCATAATTTTGGTATAGTCTCACCATTGGTCATTCCTTGGACAATTTCCACTTCATCTCTTAAAAATATGAAGTTGAATTTGTCATTCGTGAAGGGTAATCATATCATGTGATGGAATGATGGGTCATTCCATCTATCTCAACAAAAGGTTATAAAAAGTTATGAAAAATACATAAGTCCATCTATAGTGAGATTAATCATATATGGTTCCTAAAATGGACTTGTACTTCATATATCATACTACATAATATAATAAAACATGTTTCTACTAAACATGGACTTCTTTTAGGCCAGTGGTAGGTGATAAAAGCCTATCGCACTTCGGTTGTGGGTTCAATTCCGATAGCCTTGTCCGACGCGATGGGCTGTCACCCATCCTGAAGGTTGTACTTTTTCTAAAACTACATTACTATAACATCCCATCAATAATATCGAAAAAAGTTCTATCCTTAAACAATACTGACTTATGTCCAACATAATCCACTCCAATATTTAGGCCTATCTAAAATACATTGGTCCAATCTCATAGTATAAAGAAAAAAAATTACTAGAATGGTAATCTACTAAGAATGTGAATACAAGCATTTATCCCACATATATAATAATATATATCTTGTTGGTTGTATTCGAAACACATGAATACCGTAGTCATATATTCTCTTGAAACATAAATTACCATAGAACCTTAGTGAAAACATGAATACTGTCAAAAGGTAGCTCTTTCCACATACCAAAATCACAAAAAAAATATATAATCAAACCATAATATCACTTAGTCCTTATATCAGTCATGAGATCATGAATACAATCAAACATTTTATTATCTTCATATCCCTTCATTATGCGCATATCATATACTTTCCAATAATATTTGAATAACTTTCCATGGTTACTGTTACCATTCAACATATACATTCAAATACTTTAGGAAAAACAATAGTGTAACAATTATTAGATTATTATTTATTCCATAGTACCATACATTATTCTTTATAAACATACAATCATTCCACTAACTTCATAAACCACTGACTAAGCTTCAGCATTTCATTCATCCCATATTTCATTTGTAGTCTCTTCATCATCATCCACATAAATACTACTCCTATTACCATATAGATTCTCATCCTTAGATTTTCCCTTAGGGCATTGGTTTTCATAATGCCCATAAATTCCACATATAAAACGTATAATCATTGTTGATGTCGTAGCAATACCATTATCCTTGTCCATGGTGTTAACTGAACCTTTTCCTTTTCACTTACTAAATTTTTGTCCTTCTTTTCCACACCCAAAGCATCTTCCAGATCCTTTGAAACATTCTTTCTAATGACTCTTCCTACATGATTTACATGAGGGAAATTGAACTTTCTTTCCACTATGATCATCTTGAAACTCCATATTTCTCTTATTATCAGAGTCAGGAAACTTATTAAAGTTTAGATTATTGATAATATTATGAGATTTCTAATTAGAAATAATAACGACGTTGGACTTCCAAATCCCATTTCATTTGGTTTCTCATGAATAATATCATTCCATTGTCTGTCATATCCTTTATTATCATGAATCTTCCTGTTTCCATCCCTTTTCTAAAACCCGAAAAGAATAGTGTGAGAGGCAAATAAATCATGATAGGGAAAAAAACATAGTAAAGGGGGTGTACCCTCAATATATAACATCATAGGTTAAATTATATGATCGTTACCATAGTTCTAGGACTATATACTATACGTATACTTATCCTTAGGTACATACCTAGACATACCATAGAAATATCTCTAGGGATCTCACTAACGTTTTCGTATCCTAGTTTCCAAAGGTTGACTAAACCATTCCTCTGATACCAACTGTAGAGACCCAAATCTTGACGTACATGGAAAATAAATTACTTTTGCGGAATAATTAATACATAACAAAAACAAACACACAAGGATCGTAATAGTATAGTATCTTTGGAAACATGGAATATAAACTTCTAATCATGTTGAAAGATTTTCATCAACTCCCATAACGATCATCCCCTTTTTGTTTCCTTCTCTAAAACCATTCATTATTTCAAGGGGAAAATAAAACATAAAAAGGGTGAGCTCAAATGCTTAGTAAGGGAAAACATAGAAAACATAATACAATCCATAAACATTTGAAAGCAAAAACTTGAAAATGAAATTTAAACATCAAAATATTGAGAAAAGACATAAATCATGGAAGTTTGTAAGGAATATATCATAATGGAACATCAATCAAAATGTAATATCATGGGGATAAAACATGTAATTTTGGAAACCATTCAGCACTTGTTATGATTTACATAGAAGCCAAGGCAATGTTTCCAAGACCATCTTAGTGTACAAAGTCCCTTTCTGAATCGAGTTCACTCCTCGTTTCAGTCATGTAACTCTAAACCGGATTAACATACCCTTCCATCCATGTCTATCTCATGAGATATAAATCTTTTACCAATGCATTGGAGGGAGATATAGGTCCCACCCATCACATAATGAAATCATTCTTACTTGTGCCACAAAATAAACATACATCATTCATAATAACCCAATGAATGGTATGGGTTTCAAAAACATCATCTCATAATCACATAATCCATATAAAATAAATGCATAGCATTTCATAATAAGAAAATTGAAAACATGTAAACCATAGAGACATTATACTTGAAACATAAAATAATGTCATCTAAGATGGAAAAATGGTTTTGATAAAACACTTGAAATGAATTCTTGAGGAAAATATCCTTTCATCTTCAAATTCAATTTTTTTTCACAAAACGTCATGCAATTTTAAAAGAAATCGATTTTTTTTTAAAATTGTAATGAAATATTTTGGGGGAAGCTTCATGAAAATAAGGCTTCATAAAACTGTAAAAATCCTTTGATGCCATATAAGTTAAAAAAACATTCTTCTCGTACTTTTGCCAGAAAAGAAAAAAAAGTACCTCGTAAAAGAATGATTCCATCCATACGATGTGGTAAAAGTAGAAAAGGGTAAAAATGACTTTAATCATACATGGAATAAATTTAAACATTTTATGAAAACATTTTGAGAACATATGGTCATGGATAATAATCATAACCCCAGTAAATACTTACAAATAAACAATCTCGGATAAAAATGAGATTGGAATAATTATCCCTTACCTTATGTCTGATATGCTTCGTATGTATCCGAACCTACTGTATAATGATTAAAATAATGTTATTGAATTATTACAGAATCATATTAATTGTTATGATATCATATATGGTTCATTTATTACATTATATTACCCGTTCTTTTGTAAATTCCATGTTAAAGAGCATTTTGGGTAAAATCGTTTCATATGTCGTCCGTGTTTTGACTTGTAATTATTCATATGATTACTTAGATCATTATTACATAATTAAAAAATAAAAAAATGATTTATATATAATATATATTCATAATATATATATATAATAGATCTATATATGGAATGAAATACAATGTTCATGGAGACAGTAGGCCGTACGTATGCATGAACGTTGTTTTTGTTTCCTTATTGAATTGAATGGAATTAAGTATATGACATACATATATATATATACATAAATATAGTATCATTATGATTTCATATATTTCATGATTAATTATTATATATACTTTATAATCATTCTGGAATTGTTAACATGGAAAATGAATCTCATCTCGTCATGGAGACGGTAATCCGTACGTACGCACGAGCGATGATATCGTTCCCATATTTATTGAATCGAATTGGAGTGAATGATCTAATATCATAGAATCATTATTATTTTATAATAATCATATGTATTTATTCGTTACACTATTATAACCATCCAAGTAAGGTGGTGGTGGAAAAACAGATTACACCACAACGTGGAGACGGTATTCCGTACATACGCATGCGCGGTGATTTCATTTTCATTAGGATGGATAGAAGGTGAAATAATGTTGTTGCATATTTATAATAACATATAAGTATATTAGGGATACTGATGTTATTAATTCATAATGAAACAACTAAATAATATGGAGTAGAAGAAGAATGGAACTTGAAGAAAACGGTAGAAGGTATTACCTCTTTCTCGAAGTTCCTCCTTTAAACTTTCTCTTAGGGCACTAAAATTAGTTTTTGAAGAAGACCAAGACCTCTAAGATGTTTCTAGGGATGTGGAAAATAGAACTTTTCAGGGGTTGTATGATCTTGAAGGATCAATGTGGTGTGAGGAAGAGAGGGAGGAGGTGCCCTTTTATAAAGGAGGCGAGGGGCACCTTTGGAAATATAAAAAATATTTGTTTATATTAAATCCCAAACCCACATAAAAACATCCAAAATCACTCATATCTGAATATTAGATGAGATAGGGTTGTAATTTTATCAACCAATAAAATTTATACATGTTTGGAATTTATTTTAAATATTATCTACTTGATTTATCCTTATTTATCAATTTAATTTTATTTGTGGTAATAATATTCTAAATATTAAATTATTATAAATAATTAAATATTTATTGTGAACGTTCCATAATTTGACACTTTATGACATTTTCGACCATATAAATTTTAATATATAAATTTTAAATATTTTTGTGATTTTTAATCAATTTTATAATATGTTTTATTTATAAAATATCAATAGAGTCAATTTTGAAATTATTCATTTATTTGAATTTAAATAAACAATATACAGAATATATGTTCGAACTAAAGGATTTAATAGATTAATTACATGTCATATGTATCTATAAAATTAGTGGAGCACATTAAATATTTCATATATTATTTATTTTAATATTTTTAATACCATTTATTTGATATTTCTCTTAATAAATTAATTACAACATCACTATTATGTCACCTTTAATGATAATTATTTAATCCGTAAAAATTATAAATAAATTCATATGATGTAGATAATTTTTTTATATTTATAGAGACTAAATATATCTAATGTTTCATTAATTTCACCACTAAATTAAAATTATTATACTTATAAGATTTAAGAAAGTGGCATGTTGTCACTTTCTTTATTTTTAATAATATTTAAATTATTTTCATGGAAAAAAGTCCATCAAATGAACCTAATCAGACCCTTAGGTGATATTGGTCTACTTTTAGTCATTGAATAGGATTTTTATAGGTTTTAGGGATATTTTATAATCTTATATTTACCTTTAATTACCCGATTTACATTTAACTATGGTAAATAAAATTTACCGTAGTTACTATTCATAATGCCCAAAAATAAAAAGTAATTTATTAACATAATTTTGACCCATTGATTCCAAATATGGAATCCATTTTTCCAAATTCAATACAAAAAAGTTTCTGAAATTTAATTAAAATTAATCTCGTTGTCGAAAGAAAACGGGTTTTTATTTAAAACATTGCAAAAGATTAAATTTATTTAACCTAAAAATTCAAGGTAAAATCAATGATAATGACATACATTATATTAAATGGTAAAAATATATTCTATTTATACTTTAAAACAATTAAATATTATAATTTAACCATATAAATTATTATGATGAGAAAAGTTGTTTTTAATTAAAATATAGCGTGTTTTTACTACTCATTAAAATATGGAAATTATCAGAAAAATATCAATACGTTATCAAATGTAAATTTTTATATACTGATTCAAAAAAAGAAGTTTATTTTGTAAAATTGAACTTATAAAAATTTCAAAAACTATATTTAATGTGGGTGCACCATTAAAAGGCGGCAACACTGCATTTTTTTAAAAATACTTATTTTACCCGAAAAATTTATTTTTTTTCACAAACCATGTTCTAGAAAATGATTAAGATGAAATATTAAAGTTATAACATTTAAAATTCAGTTAATACTATTCATAACGGCTCTTTCATAATAATATTATAACCATATATCATTGTTTAGTGAAACCTGATATTGCGTACAACACACGCTATCGAGGACAGTCACAATTGTGTGTAATACAAGCCAAGTCAGGGTTGCATGTAGTCCATGACTCCTTTGTTGTTTCTTTATAATAGAATCCAACAATTTTTATTTATACATTGAATATATATATATATATATACACAATGTTGCGTAGAATTACTATTATGAAACGAACTTGAAATTGTGTGTAACACAATCTATAAATAGTGTTGTGTATACTGCAAGCTAATACGGTGTTGTGTATAGAACTATATAATATTTTTATAGCATAAAAAACATTACATAAAATAAATTAAAA
Source organism: Viscum album (assembly GCA_963277665.1). Taxonomy (NCBI): domain Eukaryota; kingdom Viridiplantae; phylum Streptophyta; class Magnoliopsida; order Santalales; family Viscaceae; genus Viscum; species Viscum album. The sequence goes on along the minus strand of OY728143.1, from coordinate 935,917,500 downwards.
AGAATACTTATCATAAAATATCGGGTTGTTACAATTGGAAGAAGATTAAGGAATTATTATATCTAATGTGATAAAAATGATAGAAAAAGCATACGAAATATGTATTGAATGAAAACATTTCACGATAATAATTAATAGTAAAGATATCAGATTGAGTTATAAATGAATATTTTATTATTAGGGAGATAGCAATAATATCCCACAATATAGAAGATACTGAATACATATTATTTCATCCATGTTCAATGTAAATTAATTGAATTATGTGTCATGGAGTTAGTAAACCCATGATAAAAATAAATTTTATTGAATAATATAAAACCATGGCTTATGAAATGGTGATTGAGGGAATCCTTTATGGATTAAGAAACATTGTTATAAATACCCTAAAAGAAAAAATTATTAAAGATGATGTTAAAATAACTTAAATATATAAATTCCATGATATAATTAATCTAATACTAGTAATACATACCATTTAAAATAAATTTAGTTTATATATAATGTTTTTCTCAAATATTGAATTTTTGAGATGGAATATAAGGACATTACAATGTTTTTAATCAAATAAATTTGGGATCATGACCGTCATATATTTTGGTAATTATAATGAATTTAATCATAGAATATAGAGAAATAAATTTTTTGGATTTATATAAATGAAATATTTAGTAAATTTTATGAAAACAATAATACATTTATCAATGGAGTTATTGTGTATTAAAACTAATACCTATGTTTGAATGTTCTCTACACCATCATGTAACATTCATTCCTATTAAATATATTATGGTTTACTCCTTAAGACATTAATTTTGATCTTCTCATGAGACAAAGGGTTCAATATAATGTGTACAGTGTTAACTAAATTGTAGGGTTTAGTTTGCGGAGGGTATATGATTTAGAAATAGTAGGGTAATAGACATAAGATGGCGTCATTAAATAAGTAATGAAATCATCATTCTAGTAAAAACACTCAATTTTTCTATGATACAAATCCCATTTTCAATAGAAATTGATACAATAGGGCCTATTAATAATTTTGTGATAAATATATCATCAGAAATCCATTCAAAATTATCTATTATACATGTGTTTTCCATGTTCTGGAATCTTTCACATGTATTATAACATTTCACCCAAATTTACCATTATTGTGGTACCTAAAATCATACACATGGTAATTGAATTTAATGGCCAAAATTTAAAATTGGTATTATTTACTAATTTGAACATAGTGAATTTAATATTGAAATTTTATATATGTGATATAATTTCGTTCAGTTTAATGAAATTATTTTTTTATTAGTTCATATAACACGTATAAACCCATTTTAATAGAACAATCGTATTTTAATACAATGATTTATGTTTAGTATAATGTTATCACTGTTATTGAATATAATTAAATTTAAATCGTAATTTTAATTCAATAAATTTTTATTTATAAGAAAAATAATATTTAAAGATAATTCAATTATGTAAAAATAATTTAAAGAATCACAAAATAGAACATTTTTCATTACATTATTACATAAATTTTTCATGATGTTGGGGGTGCGTTATATATATCAACATAATAATTATAAATACCTAATTTAAATTCTTCTTATATATTTTCATTGAAATAATGGTTTTAAAAAATTCTTGTAATTAATATATAAACATGTCATGAAAGTCATAGTAATAGAAGTATAATTTTTTCACTATTTTCATAAACATCTGTTGATTTTGGAGAAACCAAAAATAACTTATTAAGGTAATATTGATATTATAAAACAAAAAAATGATTTATATATTTCAAAATTAATTTATTGATTATTCTATTTTAATTTTTAAGGTATATTAAAAAATAAATTTTGAAATCATTTATATAATATAATTATTATTTAAAATACTAGTTGATATTACTCTTAATTTAAAAAGAATATTAATAATTATATAAATATTCTATATAAATATATTTCATTCTAATAAACTTTTAAAAATAATATACATATTATTAGTGAATAAAAATTATATCACATAAAAACTTAAATTGTTAAACATAACAACTAATTAAGTAAATTATTTTTGAAAAACCATATGAAAATAAATATATATAAATGTTTAAACTGGAATACTCATATTAATAATTAGTAATTATTTTCAAGGATTTAATAGTCTAAAAAAATCAAGTTTTTTTGCCTATGAGTTATATAGGGAGAATGTTATCAAAAATATTTTTCTCTATTAGAGAAAAACATATATTAAAATCATTTAATATTGCACCAAAACCATTCCCAAAGTATATCATATCCTTAAAAACACTGTAGTGATTCTATAATTAGAACCCACAAGTAAATGACATTCATACTGTAACGAGAATAAAATAAAATAATACAAACCCCACTATCATTCATCTTCAAACAACATCTATTTGATCCTTGATTCGTGAATAATGAAATAAAAATCTATAACATTATAACCAAAACATTGATCATGGAGATCCCATCTATCAAAATAGATACCATTCAATGAATAATTTATATCAGTTAATATCAATCACAATTACCTAAACCACACTCTCAGGTAATCTCCCATGTTTACAAAAATGAAAAAAATACCCCACATACCATAAGTGTAATAAAAACACTAAAACATTAATACATTAAAATGAATTTATTATCAAGAAACAAATTAGAAAGAATCTAATGAGTTACAGCTGAAAATTAATTTTATCGGATAATTGATTATCAATAACCCCAATTTAGATGGTCTCCCAAATAAAAAATGGTTGATGGTCTTTTGGGAAGTCATAAATTAACTAAAAAGTAGAAAAAACCGAATAAAACCATTTATGAAACAATCACCAACATCCAAAAATCATATCTCAATTCAAAATATGATTATCAAATAAAGAATTCATTGACACTAGAAAATAAAATATTAATTTTAAACAAATCAAAAGTAACATTTTTTATCCATTTCAAAAGCCAGGATATAAAATTTGAAATATTATAGTACATTTAAAACCACAAACCTTCACATTAAAATAAAATAAATTTACTTGAAATTTATTTTTAAATTATAAAATAACTACATCATAAACCAACCAATATCCAATTTTATAACAATAGAACGCATAAGGATAATATAAATTAGATTACTAATATTGAAAAAATCATCTACATGGATTGGGTGACCATGTTCCAATAAATAAACTATCATTCTGAGTAACGGAATACCCATTATGTAGGCTCCAAAAGGGATACCAAGTAATTTGATCACACGATTTACCGAAACCTCAACTCACATTTCATAAAAAGATATAGGTATTTCAACATTTAGTCCAGACAACTTTAACATAAAATAAAATAATTCCGATATAAAATAAATAAAAAAACCCAAAATAATGAATCAAATCCAACTTCATATGGTTACTCAAGGCTTTTAATGTAATATATATCAAGAGGCCCTTTATGTACCGAAATCTCATGTATCGATTGTCATGTATCAATCTACATTAAATACATAATAAAAATAAAGGAATTATAAGAACGAAATCCCTCTCTTAATACTACAATCTGATACCATTTATAAAAAACAAACATGGGATGACATATATTTAACACCAAACCCAGAAACAATGTTGGACTAAGATATGTTCCTAATACCCATATGTTTGTGAATATTTATAAGAAAAAATATTAGTTAATGAGAATTGTTTTCTTTTAAATTGTACTCAATACTTAAAAATATTTCACAAAAAAAATCTACAATGACATTTCCTTATTTTGGATATTCATGTTATAAATTAATTAAGAAAAAGAGTAGTATCAAAAATTAAAATAATTTAAACAATATAAATTACACTAGTGACATAAAATACCCTCATAAGAAAAAACCCCTAAAATTAATCTTACATGACTAAATATTAATTTTAAACCATTGATTAATGAAATAATAAAATGTGGATAGATAATTTATATGAAACTAATTTGGTGTAGTAAATTTTAATATTAACATTCGTATTCCAACAAAACCATCTGTCTAGTTCTCACTCTCCTTACAGGACTCCGAACCCATTTTGATAATCAATTCCAGAACATGAAAAATCCATGAATCCTATAAGGATTGAGTTGTGTTGGTCGGGTTTGAACATACATTTAAAATATTTTAATCACCATATAGTCTATCTGTTATAATTCCCATATAATCATTAAAACCTAGGTTTAAGGCATTCGATTAAAGAAAATAATTTTATATTTATTTTGGAAATCAATACATAAATCCCATTATTATATATAACACATTTTTTATGATTTATAAAACCCCTTTAAAAATATAGATTAGAAATGCCTTTAAAAACCAAAACATTATATCAATTCCATTGAAATTTCCCCTATTTCATTAATTTATAAGAATTAAATGTTTATACAAAAGTGGGGGAAAATACAATGATGAATAAAATTGTGATCTATATAATAACTAAATAATATAAATGCAGAATGATAATAAAAAAATAGATCTAAAAGAATCCTTAAGAAACAGAGTTCGAAGAAATTAATGTGTAATAAACCAAGAAAAATCTATGATACATTGGAAGGAGAAATAAACTATATGATCCAAAATTAAATATGAATATCTCACAAAACACTAACTGGATATGTGAACCAAAACCTGGAACACATTCTAGACCTCCCAATATTATTAGAAATTACTTATATATAAGATTATATATAATTTTAACGAACTAGTCATCATGTTACCCTCTAACCTATGGTCTTTTATGTTCTAACCAAAATACATACCATTTTTTAAGTATTTTTTAATATATAAATATTAGTTCATAATTATAAATAATAATTAAAAACTATTCATTCATCTAAAAAACCATTGAAAACTAAATCGAATTCCAATAAAGTCAAAAAACCAATTCTGTACCACTTGAAATGACTAAATTTATATTTAAATGAATAAATATCCATTTAAAAGACTTATTTGAAAATATTTATATGAACCAAATTAAAATGATATGTTTAAATTTCAAATATTATCTTCTAAACCATTATAAGTATATAGTATTACATATATAATTATTAACATCACTCACTGTACATATTCACATGTTATTAGGGTAACTAGTTAAAATTTCTATATATATAAATATATAATTACGTTTTCATGAAGAAAAACCTGAAAATTGACTTCTTGACCATAAGATCAAAATATATAATAAAATTTGAAAAAAATTAAAGAAAATAAAAATTATGAATTGATTAAACCCAATTAAATAATCCCTTAACCTATTCATTTAGGAAAAAAATCGAAGGAATCCCAAAGAAAATTAAGGCACATTATTATTAATTTAAAACTACCATTTTAATTTTTACGATCCAAATAATTATTTATTCATTTAGAGTCAATAAGAAATTCATCAATTTCTATAATGACACTTCTACAAAATAAATTGAAATTTATTATAATACATGAGAAACATGCATCAATAAGTACATTTGATCACAAAAAAAGAATGTAATTTGAAGTATAATAGTATATGTGGAATATTCGAGAAAAGATAATAGAAGAAAACACCTACCTTAGAAAAGAATATATGATGTGAATCATTTGGTAACATGATCGAGAGGCATGAGAAATCTATTCTGCACCCAGGAATCACAAAACACATGGATTTAGAACATGAATCTATGCCAAGGTATGTATAGGGCCTTGGAATTAAAGGGTGAAAATAAAAATTAAAATAGAAAAGTGGAATGATATGTATGAGAGGAAGGGGACATACCTGTTATTATTACCATATTAAATATCAAGTACATATTAGTATGAATTTTGGGGGTAATGAAGGTGTTGGAAACCACGGTTTCTTCCTTGAATCATTTTTGGAAAAATAAAATGGTTTCTTAATTTGCGGGAAAATAAGAGGGATTAATATTATCATAATTTTAATTTTTTTAGAATTTGGATATATCACATGGTAACAAAATTGATTTCAAAACCCATACAAAAAATATTTAGACATCATATTGAATAATAGTAAAGAAGTATGGTTTGGTCATATAGTTATAAAAATTGTGTTCCTCCCATGAAAAATGGTTATGAATTATTTCCAATCACATTATGAATGTCATTGTTTGGTTTTCACTAATCATGTGTTAAATGTGGGAAATTTATTTGTTTATTAAATTCCAAAAACAAATTAGGTGAATAGTATTAAGAATAATGAAAATAGTATAAATAATAAATAAATAATTAATAATGTAAATATAGTTTAGGTAACAAAAAATTCACATATCTACTTCTATTATAAGGAAAAATTCTCTTTCTAATATAGCTCAACATTATAATTTCATTCAGATGACTTATAAAATGAACCATCTTCATTTCTTCATAAAATCAGACTCTATGGATGTTTATAACCGGTTTCTAGATATTATGTTTATTCTCCATTGTTATGATATTCCAGATTTTGTAATATTATGTTTAATAACATTATGATTTATGGTCTATGTTATAAGTATAAAAAGATGTTAGGACCAAGAGGGGCCTCGATACCCTTTGAGGGTGGTGAATTAGGGTATGGATATTCTTTTTCAACATATTCTTCCTTCCCCAATATATCATGATTATTTTGTTATAAGGGTCATTTTTATTTCACATAAGTCATTATGCATAACATATCCACTAATTCTCACTGCAAATTTATAATGTTATGAACATACTCAATTTCATCTCAGGTTTAAAACTAATCACAATATGAAAGCTGACTACTCTCTAAACCGATGTGTGATGGATACTTCTTCAGAAGATCCACTCAATGTTTAAAGATTTGTAGGTCCCATCAATATCACAAATGATTCCATCTTCCTATATATTTAGATTCTATATTGAAGTCCAAATTTCACCCTCAAATGAATCTCACATTTCAAAAGATGTACTGGGTTATTTTCTAACATTCGTGCATCCCTCTATTGATTGGAGGGCTTCTCAATGCCCGGTGTGATTATCTATTCCTGACCAACAAGTGTCACCAAACTACTTGTGTAAAACACTCTTTTACAACTCCAAACATGGTCTAGTCCCCCACTTTTAGGCCCAAACCAATATTGGTGTGCAACTATCAATAGACTCACAACATCTAAATATCTTTATAATTACGTAACAAAACCACCATATGCACACACAAACCACCTACATGGCCTGAGCTAAAAAAATTCACTATGGGTTGAGATGCATAAAAAATGAGGAGCATAACCCTCTATTTATAGGATTTTTGGGCACCCTGAGTGCTGCACTCAAGTCTCCTCCAAGCACGCAAGTCCAGTCGCCTAAGCCTCTATCTCCCTAGTCACCTTGCGTGCCAAAAACAAATCTTTGGTGCCCCTTTTTCCATTATGAAAAATATCTAGGGAACTCATAAACTCACTATGAAAACTCCTTTTTGCCAATAAGTATTACTTCATGGTCTACTTTTTCATCAAACAAAACATGAAGGCTCACATTATCAACCAATAGAAACACCTCCAAAATGGTTCAATGTTACCTTTAAGGATTCTTTATCAACATAATTCTATTATTTTGATGAACCCATGGTATAAAATTTCATGGTAATATTATATGTTGACTTTAAATGAGTAGTTTTTTCAAGAAGAAATGACGACAATGAAGATAATTTATTTTTTCGATCAAAAAGTTAATTATTGGTGTTGGAATTGTATAATAAATTTATTGATCTCATTGTTTATTATTTTTTTCTATCCATGGACAATTCCATGAAGGAACAATATTTTAAAACATTTCTTTGTCCAGATCACTTACCAGTAGTGCCTCATCATACCCACAATACAAATGAATATTTATTAATGAATACTATAAAGACTAAGACTAGATTCATAGGGATTTGGTAGTTAATTTATGTTTCCCATATACCCTAGAGTGGTGGAGGAAACATAAGTAATATATGTAAGTGAAATCTTATTCTTGGTTACCTGTTGGTAGCATCATTAAACCATCTATATTTTTGATATTTTATTCTTCAATAATCATGTACTATGTGTGACATTAGTCTACAAATTATAGGAAAAATAATCAATCATTTCCTGGGAACCCTATGAACTGTTGGAATTTTGGTCATATAGGAAACCGATAAATATTTTTTAATGTTGTTTATTGTATGAGATGTGCCAACATATATACCCATTAATAAGATCCTTAGGCTTAACTTACATAACTCTAAGTCAATGTATCACCTATTTGATGTTATAATTTATTTAGTTGTAGATTTTATTTTTTCTTGTTTTCTATATTGTAACAATTTATTTTAGATAACATATCGATCCGTAATTATTTTATTAGAGTATAATTATATTAATTATAATTATCTATATTTTTATGGTATATTGTACTTTTTTTTACATCCATTATATATTTTGGTGGGATTCATTTATTTTTCATTATTTTTATTAGGTTTTATAGGTTGGGGATTACAATGGAATTAAAATTTTGGGTGGTAGACCATAATAAAATAATATCATGATTATGGTTTTTTGTGGGCATTCAAGTCTTCCTTTTGGATTTGTGGTCACTAGCAACTAGGTTTGTCACTAATCAAGAAAAAATCTATCCCTAACTAACTTGTTTTTCTACATTTGGATTGTGGGTTCTTTTATAGAAACTCAATAAGAATTTTATAATATCATATACAATTATTTTTGTGAATTAATTGATAAGGTTTTCTTATTTTTAGTAACTCTTGTGTGGGTGGTAGTTTTTTCAGACTTTTCGGAATAAATTATCTAGTTGTTAGACCATTTTTGTGTTGGTCAGATTATTTTGATGAGATGACAAGACTTATTGTGAAATTATTCTTCTTGCAGAATATATGATTTTCTTATAGATATAGATCCTGATTATTTGTTAGGTTATATGTTTTTTTATCATTCATTGGGAATTAGGGATTTAGTTGTCTTCTACTATTCAATAAATAGAATTATAGTAGATATAATGTCCCGAGGTTCTGGAGTCCATTACATGGTGAAAATGTGATGTTTAGGTGTTCGGGGTAGCCTGGGAAGCTATCACAGCTTCTTGGAAGGCTCCTAACGGTAGCCTTGGCCTAACAGTAGTTCGGCCAACCTGTAGCTTGGTCTACCTATAGCTCGGTCTACCAGTGGCGGGCCTACCAGTAACTTTGCCTACCGGTAGCTTGGTCTAGCAGTAGCTCGGTATACCAGTAGCATCCTACCAGTAGCTTGGCCTACTAGTAGCTCGGTCTACCAGTACCTCGGTCTACCGATAGCTCGGTCTACTATTAGCAGGCCTGCATGTAGCTCTGTCTACCGGTAGCTCGGTCTACTGGTTGCTCAGTCTACCGGTAGCAGGGCTATTAGTGGCTCGGCCTATAGGTAGCTTCAGCTTACCAGTGGCTCAGCCTACTGGTAGCTTCGGTTTACCCTTGGCTCAGCCTACCGGTATCTTTGGCCAACCAGTAGCTTGGCCGATCGGAAGACCTAGCCTACTAGTGACCCCGGGATTTCCCAGTGGCACCTCTTGTTGCGCAAATTGGCTTTTAATCTATGTTTTGACCCCCCTTTAAAGTGATTAATGGATTTTAATTAAATGTTGGTGAGGTGTGAGTCCGTTTTAAACCACCCCGAATGTTAGGGACCCTTTAATGACATATGGGGTGTGCAAGCCTCGTGGTCAACCCACGATCCCGCTCCTTACGTGGTTTTGAGTTTTTATCTCTGTTTCTTAACCTTCCCAGGCATGCTGTATCTCAGCCCTTATCATCCTTTATAACCTAGATGATTCTCTCTACGTTTCTTTTTATCAATCACCATGCGCTCCGAGTACCCTTCCTCCCGACAAGGTGTAACCCCACAGATTTTTCCTTGATCGTGTTTCATGGAGCTCCTGCTACTCAACTGAGTACATGACGTCGATCCATGATCAGACAAGTAGGGTTTTCACCTTCGTCTCTCCTTTCTGTGTATATTGCGGGGTGGGTACGCTACTGCTTTTGTAGAATTGGATGAACCAAATTTAAAAGAAGATAATAAAAGGATTCTAAATAATGAAGGGGAGGGGTGTGATCGATGATGATGCTCTTTTTTTCTCCTCTTTCATGATTAATGATTTCAAAATTGTGTGGGATTACGCCTACTAAAAATCATGGCCATTAGTTGTCTTTCTTTGTGCATTAATAAACTATTACCCCTTGTAACGTTTTAATGGATTATATTTGGTTGGGAACCTTTTTTCTGTGAAATGGAAATTGGTTAATTATGTATATTCAGCTAAATAAATTGGAACCACTAGGATCAACTCCTTTTTTATGATAACCCCAGTTTAAGGCCAGTGGAATTGAAACCTTGGAGTGTGTTAAATCTTTTAAATCTGAAAAATACCTTCATGGTCCAGCCTTGTATTGGTAGTAGTGGGTTGGTTGTTTTCCTTCATAGGCCGTTTGCAGGTGACCATATGGTTTTCATGGATGGGGTCTTAGATTGAATGGGCGATGCAGGTGGTGATGTGATCCCTTGTTTTTATACTTTGATGTTGTGTGATTACTCTGCTTATATCACGAATTGGGGTGGGATCCTCTATTGTTGAGAAACCATTGGCTGCTGGATTCTGAGGAAAAGGGGCTGTATCTTGGGGTTTTCATTGGTTCCAGTACTTTGAGGGATCTCCCTTATCCCTTTGTTGTTGTGACTATTCAATAGAACCGGGTGTGAATGCTTAAATTTATGTATGGTGTACTCTTTCATTGGCTTGTTCTTATTCTTACTAGATGCCCATGTAGGTGTAGAAACATATTAAAACATTATTACTGAATATGAATACAAGGATGGGACAAGGGGATATGGTTTGGTGGGAGTTCTGACTTGGGCATGGGTGTTGTTCTCTTCTCTTGTGAAGGAATAGTAAGGATAGTGTTCTTTAGGATGGCTGAAGAGAAACCTATATTGGGTGAGTGCTTGTTACCTATACAAATACTTATAGTATTTTTATTTCTTATTCACACCCCACCCAAATTGAGCACTTAGTGCCGAACACCCCCATTCCATGAGGGAGGGTGTTTTTCCCAACACTTCTATTAGTGGCTGGTTATTAGCTCCTTTTTTCTCCCATTTCCAAATATCCCAAGTATCTTCGGGCATGCTATGATGGGCTGAAGTCCATTATTATCCCATGAATCTTCGGGCATGGTAGTGTGGTTTTTGGCCAAAGTGTGTGCCGGTAGGTGGTTTCCCAAGTATCTTTGGGATGAGGCCCAAGTGTCTTTGGGCGTTGTTGTGGTTGTTCTGGCCTAGGTGTTTGCAGGTGTGGTTACGTGTGATAGTTGTGGCCCATGTATATGGACCCAACCTTAAACCTTACTTTATATTGAATTAGATGAATAATTCACATTGAGGATCATTTCAGGATTAGAGTTTTAGTGAATTAGGACATAACTATTACATCTCAAAATATTACAAAGAATACACTTCTACTAAATTTCCATAAAATAAAACTCTTAAAAAGAAACCTGTCTTGTTCCGTTTTTTAGATAGAATGACTTTCCCTTGATCCCATCCTTGACCCTATTCCACATTATGTCCTGCGAAAAACATTTCAAAAAAACTTGGGGTGAGCATAAATAGCTCAGTAAGGGATACACAAAGAATGAAAATTGTTAGTTTTTCAAAACAACAAGTAAACCATGCATACATTATCAAAGTAATACTTTTCACCTTTATGAAGTAGTAAAATACTCTTCACTGAATAAAAGATCATTAATTACCCTTTTATAACCAAAATATTACCATAAATCCCATATAAAGAACACATAACATATGAAGGAAACATGGGACATAAACATACTTAAATGGAATAACCATTCGGTCAGCATCCACACATACTTAATGGAATAGCCATACGGCCAACTTCCATACCCAATGCATTGGAGGTTATAACGTAAGCACCCGTCCAGGTATTCAAAGCACCACCCATCATATAGTTTATCACATAACCACCCGTAAAATTTCCAAGTACCATCATTACAAAAAAAATATTGAAAATATAAACATGTCAATAACAACATTTCTTTTTTAATCATAATAAGTAATTCCAAGATATTGAATTAATCAATCCATTTTCTAAATCCATTTAAATGAGATTTTTGAATCAAAGTGTCCCATGCAACTTTGAAGCTTTTAATGGAGTTATAATTTTAAAACATTAATGTCCACATAAATAAATACTGAAAACCAATTTGAAAACATGGACATTAAAGATATATATTTAGAATAATAATTCTTTAAAACATTTAAACAGGATATTTTTGTTGAAGAGTTTTTAACAAAATGAGAGACTCTTGAATACAAATAATTGCGGAATAACATTTAATTCGAACTTTATAATATCATGAGAATAAAGGGATTCATGATATAATATGTCAAAGGATAGTATACACACTATATAAGAGTGAATTTGTACATAACAACAATGAAGTCTCAATGGAAATGTAAATTGAGATGAAATCCATTATAAAGATGGTGTCCTTAAATTAAGGATAAATCTATCACATAATTATGTGTGAGAAATATAAATACACCCAATATAAGTGGATATTAAGTGTGAAACAATCAGAGGTCATTCACACATATTCATAGGATGACATGTTCAATAAGTACAAGTTGAACCCATTGAAATCGAAATTTTGTTAAGACGTTCCCTTGTAAACATTCAACAGCCTAACAGCGTCACATCAAAATTTAGAAAATTATTCGATGAGAGAGTGAACGGTATCTCATCAAATTGGCATAAACCTTACATAAATAAGGATATAGAAGAACATATCCCAACATTATAAGATGTAAATTAAAAGACATAACAAAATAAGCCTTTTAAAATGAGGAGGGTGAAAGGTCCCCGTACCGAGTTGGGTAACTTTCGAAACGTACACCCAATGGAATAAGGGTCATACAATGAAGATGTAAATACCCATAAATGAAATTATACTACAAAAAGTGTATAATAATTTTCAGTACATACACCACTCAATGTAAATAGTGGCAAACATATCATAAATGTCATGGGAATAAAAGTGAGATGAAAAATACCTTATGAATACTCAGCAACCTAACGGCGCCACATAAAACTTCCAAAAATGGATTTATGAGATCAAATAGGGTCACTCATAAAATGAACATAAAAATTAAAGTCTGAGGAATATAAAAGATCATCCCCAAACATAATAATTATGATCATAAAAGAAATGACATAAAAGAGAGTATCTAAAAAGAAAGAGAGAGGTTGGATGCCTTACCTCAGGTCTCACTTGTCTTGTTTGTTTATTTATATTCCTGAATAATAAACTTTGGTAAATTTTTAATTTCTTAAGGAAATATTCTATAGATTATTATTCATTTCATATCACATATTATAATGTTATAATAATTGGTTAATAATGTGAGTTCATATCAGACGTTTTTGTCGATGTTTGGTAAAAGAGTAAAAATTGAACTTGTTGGAAAAGAATTTTCCATGTAGTTATAAGTACATCATATCCTGAATAGTATTGATGTTTTCAATATCATATATATCCAGTATATATTCATGTTATAATATTCCATAGCATTTGGAGATAAAAAATAAAAAACACCGTTCATGGAGACGGTAGGCCGTACGTACGCATGAACGCTACTTTCATTTTTTTTGTCATATTAATGGAATTAAAAGAAAATGAGAGATATAGATATTATAATTCCAAATTATATCCTTAATTTATATGTAATATATTACATATATATCCATTATATATATGTACTTATAATAGTACATAACATTTGGAGATAAGAAATGAAATGTACCGTTCATGGAGACGGTAAGTCGTACGTACGCATGAACGCTACTTTCATTTCTTTTTTTTGTATTCAATGGAATCAAATAATAATTATATAAAGGTATATTATAATTTCAGTAGGATATCATATTTAATACCATTAATTCCATCCTTTATACGTCCCACATATGGAATTAACGAATCAAATCATTTTGAGGGGGTGGTAGTCCGCAATTCCAAAAATGAAGATATCGCGTTTACCCGTAGTGGAAACCATAAAGGTATGCCATAAATGAAAAATAAAGAAGCTTAAGGAAAACATAAACATATTATATATTATATATAAATATAGTGACATCATAATGGACACCTTTTATAGTGTTAAAATAATATTGATCAATCATCGTTTCCTGAGGCAGTAATTCGCCATCCAAAGAAACAGTATGTTCATTAACCATTAGTCGGATGTGTGTGAAAGTGTAGCTCGAATCCTTCTTTATAACAACATCCTAGTATAGTTAAGATACTGGTTTTTTACATAAAAAGCAATCAAAATATTTTAGGGGTTTGGAGAAGAAAAATAAAACAAAATAACACAAGAGAAGACATTACCTTCAAATCAGGTAACTCTCTTTGATTTGAGCTCAAAGGCTTCCATGGAAAGGATTATTCCAAAAGTGAGGCTTCAATGATGAAGACAGGTATGTGGAGAGAATAAATGGATAGGTGTTGGCCGATCCAATGGCTTGATAGGTGTGTGTAAGGTTGTAGAGGTGGGGGCCTTATATAGGAGGAGAGGAGGGGCACTCTTAGATAGATATAAAATATTACATTATTATAAAATGATTTTCAGATTTAAAAGGTCCCAAAAGGATATATTTCTAGTATAAGGTGATAATGTTTCGAAATACACCGATCCAATATGTTTTTGACTAGTGTAAGACTGAGATTTGTCATAATCATTTCATTTTATTCAAATTGTTAAATAATGAGATAATCGCTGCATCATCATGGTGTCATAACTAATTTAATTTATTTAGTGTATAAAAATTATAAAATAATATCATGATGTAGGAAATATTTATATCTTTATAGTGAATATTTATAGTAAAACATATTACTTGTATTACCCCATGTAAAAATTGTTTTAGTAAAACAACACATGTTTGTGACATTTTAATTTTAACTTTAAATAAAAACGTATTAATGTCATTATCCAAGAAAAGTGGCTCCATGGGGTCCCCAAGTTGACCCATGGATTGTATTGGTCGGACATGACTTATCCAATGAGGGTGGGACATGTTTCTAGTCCATTTCATATGATTAAAACATCATTTTTACATTAAACTACACTAATTACCTCAAATCGCGATTAAAACTTAAAAGTTACTATTCAACACAAAAATTATTTTAATCCCATTGAACAAAATTTTACTTCTTAATGACAACCATTTATTTCAGATTTTCTAAATTCAAAACACAGAGGTGGTAAAATTTCATTTAAAGGAAAAATCAGTTTCATTAACTACCACTTAGTGGTTTCAACATTCATCAATAATTGATGTTTTTCAGAAAAATACCAAAAAATCACCCTAAGCTATATTTGAAATTCTGAATTCAAAAATGATGTCTATTTTTCAAAATTCAAAACATATAAGTTACATTAATTAATTTAATAATTAATTCTTGTTGTCAGAGCAAATAGCGTGTTTTTATGAAACTATAAGTATCAAAAGATTGACACTAGTTTAAGTCCAATTTCAAGATGAAATTAATTCTAATGACCACTATTGGATTAAATGGTAAAAATATATTCTAATTTTACTTTAAAACCAATTCAAAAGATAATCTAATCATATAAATAAATTAGATTAAAAATAGGTTTTGAATTAAAATACAACATTTTTCATTATTCATTAAAAATGACCTTTATCGAAAAAATATCAAAAATTTACACAAAGTAAATTTTGATGTCCCGATTCTAAAGAAGAATTTTATTTTGTAAAATATAAAACATAAAATTTTCAAAAAAGTGTATTTAAAAGAGGTTCGTCATCAAAAGGCGGTTAATCGACCTTTTAAATAATATTATAATGTTTACGCTTAAAATTGGATTCATTCGCATTTTTAATCCTCTAACATTTATTGTAAAAATAAAAAATATTTGACAAACATATATAATCATTTTGTAGATAGTTCTGTTCATTCCCTCCATTACAACTGCTAGGCGTTAACTGCGATTTAAAATAATATTATTTTATTTTTAGAGTGCAACGTAAGTTTTCAAAGGACTTCGTTGTCGAGTATTGGGTATGCCATCGAGCATAGAATTCCCATTAATGTAATATTAATATTTTATTCACAAATATAGATAAATATAAAAATTTCGTATTCATTATTTACCCGGGGTGTTACATCCTTCCCCCCTTTTCGGAATTGCGTCCTCGCAATTTTTAAAATTGGGCTTGGAAACATCATTGAAAATCACACATTAGAACAAGAGTCAGTAAAACTATAACTTTAAAATAATGAAATAGAATTACAAAGGTCTCCCAAGTTAACCCATACTAGGATTCAATGTCGTAAAACATGGATATGGAGGAAAAACCAAAGGGTCATGTTCGGAGGGAGAGTGATAGTAAACATGTCTAGGAGAAAGTTAACCATAAGAAAATCACAAACTTGTGATGGGTTAAACTATATTCGATTCCCCAGTAGGAAAAGTTAACAGAAATTATTTTGGTTCTAAGTTACTATTCATTGAGGAATTTATTTTTGAGATTAACTATATCATAATGAAACATACATACTTGTCACGTAGGCATTCAACTTTTACTAGATTCCTTATTCAAACTCATATTTTCTCCAAAAGACGAGTATTTAGGAAGACTTGTTCGCATTAAGTGTACTATAATCAAATTATTGAGAATATTTTATTCCACAAAAGAGAACTATATATTTCCCATGTCTTTAGACAAAAAACAAAACCAAAATTGTTAGTATGAGATCAGATAATCCACAGAAGTATAATCCTTTATAAAAAGAAATATCTATTCTTAATCTCCATAAATTGTCCAAAAAACCCAATGTTCAACGAAGACCATTCGATAAAATATTTTCGATAAAATTCTTCATAGTAAACCAAACTATGATTGAAACCCAAATATTTTATGGATTTAATCACATAGTCTTCCAAGTTACAAATTAATTTTTACCTCCAAATAACATCAGTTGCTCTTAAATTCTCATATTGAAAAGTAATTAACCTAATCACATATCCTCGATGATAGGATAATAATTTTCATAAAAAACCCAAAATAAACTTACTCTTGATTCCTAAAATCATCTAACAAAAAATAATTAGTCAAACTAACCAGGGACTTCACGTAGTCCAGTGGTAGGCGATAAATACCAGTCACACTTTGGTTGTGGGTTCGATTCCCGATGCTTTGTCCGATGCGACAGGTTGTCACACGGTCTGTGTGTTGTCCTTTTTCCAAAACTACATAATTCTTAAAACATTCATCAAAATGAGATAAAATCTTCAAAAATAATAATAACATATTTTAACCTCAAGTTTATCTCATGCCTTTTATTTTCCATCATAACATATAATAACCCATAATTACCTCAATAGTAAGGATCATATAAACCATAATGGTTACCTTCATAATTATTTCCTAAACGTCCACATCGATTTGTCATCTCGTACATGATGAATTACAGAACATACCAAGGTACAAGTGGTTAATCAGGACTCATTGATAGTTGGTTTAGAACAACCACGAGTTTCCTCATTGAATCCCCCATTTCATCGAGTCTCTTAATCAATGAACCACTACAGTTTACTTCAAACCTATTGTCACTTTGGTGCCTTCTAGATCCATCCATTCACTAAAAACAAAAATATATACTTACACATTCACTTTATCTAAAAATAGGACTCTTTCAGAAATCTTAACCATTATGGTAATGTCACTTAGGCCTAGAGAATTCCCTAACCTTTAAAGTTACCAAAACCGACCTCTGATACCAACTATAAGGCCCTAGCCTTAAACCATAATTAATATTGAATTAAGTGATTAATTCACATTGAGGATCTTTTCAGGTTTAGAGTTTAAGAGAATTGGGACATAACTATTACATCTAAAAAGATTACAATGAAGACACTTCTACTAAGTTTCCATAAAATAAAAACTCTTCAAAAGAAACATGTCTAGTTCCATGTTTTAGATAGCATGACATTCCCTTGATCCCATCCTTTACCCTATGCCACATTAATTCCTGTGAAAAACATTTCAAAAAAACTTGGGGTGAGCATTAATAGCTAAGTAAGGGATACACAATGAATGAAAACTGTTAGTTTTTCAAAATAACAAGTAAACCATGTATACATTATCAAAGTAATACTTTTTACCTTTATGAAGTAGTAAAAAACTCTTCACTGAATAAAAGATCATTACAAACCCTTTTGTAACCAAAATATTACCATAAAACCCATATAAAGAACACATAACATATAAAGGTAACTTGGGACATAAACATACTTAAACGGAATAACCATTCTGTCGAAATCCACACATACTTAATGGAATAGCCTACGGCCAACTTCCATACCCAATGCATTGGAGGTTATAACGTAACCACCATTCCTGTTATTCATGGCACCACCCGTCATATGGTTTATCACGTAAACACCCGTAAAATTTCCAAGTACCATCATTACACAGAAAATATCAAAAATATAAACATTTCAATAAAAACATTTCTTTTTCCATCACAATAAGTAATTCCAAGATATTGAATTAATCAATCCATTTTAAAAAACCATTTAAAAGAGATTTATAAATCAAAGTGTCCCATACCTCTTTGAATCTTTTAATGGAATTATAATTTTAAAACATTAATGTCCATATAAATAAATACTGAAAACCACTTTGAAAACATGGACATTAAAGTTAATGTTTTATAATAATAAATCTTTAAATCATTTAAAACGATATTTTTGTTAAAGAGTTTTTAACAAAATGAGAGACTCTTGAATACAAATAATTTCGGAATAACATTTTATCCGAACATTATAATATCATGAGAATAAAGGGATTCATAATATAATATGTCAATGGATAGTATACACACCATATAAGAGTGAATTGGTTCATAACAACAATGAAGTCTCAATGGAAATGTAAATTCAGATGAAATCCATTATAAAGATGGTATCCTTAAATTAAGGATAAATATATCACATAATTATGTGTGAGAAATATAAATACACCCAATATAAGTAGATATTAAGTGTGAAAAAATCAGAGGTAATTCACACACATTCATTGGATGACATGTTCAAGAAGTACAAGTTGAACCCAAAGAAATTGAAATTGTGTTAAGACGTTCCTTTATAAAAATTCGACAGCCTAACAGCGTCACTTAAAAATTCAGAAAATTAGTCGATGAGAGAGTGAATAGTATCTCATCACATGGAAATAATATTTACATCAATAAGGATATAGAATAACATATCCAAACATAATAATATGGAAATTAAAAGACATAACAAAAGAAGTCTTTTAAAATGAGGAGGGTGAAAGGTCCCCGTACCGAGTTGGGTAACTTTCGAAACGTACACCCCATGGATAAAGGGTCAAAAAATGAAGATGTAAATACCCATAAATTATATAATACTACAAAAAGTGTATAATAATGGGCAGTACATACACCACTCAAAGGAAATAGTGGCAAACATATCATAAATGTCATGGTAATAAAAGTGAGATGAAAAATCCCTTATGAAAACTCTACAGCCTAATGACGCCACTTAAAACTTCCAAAAATGGATTTATGAGATAAAATAAGGTCTCTCATAATATTAACATAAAAATTACAGTATGAGGAATATAAAATAACATCCCCAAACATAAGAAATATGAGCTTAAAAGAAATGACATAAAAGAGAGTACTTAAAAAGAAAAAGAGAGGTTGGATCCCTTATCTCAAGTCTGACTTGTCTTGTTCGTTTCATTATATTCCTGAATAATAAACTTTGGTAAATTTATAATTGCTTAAGGACTTCTTTTAAAAATTATTATTCAGTTAATGTCACATATTATAATGTTATAATAATTGGTTAATAATGTGAGTTCATACCAGATGTTTTTGTCGATGTTTCGTACATGAGTAAAAATTGAACTTGTTGGAAAAGAATTTTCCATGTAGTTATAGGTAAATCATATCCCTAATAGTATTGATGTTTTAAATATCATATATATCTAGTATATAATCATTTTATACAATTCCATAGCATTTGGAGACAAAAAATTAAAAGCACCGTTTATGGAGACGGTAGGCCGTACATACGCATGAACTGTACTTTCATTTTCTTGTCATATTAATGGAATTAAAACAAAATGAGGGATATATATATTATAATTCCATAAATATATCCTTCATTTAGATTTAATATATTATATATATATATCCATTATATATATATACTTATAATAGTACATAACATTTGGAGATATGAAATGAAATGTACCGTTCATGGAGAAGGTAAGCCATACGTACGCATGAACGCTACTTTACTTTATTTATTTTAAATGGATTGAAATAATAATGATATAAAGGTATATTATAATTACAGTAGGATATCATATGTAATACCATTAATACCATCCTTTATACATCCCATATATGGCATTAACGAATCAAATCACTTTGAGCGGGCGGTAGTCCGCACTTCCTAAAATAAAGATATCACGTTTACCCATAACGGAAACCATAAAGGTATGCCATTAATGAAAAATACATAAGCTTAAGTAAAACATAAACATATTATATATTATATATAAATATGGTGACATCTTAATGGCCACCTTTTAAGGTGTTAAAATAATATTGAACAATCATCGTTTCGTGAGGCAGTAATTCGCCATCCACAGAAACAGTATGTTCTTTAACCATTAGACAGAGATGTGTGAAAGTGTATCTCGAATAATTATTATAAAAAAATTATAGTATATTTAATATACTTGTGTTGTTACAAAAAAATGTAATCAAAAGAGTTTAGGTGTATGGAGAAGAAAAATAAAACAAAAGAACCCAAGGGAAGACATTAACTTCAAATCGGGTAACTCTCTTGGATTTGAGCTCAAATGCTTCCTTGGAAAGGATTCTTCCCAATGTGAGAATTCAATGATGAAGAGAGATATGTGGAGAGATGAAATGGGTAGTGGTTTGCCGAGCCAAAGGCTTGAGAGGTGTGTGTAATGTGGTAGAGGTGGGGGCCTTTTATAAGTGGAGAGGAGGGGTGGTCTTGGAAAGTTATAAAATATTACTTTATTATAAAATGATTTTCGGATTTAAAAGGTCCCAAAAGGATATATTTCGAGGATAAGGTGATAAGGTTTCTAAATCCACCAATCCAATTGGTTTTTGACATGTGTAAGACTTATATTTTACATTATCATTTCATTTTATTTAAATCGTTAAATAATGAGGTAATCACTGCATCATCATGGTGTCATAAATAATTTAATATATATAGTGTCTAAAAATTATATAACAAATATCATGATGTATGAAATCTTCTTAGATTTATAATAAATTTTTATAGTCAAGAATATGACTTGTATAACACCATGTTAAAATTGTTTTAGTAAAACAACACATGTTTGTGACATTTTAATTTTAACTTTAAATAAAAAGGTATTAATGTCATTTTCCACGAAAAGTGGCTCCATGGGGTCCCGAAGTTGACCCATGGATTGTCTTGGCCGGCCACGACTCATCCAATAAGGTTAGGACATGTGTCTAGTTCATTTCATATTATTAAAACATTATTTTTACCTTAAACTAGATTAATTACCTCTAATCGCGATTAAAACTTAAAAAGTTACGATTCACCAAAATAATTATTTTAATCCCATTGAACCACATTTTACTTCTTAATGACAACCATTTATGTCAGATTTTTGAAATTCAAAACACAGAGGTGGTAAAATTTTATTTAAACGAAAAATCAATTTCATTAACTACCACTTAGTGGTTTCACTATTCATCAATAATTGAAGTTTTTCAGAAAAATACCAAAAATTCACCCTAAGATATATTTGATATTCCAAATTAAAAAATGATTTCAATTTTAGAAAATTAAAAACATATAAATTACATTAATTAAATAAATAATTAATTCCTACTATCAGAACAAATACCGTGTTTTTATGAAACAATAAGTATCAAAAGATTGACACTAGTTTAAGTCCAATTTCAAGATTAAATTAATTCTAACAACCACTATTGTATTAAATGGTAAAAATATATTCTAATTTCACTTTAAACCAATTCAAAATTTAATCTAATCATATAAATAAATTAGATTAAAAAGGGGTTTTGAATTAAAATACAACATTTTTCACTATTCATTAAAAATGATCTTTGTCTGAAAAATACAAAAAATTTACAGAAAGTAAATTTTGATGTCCCGATTCTAAAGAAGAATTTTATTTGGTAAAATATGACACATAATATTTTCAAAAAGTGGATTTAAAAGAGGTTCGTCATTAAAAAGAGGTTAATCGACCTTTTAAAGAATATTAGAATGTTTATGCTTAAAATCAGATTCATTAGCATTTTTAATCCTCTAACATTTATTGTAAAAAGAAAAAATATTTCAAAAACATATATAATCATTTTGTATTTAGTTCTATTCATTCTCTCCATTACAACGGCTAGGCGTTAACTACAATTTAAAATAATATTATTTTATCATTAGAGTGCAACGTAAGATTTCAAAGGAACTTGTTGTCGCGTATTGGGTACGCCATCGAGCATTGAGTTCCTTTTAATGTAATATTAACATTTTGTTCACAAATATGGATAAATATAAAAATGTTATATTCTTTATTTACCTGGGGTGTTACACGAGGAGTCTGCGGGCGGGTTAGTGGTTGGTGCCCAGGTGTTTGTGGGTGGGATATGTGGTTGTGGCCTAGGTGTGTGTGGGCAGGGAATGGTAGTGGTACTGCAATGAGAATGGCTGGATTGGTCCGATGTGTAGGATGTTTTCAATAACCAGTGGGAAAGTGGCTCAGGGTACCCAAACATCAATGTGCTATTACTATAAATTACTTGACTTACGTTATTTGTGGAGTGTTACTTGGTGAGGCTTGGGTGGTTAGTTTCCTTTCTAGGTGCTTGGATATCTCTTTTCTCACAGGGAATTAGTATGCCGCCCCACTTGTGCATGAGGGTCTTTGGTTTTTCCGTACTGATTATACTACTATGCTCACCCTACGTATATAAAACTGCTTTCAGGTTTCTGGGAGGACTTCAGGGATCATGCTGGACCGTACTAGCTCAGACCTTGTGACAGATCATTGCAGCTGCTATTGTTCTTCATTTGGTAATTTTCCTTGAAGTCCCCGTTTACATTGTGGATTTTACATTTGTAACATGCATTAGGAATGCTTCTTGGCTTTAATTTTACTTTCAGTTTTGGTGTTGTGGGATTCACAATCATATCTCCCAATCATATTAAACAAAAAAGGGTAATGCATTCCATTCGGTGTGTGATTTTATACCCTTGGTGATGGTCGCCACTCCGGGAACTATTGAATGCCGGTTTCAGGGGTCATTGTATCTTCTTAAACTTAAAGAAGGAAGGGACTGGAAATCTGCAGACCCTTCCCTCCTTTTGGTTATGGCGGGTCATGACATAATGGTATCATAGGAGGTTGAAATATAGGATGGAGTATAGAGTTAGGCACAACGTGGATTGCATGGTATGGTAGGGAAACAATGTTGGGAGACCTTGGTGCATGAATTAGGCCAGGTAAGACCGACTAGGACACGAGATTTTAGGGCCCCCCATGATCCAATGAAAGGACTCTAGACCTACCAAACGACCAAGTGAGGCCATGCTGATTGCAGGGTAGAGACCCTAAGAAAGGTACATGCATCATAAGGACTTGTGTTCTCATTTTTCTGGGCTGTTTTGGGAATTTAAAATAAATAAGAAGTTTAAGAAGTTTTAAGAACAATATTCTGCATTACAGGTCCTTAGGCATTCCTTGTTTACCTTGCAGCTATGGCACCCGGGAGAAGACCACGAGTTGTATGGGCGATCGAGGTCCAAGAGGATGACTAGGCTGATCAGCAGAGGGCTGATCGAGAGGAGGAAGATGACCAGTGGTAGAAAATGCTTCGATCATTCCATTGACTGACCCTCGAGAAGTACGAGGGCATCACCTCTAACATAAAGTTGGAGGTATGGCTAGAAGAACTGGTGATAGCCTTCTGCTTGATCCGGGCTCCGACCGAGTATTGGGTTCCTCTAGCCGTCATCCAGATGCAGGGAGAAGGACACCAGTGGTGGACGCTCCACCTGGTGGAGAAGAGAGAGGCTGAGGTGGCATGGGCTGATTTCGAGATGGAGTTCCGGGCATAATTTCTCTCTTCTGTGAT
The DNA here is from genome assembly GCA_963277665.1 of Viscum album. Taxonomy (NCBI): domain Eukaryota; kingdom Viridiplantae; phylum Streptophyta; class Magnoliopsida; order Santalales; family Viscaceae; genus Viscum; species Viscum album. The sequence continues at coordinate 935,893,205 of OY728143.1, read as the reverse complement.
GAAGAGAAGAGGCAAGAGCTACTCTCCCTACAGCAGTGGTGTATATCAGTAAGGGAGATGGGGATCATGTTCAAGCATCTCCTCTGCATTTCTCCAGACCTCTTTCCAGATGAGGAGTATCGTGAGAGACGTTTAGAAGAGACGCTATGACCCTCCCTCCAGTACGTTGTTACCCACTTAACATTGGAGACATGCTTGGAGGTCCAGAAGAAGGCAGAGGTGGTGGAGAGGATGCACATGCTGGGCGGTGTGTCTTGAGAGGGGATTTAGATGGGCCTATCAATGGTAAATGTCGTCAACACCAGACCTCTAGAATCGGGACCCTCTAGGTTCCGACCAACAGGGAGCAGGCCGTAGCAGTTCCAGTTCCTATCCCCCGGCCCTTGCCCTTTCCCATAGCGCACAGGACCGAGGTGCTTCATCTGTGGGAGCCATGAACATCTCCGGAATATTTTCCTTGACCGAGTACAGTATGGATGTGTCGGACATGCCCATTTCCTGACTCAGCAATAGCTTCCAGCTATGCCCTTTCAGGAGTAGCAGCAAGGGCAGCGAGCTCCCGCTCCTCTGAGGGAAGACGTTGGAGGGGGAGGCCAACCTCAGGATAGTCCTCAGGGACCTCGACCCGGGCTTGGTCGGGGAGGCGGCTGACAGCCAAGGGGAAGAGGATCTGTGCATGGAAAGTTGCATGCCACAGAGGCAACAGTTCTAGTGGGATAAGAGGTTGTTTGAGACACGATTAGATTATTCAGTACCCTTACTTACGCCTTGTTTGATACCAGAGCTTTGCAATCGTTTGTTGCACCCGATATGGCCCATGCCCTGGGTATAGATGCCGAGAGACTTCCAGTTCCTCTGTTTCTTAGCACACCAGTCAGAGGTGAGACCAAATTGTTATATGTTTTTATAGGATGTAGACTGATGATAGGGACACATCAGTCAGTCAGGGATCCCATACAGCTACAGATACAACCATATGATTTCATCCGAAGAATTGACTGGGTGTTATCTGTGTGTGACATCATCGACTTCTTTTAAGAAAGGGTTGTGTTCATAGACATGGGTGGCTGACATGTTACTTTCATCGGTTAGCGGAGTGGTCAGAAGGGTATCAAGCGGGAGGAACCACTCCTCCACTTGTAAGTCGATCTATCAGTAGAGTCATTGGATGCTAAGATGGTGGAAGTACCAGGGATTGTCAGTGAGTTTATGGATGCCTTTCTTGAGTAGGTGACGAATCTACCCCCTCGACGTGATATCAAGTTTGGGATAGGATTACATCCTCGTGCTCGTCCGATTTCGATGGCTCCAAACCGGATGGTTCCTCCGGAGCTATGGGAGTTGGTGATTAAGATCCATGATCTGATGAAGAAAGGTTTTGTTGGACCGAGTGTGTCACCGTGGGGTTATCCAGTCTTGTTCTCAAAGAAGACATATGGTGGTCTCATGTTGTGCATAGATACAGGAGGCTGAATCAGGTAATGATAAAAAATCACTTCCCTCTTCCGAGGATAGACGATCACTTTTACCAGCTGAAAGGGGCAAGATGGTTCTCTAAGATCGACCTATGGTCTGGGTATCACCAGTTGAGGGTAATTGAGGGTGACATATCGAAGACGTCCTTCAGGTGAAGATATGGGCACTTTGAGTTTGTGGTCTGGCCTTTTAGCGATACAAACGCTCCGGCTGTGTTCATGGGGCTTATGGACTCCGTCTTCCAAGAATATCTGTATCGGTTCATAGTCATGTTCATTGACGACATCCTGATCTATTCAAGATCAGAGGAGGACCACGTGGAGCACTTGAGGATGGTTTTGGAGGTCCTCCGACAACACCAAATTTAAGGGAAGTTGTCGAAGTTCATGTTATGGAAGTGAGAAGTGAACTTCCTTGGGCACATAGTGTCCGTTCAAGGGGTAGAAGTGGACCCATCAATGGATGGGGCTGTTGTTTCTTTGGAATCACCAAGGAATGTGACATAGGTTTGTAGTTTCCTTGGGCTGGCAAGTTACTACCGGAGGTTCTTACACAACTTCTCTCAAGTTGTGGTGCTTTCGACAACCATGACCAATAAGGACCATGTTTTCCTCTGGAGTGAGTATTGTGAGGTAGCCTTTAGCTAACTGAAGGAAAATTTGGTTAGTTCCCCAGTGCTGAGACTACCAAAAGAAGGGGAAACGTATGAGGTGTTCTGTGATGCTTCAGGGAAAGGCCTCAGATGTGTGTTGATACAGCGATAGGGGGTGATCCCTTATGGATCTAGGCAGTGACTCCCTCATGAATGTAATTATGCCACCCATGATATGGAACTTGCAGCGGTCATTTTTGTAGTGAAGTTATGGCGACATTACCTCATCAGAGAATGCTTTGTGGACTTGACGGATCACAAAATCATGAGATATGTCTTCTACCAGTGGGACCTAAACTTACGACAGCGAAGGTGGATGGGGATCCTCCCAGATTACAATTTTGAGATATCATACACTTCATTAAAAGGGAATGTAGTGGCTGATGATTTGAGTAGGAGGTCGTAGAAGGATGTGGTCTGAGAGTCAGTAGATGCATGGAAGGAGATGGAGGAGTTGGCTTCCATGCACCTGGATGCGAGGATGGATAATGGTAGAGTTTGCCTGTATCAGATGATAGTGTAGTCTTCTTTGTTGTGACAAGTGGAGGAGTCACAGGGGGTATACCTAGAGTGTGAATTGATGTCTGACTGAGTTGACCAAGGCAATGCTCCAGAAGGGTGGAAGGATGATGGTCAGAACTAGATGTTTTTTCGAGGAATGTTTTTTGTTCCAGAGGCGATGCGTGGAAAGGTTATTAGTGAGTTCTTCAACTCACCCCTAGCAGTACACCCAAGAGTTTCCAAGATGTACCAGGGTATTTGGAGACAACTTTGGTGGCCCAAAGTAAAATGAGCAGTGGTAGAGTTTGTGGAAGTGTTCTTAGTGTCTCAGTAGGTAAGGGTTGAACACTGTGTTCTAGGCGGGTTGTTGCAACATTTAGATGTCCCTGAGTGGAAGTGGGACGACAACTCGATGGATTTTGTCACGGGACTACCCAATGTGAAAGGGGGCAGCGATGCCATCTGGGTATTTTTGGACCGCTTGACGAAGTTGGCTCACTTTATGGCTATTAAGGAGTAGTGTGCAGTGGACGCTCTAGCACAGAAGTATGTGGACGAGGTAGTGCAGTTTCATGGAATTCCGAGTTCCATTGTCTCAGATAGGGATGCACGTTTTACCTCATGAGTCTAGAGGGGATTGCAACATGCATTGGGCACCCATCTACGTCTTAGCTATGCTTTGCACCCCCAGATAGATGGGAAGATAGAGCGCACCATCTAGACCTTGGAGGACGTGTTGCGAGCATGTATTCTGGACTTTGGGGGATCATGGGTGCGACACTTGCCTCTGGTAGAGTTCACATATAATAATAGCCATCACTCTACCATTGTCATGGCTTCATTCAAATCCATGTATGGATGGTCATGTCGCTCACCCGTGTGCTCGACTGAGGTTGGGGAATCAGGTATTTTAGGCCCAGAGGTGGTGCAGAGCACGAAAGAGAAGGTTCAGCTAAAACGCGAAAGGATGAAGGCGGCTCAGGACCAGAAAATTCATATGCCGATGATAGAAGGAGAACCTTGGATTTCGAGGTCATGGCCACATGTTCTTGAATGTCTCCCCTCAGCATGGGCAGAGGAGGATTGGTAGGGGAAGTAAGATTTCTACCTGGTTCATCGGACCATTCGATGTGTTGCAGTGGGTCGGTGAAGTGGATTATCAGCTAGCGCTACCACCGCTGCTACTGAGGATACATGATGTATTCCATGTGTCCCTTCTTCGCCGATATCTACATAAAGACTCCCAAGTCATCGATTGGGGAGAGTTATATGTCGAAGACGATGCGACCTTCATAGAATGACCATTCAAGATCGAGGTTCATAAGGAGAAAGTACATCATGGATGAACCATCCCCTTGGTTCATGTGTTGTGGAGGCATGGTGGCCTAGAAGAGAGCAAATGGGGGGCGGGAGGCCCAATTACACGTTTAGTACCTAGAGCTATTTTGACTTCCTTGTTGTTTTTGATCTAATCATTAAGATATTGTACCTTTTGGTTTAATATATGAAATGCTTGATTTTCATAGATTTTAGATGATCTTTTCCTTGTTCTCTGTGTGTGTGTGTGTGTAACACCCCAAGCTTCCATGGTACGCTCCTCTTTGAATAATAGAGCAGTGTGTGTTGTATGTAACCTCGAGTTCTAACACACCACGACCAAGAAAAGTAGAAATTATGATTAGTAATAACCACTTTTTGAAATTATATATATTTTACATTTCAAAATTGACTTCATTTTTGTATTCGTAATATCGAAATTAGCCTATGTTGAATTTTTGAAATTTTTCTGAGAACTTCCAATTTTTTATGAATAGTGAAAAATACTTAAAAACAGTTTTTTTAATCAATGTATTTTATAGTGATAAATTATACTATTTAGTGGTTTTAAAGTATAATTAGAATATATTATTACTATTTTATCCAATGTTGATCATTAGAATTAATTTCACTTTGAAATTGGACATAAACAATTGTCAATCTTTTGATATATATTGTTTCTTAAAAACACGCTATTTGTTGTGACAGCGGGAATTAATTATAAAATTAATTAATGCAACTTATATGTATGGAATTTTGTAAAATATACATCATTTTTGAATTTGGAATATCAATTATAGCTTAGGGTGAAATTTTGGCATTGTTCTGAAAAACTTCAATTTTTGATGAATAGTGAAACCACTAAGTGGTAGCTAAATAACTGATTTTTCGTTTAAATGAAATATTACCACTTCTGTGATTTTATTTTCATAAAAATTTGACATAAATGGTTGTCATTAGGAAGTAAAATTTGGTTCAATTGGATTAAATTAATTTTTTGGTGAATAGTAACTTTTAAGTTTAATTAATCGCGATTAAAGGTAATTAGTTAAATTTAAGGTAAAAATGATATTATAAAAATATTAAATGACCTTGAAACATGTACTACCCCTATGTTATGTGTCATGGCCGACCCATAAAATACATGGGTCAACTTGGGGACCCCATGGAGCCACGTTTCTAGGAAAATGACATAAATAACTTTTATTTAAAGTTAAAATAAAAATGTCAAAAACATAAGTTGTTTTACTAAACAAATTTTTAAATGAGGTTATACAAGACATATTTTTGACTATAAATATTCATTAGAAAGATAAAAAGATTTCATACATCATGATAATTGTTTTATGATTTGTAGACATTATATAAATTAAATTATTTATGACACCATGATGATGCAGCGATTACCTCATTAATTAACGATTTTAAATAAATGGAAGGATAATGTAAAATATTAGCATTAAACATGTCCAAAGCCTATTGGATGAGTAGATTTAGAACCCTTATCAACATAGCCTCGAATTATATAAGTTTTGGACCTTCATAATCCTAATAGCATTGTATAATAAAGTAACATTTTATTATTTTCCAAGAGTGCCCCTCCTCTCCACTTATAAAAGGCCCCCACCACTACCACCTTACTCACACATTCAAAGCATTTTGGCACGGCCAAACTCTGCACAAATACTCTCCCAAATTCCCTAACTTACTCCTATAAGCCTCACCTATGGTAGAAGTCCTCCCAAGGAAGCCTTTGGCTCAAATCAAAAAGATTTACCCGATTTTAAGGCAATGTTTTCTCTAATGTTGTTTTGTTTTATTTTTTTTATCCAACCCCCTAAACTCTTTTTATTAATTTCATTTGTAACAACACCAGTATCATAAATATAATAGGATGTTGTTATAATAATTATTCGATCTACACTTACACACACCTACATATAATGGTTAATGAACACACTCTTTCTGTGGATGGCGAATTTCTGCCTCACGAAACGATGATTGTTTAACACTCACATAACACCTTAAAAGGTGGCCATTAAGATGTCACTATATTTATATATGTTATATAATCTGTTTATGTTTTACTTAAGCTTTTGTAATTTTCATTTATTGCATACCTTTATGGTTTCCATTATGGGTAAAGGCGATATTTTAATTTTACGAAGTGCGGACTACTGCCCCCTCAATGTGATTTGAATCGTTAATTCCATATGTGGGATGTATAAAGGATGGAGTAAATGGTATTATATATTATATTATACTGGAATTATATTATAACTTTATATAATAATAATTTCATTCCATTAAATATGAAATAGAAATGAAAGTAGCGTTCATGCGTACGTACGGCTTACCGTCTCCATGAACGGTGCATTTCATTTCATACCTCTAAATGTTATGTAATATTATAAAAACATTTATATACTGGATATATATTATATATATGATATATTCATCATAAATATAATTCTGGAGATAATGGATATTCTACCACATAAACAACTTGTAATTATAAGAAGTTTATTGTTGACTCAAGTACCAAAGATCGACAAAACGACCGTTATTAACCTAAGTGACTACATAATTTTAGTAAAATTGAAATAAGTGATATAAAAGGGATAATGAACTTGAAAAGGGTTCTTAAGAAGGTATAGATTATCTCTAGTTTATTATTCAGGAGATCAAAGAACGGTCGATTGAATTCGGACACGAGGTAAGGGAATTTCTTAACCCAATTTCCATTCATTGGGTTAATCTCTTACTTTCAGATTATGTCATGATATTATTATGTCCTATATTGTATTTTTACTTTATTTATGTGTACATATATTGAATATACATAATAGATCTATTTTATTTAAAAAATGATCTTTGTAAGGGACATCATCTCAATATCCTTTCATTGAGACATATTTTGTTTTATACACAACATTATTTTATATGGTGTATAAACCCATTTATCATTCACATTTATTCAAAAGGAATCTTTTTATATGAAGCATTTTCACTAAACGACAAAAGGAATGTTTTGTCTTACATATGCAGGGACAACAACTTATCTTTTGCCATTATTAAACCTTTGAAGCTTCCCTTACACGCTTATAAGGATATTTTCAAAATAAAGGCTTTCTTTTATAATTATTTGATTTTCAAATGATTCCAAAAAAGAGATATTTGATTCAAATATATGAAAATCCAGTGCAAATGTATACGTATTTAACACAAGCTTAAAAATGTTTTCAAAAAACCTGACTCTCAATTGTTGTAGACAGGAAGAGATTGGGCGTGGACCCATCATGACCTGTTATTAGTCGAGCAGTCTCTGAATTAGTAATTTTGTTTTCAAAAGCTTGCATAATGTTTTCAGAAAAACACTGGAGTATATTTTATCAATTTTAAATGTAAGTATCTTCTAAAAAAATTTCATCGGTAGGTCTCATGATTCAAACTAGTGTCTTGGCACGAGGCCTTGACAAAATCTTATTTGTGGTCTTGCCACGAGGCCTTTACTACATGGTTATGATAGTATGGCATTATGCATTCCATCATTATAAAAGTGGTTATTGATATTGCATGTGATTATTCAACCAGTAGAATATTCATGTGAATAAGTAAATGGCATTATCTCATTTTACTTTTTCCATATTATGTTGAAGTTCATGTTTAAAAGGCTTTTGGTTTAGTTATACATTGCCTTGAATGTTAATGTTTATTTATGAAAGCTTCCGCAATATTGTTATCCTTACTAAGCATCTGAGATCACCCCTTTCAATGTTTTAATATTTTCCAGGATGTGAAGAAGTATTTTATGAATGACCTGCAAGGATAGTTAGAAGAGGATATGAGTGTGGATAATGGAGACTTTGTTATTTTAGATTTTCACTTTATGATGTAATGTAACATTTATGAATGTATCTAGTGTTTCAAAGACTACTAAACTAATCGGTCTTTCGAGACATGATCTTTTGTGATCATGCCAATGTTACGCAATAATGCATCGACTCTAGGTAACTGGGGTCCGGGCGTTATAGTTGGTATTAGAGGCCGGTTAGTACTAACCTTGGAAGTTAGATTTAGATAAACTCTGATTAGAGAACATAGACCAAAGATAGACTTTGAGGATTAGTATAGAAAAACATCTTAGAATTTTGTCGTTGTAGAGATTTTGTGAGTTTTCTGAGCAATACATCCCTGTCTGGATACGAGCAGGTAGAGGCGGCTCTAGCACAGATGTACCTAGGGGTAAAACCCGAAAACACCACTTTGAGCTAGACTATAATGGGAACTGGTGCACGACAATAGGCCTTGCTTCACTCTTGGTTACGACACTCCCAGTGGATATGCTTAGGATAATTCTCATTTTCTTTACAAACCACTATGAAGGGTTATGAGTATATACTTCCTCAAAGAAAACATTTTTATAATTATGGATTATATCCATAAATAGTTCAATTTATGTTAAGTATTTTATAAGTATGGAATTATGTATTTTGATTCATAAACTAATCTAGTTTATGCCATTGTTTAGAAATGGTGCCTAGTGGAAGGAATGGAAACCGTATCAATGCACGCACTCCATGTAGGGATTTCCCTCCTGCTCAAGAAAATTATTATGTAGCTGGAGATACAACTGGTGCTGATCAATTTATTACCATACTGGGAAAACTCACTCAGGTTATTAATAATAACCTTACTCGTATGGAGCACCTAGATCTGCAACGTGGAGGATCAATGTTAAACTGCTTCATGAGGCAACAACCACCAACATTTAATGGGGGTACAAATCCATTAGTAGCTGAGCAATGGATAAACTCCTTAGAGAAAATATTCCACACCTTGGGGAGTAGCGAAAGGGAGAAGGTTATCATGGCAGTTTACCGCCTCACTGGAGATGCCGATCAATGGTGGTCGTTGATTAAAAATACAAAGGAAGATGAAGAAGTATCAAGTATGGAATGGAGGGTGATTAAGGAAATTTTCGTAGAAAAATACTTTCCACATGACCATCGAGCAGATATGGAATTGCAATTTCTGAGTCTGAGATAAAAGGAGGATGAGAATGTCGCAACGCATGAGGCTAACTTTACAAGGTTAGCGAGGTATGCTTCTGATTATATACATAACCCAAGAAGTAATATTGATCGTTTCTTTGATGGGTTAAAACCATTTCTTCTTCAATATTTATTATCACAATCCTTCTCATCATATGAGGATATAGTCTCTTGTACTATCAAGACAGAAAAGGAATTCTCCATGTCTTATGACAACAAAGCAAAGCAAGAGAAGAAGAGAACGGTGGAACAAAAGACAGATAAAGGGAAAAATGGAACGAAAGATTTTCCATTATGTGATAATTGTGGGTAGAATCACCCCGGTACTTGCCTAAAAATAATGGGAGTTTGTTATAAATGTGGAGAAAAAGTTCACCAGGCTCGTGATTGCAAGGGAAAGAAAGTGGCTATCAATGTTGAATGTTACAATTGTAGGGAAATGGGGCATTATGCAAATGAATGTCCTAAGCGTCAGGGGAACATACCTCAGAAAAGGCTAATGGATCAAGGCCAAGCTTATGCTGTTACTACAGATGAAGTTGAATAATTATTGTATTTGTGTTTTTGGACTCAAGAACTAGATTATGGTTATAAGAATAATGTGATATATATAAGGATTGTACTGCAGTACTTGTTGTTTTCATTAAGGTTTTAATATGATGAAGTTAATCATATTTTCAGTATATGACAATAAGAGAAACCTTACATTGTTTGGGGAATCTAATGTTACAATTGAATTTGGAATTTAAGGACCTTTTAGAGAAAGTCTGGATGGAGGTATTTTAGATAACTATAAAGGTTGGAATGGATTAAGTTGAACTTTGGATAGTATTGTTTAGGGTTAAAACATTTATGAAGATTATTTTTGAAATATTATAATACTATAGTTTTAGGAAAAGGAAAACCTGCAGGGTGGGGCATAACCCGTCACGTCGGACAAAGCTGCAGGAATTGAACCCACAACCATAGTGCAACATGCCTTTATTACCTACCACTTGTCTGCAGGATGTCCTTAGTTATTACAAAATAGTTTTACTAATCTAAATGGTATGTGTTAATATTTGGAACCTTATACAATCAGGATAAATAGAATATTTTTGAGTTATATTACCTTTTAGAGTGAAAGATGGGTTTGTGGTAAAAATTTATGACATGTATGTATATTCCCTTACATTCTTAGTAAATCTCCTAAATAAATTCCTCAACTTTATAAAAGGTAACTTAAAACAAAAACGTTGCCGGTTAACTTTTCCTACTGGGGATTCAATGACCGTTTAACCAATCACAAGTTTGTGATTTTCTTATGGTTAACTTTCTCCTAATCCAGTTTTCTACAACTCTCCATCAGACCTTGATGGTTTGATTTTCTTCCATATCCATATTTTCATAGAATCCTATTATGGGCTATATGAGGTGACCTTTGTACTTATCATTATTTCTTTTAATGTTATATTTTTATTAACCTTATTTTCGATGTGGGTTTTCCACAAAGGTATTTTCTATTTTCAACCTTTTATTTTCAATGAAAATTTTCAAATTTCGAGGATGCAATTTTTTGATGGAGGGGAGAATGGAACACCCCAAGCTTCTAGGGTACACTCCTCTTTGAATAACAGAGCAGCGTGCGTTGTACGCAACCTCGAGTTCTAACACTCCGCGACCAATAAAAGTAGCAGTTATGAATAGTAATAACCACTTTTTTAAATTATATATATTTTAAATTTCAAAAAGGACTTCATTTTTGGATTCATAATATCGAAATTAGCTTATGTTTAATTTTTGGAATTTTTCTGTGAAATTCCAATTTTTTATGAATAGTGAAATATACTTAAAAACAACATTTTTAATCAAAGTATTTTATAGATATAAATTATACTACTTAATAAATTTAAAGTATAATTAGAATATATTTTTACTATTTTATCCAATGGTGATCATTAGAATTAATTTCACATTGAAATTGGACATAAACAATTGTCAATCTTTTGATATATATAGTTTCTTAAAAACACGATATTTGTTGTGACAGTGGGAATTAATTATAAAATTAATTAATGCAACTTATATGTTTGGAATTTTGTAAAATATACATCATTTTTGAATTTGGAATATCAATTATATCTTAGGGTGAAATTTTGGCATTGTTCTGAAAAACTTCAATTTTTGATTAATAGTGAAACCACTAAGTGGTAGTTAAAAAACAATTTTTTCGTTTAAATGTAATATTACCACTTCTGTGATTTGATTTTCAAAAAAATCTGACATACATGGTTGTCATTAGGATTTAAAATGTGGTTCAATGGGATTAAAATAATTTTTTGGTGAATAGTAACTTTTAAGTTTAATTAATCGCGATTAAAGGTAATTCGTGAAATTTAAGGTAAAAATGATATTATAAAAATATTAAATGACCTTAAAACTTTTCCTACCCCAATCGGATGTGTCATGGCCGACCAATAAAATCCATGGGTCAACTTGGGGACCCCATGGAGCCACCTTTCTAGGAAAATGACATAAATAGCTTTTATTTATAGTTAAAATAAAAATGTCAAAAACATAAGTTGTTTTACAAATCCAATTTTTAAATGGGGTTATACAAGTCAAATTTTTGACTATAAATATTAATTATAATTCTAAAAAGATTTAATACATCATAATAATTTTTTTATGATTTTTAGACCTTAAATAAATTAAATTATTTATGACACCATGATGATGTAGCGATTACCTCATTAATTAACGATTTTAATAAAATTAAATGATAATGTAAAATATAAGCCTTAAACTTGTCCAATGCCTATTGTATGAGTATATTTAGAACCCTTATCTCCTTATCCTAGAATTATATGAGTGTGGGACCTTTATAATCCGAAAAGCATTGTATAATAAAGTAACATTTTATTACTATCCAAGAGTGCCCCTCCTCTCCACTTATAAAAGGCCCCCACCACTACCACCTTACTCACACATTTAAAGCATTTTGGCTCGGCAAACCTCTGCCCAAATACTCTCCCAACTTCCCTCCCTTACTCCTAGAAGCCTCACCTTGGGCCGAAGTCTTCCCAAAGAAGCCTTTGGCTCAAATCAAAAAAAGTTACCCGATTTTAAGGTAATGTCTTCTCTAATGTTGTTTTGTTTTATTTTGTTTATCCAACCCCATAAACTATTTTTATTCATTTAATTTTTTACAAAACCAGTATCCTAAATATACTAGGATTTTTATAAGAATTATTTGAGCTAAAATTACACACACCTACATCTAATGGTTAAATAACACAGTGTTTCTGTGGATGGCAAATTTCTGCCTCACGAAACGATGATAGTTTAACACTCATATAACACCTTCAAAGGTGGCCATTAAGATGTATCTATATTTATATATGATATATAATATGTTTATGTTTTACTTAAGCTTCTTCACTTTTCATTTATTTCATACCTTTATGGTTTCCCATATGGGTAAACACGATATTTTCATTTTAGGAAGTGCGGACTACTGCCCCCTCAAAGTGATTTGAATTGTTAATTCCATATGTGGGATGTATAAAGGATGGAGTAAATGGTATTATATATTATATTATACTGGAATTATATTATACTTTTATATAACTATAATTTCATTCCATAAAATATGAAATAGAAATGAAAGTAGTGTTCATGCGTACGTACGGCTTGCTGTCTCCATGACCGGTGCATTTCATTTGTTATCTCTAAATGTTATGTAATATTATAAATACATGTATATACTGGATATATAGTATATATATGATATCTACATCATAAATATAATTCTGGAGATAATGGATATTCTACCACATAAACAAATTGTAATTATAAGAAGTTTATTGTTGACTCAAGTACCAAAGATCGACAAAAAGACCGTTATTAACCTAAGTGACTACATAATTTTTGTAAAATTGAAATAAGTGATATAAAAGAGATATTGAACTTGAAAACGGTTCTTAAGAAGGTAGATATTATCTCTAGTTTATTATTCAGGAGATCAATGAACGGTCGAGTGAATTCGGACACGAGATAAGGGAATTTCATAACCCAATTTCCATTCTTTGGGTTAATCTCTTACTTTCAGATTATGTCATTATATTATTATGTCCTATATTGTATTTTTACTTTATTTATGTGTACTTATAGTAAATATACATAATAGATCTATTTTATTTAAAAAATGTTCTTTGTAAGGGACATCATCTCAATATCCTTTCAATGAGGCATATTTTGTTTTATACACAACATTATTTTATATGGTGTATTAACCCATTTGACTTTCACATTTATTAAAAAGGAATCTTTTTATACGAAGCATTTTCACTAAATGACAAAAGGAATGTTTTGTCTTATCTATGAGGCGAGAACAACTTATCTTCTTCCGTTATTAAAACTTTGAAGCTTCCCTTACACGCTTATAAGGATATTTTCAAAATAAAGGCTTTCTTTTACAATTATGTGATTTTTAAATGATTTCAAAAAAGAGATATTTGTTTCAAATATATGAAAATCTAGTGAAAATGTATAAGTATTTAACGCAAGCTTAAATTTTTTTTCAGAAAACCTGACTCTCAATTGTTGTAGACAGGACGTGATTGGGCATGGACCCATCATGACCTGTTATTAGTCGAGCAGTCTCAGAATTAGTAATTTTGTTTTCAGAAGCTTGTATAATGTTTTCAGAAAAACACTGGAGTATATTTTATCAATTTTAAATGTAAGTATCTTCTAAAAAAATTTCATCGGTAGGTCTCATGAGACAATCTAGTGTCTTGGAACGAGGCCTTGACAAAATCTTATTTGTGGTCTTGGCACGAGGCCTTGACTATGTGGTTATGATAGTCTAGAATTATGCATTCCATCATTATGAAAGTGGTTATTGATATTGCATGTGATTATTCGACAAGTAGAATATCCATGTGATTAAGTAATTGGCATTATCTCATTTTACATTTTCCATATTATGTTGAAGTTCATGATTAAAATGATTTTGTTTTAGTTATACATTTCCTTAAATGTTAATGTTTATTTATGAAAGCTTCCGCAATATTGTTATCCTTACTGAGCATCTGAGAACACCCCTTTCAATGTTTTAATATTTTCCAGGATGTGAAGAAGTATTTTATGAATGACCTGTGGGGATAGTCAGAAGAGGATATGAGTGTGGACTATGGAGACTTTGTTATTGTATATTTTCACTTTACGATGTAATGTAACATTTATGAATGTATCTACTGTTTCCAAAGCTACTAAACTAATCGGTCTTTCGAGACATGATCTTTTGTGATCATGCCAATGTTAGGCAATAATGCACCGACACTGGGTAACTGGTGTCGGGGAGTTACAGTGTGTAAATGTGTGATGATGGGAAAACCTGACTGCTAATCAAGATGCATTATTGTGGATGCGATTAAACCCGTGCAGGCGAGTCAGTGTCTCCCAAAGAGGATAATATCGTGACATGTAGGAGGGGACTCCCTAACTCATGTTTTGGACAGTGTGATCCTTGTGATTTTTTTGAATTTTATGGTTGATAACTTTTTGGAGAATGTTCCTGGATGTAGGAGGGGTTCTGTTCCACCTTTGGAACAACTCATGGGTTTTCCCCTGAGATGTATCTTTAGAGGGAGGTTGTTCGGACCCTGCTTTTCTCCTTTATGGTTTGTTCTTATATTCTAAGAGACAAGAATAGTTTGATAAGTATTAGATGTAATGGCCCAGGGTTCTAGGGTCTATTCCTTGGTGAAAATGTGATGTTTAGGTGTTCAGGGTAGTCTGGGAAGCTATCACAGCTTCTCAGAAGGCTCTTAACGGTAGCCTTGTCCTACCGGTAGCTCGGTCTACCGATATCTCGGTCTACCGATAGCAGGCCTACCGGTTGCTCGACCTACTGGTAATTCGGTCAATCTATAGCTCAGTCCACCGGTAAAAGGCCTACTAGTGGCTCGGCCTCCCATTAGCATTGTCCTACCAGTGGGTCGGCCAACCAGTAGCTTCAGATTACCAGTGGCTCGGCCTACCGGTATCATTAGCCAACCAGAAGCTCGGCCTACCAGTAGACCTAGCCTACTAGTGACCATGAGATTTCCCAATGGTGCCTCTTATTGCGCAAACTAGATTTTAATCCATGTTTTGACCCCTTTAAAGCAGTTAATGGGTTTTAATTAAATTTTGGTGAGGTGTGAGTCCATTTTAAACCGCCCCGAAAGTCTGGGACTCTTTAATGACGTGTTTGGTGTCCCATCTACGTGGTCAACCCATGATCCCCCTCCTTACACGGTTTCGAGTTTTTATCTTCGTATATTAACCATTCCGGGCATGTTGTATCAAGCCATTATATCCTAGATTCTTCTTTCTAAGATTCTTTTTCTCGATCACCCTGCGCTCGGACTACCCTTCCCCCCGACGAGTTGTAACCCCACATATTTTTCCATGATCATGTTTGTGGAGCTCTTGCTACTCACCTGAGGACTTAAGGTCGATCATTAATCAGTCAGGTAGGGGTTTCACCCTCGTCTCTCCTTTCTGTTTATCTTACGGGGTGGGTACTCTACTGCTTCTCTAGAATTGGATGAACAAAACTTAGAGAAACATAATAAATGGATTATAAAGAATGAAGGGGAGGGGTGTGATCGATGATGCTGCTATGTTTTTATCCTATTTCATGATTAATGATTTCTGAATTGTGCGGGCTTACTCCTACTAAAAATCATTGTCGTTGGTGGTTCTGCTATGTGAATTAATAATCCCTTAACCCATGTGACGTTTAAATGTCTTGTATTTGGTTGTGAACCTTTTTACAATGTAAAGGAAATTGGTTAATCAAGTATATTCTCCTAATAAATTAGAAGCACCAGGATAAACTCATTTTCTACGATAACCATGGTTTAAGACCAGTGGAATTGAAACCATGGAGTGTGTTGAATCTTTTAAAACTGAAAATACCTACATGGGCCTGCCTTAATTTGGTGGTAGTGGTTTGTTTGTTTTCCTTCCTGGGCCATTTTCGGGTGACCTTTTTGTTTTCTTGGATGGTGGCTTAGATTGATGGGGCGATGCGGATGGGGATGGGATCCCCTGTTGTTATACTTTGACGCTGTGTGATTACTCTACTTATATTAAAAATTGGGGAGGTATCCTCTGTTGTTGAGAAACCGTTGGCTCCAAGATTTTGGTGATAAGGGGTTGTATCTTGGGGTTTTCTTTGGTTCTAGTACTACGAGGGATCTACCTTATCCCTTTGTTGTTGTGACATTGCAATAGAAATGGGTGTGAATGATTATATTACTATTGGGTGTACACTTTCCATGGCTTGTTCTTATGCTTACTAGTTTCCTAAGTAGGTGCAGAAACTTATTTAAAACTTATTAAAGAATATGAAAACAAGTATGGGACATGGGGATTTGGTTTGGTGTGAGTTGTGACTTGGGAATGGGTGTTGTTCTCTTCTCTTATAAAGGAATAGTAAGGATAATGTTCTTTAGGCTGGCTGAAGAAAAACCTAGATTGGGTTAGTTCTTGTTACCTATACATATACTTGTAGTGTTTGTATTTTTTATTCTCACCCCACCCAAGTTGAGAACTTAGTGCCGATCACCCCCATTCCATGGGGGAGGGTGTCTTTCCCAACACTTCTATTAGTGGATGGTTATTAGCCCCTTTATTCTCCCTTTCCTGGAATGACCATGTATCTTCAGGTAGGCTGTGATGGCCTGAAGTCCATTATTAGCCCAAGAATCTTTGGACATGGTAGTGTGGTGGTTGGCCCATGTGTGTGAGGGTAGGTGGTTTCCCATGTAACTTCGGGATGAGGCCCAGGTGTCTTCAGGCGTGGCAGTGGTTGTTCTGGCCTAGGTGTTTGCAGGCATGGTTACGTGTGACAGTTGTGACCCAGGTGTCTGCAGGAGGGTTTTTGGTTGTGGCCCAGGTGTTTGAGGGCGGGATATGTGGTTGTGGCCCAGGTGTGTGCGGGCAGGGTATGGCAGTGGGACTACGATGAGAATGGCGGGATTGGTCTGATGCCTAGGATTTCTTCAATAACTAGTGGGAAAGTGGCGCAGGGTACCCAAACATCGATGTGCTATTACTATACGTTACTTGACATGCGTTATTTGGGGAGTGTTCCTTGGTGAGGATTGGGTGGTTAGTTTCCTTGATAGGTGCTTGCTTATCACTTTTCTCACAGGACATTAGTATGCCTCCCCACTTGTGTACGAGGGTCTTTGGTTTTTCCCTATTGAAAATACTTGTATGCTCACCATACATACATAAATCTGCTTTCAGGTTTCCAGGAGGACTTCGGGGATCATGCTGGACCATACTAGCTCAGACCTTGTGATAGATCATTGTAGTTGCCGTTGTTATTCTATTAGTATTTTCCTTTGTAGTCTCCTTATACATTCAGGATTTTACTTTTGTGATATGCAGTGGGAATGGTTCTTGGCATTACATTTACATTCTGTTTTGGTGTTGTGGGATTCACTATCTTATCTCCCGATCCTATTAAAATAAAAAGGGAAATGACTTCCATTTAGTGTGTGATTATATTACCTTGGTGCTGGTCGCCACTCCATGACCTATTGAAGGCAGGTTTTGGGGGTCATTATCTCTCCTTCAGCTTAAAGAAGGAAGGGTCTCATAGTCTGCTGACCCTTCCCTCCTTTTGGTGAAGGCGGGTTGTGACAGTAGATCTTACCAAGTGTTTTTTTAATATTTAATTTATAATTTAATATTTCAATATTCATTAGCAGTGTAGTGTCTATTTATTATGTGACACTTTTTTCATGTCATTGTCTTTGGCTTTTTTATTGTATGTTCATGTTGTTTTCTAGGTTTTTAGTTTGGTATTGACTTTATAATTTCGTTTCTCATCCTTTACATTCTATTGATTAACAAATTGAGATAAATATTATATGGGGATAAATATGATACAAGGGGAGAATTTTCACCCATCAAACTGACATTAAAAATATTATTTAATTATTTTTGAGCATGATTTTTTTTCCTCTACTTATAAAGTGAATTAACTTTAAATTTGATGTTTTACTATTTCAATACTTATATAACTTTTAGAGAATGATTATTTCTAGTTGTGTGAAAACTGTGAAATGGTAATATAGTTCTTAATAGATCCAATTATATTTTTAAGTCACGGTTAGTAAAACAATGCATCCTTCTTCAGTGCTTTTCATTGGTTCCTCTTTCTGGAATGTATGGTTTTAAAAAAATTTCATTAACTATTAATCGAATCCATGTAATGTGTCAAACTCATTAAAAATGTAATATTTTATTCTTATCCCTGTAATGTTTTTACCAAAAAACCACACCAATCCGCTTTCATTTGACCCTACTCACCCAAAATACATCAATCATGGTTATCATATAATCATTGGATGATATGAAGTTATTTTTAAGCATTTAATCCCGATATATATGGTATTCTCCCCCTAAAAATTAATATCCTTTTATTTCAAACTCTTACTATATTTTTTCCACAGTTAGGACTCAGTGGCCAAGGGTTATCTATATAGCCATTTTTAATTTTGGATTAATTATCTATTAATCTCTTAATGATGTCATAGGTTTATTTGGATCATTTAAGGTGGGTTTTATGACTAGGTTATTGAAGGAAATAGGGTTTCAGGTAGGTGGTACCTCATATGTCTCCATATGATTTTTAAATATGAATTCCTATTGATTTCAATTCATTTAATGGGTGTTTTTATGTACTATAATGTATAAGAATTTTATTTCCTAAAATAAAGTCATTTCCCTTATTGTTTTATAAAATATTAAAGTGTTTTCACACTATATTCAAAGTAAAGTTTTTTTTGGACGTTTATGCACCACATGGGTTTGTGTAAAATTCCTAGTAGGATCTTTGAAATTTGTAGTTAAAACATGAAGAGTGTTTTAGTTTTGAAATTGTGACTTTGTGCCATGGTTTTTTACGAATGAGTCATCATTTTCTATTTCATGTTATTAAATAATGTATTTAGAAAATGAAAACCCATTAAGATAGTCCCCATGTGTTCTTGAATTGAAATTTTTACCACCCTATATAAGATACAATGTCTGATGAATGGTCATTTGTGTTTTTTGATGTTGTATTGACTTATTATGGTGTATTTGATTATCATCAACTAGGAGAGAGGGATTCAATGGTTGTCCGAAATATAATTATACATACATTATGAAATTATTATTTTACTCACCTACTTTTTTATTAGTGGGGAACCATGTGTAACTTGGTGGGATAACAAAGTCGACATACTGAACTAGTTTATATTCAAAATATTACTAGTGCTACTATGGATGATGTTATTCATATTAGGGGTTTTACCCCTCAATTAGGCTATGTATTGAAATTTTGGTTTTAATGGATGGTTTTTTACTCATTTTAATCCTTATATTGTAATTAATAATGTGTTATATCTTATTATCTTTATGACCTTTACAATCAATTATTATTGGGCTTTGAAAATGTCTATATGTATTTATCTCAATGGGGTATGTATAAATGTTTCCCTTTAAAATAATAACCCTTGATTCTATAGATGTTTACATAGACAAAAATATTGTTTTCCTTAATTGTTTTACATTAAAATATATAGTTTAAAAACCATAATTCCCAATCAATTTTGTTGGTAAATTAATATATATATATTTATATATTCAATATCAAATGAAGTGGTTTGGAATTATAAAATGGTCTACAAGAATCAGTGGGTGGATTCCTAGTAGGTTTGGTTTCTCATGAAACACATTATTATAGGTTTAGATGGTTATATATAGATGATATAATTAGGTATTGTGTTCTTGGTTTGGGTTGATATTAGGGGAATGTGGACATGATCCACTTGCATAAGGAGATGTTTGGGTGTTGTCATCTTGATATTATTTATATGTTTTTTTACAACTAATTAATCGACCACTTGAATCCTATCGAAATCCTTCAATGTAGTAGGTATGTTGTAACATTTTAGTTATTTTGTATATGATTTAATCTATGTTGGATTTTATTGTTTCTATTTTATGGTTTTGATGATCACTTTTCCTTATACTTACATTTTGTTCTGTTTCATTTGGATATGCCTTTATTTGGAAAATGTTTCTTTTGTTGAATGAAACATCAATGCATAGAGTTTTAATTCCTACTATCTAGGTGTACTTCCTTTATATATACATGTATTGATTAAAAAAACTCTAAATAAGATATATTTAATTCCATTGTCTCTAGATTATAGCACATAGAAATCATAAATTCCCCATGGCTCATTCTTCATATTGAATTATGTTTAAGGATCTAGGGTTCCCCATGAACAATCATTCCCTTCATATATTCCAAACATAAATTATTGAAATTTTGGGTAACTAAGGGTTTCCCTGAAGACATTCATTAATTGTAATTATATTCCAAAATGATTAGTATTTCAATTTCAGATTTAAATTTATACAATTCAAGGGATACTTAATTGTAACTAAGGGAATATATATATAAAATTAAAATATTTATGATATTAAAAAATGTCCCAAAACAATTATCATAAAATTGATCATCATGTTTCCTCTATTAGATAAATACTCTATAAAAATTACATGATTATAAAATTATTTTATGGGACATATAGTTGAATTTCCTCATGAATTTGATCGATTAATTGGACTACATGATGTTATATAAATTTAGATATGTTTAATATGATATGAATAATTAGATAATGATATATATTACTCTCAAAATGCAATTTTATATTATGCTGTGTTTTTTAGATAATTTCATATTGGGAGCATGCACTAACCTATCGCACGAGACTACACATTAATTTATGAGGATTCAAAAATGATATTTTATTATAAATGAATATATAAATGTGTACTATCACATGGATATATGAAACATTTATATTCTTAACAATGATATTAACTCATATGACATGGTAATGTGTTTAGAAATAATTAATATTTGATAATAAAAAATTATAGAACTCAAATATTATAGATATTTAACAAGTCATCAATATATGAGGTCTTATAAAGATAAAAATGATGTTGAAAATGATTAATGAAATTTCAAAAAAAAAGTTAATCTTATTATATAAATTAATATATTGAGTAAATGGTCAACTAAATTGTAAATATCCTTTAATTTTATAAAATAAATATTTCTTTGACATTTTCATACTTTTCCACATTATAAGGGTTAATAAGATGAATAAGATGATCAAAATAAAATATCATCTAGGAGAAAAAAAATATAGAAAGTGGTCATAATAATAGAAAATATATAAAATTTGTAGAAAAAGTATAAATAAGAAAATAATACAAAAATAGTATATTACATCTTTTGATCAATAAAGTGACAAAAATAATGGTGAATCAATGAATGAGGAACCTATAGTCTAATGTGAAAATCGATTTAGTCCAAAGCTCCCTATGGAAATGAAAAATATTTTAGTTTATAGTAGATAAGACATAATTACATATTTTTCGAGTTTTAATTAGGGACTAACCAAATATTTATCATGAAAAAAATTATTTCAGGGGAGAAAAATATTTGAAATATGATATTGATTAAATTTAATAATCACTTAATGAAATGAAACTGAAGGATATTATTAAGGGAAAAAAATTTATATATGGTTGATAAATGATCCCAATATAATACATTATTCAACAGAAATAAAAATGAAATAATATTGGTATATAAAATTTGATATGAATTAGTAAATAAAGTGTCTTTAGGAAAATTTTAGTGGTTTATATAACTATTTGAATCAAATATAGTATGTGAAGATAGAAAAAGATTACTATAAATTGGTGATTGTTTTCAGTTATCTAAAATTCAGGTTATTCTATAACGTATCTTATTGATTTTACTACGATGTGTAAGAAAATAATCCTTACCATTCTATATTATATAAAAATTGGTGGTTATAATATAAATAGAGTCAAGGAGATGATTAGATAACATAATATTGAAAACATTACCATCGTAAATTTAAGTGCAGGTGGAAGAAAATAAGAAGACACGGTAAAAGTTATATTATCTAACTTAAATTTAAATCTAAATGATAAGGTTAAAATTCATACCTAGACTTGTATAAATTATATTGGATTAGAGGATTTAGAACCAACCCTACATTAGCTTCTAAATAAATCAAATTGGAGCTATTAAAAACCGAATATGACTTTATAAAAAAATAATATTTTTAGTTTTTCGAAAGGTGCCCCTCTCCTCCCTTATAAAAGGGCACCACCTCCCTCTCTTCCTCACACCAATTTGAGCCATAACTCTCGGCCAAACCCTACCAAATTCTCTTCTCCACCTCCGTAGAAACATCCTAGAGGTCCTGGTCTTCTTCAAAGACCAATTTTTGTGCCCTAAGAGGAGGTCTCAAAGAGGCGCTTCAAGGAAGAGGTAATGTCCTTTACCGATTCTTTCAACATTATTTCTTCATCCAGTTCTTCTTCGTTAGTTGTTTAATTATGAATTAATAACATAAGTATCACTCATATACTGTTATGTTATTATAAGTATGAAAAAAACGCTATTTCACCATCTATTCATCCTACAGAAAATGAAATCACCACGCGTGCGTACGTACGGAATACCGTCTCCACGCTGTGGTGCAATCTATTTTCAACCACCACCTTACATGGATGGTTATAATGGTGTAAAGAATTATTATATATTATTATTTTAAAGTGATATTGATTCTGAAATAGTATACATACACTCCAATACAATTCCATGATCATGGGAACGATATCATCGCTCGTACGTACGTACGGAATACTGTCTCCCTGATGTGATATGACTCGTTATACATGATATTCATTGCATAATAATTATATAAATGAATTTAATGAGTTAATATGATATATATTACACCAATAAAATTCTGTAAATTTGGTATCTATAAACTGAAAATAATAATAAGAATTTATTCGACAAAACACGCATAAGAACAAAAAGCAACAAACACCCGAATAACAAGTAACAATGAAATATTACTAATAATAATCTAGGAATATGACCATATATGATATAATAAATATAAGTATGATTCTGGAATAAGTCAATGACATTATTTAAATCATTATACAGGAGGTTCGGAAACTTATGAAGGAAATCAGACCTAAGGTAAGGGAAAATATCACAATCTCATTTTTATCTGAGATTGTTTATACTTTGGTATTTACGTGGGTGTATTATATCATCCACATCCATGTTTCCTCAATATGTAATATTATTTCCATCCACCTATAATTTTTTAAATCCAATTTTACCCTTAGGTTAGTTTTTAGTAAAAGATATGAAAGGAATCTTTTGTCGTTTTTCTTACGAGGTACTTTTTCACTTTTCCGATAAAAGTACGAGAAGAATTTTTTTTTAAGTTATACGGCATTAATGGATTTTTAAAACATTATTTCCAAGTATATTACTTTAAAAGTTTAAATTTTTATTTTTAATCAACTTCTTTTAGTTTAAATTTATATGACATTTTAAGGAAGAAAATGTTTTTGAAGTAGAAAGGCTATTTTCCTCATGAATGGAGTTCAAGTGTTTTATCAAAATTATTTTCCATCTAAGATAATATAGGGTTCTGTTTCTATACCTATTTTTTAAATTGATTAGATTGTGTTATGATGGAATTATTTTTTTGATGTCATTTTATCTTATATGGATTATGTTATGATGGCATGATGTTTAAGATTCCCATTTTTATTACATGGGTTATGCTATGATGTAAGGTTTATGATTTTGTGGCACACATAATAATGGTATCATTATGAGATGGGTGGGACCTATATATCCCTCCATTTCATTGGGTAATGATTTTATATCTCATCAGATAGACATGGCTGGAACGGTAGGTTAAACCGGTTTAGTGAAACAAGACTGAAACGAGGAGTGAACTTGGTTCAAAAATGGAATTTGTCCACTAAGATAATCTTGGCAATGAGTCTTGAATAATAAGAAATGATTATCTATGATTATGTGTGTATTCCACAAAGTTTCATGTTTTATGTTATGATTATTGGGATTACATTTCACTACTATGATTTATCCCTTGTTATGAAATTATGATATCTTTTTTAGTTTACGATTTCTAAAAGTTATGTTCTTATGTATATGATGTGATTGATATTTTTTTTACCCTTACTGAGAATTTGAGCTCACAATTTTGTATGTTTTCTTTCCCCAGGTCAGAAATAAGGTTATTAAGTAGGATATTCCAAAAGGGACTCTAGATATGATGAAATAATGGAAGGCAAAGTAGATGATTTATGAACGAGTTGTTTATGTTTCCCAGTTTCAAAAGACTCTATGCGTATACGGTCCTTTAATAGTTTTGTTATATGTTGTAATAAGTGTGCTTCAATTTTGAAGTATTAACTATGTATGTAAAGTAAGGGTCATTATAGTAAAGGTATATGGATAATTATAAGGATGAGGAAAAGTGATAGAAAATGTCATACAATTTTGGTAAATTATAGAGTGAGTGGTTCCCATAAATAAATCCCAATCAAGAAACTAAAAGCATATGTGGATCTGGAATATATATATATCATGGTAACAACCCCAAAAAATGTATTGATCTGGACTTAATTGGGATCTGGATCAAAAGAACATACCTTTCTGCACACCTAGTTTGACACTCCTTCGATATATTCTTTGGAAGTTCACAATATCTTTTTGAACAATCAGGATGTATTTAAATAGAATATGTCTTTGGATAACTAAAGATAAAACTATGGTTTGATAGATTATATTTTTTCTTAATAATGATATCCATTATGTCCTTTTCCTAATTATGGTTGTTCACAAATGATTATTGTTTCTTACTCTATGTTTTTCGGTTTCTGTCAATAGATTGAACCTAAAAAAATAATAACAGTGATGAGATTGATGGATAATGAAATTATTTTTCAGTTGAAAATAATAATTCTATTTGGGAATGAATTAAATATTTTGATTCTGTTATGATTATGAATTCCCAATCATTGAATCATGACATAAATAAAAATTAGAAAAGTAAAAACAACATTGTGTTATGTCATTCATGAGGGAACACCCACCATTAATCAGTTGGTCTTCTGATCCGTTAGATTTTAAATAATATGTCAATACAACTAGATAAATAACATACTTTCTTTAGTGTTTATATCAAGAGAATTTCATTCTTACTATCGATCTGATAGATGGTGAAGTTGACTAGTGGTGGACTCTATTCATGAATATGAGGCATGAAGAAAAAACTGAATCCATTTATTGGGATGAAATCAATAAATTATTATTTTTAAATAAGTACATTAATATTAATATTCTTTCAAATATAGAGAAATTATTCCTTTAGTTGAATAAAATGGATGATGAATCCATAGGTATATAAGAGGCTAATTTCCCATGGATTGTGAGGATCACTTATAGAATTTTTATCCAACTTGAGAGTAATGTTGAAAGGAACTTGAGTGGATTAAATTTATGACGTATACGAGTGTTTTCCATAATATACATTAGTGACTATAATAATATTTTGAATTTTTAAATAAATATTTAATTATAGGGTCATTTTATGTATCAATATCTATGATTTCATATTAAAATAATGATGGATTTAATGGAAAAGTCATAAAACTATTATGAGAAGAATATAAACTTCCCAGTATGTTGTATATGTGGAATGAATCATGGAGAAATCTATTTAAAGGGGTATAATAAATGTTTAATGAGAATAATAAAATTTCATCGAAAATTTGATTGCCAAAGTGATGGAAAAGTTTAATGTAACAATTAAATTTGAGATAAAACATCAAAAAAATGATCCTCCCCAACGTCAGTGATACACGTCTAAGGAGAATAGGCATTATAATAACTAGTACCCAATCCTAAGAGTTTCTAATGATGATATGTAGATACCAATTTTTCCAATATAAGACATTTAAATATTTCTATATATATTTCTAAAGATAGTTAATAAGACGAAGTGTGATTTTGAAGCTCAGTGTGCCCAAAATTAATTTTAAAAAAATTATTATTTATATATTATATTTCATGCATGTGGTTAAATAATGAAAAAAATATAAATCATAAACAGCATATCAAATCAGAAACCAAAGACCACATTTGAGTCCAGATCATGGTACATACCCAAAATATGACATATATTGAGTCAGTGGGGGATGCTTGAACCCTATTCTTATTGGTGGTGCTTTTTTGTGGATTTATTAATTTATTATTTAATTGAATAAGTTATTTTCAACAGTATAGAAATTAATATATATTAAAAACTATCAAATTTTTTCTAGAGTTGTCCTAAAAATTTCTTGAATAACCGTTGAACTATTCCATTATCCTTCCTTTGGAATATAAAGATGAATGATGACATAAAATCATATTGGTTCAAATAAGGACACAAAAAATGAAAAATCACTTTTTAATCATCATGTGAGCACATTATTTATTATTGATCAATCCCAAACTAGGGTTGGACTAATTAATTACTATTTTTATTTCCTTTATATTAAATTGTTTTGATGAAATATATACATTTATTTAAAAAATATTCAATTAAAATGTGCATAAGAACGAAATTATTAATTTATTTCATTTTTGTCAAACCTAAGATATGAGTTATTGATCATTGGTTAAAAAGGATTGAACAATGATGTTTTTAAAAAATTGTGTCTTTCTCACTAATTTATATTCGTGTCCATCACCAATAGGACCCCTTCATCACTGTTTGACCTTTACAGGATGTATAGAGTTCAATCGGACCTCCAGATATGAAAAATATCAGGGAATTGGGGATGGATTGGTGAGAGAAGTAATGAATTGGATTTTTTTTTATTAGGGATGTTCGATTTAGTTTTTTAGTGATAGATATTTGAGCAATAAAAGTGTAGTGGCGTGTAGAATTATTAGAGAAACCATCACATTGGGAAATGGATGATTCATGGTGGGAAATGATTGGATTCTACAATTTACGGTCATATTCAATGTTTTCAGACTAATTCAAAGCAGAAACTAATCCAGAATGGGAAGATTTTTTCAGAATGTATCAGATCTATGATTCTGGAAAAATACCAATAATATACCATATCTGAGGATGAACATAATAAAATGTATCCTCCTTCAATAAAAATCAGTATTTTGGGAAACACATAAATATGACATAGTGTGTAGTCCTCCCTTAAATGTCATGTACCTTATCCTGGATGGACAACCCACGTAGTGGACCACAAGGGCTAGAGTCCATGTAGATGTACACAAACATGATTTGATGACATGGGTGGAATCCCATGTGGATCAACACATAATGTAGTTAAGTACATGACCATGGGGTCCATGTACATGGACCCAACCCTGATCTGATTTCTTCAAGACACAACATATAGTCCCCCAATATCGAAATTTATACTACATAAGATAAAACCATGTACCATCTTGGGACACGACTAGGCTGTGGAGTGTTACCAAACCCCATGCTGGTCCCCTCGCATACCATGTTCGTCATAATATTTTCTGAGTAGACATCCTTCTATCATATATCTTTCATTTTAACATAGATTTTGTCCCATAAGAATCCAATCTATATTTTCTTCACATAGAGCATAATGGTCCCCTAGGTGGTGTCTTTCAATATTTGAGGTAAAATTATACAATCTCTACAACTTATCAGGATCCCATCGATGATGGTATTAATAAAGTGGGTTCACCAATGATATTTTTGAGTTACCCTCTAGCTAGGATATATAGTGGATTTCCTCGATGTTCTTGGAATTACCCTCTGGTAAGGTTGGATAGTTGAGTTCCTCAATGAATGTTTTTTGGTCTTACCCACCGGTGGGACTAAGTGGTGGATTTCCATGAAGTAATATTATGGTTGTTATCCTATAGTATGGTAAGTCTATGGAGTTTGACGATGCATTATTTTAGGGATGAAAATAATGTATGGATCTATGGTGGAGTTCCAAGATGAGTTCTTTCAGACATTACTGTCTCGTAGGGCTTGTCAGTGGTGTTCCAAGATGAAATCTTCTAGGTGTTACCCTCCTGTAGGTCTAGATAGTGATGTTCCCCAGGAAACTTTTTCTAGGTGTTACCCTCCAGCGGGGAAGGGAAGTGGAGTTCCCCCAACAACATTTCTTATGCATTACCCTCTAATAGATGTGGTAAATATATTTCTTTGGTGACTATAAGAGTAGGACCCTCTTATCATATAGAGGCTTGTGGTATTTATCTAGAGTTTGGGGACCCTCAACTATGTAGTGTAATGATGAGGCATGATTTGAAATACACTTGGACTCAGAATGAAGATAACTCATTCCAAACATAGATACATTCTTATGATGTGACATAAAACTATACGGGTGAGTTATTGCCACCCTTAGGGGATAGTATCGGTGTGTGGTGATTGAGTTCTATAGACTTGTGTGTTTAGTGAAGACTAATTAGATGCTATGATTTTTGTGTTTAGATTATCATATGTTGATGATATTACTCTCCAAATATAGGTTGTTAAGACACAATAGGTAGTTCAATTACTCAATATGTTCAACCCATTGAGTTGGGAAGATATTACATTAATCTCTTATGGGGTTGAGTTGTACTATTTCATTTTACATTGAGATATATATTTTTCTACACTTTTATTGTATCTATTAATAATCCCTCTTCAACATTATCTATTTCCTATAGGGTATTCATATACTCACCTATAAATGGGCTTCTAATACAGATGTTATGTCTTATGTAGATAATGGACAGGTCGACTATGACATTGGCTGATCTTAGTAATATGTGGTTTCATGGAACACATAATGCGATCATAGATTGGTATTTAAGAGATGTGATCTCTTAGTTATTTACTCTTTACATGTTTCATCCATGTGGGATCCTATTTTTGTTTTGGTTGTGTATTTTTCCTATTTACAATTCATTATACCATTCTATACTTTTTTACAATCTAGAGGTATATTCATGATTGGACTATTTAATAGTAGTGTTTCATCATTTCAACATACCATTTCCAATTATACATTAACTTGGATATGTGTGTGTGTTTTTGTGAAATTTCATAGTAGTATACCTCACTGAGTTTTTTATTTTTTTGAATCATGTCTCCACCCACTAGCCTATAGAGGCAGTTTTCGGGTAGTTTCATCTTGAGTACCGACATTGGTCGAGTTGTGACAGATTTGTATAAGAGGATGTTCATATAGTGGGATATTGGTTGGATGTTACCATATAAGAGAATTTCATTGAGTTTAGGCAACCAATTTCAATGTATCTCATGTGTGACTCTACGAAATTGGAGTCAATTGATGGTACGAGTGGCTTATGGATCCATGTAGCTGGACCTTGACTACATTCTTGTCAACATAGCAAGATGAAACATTTTCTGTACGTATTATTGGTACATGAATCTGAGTGGTTTGATTCTTTGACCTCCCTTCATGAGTTAGGTCACAATTTTTTATGATATATATATATATACATATATATATATAATCTCATATGGTTCTGGTACTCCCTGATAACATTCAATATTCCTTCATGTCGATAGCTAGTCATGATACCAGCATCATTTCATGATGTTTAACCAATGGGTTATGTGGCCCTAGTTCAGGGTCCTTCCCATTAACCTCTTATACCTAGTGGTTATGTAAAATCACCCCACCCATCTAGTAGTAGATCATTTTTGCTGATTAGGTTGAGGACAACACTGGTTTAGCACAATCTTTGATATCTACCATTAGACACCACTTAAGTGTCCCGGTGAGCGAGATCCTCACGTATCATGAGATCGGATAAAGTCATTGTCGTACATCATTAGGGTTATTCAGTCCCCTTTGGCTCCGATGGTGGCTCTAGTAGTAAGAATTTTTCATGTAGCCACTAGGATGTGGGAGAGCCTAGTTTCTCATATTCATGATGAGTCTCCACTCTTGTGGGATAAATTCCAACATATGAAATGTGAGGAGTTCTACCCTCCTTCTTATTATAGGTCTGAATCTATGAGAATCCTGAGATAAAGATTCAAGGGATGATAGTGGATGAAAATGAAATGAGGTTAACATACCTTACTAGTTACTCTAATGACATGAACTGAGATGACTACATCAAAGTATGAATGTTTGAGAAGGGACACCATTGTGAGATCTAAGGTAGTGTAGATCTATTCTTCAACCCCACATTTGTTGGGGTAATGGATTGGAAACTAGAAAAAGATAATTTTCTATTTGTGTTATTCGAGATATGTAGGGATGGTAGTTGGAAAAGCATAGTTGAGTCATCGGCAGTAGCTACTAGGTGCTAGTGAACGGGATCTCGGAGTTGGAGAACCATTTTTACACAAGATAAGGAATCTAATAATATATGAAAAAATTAGTGTATAATTCCATGGAATCCTAATAATGGGTGGTGATTTTCATATGATGGTATGTGTCACAAGGAATGGGACTACCCAACCAGACATGTTATGTATCTTTATGTAGATAGTGGATGGACATACATGAAAAAGGCATCACCATGATCCGGGATCCCCCCCTTATAGACAGGGTGGTCTCTAGGGAGGTGGAGCAAGAATAAGAGTATGAGGATATGTAGGTGGAGGAAAGGACTATTAGATCTTTCTACCGCCACCATCCGGTAGTCCACACAATGTTTAGTGTCTTGGAGGCCAGTTCTATAGACAAATGCATGATTTAGAGGCTTATGACCCAGTAACACACAAGATTATCATAGGTATGATATGTGTTCATTTTAATTTTTTATTAGTACTAATAGACACATGAAACCATAATTAATTAATCTATATACTCTTCAATCAATATATTGATCTCCCAGTTGTGGCTTTAGCATAAAAACGCTGTCTTGAGGT
This sequence comes from Viscum album, assembly GCA_963277665.1. NCBI lineage: Eukaryota > Viridiplantae > Streptophyta > Magnoliopsida > Santalales > Viscaceae > Viscum > Viscum album. The sequence goes on along the minus strand of OY728143.1, from coordinate 935,862,306 downwards.
ACCAACATGGAACAGGTCTTCTATATCTTTCATCTTTCGGTTGTGCGAGATATCATTTCTTGGCTAGAATTTCACAGAAGACATTTTAGTTATCATGATGTATCCTTACAAAATCATCTTGGGTATGAATTTTATTTCCACGGTTCTATCCCTTCATGATTACCACTGTAGATTAGTCAGATGCCTATGAAATAGTGGGGAAAGATTCTAATTTTTGCAAATAAATAACTCATAGATAAAGAAAGTGCCCTCTATAAGAAAAAAATGCATCCCATCACCCTCTAGTTGGTGAGTGTAGAACATCATTCATAAAAATGTTTATGCATCAGGGATCTTTAATTCATGGATGATAATATCGATTTCTTCCCCGATTAAATTTAGGGACTACCCCTAATGAAGAATATGGATTTTTTGAATGAATTGCCTCTTGGGACTACCCTGATGTCACCTATGGTGTATCTTATTTCACCTACTAAGCACTAGGATCTGTGGTTGTAGTTGGAGGTCCATCAAGATAATGATTTCATCATGAAGATCTTGTAGTTTCTCATGAAAAAGGTATATAATAGCTTACGATTTTACCTAGATTATCATCACATAATAAAAGACATCATAAACAACAAGTTCCTCATAGTGATGACTTACAACTAATTTGACCTATTTCCAGGTGAAAGATGGTTCTGCAAAATTGATATTGTGTCCGGTTACCAATAGTTGGCAGATCATGATAATAGTTGTCCAATTTTTCATTCAAATGTCTCAATGGACGTATTATGTTTCTAGTGAATCCATTTGGGATTACGAATTAACCCGATGTGTTTATGGTATTGATGAACTGGGTCTTCCATAAGTATATAGACCAGTTTTTTGTTTTCTTTATAGATGAAAAACTCACATACTATCTATTAGAGTATGATCGTTATGTTAACTTGCATATAGTCCTAGATTTTCATTAAGAGACACATTTTTATGAAAATATGTCAATGTTATGGATTTGGATACATGAGGTTCACTTTCTAAGGCATTTCATTTCAGAATAAATAATATCCACGCAATCCAAAAAATATCGAGGAACCATTTTCTTGGGAGCCACCCAAGAATTCAAGGGAGGTGTGGATCATTCATGAATTAGTGGGGGTATTACAAGATATTTGGGTAGAAAAACCTCAATATTACAACCCCTTTTATTTCCCTAATGTAGAATGGGTATTTCTTTACCTAGTATGAGCATTTTCAGAGGGCCTTTTAGGAGTTAAGGAATATTATGATGAGGTTCTAGGTTTGAGACTATCATAGGAAGAAATTTATTTAGTAGTGTATTTTGATGAATCTAGAGATGGGAATGCTAATTGGATGATGCAACACTGGGGAAAAATCACATATAGTCAAGGCAGTTGAGTCGCAACGAGAAAATAATGCAGCTCATGACCAAAAGCTAGAAGTTGTGGACTTTTCTTAACGAATTGGAGACACTATCTTCTATGTCAGCAATTCATGGTTTACATAGACCTCAAAGAACCATGTTCTTATTCAATCACATAGACATGAACCTATGACAATGAAACTAGTTGGAGATATTACAGGAAAAGAAATTAACAATAGTCTAAACTCTAAGAAAGAGACATGTTGTAGCATATTACCTTTCCTGGATGTGTAAGGCTTACCCAGTGTAGCACACTTTGGAGAAGTTAGATTCTCTACGGATGACCCTAGTGGAGTAGAAAGGTATAGTTTTTCATCTATCAATAGTGTTGATTCCTTCAATCCTCAAGCATGTGAGAAGGTCCCAAATTGGAGAAATCAACTGTGAGGACATACAAGATCATATATCCATAGATAACATTCTGGATGGGTATTCTGAATAAGGTAATCATGATATCTCATTTCTGTGGTGAGTAGTTGTTCTAATAAGGTAGTCGGAGTATGTGATGTGTGAGTTTCTCAATTCCACAATATCTATACATACTAGATTGGGAAAGACGTACAAAGATCGTTATAGGGGTTCGTCACATGTTGAAGATCCATGATGACATATGGGAGTTAGTTAACCGACTAAAAAAGATGTAACAGTTCCTTTCGATAAGGGAATAGTTTTCAGGGGAGTGCTTTGAGAATATGTTCATTTCAGATATCATTCTCCATTAGGGGAACCCTCATTGATTGTCTCTATTAATGAAGGAAGGTTTACATCAAAGTTGAATAGATGAAAAAAGAAAGCATGTTGGACATAGATGATGATGGGTACATACATTCACACCCAGAATGAAAGGAAGATAGGGTGCACTATCCAGGAACGATATGTTATAATGATGTCCACTGTGTTGGACATCCGTTGGATATGGGAGGATCACCCTTCCATGTTAGAGTTTACATTCCATAATAGATACCACATTACAGTCGGTATGGAAACAATTGAGGCCTTTTATAGGAGACCTTTTTGGTTACCTTTGTGCTGATTATTGATTGAAAAGGAATCATTATTGGGCCCAGAGTTGTCTTAGGGGACAACAGAGAATGATTAGTTCATCTTTTTTGAGATGAGAATTCCCAATAGCAGTTATGAAACCTATGCTTACTGCCATCAAAATCCCTTGGATTCTGATAATAGAGACCATGTATTCTATTGAAATGAATATAACATAGGTTCACCATGTTAGGAAATTTATCAATGAGGATAATCGATTCATTCGAGATCATGAAACGGTTTGTCGAGGTTTGCTTAGTTCCTCACACTACCACCATAGTTGGAGTGGGTGCATGACATCATCCAAATATCATAGCTTATTAGAAAGGTTTATATCCCTAAATACATGATCAACTAGGGGGAGTTGGACATCATGGATGGATCCACCTTTTGGGATCACCCATTGGTCTTCGAGGGTTATTAGGGGAGGGCCCTTCTTTGATGGACCATCCCATTGGTTCACATGTTTTGGGAGAATGAAATCTGCGGGAGAGTTCATGGGAGTGGGAGAGACATATGTGGAAGATTTATCCTGGGTTGTTTTCCATGTTTTTTTATAGAATAAAACATTAAAGGTGGGAAATATGTAGGGATATAGTTTAATTAATATATGAATTTTGAATATTGTTAAATATATTTTCAGACCTATATGCTGAGATGGTGTATGGTTTTGTGGCCCTATGTTCCTATAATTAATTTTATAAAAAATACTAAATATATTTTATAATACATGCATGCGTTTTATTTCAAAAAATGCGATAAAACATAAAAAAGAATTACTGGATCAATGAAATTGAGACCATTCTTGAGCCTCTAATTCATTGTTTACCATATAAGTGACATTAACCGAGTCTAAGTAGAATATTTGGATCACTCGATTGTTGGAGGATTGTTTTAGTAAATAAATTAATCAATTAATCAATTAATCAAGTTATTTTAACCGAATCCAAAATTCATATAAGTTCATTATTATATAATTTTTATGTGGTTTTCCTCACAATTTCTATATTATTTGGTGACCTTTCTCTTCTTCATTATTTTGGAAAATCATGATGAATTAAAACAAGACGTCAAACAGATCAAATCATGAAAATATGAATTCAACATCTCCTTCAAATCATAGTGTGAGTGTGTTCTTAATCAGGAATCAAAAAAAATGAGGTAGGACTAATCAATTGGATTTTTATGCCAATTTTGATGAATGGATGAGAGGATACATCTTCTTACATGGATCTATGCCAATTTTTGAAAATGCATGTTCACAAGTATTTACTAATTGATTTCATTCATCATTTTTCTGGCCTTGGATCCCAGTTAATGATTGGTTTCCAAGATGATTTGATAAAATATGTTTAAATTTTTTACATCCTTTATCCATAATTTTAATTCAAATTCATCCCTAATTAGACCCCTTGGTCCAGGTTTAACCTTTTATGGTGGTACCAAGCTCAATATAACACCAATATATATGAGATATCAATGAAACATGAATGGATCGGTGATTAAATTATAGATATGGAATAATTACATTTGAAGGAAGTTTCATTCGATGATTTGGGGACATATATTTTATCTTTGTAAGTGATGTGGCTTATGGAATGACCAGAAAATCCCTCAAACAGAGTAGAGATTGATTCCTAGTTATAAATGTCTGGATTCCACAATAAGAGGCCTGGTCCAAAAATTTCACTACTGATTCAATGTATGATATAAGGAAACAAGAGTAGATTAATGAATAAAGGATTATATATGTGATTATAGATAAAATATCGACTACAAATCATGTCCCTTGATTAACACATGGTGTGTAGCCTCCCGTAGTGGTGGTTGTGGGGATTGGGAGAAAGTTATGAATGACACAATCTGTGTTCCTACATTTCACATCATGTATCATATCTGGGCTGGACAACCCATGTGGAAGAACTCACGGGTGGGAGATCGTGAATAAGTACACATATATGGGTTGATAACTCTATCAGAATCCCGTGGGGACCAATATATATTATACCAATGTACATGGTTAGAGGGTCCAAGTACATGGACACAATAATAGGACATTCCCCTAATACTAGAAATTCAGGACATGGCATGTAGTCCAAAACAAGTTGTGTTCTACAATATAGAAAAAATATAGTGATAGCCCTAGAAACGACCATGCTATGGAGTTGGACCATATGCCGTATGGGTTCTCTCGCACATGGTGTACACCTTGAGATCTTCTAAGTATACTTAATTTTCCCATATATCCTTTTTTATGCTTATATTTTTGCAAAAAATTATCCAATCCTATGAGTTTTTTCACGTATAACATGATTGTGTCCTTAGTTGTGTATTTTGAAATAAAAGGTGAAATGTTTTGAGATAAAAAAATTATAAGGTGACTCTTGATAATGGTATTGAGTAAGCGGGTTCCCTAGATAACATTCCAAGTTACCTTTCAATACGGCCATACAGGTGAATTCTTCATTGTTTTAGGAATTTATCTCCAGTAGGGATAGAAAATGGAATTCACTGATGAATTTATCATCAGGTTTCCCTCTAGCTGTGCAGCATATTCTAGTTCAATGATGACATCTTTCATGAAATAACCAATAGAAATGTTGGAAAGTGGAGTTTCATGAAGACTTTTTTTGGGTGATACCATTCATCAAGTCTGGTTAGTGGATTTCCTTGATGAATAATTATAGTTGTCACCCAACATTAAATATGGGAAGTGGGGTTCCCCCATGACTTATTTTAGGCATTATCCTCCAATAGGGCAGGGAAGTGGAATTTCATGATGAACCTTCCGGAGCATTACCATTTAGTTGGGATGGGAAGTGGAGTTCCTTGTTGACATATAGTATAAGACCTTCAATTCATACTACGGAATGAGATAGTTACCCATAGGTTGCTCCCCCTTAACTGTGTAGCACAATGATAATATTTGAATTGAAGTATCCTTGGATGCACAAGGAAGGGTAATTCTTTCCTCAACAAGACAAATTTTCTTACCCAACCAAAAATTATGAAGGTGATTTAGTTCCACATAAAGAGGATAGTATCCTGGTGTGGTGATTGTATTCATTAGACTAGTCTTTTCAAGGAAGACATATTGGGTACATGTTAGTAATAAATGTCATTTGGAAGTATTGGCTATGCTTCTTATTGGGCTAATATGTTAGATAAAGATCCCCTTACTCTCTTATTTGGGATTTTATGATTAAGTATATGTATAAATATCCCTTTACTATATCCAAACCTTTTATATGGATAATCTTCTTCTCGTAGAGGGGAAGACATGTGGAATAAGCACAATTATATATTATTTAGATTCTCTTGGAGGGGTGAGCATACTCTCCTACTCAGGTTTCTAGTGACGTGATGTGAAATTCATCCACTCACCATATCTAATTCCTTTTGTTTTGGCGATCATACATTCACTCACATATTTGGTTGAGCTACACTCATTCACTATATTATGTTCTATCTACTTTTCTACTCTTCTTTTTTATCTCTTACTACTCACTGTTAAACTTTCATGGTGTTCTACTAGGTATGCTTATACTCATCCCTAAATGCTATTTTCCCACACATGTTATGTCTTAATAAATGATGGACTGGTTGACCATTATATCTGAGGTGTTCAAGGATTCTTGGTTCATAGGTCATGTATAGTGATCATAGCTTTGTATTCCGGAGCTGGTCTCTCTCATCTATTTAGAAAATCCAATTTTCCATTAGTTTGGGAAACATTTCTTATTTGAGAATATATTTTTACCTTTACATTTCTGTATACACTATCTTTTCTGTCTGTGGGTCCATGCATTATTGGTTTATTATATAATATAATTTCATCTTTCCAACTAACCCTCTTCACTTTTTAAATGAGTTGAGTATATGTTTCTATAAAGGTTCTTAAAAAAGGCCTCCAAAAGTTTGTTATTCGTTTGCTGCATGTCGACAACCCTAGCCAATGGATGCTAGAATGGGGTAGTTGTGGCTTGAACCCCAACATGGGTCAGGTCCTGGCATAATTGATGTCATCAAACTATTAAATAGATGGACAAGGTGAAATCACAAGATGCAATAATTTCTAAATCGGGGTGCAATAATGGCATGGTGAAATGTGAACATACCATCCACTCCACAGTTGATAATGTCTTATTTTATTTGATATATATTCATTATATCATATATGAAGATGTTGATAGATTTATTATGATTCCAACCAAATGGTTTGATGTTGAATTAGTACTGAAAACCCCTAATGGCTCAACGATTGCATCAAAATTCTGTGTATTCACTTTAGTCAATGTTATGGGAATTTTTATTAAGATAATAATTTCATTATTACATTGGTTGAATTTAATGTAATCTTAGGTTTGGATTATACTTTTCATCATTAATATTACATCAATTTTTGGTGAAGGGAATTTATATTTGATATTTCAAACAAACCTATGATCATATATCAATGTGATAATTGGTATGAACATCATAAGAAAATAAAATCTTGTTCATGGGTCTTAATACCCAATTATAAGGCATATTTAACGAAAATATTTTGGGAGAGAACCAACATTGATGATATGACTATTTTTTAGGGACATCCTGGATTTATTTCCGAATTATTTTCATAACCTTGAATCAAAATGTGATGTAGAGATCATAATGGAGCACATAATTAGTTTCAAAAAAATTTAAAAGGATCCATATAGAATGTACCCAATTGAGTTTATGGAATTAATAATGAATCTTCAAGAAAACCATGATAGGGGGTTCATTCATCCCAGTGTTTCATCATGGGGGGACCATATAACTTTTGAGAAATAAAGAGATGTATCATGGGGACTCTTCATTGATTATTTAGAGTTAAACAAGATCACAATCAGTAAAAATATACTTTTTATAGTATTTAAGACTTACTTAATCAAATACGTAATGGTCAATTCATTTCCAAGATTTAACTTCATTCAGAATATAATCAATTGATGGGAAATAAGGAATATTTAACCAATATGGAATTCTATTCAAGATATTAACACTATGAATATATAGTTATTCCTTTACAAGATTGCTAATTACACTACAATCATCACGTATTTTACGGATAGAATATTTAGGTATAACCTTTATCAATTGATGGTAGTCTTTATATATGATATCCTTAACAATTCATAGAGAAAGGAAGTGAATTATGATTATTTGAGAATTATACTCATGATCATAAAGAAAGATATGTTGTATGGTAATATTCAAAGAGAAATTTTTTTGTAGTATCATAGTTTCATTTTTGGGTCATATAATCTCGAGATATGGTACTCCAGTAGAACCATTAATGAGCGGAGAAATTGAATATTGTCCAAGACCAACAACTATGAATTAGATACGTAGAATTCATGGTTTATCTAGATATTATAGATGGTATTTGTAGATTTTCCCACTACTATCTAATTCCTTGACAATTATGGATAAGAATGGTCTCACATTATTTTAGATAATCGAATGTGAGGAATATTTGAAGGAAATAACGTGATGGTTAGTCTGTGCACCTATGCTAACGTTACCCTCTAGTGAAGAATGTTTTATAAGTTATTGTGATGAATCTATCAATGGATCAGGATGTGTTCTTATGTATAATATCGTGGTTATGGAATATATATATTTAATTATGATAATTTATGTGACAAATTATCAAACCAATGATTTGGAGTTAACAACGGTAATTTATTCATTAATCATATGAATTCAATATCTTTATATAAAAATGTGTGATATACATACTGATTGTAATGGTATGAAATATATATTCATATATAAGGAGTCGAACGTTCAACATATAAGATAGTTATAACTAGTAGAGTATTATAAATTTTCAATACATTACCACTCTGGGAATTCAAACAACGTGGTCGATGATTTGAGTCGAAAGGATAATTAATGATTATCGATGATAAGGATTATAAAAGATCATATATTATTGTATATGTAAACGAAGATTCTAAAAATATTAATGGAAGTAGAAAAATATTATCTTACTCCATATAATGGTCAAATCTCTATCCTAGTGATTATTATGGAGGCATATAAAGAATATATAGAGCTGGAAAAGATGTCTCGAAAAGTTTTAGAGATTATCCTTTATTATGATGGAATAATAAGGTTCAATAACCATGTATGTGTTCCTTCAATTCCAGATTTTATTAAGGGGAGATTATAGGATTATCATAGTTCATGATTCCTTATTCATCCTCAAATTATACAGATATATAAATATTGTAAACAATACATCTTCTGTGATGGAATGAGGAGGGATGTCATAGTTTTTTTATCTCAGTGCTAGGTATCTAATCATGTTAAGGTTGAATAGAAAAATGTGTAAGGGTATGTTGTGTCCACTAAATATGGTATAATGGGAATGGGAAAACCCAATATGGATTTTGTAATTAGGATCCAAAAAACCTCTAAAGGGATTGATGTGCTATGGTTGGTAGTGGATCACCCTACTAAGTCATCTCACTTCATTGCTATCAGATAATAATTCTCACTATATCCATGTTGAAAGATATATCATAAGGAAGTGGTAATGATTTATAGAGTACCACATTCAATTTTATATTCTGAGGATATGTTGTTTGAATAAATGTTATTGACAATTCTTGAGTATGAAATTGATATGGAATTTAGTTTCAGTATCCCTTATGATCCTCATACATGTGGTCAATCTGAATTAACAATTCAAACATTAGTGGATATGATGAGATCTTTTTCTTGAGATTTCAACGGTTTATGGGATGAACACTTCCCTCTAGTTGATTATTATTAAAATAATAACCTCAAATCAATAATTAAAAAGGCTCTTTATGAAAACCTCTATTGATAGAAATGTAGAGCTCAAACATTCTAGGGTGATGTTTGAGAATGAATCGTATTGGGACTTGTGATTGATGAAAAAATAGGGGAGAAGGTCTGAGACATTATGTAACATATCAAGGGACCACAAAGGTGTCATAAAAGTTATGATTATAATCGATTACAATATCGATAATATGATGTTTGTGAGATTTTCTTTCAATAAATATTTCATTGGAATAGGGTCACAAGTTTTGGAAAGAACGTGAAAATAAGACAAAGGTATATTAGTCCCTTTAAAACTGTTTGTTATATCTTAATGGCATCCTATCACATGGAAATCTTCCAACTCTCTCCCTTGTACATGATGTTTTCCCAGAATCCCCCTTGAAGAATTTCATACCAACCCCTTCTCATCTTATAATCTCAAAGGTCATACTGTTGTACCAGTATCCTTCTTATGAGGAAGAATAAGTTGAAAATATAGATCATATTGAGATTTTTATATAAAATAAGACCAATAACATGATCAATGTTTTATGGATAAACCAAAATTTCTAAGAATATATTTGGTAACTTTAAGATGCGATGAGGATAAAGTATCATCTTTTTTGGTATTGAAATGATGAATTTTGAGGAAGAATTTCATTTTAGGGGTGTAAAATGTAACACTGAGTGTTTTTATGAAACTTTTTTTAAACAATTTAATTTCATTTGATTTATTAAATTTTCCTCTAAAGTAATTAAAACATTAAATTTATGTAATACCATGTTAAACTTTCACTATATGCAACACTGACATATCTTACATTACTAGGAACACTGAGTTTCAACAGAATAACATTTTGTTATATTAATTATTTAAATGGGATTGTTATAACGTAGAAATTATGCAATGTAAAATGAATAATAATATTTAATTTTTATTTATTATTTATTTCTTTTTTACATAAATAAATAATAAATATAATAATTCATAATATTTTTATGAAAATCATTATTAGTTAAGAAAAATTATTTTCCATAAAGGATACTTTTTATATACTTTTATGAACAATAATAAAATTACTTTTAGAAATATATAGAAATATAATTTGATAATATACACTAAATTTTTTTAATTCATAATGTCAAAATTACCTTAGAGATAATTTTTTATTTTTTATGAGAAACTTTATTATTAAATGAATAATGAACAATATTGAAATTTAATTCAAACATTCATTATAATTTAATTTATTTATATAGGTAATTTATATATTAATTTGGTTTTAATGTTTAATTTTATCAATATTAAATTAATTTATTTAATTTAGGTCATTTCATCCAATTTTACATCGATATTGTATATAAACACATCCCAAACATATAATCAATTTTTTTTAAAAAACTGATGTCCCAACATTACTATAGGATTACTTTAGAAATACGTTCTACCAGTTATATGATTGGAATTTGAAAATATTGATTTGTAATTTGAAATAAGAATAATTTATTATTTTTAATATGGTTTGCATATTTTTGACCATAAATATTTGAGAATATCCTTACAATTAATTGCACCGATTATGAGATTATATAGTATAACAATAGTGTAAACCTTAATATTAAGGCCCAAAATTATCTAAAAACATGTAAAAATGTCATTTAATTTTTATATTTCGATCATGTCCATCTATTAATAAATTTATTAACATTATTGGATCAACGTTTCATTGGAGAAACATGGTTGGAATTCTATTTTAAAAATTTTAAAAGAATTCCACTCCTCCTCAACTATATAAGGCAATAACCCCACCCATATATTCCCGCATCTCAAGAAATTTATCATGGAAAATCTATCTAGATCTGAAAAAAATCTTAAATTCTCCCATAAACCATTATTTGGGAATAAATCCATCCAAATTATATATTTAGTGAGAACCAGAATGAGTTTCCTAGAAAAAATGTAACACCCTTTCTTAAGCTCCTTGGTATTATTTTCATTCACGAACCAATGAACTAGTCACACTCTATATTTATATAATAACATAGATATCATAAATATACTAATATAATTTTAATATAATTTTCTGACCTATACGTACACACACTATCATCTAATGGGTAAAACACATATAGTTCATGTGTAAGGTGAGCCACCACCACATGAAAAGATGTTGTTTGTTTTTTGATTTCCACCTCATCTTGTTTGTAAAACTAATTTAAAATCAGTTTATATTTTATATAAATGATATTTAGTATTTCCTTATCCTTGTATAATTGCTTTATTAACCATACATATATTCGTTCCATTTTTTGTAAATATGATAACTTTTGTGTCGACGTGTGGAGTACCACATACTCAAAGATATGTGATTTGTTCACACGTTACATTGAATTTATTAAGGATGCGTTTTGTGAAAATATATGATATATATGATATAATAATTAAAAAATAATTTTATTATATAAACATATATATATATTTCATTTATTACTTTCTTCAAATATCCTAATAAAACAGAAACAACGTTCATGCTTACGTATGAAATAAAGTCTCCACAAATGGTATATTATATTTAATATACATAAATTTTATAGATTGTAATAAATATTTATATTTAGTATATATGATATCTATATCATTTTTAATCCACTTAAATTATTAAAACATGATATAAGTAATAGAATCTAGAATAACAAGTCAAACATATATGAAACAAATAGATAGCAATTAAAGAACATAATTAACATTGAAATGTTAATAATTAAGTAATATACATTTAAAATAAAATAATATAATGTATTATATATAATAATATGATTCTATGATATTTGTATAATAAAAAATTATTATTATACATGATTTGTTTAGGAGTATGAAAAAATTCAAGAAATAAGGTAATGAGATTTCTATTCTCTCTTTAATTTCTTTGAGAATAATTACTTAGTCACCACTAATTTATTTTATGTGGTGTAACTAATTAATTATAATATATTATATTATATTTATAATTAAATTTATATTTATATACATATCCATTTTATGATCTCGCTATCATGGGGTTTGGTTTCGGAAGTTACCAAATTAGTAAAATAGTTTTGTCTCTATTTTCCTTCTTTTAGACACCTAGAATTATATAGAACTATTTGAATCATCATAATGTATACCATTGTGACCCAATTATTTAAAAAATATCAATAAATGATTTTATATGTACTTAAACATCATGTTATAAGCCATAGATCATAAATTTACTATCTCGGAGATTGGGTAAAAAATCTAACATCGTGATTTAAAAGAAAGAAAATATTTTATTGAATATTAATAAAGGGATCCTAACATAATTTGAGCTCTTAAATATCTATAGTATAACATGGGGGAAATCAGGAAAAATGTTATGAGATAAAAATACATGTACAGAAATAAACATTAAAATGTTTAGCACATGGTTTCGAAGGCTGAACAGAATGATACTAAAAGGAATGATATGTGATTAAACATAGAGAATAAATACAAATATAACATTGGATTATATAATCATGGAATAATAGTATTGTTTAAGCATTATAAAACATTCTTTATAATGTTTTATGGCTAATGTCACGTGGATAATTACCAGTCTATGATAATGACCAAGACTGTTTCACTTGGAGGATGAGCAAAGGCTAACAACCAAGACAGTTGAAAATGAAGTCTCATGAGACTAATAATTTTACAGAGAATTGGAGTACTATTTTAAGTCACCAATAATAATATTTTCATGAATATTTTTTCAAAAAAAATAATCATACATATGAAATCATATTTAAACATAAGGTTTACCTATGGAATGAAATGGGTATCACAACCATGTCAAAAGGCATATAAAAATGGAATATCATAATGGTGTCCCACAGATGGTATATGTAAATAATAAATGTAAATTAATAAGGAAATATAGTAATATATGATGATAGTTTATTTTAAAATAAAGTCAATATATGTAGAAATAGTGTCTAAGAAACATTATAAATAAATCATTTTATTACTGTTTATGGGAAACGATCAAAAAAATAAAATGGAAATAGAATAATGGTTTTATTAAAAGTAGTATTGAACTACATAGTTTTTAATTATAAACTTTATGATTCTAGTAAAATAATTTTTGGTTAAAAAAGATAATGAAGTTCACTTGAATATGTGTATGAAATATAGATGTTCCCTTGAAAAAGGCTTTCCTGTGAGAATGAATTGAGGAGTGTCCTTTTTAATACATGTAATTACCAATAAAATAAGGATAAAAAAACATGGATAAAATAGATTGGACCATATAAACCTTATCTATAAGAAGTAAAAAATGAAATAATAGAAACATTGCTTATATAGTGAGAAATTGGAACCCATAGGAAATTTGTTGGATTGTAATGGATCTGTTACATTATGTTTGAAAGGGTTATGCATTGGATATTGATGTCCATAATAATAATATTATATTAATTAATTATTTAGTCTAAAACTATTTATATAGAAAATCAATTTACTATAATTTTATTATGTTCAATTGTGGCCCTTTTGTTGAGTTATATTGATCAATTTCATCATTCTGAAATGTTCATTTTCTTAATTCTCATGATCATTTCACTTGTACAATAGATTGGAAGTCCATGTGGAATGGGTACAATTATCCATAAATAAAACTATTTTTTATTAATGAACAACCATAATTTTAATTGGAATTATATTTTATTATTTTTCATATATAAGGACGAATCATTCAATAACATGTTAATGGTAATTGTTAGGATTAATTTTTGCTGTTTTTCGATCCCAATGAACAAGTTCTGTTATATTATTTAATATTATATAAAAATAATGGTTCCAAAAAAGTAAATAAGATATATAAAATATAATATACTATTTTTAACCAGAAAAATGGTATCATGGACATCCTCGGATATGGTAAAATAAATTGAAATCATGTTATCCAAGAATGTGATAAATTAGCATATCGTAGATGATGTTTTAATTTTTTATAAAAAAAGAGGGGAGAGAATGGATTATGGATTTCTCCATAAATATAATAAAATCATATTATATTAATGTAACTATTGTTAACATTCCATTTTCATGTGGTTATGTGGGGAGATAATAAGAAAATAAATCACTTGAAAATTAAATACAAAAATGGGGAATTTACCTCTTGAATTTATCCTCTTTGAGATACACTTTATGGAAAAGATTTTGGTCTTTTAATAATTTTATGTGATCATAGATTTGGGGAAGTGGTTTTGTATGGTATTTGGGTGTAATTTGGATAATGTTCAAAGCATGGATGGTGTGAGTACAAGAGGTGGTGTGGGGTTGTATTTATAGTGGAGGGGAGGGGTGTTTCCTCAATATTTTTAACATTCCATTTTTATTTATTCAATTACAAACAATAGATAGTAATCATGACACTATATACAGTAATTGGATCATGTTACTTCAAACCAATGGTTCTTACATCTTCCAATACTGAAGGAATAATGTATTTTACGTATAATTTATTTGTACCATAAATTATTGTTTTCTATTTTTCACTAAAAATTCAAGAATTTAGAAAAATTTACAAAAATTCCCCCTTTACATTTTTCAATTGTAGGATTAAAAAATGAACTCAATTATATAAATAAAATTACAAATATTATAAATTTAATTTTTAATAAAAACATCTTTTTCCTAGACAATACAGATTTTAAAATTATAACTAATATTATAAAGCGTTGAAAAAATAAATAGGGTCCCAAAAAATTTCATAATAATCATAGGATAAGAAAATATTAATTTATGAATTAATTTTTACAAAATAAATTTTATTTTAAACTATAAAATTAATCATAAAATTGTAGATAAATATTTAAGACTTATAAAATAACTCTCATAAATATTTTTCAGGACATTTATTTAAATAAAATATTATAAAATTATATAATATTTTCATTTATAAGAAACCTTCATTTTATTTATACTTTCATAGATAATGTTACTATTCTATTAGCTACAGTACTGTTCATCAGGGTAACATTACTATTTCAACGGTCAAGTTACTATTTCATAACTATATGTTTTTTAACATATATATATACTTTTTATTTCTTTTATTGCTCACTTATAATGTCCATATTGTGTAATTTTATGTGACATAGTTTGATTTGTACTATATGACATAACAATAAGAAATATAATTTCCATGATAAAAAATTGGGTTGTTTCAATCGTCCGCCATATCAAATTCGACAGTCAAATTTTTTTACATTCTATGTTGGAAACATGTGTGAGTAGTTCTCCCACATTTCATCCTCATGATTCCATTTTTCTTCTTCATATATATGGTTTCACCATAGTAATTTTATCAGGTGAGAGATATTTTTTCATAGAACATTGTATATATGATACAAGATCTTCACTAGATGATCCTTGTATGATAGAAATTTTCCTAATTTACCGCCTCTAAATTCTGTATATGTGATGTTTCAAGTATGTTGTTTCATAGTAGGGATACAGGATATCCATTTGTTACTCTATAAATAGTACATGGATGTGCTAGTCTATAGGTCATGGTTGAAACACGACCAAGGATCTTTTAGTGGCCAATGTACAAGTCACTTAACTTTTATTTATTCCAAAATCTCCTAATCCCATTCCACAACGATATAATGATGAATACCATTTATACAAAAATAATCTCATGGTATTGTCATTGATTATATTCATTGATCATTTCTCAACTTTGGGATCCCTTGATGAGCTGCTGAATGGTGTTCAACTTTTTATCCATTTTTTAACCATTTCCCGTTTTACAAGCTTATGTTCATTAACCTCATCCATGTATTATAATTTCTTAATTCATGTCCCATAAAGGGAATATTTGTGAGCCATTTGGATTCTTTATTGAAAACTGTTATTATATGATAATTCGACCATTGAAATATTTTTGTCCCATTTTTCTTCAATGTCCATTGAACATGCTCTAAACATGTCTTATAGTGTTTGAATAATTTTATTATATTGGCCATTAGTTTGAGGATGATAGGTCATACTATTTTCCTCTCAGTGCTTAGATCATGTTAGACATGTTTCCAAAACATGGAGGAGAATCTTGGATCTTTATCAGAGAAAATCGATAGTGGTACACCATTCATACATACCAAGTCATTGATGTATATCAGTGCAAGTTTTTCCAGTGATAAATCCTACAAAATTTTGGATAATGAAAGCTATCTTTTTAAGAATATACACTACTACCTGTATAGAATTATTTCATCTATATGTAGTGTTATGTCATGTTAAAAATTCCATGTTGATGTTCCCCCATATCCATGTTGGTATGCATAGGGGTTGCATCATCTCTTCAGAATTTTTCTCTCACTATTCAGTTGTTGACATACCAAGAACATCAATGTATATTCATCCAATTATAAAAATGTTCTTCCTATGTGAATATTGAAGGTTGAGCTATTTGTGTCATTTAAAATATCCTTATTTATGTCTAGATCAGATGAAACACATATTCATCACCCAAAATGTTACAAATCCTTTTCCGTAAATATTAAACTTATAAGATTTCCCCTTAATGATAGCTTTCACCAACTTTTGTATTAACATGTCATTCCATTGAGAATTTTTTATTTTCTCCATAAGTTAAGGTTGAACAATAATTTGAGAAAGGGATGATGATGTTTCTTCTATAATGATTCCAATTTCTATACATTGTATATATAAAATGATCAGATCATTCTCAAATTTCATCATTGATAATGTTTTAGGATCCTTTCAACTTTTTTTATCTTGAACCATATTTTCTTTAGCAGGATGGTAGAGGATTTAGCAACCATAATCCTTAATGACCTCTAAGAATATTCTTTGGGTAATATTAATATCCTTCTATGTGAATATAGATACAATTTTCTTGTGATCAGTATGTATCACAGACTTCTCCCCATAGAGATAAAACCTCTAGATTTTTAACAAAAAGATCACAACATCCAACTCCAAATATTTTGTTGGATATTTTTTCTTCTGTCTTTCAAAATTACATGGGGATTATGCAACAACATTATCATTTTTCATTAGTACACATCATGCGACCTTATTTTAAGAATAACTAATTAATACAAAGAGTTCCCCACTATTTGGATGTGCAAGCCCTAGTGCAGTAATAATATTTTTCCTCGCCTCTTTGAATTTTTCTTCATATTCATTGTTCAATAAAAACTTTACTCCCTTTCGAGTATTCTAGTTTTTTAGTTTTTAAAAGCATGATACATTATCCACAAATCATCTGTAATAATGTACTAGGCCATGAAATATAAGGATCTATATTACAGATGTTGAGCTGGACTACTATTCGATTGAATTTTCCATATAGGGGTCTATTAATATTATTTTTACCATGATAACATTTTCCTTGAATTATACTTCATCCAAACATATTTCAAATTTATTTTTTATTCCATCATGATTCTCCCTTCTGAAAATAATCAACAAAATACTCATATAATTATAATGAACCTCATTTATATTAATCAATATTAGAATATAATCAATAAGGACCAGATAAATATTTTAACATGTAATATCTAAAGAAACTATTAATTAAATAAATGAAAATTGGTGGAGAATTTTTTAGTCCAAATGGCATCAATATGAACTCCCAGTGTCTATACGTCATTGAAAATAATGTATTGGGAATATATTACTTCTTATCCTTTGATTGTTGAAATGCTAACTGAAGGTCCACCTTAGATAAATAATTATCCCCACACAATGGATCGAACAATTCATTTATTTCAGGAAGGAGATACTTGTATTTTATCATGATTTTATTGAGCCCATGATAACTAATGAAGAGGCCCATTAATCCATAAACCTTCTTTAAGAAAAGGATTGGTTCACCCCCTAGTGAAGAACCGAGTCATATAAGGCCCTTGTTTAGATTCTCATGTAGATAAAAATTATTTTCTTATAGCCCAATGGTGTCCATTCTAAATGGTTTAATTGAATTGGAAATTATATAGTCAAATGTTCAATTGAGAAATCAACTTATCGGTTTGGTGGACTACCAGGAAACTCTTCGGGGAAAACAATAATTTATTCCCTCACAATGAGAATGTATTCAATCATGATTATATCCATTTACTTGATCATTTGAGCAAGATATTCCTTCTCATAAGGTAGTAATATCCATACTTGAGATAATTATTCAAAGAAATATTCACCCTCCTCCTTACACTTTTAATTAATTGGATGATGCTATAGGATGTGAAGTGAAATATCCATTTCCCGACATTTGACATTTTCATTATATAATGATTGAATATCCAATAAAAAAATAATTTAAAAATATACTAATGGGAGTATAACAAGATTTTAATGGAGGTTCTATCCACAATCATTAATCTGGCAGAAGTTACAAACATTGTAGAAATAATTTCTGATTTTCTATTATCACAGAAAAATCAACCTTTAAATTTTGTAGTGGTCATTAAATTGTTCTACTATAATTACAATATATTATATAATGTGTAGAACCTATGTCAAATCGTAGGTTCTCTATTATTGAGTAATAATTTTTTTACCTGTCACCACTTCATTGTTAGGATCCACTTAAGAATTAGTGATAGCATATTCCCTTCTTTGCTACCATCATGGTTATTATTGTACATTACATCCATTAACCCTTGATATTGGGAAATGGTTCAAATAATTTCCTTATTCCTAAATGTTTTTACAATTCACTACAAGAAGAGTGTTATTCTGAATATTACCTTCTTCATCCACATTAGTGGGACTCTTCATATCCTTTAAAAATTTATTATCTAGATTCCACATTATTCCACATTTAATGTAATTCATGGTTCCCATTGGAGAATTCCCTAGATGATTGTTCCCAAATATTTAACACATTAGATATTGAATATTCATTCCATCATGGGATAATTTAATGATCCTTCAAAATTTAACTCAAATCATCTATTTTCATCCATAGTCTTATGAGAAAAATGAGAGTGTATAATATATATTTCAACTATACGGACCCGAAATATGATATCATTGTTTCTATAGAAGTCATGAATTTGAAACACTTTTCAAAAAATTTGATTTAGTATTCTATATTAATAATCCAAATTACTTTTGGTGTTCTGGTTTAGAGTATATGCATATCCTAAAATTCTTATGATGTTTCCCTTATATGACCTGATGAAACCACATCCCACTACTTCAATCCATTGAATTCCCATTCCATATTTATATGGTGGGTTTGGGAAAAAAATTAAAAAAAATATTTTCTTGAAAGAGTCTAACTCCATGGAATAAATTTCCTAATTATACATCACTTTTTTGATAATTTTTCACAACTGATCATCTTTAAAATAAAAATTATAGGCCTCCAACATATAATTCAATTCATCTGATAAGTGGAGAATATAAAAAATATATTTAGTGAAGTTAATCAACTGTTCTGTGAGGTAGAGATCGAAAGATAAAATAAACATGGGAGGACATTGATGCATAGAGGATTTGCTGGAAGCTTACTCTCTCTTAGGATAAGGAGGGTGTTTCACAATATTCATGTTATTATTCAAAATATGAGCCAATTTATAAAGTATTTCCAGGATTTCTTGAGAAATTTTCCCCATCATATTTCTCATATATTTTGGAAAATCATTACATTTACAATCACATTGATTTTTGAATGAGTTATTATATTACCATAAATTAACTAAGGAAAATAAATTTCAATTACGGGGCTTGAATACTTATAAAATAAAAAAAATAGAAGAGAAATTAGATCCTAAATAGTGAATCTTATAACAGAAATGTAAATCATAACTTTTGATTCGATAGGTTTAAATATTGGTTATCCACGCCTTATTTTATAACATATGTTCTTATGTATGGTTTTTGTTCACATAATAATTGTTCAATATGAGCATATGAATTTACTAAAGACTTTACCCCATGAGTGTCAAACTAGGTGCACATTAAAGCTCTTTGCCAGGTGCCAGGTTACCTTGAGACGTGGTCATAAAACCTTATCAGAGTTGTTACTCCTAGGAAAATCTATTCCAAAACCATTCCCACATGTAGTATCTGTACATGGATTTATATTCTATATAACCCACTTACTCTATACTAAACAATATTTAGGGTTTTTATCTTATACATAGTCATATCCCTATGGTTCATAGTTAATTTCAATATTTCTGGTCTCATAAAACAAATACTACATCCTATGATACCAAATGCAGTGACCCTATACTTTTAAAAATATCAATTCATGAGTTTATGTTCACATAACCATCAAATTACAATCCAGGGATCATAAAGTCTAGTGTCTTGGAGATTATGTTCACTATTAAAAATCACAATTCCAAAATAAGTATATATTTTACATAATATTAATAATGATATCATAACATTATTTGATCCCTTAGATATAAATAGGATGGATTGGGGGAAAACATGTATAAAAGGATTAGCTAAATATCATATTAATGAAATAAAAGTTAAATAAGACATAAAACATGGGTTATATTGACAAAAATAATTATATAAGTAGGCATGACAGAGGATTAAACTTATAGAGTCATTAAAAATTGAACATGGGATCCTATAATCATAGAATAATATTAATTTGTAAGAAATATAAAACCCAACTTTATGATGATTCAATTCTTATTGCGCATGTAAGATTATAGTTAAATCATAACCACCAATACTATTTCACATAAAACACAAGTCAATGATAAGAACCAAGATTGTTTCACAAGACATTTGATGAGAATAAACATTAACCAATTCATTAGAGAGATATATGGGTTCACCCATCATAATCTATTAATTAATATGTTTGAAACATAACGAATCATACATAATCAATCATAAATAGACACAAGGGTTACCCATGGAATGAATTAGGTATCAAAATCATTATAGAAGGAATAAAAAATATAATATTATAATGGTGTCCAAGAAAATATGGATTAAATCATAAAATAAAAATCATAAGGGAATATAGGCATAGATCATTATAATTAATTTCAAACTGAACTGAAAACAATTAAAAAGAGTGTTTAAGACACATTAGAAGTAAAACATTATATTTTGGTTTCTGGGAAATATTCAAGATTATTCAACATAGAAAATGAATAATTTGTAGTATATAACAATAATTAAACTAAAATGATTTTTCATGATATATTTTTTGATTTTTTATAAAATAATTGTTGCTTCATTATATTTTTATGTGCATAAGAAAATGGGTTAGAAAGCGATAAATTCCCTTCAATCGAGCATAATTTTAGGGATGAATTTAGAAGGGATCCATTTTAAAACATGTATATCCCCATATAAAAATTATTATACAAAATATATACATGATTTAGGAAGATTTAATAGAATTTATAATAATTACATAAAAATAATGAATAGTTACTTCGGGCTAAAATATATAAATTGCCACCTAAGGAGATATGTGGTTCATACATTATCTCTTACCTTATGTCTGAAATGGTTCTGCACTTGATTATAATGTCCTAAATAATAAATTTTGATTCATTAATTAATATTTAATGATTATTTTAAAATTTTAATCTGTATATTATAATTTAATTATATTCATTTATTGTACTATTTATTTGGTATAGAAATCCATTTCATCAATGGGGGGTATTTTCCTTAGTTTTCATGATCAATCCACTTGTATATAAATATGGAAGTTCATGTATATTGGGTATAATATTAGAGAAATAAAATTACCTTAAATAATGTAAAAAATAATTTAAATTATAAATATATATTTTTTAGTTCAATAAATAATGATGATTCCTTATATGACATGTCAATGTTAATCCTTTGGATTAATTTTAGCAGTTTTTCAATCACAACAAAATTATTTTGTTCTATAACATAATATCATGTAAATATAATTACACCATAACATTGCATAAGATATAATAAATATATAATTATATAGTTAATCCATATAAATGTTTTCATGACTAGTCTCAAATACGGTAATATAATTTGAGAAACTGTCATCCTTGAATTTGAAAAATTAACACATTTCAGACAATGTTTTAATTTTATAATCAAAATGATTGTTGAATGAGTTGAGGATTTATTATTATATAAATATAATGAAATTAAATTTTATGTAACATACAATAGATATCATTCCATTTTTATTATGGTACTTGAGGAGAGAATAATAAAACAAATATCATGAAAAGAAATTAAATGTATAGTAAAGAGGAATTTACCTCTTGAGTTTTCCCTCAATGAGAAAATCTATAGGGAATATTTTTTATTATTTTTATGAGGCCAAGAGATCATTTATGTTGGGTAGTTGATAGGTAATAGTATTTAATAGATTTTGGAAATGACTTATTTATAGGAAGGGGTGTGAATAAGAGGTGGTGGGGGTTGAATTTATAAAGTAGGAGATGTGTGTTTTCTCATTATTTTATTTGTTAGTTTGTTATTTTTCTCAAGACATGAAATAATATGGTTTATTTTGAATAAAGATATTAATTATATCATGTGAGTTTGGAAAAATAGGTTATTCATTGTCCATGACCCATGGAATATATTATTAAACTTATCACATTAATATTCCATACATTACCATATTTTACTATCCATAAAAAATTATAATATTTTAGAGAATTCCAAAATGTTATCATTAAAATTTTTAAGACATCTATAATTGAAAAATTAACACTATTTTATAAATATAAATTTATAAATATCGTAAATTTAATTTTTAATTAAATTCTTCATTTACACATAGAATAATGATTTTAAAATTATAATTTTTTTATAATACTTTTAAAAAATAAATAAAGTCACAACAAATCCTCTTATATTAAAAACCGTTAATGAATATTAATTTGTGAATAAATTTTATGAAAATCAATTAACTATTATAATATAAAAGTAATAAACAATCTGTGAAAAAATATTTTTGACTAATAAAATACAATAACATGACTAATAATTTTTTAAAACTTTATTTACTTAATCTATGATATAAATATGTCATATTTTTATTTATATGCTACATAAATTTTATTTATACTTTAATAGGTATTATGACTAATCTATTAGAGACTTTACTATTCATAAGGGTCACTGTAATGCCCCGACCCCAGTTACCCAAAGTCTGTGCATTATTACATAACATTGGCATGATCACAAGAAAGATCAAGTCTCGAAAGATCGACTAGTTTAGTTGCCTTGGAATAACTATATAAATTAATAAAGTTTACATTACATCATAAAATGAAAAAAACAACAATATATTCTCCATTGTCCACACTCTTATCCCTCATATTATTCCTACAGGTCATTTATAAATTATTTCTTCACATCCTGGGAAAAATAAAACATTGAATTGGGGTGAGCTGAAATGCCCAGTGTGGATAACGATATAGCCGAAACATTCATAAATAAGAATAAACATTTAAGGAAATGTATAACTAAAGAAAAAGCCTTTTAAACTTGAACTTCAACATAGCATGGAAAAAAAGAAAATGATTCCATTTACTTATTCACATGGATATTCTACTAATTGAATAATCACATGCAATATCAATAACCACATTCATAATGATGGAATGCATAATTCCAGACTATCATAAGCACATACCCAAGTCCTCGTGCCAAGACTACAAATAAGATTTTTCCAAGGCCTTGTGCCCAGACAATAATTTGTCTCATGAGACCTACCGACACATCGACAATCTATAGCGGGCTCCACCCGTCAAATATTAAGTTCAATGCATTCCCATATGAAAAGGTTTAAACATAACACAAACATTCGTATTAAAACTACCATAAAAAATGTCAATACATCATCCATAAACCATGAATGGTATAAAAATAGAAACATCCACATTCAAACATATCACAAAACCATCATTAAAATAATGTAGTTTTGTATCATAATAAATCAACTTCAAATAAGCATAAAATCCGTCAAAGGATGTTGAAATAGATGAAATCAAAACTCTTTTTTGAGAAATACCTCTTTCTATTTTGAAATCATTTAAGAGTCATATATATATAAAATAAAACATTTTTTTGAAAATATTTTTATAAGCTTGTAAGGGAAGCATCGACGATTTTATAACAGCGGAAAATAGTTGCACCCGCCATATAAGTTAAAAAAACATTCTTACCTTAATTCTGTCGAAAAGGTTAAAAAGCACCTTGTTTTGAAAATGGCAGAATGATTCCTTTATAAAATTCTTATAAAAAGTCAAAAAAGGGTATAAATGACTTTAACCCATATTCTGTAAAATAGTAGAAATGTTTTTAAATACACTTTCAATAAACATGGATGTGGATGATAAAGAGGTCCCAGTATATAATTACATATAAACAACCTCGGATAATGAAGAATTTGCAAAATAACCCTAAAAAATTTGGTGACTTTTGAAACATACAACCCATGAAATAGGTATCATAAAATGAATATGTAAATACACCTCAATTAAATTGTATTACACAAATAATATAATTATGGGCAATACATACACCACACAAAACGTAATGGTGGCTATATGGCATGAATCTCATGAGAATAAGAAGTGAGATGAAAACACCTTACCTTGTACTTTTCCTTGGTTGGGGTAGGTTAAACTCCTGTATAATTGTGAAATAATTGTTATTAAAATATACAATAATCATATACATTAATATGATATCATATATTATCTTTTAACATTGATTTGTTAATAATATCTTAGTATTATCGTTGTTTCGGGTGTTAACTTACTCGTTTTCTTTAATATGTTTTGTTACTTGTGTTGTGTTTGTCATGGATAGGTTGTATATTAATCATATCCATAATTATATCAATTCCTTCGATACTATTATTAATCATCAAATGAGAATTATACTTGAATGGATATGAAGGAGAATGAATCTCATCGCGTTTGTGGAGATGGTAGTCCGTACGTACGCACGAGCTACAATGTCATTCTTTTGATATTAAAATAATATATAAATGGATGGTATATCATATATAAATAATCATTATCATGTTATATTTATTATTTAAATGAGTTACACATCATTATTATGCCCATACAAATAATAATTTATTGAATAACAATTACACCACGACGTGGAGACGGTAAGCCGTACGTACGCACGTATGGTGACATGTTATTCAAAGGATGGATAGAATACTTAATATGGTTGTACCATATTTATAATAACATCACAGTATATATAAGATTCTGGAGTTATTATTTTAAAATGGTCATATCCAAGAATGAAGAAGTGGAAGAAGAAAGGAACTTGGAAGAGGGTGGTGAAATCATTACCTCTTATTCGGTTTCTTCCATTTGATTTGATCAAATGGGCCCTTAGGATGGCTTTCTGACTAAAGGAAGGCCTCTAGGATTAAGTAAAAGAACTTGAGAGATTATTTGGGCAGA
Organism: Viscum album; assembly: GCA_963277665.1. NCBI lineage: Eukaryota > Viridiplantae > Streptophyta > Magnoliopsida > Santalales > Viscaceae > Viscum > Viscum album. Next base: position 935,836,553 of record OY728143.1, on the reverse strand, counting down.
GTTTGTCCGAGGAAAAAGTCTTTTATGGTTTGATGTAATGAGAAGGGGGAGTGCCCTTTTATAAGTGGGGTGAGGGGAACCTTTGGAAAAGCTAGAAATATTATTTTATAATAAATTCATAATCAGTTTCTAATGGATAAAAAGTGGATTATTTATAGGTTAAGGTGGGGATGGGTGGAAAAACACTCAACCAATAGTATTTAGATAGTTTTGGGTCATAATATGAACCTTATCTTTAAGTATTAACTATTAGTTAATTAGTTTGACTTTTACAATGTCTCTTTGTATTTTTATATTATATGGTTAATAAACATACTATATACATCCAAGAGACCCCCAAGTGGTCTATTAATGATAAAAATATCATGATATAAGTCTTTTGGACGATCCTTATATTTTTTGGAATTTAATTTCATTTAATAATATAATATTTGTTTTAAAAACTCTTTTATGTCAATTTTGACACTATTCAATAATTTATTTTTGTTAAAATTACAAAAGAATTATTACTTCGAAACAAGTAAATTAAGTCAATACTAACATGTCATATTAACCTATAAAATTGGTTTGATTCATAAAAAGTCTCAGATTATATTTATTTGGGTATATATAATATCAATTATTCTGATTTTTTAATTAATTAGGAAATTACTGCATCGTCATTGTGTCATAAATAAATTAAATTATATAATGAATAAAAATTATAAATAAAATATAATTATGTATGAAATACTTTTATCTTTCTAATGAATATTTGAAATAGAATTTATATTATATATAACCCTATATTAAAAATGTTTTAGTAAATAAACAGTGATTTTAACTCTTTTAACTCTTATTTGAATTAAATAATAATAAATGTCCTAATCTAATCTAAGTGGACCTAAATTATAATATTTTAATCCCATGATTGTTTTTGGTCGAGATAAACTATTCCAATAGAATTAGGACTTGTGTTAGTGTAATATTAATATCATTTTTACCCTTAATTTCCCTATTTACTTTTAATCGTGGCAATTAAAAGTAAAAAAGTTACTATTCACCAAAAATTATTTTCATCTCATTGAACCACATTTTACTAATTGATATTAACCGTGTATCTTGGATTTTCAAAATTCCATTCACAGAAGTGGTAAAATTATTTTTTATGAAAAATTTAGTTTTTTAACTACCAGTTAGTGTTTTCACTATTCATCAATAGTTGAAGTTTTTCAGAACAATGACAAAATTTCACCCTAATCTATAATTGATATTCCGAATTCAAAAATGATGTATATTTTTAAAAATTACAAACATATAAGTTGAATTAATGAATTTTATAATTAATTCCCCTGTTACAATAAATAGCGTGTTTTTAAGAAACAATATATATCAAAAGATTGACAATTGTTTATGTCCAATTTCAAAGTGAAATTAATTCTAATGAACACCATTGGATAAAATGATAAAAATATATTCTAATTATACTTTAAAACCAGTAAATAATATAATTTATCACTAAAAATTATTTTTATTTAAAATTTGTTTTTATGTAATTTTCACTATTCATAACAATTGGAAGTTCTCAGAAGAATACCAAAAATTCAACTTAGGATAATTTCGATATTCTGAATCCAAAAATGAAGTTCATTTTGAAATATAAAATATATATAATTTCAAAATGTAGGTATTACTATTCATAACGGCTAGTTTGATTGGTTGTGGTGTGTTAGAACTCGACGTTGCCTACAACAATGATATCGCATTATTTAAAGAGCAGCGTATCGTAGAAGCTTAGGGTGTTACATTCTCCCCTACTTCAAATAATTTAGTCCTTGGAATTTCTAGAATACTACCACATGAAATGACTCGGGTGGTTATTCATCATAAGTTCCTCGGGTTCCCACATTGCCTCTTCCATCTTATGGTTTCTCCACAAAACATTCACCAGACGCGTCGTCCGGTTTCTCAGTACTTGTTCTCTCATTACAACAATCCTGACAGGCTCTTCGAAATAAGACATATCGAGTTCTAGTTCTAATTCCTCATAGGTGAGTACATGTGTTGGGTCATGTATGTATTTCCTCAATAGAGATACATGGAACAGATCGTGAACTTTGGAGAGACTTGGCAGCATTGCCAATTGGTAAGCTACAACCCCAATTCGTTCTTGAATTTCGAAAGGTCTGATGTACCTGGGACTCAATTTACCTTTCTTACCAAAACGTATGATTCCCTTCCATGGAGATACCTTCATGAAAACATGATCACCGACTTGAAATTCCAAATCCTTCCTTCGATTATCAGTATAGCTCTTCTACCTACTTTGAGCTAATTTGATGAGATTTTGGATTACCCTCACCTTTTCCATTGTTTCCTCCACCAGTTCTGGACCTATAAGTTTTCTTTCACCAAAGTCATCCCAAAAGGTTGGTGTGCGACATCTCTTTCCGTATAACTCTTTATATGGTTCCATCTGAATACTCGAATGGAATCTATTATTAGTGTAAAATTATAACGGAGGTAAATATTGATCCCACATACCCTGAAAGTCAAGTGAAAAATATCTCAACATGTCTTCTAAGGTTGGAATAGTCCGTTCTGATTTTCCGTCTCTCTGAGGGTGGTAGGCAGTGCTCAGATGAAGTTCCGTATCCTGGGATTTCGGAAGACTCTTCCTGAATCTTGAAGTAAAACGAGGATCACGATCAGAAACAATCGATAGGGGTACTCCATGAAGTCTCACAACTTCATCAATATATAGTCTTGCTAGACGTTACAGTGGTAGATCTTCTATTAGAGAATGAAAATTTGCTGGATTGGTAAGACGATCAACAATGACCCATATTGTATCGTTCCTTCTAGGAGTCTTTGGTAGCCCCATGACAATGTCTATCATAATATTCTTCCATTTGCACTCTGGTATGGGAAGAGGTTGCATGACTCCCCCAGGATGTTGACTTCCCGCTTTCACTTGTTGACAAACCATACATCTTGACAGAAAATCAACAATCTCCCTCTTCATGTTGTCCCACCAAAAATGTTCCATCAAATCTCTATACATTTTGGTGCTCCGAGGGTGTATAGAGAAATTGGAACTATGAGCATCATCCAACAATTCCCTTTTTAGATCAGGTATATCAGGAACACAAAGACTCTTCCAAAATTTCAAAATTCCATCTTCATACACAAAGTCTCTCAATCTCCAATCATTCACAGCTTTAATCTTCTTTTAAAATTCTTCATCATCGGTCCGAGAACTCTTAATCCATTCTAGTAAATATTTTTTGGCATCCATTTGAAAAATAATTGATGTTTCAACTTCCATGGTTATTCCCATGTCCATATTCACTACATCCATGAAAATTTGGATCCCTTTCAATTCTCATATTGTTCAAAACTCCATGATCTTTTCTGCTCAAAGCATCTGCCACCTTGTTTTCTTTCCCGTTGTGGTAGTGTATCGTACAATAAAAATCTTTGAGAAATTCAATCCATCTCCTTTGCCTCATGTAGAGTTCTTTTTGTGAGAAAATATACTTCAAACTCTTGTTATCAGTATAAATCTCACATTTTTCACCATATAGGTAGTGCCTCCATATCTTCAAAGTAAAGATCACAGCTGCTAACTCGATATCATGAGTCGGATAGTTTTTTTCATGAGTTTTCAACTGTCGTGATGCGTAGGAAATAACCCTATCATTCTGCATAAGGACAAACCAAGTCCTTTCTTCAATGCATCACTATAAATAACGAACCCATCATTCCACGATGGTAGATTCAATATAGGAGAATTGACAAATCTTCTCTTAATTTATTCGAAACAGTCTTCAAACTCTTTTTTCCAGACAAATTTAACCCCTTTACATGTGAGCTTCATTAATGGGTTATCCAATCGGGCAAAATTCTCGACGAAACGTCGATAATAACACGCCAAAACATTAAAACTGCATACCTCAGTTATAGTCATAGGTGTTGGCCATTCTTGGATTGCATTGGTCTTAGAAGGATCAACATAGATTCCATCTTTAGAGACAATATGGCCAAGAAAAGAAATCTCATGAAGCCAGAATTCACACTTGCTAAACTTCCCATATAATTCATGTCTTATCAGAGTCTTCAAGATAATGCGCAAGTGACTTTCATGATCTTCATAGATTTTAGATTATACCATGATATCATCAATAAATACCACCAAAAATTCATCGAGATATTCATTGAAAACTCTATTCATCAGATCCATGAATACAGAGGGTGCATTAGACAAACCAAAAGGAATTATAGTAAACTCGTAATGCCCATACCTGGTTTGAAATGTTGTCTTCAGAATGTCTTCCTTCTTCACACACAACTGATAGTATCCAGATCGAAGGTCAATCTTGGAAAAGTATTGAGCTCCAGGTAGTTGGTCAAATAAATCATCAATGCGAGGTAGGGGTACTTGTTCTTTATTGTTATATCACTGATCTGCCTAAAGTCGATACATAACCTCATAGATCCATCTTTCTTTTTAACTAACAAAATATGGGCTCCCCATGGAGAAACACTAGAGCGAATAAATCCTTTATTACACAATTCCTCTAGTTTTTTCTTTAGTTCGACTAATTATACAGTGGCCATTCTATAAGCGGTCTTCTATATAAGCCTTGATCCAAGAATTAAATCAATGGAAAACCCAACATCTCATTCTGGATGATGTCCAAGTAAATCTTCCGAAACTACATCTACATATTATTTCACAATAGGTACATCCTCTATTTGAACATTTCTTTCCTCACCCATGGTCATTTCATTCTCTTCCTACCTAATAATTGAATTGAGTTGAGCTACTGGGGGTGGACCTAGATAAGAATTAGGTGGTGACGATTCTGCTCTAAAGATATGTTGTTCCTTATCATCATCATCAAAAATCGTAACCTCCTTCTTCTTAAAATAAATATTCGCATCATGGTTCGAAAGAAAATCCATACTGAGGATTATATCAAACTCAATCATAGGTATGACGATGAGATTAGCAGATAAAGAACATTTATGTTCTCTAATGGGGACTGATTCACAAAACATTGTTGCAATGATACTTCCCTTAAAAGTTTTAAATGAGAACTCCTTTGTTAAATCAAATCGGAAATATATAATTTTCTTAGAAAACTGGGAGGATATGAAATAATGCGATGATCCAGAATCATATAATGCATTTGCTAAACTTGAGGAAACCATTAAATTACCTGCAACCACGTCTTTGGGAGCATCTACCTCAGAAGTAGTGATAGAAAAATCATGGCCTTGATCCCTTGGCCTTTTCTGAGGTAAGTTCCCCTAACGATTAGGAAATTCATTTGCATAATGTCTTATCTACCTGCAATTGTAGCACTAAACATTGGTAGCTTCCTTCTTCCCATTGCAATCAAGAGCTTGGTGGCCTTTTTCACCACACTTGTAACAGACACCCATTCCCTTCAATCAAGTACCAGGGTGTTTCTTCCCACATTTACCACAGGATGGATATTCAACCTTTCCCTTCTTACCCTTATTTCCATTTGAAGATTGATCATAAGATCTCTTCTTCTCTTTCTTTTCTTTAAAGTCATAAGACTTAGAGAATTTCTTTTCGGTCTTGATAGCACATGAGACAATGTCTTCGTATGATGAAAAGGATTGTGAGACTAATGCTCGACGGAGAAATGGTTTTAACCCATCAAAGAAACGATCAATCTTACTTATTGGGTTACGTATAGAATCTCTAGAATACCTTTCTAACCTTGTAAAGTTAGCCTCATACTTTGTGACATTCTCATCCTCCGTTTGTCTCAGACTCAAAAATTTCCTTTCCATATCTGCCTGATGGTCACGAGGAAAGTATTTTTCTAAAACCAGATATTTGAACTCCCTGCATTCAATATTTGATACTTTATCATCTTTCTTCGTGTTTTGAATCTCTAACCACCATTGATTAGCATCTCGAGTGAGGTGGTAAACTTCCATGATAACTTTTTCCCTTTCACTACTCCGCAAAACCTAAAATATTTTCATTATCGGATTTATCCATTTCTCAGCTACAAAGGGATTAGTACTCCCATTTAACGTTGGTGGTTGCTGCCTCATGAATCGATCTAACATTGATCCTCCACATTGTGGATCAGGGTTCTCCATAAGAGTAATGTTATTATTCATAACCTGAGTGAGTTGTCCCAGTATGGTGATTAGTTGATCGACACCATTTGCATCACCAACTCCACTATAATTATCGTGAGCAGGTGGGAAATCCCTACATGGAGTGCGTGCATTGATACGGTTGCCATTTCTTCAACTAGGCTCCATTTCTAAACAATGGCATAAACTAGAGCTTTTTATGAATCAAAATACATAATTCCATACTTATAAAACAATTAACATAAATTAAACTATTTATGGATATAATATATAATAATAAAAATGTTTTCTTTGAGTAATTATATACTAATAAACCCTTCATAATGATTTGTAAATAAAATGAGAGTTATCCTAAGCATATCCCCCGGGAGTGTCATAACCAAGAGTGTAGCAAGGCTCATTGTCGTGCACCAGTTCCCGTTCGAGTCTAGCTCAAAGTGGGGTTTTCGGGTTTTACCCCTAGGTACATCTGTGCCAGATCCGCCTCTACCTACTCATATCCATATAAGGATGTATTTCTCGTAAAACACACAAAATCTCTACAATACCAAAATTCTAGGAAGTAATTCTATACTAATCATCAAAGTCCATATTAGGTCTATGTGCTCTAATCAGTGTTTATCTAAATCTAGCTTCCAAGGTTTGTACTAAACTTCATCTGATACAAAGTGTAATTCCCCGAACCCAGTTACCCAGAGGCGGTGCATTATTATATAACATTGGCATGATCACAAGAAAGATCAAGTCTCAAAAGACCGATTAGTTTAGTAGCCTTGGAATAACTAGATACATTAATAATTTTTACATTGAATCATAAAATGAAAACTACAACAATATAGTCTCCATAGTCCACACTCTTATAACCTCATACTATTCCTATAGTTCATTCATAAATTACTTCTTCACATCCTGGAAAAAATAAAACATTGAAAAGGGGTGAGCTCAAATGCCCAGTAAGGATAAAAATATAGCAGAAACTTTCATAAATAAGAATAATCATTTAAGGCAATGTATAGCTAAAAAAATTCCTTTTAAACTTGAACTTCATCATAGTATGGAAAAAATAAAATGATGCCATTTACTTATTCAGATGGATATTCTACTAAGCGAATAATATCATGCAATATCAATAACCACTTTCGTAATGATGGAATGCATAATGCCAGAGTATCATAACCACATTGCCAAGGCCTCATGCCAAGACTACAAATACGATTTTTCCAAGGCCTTGTGCCAATACACTAATTTGTCTCATGAGACCTACCGATGCATCGAGGAGCTATAACAGGCTCCACCCATCACATATTAAGTCCAATGAATTCCCATATGAAAAGGTTTAAACATAACACAAACATTCGTATTAAAACTAGCATATGAAATGTCAATAATTCATCCATAAACCATGAATGGTATAAAAATAGCACATCCACAGTAAAACATGTCACAAAACCATCAAAAAATTATGGATGTTTTGTATCATAATAAATTAACTTCAAATAAGCTTAAAATCCATCAAAGGATGTTGACAAAGTTGAAATCAAAACTCTTTTTAGAGAAATATCTCTTTCTATTTTGAAATAATTTAAGATTAATATATTTATAAAATAAAACATTTTCTTTGAAAATATTTTTATAAGCTTTTAAAGGAAGCTTTGATGATTTTATAATGGCATAAAATAGCTGCACCTGCCATATAAGTTAAAAAAACATTCTTATCTTAATTCTGTCGAAAAGGTTTAAAAGCACCTTGTTTTGAAATTGGCGAAATGATTCCTTTATAAAATTCTTATAAAAAATTAAAAAAGGGTATAAATGACTTTAAACCATATTCTGTAAAATAGTAGGAATGTTTTGAAATACACTTTCAAGAAACATGGATGTGCATGATAAAGAGGTCCCAGTAGATAATTACGTATAAACAACCTCGGATAATGAAGAGATTGTGAAATAACCCTTACCAATTTGGTACCTTATGAAACATACAACCCATGAAAGAGGTAACATACAATGAATATGTAAATACACATAAATTAAAGTTTATTACACAAATAATATAATTATGGGCAGTACATACACCACACAGAGGTAATGGTGGCAATATTGCATGAATCTCACGAGAATAAGGAATGAGATGAAAACCCCTTACCTTGAACATTTCCTTGGTTAGGGTAGGTTAAACTCCTGTATAACGGTGAAATAAATTTTATTAAATTATAAAATAATAATATACATTAATATTATATCATATATGATCTTTTAACATTATTTTGTTAATAATATCTTAGTATTATCGTTGTTTCGGGTGTTAACTTACTCGTATTATTTTATATGTTTTGTTACATAAGCTGTGTTTGTCATTGATAGGTCATATCTTAATCAAATCTAGAATGATATCAAGTCCTTAGATACTATTATTAATCATCAAATGAGAATTATACTTGAATGGGTACGATGGACAATGAATCTTATCGCGTTCGTGGAGACGGTAGTCCGTACGTACGCACGAGCGACAATATCAATATTTTGATATTAAAATAATATATAATTGTATGGTATATCATATATAATGAATCATTATCATGTTATATTTATTATATACATGAGTTACACATCATTATTATACCCATCCAAATAATAATTTATTGAATAACAATTACACCACGACGTGGAGACGGTAAGCCGTACGTACGCACGTAAGGTGACATGTTATTCAAAGGATGGATAGAATACTGAATATGGTTGTACCATATTTATAATAACATAAAATTATATATAAGATGCTGAAGTTATTATTTTAAAATGGTCATATCCAAGAATGAAGAAGTGGAAGAAGAAAGGAACTTGGAACAGGGTGGTGAAATCATTACCTCTTATTCGGATTCTTCCTTTTTATTTGATCAAATGGGCCCTTAGGCTGGCTTTATGACTAAAGGAAGGCCTCTAGGATTTTGTGAAGGAACTTGAGAGAGTATTCGGGAAGAGTTTGTCAGAGAAAAAAGTATTTGAAGGTTTGATGTAATGAGAAGGGGGAGTTCCCTTTTATAAGTGGGGTGAGGGGAACCTTTGAAAAAGCTAGAAATATTATTTTATAATAAATTCATATTCGATTTATAATGGCTGAAAAGTGGATTATTTAAAGTTTAAGGTGGTTATGGGTCAAAAAAAACTCAACCAATAGAATTTAGAGTGGTTTGGGTCATTATATTAACCTTATCTTTAAGTATTAACTCTTAGTTAATTAGTTTCACTTTTACAATGTCTCTTTGTATTTTTATATTATATGGTTAATAAACATACTATATACATCCAAGAGATCCCCAAGTTGTCCATTAATGATACAAATATAATGATATAAGACTCTTGGACGAACCATATAGTTTTAGGAATTTAATATCAATTAATAATATAATATTTGTTTTAAGAAAACTTTAATGTCAATTTTGACACTATTCAATAAATGATTTTTTAAAAAATCATAACAAAATGATTACTTCGAGAAAAGTCAATTAAGTCAATCCTGACATGTCATATTATCCTATAAAATTAGTTTAATTTATAAAAAGTCTCAAATTATATTTATTTGGGTATTTATAATATCAATTATTCTAATTTTTCCATTAATTAGGTAATTACTACATCATCATTGTGTCATAAATAAATTAAATTATTTAATGTATAAAAATTATAAATAAAATCTCCTTATGTAGGAAATCATTTTAGATTTATAATGAATATTTAAAATAGAATTTATATTATGTATAAACCTATATTAAAAATGTTTTTGTAAATAAACATTGATTTTAACTCTTTTAACTCTTCTTTGAATTAAATAATAATAAATATCCTAATCTAATCCAAGTGGACCTAAATGATAATAGTTTATTCATAAGGTAATTTTTGGATGAGATACACTTGTCCAATAGAATTAGGACACGTGTTAGGGTAATATTAATATCATTTTCACCCTTAATTACCCTATTTACTTTTAACCGTGGTAAATAGAAGTAAAAAGTTACTATTCACCAAAAATTATTTTCATCTCATTGAACCACATTTTACTACTTGATATTAACTGTGTCTCTGGTATTTTCAAAATTCCATTCACAGAAGCGGTAAATTTATGTTTTTTGAAAAATTTAGTTTTTTAACAACCACTTAGTGGTTTCAATATTCATCAAAAATTGAAGTTTTTCAGAACAGTGCCAAAATTTCACCCTCATCTATAATTGATATTCTGAATTCAAAAATGATGTCTATTTTATAAAATTACAAACATATAAGTTGCACTAATTAATTTATAATTAATTCCCGATGTTACAACCAATAGCGTGTTTTTAAGAAACAATATATATCAAAAGATTGACAATTATTTATGTCAAATTTCAAAGTGAAATTAATTCTAATGAACACCATTGGATAAAATGGTAAAAATATATTCAAATTATACTTTTAAAACACTAAATAATATCATTTATCGCTAGAAATTATTTTAATTGAAAAGTTATTTTTATGTATTTTTCACTATTCATAAAAATTTGAAGTTCTTAGAAAAATACCAAAAATTCAACTTAGGATAATTTCGATATTCTGAATCCAAAAATGATGTCCATTTTGAAATATAAAATATATATTGTTTTAAAAAGTAGGTATCACTATTCATAACGACTATTTTGATTGGTTGTGGTGTGTTAGAACACGATGTTGCGTACAACGCATGCAATCACATTATTTAAAGAGAAGCGTACCGTAGAAACTTGGGGTGTTACATTATCCCCTCCAAATAATTCCATCCTCGAAATTTCTAGAATACTACCGCATGAAAAGACTCGGGTGGTTCTTCATCATAAGTTCCTTGGGTTCCCACATTGCCTCTTCCATCTTATGGTTTCTCCACAAAACTTTCACCAGATGCGTCGTCCGATTTCTCAGTACTTGTTCTCTCGTATCAAGAATCCTGATGGGCTCTTCGCAATAAGACAGATCGGGTTCCAGTTCTAATTCCGCATAGGTGAGTACATGCGTTGGGTAAGGTATGTATTTCCTCAATAGAGATACGTGGAACACATCATGAAGTTTGGAGACACTTGGTGACATTTCCAATCGGTAAACTCCAACCCCAATTCGTTCTAGAATTTCGAAAGGTTCGATGTACCTGGGACTCAATTTACCTTTCTTACCAAAAAGTATGACTCCCTTCAATGGAGATACCTTCAGGAAAACATGATCACTGACTTGAAATTCCAAATACTTCCTTCGATTATCGGAATAGCTCTTCTGCCTACTTTGAGCTGCTTTGATGTGATTTTTTATTACCTTCACCTTTTCCATCATTTCCTCCACCAGTTCCTGACCTACAAGTTTTCTTTCACCAACGTCATCCCAACAGGTTGGTGTGCGACATCTCTTTCCGTATAATGCTTCATATGGTGCCATATGAATACTCGAATGGAAGATATTTTTATAGGAAAATTCTACAAGAGGTAAATATTGATCCCACATACATTGAATGTCAAGTGAGAAAGATCTCAACATGTCTTCTAAGGTTTGAATAATCCGTTCTGATTGTCCGTCTGTCTGAGGGTGGTAGGCAGTGCACAAATGAAGTTCAGTATCCAGGGATTTTTGAAGACTCTTCCTGAATCTTGAAGTAAAATGCGGATCATGATTAGAAACAATCGATAGGGGTACTCCATGATGTCTCACAACTTCATCAACATATATTCTTTCTAGACGTTACACTGGTAGATCTTCTCTTATAGCTAGAAAATGTGTTGACTTGGTAAGACGATCAACAATGACCCATATTTTATCGTTCATTCTAGGAGTCTTTGGTAGCACCATGAAAAATTCCATCATAATATTTCCCCATTTTCACTCTTGTATGGGAAGAGGTTGCCTGACTCATCCAGACTGTTGCCTTTTAGCATTCACATGTTGAAAAACCATACATCTTGACACAAAATCTGAAATCTCCCTCTTCATGTTGTCCCACAAAAAATATTCCTTCAAATATCTATACATTTCGTTGGTCCCAGAGTGTATAGAGAAATTGGAACTATGATCATCATCCAACAATTCCCTTTTTAGATCAGGTATATCGGGAACACAAAGTATCTTCCCAAATTTCAAAATTCCATCTTCATACACAAAGTCTCTCAGTCTCCCATCATTCACAGCTTTAATCTTCTTTCGAATTTCTTCATCATCGGTCTGAGAACTCTAAATCCTTTCTAGTAAAGATGGTTTGGCAAGCATTTGAAAAAGAACTGATGTTTCACCTTCCATGGTTATTTCCATGTCCATCTTCACTAGATCCAAGAAAATTGGATCCCTTTCAATTCGCATATTGTTCAAAAATCCATGATCTTTTTATCTCAAAGCATCTGCCACCTTTTTTGCTTTCCCTGGGTGGTAGTTTATCATACAATCATAATCATTGAGTAATTAAAGCCGGCTCCTTTGCCTCATGTTGAGTTATTTTTGTGGTAAAATATACTTCAAACTCTTGTGATCTGTATAAATCTCAAATTTTTCACTATAGAGGTATTGCTTCCATATCTTCAAAACAAAGATACCAACTGCTAACTTGATATCATGAGTAGGATATTTTTGTTGATGAGTTTTCAACTTTCATTATGCATAGGAAATAACCCTATCATTCTGCATAAGGACACAACCAAGTCCTATATTCGATGTATCACTATAAATAACGAACCCATCATTCCCTGATGGTAGATTCAATATAGGATCATTGAATAATATTCACTAAATTTATTTGAAACATTCTTCTCACACTTTTTTCCAAACAAATTTAACCTCTATACGTGTGAGCTTCATTAATGGGTTATCCAATCGGGCAAAATTCGGGACGAAACGTCGATAATAACCTGCCAAACTAATAAAACTGCGTACCTAAGTTATACTCATTGGTGCGGGCCATTATCGGATTGCCTTAGTCTTAGAAGGATCAACAAAGATTCCATCTTTAGAGACTGTATGGCCAAGAAAAGAAATCTCATGAATCCAGAATTCACACTTGTTAAACTTCTGATATAATTCATGTCTTCTTAGAGTCTTCAAGATAATGTGCAAGTTACTTTCATGATCTTCGTAGCTTTTAGAGTATAAAAAGATATCATCAATAAATACTCCACAAATTCATCATGATATTCCTTGAAAACTCTCTTCATCAGATCCATGAATACAGAGGGTGCATTAGTCAATCCAAAAGGCATTACTGTAAACTCGTATTGCCCGTACCTGGTTTGAAATGCTGTCTTCGAAATGTCTTCCTTCTTCAGACACAACTGATGGTATTCGGATAGAAGGTAAATCTTTGAAAAGTATTGAGCTCCATGCAGTTGGTCAAATAAATCATCAATGCGAGGTAGGGGTACTTGTTCTTTATTGTTATAGCATTGATCTCCCTATAGTCGATACATAACCTCATAGATCCATCATTCTTTTTAACAAAATGAACAGGGGCTCTCCATGGAGAAACACTAGGGAGAATAAATCCTTTATTACTCAAATCATCTAGTGGTTTCATTAGTTAGACTAATTATATAGTGTCCATTATATAAGGGTTCTTCGATATAGGCCTTGATCCAGGAATTAAATAAATGGAAAACCCATCTTCTCGTTCTGGAGGATGTCCAGGTAAATCTTCAGGAAATACATCTACATATTCTTTCACAACAGGTACATCTTCTATTTGAACATTCTTTTCCTCACCCACATTCATTTATTTACCTTCCTCCCCAATAATTGAATTTAGTTGAGCTACTGGGGGTGGATCTAGATAAGAATTAGGTGGTGACGATTTTGCTATAAAGATAAGGTGTTCCTTATCATCATCACCAAAAATCGTAACCTCCTTCTTCTTAAAATAAATCTACGCATCATGGTCTGAAATCCAATCCATACTAAGGATTAAATAAAACACAATCATAGGTATGAGAACGAGATTAGTAGATAAAGAACATTTATGTGCTCTAATGGGGACTGATTCACAAAACTTTTTTGCAATGATACTTCCCTTAGGAGTTTTAACTAACAACTCCCTTGTAAAATAAAATAGGAAATATATAGTTTTCATAGAAAACTAGGAAGATATGAAACAATGCGATGATCCAGAATCAAATAAATCATTTTCTAAACTTGAGGAAACCATTAAATTACGTGCAATGACGTCTTTTGGAGCTTCTACGTCAACAGTAGTGATAGAATAAGCTTTGCCTTGATCCCTTGGCCTTTTCTGAGGTAAGTTACCCTGTTGATTAGGACATTAATTTTCATAATGTCCCATCTCCCTATAATTGTATCACTGACCATTGGTAGCTTCCTTCATCACTTTTCAATCACGAGCTTTGTGGCCTTTTTCACCACACTTCTAACAGACACCCATTCCCTTCAAGCAAGTACCAGGGTGTTTCTTCACACATTTACTGCAAGATGGATATTCAACCATTCCCTTCTTCCCCTTATTTCCATTCATAGATTGATCATCAGATCTCTTGTTCTCTTGCTTTACTTTAAAGTCATAAGACTTAGTGAATTCCTTTTCGGTCTTGATAACACATTAGACAATGTCTTCATACGATGAAAAGGATTGTGAGACTAATGCTCGATGGAGAAATGCTTTTAAACCATAAAAGAAATGATCAATCATACTTCTTGGGTTATTTATATAATCTCTAGCATACCTTGCTAACCTTGAAAAGTTAGCCTCACACTTTGCGACATTCTCATCCTCCTTTTGTCTGAGACTCAGAAATTGCCTTTCCATATCTACGCGATAGTCACAAGGAAAGTATTTTTCTAAAAAAAGATCTTCGAACTCACTCCATTCCATATTTTATACTTCATCATCTTCATTCATGTTTTGAATTAGTTACCATAATTGATCAGCATCTCCAGTGAGGCGGTAAACTGCCATGATAACTTTTTCCCTTTCACTACTCCCCAATGCCTGAAATATATTCACTAGTGAATTTATCCATTTCTCAGCTACTATGGGATTTTTACTCCCATTTAACATTGGTGGTTGTTTCCTCATGAATAGATCTATCATTGATCCTCCATGTTGCAGATCAGGGTGCTACATACGGGTATGGTTATTATTAATAACCTGAGTGAGTTGACCCATTATGGTGATTAGATGATCGGCACTAGTTGCATCAACAGCTCCACTATAATTATCTTGAGCAGGAGGGAAATCCCTACATGGAGTGCGTGCATTGATACAGTTTCCATTTCTTCCACTAGGCTCCATTTCTAAAGAATGGCATAAACTTGATCAGTTTATGAATCAAAATACATAATTCCATACTTATAAAACACTTAACATAAATTGAACTATTTATATATATAATCCATAATCACAAAAATGTTTTTTGAGGAAGTATATACTCATAAACCATTCATAATGATTTGTAAATAAAATGAGAGTTATCCTCAGCATATCCCCCCAGAGTGTCGTAACCGAGAGTGCAGTAAGGCCCGTTGTCGTGCACTAGTTCCCATTCGAGTCTAGCTCAATGTGGTGTTTTCGGGTTTTACCCCTAGGTACATCTGTGCCAGAGCCTCCTCTTCCTACTCATATCTAGACAGGGATGTATTTCTTGGAAAACTCACAAAATCTCTACAATACCAAAATTTTAGGAAGTTCTTCTACACTAATCCTCAAAGTCCATCTTAGGTCTATGTGCTCTAATCAGAGTGTATCTAAATATAGCTTCAAAGGTTTGTACTGAACATCCTCTGATACCAACTGTAACGCCCCGACCCCAATTACCCAGAGTCGGTGCATTATTACATAACATTTGCATGATCACAAGAAAGATCATGTCTCGAAAGACCGATTAGTTTTGCGGCCTTGGAATAACAAGATACATTAATAAAGTTTACATTACATCATAAAATTAAAACTACAACAATATAGTCTCCATAGTCCACACTCTTATCCCCTCATACTATTCCTGCATGTCATTCATAAATTACTTCTTCACATCCTGGGAAAAATAAAACATTGAAAAGGGGTGAGCTCAAATGTCCAGTAAGGATAAAAATATAGAGGAAACTTTCATAAATAAGAATAAACATTTAAGGCAATGTAAAACTAAAACAAAATCCTTTTAAACTTGAACTTCAACATAATATGGAAAGAATAAAATAATGCCATTTACTTATTCACATGGATATTCTACTGACCGAATAATCACATGCAATATCAATAACACATTTCATAATGATGGAATGCATAATGTCAGACTATCATAACCACATAGCCAAGGCCTCGTGCCAAGAATAAAAATAAGATTTTTCCAAGGCCTTGTGCCAAGACACTAATTTGTTTTATGAGACCTAACGATGCATCGAGGATCTATAGCGGGCTCCACCCGTCATATATTAAGTCCAATGCATTCCCATATGAAAAGGTTTAAACATAACACAAACATTCGTATTAAAACTAGCATACGAAATTTCAATAATTCATCCATAAACAATGAATGGTATAAAATTAGCCCATCCATAGTAAAAAATAACACAAAACCATCAATAAGATATGGATGTTTTGTATCATAATAAATCAACTTCAAATAAGATTAAAATCCATCAAAGGATGTTAACATAGATTAAATCAAAATTCTTTTTAGAGAAATATCTCTTTCTATTTTGAAATCATTTAAGAGTCATATATTTAAAAAATAAAACATTTTCTTTGAAAATATTTTTATAAGCTTGTAAGGGAATATTTGACGATTTTATAAAGGCAGAAAATATATGCACCCGCTATATAAGTTAAAAAACATTCTTACCTTAATTCTGTCAAAAAGGTTAAAAAGCACCTTGTTTTGAAAACAGCAGAAAGATTCCTTTATAAAATTTTATAAAAATTAAAAAAATTGTATAAATGACTTTAACTAATATTCTATAAAATATTAGGAATGTTTTAATTACACTTTCAAGAAACATGGATTTGGATGGTAAAGAGGTCCGAGTAGATAATTATGTATAAACAAACTCGAATAATGAAGAGATGGCCAAATAACCCTTACCAATTTGGTAACATACGAAAGATACAACCCATGAAAGAGGTATCATACAATTAATATGTAAATACACATTAATTAATATGTATTAAACAATGAGTATAATTATGGGCAGTACATACACCACACAAAAGGTAATGGTGGCCATATGGCATGAATCTCACGAGAATAAGGAGTGAGATGAAAACCCCTTACCTTGTACATTTCCTTGGTTGGGGTAGGTTAAACGCATGTATAATGGTGAAATAATTGTTATTTAATTATAAAATAATCATATACATTAATATGATATCATATATGATCTTTTAATATTGATTTGTTAATAATATCATAGTATTATCGTTGTTTCGAATGTTAAATTAATCGTTTTATTTTATATTTTTTGTTACATAAGCTGTGTTTGACATGGATAGGTTGTATCGTAATCATATCAAGAATGATATCATGTCCTTAGATACAATTATTAATCATCAAATGAGAATTATACTTGAATGGATACGATGGAGAATGAATCACATCACGTCCGTGGAGATGGTAGTCCTTACGTATGCACGAGCGACAATATCAGTTTTTGATATTCAAATAATATATAATTGGATGGTATATCATATATAAAGAATAATTATTATGTTATATTTATTATTTAAATTAGTTACACAACATTATTATACCCATCCAACTAATAATGTATTGATTAACAATTACACCACGACGTGGAGACGGTAAGCCGTACGTACGCTCGTATGGTGACATGTTATTCAAAGGATGGATAGAATACTGAATATGGTTGTACCATATTTATAATAACATCACAGTATATATAATATATCGGAGTTATTATTTTATTATGGTAATAACCAAGAAGGAAGAAGTGGAAGAAGAAAAGAACTTGGAATGGGGTGGTGAAATCATTACCTCTTCATCGGGTTCATACTTTTGATTTGATCAAAAGGTCTCTTAGGTTGGATTTCTGACTAATGGAAGGCCTCTAAGATTAAGTGAGGGAAGTCAAGACAATATTTGGGAAGATTTGGGCCGATCCAAAAGGTATTGAAGGTGTTAATTAATGAGAAGGGGTGTGCCCTTTTATAAGAGGGGTGAGGGGAACCTTTGGAAAAGCTAGAAATATTATTTTATAATAAATTAATATTCATTTTATAATGGCTCCAAAGTGGATTATTTAACGGTTAAGGTGGGTATGGGTCCAAAAACACTGAACCAATAGAATTTAGATAGGTTTGGGTCATTATATTAACCATATATTTAAGTATTAACTCTTAGTTAATTAGTTTCACTTTTACAATGTCTCTTTGTATTTTTATATTATACGGTTAATAAATATAATATATAAATCCAAGAGACCCCCAAGTGGTCCATTAATTATACAACTATCATTATATAAGTCTTTTGGCCGAACCCTAGATTTTTAGGAATTTAATATCAATTAATAATATAATATTTGTTTTAAAAAAGATTTTATGTCAATTTTGACACTATTCAATAATTGATTTTTGTAAAACTCATAACAGAATGATTACTCTGAAAAAAGTACATTAAGTCAATAATAACATTTCATATTGACCTATAAATTTATTTTAATTCATAAAAAGTCTTAAAATTATATTTATTTGGTTATTTATAATATCAATTATTCTAATTTGTTCAGTAATTAGGTAATTACTGCATCATCATTGTGTAATAAATAAATTAAGTTATTTAATGTATAAAAATTATAAATAAAATACCATTATGTAGTAAATAAATATATCTTTCTAATGAATATTTAAAATCGAATTTATATTATGTATAACCCTATATTAAAAATGTTTTAGTAAATACACATGGATTTAACTCTTTTAACTCTTCTTTGAATTAAATAATAATAAATGTCCTAATCTAATCCAAGTGGACCTAAATGATAATATTTTATTCCTAAGGTTGTTTTTGGTCGAGATAAAATTGTACAATATAATTAGGGCATGTGTTAAGGTAATATTAATATCATTTTTACCCTTAATTACCCTATTGACTTTTGACCGTGGTAAATAAAAGTAAAAAGCTACTATTCAGCAAAAATTATTTTCATCTCACTGAACCACATTTTACTACATGATATTAACCGTGTCTCTTGGATTTTCAAAATTCCACTCACAGAAGAGGTAAAATTATGTTTTATGAAAAATTCAGTTTTTTAACTACCAGTTAGTGGTTTTACTATTCATCAAAAAAATTGACGTTTTTCAGAACAATGCCAAAATTTCACCATAAGAAATAATTGATATTCCAAATTCAAAAATGATTTCAATATTAAATAATTACAAAAATATAAGTTTCAGTAATTAATTTTATAAATAATTACCGCTGTTACAACAAATAGCGTGTTTTTAAGAAACAATATATATCAAAAGATTGACAATTGTTTATGTCAAATTTCAATGTGAAATTAATTCTAATGAACACCATTTGATAAAATGGAAAAAATATATTCTAATTATACTTTAAAACCACTAAATAATATAATTTATCACTATAAATTATTTTATTAAAAATTTGTTTTTAACTATTTTTCACTATTCATAAAAATTGGAAGTTCTCAGAAAAATACAAAAAATTCAACATAGAATAATTTCAATATTCTGAATCCAAAAATGAAGTCCATTTTGAAATATAAAATATATATTATTTCAAAAAGTAGGTATTACTATTCATAATGGCTAGTTTGAATGGTTGTGGTGTGTTAGAACTCGATGTTGCGTACAACACATGCTATCACATTATTAAAAGAGAAGCATATTGTAGAAGCTTGGGGTGTTACAGTCACATTACTATTTCAAAGGATGAGTTACTATTTAATTTTTATAGGTTCTTTAACATATAAAAATAATTATTATTACATTCATTATTCATTTATGATGTTTATATTTTTTTCTTTATGTGATTTAAGGAGACTGATACTCTATGAAATAACAATAAGAAATGGATTTTAATTAATAGAATTTTTGTTAGTTACATAGTCATTTCACATTGAAATGTTATATCATGTATTTACTTTATTTGTTGATATTTAATGATTTATATAATTTTCTTTCTTACATGGGGATTGTGATTGATGGATACAATGCGGAATGAGTATAATGTAATAATATCATCATTTTGTAAAAACCTTTATGATTATGCTTTCAAAAATAAACATGATTTTTCATATCCTTTTCTTAGTCATTATATCTTCATTTATTGAACCATTATAACTATTTCTTACTTAATAAAATTCATAAAATGATTTCATAAAATTAGGATCACATTTTTCTTTTTTGTTGGAATTATATTTTTTTTAAAATGTACAATTTCAAAACTATTTTTAATTTTTTTAAAGTAATTTTAAGCTCATTTTCAATGGAAAAGGATTTTAAAATTTTTATTGTTTAAAAAGATTCCTTTATACGTTTTATATGTAATTTTTAATGAACTTTTGTTCTATTATGATTTAATTTTTTAAAAATAATTATTCCAACAAAAAATATATTTTTTTGATGATTTTTTTGGTAAATGATATTTAAAAATTTTGTTTGATATAAGATGAAATCTATTGCTGTTATGCATGAATTTTTTTGGAAATGATATAAAGGACAAATTCATATTATTTTTTAATGGTTTATTTTTTTATGGAAGGTTGTTTATAAAACTTCTATCTCTCTCACATGTAATATTTTAGAAATCCCACTTCTCTTTTGTGGGTTCTATGTCCATATAATGTGTTTCTTTTCATGGTTTATGATTTGATTAAATCATTATGAAACCTATATCATTTTCAAAAGTAATGATATTATTACATGTTTATGAAACTCATTTCATTTTATTTGTTATGATATTAATATATATATTCTTGTGAAACATGTAAGCATGATTTAATTATTTTATGTATGATACCTATATATCCTTTCAATGCATTGGGAAACGATATATATATATATATATCATGAGATAGACAGGGATGGAATTCGAAATGAGCATAGTTCAATACATGACATTGTCCACTAATATATTCTTGGTTGTGAAACAGAACTACTATGATGTTCATGGGGTAAACCATGGCATATAATATGGTATAGGGAGTGAACTAATACTATTAAGACGGACTTGGTAGTGATTCCTTGACTAATATGGAAATAATTAAATATTATTATATGTCTACTATAATTTCATGTCCTAATACTATATTATGATTTCATGTCTTATTCTCTTGATTCCATTATGATTAAATACTTATAAACTACTTGTATATATTCCATGATTATTGTTTATGTTATATTTTATTCATTTTATGATCATATAATGACATGATCACTTTATCATACCCTTATGATAATGTTTATGCTTACATATCTCTATTGTTTACCTTTATTGATCTTCTATTCTCCCCCTATATTAATTTTCCATTCCCTGATTTATGAATATATGTATTGTGTATGATTTTTATAAAAAGGTTAAATAGTCATAAATAACTTTGTGGGAGAAAATCTATCTCACTTGTGTACAAGTGTTTATGTTTCTATATATCGAATGGAATAATAATAATATGATATTTGGGCACTATTTTGCGTAATGTATAAAGTATTCTAGAAAATTGATGTATTTTTAATGAATATTAAGGTTGGGTTGTTTTATAACATACTTTACTCTAGTCGTAATCCTATCTAGATACTCATCATAAAAATTTACATGAAATTAAATTTTAATATTATTTCTTCTATTCCAATCCATTTACTATGAAAAAAATTCAGAGTTTCTGAAACTATAATCTTAAAGCAAGTTTCCTAGTGTGAAAAAATCATTTACGAAGTCAAAATCAATATATATTATTTTTAATATGGGAAAATTTATGTTTACTCAATTGCATTCACAATAATCATCAATTTAAATCCTTCATGATTCTTTATAAATAATTTTAAAATTTACAAAGCATAACACATGGGTGTTTCAAACTATGTGTATATAAATAGAAAATATAGTGCACCAGTTACCAATTGAGTATTACAAAAAATGGTGATCTTGGGTTTGTTACCCCCAAGTACATATATTATAGATTCACATCCACTTATTGAATAAAAACATGTATGTACTTCTAGGAAACCACCCAATCAAACCTTTAAAAAAAAATTCACAATGCTTCCCATTACTTTGACTCATCATTAGACATATTCTTAGAGACATCCCAAGAAATATCCATAGAAATATCCCTAGGTATCATAGTGAATTATTCTAATTATTGTTTTCAAATATTAAAAAATAGTTTCACTAAAACCAACTATAAAAACCTAGAAATCTCATAAATATATATTAACTCTTTTTATGTGAATATTCATTACATTGTACAAACCCAATACTAAGGACATAAAAAGTTCATTTACATGGTAAAAATGGATAATAAATTTTAATCAGGTGAATGATCTTCAATATTAACCACAATGATCTTCTCATTTAGTACTTTTCATTGACATACCCAGCATAAATCCATTTTTCAAAACTTAGGGAAAGGAAACATATGAAAGTGAGATCTCAGAAGCATAGTAAGGGTAAACATATTGGATATAAATATATAATCAAATGAAAGAATAATATATATATATATATATATTAGGGTATGTTATAATGAAAAAAATAAGAAGATAATACAAAACCTATCACCTATCATTAATATGAGTCATTTCATAAAGAATGTAATTTTAAAATATATAAATCATTTGGGAGTCAAAGAAAATGATACCCACTATCATTAATTGTAACAATCCATGGATTTTGTGGAGAACACAGAATAATAGAAAATATTATGTCAATGATACCCTAAAATATGTTCATAACATTTTATTCATGGGTTAACCACCCATGTAGCTGCCTGAAGCATGGGTTTAGCACCTGTGTACCATCTTTTTCAATCATTGGAGGACCTCTCATGTACCATGCTTTTTGATATAGGGATATACACCCATGTACCCACTTATCATTAAGATTATTTATATTTACTGACTTCAATAGTTTTATCTCTATGTCCCACCCATCACACTAAAAAAATCATACACATGTGTTCCTTTAGATCATAAATCATTCATCATATCCTAACCCATTAAATAAAAATGTTTTTAAAAACATGTAATCATATGAATAACCTATTGAAAAGAGATAATTTTCATAATAAGTTCCTTATTTAGTCATACCATAAATCTAGAAAATGAATCATGTTTCACAAGATTTTTACTATGTTCTAAACCAAGGAAGAGAAACTGATTTCATAACCATCAATTTATAATATACCATTCTCGTAAAGATAAACAATGTTATACTCGGTTCAAATCCACTATAAAACATTGGTAACAATAAAGGATTTAATATTACAAGGAAAATAGTTTTCAAAATATCATTTAATTCTTTTCTAGACGAAGGTATCCTTTAAATTTTGAAATTTTTTTTTGAAAACAATAAACATTTTTTAAAAATATCCATAACAAAAGTGAAAGCATATCGATAAATATTTTAAAATAATTTAAAAAACTCTCTAATACATATAAAATTTCTAAAATTAATTTTCATTGAAAACGATCATACATTTTCATTTAAACCCTTTTTCAAAGTATTTTTATCCAAAATGTGTTTTGAAGAAATCATATTTTCGACTAAAATGTGAAATAATGATAGATTTTACTAAATAAAAAGACCTAATTAAATTAAGTGATAAGGAGTGAAATACTGGACCAATACATAATGATATCCTAAATAACCATATTATAGTAATATTCATGGGTCTTTATGATATATAGATTTTTATATTTTATCATCCTAGACAAAATCTCAATCATTCCTGGAAAACGATTAGATTGTAACACATAATCATTACCACTTTGGTAACATTTATTCATAAGCCCCATGAAATAATTACATACAAAGAAACAAAAAATATCATGATTTTGAATAAATTAAATTTATACTTTTTAAATTGAATATATATATATACATATCATGATATAGTATAGGTGCATAACATAATGTAAATATGAGAGAATTAATATTTAAAAAACAACCCATATTTATTTGTTAATATTATAACCATAAACCAAATCAAATATATATAGTGTCAAATTTATATTTAAATAAATTAAATATTAATTATTAACCTCATTTTATATCTTTATAGGAGGTTTATATTCCATATAAAAGAAACATATGGAGAATATGGAAAGTGTTTCATAAAAAATTAGTTATGAGATGAACATAACTTATATTACATTTTGACATCATTTATTCCCTTTCAAACCTCCATTATAATATATATGTTTATTTAAAATTTATCATACAAATTTATTAATAAATATAAATTGTTCTATGATTTTTATGACCATTTCTTACCCTTTCACTAACAATTCCATGTTAATGTGAAATTTTGGGAAACAACAACTTTTTTCTATATATAGATTAATGTGTTATATATTTGGTCAAATAAATTTAATAATGGATCAATATTATCCAAAACTATAACCATGATATAACTATAATATATATTATTAATATATATATTTATGTAAATCCAACATATTTACTTATTATAAATAAAATATATTACTCACGGATACAGTTTTCTGTATGTTTGCATGATCATGGTTTTTCAATTTTTTGTGCTTGAAAGAATGAAAAGTATATGATATAGATTTTATAACTATTAAAACATTTTTATTTTAAATATATATTATATATTTTTTATATCCTTTCTTAATGAATTTCATGTAATTTTTGAAAGAATAACACTACATCGCTTGTCGTACCAAAGAATGACGTTATCATGTGCCTAAAAATGGAGAGTATAAAGGAACATGTCATACAAAAAAAAAATTAACATTATAAATATAAATTATATTATATAAAAAAATAAATTAATCCTTCTTACTTAAATTTATATATGTTAATCGAAACCCCAATGATATCAAATCATGATTAGGTACTTGTACACATTAATAGTGATTTCATATCTCACTTTATAGAAGTATGTGTAGTTGTAGGTAGTACCCTTTAAACATATCTCAGTATATTTGTGATACTAATCATATTATATAATCATGTAAATATAATTTTTAAATTTTGTGTAGGAATAAATAAAAAAAATGCTTGTTGATGAATGTTACCTCATCTTCGGTTACCCTCCTTTGGTTTTAACTGAATCCTTTCATGGATGGATTTATTAAAACAAATATGTCATAAATGATGAAAATATGGTACTTTTGAAGTTATTTTGGTATATTTTATTCAATAAAATTATCTTTAAAGTTTTTAATATGTGGGGACTGGGATTTCCCTTATATAATTGAGGAGGGGTGCATTCATGTAAAAATTCAAAACTATTCTCTATCGGGAGTTTAATCATACCTCAAGAATCCATAAATATGATAATTAAAGGTATTTTTTATTATATTATTTTTTAAAACCACAAAAATAGAATTAAACACATGATTTAAAAAATTAATTAATTAACTTATATGTATCTATTTTTTTTACCATTATGGTTTTCACTACATTAATTAGTTTTGTAACATTGGTAATATATCCATTAAGAATAATTTATAGTGTTAAGTATTTAATAATTTGGATCCAAATAATATAAATATTATATCTAATTTGTCATATATAAATACATTTTTTTAATATAATTTTGAACATTAATGCATGTAATGTGCAAAAAACACTGTTTTTGACCTTAACCGTGCTAACTGAGTTTTTACAATTTACTGGTTGATAATGTAAAAATGTATGATAAATTACTCCATCAAGAGACCATATATTATATTAAATATTATTTAATATAATCCTTTATGAATATATGTTCATTGGTTAATTTAAACTTTTTAATAAAATATAATTTATCATAAAATATCAGTAATGTAAATTTTAACAGTCTTCATTAAAATTGTATTTAAAATAGAAATACAATGACCATATTAGAATATAATAGGATATCAACTCTTCAGCATGAAATATATATCTAATAAAATAATTTAACTTAATAAATCATTTTACCTATTTCAATATTCCTATTTTTAGAATCATTTATTTTATATAATTATTAATTTAATATTAAAGTGTTGGTGTATCTTAAAAATATATGTAGCTGTTTCATCTCCAAAAATTAAAATAAATTTTTATAATTAAAAATCACATTATATTTACAAATAAAAATTATATTCTAAATTTATGGTCTTTACCCTATCTGATATCATTTGAATTTTTAAAAATAAAAAAAGTATCTTTATAGATTTTACTTACTTAACTTATTGTTTGTGTCATATTAGAAAAAATCTGAAAGATACATCCATATTTATGGAAAAACATTCAGTTATATAAACAGAATTATTAAATAAAATTATAATAACAATTTAGGTTATTTTCAATCTTATCATTCTAGTTTAACCAGAATTAAAGCCATTTTTACCTTAATTAAAAACATTCTTTTTTACACCATTCAAAATTCATTTCGTTAAAACATTAAGTTAGACATAATATAAATTATAAATTACTATAATTAAAAAAATTGAATTAGTTTTCCACATATTAAGTCATAATATTTGAAGATTTTAATTTAAAATTATTCACACAGTTTTGACCAGAATGTGGGTTCTTAAGAATAAATGATCTAATTTGATACAATGTATTTTTGTCAAAATTTAAAATGTAATTGATTTCAATGAACAAAATTAGATAAGTATTTTTATAATTTATACATTTTTAATTTATACCAACTTATAATACAATTTAACTTTATAAATAAATTAATCAAAATTGCAATTTCCAAATTAAAATTTACAATTTTTCACTATTCGTCAAAAATTGTAATTTTTATGAAAACTATTTACAATTCACCTAATTATAATTTTGAAATTATGATTTCAAAAATTAATTTAATTTTTTAAAATGAATTTGATAAATGATTCAGAAATTAGTTTTATTATATTCACCAAAATTGATAAAATCAAATTTTTTAGAAAATATTTTTTTTGAAACATATAATCTATTTACAGAAAATTATGTATTTTATTATCAACATGGTTTTTTTATATAAATACCCAATAATTATTATATAAAATTATTTATTATTATTCATATCCTTATGTTTAATGTATACGTAATAAGATTCATGTTAATAATGTATCATGATCTTGTTAAAACTCAATGTTTCTTGTAAGGCATGTCTAACTACTATTGTATATAAAAATGATTACATAGTGTTCAGGTGAATGAAATCAATAAAATAAATTGAATTTATTGGAATAATAATATTTCATGAAAACATGAGTGTTTCTTTGTTAGATTGAATGATATTTTCAACTATATCATTCACCGACCAAATGAACTCTTGTTTACGGATCGGATTATGTTAATTATATATATCTTATGATTTAAGGATATTCCAATATTTATTGGAAGGTAGATATTTGTGTTAAAAAAGAAAACATATGCTGATGAATTTTTAGTTAGAAGAATATGTCATTCGTTCAAATATAAGTAGAAAAATAAAGTCTAATTTAGAAAAAAACAACAATATGATGAGGGAAATAATCCAATCCCATATAATGTTGATGAAGTCTTGGTTAAAAGGGATGATGTTAATTTTATAAAAGCGAATGATGATATCTGGTGACAATAAATGTGAAAATGACATATCTACCATTATGGTACAAAAAATTTCCGTGAATCATATTTACAACATGTAACATTTTATTAACATTACAGTAGATCCTACGGAGATTCTTTGTAATTATAATGACCCTTTTCATTGTGGGTTTTTAGATTCTGGGGAAACATGATCATTTTTTTGGTAGAGGTATCATTTAAATAAACTAGTGTCGAATTAAAATGATTCAATTTTATTTATTGAAAAATTATTTTTCGTAATTGAATGTTGTTGGATGGATAACATGAGGCTAAATAATTCAGAAGAGGAGGCCCAACATAGTCAAGAATATTGCACTAGACACCTTCTAGAAAAAATATCCCACTAGTAACACGGTGTGTTGGGAATAATCCCATGATTCTCAGTAAAAAACATTTTTTATCCCATGTTCCAACACTAGACTACCTATATTTTAGGAGGCAATCACCCTACCAAGAATATATCACAGACTATCCATGGAAACTACATCAGATGGATGGTGGGATACAGTCTTGCTGGTGGTGCATGTTAGTCTTTTTTTTCTTAGTGATTTTGTTCCTCATTACCAGTGATTTATATATCAAATGTATATCCATTTTTATAAATTAGATTATTTATTTATTCAAAATCTTCTTTATTCAACCAACCAAAATAATTACATGATTCGAGGTAGATCCTTGTTATATATGATTGTGATTCCATGTGATATCCAACATTATACATAAATCGCATCCTCCTTATTCTTTATTTGGCGGTGGATTTATGTTTTATTCATCATGGATAATATTATGGATCTCAATTAAATAAATATTTGAAAATTCCATAGATTGTGATAAAATTTTAAAGGAATGAGGGAACTTTGTATCGACATAACTATAAAATTTCCCATGATGATGAATGTTGATTTTTTATGGGTGTTTCACTAAGGAATCTAGACTGTCTCAGGACATCATCAAGCTCTATTAAATCAGATTGTAATAAAGTATTTTTTTCTAGAATGATTTTAGAAATCTTCCAGAGACTATTCATGGATATTTTTTCCTATTTTTGGTTATAAAATTGTATACATAAATCTTGTAGATAAATATAGGTTGAACAGACTTAGAAAAATCACATAAGATGTTGAACTTTTCATGGTTTTGTAAATTACTTTTTTAATGGTAGGTTTTCCCATATAATCTACCCTATAGTTTAATGTTTTTTTTATTTGTTTATGTTATGATGTTATAAACCATTGAATGATGGACCATTAATTCATAATCTTTTTTAAATATGATGTTACAGATAGTTAATTATTGACCTTTAGGTCTTAATAAAGTAAAAAAAAATTACTAATAAAATTGGATAATATTCCATGGTCCATGAA
Organism: Viscum album; assembly: GCA_963277665.1. Lineage (NCBI taxonomy): Eukaryota > Viridiplantae > Streptophyta > Magnoliopsida > Santalales > Viscaceae > Viscum > Viscum album. The sequence goes on along the minus strand of OY728143.1, from coordinate 935,807,317 downwards.
TAACCATGGTGAATTGTCTGGATGTCATTTACAGATGGTTAAAGAATGATCACTAATATCATACAATGATTACACATAAAACATTGGGTGGGTATTTGTGTTATGCGTGGCATATATCTCGTGATACCATGTTGGATTCATTGATCACATGTGTATTTCTAGGTTGCCTTATTTTTTATTATGATCACAATGTTCTATTTATATATTGAAGATGAAAGTTTTACATTATGATCAAAAAATTTCCTCTATCTGTTATTCCATATTGTGTACTAACATATTAATTTTTTAATTATATATTTAATACATATAGAAATATTAATTCCATTCATTTTACTAAATATCCTAATAGAAAATGTTTGACTTATTGGTAATCTTTTTATAATAATATCAACTATGAAACATGATGATTCTTTCTATTCATATATATATATATATATTCCATATATTTTATATATATATCATATTTCAATGGAAGAATTTATAATAGTATTTAAATTAGGTAAATCATCATGTTTTGAAAACCACTTAGAGTGGGTTAAAACATGGCCTGTAATGATGTCGATTGACCCTTGTATTGGGTAGGATCCTCATAACAATATAGCCCAACCCAAAACTCAATTACATGAGGATAATGAGTGAAAATATGGAATTCAATTTCTTAAGGATAACGAGTATATTCACGATTTTCGGCCTTGTACCCAAACCTGAGAATAAATGCCAATGGAATGCTAACTAACATGATCACTCAATTCCTCATGGATTATAAGTGACAAGTTTTTCGAATCAGGGGGATTTCTCTTAATATCTTACAGAATTATTTACAACCATCAATTTTCTATATTGTACAAATAGGTACAACAAAAGATCATGTAATCTTGGAAAGTGTATGACCACTAGTCACATGGTTATTTAAATAATTTTTGTACATAATGATTATAAGATACACATTTTCAGTTATAGATTTAATTTTTATATTATTATAAGATATGAACATGTAATTAAAATTTTTTAATGGTAATCAACATGACAATGTTTGTTGTTTTTTACTCATTTTTACCAACACTATTTTTTGGCGGTCGCTGATGATAGGTGGCCAGGTAGCCCAATATTGTTCCGTGTAAAGGATGAGATGAGGTTAGAAGTTTATTATGGACCAGGATAACTCATTACGAGTCTTCATAAAAGTTTGGTTGATTTATGGTGTTATAGATCCTCTTGTACATGTAGTATTTATACCATGTATATGATCATTTAGATGGGAGATTCATGTCTTATTTTAAGTTGGGACTATTTTGTTTTTAATTCTTTATGTATGGTATATTATTTGGTTTTCTATTACTATTATTATATAATACTTATATTTTTCAGATTTATTTTTTATTTTTTAATTTGGTTGAATGTATAGTCTCTCCATGAGTCTTCTTATAGCATTTATTCATGTTGTCAGCCTCTTTTATACAATGAGGTCTTCTTGAGTTCATTTAGCACTCTTGAACATCCCATTTGATTTGTTATTTGGATATTATAAAATTTTATCAGAGCATATATGTATTGATTTAAAATTTTGGGGATATGGTAGACAAGAGACATTGTACTATGTCAGGTATTTTGATGAAACATGGTGATGTGAATTATTAATTACATTCTCTATGAAATTCCTGGTTAACATGGAATGTAATTCATGTTCTATGAATGTGATTTTATGATCATAAGTTCTCACCTCATTTTTAGTACATCAATATTGAGTCCAATACGACATAGAGAAATTAATCATGAAAATATTGAAAATTGGAATCCCATGTATCATATTTTTAAACTAGGCTTCTAATGATATTAATTTCCTTTAGGTGATTATACTATTGGAAGAGGATTCAACAACTAAGTATTAATAAATTATAATATTTTTTCAATAATATGTTATTTGTGGCATTCTATTATGTTCAACCATTGTTATTGTCTTCATATGACAGTATTTCATGTATGAATATAATTTAGTGACCAATACGATAAAGGCTATTTAAAAAAATATTTACTATTAAGTCTTTCTTTGTAAATACTGTGATTTTTACCTTGTTTGGTCATTATTAGGTTTCAATTGATTTGGTAATGAAATTTATGGTTGTTTCCATTATCTATGTCTAATTAATTATTGTGACAATGATAGACTATTTGGTATGATCCACATAGACCTATTGGAATTCTATTGATCCAAATTATGTGTATTTAACCTCTCGATGTTATTTGTCTAACAGTGAAGGTGCAACATAATTTCTATAGAGGTGTCCCTTGATTACGTTCTATGTGTTCTGACCTAAAAATATCCTTGTACATATTTTCTTTAATAAAATTTAGACATAAAATTTAATCTCAATATTCTATTGATCTCATGTATCATGAAGCACGATGGTAACCCAAGGGGTGATATTCTTAATAATATAATAATCATGTATAATACCTTAGTGGATTTTTTTGTTGGAATAAAAATTAATATGTATGAGTAAAGAAGGAATGGATTAAAGGAATATTTTTATAGTTTACTTGAAAACCACAAGTAAATATAGATTACAGTGTTATTACTCATTTTACAATGTTGGGGTATGGAGTGTTTGGACACTTTTTACATCATGCTAATGAACAATGGTTGTGTTACACATTGTTTAAGAATGAAACTCTTGTTGTATGATGAGTGAAACAATATATGTGAGGGGAGATACTATATTTATTGCATGGATGGTTGGTCTTCTTCTAAAACTAAGACCACTATGATGGGTGCTACATGGTGAATCATGGATTCCTAGTGATTTACATTTTAATGAGGAGTGTTGATAGTTATTATGTTTTCTGGTGCTATTTCCTTTTTATGTGAGTAGATAATGTGGATTTGAAGTCTATCGTGCAGGACAATTAATCATTGGAGTATCTATCTGTTTTTAGTATAGAGTTGTGTGTGCATACCTTGAAAGGAAATCCTTTTTCATTGTGCTTTCTGGAATGTTGTAATATTTGTGGTTAGTTAGACCAATGAAAGTAGGGTTTTGAGTGGAACATATGAAATGTTTTAGGATTTATTGATAAACCTAGAAGAGTTAAAGATATAAGATCCCTAATACTAGTTGTATTAGGGTCACACATTCAGTTATCAACATGTGCTTCAACATGAAACTCATGGATCATGAATTCTAAGAGTTTTATGTGTTTGGAGAAGAATATATGGAGGGAGAATAGAATGACTAAGGGTCAGTATACCATTGTACGGTAAAATTGATTTTTCTATTTTATCAAGATATTTTTTTTGATTTAGCATATTTTCTAATAATACTAGAATTATATTACTCAAAATGCACAATCCATGCCTATGATACTAGGGAATAAAATTCACATAAATAATAGATCATTATATATATAATTAAGTATACCTTGACAAATCATGTTTTGGGATGTTCTTAGTTATCTCGGGATAATTGGAAATCAATAAATTGTCATGTATGCTTATTGTGTTTAGTTATGGACAATTCAAGGGCTATATATAGTAATGTAAAGGTCGTGGGGAACAAATATTCAAACATTTAGAGTTGTGAGCATCAACATAGTCATTTGTAAAATGACCTAACTTGTTTGAAGGGTTTGGTATTTTATATGACTGAGCATTGGTTGATTGGAATGAATCATGAAGACCAATATGTAATGAATAAATGAGTAGCTAGTTTTGTGTTGAATGGCTGATGTTTCATTCAGACACAATGTTTTATGGAGATCATATGTGGTCTTTAAAACCAGTATAAATCAGAATGAACAAAGAAGGTGTCCAAAAATTATTTTATTCATGCACATCTGTGATCCCTGTGGTTGGTGTAAGTAGATTATTAGTCAATCAAATAAATTACTTTTTTGGGTATTCAATCATAGAAAATGATGTTGGATCAATTAATGATACCTAAGAGGATTAATGAATCATGATCCATGATTCATAGTGTGTCAGTTTTTTGGGATAAGTACCTTTATTAGAAAAAAATGGAATAGTACCCACTATAGATTACATATGAACCAGAATGTGGTGGGTTGGAACTATGTAGAGATCATTATATCACATTAAACAAATGTAAATAAGAGTAGAACATATTCTTTTTAAAATTTCATTGAGTGTGGGTTTAAATTTTTCCCTAAATGATTCATTGGCAATTATTGGAACCGTGAATTAATTGTTTTCTCAACACTATACCCAATCTTTTAATTTGTTCAAGCGTGTTGATATTAAATCGCACAGAGTTTCTTGTAGGGAAAACAGAATCATTTTTGATATGGTGACTCATATGTCATGATTCATCTACATTATTTAAAAGTATTATGGTAAATATATATTGGCATATAGAGTTACACATATATAGGGATTATGGTCTCAATGTGGGTGGATAGAGATATTTTTACATTACTTCTAATGTTCATTACTAGAGTAAAATTGGGGGGTTTTGATTGGTGTTTTGAGGTGAGCACATCCTTGATGTGATGAGTTAGTTCTCTAAGGTGAAACAGATATAATTTTTTTTCAATTTAGATTGATGTATATGTAGAGGCTTATTTACACTAATAACATAGTATATAAATATTAATAAGCACCATATTGGATATCAAATTATAACCTGCATCATTATGGGATGTAAATTTTAGAACAGACCTGATGATTTTTTATGGTTGATGGATTTTTTTGAGGACTAGGTTTCTAACCAAGATATTCCATTTTTTAAATATTAAATAGGTGTTTATGAAATTGAATTCTATCTTGAAATTTTACACAAGGATCATGATTTCAACAATGAAGGCCCAAAGTATCTTGTGATTCTTCTATGGACACTGGTTGAATGTGGTGTTGGAAAAATCCCCTATTGACCTTATGGACTCACTGGAAATCAAAATTTTCATTAACAAAATTTTTGTGGGTTACTAAGTTGGCATGTTACTAAATAAGTCTTTCTAGATAGCGTTTGATCCTATAATGGATTCTAAGTCTGCCATCGGCTCACTGGTGGGATGTGATGGGAATTTTTTTTACTAAGGACTAATTGGTCTATTTTTCCATTAAGGGTCACTATTGATGTATTTCGTCCATTCAAAATTTTGAGGATCTGATGGAAGAAAAATCATATTTTCTTAACTAAAAGACATATTATTTATTCAAGATGGATTCTTATGAAAATAGACGGTAAATACTAAGAGATAATTTATTCTTCTAAAACAATTTTCTCTTTCATGATTTTGTGTCAGGGGATCATTGTGGAATTATTCATGGATTATCCCCATGATTTTGATTATTTATTGATATTATGATTACATTGTATAGATTGATGATTCCATAAAATATAGATATTTAGATAAAAATTGATAGATGATTACCTATTATTATTAATTTGTATCATTGGAATATATTTCATTAAATATTTCATAGTGTTTCAAGAGAGGATCTATTTTTATTGATAATGTTGTAGTTAATGGATTTGTCATAAAATTATTTCAGATGTGTGTTACAGACCAACCATGAATTATTGGTCATAGTTATATTTAGGAGGTTTTATTCATACCTCATAGACATTAATGGTGTTCTAATAGACTTGGAAGATTGAGAGATGATACTGGGTTTTTTGTGGTATGGGAGTTGACTGTGTATGATGTATGAGGTCTCATATACTATACACTATTGTTTAATGTATATATTATTTATATGTAGAATGAGGTTTTACACCTTGAGAGAAAGACCTATAAATTCCTAATACGATATTTATAATTATTAATTCGTATTTAATTATTATCCTTAAGTATTATTTTATTATAGGAACTATTCCATGTGTAATTAACAAAAGTTCAATGTGATAGGATAATCCACTGTCAACTACATTCACTCGATCTACCAATGGGAAATGATTTATTAATGTTGGTTCCTTTGACTACATGGACCTAAGTGGGTCTGTATTTGTTCATCATGAGACATATATCTCATTCAACCATGTTTGATCCCATGATCACATGTTTATACCTAAGTTTCCTATGAGACAATGTTTAACGATGATCACATGTGTGTGTTTATATATATAAATTGATACCCATTCATGATATGTTAATCTTTGACTTATTTAGACATAAAATTTTGTGTATAAACATGATATTGCTATATCTATATATACAAGAAATATATAAAAACTAAAGCAATGTGTGTTCCTAAATATCCCGATAGGCAATGTTTGAGTTTTGGATCACTTTTGTTTATTTGTAGCTTTTTTAATCATTATAACATTCTAGGTTATATATCCATGTATGCTCAACTGTATTTTATTGTATATCTAATTGTTATTAGGTACATTAAGGGATATTTAAAAAAATTGACCTTATTATGAATACCAATTAGTGTAATATTGTGTATTCCATGATACAATGATGGTGAACACATATATAGGGTAGAAGAAATAAAAACTTATAGATTGACCCAAAACCTGATTCATTATTGATACTGATTATCATTACTAATCTGAATAGATTATGGATATTGATTACACGATCCTTAGTATTACATATTCTAGGACCTTATTTTATACAATTATTATATTTCTAGTGAAATGTTTTCATCAATCATTTTGGATCATAGTCCACATGTTTACCTATCTTGAAGTAATACATTAATCACTTATAACATCAGTTTCAAAAATATTTCCCATATCGATATGAATAATGTATATCTTGTGTTTGTAGATACTTTGAGAGTTCATGAACTCCAGACATGTGTTTGTATATAGCTTGTGTGTTGTGGATGATTATATGATATTCTTGTGCATATTAGAATTTTTTTTACATTCTTTTAAAATTTTCCCTTTTATATACCCAAATATTTTTTTCTTTGGAACTGAAGAATCATTTTGGTGACTAATTGATTTTTACTCACACCACAATTTGGAATACCTGGAACATTGGTATCAAGTAAGCCCAAACTTCTTGCAGGTACATGTTAGGAAGATTTTTTCATTGATTATTCAGTGACATAGCACATTACAGGTCTAGAAAATATGGTGATGCGATGCATGGGGTTTTTGATCCCCTTTTAGTTTTATTATTTTTGTCAAGTATGTTATTGGACTGATGGGTGATCAATTTCCCATTTCCAGTTTTTTTTATTTATACCATTTTTACTACATTCATGATTCAATAATGTTATGTAATGTGGTTTATGGTTACTCTAAATGTAAATAAAATTCATTATTGTTTATTAATTTTTTATTTTTTACTTTGATTAAGGTAATAATCTCTGAATTACTTTGCATAGCCCATTGTTGTGAGTCTGAAGCCTCTAGCATACCAGGAGATGTTCTCAAGGTCATGTGGTATTCCACCTCATATGTAGTGATTCAAGTTAAGATGTTATAGGGATATTAAATATAAATATATTATGTTTTTGGTATCATCCCAAATCCCTTAATAAATTATTCTATATTCATTTTAATGTTTTTTGGGAGTTCATTCTCTCAAAAAGTATTGGAATGATTTCAATTTATTTTCACTTTTTTATAATATATATTAATAATTTAGAATCATACAAATGATATATTCATTCAATTAGATATCAAGGATTTTTTTTATAAATGATGACTATGAGGTATAAGATAGTACATTTTTAATTATAAGGGAACCATGAAATGTTTGTTGCTAAATCATGGAGATGATCACATGTGTTGTTTCTCTTATTTTGAATAGTTACAATTCAATATATTGAACATCCAATAATGATTATATAAGTTATTGAGTATTGGATTGATGAAATTAATGGATAATGGAGTGGAATTGTGTAAATATCAATTCATACATGTTTAATATTGTATTAATCTATAAATAGATTGTTTAATAACACAAAATAGTATAATTAAATCATATGATGTGGTGTATCAATAAAATTACACACTTAGTTATTTTCATGAATTTTTAATGGAGAAAATATATTCAGGATTATTTAATTCGGTTTCATGTTGGAATTATTTTAATCTTAATCATGAACTAATTTGATGAAAATTAGTGTTTAGTCAGATTAAATGGAATGAGATTTCATGAATTATTGAAAATCACAGTGTAAAGGAGTTCCCATTGCCCCTAGATTTTTTAAATATAGATTACTATAATATTACATAGAAACATCACCACATGTTATATATGTTCTGAAGATATGTATTTGTTCACAAATAATTTTTCATTCATTGAGAGATTATTTCATGATTTTGGGTTGAGATATTTATGTTTTAGGCTATTTTTGGGAGTTGGAGGATTCTATTATAAAATAATATAGTAAATATTTTTATATAGTATCACATACTGAAATACTATTGGTTCTTAAAATATTCACGTGTTTCTATTGGGGATAACATTAATAAGTCAAAAAAAATTCCAAATTAAACCGTGGAGGTGATCTGAATTATATTAACATCTTTGATGACTTGGAACAAGATACGTTACACTGGTACCATATTTTAATTTCATCCACCTAAATATATTCTTGTTATATCCCACTATATCTCACATCATTGATTTCATTCACTAAAATCATACAAAAAAAACAACATTTGATATATTATATGGGAGGACTTTTTATAACCACTAATAACCCCAACCCTCACCTCATCATGGTTGTAAACTCTTTCATTTACCTTTCAATATTTTTTCACTGTACAAAATATCTCATGATTTTAAAATCCACTAACCCTATTAAAATTGCATTGAGTCATATTTCTCTAGAATAAATACTTTAATGATACATTCAATGATATATATAAGTTTTTTTCAAATTCACATATACTCAAACCCTCTATAGTAATGAAATTTTTTGGGACATATGGTCAAGATTTAAAAGTGGATATCAGTTTATTTATTATGAAGAATAGAAAGAAGAAATCCCACACATCACATCAAATTATATAACTTTAAAAAATATAACTAACACATTATTTAATATTATAAAATATAGTTTTCAAATTTAATTTTTTAGATATTATAAATATAGAGACAAATATGATATATTAATATCCATTATATTTTATAGTATATTAGAATATATAGAGAGAGATTAAAATAATCCATAGGATATAGTTATAGTTTATGAAGTTAATTTATTTCTCAAAAAATTAATATCCTTAGAAATTATACATTGTGGATAATTCTAATAATATAAATAATTAAGGTATCATATCTATGATTGTGACTAAAAGAGGATGAGTCATAATAAATTGGAGAATGATGGAAAAATAAATCATAAATAATTGGTTAAACTGATTTTTTCTAAATTTTTTCTAAAATAATACCCCTTTTGGGAAATTAAGGAGATAATGATGGATTTTATAGGGCTAGAGAAGAATGTGGAAAATATTATCGATGTTAAACTTTAAAATTATTTGGTAATATAAATTTGTTCATTGGTATGTTTTACCTCAATTAAAAAAAATGGATATTTTTTTAACAAATATCTCTTTATTCTCTATTTACATTTGAAGGACAAAGGTATATAATGATTTATATGGTAATTTATTATGGGTCAACACAAAGAGGTAGATTTTAAAGTACACATTGGGAATATTATTCTACCATAATGGTAATGGAAAATTTCTACTCTATTATGGGACGATTGAACTATAAACTAAACATATATAGAAATGGAGAATGTCAGTATAAATTTTAACATTTTCTTTTCTATCACCATCATAAGATTAATTAACATTATTTAGATGTATATCGTCTTATAATTTCATCTAAATTGTTTTTATAATAATTATTTTTCATTAAATAAAAAAAAATTAAATACATTATGAAATTATCAATAATTTATATTGTAACATATTGAGTTATATTAAATTATGATATAACATTAACAATACTGTTTTGGATAAATTTTCAATAAAAATTAGATATAGAATCCAATATTTTAATAACATACCATCTTCAATCAAAGGATTAATCTTTATGGAAAACTTGTAATATAAAATAAAAATTTATATCCTACATGATTTATTATAGTAAACTATTTAATAAATAATTTCTAATTGTAATTTTCATAAAAATCAATAGTTTCTACTCATTTATTAAGATTGAAAAATGTCAGGATTGGTAAAGAATGATATATAGATAATTGATATTCTTGGATTAAGTTAGAGTGTGATAATATCTAGCATAATTATTTAAAATGATTTAAATTTAATGGATTCAATTTTTTTATAAAATTTACACAGATAATCATCAATGATATTGTGATTTTGAATGAAGGGATAAAGAATTCTATAAAACATATCTTTTAAATGATGTTTTAGGTATTAGGAAGAATGGAAGGATGATCCATAGAATCATATACCCTTCATGATTCTTGATAGTTTGGAGATAATAACATATAAACAGAATAATTCCATGAACTTCTCTAAAATATATTATATTTTATAGAAATTGAATTTCGTTAATAATGTACCACATATATAAAATGAACTAAACTAAGAGAGTTTTTAGAAAAAATATTTTCTCTTTTAAGAGGAATAACATTTGAATTTATATGATCATGTAGATAAGTTTCTATGAAATAATTACTCTCCCACATTTTTAATGTTCTCAAGTGAAATATTTAGATTGGGGATGTGATGTTGGATCTTAAAAATTCTGATCAAAATTAGTATGATCATGTGTTTTCGGCTATGTAATGGAAAATTATGGGGAAATTTTGTGATATTTGGGTGGTGTAAGGGTATATATTTTATGTATAAACTTTTTTATTAAAGATAATCAAAATATTCAATAAAATGAACCATAAATATTATTTGGTATAAATTTATTACTTAATTATTTTATTGACATATAATTTTATAATATAAATTATAAATTAAACACATTAAAATAAATATCAAGAAAACATAATTGTGATAAATTTTGTGTAATACATTCACCTAAGAAATATTGTCTGTGATGCTTCCATCCTAATAGTCTCTCTTAAAAAATAATTTTATTAACTGAAACTATAATAATAATTGAATATATTATAATTATGGAAGATATTATAGAAAATGTAATATAATGATTTTTTTTATAAATCATCAAGAAAATATATACTAGGATAATTTAAATTTAATATATCGGTGCAGAATATATATTCATTGGGAGTATATTAAAATATGGAATATATAGTTATTAATAATTTAGAGTAATTTTTTATATATATAAGGCGTATATAAAATTTATTCATAGGTAATGTTTCTTAAAATAATGTAGCAAACTCAAATAAATTAATCCTGATATCGGACTATCATTATATAATTATTCATATTTTTAGTTTGTAGAAAAGTAAAATAATTTTAAATTTTATATAGATATGGGGAAGATGTGGAATCATTTAGTATATGTCATACATATGATGATTATGTTTCAAATCATTGGTAGGAGGTTGCATCAAGAGGGTTTTCACTTTACCAAGCATTGGAATAAGATGATCAATTTTAGATAAATGTATATTTCCATTTAGAAATGTTATGATCATAGAAATGACAATGAGATTCATGCTTTTATAGTCACCTCCCATAAATACCCATATTTCTTATCTCATTATTAGAATTTGTATTACGTTTTATAGGTATTTTTTAAGTAGAAGAAATTACTTTTTTAGTATGTAATCAGTAATCTTATATAAGATATTTTATATGAGAAATACCTTTTTCGTAGGTATAATTATGAATGTAATTTTTTGAATATATTAAACTAATGTTAATTTTTGCATATGTATTATATGTAATTAAAATATATTTTATAATTAAATAATTAAATAATAAATTTTATTTTATCATTTGTACCACTCATTATTCTATTTTTTTATCTTATTTTTTGGATCAATAATCATATCCCTCGTTATATCTCATTATATTTTTTAACACTATTTAAATGTGTTTTATGTTAAATTTTCTATAAACTGTTATACTGGAAATGTAAAAAATTCATAAAAAGAATTTATTAATCTTCTATAACATAATCTATATTTCTTTCAATATTTATATACTTTACCTATATACATTTTAATATTGATATAATTGGGGTATTTATTTATTATAATATTACTACAATATCACCATTTTACCTTTTAAAAATGATTCTGAATTTTCCACATATCGTTGTTTTTCTAAAAATTTAACAACAATATTTAGAAATCAATTTTTAGTATTTATTTTAATTTTTTCAATTGTTATTAAAATAATTCATCATCTTTTAATATTCAATATCATCTATAAATCACCCATTAAAAACAAAATGATATATTCCATTTTGGAATTTTTTTGGTGTCTTATAAATTTAGTTTTGACAATAGTGTGCATGATACTGAATAAAATTGATATTTAACACATCATAAATCCATGTTTATCATGTCATAATTTTAGTGGACGTGTTATTTTTTTTGATGTGGAAAGAAATTCATGTATTTTAATTTTTATAATTTGTATACAATAATGTACATAGCCCAATAATGTTTTTGATAATGTTTATATCGTATGATTTTATCATTATAAGACTTTTCATTTCTTCGTAGACAGCTATGTTATGAATAAACATAATGAATTTAGATTTATACACTATGATATAATGATTTTGAAAAATTTATTTTATATATGATATTATTTCCTAATCTTATTATTGTTAGGCATTTATATTTTAGATTACAATAGTAGAAAAAATTAATTCCTTAATTTGTATACCCTGGTATATATTATTTTATCATGAACCTGATTTTATTATTATATAGTTCTTTATCATGTTTTATGATATTGTTATCATTCGATATGACCTCCTCATATTATTGAAACATTATATTATATTAATATTACTATTTATCTCATGTTCATGTTTTCCCACATGTTTATGATATGATGATAAATACATTATATCACAATATTTTGTTACAATTTTCGAGGTTAATATCCCACATATTTAATTATATGTGGTTTTTCTTATGTATTTCAATACTGATAAAATTCTATGAGTGATTATAATATGATGAATATTTGGTTAAATTATATACTTTTTTCAAAATTATCACTAAAAAATGCTAATATAAAAAAGTTTTTAGAAGACCCAAATTTATAGAATTCTAATTAAAATATTCCACTATCAAATTGTTCAAATTTAAAATTCTTTTATTTGATTATAATAGTAAAATAATAAAATATAAAATTATATTTTCCATAATGGTCACAACCAGTGGAATAGAACAGAAAATAATATGTAGAACAACCATGTTCTGGAAATTCATATGATCATTCTCTAAAAAAAATTATATAATAATCATTGATATTATTACGTAAACAGTAAATAATGAAGTATAAATTGTAAAAAAAATAAGGGTAGTGTATGAATGATTTTATAAATTAAAATAAATTCATTTTTCTAAGGATATGTAATTGATAGAAGGGTAAGGTAAACATTGTAATAATTCTATTTAGAATCATACAATTACAATAGTAATGTACCGATATTAAGAATGTAATATTTATGTAACTCTTATACGTATAATTTTCTATTGAAATTCCAGAAATCATTATGAAATTACATAGCGATGTTTTTTTATTTATATCTATTCATTATTAAAAAAATATAACTACATGCATTCATATTAGAATGATGTTTTTCTTTTTTATGCCAAATGAATGATTTTGAAATTCATTTGTGTTTTTATTTAACAAGTAAATTTCCCATATATATAAAACTATTTTCCTAAGAAAGACATCAAATTTATAATCATCACATAATAGCTTTCCTATAACGAATTTTTCATAATTTTATAACATAGTCGTTTTTTCATAAATATTAAAAATAGTTTTATATTGTAATAATTTGGAATTAGTTATTACATTAAAATTATTTAATATATAATATGAATTAATTATCAACATATAATATGTTCCTTCATTAAAATATGTATTTTAAATTAATAAAATTTACTCTTCTGACCTGGAATGTTTTTTGAAAAGAAGAAAAATCTTTTATGATTAAAAAAAGTCAATACATGTAAAAATAATTTACCTGTACTCATTTATAGATGTTCTGATTAATTAAAATATATAAAATTCAGAGTATAAAACTAGAAATAAAAATATAAAATAACTTGGCTTAAACCCATGATTCTTTCAATAATTTTATGGCAATCCAATATCACCAGACATACCTATTACATCATTTTACAAGAATATTTCTTACATCTAATAATTAATATACAACATAAACTATTTTTATACTTCCATTGAATATAATTTTAATAAAAAATATAATTTTTAAAACATAACAATCATTTTTAAACATATTGTAACACAACCAACACTTTTAGACATGCAATATGTAAAAATCTACATTATTATCCACGTAATGAAGACATATAAAATGGGAAATCTTATCTCCTCATCAAGTGTAAACATAAGAGTTAAAAATTAAATATCATAAGTGATATTGAGATGAATATGTGGGTTTGAGAAAAAATTTGGTACACGAATGTATAATATGGAATTTTTTTCTAATGAAACATATATCATTAATCATGATTCCTAAAATTAGTCATCTACAATAACATAAATACCATGTCTTGGGATTTTAGAAACTACAGAGAAAAATCATGAAATAGTTATGTTTCATACCAATAGAATTTCTTATAAACCTATTTAGTGAAATAATAATATATGTCATTGTTAGCCACCATGTATTTCATATAATGGTGGTATGTGGTTATGGAATTACCATAATATAGGGGAGTTAGGATAAACCATATATAATGTCATAATGAAGTAGTCTAACAACCCATGACTCATATCCTTTTAAAATTGGGATAACCACCACTAGACCATAACATTTTTCTACATAAGACAACAACATTCACCCTTTAACATTTCGGAAATAATTTAACCACTAGTGACCAATATCCTTTACAACATCGTATTAACACCCATGTCTAATCATTTTCTCAATTGATACGAAATATTTTCCATTATAATGGAGGTCTACATAAGAGAACCATCCATACAATGAAAACCTTCCCATATTTATCTTAAAGGATTCATAATTCCATCATACCATAATTAATCAATGGGAAGAATTTTCTTCATTAATATTACCCCAATATAATATCACTAAATGTCCATATTATAATGTTTGATGATCTAATAAGATAATATCCCCAATTAATCACAATAAACATTATAGTATGTTTGGATAAGTAGAAAATAATTTTATTAGAGTATTAAAAAAATTCATTTAAAAAAAGAATAATTATCATAACAACCCATGATTTTCATACATAGATATTACATATTTTTAGATGAATAATCATTAAATTGTAGAAAAACATTCTTGAGGATTGTAATGATGTAGTGTTGTTGAAAAACATGAAACAATAACAAATTGTTAAAAAAATATATACTTTGTCTCTTACATATTTCTACATATATAGCACCATTTGTGGAAAAATATTCTTAATACAATTTTTTTTAAACTGGGTAATAGAAACATTTGAAATTGGTTATCTTATATTCATAGTAAGAGAAAACAAGTGAGATATAAATGATTTTTTATACATAACAAGAGGAAAATGGTATAATAACAATAACATAACATTTATACATCATTAAATTCATACACCCTATCATAAGAAAGATTAATTTAATAAATATTGTCAATTCATAAAAAATTAATAATAATAAAATAAGAACAAAGATATTATAACATTGAAATATGATATTGAATTGTGGAATACACACAAGAATATAAATTCATTTCCCTAGTAGTCAAATACATTTCCCAATACTATCTTAATGGAATTAATTCACACCCTAAACAATTATAGGAATCTTGGGATTATCCAAATAAAATCAGAGTGGAGATTTTCCCTTACTAAAGCACATTCTCATCTGGTTCCTGTAATATCTATATAATGAGATATAAATCATTACACAATTCATTGGAGGGAGAGATCGGTCACACCAATCACATAAATTAAACCATACATTTGTTTTCCAAAATATCATAGATAATTGGTCATAAATAAATCCATGAAAAGAAATGGGATTCATAGACAGTTAATTATAAAATTTCCAATGGAAAAGAAATGGGTTTCTTAAAAATTTCATCATAACATAACCCATGGTAATGAAATAGGTTTAAAAAATATATGAAAATTTCATCATGAAAACAAACCATCAATAGAAATACAAATTATTTTATTCACATATCTTGTCTTCAATAATGGGTAAACAATAAAAAATATATTTCATGTTATATGTAAAATTAATTTGAATGATCAGTTGGAATAATTCTTAAGGAAAATAAAATTCCCAATATAAAAACATTCCCATCATAAAAAGTTTCCACATACAAATGAAAACATTTTATATGAAAATAATCATGTAAAAAAGTAATGTATGATTGAAATAATTGACTTATCTTTATATATGTGAAAATTTATCAAGCCGTATAATATTAACAAAACATTTCTTTTGTAATTATTTTTAAAGAATTCACATTGAAAATAGTTTAGAAAATACCAAAATGATTCCATTCCAATAAATCGATTGAAAATAAAACATTAATAATAAATATTTTAATCAATTTTAGAATAACAGTAAATATCTTATTGAATTTTATTTAAAAATAATTTAAATTCAAGAGATATATAACCCAGTTTAGTCTTATACAATATTAATTCAAAATAATGAAGGGACTGTGAAACAAATCCTTACCTCAATTCTCACCATTCCTCATTCACATTAAAACCTATTACATAATAAATATAGTTTACTTATAAATGTGTTAAATAACTTTTTGTTTATTATACCATTTATGATTTATTTGTAACATCTTATAACCTTTTTATTATTATTTCGTTATTAAAATCCCATTTCGTGGTGATATCTGGTTCATTTTCTAAGAAGTTTTGGTTTAGAAGTCCTGGTCATTATATATTGATAATGGTACCATCATTTAATGAATTATTTTTACATAAAAACATATTACATTTTAATTATATATATATTTATAATAATGAATGATAATATTGGATAGAACAATGGGTGACATAAATCATGGTGATGGTAAGACATATGTATGCTTCAACTTGATTTTCATTTTTAACTGGTGAAATAAAATAAATATAAATAATAATAAACCTATAAATATTAATTATAATATTAAATATATCATTTATATTGATAAAATTCACCTTTATTATTATCCACATGAGTCATTGTTGAAAAACAAATCACATATTATCATTGAGATAGTAGGACATAAATACGCACAAGCGATTCAATCGTTTCCCTTATGATTAGGTGATAAAAAATTTATTCCTTATATTATAATTATTACATTGTAAAATTATCATAAATATAATGTATAATTTTTAATCACATTATAATAACCATACAAAAAATTTGGTGGAAAAAACCTAGCTGTATCCTATGTGGATATGGTAAGTCGTATGTACGCACAAGTGATACATTCACTTCTTGTTTGATATAAAAGTGGGAATATAATGGTATTTTGATAATAAAAAAAATTTAAAATAAATTAATATACTGAATATATTATTTTATGAAAACTAACATAGACTTAGATTACGTAAATAAGAGAAAAAAATAAATTGATTGATTAGAGAGATTACCTCTTATTGTAATTTACTCATTTAGATCTCTCATAAAGTGCTCTGGGGTTTTTCTTTTTATAATTAATTAACCTGTTGAATGTGTATATGAATGTGGAGAAGAAAATTTTTCATAGAATGCTTTAAATTTAGTCTCAAGGAGTTACAATTAAGTGATGAAGGATATCTTATTTTCTAATGGAGTGAGGGGCACCATTAGATTTTTGTAAAATCTTTAAATATATTAAGACTATTATATAGCCATATGATATCAAATTCAATATAATGGAATAGTGGTTTAAATATTAGACCATATATTATCCCATTAATTATTATTTAATATTTTATTTATTAATAAATAATTTAACAAACTTATAATCCCATAAAATATCTATATTTTAAAATTTCACTACTCATTACAATGACATTAAAAACCAAAATAAAACAAGTAAAATTGAAACCAACTATTTTTTTTATCTTAATAATTCCAAGGTATTTTTAGTAATCCATGTATCACCTCAAATAACCAAAATAATATTTTGTTGTAATACTTTTAATATAATTTATTTTATTATTTAATTTACTGATTAATTTCTACATTTGCATGGTCTGGGAATGCAATTTTTTATATTTTTTCACCAATAATATAAAATAAATTAGCATGATGAATATATTTATTTTATATTTAAATAAATTTATTATATAACATATCCTATGGATAACACCATATGAAAATTATTAAACTTATTAAAAACTTATGTTTGAAAAGTCTTATGATTCATAAAATAAAATACTATAAAGTTCATATTTTTATTCTAGTGAGGTAAAATGGTCATAAATTAGACCCATATTTTGTTATTATAAAAATCTATATATAAAATAAAATTTATGTTAATTATTAAGTAATTTAATTTTCCTTATCATTTTATTTTATGAATAATTATCTAAAGTACCTTTTTCTGTTGTATCTAAAATAAATTTGGTTTTTATTCATATTTATAAAAAAGAATATTTTTAAAATTAATACATTTTTATTTCCTAGTTCCAAATATATAATCAATTTATTTAAATCAAAAACCCAAAAGTATCAAAATATATTTTAAAATGATTCTAAAAAAGGGAATGAAATATAATTTTTCTGAAAAACAATCATCTAAAGAATAAAATGTTTTTATAATCTTTTCTTGAATGAAATTAATTTTAATGTCCAAAATTCGTTTAAAATGATCCGATAAAATGTTAAAAATAATAAATTATATAATTTTACTTTATAAAATTTTAAAAATAAAATACATGTTACAATGAATATCAGTATGTTTCACTACAACCTAAAACATAAAACATATCATTACACTCAAATATTTTTCCCTTTGACTGTTTTGACATTATGAAAGGAAATAACTTTTTCAAATACATATACAAAAAAATTAAAAACTAATAATATTTATTTTCTCATAGGGATCAATAAAAATTGTTTTTTTGAAGAATTATTATTTTTTAATAATGAAATTGAATTACTAAAAATTGGTCCTTTGTTTCAGTTAAAAAAAGATAGGCATGGATGAGATTTAGAACCATTACTTTGATTGATGGTTATTTTTTTGACTTGATTAGTCATTAAAATCAGGTATTGATTTTTATTCTTCCCTATAAACTGTCCTTAGTTCCCACATCCATATATATCTACAATCATACTTACCAAGGGTAAGTGTTGTTTTCTAGTTTCATGCCAAATGTTTCCTATAAACACACATTTATTGACATGATGGGAGGTTGGGATCATTTCACAGTTTTAAGGGGACTTGATCCCTACTCTGAGACTCTATTATTGAGTTATGATATTTTCATGAAATCCTTCCCATACCCTACTATGAGACTATTGACCCCTGTGTCAATTTATTGATTATGAATATGTATCAATTGGAATAGTTGTGTTCCTATCACAAGTTCTTTATCATTACCTTATTATTATGATGCCTTGGAATTAGACCGCATTCAAATTCAATAGAGTTTATTTTTATACATGAAGAACAATATTGGATTGGACCTCTATATGTTGTCCTACATATACTATGAGAATAATAATCAAAACTCACATTGTTCATTTGAAATAGATTAAGGTCGTATGTATGGATAAATTCATCTAGTTAAATTTATTTGGCATGGTCATGAATATAGGGTTTAGATCATGATGAATCTCTCTTCATATATGAGTTAAAATAGAAATTAGACTCTATATATTTCTCATGTGGGTATCAACATTGTGGGAGACAGAACCACACATGCCTTTGATGGGAATTATTCATATGAAACAACCCTATATTTATTTTACATGACTATAGTCCATTGAGCGGAGATGGGATGTAATATGTCTTAATCCTCATTAGTGAGCCATCAATTGAGAATTATCGTCATATTATGGGTATATTAATTTACAAAATCTAATCCAACGTGAGTCATATAAGGTGTTAGATAAAATAGATGGAAAAAGATTATACATAATGCATGAGAGAATATATATTTAAAGCATACACATTAATGTTCCCATCTGAGAGGAATGATTATCCATTTCCTAGAGGATATGCTATAGTGATTGGGTTGTATGAATGTTTCTTATATATTTAGTTTCATAATATGAATTAGGTTCATTATATTTGAATTTGTCCCTAACCTGCTAATAGTTTGAGTACTCTGGGGAATAATCAGAAATGATACTTAAATAGATTCTCGTTTATGAGTCCACTTCACATCTATTGGAAGTTAGTGATGTCTGGTATACTCAATGATGAATTCGATCCCCTAAGTCAAAAACCCATAGGACCTGAAAGGGCATACAATGATGTGGATGCCCGTTGGAGCTCAGGGCATAAAGAGACATACTTTGTATCATAGTTATGGTGGAAATCAGAGTTCTCATAGTTTAAAATATCAATAACCCTAGGTCAAAGTATTTGATCATGCTTGGAGTAATTATTTTTGTCCTTGAGGTTTCAACAATGTTAGGGGATTATTCTAGGATGTATTCAATATTTATTCGGGAATAAACATTAAGCATTCCCTTTATAAAACTTATATTCTATCTTCTGATGGATAAAGACTATCCAAAACCATCACATAGTTTTTCAATGAGTATGAATCATATATGGTTTCATGATTGTGTAACCCTATCTAATTATGTAAAATTACCTTATAAAAGTTGTATGTGGTTGAAGGATTTGTGCTAGGGTCCACATGGAATTAGCCCAAGTTGTTCTACCAAAAACAATTCATTCTATAACGGTATTTGTCTAACATTTCCCAATTATTTATCAGGCATGCCTTTTTTTACGGACATGTTTAGAATATCAGTATATCTTATAAGACACAACCTAGAGAATATGCATAATTTATTTAATATTTTGTGATTACATCATAAGATCAACGTAACTATGTCTATGATGATTCACAAAATGAACACGAACATGTCCAATTCCATCCTCATTATTGAAGCGGGCATGTCATTATGCTACCAGAAGATCAATATGATTTGTTATCTGGAAATCAAATGACAATACTGATATATCTATAAGAAATCACATGATCATGCCGACATCTAATAGTCCCCATCACATGATCAATTTCTATAGTATTGGATATATTCTCACAATCAAGTGGTACAATTCCAAGGCGCATTGCATGAACAATATGACTTGTCCTTAGACTATCACATAACAAAGTTAACATCGAATTGGTCAATTTAATGATTAACCCGAATTATTTGTAGTATTTTATATTAATAGAAGTTGTTTTTACAAGGAAACATAATGGCATAGTGAGATTAGTGATGAATACAGTGATTGTGTGTCCCTAATATATTTATGTGGTGGGGAATAACCAATGCATTTGGGATCACCCGTAATAAAAAGGGGGCATGTTGAAGGATTGATGAAAATTGTTATAAGGCATTATGAATAATGTTTCATTGGAAACGATGCTTGAATGAGTATGAATTCCGAGGTAATATACCATGGGAACTTCATGGATAAAATTTTTCTTATCTATACTATCATATTCATGACAAGAGACACTCACATGATGACCCATTTTTCATGAAAATCATATCTACTTAGAATTGCCTCATGAGGGAGTGTGCGAACATTCACATAGACATACCAATAACAACACAAGAATGGATGAGGGTTTATGGAATGTGGGATTCATAGATGTGGGTATGTCTAAGGGTTTATACACACATCAATGTCACATGCATGGTGATGGGTGTCCAAATGAATTCTAAACTCATGTTATCCTCATAAACATCATGAGGTCTTTTGGGGGGACTTATACCATGCCCCTTGATCGAGAAGTAGATATTACGAGATTGTGAATACGGCGCCACAAGACTATGAACCAAATTTGAATGTTGGGTAAATATATCAGGACCATGTAGACCTTATGGTTCCACATGATCAATGGAATTTCATTAAAGCAACATGATCACAGGTGGATGAGTCATTTTCCCAAAAATAGGGGTATGTTGATTGTAACTTCCATGTCTATTCAGACATGTCGTGGGATGTATGTCAATATCATGACACCGAGGGATTTGCGGCATCATGAGAACAACAACTCATGGAAAATAATGTTACCTATTCTCGAATATTTATATTAAAATGTAGCTTTAGGGGGATCCTAATCTATTACATTGAATGATATTCTGTTATTCATGTATTTGTGTTACCCTATGGGGGTATCACGAGAGGCCTTGTGATCACACACAGATGGTTCTCAATTAGATAATTTTTCTGGATGAATATTTTCATGAAATACATAGTGCTTCTCCAAAGATCATATACATTGGATCATACTCTCATCAATGTAGTGTTAAAATGTTATAGGATCATGTTTTATTATTTTTATCACTCAATGGGTTCTTAATGTGATATTTCAAGGATGGTTATCGCGAGAAGAGCCTTTCATTACATAGATATGACCATCAAAGGCAGCAACTGCATCCTATGTGTCTATTTTACAGTCCATTCATTTATTCTTCTCCATATCCCCATCGAGTGTATTTTTTAGGGTAAAATGGTATTTAATGATCATGGATGGTCAATATTTGTGAGAAATTATAGGGGGAGGATACCGTGTGCACCCGATAAGTTAGTGGAAAATTCATGGGATTGACATCATGTGATCATGAGATGACCTATTTTCATCACTTGATCAATTCATAGACAAGTTATTCCCTAAATTATTTCTTCTAATCCATAAAAATAATTATTGTAATATGGAATTAATTCTGTCAAAAATCATTTAAAATGTAAAAGCGTGTTGCGGTCGGAAACTTATCATGATGACTTTAGGTACTTTCTACTAATTGATCATATTATAAAAGACGATTGCATGACAGATTCAAGAATTTATAGAAACTCTTGATACTGATCCTCATGATTGTATTCAAGTGACATATTTCATATAATACATTTTTAAGGATACCTATTCTATATTCCTTTCATTCATTCTGTCTATATTTTTAGATAGGGTGAATAGCCAGTGATACTACAAGAAGCATCGAGTTTCGACATTATGGTCAACAAGTGCTATAGAAGTTTCCTAGATTATAGAGTGGTTGATGAATGAACTTTCTTAATATATATGATATATTTTAGTTTATCAATTGAGGTATTGACATAATTTGATATTGGGAGGCTCGATATTCAGTCGGAAGTTTGAGATCAGTCGATAAATCAATTTAATGGATGGGGTTCAATCATTTGAACAATATTCTAAAAAATACAACCCTCATAGAAATAATATTTCAAATTTATTCCAATATATAAAAAATCCATGACCACTGATTGGTAAAGACAAAAATGTGGTTTGGAACCTGTACCACCTCCATACACCGGTACTAGGCTTCGGCCCTGTAGGAACACAACCCATTCCAAAGACCCCTCTAAGATCACAGACCACATTCCTAATAAATGTGCTTTCCAATAGTTCATAGAAACTATACCCACATTCGTCTGATGGCTTTCTCAAGCACCCTCCCACTATGAGTGGATATACACTACTCCACAATGGCATATGTTTGAGATTTGGTATGGCTGGCTAGAGGATTGGCCTTAATATTTGTATAAGGGTGGGAATATTTCGGTATATGAATAAGTGGAAAATAGTAATCACCAATATTCATGCCCACGTCCATTGTTAATGGATTCCATGAATGATATATTTTTATATCCATGTAGTCACCAACTGTTCGAAACCATCAATGTAGTGGTGTATGATCGAAAATTATTTTTTTCAAAAAAATCCTCTCATTAGTGAGATATTTTTATCAATGAAAATGATCATATTCTAAGGTGAAATAGATCAAATTTCTACATATCTGATCATATATAGAGTTATGAAATTGATCACCAAGAGATTATTTTTTTATAGTGTAGACTGAGGAACTTTTATGATTTATGATGACAATACATCATGTCACAAATTCTCAGCTGAATACAAGAAAGAATGTACATTTGACTTATGGACATGTATACCCTAAGATCCATACTAGTATAAATTACCTAATAGAATAAGGATTTTGTGGAATATAATATGTTTTTGGATACAAGGTAAAGAATCTATAAATCTCTGTATATTCCATGAGAATGGTAATCAAGCCATATATAGTTCAAAAATATTCCACTGTTAAGAACAAATTCATGCCTTGGGAAAATAGGATAACAGATAAATGAACCAATAATTAATGTCCTAATTTAGATTTTTCTAATTGTTATGAAGGGGGATTTCAATTTCTATTGATGAAATCATCGGTAAAGATCAATGTTATTGTTGAGACATTTCTCAGATCATCCATGATACCCATCCTTTATGAGTTAAAAAAGTGATCCAGTCATCAGGGTTTCAGTCCTTATCTTAATATTGGTAATTTTTTTACAAATAGTCATGAATTCGCACTAAACTGAAATTATTAGTTGATTCACCTATTCTAGTTGACATGAGATCATCTGATATACACAGAATGTTTTGGCAGGGTTTTCATGACCCGTCCTCGGGGCCCGTGTCATGACTACCCCAAGCCTGCCTTACAAATTCCAGGGGATGGAGACTAGCACAAAAGGCGTAAATCCATATAAAAATGGAAGGAATTTCCTTTATGAAGTAAGAACTAAGAAAAACTGAGTAAAAAAAGTAAGTGCTGAAAAGTAAATGGGCCAGTATACAAACCCAAATGATTGTACAGTACAACAGCAGTAAAGTAAAGTAGCAACCACCGAGTCGTCTTCCGAGAATCCCACCAGAAGGGTGGTTAAAGATTGTATCCTCAGAACCTCGGGTTCGTCTGTCTGCTCTGTGCACACCCCACTAGGTGGTCCAGCTCCGGGTTCTATCCATCTCCATAAGACTCCTCCATTATCAGTGATTTCCATCTTCTACATCCAACACAATGTAGTGCAGGCATAGCCCGTGCTGGGGTGAGTATACGATACTCAGTATGGAACCTGAGACCCCCAAATGTATCCCAAAATCCAAGAAGGATAGACCAAAAAGGAAAGATACAACATGAAGTATCAACCAACTCTACTTAGGTATATTCTCGTACATAAAACCAAGTCATTAATCCCAGTCTGAATCCTACTCTCGAGCCCAATCACAACCTATTCCACACAGGAAGGAAGTCAATCACGCTGTTGGTAAAGATTGAAGTCAAGTCTCAGCTCACGCAGGTATACTAATCACAAATAGGGGAGGATATGATTATATTTAGCCTCTAAACCATCTCCTCTGTCGAACCCACGTAATATCCAAGTACAGAAGTCATCGATGCCAAACCCACGGAGGATCCAAGTACAGTAACCATCACTGCCGAACCCACGAAGGTTCCAAGTAGAGTCTTCCTCACTACAAAACCCACGGAGTATCCAAGTACAGTTTTTCTCACTGTTGTACTGACAAAGGATCCAGGTATAGTCATCATCGTCATCGAACCCATGATGGATCCCAGCACAGTAGTCGTCGCAGTCACAGCCATCTCTAGGGTTCTTGCACATTGCACGCTCAATTACGGGAGGGTCCGCTCCTCGAGCCAAGGGGGGTCGATACATAAAATGTCACGAAGACCAGATTTTATGTATTCCGATGTTCCGTCTCATGAAAATAAACCCAATGCGACAGATGGTGCGTCAATCGGACACCCGGTCTGAGAATTATTGGCTTTTCCGTTCCAGGGGCCCGTTGGGTTTATAAGCTAAAACCAACCCGACCATACCCCATATGCGTCCAAAGAAAAAGTGGAGTATTCCAAATGAACTGTCCCATCAAATTGAATTCATCGTAGTTGATGGAACGTCAATCGGACATCCAGTCCTTAGGTTATATGCGTTTCTGCTCCAAGGGCCCGATTGGTTTCAGGTTCGAACCAACCCGGTCATACTCAAACTTTACCAAAACCACGAGTTTAATATACCGAAATAACCGCCTAGATCCAATGTTTCCTACGCAACTAATGGTGTGTCGATCGGAGGTCATTAGCTCATATTATGGGAAAAAGAACGAAAAATGGTCCGAAGTGGGGGGTCTGGGCTAGGTCTGACCCGGCCCGACCCACCCTAGGTGACCCTGAACCAGGTCTACCTATCTCGGGTCTGAGTCTGGCCCGGTAGGGCGCGGCTCGGCTAGGCAGGGTGTGGCCCATCCCGACCGGCGAACCCGGTCTGCGTCACCCACCCTTGCCTGGTCGAGGGGTGGTGTACTAGCTCAGCCAGCAGGCCGAGTGGGGGGGGGGGCCTGGTTCTGCGAACGCAGTGCCAGGATGGAACCGCTGGTCTCCCCAGATCCCGCGCGGCTGCGGGATCCGCTGCTCGCTGTTGTGGCAGTGTCAGGGAGGGCTCCTGCCATCAGTTCCCCAGGGTGCTGCCGCCTCCAGGCAGCTAGCCGTTGCCGGGCGCCGCTTCCGACCGCTGGTGTCCCGCGCCGCCGCGGTCTTCCATGGGCCACCAGAGTCATTTCAGTGGTCCTTTTTTTTCTTCCTTCTATGCCTGAAATCATCTTGCGATCTGAACTCTACTACAAAAGCCCCAAATTGTTGTGGCGGTCTTGTTTTGTCATCGCCAAACACCCAACCCATCAACAACAAAATAGTGGTGGATCTGGACTTGTTCGTTAGTCCGTACCGACCACGTTAGTGGTTCAAATCATCACCCAATAATTTAAACGCCATGTTAAAGAGTATAAAACACATATATAGAGATTAAAAAAAATATTCCCCTACCTCAAAGTTGTTTTTGTACGCCGTCGTTTAGAGAAAGACAAGCGTCACGGTAGACGGGCGTCGCGGAAGAACGGTGTCGTTCCATCATCAACAGAGGAAGGGTTGTGGTCGTCGGCTACATAGGATCCTTGACGTCGAGTTGCATCTGAGGAAGATGCATCATTGGAAGAAGTGTCATCGTGTTCTTCATCGGGGGTGTTCTTCGTTGAAGAACGATGTTCTTTTTCAATGAAGGATCACCTCTCATTTGATTCCCCAAAGTCTTTTCCCAAAGTTTATTAGCCAAATAAAGAAATAAGCGGCTCCCAATTAATAGAATTGTCATGCAATTCCTATTAATTCCAAAGAGGATCCAATTAATTTAATACTGATATTAAATGGATATGTTGGCACATTTAATGGGATGAGGGATGTAGGAAGTCTCCAACCTAATGAGTATGTGGAGTTGACAAAGCAATAAAAAAGGGGTATTAATGGGGAGTTAAGGGGAGTTCTTGCGAGATGAAGGTTGGGGCTCATGTGGGCGACAACTCACAAATATTCACACTTTGGAGGAAATAACCAACTCACAAAATAAAATTGTGTACCACAAAATTTTATTTATTTTAAGATTCAACCCCAAAAATGAACATTCAGCATGCATAAATTGCAACTCTGGTAAAGGTCCACTTAAGCAATTACTGGTGCGAGGATTTCATCAGTGCCCTAGGATATCATTTCCGAGCACCAGTTCAAAAGATAGAAAAACCCTCCCGTTCGTTTACTGAACGTAACCGAGCCAATCTTTGGAAATTGATTTCGGGCACACCGGGACTCAGAATCAAGTGTCGTCAGAAGAAACATACACATAAAATTCCAAAGTATTTATGAAAAATAAATTTACCTGAAATCTCATGGTGGTTAAATTACTCCCACCTTAGGTCTTTACATCCCCGTAAAGATACAATATAAACTACAGAAACAAATGAGGGTATTGAGCATGAATCTGAGCCTCACACTCCTATGTTCTCTCTTGGAAGTTCACGTGCTTCCAATGAATGCGCACTAGAGGAATCGACCGTCCACATAGGACCTGCTTCTATTGATCCTAGATCTCCACCATGACCTCTGTGAATGTAGCCTCGTCATTGATGTCCAGATCCCTAAGATATATGATGTGGGTTGGGTCGTGCACGTATCTCCTCAGCTGAGACATGTGGAAGATGTCATGCACCCAGTGCAACAGAGGTGGAAGGGATAGGCGGTAAGACAACTCTCCTACTCTGTTTAGGACCTGAAAAGGTCCGATGAAATGTGGAGATAACTTTCTGCCCCGACCAAATTTCCGCAGACCTCATCGAGGTGAGACCCGTAAGAAAATGTGGTCGCCATCCACAGACTCTAGTGGTCTCCATCTCCTTTTAGAATAGGCCTTTTGTCTGCTCTGTGCAGTATTCATCTTCTCTTTGATGATCTGCACCTTCTACAACGTAGACTACACCATCTCCGGTCCTACAATTGCTGACTCCCCAGGGTCAGTCCAACACATAGGTGATCGGCATGGTTTGCCGTAAAGTTCCTCGTAAGGTGCCATACCGATGGTTGAGGGTTAGCTGTTTTTGTATGAAAACTCCAGAAATAGTAGGTGATCCTCCCAACTACAACCAAAGTCAACGAAACATGCTCGAAGCATGTCCTCGAGTGTCTGAATGTTCCTCTATGTCTGGCCATCCATTTGAGGATGAAAGGTGGTGCTCATGCGTAGCTGCGTCCCAAATGCCTCTTACAACCCCTACCAAAGTCAGGATGTAAAGAGAGCGTCTCGATCGGATATGATAGATGATGGCACACCATGGAGACGTATGATCTCTTGAATGTAGAGGTGCCACAAGCTCTCTGTTGAGCCCTGCTCTTTGATCAGATGGAGGTGGGCTGACTTGGTGAGTCGGACTTCGATCAACCAGATGAAGTCAAGTCCTCTTGAATTACATGGAAGACCCATCCCGGAATCCATGGATATGATGTCCCACTTCCACTCTAGATCCTCTACGGGATGTACCAAGCCTGCTGGTACCTGGTGCTCTTAATTCACTTGCAGAAAAGTGAGTCATCGTGAAACGAACTCTGCTATAGCCTTCTTCATACCTGGCCACAGGTTCTATCATCTAAGGTCCTGGTACATCTTCTCCACTCCAGGATGTACCGCTAGAGGGGATGTTCAAAACTCCCTCATCACTTCCTCTTATAGTGAAATTGGTACCACGGTACGTCCCCGGAAGAGTAGGACGCGCTCTTCTCCTTCAGAAAATCCATCAGGCGCATGCCATGTAGAAATCTGAGCAAGTGGTGTCTCACATTCAACGTACCCATGTTGTGACACTCTGAACTGCAGAAATAGTGGAGGAGTGACTTTGAGAGACTATATAAAGGCTTCCCCATCTCTATCCACGAAAAATATCTACAACACGACAAGCTGCTTTGTCGCCTCCCCTAGTAGCTCTATGCCCGATTTCTAGATGAGAGCATCAGCTACTATGTTCCTCATCCCTGGAGTATATACTATCTCAAAGTCAATATCTTGGAGGAACTAGAGCAATTGTCGATGTCTTAGGTTTAGGTCCTTATGCGAGAAAATGTACTTGAGACACAGGTGGTCAGAGTAGACTGTAAAGAGCTCACCAATCATATTGTACTGCCACATCATCAGGGCGAAGACCACTACTGCTAACTCCAGGTCATGGGTAGCATAGTTCTGCTCATGGTTCCTCAAATACCGTGAACTATAAGTGACCGATGCTCACTCTGGCATCAGGACACACCCATGTCCATTCCCTGATGTGTCGAAGTAAACTACGTACCCTACGCCCTCCTCCGGTATCCTCATGATGGGCGCACTGGTCAATCAATGTCTCAGTTCCTGGAAGCTCTGCGGGCATCGATTTGACAACACGAAGGGTTTCCCCTTAATTATCAGAAATGAGAGCGGTGTTGCAACTCTGGAGAAGTCTGGCACAAATCTCTGATAGTTCCCAGCCAGACCATGGAAACTCCACACCTCTGTCACGCTCTTGGGTGGCTCGCAAGCAAGTACTACCTTGATCTTCGCTCGTTCCACTGCAACTACCGCCTCCAAGATGACGTGTCCCAAGAAGTGAACCTCGCGAATCCAGAACTGGCACTTCGAGAGAAAACCATAAAGCTGGTACTCTCAGAGTGTGTCATTTACAGCCACAAGTGGTAGGGGTTCTCCTTCTCAGTAGTCGAGTAAATCAGTATGTCTCCAATGAAGACTAAGATAATCCAATCGAGGTAAGGCTGGAAGATCCTATTCATGATACTCATGAATACTTCTGGAGCATTGGTCATGCCGAATGGAATCACTAAGAACTTGTGGTGGCCATACCGAAACCTGAAGGGAATCTTCTGCACATCCTCATCTCGAACTCTATTCTGGTGATAGCCTGACCAGAGATCTATCTTCCAGAACCATCTTTCTCCCTTGAGTTGATCAAAGAGGTCATCAATCCTCAGATGTGGGTACTTGTTCCTTACGGTCACCTGGTTCAGGCGACGGTAGTTGACACACAGTCACAAGCTCCCATCCGCCTTCTTGGAAAACAAAATCATAGAAGCCCAGGGTGAAACACTTGGATAGATAAATACTTTCCCTTGCTAGTCCTCCAGCTGCACCCGCAGTTCACGAAGCTCAGTGGGAGCCATCCGTTATGATGGAGTAGATATTGGTGATGTCCTGGGGGTACAAGTCAATGTAGAAGTCAACCTCTCTACGAGGAGGTAGTCATGGAACATCATTAGGAAAAACCTCTGTATACTGATCCACCGCAATAGGAAAACACGGACTCTTCACATCAATTACTCATAAGATGAGACTAGCCAACTGATTTGTGATCGACTACCCTATCCTATGCATAAGTCCATTCTGTGATTTAAAGGCTCCCTTCTCACTGGTTATGGTGAACCTAGTCCCATCCATGAAGAAACACCACAAGTTTCGTCTAATATAGTTGATATGGGCATGGACTATAGTTAACCAGTCCATACCCAAGATGACGTTATAAGGACTTGATGCCACTACAAGAAGATCCCAGCTAAAGCTCTCGCCTCCTAGGGTAAGCTCACACTGCTGGCACCAGTGCGTAATCAACGAGTCGACTCTCATAAGAGTCTTTAATCGTAAGGATTGAGTCAACAACTCCGTCAGAATCTCCGATCTCCGAACAAGGGTAGCAGCAATAAAAGAATGAATCACACCTGTTTTTATAAGAACTACAACAAGGGTGGAGTAGACACAGATAGAAACTCAAATCATCTCAGGTTCACCGTGGTCGTAAGCCTCCGTTTCCTGGAGTTGGGCTTGCCTCTGTCCACCAGCTCCCTATGGTCGGGGAGGACCTCATGTGGGTGTTGGTGGTAGAGCCTCGAAATGTCATCCACAACCCGCTGCACGGCCAACTCCTCTGCCTAGTCTGCCTACTACCAGTGGACCACCATGGTCGAACCTCTTCCTCAGCCTGAGAGGTCCCTCCACTCTCTGCTTCTCATCTTCATGTCAGGTTCGGTAGTCCCAAGCCATGTGGCCCATCCCACCGCATGAATAGCACTACCTGCCTCTCATATAGATGGCTCTGCTTCGTGTGCCCCGATCATCCGAACAAGAATCATGGGGTCGCCCACCTGATGGCCTAGTTCGCTTGGACCTCTGCGAAATATGTCTATAGCCCGCTGTAGAAGGCTTTGATACATGTCTCCCTATGGTGGGTCTCACTCCTAGTATCAGCGAAGTATGAAATATCTCTACAAGAAGGGCTCTCTCTAGCACTCCTGCATGCGTCAGAATGATGAGGGAAACCATTGAAGCCCAAATATCATGCCTTAGTCCCTTCTCGAAGGTCCAAGCCTGGATGAATGTGTCTCGTACCATTTCCGTGGAGTAGCGATATAGGTAGGTAATCCTCGCTGAATAATGAGCTACTGTAATACTACCCCACCACAGATTAAGTAACTCCTGGATGCGCACAGCATGGATGGTGGCTAGAACAATCGCCGAGAAGAAGATACTCTTGATGTATGTCCAAAGTAGATAAGCCTCGTCGTGCACCTGGAGAATCAAGCTCCACCATCTACCTGCAACTGCTTGTAGTAGACTCCCACCAAGGATCACCATGAGGTCAGCTAGTGTCCGGACCAATATGAAGACTCTAACGATAGCCTCCAGCCAATTCTCAACTGCCTAAGGGTCCATCTCTCCTTGGATGTAGGGAGACCTCTGTCGCTGAAACTCGTGCAACGCACTCAGGCAGTGTGAACTCTCTCCTGCTAGGGCCGATAGCATCAGTGGCTAAGCAGGTAGCGGTACTGCTGGTGCCTCCACTACAATGGGGCCCTACACCAAGGCCTCGTCGCTCGGTGGGCTGCCATCTCGCACATAACTAGGAACCCTGGCTGGATACCTTCGTGGGGCCATACTGAAAAGTAACAGGTGTGCCATGGTTAATATAGTATTCCTAGTGAGCTGACACAATGTAATCACAAAGAAAACTTCTGAAACACACATGAAATTAATGTATTTTTGAACTGAATCGGAAATCAGAAGTCAGGGTCCCAGTGTATGGATTCATCAACCTCCGCACCAACAATGGACTCCCTAGACTGATAACCACACTCAATACTCTAAACACAATTGCTTCACAGAAAATAAATTATCAGAGTCTTGAGTTATGCAGTAGAACCGACTCCTCCAATACCAATTTTTCAAGACACGTCCTTGGGGCCCATGTCGTGGCTACCCCAAGCCCGCCTTCCATAGGCTAGGGGCTGGAGACTAGCACCGATGGAGTAAATCCTGATAAAAAGGGATGGAATTGACTTTATGATAGTAACAAACAAAACAGAGTACAAACGTGAATTAAGCACTAAGAAAAACTGAGTACAAAAGTGAGTGCTAAAAAGTAAATGGGGCAGTATACAAACCCAACTGATTGTACAGTACAACTGAAAAGTAATGTACAACATCAGTAAAGTCTAGAAGCAACCACCGAGTCATATTATAGGAATCCCACCTGAAGGGTGGGTACATATGGTCTCCTCGGCACCTCAGGTCCGTCCTTCCGCTCTGTGAACACCTCACTAGGTGGTCCACCTACGGGTACCCTCCATCTCCACATGACTCCCCCACGATCAGTGTTTTCCATCGTCTACATCAAACCCAACGTAGTGCGATCATAGCCCGTGTAGGGATGAGTATATGATACTGAGTAGGGACCCCAAGACCGCCGAAGGTCTCCCTTAATCCATGAAGGATAAACCACAATGAAATTATACAACATGAAGTATCAACCAACTCTACTTAGATATATCCCCATGCATATAACCAAGTCATCAATCCCAGTCCCACTCCTACTCTCGAGCCCTATCACAACCCAGTTCACATAGGAAGGAACTCAATAACACTATTCGTAAATATTGAAGTCAAGACTCTGCTCAAAAAGGTATACTACTCATGAAGAGCGGTGGAGATGATTAGATGTAGCCTCTGAATCATCTCCTCTGCCGAACCCACGTATGATCCAAGTACAGAAGTCGTCACTGCCAAACCCACAGAGGATCCAAGTACAGTAACCATCAATTCCGAACCCACGTAGGATCCATGTATAATCATCCTAACTGCGGAACCCCTGGAGGTTCCAAGTACAATCTTTCTTGCTTCCAAACCCATGGAGGATCCATGTAAAGTTGTCATCTTCATCGAACCCACAGAATATCACAACACGGTAGTCATCGTAGTCGCAGCCAGCTCTAGGAGGGTCCGCTCCTCGAGCCAAGAGTGGTCGATACATAAAAGATCAGGAATTCCAGATTTTATGTATACCAATGTTCAATCTCATCAAATGAAACACAACGGGACAAATGGTGCATCAATCAGATGCCTGGTCTGAGAGTTATTGGTTTTTCCTTTCGAGGGGCCCGATTGGTTTTTACGATAAAACCAACTCGATCATACTTCATCTGTGTCCAAGCCTCAAGTGGAGTATTCCAAAAGAACCGTCCCATCAAATTTAATTCAACGTAGTTGACAACACGTCAATCGGGCATCCAGTCCTTAGGTTATAAGTGTTTTGGATCCAAGTGTAACAACCCAGGTAAATAAAGAATAATAAATTTTCATATTTATTAACATTTATGAATTAAAATTTAATTTTACTTTAAAGTGGTTCCAATGTTCTATAGTGTACCCAATACGCAACAATGAGTATCGTTGAAATCATATGTTGCACACTAGTAATAGAATAATATTATTTTAAACGGTAGTTAACATGTAGCCATTGTATTGGCGTGAATGAATAGAAATATCTAAAATATGATTATATATGTTTTTTTAAATGTTTCTACATTTATCCAATAAACGATAAAGGCTTAAAATATGAAAAGAATTCAATTTTAGGCATAGATACTCTAATATTCACTAAAGGTCCACTTATCACCTTTTGATGGAAAACCATTTTTAAATCAAAATTTTGACAATTTAATAATCTATATTTTTCAAAATAAACAAATTGATTATGGTTGGGACATTGAAATTTACATTGGATAATTTTTTGGTATTTTTCTGACAATGTTCATTTTTAATGAATAGTGAAAAATACAGCATTTTACATCAAAACTGCTTTTTCATCTAATTTAATTATATGGTTAGATTATCTTTTTAATTGGTCTTAAAGTGTAATCATAATATAATTTTACCATTTAATCCAATTTTTTTCATTAGGATTAATTTCACATTGGAACTGGGCATAAACTAATGCAAAACATTTCATAGATATTGTTTCAAAAAAACCCGCTATTTGTTTTGACAACGTGAATTATTTTTAATACATTATTGCAATTTCTATTTTTGGAACTTGGTAAAATGGCTTAAATATTTGGAATTAGAAGGTCCAAATTATGTAATCATGACTCATTTATTTTTGGACATTACGAATAGTAACGACGGTAATTATCTTTAATTATCTTGATTAGTGAGTAATCGGGTAGTTAAGGATAATAAAATAATATCATAATAATAAAAAATGACCCCAAAATGTGTCCTAATGCTACTGGTTGTCTCATGGCCGACCATGGGATTCCTTGTGCCAATCTTGGGGACCCCATGGATTCACTTTTGTGTGAAAGTGACTTTTTATCTTTTTATTTTTAAAGAAAGTTAAATATAACAAAGAATGTATCACCTGAGTAAATCATTTTTAAGTTTGTCTACATAAATGATATTTTGGACTATAAATATTAATTATAATTCCAAAAATATTTACTACATCATGATCTCTTTTTTATAATTTTTAGTCATTATATATATTAAATTATTTATGACACAATGATGATGCAGCGATTACCTCATTATTTAACGATTTAACTAAAATGAAAAGATAATGTAAAATCTCTGACCTACACATGTCAAAAACCTATTTTATGGGTGGATTTAGAACTCTTATTACCTTATCCTATAAGTATTTAATTGTGGGGTCCTTTTTATCCTAAAATCATTTTATAATAAAGTATCTTTTCTTGACTTTCCAAGAGTGCCTCTCCTCTCCACTTATGAAAGGCCCCCACCTCTACCTCCTTACCCACACCTCTAAAGCCTTTGGCTCGGCCAAGATCTTCCCATATTGTCTATACAAATCTCTCTCTTACTCCTAGAATCCTCACATTGGGCGTAAGTCCTCCCAAAAAAGCCTTTGAGCTCAAATCAAAAAGAGTTACCCGTTTTAATGGTAGTGTTTTCTCTTGTGTTCTTTTGTTTTATTTTTCTTATCCAACCCAATAAACTCTTTCTATTCATTTATTTTGTAACAACTCCAGTATCTTCCATATACTAGGATGTTGTTATAATAAGGATTACATCTACACTTACACACACCTATATCTAATGGTTAAAGAACATACTGTTTCCGTGGATGGCGAATTTATGCCTCACGAAACGATGATTGTTCAATATTTTTTTAACACCTTCAAAGGTGGCCATTAAGATAACACTATTTTTATTTATGATATATAATATGTTTATGTTTTACATTATCCTCTATATTTTTCATTTATGTCATACCTTTATGGATTCCATTATTGGTATACGCAATATCTTCATTTTAAGAAGTGCGGACTACCGCCCCCTCAAAGTGATTTGATTCGTTAATACCATATGTGATACGCATAAAGGATAAACATAATGATACTATATATGATACCATACTGTAATTATAATACTATTATGTATCATTTTGTTTTAATTCCATTAAATTATGAGATAGAAATGAATGTATGGTTCATGTGTACGTACGGCTTACCGTCTCCATGAACGGTGCATTTCATTTATTATGCCCAAATGTAATGTACTATTATAAGTACATATATATAATGGATATATATGATGTATGTTACATTTAAATGATGAATATAAATCTGGTATTAAAATATACATACCTCTCGTTTAGTTTGAATTCCATTAATATGACATAGAAATGAAAGTAGCGTTCATGCGCACGTACAGCTTACCGTCTCCATGAACAGTGCATTTCATTTCTTACCTCTAAATGATTAGGTAATATTATAAATACATGTATATGCTAGATATATTTGATATATAATATATCCATGTCATGAATATCATTTTGGATATTGTGAACCTTTGACCACACGAACAACATTTAATTGTAAGAAGACCACTTTCGACTTAAGAACCAAGTATCTACAAAACAAACACTATTAACCAAAATGATTAAATAATGTTTATAACATGGTAATAAGTGATATAAAAGTAAAAATTAACTTGAAAAAAGTTCTTAAGAAATTATAAATTAACTCAAGTTTATTATTCAGGTCGTTAAAAAATGATCGAGTCAAGTCAGACCCGAGGTAAGGGACATCGTCTCAATCTCCATTCATTGAGGAATATTTTGTTTTATACACAACATTAATTTATATGGTGTATAAACCCCTTTGAATTTTACTTTTATAAAAATGGAATATTTTATTACGAAGTGTTTTACTAAATGACAAAATGGAATGTTCCTTTTAACATACGCGGTGAAAACAACCCTTTTCCGTCACCTCGAATATTATTTGGTCTTTGTCTTCCTCAACAAGCCGTAATGTTTTTTTAAAATTAAATAAATATCATATACTGTTTTATGTATTTTGGTGTTGAAAAGGGTTTTTTATAAGGGATTTTTTATGTCAATATATTTAAGTGATATATTGTGATCAAAGTGTGGAAATGTTTTCTTTCCATTATATTTGTCTTATGTCTTATGATTTTATAATGGTACTTGGAAATTTGACGGGTGGTTACATGATAAATCATATGACAGTTGGTGCTGTGAATACCAAGACGAGTGGTTATGTTATAACCTCTAATGCATTGGGTATGGAAGTCATCCGTATAGCTATTCCATTATGTGATATGTGTAGAAGCCGACTGTATGGTTATTACATTTAAGAATGTTAATGTCCCAGGTTACCTATATATGTTATGTGATCTTTAAATGGGTTTCTGGTAATCTTTTGGTTACAAAAAGGTAATTAATGATCTTTTATTTCAGTGAAGCGTTTTTACTACTTTATAAAGGTGAAAAGTATTACTTTGATAAAGTATACATGGTTTACTTGTTGTTTTAAAAAACTAATAGTTTTCATTCATTGTGTATCCATTACTGAGATTTTTATGCTCACCCCATATTTTTTTTGAAATGTTTATCACATGACTTAATGTGGAATAGGGTCGAGGATGGGATCGAGGGAAAGTCATTCTATCTAAAACATGGAACTAGACATGTTTCCTTTTAAGAGTTTTTATTCTATGGAAACATAGTATATGTGTCTACTTTGTAATCATTTGAGATGTAATAGTTATGTCCTAATTCTATAAAACTCTAAACCATGAAAATATCCTCAACGTGAATTATTCATTTAATTCAATATTAAGTATGGATTATGGCTGGGGCCTTATAGTTGGTATCAGAGGTCGGTTTAGATAACTTTAGGAGTTATAATTATATTATATTATTATCTAAAAATAATTTTTTGGGTCAAATTTAAATGATATTGAATTTGAATATTACCATGTTTCTTCTCCTAAGATATTTTTCTGTTAAAATGGATTTTCATAGAGGAAACAAAAAAAAATTTCTGGGAAGGCATAAAGAGGGAAATAACCTTCCGAATCAGCATCCTGAGATGGTTGAAATTAGAATTGAACAGTTTGTTGCAGTGATGGCTCAGTTGACTCGGGTGAAAAATGTTTGTTGTTTTTATTGATGATATTTTGGTGTTTCCTAAAAGTAAAGTGGAGCATGAAATACATTTAAGGGTTATTTTTCAAACCTTAAAAGAAAATAAATTTTATGGGAAATTCAAGAAGTGTGAGTTTTGGTTGCAACAAATTTCTTTCCATGGTCATATTGTTATAAAATATGGGATATCTGTTGATACTGCAAAAACAAAAGTTGTTGAAAAATGTCAAAGACCCACAAATGTAATCGATATTTGTAGCTTTCTTGGTTTGGTAGGTTACAATCGAAGGTTTTTTGAAAATATTTCACGATTATCTATTCCAATGACTAAGCTAAATCGGAAGGGTGTTATGTTTATCTGGACAAAAGAATGTGATGATTGTTTTCAGGAGTTGAAAAGAAGATTGGTGAATGCTCCAGTTTTGGCACTACCTTCCTGGAATGGTGAGTTTGTTATCTACAGTGATGCTTCATTGAAAGGATATGGTTGTGTCCTTATGCAGAATGATTAGGTAATTTCTTATGCTTCACGCCAGTTGAAAATTCATGAGGTAAATTACCCTACACATGATTTGGAATTAGCTACTGTTGTTTTTTCTTTAAAAATTTGGAGGCATCATTTGTATGGAGTAAAGTGTGAAATATATACTAATCAAAATAGTTTAAAGTATATATTCACTCAGAAATAATTGAACATGAGACAGATGAGATGGCCACAATTAATCGAGGATTATGATTGTACAATTCATTACCATCCTAGAAAAGAAAATAAAGTGGCTGATGCTTTGAGTTGAAAAATTAATGCTTCATTAATAATGTTGCGTTTGGAATGTGATCCTTTGGATAAGGATTTGATGAAATTTGACATGGAAGTTTTTTGTACAAGATGTACTTCTATTTTGTTTCAGGTATCAGTGAAATCTTCTATATCAGACAGAATTAAGCAAGCACAGAAGCAAGACAACGAGTTCCACAAAAAGGTAGAGCTGGTTCAAAAGGGTAAGTTTACTGAATTAAACATTGATAACGATTGTTTTTTGATGATTGGGAAGAGATTATGTGTTCCTGGTGATTCACAGTTGAAGAATGATTTGTTATGTTAGGCTTATAGTTCCCTATTTTCAGTCCATCCTGATAGTACTACGATGTACAGAGATCTGCGTGAGTATTACTGGTGGGATGCAATGATAAGAGATATTGATGATTTTACTGTGAAGTGTTTGACTTGGCAGCAGGATAATATAGATCGGCAGTTACCAAAAGAGATGCTTCAACCTCTACCAGTTCCAGAGTGGAAATGGGAAAATATATCCATGGACTTTGTTGTGGGATTACTGAAGACATCTAGAGGTAATAATGCAATCTGGGTTATTGTTGATCGATTGACTAAATCTTCTCATTTACTTCCTATTCGAGATACTTTGTCTCTAGATCAACTTGCTCGGTTGTATCATAAAGAGATAGTCCGGTTGCATGGAGTTCCCCTCTCTATTGTATCTGATCGTGATCCCAGGATTACTTCTACCTTTTGGAAAGGCCTTCAAAATTCATTGGGTACTGCACTATATTTTAGTACACCTTTTCATCCTCAATTAGATGGCCAGTCAGAAAGAACGATTCAAACTTTGCATGATATTCTATGTGCTTTTTTGATGGATTATCAGGGATGTTGGGACCAACATCTTTATTTGGTTATGTTTTCTTATAATAACAGTTTTCATTCCAGTATACAGATAGCACCATTTGTGGCGTTATATGGGAAGCGATGTCGAACACCAACTTTCTGGGATGAAGTGGGTGAAAAGAAGTTGATGGGACCAGAAGTGGTAGAAGAGTTGGTAGAAAAAGTTCAGCTAATACGGAAACACATGAAAACAGCTCAAAGCA
This sequence comes from Viscum album, assembly GCA_963277665.1. Classification (NCBI taxonomy): domain Eukaryota; kingdom Viridiplantae; phylum Streptophyta; class Magnoliopsida; order Santalales; family Viscaceae; genus Viscum; species Viscum album. The sequence goes on along the minus strand of OY728143.1, from coordinate 935,767,227 downwards.
GGCGGAAAAGTTATGTGGACAACAGGAGGAAGGATCTCTCTTTTGAGGTAGGTGATCATGTTTTTCTCAAAGTATCACCATGGATAAGTGTGATACGATTTGGTAAGAAAGGAAAACTGAGTCAAAGGTTCATTGGACCATATGAAATTCTGGAGAGAGTTGGATCAGTTGCATATCGAGTGGCTTTACCTTCGAGTTTATCTCAGGTACACAATGTTTTTCATGTGTCAATGTTGAGAAAGTATATGCCAGATCCATCTCTTGTTTTGAGACCAGAGGTAGTTCAGTTGGAAGAGAATATCTCTTATGAAGAACAACCAGTACAGATTCTTCACCAAAGAGAGAAAGTGTTGCAAAATAAGGTAATTCACCAGGTAAAGGTTTTGTTGAAAACCCATATGGTTTAAGAGGCAATGTGGGATTCTGAAAATGCTATGAGGGATAAATAACCCCACTTATTTTGATTCATGAATAAAATTGTGAGGACGCAATTCCCAAAAGGGGGAAGGATGTAACATCCCAGGTAAATAAAGAATAATACATTTTCATATTTATGAAGATTTATGAATTAAAAATTAATTTTACTTTAAATGGGTTGCTATGTTGGATAGCGTACCCGATACGCAACAAAGAGTTTCTTTGAAATCTTACGTTGCACACTAGTAATAAAATAATATTATTTTAAATTATAGTTAACACGTAGTCGTTGTATTGGCGGGAATGAGTATAAATAAATAAAATATTATTATATTTGTTTTTTAAAATGTTTCAAAATTTTTCCAATAAAGGATAAAGGCTTAAAATATGAAAAGAATTCAATTTTAGGCATATATACTCTAATATTCACTAAAGTTCTACTTATCACCTTTTGAAGGAAAAGCATTTTTAAATCAAAATTTTGACAATTTTATAATATCTATTTGTCATAATAAACTTTTTCTTTATGATTGGGACATTGAAATTTACATTGGTTATATTTTTGGTATTTTTCCGACAATGTTCATTTTTAATGAATAGTGAAAAATACTGCATTTTACATCAAAACTTCTATTTCATCTAATTTAATTATATGGTTTGATTATCATTTTAATTGGTCTTAAGGTGTAATATGAATATATTTTTACCATTTAATCCAATGGTGGTCATTAGTATTAATTTCACTTTGGAATTGGGAATAAACTAATGCCAAACATTTCATAGATATTGTTTCAAAAAAACTCGCTATTTGTTTTGACAACGGGAATTATTTTTAATAAATTATTGAAATATCTGGGATTAGAGTTTGGTAAAATGGATTACATATTTGGAATAAGAAGGTCCAAATTATGTAATTAAGACTCTTTTTTTGGACATTATGAATAGTAAAAACGGTAATTATTATTAATTTTCTTGATTAATGAGTAATCAGGTAATTAAGGATAATAATATAATATCATAATAATAATAAATGACACCAACATGTGTCCTAATGCTACTGGTTGTCTCATAGCCGACCATGTGATGCCTTCTGCCAATCTTGGGGACCCCATGGAATCACTTTTGTGTACATAAATGATAATTTGGACTATAAATATAATCATTAGAAAGGTAAAAATATTTCCTACATCATGATATTTTTTTATAATTTTTAGACATTATATAAATTAAATTATTTATGACGCCATGATGATGAAGCGATTACATCATTATTTGACGATTTTAATAAAATGAAAAGATAATGTAAAATCTAAGACCTACACATGTCAAAAACCTATTGGAAGGGTGGATTTCGAACTCCTATCACCTTATCCTTTAAATATATAATTTTGGGACCCTTTTTATCTGAAAATCATTTTAAAATAAAGTATCTTTTCCTAACTTTCCAAGAGTTCCCCTCTTCTCCTCTTATAAAAGGCCCCAACCTCTACCTCCTTACCCACACCTCTAAATGTTTTGGATCGGCCAAGCTCTGCCCATTTTTTCTCTCCAAATCCCTCTATTAATCCTAGAAGCCTCATTTGGGCATAAGTCATCCCAAGGAAGCCTTTGAGCTCAAATCAAAAAGAGTTACCCGTTTTAAAGGTAGTGTTTTCTCTTGTGTTTTTTTGTTTTATTTTGCTTCTCCAACCCCCTAAACTCTTTATATTAATTTTATTTGTAACAACTCCAGTATCATCCATATACTAGGATGTTCTTATAAGAAGGATACGAGCTACACTTACACACACCGACATCTAATGGTTAAAGAACATACTGTTTTCATCGATGTCAAATTTCTGCCTCACGAAACGATGATTGTTCAATATTTTATTAACACCATCAAAGGTGGCCATTAAGATGACAATATATTTATATATGATATATAATATGTTTATGTTTTACTTTAGCTTCTGTATTTTTCATTTATGGAATACCTTTATGGCTTCCATTATGTGTATACACGATATCTTCATTTTAGGAAGTGTGGAATACCGCACCCTCAAAGTGATTTGATTCATTAATACCATATGTGGTACGTATAAAGGATAGACTTAATGATAATATTTGATACCATACTGAAATTATAATACTATTATGTATCATTATGTTTTAATTCCATTAATGTATGAGATAGAAATATAAGTAGCATTCATGCGTACGTACGACTTACCGTCTCCATGAAAGGTGCATTTCATTTCTTATCCCCAAATGTAATGTACTATTATAAGTACATATATATAATGGATATATATGATGTGTGTTACATCTAAATGGTGAATATAATTCTAGAATTAAAATATACATACCTCTCATTTAGTTTGAATTCCATTAATTAGACATAGAATTTAAAGTAGCGTTCATGCGTACGTACGACTTACCGTCTCCATGAATGGTACATTTCATTTCATACCTTTAAATGATTATGTAGTATTATAAATACATGTATATGATGTATATATATGATATATGTTATATCCAAATCATGAATATCATTCTGGATATAATGAACCTTTGGCCACACGAACAACATGTAATTATAAGAAGTCCACTTTTGACTTAAGAACCAAGTATAAAAAAAAACATTATTAACATAAATTATTAAATAATGTTTATAACATGGTAATAAGTGATATAAAAGTAATAATGAACTTGAAAAGGATATTAAGAAAGTAGAAATTAACTCATGTTTATTATTTAAGAAGTTAAAAACAATCGTGTCATGTCGGACCCGAGGTAAGGGACTTTATCCCAATCTCCTTTCATTGAGGAATATTTCATTTTATACACAACTTTATTTTATACGGTGTATAAAACCATTTGAATTTTACTTTTATACAAAAGTATTCTTTTTCTACGAAGTGTTTTACTAAACGAAAAATGGAATGTATCTTTTAACGTACGCGGTGACAACGACCCTTTTCTGCCGCCACGAGTATTATTTGGTCTTTGTCTTCCTCAACAAGCCGTAATGTTTTTTTTAAATTAAATAAATACCATATACTGTATTATGTATTTTGGTATGGAAAAGGGTTTTTTATAATGGATTTGTTATGTCAATATATTTGAGTGATATATTGTGATCAAAGTGTGGAAATGTTTTCTTTCCATTATATTTGTTTTATGTCTTATGATTTTATAATGGTACATGGACATTTGATGGGTTGTTACATGATAAATCACATGACGGGTGGTGCCGTGAATACCAGGAAGGGTGATTACATTATAACCTCCAATGCATTGGGTATGGAAGTCAGCCGTATGGCTATTCCATTAAGTGATATAAGTGGAAGTTGACCGTATGGTTATTCCATTTATGTATGTTTATGTTCCAAGTTACCTATATATGTTATGTGATCTTTATATGGGTTTATAGCAGTCTTTTGGTTACAAAAGGGTAAGTATTGATCTTTTATTTCAGTGAAGAGTTTTTACTACTTCATAAAGGTGAAAAGTATTACTTTGATAAAGTATACATGTTTTACTTGTTGTTTTAAAAAACTAACAGTTTTCATTCATTGTGTATCCCTTAATGAGATTTTTATGCTCACCCCAAGTTTTTTTTGAAATGTTTTTCATAGGACCTAATGTGGAATAGGGTAAAGGATGAGATCAAGGGAAAGTCATGCTATCTAAAACATGGAACTGGAGATGATTCCTTTTAAGAGTTTTTATTCTATGGAAACTTAGTAGAAGTGTCTACTTTGTAATATTTTGAGATGTAATAGTTATGTCCTAATTCTCTAAAACTCTAAACCGTGAAAAGATCCTCAATGTGAATTTTTCATTTAATTCAATATTAAGTAATGTTTAAGGCTAGGGCCTTATACCAAGGGTCGGGTTGGTTTTGGGTTCGAACCAACCTTGCCATACCCAATCATTGTCGAATCCTCGAGTGTCATTTACTGACACCACCACCTTGATTAAAGTATTCCTACACAACTAAAGGTGCATCGATCAGAGGTTCTTATATCATGTTATGGGAAAAAGAAAAAAACGGTCTGAAGTGGGGGGTTTTGGCCCGGTCTGACCCGGCCCAACCCACCCTGGGTCGGCCCGAACAAGGTGACCCAACCCAGATCAGGGTCCGGCCTGGTAGGGCGCGACCCGGACTGACTGGAATTACCCGATCCACGTAACCCACCCAAGACCAGCCGGGGGGGAGGAGTGTGCTAGCTCTTCCAGCTGGCTGAGTGGTGGGCGCGACCCCCTGTTCCGCGAACGCGGCTCCAGGATGGCGCCACTAGTCTCCCTGGATCCTGTGCGGCTGCGGGATCCACTGCATGCCGCCTCGGACAGTGCCGCGATAGGCTCCTTCCAACGGTATGCGACGGTGCCACCGCCTCCAGGTGGCCGGACGGTGACGGCCTCTGCGGTCTTCCCCGGGCCACCAGAATCATTCATGTGGTCTGTTTTTTGTTTCCGTATGCACTTACAATCATCTCGGGATCTGAACTCCACTGTGAAGGCCCCAAATTTCCATTGTGTTCACATTTCATCATCACCAAACTCCACACACATCATGAACAAAATAACGGTGTTCTTGGACTTGATCGTTAGTATGTACCCACCACGTTAGTGGTTCAAATCATCACCCAACTATTTAAATTCCATGTTCGAGAGTATAAAACATATATATAGATATTACAAAAAAATTCCCCTACCTCAACTTTGTTTTCATACATCCTCGATCTGAGGAAGACGAGCATCACGGTAGACGGGCATCAAGGAAGAACGATGTCATTCCATCAACGATGGTGGAAGGGTCGTTGTCGTAGGCGACATAAGCTCCTTGATGTAGAGGTGCGTCCAAGGAAGATGCGTCGTTGGAAGAAGTTTCTTCGTATTCTTCCTCAGGGGTGTTCATCATTGAAGAACAGTGTTCTTAGTCCATGAAGGATCACCTCTCCTTTTGTTCCCTAGAGTATTTTACCAAAAGTGATTTGCCAAAAAAATAAGAAATAAGAGGCTCACAATTAATAGAATTTTCATGAAATTTATATTAATTCCTATGCGGTTCCAATTATTTAATGCTGATATTAATATGATAGGTTGGAACATTTAATGGGATGAGGGAGGTAGGAAGGCTCCACTATAATGAGTATGTGGAGTTGTCAATGCAATAACAATGGTATATTAATAGGAATTTGAGGGGAGTTATAGGGAGATAAAGGTTGGGGCTAGTGTGGGACGCACCTCAAAAATATCCACACTTGGGAGGAAATAAAAAACTCACAAAATAAAAATGTGTACTATACAATTTTATTTTGTTTAAGATTCCACCCCAAAAATTAACATTCAGCCCGCATAAAACACAACTGCGGTAATGGTCCCCATTAGCAATTACCAGTGCTACGAGTTCATCGGTGCCCTCGGATTTCAATTCAAAGCACCAGTGCAAAAGATAGAAAGAAACGCTTGTTCATTTACTGAACGTACCAGAGCTAAACATCAGAAATTGATTCTGGGCACACCGGGCCTTAGAATCAAGGGCTGTTAGAAGCCACAGACTCATAAAATTCAAAATTATTTAAGAAAAAAATTACCCTGAAATTTCAGAGTCTTTATAAGGGTATCCTCCCTGAATAATAAGGCAATAGATAATATGATAATCATAATAAGGAAAATGTGGGAACAATTTAAAACATTACATCATAAATATAAGTAACGGAAAAATCCAATAATACATAATGGTGGAAAAAAGTCCAATAAATTAATTTGGTACACCCCTATCCGAACATAAGGTATCATGATACTAAAAATTTCTAAATTAATTAGAGTTATATTTGGATGAACCCTTTATAATCATTTCATTCTAATTCTTATGTTTACCCCATTAATAATATAACCATGAATACATTCAATGTTATTATATATTCCATGATTAAGTAATGTGAATAGATAAATTAAATTCAATAATGAGTAAGTATATGTGAAAAATGGTAAATCCCATTTATAGAGAAATTGGTATATTATTCACTACACAATAACTTTTTAATAAAAAATGTTGTACAATTTCTGTAGAATAACGACGTAATATATAAATTCATTAAACGGGTTAATGAGAGAGAAAAGAGATTTTAATAATTTAGCCATGAAAAGTAAAATAATAGGGTTATGTAAATACATTCCCCAACCTATGGAATTTAAAATATAAGGTATATCATAATAATTAAAGTTGATGATTTTGAGAACTGAAAGAACCAATAAAAATTTTAGACATGGTAACGACTGTACAAAATGATTTCATGGAGATCTAAACTAGATTGAATGGGGTTATAACCATTCTTAAATCAAATAAAATATAATTAATATATCATACAACATATACCAACATAAGAAAAAGTAAATTAAAGGAAATAACATAAAAGGAATGCTTGATAAAAGTTGATGGTGGAAGATCCCTTGCGGAATTTTGGAATAGAAACAGCTTGGGAGAGGCCCCTTGAGAGCTTGGTTGCACAATGGGAGGAATATAGGTGGAGTAGGGAAGAGTATATATTTTATCCAAATAGTTTTAGGGATGAGAAAAGGAATCATGGGTGGGTTTATATTGAAAATGAGGGGGATTTATTTATTACTTTAGTTTTGGACACTACATAATAAAATATTCCAAACCACAATCCATCCTAATTTTTACCCAATGATTCTGAAATAGTTGATTAATATTAATTATTTTTTATTTCCAAGGGCATAATATATTAATATAATCCCCATTATTTTTTGGATGTGAGTCACACTCCCAAGAAAATGATTTTAAATATTAAAATATCTTATTTATCTTGGAGGATTCATTAAGGATTTATTAAATGATTAAAATATATAAAACTAATTATTTTAAAGGTTGAAAATAAATTTTTATGATGATACATTTTATTGGATTTATTGCAGTACTATAGGTCCATTAATATGTCAAATAACACACCGTATATTTATAAAGTATTTAACTTTTACATAAAATTTGACTACATGATAAAATTATAAAAAATTCACCATTGGATAATTATGATGTCTATATTCCAAAAATGATATCGATTTTACTATGATATTTTAAAAATATGTGAAATATCACTTTTAAATTAACAACTAAAATTTAATGAAAATAAGATGTTTTTTACAAATAACATTGTTTTGAAACCTTATAAAAATTACATTAAAAGTAATAAAACATATATGGTAATTTAAATATGACAAATATTATTTTATAATAATATTTAATTACAATATTTTTTATTTAAAAATTCATGTAATTTATAAATTCATTAATGAAATTAGAATATTAACTAAAAATACAATTTGTTCGTTATGGAATAAAAATAATAATCATTTATCACGTAAAAATAATATGATGAAAAAATACTAATTATTATATATATAATAAAGTAAATATTAATATTTATAGGGTTTTGACACAAATCCATTTAATACACCATAAGAGTAAGGTATGTAATGAGAGGGATTTCATGGGATTTTTTGGTAAATATTGTTTGGGTAGTGAACACAATAGTCTTCAAAATATAACATAACTGATTCCCCAAAAGCTTAATTTATTGGATCTACTCTTGGAATAGGTATAGGAAAAATTCTAGAAATGATATACTCAATAGAAGGTCTGATAAATGGGATTTATAGGGTATGCTCCCATTAGTTGAGGCCATAACTTCTTTTTCCAATACCAAAATGATTTGTTATAACCGTACAATTATAAATTTATTAAATAATTGTTTATAGGATAAATTTTCAATAATAATTAGGTATAATTATCTTTTTATTACAATTAAAAATAATAAAGAAAAAATAAGTTCATATGTTTTTTAGAACCATAAAGAATTTAATTTAAAACAAATTTAGTGAAAAATAGTTCCGTTCATTGGAAAACATATGGGGCATAAATAACTAATATCATTATGAAGTAATATATAATCAAAGAAATCTAAAACACACATTCAATACCTCTCATTGGAATGATTAAATTTATGGGTAAAAATGTCTGATTTCAAATCTAAATTTTCTTGTTGGACATATTGATGCATTAAGAGGATATAGTGCCCTCTCCACCATTTACATACCATGTTCAAAAAATTACACATATATAAGGATAGAAACACATAAACATAAAAATTATAATTAAAAGGCTTCAATATAATATTTGAAAACATTTCTAAATCAATAAACATAATCATAGAATAGTTATAGTACCACGGTGAAAGGAAAAAATTATCACACCCTATCAACTAATCATGAACCATTCATATAAATAATAATTATGTTATAAATAAAACATAAACACACAATATTACATGTACTATAAAGGATTCACGACATTGATGTATAAAAAATCATAAAAATGTCAATAAAAACATTCTTATGAAAAATAAACTTTTCCAATACATGTTTATTTAACAATTAAAATTTGAAGAAAATGTTTGGTAATATTTTATGTTGAAAATATTTTTATTTGAAAATAAGTTTCAAAAAACAATTATTACACATCGTAACATATATTTTGTCATAAATCGTACAATTTTGTTCATGTTATAAATGTTAAATCAATTATTTTTTTACATTTTTGATAAAATCCATGGGGGTATTATTTGGAAGATGACAGAAATATTCCTTTAAAAAATAAATAGTAAAAAATGGGTTTAAAAGTATTAAATAAATAATTTTATTAATTCTGAAATAAATTTGGAGATAATATTTTATAAAACAAGGTTTTTGAAAACAAAACTAATATCTAATTTAGTAAGGAATGAAGAAGGGTTTTATAAAGAAAAATTCATTTATTTTTAATTACATATAAAAAAATGATATATAACTACATTAAACATCATGAATAACCATATTAGGTGAAAATTAATGTTTTTTACTATAAATCTCTTACCACTTTGGTAAATTTTGGATCATAGGACACATAAAAGGAATAAAATAAAATTAAACATTTAATACCAGAATAGAAATAGATTCTTGATGTAAAATATCCAAAGAAGTATTATAAACATCACATAAAAGAATAAGTGGTGAATATGGAAGGGGTCTCATGGATGTAAAACTAGGATTGAAAAACCCTTACATAATCTTTAATTTTAATTATTAGTGTTTTAATGTAATTTATAATAGATAAAGGATTATTATATATCTAATAAAGGATCATTGTTATATATTTTATACCAAATATTATTTAAGTGTATTATTTTATCGTGCATTTATTATGATTTATTTTTTTAAGATAATTACTTCATTTTTCATATATTGTTCTATTTTCTAATTTATGAAATTTTTCATTGATTGTGGTTTTTAATAACCAGAATTTTAAAATTATATTAATATTTATTATAATCATTATATATTTATAAATATTTATCTTAATATTTTATATTCATGAAACTGGATTACACTATTTTTTGAAGGGGTAGGTCATACATATGAATGAACATTGTTTCCAATTTTTATTGATCGATGGAATAATGTAAAGGTAAAGAATAGATAATATTTTTATATAAATTATGTTTTAATATTTATCATATTTATTTATTAAATTAAATATTATTATCATTCATGTAAGGATTAAGTTGAAAATGAATCACATCACTTCATGAAGTTTTAGGCCACCATATACACGAGCAACATTATTATGAATTAAATGGAATGGAATATAAGAATTTACACATGATATAATAATTATAAAGGTTTAATTATATTAAAAATATTATATATATTCATTAAATAAAACCTTATTAACATAAAATTTTAATGGTAATTGGAAAAAGACATCACATCATTTTATAATGCATAAGTCCACCGTACACATATGAAAAATTATTTTTTCCCTATAGATTTTAATTTAAAAAGGAATAAGTGATATTCTATTATAAAATAATATAAATATCATAAATATCAAATGCATATTTTAAATCAATCATTGTATCATGCATCAAAATCTTTTGATGTAAAAGGTATTACATCGGTTCGTGCGGCAGTAGTCCCCTAGACACATGATCAATGGTTTTGTTTCCCTTTTGATAGAAGTAGAAGTTTATATAGGTTATAAAAGTATTATAGAAAAATATTACTATATAGTTTATACTATTAATATTATATTATCATATTTAAAAATTTATTAAAGGAGGTGAAAAAAGAAATAATACAAATATGCACATTTATGAATTTTACTACTTCTTCAACATCTCTTTTTGGATTATACCTCAATTCATTATAAAAAGAATTAAAAATTAAAAATAATTAATCTAAGAATATTTTTTGTATGAAAGAAATATTTTTTGGTAGTTATTTCGAGAAAAAAATGGTTTTAGAACTATTATCAAGGGAGCGGAGGGTGGCCTTTTCTTCATGGGGGCATATAACACACATTGAATTTTAGAAATGGTAAAGTGATACACCTATTTATCTAATTCTAAAAGCCTCTAAAGATGGATAATTTTATAAAATTATGTATTTTTAGTTCTAAATATTACCATTCTAGGGTTTTTTAGATGTTGTAAATCATTTTAATCGCTTATCCTCTTTGTTTGAACCAAAAGTAAAACCATTTCCACCGTAACATCAATAATGAATTTTTATAGATTTTACTAATCATTATGGTACAATTTTTTTAAATAGATTAGATAATACAAATTATTCTTATTCATAACATATCATCAATTTTTTAAATTAAATTAAATGATGTGATGGAAATACAATTAAAATTAAACTCATTGGCATATCAAAAAAATCTATTTAAGACATTCTAAATAATAAAAATATTTCATATCAAAATTAAATTTTAAATTCATTGAAATTAAAACAACTATTTAAGAGATAATATAATTGGAATAATTTTTATTTAAATTTTTTTATAATTATATGTTAACCATCTGTTTAATTTAATTGAAAATGTACTTTTAAAAAAATTACGCTTTTAAATATTTATCAAAATATTAAACTCTTTACAAAAATTAAAAAAAACAAAACCAAAGATAATTTTGACATTTATATTTAGAAATTTTTTTTTTTAATAAAAATATAATTTAAATAACTTTTAAAATTAAATAGTAAATTTAGTTTTCAGAGTATGATTAAAACACCTTTTCATTTTTTTTCAAATAACATTTTTGTAATTAAAAATGGAAATTACTTTATTTCTAACAGTAATTTACCATTAAATTTATTTAATTAATGTTTAGACCATATAATTTTCATACTCTAGTTATTCCTATCCATACCCATCTACTTAATGGCTATTTTAAAATGTCCATTTATAAATAAAAAATATCAAATAGAGTATGATATTATGTATAATCCTAGAATTTCAGGTATCACACTATATTGATTAGTTAAATTTATTGAGAAATAAATATATTATAGAGTATCATGGTTTAAATTTATCTTCTCTTATTGGTTTTTTATATACATTTTTAATTTTGATGTTCCTTTTTTAAAATATCATAGTGATATATTATTTCCCCAAAAATATATTTTTTTCCTCACAATTTAATAAATATCAATATGATAAAGGTTTTGAAAATTGAATCTATCCTTCATTAAATACACAATCATTAAAATGGATAATAAAACATATTATATATAAGATATAAATTAATGTATGAAGGTTATTAAGAATAAAACATTATATAGTTTTGGAGTAGAATAACATTGGTGGAAAATTAATACATGGACATTGAAGAAAATACTAACAGTCAATAACTAAAAGTGGGTGATAGAGATCACTAATCACATGAATGATAATGATTAACATAATGTTAATTCCTCATAACCATAATTTGTTATTAGGTATGGAGATGCCATCTTATCCTAAATGTATGTATTGTGATAAATTTTTATGAAAATATTTTTCATAGGGTTGACGAATAATTTTTTTATCTACGAATATAATCAAACAAAATAACATGATATAAACATATTTTCTTATAATGATTTCATCCATTGTTTTTTATTTTAATAATATCCTATTCATCTCTTAATCTAAGAAATTAATATTCAATAAATTTATCTTTTATTTGTAAATCACTAAATTTATATTTTAATTGATAATAATATTTACTAGAGAGTGACATGTTATTCGTCCTATATTTAGTAAAACTATAATAGATATAAACATTGTTAAATATAATAAATTAAACTATAATATCTAAATAATAAATCCTATATTAATCTTAATAAATTATATAAATGGTTATTGTTAATACACCTCTTTATTATATTTGACCAAATTCATCACAACAATTGTTGATGGAATGTCACTAAATCATCATTATATTTCCTAAACAATATAGAGTTTCAATTTTTGTCAAATTAGAGATATTTAAATGAAATTATCTCTTTAAAACGATAATGAATAATCATATACTTCAAAAAATAAAATATCATGTGTTAAATATGTTCAATGAATCCAGATATGTAGTAAACTCTATAAAATCTAGTAGAAACCATTAATTCACTAATCAATTTCAAGTTCACGAATATAATACCATAAAAAACACTTTATACTTATTACAAAAATATATTATATTTTATAATGTTTATCATCACATAATAATGTGTTTTACAAGAAGTTAAACATTTGATGGAATCATTTTTATGTCATGGGAAATATTTACCATATTCCCAAAAATCCTTAAAGACAAATAATTGTATTAAAATATTAATGCATTTAATTATAAATTTAATTAAAATAAAATATATAATATAATCCTCAAATATTATTTCTTATTATAATAATAAGAACATAATTTGATCGTCATCTTCAATAGTAAAATAATAATCTTTACATTGATCCATTAGATTATGTTAGGTTATATTCACATGACTCTTAGGGGATTGATTTTTCTATTTCCCTATATAGTTTTAGTTGAATCAATGAACATTTGTTGATTATTTATTTTCTTTGTAATCCTGAGCATAGTGGACTTTCTATTGACACTGTTAGAAAACTATCATTCCCGTCATGTACGTAATAGTGTGATTCTTTCAAAAATTACTAAATGGAGAAAAATACTTCTTTCCCTTCTCCACTTTATACGTGTTTTTATTTTTTTTTCCAATTCTTATATTTTTTACCTTATAATATTCATGACTTGGAGAACTCATTATCTATCCTACTACAACATGATATAATCCTCTCATATCAAGATAACATATTTGATGAATGTTCCCTTCATCGAATAATATTATTCCTTTCTAATGAATCTACCAATCATGGAAATTGTATTACGTACGTAGTATTTAACATGAATTTATTTCCTTTTAAATTTAACATCATTTTATAAACTTTTTAGTCATCATTTTGCATTAGAAAAAGTAATTTTCTCCCCATAACCACTCATTGAATGCGAGGACATTAATTGTCCAAGAGGAGTTCATTAAAATCCTTTTATTCAATGTTTTATATTTCTTCATCGTACCTATTTATTTTAATTAATGGCCAATATTGATTTTAGTATATTGAGATATGATAAACTTTAATGTGAACATCCTCCCTTTCATTGCATCCCAGTGAGAAAATATCATCTCTAAGGAACATATCTATTTATCAATTAAAAATGTATTGGTGGTCCCATTAAATGAATAATGATGTGGATGCATAAAAATGTATTACATTCATAAAACAACAAGGAGTTTTAGTAGGCTTCTCAAAATGGTTATCGATATTTCTCATATCCAAAGTTTGAATCCCCAACTTGGTTAAAATTTGATCAATTACAGCTATCGTTATATATCCAGGTTTATTAACCTTACCATGAGACAAATCCAAACATTGGTAATGTGAATTGATAAGGTCTATATTACTTCCATGAGGATACATTTTTAAAATAATTTATACACTGTATTATATAATATCAGTTTGAAAAATAATATCTTCTACCAAAACATGAGAAATACATATTATAAATTAGTATTTATGCATCGTTAATCATATATTTTTAAAAAACAATTCTTTGAGATTGTTTTTAGATAATTAAAATATTTTAAAACCCTTCATATTATATTGTAATGAAAATTTGGAATAACCCAGGTATAAACCAAGAGAGTTTTAAAATATCTGTGTAGTATGGCTCATTTTCATGTAATATGTAATTCTGGAGTCAATCCCAACACACCATTTTAAGAGTTAAGAAACCTACATACCTCTGTGCCTGAACAATGTCAACGTAAAGTATCTAAAAATTAAATATACTTAAAAGAAACACATAATAAATACATTAAAAACATTTTTATGTTGTTATACAGTTATTCTTATCAATAAATTATATCATAAGGTTATTTTCCATAATCAATGTCTCTATAATTCTAGTTCCAATTATTTCTAATAAATTCCATTGATACCTACTATAAATAACCGGACCCCAATAGCCTAGAGTTGGTGTCCACTATATTAAACTGGAATAATATAGAAGGAATGAAATCCCAAAGGATATTATATTTCAGTAGTCTTAATAAACATGAAACAAAACTAAACTCAAATTATATTTAAAAAAATTAAATACAACATAGTACTTTATTCAAGGGAATCATTATATCATATAACATAACCATGTATATCAATCATAATACATGTCTTGGTATACCTGGAAAATAAACATAATTAAATGTTGATATTAAATTCACAATAAGGGTATCTATATAGAAAAATATATCATAAATAAATAATAATAATTAATAATTAATGGTCAATAACTTTATAAAACTCTATTAAATAAATTATATGATCATAATATGTAACGAAAAATGAACATTAATGTCATAAATATAATTACATGATCTTGAAACATAACCATTTATATTCGAACAAACCAAATAATAACATGGAATGAAAATTACTATTATCATGATTAGGGAATGCATAATTTCATACATTTAAAGGATACTCTTCAGAAATTTCACTATACAGTTTAAATAATGGGTAAAACCCCGTTTAATTTTCCCATTGTATTTGTATAGAAATATATACATCTTAATCATGGAGATATAAAGGGAACCACCTAACACTTACTATATCCAATGAATTTTTCATCTGATAGTGTTGAAGAAAAATAAAAAAATCAATTTTTTAAAACCCACCATATAAAATCTTAATAGTTTACAGAATCAATAAGCATAATAATAAGGGTAATATTGAGAATGGTTTGAGAATATTAAAACATAGTCAACTAATCATAACCCATCCGTATAAATAATTACGAATTTATCAATAGTACATATCAATAATATATTATCTGTAAAATAGTTGGATGATATTGTTGATTAATACAAACACCAAAAAAATTTCATTAAATCATTCTTATGGAAAATAAGATTTTCTCATTGAAATTATATAAAAAACTATTATTTCATTAAATATTATGATTTTTTTAAATTAACCTCTTAAAATTATAAGGAATTCATTAAAACACTGTGTTGTAATTATTGTGGGAAATTATTTTCATGTTTTAGAAGATTGAATAATGAGTCCTTTAACAATTCTGTTAAAAAATAGTGCCTTTTTTGGAAAACTACATGACGATAACTTTCCAAAAAATTCTGAAATTTAAAAAATGGGTAAAAATGCATTTAATGAATCATTTTTAAAATTTTGAAAAAATTAAAGACAATTTTTCACCAAATGTTTTTAAAATAAAATGTATTTTAGATCAAAGAGATAAATTATTTCAAATTATATTAATACAATTATCAGTAAATTTATGTACTAATGAATGGAATATGGTACTATTTATTGAAAACATCATGAATAAATAGAGTATAAGAATATTAAATAGTTTTACTATAAAATGATATAAAAATTAACTTTAATGGAAAATTATGTATAAACAATCCCGATTTAAATGAGATTGAATCACAAATCCCATACCACTTCGTTAACTTTTCAATTGTAATCCTCATCAATTGAGAATCATAAAATGAAACCTTAAATAAAAAAAGGGAAATATAATCATGTTATAACATCACAAAATGGGTATTATATAGGCCATACAATGTAATAAATGGTGTATATTTCATATGTCTCTGGGAAGTAAAAGTGAGATCATTAAACCCTTAACTCTAATGAGATTTCCATCATATGTGTCAAAACTCTTATATATTAAATATAAGTTTACTATAAATCTCTTAACAAATATAATAATATATTTCATATCATATATTATTTAATTTTGTTCTTTTATAACTTTATTATTAAGATTTTTTGTTAAAATTGTAATTTAATTTGATAATTGCTTCATTTTTCATTGTGTTATTGTTTAGTGATTTTGTTAACTTATCTCTACTCATAGTATAATCATATCGAAAATTTTATCCTAAATATAAATACCGTATATATACATTTTATATGTATTTAATGTAATCAATAAAATTTATATATAAATAATAAAATACAAATTTCATAGAGATGTTAGGTCTTGCATATGCTTGGATGTTGTTTCAATTTTATATCATTTGATAAAATGGAATTAATTAAAATAATATTCAAAATTTTTAGAATTATTATTATTTAATATATATCACAAATATAATTAAATTTATCTCTGTTATCATCCAAGATAATCATTTCTGAAAAACTAATTGCATTTTATCGTCATGATGTAGTCTACCACACATGAGCGATGTTATCATATTTATAAAAGAATGGAAATAAAGAATAACCATGTGTTATCAAAAGTCATGATTCATTATATTTTAAAAATATTATATATATTCAATTAATTTACCCTTATTACCATCCATGTAAAAAAGGAAATATGGAAAACACTTCATGTTGGTTAATAAGGAAGTAGTCCCCCGTACACATGAACTACGTTGTTATTTTACATTTGATTGGAATATAATATCATTAATGTGATATAATAATTACATAAATATAAAAATTTTATAAATATCATATACATTAATTTAATCCATCATTTTATCCAAACATTAAAAGTATTGGTGGAAAAAAATTAATGGGTTAATGATGTGTGAGACAGATGTTCACATGATAGATGGTTTCATTTCCAATTTGATTGATGTAGAGATGGGTATGGGTTATGTAACTAAAAAATATAATATTTGTATATAGTGGAAAATTTATTTATTATATTATCACAATTTATGTTGATTTCAATGAATTGAGAGAAGAATAAAAAAATATATGATTTTTTAATGATTTTTACTTCATTAGAGAGCGTCCTTATGCTTATAACTACATGAATCATAGAATATATTGATAATGAAAATAAAAACATATTGGTCTTGGGGAGGTATGTAATGATGTTATTTTGTAAGTTATTGTCATAAATAAACGACCTTGTATTTTGGAGTACTTGAGGATATGGGGAAGACTTTTTTATGTGGGTGAGATGACACACATTAAATTTTTTAATAGATAAAGTGATGACCATGTTATTATCATCAATAAAATCCACTAAAATGTGTAATTATCGATATTTAGAAGTTATACGTTCACAATAGTTCCATAAAATTGGTTTTGGATAGGTTTTGGTCTTGTTAACCACTAACATAATAGTTTATCTCATGGTAATCCAATTTTCTCCACAACCACAATAATTAATTTTTAATGTTTTCATTATTGAATATAGTAATATTTTATATTGTACATATTATATAATACAAAATAATACGATTAAAAATATCGAATAAATTATTAAAAAAACAAAGAAGTGGACGAATTAAAAATAAAATTACACCCATAGATGCATTAAAAAAATGAGATTCCCAAAGAAAATCCTTCAATATTTTAAAAAACATTCATATAATAATTCAATATTAAATTGATTAAAATTGCTTAAATTAGTTATATTATAATATATAGGGACTAATTTTGCATTGAAAAAATATAAATTATTACTTAACCTTATAAATATTTTAAATATAAATATATTTTACAATAAAAATAATTATGTATCACTATTCATAAAATCCCACCCAAATATAATTTAATCAAGTATAATTTAAATATTATGTTATATTAATCAATGAAAAAAATTAAATTTTATAAAAATAATTTTTAAATTATCATCTCAGAGGGTGACTTAAACACCGTTTTGTAAAATAATATTTTTCGGAACATTTTTTTTCAAATGGTTCTATTTTTATTTCTAATAAATAAATAACCATTGAATTTATTTTATTAATTTGTAAAAAATAAATTTTTTTAAATTTTTCTATTCATAATCATACCTCCCATGTTAATATAATGGTAATAATGGGTATTTGATAATAATAATATTTAACTAGAGTATCACATTTCATTTAAACCCATTGTTACTTGTATATCATTCTATTGAAGAGATTGAAATTATTTATAAAAATATATTGTAAATCCATTTGGTTTTATATTATATTCTAGACATGTTTTATCATTTAATATACTCTATCAAAAAACGATGTTATTATATTATAATATCAGGCTGTTACATATATATTAGGGGGGATTATAATTGGATTGGAACAAGTGTAGCATAGTGAGTTGCAAGGCCTAGAAACCCATATAGATCCCAAGTGCATGGTGTGAAATGAATCTAATTGATAGATACATATTTGTAAAATCATTTATTAAAAAATTAGGAAAATCCATACATAACCACTTATACACCTAAAATTGTATACTTTTTTTATGATATTTTAAATTGGGTTTTGGTTGGTGTTTAATAATAAAATGAACGGTATAAAATGAAATATTATTTGGCAATTTATATTTGGAAATGGGGTTTTATAATGAACAATTTGTTTTAAAATTAAATTTCTAGATTTCATAAATAAATATATTTATTTTTAAAATAGATTTTAATATATTAAAATTCATTTGATCTTGTGTTATGTCATTCATGAGTAATAATGTGGTTTGATTTTGTGTGATTTTATTTATAATTGAGTTTCATTTTATATTAGATATAATTTACTGTTTTGTTAGTTATTGATTACGCATTTTCGAATATTATTTATTAAATTCGACCAAGAGATGTTAAGAAAGATCATAATATTTCTATCTCATATAATTTCAATGTCTTCCTTCCAATTGTTAGCTATACTACGTCTTTGAGTATAGTAATAGAGTTAGAATCCTATTAGTTCTTTCAATTTTTTTGGTTATCTAGGTCTATTGAATTTTATAGTGTGGATAAAGGATGTTAATTTAATTATTATTTAATTTATGAATCTATGAGAATTATGTGTCAGATTCATTTTGGCCCTACTTGAGGGACCAGGCCTGGGTTAGTGGAAGCTTTTCATTCCATGCCCTTTGAAAAATGAAATGATGGGGGATTTTGAAAGAATATATTATATTAATATTTTATACATGATGATGTAAATAATTGAAAAGTGTTATAGATTATGAGTCTTAAATGGTATAACAACCCTTGTACTAGTAGAATTTTTTTATTTTAATTTATGAAATAAGTAGTTAAATTATTTTTCGTTATGAAATGTAATTGTTAAAATTAAAATGGAAATAGTTAAATAGAACTAATTTCTTATAATTTTATATTATAAAAAATAGTTTTATAATTATATAATTTTAATTTATGAAAATTAATTTCATTTTTTGAATGTGTCATGTCAAAATAATTTTATAATTAACTTTTTGAATTTTCCATACTTGTGGGTTTTTTAATGAATAGTGAAAATACTAGTTTTTATTTAAAACTGGTATTTTATTTACAAGGTTATAATGTGATATTTATTATTATTTATTTTTTATTTGTTAATTTATATTTATATTATTACAATTATTGTTTTTTAATTTATTATATATTTTAATTTAGAATAAAACATTTTATATTTAAAAACATGAATTTTCCCAAAAATGGGTTGTCGTTGATTTTTTATCATTTAAATTCAAAATTCAAAATTACAAAATTTGTTTTTTTAATTTTTAAAAAATATATTTGATAATTATAATCATTTTTCTTAAATTTAGTAAATTGTTCTATTTTATTTTTAAATATTGTGAATTCAAATGTCAATAAATTTGGTTAACATGTTAAAAGCTAAATCAGGTAATTCATTTATAAAATAAATTTATAGGAGTAATAAAATGAACCCTAAAATTATTAAATATTATTTAAGTATTTTATCGTGACCATAATCAACCAATGGAAAATTTATGACCTTTTAACGCCACATGTATATGGATATTACCTTTATAGTTTTTTTTAATGAAAACTGAAACATGACACATTGATGATTTTAAATTCTGTAATACATTTAATATTTTTTTATCTATAGGATATGTTAAAATGAATTTTTCATTAATATAATAGATTTATCAAAATTGTGGTAATTTATTTTTAATTATTACTGAAAAAATGATTGTAAAAAATTATTTTTCAACATTTATGCATTAATTATTCAATTACTAGAAAATTCAAAGAAATGATAATTAAAATATTAAAATAAATATTATTTTAGATAGAAAAAATAATATAATAATTTTTAGTATTACTATTAAATATTATTGATATAATAAAATAATTTTTTTGAATTATATTTCTCTATCTAAATATTATTAAAGTCAATGTAATGAATAATTCTAAAATTTGACATTATTGATATGTTATAACAAATAATTTATTATTAAATGATATAAAATTCATTAAAATCATAAATTTTAGAATTGTAATTGGTATATTATAGTAAATATCATACATTGTCCATTAATGCGATGTTTTTCATTTTATAATAACTAAATTAACCCACAATATGTAAAAAACCTTTTTGTCCTAGTAAGAGTAAACGGGGTTAATTAAGAGTTAACATCAAAATATAATTGTATTAATATATACAAAACAAATCTAATTTCTATTTTATAGGGTTATATAGACTCATATTCACCATATATTTAAAATTAATCACTTTATATAAATTATTTATTGAATATTATATTATATTAATTTATTCTTTTTGGAAATACCAAGAGTTCCCCTCCCCTCTGTTATAAAAGGTCACCTATTAATCCCATTTCGTCACCATTACAAAAAATTGTTTTTTAAAATACCTATACTCGTCCCTTACAAGAATCCCTCTCAATATTATAGAGTTATGTTTTATATAATAATATCAAACTTTAGTGATTATGTTGTTAAATAAATAAAGTTTCTAAAATAAGTGGGATGTTTTCAACTGCATGTTTTAGTATTGTTTCTTCCTCCACCTACTCAAAATGATAATAGAATACTAAAAAATAATTACAACATAATCCCTTATATACTACTATTTTTTTAAAGTCAAATACCCATATCTATTTCCATCAAATTTTATATTAATTTATAGTTCATGTGTATGGAAATCAACAATCTCAAAAAGAAAATGTAATTCCTTTTCCATAACCGTCTCTCAAGTGTATATATAGTCATGTGATTAATTTTTTAATATTATATTAATGAAATTGTTTAAATTTTTTACATATAATATTTCATATATATTCCATCCTTTCTTGGTACTGTAAAATTATGATGGCGTTCATGCATACACATGGACTATAATATCCATGATGGTATATGATGCATTTTTCATCACCAAATCACATTGATGATTTATATGTGTATATTTAAATTATTAAAATTATATATATTATATTATTATATATATTTTAATATAAAATAATCCTTTGGCTTAATGATTGGTTAAAAATGAATCATTACTCTAGCATACGTAAGGCCTACTATCTCCATGATTGTAATATAGTTCAATTTCCATAACCATGTGTAATGGTGGAAAGCACATAGATAATTGATGTATATAAAGGATTATTTTTCATTATTATTATTCTAGAAATAATTTAATGATGGCCACATTGATCATAATCATTATTCGAAGGATATTTTGGAATTAAGTCCTAAATATCGTAAATACATCCAATATGATCATAAATCATTATGTAATTATATATAACAATGTATTAACGTGATATAGTGGTAACAAATAAGGTTAAAAAGTTTCTTAATTAGGTATAAATTTAATACTAGTTTATTATTCATGATGAAAAAGAACATGTGTGATGTTCAATTCTCGATTTAAGGGACTTTGATTAAAAAAAGTCCTCAAAATGTTTTCTTCAAAAGCCTTATTTTCTTCCATATACAAATGATTGTCATTAATAAATAATTTAATATGGTTTTTATTATTCA
Organism: Viscum album; assembly: GCA_963277665.1. Lineage (NCBI taxonomy): Eukaryota > Viridiplantae > Streptophyta > Magnoliopsida > Santalales > Viscaceae > Viscum > Viscum album. The sequence continues at coordinate 935,744,632 of OY728143.1, read as the reverse complement.
AATTTGTTTTTAGAATAAATATTTACTTATTATTTTCTTTTAAATGATTTTAAATGCATCGATTTTTCATTTTTCCAATGAGTTACTTTGTTACATTTATGAAAAAATTACTGAAGAATTGTTTTTTTTGTCTTATCTAAATGGGTATATTTTTATGTCATCATGATACCGTAATTAATTGATTCATTAATTACATTTTTTCCTGGTAATTCTAAAATTAATTTTTTCCTATTTTAAATGTAAAATTTTTATAAAACAATGTGATTTTAAAAATAAAAGGTTATTTAATTAAGATTGTTTTTTTGATGCTGGCATTCATGTTTTGTTATTATTATACGGTTCTTGGGCATTTTTATTTTGACATTTTATTAGTAATAAAATGATGGGTCACCCTTGGATAACATTACTATGGGTGGTTATGTAATAACATCCAATTTATTGGGTATTCTAGACACTAAAATAGACCATATGGTTGTTCTATATATCAAAGGGAGTTAATCAATTAAGTTTCTCTTAAGAGAGAGTGGGAGTAAACTAAAATGTTTTTTAAAATATAATATTTATTGTTCAATCATGAGTAGTTTTAATTGGTACTATATATTAATGATATGAAGTAAACCATTATGTTCTTCAATAAGAAAATTTGGAGCTTACTCCAATGATACTTCATGTTACAAAAATGTTTTATCTATTTTTTCAATGTTTTTTAAATGACTTCTTTAATAAAAATGTGTATGTATTTCACACAAAAAATTTTAATTACATAATATCAATGAATAATGTGATAAATGTTTTTATCCGTGAATTTATATACTAGTATACCATATTTATTTCTTTTAATGTCACATAATGTGTTTTTTGTTCATTCCATTTTTTGAGAATGTTTTTATCAAGTTTTATGGATTAGTTTTGAAAAGGATATGGACATTATGAAATTTTTTAATATTTATCTTGAATTAAATCAATGTTTTAAAAAAATTAAAATTTTGATACTAATTATAAATTTTCAATTGTAATTTATTTTTGTGCTATGTATGCTTTTGTCTTATTTCTATAAAACACTAAACTGAAAACATCCTCGAGATTGTAAGAAAGTTAATTCTAGCTCCAAGACACTAGAATATGTATTTCATAAGGCTGGTTCCTCATATATATGTTTTAATATATATATTATTTAGAAGATAAAATTTTTTCTCCATCATTGTAATTTATATTTAATTTTAGTGAATTAATAGTAAACATAAATTCATTTACAATACTTTTAAAATAATTTATCCATTATTGGTAAATCAAAAAAGTGATATTAAATAATATAAAATAAATATAATTTGAGATAAATAATTTTATCAATAGGTTTTCAACATGACCATGTTATGTTAGGAATATAATGAATTATTTTTATTGGTATAACAATTATTTATATATTATAAAAGTTTTTTTAATGAATAGTTTTAAAAATAAAATTTTCAAAATTTATAAAAAAAAGATTTTGTATATTTAATGATATAATTTTAATAAAAATATAAAATTAATCATTGTTATTTTTTTATGTTTGATAAAATAAACTATTTTTATTTTATATAATATTTATTTCATTTTATAATAACTATACTAACCCTCAAACAGTAAAATCCCATGTTGTCACGATTATAGTCAAATGGATTAAATAAGGGTAAAAATAAAACTATAAGGGTAGAATTTTTTTTCAAAAATATCTCATTTTTATTTTTTATAATTATTTTGACCCATAAATCATTATATTTTAAATAAATCACTTTCGATTTACTTGTAATTTATCATTTATTTAAATTTATATTATTTTTTGAGAAATTCCATGAGTACCTCTACAATCTATTATAAAACAGAACCTCTTCATCTCATTTCATAATAGTTAAAAACTTTTTGTTTTCGAAAAAATCTACCAAAATAATTTAATATAATCACTCTCCATATTATAGTGCACATGTTTTATCCACGATAACAATCTTATAAATATTATGGTGTAATTAAAAGAGTGTTTTCCAAATAATATGTATATTTTTATACTCCACATTTTATATTATTTTATCTTTACATGTCATTCTAATATACATCAAAAAATAATAAATAACAAATAAATTACAGTAAATATATATATATATATATTCTTTTTTCTTGAACCATACCCATCTCCTCCTCCAACAAATGGGAAAATAATTCATCATCCATCTGTATGGTGGACCACTGCCTCGCCAAACAATGTAATTTTTTTCATCACCGTCTATCAATAATGGATATAATTATGGATTTAAGGTTTATATATGATATTAATGAAATATAAATTATTATTAAAATCTTATATATAAGTTGTATTATTACCTTTCCATGAAAATAAAAATGACAATGACGTTTGTGTATACATGTGGGCTATCTCATCAAAAAACTAATGTGATTTTTTACATCAAAACATCACATGGATGATATATATGAGTGTATATAAAAACTTAATATGACATATATGATATTATCACCCAAATTGAATAATAATATAATAATAACCTTATTTCTATAGTGATCATCGAAGCCATGACCTATCTTCTTTCAAGATGATGGAATGGATAGGAAGATGTTGAGACCATCCTTCATTATAATGAAGGAGATATAATGATCCCCAAGTCCTACCTCCAATAGGCCTCACGGTGGAAACCAGCCCCAAGGATGAATAATTCAGACAAAAATGGGATGAATTACCATTTTTATTTTAACCAAGCTCGAGAGGTAAGATGTATCAACCTCAAACTGATCAAGGAAAATACATATAATGAAACAAATATCCATCATGCATGTATGTTAAAATTAAAACTACTAAAAATACTAGAAAAACACCATTGTAAGAAAAAATAATAATAAGCAACATAGCATCTCTCCCCAATGTCCATGCTTGTAAGGTCTAAAATGGTTCACATAGTCTCCCTGAAAATAGGAATACACTATTATATACATAGGGTGAGAAAACAAGTATACTCAAATGGGAAAACCAATGCCACTCATAAATAAGTTTTAGAAGCATACTAATGAACCTCTGAGAAGAAAACTAAAACTCAAAATAACATATTAAGGATTACTATAAGTCTGAACCTCACCAAGGAACACTCACGAAACAACCCAAGTAAATTAATGTTATGTAGTAAGCACATCGATATTTTGGTACCCTACACCACTTCCCACCGGTTAACTATACATCTATAATGGAGAATATCCTGATGCTACCACTCTCTTCCATAAGCCCCATTGTCAGAACCTACCCAAATACACCAGAGATGCAGACAACATCACATCCGTCCTCTAGATACATGGTCCACAACCACCCCACGTATCACCAAAAAACACATGGTCATCATCCCAAAGACACCTGGGAAACAAACCACATCTCACATAGTCAATAACAAAAGTGTAGTATTAAACCATAATTTGTAATATCCTATCAAAAGGGTCATGGAAAATTAATTCCTAGAATATGGAGTTGGGTAATGTAAGTAACCATCCATCCATCCTCCCTCTAGGATGTTGGGAAATACACCCTCTCCCATAACAATGGGGCTGTTTAGAACATAGTGTGCATCATGAGAGGGAAAGGTATATAAAACAAAAAAAGTACATAGATATATATATGGAATAAACACTCATCCCATCGTATGGTATTCCAAACATACAACCGTCCCACTCAATACCACATTGCTACAACCCCACCAAGCATGTACCACCATGAAAGATGGTCACTTGAACTCTTCTTCACTATAATCCCCATCAAGAAACATACCCCCACCAAATTAATTTAACCAATTAACAATATGCATTATAAAATATTTCAATTATTTATTTCCATCCCTACCGACACTACTATCAAGCACTATAAAAAATATTATGTGATGAAACTATAAAAACCACTATGAAGTCAAACCATGATAAAAATGAAAAAAAATATACCATGTTATTCGGCTCAATTCATCATCTTACATCTAAAAAATTCAGACACACTGCACAAAAATTCCACACCCAGCACAACCATAAACATGCAATAATGACCCAACACATTCCTACAACCCTACATCCCAGCCACTACACAGATGCTGTCCCACTATATAACATGTCCATCTATTCCAAAATCAATCAATATCTAGAAGTTATATTCCATCACACCACCCATACCACCCCATAAAGAATGACCATAAAAACCACTACAAGACCACAACCCTACTTCACACACATATCATACACTTCTCATTAAACCAAATCCTCTACTCACCCATGTTCCCACATCTAGGCTTCTAATAGCACGACCATATAACACTCATAAATCAAAATACACAAGATGATCCACACAACATAAAACCAAACACAAACAAGTAGAATGTATTTTGATTATCCAACCAATGTTCATTAATTACACTTTGATAATTATAGGTTTTCAAAAATCATGTTTGATCATGTGAATCATTTTCTTCGAACGTGGTATACATGATTAATCATATTTAAATTTTCATAAATTAATCATAAGGAAAACAAAATAGTAATAAATAAATAACCATTCATAGGAAATGGCCACCAGAGACCATGATTTTTAGAGGCCACTTGACCACAATAAATCACAACAAAAACAAAGATAACAAATAAAACAAGCGATCAACACCAACAAAATATCGACCTGTTAGCAAGTTTTTATTTCATCACAAGTATTTTTATTTGTTAATGTTTGGAATTAGATGTTTTTAAAAATGATTATTACAATGACCACCCTACATGATATCCAATTAAAGATAGAAAATAGAAATATTTAATTGGAAGAACAAGAGACCAAAATGCCTATTTTTTTTTTACACAGTGAGGTGGTGTGGGTAGAATACTCCAAGGAAAACCAACATAGGGGTATACAGCATATGCACACTTCTATTCGGGGATGAAATGTACTACGTGCACTAATATAAAAGATAAAAGAGGACAGTGGCATTGGAAAATGTCATATCATTTATCAATATAATGAAATTATTCCAAGGCCATTAAAGTCTGATCCTAGCCTAGACCAGATAGTTCGACTATTTTAATGTCCCCATATCATTATAATGTTAAATATATAATTTATATCCTTTGAAACTCCATTAGAAACGCCCTAACAAAGATTTAAAAAAGATTTGGATAAAATAAAATGTAATGTGGGTGAAACTGAAATAAAAAACTAGAAATGATTCTATAATGGGTCGATCACTTAAAACATGCCACAAAAGCATGTCACCAATGTAGTGCTACCAATGTTATGCCACCAACATGGCCTTCCATTTCCTAAATCCCTGACCCACTGATGTCCTATCTCACTGATTCCCTGACTCCTAGAAACCCCGACTCACCGACTCCCTGACTCACCAACGCACTGACTCAACTACGCCTAAACTCACCGATTCCCAAACAAATTAATTCTTGGACTCACTAATTCCCTCACTCACTCTTACCTAGACTCACCAAAACACTGACTCACCAACACCTAACATAATTAGGCATAGACTCGCTGATTCTCTAACTCACTAACACCCTAACTCACTTATGCCCTGACCCACCGACGCCCTCATCCTACGAATTCCTTTACCTAAGAATGCATTTACTTATACAATCCCCTACAGACCAACACCATGAACTACTGATACATCAACCTTCTGATTCCCTCGAACTACCGATACCTTGACGGACCAACAGTACGTCCTACCATTGGAAAAACTATAAATTTGGGAAACTATTGAAATGATCTACTGTTGCCTCAAAGAGAAATGACAAAATTGTATTTTGATAACGTAATAGACCATCAAGCTCTAGATAATTACATCAGATACCTCTCAAACTATTATGAACCTTGATAATTCAAAACCATACCTAAAAGATAGAGGGGTCTGAACAACCACCCTATAAGATACCTCCCACGGACAAACCACCTCGTTGGAGTGAGACATCAATATCAAATAGAACCTTCTATGAGATTTTACAACCCATCAACCACATAAAATACCACATAGGCACCAAAATTCACACTACCCAAACATTGGAATTAGGTAATTTCCTTCCCCCATGTCAAGATACTATTAACTTTAGGTGGCATAGCCTCACTCACATGGGTTTAATCGCATCCACATTAAAGCATCTTCATTAAGGATATAGTCCAACCTTACTCATAAGTCATGAACTTTTCATCCACAACATAACAGGGAATACATTATCTCAAAGAAAACATAGTTTAGGAATTACATCAAGAAGAAAAACCCATAAAGAAAAATGAAAAACAATTTTTGGTACTAGGCATACATCTACGTCAATAGCTCCTAAGTGCACTCCTATAGGATAACATGCCTTCAAAACATGAGAACCATTGGGATGTCCCTTCCAAAAATCATGTTCACCAAAAAATCCTAGATCTCCACTGGTCACTCAATGAACGTTGGGTCATCCTTGAAATCCAACAATCCCCAGTCAATCATATAATGACCCGGCCTTAAACATTACATAATCGTGAATTAATATAATAATTCAAATTGAATATCTTTTCCTATTTAGTGATTTAGATAATTTGTTCATAACATATACAAAACAATTTTAATATTAAATGTAGACACTTTAACTCAGTATCTTTATTTTCATAAAATAAAAACTCCTAAAAAAAGATTCATGTTGGGTTCTATATTTTAGACATCATGAATTTTCTAGGATATCATCCTTGACCCTATCAATCCATATGTTCATTGAAAAACATTTCAAAAAAACATGGGATGAGCATTAAAAGAACAATAAGGGATACGAAATGAAGAAACAATGTTAGTTTTTCAAAACAATAATTAAACAATTAATAAAAGATCATAAGAAATACTTGTCACATTTAAGAATTTTTAAATTCAATCCGATGAATAAAAGAACATTTTTTACCCTTATGAAACCAAAAAATTACCATAAAATCCATAAAAAGATCACATAACATATAAAGGTAATTTAGGACACAAACATACTTAAATGAAATAATCATACGACCGACTTCCACACATATCACTAAATGGAAATGCCATACAACCGACTTTCATAACCAATACATTTGAGTTTGTAACATAACCACCCATCCTGGTTTATCACGGCTCCACCATTCATTTTGTTTATCACCTAACCACATTTCAAATGACCTAGTACCATTATAAACTCCTAAAACATTAAATATATTGTAAATATAAACATTTTACTAATTACATTTCATTTTCAATCATAACAAATTATTTCAAGATATTGAAATAATAAATCCATTTAAAAAACTATTTTCAATACCAAAACACCCCAAAATATAATAAGGGATTTCGTTTCCTTCTAAAAACATTATGTCCTATAGAGGAAGCCAAGTAATGATTATAGCGGTGGAGAGGTCATTGTCGTAGCAAATGATAAAATCATTCCTTTTGACATTTAAAAAAACTCTTCCGAGAAAAAATATTCTCTTTGAATGAAATTAAATTTCAAAGGGTTTTTTTATATAAAATATAATATAAGGAGGTGTATATTATACAAACATGCCTTAATGAAAGGAGATTAAGAAGAAGTCCCTTACCACATTTTCGACTAGACCTGTTCATTCATTAATTTCCCTAATAAAAATCATAAGTTAATTCCTACTTGATTAAGAAACTATTCAAGTTTATTTTTTTCTTTTATATCACTTATTACCATCCTAAAACATGTAGTTAATTATTTGTTTTTATATCAGGCGTTTTTTCGATGTTCAAAACTTGAGTTAAAATTGAACTTGTTATAACTATAAATGGTCCATGTTGTCAAGATTCCATTATCTCTAGTATGATATTAATGATTTATATATAATATATATCATATTTAATCATTATATATACATTTTTAAAAGTCCATATCATTTGGAGATATTAAACTTAAATGTACCATTCATGCAGATGGTAAGCCGTACATACGCATGAATGCTACTTCCATTTCATTTTTTCATTTCAAATGGAATGAAAACAAAATGATACAAACATGTATTATTATTATTGTATAATATAATATTTTAAATACATTATATATGTTCATTAATACTCTCTTTTATATGATCCATGATTAGTATGAACGAGTCATATCACTTTGAGGGGGAGGTAGTCCGCACATCCTCAAATGAAATTGGCATATATATACAACATGATAATCATAAGGATATGTTATAAAAAAAATTAAAGATTTATAGAGATAAAATAAATATCATAAATATAATATATAATTACATTTCCATCACAATGGCCACCATAAGAGGTAGTAGGTGAACATTGAATAATCATCTTTTCGTGAGGCAGTAGTTCATCATCCACAGAAAAATTCTTTTCTACACTCATTATATGGAGGTTTGTGTGAGTTTATATCAAATAATACTTATAAAAACGTCCTAGAATGTTGAGGATACAAGTGTGTTTATGTAAAAAATGAACAGAAATAGTATATTGAGTGAAGAAGTAAAATAAAAGAAGAGAACATAAGGGAAGACGTTATCTTTAAATTGGGTAAATCCCTTTGGTTTAAACCAAATGGCTTTCTTAATGTTCTTTCTGCCTATGTAAAGGATTATATAAGGGATATAGGGATGTTTAGGGATTCTTTGAGTATAGTTTAGATGATCCAAGGGGGTTGAGATGTTTGTGTAATGGGTTATAGGTTATGGCCTGCTATAAGAGGGAGGAGAGCTCTTTATGAAAGATTGAAAATATTATTTTATTATATACTGATTTTAGGTTTTAAATGGTGAAAAACTTATTTAATATGAAGTAAATGTGAATATAAGTCGAAATAAAAACATCCAATAAGATTTGGTAATGTTTTGAATATTTTTTATTCCATATCTTTTTTTATTAAATACTTTGTTAACTAATTTTACTATTACCATGTTCTTTTATATGTTCACACTATATATTTAATATAGTTACCATAAAATGAAAAACTAATCACTTGGGGTTCATTAATGACATTATAAACCTTATTTAAGAAATTTGGCTGAATCTATGATTTTTAAGATTATTATATCATTAAATAAAATATTGATAGATTTAAAAATCCATTTATATCAATATAAATATTACTCATATCAAGACTTTAAAAAAATATATAGAAACATGATTCATTCAAAAAACATACCATAATGGAAAGATAAAATGTCATAAGAATATCTAAATTTTGTGTACGACATTAAATGTTTCAAAATACATTTATTTTATCATTTATAATCTCATTTATTTAAAACATTCATTAATGAGGTAATCATTATATCATGGTGTAAAAAATAAATATATTTATTCAATTTCTAACAATTATATAAAAAATATCTTTCTGTGAGAAATAATTTTATCTTTCAAATTAATATTTATAGACTAAAATATCACTTATATAACCCCATATAAAATTGTTTTATCTAAAAGATATATGTTTAGGTTATTTTTGTCCATACATTTAAATAAATAATATAAAGTGCCATTACAACTCTCAAGTGGCTCCATCAGGTCCCAAAATCGACCCATGGTTGACCATTGTTGGACATGTATCAACCAATAGAAATAAATCAAATTTTAGTGTAATTTAATATTATAATAGTAATATTTAATTACCCTAATTTTCCAGATGTACCCTTTAACGATGGTAAATAAAATATTTACTGAAGTAAATCTTCATAAGGTCTAAAAATAAATGTTAACTATTTACACAATTCGGATCTCCTGATTCCAAACATGAAATCAATTTTTTTAAATTAAAATCCTAGAAGCGGAAAAAATTAATTTAAAATTAATTCCCGTTGTCAGAACCAAAAAGCATGTTTTTATGAAACATATACTATCAAAATATTGACACTTTTTTATGTCCATCCTAAAATTGAAATTACTTACAATAACTAAAATTGAATTTAATGCTAAAAATATAATCTAATCTCACTTTGAAATTAAAAATATTATCTAACAATATAAATAAATTAAATTAAAACGTATTTTTGAATTAAAATATATTATTTTTCACTATTCATTAAAAATGAACTTTATCAGAAATATACCAATATTTTACCCTTGTAAATTCAGATTTACTAATTATATAGAAAATTTTTATTTTATCAAATTGAACATATATAAGTGACAAAAACTAGATTTAAAATTTGTTCACCATCAAAAGGTGGTATATCAACATTTTAAAGAATATTAGAGTATTTATTGTTAAAATTGGATTCATTCACATTTTAAGACTATAAATATTTTGGATAAATGTTAACACATTTATTAAACATGTGTAATATTTTTTTTACATATTTCTGTTCATTCCCACCAATACAATGTCTATGCTTTAACTACCTTTTAAAATAATCATATTATATTATTAATTATCAGTATAACTCAACATTGTGTGTAACGTAAGATTTCAACAAAACTCGTCGTTGTGTATCGATTATGCCATCGAAATAAAACCCCCATTAAAGTAAAATTAATATTCAATTCACAATTATTAATAAATGTGAACATTTCTTACTCTTTATTTACCAGTTTTATTACATCATTACCCCTTTAGGAAATCATGTCCTCACAATTTTATTCACTTATCAAAAAATAAGGGTATTTATCCTTCATTGCATTTTCAGATTCCAATGTTTCCTCTTCAACCATTGGTTTTTTCTACAAAACATTTACCCGATGAATTACCTTATTATGAAACACCTACTCTCTTTGGTCAATAATATGGATTGATTGTTCCATATAAGAACTATTTTTTCCAACTGAACAACCTATGGTCTCAAAACATGAGATGGATCCGTTATATTCTTTATTAATATTGAAACATGAAAAACATTGTGTAACTAGGACAAACAAGGAGGTATATCCACTATGTAGGAAACTGATCCATCTTTCTCTAGGATTTCATAGTGTCCAATTAACCTCGCACTCAACATTTCATTCTTACAAAAACACATCACTCTTTTACATAGAGAATATTTGAGAAAGGAATGATCACCCACCTTAGAAGAATGATCATTCCTCTGGTTATCTGCATAAGTTTTCAGCATGTTCATAGCTATTCTCATGTGCATCATAATCAATTGAACTTTTTTGACCATCTCTTCTACTAATTCTTGTCCCATCAACTTCCTTTCACCTACATAATCCCTAATTCTAGTGTTTGATACCACTTTCCATATAATTAGTTAAATAGATCCATCTATATAAAGGAATAAAAAAAAATATTATAAGAAAATTCATCCAAATAAATATGTTTTCCCCAACATCCATGGTAATCCATTGAATTAGAACGTTGCATCTCTTCCAATGTTTGAATTGTTCATTCTGAATGCCTATTTGATTGTGGATGAAAAGATGTACTAAATTTTAAATTAGAAACCCATAACGTTTGAAGGCCTATTCAAAAGTTAAAAGATATATTAGGATCACGATCTGATACAATGGAGAAAGGAAATCCATGTATCCTGAATACCACTTTAACATACAACCGAGAATGTTAATCGAGAGACAATGTGTTTCAAATAGGAAGAAAATTAGAAGTTTTAGTCAATCGATCAATAATAACCCAGATTGTGTTGTTACCTTGATGTGTCTATGGTAATCTAATAATAAAGTCAGTGGATATATTTTTCCATTTCCACTATGGAACTGTAATGGGATGATGAATTCCTCATAGTAACGGTCACTCTACTATAACCTGTAGACAAGTCAAACACTTCATAATAAAATCAAAAATATCTTTTTTCATTCCATCCCACCAGTAACACTCTTGAAGAACATTGTACATCTTAGTACTTTCAGGATGACCTGAAAATGGAGAAATATGATCTTTACATAAAAATTCTTTCATCAACTTTGAATCAAAAGGCACACATAAACTTTTCAAAATCTGCATATCATGGTCTCCATAAATATTAAACTTAGGTAACTTACCCTTCTGATCCAATTCCACCTTTTTTTCAACTCACTATCAACATTATGAATTTTCTTAATTATATCTTCTTGGAAGAATATACTGAAACCTGAAAAAAATAGAATAATTTCTAGCACCAACTATATCCAATCCGAAATTCATCAAATAAAAAACACAAGGATGTTATTCCCATCGTAGCCTGGTTTAGGTAGCATTACTCTTACAACTCAATGTGTCAGCCACTTTATTTTCCTTTCCCATATGGTAATGGATCGTTCAATGATAATCATTGATTAATTATTAACATCTCCTTTGTCTCATGTTTAATTAATTCTGAGTAAATATATACTTCAAAATTTTTTGGTCAGTATATATTTCACATTTTACCCCATACAGATGATGCCTCCAAATTTATAAAGTAAAAAACCACAATAGATATTTATAAATAATGTTTAGGGTAATTTAACTCATGAAATTTACACTGAATTGAAGAATAAGCAATTAACTTCTCATTCTGCATTATGAAAAAACCAAATCATTTCCACGAATCATCACTATAGATAAAAAACTCACCATTTCTAGATAGAAGTTCCAAAATTGGAGTATTCACCAATATACTTTTCAATTCCTGATAAAAATCATCACATAGTTTGTCCAAATGAACTTAACAACATTTCGAGTTATCATTGTCATTGGGCTAGATAACGATGATTATGTTTCAACAAACCTCTAGTAATAACATTCTAAACCAAGAAAACTATGAATCATTATGATATTGGTAGGTCTTGGCCATTCTTCAACAAATTTTACATTAATATGATCAACAATTATTCCATTTTTGAAACAATGTGACCGTGGAATGAAATTTTTTGAAAGAAAAACTCACACTTACTGAATTTCACATACAATATCTTTTCTTTTAAGGTTTTCAAGACAAACCCTTAGATGAATTTTGTGTTCTTATTTAATTTTACAATAATCCAAAATATCATCAATATATAAAACCACAATCTTATCCATGAAATATTCGAAAATTATTTTCATAAGATCCATGAATATATTAGGTGCATTGGTTAACCACAAAGGAAAAACTATATATTCAGAATTGGTGATATCTAGTACAAAATGTGGTCTTCATAATGTATGCTTCTTTTACATTCTATTGATGGTACCCCAACTAAAATTAATTCTTAAAAAAATACTATGCTCTATAGATTTGATCAAACTAAACATCAATATTAGTCGAAGGATACTAATTATTAATATTGATATTATTCAAGGTTCTATAATCAATGAAAAGTCTCATTGAACCATGATTATTTTTAACAAAAAAATATAGGAGAATCCCATGGTGATTTTCTAGGTTGAATGAAATCATTATTTATTAAATCCTACAATTTTTTATTTAACTAAAAACTTTTAACCTGAGCCATTCTATAAGGGGGGTTTGATATGGGATTAGCATCATGATCTTTGTCAAAAGTAAATTCATCTTCCTAGTGAAGTATTATAGCAGGAAACTCATTAGGAAAATCTTCAAGGTACTCATTAAAACTGGAACATCATTAATCTGAACAGTTTCATTGTTTTCCACAAAATGTTCAAGGAAACATTCAATTCCATCTCTTACTAGATTCTCAACTTCCTGATATGTTATAAAAAATAAAGTTTCTTTTTTGAACAAAAAATGAAATTATTTATAAAATTGAAACCACTTTAGCTCTATAGTCAATCTTATCATGATAAACAAAAATCAAATCCATTCACAAAATAAAATGCAACATTACTAGAGGCAAAACAATAAGGTTTGAAAGTATATAATTTCCACACAGAAGGACAAAAAGGTTCTTATAATTTATTTTTTTCTTAATTATTACTCAAATGTTTTTCAAAATATGTATAGGACTCATATCATGAGATAGAATTCCCAGTTTACAAGAAAATTTCATAAAAATGAATAAATGAGTAGATCCTGAATCAAAAAACAATTCGAATAATCTATATAAACAAACTTTGTACCTAATAATACCTCATTCGATGGCCCAACATGTGCTGATGTTGTTGCAAAGGATTTCACCGCCTATTTCGGCTTGTAGTCAGGCTTCTTTCCCTCATTTGAGTTCTTTGTTGGACACTAATTTGAAAAATGACCAATTTCATAGCACATAAAACATCTTACAAAAGTATTTTCCTTTCCTTCTTGATCATCTTCCTTAGAGTTTTGGGATATATGTCCAGAATTACCACAAAATAAGCACTATATAGACCATGATAAACATTATATGGGATGTTTTTTACCACCCTTCTGACAATATGGATATTTAATTTTCATATGTCTACACATCTTTGAAGAATTCATTCCCTTTTCCTGGCAAATGGACCACTTTTATTATTTTCTCCATTAGAACACCCAATCATCAGAAAAAACATCTTCTACATTCTCACCACATTTGACATCTTTCTCATAGCTTATGAATTCATGACAGGCTAATGATACTCGATTCCGTAGCTTCAGTCCTGAGAAAAATTGATTTATCATACCATCAAGAACTGGGATGAAATTGGTAGCATACTTTTCTAGTCGAGTGAATAATTATTCATAAGTAGAATTTGTGTCATCCTACTTCTTCAATTAAAAGAATTTCATTCCAACCTAAGTCGAATATCGTTAGGAAAATATTTTTAAATAAACATACATTTGAATTTTTCCCAACCAAGAGAATAAATATCTTCCCAATCACTGATATTATTCACCATCATCCACCACTGATTGGCTTCTCATTCAGGATGGTAAACAAAAAATGCATCTTGATTGTCTGTATAACCCATGTCATCAAAAATCCTTTTGAGTTTTATGATCCACCCTTCATCGTCAGCATGGTCAGATGATCCTTTGAATGATGGGGGACGTTGCCTCATGAAATGATCCACAACAAACATGTTCCTCTGTGGTAGATCTGGTTGACCTCATGCATGGAATCCACCATCATTTATATCCTGATTCAACTATTCCATAATTACAAAAAAAAAACTATTTTATTCCGATTCGGATCATCTCAGGTTACTGATTTGGAATGTTATTCTCCACTATATGCCTTCCAAACATAGCTTCCAAGTTTCCTCTTAGAAAAACCATTTTGATCATAGAAATATCTTTGAAGATGAAACATTATAATATATAAACGCTATATCATTTCAATATTATCATAAAATAATATATGGATATCAATTTAACAATACCCTAACTACTAAGGCTTTCTAAACTGACCTCTTATACCAACTATAATGTTTTAGCCTTATGCATTATAAAATCATGAATTAAGTTAATAATTCGCATTGAGGATCTTTTCATGTTTACAACTTTAGATAATATGGTCATAACAAGCGCATAACAATTTGAATATTACCTGTACACACATCTAGTCAGTAACTATTTTTTCATAAAATAAAAATTATTAAAAAAAGATCCATGTCTAGGTCCATATTTTGGACATCATGACTATTCCTTGATCCCATCCATGACCCGATTTTTCATTAATTCATGTGAAATATATTTAAATAAACATGGAATGAACAAAATAATCTCAGTAAGGGATACACAATGAAAGAAAACTATTAGTTTATAAAAACAACAAGTAAACCATGAATAATTTATCATAATTATTACTTTTCACCTTTATGAAGTAGTAAATACTCATCACTAAATAAAATATCATTTCTTACCCTTTTATAAGAATAATATTAACATAAAACCCATAAAAAGAACACATAACATATAAAGGTAACTTGGGACACAAACATACTTAAATGGAATAACCATACTATCAATATCGACCCATATTACTAAATGGAATATCTATTCGAATGACTTAAATACCCAATGCATTGGAGGTTATGACGTAACCACGCATCCTAGTTTATCATGACACCACCAGTCATTTTTTATCGTGTAACCACCCATCAATTTTCCACGTACCAATATAAAATCATAACAAATATAATATTGAATATAAAAAAAATTCATGAATAAAATTTCATTTTCAACCACAATAAATCGTTTCAAGATATTGAAATAAGAAATCCATTTCAAAAACCATTTTCATTACCAAAACAAACAAAAATTTAATAATGTATTTCATTTCCCTTTAAAAACATAACTACTTATAGAGGAAGCCAAATAACAATTACGGCGGTGGAGAGGTCGTTGTCAATGAAAATGTTAACAAAATTCCTTTCATCACTTAGTAAAACAATTTTATAAAAATTATTCCCATTGAATAAATTTAATAGTCAAAGGGGTTTATTATATACCATATAAAAGAAGGACGTGTATATTATCATAACATGCCTCAATGAAAGTAGATTCAGATGAAGTCCCATACCTTGTGTTCGACTTGACCCGTTCATTCATTAATTTAATTAATAATAAACTTATGTTAATTTATATATTCTCATTAACCTTTTTCATTTTTATTATTCCTTTTATATGACTTATTACATACTATAAAAATTCGATAATTATTTGATTTTGTATCTGACAATTTCTCGACATTCGGAACATGAGTTAAAATTAAATTGTTATAATTATAAATTGTTCATGTGGTAGAAATTTCATTATATATAGAATGATATTCATGATTTATATATCAAATATATAATATATATATATATACAGTATGTATTTATTTTGAAAATTCTATGTAATTTTATATATGAAAATGAAATGCACCATTCATGTAGATGATAAGTCATATGTACTCATGAAGGCAACTTCCATTTAATATTTATCATTTTAAAAGGAATGAGATCTAAATGATACATAAGTATATTATTATTCTAGTGTAATATAATATTTTATATAAATTACATATGTTTATTAACACTATCCTTTATAAGTTTCTTGTTTGGTATGAATGAGTCATATCACTTTAAGTGGGTGGAAGTCTGCACATCCTCAAATGATATTATCATATATATACAACATGAAAATCATAATGGTATGTTAGAAAAGATAATTAAATAAGAATATATATAAAATATATATCATAATTATCATATATATTTACAGTTTCATCATAATGGCCACCACAAGAGCTGGAAGGAGAATATTGAACAATCATCATTTCGTGAGGATGTTGTCCATCATCCGCATAAACATTATGTTTTATAACAATTATATGGAGGTATGTGTTATTTTTGTTCAAATAAATCTCATAAAAACAACCTATTATATTGATTATAATTTTTTTGTTAGTTATACAATGAAGAAAAATAGTAATGGGAGTGAAGTTGTAAAATAAAAGAATATATCATTTGGGAAGATCTTACTTTTAAATCAGTTAACTCTCTTTGGATTGAACCAAAAGACTCTATTGATGTTCTTTTTGCCTATGTTAAGGCTTCTGGGATGATGAAAATGATGTTTAGGGATTCTTTGATAATATTTTAGATGATCCAAGGGGCTTGAGTTGATTGTGTAATGGGTTAGAGGTGTTGTACTTTTATAAGAGGGATGAGGGGATTTTTAGGAATGTTTGAAAATATTATTTTATTACAAATATATTTTTGGTTTAAAAAGGTCCAAAACATATTTAATTCGAAGGTAATAAAAATATATGTCAAAATAAAATCATCCCATAAAAATTAGGCATGTTTTGGATAATTGTTAATACTTATCTTTTTTATTTAATTCTTTGTTAACTTATTTATCTTTTACAATGTTCTCCTATATATTCCTACTATATGAATAATATAGTCACCATAAAACGAAAATCTAACCAAAAGTGGTACATTAATGACTTTATAAACATTATCTATGTAATTTGGATGAACCAAAGTTTTATTGGATTGTTATATCATTTAATAGTATATTGATTTATTTAAAAATTCATTTTGGTTAATTTAAATACAATTCATATCATGACTTAAAATGAATATATAAAAACATGATTATTTCTCACAACCATCAACAATTCAAAGGTAAAAAATTAATAAAAATCCTTAGAATCAGTAGATTTCAAAAAAAGTTTCAAAATAAATTTATATTAAATTTATAATATCATTTATTTAAAACATTCCTTAAATATGTAATCATTACATATTCATTGTATCATAAATAAATTGATTGATTTGATTTATAAATATTATAAATAATATACCATGATGTATAAAATATTTTTAGATTTTAAATGAATATTTATAGTTGAAGTGATCATTTATATAATTCCATATAAAAATGTTTTACTAAAGATATATATTTCTGTTATTTTTATCCTTAAATTAATGTAATTAATATAAACTGTCATTATTACTCTGAAGTGGATCCATGGGTCCCAAAATCGAGCAAAGGAATCCCATGTTTAAAACTGTATCAACCAATAGAAATAGGACACATTTTGGGGTTATTTAATATTATTATATTAATATTTGTTTTCCCTTATTTACCCGATTTACCTTTCAAGCATGATAACTAAAATATTTACTGAAATAAATATTCATAATGTCTAAAAATACAATATACCTATTACCAAAATTTGTACCACTAGATTTCTAATATGTAATTAATTTGTTAAAATTAAATACACATAAGTGGAAGAAATTAATTTAAAATTAATTTTTATTTCCAAAACAAATAAGCGTATTTTTCTGAAATAATAACTATCAAAAGGTTGACAATTGTTTATGTCCTATTTCAACGTTCAATTACTTCCACTGACCAAAATTGGATTAATGTTTAAAAACATAATATAATAACACATTAAAAAATATTAAAATTATAAACTACCAATATAAATTAATTAGATTTAAATGTAGTCTGGAATGAAAATATATTATTTTCACTATTCATTAAAAAATGTACTATATTAGAAAAAATAATAATATTTTACCGAATGTATATTTTTATAAAATTATCATAAATATGATGTTTATTTTGTAAAATAGAATGCCTAAAAGTGACAGAAACTTGTTTTAAAAAGGGATCTCCATTAAAAAGCGGTAAATTGATCTTTTAATGAATTTTACATTATTTATGTTTAAAATTGGATTCTTTCACATTTTTTTCCTATAAATTTTATTGGATAAATGTAAAAACATTTATGAAACATGTGTAATATTATTTTAATTAGTTCTGTTCATTCTCTCCAATAAAACGACTATGCATGAACTACAATTTAAAATAATAATATTATATTATTATTTTTCAGTATAACTCAACATTGTGTGCATCGTAAGCTTTCAAAGAAACCCGTTGTTTCGCATAAGGTATTCCATCAAACATAGAATCCCATTTAAAGAGTAAGTAATACATAATTTATAAATATTAAAAAATTATGAAAATGTATTACTATTTATTTACCTTGGATGTTACAAAAGAAATTAGAGTCATCATAAAGATACTAACAAAGCTGGGAGACATGAATGGCATCATGGACCCTCCCCAACTATGGTGGCAATGGTAGATGATATTCCACCTTGACAAATAGTACCAAAACATTGAATGGTGTGATAAACCTAAGAGAATGTTTATTTTATCTTCTGAACCTCTACTTCCCACACTGAGGTGAAACCTTCAAGAATATGTTATCCCCAACCTAAAACATCAATGTATTTCTCCAGAGATCGACAAAAGAATTCTATTGGAAATGTTCATACTTCATCCTCTCATTAAAAATATGTACCTTCTATGTCATACTCTAAACCACATCTTGACTAAGAATAGCTACCTCCAAATCATTTTTCTAGAAATGGGGATAATGACATGACCTCCCTTAAAAGACCTCGAACAGAGCCATTCCAATAGAAGAGTGATAAATATTATTTTAGGAAAACTCTAACAGGGGAAAATTTCACACCCAAAACCCACTAAGGTCTAAAAAACATGCCTGAAATATGACCTTTGATGTCTGGATGGCCCCCTCTATTTGTCTATTATTCTGAGTGTGGAATGATGTATTAAGGCGTATCTTGGTGCCAAAGACATGCCACAATCCCATCCATAATCGGGATGTAAAACGTGTACCCCAATATGAGATAATGGATCTTGGAACTCCATTTTGTCTTACCACCTCATCCATATACCTCCGTGTTAAAGAATCATTATGACCGACTACTTGATCCCTATGATGTGAGGTAAATTTGTCTTCTAATCCACTAAAACCCAAAACAATTACACCCTCCCTAAGCCTTGGGTAATCATTTGAACTCTATATTTAATCCCACTTCCACTTTGGGACATCTATGGTATGAAACAAACCAATGAGAGACCATTGATCACCCTTTACTTGCTAGAACACTAAGCACCATGCAATAAACTCCGCCACTACCCACATAATTGTGGGTCACTAGAAGTATTCCCTCAAGGCCTGATATATCTCGGACACTCGTGGGTTCCCCTCTAGGGAAAAGATATGAAAGAAAAAATAATATCCTTGTGTAGTTTCACTATAACAAACATCTTCCAATGGAAAAAAAATATGATTCTAACCATCCTCCAACCATCCCACCGGAGCATCACCCTAGTCAAAGAAATCACGCATCACCTACACCTCTGAGCTACCCTCTAATGCTCCTCCACCTTCTGCCTTATAGATGACTACATTGTCATATTAAATAAACTACATCTACTACCATCCATTCAATCATCTATGATCAAGGAATCCAACTCCCCCATTTCCCTTAAAGCAAATATTGATTGCTGAACCAATTCCTTATCCAACTTCATACTCAAAGAATAGACGTTCACTACTAGCTTGAGTCTCACTGGTAAAAGATATACCTCAAGCTCCTATGATCCAACAAGACCACACTGCACACCCCAATTAGGTAATGTCGCCACATCATTAGTGTGAACCTGACCACTTCTAGTTCTAGATCAAGGCTGGCATAGTAATGTTCATGGGGATGTAAATACCTAAACCCATTGTATATCACTCCCAATTTTTTCATTATCACACAACCCAATACTAGACTATAAGCATCAAAAAACACATTGAACATCACCACTTCCTCGAGTAGCCTGAGCACTGGTGAACTGACCCAGATCCCCTTTAGATATATTACTAATTCCTGGAATTACACTACCAACAAAAAATTATGTTCTGTGTGGTTAGAGCCATCCACCAACATTCTACCTAAGAGAAATGAGGTACTAATATCTGATAGTACCCTTTAAGAAATTGAAAACAATGAACCATTTCCACATGAACGGGTTCTACACAAAAAATTACTACCTCCAACTTTGATGGGTCCACTGCAACACCATGATAAGTAAAAACATGGCCAAAGAAGTGGAACTTCCATGTCCAAAACATTCACTTGTAATACATTCAATATTACGGGTCGTGTTGAATGACCTCTAGGATAGTCATGGGATGCACAATATTCTTCTCCTTTGACTATATGTAGGATAGGATGTCATAGATCAATTTGATGATGAAATGGTCCCAGAACTCTCAAAATGTGGTCTCCATAAGCCCGAGTAACACGACCGGTGCATTAGTAACACCATATAGCCTATCTAAAAACTCGATGTTACCATACCACACTTAAAAATAGTTTCCTGGTTTAACCCCCCCCCCCCCTAACTAGTGATACCAAGACATCAAGTCAATCTTACAGAACCAACATGTTCTACTCAGTTGACCAAAAATATTTTCTATTCTTGAGATAGGGTAACAGTTCCTAAATGTTACTTGATTCATTATCTAGTAGTCTATATAGGGCCACATTACACCCTCTTTATTCTTCTCAAACATGACTGGAGTACCCCATGATGACACACTAGGTTGGATGAAACCCTTCTTCAAAATATTGGAAATTTGAATATGCTACTCCCATTACAAATAAGGCATCATCTTTTAAGAATCCATCAATATTGGATGATCATCGAGTAGTAAACCTATCCCAGACTCAATTCCACTTTGATGGGGTATAGTCGCAAACTATTTGGGGAAAAAATCCAAGAATTATCTGAAAACTTGAGGAACCTCCACCATTACATCATCAACCAATTAGAATTATATCTTGGATAATAGGGATAAAATAAGCTCCACGTGTCGGCTACCCATCTTATAGCACTGTTCACCAACAAAAGGTGCATGTTGGCCTTTCATTTTTGGAAAATTTACTCTTATTTGGAAGAATTATAGAATATAATGCACCCAAAAAATATGTTGATAAAATGTATTACATCGTAAGACTGTATCTGTAGATGATTGATATTCCCACTGAATTGATGTGACCCCTACATCAGTCTACATCCCCAAAAAATATCAAACAACCTCATTCGACCTATTAATGGGGTACTCAACACCCGAGGCACGACAATTATATATATTTAAAGTCCCATAACATGGTTTATACCATGTGAAACAATGGATAGAGAAGATCTTGAATCCAAAAAGGTTAAAGCGAGTGTACTAAACAAACAGATCATACCCTAAACCATCTCCAGACCTACTGGAAGTGCTACTTATGTGGTGTGAAACTACTCAAGACTAGCTATTATTCCACTTTTCTATCAACATCCTCCCCAACAATTCCCTAGTAGATGTCCCTACGAAGAACCCCGAGGTAGGCCTCCCCCTACACCTTCCTCCCTTAGAGGAAAAGGGCCCCGTTGTCCATAATGCTGGAATGACCTGGCTGTAAACTAATATTGGGGAGACTAATAAACCTACCCACATCCACCAAAATGGGATTTAGTTAGGAACTATCTCTTGAGGTTCTCAAATCATCTGTAATAAAAGCTCATCGGCCCTATGCCAATGGTCAAAGGGAGAGAACAAGAAGATCAGAACTAAAATAGTTGGGGTCAACTCACTGATTGTTGAAACCTATATGGCCTAGATGCCAGATACTTTCTGCAAATTTTCATCCCTATTAGAGAGCATGGGTGACTTACCTCCCATGGAAGACATCCTCATTTGTGATTTTGTTCCACTTACTCAGCATTCTTATAAACAGCTATGTTTTTCATAAGGGTGAATAGAGTAACTGCATACTGATGATAAGGATGGAGTGCCTCTCATCATAATCTTCATCCAGGAAGAGATCAAGGTAAAAATGTACGAGTTCCTTTAAATTGATCCCCAATTACCACACTGACAGGCTCTCCTGTTGGAGGGATTGTATCATCTGCATATTCTCAGATTTCATCACGGAAGAATATAACTCTTCCCAGAACTACTTCTCAATGTTATCCAATAAAACATAAGTCTCCTTACTCGCCCGGAGTTAATGAATCCACCACTAACATACATCATCACTCATCTAGAACATCGCTTGGGGAAACCTATACTCTATCAAAGCTCAGATCAAGTTGAATGTGATCACCAACTCCTTGATCTACTCATAGGGTCTATGTCTGAGACACTACCCTAACTCATTCCCAATGTATATCACTGTAAAGCATGAAGAATCATCTTCCCCTGATCATCCTCCTCTAATATATTGACCCTCCTCCAGTCAACCAGGTCTGCCTGATCACCCTCCATTCCACGTACCACAAACAGGTGACGTTTGGGATCTATAGCTGAATGGAAAACAATAATCACTAAATCCCTGGTAGTATGTAATTTTTTAGGATTCATTTGAACTCAATGTATATTTTAATATCCTGAAAACTCTGAAAACAGAAAAGAACCCACGTAAGCATGATGCATGTAACATTCCTATAGCCTCTATCGCACAATCGATGCAGCTTCACAGGATCATTTTCTTAGCTCATAGTCCTTCCATCAGATCATTTAAGGCCCTAAAATCCCATTTCTTAGTTGGTATTCCCTATCCCATGTCAGGAACCATGATCAAATAACATTTTTTTTCCAACTAACCCATGCAATTCTCACTGTGCTTAACTCAAAACTCCATCATATTTCTCTACAATAACCATTCATATCATTCGGTCATGACCCACCTTCATCAAGATG
The DNA here is from genome assembly GCA_963277665.1 of Viscum album. Lineage (NCBI taxonomy): Eukaryota > Viridiplantae > Streptophyta > Magnoliopsida > Santalales > Viscaceae > Viscum > Viscum album. The sequence continues at coordinate 935,720,750 of OY728143.1, read as the reverse complement.
AGTTAATGGATATCAAGATGTTGAGATATTCCTTTATCAAGATGAAGGAAAGATAATGATCCCCATGTCTCACCTCCAATAGGCCCTGGGGTGGTTTCCGACACCAAGGGTATTGAAATATGACAAACATGGGTGTTATTAGCTTTTTTATAGTAACCCTGATTTAGAGATATGACTTATCAACCTCAATATACTCCAAAAAATATATATGTTAAGAAACATAAATATATCCCACATGCATGCCTAAAATAAAACTACATGATATACATGGAAAATTTCATAGTAAGTAGAAAAATAAAAATAAATATCGATGTAGAAACCATCCCCAACATTCAAGCTAGTAAGGTTCAACACAATCTATTTATCTCCCAAGAAAGTTGAAAATAGTTTTATATACATATGGTGATCATACAAGTATACTCATTATGGAAAAACAAATTCACCCATGAACAAGTGGGAGAATCATCTTAATTCCCCTGTTAGAAAATAGGATAAACTCAAAAGCACCTAACAAGGTATACTATCAAAGACAACCTCACTAATGAACACTCACAAAAACCCAATTAAAGTAAAGGAAAATTGTAATAAAATAAATATTTGGGTACCTCCAAACACTTCCCACTTGTTAACTACTCATCCCTAACGGTGAAGGTCATGAGGATACCACACTATTCCACATGAAAAACTACCACAACATTCCCATAAACTCCTAAGGCACACACCAAATCATATCCTACCCATAAACACCTGGGCCAAAACCACCACATGACTCACCTAAAAATACATGGATGTCATCTTAAAGAGGAATAGGATACTTACCAACTCTTAGAAAACCAAGTCCATAAGCTTGGGATTAGACCTCTAGAAATTGTAGCTTGCCTAAAGGACGTTGGGTTATCAATTCACTAAATATGGTGCAGAGTAAAGTTAGTAAAGATCCATCCATCCTCCCATCATTGTGTTAGGGGGGGAACCCTCCACCATAATAATGGGGGATGTTCAAAATATAGTTCTCTACATGGGTGGGGTTCTTATAGAAAACATAATGAACTTATAGATTATATATATAGGTAACAAACACTCTTTCCATCATATGGGATTCCAAACATAAAACCATTCTACTCCAAATCACATTTTCTGATACCACTGCAAGTACATAACACCATGAATGAATGTTACTTTAAAAAAATTTCAAAACAAGACCCAACTCGAAACATTTCCCATCCAAATAATTTAACCAATTATCATTATTCATTTCTAAATCATTCATTTATTTAATTCCACCAATAACTAGGTAACTACCAAACCCTGTGGACATTATAAAGTGAATCTACCACTACCATGTCAAACAAGGAAAAAACATCCAACAACCTTATTCAATGTTATCTCGCACAATTAATCCTCCCAAAACCAATATTGATAGCCCCACTGTACAACAAATCCACACCCAACACACCCATAAACATGAAATCATGACACAACCATGTCATGTAGCTATGCTACCAAACCAGTACCCAAATGCAGTCCCACACAATAACAAGACCATCGATTCTTGGATCAACACATATATCAACCTATGATATGATCACAACTCATGTACCACCCCATAAAAAAGACCATATAATCCATAACTAAGCCACAACCTCACTTCGCACACATACCAGACCCTTCTCAAAGAACCAACTTCTCTACCCCCCCCCCCCCCATGTGATAACAATCATGTTACCAAAACCACCACCATATAACTCTCATAAAGAACAAAACCCAAAATGAACCACATAGCACACATCCTCCCCAAAACAAGATGTGTGTGTTTAGATTTTGATAACAAATGTTCTTTAATTCGACGTTTATAAACATACGTGATCACAAATCATGTGCGATCCTGGGGAATAATTACCATTTAACCATGTATAGATGATTAATTAGATTTATATTTGTAATAATTAATCATATTGAAATAAAAATATTAATAAATAATTACCCATGAGTCGGAAAATATCACCAATGGCATTGATTTTCATAGGTTATAGGGACACACTAGATCACATAATAAACAAAGATAAAAAACTAAATAAGAGATTGACTCCAATCCACTCCCAACCCATTATTAAGTCCGTATTTTATCATTAAAATTAATTTTTAAAAGATGGATTCAATATTTTTTCAAAAAAAACCTTACTACACCCACCATGCATGATAGAAAATTAAAGAGAGATAATAGAAATACGTACATGGGCCATTAGGTGAAAAAACACCTCTTTTTTCCAAAAAAGGGGGTTACACTAGTAGAAGACTCCCTGGAAAACTAAATGGGGGGGGGCTAAAGCACAGTCATACAACTTGTTTGGGAAGAAATGTTCTCTTCACACCATGAGAAATGATAATAAATAACCTCAACATTAGAGAATGCCAAATCATATATCAACATAAGGAAAATCTCCAATGTTATTAAAGTATGATCATGGACAACACCTTGTGGTTTAATGATTTCAATGTCCCCAAAGTGTAAGGATACATATGAAATAATTAATATCCTTTGAAACATCTAAAGAAACACCCATACATGGCATTAAACTAAATTTAAATATAATAAAACATAAGAGTGTGAATGTGGAAAACCTGGAAAAATTAGAAATGATTCATAGATGGGTGTGAAACTGACAGCATGTCACCGATAGTGAGTCACTGATAGTGAGGCACCGACACAGAGTTACCAATACATAGCTACAAACACTAAGTCACTGATGCGACCTACCAACCCTGACTCACTGATACTCTGACTCACCAACGCCCAGCCTCATCAACACCCTGACTCACCTACGCCCCAACTAACCAACACCTTGACTCACTAAGGCCCTGACTCATTGACCCTCTGACTCACCAACATCCTTTACCAACCAATTCCTCATCCTACCGACACCTCAAAATGTTGACGCCTTGACCAACTGATGCCTCAACCTACCGACTCCCTCGATCTACCTATGCCTCAACCTATCGATCACTCGACCTACTGATGAAAAAAACTAGAAATTGGGATAACAAATTAAATGAGCAACCAATGCTTCATATAACACCACAAACATTACATTTTGACTATATAAAGAACCACAGAGGTCCAAGACATTATACATGATAAATGCAATCATTACTCATGCATCCGTACAACATACCATATTCATAAATATAATATAGTTCATTTTACATTACAATTTGTAACACATGTTTTTAAAATAACAATTTGTTAATATATATGATAATTATTCCATTATTATTATTCTTTTAATGGTTTAATATTTTCCACATTTACCATAGTCATAATACAAATGTAATTTTGGACTTAATTTCGGGATATAACTAAAACAACCAATTTGAACATAAGTATATAAGTAATTGTATAAACCATGAAAATAAGAGATGTATTAGAAACAATGACCTTGAAAATGTCCTTAAATATGTATGAGAGTAACATAAGTTTAGTATTCTGGATGATAATGTATATACATGATTAATCAAACTCTTGGCCGGGAACATTCTTTTAAAAATATTCTTTTAAAGATCCTCATTCATTATATTACAAAACGTCTAAAAAATAATTATGTTTGACATACACAACATTATAATATTTTCACACCATAATGATGACTTTATTTTTCAGTCATGCATTTATATTTATAAATGGTAATTTTTGAAGAAATTTTTTTCCCTTTGAAATTTTTCTATATTTCTAAAAATATGTGATTCAATAATAAAATTTATATTATCCTTCCGAATATTATTTAATGAATGAATTTATGTTTTGTGATTATTATATGCTTTCTAGGAATTATTATTTTTTTGAATGGAGGTTACTTTATAAACCAATTATGGGTTGTTCTATAATAAACCTTGGATGGGTGGTTACATTTAAAAAAAAAATGATGGGTGGTTTCATGATAAAAAATGGATGTGTGGTTTCAATGTAACCTCTTATAAATTGGGTACATTGAAAATGTGAGATGGAAAAATATATTATTCTATTATTTTTAGTTATATGAAAAGTGACATCCCAATATACCTATATAATATTTATATGATTGATAAATTTTTTTCATCAAAATAATAAGATTTTAAAGAGGTAATATAATGATATTTTTGAAAAGATAATTCTTTTTTCGTGGTAAAAAATAATTTTTATGAAAATGTATTTATGGGTTTTCCATAGAATAATTGTTTACATTTATTTATGTCCCATACCGATCTTTTTGTTATCATCCCATTTGTTTATATTTTTTTCATTGGTATTAAGGGAGAGTAAGGACGATATTTTGGTAAATAAGAAAATTGTGATGATTTTTCATGAATATAAATCATGTTTTATATAAAATGATTTCCTCATGAAAAAATGGATACTATTTATAAGATTCACCTTGTTAAAAATTGGTTTATAAAATAATAATTATTCCTAATTCTATAAATAATTCAAAAAAAGATCATTGAGATTTTAGCAATGATAATTGTAATATAAAATCACTAAAATATGTAATGTACATGGATGGTTACTTACACATGGGGTTATAAAATGGTAAAAATTTATATTTAATACTTTAGTGATCTTGTTATATTTTATTCTAATATCATAAAAAAGTTATCTGTTAAAGACTCGTAACCTTAAAAAGGGTATTAAATGAAATATTAGTGACTTTTTTATTTTATATGGGGAAACCCATTTCCTTGATCTGGTTGATGTGGAATTCATTGATGAGTTGGTTTCATGAGGTAGACCCATGATTAGTGTAAACCTATTTCATACAGAATTAAAGAAGGTTCCTTTTAAATAGAGCAGTTTAAAATAGTGTAAAATGAATTATACTATTCTCCATATTTTATGACTACCCCTATGAAATGTAATTATTCACTTCTATGTTTCATGTGTATCTAGTATTGTAATTCTAAGATCTCATGATCTAGTTGTATGATAACCAATGATCATGGTGGTTAACTAATAAATAATAGAAATTTTATTTACTAGGGTCAAATAAATTGTTGAATAATTCATTTATGACTCAAATATCTTGATAAAATTTATATAGGACATTTAAGGTAATACTTAGAATCTCTCTTATTTATATATTTTCTTTTTATACTAATTCTTTACATATTATAGATTTACCTCTTTTATTTGGTGGAATTATTTATCTTAATATTAATTATGGTGATGGGTTCCCTTTTAAATTATGGATTGGGATTTAATTGGGTGATTTGTTAGACTTAATTTGGGTGGATTTTTTTTTATTTTTTGTAGTTTCTATTGTGAGTGTCTTCTCTTATTTTACAACCAATCATGTTTTGTGCTTTAATTTTTGGGAGACCCAATATGGGTACCAACATTATAGTCCCTACATCGATATTCCTACTGTTACATTAGTAGTTATGATTTAAGATATATTTGGTTGTTTTAATTTTTTTCTGATCAATAAGGACATTACCCAATAGGATGTCCCTTCTCCCTAGTATGAAAATCCTTTTAGATTTTATCTGTATGGTATTTGGGAAAATTATTTGGGTAAAGTGTTATGGTGGGGAGAATTTCCACACCCAAACATTATTTCATTATTATTAGTATATTAATTGGATTTTAATATTACCTTTGGAATTTGGGTTGAATTACCATGAAATATTTGAAATATGGAGTATTTTGATAGTCTTTGTCTCTATATCATGATTAACCCTCAAATTTTAGGAGATATTTTGTAAATACGGTTACATAATTGTCATTGTGGATTCATTTTGTTCATGAATGGTTTTTCTACATGAGTATCTCATTTTTACGTCTGAACCTTTCAAATCTCATAGGGAACCATTAGACTGATTTTTTATATAATAGTACTAGTACACTATTTTCTCTGGGTAAATATGGTCATTGTGGTATGATTTTGGCTGGTTTCAGATTTAATAGATTTTAGTTTATTGTAGATGTATAGTTTTCTAAATTGTATAGACAAATTATTCAAGTCTCCCAGTACATTCTAGTGAGGAGTTTGAAGCACACGATATAGGAAATGAAGCTGTTTAACCATTACTTTTACCAAACATTTAAAAATTAAATCTACCATAAATACCATTCATAATTTAAGACCCTTAATTGGGCCCCTAACCCTATTCATCCATTGGGCATGAAAGGAGTGCCAATCCAATTTACCTCATCCAACTGTTAGGCTTTAGTAGACTACTCCATTTCTTCTTGGGGGATACTCCGGTGGTTATATACCCTTATAAACTAATTAATTCATATATTATTATTTATTCTTTTTATTATTTGGAATTATATTGGTCAAACAGAATGGTGTTTTTTTAGCTAAATTTTATTATTTTTATTTATTTTAGGGTGTGTGTTTTGTTTATTGGGCATTTTTCCTTATATTATCAATTGTATTTACATAACCGAACACAAATTGAGGTAGTAATTATAATTATTTTCCATTTACTAGATCACCATCTGATATTTGGTGGTGATTAATTCCATATTCTTATTTTTTTGATAATATCACTTTTTTATCATTGCTGAGAGGGACCCATTAAATGAAACATTATCCCAGAGAAAAAATATATAAAATTACATATCCCATAGGCCCATAGGAACAAATCATCTTAAAAATAATTTTATCATATATATATCATAATAACACATCATGAACACAACTATAAGTCAACACCTAGTCCATTGATTGATGTCTCCACCAGCTTGAAGATATATGTGTAGAGTGGAACTGGACAATGGAATTATTATATCACCAAATTTTAATCTTATAACTGGTTAACTCCTCTTGGGGACTAATACTTATTTGATTTAAAATCCTTGAACTGATCTATTATATACAATACTGATCTTCTCTATTGATCAATGTCTATATGGAAAAAATCTATATGATGGATGGAATTTCATGTGTCTAGAAGGTCTATTTATCATAACAAAAAAAACTATCTTGGATTTAAAGTATTATTAATAATTTACACCAATTTTTTAAATATAAAAGAAATTTTAGATGGTGTCAACCCACTTATGTCTACGGCCAACTCACATTATAACATGTAATTCCCTATGATCATATACCATTTAATTTTTTGGTTTACATGACAAATTATTGTTTATGCATTCTCATGGAATAAACTACATTATATTTATAAATAATTCATTTACATTTTATATACTTTAATTAATTTTAGTGGTTCTATTCATTAATCAAGTTGTATCTACCAATTGGTTCTCCCATGTTCCTTCTTATGTGGATATAAAAGTTATTTCTATGATTTGATTTTCAAATACATGAATTAAATTAAAAAGATAGTTTTAAAATGTTTCTATAAAACATGTCATCAGTTTTAATCTCCAAATTATTTTAATCAATACAGTTTATTAAATTTAATGATAAAAAAATTTTGTTTGCTTAATTTTTTTCAAAATAGACATTATGGTTTATTTTCAAATGAAAATCACATATAATCTATATTTATTACCTATTGATTTTTTTTGGATGATCAAACTCTACTTGTGAAACTATTATTTGTTATAACTGATCATGTTTGATACGTTTAGATACATTTTTAGAATCTATTGTTGAATGAGTTGTTATAAGGGATAAATAGTGTACATGATCGTCAAAAAGTGATTATTTTATGTTTTTTTTGTTCCATGGTCATATCATCCAATTAAATATTCATGTTTTATATTGGGATCTTATTTATGTTAATATTTCTATATCCAATTCATTGTTTAGTTCATAATAATCCATAATATTTTAAACATATTTTAAATAAGTTTTTCATTTTGGGTTTATAAATCCAATGTATGAATAGGTCATTATGGAATTTCATGGTAAATTTCATTTCGTAATAAATAATAATTATTGTGAGAAATTATCCCCTCATAATCATATTAGATTCTATGAGACTAGTTGTGTTTGTTATTTTGATTTTGAAATAGATGAATATTCTATGTGGTTTTGGACACTTTATTTGGTGGAAGAGATAAAGGGTATGCTAATACATTGAAAATAAATCCATGTATGAGATCACTTAAATATGATTTTTTAAATGGTGATTACATATAGATGAATATTTCTAATGTTCAGAATTATTATAGATCCATTAGGCTTCTTGAACCCAGTTTCGAGATAGGGATATCAAGACAATTGGTAATCTTTTATTTAGTGTTGACAGTAAACCCCTAACCATGTACTATGTAAAACAGGGTAAGTACTTATAAAATCCATGTGAGGTACCATATTCTAAACATGATTATCATTTTTTAGGTGTATATCATATTAAACAATGATTGATCAATCAAACATCTATAAAAGAAATGTGATTTTTATTGAAGAGGTCTATGCACAGACTAGAGATGTATGTTTTAACCATACTCCTTGCCATTTAGGGGGTGTCCCATTGAATGATATCACCACATGGTTTGTGCTATATTATCCAAAATGTGAATTCAAATAATAAGACTAATTATAATGGAATAAATTAATATTTTTATGGCCTCCTTTAACATTTATTCAACCACTCTTTTCCTTCATTAATGATGACATGCAGTTTCTTTAATTCACCCTTGGTTCTCTGTATAACAACCATGTACCCACACTCGTGGATATTATATTGAAAACCACTACATTATATTATTTATTTTTATTTTGAAAATTATGACCCATATTTTTCATCTATACAATACAACATCAATTGAAAAAACGTGAAACAATTACATTCTATAGGATCTTTTAAGTATATATATAATTAGAATTATGAAAAAAATCCTATATAAATTATTCACATGACATTAAATTTGAATTTCTCTAAACTAACCCTGATTTATATTATCCCATTAATATATAATCATAATACAGTTGAAATACCTTCTAGACATAACTCACTAAACATTTTATGTTAAATCCCTTGAAAAAGTGAACATAATATGTTTGAGTTTAGATTATTAGTAAGGATAAAAATATGATTTAATAATTGAATTGATCAATATGAATAAGAGTGCATAAGGGTATGATTAAATAATGAATGTTCATGAGTGGATAATGAAATGACTCATAATCATCAATATATGTATCATCTAAGTATAAAAACATGAAAAAGGATAATATAAAAAATTCATAATCATGAGCCACATAATACCAATATAGATAATTAGAAACATTATAAACCAATAGAAATAAAATATATCCACATAAATTTATCATTGGAAAACATTATACATTTCATTATTATAATTATAACAACCATGTGGAATGAATACAGATATATCACTATAAATATTGAAATTACCACCCTGCCAGCTTCTATAACCTATACATTAGAGGGATATTATAGAGCCACCCATCATTGGTACATCACAGAACCACCCATCATTGGTTTATCAAACAATAAATCATGAGATGTCTAACAACCATTGAGAAATCATCACCCACAAAACCTCACATAAACTCGTTATACTATTCAATAGCCTTATTCATTACTTGATTAACCTATAGAAAAGAAACTAGTTCTATAATAGTCTCATTTAAACATGATTGATCCATAAAAAAGAAAAAGTTTCAACAAAATCTCTTATAAAAATCATTAACTCATAAAAATCAAATTAATATCCTAACAATGTCATTGAAACATGTGTGACCCCTGTAACAAAAATGGGTTCTATAAAAATTTCATTAAAACATGATAATGCAATGGAAAAGAAACATATTTCAAAACAATCTAATTATAATACGATTAACCCATGTGAATGAAATAGGTTTGATATGAATATATTTATTACTAATTATTACCATGGAAAAAGAAACGGGTTCCAAACCAATGTCATTAAAACATGATTATCCCTTGGAAAAGAAATCTATTCTATAACATCCTCTTTGAAACATGTGTAGCATATGTAAATGAAATGCCTCCTTAAAAAATACAAAGAAAAAATAAACATAAATACATAAAATTATGATGATAGTATCAATTAAAATTATCCTAGTGGGGGATATGTAAAAATTATGATTTATGATTCTAATGATTAGAAATACTATTGAAATAACATTACAAGAATTTATGAGTAAAATAAAATTTATCCTTTTCAAAGAATATCATTCCACCTTGAAATATTTAAATAATTATCACCATGAAGAAATAATCATAAATTAAACTTATAATATCATGATATTAAATATATATAACATATGAAATTTCCAAAGAGAAGAATATAAACCGTAAAAAATATAGGTGTAAAACATAATAATCATCTCAATTAAATAAAATTATGAAAAAAATGCATAACCTCTTTGGGGACATGAAATCGTAAACCCCATAAAACTGAGATATAGAAAAGGATATATAAACCACAAACATATAAGGATATGAATAATTATACAAATACAAGAACATTATATATACCACACAACAAAAAACTGCGGTGAATATAAAATATATCTCACGAAAATAAATATCAAATTGGAAAACCCTTAGAAATATCATATCATTAGAGTTATAATAAAACAATAAAATAATTATGGGTGAAAATTTTAAATCGAAAAAATTAAATTTTAAGTAAATAATAAAACAATCATGGTTAATATCAAGAATATTATTGGAATAAAAAAACCATACACATAAAATATTATCCCAATGAATGTAAATTCAGTTATGAAATCACTTACTACATAGGTAAATTATTATTTTTGATCCCCAAGAATGAATTACTACAATTAAAGAATTTAATATCATAAAATAAAATAAATTAATTACATAACACTTCGTAAGTAAAAATATACACCATATAAAAGTAACTCTGTGCATAACAATATAATTTTTCTCAATGAAATAAAATGGAGATTAAATCAATTACCTTTAGTCAGATTCATCAAGATTGTCCTCAAACATCATTAATATTAATATTATATTAATTATTTAAATTCATCATATACTTCTTCATGTTTATTATTAATTTTATTATTCTTATTAATTTTTTTATATATGTTCTTAAACAATTATTTATTAAGTCGGGTTTATGGAACATATTCAATTTATATCACAAAAAATGACATTGGTAGGTCAACTACAAAACTGGTTTTAATATACAATCATATCCATAATCATAATCTAGAATCAATTTTGATATTTTTGTTGACAATGAATTTTAAATCAAATAGTAATTGTAGATTTTAAAAATGAACTATCATCCCAATCATGGTGATGATAGGTCATATATATGCATGAGTACAATTCTTATTTTTCAATGATCATTCTAGAAAAAAGTTACGTAATAAATATCAATTCAAAATGAAAATTTTATCTTAAATACAATTTTTTATTATTTTTTCTTATATATATAATTTTTGTGATTTGGTGATGAAAAAGGAATAATCACATCACTTTGAGAAGGTGGTAGTCGACACATCGTTGAACAACATTATCATTTTTTCAGTCTGTGAAATTGAATGAAGAAAATGATATGTTACATTTAAAGAAGTATAATCATGACATTTATATCATTAAAATTTAATTTATATCTTATATATTTATTCATTCCGTCTTTATTATATTCATTTTATTGTGTGAATGAATCACATCACATAGAGTAGGGGGTAGTAAACACATTCACAGTTGATGTTATATATTATATAATAATAAAGGTATATATTATATAATAATAAAAAAATTTATGTCATTATAAATATTATATATATATATTATAAATTAATTAATTTTATTCATAATTCTCATCCATATGTGATGGTATAGAAACAAAAATAATATCAATTCACAAGGCGGTAGTTCAACATACACCAGAATGTTGATTTCATTATCCATTTAATGGATGTGTCTATTGGAGTATAAAAATAAACAAAGATAAATAATCTTATTATTTTTATGATACAAGGGGAATATTAATATATTTGAATAGTAATAATATTATAGGGTTGAGAAATAAATAAAACAAGAGTGATCATTGAGGAATGTTACCACTTTCTTTGGGTAAAGAATTTTGATTTCCACCTAATGAAATATTTAGTTTTCTTTCTACCAAAATGGCTATTTGTATGAGGTGATCAGGGATGTTGATAGTTTATTTGGACCAGTTTTGGATAATACATATCACTTCCAATGTGTAATAGGAGGAGTATGAGATGTGGTCTTTTATATGTGTAGAATGGAAGAATTATGTAATATTTAAATGGTTTAAGTTATACACACATTTTAAATGTCCACAAAAAATAAACCATTATTTATTTTCAAATGTTCTAGGGTGTTAATATGGCTAATAAAATTTTATATGTTTATGTTAAATTTTATCCCTTATATTCTATTTTTAATCATTAATTAAGCTTGTTTTTAACTAACCCATTGAATTTTATTTTAATTACTTTCAATAACTGTTTTGGTAAAAAAATTGTTTTCATTACTACATCTTATAAGTTACTCTCATTCCTAATATGCAAAAAAAGTTTTCAAATTGTAATGTAATTATTTAAATAAAAAAATTTAAAATTAATCTTGTATACACGATGAGACAAATGTGGTTTTCAAGAGATAATTTCAATGTTTGATGCGTTTTATGTCAAATTTCTATAGGAAATTGATTAAATTAACCAAAATTGGACAACATAGAAAAAATAACTAATTATTGTTTATAAAAATTCAAAATATATCCTAACACTATAAATATTTTATATAATAAATTTATATTCAATTAAGAATCAATTTCATTCAATATTTATCAAAATATGAATGTTCTCTAAAAAATTATTATAAATAAACCAAAATAAATATAGATATTAATAATACAATAAATCATATTTATTTTTTGATATAATTATTATAAATTTTTCAAAATTTAGTTTTTAAAAAAATCATCCATTAAATTGTGGAGAAAATGTTTTTTAAAAATATAGGGATTTCTATGCTTAAAATTAGATTTAATCATATCATAAGAATATCAATATTATTGGTTAAATTTTAAAAAATATTATATATATAACATAAACATTTAACTAATGAATTTAACTGACAGTTAAAAATATAATTTATTATGACATAATTCTATTCTTATCATAAATATAGTTTTTTCATAAAAGGCATCATCTATATTATGTTTTTCTTTATTTCCATTTCTAATTACCCAGAAACCTTTGATTTAATTTTTAGCACACGTGTAAACTATAATATCATGACTAAGTGAATAAAAATCATTCTCCCTTTCTAATGCAAAGGTGATAACTATTTATTAAAATAGAAAATACTAATAATTAATTATGGGATGGAAAGACTTGGGTTTGGGTGTTAATTAAATTATCAAAGGGACTCCATGTTTCATGCAACACACGACAAACACCGGGTTAATGTTTGTAATGTAGTCCACTAAATAATTTAAATTAATTTAAAGAAATTAATTTCATAAATGATCTAGAAATTACATTATACCTCCTCAAAATTAATATCCCCCTATAAATTAATCTTGGTTATCAAAGGATTAGAATTTTTAGAATTAATCAATTGAAACCCAAATCATAATAAGGATCAATAAAACTTTCCCTTAAAATTGGAAAGTGGGAACCCCAAAGGTCACAATTATTTTCACATTACCAGGATTCCACCTAAGGAGAAAATTGGCGAGAAATTAAAATATATATTTAGAAGTGAATAATAATTATCCTGGAATAATAGAGGGTGATAGAAAAAATGGTTAAGAGGTTGTCAATGATAATAAATCAAGCAGAAAAAGTTGTGTGCAAATGGTTATTGATATCATCAAAAAATATGGTAATAGGATAATATTATCTTTCAACATTTTTTTACTAAAGTTAAAGAATTATTTATCTTTCAAGACCAAGATAGAAAAAATGTAGTATATTTAATTGATGAATAAAATTTTGTGGTTGAGTTAATTTCCATAAAAATACATCATATTATTCATAATATATCTATTCATGATGCATTCTTATTTATGATAGCACTGAAATGAACTCTTTAGAACTACTTAAATAAAAAACGGATAGTCATGATATTCAACCTATCTATAAAAATTAACCAAATACAAATTTCTTAAATCATGGTATGATAAACCAAAAAATTATTTTTCCATCTTTTGATATATTAATATTCAAATGTAATTCCCAATTATTAATCTAATTTATTCCTTAAATAATTATCCAAAAAATTATTCAAACATTTCCTAACTACATTTGAAACCCAAATATAAGAAGGATTTTGTCATATATTACTTTAAGTTAAATCAGACATTATTACTCAAATAAAATCTTATATGTTTTGGAAATAAAAATAATCAATAATAATTAAAATAATATCATTCTAACTAGGACATCATGGAAGAAATTGGTAGTGTGTGAAGCTCATGTATCCTTCAGTAATGTGTTCAATCCCCACTAACTAGCTGAATAGGATGGGCTCACCCTGTATATATCTTATACCCTTTTATTAATTAATATTTAAAACTAATCCATTCATAAAAAAATTCATGTTCATCATAGGATTTGCAGATACCTCAACCCAAAAAAAGTCCCTGAAAATATCATTAATAACCACAAAATTTTTTCTACTTAAAAACCTAAAATTGGGAGTCATAAGACTTATAATATATGACCAACCTTAAACTTATATTCTTATGATGATATCTATAACTCTTAAGATAACCTCATATGATGATTTCATATTCTAAAAAGTTATCTAAACCATCCATTGATACCAACATTAATATCCCAGAACTCGTACTCCCAATTCCAATACTAAAATACATAACTTTACATAATTGACATTTAAACCAATAATTTTGACCCAAATTTTCCATCAATATAGTAAAAATCAAATTGGAAACTTGTATCAGTTACATAATATAATAAATGATAGGTTTAGAGTTTTATATAATTAGGGAAAACTCATACATAAATGATCCACATAACTTTAAATGAGCATTTCTCCTCCATAACCCATCATTTAATTATCACAATAATACATAGTCATCATATACATAAAATTCATTATAGTCATAACTCTTTCAACATCATTTATTGAATCATGGTGAAATGGATACAAAGGTAGGGCGAGCCTAGATGATCGGTAAAGGTATACAAAATCATTAGCAATTGAATTTCATCAATAATAAAAATATAGAAAAAGTTATGAATATGAAATCAATATTATCTAGAATATCATAAATGAAAACTTACCCATCAATATATGGATCATCGAGTATAAAAAAATTGAAATGGAAAGAGTCATTAGAATAAATAATCATTAGACAAGTGATATCAATCTAGATCATTAGAAACATTATAAACCAATAGAAAGCATAAGGATATAGTTAAAGGTATCTTGTTATTTCAGTATACTTGTCGTTATTATTAATACAATAACCATTAGTTTGAATTCCATACATATCAATCTTACAAATTAAATATCCATATAGTCGACATCAATACCCAATGAATTTGAGAGAGATCACATACCCACTCATCCTATGTCTATCATAGAACCACCAATCATGTGTTTAACACATAACCACCCTCCAAAATTCCATATGCCATTGAAAAAACATCATACATAAAATCTTTACTAAACCCATTTGAGAAAATAATAACCCCTTTTCATAACATTATTAGCCTATGGAAATGAAAAGGGTTCTATTATAATCTCTTTGAAACATGATTTACTAATGAAAAAATGGGTATAATAAAAATCCATTTAAAACTTTATTAACCCATTAAATGTAAATATTTTCCAAAAACATTATTTAAAAAATTAATAACTAAATAATGATAAATGGGTTTCATCCTAGTATCTTTGTACTATAATTAACTAATTAGAAAGTAATATGTTTCATAACACTCACTTTAGAAGATGTCTAACCCATTAAAAATTAATTCGATCCCTAAAAATCTATTTAGAACATGATTTACCCTTGGAGAAGAATTTGTTTCCGAATAGATTTCATTAAAACATGATTAACCCACAGAAAAGAAATGGGTTCCCAAACAATATCATCAAAATACCATTAGTCTATGGAAAATAAATGAATTCTATAATAATATATTCTAAACAATATCAGTTTTTTCATAAAATAATGAAGATGGTATTAATAAAAAATATCTCAATAAGATGATAAGTGAAAAAATGTTTTTTATATTAATGAATTGAAGAATAATTAAAATATCTCTAAAAACATTCCTGAAGAGATTTACCTTTAATCATTTCAAATTTTCCTATACCATCATGAATTATCTGAATCATTAGCCACATGGAAAACTAATGTTAAATAAAAAAATAATATCATTAATATAATTATATTTAGGATATATCATGTACATGGAGAATTATAGAAACCTCATAAAATAATATAAGTATATAACCTAACGAACCTCCAAAAGAAAGAATATTATGAAAAAAAATTCCACTTTGGTAAAATTAAAACTATAAACCGTATAAAATATATATCATGAAAATAATATTTATTACCAAATAAATTTAAGTATAATAATCATTAAATACATTCTTGAGTAGAATATGCATCGTATAACAAAACTATTAGGTGAACATGGAATATATATCACATAAATAAAAGTGAGATATGCAAACCACTTACCATGATCCTATATTTAGTGTGAGAATAAATTATTGAAATAAACGTGTAATGGAATTGATTAGAAAAATAATAAAATTATAGATACATAATAATAAAATTTTATTTCATTTGACACATATTTTGGTAATAAATAACAATTACATATAATTTTATCCCAATGAATAGTAACTAAGTTATGAAAACACTTACTACTTGAATAGATGTTGAATCCTGATACATATGATATAATTATATCAATTATATCAATTAATTTAATTAATTAAAAAAATTCATGATAACAAATGAAATATCGTAGTATATACACTATATAAAAGAAACTAGGTGCATAACAATACAATATACCTGATTGAAATAAAATTAAAAAGAAATATTTTACCTTGTTTTTGATATATCAAGATTATCCTCCAATATCAAGAATAATAACTTCATGTTAATTACATAAGTTATTCCGAACATTATTAAATTTTAACATTAATTTTATTTAAATTATTATTATATTTTATACAATAACTTAAATAATTAATTTGAATTCATTTGTTTTGACCATATATGGTTTGTGTGTCCAAAATGACATTCGTGGGACAACTATCATGAAATTGTTCATTTTTAAAACATATCCAGAATAATAATCATGAAAAAATTATTAAAATACTATGTTGAATATGTTTTTAACAATAAAACTACATCTATTCTTATGAAAAATTAACCATCATTCTAATCATGGAGATGGTAGGTCTTATGTATGTATGAGTAAGGATCTCATTTTTCAATGATCATTATGGAATGAAGATAAGAAATTTTGATCTTCCTAGAATTAAAAAATTATAACAAATACCATTTTATAAATAATAGATACATATATATATAATTATTTTAATTGTGGTGATGAAAAATGAAGATTCACATAGCTTCGAGAAGGTGGTTGTACACACGTTCATGAATGACATTGTCACTTTATTGGAGTGTGAAATGTAAAGAATAAAATAATAAGTTATATGAAAATAAATATAATTATTTAATTAATATAATAAATATTTTATATTAGTCATATTTTTCTTTTATATCCATCCTTAATACATTCATTTTATTTTGTGAATAAATCACATCTCTTTAAAGCGGTGGTAGTCCACACATCTTTAAACGATGTTAATATATTCCAAAAAGCTGTCATCCATGACGTTTTGTGTGATATAATAATGATAAAATAGTGAATAAGTTATAAATATCATACATATCCAATAAATAATGAATTTCTATAATAATTCTTAAACATAATAGGTTGCAAAGAATAAACAAACACATGGTATCGCAAGGCGGTAGTTCACCAGACACAGGAATGATGATTTTGTTACCCATTTGATGGAAATGTTTGTTAGCGTAGGTTAAAATCATAACAAAAAATATTATAATATTTATTATAATACTTTTATTATATAATATTTTAATTAAAACAATTTAAGAGTCATTAGAATGAAATAATCCAAATGTGATCATTGATTATTTTTGCAACTTTTTCGGGTAAATCCTTTTTATTTACACAAAACGAAAATAACTGGTTCACATTCATCAAAAAAATATAGGATTCTATGATGAGATGAGGTTTGATGGAAACTTATTATGTAAGGTTTTGAATGATAATTATGGATTGAGAGGTGTTATGGGAGGATGAGGAATGAAATCCTTTTATATGTGGGGAAAATGACACATTGGTTATTATTGAAATGATTTGAGTGCTCTCAACATTTTACCCATCACACAATGGTCCAAAATATACTTTTATATATCCTTATATGTTCAGTGTTAAAAATTGTTAATAAAATATTTTTTATACATTTTTAGGTTTAGTTTTAAACTTTATATTATATTTTTAATCATTCATTAAGTTCATTTTACATTAATAACTGTAATTAATTTTAATTAATTTCACTATTTTATTTTGATTTTTTCCCCTTAATACAAATTATTAATTATTATAATTCTAAATATGGAATCTATTTTTTTAGAATCAACTAATTTAAGTGAAGGAAAATAATTTTAATTTAATCCTACTAATTGGATGAGACAACAGGTTTATCAAGAGAAAATATAAAAAGATTGAAATGATTTTAAATCCAATATTAGTGTGTAATTAATAAAAATTACATAAATTTTTCTAAATGATTTAAAAATGGTCTAATTAATCTTAAAATTTTTAAATAAAATTTATCACTATAAATTTATTAGATGAAAATGAATTTTTCAATTAAAAATTGGTGTCATTAAATGTTCATCTACATATGAAAGTTCTATGAAAAATACTAAAAAATCACAAAAAGTAAAATATTATATTAA
Organism: Viscum album; assembly: GCA_963277665.1. NCBI lineage: Eukaryota > Viridiplantae > Streptophyta > Magnoliopsida > Santalales > Viscaceae > Viscum > Viscum album. The sequence continues at coordinate 935,701,795 of OY728143.1, read as the reverse complement.
AATTTCGAAAAATAAAGATTATATTGTCAAATTAAAACTACGAAAATTACAAAATTATGTTTTAACACAAGTCTTTTTTTATAAGGGGAAAAACTGCCTTTTAAAAATTAAAATATTATTATTCTTAAAGATAGATTTGTTCTTATCATAAACCTATTTAACATATTGGGTAAATTTTAATACATTTTATTTCCAATGAAATATATAATTTTAAATAATATATTTAATAAAATTTATTAATTTAATTTATTAATCTAAAAAAACGTTCTGGTCATAAAAATTGTTTCCATAAAAAATCCTCTATTATATTTAATTGACCATTATTTTTTATTCAAAATATTTAATAACAAATTAAATTATTTTTTAATGAAGTTTAAGATATGATTTATTAATTTATGGAATCTTATTCATTTCATCCATTTCTATGGATTTTTGATAATCATTATGTTGAATAAATAGTTTTTCTTGTATATTATTGTCTAATAAGACTCAGGCAAGTGTGTAACCAAATTCTCCCAAGGGACTCAATGATTTGTTGAAACCCAAGATAAAATTTATGATTCATGGGATTCATGTAAAACAATATTTCTTAATAACAAAATATATTAAATAATTTAAATTAATTGTAAATAATATTTCATAAAATTATAAGATGTTACACTCCTCCTTGGGATTGATGGTTATCCATTATACGACCTCCCATTCAAGTAATTTTATATACATTATAATTTTCATGGTTAGTTTCTTATTCCAATTACTTCTTTTTTTAATTCATATTTATATTTGAAATGATATATTCATATGATCTCATATTCCCTATTTTCATGTTGTTTGATGCTTCATCCAATTTCTATCATTCTAGCTTGAATCAATTCCTGGTAATGGATGAAAAAAGTGTCCAAATTATGATGTAGGTGGTATATATGGTTTAATTTTAAGGTATATCAATTTATTAAATTATATATTATATTGGATGAATTCCATTTTTTGTGTATCATATAAAATTATTAAATCTATAAATTAATCACCTAGACATTAATTTGATATGGTATGAAACCTTTAAATGGTTTGAGGATGATGATCTCAACACTAACCACCAATTTAAGTGAGATATATTAAAACAGAATTTATTTTTTCGTTCCTAGTATTATACATCATGATAGTTGTGTTATTTAAATGTATTATCACATTATTGTATATGGTTATATAATCAATCATCTTTTTAATGTGTGTCTGGATTACCAATTGATATTCTAAGTGGTTGAATATAATCGTTTTCTCTTTTATCCATTCAATAATTAATTGGTAGATGTAATTATATAAATAATTTTTGGAATTGATAAAATAATTGATCCATGATGATTTATAATATGGAATTAATTCACCATTTTTGATTTTAACTATTTAAATGTAATTGTTAAATAGAACACATATTGGCAGGGAGCATATTATAACTAGATAGTGAATTGAAATATAAATATAAGGAATTTATATGTGAAATGGTTATAAAACCTATACATATTTATGCATATAAAAAAATTATTATTTTATATATGATTTGTAATCATTCAGGTATAATTATTGATTATTAAATTCAATGTGCCAACTTATTAGATGATGCTCCATGGGTGATACTTAGATTACTTATTTAGAATTTTTCAATCACACTCTTGTGATGATTTGATATTATAATATCATAATTATATGATACTTATGTTCCCTATATGGGATTCACTTGATAGGATTATTGGTTGAATGAAATCATTTTTCACCTTCCGTGATACCTAGATTCCTTATACATAATGCCTCAGATGGGATCATAAGCAGGGTGATATTAAATATACCATGATAGATACATGAATTCCTAACACAAAATGAATTGGACAGGCTAACAGGTTAAAATAATTTGTACCACACCTTGGGAGACACATAGGTTCTGATATTGAATGAATTATACAAGCTCAGTGGTTAAAAATGATTGTGTTATGCCTTGGGTTGCACTATGATTCTGATGTAGAATGACATGGATGGGCTAATAAGTTATATGATTTTACATTATGCCCTAATGATCATGGAATTAATATAGTCTTCAAAATTTTATTGTTTTAAACATGTAGATCTTAATTTTAATCATCATACAAGGAAACCCTTGTTAGATACCATGGGTCCTGGTTTTATAAATTTGTATGATATTAAATACTTGGGAAAATGACATTATTTAAAATATGATGTTGTTATCATATTATTCAAGGAAAATTGGGTCTTATGACTCAGTAAACCTCTAAAAATCATATATATATATATATATATTGGTACTCATATATATATATATATGTGTGTGTGTGTGTGTGTGTATGTGTGTGTGTTTGTTTTGAGGCACATGATCAAAGATATTGCAGTATTTCATGAAACAGATATGGTCATATAGGTTTCCATAAGGGACCTCATCCTAACATTATTAAATTTAATTATTCATCTCTTCATTTTATATATAAAAACAATATTTTTTTATATTAATGTACATGACATCATCAGACACTATTTCAATTAGGTCAGAATGATACAAAGTAACAAAATAGTGGTTGAATTTTGTCTTTTCAAATATTTCCAATTGTTCTGGATTTTGACACCCTCTCTTATTAATATAGATTTGAAATTTTCTACCTCTTTAATGAGTACATGTAATTGAAGAATTGAAATTGAGAACATAACTTTTTATAGTATTTCACAGAACAAATATTCTCCAGTCTACACCACCAATCACACTCTATGTTATCTGGGTGAATTTCACTAGCAAGTTCCTCTTATAATATGAAAATAAATACCCAATTGAGTGTGGGTAGTTGACACCTTTACAATCGAGAAATAAAATAGACACATTTGGTTCTTTAATTGTGAAACGAATAATCACATCATAGATTGAGAAGCTGATACTCCACCACAATAGGGTCTGAGTAGTTAAAACCCAAATAAATCGAAAATAGGTTCAGTTGTTTATTTGGGATGTTCATAACATATGAAGTAGCAACAACAGAGATTTGATGAATCTTTTCGTCAGAAATGTTAGAATTCAAGAAGTTATAGTATTGAATATGTCCTGGTTGGATATTAACATCAGTAATTATAGTAATAAATAGTATTAGTTTGAAGTATAACTTGTATGTCTCTAAAGTGTAGCCTATTCTAGAGTGTCGATTGTTTGTCGCAGTAACACATATGAGAAGATATTATCCAAAAAATAATCAATTATACAAATATTTATACTAGATATCCTATACTTTTAAATGATAAACTGGTAAAATATATAATGTATAAGTTCTCATTTAGATATTCTAGATCCACAAGAGCTTCATGAATAATCAATGAAATTGAAGTTATAATTGACTAGGGGAGTTGTATCTTCCCCTAAGAATATGATATATTTTCATTGACTAAACAGTTCTTTGATACAATTATAATGATCCTCAAACTGTCTATTATTCTTACAAGAAAGTTGTAGAAATATTTGAATTAAAATAAGGAATAAAAAATCAAATGTAAAAAAGATAACACTATCTTGTTCTTCAGAGCATAATATACCATTTCATAGAAAATGTTTCCATTGAATAGTGTATTGTTCCTTCACGTAGAGTATGGTTCCTTTGTGTGGTGTAGGGTTATTACCAACATGTGTTTCTTTAAATATACCTTCATCTTCACGTAATGTAGGTAAAAAAGCCTAGGGATTATAATCCATAATGTCAACATTTTTAAAAAAAAATCGTGAACATATCATTGATTAGAAATAAAATCACTTTCTTGAACATAGAGTATTATCGGTATTTCCATACACCAATGTAGGGTTCCTGGTCTCTATGACTGATGATTCTCTGAATTTAAGGATTTTGACCCAAATTAAATGTTCTTATAGTTGTTTAGGGTTTATATAGTACTCATGTTGTAACATTCTAGTGTAACTTAGGGATCATGAACAATATTCTCTTTCATTGAATGTAGGGTTTGTAATAGTTTATCAAGATCGATTCTAATAACTCTAAATTTATTTAATATATATATAAATACCAAAAACCTCACTTAATAAAACATATTTAGAAAATAAACAAGTGTATTTGTGAGTATCCAAATCATCATATGTTATAAATTATTTTATCAGACAATATATTCCCAATAATCTCTACCTTTTTGTTGGTCATAAAACCCATTTCATAAACCAAAAAATTAAATAAAAATAATTTATTTGTAAACACACAACAATAATTGTAGAAATATATATATATAATATTTTTATTTAACTGTATTATTTTTATAATGAAAATTTATCCATGAAAATTAAAAAACAAAATAAAAATGTTCTGGTTAACAATTATCATCCATATATATTCACCCCCTGTTGTGATATCAAAATGATGGTTTGGAAGAGTAAATTTTCTAAACAATTGAGAATGTAGTGTTTAACTATAAATAAATAGTTTATAAAAACTTATATATGATAAATAAATTTAGTATTTAAATTGAAATATTGAACCTAAATAAAAGAAAACGAAACTTAATCACAACAAACAATATTGAATTTAAAATTTATTCAAATGTTTTTAAAATAGAGTAAAACATACAGCCAATGAATGTTTTCTCCAAAATGAAATGTTTTTATCAAAATGTCCAAATGGAAAAGGTGTATTAGGATGGGAATATATTGAACCTTACCATTAATATTAATGACCTAAAAAAATAAGCACTGAAAATGGTTACTGTTGACTTCTTCCCATGGTTGAAATATCATCATCGAATCATGACCAATCATAAAATTCCAAACTAAATTAATCTTTGAAAACTAATTCATACCTTCTCTCAATTAATAAATAATGTGAAATTATCCTTAACTTCATTAAGAAATAATCCAAATGTGGATTCAAAAAAGTATGTTGGACAACTAGATGGCTTTGATTTTATAGTAGATCACATAAAAAAGTACAATCACAATAATTAGTGTGCAGCCGTCATTTAAATCAACAATCAATGAGGTTATTACTTTAATCCATTTGATCTGGTTTGGTGTTATCAATTGAGAGTATTTTGATAATTTATTTCATTCCTTATGTGACTAAAATACTCTCCCTATACTCACATTTTACACATCAATATTTTTCTTCTTGACATATTATTCTTTCAATAAGTTGAACTGTATATAATTTTTGATGATAAACACTTTATGGTCTCTAAATGATATAATATTTTCTATTAATTTTCATTGATGGAGATTATGTGATTAAAATTCAGATCTTGGAACTATGGATCTTTGCAGATCTTCAATCTTCTTTTTATCAACTACTAATTCCAATCGTAGAGATATGTTTTGAGAATACAACATAGATAGATTTCTTTTCAAATCATCATTGTGAGAGTTAAAAGACTTTGTATGTTGATTCCATTTTTGAAAAACACTTATCAAAGAAAAAATTGGATATTTATTTCCTTATTATATTTCAATCATTATAGATCCTCCCTTATAATTGGAATCATGTATAACGAGATAATGAAATTCAAGATCAAGGACATCCTCTCTATGATGTTCTGGACTGTGAACCCCATTCTCAACCTGTTAAACCACTAGATTATATTTTCATCTCCCAAAATAACATCATCATGATTATTTTGAATATCATATAAAATTCTTCTTCTCTTGATAAGATTTTATTCCGATCCTGATTCACCTTCATTACTAAGCCTTTTTTTGATGGAACCAGGTGAAGGAATCATCTTCTACTCCCCCCAAGAAGCTAACAATTAAAATTATTGTCGGTATATTATAATGGGTGGATTACTATTGAATGAATTTATCCAAACAACACCATACATTTTTATATTCCCGTCATATATAACATTGATGTGATGATATGTTGTACAGAGAAAAAAATATTTACAATTTTTAATGTTCTTTGAAAAAAAGAAAATATCATTCCATAGGATAAAATTAAATCTTGTAATCCATTTTAAAATAATGGTTTAAATATATAATCATAGATTGGTATAAATTTAATTTAATGTGGTTCAACAATATAGGCCACGTATGTTTGGATAGAGAATATTATTTATCTCGATAGTCCTAAAAAAATCTAGATTGAATGAATATGATCAATACTCTATGACCATAAGTATGATATTTCGACATTACCTTCATGATAGTTAATAATACAAAAAATGAATAAATTATTTCCTTTAACTAATTTTATCCATTTCCTCTATAAGTTAAATTAAAATGAAACTCCCCCTCATGGGGAAAATGCAACAATTTATCTTCTTCCATTAACGAAATAGAAAATTCAATATCATTATTCTTAAGGATAATAATTTCTTCATCAAATACATGGATGAATGATTCATTTATAATTAATTTTTTCTTCTATATCAAATACTACATGCATGTTTCCATCTCGAAAATCATATCATATTATTGGAAATCATATAGCTTCCTTAATTGAATGATTTGTTGAATCTAAATAATCGTGATTGATTACCTTATATTGTATCACTATATGATAAAACCCCGACGGATAAGTCGAGAATCATAACTCAACATCTTTATATATTCTAGTGGTTTCCACCTCTGAAGGTTTCAAATTTAAAATATATTTAGGGTTTAGGGTTTTAAAAAATGGGAATTGAGAGAAAATTTATATATATAAGGACATATAAGAGATGAGAAGGAGAGAAGGTGAAGGTAAATGGTTTTCCCACACTAATTGTGATTTTAATCATTATTTTAATATATTAAATTTATAATTAAAATAAACTTAAATGATATTATATTAAAATAAAATTTCAAACACAATTAAGAAAATAATTAAACAAATTGAATAATGTTTATTAAAATAAAAACAGAGATACTAAAAATAAATTTACAAACATTTATTTGAAATATTATATTCTTAACTACCCATTAATAAATTCAAAACGTGCACTAGGATGTTCCTTAGAAATAAAATCAACTAATTGATATTATTTTAAACAAATTATAATGAAATATAATTTTAATGACATGATCTCTTATATAATTGTGATGTATATAAATGTGCTTTTTCCAATAATGGAATATATGATTTTTTGAAATATTTCTAGCGCTAGTATTATAATAAAAACTCATTATACTATTAAAATTTAATCCAAATTTCAATAGACTGTTATTTATCCAAAATACATAAGAATAGTAACTACTTTTAGACACATATTCTCCCTTAAGATTTGATATGGAAAATGATTTTAGATTTATATTATACCACAGTAGAAAACATTTAACAAAAAAGTGATAGCATACAGAGGTTCTTTTTCTTTTCTAATTTACATCCACAAAATTAACCATTTGAATATGAAATTAAATTAAAATAATAAATTTTGGGGTAAATTCAATATTGAAAAACATTTCATTTTAAATATCTTAAAAATAATTTTACAACAGAAAAAATAGACTCTATTATATTTTATTTTAATCTCGCACATAAGCATAAAAATAAAATAATTTCATGTTTTTAAGCTATAAGACATAGTAAAAAACCAATCAAACCTCTATATTTCTTATTTTCTACTAGTTTTCCTATTTCATTCAAACCACATTTTCAATTATTAAAATATAGATATTTATATATCTTTTTCTTTTCAATTAAAATAATTTTCAATAAATCAAAAATATATTTGCTTTGATATATAACATTTCAATTATATTTTTGATAAATCTGAAACCCTAAAAGGAAATTAATTTCCCCCATAAAACTCATTCAAAATTCCTTGGATTTAATATTGAAATATCATTACGTGTATTTTTATTAGTTTAACCTAAAAAAACATCATCAACAGATATTTGAACTAATACAATATTATAAAAATGTTTTTCTTAAAAAGTGTTGGAACTGCCAATACAATAGTAATTCCAATTTTAAAATGATGAAAACTCAATCTTTCATACCAATATTTACGTGTATGTTTAAGGACCTGGAGTGCTTTATTAAGATTGAAAATTAATTTCCATTTTTCTGGATTTTTAGAATAAAGAGGTTGTTTAACATAAACATCCTCTATTAAATAAACATTTAAAATGGATGATTTAACATTTATCTGATAGAGTTTAAAATTCATAGGAGATGAACAATCTAAAATTATTGTACTAGATTTTAATTTAGATAATGGGGAAAATGAATCATCAAAATCAATGCCTTCTTTTTTATTATATCCTTTAGTTAAGAATCTATGTTTTTTTACACTATGATCCCTTGATCTTCTCATTTATTTATAAAAGACCCACATAGTTCTTATTACGGGATAACTTGTTAGTCATTACACAACATTTCATACTACAATTATTTTAAACTAGTTTAGTTATTTTTGAATTGAAATCATCCAACTCTAATCTTCTATGTATTTTTCAGTAGACTTTTGTTTTAACTAAGATAAAAAGACAAAAATTATATTAGGTTTCCATCATTTTATTAATTTCTGAGTCCTATTTCTATGCCTCCAATTAATTTTTCTAAAGTATTGTTCTTTAATGAACTTTACTGTCAAATAAATACACTTTTATGTTCATTAGTTTCAGGTTCTTTTGAACTAGACTGAATTTTATTAATATCATTTTCTAAATAATTTTTTTGGGTTTCAGACCTCATACAGTAAAAAAAGTTAGTTACATCATCAGTTTTATATTTCTATTTAATAAAAGGGTTAGTTTCATTAAAATTCACATGAAATGATTCAATAACAATCCTTGAATTTTTATTAAACACTCTATAAGAATTAGAGGGAAATAATATCCCAATAATAATCTATAATCATCTTTATGATCAAACTTACCTAAATTTTCCTTATAATTAAATATATAAACCTAGAATCCAGAAACATTAAAGTACTTCAATTTAGTTTTTAAATTATTCCAATGATCATAGGTTTCATTTTTTTAATGTAGGCCTTCCTAAAACACGATTCATGATATATCAGATCATGCTTATAGATTCTACCCAAAACATTGAAAGATGATTGTATTCATTCAACATAATCCATGACATTTCAATAATAATTCTATTTATCCCATCAAAAATTCATTTTCAAGGGTTTTCCAGTGTTTTGAGTGTTTCATTAAAACCTAAACATGAGAAAAATATTAAAATTAGTAACTAAGAAATTTTCCACCATGATCACTTTTAAATTAAATTATTTTAAAACCTTTTTTATTTTTAAAAACATTATAAAAACATTCAAAAATATTGAATAATTCATATTTGACTCATAGAAAATAGACCCATGTAAATCAATAATAATCACTATCTAAACCATGGAAATATAATATACAAGAAAAACTACCTAGACTAGATGGTCTAAAATATAGATATGAATAAATTCTAATGGTTTAGATGTTGCAATTTTGTTAATAGACTTGAATCATGATTTGTGTTGTTTTCTAATTTTGCATTCATTACGGAATATGTCAATGTCAAACATAAGACAAGGTAAATAAAAAAACTATTTCATAGATAATTCATTTAAAGAATACATATTAATGGTTCCATGAATTTAATGAAAAATCAATGAATCATTTTTCAAAGTAGTTAAAAACCACCTTTTGTTTACACAAGGAATTTAAATCCAAAAAATAAACACAACTAGTTCTATGTGCTATAAATTTATGAAACATATCTTTAAAGACAAAGTATTAATTTTTAGAAAAATAAAAATAAAAACCATCATAAAAAATATGAGAGATACAGATTTTTTTTGTTATTTATCCCTTCCACATACTATAATTTTTTGATTGATATATTATTTAGATATCCAAAAGTTCCAACTCTAATAATTTTTTTGTTGGAATTGTCACATAAAGTATGTAGCCATCCATCCATTTGAGTAAGGGTTTGAATGTTTTTTGAGTCTCCACTCATTTACATTGAAGACCAACTTTCAATATACCATATGACTGTTCTTTTTCTATGAAGTGTTTCTTAAAAAAATATTCATGAAAATTTTTGTCTTGGTACCCATATCTTCTTTGTTTTAATATTGTTAGCGAGAAATGATCTAGAAACCCAGATCATCTTTATTTTACATAACCCATTTCATTTTATAAAGAAAAAAAATTGGAATGAAAACATATTTTAATGAAAATAATTTGAGGATTTTCAAACAAAATTATTAGTTACATGAAATTTTGTTTCACATTGATTATAGGTTCAATTTTTGAGTTAGGGACAAAATATATTTATACAATTTTGATTTTACACTATTACATCCTATTCTAAGTAATTTTTATAATAGAATTATTTCCAAGAATTTCGTTTAATATATTTTCTCTAGTATTAATGAATATATCAAAACTCTTATATGATTATACTCCTTCCTGTGGTTATTTAACCATTTTCTCATGATTAATATAGTTTTTTGTAGATGAGTTGAACATGTCAACTAGTTCCTTTTTTTGTTTTCGTATAGCATCTTCTTTACATTAAACTGCATTATGAATATTATTTAGGACTTATTCTTTATTACTAAATAATCATATTATTCGTCTAACATTGAGCTGTAGGTATCTAATTTATCATTTGAGATACAACTAGTATCAGAATTAAATGAATAATATGTTTGTAAATTTTACTATTCATCTATAAATAATATGTTGTCTTTGAGATATGATATATCCTTTAATGAATCAGATTTCAGAGAGCTTATAGAGTCTTCTGATACAATCCAAGTAGCTTTACATTCTCATTTTCATTTTTTCAAAAAATAAAAAATCTTATGATATCTCTTTTATTTCCTTTTCAATTCATCTTTCAATTGAGGACAATCATGTATAATATGACCCAATTTCATGCATTGATAACATTAAACATCTATTGGATTATTATTGTCTATCTTCAAGGACATTTTGAAACATCTTTTCACCTTGTATAATTTAATAAATCTTTAAGAAGTCTGAGCTACATCTATTTCAAAATCTGAGGAATTTGAATTTGTCTCTTTATTGTATTCATTCTTTGATATTCTACTATGATTCTGAGATCTTACTTTTAGAGTCTTATTTTACTTATTTAATAAAATTTAATGATATTGAGCTTCAACTTGCATCTCATCTTAAAATATCATCACTTTCCCAAATATTTCTTAAATTTTCATATCTTTTTCAATTGGTGATTGGAGAATTTCATCAGATATTAAATTCCATTCAAAAGGTTATAATCTCTTTACATTCAATGCCTGATTAGATTGTTTGATGGGTTCTCATATGGTTGAAATATTTTTTCAATTTCTATAATCCTTTCATTATATGATGTGATGTTCTCACCATAAAACAATCTAAAGGTGTTAATCATTCGTTTTGTTGTAGCATACCTCATATGTCCGACATTCTTTGTTCCTTCATAAGAAAATTATATTGTTTTACACATATCATAGGTTATTGGACATTGTAATACATGATTAAATTCATCTGGTCTATGACCAAAAATAATATAATTCATCACTTTTGAATTGATATCACACTCAAACTCAATTTTATTACTCCATATTTACAGTTTCTATGAATTCTTAAAGTACTAATGATTTTTAACAGAATTTGAATCCATTATTTTTCATATATATAATAATCCACAATTTCTAGCTCCAATTATTTACAGAATTAAAGTATTTAGCACATACCATATACATTACTTCTCTTAGATAATCCATTTACATCATTTTATGGACCTTATATATTTATCATGATATATATTTATCTAAAAATATATCCTTTGATACCAATTTTTAGGTTAAAATAATACAATCTAAAACAAGTGGTGGTGAATTGTGACCATTAAAAACTATAACAGTTCATGATTTTGACACCCTATGTTATTAATATAGATATTTAAATATTTAGTTATGTAATGAGTATTAGAAGATGATAAATATAAATAAAGAACACACCTTTTAATAGTGGATCATTGCACAAATATCATCTAGTACACTCCACCAATCACTCATTCTGTGAGTTTAATGAAATTTATTTGTAAGTCCCTCTTATCCAATGATCATAAATATAAAACATAGTGTATGTAGTTTACCCATTTACAAACAATTGTAAACATCTGGACTTATAGTACTTTTTTTGGGAATAGAACAACGTCTTCTTATATCGACATGCTAATACTCTAATATAATTGTGTCTGACCAGTTGAAACTACAAGAAATAAAAAGAGTTTGATTTGTGGATTTGGGTTATTCTTCACAGTTAATACAGTAGAAACTAATTATAGATTTATCTTCTATATGTGAAATGAAGTACTACATGAAGTTATAGTTCTGATGTGATCCTGATTGAAAATGGTCTTCTATAATAACAATAATACATAACTTCAGTAATCTTACGTTATTTTGAAGTATAATAGATATGTTTCTAATGTGTAATATCATTTGAATAATTGGTTTTTTTTCATGAAAAATACTTATTATAATATTTTCACATGAACGTAATAAAATATAAAAATATATAATGTGAATATCACTTATTTTGAAATGATACACTAGAAAAATATATATAGTAGATTTTTTTCTTCAGATATTATATATCCATGAATGTTGCACGGTAGATCACATAAATTCAAATTCAAATTTTACAATGGTTTTGTAACTTCCCTTAAGAATGTGAGACATTTTATGACTAATATGGTTCTTTGAGACAATTATAATTTTCAATTAATTGGTCTTTAATTATGACAAGACCATTGTAAAAAACATAGATTTAAAATGCAGCTAAAAAACTTTTCATTTGAAAATACATATATGGTTGAGCTACAATTTATTATATTCACTTGTATAGAAGAGTGTTACATCATGTATCATATTTTTCCTTCTCATAGAATTGGGTTTCTTCAGGTAGCGTTGGGTTCCTTCCTGTAGCGTGGGATTCCTTCGGGTATCATAGGGTTCCTAAAAATGTATGGTTACAAAACTATACCTTCATCTACACATAAACCAGGAACCAAAATAGAGTATGGATGAGAATCAATGTGCTCATCCTTTTCAACATAAAATCACTAATGTAGAATTTATTATGTAACACCCCAAGCTTCCATGGTACGCTTCTCTTTGAATAATAGAGTAGCGTGTGTTGTACGCAACCTCGAGTTCTAACACACCGCGACAAATCAAAGTAGCCGTTATTAATAGTAAAACCAATTATTTTGAGATTATATAAATTTTATATTTCAGAATGGACATCATTTTTGGATTCGGAATATCGAAATTATCCTATGTTGATTTTTTTGTATTTTTTCGAGAACTTCCAATTTTCGAAGAATAGTGAAAAAACCTAAAAACAACATTTTTAATAAAAATAATTTATGGTCATAAATTACACTATAGAGTGGTTTTAAAGATTAATTAGAATATAATTTTACCATTTTATCTAATGGTGGTCATTAGAATTAATTTCACTTTGATATTGGACACAATTAATTGTCAATCTTTTGATTGATATTGTTTCTTAAAAACACTGTATTTGTTTTGACAATGGGAATTAATTATAAACTTAATTAATGAAAATTATATTTTTGGAATTTTTTAAAATAGACATTATTTTTTAATTCGAAATATCAATTATAGCTTAGGGTGAATATTTTTTATTGTTCTGAGAAACTTAAATTGTTGATGAATAGTGAAACCACTAAGTGGTAGTTAAAAAACTAATTTTTCGTTTAAATGAAACTTTACCACATCTGTGAATTGAATTTCAAAAATCCGACATACATGGTTGTAATTAGTAAGTAAAATGTGGTTCAATGAGATGAAAATAATTTTTGGTGAATAGTAACATTTAAGTAGTATTAATCACGATTAATGGTAATTAGTGTAATTTAAGGTAAATGTAATGTTATAATAATATGAAATTACCTTTACACTTGTCTTACCCTTATTGGATTAGTCATGGATGACAAAGACAACCCATGGGTCAACTTGGGGACACCATGGATCCAATTGGGTAAGAAAATGACATTAATAACTTCTTATTTAAAGTGAAAATAAGATTGTCACAAACAAGAGATGTTTTACTAAAATAATTATTACACATGGTTATATAAGTTAACCATTAGACTATAAATATTCATTGTAAAGATAAAATTATTTCCTACATCATGGTCATTTTATTTATAATTTTTAGGCATTAAAAAAATAAATTTAGTTATTACACCAGGATGATGCAACGATTACCTCATTAATGAACAATTTAAATAAAATGAGAAGATAAGGTAAATTATAAGACTTAAACTTGGATAAAACCTATTGGATGGGTATATTTAGATCCATTATCACCTTATACTAGAAATATATCATTGTGGGACCTTTAAAATCCGAAAACCTTTTCATGAAAATGTACATTTCATGACTTTCCAAGAGTGTCCATCCTCTCCTCTTATAAAAGGCCCCCACCTCTACCACCTTATTCATAACTTCAATGCCATTTGGCTTGTCCAAACTCTTCCCAAATACTCTCTAAACATCCCTATGTAACTCCTAGAAGCCTCAATTTGGGAAGAATTATTCCCAAGGATGTTTTTGGATAAAATCAAAAAGAGTTACCCAATTTTATGTTAATGTCTTCTCTTATATTCTTTTGTTTTATTTTGATTCTCCAACCCCTTAACCTCTTTTTATTCATTTATTATGTAAAAAAACCAGTATCTAAAATATACAAGGTTGTTTTTATGAGATTTTTTTGATTTACACTTATACACACATTCGTCTAGTGGTTAATGAATATACTGTTTCTTTTGGTTGTGAATTACTGCATCACGAAACGAAGATTGTTCAATCTACTTTTAACACCTCTAATGGTGGCCGTTAAGATGTCACTATATTTATATATGATATATATTATGTTTATGTTTTCCTTATGCTTTTGTATTTTTTATATATGGAATACCTTTATGGTTTCCATAATGGTTAAATGCGATAAATTTAATTTTGGGAAGTCCGGACTACCGCCCCCTAAAAGTGATTTAAATCGTTAATGCCATATGTGGGACGTATAAAGGATAGAGTAAATGATATTACATATGATATTATACTGGAATTATAATATAATTTTATATCATTATGATTTCATTCCATTAAATATGAAATATAAATGAAAGTAGTGTTCATGCGTACGTACGGCTTACCGTCTCCATGAACAGCGCATTTCATTTCTTACCTCTAAATGTTATGTAATATTATAAATGAATGTATATACTAGATATGTATGATATATATGATATCTACATCATGAATATAATTATAAATATAGTGGATATTTTACCACATGAACAACTTGTAATTATAAGAAGTTTATTTTTGACTCAAGTACCAAAGATTGACAAAACGACTATTATTAACATAAATAATTACATAATATTCATAACATGGTAATAAGTTATATAAAAGGAATAATGAACTTGAAAAAGGTTCATAAGAAAGTTGAAATTAACTCTAGTTTATTATTCAGGAGGTTAAAGAATGACCGAGTCAAGTCGGACACAAGGTAAGGGACTTCTTCTCAATCTCCTTTCATTGTGGCATATTTTGTTTTATACAGAACATTATTTAATACAGTGTATAAATCCCTTGGAACTTTACTTTTATTCAAAATGAATCTTTTTATATGAAACATTTTTACTCAATGAAAAAAGGAATGTTTTGTCTTACGTATGGGGTGACAACAACTTCTCCACCGCTGTGACAATTATTTGAGTTTCAGCTTCCACTACAAGCCATAACTTTTTTAAATGAAAAATAAATAACATGTTTTACTTTCCTTTTATTTTGGTATTGAAAATGGTTTTTATAATGTTTTTATTATATTAATGTGTTGTATTTATATCTTGTGATTGAAATGTGGAAATTTTATGTTTCCTTTATTCATGTTTTATGTGATACGATTATGTTATGTTTATTAGAAATTGTTTGTGATATGATTAAACCGTTTCATATAAGGAATGTATTGGACTAAATAAGTGATGGTTGGAGCCCGCTATAGCTCCTTGATTCATTGGTAGGTCTCATGAGACAAACTAATGTCTTGGCACAAGGCCTTGAAAAAATCTTATTTGTAGTCTAGGCACGAGGCCTTGGCTACGTGGCTATGATAGTTTGGAATTATAAATTCATTCATTATGAAAGTGTTTATTGATATTGAATATGATTATTCGACTAGTAGAATATCCATATGAATAATTAAATGACATTATTTCATTTTATTTTTCCATATTATGCTGAAGTTCAAGTTTAAAATGCTTATGTTTTAGTTATACATTGCCTTAAATGTTTATGTTTATTTATGAAAGTTTCCGCTATATTGTTATCCTTACTGAGAATTCGAGCTCACCCCTTTCAATGTTTTAATTTTTCAAGAATGTGATGAAGTATTTTATGAATGACCTAGAGGGATAGTATAGTGGGATATGAAGACAAGATGTTGTTGTAGTATTGTATTACTTTATGATGTAATGTACAACTTATGAATTTATCAAGTGTTTCAAGGCTACTAATCTAATCGGTCTTTCGAGACATGATCATTGTGATCATTCTAATGTTATGTAATAATGCAACAACCCTGGGTAAATAGGGTCGGGGCATTACAGTTCGTATCGAAGGCAGTTTAGTACTAACCACGTAAGTTAGATTTAGAAAAACTCTGATTAGAGCACATAGCCCTAAGATAGACATTGAGGATTAATATAGAAAAACATCCTAGAATTTTTGTATTATAGAGATTTTTTGAGTTTTCTGAGAAATACATCCCTGTCTGGATATGAGTAGGTAGAGGAAGCTCTGGAACAGATATACCTAGTGGTATAACCCGAAAACACAGCATTGAGCTAGACTCGAACGGGAACTGGTGCACGACAACAAGCCTTGTTGCACTCTTGGTTACAACACTACTGGGGGATATGCTTAGGATAATTCCCATTTTCTTTAGAAACCATTATGAAGGGTTTATGATTATATAGTTCCTCAAGGAAAACATTTTTATGATTATGGATTATATCCATAATCTTTTCAATTTATGTTTAATGTTTTACAAGTATGGAATTATGTATTTTGATTTATAAAATTATCTAGTTTATTCCATTGTTTAGAAATGGCATCTAGTGGAAGGAATGGAAACCGTATCAATACACTCACTCCATGTAGGGATTTCCCACCTGTACAAGATAATTATAGTGGATCTGGTGATACAACTGGTGTTGATCAACATATCACCATACTGGGACAACTCACTCATGTTATGAATAATAACCTTACTCGTATGGAGCACCCTAATCCGCAACCTGGAGGATCAATGTTAGACTACTTTATGATGCAACAACCGCCAACATTCAATGGGAGTACAAATCCCTTAGTAGATGAGAAATGGATAAATTCCTTAGAGAAAATATTCCATGCCCTGGGGGGTAGTGAAAGGGAAAGGTTATCATGAAAGTTTACCACCTCACTGGAGATGCTGATCAATGGTGGTTATTGGTTCAAAACACAATGGAAGATGATGGAGAATCAAATATAGAATGGAGGGAGTTCAAAGAGATTTTATTAGAAAAATACATTCCTCATGACCATCGAGCAGATATAGAAACGAAATTTCTAAGTCTGAGACAAAAGGAGGATGAGAATGTCGCAAAGTATGAGTCTAACTTTACAAGGTTAGTGACGCACGTTGGAGATTCTATACAAAACCCAATAAGTAATATTGATCTCTTCTTTTATGGGTTAAAACCATTTCTCCATCGATCTTTAGTATCAAAATCTTTCTCAACGTATGAAGATATATTCTAGTGTGCTATCAAGACAAAAAAAGAATTCTCTAAATTTTATGACAATAAAGTAAAGCAAGACAACAGGAGAACGGTGGAGCAAGAGATTGATAAAGGGAATAAGGGAATGAAGTATTTTCCATTATGCAATAATTATGGGAAGAATCACCCTGGTACTTTCCTAAAAGGAATGAGAGTTTGTTATAAATGTGAAGGTAAAGGTCACCAGGCTTGTGATTGTAAGGGACAGAAAGAGGCTATCAATGTTTAATACTACAATTGTAGGGAAATGGGGCATTATGGAAATGAATTTCCTAAGAGTCCGGGAAACTTACCTCAGAAAAGGCCAAGGGATCAAGACCAATATAATGTTGTTACTACAGTTGAACTAGAATATTTAATGTATTGGAGCTTTTGGACTCAAGGATTATTTTATGGTTATAAAATAATGTGAGATATATCCTTATTGTAATGTAGTACATGTTGTTTTCATTAAGGTTTTAATATGATTAAGGTATTCATACTTTTTGGATGTGACTGTAATTGAAACATTACTTGGTTCGGGAAATCTGATGTTACAATTGATTTTGGAATTTAGGGACCTTTTAGATAATGTTCGGACAAATTTATTTTGGATAAATATAAAGGTCGAAATGGATTAATTTTATCTTTGGATAGTATTGTTTAAGGTTAAAACATTTCTAACGATTATTTTTGGAATATTATAATACTATAGTTTTAGGAAAAAGTAAACCTGTCGGTCGGGGGATAACCTGTCACGTCAGACAAAGCTGCAGGAATCGTACCCACTACCATAGTGTGACAGTTCTTTATTACCTACCACTAGCCTAAATGAATTCCTTGGTTAATACATAATAGTTTTCCTAATCTAAATGGTATGTGATAATATTTGGAACATTGTACGATTATGATAAATATATTATTTTTGAGTTTTATTATCTTTTTGAGAGAAAGATGAGTTTGTGGTAGAAATTAGTTGAAGGTTGAAACTCTACTTGTATAGCATATATATATATATACGTATTTCTTATTCTACAAATAAATTAATTCTTAAACTTTAGGAAAGGGATATTAAAACAAAAAATGTGTTATCCTAATTCCTTATGTTTTGTTGAACTGATGATATTTTAAATCAACACAGATTGAAGGCTTCGAGGCCCTCGATTTTACACTTCTTTGTTATTGATGAGCTCAATCACTCCCCACAAATATTTACGTTTTTCCTCCAATTATATGTCTCTAATTGACACCAATTTTCTCATATTCGATATTATAATTGCATGGTGGATTTTTCATTTCCCTTTCCCTCTTATTAAGGATAAATTTTATTAACCTTATCTTCGATGTGGGTTTTCTACAAAGGTATTTTCTATATTCAACATTTTATTTTCGAAGAACATTTTCAAATTTCAAGGATGAAATTATTTGAATAAGGGGAGAATGTAACACCCCAAGCTTCCATGGTATGCTTCTCTTTGAATAATAGAGCAGCTTGTGTTGTACGCAACCTTGAGTTCTAACACACCACGACCAATCAAAGTAGCCGTTAGGAATCGTAATACCCACCTTTTGAAATTATATATATTTTATATTACATAATGGACTTCATTTTTGGATTTGGAATATCGAAATTAGCCTATGATGATTTTTTGGTATTTTCTGAGGACTTCCAATTTTCGGTGATTAGTGAAAAATACTATAAATCACCATTTATATAAAAATAATTTATAGTGATAAATTATTATATTTAATGGTTTTAAAGTATAATTATAATATGATTTTACCATTTTACCCAATAGTGGTCATTATAATTAATTTCACTTTGAAATTGGACATAAAAAATTTTCAATCTTCTGATTGATACTGTTTCTTAAAAACACACTATTTGTTTTGACAATGGGAATTAATTATAAAATTTATTAATTCAAAATATTTGTTTGTATTTTTTTAAAATAGACATCATTTTTGAATTCGGAATATCAATTTATGATGAATTTTTGGTATTTTTCTGAGAAACTACAATTTTTTATGAATAGTGAAACCACTATGTGGTAGTTAATAAACAAAATTTTCATTTAAATGAAAATTACCACTTATTTGAATTGAATTTAAAAAATCAAACATTCATGGTTGTCATTAGTAAGAAAAATGTGGTTCAATGAGGTGAAAATAATTTTTGGTGAATAGTTACTTTTATGTTTTTTTAATCTTGATTAAAGTTAATTTGGGTAATTTAATGTAAATATAATGTTATAATAATATGAAATTACCTATACACTTTTCTAACCCTTATTGGATGAGTCATGGACGACCATGACAATCCATGGGTAAACTTGGGGATCACATGGTGCCACTTGTGTATGAAAATGACATTAATAACTTTTTATTTAATGTAAAAATAAAATTATCACAAACATGTGATGTTTTAATAACACAATTATTACATGGGGGTATATAAGATAAATTTTCAACTATAAATATTCTTTTGAAACTAAAAAGATTTCATAAATCTTGGAAATTGTTTTATAATTTTTAGGCATTAAATGAATAAATTTAGTTATGACACCATGATGATGCAGCGATTACCTCATTAATGAATAATTTAAATAAAATGACTAGATAAGGTAAAATCAAAGACTTACACTTGTCAAAAACCTATTTTATGGGTATACTTCGAATCCTTATAAACTTATCCTAGAAATATATCATTTTGGGACCATTAAAATCTGAAAAGCATTTCATGATAATGTAACATTTCATGACTTTCCAAGTGTGCCCCTCCTCTCCTCTTATAAAAGGCCCCCAACTATACCACCTTATTCAAACCATCAAAGCCATTTGGCTCGGCCAACGTCTTCTCAAATACTCTCTCAACTTTCCTCTCTTACTCCTAGGAGACTCACATTTGGCAGAAGTCCTCCCAAGGCAGCCTTCGGCTCAAATCAAAAATAGTTACCCGATTATAAGGTAATGTCTTCTCTTATGTTCTTTTATTTTATTTTTCTTCTCTAACTGCATAAAAAATTTTTATTCCTTTATTTTGTAATAAAACCAGTATATTCTATATATTAGGATGTTTTTATGAGATTTATTTGATTTAAGCTTACACACACCTTCATCTAATGGTTAAAGAACATAATGTTTTTGTGGGTTACGAATTACTGCCTCACGAAATGATGATTGTTCAATCTTCTTTTAGCACCTCTCATGGTGGCCATTAAGATGTCACTATATTTATATCTGATATATATTATGTTTATTATTTCTTTATTTTTCTGTATTTTTCATTTATGGCCTACCTTTATGATTTCAATTATGGGTAAACACGATAATTTCATTTTTGGAAGTGCGGACTACCGCCCCCTCAAAGTGATTTGAATCGTTAATTCCATATATTTGGGAAGTATAAAGGATGGAGAAAATGATATTATATATGATATTATACTGGAATTATAATATAATTTTATATCATTATGATTTCATTCCATTAAATACGAAATAGAAATGAAAGTAGCGTTCATGCGTACGTACGACTTACCGTCCCCATGAACGGTGCATTTCATTTCATACCTCTAAATGTTATGTAATATTATAAATGAATATATATACTAGATATGT
The DNA here is from genome assembly GCA_963277665.1 of Viscum album. Classification (NCBI taxonomy): domain Eukaryota; kingdom Viridiplantae; phylum Streptophyta; class Magnoliopsida; order Santalales; family Viscaceae; genus Viscum; species Viscum album. Next base: position 935,680,355 of record OY728143.1, on the reverse strand, counting down.
ATGATATATATGATATCTACATCATTAATATAATTCTGGATATAATGGTTATTTTACCACATGAACAATTTGTAATTATAAGAAGTTTATTTTTGACTCAAGTACCAAAGATCGGAAAAAGGACCGTTATTAACATAAATTATTACATAATGTTCATAACATGGTAATAAGTGATATGAAAGGAATAATGAACTTGAAAAAGTTTATTAAGAGAGTATAAATTAACTCTAGTTTATTATTCATGAGTTTAAAGAACGATCTAGTCAAGTCGGACACGAGGTACGAGACATCCTCTCAATCTCCTTTTATTGAGTCATATTTTGTTTTATACAGAACTATCTTTTTACGGTGTATAAACCCCTTTTACTTTTACTTTTATTCAAAATGAATCTTTTTGTACGAAGCATTTTTACTAAACGAAAAAAGGAATGTTTAGTCTTACGTATGCATCGACAATGACTTCTCTACTGCCGTGACCATTATTTGAGTTTCGTCTTCCTCTACAATCCATAACTTTTTAAAATGAAAATTAAATACCATGTTTTAATTTTCTTTTATTTTGGTATTGAATATGGTTTTGATAATGTTTTGATTATATTGATGTGTTGTATTGATATCTTTTTATTGAAATGTTAAAATGTTATGTTTCCTTTATGCATGTTTTATGTGATACGATTATGTTAAGGTTCTTTGAAATTGTTTATGATATGTTTAAACCTTTTCATATAAGGAATTCATTGGACTTAATAAGTGATGGGTGGAGCCCTATATAGCTCCTCGATGCATCAGTAGGTCTCATGAGACAAACTACTGTCTTGTCAGAATTCCTTGAAAAAAATCATATTTGTATTCTTGGCACGAGGTCATGGCTACGTGGTTTTGATAGTCTGGAATTATGCATTCCCTCATTATGGAAGGGGTTATTGATATTTCATGTGATTATTCGACTATTAGAATATCTATGTGAATATGTAAATGGAATTATTTCATTTTATTTTTTCATATTATGTTGATGTTCTAGTTTAAAAGGCTTTTGTTTTTGTTATACATTGCATTAAATGTTTACGTTTATTTATTAAAGTTTCTTCTATATTGCTATCCTTACTTTGCATCTGATCTCACCCCTATCAATGTTTTAATTTTTCCAGGATGTGAAGAAGTATTTTATGAATGACCTGAAGGGATAGTATGGGGGGATATGAAGACAAGATGTTGTTGTAGTTTTGTTTTACATTATTATGAATTGTAAAACTTATGAATGTATCTAGTGTTTCAAGTATACTAAACTAATCGGTCTTTCAAGACATGATCTTTGTGATCATGCCAATGTTACGTAATAATGCACCAACTATGGGTAACTGGGGTCAGGGAATTACAGATTAACCATATGTTCTCTTTACTGAGTTTATGTTTTTAATATAATTTCCAAATTCCAATATAGGGTTTCCGATCTATATGCTTCATGATTCTCCAAACATAAGTATGAGGTTCCTAACACAAACTAATTAGTGTATAATATGTTTTATTCCAAACACAAGTGTTAATTATCCAGTGTAACATATGTAAAATGAACAATAAACTCATTCTCTAAACATCGGTTTTGATGTAGGGTTTCATGATCAATTATCATAACACTAAATTCCTTTAACAAAGATATAAATTCACCAGAACTAAATAATGAAATCATTTTTAGCAAACAAATAAGGGTATTTGTGAGAATCAAAATAATCAAATATTAAAGTGTATTGTTTGGAAAATACATAGAAAAAATTTACAGTGGCCTTCTGTTGGATTCCCTTATCCCTTGACATCCATTGTTTGGTACATGAGCAGACCACGTGACTACATGTTAGGATCTCGAATGTTCTTCTCTATGGCTTTAAATTATGGGCAAGGTCTACGCATGGTAGCTATGGAGCAGTGTCTCTTCATGTACATGATTTCCCTTTATAGGTAGATTATTCCATTTAATTGTCTGCGTTATTCTATTCTTGTTTATATATTCCCTTCTATATTTATGTTTCGTGTACATTGAATAATGTTAATGAATGACTATGCATTTATTATTTATTTATTATTATTATTTTAATTTTCTACTCAGTTATTGATGTTGATTCCATTTTTCACTCATTATCTAATATTATTCCACTCTAATATTGAGGGTATAATCCCTAAACTATAATTTTTTAGATATTCACTACATGTCGAATGCCATTTCCATACATAGAGGCAAGCTCTATTTTAGGTTGTGCACGAGCTCGAGGCACCATTTTAGTGGATCCTAAGATGGGACATTAAAATGTGGTATAAAATCCAATTTATTTACCATTAAAAATTATTGAATTTATACAGAATAATAGGAATGTGTACGAATATGGCAGATAGCATGTTCATGGGTCTATCTAACCCATGCACGAAGGAATGGTCTAATTACCAGGGAGAAAATTATTTATCCTTATTTTATTATATTTTATTGTTATTTCACCATAATTGATTGGATAAATTCAATTTGTTACTAATTTATGGGATTTATATTATTACATAGTTTTAATGGTATGGGAAATAATGTATTTTTCATCCACTATTACATGCATTGGAGGTTTTATTTATCAAGCCTTATCGAAAGACCTTTTTTCTAGCAGCGTTGACAAATGCATCAAATTTTTTTTTGAAATTAAATTCCAAAGTCACAATAATGTTTCATGCAGTAAATGTGAACAAATAATTGGTTATTAATGTGTATTCATCATCCAAAATGGTTTGTCCATTATTTATTTATGGTGGGATCCTAATTAGCCAATTATGATATGTTTTAGCAACGGACAAATGATTTCATTGGAAAAACATTTTTGTTTTAATTAATTGGATTCAAATTAAAAATTACTATTTGTATGGGACTTTATAAATTTTATTGGGAAATATATATAATGGATCCATAGTTTATGATCTTTCTATAATATGATGTCGAATGTAAAAACTTGGCTGTAGTTACATGATTTCAGATTCTATATTATAAAGGAATGTTCCTTTACAACTTGGGAATGATTATTTATCTAATTAAATAATTTTATTGATATAAATCTTTTATAAATATAAATAATATTGTTTATTGGTTTCTAAAGGATGTTACATTAGGGGGTGAAACTTTCATCTTAATAGGCGTGTGCATTCATAAATTAGGATTGACGACCCATATAGTGGAATCCATATATGCTTCACTTCGCCCATGTAGGTTAGTTTTATAATTTTATACCTATGTGATAGACTAACAAAGTTTATTCTAAAAATTAATAAAAACTATTGTTAATGGGTTTCCCTAAAATGGGATTCCAAATGTGAAATATAGATAGTTGCACAAAAAATTGGGGTGGGTTTTAGTATTACTAATCATAGATTTACATGAGGTGACCATAGTAAGTCATGTTTATCATTATATACCATGGATCATGGCCCATTGAGGATATATTTTTGATAAAAATAGGGTGGTTATTCAATGTTTTAGTGTAATCTTATTCACATTATGAATAAATGTATAGTGACATCACATTAAACTGATTCCCATAAAATTATAAAATACCTATAATCTGGGTTTTAGATTTGTTATTACGTAGCTTCAATTATTTAAAATGTAAATTACAACATAAAGGGTTTTTTCTTCTATAGAATCCTTTATAAATCTTCTTTAACTAAGAAATATGTTATAAGTCAGAGATAATTCTAATTATTTATGAATAAAATTGGGATATTGTTTTCCTAAGGAATTATTATTCTATCAAAATAACATGTTTAATGAATTATGAATTTATAACATGAATATGATAACCCATTTAAATGAGAGGATTTAACAGTCATAATAAATGATAATCAATTAACTTCCCCTACCCAAAAACGTTAATGTGGTGTAGTTGGATTCAACCATCGACTGAGGCAATGAAACAAATTGTTACCTTGAATGGGAACATGGATGTTTCCCATATTCTCAATAACAATTTTATTTTATAATGAGAATAACAGTTAGGCTGGTAATACTTGTGAAAATTTATAGTCTAACTATATTTTATATTTTATTTCATTTGATTTTGTATGTTGATAGCCCTAGTGAAATAGTTCCCTTAGAGTAATGTTAGAATCCGTAAATTATTATGAGTATCTCTAGGTGAGACATGTCATTCAGGTTCTATTTAACATTGGTAGGACTCTTAGTTTTAGAATAACTCCCAGGATGGGTGGGTGTTCGTGTGATTAAATTACCCTTGTTTGTGAAGTGTTCATCATATAAGTATCAAATTTAGTGGGATTGGAATGGTTGAGGAATGATAATCTTCGTTGTTGGTTGTGTGACCCATCCTTTTCAGCATTGGACAACAAACTGATTCATCAACCATTAAAATAATCACTTTTGGTAATACTGTTGTGGGATATGGAGTGCAAATGAACATATAAATTAAAATATATGGAAGCTTGTATTGTTCTATATTAATATCATTATTACACATTATTTTTTCATATGGTTCCACCTTTTAAACAATTATATGGTAAACCATATGATCCTTATGGTAACCATATGAGGCTCATTCTATTATGTTATGATCACAAGTAATCTCCAAATTAGAGTGACCATGGTGTTATATCTCATCATAGTTCTTGGGATAATGTTCTTAATAATAATCATGTGTGATAACACTATCAATCAATACTAGTATTGGATTGTATTATAGATATTGGTAATGTGTGTACACCTGCATTAGGATGAGTGTGACTTGTGCATTTAATAGTCATATTATTCTTGAATACAGATAAGTATTTGGTTTACTCTCTCCTCATATTATGACTTTTAAAACCTATTTTGAACACATCAATGATCTTCCTTCAGTAGTGGATAGAGATGGTTTTTTGGGATGATTTTCCTGTTCAATAATATAGCAACTGGGAAACAATTTTGGTGGGGCACATCATAACAAAAGAATTTAATCAATTTCTTCTAGGTAGATGGAATGCAACCACTGAGGAAAAATTGTAAATTTTCATAACCATTCTTGCAACCTCATGTGGTTAATATTATAGGGTTATCTACATCATGAGACAATATGTGATATATATTTAATGACTGGTTGTGAGTTTAAACTGAGTCTATACATATGATTATGGATTGGGGTGAATAATAAATCTATAAGTATGGAATGGTTGTAATGATTATATTCTTATATTTAATTATGGAGTTAAGATAGATTTTTGAGGAAAAAACTATTGAAATTTTACAAAAATTAGGTGTAGACATTAGTGGGTGTTCAAGGATGATCACAGGAACCTCTGGATTTATGTAAATGTAATTTTCCATTCAAATACTATTCTTCTTTTATGATGGATGATTCAGAAAAGGTTATGTTTTAATGGATTTATTGGTGCTTTGTTAATATGATTAATGTGTTCAAACCGATCGAATTGTAGTTTCACCTGGTCATCCATCTTCATGTATCATGGTACCATGGTTTGGTTCAACAAATTTAGAGATGGGTTTGAAGGAATTTGTATCAGGAGATCCATGAAAATATATCAAGGGTTTTTTTTTCATTTTTATTTTTTGAGTACTCTCTATTTAGAGAATATATTTACCCCTTTTAACATCACCGTGAATGTGCAAGGATAATTTCATCCATACGCCAGTCCAATATAATAAACTTATAGTTTCAAAGATAGAACCCCATATGAGAATGGTTTTGGTATCCTGAGGCTGGTAATTGTAAATTTGTATTAGAATATTCATGTCTTTGTATTATGGAATTGAGGATGGTTCCTCTAGGAGACTTCACTAGAAGAATGTTGTGTGGCTTCTATGAGCATGCTCAAAAATGAATTGTTGTTCCAAGACCAATGGTGTCAAAATCCTATTTTCTAATGTGAAAAAACATTAATATTATATTTCCAAAAAATCTAGAAATACGTTTAAATGAATTCTTTTGGATAGTGGAATGTTGTCCTTGAGGAACCACAACCAGCATCTTATGGGACTAGAAGGCTACAATCTATGTGTCAGTTGAGGATTTTCATGGAAAATCTCCTATAACAAGGGTAAATTTTCTCGATTGGGAGTTGATCATTTAGATAAATTATGAATCATCCAAATAGAATCTCTAGGAAGATAAGAACAATCTTCAATAAGAAACTTCGATGGAGGATATACTGTTTCCTTAAATTTCCGATTTCAAGATGGGATAGATGGTAGGAAGTACCATGTGATAGATGGGGAACTGTAAGACGATGTGATTGTTTCACCGGTTACAAATTCATGGATAATGACTATCATTATGTTTTAAAATTAAATTTGAATGAATGATTTAGTTTTTGATTCATTTGTATCACATATTTAAACTAATTTGGAAGCACTTTAGAAATTACTAAACACAAGACATCTATTGGAGCCCAAATTTCATGACCCAAGTTGGTTAAGTGATGTCTTTGAATCCCCCAAAGGATTCCTAAGGATGAGAAGTTCTATTATGTGGATATTTTAAGAACCCGTTTTTTTTAAAAGGTTAAAAACTACAATACATGTTGAAAGTGTCATTTTTTGGATAGTTGAAATGTTAATTTTATCCTCAAAATATATATATGATAATTGGTATACATAAATTTCATTTTTTATTTGGGGTGTAAGGTCAAAGGCTTGTATTATAAGAATATATGGGTTTCAGAGGGTTTGGTCTTTGAGAACATAGATATTGGATGCCATTGACATGGGTGAATGGTTTGCACAAAACTAGTGATTGTTGTACACCACTAACCATGAAAACTGTTGAATAGGTGTGCCTATAGGGAAACCATGTGTGGGACTGGGTGATATCTATGTGGCATATTTTAATATAACAAAATATTTTTAAACCATGTGTCCTAGGCCACATGAACATAAATGAACACTATATTATATTGTAGAGGTGGGAAAAAAATCTATAATAGTGTTTCCTGATAGTGAACCTATCTATGCAAGGGAGTTCCCCACTAAAGAGTATCACCAAATCATTAGAGCATGGTTAGAAAATCCATGTGGGAAAACATTTTGTCTTAGTAACGGTTCTAAAATGAATATATTTATACATCATCCTTTAACTATTGTTCTTGCTTTCTTCTCCATCACGTCCCAAACCTAGAAGTCCCTGATGCTCTGCAATTTATCATTTATTAGGATTGGATGGTTATCCTTCATCAGGCCTTTAAATAAACTGTTATCAAGTGTGGTAGATGTATAAAATTTAATCCCTAGTTCTTGTTTGTTCTTTTCACCGATTATCTATTATTTTGGAATTTTATTCCCATATGAGCTTATATTCACTATTTTGAATTCGTTTAATGTTTCTTCTAATTTATCTCTTTTAGGGTCAAATCAAATCCTAATAATGGAATATTGAAGCATCTTAATAATGAGGTATCTAGTCTATATTTTATTCCCTTAATGTACTTCTATTTATTAAATGTGACATTATTCCACCCAATATACTTTCCACACATTATTTCTATAACATATAATTCAATATATTGATCAGCTAAAACATATTTATAGATGGGATGGAGCCCTTACATGGTCGTAGGTTAATGAACATAACTCAGACCACATTTTATGGTACGTTTTATTACATAGTAATGTATCTGTTATTTCATTATCATTATACCACACATTGGGTGTGTTCTTTGATCATTTAAGAAAATTATTTTTTATTCTTATCGGATGAATCGACCTTGTAATATGGGATTGTATTTTAAATTGAGATTACAAATGGTTGAATACAGTCACTATCCCCTATATCAATTCATAACGTAATTTGTCATTCATGATGTAATTCGTTAATAAATTTGATACGTATATTTGGGAATTTATAATTTACATAAACCATGATAAATTGGAAAATAAAAAGGATATACCATCATCTATATATAAACCTTTAAATGGACATATTAAATTTAATGAATATTTTAAGGGCTTATATTAATACCTAAGAGTGAATTGACAAATATGGGTATTGGAATTTTATATGGAAATGTTATAACACATCATCATATTTACACATTAAAATAAATTATTAATGTTATTTTTTTATTTTAAAAAAATATGGACAACGTTTGATAATCAAAAAAACATGACTATTAATTAGATTATATTCATTGAATGAAACCTACGTTACATATTATATTTCAATAGAAAATACGATAGGTCAATTTGAAATTATGTTATGTGCCTTAAACGAAACATGTGTTCCTTATACGAGAAGAATTTGATAACCAGATAGGTTGAGTAAAATCGTATTATTCCATGAGAGGTACTAAGATTCCTTATATAGAAAGAGTTAGATGTGACCATAGGATTCATGAGATTATATATACAATGAGTGAAGCATTTATTTCAGAAAAATAATTCTTTTTATGGGATCATAGGTTAAATTAAATTGTAGATATCCTTGGGTGACTGTTGGGTTATGATAACTAATTCCTTGTATGAGCATAGTTATGAAATGTGATTGTTTTAGGCCTTGTTTGAGACATCTATTCTAAAACAGAATGACATAGATTGGATAATAGGTCCAATGTAATAAAATTATTCTCGAAATCTAATGGAACTACTCTAGAATACAAAAATATCAATTTTTTATACCATGTAGAGCATTGTGGTCCTCGTTATATTGTACACACCAATTATATACCATGAATCCTAGTTTTATAATTAATTATGATTCTAAATAGTTGGTGTAATATCATTAAATAAAATATGATACCCTTATCAAATTGTACATTCTCTCCTCTGTCTTATTCCTCCGGTCCTCGACTAAAGAGACACACATATATATTCATATCTATATATGGTAATATATATATATATATATATATATATTAGAGAGATATATATAGGGAGAGAGGAAACATGATTATAGATATTTAGGATTAGTCTATAAAAGGTATGGCTAGCCAGGTTCCCATGAAAGAACATGTTCATGACATGATTACATTTATTATTACACAACATTATTTTATATGGTAACACTAGATTATTTTATATCCATGGAATGGAATATATTATAAACCATTGGTTATATGATACCAATTTTAGCTCACACCCTATCTAGGCCCCTGTTTGGTGAAAGAAAAAACCTCCGGACTATTGGTTATTATAAAGACTATGGATCACACCTTTTATTCATTATGGCATAGGACTGGACATGGGATCATTGGAGAAGTGGCTTTGTAGTGAATGTAAAAACTTTATATCTGGATTCTTTTTCTTCTTTTAACTTCAGTCCTTTCTATGTATTACTGGTTATATATTATTTTCTTCTACATTGCCTCTTGTTAATGAATTATGTTGCATTCATTATTTATTTATAATCAGTATTACATTTTTCTACAGAGTAATTGATATTGAACCAAAAATTATTTTTCATCATTCAATACTATTGTTCTACGCAAATCGGGTGGGTATTTTATCCCCATTGTACCATAATTGATAGTCATTGTTAATCAAATGTCTCTCGTGTACAAGGAGGCACACTTGATTCTAGGTGACACACTCAGTCATGGATATATTTTAATGTCTATTGAGCCAACATTTTACAATTCATTATCCACGAAATATTAGTTTATTCACATTAGGTAGGTCAAAACTGGTTTGCCATCCCGGTTCTATGGTGATGTTGAATTGGTTCATGAAGTCTTTATAGTTTCACTACAATAGATCCCCTTCTGTTAATATAATTTTTTATAATTTTTGTAAACACAATGATAAAATAAACATAATTTTTTACGGAGATCATATGCTCAATAAGGGTAAACATAAGATAAAACAGTCAGTTATCATAAGTGATCATAGAAAGAACAAGTTGATTTGACAATATAATCAGGTTATGATAAAATAAATGTCGAAAATAATATCCAGTAGAATTAATATAATAAAACATGACACATGATATGAGGCCATAATTTTAACATAATAAATTATTTATATGTTTCTGGATACATTATTTAAAAACAATGAACAATGAATGATTAATAGAATCATAATATTCTATAAACATATGGAGATAAATAATAGGAGAGATAATCCACTTATATATAATTTTTTAAACAATGGATTACTATTTTTACTCTTAACCTTGTTTACATGGGATCTTAACATTTCCCCCATAACTGTTTACACCTGGGCTAACCACCTAAGCCTCAAACCTTTTGGAATTGGGATTCAAAATTGGCCTTATAATTTTTAGGAAATTTTAGAAGAACCCATTTACCATAGAAATTTTCTGAGATATAAATCATTACCAGGTTTATTTTTATGGTGATTCAGATCCACCCATTACATAATGGTAAACCATACGTATAAACCTAAAAATATTAAAAATTACATCATATCTTACCTAAACCATTGGAATGAAATGAGTATCATGAAAATTTCACCAAGCCATTATCATAATCCATCCAATGTAAGATGTGGGATGGTATCATATGATCATATCCTTAGTGAATAATAAAAAACATTGGATGTTTAAATAAATTAAAATTTATTTTCTATGAGTATTACTAAAATATTGTTTAAAAAATAGATTAAATATGATATTATTTAAGAAATATTAATTTAACTGTAAATTTTTTTAATCTAATGAGGAATACTTCAGAAACCCCTGAAGATATGGATTGGGATCATTTTATAGAAAATAAAATAATATGGTGGGAAAATTCCGCCATTTGGATGACATAAAAATATTCTTTTTTACATTTTTAATGGTATAAATGATAATATATTCTGAGTCATGTTGAAAAAATCGAATCTTATTCCTATCAAAAATATCTAAGGAAAAAATAAGACTTGAAAAATAATTTTATAAATTATATAATTATGTAGAAAAATATATTTAAAAAATATATAATAAAATAATTTCGAGGATAATGATTCCACACTAAGGAGAATAAATATGTTAATATCCAAAAACAATAAACCCTTCTGTTAAAATGTGATCCAATCTGATGTAAAATGGATAAAAACATTAACACCCTTAAATATATCAAGAATTGATAAATATATTGTGTTTTATAAATATAGAACCTAAAATTTATCCAAATGGTTGTTTAATCATATTTAATATCAATTTTTGAGTGATATTGGAAAATAAATCACAAATATTACCCTCAAAAGCAATTAATTTTCATTAATATAGTGACCCTACTTCTTCATACATGATTATTATATCATTTAAAGCCGAAAAAATTAAATCATTAAATTACTTGGATCCAAATATTTAGTGTCCTGGGAAAATTAAGATAGAACATAAAATTTATAAAATAAATCATAATAATTTATTTAATTCCTTCATCACTAACTTCTAATTGGACCTTGAATTATCATTAGAAAAAATAGTCACATGAGGATATGAATTATTGAAATAGGTCATATAATATCCTAGTAAAATGACAGATAAGAAAATTAAACATATTACATCATTTTAGAATAGTCATAAAATCATCAAAATAATCATTAGTTGATGCTTTATATAATGGTATGGTATATGTAAGTGCAAAAAAATGAAACACAATGTCTCAGTGGTTAACTACAACACAAATTTTTGATCATAGATAGTATCTTTTTCCGAAATAATTTATTTTTTATCATGGGGTTAATCTTGTTACCTGATGAAATGGATCTATATATATTTCCTTGTGCACCCTTCACATTATTACATTTATGTTTCACTAAAAAAGTTCGGGTGCACACATCACATTATATCATTAATATAATCTTGCAAGCCACTTAGAGCATATATAATTCATGGACATTAAATATCCCATGTAAATTAATGTGTTTCATTTAATAAAACATTAATTCATAAAAATTGGCTTCCTAAATGAAAGAGGGAAGAAGAATCATCAATCTCATGTGAATAAGAAACAATCTCAAGATGTAAAAGTTGTGTTTTTTTAAGAATATTTCTGTGAAAATGATTTTATTTTTATAAAAAAATTATAAAAAATTAATATATAGAAAATTTAATATAATGATTAATAAATGATATTTAATTAATATTATCACTGATAATGGGGAGTAAGATTGAAAACCCAATGAAAGAGACTTTGGTTCAAGAATTACCCTTACATTATGTCCCATTGAATTCTTCACTTTCACAACTTTTATAATCACATTAGATTAATTAATTAAAATTAAAAAAATATTTTATATAAAAATTTGATTCATTGTGGTTTTATTATATTCATTTATGAAAATTTATAAGTTTTATATATTTTAATTTCACATTTCAGGAGTTTTTGTTTTCGTAGTTTTCACAATTGGTTCACATGTATATATCAATGGGTGTTCTTGTAAAATTTGGATAACCATCAAGAATTGTTATTATATGTTATTTATAATAATAGAGAACTTTAAGTGATCTTATATACACTTTTTTATGTGTTATGTAAATTAATAATTTGAAAAATGGTAATGATGATTTTTTTCATTTAATTTTGGTGGGTTTTCAATCACATTGAATTCGTTTTTCTTTATCATTTAGTATTATGTAATATTGTTTCTTCCATTACATAAAAACCGTTATACCATATAATTTTTAATAATTTTTAAAAAATTTAATGGTTTCATTAACATAATTTAAGTCATTAAAATAAAATGAAAGTACATCACCTAAGATATTTGTAAATTGACACATCATGTGAAACAATTTAATTTTTCGAAAAATAAATAGAGAGAGAATAGAGTTTAATGATGGATATTAAATTAAAATGATAACATTCCATTATATTTCTAATATTGGAGTTATCATGAAAATTTTATACGATAAGGTGAGGAGATGAGAAAAAAATAAATGATATTGAAAAGATGATAAAATAAAAATAAAGAATATTTTACCTCTTAAATATCTCCCCCTTGAGAACCTCCTTAGGGAAGTGGTTTTGGACATTTGATGGGATCAAGATATATTGGTAATGTAGAAGGGTCTAGTTAAGAGTATTGGGTAGAATTTGTAAAGGGATCAAATCTTGATAGGTTTGGGGATATGAGGGTGTGATAGGGGGTATATATTGTTGAGGAGAGGGTTGTTTTCTCATTGTTATTTTTATTAGATTATTATTTTTGGATCTTGGCTATGAAATTATGGAGCATGATATATAATAATATTTTAATAATAAAGGATAATTTTATATTTTTGGCTAAAATATGCCATGCACCATCAATGATTCCATAATTCAGGTATTTATTTTTTTAAAAAATTAATATATTTTTATATTCATAAAGAATTAAAGTATTTTTGTAAAATGTCAATAATTAACCCTAGAAATTTTTAAATGTCTAGAATTAAAAACTGAACTAAATTTTTGGAATATAATTTTATATTCATGATTAATTTATTTTTTTAATTCAAATCATCATTTACTAGGAAAATAATGATATGTAAATTATAACTTATTTTATAATAGAATAAAAATTACATTAGGTATAAAACAATTATCTTAAGATCCAATGAAATAATAATATTAATTTATGAATAAATTTTGTGAAAATAAATTTTATTTTAGATTGTTAAATAATTCATAAATTAGTAATTATTTATTAGTGACTTTCAAAAAATGTGAACAATTAATTAATTATATTTATGGAATTATTTAATTATACTATGATATAATTTACCATAAATTAATTTATAATATGTACACATTTAATTTATACATTCATGGGTGTGGATACTATTCATTTGGCTTGTTTACTAAACATCGGGGTCATGTTACTATTAATAAGGTTGTGTAACTATTTCATTAGTATTAGTTCACTAACTTCTATAAATACTTCTTATTTAATTAATTCTATTTTTATAATGTATTTATTATGTTCTAAAAGTAATTTTATGTAATTTATACTACATTAAACTACTATAACAAGGGAGATATTTCATTGATTAAATTTTGGTTCATTACAGTCGTCCCCCTTTTGAAATTTCACCATAAAAATATCATTTTGAATAAATAGTTGAGGGTATTTATCCGTCATCGTCTCCTCAGTTTCCCATGTTTTGTCTTCATACATATGGTTCCTCATCAACATTTTGACGCGGTTCCTTGTCTTGTGGTGTAAAACATTATTTCTTTAGTCTATAATCTTTCCTGGCTAAACCACATAAGGCTTATTATCTTCTAGCTCTACCACCTCTTATTTTAGTACCCATGAAAGATCTAGTATATATATCATTAGGAATGATATGTGAAACACATCCTTAAATTGAGATATATTCGATGGAAGTGAAATCTAATATTCCATGGATCTTATATGATCAGGGATCTAGAATGGACCAATGTACGTTGGGATTAGATTTCCTTTCTTTCCAAATAACATGAATCCTTTCAAAGATGATATTTGAAGGAAGACGTTGTCTCCCACATCAGGTTGATAGTCACATTAACAGTTGTCAGTATTTCTCTTTCTCTATATCAAAGTAACTTTGAAATGATTTTGGATTGAGTAAACCTTCTATGTCATCAATTTCACAAGATCTGGTTGATGTGGATTTCATTCCCCAACTCTATCCCAAAAAGATGGAGTTCTACATCGCTTTCTATAAAAAGATTCATATAGAGCCATCATAATACTCGATTAGATATTTTTATTAAATGAGAAGACAATAAATAAGAGATATTGATCCCATCAACTATTGAATTCTAACAACCAGGATCAAAACATATCATTGAGCATCTGAATAAACATTTTAGATTGGCCATCTGTTTGTGGGAGATAGGCCTTTCAGAAATTAAATTCCTTACTCAAAGAATTCTAAATAATCCTTGAAATTTAGATGTTATCAATGGATCATGATCAGTGGAAATTGAGAGTTGAACTCAATTCAGTCACATTAGTTCATTCACATATATCATAACATGTTTTCATGTGAGTGATCTTCTTGAATTGCAATAAATTGTGCAGTATTGTTGTGATGGCCTAAGAAAAACCATATAACATTATTCTATTTTGATGTATTCGAGAGACTCGTGAAATATTCTATAGTCACACTCTACCATTTCCACATTGGTATATAAAAATGTTGAATCATCTATTTGGACTTATGTAGATCACATTTACCTTTTTAACTCTTCAGTATAGTTCCGAAAATATAAAAAATAATCTACTTCATGTTGTCCCCCCCCGAAGTGTTTTCAAAAATCATGATATAACTCGGTACTCCTATGATGGATAAAAAACAGTTATCTAAGTGAATTATCAAATAGGACATTTTTTCCTAGGTGATGAAGGAACACAATTCCTCGTTCAAAAGAAATTCATTCCATCATCATCGATATGGAACCCTTGAGGCTTCCCATCAATTGTTAGAATAACCATATTTTGTAACTGTTGGTCATCACATTGTGCCTTCTCAATATTCTCTAGGATAGATGGTTAGGAAATAATATGGAAAATAGTGTATTTTTTCCCACTTTCATTATTTCCAAATCCATCCTTTCTATTTCCATGACGATAAGGTCATTCCCAGTCCTCAATATAAATAGTGTAGAAGGATCATTTCTAATAAGAGCATCATCTACTTTATTTCACGTTTATGATGATGGTGAATAAATAAATCATAGTATTTTACTATCTCTATCTATCTAATTTCATTCAAGTAGATCTAACTTTTTATGAATATATACTTTAAGATCTTTTGAGAGGTATAAATGTCACACTTATCACTAGATGTGTAGTGCCACCATATTTCCCTAGAAGTAATCCCAGCTTTTGGATCTAGATAATGAATCATGTAGTTCTACTCATGGATCTGCAACTTCTTTAAGTAATATATGCCCACATTATCATGTTTTATTAGTATAAAAAATCCTATCTTTGAAAAATCACTATATATCACTAAATTGACTCTACTTGTCTGTATTGTGAGTCAAGGAGAAGTGATTTTCCACTTCTATAGCTCCTTGAATCTTTCCTCACATTCATCCAACCATATATAATTTATCCCCTTTCTTGTTAACATAGTTTTTGATCATGAAAATTGTGATAATTTTCTCAAAAATCATTTATAGTACAAGAATAATACAACAAAACTATGGATTTTTGTGACACTAGAATGTCTGGGCTATTCCTCAATTTCCATTTTAAGGGAAAATTAAAATTCCCTAAATTTTTATCTCATGTCCCATGAAAGTGAAATTCTATATCAAAAATTCACTATTTAATAAAATTTCATAACATTTTCCTTACATAATGTTACCAACACAAGCCTAACAAGTTCATCATTATAGTTGGAGTAGTTGAGAATATCATTCATAAATGCTACCACAAATTTTTCGAGGTAATGTCAAATGACTCTATTAAAAAATCAATTAATATTTTAGGGGTATTACTATGTTTAAATGGAAGCTTAAAAAGCTCATAGTACCAATACCTTTTATAGATGGTTGTATTCTGAATATATTCTATCATCACCATTAGTTAATAACATCCATAATGAGGATACAACATTGAGAAGTATTGTGTTTCACGTAGATGATTAAACAAGTCAACAATACTTGGATGTGGATACATTTTATTTATATTTATCTTTTTGAGTTATTGAAAATTGATACACAGCTATATTGATCCATCCTACATCTTTATAAAGAGAATTGTTTCACCAAAAGATGATGCACTAGGGTGTTTAAACCCTTGGTCCACATGCTCCTGCAGTATTAAATCCTCTAGTTCGATAGGATACATCCTATAGGGAATCATTGTGATATAATTAGCATAATGTATAAGTTATATTGATATATATACCTAATGATCTGGTGGATAACATGGTAACTTGTCATTAATATTACTCACTATATTCTCTCACAATGGTAATTTCTACAAGGATGACCGTTTTTTATGATACGCCAATTTGATTGTGGTATGGTTCATCATAGGGAATCAACACCCACACTATTGAAATATATTACAATGTAGATTCCTGATCATACAAGAATTTTTATTGAAAAAAGGATGAATTAGAATATGGATGGATATTTCCTATTCCTTGTATCATATTTTTGTTCTATATTAATAGATAAAATACACATTATCATGTCGAATTTGACAGAATAAAGAATTATGATATTATCTATGAGAATCTTTCCTCATACGCTAATAGTAGAAGAGTCCACCACATGGTTTGAAAATACTGAACCACTATATGTTTATATAGATATCTCTACTTTGATGTTTTGGGGTATTATTTCAATACTTTTAGTAAAGATTCATTATATAAGGGAATTAAAAGAACCATAATGAAATATGAATTTTTCCATTAATGAGTGGTTAGGGTGTATATGTTTTACAACTTCATTTTCTTTCTCCACTTCCATGGTAGTGATGGAAGAATCATTTTCTAGCTCCCTTTCCTTCTATGGATAATAACACTAATTACCCTCGAGGACTCAAGGTTTATTGAATTGGATTGAATAATTTCCATGATCCCAAAAGTTGTAGCATTTGACCATGGGTGGATCTATCCTTTAATCTACCAAATTGTTTTAATTACATAACTATTTTCTACATTCATGGTCTTGGCGGCCTCCTCTCCCACACATGAAGAATTTCCTAATCTTTTGTAGATTGTTCCCATTATTCTTCTTCATTCATTTTTAACATGATTGTGGTTTAGATTCCTTTTACATTTAACATTATATTTTTTTTTCATGAAACGCCATATTTGTTTTCCTATCAGCATAACCATTTGATCATTCTCAATATTCGATCTCCACTTTGAGATAACATCGAACAAATTATTCATAACTCCCAATGTCTCAACATTCCTAAGAATTTAGAAGGTGTGGTTTTATTTCAATAAATAATATATCAATTTTTATTAAAATTGATTACAGAAAAAACCAATGAGTTCCTTGAATGACTTGTGAAATTTTTTTCTTAGGTCGTGATAGATTATCCTTTATTTTTCTCTCACTCGATGAATTATCCCTAAATATTTATTAAAAGAATTATAAGGAAATAATTTTTAAGAATCATTATCTTAATTTCTTCCAATTACATCTCTTCAATTTTATCATTCATCCGGGTTTCCTTAATTACACACTTCCATTTTCCATTTTCATCATCTAGAAAAACAAAATTCCATATTCTCCTTCTCTATATCAAGATATTGAAGAACATAAAAGAAATTATCTACTGAGTTGACCCATGGTTCATTAACTAGGGGATTCGAAGATCCACTAAATGTTGGTGGTCATTTCTACAACAAACACATGATAGCTTGTTTCCCATTATTATAGGAAGGAGGATGCTCCACATTGTTAAGGTAATTGTTCATTACAACAACTAGGTGGGTATCCACCTCCATGTAATTTTTAACATCACCTACCAATAAATTGGAGATGTTAATAGTGAAATTGCTTTATTGTCCCAATTAAGGGTTTTTGGCCTGGTTCTCCTGGGTTCCCACCATTTTCAAAAATTTATATGTTTATAAAAGTATAATTCAACATGTAGTAAATAAATAATTTGTTCTATTGTAAAATTAATTCTAAAATAATATCATGTGGGATCACATTGTTTAGAATTTTTTAAAACAATGATTCATGTAATCTTACACATATATAGCCTCACACAAAGATATTTCCCAACAGTTCTCTATTCCAAATTCCCAAAATAACAAAACCATTCTCTGATACCAACTATAGTGACCCTTATTTTTCTTATATGACTATAACATCATTTAAGGATAAAATATACAATAATTACATGAGTAGGATCGGAAATATTAGTTTGTCTGTAAAATTAAGACCATAAATAACACTTGTAATATAAAACATAAACATCTATTTAATTCCTTAATCATTATCTTTATATTGGATCATTAATTCTCCTTAGTACATGTTTTCAACAGAGTATATACATAAAATAAATGGCTGAACTAAAAACATAGTAAGAGGATGAATAAAATTAACAAAATATATAACATGGGGTGAGAATAATCATAACATTTTCATCATCATGTGTCAAATCATTAGTTAAAGGCATAAACTTTGGTTGTGTATAAAAATGAAACATTATATCTTAGTTTTCAACTACCACACATATTTGTGAAAATATACAATATCATGTTCATGTATTTTTTCACTTTTCAAAAGACATTAATCACATTACCTAATTCATTGGGGATTTATATATTTCTGGAAGCACCTATCACATCATAACATCTACATTAATCAATAATGTTCCGGGTACACCCCTCATATCATTACATTTACATTATTGTGTATGTTGCATATAAGATATATCAATATTGGACATAAAATAACACATGTAAAGGAATTGTTTTAATTTCATAAATAATAAAGCAAATAATATATGGTTCCCAAATTAAATATGGGATAACATACATAATATAAGATTCCTCAACCCTGAGTGGAGAATAAACTGTCTCAAGATGTAAAAGGTGTAATTTTTTTAAAAAATATTCTTTTAAAAAGAATTATGGTTTTCATTAACTCATGTAAAAATATTTATATGCTATAAAAGGTAAGATAATAATGTTGAAATGATATTTATGGAATATCCATAATAAAAATCATGTGTAAGAGGGAAACCCCAAAGAAAGAGAGTTGAGTTCAATTATTCCCTTTACCTTATATATGAAGGCATTATTCAATTTAATAACATTAAAAATCACATTAGAGTAATTAATTTACATTTTATAACATTTTATACATGAATTTTATTCATCATGGTTTAATTATATTCATTTATTTTATTTTCAATGAGTTATATAGTTCAATTTCTTCATTCAGAGGTGTTAGTTTTCTTATTTTTGTTGATTAGATCACCCGTATAAATGAATGGATGTTCCTGTAAAATGCAGATAAATATCAAAAATTGTTACTATATGTTATTAACGATCTTTCCGATGTTTATATTATCTTATATAGAATTTGGTTATATGCAATGAGGATGAATCATTAGATAAAAGTTAATGATGATCGTTTTATATGAATTTTTGGGTGCTTTTTATGACAAGGAATTTGATATATTTTATCATTGATAATAATGTATAAATGTCACTATCGACACATAAAATGGGTTATAAAATAAAATTTTAGCATCTTTTTTGTTCAATTTATTTTTTTTATTAACACCATTGCAAGAATTAAAGGAAGATGAAAGTGAATCATCCACGATGTTGATAAATTTACACATCATGGGAGACGATTTCATTTTCCAAAAAATAGGGAGAGAAATAATTTTGATTATGGATCTTTAGTTAACATTATATAATTTAATATATCAAAAATAAAAAAGTTATCATGACTGTTGTTTTGAGATTATTTTAGTATAATGGATGGATAAATATTAAATTGAGACAAAATTAAAAGGCAAAGGAAGTAGATTTTACCTATCAAATATCTCCTTTAGAGCCTACGTATTGAATAGGTTATTGTCTTGAAATGAGACCTAGAGATTCTAGACGTTGATTTGGGTCCACAGAAGAGTATTGGGTAGAATTTGGGCTATGTTAAAACCATTATATGTCTTTGTTGAAGAGGGGATGAGGGGTGGTATTTATATCAGATGATAGGGGTGTTTTCACAATATTATATTCAGGTATATATTAATTTGGCTGAATAATATGAATAGTTAAAACATTGTCAATAAATATATTAAAATAATTAAGTATTGTTGCTAATTTTATGAATAAATTAGTCTTACATCATCTATGACTCCATAATTCTTGTATTAATATTTTACTAAATGTTAGCATATTTTATTATGCCCAAAATTCATGTATTTTAGGAAAATATAAATTATTAACTCCAACAATTTTTTAATGTGGAGAATTAAAAAACGAACACCATTTTGTGAAAATAATTTTCCAAATAGGAGAAATTTAATTTTTATTTGACATAATCATACAATTGAGAATACAGATTTTAAAATTATAAAAGATTTTATAACACTTTGAAAATTTTCTTAAGGTATCATATAAATATCATAAATTAATAAGAAATAAAAATATTAATATATGAATACATTTTATGAACATAAAGTTTCTTTTAGATTATATAATTAATTGTAAAATAATAATTAAATATTTTAGAGTTATAAGAATTCAAACAATTAATTAATAATTTTTAAAAAACTTATTTACATTTATATTGATATAATTATATCATACATTCAATTATACGATGCCAGAATTTTAGTAATACTATCTTGGTTCTATATACTATTCATCTAGCAAGTATACTATTCATAAGGTTCACATTTCTATTTGTATGATCAAGTTACAATTTCGTCAATATTTGATATTTAACATCAATAAATAGCTATTATTTCTTTAATAATTAAATTATAAAGAACTAACTATCGTCTATATGTTTTTTATGAGATTTATACAATTTGAAATTACTATTAGAGGGTATAAATTCTATTGATAAAAGTATTGGTTGTTACAATTAAACTATTTATAATAAAAACACTATAAAAATAACTTATTTCTAAACCACATTATAAAATTTATATAAATAAATCATAAAAAATCAATTCAAATATATTAGATAGTTATTGTCTATTTCAATCATTAAATGTTATCAAATTTTTGTATTTCAATAATGTTTTATAATGGGTTTTTCCATCACCAATATTTCATACATATTCAATAATTTCAAAATTGTTCAATGTAGAGGAATGAATTTTCATCAATGAGTTGTTTAGTAAAATGTTCATTGCATGGATGTTAATGGTATAGATCATTATAATAGAATCTATGATGAATATGTTTTGGGATATTTAACGATAATAAAATGTTTCGATATATTGGCCATTAATTTTTATGTCATTTATATTGAATCATATATAAATCTTAAATTTCTATTTAATATCCTATATCACAATTATTACTTTCAGGATATTTATTCATGAAAAATGTTCTAACATTAGAATATTAGCATTCATGTAAGTGGTTGAACCAAACCAAAAAATAACATGTTATATTAATTAATTATTAAATGTTTAGAGGTATATAATTGAAATATCATTTTAAAGAATAATGATTATATTAATAGAACTGTGTTTCAGGGGAAAATGATATTTTGATGGAATTTATATGATAAGTTCATTAGAAATATTGTGAACAAAGAGATACATACTTTGAAAAACATGATCATTTTCAAAATGTAATCTTTCGATTAAATTCATTTAGAACAAATTCATTAGATGGGAAACAGAAAAACATCTAATAGGGATTCTTGAGATCAAAATCTAAAATACAAGATATAAAATAATTCAAAGTGTTTGATGAGAGGGATGGTTGATGAATTCTATTATAGGTTAGTTTGGAGTGTAAGTTTAATAACTACCAATTTCATAATATAAAAAAACCTCGATTTTTAAAATGAAGGTGCACACGAGGGAAAAATAAATATAATGGATAACTATAGGTCCAAAATTTCATTATGCACTGATTTAATGATATGATTTTCTAGATATTATCAGTATTTTCACATAGTAAAACCCATTTAAATCATTTTACCTTTAGCATGGTAACTCAATTTTTCCTTCACAATTTATTTATATCCTAGAAAATAAAATTTCCCATACTACATAAAGTGGACATGATAACTCCAATTAAAGTATATATTTTAATGGATTCAATTTTCAATAGAGTTAAAATTTTATTTTAAAAGAACAAAGGTATAAAAGATAATATTATATATTTTTTATAATCCCTATTAACACCCAAAAAATTGATTTATTCTAAATCCATAAAATAAATGTGGTGAAATCCTAATAAACAAAACACCTTAAAATAATAAATGACCTTTTATCTTATTGTTCATCTTTATTATTGTAAGGCTTTAATTAATAAATAACTTCATTACAATATAAAGGGGTTTTACTCAAAAAAATTCAATTAAAATTTTCATTATGGGACACACGTGTCAAAACTCATATATAAATTAAATTTAATAACTAGAAAATTATGATATATTTTTACTAATGTTGAATAATTTTCACTAAATAACATGAATACTCAATTTAGATTTTATAACATGTACATTATATCCATTTTTAATGAGACAAATTATATGTTTTAATGCATGAGCATTGATTAATGGCCCTAAACCTAAAACAGTAATGTGGAATTCATGGTTTCAACCCATAAGTAAGGGTAATTTAAATTTTTTATCATTGTATGGGAATATGGATGTCACATATAGGTCTTAGTGTCAATTATATTATAGAGTGATCATAGAGTATATGATATTAATCTTATTAAAAATCTATATATCTTTCATGTTTTATAATAGATTCAGTATACCTTAGTGAGGGGATATCCCTGTTGAGGTGGCTCCCTAATAGGAAACATATAATCGATAAATGCCTGTATAAAGATCCATGTGAGTGGTGTTGATCAGGTGTCATTTGACCCTGGTGAGGCGCTTATTTTTCATAATTACACATAGTCTAGTTTGGTTAGAATGAAGTAAATTGAGATTTTTTAAGGTTGTGAGAATCATGTAATTCATTACTTTGGCATGTTAGATTGTCTTGTGTCATGGTAAACCGTATAGTTGGTAGTGTGACACTAATTTCTCAACACTATACAATTTGGAGAGTGAAGAGAGTTAATAATAGTCATAATGGGTAATAAAACTACAGGATACATAGTTTCTATTATCCTATAAATTAAAAGAGATGGTATCAAATGTATTTATATTTGTTTATCGTAGTATTGCATGTTGTTACATGTAATGCTATTGGTAATGAAGTGTTACAGAGAATCGTATGAGTTTGGTTTTAATATTCTACTCATTGTGTTGTAACATTATCATCATAGGTCATCTCTAGGCATGAGTGAATCGGATGTTAAAATAAATTTACCTTATCCCAATGCATGTGATAATTTTTTATAAATTTTTAGGTTAGATAACACAACCAATCGGTTTTAGTTTTATATTTCATGTCATGCCCAAACATCATATGTGAATGTGAATCAATATAATCATCACATGTGAGTTTAAGAGTAATCATTTTTATGTGAACTCGTAATTATCTAGTTTCCTCCCACATCATGTTAGATAATTATATAAATGTGTTTTCCATTTCATGGATCCACATTCTATGGAAGATAGAGCGGGTCCTGAGGGACCATTTCATGTTTTCATTAAAAAATGACAAGGAAAATCTTATGTTGGGGTGTTTCATGTTAGATATTTTTAATTTTTACCTTCTAAGTAAAGAGAATGAGGTTAAATAAGATAATTTTTAATTATTGAAAATAGTTCATTGAAGCCCATGAGTATAGTTTGTTCTAGTTATCAATTCCTTGAAAATGATAGATATATATAACATTATGTTACATTTAACTCATTATTGAATTTAGATTCAAGATCTGGATGAATAATTAATGTAGTTGTTTGATGGATCATAAATGAATCTATCCATGAACGGAAGAATGACATGGAGATACATAATTAAGGACCCAACTGGTAATTAATGGAATGAATTAGTGTCGAACAACAGTTGTTGTTCTTTATAGTCCATATATACATTTTCATTTAAGGAAACGTAACAGAAATTTCAAATAATAAATGTGTTGTTAAGAAAGATTTTTATTAATAATGTCTATATATAGTGGATTGAATAATTCATTTGTAATATAATGTATGAGTATTAGGATGTTGAACCATATTTCGGCATTCCCACACATCAATAGGATATGTTTTCAAGCGGTAGGTTCAATGAACATATAGACTATTTTGATGGATCATGGGATGATGCAATTATACACACCTAAATATGATTTTTTGTATTACCATATTAGTGTAATAACTTTTTATATTTTATCATTCCCCTATCCTGGAATCATATTGAGTGTTTTGGGATAGCATTAGCCATATAAAAATATAATATAACAACACATGGTTTTGGAGAATGCAACCAAGTGTTAAAACGGTCATGAGATATTGAGGCCATTTCTAGATTGGTAGTTTTGGAATGTTGATTTCATTATATTATAGGACTACAGATGGCTTATCTAGGCATTGTAAACAAATGTATTTTTTGGGGATTCAATGGGAATTTTCAAAAAATTTATGGTGAGAATTGGTGAAATGTGTTGAAATATAGTTATCTACCTTTTGAGAACTTGAATCAATGATTTTGAAAAATATTAATCCCAGATTAGTTTTATTTGATTTCTTTTAGATAGTGTAATTTGGTTGGTGAGGATCCAAAAACAGCATTACATGGGATAAGTAGGGAAGAGTAATGAGAGTTAGTTATGAATTTTTGTGGAAATGGTGCAACCAAGATAATATTTGTTAATTTGGAAATAATCATATTTATTAATTATTAATCATATGAAAATTGTCTCTATGATGTTGATGATATTTTTTTAATATAACATTATTGATGGAGTGAATACCATGGAATATAATTGGCCATTTAAAATTAGGACCTATGGTCGGAAGCTCCATGTGAATGATGTGGAAAGAGATAAGGAAGTGATCATTTATACGGTCAGATGGGATTAGCTATATGACATTCTAAAATTCATTATTTAATATGACAATTGGATCATGTTATAATGTCTTAAATACCAAATGTTTATAGTGATAATTAATATCATGTAGGGGAATTCAATATAAAAGTACATCCATTAGAGTGGAAATTTCAAAACCCAATAAGTTTGACTGATTTTTTCATTATTACACAAGTACTATTAGGAATGATAAGAACTAAAGTGGTGGATTGTAATATATTTTTTTCTTGTACCATATGAAAACTATATGATATTTTTCAAAGTTTTTATTGTTGGCTGGGCCAAATGTTGAGGTGGGCCTCAGAATGTAAATATTAGGTGAGCACATTTGTTGCACATGATTTTCATAATTATGCACGAAGCTATCAAATGAGGGTTATAATTTAGATAATAATAACATATGGTTGGGGCATGATTAAATAAATAGTATTTCCAATCAATGTGATTCATTACATGGGAAATAATTACTATTTTACCATATCCTCCATTGAGTTTTCTTACTCCAGTATTCCTCCTAATTTCACATGCCCCATAACTACGTAGGATCTCACATTCCACTCCTCGTAGAAATAAATGGTTATACATCATCTGGTCTATAATATAATCATTGTTGGGTGTGTTCAAAGCATAGTTTTTACTCTCTTATGCCTCAAAATTCTTTAATATGTTCATATTTCAATTTGGAATTCCACATCCATGACATCTTATTGAGCCTATTTTATAGAGGTTTTATGATTCTTCTTGACTTATATAATTCTAGAAATAATAAAATCCCAATAATGGATTATTGAAGAGTCCTAATAATGAATTTTATTTTCCATATATATTTTAATTATGGTCACTATATTTATTGAATGTGTCATGAAGCTAAAAAATAGAATTTTCGTTCATTTATTATAAAACATTTAATGATTTTTATTGATCTCTTAAAACTTATTTAAAAATTTAATGAAACCTATATATGATTGGATGAAGATGACATCAACCCAAAGAACAACATGTGGTGAAATCAATTACATTCCAATTTATCTATTCATATGTATCGAATAAACCACACATGTAATGTGTTCTTTATACACCCATTCACATTATTGTATATTCATATACGAAAAATCCACCATCAATAGGGTGTTTTAATTTTCAATTAATATTCTAGAATTGGAAATTTTTCATTACAATGTCCACATATATTTTTCGGGATTAAATATGTTGTTAATGCATATAATATTAAATTAATTTCTATTTATTAACTTATCGTTAATTTACTATAGATTTAGTAATATATTTAAATAATTAAAAAAATTATTTTATAGTTTATACATTTTATATGTTTTATTATTTAATATTGTTTTTTAATTATCAACTATTTACATTTTTTTATTTTATAAAATCATAGAATAATATATTTTTTACAGTGTATTTAAATTTTACTTCATTTTTGTTTTTCATATTAAAAACAAAGAAAATATATCTCACTTTTATTATTATTTTTTACAAAAAAAATATAATATTACCTATCATTAAATTATATTTATTTTATAATTTTAATCATATTATTATTTTTTTAATTAATAAGTTAGTAATATATAATATTTATTTTTTATTAGTACTTAAAAATTTAAACAAATTAATTATTATAAATTCATTATAATTAATTTTTTGTCATGTATTAATTAATTGAAAAATGAATTTTTAATTTATGTCCAATCATTTAACCCTTACTTCTATAATCGTTTTCAATATAGAGACACATTATCTTGGATTTATAAATGATGCAACATAACAAAATATGAACTGTTGTACATGTATCAAAATTTCATGCAGTAGTGGAATGTAGGTTGCCTTTTATAAAATATATACCAAGAAGATGATATTATGAAGTGATAGTCATAGTAAACTTTGTGGAACATCAAATATCTATTACTATTAATGGAACTGAAATACCTGTTTTTTTAAGACACTGAATCAAAATTAATCCAATGGATAAATTGATAGTGGATCTAGGAAGATTTATGGGACTATATAAGAAAGACCGAAGAAACATGAAGAATACGAAGAAACAAGGTCATCAAATGAATTGTTTCTAATAGAACCTTACTAAGAGGTTTGGAATTTGTTAAAGGGATAAATTAAGAATTTTGACAGTCTGGGGACTGGAAATGATAGGAAGAACCTTCAAATTTATCAATTCTATAGAAAACATACCATATTTTTCGATGGATTTGAACTTATGTATCATTAGCACATAAGAAACTATTTAATAATTTGAGCCCTAATATATTTTATGAACAAAGCTAAGGGTTCCACCTTGAGTCATTCTTGAAGATAATCCATTAACCTAATGTAGTTCTATTATTTAAAATTTAATATGATGGTCCAAATGTGGAAGATGGGGAATTATGTGGAATCCTAGATCTTTAAATTGGATGATATTAGTTTGAATTGATGTTTCCAAAGACATGATTGTTTTACCCGAAGTTTATATGTAATTTTCTTCAATATTCTAGAATATTAATTGATAATATCATCATAAACTGCTTCATCGGGTTTTTGTGTTTGACACATCACCCTTTATATTGGGATTTGAGTGTTGGAGTTTAATATATGATTCATTTTCATGTTTAATGTGAATTAATAATAATTTTATTAATTTTTTGTTACATAGTGGGAGATTGAGCGTATAATATTTTTTAACTATTTATGTTAGTAAGATATTGTCTGATGCACACTAGATGATGATGTGATTTTCCATAACACTGAAAAAGGTTTCATTTTGTAAAATTTATGAGTAGTTAAATTTGTTCGGACCACAGAAGGAGTTGTTCAGTCTGCCAAAAATAATTATTGACACTAGTATCCTTGGAAATGATTTTGGGAATTTATGTAATTATTTATGCAAGCATAAGTTGTGTAAAATTAGTTGAGGATATTAACTAGATTCACTATAGTAGAATAATTTTTATATAATGAAACAAAACAGTGAATTTCATATGATTTATGATTCTATATAAATTTTACAGTTAATTTATTTTTCTACATTGGTAATTAATATAATATACTATCGATATCAATGGGGGTGTTGATCATTTGGTATTTTCCTATTTATCTCTAATAAATCTCTTTTTTCATCTCCTCCTTCCTCTATAATAATTTTATCATCATTGAAAATAAAATATATTTCTTGAAAAAAAATCTCTATATCTGATATCCTTCATCTTGAAAAGGATGACTAGCTCACAAACATAGTTCTAGGAGTTAAATCCCATCGTTTCACAGAGATTGAATATTCTATTTCATAATTGATTTCTCCATCATCCTTAGAATATTATGATCATGATGTTTGAATGTTCCATAGACATATAATACACAAGAACATGTTTCGAATTTCAAATCATTATATTTTTTCTCCTTTTTTATCTTATTTTCTAAATAGAGGAATTAAAAAGAGGTCATATCATTATTCATTGTGATAATAACATTTTCATAGAAGATATTTTATTCATAATTTTTTGATATCGATATTTTTTTCTTCAGCTAGAAGAGAACACATTATCAAGTGTTGATCATTTTTTTTATTGACTATTCAAGGATAGATAGGTTTATCTTTGGAGACATAGATCACGCAAAATTGGAATAGAGTGATGGTGATTGGATTCCTTTTAGATCAGTGATATGTAGTAGAGAGTTGTACAATCTAAAGATGGTTGGTTATTTTTATAATTTATTTTCCTTTTCTACTGTTGTTGTGTTTCTAATATTTAATATTTTTTGTATGTTCCCATTTTTTTCGTCATTTCAATAATTTTTTCATGTATTGTCATACATCTTTTGAAATAGATAGAAACACAAAAAAAATTATTTTATTCATTGAAATAAATATACTACCTTCATGAGACTGACCCATCATATATCCACTAAGTTATATTAACAGAAATATATATAAATATATATATATGGTATTTCAAATTACACGATATCAAAAAATTGTGTCATCCGGCAGGAGGTATGT
Source organism: Viscum album (assembly GCA_963277665.1). NCBI lineage: Eukaryota > Viridiplantae > Streptophyta > Magnoliopsida > Santalales > Viscaceae > Viscum > Viscum album. The sequence goes on along the minus strand of OY728143.1, from coordinate 935,650,787 downwards.
TTGTTTCAGTGATTTTTCATTTCTAATTTAAATCCTTTAGAAAATTTATTAATAAATTAATCCAACACAACGATCAAAGTATAGGGTAAAATTTATAAATTTTAATGTGAGATAAAAATATCAAATTTTTAAGGAAGAACATTTATTTGAACCTATTGAAGAAAATAAAGAGATTTATAAAAAAATTATGTTTGGAATAGGAAATGAAATTAATAATTTATAACAATTATTACCGGATTTTTATACAAAAATGTTTCTACAAGAAGAGTTCATCCTACCAGTTGATGATGAGGAGTTTGAGGAGGTTGAATAATAGTTTAATATCCAAGAACCTAATGTTTTGGAATATATCGTGTGCTTTTCAGTGATGAGAGATGTGCAGTTTTTATAATCTCTCTATACATTGTAATGTCATTTTCAATTTTCATGACCAATAGAATGATTTAAATTTAAATTATTATTCTTTTTATTTACACTTTTTTATAGGAGGTTCTAGGTCAAGAAACCCACTCATGATCCATTATAGATAAAATGGATGAGGTTTTTAATTTTATGGAGTCGTTTGATAGTGATGACCACCTCAGTCATTAATTTTTCATACTCTTTGGAGAATTACCTATCAAAAAAGAAGAGAAAAAAAACTAAATTTAAAAAGTTTTTTTTTGATTTATGGAACAATTCATTCATTCAACAGATTTCATTTTAGTGGAATATTTTTTAAATTATCTATTCTGACCTTGTGTTTTATTACACTATAACTATTATATAATAAATATAAACAACATAATAGAGTTAAAAATCCCAGAACTAATTTTTTACTCTCATTGTAAAATTATCCTCATACCTATCATGTCCAAAATAAAGCATAGCCATTTATTTAAATAATACTTCTCCATTATTCTAAAATATCTATATATCCTTAGTGCATGTAGTCACTCAGGAATATAAATCAATGATATGGGTGATTCTAAGTCTTATTAAAGAGATGAACAAGAAACATTAATAAATATAACCTTGGTACCCGATATATTCAAAATTATTTCACAAGAATGGGATAAACATTAAAATCATGATGTGAAATTGTGATAAGGAAATGGAATGTGGAAATGATAAATAATGAAACATCACGTCTTAGTTGTCAAATACTTCACATATTTGTGAACAAATATATTATCATGTTCATGCATAACATATGTTCATAATCATAACATCATATTATGAACAAACATACCACCATGATCATAAATAATAAACATAACCTTAGAAGAGACATAACATTACACAATGCATTAAAGGGTTATATAATTCTCATCCCACCCATCAAATCATTATAAATTCATAATCATGCATTCCACATAGAATCTATTACAATAATTTTCATGAATTAATCCATTTAAATGAGTGGGTTTGATAATGATTTGTCAAATTAAGTTTTCATGAATAAACCTTTCATTCCCAAAATGAAAAAGGTAAAACCATTTTAAATTAATATTAATTCATTAACAAAAAATTAAAATCTCAAGAAGAGAAATATATCTTTTTTACAAAGAATATATCATCTAAAAACATTATATTTTTCATAACATTAATTTGGAATCATGTATATCCATTATTAGAAAAGGGAGAATGATGAAATAATATTTAAGGAGAAATAAAATATTATTCATTCCAAATATTTTATGAAATATGGACATCCAAAAAAATGATCTGGGTCCAAGAATACATTTACCATAATTCTCATCTTATTTTGTCTCTTTTCTGCATCCTACATAATAAAAATATATCTATACGAATATTGATCAAGAATTGATTTATTTTTCTTATATGAACTATTTATCAATTATAATTGTTTTACTTCAATTATAAATATCTATTGAAGAAAATGGTGATTTTTTATATCAAGTTTTCATAAAATTATTCCCTTTAAACATTGATTTATTATTTTTTATTAAAATTCATTTATTGAAAAATATAATAACCAATAGAATCATATAATACGTCAAATTTATTATTTATATATTATATATAATTAATATTATCCATATGTGAAGGTGGTTATAGTAATTTTCTTGTAAATTACTATATATGTGATTAACTGACCACTAATAGGACATTGTTGAAAGAGCGTGAAAGGGAAGTATAGACATTATATTTTTCATAAATATGATAATTAAAGTATTTTGACCTAATTAATATAATAGAATCATAGTTAAATATTAATTTTATTGTACATGGTTTCTAAATTAATAGGGAATATAAATAAATTGAAGAATAAATGTGGGAAGAGAAAATAGAGTCTTACATTGTCCATGTTGTACCTTCATCTCTTATACGACATTATTACTCCATGGGTGATTGGATTTGAATTGTTCTAGAATGTCCATGTGTATTCTAAGGTTCTTGAGAGAGATTATATGTGAATATAATGGTATTTGGAATGGGTAAGAGGATTATTTTTCTAATGGAAGGGAGAGGGTTTATTTATACATGGGGATATGGGTATTTTTAGAATAAAATTGTGAAAATAATACGATATCCAATTTAAACCATATAATAGTGATGGTTTTCTGTTAAAAACATATTTAAATAAAATTAAAATATTTTAATAATTTTTTAAATTTATAATTATAATCAATTATTTTATTCAATAAGAATATTGGAAACTGATAAGATAATATTTTAATGCAATAGTTGTGATTTTATAGCATTAATGAAAAAAAAAATTATGTTTGAAAATTGTTTTTATAATAATTTAATGAATCATTTATTAAACTAAATATATCTTGGCATAAACTCAAGTTCTATAATTTTTTTGTTCATTATAAAATAATGAATAGTGTCATCTAGGATACATCGAGGACAACAAATACTGTATTTTTACTATTCACTTGGATATTGAACTATTTCTTAAAATGACCAAAAAATCACCCTTATACAATTTCAATGTTATAATTTCAAATATTATATATATATATATATATATATATATATATTATCTAAAAAATTTATGAAATAGGTAATTATAATTTTTAATTTAAATTTTTTTTTACAAAATATATTAAAATACAGTTTGTTAAAAATGTGATTATAATTTCTTTAATTTCTTAATCATGATAATTATTTTTTCCACTTAAAAATTTATATTGAAGTAAATTAATCTTGATAAATATTATTGATATCTCAATTTATTATTATTGTGAAAAATTACTATTCAAATGGGTTGGTCACATTTCTAATTGGTATTGTTACTATTCCATTGGTCACATTATTATCCCAACGGTCCCATTACATTCAATATATAAATCCCAAATTTCATTTATTCATCATTAAACTCAATTCTTGAGGTTCTATATTTATTTTTTTTACAATAATGATTGGTTTAAAATATTTTTATTATTTATTATAGTGTTTGATGTGGTGTTGATGATTTTAGTAGATTGAGGATATCTATATTTTACAATTATAGATTTTCTATTTTAATTTTTCTCTCTAGTTGTAATGTTTCAATTTTCAATTTATTTCTTTACTAAATGATGTAAAAAATTTTATTAATGAAATAATTTTTCGTTTTGTTTCTTAATGTTTTAATACTGTATATAGTATTATAAAAAATATTTATTGTAGGAGGAAAATATCATTTATAATATCTAACTTATTACAATATTCCCCTTTAGAATGTTCTCCAAAATTTCAACTCATATTCTATATTGACAACAGACAATTGTACGCAGATTTCTTTATTTCCACAAGTTGCCATGTCTCCTCATCATACTTTTTTTTACCTCTACAACACTTTCATAAGGTGTGTGGCCTTGTTATATACAATGATGACTCTATGATCCAAGATCTTGTCATGTTGCACTTAATGTGAGATGTAATTCTCCACAAGTGACACATCAGGATTGAATTAATGCTAGGGACAATTCATTTACTTTTTCTAGAGTAATATTTGGAACACACAAGGAACCTGATACATGACAGGTGGAAGTGAAATTTGATAAGACACTACTAATATGAGATCAATGATCTCAAAGGGGATAGTGTACATTATTATATGTGTACTTTTATTTCCAAACCACATGACTCTATTCCATAGTTGGATCTGAATTAATTTTTTTCACTACAATCAAACTGAATGTCCCATTTATTTATTTCATCATAACTCATTTTATGACAATGGGAAGAATTTATATGTTATTGGATCGCTTAAACCTTCTCTGTCACCTATTAAAAAAGATAATAGACAAGTATTATTAATTTTTTAATATCATCTAAAAAAGTATTAGTTCTCCATAGAATCCAATATATATCTTATTTTGGATATAATTGAATACTAAAGTCAAATTTGATGTTATATGAGAAATCAACCATTGGAAGATGATGATGCCATCCACAATTCAATTCTATTTAGTATTCTCTTAACATTTCTTTTATAATTTGAACATTCCGTTACGATTATCCATATTTTTTGGTGATAGGTTCTGATGAAGCTTAATTATTAATCAATGCATTTTTAATACATCTCTTTATCATAGATGTGAACCCTGGATCCTGATCAGAGAATATCAAAAGAGGTACCCCTTTCAGCCTCACCACTACATCAAATATATCATGGAATGTTGTTCAATAGATAAAACCTCTAGAATAGTGAAAAAGGAGGAGGTTTTGGTGAGTTAGTCCATTACATCCCATATCACATTTTTTCATATGAAAGTATTTGGGTTGTTATTGAAGAAGAACATAGTGAAATTATTCCATTTACAAATGGATATAGGAAATGGTTTTAAAATCCCTTTGGACTTATTTCATACACATTTAACTTGGTGACATACTACAAAAATTGAGATATATTCTACACTCTACCACTTTCTGTCGCCTCACTAGAAATTGCCTCAAAAATAAAGAAACATCATATTACATATGTGAGGGGTATAGAAACATGAGATATATTCATTATCCAATAGCTTCTTCATTTTCTCTGGTGATGATGTTACAAAGATACTTCTTCCAAAATAAATCAAATCATCATTATTGATGTGTTACTCATTTATCATCCATTCCGTTGCCTCTTTCACCTTATTTATTATCCCAATATCCTCCCTTAGTGTATATATGATCTTCCCTTTGGATACAAGGTTTGGAAATAATTATATAAAGGTAGTATGTATTCCTTGTTTTTTAGACATTATAATACATCATTTTCAAATTCATTATGATATGGTGTTTTTCAATTCTAATCCGGGATAATGTATAAGATTATTTTCAAGTAAGATAATTAGATAACTTATTATACTTTCATGGATTGTAATGGATAGAAAAATCATAGTTTCTATTATCTTTAACCATCATTTTTTTATATGTTGATCTCCTTCAGTTTCATTATTTACTTATGTCTCTTATGATTGGTGTATATTTAACATTTCTCTACATAGAATGATTTATTTCTAATATTCATAGATAATATCATAGCTACTACCTCCATATTATTCCTCATGAAGTTTTTATAATGGATCATTCACTATTGTGAGGTTTAGGATATTATTTTATTATTTTTCATGTCTACACAACTGAGGCCTTTATTGAATGCATCATTGTATATCAAAAGGCATTCTCTACTTCGTAGTAGTGTGATTACAAGAACAATTATTAGCCTCCTTTTCCAATAATGGAACATTTCCTTACATTGTTCTATTCATACATTCTCTACCCCTTTCCATGTTATCATAGTTAGCTGGCTAGAAAATTGTGAGAAATTACACAGTAAACATTGGTAGTACTCATCCAATCCATGAAAACAATAAATCCTTATGATATTAGTGGGTTTGTGGATTTCCATAATTTCCTTTTTATATGTCCATAGATGTTCAATCACATTTGATAACATTCCCTGTGAATATAATTTTTTGGATCAAAAATCCACAATTTTTGAATTTAGAATATGTTTTATACTTATTTAAGTGTACAATAACAATACATAGATGATACTCATTCTCTTAATTACTATTAGATAAATGATAATATCATAGATAAGAACTATAATTTTTTGAGGCTGTCTCTATTGATTATATTAATTATGTTCATGATGAATGAATTCAAATTAGTATGTCAGAATGGAATGACTATGGCTCATAGTATACGTAGCATTTTGAAATATCATTTCGATAAATTTTTTTATCATTTTGAGATATGGTAAATCAAAAAATACCCATATTGACCCATCTCTTCTCATTATAAAATCATCGGAACACCCCAAGGGGATTCACGAGGGCTTATGGGCCATTTTCCAAAATGATATTTCATTTTCTTACTTAAATCATCCAGTTTGATTGGGGAATTCTATATAGAAATTTTGACATAAGATAAGCACTAGGTATGATTAACATTGAGAACTCTACATCAAAATCTCGGAGATGTATGAGTAACTATTCAACAAATACATTAGTGTATTCCCAAACATTGGGCATTTCAACCAGGTTGATAAATTCCTTTTAATAAAACAATTTACTATGTTATTCTTCATCACATAGAATTATCACCCACACAGTTGGGGGATTTTCAAAAGGAAACTCATTATCTTCATTGAATTACTACAAGAGAATTAAATAGTATAGGTTATGAAAGGATATTTCCAATTCTTTATAGTTAATATTTTCTCTACATAATGAGGTACAATACATTCCTTGTAGAGAATCAACATTCAATATGGTGTGTTTTTTTCTTTTTTTATTTATATTCCAATATACGCTTATAGGATAGGAGACCAATACAACTGTTTCAGTGATCGTTCACTTATGTGTTTTTTATAGATATTTGTAAGTCATGGTATTGGGAAATCAATTTACCAGTTCTTGCAAACATGATTGATATTATGGGTGGTTTTGAACCAAAATAAAAAAAATAGTTTTCCTAATTTTTATTCAGTTGTATGTGTTCCTTGTACGACATCATTTTATTGATCCACTTTAGCAGAGGTGATGGCATACATTTTCCCATTCACCTCTAGATTTTTTGGGTGCTAAAACTAATAACCCTCAAGGAAATGTGTTATAGTGAACTAGCTTTCATAGTTCCTAGTCTCCCTACTATTGAATTATTGAATCATATGAGGTGTATTAAAAGGTTCCCTCTATTACACCATCATATAGGATAGATTCTTCATGTCTCATCGACATTTATGAGATTGGTGTCCTCTCCCAAATGTTACGTATTAAATAAACCCGTTGAGAAAATTATAAAAATTGTTTCGTCCAAATTTTTTACATGTTGGTAGTTTGACCATCTTTCATCCCTTTTCCTTTCAACCACCGGCTTGAAAATCTATTATTTTCTTCTTTTATCCATAACAATAAGACTATTTTCCAAACACCATTTATACTTTTAGAGAAAATCAAACCGAAAATTAAAAATTCCTAAATTCTTAGATAAGTACGACAATTTTATGTATTTCATTTAAACCAATACAGAGTCTATCTATTTTATATCATTACAAATAATGAAACAGGAGGCATATCTTACCACCCTTGTTAATATATCTTTGAAATCCAGGATAGAAATACCTTCCATTTTCTTCATTAATATATTTTTGATCTCCATATTTTTATAAATATTTCAATGGAATAATTTTTATAAAATACTTATTTAATGTATTAACATTCAATAACATCAATTTCTTCATTCAGATTAGTGTACATAATCAATTACCACTTTTGATTTTCCCCTATATCTAATTAATAGATTATTACGGTCACCCTCTCGTTCTCAGAACATTGTATCACATTGATGATATTATCTATTGAGTAAGAAGATTGTTCAATGACAAGTTGATTAGATGATTCAATAAATTATGGTTTTCATTATTATACAAAAAATCAAAAGATAATTTATCCTCTTTGGGTAATGTTGGAAATCCCACGTGGTTTATGTAATTGGTAAGAGCCTGATACAATAGGATAAGAATTTATATGAATTCTTGATCTCCACCACCTTGATCATTGGGGATGTCGTTCCTGAAATTATTATACTATCACTCACACGGTTTGTATTCCTGGTTTCTCCGAAATCTCACCATTTTATAAAATTGAAAAAGAATTAAAAATAAAAATTCCAAAAAATCATGAATAATAAATTTATTCTTTTGTGAAATTATATTTAATGATATATCTAATGGGATCCCTATGTTTATATATTTTGTAAAACAAAATTTCATGTATTTTTCATATAAATAGTTTTATACTATGAATTTATAATAATATTATATAATATTAATTCCAAAATTAACTTAACCATGATCTGAAACCAATTGTAGTAACCCCATATTTTTTCATAATTATTACATCATTTTAAATAAAAAAATTATAGTTTTAATGATACCTGATCAATATTTTAGTGTCTTAGGGAAATTAGGATTTTACATAACATGTTCATAATAAAACATAAATACTTATTTTAATACTCCTTCTTTATCCCTCAAAGATCTCACCATATCCTTAGTCAATGTAATCAACAAAGTATATAAATCAATTAAATGGGTGATTTAAAACCATATTAAGAATGTGAATAAAGGACATTAATCAATATAACATAAGTGACAATAATCTGAATGTTTATTTAATATGAATAAGTTCAATTTAATCCTCAAAAAGGTAATGAGTAAAAATGTAATGCAATGTTTCAATGAAAAAAATGAAACGTCATTTTATATTGTTCATATACAACACATAGTTTTGAATAAATCCGTGACAATGTTCACACATAACATATATGCATAATCATAAAATCATACTGTGAAAAAATGTTACATCATGTAAATAGATAATACATATTATCTCATGAGATACATCATATTATCCAATGAATTGGAAGGCTATATAATTCTATGCCCACCCATCTCATCATAATATTTGAATAATCATGAATTAAAAAATATTAGATGAATAGTCTAGAATTAACTCCTGTAATTGAATGAGTTTCATAAGGATTTAATTAAACATGATTACATTAAATAAAATGTGGTCCCCTAAGTGAAAAATTGAAAAACATATTTTTTATAACAATCATCATTCTTGAGAAAAACCAAATCAACATGATTCAGAGATGTGTATTTTGAAGAAGAGTTCTTTGGAAAATATTTATAGTTTTCAAAAAATTCATGTTTTAAATATGTTTATCTTAAAAAGAAAATAAAATATCAATGAAATTATATATAAGTAACATTGTATGAATATTAGTAGATATGATTACATGAACTACGGATAATCCAATGAAATGTAGTTGGGTTCTAGAATCAACTTACCATAATTATCATCTTATTTTGTCCATTTTTTACCTCTTGAATAATATAATTATATTTACAAAAAAATTGAACATGAAGATAATAATATTCATTTATGTAAATACATATAATTATTATAATATTATTATATTTCCTAATATCCATTAATGAAATTTAATAATTTTGATATCGTTTTTTTCTTAAGAAATTTCCCATTTTGGTTGGATTTATATATTTTCATTAAAATTAATTTTTAGTAAAGTATAATTACCATTAGAAGCTTATAATTCATGTATTTAATATTATATATAATATCTATAATTAATAATATATTTTAATGAATAATGATATAAAAATTTCCATAAATATGTCTTTATAGATAGTTAATCAACTAGTAATGGGATACTATCGAAAGAGCGGGAAAAGGATGTTTGAAATCAATATTTGTCAAAAATATGATATTTGTATTTGATAAAAAAATAATATAAATTTAAATTACATAATATTTAATGTTATTGAATAAGTTATTTAATGTAATTTGGAATAGAAAATATAGTATAAGAAAACATTGAAGAGTTAATAGTGACTTACTCTCTCATTGGTGTAGCTTCTCTTGTACGACACTGTAAATCCTTTTGTGATATGAGTTGGATTGATCCTTATTTTCCATATTGATTATAAGGTGATTCAGTGGGAATATTTGTCGTGTTATTAGTTTTTGGAATGGGTTGGAGTAGTGTTTTTCCAAGGGAGGTGAGATGATATTTATATATATGCTTAAGGGTATTGTTTGAATAAAATATTGAAGAAAATATTATATCAAATGTAAACATTATAATAGTAATATTTTGACCTAATAAATCATATTTGGATTATATAGAATTATTTTATGAATTATTATTTATAATTTTAATTCATTAGATTAATCAAAAGGAATGATGGAAAAATGAGAAAAATATTATTTTATTGTAATTGTTTATATTTTTTTTCTTTAAAATGTAATTTTTATGTATATAATTTGAGTGAACAATATTTTTAGCAATAGATTAGTAAATTAAATTTATAATGGTTGAAATATAGGTAATATAAATTGTTATATAATTACATCATGAATTATGTAATTTAGGATACACTAGTGATGAGGAAAAACAATATTATACTATTCAACTGAATATGTATATATTGTATAACATTTACAAAAAAATCCAATAGAAAATATTATCATTATGATTTAAAAAATAATACTCATTTAATAAAAATAAATTTGGACAATAGTTAATTTTTAATTTTAATAAAATTGTCATGGTTTTTAAAACATACTTTGAAATACATTTTGTTAAAAATATGAGTATATGTTCAATGAGTTTTTGAATCATAATATTAATTTTTGGAATTATAAAATAAAAATTATCATAAATTAATCTTGATAATTTATTTTTTATATAATTTTATTTATTATGTTTTAAAATTACTATTCCAGTGGTTGGATTACCTATCCCAATGATCTTGTTATTATTTTCGATGATAATGTAACTATTCCAATTTTGATATTACTATCCAAATGGCCATACCTCTTTTCTAATACAATCTAATTTTCCATTATTCATCATAGAAGAGAATTATAATGGATTAATATTCTTATATTATAATGTTTTTTGGGTTTTCTAATATTTTGTTTCTTGTCTGAATGTTGTTATTGGTGGTGACGAATCTAGTAGATTAGGGTGATCCATATTTTCCAACTTTATACTTCATATTATATATATATATTCTAGTTATAAAGTTTGTAATTTTAATTGGTTTCATTACTAATTAAAGTTGTGCTTCTCTATGTATATAACACTACAATGTATATTATGAAACACATTTATTTCAAGAGACAAATATCATTTATCAAATCCCGGTTGTTACATTATTTTTAATAACATGATTGTTAAAAATAAATATTCTAGTTACTCTTAAATATTATTATCATTCATTAATTTACAAAGATATTTTATTTTTGGAGTTTTAGATAATTAAGAAAATATATTACATAATAAACACATATTATACACATAATCACACTTTCTCAATATGTTTTTTTCTAAAAAATATAACATTCAGAATAATATGAATTAATTTCTTGATTTATCATAAAATCATTCATATTCACATCACACATTTACCTAAAAATCTTTAAACAGTATGAATATAATTTATAGAAACATAGTATGAGCAGAAAAACTCAATAACGGACCTAATATAAGAAAACAATTTGTCTAGTGAAAAATATCAAAACCCATTAAGAACATTTCATCAAAACACATTATCAATCATAAAATAAAAATTTAGTTTCATTGGTTCATCAATAACATGTAACTATTACATGACACCCTTATAAATGGAGTAAACTTGTGGCCGACTTCCATATCTAGAGTACCCAATCCCTTAGAGAGCTATAATGGCTTGCAACCCATATATTTTGTGCTATAATAGGGCTCACCCATCATATCATGATTTATAATGAGCTTAAAACAATGATATATTGATATATAATGTGATAAAACAATCATAAAAATTTTCATGTCCCATATCGTGAATAAAAACATTGAAAAATATATTAAACAAATGTGGAAAACATGTTTTGGTATCAAAATATCGTTTTCTTATTATAATCACATAAAAATATATAATTCGCACTAAAAATATTTAAAATATTTTCTTTTAAAATAAATTTATGAACATATAAATGAGAAATTAATGATTTATATCTTCATGAATGTGGAAAATTTTGATTATTCTATATTTTAAAAAACATTCCTTTTCTCTTTGATAAAGAGAAATATTAAAAAAATGTTTTTTAAAATAAGGTACCTTACCATGAGTCTGACTCATTATGTACAATCATTAACTTTCTAACTAATAAAAAGAGGATAATTTTTTTTGAAACATATTAAAATTTGTCATTCCTCTTTTATATCTTATTACAACCTTATTAATCATTTAGGTTCACATAATACATTTCGATGATAGTAGGTTCATAAGTCAAAAATGACTTCTTTTATTTACTATGGTCAAAGAGACCATTATATAATAATCTCTAGAATAATAATAATATAATATATTGAATATATATTTAAAATTTATATCATTATAACCATCAAGGTAATGTGGTAATGATAATCCAACCACACTATCACATATAGACGGTATGTCATGTATACACATGAGAGGTGATTCTGTTTTATATAGGATAAAAAATTTGTGAAATATGGTAATACCATAATGACAGTAATATATATTAATATATCTTATACTTTATTTAGTACTTTATTATAAAAATGACATGATAATATTAACTGGAAGAAGAAAAAACATGAATGTGTTGATAATGTTGCTTACCTTTTCTTTGGTAGATTTCCTTTAATATCTTGTTAGGGGATCAATGGATGGTCATTTGGAAGGAAAAGAACCTAAATATCTTAACTTATGATTTTTATAAGAGAAATGGGAATATTTTGGGTGATATATAAGGAAAAATTTAGTGTAAATATGTGGTGTAAAGAGTTCTTTTTTATAAATGAGGCGAGGATATCTTTTGGAAATTCTGAAAAGACTAATTTATAATAAATTAAAATTCCTTCAAAAAACCAAAAAAATTGATATTTATTATTAGATAAGATATTATTATTTTTAATATAATCAATAAATTTAGTATTTACATGTTTTGGTTTTATTTTAAAATTTATTATTTAGAATAACCCGTAGTTAATGAATTTTAGTTTTAACTTTTGTAATAAAGCTTTTACCATTATAATGTAGTAATTTTTTTATAAATTTTATGTTGAAACATTACTAATATATTTATGTAATTTTGAACCAAATAATAATCATTTGTTATTTTTAAATATTAATTAATAAAATTTAGATAACATAATAAAATATTAATTTGATAAAAGATCTTTAATGTCATTTATGACTCTATTCATTAATTTGACATTAATAAAATCAATAAAACAAGATAAAATAGAAGAAATTAAAAAATACCTTAATATGCCATAATAATTTAATAATTAATTCATAACATTAATTAATTCATATTATATTTATTCTAATATTTTTTAAAAAAATTAATCAATTGTTTCACTAAATGAATGATTACTTCATCAAAATTGTGTAATTACTTTTGATATATTATTCATTACTAAAATTTTAAAAAAATATTAATCAATATATATAACTATTTTACATTTCAATAAAATATTTATATTCTATGATATATTTCTATTACACCATATTAGAAAATATATTTTTATTAATTAAATTAGTTTCACATCATTGATATTTCATTAAATAAAATATTATAGACATCAAATTATCATCTAGATGACCAAAAAACACTTATTAAATTTATATCAGGAAAAAATATTATTAAGTTAAAAAATAAAACATTGATTCATTAATAACCTACCTTTCATCTCATGTGGATAGATAAGTGATATTAAAGAAAAAGAATGTGGCATTTTGTGAGCTTTTTATTTAAATAATATATAATTCATTTGGATGGACATGTTTACATTAGACAAGTAAATTCATATTATTTTGTATTACATGTAAAGATAATTAAATCCAATAAAATTTGGGATCTTTTTTGGATAGTTTTAAAATCCTGATCATATTAATTTTTCCCTATATTACTCGATTTACACTTAACAATGATAATAAAAATAAAAATGTTTAGTATTTATATTGTAAAAAAATAATAGGTAAAAAATAACTAAATTTGAAAATTTTTCTTCCAAATATAAAATCAATTTTTTAGTATTTTAAATATATAATTTGAATAATTCAATTTAAAATTAAATTAGAAAAACACAATGAAAATTTATATTGTTTTTTACAAACAAGTATAGTATAAAATAAAAGTAAAAAAGAAAATTATTTAGTAATTTTAATTAAAATTTTACTAATAATGTTTTATAAGTTATAAAAAACATAATTTGACATCATAAATACAAGAAAAATATAATTTCTATTAAAAATATCAATTTTTCACTATATATTGTGAAATCAATCTTTTCATAAAGTTATAGATATTTCATTAAAAAAATATTAATTTGATGATTTAAAAAATGAATTATATTTATGTTTATTTAATAAATAAGTTTTTACTATTCATTCCCTCTATTTTAATTTCATGGTTATAAAGGGTAAAATGAAATAATATAATTTTTTTCATTTATGCTTGATGTGTAATATCAAATAAGATGTTGAACATAGTAATTACATTTAAAATATCAGGTTGTTGCATTCTACCCCTATTTTGGAAATTATTTCCTAACAGTTTTGATCATGGGTTTAGAAAATAGGATTTGAATTTTCAAAATACCTTAGTTTACACCCAACATCAAAAAAATGATAAATAAATCTTCCACTCGAAAATAGAGAATGTAATGTAAGAATGTATTGAAATATAATACATACTAGGATCCCATACTAGAAATAATTGACATGGAAGGGAAAATGAAGTATCATTTTCTGATGGATATTGATATATTACATGGTAATTTTCATGTTAAAACTCGCAAAACCATAAATCATTGATGGGTTAAATGGAAATTTTTTCTCAATATGAAACGTAATTGTCTACTATTTTTTATTCCAAATATTTTCAATATAGTAGTGGAAATGCAAGACTTATATATTTGAGAAAATTATTAAATATAATTACTTTATAAGTATAGTTTCATCCATTAATTAATTTCCACCAAAGTCTCATTTGTCTATAAATAACAAGTATTTGAGAAGAACTGTTTTTTATGCCTGAATTATTTAAATCAGCTTGTATGAATCATAAAATCCAAGAAATAAAAAAAAATTCATTCCTTTATGCAAAAACCAAAACCAAATTTGATAGGATAAGATCAAAAAAATCCAAAAATTTAGTAAAAATTCAAATGAAGAAACACTACTTCAAATCTCTAAAATTCAATAGTAATAGCCAAAGATCAAAATAGATCATTCAATAAATAATTATCCTTAAAATTGATCAAAAATATTATAGACCAAGATAGATACCGATAAATTATTTGATCACATAATCTTAAAATATTAATGTTAACATTTCTTTCTAAATTACATCAATCATTCATAATGTCTCATAATAAAAATATAATTTCGTAAGTCACATGATCACCAAGATGTAATAACCATTTATTTAAATGACCTAACTCACCATAAAACCAAAATAGGATTATATTTTTCTCCAAAAAATAGTGAAACATTTTTTCTAAAAAAAATTTCCTAATATATTGTTGATGTTTACCATATTGGTTTCTAAAAATAGCATATCCATATAAAATAACATTAATCATGTAATTATCTAATCATATTCTAATCATATGGTTTACAATTTGATAAAACATAGGTTCCTAAAATAAACATAGTATTTGACCATAATATGGTCAAAATAAATACAATCAATGATATATTAATCAAGACAACACGCATATTAGTGGTAGGTGATACCCCTTTTTGGGATTTGGGTGTGGGTTCATTTCCCGTAACTTTTCTAGATGTAAAGTGTAGTCACCCAGACTATGGGTTGTCCATTTGTTGTAAAACAAAAATTATTATTACATTTTTAAATATTTTTGTAACTTACAACCAAATAAATATAATATGTTTACATGAAATAACATTTATAACAAAAAAATTTATTCCTTGCCATTAATTTCTCATCCTAATGATTAATAACCCATAATTACATTAAAAATAAATGTTAAAAATTTTGATTACTCACCTAAGAATTTCATATATTAAATCCTCAAAACTTATTTCTAGATAATTTTTCATATGATCGATATTATGATTATGACCCATTAATTATAAACATAACTATTCAGAATACCACAAAGGAAAATATCTTAATCTCCAAAGATGTTTAATCCTTGTTTTGATACCTGTTGTAATAATCCATCCTTCTATAATAATTATTATAAAGACCGTAAACTAAAATTATAATTATTTCATTCTAAAAAATCATTTTTTTCTTAGAGGTTAATATAACATGGAAAAAAAATATTACATAATAGACCCTTATATTATAAATAAACACTTTTACTCAATATCCTTTTTTATAAAATAAAACCATTAAAAAATTATATGGTTTATTGTCATGAAAATCACATTATGAATCCACAAGCTACAAACAAAAAAATGAAACCATTTTATTTAAAAAGAAATGTATAAAGATATAAAATAAAATATTTGTGAAATAAATTGATATGAATGTGAGGACATATATTCAATCTATATGTGTAAAAATCATTCCTCATGGTTTTTTAAATGATTTATTTTATGAGGTATTGTTAAAAGAAACATTGTTACCTTATGTCTATCTCATCAAATAAAATATTTATCATCCTAAATGATAAAATTATATTAACCTATACGTTATAATAACATTTATAAAATTTATTTATCATTTAATATCACATATTACCAAGTTATTAATCATTTATGTTCATGTCATATGTTTTGATGATATTTTATTCTGAATTCCAAAATGAATTCCTTTGGTTGAATATGGTCAATGTTGAAATTATTTCATCACCTACATAATAATATTCATGTAATATGTGTCAAATATATTTATTATTTCCATCCATATAACCATAAATGTAATGTTATGATGAAAACCAAACCACACTACTACATAGAAATGATATTTGGTACGTATGCACATGCAATTCTTTTTTCATAAGAAGGATAAATTTTTGGATATGGTTATCCCATAACCATAATAAAATATTATATATATATATATATATTAACGCGAAACTTAATTTATATCTTTATCCTGGAAAAACATTAACTGTATGTGGAAGAATAATTAAACATGAATGATTAGATAAATATGATTACCTCTTCTTCGATGGGATACACTTAATAACTTTTTTAGGGATCTAGGGTAGGGATTATTGATGGATCATAAACTCCATTACATAACTATGTATTTTAATGTCATGACCCATCTTAGTAGGCCCTTTTCCATGACTATCTATGTCCAAATCCACGAGGCTAATGGATGGTGACAAGCATCGAGTAGTCATATTATAGCATGTGAAACATTTCCTTCATACCTCTACACATGAACACATCTCCAATTGCACAAAATGATGAAATGTAAACCAACTATGTAAAAAATTCATGAAAACCAATATATCCTAATCAATAGAGTATGATATAAAGTATGTTGATGTGAAAATGGGCCGAATAAAATCCCAACAAATAATATTGTAACCAAAAGGAAAACCTCTACTAAAAGGGCTTTCGAAATGTTATCTATAGCTGAAGGAGAAAATCTCAATATATCTGATCTCAAAATGCACCATCTTGTCTAGGACCACCTAGGACTCCATTAAAATGTCAATTTTCTGCAAAAGACATGACATTTGCGGGAAAACCTCATGCAGGGGTGAGTATAACAATACACTGTATGACATCCCAAACCCATAAAGCAATATAGAAAAGGATACATATAGTCTACTTTATAAAATTATATGTCTACAAATTATATAGAAATAATATCCAGATATACCTGTCCAAGACACTGAATCCAGAAGAAATTCATAAAGTCTATAAATCGACACAAGGAATTCAACTCAATGATTTCCCAAAGAACTCATCCGGGAGAACACACTCCTCAGACTGATAGCACTGAGGTCGTCTTACTGAGAGGTAATTTATATTGGGACTTACCATTCAAGTGGTCTTTTGATATATATATATATATATATTGATACAATAAAACATATGAAGATCACAACTAGGTACATGGTGTGATACAGAAAACTTATCCTACATTAACCCTATAAGTAGAGGATCAGTTTCAGTATAGTGTTGGTCATTTCGATATCATGAACTCCACCTAGGGCATGAATAATAAATAGAGGATCATTTTTTGGGCCTCTTAGTGGATTTCAACAACTCTGTCAAGGATTTCCAACTAATGTGACCATAGTTATACGAGTAAGAAGTGATTAGTACTGTAACGCCCCAAAAACGTGTTCTCTTATAATAGCAGTATTGAGGTTTTATTTTGTTATCCAAACAAAGTACAGACATCATTGTAAATATTATCAGACTTTGTTTAATGAATAAAAATATCTATTATTGTCAAACATAATTTACTCTTATCGAATAATTATTAAATAGAATATTTAAAAACACTATAATAACATAACTAATTTTTTTGTTCTCCCAAATGTGAAATATATATATATTTTAATATTGAATTTTAATCAATATACAATTAGCATAATTATAATTTTAATTTCGGTTATACATGATATCAAATATTGTCATTTTAAAATATTTTAATGGCATTATTTTTGCGCTATTATATATACAATTATTTGATATATCATTTGAGTTCAAAATATGTTATATACACATGAATATATAATTTAATAATTTTTATATAATAATATTAACATTTTTTTAATTTTTATTACTAAAATTATAAATATATTAATAGAATTATTAAATTGGTACAAATGAACATTTAATAAAATTATTATCATAATATATATAAATTTATTTAAAAGTTTCCAAGTTATAAATATGTGGTAAGAAATAGCATAATGCAATTCCAAATATCAATTTAATATAAATCTTACAAGCATATAATATGAAGTATACAAATATATATTTTATAAATGAATTCAACAAATATTACTATTTAAAAAAAGTAGTAACAAATAAGTTTACTAGATTATCAATTTTGTTTTAAATTTTTACTTTTTTAAAATATATTGATAATATAATAAATGATATAATGAAATAAGAATAAAATATAATTACAGCAATATTATAAGTTATTATAGGATAAAATAAAACAAAATAAGAAAGGTGGAGGAATCCTGTCAGAGACCCGAATTAGGGTTAGGCACAAAACAAAGAAAAATAATAATAATAATAATAAAATAAATAGAAGGGAAAATCGGAAAAACTAAATAATATACAAAAATTGGAATCTCATGTGAAGTGTTTTGAGGTTCTGTGAGGTATGAGTAATGCGCTGCGGGGGTGAACGTTTCAGGTTTTTTTCACATTAGGGTTTCTGTAGGTCAGGCGAGAGCGAGGTGATGCCATGGGAGAACTCGTGTGATATTTGTGTAGGGTTTGGTGCTGGGGGATCTCGTATAAAGGATGTGTATATATTCTCGGGTTGAAGCTGTGGTTGAGTCGTGTTGAGGCCGAAGGAGTTGCATCGGTGATGGTCTGACCGAAGTGAAGTGGTGGTTCGGTCGTCGATCTCAGAACTGCGCGCCATTATCTTCTTCTGTGTCCCTATTCCTTGTCAATCTTTGTTTTTCACTTCTATTGATTTGATCATGTATTAGAATTATCATATTTGTTTTACGAATTGTTGTTGGTATACTTTTGGTTTGGATATCATTTTTTATGAATATGTCATTGTTTTGTGTTCTCTATTTGGACTAAAAACATGAGTTTGATTTTATTTGTTCTGAATATGGATTTTGAAAACAATTTAATATTGATTGTATTTGTTCCATGGATGAACTCTTTTTTCTGTGAGAAATTTGGTTGTCACGGTTATTATTATTTTTGACCTTCCTTTGCTATGTTGGTTGTATCTTTATTCAAACATTTCATAAGGAAAGACTATTAGAGGTTATAAATAGTGGTATCACCCTGCATATGAGTGGTCCATATTTTCTACGTTTTCCTCTGCACACCTCTAAAAACATGATTACTGTGATCACTCCACCCCATTTCTAGTATCAGTTCTTGGTAGCTGAAGTGTTGCAGTAAGGGATTTATAATTTCCTTGTGTTGTTTCTTTGAGAGTATATATGTTTATATATATATATACCCATGAATGTATAACCCTGAATTTTAGTTTAATAATTATTCTATGTTGAATTTCGGCCTTTAGGTCTTGATTGAGATAAAATAAATGATTCAAGGGACTTGCATACAATTTCATTGCAATTCCATTATTATTTCAGTAAGGGTTTTCAATTATTTAAATAATGTTTTATTTCTTAAAACTATGTTTGAAATAAGTGTTTGTTATAATTTTTCTCGAATATTTATTTTATGATCATATGACATTTAAATGGATTAATATTTATTTTCATGGTTGAACTTATTTATTTTCATGGTTGAACATATTTATTTTCATGGTTGAATATATTCATTAACTTTTCAGTTAGAGTTGATATTTCGTTACCCAATTTAGAAATTAGGAATTTGGAGTTGTATAATATTAGTAGACCTGAAGTGTGGATACCTCGTGCTAATTTACTTTATTCTTTGATTACATAATCTGTTTTATATATTCATATGTGTATATAAATATATATGTATAATATACACATCCCTTAGACCTGAAAAAAATTCATATGCTCATATTAAAATCTATGTGTTGAAAGGGTTTTAATTGTTTTGTTAAACCATGGTGTAATTAAATGTTATATGTATCTATGTATATATATATATATATATGGAACCATATCTATCTATATAACCTGAAAGTTTCATTAAAATAGATAATGGTATAAAATTTTATTTATTTATCTCAAAATTTTATAGCTTGTAAAGGTGTAATTTAATCAAATTACGGGTTTTATATGTGTATATATATATATATATGTATACTTATATAACTTAATATTTTATGTGTACATATGTTAAGGGTTATTTTAATTTATAATTATTTTTTGTTGTACACATAGGGTATAATCGGACATACAAATATAATTTAGTCTAATTCTAATTTATGATATTAAAGAAGATTTACAGTCTTTAAATAAAGACTTTGTTGCGACATGTACATATTTATATATATATATACATACAGATATATGTATTCAACTATAATTTTTAATCATAGCCTTAATTAACTTGGCCTATAATAAACATTGGATGTTAATGAGTATTTTTGATATGTTTGATTTAAAATATACATTACATAAAACAATTGATGTGCTGTAAATTAATTGGCCTTAAATGCTATGTAACATAAGGCATGACCATTCATTAAGACATGACCATTTATTAGAACATTTTTTGAGCACAAATTACACCTATCTTGATCTAAAATTAATCATTTTAAACTATAAATATTCTTCTCCATAAATCATGAATTTTGAAAATTAAGAAACTATCATTTTATGGGGTAACCCATATATTTATTAATTGCATATTTTTAATTAAAATCACATTCACAAATAATTTTTACTATTTTATGGATTTCATTGGGAAAATTATCATTGGAATAATAACTGACTAATTATATCTTAGTCCAACATTATTTCCATTTTTCTGCACATGAATTGAGCGTGAATAATGAGCATGTATTTTAATACATTAAAAGATTATTACCATGGAAGAGTTGTAAAGTTATTACTTTATGTGGTAATCAAACAATTTATTATTAATAATTCACAGGATAAGAATTTAATTATTCAATGTGGTTTGAGACACTTTGAAAAATGTGAATTAAGAAACCAAGTAATATGAGTACTGGGAAGGATAAGTGATTCAATAAATCAACTTGGTATGTGGACACTGATTTTGTGATATAGGGAATGCATTAGAACAAGTGTGTTCTGGGGTGGGGACTAGTAAAAGTAATCCCTCGGGGTTGGGTTCCAGTTATAGCGGACCCTACAAATTGGTGTCCAGTTACAGAGGCACTCTGGGTTGCTATCCGGTTATAGAGGCACTCCGGGTTAGAGTCCAGTTAAAGAGGCTCTCTGGGTTGGGGTCCGGTTACAGTTAGCCCCTAGGTCTTGGAACGAGCCCTTGACACTGTCCAGCATATGCACATTTCTCATTAAGATTAAGTAAATTAATTAACCATAGGATTATTGGACTGCAATAATATTCTGAGTTAAAGAGCTTATGATTATGAGATTCATAAGATGTTTAAGTATGAAAAATTTATTATTTAAGAAATATTCATAAATTTAATGGCCAATAGTAAATAATGAAATTGAAGTTATTATTTTTATGCACAACTTTGATCAGGCATTTCACTTACTAATTTTTTACTTTAATTTTAATATGAAATGTCTTTTACATAGTATCAAAAATTAACATTTCCATAATTGAATCATGGTAATGTTATTATGTTTTAAATTGAGCACTTATACCCCTTAGAAAATTTTCATGTTATGTTTAATGTGTTTCATCATTTAAAAGTAAATTTTATTTGGAAACTTTAATGAATGATTCCAAATGTTATTTTGGGTTTAATATGTTTCCAAACCCTTTTCTGGACATTCATATGTTCACCCTACATTTTTTAATTAATATTTTTAAGGTAACAAATTTTAATAGATGATACATTTTAGTAGTAGATGGTTTCCGAAATCCTAATCCAAATTAAATACCTTGTATAGAATCTCTTCTAGGTACTTGGGAGTTGGCGCATGACAGTTGGTATGAGAGGATTCAATTTAGATAACTCTGGAAAACCATAACTGATCAAAGAAAACCTACTTAAGAAATACTAAGAACAATGTTTTCTTAATTTTCAAATGGAAAACCAGATTGCTAGTCTTTTATCTCTTCTAACATAATTATTGGAGACCATAGTGTGAAAATAATGTGTTTAAAACTATGAGAATTTTGAAAATATTCATTTATCATGCAAAACCCTCTACCGACTATCCAACTATCCTCGTGTAGTCCAACTTGACCATGGATCAAGTTTCGTCTATTACATAATGATGAACACTAAATTCTAGTTCTATGTATGAAAAGGAAAATACATTGATGGTATGTTTAAATGTTTTACCCTATCCAATAATTTATTTTCTCTTGAGGACATTGAGGAGGCTGCACAGGGAGGCGACCTCTAGGTATCATATCTATGTCAAATTTTCACATACAGTCTTTATGGTTGAGTTATGGACTTTCAGGCCCTTGAGAACAAGATTAATTGTATGCATTATTGGCATCATGTTCATGATGATGTCACTCAACTTGATACCTTACATGCTTCTCTCTATCTGAACTCTAGATGTCCACATGCAGCTGATCCTAGTTTCCCACATTGCATCTGGACCAAGGAGATAGAGGAATTTAGAACTGCTTTGGGGATCTATTTTTCTGAGAACTGGGGAAATACCCAACATCGGTGGAATCTATGAGGAGTCATCTTAGAAGATGTTAGTAAATCCATACTATTGTATTGTGAAAGAGAGAAATTGATTAGGTAATTTCATAAGTTTTAAAGATAATGTCTACATGAATGATGTTGTATTCTCTATTTTTATATTCTTTTATATAAAATAATGACACAATTTAAAATATATTAGCCATACTGAAATTTTATTTCATAAAACATTTCATATAGAAGAGATGCGACATCCAACCAATATTTAATCATTACCTACCGAGCTATTAGAGACTATAATTGTCAAGACATGCTCTGAATAGGACCATCAAGTTTCGAACCATCCAAAAATTCACCATCTTTACCCGAGAAGCAATTTGGTGTTGTACTGTATCGTATTTTAACAATTTGCATCATATATAAAAAGTGGAATGTATCATGAAGCCTTTTTTCTATGATTTTCATTTCCTGATAACTACTAAGCTTTCGGTAAATTTCTAGAAGCTGCTTTGGATAGTGACCATTGAGTGGCCTACCTATTCTTGGTCCTGAGTTTTAGTATGTATGGAGAACACTACAGCATCAGTATTTTCAAGAACGACTTGGTGTGTGGGACTTATAGGTATTTATTCCCCTCTAAAATTTTTGACCTCCACACTACTCATGCCTCTTTATAGAAGGCTATATTCTTTAGGCACAGATTCAACCCTAGCTGTTCACAAAGTGTCTAGGCCAAGGAAATCGAGAAACTGAATACTACCTTAGGAATTCACCTGAGGTCTTCAGAACCCTACCATCAGTGGTGTTCTCGGTAATGGGACTTCGAGAGTGACATGTGATTAGTGTTGGTGTGGTTTGTGTACGAGAATTTTATAATTTCGAGGATGAAATTCCTTGTAAGGGGAATAATGTGATGCCCGAAAAACATGTTCTCGTGTAATAGTAGTATTGAGGTTTTATTTTGTTATCCGTACAAAGTACAAACATCAATGTAAATATTATCGCACTTTTTTTAAAGAATAAAAATAACTATTATTGTTCAACATAATTCATTATTATCAAATAATTTTTTAATAGAATATTTAAAACAATAACTATAATAACACAAATCATTTGTTTGTTTTCCCAAATGTGATATATATATAGATATAGATATATTTGTAGATTGTATTTGAATGAAAATAATTTTCACACAATTATAATTTTATATCTGATTATTCATGATTTCAAAAATTTTCATTTTAAATTATTTTAATGACATTATTTTTCCGCTATTATACGGACAATTATTTTATCTATCATTTGAGTTCATAATATGTTATATACACATGTATATATATTGTAATAATTGTTAGATTATAAAATTAACATTTTTTGAATTTTTCTTAATAAAATTATAAATATATTAATACAATGATTAAAATTGTAAATATAAAATTATAATAAAATTATAATCATAACATATTAACATTTGATTAAAAGTTTCAAAATTACAAATATGTGGTAAATAATAGGATAATAAATTTCAAAATATCAATTTAATTTTAACATAAAATGAAAATAATATTATGTATTAAAATATATATTTTATAAATGGATTCAATAAAGGTAAATTTTTTTAAAAAAGTTTTAACAAATAAGATTAAGAGTTTATTAATTTTTTTTAACTTTTGAAATTTTCTAAATCTATTGATATTATAATTTATGAAATAAATAAATAAAAATAAAATATTATAATAGAAATACTATAATGGTAATGTAAGATACAATAGGATGAATAAAATAAAGGGGAAGGAATCTCCTAGGAGACCTAGTCAGGGTTGGGCGCAAAATAGACCAAAAACAATAAAATTAAGAAAACAATTAAAATAAGGGGAAATAAGACATAATAAATAGTATATAATAAATTTTGAATCCCATGTGATGGGATTTGAGGGTCCATGAGGAATGAGTATCGCACCGCAGGGGTGTACAGTTCAGGTTTTTCTTCACTTTAGGGTTTCAGCCGGTCGGGCAAGAGCAAGGTGATGTTGAAGAGGACCTGGCTTGATACTTAAGTGGGGTCCGACACTAGGTGATCTCACGCAGACGATGGTGGTTCTTCCTCAGGCTGAATCCATGTTCAATTCATGTTGTGGCCGAAGGAGTCGCGTTGGTGATGGTCCGACGTAAGTCGAGTGGTGGTTCGGTCGTTGACCTCAGATTTTCGTGTTTTTATCATCTTCAATGTCATTGTTCCTTCTCAATCATGGTCGTCACTTATAATGATTTGATCTTGTATTAGAATTATTATATTTTCTTTAAGAATAGTTGTTGGTATTCTTTTGGTTCGACTATCATTTTTTATGTATATTTATTTCTTTTGTGTTATTTCTTTCGACTAAAAACATGAGATCAATTTTATTTGATCCGCAAATGACTTTTAAAAAAAAATTATATTGATTTTATGTGTTCTTTGGATGAAATATTTTTTATCTCTGACAAATTTGGTTGTCATGGTAATTATTATTTTTCAACTACATTTGTTGTGTTATTTGTATCATTATTCACACCTTTCACATCAAGGGACTATTGGAGGTTATAAATACCTTTATCACTCTGCATATGAATAGTCCCTAATTTCTATATTGTCTTCTCCACACCTCTAAACACAGGAGTACTGTGATGACTCCAACCATTTTCTAGTCTTTGTTATTGGTAGCATAAGTGATTTTGTAAGGTATTTATAATTTCCTTGTTGTGTTTCTTTGAGATCATATACATATATATATACACTCATTAATGTATAAACATGAAATTTTTGTTTAAAAATAATTCAATGTTGAATCTGGGCCTTCGAGTTTGGGTTCGGATAGTACAAAAAATCAAGGGAATTTCTTATAATATAATTTCAATTCCATTATTATTTTAGTAAGATTTTTAATTTTTTTAAAATATGTTTAATTTTATAAAACTAGGTTTAACGTAAGGGTTCGTTATAATTTGTCGTGAATGATTATTTTACGATCTGATAATGTTTAAAAGGATTAATATCTATTTTTATGGTTGAACTTATTTATTTTCAAGGCTGAACATATTTATTTTCATGGTTGAACTTATTTATTAACTCATTAGTTTGAGTAAAAACATTCTTTACCCAATTTAGAATTTAGTAATTTTGAGTTAAAGGGTATTTGTAGACCTGGTGTGTGGATACCTCGATCTAATTTATTTTATACCTTGAATAAATAATCTGTTTTATATATTCATATCTGTATATGAATATATATGTATAATATACACAACCCTTATACCTGCATAAACTCTATATGCCCATATTAAAATCTATGTGTTGAAATGGTTTTAATTTTTTTCCTAATCCATCTTGTTATAAAATATTATATGTGTCAATATATATATATATATGGAACCATATCTAACTATATAACCTGGAATTTTCTTTTAAAAATTCAATAGTTTAAAATTAAATGTATTTATCTCAAAATCATATGGTTTTTGTGGGTGTAATTTGATAAAATTACGGTTTTTATATGTGTGTGTGTATATACGTGCGCTTATATAACTTATTATTTTATGTGTACGTAAGTTAAGAGTTATTTTTAATTTATAATTATTTTCTATTATACACTTAGGGTATAGTCGAACAAACACACATAATTCAATCTAATTCACTTTTATGATATTAATGATGATTTACAATCTTTAAATAAAGACTTGGGTTTGAAATGCACAAATTATATATATTCATTACATAAAACAAAAGATCCCGTTAAAATTAATTAGCCTTAAATGCTACGTAACATAAGGCATGGACATTTATTAAGACATGACGGTTTATTAGTGCATGCTTTATCCACAAATGACATCTGTTTTTATTAAAAATTAATTATTTTAACTGTAAATATTCATATCAATATATCATGAATTTTTAAAATTAAAGTACTATCATTTTTTGTGGTAACCTCATCCATTTATTCCTTCCATTTTTTGAATTAAAATCACATGTGTATTTAATTTTTCCTATTTTATGGATGTCGTTGGGAAAATTATCATTTAAACAATAACTGACACATTATATTTTAGTCCAATTTCATTTCCATTTGTCAGAACATGAATTGATCATGAATAAAAAGAATGTATTTTAATGCATTAAATGTTTATTTTCATGGAATAGTTGTAAAGTTATTATTTTATCTAATAATCAAACAATTTATTATTATTAATTCACGAGATAAACATTTAATTATTCAAGGTGGTATGGGACACTTAGAATAATGTGAATTGTGAAACCACATAATATGTGTAATGGTAATGATAAGTGATTTAATAAATCAAAGTTGTATGGGCACATTTATTTAGAGATATGATGAATGCATTGAATCTAGTATGCTCCGAGGTGGGGACCAATAAAATTAAGCCCTCCGGGGTGGGGTTTTGTTACAGTAGACCCTCTGGGTTACAGTCCGGTTATAGAGGCACTCTAGGTTGGTTTCTAGTTAAAGAGGCACTATGTGTTGGAGTCTGGTTGTAGAGGCTCTCTGGGATTGGGTCCGGTTACAGTTATCCCCTTATTCTTGGCACGAGGCCTTGACACGGTCCGACATATGCACATTCCACATTAAGACTATCTAAACCAATTAACCAGTGGATTACTCAACTAGTAGAATATTCCTGGTTAAAGATCATATGATTATGATATTCAGAAGAAGTATAAATATGACATATTTATTATTTATGAAATATCCAAAAATTTAATGGCCAATACTAAATGATGAAATTTAAGTTATTATTATTAAGTACAGCTCTGATCATGCATTACAATTATTTATTAATTTTGTACTTGCATTTTAACATGAAATGCCTTTTACTTAGTATTATGAATTAGCATTTCCATAATTTAATCATGGTAATGTTAGTGTGTTTTAAATTGTACACTTATAGCCCTTATACAATTATCATTGTATGTTTAATGATTTACAACATTTAAAAGAAAATGTTTTATGGAAATTTTAAAGAATGTTTTCAAAAGTTATTTTGGGTATAGTATGTTTTTTAACTCCTTTCTGGGAATTTGTATGCTCACCTTATGTTTTTAATTAAATTATTTCATGTAACATATTTTATCATATGAAATATTTCAGCAGCAGCTGGTTTCCTAGAGCCTGAACCAAATTTGATCCTCTGTATGGCACCGACATTGGGTACTCAAGAGATGCGGATGACAGTTTCTATCAGAGGATTCAGTTCATATAACTCTTGAAAACCATAACTGAATAATGGAAACCTACTTAAGCAATACTAAGAATGATGTTTTCTTAATTTTCAGATGGAAAACCAAAGTGCTAGTCTTTTTTCTTCTTCCAACAAAAGTATTAGAGACCATAGTGGGGAAATCATGTGAATAAAAATATGAGTGTTTTGAAAATATTTGTTTATCATGAAAACCCTATACTGAGTATCCAACTCCCCTCATATACTACAACATCACCATGGAGCAGGCTTCGTCTATTAATTTAAGATGAACTCTCAATTTCAGTTCTATGTACGAAAAGGGAAATACATTGAGGGTATATTTAAATTTTATACCCTAGCCAAAAATTTCTTTTCTCCTCAGGACTTTGAGGCCTTTTGGCACAGATTTGACCCTAGCATTTCGCAATGTGTTTGGGCCAAGGAAATCGAGTAGCCAAATAATACCTTAGTAATACACCTGATGTTTTCTGAACCCTACCATCAATGGTGTTTCCAGTAAAGGGACTTCGGGAGTGACATGTGTCTAGAGTTTTTGTGGTTTGGGTATGGGCATTTTAGAATTGTGAGGATGGAATTCTTTGTCAGGGGGACAATGTAACGCCCCAAAAACATGTTCTCATGTTATAGTATTATTGAGATATTATTATGTTTTTTGAAAAAAGTAAAAACATCAATATAAATATTATCACACTTTTTTTAAAGAATAATAATAACTATTATGGTCAAACATAATTTATTATTATTGAATAATTATTTAATTGAATATTTTAAACAATAACTATAATAACATAACTAATTGGTTTGTTTTCCCAAATATGAAATATATATATAAACAAATTATTATATTGGATTTTAATGAAAATACTATTATCTGAATTATAATTTTATATGTGGTTATATATGATATCAAATATTTCTATTTGAATATATTTTAATGACATTATATTTCCGCTATTCTACAGACAATTATTTGACCTATCATTTGAGTTCAAAATATGTTATATATACATGTATATATAATGTAATAATTTTTAGATTATAAAAATAACATTTTTGGAATTTTTCTTAATAAAATTATAAATATATTAATAGAATGATTAAAATTCTACATATGAACTTTTAATAAAATTATAATCATAAGAAATTAATATTTGTTTAATAGTTTCAAAATTACAAATATGTGGTACAAAATAGGATAATAAATTTCCAAACAACAATTTAATTTTAACATTACAAGAATATAAAATTATGTATACAAATATATATTTTATAAATGAATTCAATAAATTCTAGTTTTTTTAAAAAGTATTAATAAATATGTTCAATTGATTATTAATTTTGTTTTAACAATTGAAATTTTCTAAATCTATTGATAATATAATATATGATATAATGAAATAATATTTCAATATAATAATACCACTATTATAATGGTAATATAGGATAAAATCGGACAAAAAAGAGAAGTGGGGGTATCCCGTAGAATACCCGAATTAGGGTTAGGTGCAAAACGGACCAAAAAAATTTATAATAAAACAATAAAAATAGGGGGAAATCAGAAAAAAGAAATAATATATAAAAAAGGTTAATCACATGTTTATGAAATTGAGGGTTCATGAGATATGAGTATCACACTTAAAAGGTGTACAATTCGGGGTTTTTTTCTCTTTAGGGTTTCAGGAGGTCGGGCGAGAGCGAGGCGATGCCGAGGGAGACCTGGTGTGATGCCTGAGAAGGGTCCGGTGGTGGGGGATCTCAAGCATAGGAGGGCTGTTTGTCCTTTTGATGAAGTCATGGCTGAGTCATGTTGAGGTCGAAGGAGTTGCGTCTGTGATGGCCCGAACGAAGTCGAGTGGTGGTTCAGTCGTCGATGTCAGATATTTGCATCGTTATCTTCTTCAATGTCCTTTTTCCATGCCAATCACGGTTCATTGTTCTTGTTGATCCGACCTTATATTAGAATTATTATATTTCCTTTAAGAATAGTTTTTGGTCTGAATTTGGTTCGACTATCATTTTATTAGGTAAATGTCTTTGTTTTGTGTTCTGTCATTGGACTAAAAACATGAGTTCTATTTGATTTGATCCGAAAATGAAATTTGAAAACAATTTTATATTGATTGTATTTATTCTGAGGATGAACTATTTTTTTCCATGAAAAATTTTGCTGTCATGGAAATTATTATTTTTGACCTTCCTTTGCTGTGTTGTCCATGTATTTATTCACACCTTGCACAGCAAGGGACTATTCGAGGTTATAAATAGTGGTATCACTCTACATATGAACGATCCCTATTTTCTACATTGTATTCTGCACGCCTCTACACACATGGGTACTGTGATGACTCTATCCATTTTCTAGTCTTTGTTCTTGGATACTGAAGTGATGTTGTAAGGGATTTATAACTGCCATGTTTTGTTTCATTGAGAGTATATATGAATATATATATACTCATGAAATTATAACCTATCAGGTTAGTTTAAAAATACTTCTTATGTTGAATCTGGGTCATCGGGTTTGGGTTCGGATTATATAAAAGATTCATGGAACTTGGGTATAATTTTTTTGTTATTCCATTATTATTTCAGTGAGATTTTTCATTTATTTAAATTATGTTTGATTTCTAAAAACTATAATTGGAGTATGGGTTTGTTATAATTTTTCTAAAATATTTATTTTTGATCATATGACATTTAAGGGGACTAATATTTATTTTCATGGTTGAGCTTATTAATTTTCATGGTTTAACTTATTTATTTTCATGGTTGAACTTATTCATTAACTAGTTAGTTTGAGTTAAATCTTTCTTTAAACTAGTAAGAATTTCAGAATTTTGAATTATAGGGTATTAGTAGACCTGAAGTGTGGATAACTCATGCAAATTTATTTTATACATGGAATACATAATATGTTTTATATATTCATATTTGTATGTAAATATATATGCATAATATACATAGCCCTTAGACCTGCATAAAATCCACATGCCCAGATTAAAATCAATGTGTTGAATGGGTTTTAATTGTTTTCTTAAACCATGTTGTTTTTAAAATTTATATGAATACATATATATATATGGAACCATATCTATCTATATAACATATAATTTTCATTAAAAAATATAATGATTTAAAATTTAATATGTTTATCTCAAAATCTTATTGTTTGTAAGGGTGTAATTTGATCAAATTACGGTTCTAATATTTGTATATATATATATATATCTTCAGTTATATAACTTATTACATTTTGTTTACATAAGTTAAGGGTTATTTTAATATATAATTATTTTCCATTGTACACTTAGGGTATAATATGACATACATACATAATTCAATCTAATTCTATTTTATGATTTTAAATATGATTTAAAATCATTAAATAAAGACTTCTGTAACGCCCCGACCCCAGCTACCCAGAGTCGGTGCATTACTTCGTAACATTGGCATGATCACAAAAGATCAAGTCTCGAAAGACCGATTAGTTTAGTAGCCTTGGAAACACTAGATACATTCATAAGTCTTTCATTACATCAAAAAGTAAACAAACTACAATAACATGGTCTTCATAGTCCACAATCATATCCCTTTCTGACTAACCCTGCAGGTCACTCATAAATTACTTTTTCGCATCCTGGAAAAATATTAAAACATTGAAAGGGGTGAGCTCAGATGCTCAGTAAGGTTAACAATATTGCAGAAGCTTTCATAAATAAACATAAAAATTTAAGGCAATGTATAACTAAAAAAAAGCCTTTTAAACTTGAACATCAACATAATATGGCAAAAGTAAAATGAGATAATTCCATTCACTTCTTCACATGGATATTCTACTGGTCGAATAATCACATGCAATATCAATAACCACTTTCATAATGATGGAATTCATAATGCCAGACTATCATAACCACGTAGTCAAGGCCTCGTGCCAAGACCACAAATAAGATTTTGTCAAGGCCTCATGCCAAGACACTAGTTTGTCTCATGAGACCTGCCGATGCATCGAGGAGCTATATCGGGCTCCACCCGTCACTTATTTAGTCCAATGCATTCCTCATATGAATAGGTTTAATCATATCATAAACCATAACATAATCGTATCACATAAAACATGCATAAAGGAAACATAACATTTCCACATTTCAATCACAAGATATCAATACAACACATTGATATAATAAAAATGCTTTCGAAAACATTTTCAATACCAAAATAAAAGAAAGTTAAAACTTTGTATTTATTTTTCATTAAAAAAATGATGGCTTGTAGAGGAAGATGAAACTCAAATAATGGTCATGGCGGTGGAGAAGTCGTTGTCGCCGCATAAGTACGGAAAGAAAAACATTCCCTTTTTTCGTTTAGTAAAATGCTTCGTATAAAAAATATTCTTTTTGAATAAACGTAAAAGTCAAAGGGATTTATACACCGTATAAAAGAAAGTTGTGTATAAAACCAAATATGCCTCAATGAAAGGGGATTGAGACGAAGTCCTTAAAAAGATAATTTTTAAAATAAAATAGATCTATTATGTGTATTCACTATAGGTACACATAAAAGAGTAAAAATACAAGATAATACATCATAATATCATGACATAATTGGAAAGTAGGAGATTAACACAAAGAATGGAAGTTGGGTTAAGAAGTTCCCTTACCTCGTGTCCGACATGACTCAACCGTTCTTTAACCTCCTGAATAATAAACTAGAGTTAATATCTACCTTATTAAGAACCATTTTCAATTTCAGTATCCTTTTTATATCACTTATTACAATGTTATGAATGTTATGTAATTATTTAAGTTAATAACGGTCGTTATGTCGATCTTTGGTACTTGAGTCAACAATAAACTTCTTATAATTATAAGTTGTTCATGTGGTGAAATATCCATTATATACAGAATTATATTAATGATTTAGATATCATATATATCATATATATACAGTATATGCATTCATTTATAATATTACGTAACATTTAGAGGTAAGAAATGAAATGCACCGTTCATGGAGACGGTAAGCCGTACGTACGCATGAACGCTAATTTCATTTCAATTTCATATTTAATGAAATGAAATCATAATGATATAAATGTATAATATAATTACAGTATAATATAGTGTATAATACCATTTACTCCATCCTTTATACATCCCACATATGGCATTAACGATTCATATCACTTTGAGGGGGCGGTAGTCCGCACTTCCTAAAATGAAATTATCGCGTTTTACCCATAATGGAAATCATAAATTATGCCATAAATGAGAAATACAGAAGCATAAGTAAAACATAAACATATTATATATCATATATAAAAATAGTGACATCTTAATGGCCACCTTTGAAGGTGTTATATGAGTGTTGAACAATCATCGTTTCGTGAGGCAGAAATTCGCCATCCACAGAAACCGTATGTTCTTTAACCATTAGATGTAGGTGTGTGTAAGTGTAGCTCGAATCCTTCTTATAACAACATCCTAGTATATTGATTATACTGGTGTTGTTACAAAAGATATGAATAAAAAGAGTTTAGGGGGTTGGAGAATAAAACAAAACAACATTAGAGAAGACATTACCTCAACATCGGGTAACTCTTTTTGATTTGAGCCAAAGGCTTCCTTGGAAAGAGTTCTGCCCAAAGTGAGGCTTCTAGGAGTAAGAGGGGGATGTTGGGAGAGTATTTGGGCAGAGTTTGGCCGAGCCAAATGGCTTGAAAGTGTAAATGAGGTGGGAGAGGTGGGGGCCTTTTATAAGTGGAGAGGAGGGGCACTTTTGGAAAGATTGAAATGTTACATTATTACACAATGCGTTTCGGATTCTAAAGGTCCCAAACTTATATAATTCTAGGCTAAGGTGATAAGGTTTAGAAATATCCTCATCCAATAGGCTTTGGACAAGTGTAAGCCTTGGATTTTGCATTATCTTCTGATTTTATTTAAATCGCTAAATAATGAGGTCATCGCTGCATCATAATGATGTCATAAATAATTTAATTTATTTAATGTCTAAAAATTATAAAAAAAATACTATGATGTAGGAAATCTTTTTAGATTTCTAATTAATATTTATAATCAAAATTTGTACTTGTGTAAATCCACTTAAAAATTGTTTTAGTAAAACATTTTATGTTTGTGTCAATTTTTACTTTAACATTAAATAAAAGGTGTTTATGTCATTTTCTAACTAAAGTGGCTCCATGGGGTCCCCAAGTTGACCCATGGGTTGTCTTGGTCGGCCAGGACTCATACAATAGTAGTAGGACAAGTTTCATGCTCATCTCATATTGTTAAAACATTATTTTTACCTTAAACTACACTAATTACCTCTAATCGCGATTAAGAACATAAAAGTTACTATTCACAAAAAATTATTTTAATCTTATTTAACCACATTTTATTTCTTAATGACAACCATGTATGTCGGATTTTTGAAAATCAAATCACAGAAGTGGTAATATTTCATTTAAATGAAAAATCAGTTATTTAACTACGACTTAGTGGTTTCACTATTCATAAAAAAATTGAAGTTTTTCAGAACAAAGCCAAAATTTCACCCTAAGCTATAATTGATATTCCGAATTCAAAAATGATGTCTATTTTACAAAATTCCAAACATATAAGTTGCATTAATTAATTTTATTATTAAATCCCGTTGTTACAACAAATAGCGTGTTTTTAAGAAACAATTTATATCAAAAGATTGGCAATTGTTTATGTCCAATTTCAATGTTAAATTAATTCTAATGACCACCATTGGATAAAATGGTAAAAATATATTCTAATTATAATTTAAAACCACTAAACAGTATAATTTATCACTATAAATTATTTTGATTAAAAAAGTTGTTTTTAAGTATTTTTCACTATTCATAAAAAATTAGAAGTTCTCAGAAAAATACCAAAAATTCAACATAGGCTAATTTCGATATTAAGAATACAAAACTGAAGTCCATTTTGAAATATAAGATTTCTATCATTTTAAAAAGTGGTTATTACTATTCATAACGGCTACTTTGATTAGTCGCAGTGTTTTAGAACTCGAAGTTGCGTACAATGTAAGATATTGCATTATTGAATGAGAAGCGTATCGTGGAAGCTCGGGGTGTTACATTCTCCCCTCCTTCAATAAATTGCGTCCTCACATTTTCAAATTTTTCTTTGAAAATAAAAGGTTGAAAAGAGAAAATACCTTTGAGGAAAACCCACATCGGAAATAAGGTTAATAAATATATAACATTAAAAGAAAGCAGGATAAGTACAAAGGTCACCCGATATAGCCCATTCTAGGATTATATGAAAATATGGATATGGAGGAGAAACAAACCATCAAGGTCTGATGGAGAGTTATAGAAAACAGGATTAGGAGAAAGTTTAACCTCAAGAAAATCACAAACTTGTGATTGGTTAAACGGTGATTGAATCCCAAGTTGGAAAAGTTAACCGACAACATTTTTGTTTTAAGTTACCTTTTATAATGTTGAGGAATTTATTTAGGAGATTTACTACGAACGTAAGGGAATATACATACTTGTTATGTATACTTTCATTCGTTAATAATTTTTTTACCACAAACCAAACTTTTACTCCAAATGGTAACGGAACTCAAAAATATTCTATTTATCCTAATTGTATAAGGTTACAAATGTTAACACATACCATTTAGATTAGTGAAATTATTTTGTAATAACCAGGGACTTCCTGTAGGCTAGTGGTAGGAAATAAGGGCTTGTCGCACTATGGTTGTGGGTTCGATTCCTGCATCTTTGTTCGACACGACGGGTTATTCCCCACCCTGCAGGTTGTCCTTTTCCTAAAACTATAGTATTATAATATTCCAAAAATAATCTTCAGAAATTCTTTAACCTTAAACAATACTATCCATGGTTCAACTTAATCCATTCCAACCTTAATAGTTATCCAAAATACCTCCGTCCAGACTTTCTCTAAAAGGTCTCTAAATTCCAAAATCAATTGTAACATCAGATTCCCCAAAAAAAGAAAAGTTTCTCTTATTGTCACATACTAAAAATATGATTACCTTAATCATATTAAAACCTTACTGAAATCAACAAGTACTGCAGTACAATCCATATATATATATATCACATTATTCTTATAACCAGAATATAATCCTTGAGTCCAAAAGCACCAATACATTAATTATTCCGCTTCAATTGTAGTCACAGCATAAGATTGGCCTTGATCCCTTGGCCTTTTCTGAGGTAAGTTTCCTTGACGCTTAGGACATTCATTTCCATAATTCCCTATTTCCCTACAATTGTAGCATTCAACTTTGACAGCCTCCTTCTTTCCCTTGCAATCACGAGCCTGGTGACCCTTTTCTCCACATTTATAACAAACTCCCATTCCTTTTAGGCAAGTACCATGGTGATTCTTCCCACAATTATCACATAATGGAAAATCCTTCTTTCCCTTTTTCCCTTTATCTGTCTCTTGTTCCACCGTTCTCTTCTTCTCTTGCTTTACTTTGTTGTCATAAGACTTAGAGAATTCCTTTTCTGTCTTGATAGCACACGAGACAATATCTTCGTATGAGGAGAAGGATTGTGATACTAAAGCTCGACGGAGAAATGGTTTTAACCCATCAAAGAAACGATCAATATTACTCCTTGGGTAACGTATATAATCGGCAGCATGCCTCGCTAACCTTGTAAAGTTAGCCTCATACTTTGCGACATTCTCATCCTCCTTCTGCCTCAAACTCAGAAATTGCCTTTCTATATCTGATCGATGGTCACGAGGAAAATATTTTTCTAAAAATAGATCTTTGAACTCCCTCCATTCCATATTCGATACGTCATCATCTTCCTTTGTGTTTTGAATCAGCGACCACCACTGATCGGCATCTTCAGTGAGGCAGTAAACTGCCATGACAACCTTCTCCCTTTCGCTACTCCCCAAGGCATGGAATATTTTTTCTAAGGAGTTTATCCATTGCTCAGCTACTAACGGATTTGTACCCCCATTGAATGTTGTTGGTTGTTTCCTCATGAAACGGTCTAGTATTGATCCTCCACGTTGCGTATCTGGGTGCTCCATACGAGTAAGGTTATTATTCATAACCTGAGTAAGTTGTCCCAGTATGGTGATTAGCTGATCGGCACCAGTTGCATCACCAGCCCCACTATAATTATCTTGAGCAGGAGGGCAATCCCTACATGGAGTGCGTGCATTGATACGGTTTCCATTTCTTCCACTAGGCGCCATTTCTAAACAATTGCATAAACTAGATTACTTTATGAAATAAAATACATAATTCCATATTTGTAAAATACTTTACATAAATTGAACTATTTATGGATATAATCCATAATCATAAAAAGAAATGTTTCCTTTGAGGAAGTATATACTCATAACCCTCCATAGTGGTTTTTAAAGAAAATGAGAATTATCCTAAGCATATCCCCCGGGAGTGTCGTAACCAAGAGTGCAGCAAGGCCCGTTGTCGTGCACCTGTTCCCATTCGAGTCTAGCTCAAAGCGGTGTTTTCGGGTTTTACCCCTAGGTACATCTGTGCCAGAGACGCCTCTACCTGCTCGTATCCAGACAGAGATGTATTGCTCGGAAAACTCACAAAATATCTACAATGACAAAATTCTAGGAAGTTCTTCTATACTAATCCTCAAAGTCTATCTTTGGGATATGTGCTCTAATCAGAGTTTATCTAAATCTAGCTTCCAAGGTTAGTACTAAACTGCCTCTGATACCAACTGTAACGCCCCAACCCCAACTACCCAGAGTCGGTGCATTACTTCGTAACATTGGCATGATCACAAAAGATCATGTCTCGAAAGACCGATTAGTTTAGTAGCCTTGGAAACACTAGATACATTCATAAGTCTTTCATTACATCAAAAAGTAAACAAACTACAATAACATGGTCTTCATAGTCCACAATCATATCCCTTTCTGACTACCCCTGCAGGTCACTCATAAATTACTTCTTCACATCCTGGAAAAATATTAAATCATTGAAAGGGGTGAGCTCAGATGCTCAGTAAGGTTAACAATATTGCGGAAGCTTTCATAAATAAACATAAAAATTTAAGGCAATGTATAACTAAAACAAAATCCTTTTAAACTTGAACATCAACATAATATGGCAAAAGTAAAATGAGATAATTCCATTCACTTCTTCACATGGATATTCTACTGGTCGAATAATCACATGCAATATCAATAACCACTTTTATAATTATGAAATGCATAATGCCAGACTATCATAACCACGTAGTCAAGGCCTCGTGCCAAGACCACAAATAAGATTTTGTCAAGGCCTCGTTCCAAGACACTAGTTTGTCTCATGAGACCTGACGATGCATCGAGGAGCTATAGCGGGCTCCACCCGTCACTTATTAAGTCCAATGCATTCCTCATATGAATAGGTTTAAACATATCATAAACCATAACATAATCGTATCACATAAAACATGCATAAAGGAAACATAACATTTCCACATTTCAATCACAAGATATCAATACAACACATTGATATAATAAAAATGCTTTCGAAACCATTTTCAATACCAAAATAAAAGAAAGTTAAAACTTTTTATTTATTTTTCATTAAAAAAAATGATGGCTTGTAGAGGAAGCTGAAACTCAAATAATGGTCACGGCGGCGGAGAAGTCGTTGTCGCCGCATAAGTACGGAAAGAAAAACATTCCCTTTTTGTCGTTTAGTAAAACGCTTCGTATAAAAAAGATTCCTTTTGAATAAACGTAAAAGTCAAAGGGGTTTATACACCGTATAAAAGAAGGTTGTGTATAAAACCAAATATGCCTCAATGAAAGGGGATTGAGACGAAGTCCTTAAAAAGATAATTTTTAAAATAAAATAGATCTATTATGTGTATTCACTATAGGTACACATAAAGAAAGTAAAAATACAAGATAATACATAATAATATCATGACATAATTTGAAAGTAGGAGATTAACCCAATGAATGGAAGTTGGGTTAAGAAGTTCCCTTACCTCGTGTCCGACTTGACTCAACCGTTCTTTAACCTCCTGAATAATAAACTAGAGTTAATATCTACCTTATTAAGAACCATTTTCAATTTCATTATCCTTTTTATATCACTTATTACAATGTTATGAATGTTATGTAATTATTTAAGTTAATAACGGTCGTTTTGTCGATCTTTGTTACTTGAGTCAACAATAAACTTCATATAATTATAAGTTGTTCATGTGGTGAAATATCCATTATATCCAGAATTATATTAATGATGTAGATATCATATATATCATATATATACAGTATATACATTCATTTATAATATTGCCTAACATCTATAGGAAAGAAATGAAATGCACCGTTCATGGAGACGGTAAGTCGTACGTACGCATGAACGCTACTTTCATTTCAATTTCATATTTAATGGAATGAAATAATAATGATATAAATGTATAATATAATTCCAGTATAATATAGTGTATAATACCATTTACTCCATCCTTTATACATCCCACATATGGCATTAACGATTCATATCACTTTGAGGGGGCGGTAGTCCGCACTTCCTAAAATGAAATTATCGCGTTTTACCCATAATGGAAATCATAAAGTATGCCATAAATGAGAAATACAGAAGCATAAGTAAAACATAAACATATTATATATCATATATAAAAATAGTGACATCTTAATGGCCACCTTTGAAGGTGTTATATGAGTGTTGAACAATCATCGTTTCGTGAGGCAGAAATTCGCCATCCACAGAAACCGTATGTTCTTTAACCATTAGATGTAGGTGTGTGTAAGTGTAGATCGAATCCTTCTTATAACAACATCCTAGTATATTGAGTATACTGGTGTTGTTACAAAATAAATGAATAAAAAGAGTTTAGGGGGTTGGAGAATAAAACAAAACAACATTAGAGAAGACATTACCTCAAAATCGGGTAACTCTTTTTGATTTGAGCCAAAGGCTTCCTTGGAAAGAGTTCTGCCCAAAGTGAGGCTTCTAGGAGTAATAGGGTGATGTTGGGAGAGTATTTGGGCAGAGTTTGGCCGATCCAAATGGATTGAAAGTGTAAATGAGGTGGGAGAGGTGGGGGCCTTTTATAAGTGGAGAGGAGGGGAACTTTTGGAAAGATTGAAATGTTACATTATTACACAATGCTTTTCGGATTCTAAAGGTCCCACACTTATATAATTCGAGGATATGATGATAAGGTTTATAAATCTCCTCATCCAATAGGATTTGGACAAGTGTAAGCCTTGGATTTTGCATTATCTTCTGATTTTATTTAAAACGTTAAATAATGAGGTCATCGCTGCATCATAATGATGTCATAAATAATTTAATTTATTTAATGTCTAAAAATTATAAAAAATATACTATGATATAGGAAATCTTTTTATCTTTCTAATGAATATTTATAATCAAAATTTGGACTTGTGTAATTCCACTTAAAAATTGTTTTAGTAAACCATTTTATGTTTGTGTCAATTTTTACTTTAACATTAAATAAAAGGTGTTTATGTCATTTTCTAACTAAAGTGGCTCCATGGGGTCCCCAAGTTGACCCATGGGTTGTCTGGGTCGGCCATGACTCATCCAATAGGAGTAGGACAAGTTTCATGCTCATCTCATATTATTAAAACATTATTTTTACCTTAAACTACACTAATTACCTCTAATCGCGATTAAGAACTTAAAAGTTACTATTCACCAAAAATTATTTTAATCTTATTGAACCAAATTTTACTTCTTAATGACAACCATGTATGTCGGATTTTTGAAAATCAAATCACAGAAGTGGTAATATTTCATTTAAATGAAAAATCAGTTATTTAACTATGACTTAGTGGTTTCACTATTCATCAAAAATTGAAGTTTTTCAGAACAAAGCCAAAATTTCACCCTAAGATATAATTGATATTCAGAATTCAAAAATGATGTATATTTTAAAAAATTCCAAACATATAAGTTGCATTAATTAATTTTATTATTAAATCCCGCTATTACAACAAATAGCGTGTTTTTAAGAAACAATTTATATCAAAAGATTGGCAATTGTTTATGTCCAATTTCAATGTAAATTAATTCTAATGACCACCATTGGATAAAATGGTAAAAATATATTCGAATTATACTTTAAAACCACTAAACAGTATAATTTATCACTATAAATTATTTTGATTAAAAAAGTTGTTTTTAAGTATTTTTCACTATTCATAAAAAATTAGAAGTTCTCAGAAAAATACCAAAAATTCAACATAGGCTAATTTCGATATTACGAATACAAAAATGAAGTCCATTTTTAAATATAAGATTTCTATAATTTTAAAAAGTGGTTATTACTATTCATAACGACTACTTTGATTAGTCGCAGTGTTTTAGAACTCGAAGTTGCGTACAATGAAAGCTATTGCATTATTGAATGAAAAGTGTATCGTGGAAGCTCAGGGTGTTACAACTTCAGTGAAACATGTACATAATTTATATATATATACATATAGATATATGAATGAACCTATAAGTTTTAATCATATTCTGAATTAACTTGGCGTATAATAAACTTCAGAGGATAAAGTATGTTTTTGATACATTTGATTTAATATATGCATTACAAAAAACAAATGATTCTCTCTAAATTAATTGGACTTAAATACTAGGTAACATAAGGAATGGTCATTCATTAAGACATGACCATTTATCAGCACATGCTTTGTGTGAAAATGACATCTGTCTTTATTAAAAATTAATCATTTTAAATTATAAAATATTTTCTCCCTTAATCAATAATTTTGAAAATTAAGGAACTATATTTTTTTGTGGTAACCCCATCCATTTATTACTTGTGTATTTTGAATTAATATCTCATGTTCAATGATTGATTACTATTTTATGGATGTTGTTGGGAAAATTATCATTTAAATAATAAATGACACATTAAATTTCAGTCCAACGTCATTTCCATTTTTCAGCACATGAGTTGAGAATTAATAATGAGCATGTATTTTATTGCATTTAATGTTTATTAACATGGAAGATTTTAAATTTATTATTTTATGTGATACTAAAATAATATATTATTAATAATTCATGAGATAAGAATTTTATTATTGAAGGTGGTATGAGACATTTCGAATAATGTGAATTAAGAAACCATGTAATATATGTACTGGGAATGATAAGTGATTTAATAAATAAATGTGGTAAGTGCACTTTGATTTAGAGATATGAAGAATTCATTATACCTAGTATGATCGAGTGTGGGGACCGGTAAAAGTAAGCCCTTTAGGTTGTTGATCGGTTACAGCAGACCCTCCGGGTTGGTCTCCGGTTACAGAGGTTCTTCGGGTTGGTGTCCACTTACAGACTCACTCCGGGATGGAGTCCAATTACAGAGGATCTCCGGGTTGGGGTCTAGTTACAGTTATCCCCAAGGTCTTGGCACGAGGCCTTGACATAGTCTATCCTATGCACTTTCCTCATTAGGACTATGTAAATTAACTAACAGGAGGATTATTCGACTAGTATAATATTCCTGGTTAAAAATAATATGATTATGAGATTCAGAAGAATTTTAAGTATGACTTATTTATTATTTATGCAATATTCAGAAATGTAATGGCCAATAGTAAATGATGAAAAAAAGTTATTATATTTAATCACAGCTCTGATCATGCATTACACTTAGTTATTAATTTTTGTACTTTCATTTTAACATGAAATGTCTCCTAATTAGTACTCTGAATGAGCATTTACATAATTGAATCATGGTAATGTTAGTATGTTTTAAATTGTGCACTAATATCATTTAGAAAATTATCATGGTATGTTTAATGTGTTACAAAATTTAAATGAAAATGATTTATGGATATTTTAATGAATGTTTTAAAAAGTTGTTTTGGGTATAATATATTTTTTAACCCCTTTCTGGGCATTCGTATGGTCACCACACGTTTTTCATAAAAATTTATCAGGTAACAACTTTTAGCAGATGAAACATTTCATGAGCAGCTAGTTTCTCCGAGCCTAAACCGAATTCGATCCTCTGTAAGGCACCGACTCCGGGTACTTGGG
The DNA here is from genome assembly GCA_963277665.1 of Viscum album. Classification (NCBI taxonomy): domain Eukaryota; kingdom Viridiplantae; phylum Streptophyta; class Magnoliopsida; order Santalales; family Viscaceae; genus Viscum; species Viscum album. Next base: position 935,607,060 of record OY728143.1, on the reverse strand, counting down.
AGTTGGGGCGTGCAAGTACCTACCATCCGGGATAAAATAAAGGGAATGAACTCTAACAAAACATTTCCAAGATGTGATGGACAAGAGAATCTATCCATGTAAAATGGGTAAACGGTGTGCAGTAGGGTCTCATGTTATTTCCCTTGACGCTGGGAACATCCCATGTACAATGGTCCATGTCTTTAGAAAATTTAATGCATTATACGGATACATGATCTTTAAAAGTAGTAACACGTCATGTAATTCCATATGAGGTCTTCCAATGTACCCTGGCCATGTGCTTGTATACAGTGTCTACTCATGTAACCATAACAATGTACCGGTATATCGTGTAATTTGTGTAACTGGTTGTTTCCATGTTGTGTGTGAGGGGGAGTGCATTATATATAGGAAAACTAAGTATTACATTACATGTACTTGTGCTTCCAATGTACATGTTGGGTGGTCCAATATTCATCACATGCGGTGTAGATAGAACTACACACTATGTGTTCTTGATTTTTTAGAATGTATTTTTCATCCTCCATGTGCCTCTTCCAATATCCAGGATCCTGTTATTGTGGTTTTTTCAACTTGGAACACAATATCATGGTTTTTTCACCACACTAACACAACAATTATGGGTTCGAGGCCAAAAATAAGTTGAGATATTCATTTTAGTTCATTCCGATGAAAATATTATGAAGAATTATTTCTCATGATTTTCATCAATTATTCCCTTTATGAAATCATCACACCTCCATCGAGTCATGACGATGAGGAATCTCAAATTTTGAATCATACTACCTAGAATTGAAGGTACAATGAACAATTAGTTAATGTTTGGGAGAAGAAAAAAATGTGTGTTAAGAATTTCATAAATCAAAGGGGATTACCAAGGAAAAATCCCAAAGAAAAAAATCAGCCTTTATTCTTTTCAAGAATCATCTGTTCTTATAATAATGATAAACAGATCAATCCATCATTCTCTAGGGGTAAATATTAATTAACCCCATAAATGTCATCCAATCCCGCATATATGATCGATCTGGGGGCTAAACATTTCATGGAATAGTTTAAAATAATCATAAAAAATGGAATTAGAAACAAGGATCCAAATAATACATCGTATGTTAATTTTGGATCACATTCTAATGAAGATTTGTTTCTGCGTCATCAATATTGGCGAGATCCGTCAAGAACATCATTCATAGATCTTTGATCAATAGGGCTACCATTACCTACCTATATGATTATCTTTGTTTCCCTCTCTAGATCCTTCAGAGGGTTCTAGGATAATAAAAATAACCATGGATATCTTCCTAATGGTTTATTTAAAATAAATTAGGTTGCTTCATTACTGTGTCATTGAAATAGAAATAAAATAAATTTTCTGACAATTTATTTTATTCATTAAAATAACAATAGTGATTTTCCATTGTCGATCTATGCTGACAAATGTTAGGTCATTACTATAGTAAATCCACTTTTTTTGAACACAATAGTTCCCTCAGATTTCTGATCTAGTTAAATATTTGTAAGTAATTTCCCTTTTTTAGGAAGACCATGTGTGCATGATATTTAATATTTTAATATATTTCAATCATTTATTTCAGGCACAATGAGCCTCATAATCGTACACTGTCACAACAATAGGTGTTAAAATAGTCTATATCATAATTAAAAATAATACAAAAAAATATAATACATTAAATTATCTCATCATTGGGGTTATACATCCCCAAAAATCCAAAATATAGTCTACTAAATATTTTAGGGTACTGATTACGAATCTGATTCACTCGCTCCCATTTCTCTCCTGGAGATTTTCATGATACAACTAGACATGAAGTAAAGGAATCAATAATTTATGATGAATATTCTACTAACGATCCTTGATTTACACTGGGTTTTCTGCAAAAAAATTTCCATCATCGATCACCAACTTTCTCTAGTGGATGACATGTAACAGGACATGCATCTACATACTCAGCTAAAACTTGTGGAAGATATCGTGTACCCAGCCTATCTGAGTCAGTAGAGATATGTGGTTTGCAACTTCACAAACTCTATGATGTATCTAAAAAGGGTGGATAAACCTCAATGATAACTTAACACCTTGTGCAAATATATATAATCCAAGTGGAGGTGAAATGATTAAAAAAACATGGTCTCATTCATGGAACTCCAAAGGCCTTTGTTGCCTGTCAGCATAAGTTTTCTTATAGATTTTTATCATCTTCATATTCTCATGTATGATCATAACCTTCTATAAAATAGCTCACACCAACTCTACTCCCATGAGTGTTGACCATCATGGGCCAGTCCCATAATTTTGAGACATGTTGGGTCACCCATAAAAAGAATTAAATGGGTACAAACCAATGGTTTTATTATAGAAATTTTTTTACATGAAATCCACCACATGTTGATTATCCTCTAAACTATTGTTTAAGTACACCATGGATGCCTGTATCATGTAATCTGAATATGAAATTATCTACTCCTCTGTTTTAACATCTATGGGTGAAATGTTGTGTTCAAGCATAACTGGGTCCTAAATGCATCCAAAAATACTTTCTACAACCAATATGTTATCCATGTATCAAAAGATGAAACTATTATCTATCTAACTCCATGGATTTGATATTACTCTTTAACATAGAGGCATACCAAGATCTATATTGAACTCTCCTCTCATATAGCTAGGAAGTGGCCTGACATGGTGATTCGATTGATAATCACACAGATAGAATCATTTCCCCTAGATGTATTTGGTTAAACCAACACATATCCCACATAAATCATATCTCAAATGCATTCTAGAACCTCGAGGGGTTGATCTAAACATGGTGGAACCTGGGGCTCAACCTTTACATGATGTTAAAAAATGCATTGTGAAACAAACATTGCGACACTATTATTCATCCCCTACCACCAAAAATGATGTCAAGGGTCCTAATACAACTTTACCAAACCATGATGTACATCTTTATGGGATGTATGAATCTCCCGCAGAAGCTTCTCCCACAAATCAACATGTACTAGAACGAGTCCTTTAAAAATAACTATCTTCTCTTTGCCGTTTGAATATCCATAAAGAGCATGCCCTATGAACATTTGAGCATGTAGGGACTTGTAGTCACTCTCCCCAAGATTTGCATCCCTACCTCGTTGTAAGAGTGGAGGGGAAATAAACATCAAATATAGTTATGTTTTTCTATAATAAACCACTAAGGATAACTGAAATGCGGCTAACAGCTTCAATTCCGCCTTCAAAAATAAAAATCTAGACCTCATATAAAGAGAATCTTCCACCGCATTCCTCTTCAAATGAGTTTGTACATTCTCAATTTCATAGTCCCACATGAAAAATACACATTTCCTATATCTCTTGTTTTAATCCTTATGATAAAAGATATACATGGGAATCATATGATTTAAGTTGATGATGAACCGCTCACCCATAAGTTAGTGTTGCCCCATCTTCAACGTGGGGTCTATCGGTGCTAACACAATATATTTGGTCATGTATTTTTTCTCATGTATTATCAAATGTAATGAAACATATTGAATAACCACATTCCAATACATCAGAAAAAAACCATGATAGGTTCCTGATGCATTATAGAATAGTACACACTCAACACCATCCTACATCAATCCCATGTTCGGAGCACTTTTCAAACTCTACATCAACTACAGAAAACTATGGTGGAAGTTCTCTATCCCCTTGAAACATAACCATTTTGAGTGAAATATATCATAGGTGTTGATATACATGAGAAATAGGGTATGAATATTTGATAACATCCTACTAGCATTAGGAAGCTCTTCACCTCCATTATGCTCCAAAATGGATCTCATGCTAACAATTCCTCAACCTTGTCCTAGTCCACAGCCACTATCTGAAAATAAGATAATGTATCCTAGAATGTGGGATACCAGAATATAAAACCAGAATATTGAGAGTTTCCAATAAATCTAGTTCTCTCATTTTAACACCCCATGTTTCCACGGTACGATTCCCTTTGAATAATGCAATAGCTTTCATTGTAAGCAACTTTGAGTTCTAACACACACCACAACCAATCAAACTAGCTGTTATGAATATTAATATCCACATTTTGAAATTTTATAAATTTTATCATTCAAAATTGATTTCATTTTATAGTTTAAAACCTAATTTTTATTTAAATTATTATTTATTTTATTTACATTTATTTTTGGTCAAAATAGATACATAATACTCATATAAGTTCAATGTAATTCATTGGAGTCAGTTTATAAAAAATTTTGATAAATAAAAATTTTATCAAACTTTTCACAGTCTTTTACCCATCTCCTATGAGAATTTACAAATTGACATAAAACATAATTTTACCTCTTATGTGATTGGAATTTCTAATATCCAAGAGACATGGTTAATATCAAGGACTAAAATGTCATTCAATAAGAAAAAAATAATATTTTTTGAATAGTGTCTTTTTAATTTTATTTATCTTGGTTAAAAGTAAATAGGTTAATTAAGGGTAAAAATGATATTATTATTATCCTAACACACATCGTAATTTATTGGATAAATATAATTCGACCAAAAACAACTTTAGGAATAAAATATGAACCACTTTGGTTCACTTGGATTAGACCAGGACATTTATTATTATTATTTAATTCAAAGAAGAGTTAAAAGAGAGAAAATCAAAGATAAATAACTAAACCATTTTTAATATAGGGGTATACATAAGTTAAATTCGGTTATAAATATTCATTAGAAATATAAAAACATCTCCTCCATAATTATATTTTACTAATAAGTTTTAGACCTTAAATAATTTATCTTATTTATGAGAAAATGGTGATGCATTAATTACCAAATTAATGAATTATGAAAATAATTGACATTATAAATGTCAAAATATTCGTAATTTCAACCTTTTAATGAATTAAACTAATTTTATAGGTTAATATAACATATTATTGTTGGTGATATTAATTTTTTTCATTGTAATAATGCTGTTATTAATTTATCATAAACAAAATACAAAATAGATACAAAATTGACATAAAAGAGTTTCAAAAAAAATATTATATTATTAATTCATATTCAATTAATAAAAATATAAGGTTCGGGAAAAGGACATATATAGAGATATTTGTATCATTAAAGAACCACTTGGGGTTGATTGCAAGTATATAGTACGTTTATTAACCATATAATATAAAAATACAAAGAGACATGGTAAATGTCAAATAATTTATCTAAGAGTTAAATATGAATGATATGGTTAATATAGTGACACAATGTTATCTAAAATCAATTGGTTGAAAGGACTTCAAACCATACCCACATTACCCTCGAAATAAGTCACTTTGGAGCCATTATAAAACGAATATGAATTTATTATAAAATAATATTTCATGTTTTTTCTAAGGTTCCCCTCACCCCTCTTATAAAAGGGAACTCCACCTTCTCTCAAATTATTACCTTCCAAGACTATTAGCTCAGCCAAAACCTTCCCAAATATTCTCTCAAATTCCCTCACTTCAACCTAGAGGCCTTATTTTGATCATAAATCCATCCTAAAGAGCACTTTTGATCAAATCAAAAGCAAGAACACAAAGAATAGGTAATGTTTTCGCCACGCTCTTTCGTGTTCCTTTCTTTTTCAACTTATTCCATCATGGTTATTTCCATTCTAAAATAATAACGAAAATATCTTCTATATACTATGATGTTATTATAAATATGTTACAACCATATTCAGTATTATATCCATCCTTTTAATGACATGTCACCATACGTGTGTACGTACGGCTTACCGCCTCCACGTCGTGGTGTAATTGTTATTAAAAACATTATTATTTTGATGGGTATGATAATGATGTGTAACTGAATTAAATAATAAATATAACATTATAATTATTCTGTATATATGATATAACATACAATTATATATTATTTTAAAATCGAAAAAATGATATTGTCGCATGTGCGTATGTACGGACTACCATCTCCACGAAAGCGATGAGATTCATTCCCCATCGTATCCATTCAAGTATAATTCTCATTTTATGATTAAAAATAATTTTTAAGGACCTGATATCATTCTGTATATGAATAAGATACAACCTATCCATAAAAAATACGGCTTATGTAAAAAAAATATAAAATAAAATGAGTAAGTTAACACACAAATTGACGATAATACTAAGATATTATTAATAATGCAATGTTAAAAGATCATATATGATAACATATTAATGTATATGATTCATGTCTAATTTAATAAAAAATATTAAACCATTATAAAAGAGGTTAAACTACCCTCAATGAAGGGAAGTTACAAGGTAAGGTTTATTTCACAATCTATTCATTATCTGAGGTTGTGTATACGTAATTATCTACTGGGACATCTTTATCATCCACATCCATTTTTCATAAAAATGTATTTCAAATAATTCTCAAAATTTTATAGACTATGGGTTAAATTCATGTATACACTTGTTGAATTTTTATAATATTTTTATAAAAGAATGTTTCTGTCATTTTCCAAATAAGGTTCTTTTTATCCTTTTTGACAGAATTTAGGTTTGAATGTCTCTATTAAGTTATACGGCGGGTGATGTTATTTTCTACCATTATAAAATCGTAAAAGATTCCCTTACAATAATATAATAATATTTTCAAAGAAAATGTTTTATTTTATAATTATGTGACTTTTATATGATATCAAATAAAGAGATATTTCTCTCAAATAGTTTTGATTTAATCTATGTCAACATATTTGATAGATTTTAAGCTTATTTGAAGTTGATTTATTATGATACAAAACATCCATATTGTATTGATGGTTTTGGATATGTCTGACTGTAGATGTGTTATTTTTATACCATTCATGGTTTATGGAGAATGTATTGACATATTGTATGCTAGTTTTAATATAAATGTTTATTTTATATTTAAATCTGTTCATCTGAGAAATGCATTGGACTTAATAAGTGAATGGTGGATCCCACTATAGCTTCTCGACACATCAGTAGTTCACTTGAGACAAACTTGTGTATTGGAACAAGGCTTAGATTAAATCTTGTTTGTAGTCATGGCACAAGGCCTTGACTGTGTGATTATGATAGTCTGGCATTATGCATTCCATCATTATGAAAGTTATTATTGATATTTCATGTGATTATTCGATTTTTTTGAATATCCATGGGAATAAGTAAATGGAATTATTTCATTTTTTTCTTCCATATTATGTTAGAGATAAAATTTAAAATTATTTTTTTAGTTATACATATAACTTAAATGTATATGCTTATTTATAAAAGTTTCCACTATATTGATATCCTTACTATGCATCTGAGCTCACATTTTTCTATGTTTTATTTTTTCCAGGATGTAAAGAAGAATTTTATGAATGACCTGCAGGGAATGTATAAGGGGATATGGTTGTGGTATATGGAGACATGATTTTGTTGTAGTTTTTCACTTTACGATGTAATGTAATCTTTATAAATGTATCAAGTGATTCCAAAGATACTAAACTAATCGGTCTTTCGAGACCTGATCTTTTGTGATCATGCCAATGTTATGTAATAGCGCATGGACTCTAGGTAACTAGGGTCGATGCAATACATTTGGTATCAGAGGAAGATTATTACAAACCATGGGAGATAGATTTAGATAGACTCGGATTAGATCACATATCAATAAGATAATCATTGAGGATTAGTATAGATAACATCCTAAAATTTTGGTATTGTAATGATTTTGTGATTTTTCCGAGAAATACATCTCTTTCAGGATACGAGCAGGTATAGGCGGTTCTAGAATAGATATACCTATGGGGAAAACCTGAAAACATCGCATTGAGCTAGACTCGAATGGGAACGGGTGCACAACAATTGGCCTTGCTGCACTATTGGTTACGACACTCCTTGGGGATATTCCTAGGATAATTCTCATTTTCTTTACAAACCATTATGAAGAGTTTATGAGTATATACATCCTCAAAGAAAACATTTTTATGATATTGGATTATATCCATAAACTGTTCAATTTATGTAAAGTGTTTTACAAGTTTGGAATTATGTATTTTGATTCATAAACTGATCTATTTTATGCCATTGTTTAAAAATATACCCTAGTGGAAGGAATGGAAACTGTACCAATGCATGCACTCCATGTAGGGATTTCTCTCCTGCACAAGATAATTATAGTGGAGGTGGTGATACAACTGGGGGCGGTCAGCTTATCACCATACTAGTAAAACTCACTCATGTTATGAATAATAAAATTACCCATATTGAGCACCATGATTCGCAGCATGGAGGATCAATGATAGATCGCTTCATGAAGAAACAACCACCGACATTAAATGGGAGTAAAAATCCATTAGTTGCTGAGAAATTGATAAATTCCTTGGAGAAAATATTCCATTCTTTGGGGAGTTGCAAAATGGAAAAAGTTTTCATGGCAGTTTACCACCTTACTAGAGATGTCGATCAATGGTGGTCATTGATTCAAAACATAAATGATGACGAGGAATTATCAAATATTAAAATGAGGGAGTTTACGGAGATTTTCATAAAAAAATACTTTCCTCGTGACCATCGAGCAGATATGGAAAGGAAATTTTTGAGTCTGATACAAAGGGAGGATGAGAATGTCGCAAAGTATGAGGCTAACTTTACATGGTTAGCAAGGAATGAAGTAGATTATATACATAAGACAAGGAGTAATATGGGTCGCTTCTTTGAGGGGTTATAACAATTTCTATGTTGAGCATTACTCTCACAATTATTCTCATCGTATGAAGATATTGTCTCATTTATTATCAAGGAAGAAAATAAATTCTCTAAGTCTTATGTCTTTAAAGAAAAGTAAGAGAATAAGAGATATTCTTATCACTCTGATAATGGAAATAAGGGGAAGAAGGGAAAATTTGAATATCAATCCTGTAGTAAATGTGGGAATAAATACCTTGGTACTTTCTTGAAGGGAATGAGAGTCTGTTACAAGTGTGGTGAAAAGGCCACCAAGATTGTGATTGCAAGGGGAAGAAATAATCTACCGATGTTTAATTCTATAATTGCAGGGAGATGGGAAAATATGAAAATTAATGTCTTAAGCGTCAAGGGAACATACCTCAAAAAAGTCCAAGGGATCAAGGCCAAGCTTATGCTATCACTACTACTGAGGATGTAGCTCTGAAAGATGTGGTGGCATGTAATTTAATGGTTTCATCAAGTTTAGCAAATGATTTATTTGATTCTAGATCATCACATTGTTTCATATCTTCCTATTTTGCTAATAAAATTAGATATTTCCAATTCTATTTAACAACCGAGTTGTCTGTCAAAACTCCTAAGGGTAGTATCATTGCAATAATGTTTTGTGAATCAATCTCCATTAGAGAAAATAAATTTTCTTTATCTGATGATCTCATCGTGATACTCATGGTTGAATTTTATATAATCCTCTGTATGGATTTGATTTCAGACCATGATGTGAAGATTTATTTTAAGAAGAAGTAGGTTATAATTTTTGATGATGATGGTAAAGATCGCCTTATCGTTAGAGTAGAATCATCACCACCAATTTCTTATCTATATCCACCCTCAATAGCTCAACTAAATTCAATTTTTTGGGAGGAAGAGAATGAAATAACTGAATGAGAGGAAAGGAATGTTCAAATAGAGGATGTCCCTATTGTGAATGAATATCTAGATGTGTTTCTAGATGATTTACCTGGACATCCTCTAGAATGAGAAATTGAGATTCCCATTGATTTAATTCCTGGATCAAGGCCCATATCAAAGACCCCTTATATAATGGAAACTGTGGAATTAGTGTAACTAAATAAACAACTAGAGAAATTTAGTAACAAGGGATTCATTCGCCCTAGTGTTTCTCTATGGGGTGCCCCTATCCTTTTTGTTATGAAGAAAGATGGATCTATGATGTTATGTATTGACTACATGGTGATCAATGCTATAACAACAAAGAACAAGTATCCCCTACACCGAGTTGTTGATTTAATTTACCAACTACTTGGAGATCAATAGTTTTCAAAGATTGACCTTCGATTTGGATACCATCAGTTGTGTGTGATGAGGGAGACATTTCGAGGACATCATTTTGAACCAGGTATGGGCATTACGAGATTATCGTAATGCATTTTGGGATGACTAGTGCACCCTCTGAATTCATGGATCTAATTAATAGAGTTTTCAAGGAATATCTAGATGTTTTTGAGGTGGTATTTTTTGCTGATATCTTGGTATACTCCAAAAGAAACGAATATCATGAAAATCACATGAATATTATCCTGAAGACTCTTAGAAGACATGATTATATAGGAAGTTTGGCAAGTGTGAATTCTGTATATGAAAGATTTCTTTTCATGGCCATATTTTCTCTGATGATAGAATTTATGTTGATCGTTCTAAGACCAAGGCAATCCAATAATGGCCAACACCGATGAGTATAACTGAGGTACGTTGTTTTATTGGTTTAGCAGGTTATTATAGGTGTTTCGTCTAGAATTTTTCCTGATTGGCTAACCCATTATCGATGCTCACATGTAAAGGGGATAAATTTGTTTGGAAAGAAGAGTGTGAAGAATGTTTTGAAGAACTAAAGGATATATTAGTCAATGCTATTATAATGGATATACTATTAGGGAAAGATGGGTTTGTTATTTATAGTGATGCATCAAAGAAAGGGCATGGTTGTGTCATTATGTATAATGATATAGTTATGGCCTATGCATCACGACAGCTGAAAATTCATGAGAAAAACTATCCTACTCATGATCTTGAGTTAGATGTTGTAGTATTTACTTTGAAGATATGTATAAATTATCTCTATGGTGAAAAATGTGAGATATAAACCGATCACAAGAGTTTGATGTATATTTTCTCACAGAAAAAACCCAACATTAGGCAATGGAGATGGCTTGAACTACTCAAGTTTTATGATTTCACAATACACTACCACCTGGGGAAGGAAAATAAGGTAGAAGATGCTTTTAACAGTAGGTGTCCTAGAATTTGGAAGAAGATGACAGTTGAAAAGGATCCAATATACATTGATCTAGTAATGTTGGATATGGGAATCACCATGGAAGGTCAAACCACAATACTTTTTCAAATGGTTGCAAAAAAATCATTACTAGAAAGGGTAAAGAGTTATAAGGCTGATGATGAAGAGTTGAAAAATAAAATTAAAGATGTTAATGATGGGGGATTGAGTGACATTGTGTATGAAGATGGAATGTTGAAATTTTGGAAGAGACTTTGTGTTCCTGATATACCTGATCAAAAAAGTGAATTATTGGATGATTCTCATTGTTCCATTTTCTCTATACACCCAGGGAGCACCCATATGTATATTGATTTGAAGGAACATTTTTAGTGTGACAACATAAAGAGGGAGATTTCTGATTTTGTGTCAAGATGTATGGTTTTTCATCAAGTGAAAGTTGGAAGGCAACAGCCTGGAGGAGTCATGAAACGTCTTCCCGTACCTGAGTGGAAATGGGATAACATCACGATGGACTTTGTCATGGGGATACCAAAGACTCCTAGAAAGAACAATGAAATATGTGTCACTTTTGATCGTCTTACTAAGTCAGCTCATTTTATTTCTATAAGTGAGGATTTTCCACATGAACGATTAACAAGACTATATATTAATGAAGTTGTAAGACTTCATGGAGTATCACTATCAATTGTTTCTGATTGGGATCCACGTTTTACATCATGATTCTAGAAATGTATTCAGAAATCCCTGGATACTGAACTTTATTTGAGAACTGCTTACCAACCCCTATCTGATGGACAATCATAATGGACTACTCAAACCTTAGAAGATATTTTGAAATCATGCTCACTTGACTTTTAGGGTATGTGAGATCAATATTTACCTATGGTGAAATTCTATTATAATAATAACTTCTATAGAAGTATTCTAATGGAACCATATAAAGCGTTATATAGAATGAGATGTCGCACACCAACTTGTTAGGATGACATTGGTGAAAGAAAACTTGTAGGCCCAAAACTTGTGGAGGAAATGATGGAAAAGGTAAAGGTAATCCAAAACCACATCAAAGCAGCTCAAAGTTGGAAGAAGAGATATGCTGATAACTGAAGGAAGGATTTGGAATTTCAGGTAAGAGATTATGTTTTCATGAAGGTATCTCCATGGAAGGATGTTATATGTTTCGATAAGATGGGTAAATTGAATCCTAGGTACATATTACCTTTCGAAATTTAAAATCAAATTGGGGTTGTAGCTTATCGTTTGGCAATGCTGCAAAATCTCTCCAAAGTTCATGATGTGTTCCACGTATCACTATTGGGAAAATACATGCCTGAACTAACACATGTATACACTTATGAGGAAGTATAACTAGAAACCAACATATCTTATTGCGAAAATCCCGTCAGGATTCTTGATACCTGAGAACAACTGTTGAGAAACTGGAAGAATCGTCTGGTAAAAGTTTTATGGAGAAACCATAAGATGGAAGAGGCAACGTAGGAACCCAAGGAACTTATGATGTAGCACCACCCGAGCCTTTTCATGTGGTAGTATTCTAGAAATACCTAGGATGAAATTATTTTAAGGATGGGATAATGTAACACCCCAATCTTCCATGGTACACTTCCCTTTTAATAATTCAACAGCTTGCATTGTATGCAACATCGAGTTCTAACACACACCACAACCAATCAAACTCGTCATTATGAATAGTAATACCCACTTTTTGAAATTTTATAAATTTTATCTTTCAAAATGGACTTCAGTTTTAGATTCGGGATATTTAAATTAGCCTAGGATGAAGTATTAGTAATTTTCTAAAAACGTTCAATTTTTGATGAATAGTGAAAAACAATAAGTTATAGTTTAAAACCAAATTTTTATTGAAATAATTATTTATATAATTTAATTTTATTTTAGGTAAAAATAGAAACAAAATACCTATATATGTTCAATGTAATTAATTGGAGTCGGTTTGTAATAATTTTAGATATATAATTTTTTTTAAACTTTTCACCATCTTTTACCCATCTCTATGAGAATTGGAAAAATCACATAAAACTTAATTTTACCACTTATGTGAGTGGAATTTTGAAAATACATGAGACACAGTTAATATCAATGAGTAAAATGTGGTTCAATAAGATAAAAGTAATTTTTGGTGAATAGTAACTTTTTACTTTGATTTACCATGGTTAAAAGTAAATAGAGTAATTAAGGGTAAAAATAATAATATTATTACCCTAACACATGTCTTAATTATATTGTATAAGTATAATTTGACCAAAAACATCATTAGGAATAAAATATTAACCTTTTTGGTCAACTTGGATTAGACTAGGACAATTTTTTATTTACTTCAGAGAAGAGTTAAAAAAGATAAAATCAATGTTAAATAACTAATACATTTTTAATATAGGGTTCAACATAAGATAAATACGTTTATAAATATTCATTATAAAGGTAAATATATTTCCCATATAATGGTATTTTATTTATAATTTTTAGAAATTATATAATTTAATTTATTTATGACACAATAGTGATACAATAATTACCTAATTAATGAAATATTAAAATAATTGGTATTATAAATATCAAAATAAATGTAATTTGAGACTTTTTTTGAATTCCACTAATTTTATAGGTTAACATAACATATTAGGGGTGGTTAGATAAATTTTTTTTGATGTAATAATGCAGTTATAAATTCAGAAAAAACGAAATACCAAATAGTGTCAACATTGACATAAAAGAGTTTTTTTAAAAAAAATTATATTATTATTTAATATTCCATTCCTAAAAATCTAAGGTTTATCCAAAGGACTTATATAATGATAGGTATATCATTAATTTACCAATTGTGGTTTTATTGTAAGTATATAGTATGTTTTTTAACCATATAATATAAAAATACAATGAGACATGGTAAATGTCAAACTATTTAAGTAAGAGTTAAATATATATGATTAGGTTAATATAGTGATCCAAAACTATATAAAATCTATTGTTTTAATTTATTTAGACCCCTCCCCTCCTTATCACCGAAATAAGTCTCTTTGGAGCCATTAAAAACTGAATATGAATTTATTATAAAATTATATTTTATGTTTTTCCTATGGTGCCACAAACGCCTCTTATAAAAGGTCACTCACCCTTCTCTCAAATTATTACATTAAAAGGCTTTTGGATCGGCCAACCCCTACCCAAATATTCTCTCAACTTCCCTCACATCAACCTAGAGTCCTTAGTTTGATCATAAATAATGACTATGTAGTCCTTTTGATAAAATCAAAAGGAAGAACCTGAAGAAGAGGTCATGTCTTCACCAACCTCTTTCAAGTTACTTTCATCATCAACTTCTACTTTCATTGTTATTTCCATTTTGAAATAATAAATAAAATATATTATATATACCATTATGTTAGTATAAATATGGTACAACTATATTCATTATTCTATCCATCCATGGAATGACATGTCACCCTACGTGTGTACGGACGGCTTACCGTCTCCATATCGTGGTGTAATTGTTATTCAAAACATTATTATTTGGATGGGTATGATAATGATGTGTATTTTAAGTAAATAATAACTATAAAATTATAATGATTATTTATATATGATATACCATCCAATTATATATTATTTTAATATCGAAAGAATGATATTGTCTCTCATGCGTACGTACGGACTACCATCTCCACGAATGCGATGAGATTCATTCCCCATCGTATCCATTCAAGTACAATTATCATTTTATGATTAAAAATAATTTTTTAGGACTTTATGTCATTATGTATTGGAATAATATACAAGTTATTCATAACAAACATGGCTTATGTAACAAAATATATAAAATAAAATGAGTAAGTTAACACCCGGAACGACGATAATTCTAAGATATTATTAACCAAGAAATGTTAAAAGATCATATATGATATCATATTAATGTATATGATTCTTTTATAATTTAATAACAAATATTTCACCATTATACAAGAGTTTAAACTACCCTCAATGAAGGAAATGTACATTTTAAGGGTTTATTTCACAATCTCTTCATTATCTGTGGTTGTTTATACATAATTATCTACTAGGACCTCTTTATCATTCACATCCATGTTTCTTAAAAATGTATTTCGAATCATTATTAATATATTATAGACTATGGGTTAAAGTAATTTATACCCTTTTTGACTTTTTATAATATGTTTATAAAGGAATATTTCCATCATTTTCCTTACAAGTTCCTTTTTAACCTTTTTGACAGAATTATGGTAAGAATGTCTTTTTTAACTTATACGGCGGGTGCGGCTATTTTCTACCATTATGAAATCCTCAATGCTTCCCATAAATTCTTATAATAATATTATCAATGTAAATGTTATATTTTATAATTATGTGACTTTTAAATGATTTCAAAAAAAGAGATATTTCACTCAAATAGTTTTGATTTCATCTATGTCAACATCCTTTGATTGATTTTTAAGCTTATTTGATGTTTATGTATTATGATACAAAACATCCATAATTTATTGAAGGTTTTGTGATATGTTTGATTATTGATGTGTTATTTTTATACCATTCATGGTTTTTGGAGAAGGTACTGACATTTCATATTCTAGTTTTAATAGGAATGTTTATTTTATGTTTAAACATGTCCATATGAGGAATGAATTAGACATAATATGGGACGGGTGTAGCCCACTATAGCTCCTAGATTCATCGGTAGGTCTCGTGAGATAAACTAGTGTCTTGGCACAAGGTATTTAAAAAATATTATTTTTATTCTTTTGCACAAGTCCTTGACTATGAGGTTATGAAAGTCTGGCATTATGCATTCAATAATTATAAAAGTGGTTTTTGATATTGCATGTGATTATTCAATTAGTATAATATCAATGTGACTAAGTAAATGGTATCAATTAATTTTATTTCTTCCATATTATAATTAAGTTAATGTTTAAGAGGATTTTTTTTAGTGATAAATTGACTTAAATTTTTATGCTTATTTATGAAAGTTTCTGCTATATTGTTATCCTTACCTGGCATCTGAGCTCAGCCCTTTCTATGTTTAATTTTTCCCAGGATGTGAAAAAGTATTTTATGAATGACCTGCAGGGATATTATGAGTGGATATGAGTGTGTTCTATGGAGACAAGACGTTGTTTTAGTTTTTCACTTTATGATTTAATGTAATCTTTATAAATGTATCTAGTGATTTTAAGGCTAATAAACAAATCGGTGTTTTGAGAAGTGGTCTTTTGTGATCATGTCGATGTTATGTAATAATGCACCAACTCTGGGTAAATGGGGGTGGGTCATTACACTAATAGTACATCTGGTACTATCCTTAAATGTCTCATGTGTTACTCCTCAGACATCTAATACATAATGATATCGTTGATGAAGACTACCAAGATCTGGTCCATGTAAGGATAAGAAATCTGGTTCATGAGTGCCCAGAACACCATTGTAAAGTTCTTCACACAAAATATTTTCACCATGTACTAATTATGATCATAATGATATATGAAATCTATCTTAAATATATCTTTATATCATACTCACAACCGGTGATATCTTGATCGATGTTAAAACTTTCAGAACCAGCGTGCCCCTCTCAACTGATCGAAGAGTTCATTGATCCTTGGTAGTGGATACTTGTTATTCATGGTCAAGAAGTTCAAGTACCATTAGTACATTCACATCCTCAATCTCCATTTTTTTCATTTTTGGAAAAATATGGGGTACACGGGATGAAACACTAGGTCTCATGCAGGGTAACCCATACAAGTCCTCCAACTACACCCTCATATTATAAAGCTCTACAGGTTCCATCTAATATTTTAGTATAGATATCAGAACCATCCCATGGTGTATGTAAGCACAGAAGTCTATCTCTCATTGAGTTGGTATTTCCCAAACATCTTTAGGAAATATGTCGTCATTCTCCACTACCACTACTGGAAACTGGAAACTCATAACATCTGCTACATTGATGGTCAGGCTAACCTACTGATAAGTAATCAGTTGACCCCTCCAATGAATGAATCAATATTGTTCTTTATAGGTTTCCTTTTTAACTGATAAAGTAATACATTGTTAAACCATAGTTTAAATACCACACCCTTCAGTGAAAATAGTAAATATGGGCATTGACTGTGGATAATCAACCCATACCAAGAATGGAATCATAAGGCCTTGACATTTCAACCAAGAGGATCCAACCTAATCTCTCTCCTCTAGGGGTTAGGTCACATTATCAATATAGATGTGTGATCATCGAGTCTACTCTTTTAAAACAGTTCAACCCAAATCTTATAGTCTCGTAAAAGATACGTTGTGAGAAAGGATTGAATACCACATGTGTCTATCAGTACCATAGTAAAAGTAGAAAAAACATAGAAAATACCATAAATAATTCTTTGATACCCAATGTCATGTACCTTGACAACATTTATTGGTCCCCTCCCCTTTCCTCTAGCTCCCTGAGCCTAGTGTGGAGCACCTGGGGGTGGTGGCAGCAGCATGCCAAAAATCAAATAGTTCCTCATGCTCTCCCTTATCCACTTCCATGCTCTCCACCTAGTAGATCTACCTGCGCCTATAATAATCTCCATGTTGGTGGACCATCCAAAGTCTCCCTAACTATATCAGAGTTATT
The DNA here is from genome assembly GCA_963277665.1 of Viscum album. NCBI lineage: Eukaryota > Viridiplantae > Streptophyta > Magnoliopsida > Santalales > Viscaceae > Viscum > Viscum album. The sequence continues at coordinate 935,589,358 of OY728143.1, read as the reverse complement.
CCAAAAATCTTGGGTGATAATTCGCATGCTGTCACATTAATAGAACCACCTCTATCTAGGATGGATAGACCCAACCTCTATTCCTTGAATTGTAGATCCTCATTTCTAGTACCTCCCCCTAAAATATCTCTGAAGTCAATGTCCTTTAGAATGACATCTAATACCTAATGTAGGGTTATCTTCTCTTTCCATTCCACTAATGACTATCAACGACTTTATTTTCCCATCCAACAAGATTTCCACCACCAACTATTGCCTAAGAATCCCAACATAAGTCGAAATCCATATATGGCTAACACATGATCATATCTCTCAATATAGACATCACTCTAGGGTTCGAGTCCTAATGTGATGATCTCTAACCATATCCATTGTGAATAGTGAAACATTGGTGAACCTTGAGGAATAATTTTTCACTATGAGGCTACCCTATAGGAGATGAAGAAACTCAAGCAAACACCCAACTATCGAGTAACTAATGAAAACTCCTCTCTGAAGAGGAACTGAAACTATATCCAAAAATGAGTCACATATTCGTTACAGTGTATGGATTTACTCCATCGTATTCTTTTTGATCCATGTATATGGGTCATTTCTAGGACCACCATATGTTCTACTGGTGTCCAGACTAGATGGAAAACTCATGTCACATATTCAAGCTTTTCCTAAGCTGCCTCAGTGTTCGCCTCACCTTATAACCTAAGGGGTCTCTATCTCTTAATCACATGAAGAACACTCAACATGTGCTCCTCTTATGCTGGTACAAAAGGTAACATGTTCAGCTCTATAATAGGTTATATGTCTAGTGCACCAACTGGAGGTGACATCTGGGGAACTAGTCCTTGTATCAAAGCCAAACCAATGAGGGGTTCCATCCTTATGAATGAGATACTAAATTCTATATCATATGCATCGACCATGCATCCATAATGAAAATAATATGTACCACATTCAATGAGTATATTTAGAGAGTTGACTAATGAAGGACATGGAAACCACAAACCACTACTATATGATGCCAGTACGATTTATTTTTCTCTATAACTAGTTGTTTCATGTATGATTTTTAAAAATATGTCATCATTTATTTTGTGTGTGGATAAAATGACAGCAACGCCAACACTGGAATCCCTATCCGGAATGTTGAACTCAAAACACTTAACACTTTTTACCCAAACCAACACCATAGAATCTCCATCACCATTGATACCACTCTAACATGACCCATCCAAGTGGGGAATATACCGCAACTCCTCAATCATGACTCCAATAGGTTAAGGGATTATTACTCAAACCGAGTAGTTGTAACATTAACATGGGAAGAATTTCAAATATCCATGTATGCATGTACACCTATACAAGCCCAAAATATGCTGAAATGTAAAAAAAACTTTGTAAGAAATGCATGAATAACACTATATACCAACCAATAGAGTATGACATAAAGTAAATTAATTTAAAAATGATCTAATTATAGGACAACCAAAAAAAATATTTACCCACAAGTCTATCCTACAAGAAATGGGTACTTGGAATGTTTTCTGTAGCCACATTAACACACCATATTTTGTTCGGTATCACAAAGAACTACCTGGTTCTGGTCTACCTAGGACTCCATTAAATGTTTAATCATCTTCACAAGAAACAACTCATACAGAAATTCTCATTCATTGATGATAATAAGAAGACTCAGTAAGTGACCTCAACACCCCAAAACAATACAAAAATGAAAAGATACAATATTTTCTATAAAATTATATGGATAAAACACATATATGAAGAATATAAATATATACTCCACCAATTCACACAATCTAGTGGTAAGACAGAACCACTTCATTCAAAAACTAGGAATTCATCTTGGAGATTCCATGAATCACTCATCTGGGAGTACACACTCAGGACTCCAATAGCAATGATTATGTTCATCTGATAGGTACTTCTTGTAGGGTAACTTTATGAAAGATATACACTGATAGATCTAATAAAATATATGATAAAACAAAATATGATCACAAAGAGTGCCATTGGTTGATAAAACAACTCAATCTGGTTTAACCTTCAATGTAGGGGATTTGTGCACACATTGTGTGGGTCACATAAATACTGATAACCCCACATAAGACATGAAGAATTAATATAGGATCTTGATTTGGGCCCCTAGGGGATTCCAAAAAAAAACTATACAGGAAGTTATACTGAAGATATTATAGTCTTATGAGTAGGAAATGATTCATACCTACCATCAGGGAAACAATAATGGGAATGAATTGTAATGAATGTTGTACATGATAAGAAAGATAAGATTATCACCCCATGTAGAAAGGGGAACACTATTTGTAGTAGTGTCACACATCGTGTCGCATAACCCTAGGTACTTCCCATGTACATTGGAAAATATCATTAGAACATGTCGTGTCGAAGATGGGTACATGAAATTTAAAAGTATTCACACATTGTGTCCTTCCACCTTGGGTCTGCCTGTGTACGTGGGCTATGTTCTATTACACAACATCAACCTTTTTAACCTTACTTGTGTACTAATACACATGGTAACTCATATAACCATTTAAGGTCATGCCATTTTGGGGGATTAAACACCATTTAGGAAAACTCTTGTATTCCACCTTAGTTCCATACAGACCTCATGTACACACCATGTGGTCCAACGATGAACACACACTATGTAGACGAGGCTACATGCCAAGTGTTATAGATTTTCTTGAATTTCATGTTCCATCGCATGCCTTAGCCGATCTCATGGATCCGATTCCAGCTCTTGGTTCACCTTAAATCTCAGGATCCAACTTTGTTTAAATACCTTCACTCTATGACAAGGGTTATAGGGACTTCAATTGGATCTACAATCCATTTTAATAAGTTCTAATGAAATCCTTTATAAGAATGATTTCCCCTGATTCACTTTGATCCATCTACTATCATTTTTTTCAATCCTATATGGGGTCATCCCGATGCTAGATATCATATTTTGGATTGTTGATCCAACAAATGAAGGTGTAGTGATAGATTATTCAATTTTAGTTGGAAGAATGAATAATGTGTGTCAAGAAAGTCATAAATCAAGGGGGGAATGAACCAATAACATTCCCTTGTAATAAATATTATTTTTAGATCATTATGTACTTAATAAATTCCTAAATTAATGATGAAGTTATCAAGAAATCGTTCTCTGGAAACAAATCCCAATAAACCCCACAAATATCATCCCATCCCACATATTTGATTGATCTAAATGCTAATCTGTTCGTGGATTAGTCCATGTTCAATGTAGTTGTCAATAATAAGAAATAAGTATTAAAAAATTCATCATACATTAATATTATATCACTCTCCAATTAAGATCAGTGGTCACATCATCGTTATTATAGAGATTAATTATGAATGACATTCATCGATCATTAATCGAAGGTTCTGTCCTTTCCTACCAAAAGGATTCTCCATGTTTCTCTCTCCAATCCACTAGAGGGTTCCAGTGTTAAGAGCCTAACCCTATATCTCTTCCTAAAGTTTGATTTAAATAAAATTGTAACGACACATCACTATTTTGGAAAAATAGATAAAAAATTCCATTTATTTTTTTTCATTAAAATGTCTGTAGTGATTTTACATAGTCGACCCATGCCGACAGATGTTATGTCATTCCTAGGATAAGCTAATAATATAAATGAAACGATGTCCTTATATTTTTTAGGCAATAAACTATAAATAATTTATGAAACTTTTTTTGGAAAATCAAGTGCATATGCTATTTTATATTTTAATATATTTGAAACCTTTATTTCGTGTACATAGGGCCTCAAAATCGAATGATTCCTTAGGGCCTGGTCTCAAAATAAATCTATATAATATTTTAAAAAAAATAATCATAAAATTTGAGATATAATAGTTAACAAGAGAAATGGTCATGGTGTTTTCATGATATATGGCTCAAAGTGGAGTATATAAATGAATTAAGGAGTTCCATTTTATATTTCAGGTGTGGGGAAATTTTTATAATTCTCAAAATATTAAATTATAATAAATTATATTTCTTTAAAATTTCTGAATAACGGTCATCAATTGAAATATATAAAATTTTTAGGTTTTAATATCATAAAACAATATAATTTTGACATTTTTTTCTATTATTTTAAACCTTATCTACTTGACTAGCCCATAGTTAACATATTTTAATTTCAGCTACAGTAAAAAATTTCTTAATAATAAAATGTTATATTTTTATTTATAATGTGTCAATGGTACAATAAATGATCAATATATAAACATATAGACTATTTCATAATCACCATATATATATATATATTATTTAAACTAATTTTATAAAAAAATTTATTTTGATAAAATATCATTACGGTCAATTTTGATAGTATTCTTTAAATTGTTTTTATGAAAATCATCAAAAAAATAGTAAAATTTATATTTAGTGCACCGAAAAATGAAATCATCATCTATAAAATTCTTAAATATCCATAAATTGTTCAGTTTTTATTAATTTTAATATTTTAAATAAAATATATGTGATTATTTAATTATTTGAATAGATATTACATCATCATTGTGTAATGTTTTACGAAATATATTTCTATACTAATTATTAAATTAAAATACCGTGATGTATATAAATTTTTTATCTTTAAAAATATTAGTTATAATATTAGATATATTCTATATAAACCCATATTTAAAATGATATATTTATTAATAAAATGTTTGTGACATCGTTGAATTTTCATTTAATACAACATTAAAAATATCATAATATCATCCATGTGACCCAAAAAGTGATAAATAAATTTATATAATGAATCTTTTTTATTATGGTAAATATGGACACATATATTCATTCATAAGGTATTATCTTTAATTGTGGAAACATCAGAGATATTTACGATAATGAAGTTGACATTTTGTGACTTTCTTTTATTTAAAGAATATATAATTCATTTTCATAGAAGAGTGTTCATTGAGAAACAAAATTTTGATTCTAATGTGTTAAGAATCAAATTAAAATCATCCAATATAATTTTGTAAATCTTATATCATTGTTATAATCCATATCAAATATTTTCCCCTATATTTTATTAAATTACCTTTCACTGTGGCACTTAAAGTTACAATGTTTACTATTTATATTTTTATAAAAAAGGGGATATATTTACTAAATTTTGGATTTATGAATAAAATTATGGAATCCATGTTCAAATAATCAAAACATATTAGATTCATAATTTAATTTACAATTAAATAGAAAAAATGTAATGAAAAACAGTTTTTTTAGTAAAATATCATTTTCAAATTTTAAAAGGTCTTATACAAAATTTTTATATAAAATTCATTTTTAAAGAACAATATTAATATTTTATTTAAAACATTTCGAATGAAAATTTTTAAACTAATCAAAAACATAATTTTACCTTATAAATAGTGTAAAATAATATTTTTTAATAAAAATTGGTATTTTTCTCTATTCAATGTAAAATAAATATTTTCAAAAAAATTTAACAATTTCAACATCAGATAATTTTGAAATGTTTATTTCAAAAATTAACTTAATTTTAACAAATAATTTTTATAAAAGTGAAAATATATAATTATATTATTTTAACATAAAATAATAATAATTTTTGAAGAAAACATATTTTATGAAGAATAAAATAATATTACTAAACATTTTTTGATTATTTTATAAAAAATAAATAAAAAACATATTTATTTATAAATTTATAATTACATCATGAAATTTTTATTCTAATTCATTCCCACCAATTTAATTTCTTGATTATATGTGTCACATTTAAATTATAAAATTTTAGATTTCATTTAGACTTGGTGTAGTGTATCCTATAAGAAAATGAAGAATGTGTTTCCTTTTAAAATAAATGATCATAAAATTATCCTTCAACGGTTTGTGGTTTTAAAGAGTCAATTGAAGTAATTTATTATCTATAGTGGCATGGGAATGATTCCAATGCACCTAATAAACACCTTTTTAAACTAATGAATGTAATTTTAAATCCATGTTTGGAAGTGGTTGAATAAAAGTTTTGTTTTTTACTTGTGAAATAGTTAAAAAGTTTATTTTGATATGTATATTGTAATAAATGGAAAAACTTATTGGATATTGAACCGGAAGATAAATTTCATCCATATGGTAGGCCTTTATATGATGTGATAGATATATCTCTTACTGAAAAATAGGGAAATCACCCATTGTATTTCCCCATAACACTACACTTTGGAAGTAATAATGTCAAGCATGGGGATGTTAATGACGTTGAAAATGGGGTATTTCATAATTTGAATCATTTGTGCAGTAAATATGGAAGTAATATTTTATAGTTGTTCATACACAAGAAACCACAACACTTACCTGATTGGGGAAGAACTAAAATATATCATGTTGTGGATAGTCTAAATACAAAAACACTTGGGGGTTAAACCTAATATTATCGTATTTTTATTTTGTTTTGGATTTTAAAATTATGATTCTGTAATAAATTTTATTAGTTTCATTTGTACGAAAATAAAAAGGTAGGACACTCTCTATGGAAATCCATTATATGTGACTTATTTCCAACCATTCAACTCCTAAGTTGTATCCTTCAACACATGACATTCAAAGAGTATAAATGCATATTATATGTATAAATAATTTTATGAGAGAGGGAAAAAATATTCATGATTCTTCTCATATTTTTATTATTGAAATAAATGCCAATATTTCAAAAAATATAATTATCTAAAATTATTTATGTTATTACTAAATAATTAATGCTTTTTAATTTTAAAGTATGATTTCATTATGTTTTGTTGAGAATATTTTTTCAATATATTGAATAATAAATTCAATGTTTATTAAATATCAATAAGAGATACTAGTTGGAACAATTTTAATATATATCCAAACACATTTACACTATTTTTATCCCTATGGATATTTAAAATTTGGTTATATAATTGTTATATTTTACATTTTTAGGGTCATGAAATTTAAAACCACAGGGACTTAATAAAAAATAAATAGAAGGTAATGTAACTGTTCTACATCATGTTTTAAATCCAAGAATAACAAGATTTATTTTTCTTGTTCAATAATTAGATTCTTTTCCTTTTAGGTATGATTTACCAATTTGTTTCATTCTTTCCGGGTGCCAAGAATTATAGAAAATTGATTTTTTAAATGGTGAAAATAATTGGGAATTTACCATGTCAAGTTTTTATACCATTTCTACTTCCCTTTTTGATCAATATATTATATTAATTCTTGTTTTAACAGCTCACTAGGAAACTAATTTGAACAGTAATTTGTAATATAAATTTACTATGAAAACCTACAATATGTAAAAAAGTTGTTAACATAGTAATTAATAGGTTTTGTTTTTATTTTTTAATATATTTTGTGTGGTAAAATAACTTGTGTTCTTTTCTGTGACCTCAATCATTAATGGTTAATTAGAGAATTGAAAATTCTATTTAAATTTTTTTCATCATTAATGTTCAACAATAATGAGTTAAACATAGGGGACATTAATGGAATTTATATATGTGGTGGGGTATTTAAGTGAGATAAATGTCAATTCTTTGATATCCTATAAAACTCCACTTAAATTTATCAATGTTTTATGATTTTAATTATAACATTTGAATTTTCACAGGATGAAACATTTTCTAAAATATGATGGTTTACATTCCTCATTGAGATAGTCAATCATTAATAACTATTGGGTTTAGTTGAGTAAATAATATTTCATTCCACCTGTGTAAAAAATGGAATTCATTAAAATCGTGTATTAATTTCTTATGATTTATTTACTTTAAAACATTTAATTTGAATTTAACAAACAAGATATTCACCCAAATGTATTATGAAATAAAAATCTAAATCTCAATGGAATACATTCTATGATTATTCTCAATGTTTATTCATCAATCTGTTGGATGATTTATATATTCCACCAATAAATTTTTATCCACCTCATCCAATGGAGAGTATATTTTTATATAATAATAGATTATGTGGGTTTTTCACCTTATGGGAATAATATGTTAGGGCTTTCATTTGGATTCAAAATTTAGGTTTTTCAAAATATCATTAAAATATTCAATTTAAAAAAACTGAAATAGTGACTGATTTTGAAAAGAGAAAATTTAGTTTGAAGGGTTATTAATTTTATCTAATTGATATAATCCATAATGGAAAATAAATATATAAATAAATTCATTTTGGGGTATCATATTTGGATTTTTCATATTTATTTTCCACTATTGAATATGTCTATAGGCATTTGTGGATAAAAATGTCATTAATGTTGCCGAATTTCATTTAGTCATTTATTATTACTTTTTTTACAACTAAGTTTTGGGTATTTACTATATATTTATGGTATAAAATAGTAAATTAAAATTTATTTATCACTTTATGGTTAATTTGTTGTATATTTAGTTACGAAATAAATTTTTTTTTAATAATGTTTAATTTTTTTTAAATTTTGATATTTTACATTTTATGTATTATTTAACAATGGTTCATTTAATTATATATTCTTTAATTGATGTGTTTTTATTATATATTTAATTATTATATATTTTTTATAATGTATTTAATTTTTATCCAATTCTAGTTTTTATTATTAATCTATTAAATAATTATAATATTTTTAAATTTTATATTCCTTCTATAAAATAATTAAATATTTAATATCAATAAGTTATTATTATTTTATAATTTCCATCATTACATTGTTATTTAAATTAATTAATTAGTTTTTTATTATATTTATTTGTTTTTAATCAATAAAATGTTTAGAAAATTAATTATTGGAAATTTATAATATTTATTGTTTTGTAATTTCCAAAATATTTAAAAATGTTTTTTATAATTTTTAATTGTTGAATCATTTATCCATTAGTTTTATAATTTTTTATCTGTAGAAGTTTGTTTTTAGAATTTAAAAAGGATTCTACATAGAATAATATGATGTTCTATTTATGTACATGAATTTCCAGAAGTATCGACCCCAATATATACAATTCTTATAGAGGTGTTGTGATAAAAAATTTAATAATTGACCAATGTGAAAACATTTACGGGGAAGAAGTTATTTATTACTCCCTAAAGAAGCCATGTGGCTAATTATTTCCCAATAGTCCCGATATTAATGAATCTAATGAAGATACTGAGAGTGCTTCGGGTGTGATATATTGATCAATAAAAACCTAACTGGAGGAAGATGAAAAGGTTGGAACAACCTTGTCTCGAGTCAATTTTGTTCTAGAAAATCCTAATCGATCAGTTTCCATTCTATTGAATCAAACTACCAAAGATTTTGATGGACCACTCAGTGAAAACATGATAATAAATCATCAAATTCATTTATGTTATTGACAATGAACCTGATATATTGAATGATTTAAACATATCTTTTTCGAACTGAGAGAAAATGGATTGTGTATTTGTGCTCCTTACTATTCTGAGACCAAATTCATGGGTACCATATCAAGTCATTACTTTTGACGATCTAATTACTATAAGTTATTAAGTTTCGTTTTTTTATTTAATATAATGGCCTAAAAATGAAGGTGAATAATTATAAGGACATTGAGATCAGTGAATAAGTCGATCATTGTTTGAATTTCAATTTCTAAAGATATGAATTTTTTTATATAAATGTTAAAGATGATTTTCTTTAGCCCTGATAAATATTCATTGATAATCGTAGATATGATCATTGATTTATGTTCTGGTGATATATTATTTTCCTTGGAAATTGGATTTGACAATGATAGAGATGCATTTTTGAAACATTTTTTAGGTGTAATTTGAATTGTTTATTACTTATATAATTTTACATTCCACGTAGGAAAATTCAGGTCCTATTATTATTTGATCAAGTATGGTTTAACATAAGTTTTTTTGGAGTACACCATATGATTATATTATTTTACATGATGTAGAGTTAGGTTTTATCTTGCAATGAATGAGTATGGAACTGAGTGTTGACCAAAAAAGGAGAATTTTAGCCTTCTTAATTCAATTGGACTCTAGCATACTCGAAATTTACAAATGGTAATTTACGTAATTATTTCTTCACATGTAGGATGAGTGTAATTAGTTTAAGAGTCTTAGTTTATATTTAACAGTATCAACATTCTTAACTGTAGACCAACGATGGGATGTTCCATTTGAATTAAACTCTAATTAACAATTCTACATGAATTTAATTTCTTTCTCTGGTAAAATAGATAACATTCCATCAATATTCACGGGGGTCTGACCCATTATATATTTTCCATTATCACCCTCTTCTCTATTTTTTCATATACTCTTATATCACTAAAAATTTCTCTTCATTATAAATAAATTTGGTTGTTTGATACATTTTCATGATCTACCTGTGATTTACTACCAAAAGACATGGAGGACTAACCCACAGGCATAGTTCAACTAGGTGAAACTCGTCACTTATTAAGGATCAATTATTCTATTTAATTTTTGATTTATTTAATCCCTATGTGCAGTTTGATCATTATCTGGGTATATTCTATTGAAAAATCATTTTATGAATAATTTTCTTCATTAAACTCCTCTTCCTTTTTCTTATTCTTATCATTTTTACACAATATATTAATTTATGAATGTTAATGTTAATTTTATTTAACCAAGTGGAATACTCATTTCCATAGAAGATATTCAATAAATAATTATTTTGATCTAGAGTTTTTTTTTCATAGTTATATGGGAACTTGTGATTGATGTGGGGGACTTGTGGGTGTTTTTTAAATATTTGAAGAAATATAGGTGTATTATGAGTTATTGTGAACACACCAAGTATAATCTAGTGTTATTGGTATTATTTTTTCAGATCAATGATATGCAGTAGAGGGTCATAAAATCTATTACAACTTCATACATTCTAACAATGTTTTGTATTTCATGAATTGATTCTATTGCTCTTCATTATTTTATCTATTTCTAATGTTTTCCTTTTCATCTCATCATTTCTATCAGTATTTCCTATTTTTTCTAATATTTAAGAAATATATACCAAAACTAAAAGACCTTATATGAATCGTTGAGTTAAAAACACATCCTCATCGAAACCTCCCCCTTGGTTAGAAATTATGTTATATCTTGGGGAAACTATAAATGTATCAGTGGGTTTTCCAAAAATTAGATATCAACACTAAATGGTTTAATACAACCACTTTCTGTTTTGTCCAATCATGTAAGAATTGGTTAATGTAATTAAATCAATTAAATTTTTATTTAATAAATTACATATACCATGTTATTTCGAAATATATAATGTATTCACCCTCTACCATTATTAACCCTTTAAATAAAATTATAAAATGGAATTTATATTATCATATCCCAAATTATAACTTGAGAGAAAATTGGTAAAACACCATATAAAATTGTTACATGAAAAAATATAACACTTTAAAATTGATTATACATTGATAGAGGATAATATTAGTTGATTATATATGAATATTATTTTTCGTTAGTGTCCATAAACCACGATTTTAGTGCATTCTATTATATGAAACATATTTTAGGTCATTGTACAATTCATGTTTACAGTGCCAATTTGGGATAACTAGTCATCTTCTTGTTTAATTATTTATTCTTATTTTTTAAATTTTATAATTTGGTATATTATTTATCAAATTATCAAGAGTATTTCATATTTTAGGATAAATAAATGAATCCTAATTGAATATAGTCATTTATGGAAATGAATGCATAAATTTATAGCCAATCCATTATTGGCCTTAGCCACTTCAACTAAAAGGATACCAAAAATATCCATACAATAAAGCTCACATTATAACAATAGATAGTGAACATAGTGTTTGTCATTTGATTAAACTATTTCTATGTCTAATTTTGAATTTTCCATGCTAGTCTAATAGGTTTAGGATAATGATCAAATTAATGGATGGATTTGAAAGACCATACTATCAGCCCACCAATTTCGCCATAAGTACATAGTAGATCATCCAACTGTCATGAAAATTTAAAAATTATTGGAGGGAACATAGATGAAGGTATTTTTGTTATATGACCCCTTAATATTCGGTCATCTCCAATGTTACATTCGCACATCCAAAATTGGGATGAATGTGGATGAAATTTCTTGTCAATATTGAAAGAGTCCAATTTCCTTTTTCAATCACCCTCTTTTTGACTCTCCAATTTTTTTTTAATTAATTAATATATACAGGATCAAAATTAGGACCCTAGATAAACTATTTAAGTCTATAGTTGTTGTGTTATTTGGAGGATTCATATTCTTATTTCAGTTGTATTGTTATGCACCCATTTTGTATTCATGTATTTTCTTTTCACAAATTTGATATTCGAGTAACCTTTAATACCTTAATAATATTTCAATGTATTCTTTCTAATCAGTTATTATTTATTTTCTATTATCATGTTGATACTGTTGAAACATTTTATGGATTTATTCACATAAATAACTGTAAAATTCCTCAGATAGTGGTGGAGTGTTCATTTTTTTATTTGATTTTAATTTTCTTAATTCTTCCTTTTTATGTCGAATTCCACCTTCAATTGAGAGGCATTCATCAATTTAATGATAACTTTTATGTGGCTTAATTATGGTTAGTATCTTTGATGTTTATTGGGTGTTATTATATGTTACTAAATTATTAAATTAGCTCTATATTTTGATAGTTATTTTATTTTACATATTTTCTTTTTCTCTTCTAAGAAATTAATGGCTACTAATATTCAGTGCTGGTAGAATCCAATTCCTGGAAGTGGTCATAAATGTGATCATCCATGCTAATTTATTATTAGAATTTTTATTGTGTATGGATTAAATTTGATAATGATATTAGGTACTTATCTAAATAATGTGATACCTCTTGAATAATGGATAGAACATTTCATATAAAAACTTACATCCATTTTATCACTAACAACAACCAAGTATCAACCCATATTTTTTAATTGTTTCCATTAAAATAATTATGTGGTTCATTCCTTATTTCAAACCATTATATTAGGTATGTTATTGTAATTTTTATAATCAACAATATTGTTGTAAACTTCATCGCGATTCCCCCATACAATGTATATATATCTAGGTATCTTCATAGGAGTATATGGATTCTATCCCTACTAGTACTATAATTAATTATTCAAGCACATGGGTAAATATGGGAGATACCAAATTTTGCCTTTGTATTTGTGGACATATATTACTTATCATGGAATCATGGATCCTTTACTCACCCAAAAATTCCTATTCTCACCCAAATTATTCTTCTCTCTTCCCCTTTCGGTTTTTGTGTGTGCTAAAATTCACAATTGCAAATATCTATCTACATCAATGGAATATCTTCAAAAATACCAACACTTAACCCCAAGATGGAATCAATTGGTAAATATTTATTGGGAATCACAATACATATGAAATTTATTCGATCAACCCTTGATTCATTACCCCACATCCGACGATATGTACAATAATTTGGACAATGTATTATTAAATGGTATATTTATAGCCCCATAATGGATGATTGATGAGATTAATCATGGGTTATATCCATCATTTCAAAACTCTTATCCATCATAATCTCTAATAACATCTTCTAAAATTCGGTGAAAAAATGTAGAAAATAAATTTATGTGATTCTTCAATGAGGGTAGAACTATAATGTTTTGAAATTGTAATATAATCCATCCACACTCAGCATGTCTATTCTTCATCATTTATAGATAAATATTGTTACACACATTATTATTATGAAAAATAGTATGTTTTGAATATTTCAATGAATGTATTAAATAATGAGTAACCTGATGCAATGATCCACAAACAATAAATGAAATCAAAATTAATGAAAATGATGAAAAATTAGCATTGTAATATGAGAAATATGTTCTAGATAATGAGATGTATTGGTTTGGGAATTTTGAAAATCAAATCAAGGAACCTAAGGGGGTTATCAATGATCGTTTAAATATAGTAGAAATTGATTTAATGTATTCAAAAGGGGATAATTTGACATCAGGAATTGAGTTTTCCTGATATAGATCCATTAGTTATTTATTTGAATCCCTAATTAGTCAACCATGTAGAAAAATTAAAAAACATTTATTTTGTACCCAATCCTAATAATGATAATTCTATTTTTTGTGGTTGAGTCTACTATTAAAAATTATCCATATAAATTGATCAAATTTTAAAATAATATTGAGTTCCATTATAAGTCCAAAGATTTGATTGAATGTTTTATCAAGAATAAGCTTTGATTCAATGACCATTGATCCTATATCATGTCTTCAAAAATAGGGTATAATCAGAAATATTGTTTCATCATTTCATCCTATCCTGACGCTATTAACAAAATTATTCTCTGCAATTTCATAATAAATTTTAAAAAATTAATTGGTTATACCCTTTTGATATTAATTGGATTATTACATTTCCAGGGACATATTGGATTTTCACAATATTAATTTCAAATCATTCCCAGAAAACCCAATAGGCTCAATAATGCGGAGATATATTTATAATTATTTTATTTGAATTAACATACCTTTATTATATATTTTCATTTCACATAACACTAAAAATAGTGTATTTTATATTAAATCACTATGTTTTTATTACGTTATAAACAACACAATGTTAATCATCTTCTGGAAGCATAAATTTATGTTTTCATTACATTGAACACATAGTTTAATTTCAGTTACACAGAAAAATGCCTTTCCTCTATGGCTTTCGTAACACACATGGTTGAGTTCTATTCAAAAATAAAATTTTATTAAAATATTTTGATATAATATAATAATATATAATATTGACATTAAATAAGAGTTTAATAACATTATTAAATAATTTAGTAAAATATATTTTTTACTTAAATATTATATAAATTCGAAGGTTATCAATTAATTAGAAAAGAAAATGAAAATACACTAAATATAAATGGAAAATATTTATAATTTTATTTCAACACATATATTTTACCATAAAAAATTAAATTTATTACAATTTGTGAATAATATTAATCTAATTAATATTTTATATATTCAATTAATTAATTTTGGTATTTATCAAATAGAATTTACAAACATAATAAAAGGACAAACATAAATTTATGAATAAATACCTATATTTATTATAAAGTTGGTTTTGATTTCTTTAATTGGAAAACAAAATTAAAATACTATTTTTTTGAACACTGATATATTGAATATGTTAATATAAACATTATATTTAAAATAGAAACATAAAAAAGAGATTTGGATATTTTTTGGGAATTTTTAATAAGGTTTTTTATGGAATAGTTAAAAATACCAGATTATAATTAAAAATGGTTTTCTCATTTAATTTATTTATAAGGATATTTTAAATTTGTTCCAAAATAGAATTATATAATATTTTTTTATATTAAACCAATTTTGGAAATTGGAACCAATTTTACATTGAAATTTTTTATAAAAACAATGCAAACTCTTGATCATTTTTTCGTTAAAAATCTGTTCTGTCATCCCTCCTAGTTAATTAATATTCAATTAGTTTCATTTAATCATGGGATTATAATTTGGTAAAATGGATTCAATATTTTGAATTATAATAATTTATAATTTATAGAAATTTAATCTTTGTTTTTTACCAAAATAAATAGGGACCAAAATTATAATTAATTACATCTTTTATGGTAAAATTAGGTTTAACTATTGTCTGATCAATTTGTTTAAGAACCAAAAGTCCTATAATTCTATCCAATTCCAATTTTAAGTAAATTGATACGCCATTAACCATAAATTATTATGTTTTTTTTTTCAATTATTTCTTTTTTAGATGAAAACATGGGAACACCTAACATGTTAAAAAAAATACAAAGGGTGTCATTTCCCTTCCCTATAAATAGACCCCAACTATCCATATTCTCCACACATCTCAATAATCTATGAATATGAAAATATATTTACAATAAACATATAAAAATATTCTCTATGATCTCGAAGGAAATTTTTTTCAAATAATGTATTCCAATGAATCCTTTTTGAACAAACCAAAATGAGTTTCCCATGTAAAAGGTAACACCTTCTGTCAACCTTTATTATTTTTTCCCCCTGTAAAATATATTTATTCCATGAATTTATAAAAATAACATTATTTAAAATTAGCTAGGATTTTTTAAAATAATGGTTTCTTACTAAACACACACACACCTCCATCTAATGAGTGACAAAAATACTGTTTTTTTGTGTGATAAACTTTTTCCTGGAAAATCATTGATTGTTCGTTCTTTCCTTTCTTCCTAGGTTGGTGGATATTATGATAAAAACTAAATTTATATATTTTTTATTTTTTATTTTTTATTTTATATTATTATTCATTAATTTTACAACACATTTTAATTTTTACTTTCATTTTTTTTAAATTTAACTATTTCATATGAGGATGAATGGACTACCTCCCCCTCAAAGAAATCGGATTCGTTCACACACTACAAATAATGTATTAAAGAAGGGTTTAGTGTACTTATATGGTAAATATAAAATTAAAATATAATTTTATTATATTTTAAACATATATATATATATATATTTAATTTTATTTCTGTTTATCAATACACAATAAATATATAAACAACACACATGCAAACATATGGCTTTCCATCCCACTGAATGGTTATTTTATATTTCATAGTTATATATTCTATATATTATTATAATAAAAATATAAAAGATAAAAATGACATTTATTTCATTTTTTAAATCATAGAGTCATGATATAATTATAATGACCAATTATATAACTAATTAATACACATGTGAATAACAAAGGCAATAATATCCGATGTAAATCCATAACATAGGATGGTCCAAAAGTGGGTAATATATGGTAATAAACAAACCATATATGGTGTTAGATATAATAATATTATTCATTATATGATTTGTATTTTTTTATATTTATTTTACATTTTTTAATGAGAATTACGAGATTCAAGACATAAGGGAAGGGGATTTCATCTCACTTATTATTTCGTGAGATGTATGCTATGTTACACAGTTTTTACTTTTTTGTGGTGTATATAATTATCATGATTGTATTAAATGTATTTTATACATAAATTTATGGATATTCCAATTTCCATTTTATTATATTTCATTCTTGGGGATTATTCTACAAAAGATACCAAATCAGTGAAATAGTTTTTTCTCAATTTTCATTCGTTGAGACTCATTATTTATTAGAAACCTATATATTCTTTTGATGTCTATATAATCCAATTTTACATTTTAAATCATGAATTTCCTTATTCTAATGATAATTTATGAATCATTCAATTTTCATTTCATAAATACAGAGTATGATCCCTTATTACCATGGTATAAGAGTTTATTGAGATAATCTCATCGATTTTCAAGATTGTTTATGTTTATTCTTCAATTGATGAAATATTCTGATCCATATATCAATGAAATTAGTTAGTTTTATTCTATTATGGTTATTCATTGCTTTTTAGTGAATTCAGACCATTTATATTCTGTTTTTATTTTAGTTAATTAAGAATGTTGTTTTAAGAAAGCCAGAATTTACCCTCTATTCAGCCAGAAATTATTGTTCATTCAAAAAATGTTTTCAATAAATGGTTTCCAATAGTATTTTACAATTTTACAATAATAATTATAATTTCTTTTATTCTTTTTTTTACTAATATATTCAAAGTAATAATCATGATATATTTTGAAGAAGTCATTATTAAGGATTTTACCATTCAAATAGAATTTTTTTACCTTGTATGACATATACATATTTACCCACTTTCATTTCCTAGAAGATTCAATTTATTTTTTTTAAAATAAAATTTTTTATATTTTTTATTCAATATATTTATCAATGAATTTTATTTTCAAATTTTCTTCAACCTTCTTTTATAATTTATTTTGAATAATTGTTTCAAAAATTATTTTAAGCGATATTTACATGTTTTCAATGAATTTTCATAGAAATGGGTTTCAATAAAAAATCATGCTCTTTTCATATGTTTTCATGTAAAAATGGAATCATTACATTTTAAATATTTCGTTACATATTTTCAAATTGTTTCGAATAAATGATTTTCAAAAAACTTCAAGCTCCATTCATATGTTTTCAAGTAAAATAGGTTTAGATACAATTTCAAGTATTATTTATATGATTATAATGAGTATTCATAGAAAAAGGTTATTATTACCTTTTAATTATTATTATATATGTTTTCAATGAAAATTATTTTCAAATGATTTCAATTTTTCTTTATATGCTTTCAAGGGTAATGTTATAAGAAACATATTATCAAATGGTTATTTGTATTTAAACGAATTTTTCAAAGAAGAATTTATTTTTATAAAATGAATCGGTTTTTAAATATATTTATTATTTAATTTATATATAAGATAATATATATTGACGTCAGTCGTGGCCTTATGGTAATTTATATAATGGTTTCATTGATATTCTATAAATGAATTGGTTGACCTTAATACGATGGTCATTATGAAACATGTTTCTCTTTCAAATGCTATATTATGTTGAAATCCATTTATATTTTATAGTTTATGTGTTTATGAAATCCATTTCACTTTTAGGTGTTATTCATTTGAGGAAATGATTATGTATCTTGTCCTTGTCCACTTGTTTTGATATGAATACTTGTCTATAATACCCATTTCATTTCATTAGTTATTGTATGATCATTTATGATCTTGTCGAACAAGTATGATTGATTTCACTTTGAGATTGATGGGATAAATAAGTCCCTCAAATGGAATAGGTAAATATTTATATCTCATGATATGGTCTAAGATGGTATTGTGAATAAACATGGACTATGAGGATGACTATGGGAGTGAAATATTACTACTTAGATTATATGACGAGTCAAACCATGCCACTATTATGGTTATGGGAGTGTACCATGACGTCCAATATGGTATGGTGAGGGAACACATACTACCAAGATGATATTTTAATCAATGTATTATCTTCTATAGATATCATATTATAGGTTCATGTGGCTTCCACAGTTCCATGTTTTTTTCTTATGTTGTGCCTTCATGACATATGCTCTTAATTATGTAAGGATAAATTTCATATTATTTTCAAATCATTATTATGATATCTAATAAGTAGGTTATGATCTTGAAATGTTATGATCATGTTTCATACTCTTTGTTAATGTTATGAAAACAAATTTCCTTTTTTTAGCCTTAATGATCATATAAGATCACCCATTCGTTTTTATTTCCTAAAGATATGAATAAATGTTTTGGTTATATCTACTAAATGTTGATATCATTATGGGATACATTGAAAATCAATCACTCGGATATAGGATTTTGATTCTATGTTTCCAAAGACAGCAAATAATTACGTGCCTTTAGAATGTATTAATCAAATATACAGAATATTTATATAATATGGTGTAATGTTCTTATATTATAAACATTGGTCTTTGAAAATGGTATCAAATGAATGATTTTTTAAACATTAATATAATAGGAAGAGATGCATTTAGTGATATCCCTTTTTATATTTCAAGGGATATGCCTAGGGATGTATCTAAGGATATGTATAAAGCTGATTCAAAATTTAGGAAAATGTCTTAGAATTTTGGTGAAGGATATAGTCAATATATTCCAAGAAGTACATCACGTTCTTCATAATACTAGTGGATGTTTCACAGGGATATATGTAAATAGGGATATCAACACTGAAAAGATGTTATAGGCCTTTGTTGGGGTAATTTGGTACATAGCAATGGGCCTTGATGCACACTTGGTTTCAAACAGCTATGGGATATGTTTTTTGGAATTAAAAAACACTTCATGAACCGTAATTGAGAATTTAATAAATAATTTTTCTATTCATAACCAACGATGAACCTATGGATTCATATAATAAAGAAGGTTTCATGATTTGGACACCATTTAAGTAATTATTTTTCTGACTATCTATTTTTATACTATGAAAAGTAATAGACACACTATGCTTGTAATTCTTGACCATGGTGGGAACTGGATGGAACTGTATTGAAATCTAATGTGATGGATTATTTCATAGTGAGAAGTCAAATGGAATGATCACTATAGTGAAACATGTTGTAGTCATTCCAAATTAGTTTTCATGGAACGTGATTAACATAGTTTACATTAACTAACTCTCTGAATCACCAAGAAAGAGATGGATAAAGTTTATTTAGTTTTCGGGTAATGGACACCGTGGAGAAAAGATTACTCTGATTCCTTTATGTCAACAATGAAGAAAGAATCATCAAATTAAATTCCTTATATGAATAATAAGATATTTTTACTATTGTAAAAAATGAACCAAAGAAAGTGATTATAGGGGAAAATGATGATTTTAATTAATGTAATTGATGAGAATATTTTCCTCCATATGTAATAATCAAATTTTTTGTGTTTTAGTATTGGAATAAATGGTCAATATGAATCCTAATTTCCCAAGTGGACTGCTCATAAAGAAGACCTACAAGGTGTTATGATTAATGGTCAGAATGCTGATGATAAAGAGACTATAGGTGAAATGTGAAAGGAATGATGTATTGTGTAATATGATGAGGCATCCTTGCTAATGGAATAAGGATGAAGTGTAATAATAAGATATTTTATCTATTTGGATTCATGCAATATCTTTTATGAAAGGTGTAATATATAATGGATTTTAGTTTAGGATTTTTAGTACAGATTTTCAAGAACACGTTGAATGGTTCCAATGAAATAGAAAACTGACATAATGGTAAGGTGATGTCCATTGAAAACACATGATTAGTGGAAATATAACCCTTAATAAATTCTTTATGTAATGATATTTTTGTTTGTATAAATATATGTCCGATATGAATAAGTAAATTTGACGGTACTTATTTCATTGGAATTAATTAAGGACTTATTGACAAGTAGTATATGAAATCATTGATTATGTTAACATTTTACTGGATATATGAAATATGTACAATAATCTATGGAATATAAAATCATTAATGATTTATAGGTGTATTTATGGTAATCCAGGTTGTTACAATGCTCCTAGATAGTTTACTATGAGGGTATTCACATGATTAGAATGTGACATCCAAGAGCTACATTGTGATATATGTGGGATCAATGTTAATCTTATTTCAAGAATATCTTTATAATGTTTTTATTTTCATCCTTGAGAATGGTTATAAGGTTAAAAATTTATGAAAAATTTATTTTAAACATTCAAGGAAGTATTTATATAATTTTTTAATTGAAAACCATGTAAAAAATTCACTTTAGTGATTTTAATTATTTCCATAATTTCCATCATATTTTGGAAATTATATTTGAATTTATTTAGAGGGGGAAATAATGTATTTTGGGAGATAACCTATCATTTCAAGTGAGTCCATGGTTGTTGAACCCATGACCATAATATGATAGGGGTTTCAAGCCTACCTATAACCTACATGATTTAATGGAAAGTGAATAAATATTTTTGATAAATAATTATTTATGATAAAACAATAGTGTTATTTTTTGGATATTAATGTATTAACACAGTTTATTTTATATGGAAATTTATATAAAAATATGTATACTTTTCATCCTTTTATGGTCCTTAAGAAAAATTAAAAGTGTGTTTTAGCAATTTAGACGTCAAATCTAAATTATGGATGTTTATTATATGATGTAATAGATGAATTATAAATTGAGAAATGAAAAAATAAATAATAAAATTTTGTTCATAGAAATATATTATTTAATTATATTTCAATATATTATTGGTCAATAAAAGATTTACACACAATTAGGATAGCGATCAAAAGAAAATTTGTTGTCATAATACCTTAATTTTGTTGAACTGAAGGTATTTTAAACCATCATTGAGTTATGACTATGAGTTCGTCAACTTTATTTTATCTTCCACTTTATTATTATTGATGACCTCAATCCCTCACTATAAATATTTAACCTCTTCCTACTTTTCTGATAATCACTCAAAACCTATGTTCTTCTATGTGGAAACCAAGTTATATACTAACTTGGGTAATCGTAATGGTTCTATCATTCCCTTTTTATGTGATGTTTTAGTATAATTTTTTTGATGTGGGTTTCTATGAATGAAACATTAAATTATTGAAAATTTTATAACCTAGATTAATTTTAAGGGAAAATACATTTTAATGGGGTATAATTTAAAAGCACAAGAGTATTTGAATTGTTTTTTTGAATTAATTTAACATTTTAGATAATTTTTCATACTAGATAACATTGATAATAGTTTTTTATATATAAATAAATATATCTAGCTTTGGTTATATTAAAAACCAGCTTAATCTTGAACTAAACACAACATAAATATTAGTTTTCTATACACATATCACTATGGTAATATTTAATTAAATGCAATAATGACTTTCCATGATGGCTTTTGTAACACAGATGAATGAGTTTTACCAAACAATAATATATTAATAAAACAATTTAGTTAGTAGAAAAATATATAACATAGTAATTTCATTTAGAGTATATTAACATTATTAAATAATTTATGAATATATATGTTTTTACACAAATATAAGATAAATTCATTGGTTATTAGTTAATTAAAAATAAATAGGAAAATAGATTGAATATAACGGAATATACTACTATTTTTATGGTCACATAGTTGTTCTTCCCAAATAAATTAAATAAAATAAATTTATTGACAAATATTATTTTAATATATATTTTATATATTAAATAAAATAACTTTTTTATTCATCCAGTATATTGGATATACATAATATTAGAACAAACATATTTTTATGCATAAAAATCGTATTTTTGATAAATGTAGTTTTAACACCTTTTAATGGATAAAAACTTTTAAATATAATTTTAATGTATCTTTTAAAAATTAACTATGTCAAAAAAAACATTATATTTAGAATATACACATAAAAATGTTTATGTTATATTTATGTATATTTCTATAAGGTTTCATTTTTAATTAATAGTTAAAAATAATGGATTTTAATTCAAAACCGTTAGTTCATCTAATTTATTTATAGGGGTAAATTACATTTTAAATTGGTATAAAAGTATAATTAGATAATAGTCTCATATATTAATATAATTTAGTTCATTGAAACCAATTTATAATTGAAATTTGATATAAAAACATAGAAAACGTTTGATAAATAGTGTTTGCATTAAAAACATTCACTGTCATCCTGTTAACGATATTAATTTAAAATTAATTTTTACGACTCCTATAATTTGAATTTGTAGAAATTTATTCTAAATTTGGAATGAAAATAATTTATAATCTAATATATGGTTAGCATTTTATTTGACCAAATTGATTATTGAATGTAATAAAAATTAGTTCCATCTGTTAAGGTATAATTAATGATAACTATGGACCAAACATTAGATTTAATACCAAAAACAACCTAGAAAATTTTCAAACACCAATTATAATTCCATTATTCGACCATGAATCTTCTATTATTGATATTGGTTGGATTAGTATTACTATTTTTAGATTAAAATGGGGGTCAACCTTAGTAGTTTCCAAAAATGACATGTGTGTATGTTAACATCCCTATAAAAGGCCATCAACTCTCTATATTCCTCATAACTCTCAAACAACATAGGTTAGTCTATGATCTACAAAAAATAATTCCAAAAACCCATTCATTACTCCATGATTCTTCCCTTTGGTCATAATTTCTTCCGATGAATCTTTTTTGAACAAACCAAAAGGAGTTACCTAAATAACAGGTAACACGTTCTTTCAGGATACATTCCCTTTTTTTTCTTATGCACCCCTCAAAATTTATTTATTCCAAGATTTTATAACTAAACCAGTTTAGTCAACATAATATGGTTTTTTATGTTATGGGTTATACCAACACTTTAACACACCTTCTTCTAATGGGTAACATACATAGCGTTTATGTGTATAATCAATTTTGGCCACACAAAAAGAGGATTGATCAATATTCATTATTACCAATGATGTTAGACATTAATATGGAAACTGTATCTATAATATTATATATTATATTAACTATGTGTTTAGGATTTTTTATTCAATTTACAACACATGTCTATTTACATTCCATTTGGTGTAAAGATAATAATTTCGTTTGAGGAAGTGTGTACTACTCCCCCCGCAATGTGATGCGATTCATTCGAACACTATACCGAATATATTATGGATGCATTTGGGAAATTATATTATATATATATAAATTATTATTATACCTTATGAAATTATATGCATACATACAAATATATCATTTTCGTTATTTCTTTCAATACAATAATAAAATTGTAATCATCTTTTATATGTACGCACATCTTACCATTTACATGGAAAGTGTTTTCTACTTCAAACGCATATAATATATAGATTATTATAATAAAAATATATATAACATAAATCATATTTATATGTCTAATTATATTCTTGAATCGTGATATGAGTATAATGAAAAAATGATATAACAGTTAAAGACACATATGATGAACAAAACGAATATTATCTAAAGTGAAAACTTCACATATGATGGTCAACAAGTGGGTAATATAATGTCGTCATAAAAAACATATATTGGTTTAGATATAATAATATGGTTCATAAAAAGATATATATGAAATTTATATTTGTTATAAAGGTGGTTTTAATGAGTACTATAAGAGTACAGAAATAAGGTAAGGGGATTTTATCTCACATTTTATTTCCCTGAGATACATGTTTTGTTCACCACTCTTTACTTTTGTGTGGGGTATGTAAATACCATGATTGTATTATATTTAAAATATTTATAAATTTATGTGTATTAACATATCTATTTTATTATATTTATGTTATGGGGATTTCATTTTAAATGTTAACAAATTAGTGAAATAGCTGGTCTCAATTTTCCATTTATGAGACTCGTGTTTTGTTGTGCACCTAAATTTTCTTTTCGAGGTCTATATACTTCCATTTTACAGATTATATCAGGAATTTCATTATTTTATTCATATTAAAAGTTTCATGTAATATTTTTTCATAAATTGAATTTGTAATCCCATTATAATAATTTTTATGATTTTATTGAAACAATCTAATCTCTTTGTAAGATTATTTATGTGTATAACCACATTGATAAAATATTATAATAAATAATTCAAGAAATTTCATTATTTTTAATATAATTTGGCTATTATTGTATTATTCACGTATTGGTACAATTTTTATACTCTATGGTAAATAATATAGTAAAGAATGTGTTTTTAGGAATGCCCTTTTTACCCTCTCTTCAGTAAAAATTTTATGTTCCTACAATACCATGTCTCCATAAAACGGTTTCCAAGAATATTGTATGATTAAACTATAATCATTAAAATAAATTTGACCAGTTTTGGATTTAACAGCCTTTTTAATGGAATCTTCTTGTGGGTTTTATAACTGATCACTTTAAACTTTTCTTTACGAAAAAGGAATGATCTTTTGACATCGTATGACATTTATGGATTTACACTCCGTCATTTGTTTTAATATTTATCTTCATTTTTGAAAGGATATTTTTTAAGAAAATATCTTTTAAATTGATATTCAATGAAAAAAAATTCCCAAATGATTTTAACATTCTTTTATATTTTTTCAATGAATTTTATTTCAGAAATGTTATATGCTTTATTTATAATTTTTCAATGTAATTTAAGGAAATGATTTTGAAGAAATTTTCAAGCCCATTTCATAAGTTTTAAAGTAAAAAAAATCAAACCATTTTCATTATTTCCTTATATGTTATCAATGTATTTTTAATGAATTGGTTTTCAAAACATTTTCCAGATTCTTTCATGTTTTTTCATGTAAAAATAAGATCCAAACAATTTCCATCTTTCTTTATATGTTTTCAAAATATTTTTAATTAAACTTTTTTTAAATTTTTTTCAAGATTATTTTATAAATTCTGAATGACAAAGGTTTTAAAAATGAGTTAAAGTCTTCTTTATTATGCTTTCAAGGTATTTTTAATGAAAATGATTTATAATTTTTTTCATTATTAAAAATATTATTTCGAAGGAAAATGATATTTTACTCACGATACATTTTTGAAAGATATATAAAATTTATTTCAATCTATGATAATATCAATTAATCTTACTCATTCCCTTCTCATAAAATATCTAAATGCTCCATTAATATTATTTCAAGGAATGGGCTATGCTCAATGTAATGGTCTTTATGAATCACATTTATCTATCATTGGTAATATGATTATGAAATACATTTCTCATTCATGAGGTTATATGTTTATGAAATCTCTTCCCCTCAGTGGTTTATTCTTTGGATGAAATTGTTATCAACCCTATCTTTCACAATAGGTTATGGTATGATTACATGTTTTTAATACCTATTTTATTTCATGGGTAATGATATGATTATCTATGATCTTGGATAGCTTGTACCTTGGATTTCACTACGAGATTCGTAGGACCTATATCTCTCTCCAATGCATTGGGTACATATTTATATCTCATTAAATAAACTATTATGTTCATGGGAAGTATCTTTGACTACTATGATGGCCATGGGAGCGAAATATGACTCCCAAGATGGAATGAGGAGTGAACTAGTGCTACTAATACTACCATGGAAGTGATCCATCACAACGAAGATGGTTTGAGGGGTGAACTAATACTATAAAGATGGAATGGGTTGAAATGAAATGGGCGCTATGGATTCTATATTATATGCTTATGTTTCTACCACAATTGAATTTTTTATTCTTATGTTGTGCTTTAATGATGTATGATCATAATAAAATTATGATCCTTTTCTAATGAGTTTATAATCAATATTATGATATCAAATATGTAGAGTACTATCTACGAATGTTATTCTCAAAATCTATATCTTTTTATCATGTTATTATAACACATTTCTTCTATTTAACTTTATTTACATTCTCATCTCACTAAATCATATATTTCCTTTCCCCAGGTAATGGTTAAATGTTTTCTGTAGAAGTACTAATGGTTGAGATATTTATGGGAGATGATAAAGATCATTCACCATGATTGAATATTCAGTTTCCATGTCTCTAAAGATAGTTAAATATTATGGTCTTAGAAAATATATTATTGTAATGTATTTAATATCAATCTAAAATGGTGTAATATCCATGTATATTCAGCATTGGCCACAATAAAGACTCGATATCAATCTAGTAGAAGTCGAAAAAATACAATACTAAATGTGCATAAAGTTAGTATTGGGTATGTTGGGGGTACCAAGTCAACCTAATGAAATTAAATTAAATTCATTCCAAGAGGGGACCCAGATTCTTGGTTGATTTTATTTTTATTTTGTGTTATTTTATGTGTTTTTAGGGAAACTGATTAGGGTTTTTAATGATATATAATGTATCTTTTGTATGAGATTCAAAAACTGAATCATTTCAGTATTACCATATTAATCCTATCAATTCTAGAGTTTAAAACCAAATTTCAATCACCCATAATGAGTTTACATGTGACATGATTCCATAGAGATAAATTTCTTATTAAAGTGTTATATACATCAGTCCAGGTGATTTTATTCCACGATATCATTTAAAATCACATTACCCCCTCTTTCATCCCAACTCTTAACTCATTGATCTGTTTACATTCCTCACTAAAGGTTGGGTTATTCTAGGTCTGGGGGTGTGAAAATATAAGGATTAAAAAATAAACATTCATGGGTAATTTCAATTCATTATAATTTGATGAATTAATTTACATAGTGATATATAAAAATTGAATATAAAATAATTTTTCAGTACCTAATTATGATTTTAATGAAAAGTTATGTTCATTAGAATTATTTTTTGAATATTTTTTTATCTAATGTGATTTTAAAATATTTACATTTTTATCCTCTCATTCAAAATTCCACAACTCATGTCCTCTGGATTTTCAGATTATTCTTGAGTTCTTGGTCCCCTTTCATCATAGAATTGGTTTTGGGGCCACATTACTTTTAATTTTTTTTATCTAAAAAAATTAAAAAACCACATATAGAAATTCTTGGTCGAAATGTGTTGCATTCCTCACTTGGAGATCGTGAGTCTATAGTTATATTTCAATGAGTAAACCATTAAATATCCATTTTATAGCATGTAATTGAAAATATATATGTGGTGTGTGACACTTGTGGATCAGGACTCGATAATATTATTTCCTAGAGATAATTCTTTCCTATATATAATTGTTAAATTTCAAAATAATCAAGGGAAAACAAGAAAATGATAAAATTGGATACTCAACATAATGCATAATTTCATTACCACCTAGTGATTTCATATTCCCCCTTGAAAATGAAAATGGGCCCCATGACTTTTGTGATGAAAATCACATCATCATGATTAATTTAAATTGCATAAAATATGTTGATGAAATTAAAAAATTATATGTCCTAGTATTGGGATATTATTTTGAACCAATCATCTATTAAATTATTTCGGTGAGATTCATGATTTTTCGTTATGATTTTTTATGAGCATTGTATCATAATTTTATTTAAAAAGATACTTTAATTTAAAATTATTAGGAAACAATTTTTTCCCATCTAAAAAAAATCAAGTGGGGTGTTACTGGCCACTAAAAGAGGCAAATATTCATTGATTATATTTTAATATTGATGTATTTCATTGTCCTAGAATACCATCTTTAGTGTATTTTATTACCTGATATTCATTTTAAATAATTGTGAAATTCATGTTTAAATTATCAACTTGGGTCCCATTAGTGATCTAATTTTGGAATTCATTATTTTAATTATTTTATTTTTCTATTTTTTAAAATAAATTATCTATTTTTTTGGAACATTATTTCATTTGGGAAAAATTATTTAATCGCAATTAAATATGGTCAACTATGTTCATGAATAGAAACATTAATAGAGAAAGCATAATGGGCTATAGGTTGATCAAAAAAATGATGACCCATTATTTTAAGACCAATGAAGGTAATATTTTAATTGTTGATCTAATAAATTATGGGGAT
The DNA here is from genome assembly GCA_963277665.1 of Viscum album. Classification (NCBI taxonomy): domain Eukaryota; kingdom Viridiplantae; phylum Streptophyta; class Magnoliopsida; order Santalales; family Viscaceae; genus Viscum; species Viscum album. Next base: position 935,560,269 of record OY728143.1, on the reverse strand, counting down.
TATTTCATTCAAATGCGGCCAGAAATTATTTTGAGGTTTTCATGGTGTTCCTTGTGGTTAGAGATAAATATTAAATTAATATCCATATCTTATGTCCCATTATGTAATCTGAGTAACTTCATCATAACATTCAAATGAATAATCTAATTGGAATGAAAATTTGAAATAATTATATAACATCAGAAAGAATAAAATTTCAATCTATGGCCCCTTCATATTCATGCATATTTATTTTGAAATATACACATCCAAAAATGGGACGAATATGGACAAATTTTTTTTTTCAACATTAAAAGTGTCCAATTTTTGTTTTTTGTCAACCTCCGTTTGACTCTAAAAAATTACTGAGAAAATTTTATTAATATAGGATTGAACATAAAACATGTAATTTCCAATGTAAGGATATGTTGGTTAAGTTATTTGGAGGATACAAGTTTTCTTCACTTTTATTGTTATGATTCTATTTTTTATTCACACCATTATTTATCATAAGTAATATATTTGAATCACCATTAGTTTTATAATAACATTTATTACTCTTACATAAATTTGTTATTATACATATCATGTTGATAAATTTTCTGTATATATTTATGTTATTCACAAAATATTTTGTGAAATTATTTACACAATAGTGGAGTGATCAATGTATCATTATTTTTCTTCTTTAATTCAAACATCATATGTCTACTACCGAATATTATTGATAGAAGAATATTTATAGAGGGATAAATTTCAAATGGGTTGATCATAGGGATTATAAAGTGGATTTCTGTAATTTAATTTTTCATTGTAATGATTCTTAATCAATTTATTTTTATGTTTTCATTCAATTATTTTCTTTATTTCTCTTAATTATTAAATTTTATCACCACACCTTTGATGGGATAATAAGATCATCATCAATGGATTTCTCATAAAAAAGATCCTCTAAGTGTATAGGTTACTAAAATTTTCATGGTATGATTTAAACTAGTAAATTGTGAGGTTATATTGATATCATTGAATGAATTCTTCTTACATTAATGAAATTGTAATCTTTAAAATAGAATCCATCCAATCCACCCTAAGTGATAACAAAGTATAAAATCATTTATTAAACATTAATTCCCTTAAGTATCTAGATATCATTAATAATCTAATAAAATTGATTTCATGATGGCCACATCATTGAAAAATCAACCCCAGAGAATGAAGGTTTATTTTGGTGTCTATTTAGGTCTTTGAGGAATCGATAACCAATGTTATTATACATGTGGCCACATAAAACATAATACATGGGAAAAAAATTATGGAAAATTATTGTTTCTTAAATTAAATAATCCTAGTTATTAAATGATATGATTTTGGACATACCTAGGTTCCTTATATATAATTCCTTCGATGGGATCATAAGCTGATTTGAAATTATATTTTGTTCGTTGTGTGAAACATGGGTTCCTTATACAGGATTCATTGGAAGGGATCATGGGTTAAATAATATAATTTTACACCATGATAAATATAGTGTATCTATACAAAAAGCGTTAGAATAGACCATATATAGGTTGGGATTTCATATCCCATAATTAATGTATGGATTCTTATTACAAATTTTCTTGTATGGGATAATGGGTTCAACATAATTGTAGACAGACATAGAAGACTCATTGGTTATTAAAGGAAATTACATGAATGGGATCGATGATTAAATGTGAATATAATATATCATTAGTGACACTTGGATTCCAATGTTGAATGACATTGAAGGGAGAATAGGTCATATAATATTAAGTAATGTCAAAATGCTAATGAAATAACTCTAGAATTCAAAATATTAATGTCATATACATTTATATTGTTATGTTAAATGTTATACATGTATGCACTGGTTAGACACATCAGGTCACAGGTTTACATATGAGTATGATGTCAAATTCTTGTTCCAATACCATTATTTAATATAAGATACCTTTATCATATAATAAATGGATTCCTTGGTCTTATGAATTTAGCCCTTTCTTAAAATCATATATATATATGTGTGTGTGTGTGTGTGTGTGTTTACATAAATTCAAATATGTATATATGTATATATGTATGAATATATGTGAAGGGGAAATTTTATTGATATTCCAAAATAAGATAAAGCCAGTATATTCTAGTAGCGGTCCTTCAAGAACGTGGTCCATACTTGATAACATACACATATTAACTTATTTCTTATATACCTCCATAAAAATATATTTTATATCCAAAAATTGTCCTATAATAGGAAAACTTGGTGGTTCCCTAATTATTTTTTATCATACCTCGATCAAGAAATTGTTTTGTAACCAAACAGACCTCCTCACTACCTGTTTCTATCAGGAAAATGTTTCTCTACTACATTTCATTATGGTGTAGGACTATAAATTAGATCAAATGATTAATAGATGATTGTGTACATATAACCTATATAGAGTGGGTGTATTATTTATTTTTCATCACCAGTCAATTATTATTTATTTATTACATTATATATTTATTTTTATTATGCATCTTTGTATTCCATTCCATTTATATGCATAGATTTGCTTTTGACATTCATTATTAAAATTTTCTACTTACATATTCATATTTCATAAACTAGTTTTTTATTATTTATATACAACTATTACAATCTAAATATGTTGTCATAGCATCCTCACATTACCATATTAAACCACTACTACAAGTCATCGTCCCATGAACATCAGGTGGCATGCTTGAGTCTATACGGCACACAGGATTGGAGAAAAATTTATTAAATCATATGATAAGATGTTATGATTTTCTAGATAAAGAGTATTAGGAATGCACCTTGGTTATCTCTACATCTAGTTCAGTTTTCTTTTTGAGGGGTGACCCATAGTTTGTTTATGAAATGTCTATAGTTACACCATTCTAGACCACCTTCAATGGATATCATATGTTGAAATATAATTCATATCAAATATAAAGTAAACATATTAAAGAAGTATAATTATATAATTAGTATGGGTAAATTTAAGAGAAAATAATAAATGATCGTTAGTGCTATTAAGAAGATCATGTGGGTCTTGGATGAAAATATGGGTACATGAACATAAAATTATGAAATCATAAATAATAAAACAATGATAATAAATCTTGATTCATTAATTTTTATTACAAAATAACATGTGAAATAAAATTCATCTATGTGGCATAATTACTTAAAAATCATGTCATAGTCATGTTTCATAAGCTAAGAACATTCTATAAACATAAGGAAGGAAATCATATAATTGGTAATAGTTATCCACCCAGATATTCATATCATAATATACTTTGTAAAACACATACCAATAACATAGATAACTTTGGAATTTTAAGTTTTCCAATTATCATTATTACATATGCAATCAAACCATGATCCAATAACTGTTTACACAAGGGATCACAACCTATGATTCATAACTGTTTAGAAATAGTTTAACGAATTCATCCCAAAAATAATTATCATATCATCAATGATCCAATTTCCCATCCTAATCTCATGAGATATAAACCATTACAAAATTAATTTTATGGATATATTAGACCCATACATAAAAAATAATAATTGAATCTCATAAATCTGAAAACATTCATAATATGATTATATCATAACTGAACCTTGAGATATAAATGGGTTTAATTCACATTTACATAAGATATGCTCATAATCCATCCAATATAATTTTTTGGATTTTATCATTTAAAAATATTACCTATGAATCATTATAAAGTTCAATGGTTGTTGACATAGATATGAAATACTTTTATAAATTTATTACACAATTTTTTTTGAAATAAAATTTATTTCATTTAATTTTGACAACATTAAATTTAAATTAAAATAGATTATAGATTAATTTATTAGGAACTGTGCTGGAAAACCATAAAAATGGGAGTTGGAACTTTGTAAATAAAATAAAACAATATTTTTATAATTCTATTCAAATGGAAGAAATAAAAAAATATCTTTTTATACCTTTATAAAAAAATAAATGACAATACAATGTGGCGCATGTAGAAAATGTTAAAAAAATTGAATTGATAATTTATTTTATAAATGAAATCTTGTTTACTAGAAAATATATTCAATCAATAATATAATTTTAGATATGTAAATCTATAATAAAATTTTAAAATATAAATATATATTTTAAACATTCATCATTGAATATAAGAGATTACCTCATGTTCATTTAAAAGAAACCCCTCAATTATATTGTGAACCAATGCAATGTGGAATAGTTACAATAAATTTAAACACATAAAATTAAATTTGTATATGAAAATTGATGGGGTTTTTGATATAAAAAACAGAAAATTTATCCAAAGTGATTTTTAAAAATAGTAAATTTAAATTTCAATGTGATATTTAAAAATAAACCCTGAACAATACTCCTCACTTCCACGAACGCTCTATAACCCCTATAAAATAAAAATAACTATCATGGTCACTTATTTATGAAACACATTATTAATTTTATATACATCAATTTTAGTCAATAATTTCAAATAGTATCTTTATTATCCATATTCAATATATATGTTGGTATTTTTTTTATTTAATACAATATTAACAATATTAATTTTGGTCCCCATAATTTTATAACACTGTAATAATTCCCAAATAATTCAATGTATAAGAAAAAATTATGTTTAGTGAATTATTATGTTAGATTTTCATTTTAGTGAAGTTATAACTGTTGTTCCTTAGAATGGAATATACGATGAACATGTGTCGAGTATTTTATAGATGACAACAATTTAATTTTAATTGATCATTCATCTTTCATTCATCCATAAAGAATCATATTTCCAACAAAAATCAATAATTAATATCATAAATTAGCAATATTAATTTGTTTATGATTATTAATTATTAAAACTATGAAATTTGGAAAATAATATTCTATATAGGTGGTTGAACTGACCCAAACAACAACATGATACGTTTATGAATACATTAGATTTAAGAGTTAAATTATTGAATTATCATTTACACTGAAAAATAATGCTTTCTATTGAAATAGTTTAATTATATTGCATTATTTTTAAATTTTTTATTAGAAAAGGTAAATTAAAATTTTTCTGAATAACAAGATATATACTTTGATGAACTTCCCCCTTATGTAAAAAATTTCCTTCAAAATGATCTATTTATGACTGATTAATGGGATGATAAATAACATACATCTTAGAAAGATTTTATTAATACTAATGGGAAAATATTCATTAGATAACTGAATTCATAGAGTGGCCTAAGAGAGGTATTCGAGGGGTTCTCATACATGGGATTCTTGAGTGGAAATTCCAAAAATACCATTTATAGAAGGTAAAAACATTCCATTTTAAAAATCAAGGCTGCCACAAGGGAAAAATAATAGATAATTATTGAGTATATGTCAATAATTTCATCATCTACTAATATAATGATTTGTTTTTTCTGAAATTATAGGGATTTTCTCTTGGTGAAATCAAACTAATTAAATAAATTATTTTTATGATAAAAATTAAAATTTACCAAACATCGTAATTTGGACATTAAAAATCATAATATTGTGCCCATTTTATTGTATTCAATATTTAAAAGAGATAAATGTTAATCTGGAAATATAAAATTTTCAATATTAGAAAATAAATTAAATGATAATATAAATTTAAGCACAAAAAAGTTTTATTCTTATTCGATAAATAATAAAATATTGTTAATGGTGATAGTTTATTTTTTCATATTTTTATATAATAAATATCCATAAAATGATTCTCTAATAATTATGTATTTATTTTAATGGCACCAATAATAGAAAAAATAAAGAAAAAAATTTGTTAAATAATATAGATATTTAAATAAATGTAATTAGATATATTTATATATAATAGATGAGTAAAATATTTTTATTATATCAGTTTCAACTCATTACATTCAAATAATAATAGAAATTTTCAATAGAAATTTTTTTATAACCAAAAAATTAATTAATTTTTAATCTTTCATTGTAAAATTTTTCCTCAAACAAATATATTGGTGATCATTTTAGATTATTTTAGTATATATTATAATCTATAAGAAACACAATATATATTTAATGGTAAAAACATACTAAAATAAAGGATTATTTCGTTATAAACCTTTTAGAATCATTTTTTTTCAAAATTTCATTACTCTGATTGAATTAAAATATATTACATATTCTTCATTATATCTTGGGGTTCCCATGAAGCATTCAAAAAGCATAGGATTACTATTGGGAAATCTAACCTTTGCAGTTTCTATTTTTCATATTACGTTATCTATATATTCAAATACATTTATTTGATGTTCCCCAATAGAGAGATTGTGTTATAATTTGACAACATCAATGTTCCATACATGTGATGGTTTTTATATGTAGATTTATAAATGATATGTGGAATGAATCTTACACTTTAGAGCTTGTTAGTGGTAGATAAATATGAGAATATTTAATCCCCAGATGGTCTAGAATTAAAAAAATTTTATTTTAGAAACTGTTCAATATTCTCTACTTCTCACACATCATATCCTAAATTCATGTTTATTATTAGAGGAATACCATGCATGTGGTTTAAAATTATAAATAATAAACATTTTTATTTCAACCCCAAAATAATTAATAGTTTATTTATATTTAAATAAATTTTTATTATTTGATATCTTGATTTATATAAAACATATATTTAAAAAACATTTGTATACTATTGAAATAATTTTTTTAATGAGACAAATATAACATATCTATTGGATTAAAGGATATAAATTGAACTAAAAATATTATGAAATATTTTTTTAACATATTTAGAATAATAATTCCTTGGTTTTTATTTTTTAGAAATTTATATAAAAAATTTTTAATGTAAAAGACATTTTTTCTAAAAAAATTGTACCGATAATGTTTTTTGAATAATTTTTATTAATATTTATTAATAAAAAAAATTAAATAAATAAATATTTATATAATATATTTAATAAAATATTTTATCATTCTTCTAATAGTTTTTACATGGTTTATGATTAAAGGAAAAATATATTTTAAGAGTAATGTTACATTTTTTTAAGAGAAGATGTGTTGTGTTTTGCACAATTATTAAAAATACATTTCTAAAATACTTAGAAATAATATCATGTACGATTGATCCATATTTAAAATCAATATAATCAGTATAATTTATTCATTTCTATATACATTTTTATCACAATGAATAGTGAAAAAACATAAATTTGTTACTAATCTGAGAGTCAAAATGTATTTACAAGGGATTAAACAAATATATAAGGGTAAAAATTCCATGTAAACCTATAAAATTATAATTTTTTAGAAATTTAGATATAATATTATATTTAATTTGAATTATTATCCACTTGTTTCTACATTAATGAAAAATTTACTTTATATTTTTTGAATATATTATATAATTCCATGTGTATCCCTCTCTTTACTTATATAATAGAACCTATTCTCCCCTAATATTCAGACAATCTATATTGTCTATTCCTTCAAATTACATCCCAAAATTCATTCTAAATTAATTACCTTTGTTCTTTAGAATCATTCATTTCCCTAAATCCATCCTAGTATGGATTCAGTTGTAAGATAAAGGATGAAACTCCAAGAATACATAATCATCTTAGTCGGTTGATTGATAGTTTATTTATTCTTATACTCACAATAAATATACTATTAATATTTAAAAATTTATCCAATATAATAAATATATTAATATTTATTATGATTATTTCACATTAATATTCAACTTCATTTCAATCATATGGGAAAATAATGTACCTCTATTGCATATGTGTGGACTACCGCATTTACATTGTGATATGATTCGTTTTTTATCACCATATATTTAGGTTGGTTATTATGAATGATTTAATTTTTATATAACATAATTATAAAATAATTATAATTTCTTATTATGATATATTTTTTATCCATAATGCCTTCCTAGCTGTATGAATATTATAATTCCTCTCTTGCATATAAATAGATAACCACCCCCACAGAATGATTTGATTATTATTTCATTTATTATTTATATAGCTTCCAGAAATGGTAGATTTAATTAATATATATGATATTTATAATATAATAATAATTTTAGAAAGGAAAATTAATATTTACCATTCTTCCATTCCATGCATTGAAATGTAGGAACGCTACTCTTGTGTACGTACATATTACCATCTCTTGGAAGTGATATAATACATTTTTCAGCACTGATTTATATGAATGGTTATACATGTGAATAGAATATAAAATAATAACTATTTACTGATTAATATTATTTATATGAATAATACATGACCAAAAGGAATGTTCTAGAACAATCAAATTGAAACCTACATGGAAAAACAACTTATTTCCAACCAAATGTTCATTTTGATGATGAAATTGTAAATAAAGGATAAATATAAATTACGAACGAATCGTACATAGTATTTTGTCAATAAATAATTTTTTAACATATATATAATAAATAAATATTTATTTATTGGATCATTTAATTCACATAATGAAATATGGGAGTTAAGGTCATGAAATATGATACAATCTCATTTAATTTTAGGTTTATATATACTAAATTCTAATTGAGGGAAATAAAATTTTTCTTATACTTTAAACAGAATTTTTTATATTATAGTAACTCAAGAAATGTTTATTTATTTAAACCATTTCCTTATCATTGGGAACTAAAATGATCAAGACAATATTTTCAAATAAAAGTCAACCATATTTCTTATTGGGTCAACTAACTTCTCACTCCATGCATATGATCTAAAAAATGATTTTAGGTATTTTATTACATATAAATATAATTTTTAAAAATTTAAATTTTAATTACAGTTAACATTATATAAAATGTTTTAAATTAAATATTTATTACTAATATTTAACCAAAATATATATTTTTTACTATTTATAGTGCTTTCATTTGGATATAACAATTCCCACATTTACTACATTGATTTATTGAATAAAGTCTTTTTAAATTACATTAATTATATTTTCGTATTATTTTAATTTGATATTCTTATATATTCCAAGGTACAAGATGACCAGGAAAATCGTTTTGGGATGTTATTGATGTACACTATCAAGGATATTTTAAAGGGTAATTTCCTCAAGTCTTCATTTTCTCAATATAAATGTTTTTTTATTGATTATTATAATCTTAAGTGTGGGTACATCAATGACGTCATTATTTTTTTGATATATTTGTTTTCAAGTAATTGTAATTTCTTCTACAAATTCAATTACACATAGAATTTGGTTACAACAAGCCAAAATTTACAATTAGTATTTTTTAAAACATGATCATCATATCCCTTTTTCTATACATATCCTATTCAATAAGAATTATATGATTTTAAATGTTTTTATAAGTGTTTTATATAAATAAATAATTTCTATAGAAATTACATATTTTTTTAAAAAAATCAATATATTATTCTAAAATAATAGTTTCGAAAAAAACCTTTTCATTGAATTGTCTGAAAAAAAATATTTTTTTCCCTTTTTGAAAAACAATATATTTTTAATTTTTTTATTAGAATTTAAATAATACACTTTGGATGAAATGTAAAAAATTAGATTACAAAGAGTTAAACTAAAAAAGGGTTAAAATGATTTAGAAACATTCTTAGATATAATTTTATATAAATATTTCAACATTATATAATCATAGGATCGATAAGGTTCACTTGAGGACAATTTAGGAATTTTTTAAATGTTGACACACCTTTTTCATTTAAAAACAATTTAGGTTTCTCCGATACACAAATTTAAAAAAAATTCCACCCTATCCTCTGATTTTCACACCAGAAAATTACAGAGGTTAAAAAATCCATACCGAAATACATTCCATACTTCCCTCCACACATATGAGATTCCATTGAGTTATTAGAAAACCCTAGTTGAAAGGATTTAGGTGTAAACTTTAATGGTTCTCTAAAGAGTATATTTATTCATTAACCTTGAGTTTTGCAATTTAATTATTTCAATAACTCCTTCAAATATTATTTGACCATTTGGATATAATAAAATCATTATCTAACATATAATTTTTTGATTTGGTGTCATAGGACCAACTGTCTATACTTTGATTACATGTATATTTGATGAATTGGATTTTAATAAAAAATATTATAAAATATTGTATGTTTTTTTACTGAATCTAATGTAATAATGTCTTAGAATATATGTCATATTGATATGGTCACAGTAGTTCAACACTATGTGCAAATCCTTGTTGTGATAAGATTATATTCTCAAATAATTTTTTCTCCTTGGATAACATACTATGATGGGAAATATAGAACACATATAGTCATGTATGAGTAATCATAATCAGATGTGACTCTATTTCATGAAGTTTTTACATGTTAATCCCTAAGATAAGATATTATGACAATAAAACCAAGAGATTAAATTAAACAAGTTTTTTTATCAGAAATTCCTTTCTACGAGTGTGTGTGATGATCCTTAGACAATATAATTATTATTAATTCATGTTACAACTCATATACATAAATGTATTTCATAAACCATAATTATAACAATTCATAGCAATGTTGGATAAATTGTATCCATTATTAGTGACATGTCATTAATGAATAAGTTGATAAAGGCTTTTTCTCTTCCAAGTTTATCAAATCTGATAGCTTGGTGCATTGATTGGAATAAAATTGTTGTATTATATTTAAAGTACACAGTGTAACGATGTGGTTATTTTATGTGGTCAATGAATGAATTATCGATCATATAGGTTTTTGAAATGGTTGTACAACCATCTTGATGAGATATTGTGAAAAAGGGATTATATTACACAACGAGAATTCATATGTGGTTGTGAGCATCATAACATTATTTCTTTATCTTGGGTGTCTTGACCCATTGCTATATTGTAATCTTTAGGTTTAAGAATTCCTGCTTAATTCCAATGCGAAATAATCATAGAGGTTCACACCATATTTATTTCCATTCATTAAAATATATTTGTATTTTAGTTCAATTAATGGAATAAATATTATTCTCAAGTAAGGGCAATAATTTTATTAATTTATATTGATCAAATAAATTAAATATATCTTTTTTCCTGGTTTTGAATTAAATTTTAATTTCATTTATTTAATATATTGATAGATATGTATTCATTAGATTCTGAAATAATTATTTTTTTATGAATAAAATATTTATCCATTTATTTAATAAATAAATGAGGATTTTTACTCGTTCATGACTAATTTTACTAAAAAATATTAATTAAAAAGACCATCACAGAATATATATTTTTTTGAATGTTGGTCCACACCACAATAAAAAATAATATAAATATTATTTTGTGGATTAGGGTTTATTATTGTAAATAAATATTATTTTATGTATGGTATGAAATTAAATAATATTTTAAGATAAATCATAACATGATAAAAAACCTATATCTATTGGGTATAGAATATAAAAATTGATAATTGATAATTGTATTGAACAACAAACTCTCTCTCAAATCCTCTCGTGCTATCTATATTAAGAAATATAAGTGAACAACTGAATCTTTTCAATCCCAAATAATGAGAGATCAAGAGAGGTCAATGCCATATATTAGACTCACCACACTGGAACCCAGAGATGAAGTGGTGTTTCTCACTGATCATAGGATCACATGTGGATCACTACTAGATATATTCTATCATTGGATCCTCACTATGAAACAAAGGTAATTAAAAAGGGTTTTATCAGATGATTAAAATTCAATAATGATAAATGTTCCCAATACAAGGTATTTACTTAACAAAATATTTAATAAATGGATTATTAATTAGATGTAAAATGTCCTCAATCTTTAATTTAGAAAATGATTATTAAAAAATTAATATATCACAGACCTCTGAATGCTTCTACTACAAACAAAAAAAAGCGTTATAAATAAGTTCACATTTAAATTAATAATTATTTTTCATATTATCAATCTTTGAGGAATTGTGGATATATATTCAATTCATGTTTTACATTCTTTAATCCAATTTGAGTTGAAATGTTATCTTTATATTAATTATGTTCATTTAGTTTTACATTTTACTAAATTATTTAGAACATATTAAGAAATATAAGTGAATCGATCAAGAATTTTCAAATATTTGGCCAATAAAATGAGGTTACACTGTGAAAACTGAGACTATGTTGTACACCTATGTGTATTATATTAAGATGAACCATGAAATTATTAAAACAATATGATTTTAATACTCATGGCCAGTTATCTGAGCCATCCTAACATACAGAAAGAGAATATAGGTTTTGTTGTTGGCAGGTAGATACCTTGTATACTAGGAAAGTGAACATGCCGAAGTCTAAGGCCTATGACTCGGACATACAAAAATCAAGGTACACGAGGTGTAACTGCATATACGTTCTGTGTTGTCTAATGTTAATAAAAAAATGAAACTACATTTAATTTTAAATTTCTTACGTTAAAACCTTATTTTATTGATCCTAACACCATTGTATGTTTGAAAATTAAATAAATATTTTAAATAATTATAAATTCTCAAATAAATTATTTTTATAATTATGTTATTATGGTTTCTGACATTTATTTCCCATGAATTCCATTAATGATGTGTATCTCAAAATTTCTAATGATCAATAACATGAAAAAGAATTTATTAATTTATATCATAGTAAATTAACAGAAGAGATTTTATATTAAGTAAAAAAATACGTAATAAATAAATCAATACTATTTGTTTATATTATTGTATTTGTTGCATTCATGATTATTCATGAAATTGAACAAGAGATTTTTATTTTTTGGATGTGCTAATTTAATTTATTCATGGAGTTTAAAGTTTTTCAATATTAAATTAAATGATTTCCTAGGAGTCATCCATTCCTATATTATTATGAATGACTTACATGTTAATGGATAGTTATGTAATCCATGTTTTCTAATATTTTCTCCCCTGAAATGAATTCATGTAAAAAATATTTTATATTTATTGAGCATCCCAAGGAACTAGGAGGATGATCAAGATGAAACCATAAGGATTCCAACTTATCTAATATATCGGTGGATAGGTGGAATTTTTTATCACATTCAAAGACTGAAATGGGGATCTATTTTTCCTAGGTCAATGGATAATTTGACATCAAACCCTTTAATAAATCGTTAGATAAAAATCATGAATAGTCTACTTAATTGATTAATTATTTATATATGATAAATTATTTATTTTATGGACTCAAGGATTAAATCACATAAATCAATCAATTAAAATGAAATGATTGAAATTAAATAAATGAATTATTTGTAAATATTATATCCTGCATGGTGAATTAATTATGTGACATAAACATAATATTAATGAAACCTATAAAGGATAAAAGAAGAAAAAATTTATGCATTGTAAACTAAAATTACTCAATTAAATATTTTGTTACACTAAGCATTTCATTACAAGATTAGGAACTAAACCATAGAAGTAAGTGTAGTGCATGAATAATGTCTAGACATTGACATAATTTGAGGACTTCTCATGAGATTGTTGGGTTGTCATTACCAAAATTGTATTTAATTTTATGGGAAAATTCTCTTCAATAGAAATTTGGTTGAATCTGTTAATGAAATCCATGTCTGGATTTCAAGATAGGGTAATCCACACAACAAAACAAGGAGAATCAATTTAATAGTTGCAATGACCAGCTACCTAATTGTATTAATTTGGTTTTCAGGGACAATGATTTAATCATTAAAAAATGTAATGTGGATCCTTTCCAATATATTGTTAATGAAACTAAACATTATAATTTTAATGGTTAGGGATATTGATACATGATAAAATAATATAAGATTAATTATATAAAAAAACATTTGTTTTATTATATCTCACATATTTTATAATCATGAAAATTACTCATAATATACTCTTTTAAATTTTAAAATAAAATTACATGTTCATCCTTCACACTATCATTACAATCAATATTAGAGAATGACAACCTCTTAATTAGAACTAACTTCTTGGTGTTGTTTTTACACTATTGGTTTTTGCTACACCAGGAATGGAAATCATACGTGTGGCAATCATCAATGGATGATCTGGAAGCTGAAGAGGAGATTAATGAATAGTTATGTGTCAATGAATAACATTTGACTGATTTAGTCTATGTTCAATGTTTTATTATTTCACTAATGTCTATTTATGTATTGATGTCTCATGAAAACATGGATGTGTATATAATTATTGACCACATTATGGTCTTTATCATGAGATATCTAGAAAAGAACAGTTTCAGATAATCAAGGAACACATTCAATGAGAACTTCATGAGGGTGCCATAGATAGGCCTCATTTAGTCAAGATTGTTGGATACATTGAGCGATTAGATATTATAGGTTTGAAACATCCCTGTGAACTATCCACTAACCTCATTCGAGCATCAATCCATCGATGTTTCTTTAGTTTTCTGTGAGTTTTAAAATGGACCACATTGGGAATTTTATATCCTATATTATTATTTTTCCACCCCATCAAGATAAGCATATGATTCTTGAAATAACATCCATCATTATAGAAAATAAAAGGAAAGGTAAAGGGATTGTATTTAATCCCAATTCTTATTTACACTCTTTATTGAATTTTAAGATCAAAGGGAAACTAAGGGAATATGATGTTGTATTTTAGGATTTCACAAGAAGAGAAACAATAAGGCAAACAAAAACAAGACAAAAATCAATTGGTAAGCTTCAAGTACATTTTTTATCAAGTGAAATTTATATATTTCTAAAAAAATTATATTTTATATAGCTTATAGTGCGCAAAGATGTAATAAAATACAATAACCAAGGTGATTAGGAAGGTTTAGAAAAAAGGGGGTAGCTCTCGGAGCATCCAATAGAGCTAAATATGTTTTCATAGCTATTCAGGATGACTACCTCACATGCTGACCTAAATTATATTGGTTTTAAAGGGTTTCTATAATATACCTCTAGTTACCAGAATCATTAATTCTATATCTTGACGTTATACAAGTGGATTTGTTTTCAATTTTTAGAATAAATATTTCTTCACATATAAATATAGAATTTCATATGGTAACAAAATCGTAAGTAATGATATTTATGTGTCGGATTAAGAGCACCAAATAAATGAAATCGATAACAAAGTTACCTCATATGACTCATACCTCTCCCAACATTGGTATCACCAGCTAGGGAAGGTAAATGAAAAACACATGACTAAATGAAATCAATATGGATATTGAAATTCTTTTTAAATAAAATCAATTTGTTTATGTCTCACTAATTTTAATGAAAAAATGACCAAATCACTATTTGTGGGAAGGTGAAATGTCTAAAGATATTTTATAAATGGTCCTCACCAAAGATTGTGGACCATTTCCTACTGAATCATGGTGTGGGTAATCATAATTCATAACATTTACTATTTATTTTTTGTTTATATGTATGTTTATTTTTAATGAGGTATAAGTTTAATAATTTTAAAAAATTCAATTAATACAATAATAATGTTATGAAAAAGATTGGTAAGAATATTAAAAAACTTCACACGGACCATGGTGAATAATATCTAAATCGATATTAAACATACTATTTATGGGAGTTTGGGATTTTATCTCAACTAAATCCTCTATATACACCTCATTGTATTGTTGTATGGGAATAGATAAACCCCACCTTTTTGTAAATGGTGATATCAATGATGATTAATGTGAGTCTTCCATTGTCGTTTTGGGAATACATGTTACAAATAGTAGTGTGCATACTGTACAATGTACCAACTAAGGAAATAGATTGTTTTCCATACCAACAAGAGAATAGAATGAAACATGTGTTGTCTTAAAAATATTTTTTGGTTGAAAATAATTTGTTAAGGACTTTTCATGAACTATTCTTCACCAATAAAAAATGTATTTTAATAGGATATCAAAATGAAACAAAGGCACAATACCAATAAAATCCTTCAAAAAAAGGTTATGGTTGACAGATGTCCTACATTTATTGAATAGTAAATTATCTCTAAAAGCGATAGTCATAGTGATAATGACATAGATGAAGTTTATGTTCAAGATACACTAGATATGTCATATTAAAAACATTCCACAATGCCTTTTGGAAGAGTAAATTGTATGAGTGATTGAATAATTTCAAATGAGTACTAGAGAGGCTAGAGAACAAAAATGATAAGGTTTTCTAGTCACAAAGGATGGTGACTCATTATTAGATGATAATAATGATCCTATAACAAAAAATGTAGAAGTAATTATCATAGATGTTTCCAGGTGGGAATAATCCATAAATTTTGAAATAATTCTATGTACCAAAAACATGACTGGATTTTTGTTTACCATCTAAAAAATTTAATGTATATCTGTTTTAATAGGAATTCAAGGAAAATGTGGACACATAATGATAATCCAGTATATATTAGAAGAATCTAGTTACAGAAGGGTTTAGAAATAATCAATGAATTGACTATAAATAAATTTTTTCAATTATTGAAATGTTGAATCCCATCAAAATAAAACTTTCCATTATAGCTTTCAGTGATTCTGAGACACAGATAATGGATGTCAAAATGGACTTTTTCAATGAGAACATTTAAAAATATGTCTTTTTGAGAAAACCTAAATTTTTTATTCCTCCATGTGATTTCAACATGGTATGAAAGTTACAGAGATACATTTACATATTAAAGAAGGCATCCTGGTAATTGAACATTGATTTTGATGTGGCCATTACAGAATTTCGTCTCATAATCAAGGAATGTGTTATGTGTGTCTATAAATGGGTCACTTGGTTTGTAGTAATATTCTTAACATTATATAATGATGAAATTTTACTCATTGGAAATGAAATAAAAGTGCAATAGTCTATTAAGGGGTGGTTGAATAATTTCTTATATATTGAGGACTTGGGATAGGAAACATAAATTATTATGATCAAGATCAATCAAGATAGATCCATGAGGTCACTCAGCCTAAATCAAAGTAAATACATTAATAGTATACAAAAGATATTATGTGTAGAACTATACAAGAAGGGATTATTTCCAACATCACATGGAATTTATTTTTCTAGGAAAACTTGTCCTCTGACACATGAGGAAATATATAGAATGAAAATGATTCAATAATAATCATTAACTTGGTTCGTCCTACAAGGTATGATATATAATAGGATATATGTCTCCTATGAATTAACTGTGACTGGAATATGTCAAGCTAGTCTAGGTGACCAAAATTTTATGCAAGTGAATACTATCTTATTGTATGTGAGTCTTAATAATGTTATATTCCTAGTTTAAAGGGGGGATGAGAAACTATTCATCAAAGGTTTTGTAGATTCTATTTTAGAATCTAATCTGTACAACATGAAGTCACTAAATGATACATATTCACTTTGAATGAAGGTGTTAGGAGCTAAAAGATTTAAAATTATGATGTGGTTGTAGATTCTACTACATTAACGAAATATATTTCAACTTATAAAGTATTTGTATAATTAGTATGGATGTGAAACTTCAAGAAATATATTGATGTGTCATCTATAAGTAAATATCCTGTCACAATATATTGTGATAATACTGTAGTGTTGGCTCTTAGAAAATAGCCAAGGTAACATTAATGGTTGATGAAAAAACATCAGAAGTATCATCTCTTGTGGTAATTTATCTCAAATTATTGATGTTGTAGTGAGAATTATTTCCCCCGGTGAAAAAATAAAAAGCACTTTGACTAAAGCCTGGACTCTAAAGAATCATGACTATCATGTGAGGTTAAGGGGGATGATATTCAGTGGTAGTTATATCTAGTCTAGGTTGTAGTTTTTTTTCGTCTTGGATCTATGGACTAACTATTTTTACTTTGATTACATGTATATTTGTTTTAATGGAATACCAATTATTATTACATGTTGTTTGTTATTCTTCATGACTCTAATGGAATAATGTCCAAGGGTATATGTCACATTGATATGTCTATACTATTAACCCTCTTTGGTGGGATCATTTATCTTATATGATGATATTATCAAATAATGTTCTACGGTTTGATGATGTGCTATAATGGGATACATTTTACATATGCTATTAGGTGCGATTAGTAATAAGAAGATGATTCATCTTCTCATTATGTTTATACATGGTAATATCCATGATGGGAGATTATGATAAGAGATCTTCCAAAAGGAATTATACATGATTTGGTGTAATTGTATATTAAGATCATTGAGCACATGTGATAGTCCATAAATTTTATTATATTTTTATAATGTGTGTTACATCTCGCATACATAGAAACATTTCCTAAACCATGATGATACGATTTAATTGAGAAGATGTATACATTGGATGTCTCATGAGTGACATATCATTAAGTGATAATTTTAGGAAGGATTCATCCCTTAAATCATTATGGAAGATAATATCTCATCCCAATCATTTGAACTGTACGTTGGAATAAAAATTACATGGACAAATTATAATGACGTGCCTTTTTATGATCGGCAAAGATAGACATATTGGGAATATAGTTTGGTGAAATTATTTTTTAACCTTCCTAATGATATATGATGGAAACTATTTATAATACACAGTGATAATTCCTATTTGTTTGTTTATGTTACAACATTATATTTTTTTCTCTTTGGTACCTCGACCCATTTCTAGCCAATAATCTTCAAACATAGGTGATCCCTCCTAATTCCAATGAGAAATAATACAAGAGAGTTACATACAAAATGTCTCTATTGATATTTATTAAATTATACTTCTGTATAATTAATGGACTATAAATGGTTATCATGTATGAAGAATAATTTCATTCTTGTGATATTGATCCCTTAAAATAAATAAATATTAATTCACAAACTGAGGGAAAAATATTTTTTAGAAGACAATTTGGGAAAATACTTATTTTATATTGTGAATAAAATATATATTTGTGAATAATATATTTTTTTGTTCCATAAATGGTAGAGGAGTATAAATTATCCCTGACCATTTTTAGTGAAAAATAATAATTATTAAAAACATTAAATGATATTTGAATCTATGTAAGTTGGAGTATGCCAGATAATCATAATAATATAATTATTATTATGGGGAATGTGGTTTATTTAAGATATAAATTATTATTTAATGGTTTATATGAAAATAAATAATATTATAATTTTAATACATACTATTCAAATTGAGATTTACAACAATTTTTTAGTCCGTCCAAAAATTAATAATATAAAATTATTTGGAAAATTGAAATATCTACCTAATCCTCCCTCAATCTCCATATCAATCATGATATGTATATGAAATATTTCATTAACACTAGAAAAAAATAAATAAATAATGATCAATGCAGGATATTTGACAAATCACTCTAGTACTAGAAGATTGAGTGTTATTTCTCGCAGATCATAAGAGCATGTGTGGATCACCACTAGAGGGATTCTATACATGGATCCTGATCATGAAATTAAGAAAATCAGAATTTTTCTTTACGGATTATTTA
Organism: Viscum album; assembly: GCA_963277665.1. Taxonomy (NCBI): domain Eukaryota; kingdom Viridiplantae; phylum Streptophyta; class Magnoliopsida; order Santalales; family Viscaceae; genus Viscum; species Viscum album. The sequence continues at coordinate 935,540,701 of OY728143.1, read as the reverse complement.
CATTTACCAATATAAAAATTTCTTATGCCCATGTACTTATTTCTTCACATATTAAATAAATTAGTTATAAATTTGACAAGAAAGATCTTTTCTCTCAGTATCATGATGTTATTATTAAAATAAATTATAATATATCACCAACCAATTAATTATTCCACTTATAGAAGAATCAATAATAATAAATTTATATTATTTTAATTTAATTAACTATATCTATGACAACTACATTCATGTGGGAAACAAAAATCATTGATTATCTGTATGGTGGACTAACACTTAAAGAGCTAATGTAAATTATTTTCCTTCACTAAATATTGGTTATGTAAATAATGACTGATTTAATTTTTAAGTATTATATTCTTGAAATTATTTTACTTTTTGATATATAATATCACATATAACCAACCACCTTCCAATCCATTGAGAAATGAGAATGTCACTCATCCATACATGTGGACTAAAAAATTTACATAATTTAAATACACATCCAGTCAAATCAGGTCTTTTCCCCACATCTATCCAGGTGGAAAAAGCATTAGGTGATAAAACTACCATTAACCATTCTATGCATATGTCTTTGATTCAAGGGTAAACACATTATCATAGTTCAAGTTCCTCATATATACACCCACTTATTCACATTATTATATAATTTAACCATTACATGTTTCATATAAGACACAATTTATTACAATTTCACAAGCGAATAATACATTTCATGTTCTAAAAGATACCAAAAACATGTTTTCCCATGCGTGCCTAATCTTATTCTTATCAAAAAATAATCATGAGAGCCTAAAATGATGCATGTAAACTAAAATCTTCTTCTATTATAGACATTATAAATCTGTTAGAAAAATATCAAAAACAATTATTACATCACATAACAATTGTATCACTCAAGGTGAAATAATATTCAATTTTAACAAATAAACCCGTAATAACAATAATCCCACCATGAGTATATAGGTTTTCCCCTATATGTGAATTTTCTACTCCCATGCATGATCTCATTAAAAAAGCCAGAATCATCCAAGAATCCTATATACCTTTCTCAATTTTTTATGAAAAATAAAAAAGAAAAGAAACTTCTATGATTCAATTTTGTAATGTCTCATCCTTGGCGTCACATGTCAGTTCCCCAAGCAAGTCGGTCACATGAACTCAAGCATTCCTCTCTACACATAAAGGGTTGATGACTCAGAGTTAGGGTTTCAAAATTAATTCATGAGGAGACTATACACACTTTGATTACTATAATACACCAGCAGAAATACTAACCAATATAATAATAATTATATTTCTATAAGAAATATCAAGATCACGTGATAAAAAAAACAAGAATTACCATATCCTACTATAACAAAAGGAAGCCACGGTAATGTATGTGTCATGTGCCTAAAATGGAAATAAAATATATACACAACAACTAATCAAAATAGGGACTCATTCCACATCTCATTCTTTCATCCAATCTCCAACCCCAAAGTAGACTTCTAACACAAGTCATTTTCCCTCAACTTGTCCTGCAACAATAATATCTATTCGGGTACTGATCTGGAAACCTAAATAGGGTGTCATAACACCTTATTAGGCCACATAAAATGGTTTGTAAAACAATATCCAGTTAGATAAATGTTTACTCACTTCTATAAATATATAATTGATTTTTATAATTAAAAATATACCACATTATTCAGAAATATTTTTTTGATGACATAATCCTCAGGTTCCCGTGGACACCTGTATCTCAATACCTAGTTCAGCCCATGCTGGAGTCTGATCTATCCCTATGGGAGAACCCCTATTGGAATATCCTTGTTACCATTCTAATTATGAAAAATGAATGAAAAAGTTATAATTCATTGATTCACATAGAAGAATGACCATGTTAACATTCATTATTTCACAAATGAACGATCATGTTACCATTCATTTATTTTGAAAACTAAATAACCATGTTACCATTCTTTATTACATGGTTGAATTCACATGTTATCATTCACCAATATATTTACATAATTAATTGAGCATGTTGCCATTCATAATAGTTGGCTGAATTTACATGTTACCGTTCACCATTTTACAATACATAATTGAATTAGCATGATACCAATCATAATATTTTGTAGGATTTCCATATTACCATCCACCATTTATAATTAATAATTCAATGAGTATGATACAATTCATTATATATGTAATAATTTCTATATTACAATTGACAATTTACATATATCATAAAAACCTAATATTACACATATATCTCAACCATCGATTAGTTAATTTGATAACTAATTAATTACATGATGATATCAATATTCAATAAATTCATTACCCAATTAATTATTCAAACTCACAATTCATAAATATCACTATTAAATCCAAATTAATTATCAAATCCACTAATCAATATCACACAATCAGTCTCTATAGTTAATTAATCCCAAATCTCACAATTTCACATTCCTATAATTAATCAATTACTCAATTTAATTAATTATATTTATGAAATTAAATATCATAACAAATATAGAAATTATATAATATTTAATGTATTAAATAATATGCAAGAATATGGGAATTAAACATTAGAACACCTACCTCAATTTGTTCACAATTCTCATTAATGGAAAAATCCCTATTTTGAAACTGATCATTAAAGTATGAAATGAAGAATGGAATTTAGATCCAAATATGAAACACAATATTAATGGAATTAACTTCTAAAAATTATAGATCTAGATTTAAATCCAATAGTGGGTAAGAATCTTTATTTTATCTCGAAAGGTGATAGAAAGAGAGATATAGATCACAATGAGAAGAATGCAGATACATGAAGGTGGAAATAATCAATCCATCTTTGATTCATAAGGAATGGAGATCAGGAAAATTTAGATCTATCTAAGAGCCTCCAAAATAATCAATAGGATACTATGGTCAAACGAAGAGATTTATAGCCCAAAAAATTGATAATTCCGCCATAGAATATGTATAATATTTTATGATGGGAATTAACAAGGTGTGCAATCTAGTAAGACATCATGAAATGATATTTAATGGTTTCCACTGAAAAATATATCATCTCTGATTTATTTATTTTAAACCCTTCAATAATTACTTGTTGTTTAATAACCTTACACAATGTGTAAGTGTTATGTGGTTGATTTTTAGACCATTTTACCTTCAATTTCTCTCAACTCACCTAAAACCCATTTCAATCACATAAATCATTCATCACTGGATTCCATTAATAAAAACAAGTACACTTCATCATTCCTTTGTTCATTTTATCTAATAATGTATATCTATATCCAAAAAAATATTAGTCCATTGAGGATCAATCGAAAAGGAATTAAAGATAAATGTACCATGGAACAAAGTGTTCTTATATATATAGTTATCAAAAATTCACGAGATATATTTTTATTATATATTTAAAGTGATGGAGATAAATATTTTCTAAAGGGGGTATATTGAGTTAATTAAATTTTACTACTACTCAATAGATTACAGTCCTATGAAGGAAAAAATGGGGATTTTTCTCTTAGTTAAGAAGGCCATGATAGTTTTTTTCCAAAATAAGGATTTATATCTATATCTTATAGTTATGGATTTTAAATATGTTGATTTCAAATCATGAGTAAATGGGATACTTCATATATTTCTCATATGAATGTTCAACAATCCATCTATATGGGGATAAAGAAGGTATAGAAAAAAAATGTGGAAATATAGAACATGTTGTAAAATAACAATGAGTTAAACCTTTATTTTTACTGAATAATGAGTATTTGGAACAGAGTATACATCCCATCAATACCATATGTCAAGAAATAGTTCTTGATAAAGGTCATACTTCACTATTTTGTTTTCAGACTGGATGTACGATAATGTGAAGATATATGAAAGTGTATTTATGGTGGGAAAAAAATGAAAAGGGATATGGTAATGTATATATTTTGATTTCTAGTACATCAGAAATGTATGACTGAGAGATATAATTATACGAAAATTGTGTAACATTAACCAATCATTAGATACATAAAATTAAATCTTTTTATGAATATTCTTCATCATACCTTCCCAAAGAAACTCATATCATCTAAAAATTCATATACAACAATTCACATTCACATTCATTAGACACATAGAGGAACCTTATGATGTATTCATACAACTAGCTTACCCTTGGAATATTTTATCCTCTCAAAATGAACTTGTTTCAAAATCATTGTGGCACAAATTTTCTTATAATGAATAATTTTCAAAATTAAATAAATATTTATTTCCATAATATCATGTTTTTTATCTTTTCTCCATCTAAATACCTTACCATGTATATCATTTATGTCCACATTAATGTCTTAATTGAAAAACAATTATCTTCCAACAATGTAATATATTAGTCTTACATTTCATACTCATAAATTATTAACAATGAATCATGCATTTCTAAACTATTGGTTGAGTATTAAATAACAAAATAAAAATTCATTCCTAAATGAAATAATATCTCCTTGGTTCCAAATGACATATCATACAAATATTAGGGTTATACTTAATTAATATTAAACAACATTCTATGAAATCAATATTTGAATTTGTATACTTAACACAACTAACATTTGAACATCCCTTTCTCAGCCACTTATTGAACACACCTTACATCATGTAATGTTTTATTATTTACATGGTTACTATATTTAAATAGACATACGTGATTCAAATATTGAATTTTATACCTGATAAGTATTATAGATACCTAACATGAATTTCATGAATATATTTGAAGAAGAAGTGACTAATTTTTTCTTCAAATAAGTTCATTGAATTCAAACATCCATGACTATTATTTCATGATTTGAAAACAAAATAACTGTTTATTTAATACCTTATTATTTTAAGGATGTTGTGAAGGTGACTTTAGCATCCCACATAGCATTGTTTCCTTTTCACTGTGTCTTTAAAACTGTTCAACATAAGAAATATAGATTATCATTATTTAGTGTTTTTATTTCTTGGATAACCATTACATAGATGGTAATGAGGAATTTTCTTAATAACATTACCTTTTTAATTTTAAATGAAACAAGAGTAACTGGGTAAAATTATAAGATAATTTGTTCTATTGAAAGATCATATTTTAACATTCATTTTATGCAAATCTAGTGTAATCATCACCAATACAAATATCACATCACATTCTCCTAACAAAAATCATGGAGATGATAATACATCAAATATTATCCATGTCATATTTTAGTATCCACAACAAACAATTCTTGTTAAAGACATCATTACGACATTATAATCATATGTGTCATACATGAGTATCATGTAATCATTATTACACCATCGCTTATTTAGGTGTCTTAATAGGTATCGCGGACTACAACCCCATGAATTTCCAATATCTTAATCTTTTGGGAAAGAACCTATAAATATATTTTGAAACTCATGGGGGATATGAAACTGAATTTTTACCATATATATCATAATGATCTTTTTGTATTTCATTGAATTTTCAACAAAATAAAAAAAAAGATTAGTAATATTGTCTTGATATCATGTTTAGATATTATTTGTTAGTCAGTTAATCATTAATTCTCTCATAATATTTAATCAAAATTCTTGAAACCCTCTATACAAGAATAATAATAATCTATAATTATGAAATTATAGTGGCCTTGATTGATCCTTGAAATTCCTCTCATAATATTCAAGCATTGACTATACCAATACTCAATGAATTCAAGTTATATGTTTGACTAAAAAACAATATTAACATGTATCTCCTTAATTTTATGAGTGAAGTGAAAACTTTTATAATCGCAAAACTATTTATTCAATGATTTACTATGAAGTTGAAACTAGCTATATATGGATCTTCATTTTCTTCTAAGACTAGTTAAGTCAACTCATCTTTCTCATAAGAACTCTCTAGTAGTAGGATCCACCCTCTAATAGGTTTGACTGAGCCCCCAGAACACCTAGTTGTGTTTAAATTTAAATGAAAAGAGGTGTTTTATGAATTAATATATCATTGAGGGGTTTTATTATTTATTGAATAATGTAATCCATTTATATTAAATATTTTTAGTCTATTTAATCATTTTATGAACTGAAAACGCATTAATAGAAAAATATATTTCGTGTCTTTAAGGATTTTACATATTTATTATTTTATGTGATCATAGAGTAAACATTCACTTGCATAAAATAATAAAAACATGCATAATGAAAATAATTCTACCCTACTGGTCTTGAGTTTATATTATTGGATGAACATTTTTAGATCTACCATGACCTAGTGGAATAATACATTACTAATGTATTCACTCATCATGCACATCATCCACATCCACTGTGTTCACTTCTCGTGTAGCTTTTTCCTTAATATAAAATTGTTTACATCTTTTACCTTCCACATCAATGTTCAAAAATACTCACACATAGTGTGAGGGGAACTCAGGAGTACAAAATACAAATCAAAATGTTTGAAATGTGTGATCATTTAAATTTTTCCCAAAAAAATAATGATACACATTCCATCATATTAAATATAATAGTGAATCACATTTATATAATTAAATAAGTTAAAGAAGACATACAGATGTAGGTTAATTGAAAATGTCTAGTCACCATGTAAATGTATTCACTTAAAGAAAAATAAAATTTCAATAAATTTTATGTAATATTCAAACTTAAACAAATTAAATAAATTAATTAAATTCAAAAAAAATTAAATATTTTTATTCAATCAAAAAATTAATTTAATTTCAATACAAATAAATAAAGTACTTAATTAATTTAATTTAATACCTCAAATAATATTCATTTCCTTCAAGAATATTAAAAATAATATTGTCAAACAGAAAATAAATATGTTCTCTAATTTAAATTATTACTAAAATTTATATTTTAAATTAAATTAATTATTTTTATCTTGGGCCCTGAAACTAAATGACGTCACAATGTGGGTTTTACAAAACTAGCACGGAACCATTCCATACCATAAAGACACCAGGTAAGTGTATTGGATAAATTTATTGACCACTCTTAGATAAACAAGGTTAGGACGTTCTGACTAAGAACGTTTTAGGGTAAATCAAGGTTATGAAAATATATATAAAGATTTTCCTTCGACACAAGTGATCAATATTGGAACTGAGAGGTTTTCACCTTAAAAGTGGGTTTAATAACTAATAGTTCTATTTGAAGGAGACGGTGTGGCGGATGGTCTCCACCATGATGTATGTTAAATGAAGGGAGGGATGCATTAACTAAAGAGAGAGTATCCATGGTAATGGGTGGTGGTCGGAGGCACCCATTTTCCAAATGTAGTACAAGGGGTCTTCAAGGGGCTATCTAGTTCACCAAAAAGGGTAGAGTCCACAAGAACTAGGGCAGAACGTTTAATAATGGTTTTAATATTGGGGGATAGATAGTCTAGTTGAAAACAATGGGGGGTGGGGGTAACGGTAATTGGATACAACAAAAAGGGTGTTCTAACGGTGTGTTTGGCCATGTAAGGGAGGCAATCCCACAGTGGCTTCTCAGGTGGGTTGGTTGTACTGGTCTACTGCTACGACCTTTATCCATGTGAGAGATAGAGGGTAAGTGGATTGGTTAGGTCATAAGTCCTAGGGATATTCATATCTTGTCAATATATTCATGGGAGCCTCTTGGGGGATACAGGAGGTGAAGATGGGAAAAAGTTGAAGTCCACCTCAAGTGAGGCTTCAGAAGAACACCCCCTTTGAGGGTATTTGATTTTTTATTCCATTATTTTGTTGGAATACCCACCCCACCCAAATTGATTTCATTATTTAATAAAATATATTAATATATCTATAGATATGACAAGTTTTCTTGTTACATTGATGAGAAATAATTATATCCATGACCTAGTGGAAATCAGTGTCTCCCTTAGTTCTAACAATTATAATCAGTGCATAGAAATTAAAACTGAATTTATACTGCATTAAATTAAAAGCATGCTCGTCTGACTCTATTATCTGATGACACTTCCTATAATGAACCATAATTTCCATTCGTGGATATTGGGTATTTTTATATGAATATTAATTATATTACAGAAACACATGATCATGGACTAGAATAATTTACTGCCTTTCAAAACATGGAACAAGATATTATAGATTGGTATATGATCTTCAATATTTCCCACAAATATCTTCACCGTATGTACATGAACATAAGTTTTTTTATATCCTAGATATAGTAATCAAAAAAGGGGGAGCAGAGATTCTAAGTAGTGGTAAATAAGGGGGATACGCTATAATATCTTAAATATAAGGGTAAGCGAACATAAGCAATGCATTTGATGAGCATACTATGCATTTCAAATAACATATACATGATTCATGGAAGAGTGATTATAATTTCATAAGACATGATTCATAATATAATCATATTAAATGATCCATGATAGTATAAAATGTCATAATACATGGAATCTATGGTATACACATCAAATTATAACATTGTGAACTTGTGTAAAAAGAAAGGACATCTTTTTATTTAATGTACATGATATTATGCCCTCACATTATCTTATAGAAATGTAGCAGGTCCCACATGTCAAATTAAAATAATCAAATTCGGTTAATGCATAAATTTGTTACCATGTAAACAGGTTCATTAATAAAATTTTGATTATGTAATCATCTCTAATCAAAACAATGTGAACATGAAATCAGGTACACATATAACACATATACTCAAGAATTATCAATCATTACCCAATACATTTAGAGGATTTATAGGTCCCTCCCATCATATAATGAAATCAAACATATATATTCCACAAGGTCATATATCATTAATCACATCATAAATCATGAAAGGAAATAGTTTTTGTAAACATTTCAACCTATATTTTTTCATTGAAAAGTAAAAAAATTCAAAAATAACATGTCATCGAAATATAAACCCTTAGGAGAAATAAAATGACAGAAACCATTTGATAATATCCTCGAAAAGACATGAGTAAAACAAAAAGATGTCATATTATTTGAAAAATAACTTTGAAATGTATTTTTAAAAGATATATTGATAAAAATATCCTTTATGCATTGAAAAATTATTTTTATATCATAAAACTTTTAACAAATTTTTTTAATTTAAAATATAATTTAAAACATATAATGTAAATTTTTAGAACCATTATAAATACCACTTTTGTTATTTTATTTTAATAGAATAAAAAGTTTATTTTATAACATTTTTACAAACCATTTATTTGGAATAAAACATGTTTCTGACCAAAGAGAGAATAAAATTACATGAAACATAAAATATCATGAAAATAGGGATATTAATGATAATACATATAAAATGTAATTTTATGCACGTCATAATACAATTGAGTTGTCCAACATAACAAACAAATCCAAGAAGGAAAATTGAGACAAAATTACCCTACTGATGTGATAACTTCTGGATTGTAAACTATATGAAAGATATATCTATCCATGGATAGGAAAATACCCATAATTTAATTTATAAGGACCATATATTACATTCATGATTAATATATATACAAAAAAATTAACTAGATTTCAATTTGGCATAAGTCTCTTATATATAAATGTGAGACTAGAAATCTTTTACCATAAGTCACCACTTCATTCGTACACTTTCAAACCTCTAGTACAATAAATTTAATTTTACATAAATCTACCATTGAAACATTTTCATATATATCATTACTTATTTTATTTATAAATGAATTTATATTACTCGTTTATTTATAATTCCTGGTCAAAGATATGTTTCATGTAGAAAACAAAATGTTTTTCAAACATGTATTGACATGGTATTCATGGTCATCTTAAATATATCATTATTTAATATTATCATAAATAATAAACATGATATTAATATCATATATTATCATTATATATTTATTTATTTTAATTTATAAAATATAGATTTATAACATAAAAAACATCATTCATGGAAATGATAGGTCTTTTGTACACAGGAACGTTGTTTTCATTTTCTTGTCAGATTAAAAAAATAAATTTATATGATATATTTTCATTCAATAATTATTTTTATGACATATTTATCAAATATATTTCAAAAAAATCTTTCCTAAAATAATTTTTATTGTGAATGAATCACCTCGCTTCACAAGGTGGTAATCTTTCGTACACATGAATGAAGTTATCATATTCCAAAAAAAATGAAAATCATGATGGATTTTGTGATATAAAAATTAAAGTACAACAATAAAACAACTGACATAATATATATCATATTTAAAATATAAATTCTTCATTATTCCCAACCATTATAGGGGAAATATTAGAATGATTGACATCGGTTTACAAGGCAGTATTTCGCCATACACACGAACACTGATTATGTATCCCATTTGATGGAATAATGTACATTTTTAAGTCATACCCTAAACATAAAAACATCTCAGTGTATTGAATATACTTATATTTAATATAATCCTAAATTGGAGAATATTTAATGGTTTTTGTGAGGAAATCAAAAAAAATCAGATGATAATCCATACCACATCTTGAGGTACCTCTATTGTTTTCACCAAGAAACCTCCTTGGATGGATTTTTTCCCAATGTAATTATTTTATGATGATGGGAGAAATTTTGTAAGGATCATTCGATATGTTTTTCATTAAAATATGATATAGAGTGTGTAAAATGTGAACAATATGATCCCTTTTATAATTGAGGTTCTGGTTACTCTTGAAATATCCAAAATGATTAATTTATAATAATTAAATCTCAATCCAAATACTTAAAAACTTTATTTATTCAAATATACAATTATAAATGGTTTTAGTCTAATAAAACAATAAATTTTATACATGATTTGGTGTTTATTTAAAACCTTATGTTTTTTAGTAATCATAAGTAAGTATATTTTAGTTTTGACTATGGTAACATCATTTACAATATTTAAAGGTTATCTTTTTTACTAATATGATGTAAATTATCTATAAATGGTAACACTATGACATTTTATCATAATCTCGATTTATTTTTTAAAAATATTTTCTTGATTTTAATTTAATTTGAAAAAATTATTTTCATAAAATATCATTAATGTAAATTTTTACATTATTCATTACTTTGAATTTATGAAAATCAATACAGAAAGATATCTTCAAAAAAAATACACGCCTACTATGTAATATTAACCAAATAAATTCATTTAGAACCTTAATTAATTCAAAATATATTTAATTTTATATTTTTAAAATAAATTTTACCATTTTTTACCAATTGAATAATTTTTATGTCATCATGGTGAAATTATTAATGATTTTTATTTTTTTTAATACCATTATGTGTAAAAACCGTTTTTATTTTATAATATTAAATTTATTCAATAATATCTTCTATTTACCATCATATTACTAATATTATAATTATTACAAGAGTGTGACTTTTTCTCACTCTCTTTTATATTAATAATCTCTAAGTCATTTTCATCAAAATGTGGCAATTAAATAATTATTTATAAATACATGTGTTTTAAGGGTGGAATTAAATTAATGCAATAAAATTTAGGAGAGTATTGTTCTTAGTTTATAGTCCATGTCATTTTATTTTTAACCTATATTTCCCAATTTTCATTTTAACGTGGAAACACAATTTTATAATATTATGATTCCTATTGGCCCAAGATAGCATGAAACTATTTACTAATTTTTTAACTACTGATTCCAAATATATCATCAATTTTTTAAAAATTCAAAAGACATACATTGATTAAATTAATTAAAATTAATCATGTAGAAGGGGTGAGAAAGCAACATTTTGAAAGTGAAAATGTTTATCCATTTACTTTTTTTACGTTAACATTAAATATAAAGATGATTCCAATAAAACAACTGGATTAATGGATGTATAATTTTACTATTTTTAATTTTAAAATGATTCCAAATAATATGTATCAATATATATTACATAGATGAAAATTCATTTGTGAATAAAAATCCATTTTTTCACCATTCATCAAAAAAAGAATAATCTGTGTAAAAATTCAAAAATTCACCCTAAGGTAATTTAAATATTCTTATTTTAGAAAATAATAATATTTTTTCTAATAAAATTCATAAAAGTGTAAAATTTTATTTTTAAATTATGTGTTACATTAATAGACGATAAAACACATTTTTATAAAAATGCAGTTCTTTATGAATAAAATTGGATTTGTTTTTTATATCATGTGTAGAAAGAACATAGTATAAATGTTTAACCTTAGATTTAAAATTATATAAATATTATTTATATATTCCAAAATTTGTAATTTGTTTTATTTATTGGCATAAAAAACTTTAAGTAAGGAAATATTTTCTCAAAAAATTATTTATTTTTATTTTAAAAAGGGTTTCACATTTGTAATGTATACATTCATAATTACATTAATCATGTTCTTACCCACCAGTAAAATGGATAGGTTATAATTTTATATTTAACCTAATTAAAATAATATAATTTTCTTTCATTGAATCTCATTATTATGTGTAACACAAGAAATCAATGAAATAAAATTATTTTAAAAAATATATAATTTATAAAAAATTATGCATATTATATTATAACCCCCCCAATCAATTTCCCCTTGAAATTTTAAGGGTTCTTCAGACTTTTAATAAATCAATGTTACATTCATATAAAGCGACTTCATAAAAATGAATACTGAAATGTCTATAAAAAAGGAAAAGTTGGAAACATAATTGTTTCCAAAAATAGCTCACAATTAGGTTTCCACATGGAAGAAAATAGATGGAATGTGAAAAAATGGACATAAAATAGAAATATATCTATCATTTTATTATGAACTGTAGTAGATAACATGGTTGTTATAAATATAAACATAAAAAATAAATAAATCAATGATGATCTAAGAGACCATTTTATTCCTAGACAATGAATATACTAGAATAACATTATCGTCTGAGAAAACTTTTCCAAAATTTGAATAATTTTAAAAACTTGATATATATATATATATATATGATTCAATTTTATAATAAAAATATGATTCATCAATTGTGACTTGATCTATTTTCTTCATCATCTATTACTACATGAACAAATGATAAATATAAAATTCATGATGAACAAGTGCATTGTAAGATATATAATTGGATAATATGTCCTTCACTCTATCTCTAGTTATCCACCAAATAAATTTGTTTTCACATGTTATCCAATATATATAAATATTCATATTTTAAAACAGTAATCTCTATAAACTCATCCAATTTTCATTGTAAAAAAATTAATAATAGGTTACACTTATGAACTTTCCAAATTATTAAAATTATAGACATCCAAAATATGGTCACTAAAATTTCAAAATAATATTATTACTAAACTTCCAATCAATGTGATATAGCTATTAATTTTTACATACCAATCATGTGAATAAAAATTTCTTTTATTTTCTTGTAACATTCTAATAAAATAAATTATAACAAAACCATAGTGATCACATTCGTGATTCAAAATATTATCTCTTTCCTCATACCATAAATCCATAAAAAACAATGAACTAAAACCATGAAATCATAATCCACCTCGTAACCATATTTCTGATCTATTATAATGATATCATTATTATCCCACTGATTTTATCACAATAAAAAAACTCATTCTCATTATTATACCAGAATCATGAACATTTTAAGGGTTATCCTTCAATTCCAATATCAACTTACCAATTTAATCACCATTCATGGTTACCAGTCCCATTCATAATATTCTTTCAAAAAATCATGTAAAAAACAATAGTAGGATGATCCAAAGATAATTCGTTATTACGTAATACTATAAAAGTACTTCTATAACATTATTCTTGATTTTCAATAAATAAACACTATATCATTTTACCAAATAATTGTCATACTACAAATCTATAAAACTGATTTCATGAGATTTACCATTATCATTGGTTTTAAAATCATACTGATGATGATCATCCTCATTAACCCAAGGATTTGGGCACTGATTATCATAATGTCCATTTTACAAACACTAAAGCATAGAATTGGGTATGGTTCATTATTTGGGATCATAATTTCCTATGTTACATTAACTGTCCAATTTATAGCCTTTTGAAATTCATAAGCTTTGTTTCTATTTTCCCCGTTTAACTCACCTCATTTTTCCATTCAAACACATCCCTTATTATTTCTTCACACATTTATGGCATGTGGACTACTATATGTAATTCCTCCATGTGATTTTTCAATGTTTCAATGAGAGTCGATCTTTATTTTATTATCAATTACATGTGATTGATATGTAGCTATGCCCTCCATTTAAAAATTGATATAGAATCATGTAATTTATTCATATCTTATAAATTCCAAAATGGATAACACTATTCAGAGACTTTGTTTTAAGACATTGAAGAATTGATCAATATTACTTTCAGTTTGTATGATAATTCCAGAATCATACCACATAAGTAATGCAAAATATTCTTCATAGGTTCAGATAGATTCGTCTTTTTTTATTTAACTCAATTAATTCATTCTAAATTTTCTTTATTGAATAATTGGAAAGTACTTATATAAAAATAACATCTTTAACTCATCACATTCCATGTATTCAATTTCAATATGTTATGTTGTATTATTGATATGATTACCCATTCATGTTCTTCACCTTAAAAATAATAGATAGCCATATCGAATTTATCATGTTTTGAACATTGGAGAACCAAAAATATATTTTATTTTGCATTTATCTACTAAAAGACAACTAGTAAATGAGAACACCCAATGAACGAAGGTGTTCGTTACCTTACGAATGACTAGATGAAATAGTGTTCCATATTTTTATCATTTAGATGTCATGTATGATTCATATCTAGTTAAATTTATGTGACATAGTAATAATATTTTCTTTTTCTTCACACATATAATTTTGTTTTAAAGGATGGATATCATTTAATTTCACATAACCTTAGTGTTTATCATGGGGCCTTCAAGATCTAGACATTGAATAAAACTAAAAAGAATTGTTTTAGAATCAGTCATCATAGTGGTGGAACCCCCTAATAAAAAGAAATTATTTAAAATGTTTTAATCTATGACACCATATGTTTAATCATATGTTCTTCATTATCTATACCAAAACAATAGTATTTTTACCTAGACTGACACTAAGAAGTATTGTTATGGCTTTCTCATCCTTGTTTCAATATATTGCCAAAACCATTATTTTGATACAAAATATAAGGAAATTGGTTTCTATTTCAGAGATATTACACATTTTTAGATTAATATTCCTTACATGACATATTAATAATCTCATGGACCATAATAGTTTAGTGAATTTGGAAACATAGAACACAATCTTCAAGTATAGTAAAAGATGTTCAATTTTTTCGCAAATTATCTTCCCCTTTAGTAATACTACATATAAATTTTCTTCATATAATGGGGATAGAAACATTAACCCAAAGGTGAGATTAGATGCCTAGTAAGGGTAATCATGTAAGATACGTGTAACATCCTAACCCTTCACATTATCATGAGAATGTGAGTGAAATGATAATTAGCCTTATCTGATATCCACATGATTTCAAAGGCTGCAAACAAATACTGAGGGATTCATTAACAATTTGGGGGATGATTTTATCCTTTTTTATAAACAACAAACCAAAAAACAAAACCAGATAAAAAAATCATTATACATGATAAAAATAAAATACAACTCAAACATATCATGTATATCAAAACTATCCAAAGATTACCATTGAAGAAGACAAATAATATCAATGTCAATAGTAGAATACAAACAAATAAAACTCAATGAAAACCACAAGAATAAAATGATACACATTCCATATGCTCTAAATCCACAAAAAAACCAATGTTTCATTATGTATTACTAAAGAAATGTGATAATTTACCTTTTCCAATATCTCAATAAATTTTATCTGAAAATAACCAAATATCCAAAGCTGGGGTGAGTACTAAAACTCAGTAGGTTTCCCCCAATTACTTCCCTAGTCACACCACTAGGACTGAAAATTTCATTAACCCTTATATAAATAATTTTTTAAAAAGGTTTATATCAAAATATAAACAATATCTATAGTAAATATTTTTCTAGGGAAAGTGCATAAACAATTAATTAAATAAATTTACATTCTATTTTAGAGTACCCTTTCCGTGGTTCACAACACACCTACACATAAATAATTGTTTGATACTTGTATACTCAGGATAGGACCTTCATACAATCATCTTGTGTCGCACTGAAACACACCCATGATCTAGGGTCACTTATCTTGTACCCTACAAGCACACGTCCCTTATTCTAGGGTATGTCGAATATGCACTCAGAAAAAACAAATTTTTTCAAAAACCATATCAACCTAACCATTTCATACCATTTCAGAAAATCAAAATTTTCAATGAAAGCCAATCTAATAAGAAATTTCTAAAATCCAAAATATCTATATTTTAAAATAATAATTTTATAATCAATAAACCAAAGTACTTCGCACGACCAATTAACATGATTCCATAACATCACCAAAAACCATAAATCACCAATAAATAAGAATTATAACAAGATTTACACCAGAATATCAAAATAAAAAAACAAGAAATTAAAACATTTTGAAACTAAGCCATGAAGTTACAAAGAGTGTAGTAGAGAGTAAATCCACATACCTCCGTATTTTTCATAAAAATGATAAATGATACCAAATACACAATAAATCCATGTTGAATATCTATTAACCTTCATGATATCTCTTACCCTGTCATAAACCAAACCAAATCAAATAATATATGGATTCCACCACTTCAAACCTACCCACAGACAACATAGTTAATGGAATATAAGATATTGGGATATGTATATCAATAAAACACATCAGGACTGATCAAGAACAAATCCTCGTAGCCAGAATCTGGCTTCATAATCAGTAAGGGAATCCTTGGATTTCCTCTCTAATGATGGAAGATCCTTCCATGTACATTAGAATGATAAAATTTTCAGTTAGGGATGAATAGGTGGTAGAGAAGAGTGTTAGAGGGTAAAATTAGTGACATACACAATTTTAGGATCTCAGTTTAATCCCATGAATGGTTCATATCATAATTGGGAAATACATGAACCAACCATGAATTATCTAATACCCAAGGGTTAAAATATTCATAGTTGGATCACACATTTTTCAAACTACATGCCGTCTCCGCCAAATGCCACTATCCAACATTGTATGGTTTATCCTAGGTTTTGCATAGTTTAGAAAAACCATGGACCAACCATGCACCTTCTCTTTAGACTCTATCACATTACTCATGGTTTTATGTAGGTCTATCATGGTTTTCTGAAATAATGATCCAACTGTGAACATTTATAAAATACCAAAAACACTCCAAATGTTCTCCTAAATCTCCCAAACATAAGGCCAAT
The DNA here is from genome assembly GCA_963277665.1 of Viscum album. Classification (NCBI taxonomy): domain Eukaryota; kingdom Viridiplantae; phylum Streptophyta; class Magnoliopsida; order Santalales; family Viscaceae; genus Viscum; species Viscum album. The sequence goes on along the minus strand of OY728143.1, from coordinate 935,523,241 downwards.
AGTTTATATACTTACAATACATAAAACAAGGGTAAATTAACTCAAGATGGGGGTGTTAAATTCTCCTCACCATTATTCATTATGTCCAAAGAGAGTAAAAATCCATCATTTCACCCCAAAAAAATATGCCATTTATATTTCATTTCCTTCTCATATTTCCTAATCTCTTCTAGGATCTAACCATGTTTCTAAAAAACCCACAATAGACTGATGTTTTTTACACATAAAAATGTTTTATAACTAATCCACAATCCGCAGTGGCATGTGAACCAATGATGCATCCAAATATAGGTCAATGGGAATACATTTGAACACATGGTTAGGATTAGGAACCTACTTTTTCATCTTAGATGCATGGAACACATTATGTACCACAACGAACTATGATATAAATTTCAAATGATATGCCACCTCACAAACATGATTCATTATGTCAAAAGGGACTATCTTACAAGGATATAACTTACCCTTTTTCAAAAAAGATGATGTATAAGCCTTTTAGTGATCTTCAAGAACCCTTGATCACTTACTTAGAATATCAACAACCATCAGTGATTATCCATTTATTATTTCTAATGACTATCTGTCATTTTTATCTATTTCCAGGTCAAATGAATTTTCTCTATTATTTCTTGGATAAGTAAAGTCCCAACTAGTGATGTATCACCTCTTTCCACCCAAAAAAGTGAAGAAAGTCAAGGATTCCCATACAATACATCAAATGGATTCATTTGTATCAAGTCATGATACGTTCTTATATGATTACTCCAATAATGAAACCATCTCTTCCCAATAGCCACCAAAATCCATTAGAAAATCCATTACATGTTTTACAATGATTTTATACTCCTTTTGTATTGTATACTTTTCTATGGATGATACGTTGTACTCATGGTTTAGCTGATTCCAAAGGGTATTCTATATGGATTTCAATAAATGATATAAAAAACATGGATACCTATTTGATATGATTGAAACTAGTATTCTGTACCTCTTTTCGACTACACAGATATAGATTTTTCACACACCACCCACTGTATGAGATTTAATAACAGGAATAAAATGATTCGAATTCATTACATAATCGACTATCAGCCATATGGAATCTTTTTTCCAAACTAATCCTCGGATTTAAGTTTCAAAATCCATATCTATGTGGTCCAATTTCTAAATAGGGATGGGTAAACAATATAACATAATAGTCAGTCGTTGAGGTTCTTCATTAACTTGCTTACATGTAATGATTCTTGAAACAAACCCAACCAAATTCCATTTCATGTTGACCCTCTAAAACTGAACATTCAATTCGTTATACATATTCACTATTCTGGGATTAACATCCCATCTCAAATAGTTCTTTATATGATGAAGATGTTCCATAAAATACATAGTTACAACAATCCAATTTTTAAACCACAACACTGAACACCCATCTAGCCTACTTCCATCAATGGTCTCACCACTGCTGAGTATTGACCTCACAACCACCAATTTTGAAATTGATATATGTTACTCCTTTAGTATATTCAACAAATTAATAACATGTAAAATTGGAATGAAAATCACAAAATTATCTCAATCGTCGCATTCAAAACTCATGCTAGCTAGGACCAATATCAATTTCCACTCATCTGATTTATCTTATTACAACTATCCATATAAATTTATATTCAATGAATTAGCTAGAGAACATCATTTACCCAATGTATAATACCTTTCTATATCATGAATTCAAGGATACTCCATCATTCGTCTTTGTCTCAAATTCAAATCCTTTGCGGGAAAAGCTTTTTCATGATTTTATGATATATGAACATAGTACATTTATTACCAATAAGAAAATCACAAAAATTCATCAAATAAAGGACAACAATATCTTACACCAAACCATTTTTTGGCGTTATTATTCTCATTAACTAGAACCTTCCTTTAACCATAAGAAACAACATGATATTCCTTCATGAGAACACACCCACACCCTGGTCCTGAAGCATCACAATACACCCAATACCCTTTACTTGATTCTATCAAAATCAAAAAATTTGTTTATATAAGAACAAAATTATGAACATGAAAATATTTTTGAAATTTATCATCCCATTGGTATGAAAAATTATTCTTTTTCAATGTTTTCATAGTTGATGGTAGTAATGAAAAATAATTCACAAAGAATCAATTATAACTAGATAGACCAAGTAAACTTTATATCATGAAGGTGTTCTTCTATGGTTTCCAAGTGATCAAATCCTAAATATTTTCTGGATAGACGGAAAGAAAATTCAGAAATTACATGGCCAGAAAAATGTATATCTTATATGCAAAAAAATTCATTGATAGTTTTCAAAAAACTAATTTCCCCTCAGGATTATAAAAATTATCATCAAGTGTTGCACACGATTCTTATAATTTCTTACTCGAAACACTCTATCCTTGTAGCCTTGTTGATATTGTCCTATATGAGGAGTCATGGAATTCCCAGAACCACCAAGGGTATATTTGTTTTCTAATTGGATTGTGTATACAACCCCCATCCTTTTGAACCATATGATGCATGTGACACCTGAGAGGTGTCTCAGGAAATAGAACACGAAGAACTACTCCATTGCAATATTTATAACACATATGGTTGTAATTGTGGAATGATATAGTATTATTGATAAATTCTATCTCTTTTGGGTCAATCAGACCACATTGGAAACATCGTAATTTTCTCTAGGCCATGGAGGAATGGTCATTGATATAGCCAACTGATTTTTCTCCATACTCCCACCCTGAAAATATGTATCCCTCTTCTGTTTTCCCTCATCATTTAAGTTCCTCCCATTTTCTACGGATGTTAACATAATTATGAATCCTATATCTTCTGATATGTCCATTTTTTCCACCATCACTATATTAACTATGACTTTAGAATCCATAATATAGATCACAGCTATCATTAACAAAATCACATGTCTCAGCCTTTAATCAAAGATGCATTCCTAGAAGGATGAACTACCAGAAATATTAGGTGCAAAGAACAATAAATTCACAAATTTAGCTACAAAGTCAGTGAAAGAGTTATTTTCATGCTTCAGTCATAATAAGTTTGTCATTATTTATTTCTTGAACGTGTGAGAATATAATTTTTTTGTTGAAAATTTATTCCAAATTCTCAAAAATAATTACTCGATCGACATTTCCTTGTAAAACTAGTTCCCACCACTAAAGTAAAATATTATATAACCTATAAGTCGCTAACATTATTATTATATTTGTCGATGTGTTGATGAAATCAACAATACCATTAATCTTATTAAGAAACACCTCCTCTTTTTTATGGTTCTGAATCACCCCAAATGATGGGATGATTCTATTTAATGAACCGTATGGAATGATCCACATGCCTTGGTTCATCCCTATTGTTTTCTATGTCTATAGACTATAATAAATAGATGACACACTAAACCACATATTGGATCAACTATGGATCATGTGAAACCAAATTCTCTAAAGCTTCTTTCAGTTAGTCACTATGATACCTATCGAGTACCATTTTTATACCAAGAAAAAATAGAATAATTATCACTCACTATTAACTGGAGGATTAATATTTCAATTTATACCACATAATGTTATCACAAAAATTCATTCAAAAATCATCCTTGACCATGTTCCACCATATCTAAATAATTTCTACATGATTATGAAAATCAAACCACTCTCAAAATAGAAAAATTATTCAATATTCAAAGTCATTCATTTCAAAACAATTTCAAAATTTTCAAACAATCATTCACATTGCAGTGAATCATATATCGTTACTAAAGACTAAATATTCAAACCTACTATGAATAAATTCCTCTAATGCATTCCATGATCTTCCTATTAGAAAAAACCTTGCCAATGAGATTTTGAAATTCAATAAGTGACTCCAAAACTCTTACGTACCCAACTCCCTGGTAATTTTATGTTCAAAATAAAAGGGTTATGTTTTAGTTTTTATTCTCTACATTTGATGTCCAGACAATCCTACACCTTTATATGAACCAAAATCAAAGAATAAACACAAATGAGTTCAAATCTAAGACTAACAGAATAGGTTTCCACTTATTGGTCATTGAATGAATAAGATGATACCACTTCTAACATATCAACCACTATTCATTGGATTGAGAAGGGGTTTGAATGATAATTGGCCTTAACTAACATCACCAAGATTCCAAATGATGGAAATAAATATGGATGGGTTCATTTACAGTATGGGGGAATATTTTACATCTTTCAATAAATAACCAAAAAAACATAAAAAGATAAACAATATCATGATGCATGATAAAAATGGAAGACATCCAAAAAAGTTTATTTATATGGGTGTAAAATAATGATTCCAACACTGAAAGACAAAAACATATCAATGTAAACAATGGTATACAAACTAATAAAACTAAATGATATCCACATAACTCCAAATGGCCTCATGCTCTAAGATCCATCTACAACATTCATCCTTGGTGTCACAAAGTAATACAAAATATGTGTGTTACCTAACATTTTCCCATATATTGACAGGAAATATCTACAAAGGAACTAAATATCTAATGTAAGTGTGAGTACTAAGACTATGTAGGTTTACCCCCAATAACATACATACTCACACAACTAGGATTGAACATGTTATAAAATATTTTATGGAACACTTTATAAAATAGATTATATAAATATATAATCATGATCCATAGTAAACAGTTTTCTATAGAGTGTGCATAAACTATTCTTTAAAACATTTAACATTAAATTTTCTCATTCTCATTCCATGGTTTATTAAACACCCTCTCGTGCTTGTTTTTTGGATCGTTCCATACTAATGGAAGGTTTCTCATCCAATCACCTTCTGTCCAATTGACACATACCCCCGATCTATGGTCATGTACCTTGTACCCCATGGGTACACGCCTCTTATCCACAAGCATGTCAAAAATGAACTCACACAAAACTTACATATTTCAATACCATTTCAACCAAACCATTAAAAATAATTTTTATAAGACTACATTTATATTGAATACTATTCTAGAAATCCATTTCAGAAATACAAAAAAATCCAAATTTTAGAATAAATAACTTAATATCAAGATACCAAATCACGTTTCATAAAAAAATTACCATGATTCCACAATTACACCAAAAAAAGATTAAATCATCACTGAAGAATATTTATAACATGAATTTAACCACAATATCACAATAAAAATTTATAAATTGTTCCAATTTTAAACTAATCCTTCATGTTATAAATAGATGATTCAAGATTTAATCCAACTACATTGATATTTTTTAAGAAAATGATAAATAAAAATGTCATAAAACCAGGTTGAATCTCCATGAACCCGCCTTAGATCTATTACCTATCATAAAAAAAACAAATCATATCATATTGGGACTACATCACCACATATACACCAACATTGGGTATATATTTAAGAATCTTATTGAGAGAGAGAGAGAGAGGTAAAAGTAGATCTATGAGACTCATCATGAAATATCAAGAATGAAGCCTTGAAACCATAATTTGGCTACAAATCACCATGGGAAGAATTCAGATCTCTTTAGGAATGATTGTAGAACATTAATTTACCTTTTTGATGGGAAAATATTGAGTTAAGTCCATATAAGAGTAAAACACTTGTAGTTAGAGGGTAAAAATATTGAGATCTATAATTTTTTATCTTACTTTTATACTAGGGGCATTTAGTCACATGGTCAGGCAGACATTGCACTAACTGTGTGTTAGTCACAAAATCAGGGGTTGAACCTCGAATGGTTGACTTGACTAGTTTCCAAACCACATTCCACCTATATTAATGTCCACATTCCTACATATCATGTTTTTTACTTAGCTTCCATAGTTTTTGGAAAATCTATGTGCCTTCCCCTTTGCCCTAGTCTCATTGGGCATGGTTTCTTTTATGTGTTGCATGTTTCTCCAAAATTGTTCAACAACTTTGAACCTATAGAAATTCCTCTAAAACAATCCAAATATTCTCCAAATACTCCCAAAAACATAACTTGAACACTTTATATACATAAAATACATGATATAAGGGTGTATTACATCAATATAGCGATACTACAATACGCAAGAATCACATGAACATAAGGTTATGAGAACATAAGAAACACAATTTAAGATCATACCATATAATTCGAAGATAAAATCCTTGAGTAATGTAATAAATATTGATAGTTCATAAAACATGAATAAAATTTTAGTCAAATAAAATGATCCATGATAGTATAACATTTTCATAAGACATAGAATTTCTTCCATACACATCAGCTCATAACATTATAACCATGTGTAAATAGATACAGAATCACAATTCAAGGTACGGAAGTGAAATCATTCCCTCACATAAACTTATGGACAAGGAACCAGGTCTGCATATTACATTTGGAACTTCAGATAATTTTAATGCATAACATTATGAACATTTAATCTGGTTTATTATTAACATTGTGATCGTGTAATCAGGTTCATGCATAACATTGTGATCATGTAATCAAGTTCACACATAAAATATATAGTAATGATTTATATGTCACTACCCAATGGATTGGAGTGAGAAATTAGTCCCGTCCATCACATAATGATAAAACACACTTGTGTGTCACAAGATCATAAATCATTAATCACAATGTAAATCATGAATTGAATTTTTTTCATAATCATTTATTCCTATAATATGTCATTGAAAGGTAATGGGATTCTTAAAAATCCTGCCATATAAATGTTAAACATCATGTGAAATAATATGAATGGTACCGATGGTTCATACAACCATTAAAGCATGACTAAAACGAATGGATTCCATCTTAAATGGAAAATAATTTTGAATGATCATTTTAAAACATATCATGATGAAAATATCCTTCCTTATTTGAAAGAAAAACTTTTCATAAAATAAATCATTTAACAAATAATTTTTATTTAAAAAACCATGAAAAATTATTATGTAACCTTTTAATTCCATTATAAACATGTTTTAAATCCTATTGCATGAAAAAGATTAAATGATCATTTAAATACATTAAAAAAACAAATTAAAATACATTTTGTTTGAATGAGAAAATTACTCAATAGAGAAAAACATTAAAAAAAGAATATAATATCATGAAAATTAGAATATTCATGAAAAAACAGGTAAAATATATGTATATATAGTTTTGAAAAGAATGTACGTTCATAAAATAACATGCTGGTCAAAGAAGGAAATCTAAGACAAAAATTACATTACTAATGTTAAAACATTTGAACTGTAAACCCCATTAAATAAGGATCATCAACCGGATATATAAATACCCATAAATATATTTATATGAATAATATATTACATTCATTTGGAGTATGTATACCATGAAAAATAAATGAGTGGTCGATATGGCATAAGTCTCATAGACATAAATTTCAGACAAGAAATCTCCGTAATATATGTTTTAACATACTTCATTCACATTCATAAATCTTGTATAGGAAATATGATATTATTATATTTGTAACAAAATAAATCAAAATATAAAATATCATATATAATTTACTTATTAATTTATACTACTTATTTGTTAAAAATTACATGATAAAGTTATGTTTTGGGAAAAACCTTCTTTTTCGTACATGTTTTGGCTTCACATTATTAATCATATTACATATATTACTATTAAATAATATAAATAATGATAAATATGATATAAATATCATATATATTCATTAAATATTTATTTATTGTGACTCATAAAATTTAGAGGTATAAAATAAAATACATCATTCATGGAGTTGGTAGACCATACGTATCCATGGACGATGTTCTAGTTTAACATTCAGAATAAAAAAATAAGAGTATATGATATATTATCATTAAATAATTATTTTTATACCATATTTATTACATATTGTTATTTAATATTTCCATAATAAATTCTATGTAATCCTTGAATGAATACATTTCTTCGTGAGTAGTTATAGCGTCGTAAAAATGACCAATGTTATCGTATTCCAATGAAATGGAATGCATGAACGATATGAGTGATATTAAAATTAATGAATATTAATAAATCATAATATATATATCATATATAATATGTAAATCCACAATTATTCTTAATAATTATAGGTGGTAATGGAAGAACTAATGACATTAGTTCACAAAGAGGTAGTATACCATATATAAAAACAATGCTTTTGAACCCCATTTGATGGAATTATAGGAATTTTAGATCATAACCATTACCAAAAAAACATATCATTATATTTAATATATATATATTTAGTTATAATTATAAGTTCTCGGCCTTAAACATTATATAATATTAAATTAAATGAATAATTCGCATTGGGGATCTTTTCCGGTTTAGAGTTTTTGAGAATTTGGACATAACTATTACAAATAAAAAGATTACAAGGTAGACATATCTACACAGTTTCCAGTTTTTTCATAAAATAAAAACTCTTGAAAAAATGAGTCATGTCTAGTTCCTTGTTTTAGACATCATGACTTTTCCTTGATCCCATCCTTGACCCTATTCATCTTTAAGTCATGTTAAAACATTTCAAAACATAGGATGAGCATAAAAACCTCAGTAATGGTTATAAATAAAAGAATGATAACCTTTGTTCATAAATACATACAAAACATTAAATAATTTACTTAACTCATGAAATCATAAGATTTATGAAATACACATAGAAATCATTAATCATAAAGGTAACTTGTGGCATCCTTATCATACTTACATTGTAGCTATCACAGCTACATAGGGAGTTACTTTGGAATACCCATCAAAGAATATTCCCTAAAACATTTAGGAGAAACATTCTTGTTTACCTCCATCACGTTACCCAATTCATTGGAGAGCTATCTCGGGCTCACCTGCCCTAGGTTTGTCATGGAATCACCCGTATACGTAAATCATGCCCAAGAACCATAACATAATCATAACACAAAACATAAGGATTAAAGGAAAGATAAAATTTACACATTTCAATAAAAAAATATCATTTCAAGATATTGAAATTATAAATCCATTCTCAGAATCATTTTCAATACAAAAATACGTAAAAATAGTATATGGTATTTATTTTCCCTTTTAAAAACATTACGGCTTGTTAAGGAAGCCAAAGGTCAAATAATACTCGCAGCGGCGAAAAGGTCATTATCGCCGCATATGATAAATAAACATTCCTTTATTGTCATTTAGTAAAACTCTTTTTATAAAAACATTTCCTTTGATAAAAATTAAAATTCAAATGGGTTTATACACCGTATAAAATAGTGACGTGTATAAAACTAAAAACGCCTCAATGAAAAGAGATTGAGATGAAGTCTATTACCTCGTGTCCAACTTGACTCGATCGTTCTTTAATCACCTGAATAATAAACTAAAGATAATTTATACTTGGTTAAGAACGTTTTTCAATTTTATAATTATTTTTATATCACTTATTACCATGTTATAAAAATTATAAAATCATTTAAGTTAAAACATTCCTTTTGTCGATATTTGGTACTTCAGTAAAAAATGAACACCTTATATTTACAAGTTGTCCATGTCATCAAAGGTTCATTACAAACAGAATGATATTCATTATATTGATATCATATATATCATATATATATCTAGCATATACATGATTTTATAATAGTACATAACATTTAGTGGTATGAAATGAAATGCACAGTTCGTGGAGACGGTAAGCCGTATGTCTGCATGAATGCTACTTTAATTTCTATTTCTTATATTAATGTAAATAAAACATAATGATACATAAGAATATTATAATTCCCGTATAATATCATATATAATATTGTTAACTCCATCATTTATGTATCCCCCATAAGGAATTAAGAATCAAATCACGTTGAGGGGGCGGTAGTCCACACTTTCTCAAATGAGATTATCGTATTTAACCACTATGGAAACCATAAAGTCATGCTATAAATGGTAAGTACATAAGCATAAGTAAATCATAAACATAATATATATCATATATAAATATAGTTCTATCATAAGGGCCATCATGAGAGATAGTAAGATGTAATTGAACAATCATCCTTTCGTGAGGCCTTAGTTTTCCATCCACAGAGACATTATGTTCTTCATCCATTAGATAGAGGTGTGTGTAAGTGTAGTTTGAATCCTTATCATAACAAAATCATAGTTTATTGATGATAATATTTTACTTACAAAAGAAATGAATACAAATTGTTTTCTGGTTGGAGAAATAAAATAATAGAAAACAATTTAAGGGAAACAGTTACCTTTAATTTGGGTAACTCTCTTTGGTTTGAACCAAATGACTTCTTGATATGACTTCTGCCTAAGGAAAAGATTCTAGGAGGAGGATAGATCTTGGGAGATTAATTGGGAAGATTTAGGACGTGCCAAATGGCTTGTGATGTGTGAAGAATTGGTTAGAAATGGTCACCTTTTATAATGGAGAGGAGTGGCTCTTTAGGAAAGTGTGAAAACATTATTTTATAATATAATGATATTCTGTTTCTAAAGATCCACAAATAAATAAGGTCGAAGATATAAAGACTCATATTTAAAATAAAATCATCCAATCAGAATTTGTAATCTTTTGGATAATATTTTAATCATTATAATCTTATTTATTTAAATCATTTATTAATAAGGTAAATACTACATCATTATTCTGTCATAAATACTTTTATTTATTTGAGGTCTACAAAATATAAAAAAAAATAATCCCATGTAGGAAATATTTTTATCTTTCCAATGATTATTTATTGTCAAAAATATGACTTACATAACACTATATTCAAATTAATTAATATAATATCTTTGTTAATGTCAATTTTATCATTACATTAAATTAGTTAATCTAAAGTTAAATTATCTCTCATAAGTGGCTCCATGGGGTCCGAAAATCAACCCAAGGATGCCCATGGTCAGCCACTACTCATCCAACAAGGTTAGGACAAGTTTTAAGGTAAATTTTAATTATTATAATATTCGTTTAACCTTGAATTACCCTACCTACCTTTAACCGCTGTAAATAAAAGTCAAAAGTCACTATTCACCAAAAATTATGATCATCTTATTGAACCACATTTTAATTCATGATAACAACCATTTATGTTGGATTTTCAAAAATCAATTCACAAAAGTGGGAAATTTTCATTTAAATGAAAAATGCATTTTTTAGCTACTACTAAGTGGTTTCACTATTCATCTAAAATTGATGTTTTCCAGAAAAATACCAAAAACTCAGCCTAAGAAATATTTGATATTCCAAAGTCAAAATGGATGTCTATTTTCCCAAATTCAAAACATTGATATGGCGTTAATTAATTTAAAAATTAATTCCCGTTCTTAAAACAAATAGCGTGTTTTTAAGAAACAATAACTATCAAAAGATTGATACTTGTTTATGTCCAATTTCAATGTGATATTAATTCCAGTGAAAAACATTGGATTAAATTGTAAAAATATATTTTAATTTAACTTTAAAACCAACTAAAAATATAATCTAACCATAAAAATAAATTACATTAAAAGGAGCTTTTTAATTAAATGGCAATATTTTTCACTATTCATTAAAAAAATTAACTTTATCTGAAAAATACCAAAAAATTACCCAAAGTAAAATTTGAAGTCCCCATTCAAAAGACGGATTTTATTTGTTCAATTAGAATGTATTTATGTGATGAAAACTATATTTAATACGGTTTATCCATTAAAAGGTGATAAATCGTCCTTTTAATGTAAATTATGCTTAAAATTAGATTTATTCACATATTAAGCCTCTAACTATTTATTGGATAATGTACGTACATTTTACAAACCTGTAGAACAATATTTTAGTTTGTTTCATTCATTCCCTTCCAATACTACGACTAGAAGTTAACTACCACTTAAAATAATAATATTATATTATTAGTGTGCAACGTAAGATTCCAAAGAAACCCATTGTTGCGTATCGGGTACGCTATTGAAAATAAAAACCCCTTCAATATAAAATTAATATTTATTTCACAAATATTATTAAATATGAAATATGTCTTATTCTTCATTTACCTGGGATGTTACATCCTTCCCCCCTTTTTGTAATTGTGTCCTCACAATTTTTATTCACTTATCAAAATAATTGGGGGTATTTATCCCTCATAGAATTTTCAGATTTCCACGTTGCCTCTTAAACAATATTGTTTTTCCACAAAACCTTTACCTGGTGAATTACCTTATTCCGCAACACCTACTCTCTACGGTCAAGAATCCGGACTGGTTGTTCTTCATAAGAGAGATTCTCTTACAACTGAACTACCTATGGTCACAAAACCTGAGATGGATCTGGTTTATACATTCTCAACATCGAAACAAGAAAAACATTGTTTACCTCGGATAAATATGGAGGTAAAGTCACTCAATACGCAACTGATCCAATTTTCTCCAGAATTTCATTAGGCTCGTTGAACCTCAGACTCATCTTTCCCTTCTTACCAAAACACATCACACTTTTCCATGGAAAACATTGAGCAAGACATGATCACCTTCCTCAAAGGAAATATCCTTCCTCCAGTTATCTGCATAACTTTTCTGTCTACTTTGATATATTCTCATGTGCTTATGAAACAACTAAACATTCTTCTCCATCTCTTCTTCCAATTCTAGTCCCATTAGCTTCCTTTCACATACATCATCCTAAAATGCTAGAGTTCAAAAATACTTTCCATATAATGACTCAAATGGAGCCATCTATATACAGGAATGAATGTTGTTATTATAAGAAAATTCAACCAAAGAAAGATGTTGGTCCCAACATCCCTGGTAATCCATCGAGCAAGCACATAACATATCCTCCAAGGACGGAATTGTTCGTTCTGACAGACCTTCTGATTGAGGATAACAAGCTGTACTAAAATTTAATTCAGTACCCAATGAAATTTGAAGGCCTTTCCCAAAGATAGAAGTGAACCTGGGATCAGGATTAGATACAATGAATATGGGACCTCCATGAAACCTACCTATCAATTTAACATACAATCGAGGAATTTGATCTTGAGACAAAGTATCTCAAATAGGAAGGAAAAGTGTAGATTTAGTCGATCGGTAAAATATATCCTATACTAAATTATTACCTCGAGATATCATTGGTAACCCAACAACAAATTCCATGTCTATATATTTCCCATTTCCACTCTAGAACCAGTAAAGGATGAAGCATTCCTTTTGGTAACTGTCTCTCAGCTTTAACCTGCTGAAAATTCAAACACATCAATGTAAAATCAGAAATATCTCTTTTAATTCCATCCCACCAGTAATACTCTCAAAGATATCTGTACATCTTAGTACTTCCAAGATGAACTGAAAACGGAGAACTATGAGCTTCACATGAAAACTCATTCTTCAAATTTGAATCACAAGGCACACATAATCTCTTTCCAAATCTCAAAACACGATCATTATCAATGTTAAAATCAAGAAACATACCCTTCTGAACCAACACAACCTTTTTCTACAACTCGCGGTCTTCCTTTTGTGCTTTCTTAATTCTGTCTAATAGAGATGATTTCACTGACACCTGAAACAAAATAGAAGAATTTCCTTCACAACAATTTCTATTCCAAATTTCATCAAATCAAAAACCAAAGGATCTCATTACAAATATAACATGGTTAATTAAGTATTACTTTTTTGACTCAAAGCATCAGCCACATTGTTTTCTTTTCCCAGATGATAAAGGAATGTGCAATCATAATACATGATTAATTCCAACCATCTCCTCTGTCTCATGTTCAATTCTTTCTAAGTGAATATATACTTCAAAATTTTGTGATCAGTATATACTTCATAATTCACTCCATAAAAATGATTCCTCAAAATTTTTAAAGCAGAAAACAATATTAGCTAATTACAAATCATGTGTAGGGTAATTTAACTCATTTGGTTTCAACTGACGTGAAGCATAAGCAATTGCTTGATAATTTTTCATTAGGAAACAACCAAATCCTTTCAACAAAGCAGTATTGTAGATAACAAACTCACCATTTCTGTAATTTAGTGCCAAAACCAAAGAATTTACCAATATTTTTTTTAATTCCTAAAACAATCCTCACATTATTTTGTCCAGATGAAATAAACACCTTTTTGAGTTAACATAGTCATTGGAATAGATAACGATGGAAAATTTTCAACAAACCTCTAGTAATAACCTATAAAACCAAGAAAACTATGAATCTCAATTATATTTGTGGGTCATGGCCATTCCTCAAAAACATTCGTTTCAGTAGGATCAACAGTTATTCCATTTTTTCAAACAATGTGACCGTGGAAAGAAATTTTTTGTAACCAAAACTCACACTTGCTGAATTTCCCAAATAGTTTCTTTTATTTTAAGGTTTGCAAGACAATCCTTAAATTACTTTCATGTTCCTCTGTAATTTTGGAATAAACCAAAATATCATCAAAGAACACAACAACAGACTTATCTAAGAACTCACAAAAAATTCTTTTCATAAGATCCATCAATATTGCAGGTTCATTGGTTATATCAAAAGGCATAACTACAAATTCATAATGGCCATATCTAGTACAAAACACAGTCTTTGGAACATATTCTTCCTTTACTTTTAACTGATGGTACCCCGACCTCAAGTCAATCTTCGAAAAATATTGATCTCCTTGGAGCTGATCAAACAAATCATCGATATGAGGCAAAGGATACTTATTCTTAACAGTGATGTTATTCGATGTTCTATAATCAATGAAAAGTCTCATTGAACCATATTTCTATTTATCAAACAATACAAGAGCACCCCAATATGATTTTCTAGGTTGAATGAAACCACTATATATTAACTCTTGCAGTTGCTTCATTAACTCTAAAAGATCAATTTGATACATTCAATAAGGGGGTATTAAAATTGGCACAGCATCAGGAACTAAGTAAATAGTAAATTAAACTTATCGATCAGCCATAATACCAGGAAACTCATCAGGAAAAACATCATGGTACTCATTTACCACTGGAACATCATTAATCTAAACAGTTCCTTTGTTTTCAACAATATGTGCAAGGTAACATTCATTTCCATATTTTACTAGTTTCTCATCTTCCTGATATGTTATCAACAGCAAAGGTTAATTTTTGTATACAAAATGAAAATCATTCTGAAAATAAAACTCTTTAACTCTATAGTCATTCTTAGAATGATAAACAGAAATCCAATACATGCCCAATATAACATCAAACTCTACTTGAGGAAAAGCAATAAGGTTTGCAGGTAGATTATTTCTACACACAAAGACAAGAATGTTCTTATATTTTCATTTTGTCTCAACATTTCCTCCATGTATTTTTACAGTATGTATAGTATTCATATCATGAGATGGAATTCCCAATTTACTAGAAAACTTCTCAGAAATGAAATAGTGTGTAGACCCTGAATCAAACAACACAGTGGTATAATCTGAACAAACAAACTGTGTACCTGACACAACTTCATTTGATGGCCCAACATGTGCTGAAGTAGTTGCAAAGGATTTCACCACCCCTTTCTTCTTGGAGTCTGGTAGCATTCCTTAGGTTGAGTTCTTTGTTGGACACTCATTTGCATAATGACCCATTTTATTGCACTTAAAACATTTTACAGACTATAAATCAGATTTTTTCTTACCATTACCCTGATGTTTTTGTGTGAAATTATGAGCCTTATGTCCCATTTCACCACATCGGTTGCACTTACCAGAATTCAAAATATGTTCCCCATCATGCTTTTTACAAAAATTAACATTAACTTTAAACTTATGTTTAATTCCATCAGACATTTTGGAAGAGTTCATCCCTTTATCCTATCACCTCAACCTCTTATTATGTTATTTGTCAAAAAGTACCTTATCATTAGCAAACTCCATTTCCACTATCTCTGCACAACATACAATTTTTTCATAACTTTTTAACTCACAAGAAGTTAAAGTCCTTCGATACTTTGGCATTAATCCTGAGTAAAATGGTTGATTTTACTATCAAGATCCTGAATGAAATTTGGAGCATACCTTGCTAGTCGAGTGAATTTTTCATCATATGCAGCCACTGAGGCATCCTTCTGCCTCAATTCTAAAAATTACTTTTACATCCTTAGATGAACCACTATTGGAAAATATTTCTCAAGAAACATACCTTTGAAATCATCAAAATCAAGAGCATCAATCTCCTCACTATCGCTGATATTTTTCACCATCGGCCACCACTGATCAACTTCACCTTTAAAACAGTATATAGCATGACTAATATTTTTATGTTCTGAACAACCCATGACATCGAATATCTTTTCCAGTGCTTTAATCCACCTTTCTTCTAGCACTGAATCAGATGATTCTTTGAATAATATGGGATGCTTCCTCATGAAATGCTCCACTACAGACATGATCCTATGTGGTTGATCTGGATGATCTCGTAGATTGATACCACCACCATTTATAGCATGATTCAACTATGTCATTGCTACAAAATACTATTCTGTTCTAATTCAGACTATCTCATGTTGCTTATTTGGAAGGTTGTCTTCCTCTTTACGTCATCCCAACAGAGCTGCCATGTTTCCTCGGCAGAAATCCATTCTGAACACACAAATAACTTAGGTGAAGCAGCATGGTAATCTGGAAATGCTATATGATATCAATATAAACATAAATTACATTAACAATACCCTAAACCCTAATGTTATCTAAACCGACCTCTTATATCAACTATATGGACCTGGCCTTAAACGTTACATAATATTGAATTAAATGAATAATTCATATTGAGGATCTTTTCAGGTAGAGAGTTTTAGATAATTAGGACATAACTATTACATCTCAAAAGATTAAAAGGTAGAAATATCTATAGAGTTTCAATTTTTTAATTAAAATAAAATCTCTGGAAAAAATGAGTCATGTCTAGTTCCATTTTTTAGACAGCATGACATTTCCTTGATCCCATCCTTGACCTTATTCAACTTTAAGTCCTGTGAAAACATTTCAAAACATGGTATGACCATAAAAATCTTAGTATGGGTTATAAATCAAAGAATGAAAACATTTTTTCATAAATACCTACAAAACATTAAATCATTTACATACCTCGTGAAATCATAAGATTTATGAAATGCACGTAGAAATCATTATTCATAAAGGTAACTTGTCGCATCAATATCATGCTTACATTGTAGATATCACAGCTATATATGGAGTTACATTGGAATACCCATCATAGTATATTCCCTAAATCTCTTAGGAGAAACATTCACGTTTACCTCCATCATGATACCCAATGCATTGGAGATCTATCTCAGGCTCCCCCGCTCTTGGGTTATCATGGAACCATTCATAAACTTAAATCATTCCCAAGAACCATAACATGATCATAACACATAGCATAAGGATTAATGGAATGATAAAATTTCCACATTGCAATAAAAAAATAACATTTAAAGATATTGAAATAATAAATCCATTCTCAAAATCATTTTCTATACCAAAATATGTAAAAAGTGTATGTGCTATTTAATTTTCCTTTTAAAAACATTATGGCTTGTTAAGGAAGCCAAATGTCAAATAATACTCACGGCGGCGGAATGGTGTTGTCACCGCTTAGGTTAAAAAATATTCCTTTTTTGACATTTAGTAAAATTATTACTATAAAAATATTCCCATTGAATAAAAATAAATTTAAAGGGATTTTATACACCGTATAAAATAATGTCGTGTATAAAACTAAAAATGCCTCAATGAAAGAGATTGAGACAAAATCCCTTACCTCGTGTCCTTCTTGACTCGATCATTTTTTAATTTCCTGAATAATAAACTAATGTTATTTTCAAATTTCATAAGAAACTTTTTCAATTTTATTATACCTTTTATATCACTTATTACCATGTTATAAACATTATGCAATCATTTAAGTTAAAAACATTCATTTTGTCGATATTTGGTACTTGAGTAAAAAATGAATACCTTATACTTACAAGTTTTCCATGTGGTCAAATGTTCATTATATCCAGAATTATATTCATTATTTGGATATCATATATATGATATATATCCATAATATACTTGTTTTTATATTAGTACATAACATTAAGAGGTATGAAATAAAATGCACCGTTCATGGAGACGGTAAGCCGTACGTAAGCCTGAATGCTACTTTCATTTCTATTTCTTATTTTAATGGAAATAAAACTTAATGATACACAGGTATATTATAATTCCAGTATAATATCATATATTATATCATTAACTCCATCCTTTATACAACCCACATAATTCATTAACGAATCAAATCACTTTGAGGGTGCAGTAGTCCACACATCCTCAAATGATATTATCGTATTTACCCAATATGGAAACCAGAAAGGCGTTATATAAATGGGAAGTAAAGAAGCATAATTAAATCCTAAACATAATATATATAATATATAAATATAGTTCCATCATAATTGCCCCCATGAGAGGCATTAATATGTAATTGAACAATCATCGTTTCGTGAGGCCTTAATTTTCCATCCACAGAAACATTATGTTCTTAATCCATTAGATGGAGGTGTGTGTAAGTGTAATTTTAATCCGTCTCATAAAATTATCCTTATTTATTGAGGATACTGTTTTTGATACAAAAAAAAAATAAATAAAAAGATTTTATGGGTTGTAGAAGTAAAATAAAAGAAAACAATTTAAGAGAAATCGTTACCTTTAATTTGGGTAACTCCCTTTGGTTTGAACCAATAGACTTCTTGAAGTGCCTTGTGCCTAATGTAAGGCTTCTAGGAGTAGGAGAGGGATGTAGGGAGATTAATTGGGTAGATATTGGACGAGCCAAATTTCTTTATAGGTGTGTGTAATTGGATAGAAATGGTCACCTTTTATAAGGGTCATGAAGGGCTCTTTTGGAAAGTGTGAGAACATTATTTTATTATATAATGATATTCAGTTTCTAAAGGTCCAAAAATCATTAAGGTAAAATATAAGATGACTCAAATTCGAAATAAAATCATCCAATCAGTATTTGACATGTTTTGGATAATATTTTAATAATTATAATCTTATTTTTTTAAATCATTTATTAATGAGGGAAATACTGCACCCTTATTGTGTCATATATAAATTAATATATTTGAGGTAAAAAAATTATAAATAAACTACTACAATGTAGGAAATATCATTATATTATCAATGAGTATTTATAGTTGAAAATAAACTTATATAACAATATATAAAAATTAATTACTAAATTTTTTTTGTTAATGTCAATTTTGTCTTTACATTTAATTAATTAATCTAAAGTCGCATTATCATTCATAAGTTGCTCCATGGGTTCCCAAAATCGACCCAAGGATTACCATGGTCGGCCACTACTCATAAAATAAGGATAGGACACGTGTTATGGTAATTTTGAATAATTATAATATTCTTTTAACTGTGAATTACCCTATTATCATTTAACCGCGGTAAATAAAAGTCAAAAGTTTCTATTCACTCAAAATTATTTTCATCTTATTGAACCACATTTTACTTCTTGATAACGACCATGTATGTTGTATTTTCGAAATTCAATTCACAGATGTAGAAAATTTTCATTTAAATGAAAAATTCGGTTTTTTAACTACTACTATGTGGTTTCAATATTCATCCAAAATTTAAGTTTTTTAGAAAAATACCAAAAAATCAGCCTAAGAATTATTTGATATTTCGAATTAAAAATTGATTCCTATTATTACAAATTAAAAACATATTAGTTTAATTAAGTAATTTAATAATTAATTCTCATTGTTAATAGAAATAACATGTTTTTAAGAAACAACAATGATCAAAAGATTGATACTTGTTTATGCCCAATTTCAATGTGAAATTAAATCCAATGAACAAAATTGGATTAAATGGTAAAAATATATTCTAATTTCACTTTAAAAACAAATAAAAATATAATCTATCCATATAAATAAAGTATATTAAAAGGATCTATTAAATTAAAATGCAACATTTTTTACTATTCTTTAAAAATGAACTTTATCACAAAAATACCATAAAATTACTGAAAGTAATATTTGATGTCACCATTCTAAAGAAAGATTTTATTTGGACAATTTGAATGTATTAAAGTGGCCAAAACTATATTTAAATAAGGTTCTCCATTAAAAGTCGATAAATCGTCCTTTTAATGTATATTATGCTTAAAATTAGATTTATTCACATTTTAAGCCACTAACATTTTATTGGATAATGTAAATACATTTAACAAACATGTATAATCATATTTTAGTTAGTTTCACTCATTCCCATCCAATACAATGCCTAGTAGTTAAATATCTTTTAAAATAAAAATATTAAATTATTAATGTGCAATGTAAGATTCCAAAGAAACCTGTTGTTGCGTATCATGTACGCTATCGAACATAGGAACCCCTTTATATTAAAATTAATATTTAATTAAAAAATTTAAATAAATATTAAATATTTATTTTTCTTCATTTACTTGGGATGTTACAATAATAAAAATAAATTACAAAAATTTAGGGGTTTAATGGAGAAATAATACAAAACTTTTGTTGAAGAATGTAACATCCTTTTTGGGTATCTCTTTTTTGTTTGTAGGAAAGGAATTCCTTGGTTGGCATCCATCCCAAAGGAAAGATTCAAGGAATATGGTAGGTGTGTTTGTATGACATTTTTAAAGGTTTTGTTTGAAAAATAGGATCTTATGTGTTTTAAAGGTGAATAAATCTTCCCTTTAATAATTGAGGTAATGGAACATTTTGTAATTTCTGAGAATATTAATTTATAATAAATTAAATCCCACTAAAATGATTTCAAATGATAATTTATTATATAAAAATATAATAAAACAATACAATATCTTAAATGAATTGTTTTGGAGAAAATTTTCTTGTTTATTTTTATCGTATCATTTTTATTAACCACATGTTAATCTATTTTATTATTAACTATAATAACATATTTTTCAAAATTTAATGTTTGTAATTTTTAAATATTTTGTTTTAATTGACTATAAAAGGAAATTTATTAAAATATTAGGAAATATCATAATGAATTTTTATTTTTTATAATATTTTATTAATTTATAAATTATTGATTAATATTGATTTTTATACAATATAATATGGCCAATTTGGACACTATTTATTAAATTGACATTATGAAACTCAATATAGAAATATAAACTATAAATAAATACATTAATACACTTATAATATGTATTATTATCTTATAAAATGAATATATAACATAAATTAATTTAAATTATATTTATTTTAATATTTTTAATATCATTTAATTAATTCGTTCCATTAATTGAATAATAATTGCATCATCATTGTGAAATTAATAATGATGTTATTTATTCAAAAATAATTAACCACAAAATAACAAGAAATAGATAAAAATTTTATCTTTTATAACAATATATTTATTTTAACATATATTTTATTTGACCCCATATTAAAAAAAATGTATTCTTTTTAGATGTTAGAGTGTGGCATTTTTCCATTTCATTGATTTTAATAATATCTATTACATTTTCGTGGAAAAGTTTAATTTGAATAATAAAATGTATAACCATAGTATATAATGGTCTAAATAAAGTCAAAGAATAATGTTTGGGAATGTTTTATGGCAATTTAATAGTCTATATCAATTTACTTTTAACCTAAATTATTCAATTTACTTTTTACCATGGTAACTAAAAATATAATTGTTACTTTTCATGTATGTCAAAAATAAAAGGGACATATTTAATAAATTTTTACCTTTTATTTAAAAATATTTAATCCATTTCTCAAAATTTTAAACCACAATAGTGTAAAAAAGTAATTTAATTTAATCCCACAGATGGAGTGAGAAATTTGGTTTTTTAAAGTGAAAATCTTCATATATTTACTATGTTTTTACATCTACATTAAATATAAAACATATTATAATAAAATAAATTGTAATAATTTAGGTAAAATTGAACTGTTTTTAATTTATAATAAATTAAAAATAAAAGATATAATTATAAATTATTTAGATGAAAATTTATTTTTAAATAAAAATCCAATATTTTTCACTATTCATTAAAAATGTATCATGATAGAAAAATACCAAAATATCACACTTTGATACATAAGATATTACTATTATACAAAAATTATTTTTAAAAATAATGAAAAAGGTTTCAAAAATTACATTTAAAACAAATGTACCATTGAATTGTGATAGACCTTCTTTTTATAAAAATACAAACATTAAGCATAAAAACAATTTTTTTTATATCATGTATTAAAAAACATGGGATGATTGTTAAAAATTATAATCAGTATTATATATTTATAACCTATATAATCCAAAAAATTATTTAGTTTTCTTTATTGATATTAAACAAAATTGTGTACATTAAAATAGTTTTTTTGAAAAAAAATTCCTTTTACTTTTTGAATGGTTTTTTCCTGTGCAAACCATTCATTAAAAATTATGTTAATACTGTCCAAACATTCCATTATAAGAGATCAGTAAAAATTTCATTTTATTTTCTGATAATTAATAATGTGAAATTTTTCACCTATGAAACATAGTGTTCATTTTAAGTCAAGTTATGTCAGTGTTTTGGGTAATGTAAGATATCAAATAATGAAAATTATTTAATAAAAAATATATTTCATAATAATATTGGGTTGTCAGAGTTTCTCAAAGGATCTAAATAATACTCCAATTTTATCATCCTCGCACACTTCAATAATCCTTAGGAGCATCGATCATCAAAATTTGAGTGTTAGCATGTCGACTAGATGGTCCCTTTGATGTCATAACGATCACTGCATCGACGTTCATTTGAAGAAAGGGAATAATATTTATCCAAATACATGGATCAAGAGCTTCTCAATCTATAAACTGGGAAAGGATATAGTGGATAATAAGAACTTGTAGGGAATAGTATCTGTGTAAGAGCATATTTCCACCCATATAGAGTGGATGCTCAAATACCTAGAAAGGGTTCCCTAACCCCTTATATTTAGTGTCCATTAAATAAGAAATAAATAGATAATTATGATAAATTAAATAGTTTCATATATAATATTTATATTTTATAAAATACTTGAAATATATACTAAATTTATTTTATGAAAAAATTGAGCCATTAACATGACTCATAATTCCCAAATAATAATTGATGATCCAAAAATATTATAATAATATATGTTCTTATAAAAGTTTTCTTGTATACACTAATACCATCTAACTATAGTAGATTAATAAATTCAACACAATTATTCAATATTCCAATAATAAATAATTTATTTTTTCATTAGTGATATTTAATACACAGAAAAATTTCAGACTCTATGGTGGGTCCCACCATATCCTATTTACATATTATCTAGAATTGGGAATATCCTTGAATATGTTATTTCATGTGACTCTCTAGGATCTTATCTCGATTTTGGTAAATAATATTCAAAATCTATTAGAGGAGTCTAAAAACCCATCAATTCCCTTAAAGTGAAATGTAATGGTTATATAAACAAAAAGCAACCTATGAACACACACTGTATAATATAATCTCTTTTTATTTCGATATCTCATAATCAAAGGAACACACCTATGATATCAGCTTTTATTAATTGGTTTTTGGTTGATATATTTGGAAAGATTGAGCTTTATCTTTCTTGGATACAAATTTAGGAAGGTACATCTATCTTGATCAACTATTCCAAATATATTCGTAAAATGAGATGTGACAAATTCAACCTTAACCATTCAACCAATGTAATACCACCAATGATGCACCCAAAAAAATATACCTGACTGTGATTTAATTAAGATATTTTTATCCTTAAATTAATTTTGGAAATCATATGTCACACATTGATAATGCTCTCAATTATGGAGACCAATACACCTATCTATAGATGGGAATAACCAACAACACCTGGGAAATAGTGTTGTTCCTATTGGCGTGTCTGTTGTTATGATCCCACCTAACATAGATTAATAATTGAAAACAAAATGAGGAGAAGTCTCAATGCTTGTGATACCCCAACACCTTATATTTATAAATTAACTGAGTCTAGTTAGTATGATGCAGCTAGACCATAAGAAATCAATTCAAGATTAATTTTATAGTATCTTGATGTTCTAATTTTAGATCAGAACATGTTGTAACCGTTTGATATGAAAATTAATCTATGAACATTACAATTTAATAGTCGAAAATGAAATGTAGACACTAAAATTTTAATTGTCGATCATGCATAATTTTATGCAAGAAATGGTGATTGAAAAGTATGATTTAGTTAGGTATAGGACACCCAGTATTAAAAACACCTACTTTCACAATATCCAATTTTATAGCCATCATTATTATTTCTTACAATATTAACATCATGTTTCTGCTGAGTCAAGAATTTAGCTGATGGTTCTACCATATCTCTATTGCTTGTCAATTATGATAAGTACGACCTCACCACACTGATTAAAACTTCTCCGTAGATGTTACCCTTGAGTATAAAATTTTTTAACACCTTCAAACCTAGAAATATTGGAGAGTACATGTAATATAATTATCAAGACGATAAAACATAAGTTATTATTTGTCATTCCAAGAACTAGAAAAAATCATTGCGTAATCTACACAATAATTCTTAGCTTCCTTAGAAGCTAACACATACTTAGTATGTGTATATATGTCTACAAATATATTTATAGGACCATTACAATCCCATTAGTTTTTATTAAAAGTTATATAAGATCATATTCAACTTTTTGGAAGACTGTTTTGTGTCCCCTAAAAACTAGTATCCCTTATTATCCACATACTAGGTAATGATCATTTGTGCATTTTAAAATGAAATTGGACAGTTATGACCACTTCTGTTGTATTTGTCTTAGATAAAACTGATGTTTACCTATTATAATGTTTATGTTTGAAATATCATTCCTTTTATATATCATATAATATGTCTTTGATTTATTATAAATGTGTATGAATGTTTCAACACAACACATTAATCTCCTCATAATCCCAAGCATGTATTACTTGGGATATTTATACAATGTGAAATTTATAAATATTCTATCTTTATTTGACCGATTTTCTATTTTTTGAACATAATTTAAATATATATTATCATTTATGTCAATTAAATTGTTAGATCTACCTCAATTTATCTTGATCCCTATTAATCATGCTGAAACATTAAGCCAATCTCTAGAGATATTCTTTCATTCTAGTTTGAAATAAAATTAAGAAAAACATTTATTTAATATATCTTAGAAGCCATATTCTAATTGGATAATAATGTTTCTCCCATTAACCACTGGTCAAAACATGTAAAGAATTACCCATAATTTAATTTTCTAGTATCTTGCTGCTTTATTTGAAACATAACTATATTTTAATAACCTACACCCTTATTGAAATTCTATGATTTCATAACTTCGTTATTGTTTCATCATTATAAGGTCATGAAAAAACTATAAATAATGGAAAAATAATTTCCTGAATTTGGATAATGCCAAAATAAACTCTATGAAGCATTTAATAAATTTTAAGGGATGTGAACCCTAGGGGCTAGGGTCTATATAGAAAAACACATGATGCAGACCTTCTTTGTGCATAGATTCACACACACGAATTCATTATATGTATGTCACAGTGTCATCCAGTGATATAAAATGAAAACATATTTCTTTCAGGGATAGAATATGATTTATTTCCCTCAAAGATAATATATAATTTGTGGTAGGAGATGGTATTTTTAATCCCCTCACAATATAACTCATTTATAGGCCTTGTCACCCTTTTTGGGATCACTAGAACAGAGACCCGGTATCCCATTATAGATGACAGGAAATACCTATATCAAATTACTCATATCATATATAAACTTCTCTATAGGGTAACTGAAAAAGTAATACATGAAAATGGGGAAGAAATGGATGAAATTTTGGACATTGTTTGATACCCAATGAGTGTGAGCATCTAAACTAACTGTATAACATTATATTAGAAAATTAACTCACCTAGTAATCTAACAAAACCCCTTGTAGAAACTTTTCTCTAATCATAAGTAGATGACCTCTTTCCAATCCATGTATCCATGTCGCTAATGACTATGAAAATGGATCTGTTCCCCGAATAGGAAAACACTATATAGGAGGAACTCATACATGTATAGAAAAGTTCTATAGGGAGGCAACCAACATCCTTGTAATAATGTGTAACAATGATGGAACCTAAGATAATGTAAAAATATATATTTGAATTGAACTACATAATGTAACGAAATATTCTACGATGGAAGGGTCATCCAATGATGTAAAATTTTCCCACCCACGTTACTCTTCTCAAACGTACCTTTCTCTCTACATTATCCCTTCCTCGATCCATTATAATGACATCAGTCCATGGTCTATTCAAAAACAACCAGATATGTATGGTAAGTTCATTGGGCAGACTAGACTATCCTCTGATATATACATAACCATAGAAAGAGGGGCTATAATGGTGACCAACATAACAAGTGGGTCCTCGTATTTAAATCAAATGTATATTCCAATGGTAATGAGTGTCTCGCCCTTTGAGGTACTCACATGGATCTCCTAATTTCTGTGATTAAGGGGACCACTGTCATTTCACATTGATGATGAAAAGTAATGGACTCTTCTATATCATTATCTGAAAATGAGATAACTGAATCCCTCTTCTCGATAGTCCCTAGAATGAGGAGGATCATCCTTTCTTTTCCCATTTATGGGGAGAAATTATATATCATCCATTCTCATATTCACTTTCTTAGTGTCGTAGCCTAGTGTTGAAGTGAATATCATGGTTACTAAAACATGAGAGGATACAGGTGACAGTGTGTAAATTTTCACACTCCCTTTGGTCCTTGACATCATCCAGCCTCAAACAATCGAAGATTGTGTGGTGTTCTGGATCTATCATTTACTCCAGTTTCTGACATTCATCATGACTCAAATGGTTTAATAGGAGAGTCTCTCTCATGAAATAATCATTGTTCTGTAGGAAACACCAATACATGTGTGTTGTATATGAAATAGTATGATTTGAATGTGTTGCACAGAATGTCGAGTTATTTTGATATCATTCATTACACGTTGGATTGTGCTTTACCAAACAAAAATATCTTATTTAAATGTTATTATTTAATATAATAAGATATAAACTATCAATTAAATGATAATTTATTACTATTATCATCTAACTTATGAAAATATAATGTTTATAAGAAGAAATTATTTGTTAACAATTAATTATAAATGAAATTATAGACCAATTGAATTTAAAGGAAATATTTTTAATTTTATTTTCCCAGTGATGTTTTGTATTAATAAATTTAAAATTTAAAATTTATTTTAGGATATTATTGAAATATATATTTCATATATTCAATTGAATATTTTATATAATAATTTAAATTATTTTATAGGCATAAAATAAGAACAAACCCAGTTTTATACATAAAACCTAAATTTTTTTATAATGGTAATTATATCACATTTTAATAATGAACCCCTTTTAAATAAAATTTATAAAACATGTATATATTATATTTGAAAAATAAGACTTATTATTTTAAATAATAATATTAAAAATAAATTTGGATGAATATTTGGTATTTTTCTAATAAGAGTCATGTTTTGATGAATAGTAAATAAATATTCCTTATAATTGAAAACAAAATTCATAGAAATAATTTATAGAGTAAAATTATATTTTTAAGTGGTTTTAATGTATAATTAGATAAAATTTTCATCGTTGAATATTATATAGGTCATTGGAATTTATTTTACATTGAATTTAGATATAAAAACATTTCTATCTTTTAAATGTTTTAACTTTAATTACTTGTTTTCTCAATCTATCAACATGATTAATTTTAAATTTATTAAAAAAACTATATGTTTTGAATTTTAAACAATGGATTATATATTTTAATTAATATAGTAAAATTTATGGTAACATATTATTTATATTTTTGTTCACTATGGTTACAAACATTGGTAAATGGTATTATTAATACGGTAAATGGTAAATCAGATAATTTTGGGTGTCAAATAATAAAATAATTTATATTAAATTACCCTGATACTTGTCCTAATTTAAGAATGGGATTCGACCTAAATCAAATTTGGACTAAATTATAACATTTTATGTCAAATTGAAGAGAGTAACGCAATGAATATATTTTTCATAAGGAAAAGATAAATATTTCTTATTGATATTTTCCAAAATTATTTCATTTTAAATATAGGTTTTTACATAAGATAAATTTAATATAAATATTAAATTGGAATATAAAATGATTTTAATTATCATGATTATTTATATTTAATTTTATAAAAATAAATATATACCTTAACAGCTTCTACCATTATAATGCAATAATTGTTTAATAAATAAAAATTCCCAATAAATGATATTCCAAATATTAAAATAGATATAATTTGTTATATATACAGCCATACATAATTTTTTTGGATTAATTTGGAATTTTAGGAATGATTAAATAATTTTTTTTCGAATATATCTTGTTTTTTGATATTATTAAAAATTAAAACTAATCAATAGTGTCAAAATATATATTAATGATATTTTCTAAATGTGATATTTTATTAAATTATTTAAGAAACCTAAAGACAATAAATAATGAAAATCGGGATAGATATGGTATTAAATATCATAAATGACAATTTATTATCCAATTGACAAATTATTTGTAAAAATTACATCTTCATTACATTAAAAATAGTGTTACTATAGTTAAAACTCTAATAAATTTACTAAGAGTTAATAAAATATATATATGTTTCAAAATTTTATCAACACAAATCAAAATTTTATTTTTTGATGATATTAAAACACTATGTATTTTTATGTTCTAATTATTTTCATTTTCGAGTAATTTTTAATGAGTTATGTTTTATTATAAATTAGTATTTTCTATATATTATAAACTTCCCCCTCACATTAATTATAAAAGGACACCCCATCTGTCACTTCTTCATACCATACTAAGACTTTTAGCATAACAAAACCGTAACCATTTACATTATAAACATTTCTAGACATTATATATGTTTTTTTACTCCAAAAGGACCATATATAAAGTCCTTTAAAGGATATCTAAGGGATCCATTCTAAAGATGAGGTAATCACTCTAACCTACCATTTTTATTATTAAACTCTTTTATACATCCTATAAATGTACGATATATATATATAATTAAAAATATCTACGGAATACAAAATATTATGAATTTATTAGCATTATTATTAATTCACCATTATACATCCCCTTTCCCATAAAAAATGAAATAATCCCTCTTATGTGCGTACTTCTTATCATCCCCATGTAGAGAAACAATTTATTTTCCACCAAAACAATTTATGAGAGATAATTATTATGTGCTTAGTGTTTATATATTACATTTATGACTTAATCATACTTCTTTAATGATAATATCATATAAATTTTTTTCAATATGAGATTTTGTGAAATGATAATGTTTCTTCAAGTTAATGTTTTCTAAAAATATTTGAAATTTTTTAATTGATATTTTATGAATTTTCATGGAAAAGGATATCAGATATGTTTAAAATAGTTTTAAATGAATACTATAAATTATTTAAACGTTATATCCAATGAAAAATGACTGAAAATTGTTTTATGATTTTAAAAAATCATTTGTCAATTTGGAATGTATATTTTCCCCCTGAATTATATCTAGTGATTTTTAAGACAAAATTCCATAATAGATAACATTATTAATTGTTTTTCTTATGTTTCAAGGGGGATATGATACAATGATACAACTCTAATTCTTTATCTGATTGGTTTATGCTTATCATGTATTTATATTTAAGAATTCTATTTCTTCCCTATGAATTATGTTATGATGAAATCTTTTTGAAACCCAGTTGTTTTTGTGGGTAATGATATGATTTATGTTCTTGAAGCACACATATGTATGTTTTACATTATGTGATGGCTTGGACCTATTTATCTCACCAATTGTTTGGGTAAATATTTATATCTCATGATATAGACATGGATGGAATATGGAGTGAACTTAGTTCAGTAAAGGACATTGTTTTCTAAGATGGTCTTGGTAGTGAACCATGACTACAAAGATGGTAATGGGAGTAAAAAATTATTACCAAGATGGTATAGAAAGTGAAAATTTACTACTAATATGTCCTTTGTATAAATTCCTTAACAACTATGGAAATCATTTCATATTCTTATGTTTCTACCATAAATGCAATGTCTTATTCTGATGTTATGATTTCATGGATTATGTTTTTTATTTCATTGTGATTCATGTCTTATAAACTGATAATATTTGTGAAATTATTATTTTTTAGGATATTATATGAGAAGGGTATGATATTATGTTTTTATTATCATGCTCTCATACCCTTATACTCTTTATTAAGTTTACATTTCTCTCTAGTTTACCGTTACTATGAGTTTGATCTCACCTTTTCCATATGTGTTCATTTCCATATGATATATATAATAGTTTTAAGTTTGGGACTATATTAGAAGGTCATTATAGGAAACATTGAAGATATTACCCTCGATTAAAATATTGTGTTCCATGTTTCTAAAGGAAATAAAATAATACGATTTTTGGGTAGGTTTTTTGTAATGCATGAAATTTTCTACATAAATGATGTAATAACCATGTATTAAAATATAGAGTCATTGTAGTCATTATCAGATTTAATTTTTAGTCAACCTTTGAAAACTAGGATGAAAAAACCATAGTGAGAACGCTGTGTACATGTCTATGGATAATTATAAGCATAAAAAAATGTCCTGGAATTATGGTAAATGATAGAGTGTGTCCTTTTATAAAAATACATTCGCATCAATATTATTCAAGTGGATGTGTATTTAGAAATTATATATTAGGGGTAAAAACTCTGAAATGGTGTGCCATTCCTGACTCGAGATTAACCTGGTACAGGACATTTGACCTTGTTGTAGACTGGTTTTAACACTCCTACATGATATAATATTTGAATTCATAAACTCTTCACAAAGAATCATAATGTATTTCAATATATGTTGGATGTTGGAAACATAGTATTAAACATACGGTGTCAAATATTAAATATTATACTTAATTTCCCTTGATTAAGTAGTTTAACCACTATTTTGAGTATTTCTAAAACTATTTTTCTAATTTTAGTAAATGTATGGAACATAATGGGACCAATTTAATGGTGATCGTGATCAAAAATTCATCGAGTGAACTGTGGAAAACAAATATGTTATGGGAGATAGAATGAAAATCCTTGTTTTTGTAAACACACAACAATATCCAGCCACGAATCTTATTGTATTTTCAAATGAACAACAGAGGGTAAAATGGTTTATATAATCCTTCATAATAAAATTTCCACGATCTTTTATTATAACTACATGTCCACTA
Source organism: Viscum album (assembly GCA_963277665.1). Lineage (NCBI taxonomy): Eukaryota > Viridiplantae > Streptophyta > Magnoliopsida > Santalales > Viscaceae > Viscum > Viscum album. The sequence continues at coordinate 935,491,741 of OY728143.1, read as the reverse complement.
GTTTCTACAAAATGGATCAGTACCATTGAAAAAATATTTTTCATTCTCTTATGCTTAGAACGTGAATAATTAATGTTGGGAACATATTTCTATGAAGGTGATGTGAATCATTTGTGAAACATTATGAATATTGTGAAGAAACTTGATAAAATTAAATCCATGGATTGGGAAATGTTCAGGAAATTATTTTTAATTAAATATTTTCCTTCTGTTCTTCTTATAAAAAGGGATATTGATGTTACCCATCGCTTTTATGGTTATGATAAGAAAATAAGAATATAATTCAAATGAAAATCCAACAAAAATGGAGAGAAGATGATTTTTTTAAATTATGCTCAATTATTGGAAGGGAACATAATGGAAATTAACTTAGGTGGACGGATAAATGTTTTCTCGATGTGAAAGATGGTCATTGGAAATTTTACTGACAATGTGATAAGAATAAAAAGAAAAATCCATAGAGTTCACCTCTCAAATATTATTGCTTCAAGTAAATGTAAAATGGGAATTTTTTGAACTAATTCCCAAATACAAGGGTTAATTAAGACAATTGATGTTAGCAACATCTTAAGGAAAAAAATTATGTAAAATCTCATCTGTTCACTATTGGAAATGTCATGTATAACAATGAAGAGATGAAATAATTTGGTGTTGATGTATTTAAATTCATGAATAAATATATTGAATTAAATTAATGGTATTGTGAAATAATGTTATATCTATGTATTGGCCCTCATTAGTTTTTTTCATACTAATTTAATTGAATGATTTTAATGGTACCGGTAACCATGAAAAATTATTGAGGTAATAATGTGATATTTTTTAAAAACATATGACCCTGTGAGGGATAGCCCTTAATATGTGCTTGTTGATGAGATAATGATATTTTGATAATGACAATATGGATGTGAATAAGTAAATTGGAAGGTACAAACTTTTTTTGAAGTGATTAGGTATTTTTTAAAAAGTTTTTTATTCTATCATAGATGTAGTTTACAACTTTTTAGTCTTTAAGAATATATCCAATAAACCTTACAATAATGAAACATACATGATTATAATAATGATTTAGGGTAATTTATGTTATTAACAAGATTCAAGAATACATGATGAAGTTATTCACATGTTTGGAATGTCACAATAAAAAGATACATTATGGTACATGGGGGATAAATGTTAAGATGATTTAGGGAACTTAATTATAATGTCTTATACATTCATCTTTCAAAATTTGAATAAGGTTAGCGATTTTGGTATGTTTTATGTTAAAAAACAGATGATGTTTCAAGGATTAAATTATTATCTCATCATATGACTATTTATAAATATTAGTTTAATTTTTCCATAATTGTTTCTAATATATGACAAATGAAATGAAAGACTATTATATATATGGATCTCGTGGTTTTTTAATGCTTTTGGAATGAAAAATTCTCCGTTTGTGAAAATTGTTAGAGACACAACAATGGGGGAGGTTTTCTTAATATCAGGTTATTATTTATTCTCATAATAATTCTTCAACTCTTGGGAAAGGATATCAAAACCAAACATGTTATCCTAGTATATTCTATATTAATTATAAAATGGTCACTTATATGTTCATATATTTATGAAATATTTACTGTCAAATTTTTTCTGACCACATTCTCAATCACTCTCCATCTGGACAAGATAGTTACATTTCTCTTCCATGTCCATATTTTCAGTTATCACCTCTTTTCCCCTATTGAGAAACCTAGATGCGAGTTACTTTTGATAAACATTATGTTCCTTACATACTTTTTTCAAATGGATTTTTAGTATTCGTTTTCATGATGTGGGTTTTTATGTAAGGTAAGTGAATGTATTTAACCATTAATTACCCAAACTAAATTCAAGATATAAATTCATTTTTTCGGGGTATAATATAACACTCTTATATTTTGAGAAAAATATTCATGTTAATTCAGTCATTATTATAATATTCATTTCACATGAAAATGAATATTAAGTGTATTATATGGAAGAACCAAGTTGTTATTTCTTTATATGCAACACCAAGTCATTTTTTATTACATGATAAAATTATATTATCTTTTGGTATATGAAAAACAATTCTTGGCTAGTGTTTTACATAATTTCATGTTCAATCGATATCTTTTTTTGCATGCAAGACCTTATTTTAAGGAACCATTATATATTATTAAAATACTATTATTTTGTATAAGAAGATATAATATAGAAGTTAAATTAAAATTTCTATATAGTATTAAATATCTTATGAAAATATATGTTTTATAAGATGAATTCATTGGTCCCCAATAAATTAGAAATTAAAATATACAATAATTGAATATAAATAAAATATTTTAGTTTTTATACAGCCAAAGTTGTTTTGACATTATAAATTAATTAAATTAAAATTAGTTAATTCAATTAATGAAATATATATTTTCATAAATTACATAAAATATCTTTTATATTGATCCAATAGATTTAACCGTCATAAGATAAGAACCAACCCAATTCCATTCCTAAAATCCTATATATTTAAAAAATGTAATTTTTCTGCCATCTAATGGAGAACAGATTTTACAAACTATTTTTGAATATTTTAAATATTATCTTTGAAAATGTAGTCTTATAAATTTAATCCATAATACAATAATTTATTTTGGTTGATTTTTTGGTATTTTCTAATAAGTTTTATATTTTCATGAATATTAAAAATATAATCAATTTTAACTAAAGAACATTTCTGATCGAAATAATTTATATTGTAAAATTAAATTTTTGACTGGTTTCAAAGTATAATTATATTTATTTTTTGTCATTAAATATAATTTCGGTCATTTTCACCACATTTTCATTAAATTTAGCGACTAATTTTCTTTAATCTATTGCATGTTTCTACTTTAGTAACATGTTTTCTCACATTATCAATGATATTAATTTATAATCTATTACTGAAACATCTAGGTTTGTAATTTTAACAAATGAATTCCATATTTAGAATGAAAGGTTCAAAATTATTCAAATAGGTTTATTTTATGTTTTGTTATTCTGAATTGTAACATTAGTATATAAATTATTAACATGGTAAAAGGAAAATCAGGTACTTAAGGGTAAAAATAATATTCTATATAATATAAAATTTAACAAAAACTGTTCTTAATTTCATTGGATGAGTGGGTTTCAATAGAAAGAATCATTGGGAAGAAATTATAACATTTTAATCCACTTGGATGAGGGTAAGACATTAATTATATTTTATTTTAAGAAAACATAATGATTGTTTACTCATATTTCCAACAATTATATCATTTTTAATACAGGATTTTGGAAAATATAAATTCTACTGAAAGGACGATGTAGTAATTTTTTAATTAATATAAATAACAAAAAAATGATAATAAATATATTAAAATAAATATAATTTGATATAATTAATTTCATCCACTAATTTTATGGATAAAGTTTACATGTATGACTTGAATTAATATAAATGGTTTGAAGTTATCATATTTGTATTATATTTTTTAAAAAGTAAAATACTTAATAATATAAAAATTGAATATAATGAAATTTAATGAATATAGTATTTTATTAAATTTTTTAAAAATCATAAAAATATTCAATAATGAATAATTGATTAGATATAGTCAAAAATTTCATAAAATGACCAATTATTTTCCAATTGAAATTTTATGTGTTAAAATTATATTCTCTTAACATTAAAACCATTGTTACCATGGTTACATTTAAAATTGATTAACAAAGCTTCAATAAGAAAGATATGGTTTAAAATTACATCAAAAACATTCACAAAAAAAATTCATGATTATATTAAAACCCTATATAATAATAAATTATAGTACTTTACATATTTTTGGTATTTAGATTGAGTTTTAATTTATTATAAATTAATATTTGTGGAGATTCCTAAAGTGCCCCTCACCATCATTAAAAAAGGACACCTCCTCCTTCACCTATTCATGTGACATTTAGAATTATTTATCGACTAAACCCTTCACATTTCCAATATCAACACTACTATATACATTCCATAGGTTCTATTATTACCAATGGACCAACTCTAGAGTCTTTTAGAGGTGGTATAAGGCAGTCGTTGCGTAGAAGTGGTAATCCCTATAAACTATCATTCTCTTTGTCTACTATTTTATACCTATGATAAATATGTAATCCATATCATGAAAAAATAACATTAGAATAATAATTTTTAATAAATTCTATTATGATTATTATAATATCATTATACAATCCCTTTCCCATCAAAAAATGTATGTATCCCTCGTGTGTACTATGGCTGACTATCTCCACATAGAGATACTATTAATTTTCCATCACCATATGTTATGAGCGATAATTACGATGGGATTAATTTTTATATATTATATTTATGGAATAATTATACTTATATAATGATGAAATCATATCTAACATTTCAATATCAATTCATTTAGGAAATGATAATTTTTCTCTGGTTTACGTAGGGCATACCATCTCCACAATGTGAAGTGATTATTTTGTCCTATATATTTCCAATGGATGGTAATAATGATGATTTTTTATTATATATTATATATTTGACATAAATCTAATTCTGGAATTATAATATATCATATACTTTTGTATTGTTTAACCCGATAAGTAAATGAATATAACGTTCAATTATATATACAACCTATTGTCTCCATGAGCTATGTATTGTATTTTCTATATCCAAATATTGTAAATAAGAATTAATTAATATATATTGAATATAAATATTATATTTATATCATTGTTGTAATTTTTTATATGATGATATCATGATCTATATAAGAGGACCAAAAATAATAAGTCAAAAAATATACCATAAATAATGAAATTATTGCCTGAAATATTGCTTTGAAATAGAAGTGTTAATAAATGGGTAATATGAAGTCATAAAATAATAATATATGGTATTTTATATATTAATATGGTTATTTAATATATTCTTAATATATTTATATTTATTATATTTTCTAGTTTTACATTAGTACGATGTTAGTCAAGACATAAGGTAAGGGATTTTCATCTCACTTTTATTTTTAGTGAGTTCGAACACATGTTCATCAACTATTTCATATGTGTCATGTATATAAATACTATGGATTAATTTGTTGATTATTATCCATTAAATTATGGCTGTTTACTTATCTATTTTTTGATCTTTATTTAATGGGGTTTATGGTTCAAAAGTATCCAAATATGTAAAGTGATTTTGTCTGAATTTTTCTTCATTGAGACACATGTAATTAAGTGAACCTATATTGATTTCTGAGGGGTATATACTGACTTATGACACATTTTATGATGAATATTTTTATTTTCAAGATATTATAAGATTCATTTAATTTTCTTCTTTGTCTTAAATTTGAAATATGTGTTCTTTCAAGTCAATGTTCCCTAATACTGTTTAATTTTTTTTGAATGAACTTTTACCAATTTTAAAGGAAAATAAATTCAAGTCTATTTAAAAAAGAATTAAAAGAATCTGTTTTATGCTTTAAAGGATATATTTAAACAAAACTGGTTGAAAATTTATTTATGATTTATAAATTTTGTTTCAAAATGGAAAGGATATTTTCACTATTAATTATTTCATGTGGTATTTAATTGTAGTTATACATCTAATGCCAAATTATTTAATTTTTTTATGTTTTATTAGGGATATGATCCAATGATACCATTTATTTTCATTCTATAAATGTATTATGTATATAAGGGATTGATCTTTATGAATTCTGTATCTTTTCAATGAGTTATGTTATGATTATGTGTTCATGAAACCCAATTCGTTTTATGGATTCTGAAATAATTTACATTTTTGAGGAACAAATTTTTATGGTTTTCATTATTTGAAGAGTGGGACCCATATCAACCTCCAAGTCATTGGGTACATAATTATATATCATGTGATAGACATGGATGGAATGGGGAGTGAACTGAGTTCGTTAAAGGACTCTGTCCACTAAGATGGTCTTTGGAGTGAATCATTGAAACTAACATGGTCGTGGGAGTAAACCATGATTACCATGATGATATGGGGAGTGAACACATACAAAATAATATGACATTTTCAATGATTCATTGAATTTTATGGAAATTAGTTCATATTCTTATGTTTCTACCAAAAAATTCATATCCTATTCCTATCTTATGATATAATGGATTACGTTCATTCATTCATTATGATTCATGTATTATGAATTACCAACCTTTAATCCATGATTAATGATTATGATCTTTTATATGTAGGGTATGATATTTTATTTTCATTATCATTTTCTCATAACATAATGCTCAAAATTATGTTTACATATATCCATTTTTTAGCCTTACTGAGCATCTAAGATCTCCATTTTCATATGTTTTTCTTTCCCAAATATATAAATAGTGGATTTAATTATGGGTACTAATGGGGATGATCATTTTGGGAAACTTTGAATATCTTTTCATGACCCAACCTATGTTTGGGATCAATCTGTAACTACCCCAAGCATGGGTCCATATTCCAGGGGTTGAAAAAGGCACTAAAAGAACAAAAACTCAGGGATTTTTTCCAAAGTACTTGTACACACACACAAAACCAAATTGAAGAAAATGAAAATAATATAATGTTTGAAGGATTCATCCAAATATAAGTCAACCAAAACACGAATGGATAATTATACAGTGCGAGAAAAATAATGTAACCAAAAGTATTGTAGGATAAAAACTCACCCAACAATAAAATTGTCATAACCTGATAGAAAACATGGAATTTAAATTAAAGAAGAATTCCTAGCCAAGGGACCCAAACAGTGATCATTACATGTGGTCCAGGAACCTGTGTCACTAAGCTCACTCAAGTCTAAATCAAACTTGTCATTCGTCTACATAAACCATGAAAAATGTGGGAAAACCCAATCCTGGGGTGAGTATAAACATACTCAATAAGATACCCTAAAATGTAGGTGGAGTAAAAAAATATACAAAATGATAAAGAAAATAGAAGATAACATAAGGTATAGTAAAATATTGAAACTCAACCCAACAATAGAGTGAATTAAACTCATCCAATCCTAAAGAATCCTGAAATGGTGATAAGGTAAACTACTCATCAAGTCATATCTACCAATATTAGGATATTAGTCACATCCATCCATGGGAATCTGGACAATAAAATGGCATTTAATACCATTTATGTCTTTGCCTCTCCTATAAGGAGAGTAACCAAAACCCAATGTGTGGGTTTTCAGAAGGATATATATATACATAGCTAAGAAAACCAAAATTAGTGAAAAAGGGGGGTCTCCATCTCGTAGCTCAGCCTAATAAGAAGAGTCTCTTGTAGTTCCATAAGTATCCACCATCAATTCCCAATATCTCACATGTCTACTTTGAACATGCAATTCAAAATTGCTCAATCCCTACACTTTTAAACTAGCCGCTTTGTGTGGCCCTGTCTCACCCATACAATTTTAGGCTGAGTTGCAAGGAAATTTCTTTATGGGAAAAGCATCACCAATAATTATGAGTCAAATTTAATGTCAAACCACATCATATCATTGATCCTCTAGCCTAGAGTTCATGCCACAAGGTTGAAAACCCCTTACCTGCCAATATATATGGTGCTATTAGTCATTAAGTATCGATGACCTGGTACTTCAGGGGGTGATCACCACCCAAATTCTATCGGGGAACAACACTTACCAGCCTCACCGATGGGTAATACACAGGATTATAAGCCCAAAGCATCCCTTAGGGAACACCACTACCATTTCTCAAAAAAGTGTAATAATCTTGATGTTATATCAGGAACAACAATCATGGAACACCACTACCCATCTATGCTGGAGTGTAAGCTCGGTACTGGTTTGGTGACTCTAAATCATCATTATCATTAGTATCATCATCAAACACCTCCAGACTGAGTGTGAGGTTCAGAAACATCACATCATATCCCAGATGTTAGAACTAAATTCACCGACACATTCTAGGTGGAAATGCATGCATGATAGACTACTTACATCCCCATAATGGATAATCTATGAAAATGGTAAATTTCACAACAAGTAGTCTGAATGGTATATTGTGATTCCCAAACATTGATTTTGGTATAAATTCATGAAATTGAACATTAAACGCCCACATCAATTTCACTGTCAAGAAACAACAAATGGTGCATCGATCAGACCTCGTATGTAATTGATATGTCCCATTAAAAAATATAATAATAATATTATTATTATTATTATTATTATTATCATCATAATGGGATTCTTCATGCAACTAAAGCTAGAGACTGAAACTTAATTCTCAAAAAAAGCCTCCATATGTCTATCTTTAATTTTGGAACATGTGCTCATTGACCACATGTAAAATAGACACCCGTTTTAATTGTTACTGAGATTTGATTTACCCTCAGTGCAACCCAGCATAGCTGGCCTGCTCCCGTAGGCCCTCTCCACCTCGGTCGTCCCCCTTTGGCCAGACCCGTTAATCTCACCAAACCATGGCCCAGCCACGCGACCCATCTCACCACCGACACTCACCAGGCCAATGGTCGTGTTACCACCCCATATCAACACGGTCGACTATCCACCAAACATTGTGTTTTCAATTACTACCTGAGTCATTACACATGACCCCACTCAGGGAACCAACCAAGCCACATGACTATGCCATGTCGTCACACTGCTGAGCTGCCGTCATCGGCCGCCTCACCAGTGGTAATCCGATGATCCATTTCTCAAACCACCAAACCTCCTCTAATAATAGTATTTGGAAATCAGCAACAGATATGTGATCCTTTCATTGAGGGATTCATTGAGTAGTCCTCTACTCATCAATCTATCATTGAATCAGCTTGTACAAAAGTAGGCGAAAAATTCCATGAATAATAGACAAAGAATGTACGAAACTTGTTATATAAAAATGGTCAAATGGTCTTTTTCAAGTGTACATATTTGATTTACAATATGAATGATAAATTACAAGGAAAATATGGATTTTAAAATTAATAGTTGATTTAGAATCAAAATTAGATGAAATCCAACCTCGGTTTGATTTTTCTTCAATAATGACGAGTCTATTGTTCTACCACATAAATCTATCAAGGATTTACTGGAGATTCCACCTCGATCCATTGAATAACAAAGGAGAGAGTAGGAGTGAGTTATTACTAATGATATAGATAAATATAGATAGATTGAGATAGATAATAGATGAAAACTGTAATTTGGGGTTCTTAAAGTTCTATTTATAGGAACCCCTATTGGCATGAAATAGGAATCTTCCACGCCCATTAATTTTATTTCTCATTATTGTAAATCACACTATTATGAACCCAGCATTAGTCTTATATTTCAATTCTGAGTCCCCATTCATAATATATTCAAAACGACATCAGGGGAAAAATAATTAAGATTACGTTTTTTTACAATTTTCCCCTAGGAGGATTTTTTCTTAGAAGTGCTATGTCGACAAAAGTTATGTCCCTCCAAGGGTGAATACCCTATTCCAGAATCAACTGTGAACTCATATTTCTAATACATGCTACGTTTTAGGTGTTATCTAATTTTTTTTGGTTCATAGTATATAAAATGCTTATACTTTTTATAAAATTAATTCTAGGTACACATGGCCACAGAATTGCATGTCGTCTCAGCAACTAGCCCTAGAAGTATATATAAATATATTTCAATGTATTAAAAATAAAATCTTATGTCACTACATCATTCCCTACATCAACACATTCATCTTGAAATGAAACACTATGGAAAAAATTCGGGATTCTAAACCCACATATGGCTCCCCTGTTCCCAAGAACTCTCTTACATGTTTCTGTGTTTCCATAACACTAAAACCAATGGGATAACCCATCATCGTATGGTTCTCTCGTGTCAATACTCAATTATTGTCTAGTGTTATGCGAAGGAGGATCCATCTTAAATAATCAACTCTCCCCAATCAGTGATGTGCGTAGAATCATGAACGTATCACCTTAACTAAAACACATGGAAGACATTGTGCTCCTACTTTAGATGTGGGGGTAGGGAAAGGTGATAAGAAAACATAGCAACCCTTCGTATATCTAAAATGGCTTGGTGAACCTATGGGATAGCGTTCCTCCCTATCCAATCTTCTGCACACCACATCACATGGAGACACTCAAGATGACATGTACTCTATAATCGAACACCAAGGTCTTATGACAACAGTCAGTGTTCAATTTCAAACGACACTAGGCTATCTTCATGGAACCTCCAAGGTAAAAAAATATATAATACATATATGTTTAATTAATATTTAGTGAATTAAATATTAATTTTACTCTAGAGGGTTTGATATGATTGATGGCATACATGATATTCAACGATGAGTTTCTTTGGAATCTTTTGTTGCACACTGATAATATAATTATATTGTTTTAAATTATAGTTAACACCTATATGTTGTATATTAAAGAATGAATAGAACTAACTAAAATATAATTATACATGTTTGTTAGATGTTTTTACATTTATTCAAAAAAAATTAGAGGTTTAATGTGTGAATGAATCAAATTTTAAGCATAATTTACCTTAATGGTTGATTTACAGCCTTTTAATGGTGAACCCTCATTAAATCTAGTTTTGGTCACCTTTATGAGTTCTACATGACAAAATGAAATTCTTCTTTATAATAAGGACTTAAAAAATTACTTTGGATGAAATTTTTGTATTTTTCTGATAATGTTTATTTTTTAATGAATAGTAAAAAATACAATATTTTAATTCAAAATTGCCTTTTAATCTACTTTATTTATATTGTTGGATTACCCTTTTAATTTGTGTTAAAGTGTAATTATATTATATTTTTACTATTTAATACAATACAGGTAATTTTAATTAATTTCATTTTAAAATAGGACATAAACATGTGTCAATCTTTTGATAGTTAATATTTCTAAAAAAACGCGTATTGTTTAGACGGTGGTAATTAATTTTAAATTAATTTCTACCACTTTTGTGTTTTGAATTTGATAAAATGGGTTTCATATTTCGAATTAGGAATTCTAAATTTTTTAAATAGGTAAATTTTATTACTAGAAATTAAGATTATTTACTTTAGTAAAAAATTTATTTACCATGGTTAATGGGTAAATATGGTAAATAAGGGTAAATAAATATTATTATAATAATATATAATTACTATGACATGTGTTCTAATCTAATCGGTTGAAGCATATCCAACCATGGGCATATTGGGGTCGATTTTGGGACCCCATGGGGCCACATAAGATTGATAATGACACATTATTTTAATTAACATAATGTAAAGTCAAAACTGACATTAACAAATACCTTTTAGTAAATTAATTTTTACATTGGGTTATATAATATATAATTTTGACTATAAATATTCTTTATAATTTTAAAAATATTTCCTACATCATGGTATTTGTTTATAATTTTTAGGCATCAAATAAATTAAATTATTAATGACACAATAATTATTGAGTTTTTACCTCATTAATAAATGTTTTAAATAAATATTATTATAAAAATTAAATTAATATCCAAATCCTGTCTAACTATTATGTGTAGATTCTATTTAAATAATTAGTCATCTTATCTTCGACTCTAATTTGTTTTGGACCTTTATAAACCGTAAATAATTATATAATAAAATAATATTTCCACACTTTCCCAAAGAGCCCCTCCTCTCCCTTATAAAAATCCCTCACTTCTAACCCATTACTAAAACCACTCATTCCCATTGGATTGTCCAACCCTTTCCCTAGTGATCTATCAAGATACCTCCCTTCTACCAAGAAGCCTAACCTTAGGCTGAAGGCACTTCAACAAACACTTTTGGTTCAAACCAAAGGGAGTTACCCGAAATAAAGGTCTCAAATTTTATTATATTATTTTGTTTTATTTTAATTCTTCAACCCCCTAAAATATTTTTATTAATTTATTTCATAACAACACCAGTATCATAAATATACTAGGATGTTTTTATGAGAATTATTCTAACTATTATTATATGCACCTCCATCTAATGGGTAAAGAACATACTATTTCTATTGATGGAAAACTAATGCCTCACGAAATGATGATTGTTCAATTATCTCCTATCGCCTCTCATGGGGGACATTATGATATCACTATATTTATATATTAGAAATATTATGCTTATGATTTCATTATGCTTCTTTATTTTCCATTTAGAGAAATCCTTTATGGTTTCCATTATGGGTAAATGTGATAATTTCATTTGAAGAAGTGTGGACTACCACCCTCTAAAAGTGATAGGTCTAGTTAATTCCATATGTGGTATGTATAAAGGATGGAGTTAATGATATTATTTTTGATATTATACTAGAATTATAATATTTCTATTTATTATTATTTTTGGATTTCATTAAAATAATAAATAGAAATGAACGTAGTGTTCATGCGTACGTACAACTTATCCTCTACATGAATGGTGCATTTAATTTATAATGTCCAAATGTTATGTACTATTATAAATACATAAATATAATAGATATATATGATATATATGATATCTAAATCATTAATATCATTCTGGTGATAATGTACTATTGACCACATGGACAACTAGTAATTATAAGGTGTTCATTTTTTACTCAATTACCAAATATCAATAAAACTACTATTATTAACTTAAATAATTATATAATGTTTATAACATGGTAATAGGTGATATAAAATTAATTCTAAACTTTAAATTTTTTATTAAGAAAGTATAAATTAACTTTGGTTTCTTATTCATGAGATTAATGAATGATCGTGTCAAGTCAGACACGAGGTAAGGGAACTTCTTAACCAAATTTTCGTTCTTTGGGTTATCCTTCTCGTTCTTGTTTATTTAGTTCTTTGATTATGATAGAAACGAATTTTTATATCCAATCATGTATTTATACTTTCTTTATGTGTGATTATATTGAATATACATAATCGATCTATTTTATTTACAAAATTATCTTTGTAAGGGACTTCGTCTTAATCTATTTTCATTGAGGCATATTTTGTTTTAATACATGACTTTCTTTTATTTACTGTATAAACACCATTGAATTTTCATTTCATTCAAAGGGAATATTTTTTAACAAATCATTTTTCTAAAAGACAAAAAGGATTGTTTCTTTTAATGTAAGTGGTGACAATAACCTTTTCTTCACCATGAGTATTTTTTGATATTTGTCATCCTTAACAAGCTGTAATATTTTTAAAAGGAAAAAATATACCATATATCCTTTTTTGTATTATGGTATTGAAAATTGTATTGATAATGGATTTTTTATGTCAATATATTTATGATATATATTGTGATTGAAATGTGTAAATGTTTTTGTTCTTTTGTATTTATTGTATGTGTTGTGATTTTATAGTGATACTTGGACATTTGAAGGGTGGTAATGTGATAACCCAAATGACGGGTGGTGACATAATAATCTAGGATGGGTGGTTATGTTATAACCTCCAATTCATTGGGTGTGGAAGTCAACCGTATGTATATTCCATTGAGTGATATGTGTGGAAGACGATCGTATAGTTATTCAATTTAAGTATGTTTATTTCCCAAGTTAAATATATATGTTTTGTGTTCTTTATATGGGTTTTACAGTAATTTTAGGTTACAAAAGGGTGAAAAATTAAATTTTATTCAGTGAAGAGTATTTTCTAAATCATTAAGGTAAAATTATTACTTATGGTATAGTATTCATGGTTTATTTGTTGTCGTAAAAAAACGAACAGTTTTCCTTCTTTGTGTATCCCATAATGAGGTTTTAATGCTCGTTTGATTTTTTTGAAATGATTTTCACATAAAATATTGTGGAATAGGGTCATGGATGGGATCATGTAAAAGTGAAGATCTCTAAAATATGGAACTAGACATGACTATTTTTTTGAAGAATTTTTATTTTCTGAAAACTATGGGAACTGAGAAAATGTCTCTACTTTGTAACATTTGGGATATAATGTAACAGTTATAACCTAATTCTATAAAACTATAAACTGAAAATATCCTCAATGTAAATTAATCATTAAATTCAAGATTATGTAATTTTTTATGTCTTGTTCATTATTTTTGGTATAATTGGTCAGCTTAGACTACTTTAGGAGTTAGGGTATTTTTATACTAAAATTCATAAATTAATTTATGTTAATATTGAATTGATATAGCATTTACAGATTATCATGTTGCTTAGCCTAAGGTATTTCTAGGTTCAAATGGTTTTCCTCAGAAGAAATAGGGAAACTATGTAGGGACAACATCAGGAGGAATACAACCTTTCAAATCAGCTACCTGAGATGGTCAGAATTGGAACTGACCAGTTTGATACAGTAATGGCACAGTTGACTCAGACTATAAATGGTGGTGGTATCCAGGCAAGATATCAGCTAGATCAACCACATAGAAACATGTCAGTAGTGGAGTTATTCATGATGCAACGTCCCCCATAATTCATAGGATCATCTGACCATGTACAAGTAGATGGGTGGATTAAACCACTAGAGATGATTTTTGATGTAATGGGTTGTTCAAAACATCAAAAGGATAGCCACTTTTTTTACCGTTTTGAAGGTGAAGATGATCAGTGGTGGTCGATGGTGAAAAATATTAGGGATATTGATGATATTGATTGGGATGAATTCAAAGGTATATTTCTTGAGAAATATTTTCCAAAGGATGTTCATCTTATGATGAAAAAAATTTCCTAGAATTGGTGCTAGAGGATGACTCAGTGGCTTGTTCTGAAGAAAAATTCACCCTACTAGGAAGGTGTGCTTCAAATTTCGTCTGATATCTTGATAATAAGATTTATCAATTTTACTAAGGACTGAAACTGCGATATAGAAGAGCGTTATCCGGTCATGCTTTCAAATATTATGAAAAAATAGTTCGATGTGCAGAGAAGGTGGAAATTGAGTTTGCTGATGCTCTGGTGTTCTTTGAAAAACAATAGAATAAGGGGTCCAGTTGGTAAGAAAAATGAAATAATTGACCAAAGTATCCTGGAGGAATGAAAACTAAATATCAATCTTATGAAAAGTGTGGTAAAAAATAATCCTGTAGATTTTTTATCCAAGTTTGGAACATGCTTCTAGTGTGGTATGTCGAGTCATATTGTTTGTAATTGTAAGGAAGATGATAAAGAAAGCAATGAAAAGGTAGTGATAATATGTTTTAAGAGCAATGAAATGGATCATTACTCAAATTAGTTTCCAAAAAAGAACTCAACTGAATAAAATCAAATAGACTACAAGAAAAATGGGGTGTTGAAATCATTTTCAACAACTTCAGTAGATGTTGGTCCATCAAATGAAGTAATATCATCTCTAGGTAGCTCTGTATATTTCAGAGATTGACTTAAGTATGGGGTACCATCGGTTTCAAGTAAAGAAACATACATTCCAAAATGGGGTTAAGTTCATTTGGATAAAATAATGTGACGATTTTTTTCAGGAATTGAAAAGATGATTGGTGAATGCTCCTATTTTGGCACTACCATCTAGAAATTGTGAGTTTGTTATCTACTAGGATGCTTTATTGAATGAACATGGTTGTGTCTACATGAAGAATTATCAGCTAATTTCTTATGCATCACGTCAGTTGAAACCTCATGAGTTAAATTACCCAACACATGATTAGGAATTATCTATGGGAGTTTTTGTTTTAAAAATTTGGTTGCATCATTTTTATGGATTAAAATGTGAAATACATACTGACCACAATATTTTAAATTATATATTCAATAAAAAAGAATTGAACATGTGACGTGTGAGATGGTTATAATTAATCTAGGATTATGATTGCATGGACCTTTACAATCGGGGAAAATAAAATTATGTGGCTGATTATTTGAGTCAAAAAAGTAATGCTTCGTTAACCATGGTATCTTTGGAATGAGATATATTGGTTTTTGATTTGATAAACATTGACATAGAAGTTTTTGGTGTAGGAAATTCATCTCTTTTGTTTCAGGTGTCAGTGAGATTATCTATATCAGATAAAATTAATCAAGCATAGAAGGAAGACATTGAGTTGCAGAAAAAAGTAGAGTTGGTTCAGAATGGTACGTTTCATGAATTTATTATTGATAATGATTATGTTTTGATATCTGGAATGAGATAATGGGTGACTTTTGATTCACAGTTGAAGAATGAGTTGTTATGTGAATCTCATATTTCCCCATTTTCAGTTCATCCTGTTAATACAAAGATTTACAGAGATCTTAAATTTTATTACTGGTGGTATGGAATGAAAAAAAATATTATTGATTTTATAGTGAAGTGTTTTATTTGTCAGCAGGTTAAAGAAGATTGGCAGTTACCGAAATGGATTCTTTAGCCTTTATCGGTGCCAGAGTGGAAATGGGAAAATATATCCATTAACTTCATTTTGGGATTACAAAATACATCTCAAGGAAACAATACAAGTTGGGTTAATGTTGATCGATTGATTAAATCTACTCATTTCATTCCTATTCGAGATACGTTGTCTTTAGAAAAACAGTCTCCATTGTATGTTAAATAGATAGTCAGGTTTCATGTATTTCCCCTCTCTGTTTTATCTGATCATGATTCCAAGTTTACTTGTAACTTTTAGAAAGGCCTTTAGAAGTCATTGGGTACTGAATTAAATTTTAGTACAGCTATTCATCCACAGTATATTGGGTAGTCCAAATGAACAATTCAGACCTTGGAGGATATAGTACGTGATTGCATGATGGATTACAATGGATGTTGGGAAAAAATCCTTCTTCTGTTGAATTTTCTAAAAATAACAGTTTTTTTCCAGTATACATATGGCTCTATATGAGTCATTATATGGGAAGTTGTGTTGAACTCTAGATTTTGGGATGAAGTAGGTGAAAAGAAGTTGGTGGAACCAAAATTGGTAGAAGGGATGAGAGAAAAGGTTCAGTTGTTTCAGACGAACATGAAAATAGCTCGGAGTAGGCAGAAACGTTATGTGAATAACTAGAGGAAGGATCTCCCTTTTGAGGTAGGTGATCATGCCTTTCTCAATTTTTCTACATGGAAAAGTGTGTTGCATTTTTGTAAGAAAGGAATGTTGAGTCTGAGTTTCATTGAAAATTATGAAATCCTAGAGAAAGTGGGATATTTTTCCTATAGGGTGGCTTAACCAAAATTACTGTCCCATGTACATAATTGTTTTCATGTTTCAATGTTGAGAAAGTATATGCCATATCCCTCTCAAGTTTTGAGCCTAGAGGTTGTTCATTTGGAGGGATATCTCTCTTATGATGATCAACCAGTCCAGATTTTTGACCATAGAGAGAAAGTTTTGGGGAATAAGGTAATTCACCTGGTAAATGTTTTGTGAAAAAACCATATGGTTGAAGATGCAACATGGGAATTTGAAAATAGGGTGATGGATAAATACTCCGACTTATTTGGTAACTGAATAAAATTACAATGAAGAAATTTCCAAAAGGGAGGAAGGATGTAACATCCCATGTAAATGAAGAAATAATACATTTTCCATTTAATTGTTATTTTTAGAATTTAATATTAATTTTACATTAAAGAATCTTATATGCTCGATGGTGTACACGATACACAATAATGGGTTTCTTTGAAATCTTACATTGCACGCTTATAATATAATAATATTATTTTAAATTGTAGTTAACTCCTAGTCATTATATTAGCGGGAATGAATAGATCAATATACTATATGATTATAAATGTTTTCTAAATGTTTTTATTTTAATCCAATAAAGGTTAGAGGATTAAAATGCGAATGAATCTATTTTTAAGCATAATTTACCTTAAGGGTTGATTTACCATCTTTTAATAGAGAAACCACTTTAAATATAATTTGGGTCACATTTATATGTTATATTTGACAAACAAAAATTCATTTTTAGAATAGGGACATCAAAATTTATTTTGGATAAAATTTGGGTATTTTTCTGATAAAGTTTATTTTTTAATGAATAGTGAAAAATATTTTATATTAATTCAAAACCGCATTTTAATCTATTTTATTTGTATTTTTGGATTATCCTTTTAATTTTTTTAAATTTTAATTAGAATATATTTTTACCATTTAATCTAATTTTGGTCATTTGAATTAATTTCACTTTGAAATTTGATATAAACAAGTGTCAATCTTTTTATAGTTAATATTTGTAAAAACATGTTTATTATTTTGACAGCCAGAATTAATTTTAAATTAATTTCTGAAAATTATATGTTTGGAATTTGGAAAATTGTATTTCATATTAAAAATCAGGAGGTCCTAAATTTGTAAATAGGTAACTTTTTTTTAGACATTATGAATATTTACTTCAGTAAAACTTTTATTTACCATAGTTAAATGTTAAATCTGGTATGGAAGGGTAAACAAATATTGTTATATAAATATAAACTAACATGAGTCATAATCCTATTGGATGATACATATATGACCATGGGCATATTTGGGTAAATTTTTCAACCCCATGGGGCCACTTAAGAGTGATAATGACACATTATTTTAATTAACTTAAAGTAATGACAAAAATCACATTAACAAATATCTTTTAGTAATTTAATTTTTACATAGGGTTATATAAGTTTTATTTTAGACTTTAAATATTATATGGTAATATAAAAATATATCCTATATCCTGGGATTTTTTTATAAATTTTAGACATAAATTATATTAAATTATTTGTAACACATTATTGATGTCGTGTTTACCTCATTAATAAATGATTTAAATAAATAAGATTATAAATATTAAAATATTATCCAAAACCTATCCAGTTCTTATTATATGGTTCTATTTCGACCATGAGTCTTCCTAACTTAGACATTAATTAGTTTTGGTGTATTAGAACCTGAATATCATTATATAATAAAATAATATTTTCACACTTTTCTAGAGAGCCCATATTCTCCCTTATAAAAAGCCTTCACTTCTAACCCATTCCTCACAAATCTCAAGTCCCTTGGCTCATCCAACCCCTATAAAAATAACCTCTCAAAATCCCTATATTACTCATAGAGTCCTTACCTTAGGCAAAAGACACTTCAACCAACCATTTCGGTTCAAACCAAAGGGAGTTAGCCGAATAATAGGTATCGTCTTCTCTTAAATTATATTGTGTTATTTTACTTTTACAACACCCTAAACTTATATTATTCCATTAATGTATAACTAATGCAGTATCATAAATATACTAGGATGGTTTTATGGGATATATTTGAACTACACATACACACAACTTTGTCAAATGGGAAAAGAACATACTGTTCTTGTGGATTGCAAACTAACGCCTCACGAAATGATGATTGTACATTTATCTCCTAACGCCTATCTTAAGGAAATTATGATGGGACTATATTTATATATGATATATATATATATGTTATGATTATGGTTTATTTATAAATCTATATATTCTATTTAGAGAATGCCTTTATGGTTTCCATTATGGGTAAATGTGATAATTTCATTTGAGGAAGTCCAGACTACCACCCCCTCAAAATTGATATGACTCATTAATTCCATATGTGGGATGTATACTGGATGGATTTAATGATATTATATATGATTTTATACTGAGATTATAATATACCTATGTATTATTATGTTTTAATTCCATTAAAATATGAAATATAAATGAAAGTAGCGTTCTTGCGTACGTATGGCTTACTATCTCCATGAACGATGCATTTTATTTCTTATCTCTAAATGTTATTTACTATTATAAATACATATATATACTCGATATATATTATATATATGATATATAAATCATGAATATCATTCTAATTATAATATACTGTTGACCACATGGACAACTTGTAATTATAAGTTGTTAATTTTTTACTGAAGTACCAAATTTTGACAAAACAACCATTATTAACATAAATGATTTCATAATGTTTATAAAATTGTAATTGGTGATATTAAATAAATAATAAACATTAAAAAGGTTCTTAAGAAAGTATAAATTAACTTTTTTTTATTATTCAGGAGATTAATAAATGAGCGAGTCAAGTCAGACACGAGGTAATAGAAATTCTTAACCCAATTTTCGTTCTTTGGGTTGCTTTTCTCTTTCTTGTTTATGTCATTATTTGATTACATGTGAAATGAAGTTTTATATCCTAACATGTATTTATACTTTGTTTATTTTTGATTATATTTAATACACATAATTGATCGATTTTATTTAAAAATTGATCTTTGTAAGGTACTTCATCTCAATCACCATTCAATAAGTCATATTTTATTTTAATAGTCGAATTTATTTTATATCCTATATAAACTCCTTTCATTTATCATTTCATTAAAAGAGAATATTTTGTAAAAAATAATTTTACTAAACTACCAAAAGGAATGTTTCTTTTAATGTAAGCAGTGACCACAACCTTTCCACATTTGTGAGTATTATTTGATATTTGGATTCCTTAACATTTCGTAATGTTCTTAAAAGTAAAATAAATACCATATACCCTTTTTCATATATTGGTATTGAAAATGGTTTTGATATGGATTTGTTATGTCAATATATTTAAGATATATATTGTGATTGAAATGTGGAAATGTTTTCCTTAATTTATATTTGTTGTATATGTTATGATTTTATAATGGTACTTGGACATTTAATGGGTGGTTACATGATAAACCAAATGATGGGTGGTGCTGTGATAAAATAGTATGGGTTTTTATGTTATAACATCCAATGCATTGCGTATGGAAGTCTTCTGTATAGATATTCTATTTAGTGATATATGTGGAAGCTAACCGTACGGTTATTCCATTTAAGTCTGTTTATGTTCCAACTTACCTATATATGTTAAGTGTTCTTTATATGGGGTTTATGGTAATATTTTGGCTACCAAATGGTAAGAAATTATCTTTTATTCAGTGACGAGTATTTAATAATTCATAAAGGTTGAAAGTTTTACTTATAATAAAGTATTCATGGTTTTCATGTTGTTTTAGAAAACTAAAAGTTTTCTATCAGTGTGTATCCCTTACAGATCTTTATATTCTCATCCCATGTTTTTGAAATGTTTTTCACAGGACATAATGTGGAATAGGGTCAAAATGGGATCCAGGAAAAGTCCTGTTATCTAAAACATGGATCTAGACATGACTCATTCTTTTTAATATTATTATTTTCTGAAAAATATAGGAACTGAGTTGAAGTGTTTGCATTGAAATATTTGGGATATAATATAACGGTTATGACCAAGTTCTCTAAAACACTAAACCTGAATGGATCCTTAATGTAAATTATTCATTTAATTAAAGATTATGTAACATTTTATGGTCGGTTCTTTATACTTCATCCACTCATGGATGACATGAACTTTCTCTATCATCTTCGGCACTGCCTTTGGGCCAACAAGGGATAACTACCCAACCTATCTACATCAAAAAAAAAATTACTTGTTTGGTCTCTTATATAGGGCCTCAAAAGGTGCCACCTTAATTATAGGGTTGTAGTGGTTTTTTTACACAAACTTTACCAAGGCTAGGTGACACTCCGAGATCTGGACGAAATCAAATATGCAAGCCCTCAGTATATCCTTGAGCACCTAGATAGCGGGATCAGTCTTCCAATCAGTCTTGTGGAAAAAGGCTGTAATCATACGCAAATCGACCCTAAATTACCATTATAGACCTCCCCATAAATATGATATAAATATCGCATCATTATTGTGGACAATTGTTGAGGCTAGATCGTCAATGTGGATGGTATCGTACATGTACTTTTACTCAAAACCCACCATCGAATATTGTTCCCTGATATCCAGAAAGTGTGCTGACTTTGTGATTCTTTCTACAATCACATAGATGGTATCATGGAGCATCTATATCCGCCAAATCCTAGTAACAATGTTCATGGATATATCGTACCACTTCCTCTATGGGGCCCCAAGAGGATAAAACCATCTTCTTGGAAACTGATTCTTAGTATTTGCATACTGATTAGTGAGGTATAACGAAGGGAACTTAGTTATTCATCATCTTATATCAGACCACCAAAACTATAGATGAAGTTTATTTAAAATATTCTCCACACTAGGACGTACAACTGTAGTTGAATAATGGATCATCTGCATCAACTACTCCCACATCACGATTGGAACCATTATTCATCTCTTGAACCAGATCAAGTGATTCCTATATTTATATTATCTTTCAAGTGAATCTCTTGTGAATATCTAGTCACCCATAACATGGTAGTAATTCTATCCTAACTGGGACTCTCTTACACACTCATTGAGTGACGGAGTCAACTTCATCGACAATAGAAATGTTTCACCCTTCTAATCCACTAGGGTTAGCTATAAGAGGACTAACTATTATGAAGCCTCCTATACTAGGATAAAATTCATCTACATCCTCAAGTAAAATACTATTTTTGTGAGATATAATTCATTTGTTTCACAATTCATCTCATTGGGATTCAAAATCCTCGACCCATATGGATTTAATGCTTTCCATTGCATCAAGATGAAATGAGGTCCAACTTCGAAGTAATCATAATATACTATGAACTCAATTCCCTCCATTGGTTGTCTCAGAATGGGAGCACACTTCATCCTCTACCTCAACTTCTCAAAGGCCTTCTAGAACTTCTTTTAAAAGATAAAATGTTGTCCCTTACTTTTGAGAGTAGTCAATGGTGTTGTGATCCTACGGAATTTTTTCACAAATATCTGGAATTACACATCCAAACCTATAAATATTTTCACCAATTATGCATTCATGGGTGGATGCCAAGAAATAATAACATTGATCTCTCTAGATCAAGGACTAAAACGTTTTCCATTTTAACATGCCTAAAGTATTGAAACTCATGTTTCTAGAACTGGAACTTCAAGATATTACTATAATGATGGTGATATCAAAGTAAATCAAGAACCGTACTCAAGGGCTCTGTGTGCCCCTCCTACAATGAAGAGAAAAGGATTATGTCATCGCTGAAGACAACAAAAAACGGGTCCATTTATGGATGGAATACTTGGTTCATCAATGCCACAAAAATGAAACAGATTTATGTCACACTAATAGGGATTACTAGAAACTCCTAACACCTTTAATGATATTGCAATGCCAACATTAGAACATTAGCCTTGCGAACCCATGGCTACTCGTAGACTAATCTGAGATCGATCTTTGAGAACCATCTCACAACTAAAAATTGGTAGAAGATTTCTCTGATCCTTGATAAGGGGTATATTTTCATTATTGTGGCCAAGATTAGGTGACAATAATCTAAAAAAATTCATAATCTCTCATCTAACATCATCTTAAACGTAATTCGAGCTACCCAGGGGGACACACTAGGTTTGATGAAACCCTTCTCATAAAGATCATACAATTATAATTATAGCTCCTAGAGCTATGTGGGTGACATACGATATTCCCTAAATGATATCAGGGCATTCAATGTTTTCAATTAATTGAAAAAAACCTAACACTCACCTTAGAGGTAGTCTAGGAATGTCTTTCAGGATGATCCACATGTAATCCACCACAACTTAAGGATCTAGATTCCTAAAGAATCTTCTTCCCCATGGATCATAATTAATAAATAATGGGTAAAAGGTTGTAAATTCCATCTCATGGAACCTGGTTTCCATAATACATGGTCTGGATCACTGAGAAATGAGAACCTTGTCCCATCATTGTGTAGGCATCTCACAAGCCTTTGGTAACAGTATATCTAGGATCGAACTAGGGAATGAAAATTCATTCATTTGATAACATCGAAAGGTTCCATTATAATGACGTGTAGGTCCCACGTGAACCATTATCCTCAAAATGATAGCTCACACTACTAGTAGAAATGATACAAAGAAGAAGAACTTCCCATAGTATCTTCGAGACAAAGAAGATGTGTTATCACCTCTATTGGGATCTCCAACATTCATATAAGAATAAATTATATAAAGGATATATTATATGTCATTTCTACTATTAAAAAATCAACAGTAGAATAAACATAGAAAATTCCTTGGATCAACTCATGTGTTGGAGTATCATGAACATTCCTAGCCTACAGTTGTCCACAGCCCAAGTCACCAGCTCTTTGAGCCAAACGTGGGATGTCCCGTGGTGGTGGGGTGGGTGATAATCCTATACTTTCCTCTCGCACTTGTAGGTCCTGCTACATTTTTTCATGAACCCCCTCACTACGGACCACCATGTCCCCGCCTAGGAGGTCCCTGATAATTGTGCTAGTTCTATTATAGTTGTCCACCTACTATCTACCCAAGATGTTATGCATGTCTAGTCTATCAATCTCATGACATGTGACCTCAACCATCACTATAATAGTAGTGGCGTACTCTGGGCTAAGGCAGTCCTCTGACTTTCCCCATTTCCGACCGACCCCACACCTATGCTTGATCCTTGAATGGTCTCCTATGTTGTGGCCCTACCAACTGATGACTGCCAACAGCTGGAGATGTCATAGATCTAAAGCACCCACAACTAGTCCTAACTATATAGATCCCATTGGGTAGTAATATATCTATAAAAATTTCTCATTCCAGCACCTCGTCATAGGTTCTTTTGAATAGGGGTACTATGATTGAACAGATCTCCAATGGAGTCCCTACTCAAACATATGATCATGGAAGTAGCCATCACTAATCCTGTCTAGAGAAGGAATAGAAAGGTCTGTGAACAAAGATAAGTAATCTACCACAATCATATCTCCCATTAAAAGATACATAATATCTGAAATCTTATTGAATTATATGTACAAGGGGATGTAATCCTCATAGAAAAACATCTATAACTTTTCCGATAAAAGTGAAAACTCATCAAGAATCTGGGTAACTAAACTCCCCCGCCCCCAATACGTCCAATTGAAAATATTGTCCACCAAAGCCCCTATCTAATCTTATGGAGTTCAAAAAGTTTTTAAGAATCATACCACAAACTCCAACCATCCCCCCTCTTCATGTGGGTCTGGGTCTCGATGAAACCTCAGTGGCCCCCAGATCTGGAACTCGCAGAGCATGCTCAGCCTACACTCATTCTTATATTGAGATAATAGAACTTTATATTGCTCCAATAGATAAGGTGATACTACTAGAAAAACTAGAGGAAGGGGGATCACATGATGGTAGCTGAATTGAGGCATCATTACTTATGAGGTTATTGTCCTGAACTAGAGTAGGTATCTTGGATGGCTACCATCCCAGAGGAATGCCATAGGTTTACCCTAAACATGAAAGTCAAAAGGTATCAATCACCACATGTTGAAAATATTTTTTTAGGAAGATCTATCACACTCGTATGGTTTTATGTTACGTCTCAAGGATGATTCTCATTGTTAAAATAACCCCACATACTCATGAGTCCAAATTAATATTGAAGCACATCTCTTCATTGAACCTCCAAGTCAAGAGGTAATGCCTCACGATTGAAAACACATACCGAGCCTCGCTGGAGGGTTCTATTATTCATCAGTTATACATGACTTAGTAATTCTGAGGGGAATCACCACCCAATATTTATTGCGTAACGCCATTTCCCAGCCCCACTAAATGGAAATGTGCTATTGGGATATCCTGGATCATCCATAGGGGAATGCTACTGCCCTGCCCTACTGAAGGGTAATACATAGATGGGTAATCCAAGAACTTCCATGGGGAACTCCACTTCCCATAACAGTTAGAGGGAAGCCTAGTTCTGCTCAGGTGATTCAGAAATATCACATCCATCACTGCCATGACCAAACAATATTAGACTCAGTGTCTGTTTTGGAACACTTTTCATCATAACCCGGAAGATGAAATTGGGTTCACTATCACGTTCTATGCTTAAAAATAATTGGATAGGCTATTTACATTCCCAAAATTGATAACAATGGAAAAGGAAACATTTCCCTACAACCATCCCAAACATGTCTTTATGGGTCCCACTCCTCGATTTCGGTTTAAATACCTGAAATATTTCATTAAACACTCACTATATTTTGGGGTCCGAACATCACTAATGGCATGTTGATCTGACATCGTATGTCGGAGGTACATCACATTAAAGAATATTCAAATAATAATAATTATATCATTATTATTATAATAATTGGATGTTTTGTGACACTGAGCATTGAGCCCAAAACATAAAGTTCCCAAAATATCCTCAAATGTTCCATCATTAAGGTAGGAACATGTGCTTGCAGATGACACCTAAAGTGGACACCTGATTTAGAATTTCTGGAGGTTTGATGTCTGCTCAGCCCGACCCAGTTGGACAAGCCCACTCCAACCTATCCGCTATGCTTGGGCTAGCCCGATCCACTCACCTGCCCATGGCCTGTCTAATGGATGGGTCATCTCCCTGTATCAACACATCCGACCGGCCACCACCCCATGTCAATTTTTCAAACAAGCTTCTTCCTTGGACACCTCATGCGATCTAGCTTAGCCGACCAGTAGAGCGATGTGGCTCCACCCTATCACGGCTCTTCCACTAGTCATTCGCACTTCGGTGGTCCATTCCTTGGACTAATGGACTTCTAAATTTGTTCTATTTTTAAATTTTGAATGTATCTATGATTATTATTATGAGGCCTTCCTAGAACTTCTCTCCACTCATCAATAAATTGTCAATTCAATGTGTCCAAAAGTTGGTGAAGATTGCTTTGAAGAACGAAAGAAGAATGGATGTAACATGGGATTTAAACATAGATCAATGGTCAGGTTTACATAGACATTGATGACTTATAATTGGAATAAAAAAAAGTTAAAATTGATTTTCAATTTAAAGCTGAATCAGAAACAAAAGTAGAGGAAATATTACCTCGATATGATTATTCACTATTGAGGAATAGTCGGTTGCACTCCCACATCAATACGCTGAGGTTCTGGGGGAGATTCTTCCTTGATTATTTCAAGAATTAATGTTAGAGAATTATTGGTGACTTAATGAAGTAGAGGAGACAACGATTTTGGGATAACCCAAATTTGATGTTCAAGAACATCTATTTATAAAAACCCCACTATGCGTGGAATCTAAATCTTTAGTGCCCCTTCATTTTATGTCATGCTTAGGTAACAAAACCTATTCAAAACTCAACAATAGTCCCATATTTCGATTCATATTCTCCATTTACGAGTTTCTAGTCATAATTAAAATAATTATGTTAAACTATTTTATTAATGATTTCCCCCCTGGGTGGCTTTTTCCCCATAAGTCATGTGCCAACAAAACCTATATCATGCCTATGGTAAACACCATGTTCCAGACCCTACATGTCCCTCATAATTATTATCCAATATAAAATTTAAGATTTATCCCATTTCATTGACATGAATCGTATAGAATTTTCTTAAAAAATTTAAAAAATTATTGCTGGGTACACTGGACCTTTGAATTGCACTCCGTCTCAGCACCTAGCTCTTGAAATATATATACAAATACAATAAAATATTACATGGAAAAAAACATGACTCTACAGGTCTTTTTCCATATTAGATTTTTTTGTTCCACGTTTCCAAAAAATCACTAAACTAATATGGTCATTGGGAATGTGTTTGGGTAATGGACGAAATGTTCAGAAAAATGATGTAGTTTCCATGTATGAAAATCTTGGTTCATTATATGTATTCATTTTCGGTCAATTTTCATCACCATACTTATTAGTCTATATTCCTAGTGAGATCATACCCTACCTAGGATTCCAAATCTCATCTGGGACCCTCGAACCTCTTTGGAAAATTTCAAATACCAAACCATGACTTGGTTCATTCCACCCAGGTTCCATTGCCACTCGAAATTAAACAGCATGAGTTTTTTACTTATCTCACAAACATAAATGGTATGATCCATACCATTAATAAGCATAAAAATATATGGATTTAGATTCCTTTCATTGGTATATATATGAATACCATCTTATGTGTCTGATCGAAATATCCAAATAACTCATATATTCACATATGACGACAAGTTCTAGAGTGACCCACTGTGTGGTTTAAAATAATTATCCTAATCATAAATGATCAACCAATCTCTAGTATATCCAGATTTGTGTTACATTGATAGAGAATTTTATATACATATACATATAAATATATATATCTCCATTTATGCATATAATTAGTTATATATATATATATATATGATTCTATGTTTCATGAATGATAGTCATTGATTATTATTCCCATAGAGATCCATGTTACACTTGAGAATCACGAAAGGATCCTCGAACATGTTTTCAATCAAAACAGAAAGAGAGTCTAGAAATATGGATTAATTCTCCACTAAAATGTATTGTAAACCAGACCACCCATCCTCTTGACCAATGTGACCTCTTAAGTATCGAAATTCATGTTCCCCAATGAGTACCAGACTATGCAATTTAGGTCCATGATTCATCATAGATATTAGAGCCCCTGGGTGTCTCCGGATCCATAAATAAAACCTATTCGAAAATGACACATCACAGATGGGTGAATGGAATTAATGGTGAACCAAGTATGAATGATTGTTCAATATTCAGACCCCCCCTAAATCAATCAAATTCAAAAACATTATTATTTCATCTTAAACAAAATAGTGAACTCAATGATAATCCCTAATCAATATGACAGTTTCACCTTCATTTTGGGCCTCTTTTTCATCCAAAACGAACGAGTTCCAAATATATCAATCTGTTATGCATATACTCATTTAATGATTTTATTGTTTTAATATGTTTCATGATTTGTTTTCAAATATATTGCTGTTAATTTCATGAGAGATAACTTTGATCGAAATGGTATCTCACTACTTCTCACATGTTGGCGCAGCATTCAACTCTCAATATGTGTCCTCAAAAAAATAAAGGACATAATCTCACACCCGATGTATTCAATGATGGGATACAAATGAATTAGTATCTAGAGGCAACCCTACAGTCCCTAAATCTCATAAAGTTTATCCATAAATCTACTCAACAATGGTTAGTAGTTAAAAAATAGATAATACTGATAATGGTCTCAAATAAATTCAGGAGTTTATCCATAGAACATGATAAAAATTTCTCCAATACAACAGGGAGGTAGATAAAGATGTCATAAATGAATTTATCCAGAAAACATGAGGGTCACACTATAGGGATCCTTTCTTCATTCTTCTTTATCTATGTCGCATGGCCCATTATCCTTTTCATGAATAGGAAACAACTCCACAGGCTCCAGACCAAGCCATTTAGATTCGAGCTCCAAGGTTGTCCTGTAGAGGGAATCATGAGAACAAACCATGATAGGATGTCATTCATGTTCTTATTGAAGAATATCTCTATTTAAATACTCTATAAACCAATGACTTGATAAAAATACTTACTCACTAATGTCATGTTATCATGTAAAATATGAAGGAATAGTACGAGTATATATAAATCCTAACTCACACATATCAATTCCTTCCATCAAATACTGTTGCACTGTACAAGTAGTGAAAAATTCATACCCACTCATATGGAAAAAGACAATCAAATAACGTGTCATACGTTGTGAAAATGAAAATCTATGGTCACTCATATAAATATTTTTAGCCAAATATTGAGGTACAAAATCTTCCAATGAAAATCAATGATCACTCATATCAATCAAATTAGTCAAATATGGTGGTAACACATTAAAACATAAAAATCCCTACTCACTAATATAAATCCCTTCTGTCAAATACGATTGTACACCATGAGAATATGAAAATCCATGCTCCCTCATATCAATAATTCTAGTCAAATACAATAGCACACCATGACTAGATTCAAATCCTTGATCCTTCCATATCTATCCCAATATGAAAATAATGTGGAATACCATGAGAATATTCAAATTCTTGCTTAGGCATATAAATCCCATCATTCATATATGATGGGGAATCTTGAGTAAATGAAAATTCCTATTCAATCACATGAAAATAGTATGTAAAATGTATAAGAACGTATTGAGAATATTAAAATTTTTAATCATGCATATGCCTTGCGGTCAAATAATATGAAAACCAATGAGTGGAAACAAATACCTTATCACTCAAATGAAGCATGTTAGTCAATTATGATGGATATCTAAAAAAATATGAAAATACCCACACACATATATGTATACCATCAATAATATACAATGGTATGCTATAAGAAAGTTAAAATTCCTGCTCACTCATTTGAATCTCAAAGGAAAAAAGCTAGTGGAAAAACATAAGTAGATTCAAATACCATCTCAGTATTCTGAATCCTATAAGTGAAATAAAATAGTACACCGTGAGTAGATACGGATTCCAGATCATGAATATCAAGTTCTCCAGTCAAATAAGAAGGAATATGGAGGACCTTGTCAACGTATCTTGGTTATGCATAAGAGGACGGCCCATATTTCTGCTATACCAATGGAATAGTTCTATATTCTCATTCCTGCTTAGGTTGTTTCTCAGAACCTCCTAATGATGATATAAGGTTGAATATTAAATCATGACTACATCCTGCAATATTTATGAGGCATAAACTCTTTAAAGGAAATAGTTTGGAGTTTATTCCATAAACCCAACTCCATAAGTAGTTTGATTCATACAAATAATAGAAGATGTAATTCGGAGAATACAGTCATCCATTTTCCCATGATAGAGGGTCGTTAGTGATATTTCATGATAAATGGATGATTGGATCATGAACACATAAATTTTCCAACTAGGGATTACAAACCCATTTTATGGGCCATGCTAGGGATGTAATGTATCATTGCTGAAATCATAG
The DNA here is from genome assembly GCA_963277665.1 of Viscum album. Lineage (NCBI taxonomy): Eukaryota > Viridiplantae > Streptophyta > Magnoliopsida > Santalales > Viscaceae > Viscum > Viscum album. Next base: position 935,460,974 of record OY728143.1, on the reverse strand, counting down.
TATCTCTTCAGAATATTCCAAAATAAAAATAGGATTCACCAAAACTGACTCCCATACATGGGGATCTATGGTCACAATATGAGGATCCATCTACTCCGGGGAGAGAAAAATAAATAATGCTTTGGATATTTTAGAAGTACTATGTAGACTCATGTCCCTACTATTTTTATTCTGGAGTAGTTTATTCCATCAATCATCTATCTACATTATTATTGGATCATGCTAATCCATTAAAAAATTATGGAAGTGGTAGTAGCTATCACAAAGTACCACCCAATAGTACTGCAGTTGGATGCTTTGTAGGTCCTCCCAAGATTATTTACTATGAAATCTATCCTAATAGATGAAATATGATCAATCAATAGAATGCATATCATTCTAAGTTCCATGACAGCCCTCCTCATGTCCATAATATCATCCAACAAAATAGGCTTCTCCTTATAAAACCAAATACGAGAAGTTCCTCTTTTTCTATGGTGCTTATAATGATGGATCAAGTCGTGTCTAGTATTGTATCCATGACAAGTGACATTATTATTCTTGATAAGAAGATAGACCAAGGAAATGTCCATACTCCAAACCACCTATGTATTGTATCCATAGCAAAGAGACCCCCACAAGCCCTATTCTTGAAACAAAATAGTGTGAAACATCCCATCAATGGTTGATCCTATGGAACAATCTCTTTCTGAAGATAAAATGAATATGATAATTCAATTTTTTGTTATAAAATATCAATATTGTTTTTCTCTCATCCACATCACATTTCAATATTCCAGAGGCCTTTTTAATATAGTGTACACAATATATACGTCTAAATATATGGAATAATATCCTCCACATGAATGAAAAGTTCCAAATTTACGATGAGTACATGATCCATGTTAAAGTAATGGGAGAGATATATCCTCAAATCAACATAGAATATATTTTGGTAACACTATGACCTTAATTAGAAACTCATAAAAATTAATTTCATCTTAAATGACTCAATGCATTGAATATGTTGTGTTCTCTAAGTGTCAATTCCCATCCTAGTATCTAAATTTATGGATTGGGTGAGCAAGGATCTTTGGTATTTACATCACTCCCCAATTAGTAAGACTTACTAGTGCTGATATCGTATAATTGTATTACTCCATGGAGGATTGTAAACAATTCCCCCAATCATGAAAGATGGAACAATCAACATGAATCATCCTAGATTGAGCCTCAAAAGCATCCGACCCATCATGAGTATACCATTAAAAACTCATGAATAATGAAATCGAGAATATTATGTAGGCTTCTAACATAGGGGAATCTAATCAACATGCGTTTATGACAAAATAAGTCAGTGGTTTATTTTCAGATTCTTTATTGCACCCGGATCATTCCTCAACAAGGGTATTCCTTATCTAGAGGATAGCAACAATAGTAGATGTATCCAATGTTCTAGTTCATTACTAGTCTACAGTGTTGGGGAATTCTCAATACAAAATTTCTCCAAAATCTAACAAATTATGATCAATTCATGATAAATGATTTCTAGGAGAAAAACCAACCCATAGGGAAAAAGAAACTTTTACCACAACCCCCTCTTCAATGGATTGTCCTTTTATAGTTTTATTAGAATAAAAAGAAATGTGGTCTCCCAATTCAATTCATCTATCAAAAAATTTCATTAGAAATGGCACATACAACATGTATGTGTGCAGTTTCCCTCTATGTCACTCTTCCCCATAAAACTCAAAGAGCATCCTAGTAAAGAATGTTTAGGTCCATTAAATGTAAGAATCCACCATCATATTATTTGATGTCCAATTAGAATCCTATAATACATAATGTGTTAGTAAACATCTTTGGTTTCAAAACAGTAGTTTGTTAAATGATAGTTCCATTTCCCAATATCATGGATAAGATGGCTCCATCAGAAACATTTTCCACACTGAAAATAATGATGGATTTTTGCACACCCAAACTAGAGACTCACTCTAAATTTCAAATTTTGTTAATTGACTAATCCCTTACTGGATTCTCATCAAGTATCCACCAAAGAAAAGGGTAAATGAAATTTCACAAATTCCCTACCTCTTAAATATTTTTAAACCCTCACACTAGAATAATGGTTAACTCAATAGGAGGATGAAATGAAAGAGTCAAGTAGACACAATGGGAAAATACTCCAAGGTAGAATTCCATTTATGAATGTCCAATGAGAATAGACTCAATTGACACTTCCAACTGGTCTACCACACCAACTAGGGTTCATCCTTGTGATTGAAGCAAGGTTGTGACTTCTGGGAAACCCCATGCTCGGATAATAATTATACGTAGATCGAATTATGAAAATAATTTTGGAATTAATTCAATTAGTGAATCAATCCAAATAGATCCATGAAAATTCCCATAATATGTCCCATGTCAGATGTCAGTCGCATATATTGGGAGGGTCATCATGTCTCTCCCCACCAACTATCACACCAATTAATGATCTTATTCGACCATACATTCTTTAAGGGATTATCAAAACAATTGAATCATAGGTAGGTTGATTAGAATCCATCGAGGAACAATTCATACTAGTGAATCAAGTGTTTAAGTGTTACCCTAACTAGGTGACCAACATAAAGTAAATCTGAATATTATGATTCATATGTTTCCTAATTTCAGTGGCCTAGATGACCAAAAATTCCATCAGATGACATTTTCACTATTGTAACCCCTTCATGGAATCACATGAAAAAAATAGGTAGTGAAAAATAGTTTTTTGGGGAAAATCTAAATTGTTTTGGATTCATATGGAACACTAGTTTCATTGGTCAGTCAATCACTGGATGTTAAGAACTAAATCCAATGTTCCTCTTCCAATTCATCTCAAAAATGTAAAGCTCAATGATCCTTGACCTATAGAATAGAAAAAAGGTAAAATGACAGAGAATTACACTTCATCCCTGGATAGAAATGGATAATAAACACTTTGGGCCTATAAAAATATTTTATTTTCCTTTCCATGGAGATCCTTTATGACCACTTGCAAACACCGCTCATACTGGTTAGATATAAGGCAACTTTTCTGGAACATTCCACAATTTATCAATGATTTGAACATTCCCTATAGAATACTAAAATCATGTTCATAATGGATTGATCAGTCACATTGAAAAGATATGGAAATTCAATGGTTGAATATATCATACTTAATCCATCCTTCTCCCAATATCCATCTAAAAATCACACACCATATTGTGTGGCACCCCATGATTACAAAACACATCCATATCCTTGTCAGGGTGATTGGAGGTGACATAGGTGAAATCATTTCAAGGAGTGAAGGAATAATTTCTATTCATTCCATGATTAGAAAATCAATGAATACTTTATTACAGCTATGGAAATTGACTCACTCAGCCTTCATGATCTATAGAGGCTTAACCGAGTGGGTCTTCATGACCAGACATATTATTTCCTTTTTTATCAACCATTGGTTTACACTATTCTATAATGTGTTTTTTTAAGAAATCTTGAAAACAATGTTAGACAATGGGAAAGTGATTTTGGGGAAACCACCTACCCAAATATCATATGTTTCCACTACCACTAATGAGGAAGAAGGTCAATGTAATGATGTTTCTAGAAAAAGGGTTAAGATGTTTATTTATTGGATAACTCCACATATAATCAAAAAATCCCATCCTATCCTCTACAAATAGTTAAGACGACCAAATTTGTTCCAGGCTGCTTCCACTATGACCCTGCCATATTCATCTATATTGTAGTCCTCTAGAAAAATGTCATTCATGAAACAATCTCCTAAATGTTAGTGAATAATAACTTGATGTTGAACTAATACCAAGTACAATGTTTGATTTTAATCTCATTGATTTCATGAAATTTGGTTCCGAACCATAGGCACTTCCCCCACCAAATGGTAGAACCAAAAATGAATATATAGGAAGAATCATAAAAAAAGAAGAAATTATTCTCTAGCTCCATTAAAATTATTATTTAATGGATTAATTCTTTGATGATGATTTATTCCATGAAATTAGGATCTCCATTTTCTACTATGGGACTAGAGGAAGAGGTCATAGGAGGTGAGGGTACTGGGGAATATTTAGTCATGAAAAAATATATAATTCTTGCCACATCCCTAATCAAACATTAAATGTTGTGGAAACTATGGGAAGATCTTTTTAGTGAGTCCGCTAGAAATAGGTAATCCCCCTATATGTGAAAAAAATCCACCCTAACTAGATTTACATTGAACATCAATCAGAGGGGGAGCATGTGTCCACTCACCCTAGATGGGTAGGAATGCCTATTAGAAAAAACCCACCTATAACTAGAGCACCAACAACTCTTGTTTATTGGGATGATCTATCTACATCATGTACATCATCCCATAAATAACATGTAAAAGATAATACCCACATAATGAATCACATTCTTTTATATTAGGTGTATGATATCTTGATGCACATATCCATTATATCATCCATCTTATCAATCATGGATACCATGAGTTTAATGAAATATCGTAGGGAATAACTTATAGAGGCTTTTCTAAATCCCATGGAGTTTCAAGTTGAGGTTTACATTGGTGAGCTTTATCAGGTATATATATATCATAGATAATTTAATGAATTCATCTCTATTATGGATCAAGATATATATTTTCTCATACAGAGTTACATTATACCCTTATATGTGTCTACAAGGATATGTGGAATTGATGTTCAACAATATTTTTTCAAAATTGGATCCATTGTTAATATCAGTTCATTATGGATACATCGCCAGTTGTCTTACAATAAAACTAATCTATCGCCTTCCTCTTTAATGCTACCAGACATTGAAAAAAGAGACCAAAACCCACTATAAAAAATAATGCATAGGTCCAAATTTGGATACCATGAATTTGACTCATAAATTCATTTCTTTTGGCTGGATGTATCCTTCCATGTTTTGTTATAAATTTTCAGGTTGTATCGACACATGTAAATCCACTCATCAAACCATCAATGCATAAATACCTAATTTATGGGAAATTTGGGATGTTTCAAGATGATAAGGGCTTGTTAAAATAATTTGATACACATTATATCATTGTAGAATCCTATTAGAAGGAGGGGAAAGAACCCATGTTTGACAGTGCCTCCTAGTTCATGACCCCAAACAACAGATTAATGACCACAACCAACCCCTTTAAACAGCGGTGAAAAAAGATTATGTGGTTCCCATCAATCAGGTCGAGCACATGGGCCCCTATTAAAGAACTTATTAACAACCAAAGTGATATTATTCATGAAAAGTGAACCCAATAGAGATGAAAACTTCATTGACTCTCTATAAATTTCTAAAGTATCCAATGAAAAATATCTCCTTCCATCCCCTAAGCTTGGAGAAATTATTGCCTCATCAGTTTAGTCCAAGGAATCGGTTATTTCACTAGGGGTGAATATAATCATTTTAAAATCATCAACTATCCTATAAAATTTCAAAAGCAAACCACATTAATTGTTGGTTCATTGGAAGTAGATTCTTCTTTAGGATATCAGGATATTAACTCATCTCTTAACATCGATAAATTCTCTTCACACTTCACTCTTCCAATGGAACATGATAGAGATACTAAGGAGGAATAAAAGTAAGATAATTCAGAGAAAGGCCTAAGGTATTCCCATAATAAATTTCAGGATTGTGTATCTACCCCATTTTATGAACTTAAATAGATGTACATTGGTATATAAGAGGACCTACTACCCACTTTGATTAGTGCAGCCACATCCCCTAAATATGAATATGTAATTACCACCTTTCTAAAGCCGAATCAGCAAATTTTTTCCAATAAATAAACAAAAATGCTATGCCTTTATCCATAGGTGTTTGTTCACCAACCAGGACTTCAATAAGACCAAAATTACTATAAGTAGGTAGCCTAAAGGACACACCTGAATCATGCCACCCATACTGATGCATATATTAACAATACCATCAGGGAAACATAATTTGGAAAGTTTAGTGTCCAAAACATTTGGCCAATATATGACCTTTTATGAAGAATAATGAGTAAATTATATTCTACGTCAATTTCAAATATCTCATCCAACATTGTTTGGAGGATGATTTCTTATTCTCAATCACAGAACTACTAATTGATTAAAATCCCATATAGGAGGCCCTATCCATAGTGGATCACTATTATAAGTATAATGAAATATGAATATCACAATAAGATGAATAATATACTAGATTCATGTCCCATAGGGAGTATTTTTATATCAGGTTATTCCATTAGGCTTGAATAATGGAAGTGCTACATATCAATGTTGTATGCATCACATCCTAAATCCCTTCTGCATGATGTTTTTTGAATGCTATGTTGATGATCTAGTAGTTAAATCTCTACAAAATTATGACAACCTAGATGATATCAAAACATTCTTCAATAAAATATTTTGGCATAGAATAAAATAATCACCTTGAAATGTGCTTTTGTCAGTTCATTAGGGAAACATAATCGTTTCATTTTCTGACATCGTGGCATCGAAGTAGAAATTGAGAAAACAAAATCTATACATGGTATGTTTCCTCCAATAAACATAAAATAGTTGAGTGTAATTCCTAGGAAATTATCCTATATTCATCAACTTTAGCCAAAATTTTAGTCATGTGTTTTCCCTTCACACGGTTTATGAAAAAAGGGTATCGTATCAGTGGACATATGAATGTTAGGAAAAATTTGACAGTATTTATATAAACCATTTGACCCATATATTTCTAATTTCATATATAAAGGGAATACCACTCATTTTATTTGTTATGGTCCATGCGTGATAGATGGGATTATTCCTCCCATGGAATAATGATGTGTGGAGGAAAAATCCCTTATTATCTCAGTCACATCTTAGTCTATGCCGCAATTAATTATTCCGATATCGAGATGATCTATTTGTCAAAAATCTAATTAGTTTATAAACTAAAGAAATAAATATATTATCCTGAGTATTATTAGGTATCTCATATCAATTCACTTATGTATATTCATAACTAACCAAAGTTAAACAGACATATGTCATAGTTGGGGTTATTTAACAACAGTTCGATATCGACTTCATTTCAATGAATGTTGTGAAAGGAAAGGCATTAGAAAAAAAATTAGAATATAATCCATTGGAAGATAATGCTTCACCAGTTATTGAAAATCTGGATTTTTTATTTTTTACAATCATTAAGGCCCCCAAATGTGGGATATGTATTTTGAAGATGATTCTAGAGTCGTAGAACTGAATCATATAGAAGACTACATGACCAAAAAAGTCAATTTGGGAGTTTTTATCATTTCTCTAGAAAATGAATTCCCGCCTTATTACAACCTACTTTTATGAAGGTTCCATGAACAAATAATTATAATATCATTCTCTCCTAACAGGGATAGAGATATATATTTAGGTACAAGTTAATCACTTGAAGGTAATGGGAGATTCAGAAAATATCATCAAGTAGGTCAACAATGATTATGTTGTAAAAAATGATGATTTATTCCCCTTTAAATAATATGTCGTAGGACTGACAGTGGAATTCAAATTGGATCTAACATTTACTTATGTCATTTTATCACAAAACTCCCATGAATAGACCATAAAAATTGTAGCCATATCTCTTATAGATCTAGATCAGGATGAAATAGTCATTAGCATTGTGCACAACCATATGGTCTAACCATTTTCTTCAAGACACCATTAAATAGATCAATAAATATAAACCTATCCTTAAACCATGCATTCCTTCCACTTTTTGGATGAAACCCATTACACGGTACCATCGAAATGATGTACTATCATCCAATAGAGCTGGGAAATTGAAAATCCCAAAATGAGAAACTATCTTTGATCTATATGATAGAGAAAATCATCAAAAGGTCCTCTAATTGTGGGTACTTGACATTATCACTATTTTGTGTAGTGATGCATAATATATTGATAATTTCATGAAAGAGGTTTACACCTAAGTCCCTATAAACCACTAGTTTTGTTTCAAACTTTCTCATCAAATATGAAGGCTTGGATACGAAATTCATAATATGAATCATAATTACAAAAAATTTACCAAAATGTACCATTCTTATCAGGTACATGCCAATTTTAATCATGAACCCACAATGTTGTTTCATTCTACCAAATATTCCTTGACCTTTTCCATCTCGGGATTGACATCAGTGGATAATATCCTCTTTCTATAACTAATATTTTTAATTATATACTTTATATATTTTATTATTCTCTATGTTTTCCATAGTTTTACCCCATTGAGAAGTCATGAAAATGAAGATCACCTTATTCATAAAATCCAACAGCACTACCCTATTTGGTTTATCTCATAAATTTATAATGGAAAATAACACCAATTTTTGTTTTTCTGAGTTGTAGTTTCTATATTAGGACTATAATATCAATAATATAATTCATACCAATATCTTGGAGAAGTCAATGGATAGATAGTGGCCTTTAACAATAACATATCAAATATACTCCAAAACATGGTAGATAATGATAAAAATTAGCTTCTAGATAGGATAATTCATTCTTCGTGGTCATATAAAAAACCCACACCACCACACAAGAAACCCAATATCCATTGGCATAGAGAATTGATGCCATCAATTCCATCATAGATCAAATATCCCAATTCTCTGTTTCCATATGTGATAAGCAATCCATTGATGGACAGTACAAGAAATGACTAGATGAATTAAGGTGATTGGATGAGAATAGATTTTAATCATTTCATAATTTGGAGGTCCATCAAACCCATATAGTGAGATCATTTAGAAAAATGTTCTCCTACAATCATTCCTTGATAGAGAGATGACATTATACCTCCAAACACCAATTATACCGAGAATTCATCTTCAAAATATGAAACCAAAGTGGTAGGTTCCATATAACATAATTAATGTCAAATAAAATGGAAATTAGTAATTGATTTCAATGGATATATATTTTAACATATCTCCTACCGAATCATGATTTCTCAATAAATAATTCAGGTAGTCACAGTCATAGTCGAGGATGTAAGACATTAAACTATATATAATATTATCCATGTCACAAGAATATCAATTGTGTAACTTCAACATCCTTGTTTTATGACATCAAACTACATGGAATCTTTATCCATTCCACACTAAGTAAAATTTCATGTCCGATGTCTTCACCATATGACACTATATAGTTCAGGTCTCTATAACTACAAGTATCGTGATTATCGTACTAATGAGATTTTTAGGGATTATTATATCCAATTTCTCATCCAAGTCACCACATAATAAAGAAATCCAATGTCTTTTCTCCCATTAACATCATGTAATGAGAAGAATTTGTTATTATTAATTTCTCAAAATGACCTTAGATCACGTGAAATTATGAATTATAGTAGGGTATTCCCCACATGATCAAGATATATCAACTCATGATAGGGTTGTTAGGGTCGAAAATGAAATTCCTTAAAAGGAACACCATGTTTCCTCGCTACATGATTTTAAAAAATATATATTATTTCCCTTTCATGAAATAAAACTACACATTATTTTGGAAATTTCTTGAGATGTTGTCTACCTCGATGTTGGTCTTTAATAACACGTACATTAAAGATTTATATGTGGCCTAATTCTTATGATCACAGGATACATAATGACACCCATGCCTCTTGCATTACACCTAACAATATATTTCCACCCATTTATAAGATGGTTTTACCCAGCCTTTGGCCTAAAGGCCTCTCTTCACCTAAGTTTTTTTTTTCTGGATGGACCATAAAATGCTCTATCCCATAAACTATGAGTTTTATTCATATGACCAAACACTATATGACACCATCATCCTGGTAGCAATCTGTTAATTAGTGGGGACTATGTCCTTGTTGTGTGACATAAAATAGAACAACATTACCATCCATTCATAAAAACTATGTTTGTATTGATTCCTATTATCAAAGGATATGTAGTAATGCAAATTTCATAAAATGGGTTTATCTGCAAATAATGAAAAAGACATCTTCCTAGTTTACAGATCATACCCACACTATGAGCCATTCCTAGACCAATGTTTTTTTATATTCTCACTCAAATAATATATGTGGGGATTCATAGATATTATATCCTTATCTAAACACCATATAATAAAATTTCACCTTATCTACTTTTTTACCTCCTTTGTATGGTGAAAAAACATTTTCCACCCATTTTTTCTCACACTGAGTAAAAATCAGAAGGGATTATGAGTTCTGGTGAAGGATTCCACATATGACCATGGAATATCATTTTCACTAAGGGTTATATGGTCCGAGTTACAATAAAATAAAAGGAAAAACACATTTCCTTACTGCATGACATTAAACATCTGGGTTGGCGTAAGTTCAATAACTACTTATCACTTGATTTGTACCACCACATGAAACGTAGTGACACCCAATTATATAATCTTTGGGCCACCCAAAATATTCTCTTTATCATTTTTAGAAACTCATATCCTGACTGGATGAAATTAAATAGCATGGTTACACAAGAACTATGTGTGGAATGACTCTCATATTAATGTTATACATAGTGATTCCTAGACCTCATTTCCTAGTCTCGAACATGTTGTAATTAAAACAAAATTACCCCCTCTCATGCATTCAAAAAAAGCTATATACATGAGGTCTTAATTTGGGTTCCCTTACATAAGGGTCCATCATGGAAACTGGAATCCCCCGTTCATATATGTGAGCCAGACCTATATAGGGAACTTCACACTCTATGTCTAATCGTGGTATGAATGTTTCTAACATTCTTAGACAAATTATTTACACCTATCGCAATCTATGTCCAAGGAAACATTAGATATTTACAATCATTATCTAGCAACCAATAATATGATGTTATTCTCTTAAGGATGCATTTATTTTTTTATGTTTAACATTCCCTAGTTTTCCATTTTATAAATCAACAACAAGAAATTCATATTTAACTAAGTAAAATTCATCCTAAAGAGAGAAATATTCTATCACTATTTTCCCTAATGGAATTTTTTCCTATATAATTCACCTAATATGAGAATCCCTAGAATTATGAATTTTTTCCATTTTAACATATGATTCAGGGTATAATGTATTGAACTGATGAGCTTGTTATTACTTTTGGTAATCACGATGTATTTTCCTACCCATATAACATAGTACAACATGACCTCATGTCATCCTAGTAGCTTGTTTCTAATCATCATGGTTAATTTACCTCTTCTTTAGCATTGATATTCGAGGACTACTTGTAGATTTATTCCTGTTACTATAAGTTATATTATGACCCACAAATCTCTACATTTGAGTTAAGATGTTATATTTTATTTTTCATATAATGTCTCAAGAATCCTTAATTCATGGTATTAAACCGCGTGGTTGGATTCCTCGCCACATGACACTAAATTTCATAATTTTTTAGAACTAAATATGGCATGATTACTATTATAATGATATATGTAGTGAGGCATGAATTTCAAATTTTAGGTCAATAAGTAACATAAAAAATTTCCCTCATCCATGTGTAAGGTTCGTACATAAATTAATAATATTCACACTAGATCTACATATGACATTATTATAGGTTTAAAAATAAATGTAGTGATGAAAAAAATTTGACATCCCCTTGTACCCACAACAAAAGATAGTGACAGAGAGAAAACAACCCCCCCCCACTCTCCTATATATGATCCATATCATTATAAGAGGGTCCCGTATGAGTTCTCACCCCTATCAAGAGCTTGTATTCACATAAAAATATCCCCCTACATAGAATAACATATATATTTATGTAGGGATTCCTTCTAATACCTATTTATTGCTTGATATTCACTTTTAGGGGATACGTAGGGGTTCACATAAGTTATGCCTCGAACCGAGTGAAAACCAAAAAAAAATATCCCCCTTTATGGAATATGGTTTAGACCTACACGAGGAGAATATTCCAACCTATTCTAGGGTAATTTTGATATGAAATCACAATTACATATTCAGGAAATTTCCTTGAACAAAAAACTCTATTTACTAGAATTTAAAAGTCTCTATAAGTATTCATGGGCCACATATAATGTAATATTATTTTGCTATGGAAAAATTTGTTTTACAATGGAAAACACTCCCTAGTTTTTATGACATAAATCACCCACAAAAAAATCATATAGACTAAAGGATAATTCATCATTATGAGGGACCATTTGCATCACTGTAATCCTAAATGATGTTTTTATCCAACATCACTCCTCGGACTTAGAAGCCCCTCGATTGTAGCTTACAACCATTCACATTCATATTGGATGATGATGTAGTATTCCTCAATAGATTACTATGAAAAACTCAAATCATTAGTCTTTCTGTGAAATATAATTTGCATTAATTTGAATCCCTCAAAAAACATTTTATAAGTTGTTAATCTATAAGATAAATGTCCATTATTCATGATGTTATACAAGACTGTTGTTCAACCCACTATTACATATGAAACATACATTTAAGAGTGGGTTCTTATAGGGAATATATCATCTCATACATATACTTTACATAAATAGTATGGAATACGTAAAAGATTATAAAAATAGATGACCAAACACCATACTAGTCTAGTGAATTTAGAAACATGGGAACATAAACACTGATACTTAAGTGAGCTACATTATCTCCCACTAGGTTCTCCTTGACTAGGACCATTATTAAACACATCAAAAATATTTCATATCTTCATAACCAGAGGAGGGAAATATAAAATTGGATGAGATCAATGATAAAAAGGGTAAATATGGGAGGTATATATGAATAATCATTAGAATAATGTTATGATAATGAAAAAAGAATATCATAACAGGTATATCAAACATCATATACATGAATCTTGGAATAAATCATGGCATTTCATAAGACATGAATTAATAATAAAATGGAATTGTGGTAGATTTTAGTCAGTCAAATAACATAACCCTTAAAACCCTTACATTGAATTAAAAATGGAATTGTGGTGGTAACATATTCATATATAAAATGATTTCCATTTTAGTTAAATAATAACTAACATGACTATTTAGTAGTATAGGTTAACTCCCTATTCCATATTGGTAGTCATGGTTCACTCCCATGACCATTTTAGTACCATGAGTTCCACTTCATACCATCTTTGTATTATTTGTTTACTCCCATGGCCATATTATTAGTCAAGGTTCATTACCAAGACTATATTAGTATATCTAATGATATATAAATCATTACCCATTGAATTGGTGGGAGATATAGGTCCCAACGATATCATAATAAAAGCATACATACATATACCAGAAGTTCGTAAATAATCATATCTGAACCCATGAAATAAAATGGGTATTATAAAAATGTATCTATATCATAACATATGGAAATGATAAGTTTAAAAATTATTTCATCACAAACATAACCAATGAAAAGAAGCGGGTTTCAAGATCAAATAAACCATGAATTATAAATGGGTTTCCAAAACATGATTCCATCAAAGAATAATATATTTAGTGAAATAATATGAATGTAAATAGTTAATAATTTCTAACAAAGTCATGACTACCGTTAATGGATGTTATCATAAAAAATGACTAATAATGAGATATATTTTAACAATATTTCTTCTAGAAAATAACTTTTCTACAATGAATCTTCATTTTAAAACATAAAACCATTTTGAAATGCATTTTATTTTAATTTTCTATTTATAAAATATAAATAAATAATTAAAACCATAAAAAGATAGGGATCATATGATTTCCTCAAATTAATCATAAACATAAACAATCTCATAAAGTGATGAGATCGTTTTAGTAAACCATTACTACACAGTAAAACGCTATCATACTCTCTAGGTAATCAAATGAAATTACATAAATATTAAAATATCACCAAAAATATTGAAAATTTATGACATAAAATAAAAAATGTAAGTAAATTCTCCTAAAACAACAATTTAGGTTCTTAATAGAACATGAGTCTCAAGGAATGAAAATCGAGACAAAACTATTCTTCCGATTTGGTATATTTTGAAACATAAATCAGATGGAATAAATAAGTTAAAATGTATATGTGAATAACAATAAATTTAATTCTAATATACATAAAATAATATCTTGGGTATTACATAAACCACGCAAAAGTAATGACAGGAAAAGATAACATGTATTTCAGAGAAATAACAAGTGGGATGAAATCCTACTAACTTGTGTCTTAACTTTCGTTGTACTCGTTCAAACCACATTTATATTAAATAAAAATTTAATATAAATATTTTAATGAATCATATTATTATATATAATACCTTATATGGTTTTATTACAACTTTATATTACCCTATTTTTAACCATCTTATGGTACGTTTTCACTTCAAATAATATTCACTTAATTATTTGTAAGTGTCTTAATTGGTTCTATATTCCATCATTAAATTTATATAATTATTACAAAATGTAAAAATGATATAAATATAATTTATATTCATTATTTTGTTATTATAATAATATATATAATATATAAGTATTAAATGGAATACACCCTTCATGGAAACAATTATCCGTGTGTATAGATAAACATTATGTCCATTTTAATTATCGTATTGAAATAAAGAATGAAAATGAACTATCAATATATATGTATATAGTATTAATACATTAGAATTATATTTTTATATATATCATAAAATTTCACTAAACCCATCCATGATACATTCCATGTAGTGTGTGAATGAATCACTTCACCTTGAGGGGGTGGTGGTACACACTTCCTCAAGTGAAATAATCATATAACACAAAAGGAATGTAAAAAAGATGATATGTGTTTTAAATGAAATAAATAATCTTGAAGATATAATATAATTAACATGTAACATGTCTAAACATATTTTTCATCATATTGTCTACCATGACTAACAGTAAAGGAAAAATGTACTATCGTTGTTTAGGAAGGTGGTAGATTGTTATAGACGTAAACGGTATGATTGTAACCCATTAGACGGAGGTGTGCATAAGTATAGGTTCAACCCTTTTAATAAAAATCCCAATATATTGTGGATAATGGTTTTATTATATAATAATTTAATAAATAGAGTGGATTTGTGGAGAAAGGAAATAAAAAGAATGGATTTTGAGAGAATACATTACTTTTTAATCAGGTAACTGCTTTTGATTGTGCCAAAAGTTTTACTTGGAAGAAATTATTTCCAACAAGTGGATTAATGAAGGAATTTAGGGATTTTGGAATTTGTATTGGGTAGGTCTAGTCCTAACCTATGTTCTTTTAGAGTGTGATGAAGAGGGAGAGTTAATGGCCTTTAATAGGAATGAGACATGACCAACATGGTATTTTTGAAATCAAGTTAGTTGTACCAACATTTTTACATAAAGAATCATAAAAAAGAAACTATATAATGGAAGGTCTGGGGTACAATAATGGCTAGAAAATCCGCTATTTAAAAGTTTCAATGTTCTTTTGGAACTTGAATTTATGGTTTAGTCCTTAGTTAAGATTAATTTGTCCTTAATTGATATTATCTAATATAAATATGTTGACTAATATTTTTGGTCCAAAACTAAGTTGAACTTATTAGAAATTATAAGTTATGATGATTAAAAATATGGAATCCATTTTATGAAATTATAATCGCAAAAGTGGATGATATTAATTTAAAATTAGTCCTATAGTCGGGTTGACAATGTGGGTTTTTAATGACAAAAAACATTAAAAACATTGAAATGGTTTTATATCCAGTATCAATGAGAAATTTATCATCATAACCAAATTTTTATTAATTGATAAAAAATATTATCTTATTAATCTTTGAAACCAATTTTAAATATAATTTATCCTTATTTGTAAATTATATGAAAAATCAGTTTTGAAATAAATTTTATATTTTCCATTATTAATCCAAAAATGATGTTTCTCATGAAAAATACAATAATTCAGCCTAAGAAAATTTCAAAATTCTAAATTAAAAAATAAAGTTCATTGTTTCAAATTTAATTTCTAAATTGGTCTGAAATAAATTTACCTATTTTTCATATATGGAAATGAAAAAGTAATTTATTTGAGAAATTAATATATTCAGAAAAATAAGAAATTACCAAAAATTATATCTTTTGTAGCCACTATGTTTCGTTTATATAAAAAATAAAAAAAATTGAATATTATTTATTAATATACATATAACAATTCTTAAGGGATATTTTATAAATATATCTTTAAAATATTTATAACAATAAAATGATGTTTTTAAGAAACATCGGCGATGTGTTTAACATATGCCTAGTTGGTGTTGCGTGTATCATCTCCCAAGTTGATTTTCCATGTATCGTACACTGATTTGGTGCCATATAATGTATTTTTTATTTGTCTTGTGTGAAATGGATGTTTGACTTTTTTCAAGACATAAATGAAAATTTAATTTATTTGAGAAAAAAAGTCTATAAAATCCTAGGGTGTCACATTATATCTCCCACAAAATGAATTTCTCCCTTGAATTTTTTCACTCACATAAAAACAAATAAGAATAAATATGCATTATCAAATTTTTATGTTCCTATAACTGATTATTTCTCTAAAAAACATTATCCAGGTGAGTGGTCTTGTTTCATTGAACATCCATTCTATGATCCAGAATTTCTATAGGTTTTTCAGCATAATAAATATCCTACTCCATCGGTATGAACTATAATTTCCATACAGGTGAAGGTTTCGGTATATATTTCTTATGGAGAGATACATGGAACACATCATTTACTTGAGATATATTTTAAGGAAGATTCAAACAATTCACTACCATCATGATACGATCACGAATCCCAAAGGGACAGCTATTCCAAGGGCTTAGTTTCCATTTATTCCAAAAAATATCATAAATTTCATCTAGAGTGAGATTCATAGAAACACATTTTTAAAAACATCAAAATCTTGTTCATGTCAATGGTTAGTAGCCTAAATATTTGGGTAACATTTATCATCCTTGATTTGATAATGAATGGCTCTAACATTTACATCTATTTCATCAGAAATCTCGTGCCCCAATAGCTTTCTTCCTCCAACCTTATCACAAAAAGTTGGTGCTCAACATTTAATTCCATAGAGGGAATCACATGGTGCCATATAAATGATATAATGAATGCTATTATAATATGAAAACTCATCTAGAGTAATGTTTTGTTCCCAACCACATTTTAAATACAAATAAAAAAATCTGAACATATCCTCTGGGATTTGAATAATTACTTTAGACTGGACATCCTTCTAAGGATGATTAGAAGTGTTGAACCTCAATTCTATATCCAGTACTTATTGAATACATTTTTTGAATTATTAGGTAAACTAAATATCTTGATTGGATACTATACAATTTCGAAATCCATGGAACATTAGAACATCCTTAACACATATCCTAGTTGGATGACCCATTGGAAATTATTATCCTATTGTGATGAAGTTTGATGACATAGTAATGTGATATAAAACCACCAATATAAAATTAATCCATTTAGAGGTTTTGGGTAGTCCAATAAAAATATCAATGGTGATGTTCACCCATTTCCATTCTGGTATGGGTAATGGATGCAACATCCCATTTCACTTTTGTCTTTCATCCTTAACTTTTTGGTATACCAAGCCCTGAGATAAAAACTCTATGTTATCTCACATCATTAAATCCCACCATATGTATTTTTTTTGTCTCAATAAATCTTTATAATTAACAAATTTATACAGAATTAAGAACTATGAGATTCCTTTAATATCTCCTTCTTCAAATCTATTATGGAACAAACACATATATAGTTCTAGAACCTTGTCATTCAATCCCAATCAAGATTTAAATTAGGAACTTTTTTGAATTTATTTTTCATCTCGAAATCATCCTTTTTCCCCTCCTTAATCATCTCATGGAATGGTTGTTGAACATTAATTAGAGAAAGATAATATTGTACCCCTTATATCTGGATTTCTGGATAAATCTTTTGAAAATCTAGAAATAATTGATCTTTTGTGATCCTAATCATGGATAAGATAGCATTATCCTTCTTAATCAAAGCATATACTAGTATATTCTCTTTCCCAGGGTGGTAATGTATTGAGTAGTAATAATAATTTATCATCTCTTAACATATTATTTAGTGCATGTTCAACTCCTTATATGTGAATATATATTTCATAATTTCATTATAAGTACAGATATCAAACTTTTATCCATAAAAATAATTCTTCCATATTTTTAATGAAAAAATTTCCCCAACTGACTCCAAATCATGTGTTGGTTAATTTGGATTCTTAATATTTAACTATCATGAGGCATAATGTTTAACCACGATGTTATACATAATAAAACATCCCAAACGCTTATTTTATGTGTTATTATAGATTAAAAAATCTTATCCACTATAGGGTAATGATAGCACATGTACAGTTACTAACATTGTCTTTAGTTCCTTGAAATTTTCATCACATTCAGCACCCTAGAAGAACTTGTGACCCTTTTGATTTAACATGGTTACATGATTTGATAGTCCTAATAATGTTTCTAAAAGCCATAAACAAGATACAGCTAAACCATGAACTCTACAGTTCTCAGTCACATTGGTTGGTCTAGGAAAACATTTAATAGACTTCATCATTTAGTTATCTACTTTGATACTATATATTAAAATTACATTACCAAAAAATGAAAACATTTCCATACAAAATCAACACTTTGTAAATTTTTCATATAAATTCTTCTTCTTTAGGGTCTTTAGTAAAATTTTCAACTGATCTTAATTCTATGCCTTTCTCTTTGAATATATATTTGAATATCATATATAACAATTACCACAAATTGATCAAGGTAATATCTATAGACTTTATTCATTAAATCCATCAATATAGGGTGTGAATTAGTAAGACCATAAGTAATCACTATATATTCATAGTTTCCATGAATTTTATAGAATACCATCTTGGTTATATCCTATTACATAATCTTTAATTGATAATCTCTAGATTGAAGGTAAATTTTTTGAAAAGTATTGATCTCCATGATGTTGATCAAATAAGTCCTCAATTTGGGTGGGAGGATAATTAT
This sequence comes from Viscum album, assembly GCA_963277665.1. NCBI lineage: Eukaryota > Viridiplantae > Streptophyta > Magnoliopsida > Santalales > Viscaceae > Viscum > Viscum album. The sequence goes on along the minus strand of OY728143.1, from coordinate 935,441,854 downwards.
TCATTATTGTGATCTTGTTCAACTCCCCATAATCTTTATAGAGCCACATTAATACATCTTTCTTTTTTGAAAAAAAGAACAGGTGCACTATAAGGTGACACACATGGTTGGATGAATCCCTTATCAATGCTTTCCTTGAGTATCTTCTTCAATTCCAGAAGCTCAATCAGATCCATTCTATAAGGATACATTGAAATTATTATATAACTAGGTATGAGTTCTAATAGGAAATCTATTTTTTGTTTTGGTAGATAATGGGAAAACTCTTCCATAGATACATCCACCAAATCCTAGACAATAGTCATATCATCGATCTTGATTCTCTCGCAAACCATTTGTATAGACAATGATCTTGAAGGAAAACTCTGAACTATATAGTGGATGTAATAACCAATAGATGCTCATTCTAATATTCATATAGATGGATGATTATATAAGGGTTTAAGATATCAAAAGTAACATCCCTTCCAAAAAGAAGTTATGAGGGAATTATGCAGATAATGTTATTCCATGCCTAATGTGACAAAAAATTAATCCCAAGTAAGAATGAAAATATTTATACGAAGCAAATTCCCACAAAAATCATCCATAGATAAATTATATACATGGGATTTAATCATCATACAATTAATATTTTCACAGATAATTCCACATCTAATTTTTTTTGTGGAATCTTAGTACCCTTATAAAATCCATTAGAAATAAAAGAGTGGGTATATATGGAATCAAACATGACATTATTAGTTCTAGATTTGATGGTAAGTTTAAATTTCATCATGTTGTTATTGTCACCATCATCAAAAATAGAAATTGAATTAGATTTCTACTTATCCCCTGTCATAAGGGATTGAAGGAATCGATCATCAGCACAATACCTTGGGTTTGGGTAGTTTTCAACATAATTCATGTTCTCCTAACACTTGTAGCAATAAATCACATGAGGTGAATTTTTTTGTCACTTTTACCCATTCGTAACATTAGATAAGCTCTTCCCCTAACTTTGGAAATCGATTGTTTGATGGCCTTCCTTCCACACATAAAACATTTATTAGAACCCTTATGTAAATTTTCCATCATGATTATTCTCACACATATTGTATTAAGGGAAGTTCAACTTTTATCTTCATGTTTTTTATATTTTCATTTAAACTCCATCTTCCTCTTCTTGTCAAAACCATGATATTTGTACATGACTACAACCACTATTTCAACCCTAATTTCACAATTTACAATCTCTTCATAGTAATAAATGTCTATTATGTCCAAAAGCCTTCTAATACATGTTTTTAATTCACTAAAGAACCCATCAACATTACATTTGGGTTGGATGATAATTCATGAAGTGTATCATGCAAGTCTCATAAAATTAGCAAGATAGGTACCAATAGATTCATCATAACTTTTCATCAACTCAAGGAAGTATTTTAGCATCATGGTATGGTGAATCCAAAGAAAGTAAGCAATGAAAAATAAGATCTTGAATTCATCCCAATACATGGACTCAATCACATCTTATTGCTTCATAATCGTGATTAGAGTCCACCACTAGCTTGCCACACCTTCTAAAAGATAGACAACCAGAATGAAATTATCATGCTCTAGACACTAGAAAAAAGATAACATTATCTTAGTAGTACTAATATAATATTAGGGAACATGTGGATTAGATGACCCACTGAATAAAGTAGTATGATTCTTCTAGAAAGACGTAATATAATGTTGTTCCTACCATTGTTCATTTGGAATTCCATGTGAGTCTTAGAAAAATAATGATGTCTGACCATTGCCACATGATTTTTCATTCCAGATGAAATAGAATTCGATTTGTCAAGAGGGAAATAATTACATTGTCTATCTCAATATCCATTAATTTGGCTGCTTCAGGTTCCATAGATTGAATAGTCCCAAAAAGTATAGAGTAAGAAATTGTTATCATATTGAGGTATTAAATAATCCTAAAAATTCCCTTATAGGATGTCTAAGTTATGGTACCTTGTTTAATCAGTGAAACCATGTGTTTATTCTAGGTTTTTCATAGCAAATATATATTTAAATCCTAAATAATTGTTCACTAATAGTTTTTCAATTCCTAAAGAATATCCCTCAAGAGAGTCATTGTAGGTGTGCATCATGGCCCATTGTCATATACCGGATTACCCCAATCCACACGCAGAATATCTTTTCAAAGATGTTACACCTAGGTACATTTTTTAGGGAGACACAACCACTTTTAGAACCTAGAAACTGATGTATTTATAGGAAACTACTCACTCTATCCATTAAGAAGATTTCAATGCATTTTCATATACTTTTCCTTAACCTTATACTTATCCATGTACATGTCCTTAGGTTTATCACTACCTTTTATCCATCATAAATTCCAATGGGTAACTGAACCTTTACTCTGATAAAAATTATAGTAACCCATTATTTTCATAAATAGATGATGCAAAACCATTGTGGAATAATTAAAACATTATACAAATCATCAACAAATGATTGTAACAGTCTAGTTCCTTTTCGAACATGGTATCCTAAACACTTATACATATATGATATACATTATCAACAACATGATTTTTCTTGACAATCAACCTATGTAGACACAGAAAAAATACATATCATTATAACCTATGGAAGGAAACAAAAAAATGGTGAGATCGTTTCATAGTAAAGATAAATAAGGGTGATATATAAGCATAATCACGAGGATAATGGTATGATAACATGATCAAGAAAATATAATACCATACCCTACACATAAAAGATCATATATATGAATGATAAAATAAATCATGGTACCTAATAAGACATGAATAATAAGGAGATAAAATACATAATATAAGAAATCATAACAATGGAATAAAACACAGAATTGTGGAAGACACATTAGAATATATAATTTTATTTCTATATTATCCAAGGAATTGCTACCAAGAGAATCTATGTACTATTGGTACACTCCCAATACCATCTTTGTAGTAATGGTTCACTCCCATGGCCAACATAGTTGCATGAGTTCACTCCACATACAATCATGGTAGTCATGGTTCACTCTTATTTCCATCTTAGTAGTCAAGGATCAATCCCAAGACCATGTTTTTCTATATCATGATATATATATATTAACATGATGAATTGGAGGGAGATATAGGTCCCACACATCACAAAATTAAATCATACCAATGCATTTTAGAAGATCATAAATAATCATATCATAGCCCATTGAATGAACGGGGAATTGAAAAAATGTAATCATATCATAACATATGTAAATATAGAGGATTTATAATCATTTCATCATAAACATAACCCGTTAAAAGAAGCGGGTTTCAAAGGCATATAATAGTTGGACGTGGAATGCATTTCATTAAGATCATTCCAAGAAGAAATAATCCATTCAAAAGAATTAATATAAATGGAAAAATAGATTAATTTCCCCATAAAGGAATGATTAACACCGAAAAATGTTTTCTTGTACGGTAAATAGTTGTTGAAATATTTGTAAAATAACTTCTTGATGAAAAAATACATTATTTCATTGTAATTTTTTTCTAAAACATAAAACTTTTTTGGAAACAGTTTTCTCTTAAAATATCTTTAAAAACTTATAAATAAATCATTTAATAACATAGGGCATTTTTAAAATCCTATTTCCCTTGAAAATGGTCTTTAATGGTATTTGGAAAAGATGCTTGTTGAATACAATAGATTTCCAACAAGATAGAGTGATGGTAATGTTTTACAAACAACATTTTATTAATTAAAAAAGAGAGGATAAGTTTACTAAAACATGGTTATATATTGAATAAAGATAGAATAAATAAAATAATGTGTTTTATTTATAGATTGATCATAATATTTCATTTAGGGAATCATAAAAATAAACAATATTGAAAAGCAATGAGATTTTTTAAGTAATGCTTTATAACTATATAACAATGGATCATATTATTGACGTACAAAATGAAATTAAATAAAGCATAAAATATCATTAGAATAACTAAATTTATGATATAATATGTAAAATGAACGTATATACACCTCAAAAAAATAATTTATTTGTATAACAAAACCTGAGTCTCAAAGAAGGAAAATTGAGAAACACAATTTTACCGATTTCGAAATTATGGAAACAAAAACCCCATGAAGGAAAGATCATAAAATTGATATCTGAATACCCATAAATTTAATTATATGATACCTATAATACAATCATGAGCATTACATTCCCCAAAAAATGAAAGAGTGGTCAACATAGCATGTATCTCGGGGAAATAAAAAGTGAGATGAAATCCCCTTACCTTGTGTCTCAACTATCATCTTACTCAATTAGAAGACCTATATAATAAATAAAAATTTATGATATATATTATAAATAATCTTATAATTATATATAATACCATATTTGTTTTTATTATATCCCTTTATTATCTGCTTCTTAACCATCCTATGTTAATGTTTCACATCAGATAATGTTCACATTGTTCTCTCTATGTGTCTTAATTTATTATATCACCGGACCACATAATTATATCATGATTTATGAAAATAAAACATTATATAACTATTATTTATATTCATTATATTTTTATTATAATAATATATATAATATAGTAATATGAAATAGAAAATACTGTTTTTTTGGAGATTGTAAGTCATACGTACGGGTGATAGATGTTTCCCTTTTTATAGTCAAATTCAATGAATCAAATAAAATGACCTAAATGTATATATATATCATATAGTTAGAGTGAGGTTATAATTATATATTTATATATATCATATAATTTCACTAAAACCATCCTTTATACATTCCATGAATTTTTTTAATAAATCACGTCGCTTTGAGGGCCTAGTAGTCCACCCTTACACAAATCTAATTATCATATTACACAAAATAGAAAGTAAATATATTTGGTTTGGAAAAGGATAAGTAGTATTAAATAAATAATATATATAATATAAAAAATTTTGAAATAAAATAATCTTGATAATTTCCATCGTGAGAGGATCTAAAGTAAAAAAATGAATAATTGTCATTTAATGAGGTGGTAGTTCTGCGTACACATAAACAGTATGTTTGATACCAATTAGATAGAGGTGTGTGTAAGTGCTGGTTGAAAACATATAATTATAATATAATAGAACATTTATGTTACTTTTTCTATTCAATAATGGAAATAATATATTGTAGTAGTGGAGAATGAATATAAAAGAATAGAGCCTGAGTGATGGTGTTACCTTTTAACTGAGTAACTCCTTTTGGATTGTACGTAACAACTTCTTGGGAAGACTCTCTACCCAAAGGGAGGAATAAAGGAAGAATTTATGGATGTTTTTTATTTTTATTGGGAATATATTTTATGATACCAATGGGTTTAATGGGATTTATGAATAGGTATATTTGGTGGCTTTTATAGGTAGGTAAATGACTCACTTAGTATTTTTTTTAAAACATGTTTGTGGTACCCATGTTTTATCCTTAAGAAATTCATCTAAAAAGAAGCCAAAATCGATAATTAAATGTTAATGGAATATCAATGGATATTTAAGGGGATTTTTTTACAAGTTTATAATTCTTTTTCGGTTATAAGGTTCTGTATTAATCCTTAGTTAATAATATTTTACCTTAATGGATTTAATTAATTTTAATTACACTCAATAATTGTATTGGTCAAAAACTAAGTTAAAATATCTATAAATTATAAATTATTTTGATTCAAAATATGGAATGTATTTTTCTAAATTATAATAACACAAGTGGATAAAATTAATTTAAAATTAACCATATAGTTGGGTCGACAATGTAGGTTTATTATGTAAAAACATTCAAAGGTTTTCTAAATTTTTATAACCAATTTCAATGTCAAATTGGTCTCAATGGCAGACATTGTATTAATTGATAAAACGGTTATCTACATTAATCATTAAAACATTTTAAAATATAATTTTACCTTATAATGAAATTATATGAAAAATTTATTTTTGAATTAAAATCCGGCATTTTTTCACTATTCATCTAATAATTGGTGTTTCTGAGAGAAATTAAATACAATTCCCCCAAAGATGATTATTACATTATACGTTAAAAAATAAATTAAATTATATAAAATTCAATTTTAAATGGGTTAATAATAAATTTCATTGTTTTTTATAGTAGGATGTGAATGGTGGTTTAATTGATAAAATATTATTTTTAAACCTAAAATAATTTAACCAAAAAATTATATCTTATATTATAAATATGATTAATTTAAATAAATTATTTATGAATATTTATCTGAAAATTAGTTATTACTATTCATATAACTATTTTTATCATCAAGATTGTAATTATCTCATTTAAATAATTATAACAATAAAATGATGTTTTGAAGAAATATCAGTGATGGCTATAATGTATGCCAAGTCAGTGTTACGAGTTGCATACACTATGTTGATGTTCCATATATCATATTCTATGTTTTTTTAATGTAACATACTCTAAAATTATGATTTTTCAAAGGGATATTTGACATATTTAATTTCAATATATAAATAAAAATTTAATGTCTTTAGGAAAAACGATCCATAAATATTATGGGTGATACATCCCCCTACCCCTCATGAACAATGCCAATGTATATGCCGTTTTCATTCTCAAACATATTACATAGAAACCCACACATTAATGTCCTTAAAAATAAGGATCAACACAAACTATTTACCTATTATTAATATAAGTCTTATGTTCGCAGGACAACCTTATTCCACAATGCATTGTTACACACCAATTTTCCTATCCTAAATCACCAAGAAAACGCCCTATAATCCGAAGGAATATTTTTCCACATGGGTGCAGTTTTCCATCTCCATATTCCTCTCAAAATAGCATGCTTGAAACAACTTTTTGATTATCCACTACAGTTACTCCTCACATAGTTTTCCCATATCAAGATACAAATTTAGAAATCAAAATATCCTGATTCATAAGTTCCCTTCATATGTCTGATAAATATAGGGATATTCTCAGTCAATAATCCTTGAAATGGTCATCATCTCACACAGCTTGGTCATATATGTTCAACTTAAAACATCCCAAGCATTAACCTAGATTCCATGACTCTAAACATCCAACAAAAAATGAGACTCAAAACCTTCCATAAAGAAAAAATGCAAATGAAACCCTGGGTAAATGTATAATCCTAACCTGCTTGATCTATTCTTTTCATGGTGTAAACAAAAAAATTTGAAATGAGATGTAAAATTGAAAATTGATATTGTGAAAAAAAACAAGGTGAGTCATATCAAAAAGTCTAGTGATACCCACTATGTCTTCACCACTATAGGATTAGGCAGAAATTTGGGTGGTAACAAAAAAGATGCAATGTTTATAGGGTTTTTAATATAACACTGGATAAATTCAGACTATTTTATCTTAGTCACATGGCTCTAGTAAAAATTATAGTTTTATATTATTTCTCTTCCAAATAAGTATATTCCATTATTATTAATAAAATTTTAATTGGATGATAAAAGGAAAAGACAAACAGTTATAAATCTCAAATTTTCCATTCCTTGGGAACATTATTGTAGAAAAATGTCATTTTGGAATCTCTTCATGGAAATGTTGGACAATTAAAAAAGGTGAAATGATTATAGTATGACTTGAATTGCTTCTTTCAGTAGATTAGATAATGTCTTATGTGAGCCATCTTAGGCCAGCTAATGATTGGTTCATTTCCCCAGTTTAGAATTAGATAAAATAAACATTTGTTTAATGACAACCATCATATATTCAATAGTCTATTTGTTTTCATACAACTTAGTATTTATTGATGATAGTTTTTCCTTTATCTTATCTATGTGAACCACATGTTCTCATAGATCTCCAGTATATGAAACCATTATATCATTATGTTATGACTCATCAACAACTACATGATGAAACACAGTAGTTGTATACATTAAAGCTTTTGATGGTTGATAGGGAAGATTAAACTAGATATGTTATCATTCAGAATTTTCTATATCCATGCAACAGATGAAGAATTTATGGATAAGTACATGAAATTTGTATCAATCAAACATTAATATGCCTAATACATTGAAATGCTGATGATGATTTTCTACGTAATTATAAATCTTTATCAAAATAGACTCAATCATGAAAGTGTTGACTTAGAGCCAAGTCCATTTTCAAACAGCGTGATTTTTTTAAGAAAGTAATGGGGTAAAGATTGTATTTACAAGAAGATATGAGTTTATATTTAGGGATCACAATCATTATAAGTAATATTTCTCTATATTGGGGTACTGTAGGGGGAAAATAATTTCTAACCCCATCTTATTTAATTATGGGAACTATGTGAATAGGTGAGTAATAAATTGGAGGAATGTCCAATTTGTCTCCACTATGAATAGTGTTATTTGGGTTACATAAGGTACTAGTTAGAGATGTTGGATAAACACCAATCCATGGAAAAGGGGATGTGAGGATGAAACTCCAAAAAAAATTTACAACATTGAGAGGAACATAATTCTTCTTCAAAAGATAGTGAAGATAGATTTATGGGAATAGAACATGGGGATTCCAATGGTTGTTGCACCCATCAATCTTGTTTCTGAAGCACCCTATTAGGGTAGTATCCTACCCACAACATGGAACAACCCCATTATATATTTTTAGCACATTTTAAAGGTGGTAGAAAAATTTCCTTATTGTAACCCTCACACATTATCATCATCCATAATTGATGATGTATAACTAGGTGTGATTAATTTTAAATCATGGTAAGAGGTAATGAATCAACCTATAATAAGAATCCAAATTTCCTTGAAAACATATAAGTACTATAATTTTCACAAATGAACACTATATCTTCTCATATTTTAGGAATATCATCTCATAATGAGACGATATAGCAGGGTTCTTATAGAAAACCATCACTAGTCTCAAACACCACTAATGTTGGTGTTGAATTAGGAATAAAGGTAAGACAAGGGATATTTTTTTCCAAATCAACAATTCCATTGATGTAATGGAATATCTAGAGAACAAATTAAATTTTGAGTAGTTCATATTCAAATATAAAATAGGGTATCTTAGTGGTATAATAATATATGTGGAATCAGGAGTATTCTACCACCCACCTATATTAAAATTGAAATGTCCAGCTAAGGTGATGTCATGATTTTCCCTCTTTATCTGTCCCAAAAATTCCAAGATAGGAGAAATGTTGGGTATAGATATGTTGATTTATATTCGATCATATAATTTGGGTAAAATCATGATGGTATGAAACTGGACACTGTTATAATCATTATGATATAGAATGTCCCATCAACTATAAAATATGGTGGAAAATCATCAATATACAATGCATGGAGATATGTATAGTTGGATTATTTATCCCCAAATATAATGTTGGCCTATCTTGACTATGACCCAATACGAACCCATAAATCCATGTCATTGTTGGGTTGGGTGAGTCTTAGTTTATCGAACATAGATCCTCCGACAACTACCTTGGAGGAATAGAATTATCCAAACACTCAATGGAATTAGTGGGAAACTATTAAGAGGGAAACCCAACAATTTCAGTATTGTGACCAATAAATCCCTCTCCAAAGGATGAAGTTGTTCACTATCTTAATTGGTGTTATCTGTAGAAAAAAATTAATCATATATATTTCTGAAAATGGTAATTCACCGTAATTGGTTGATATCCCCCAAACTAGATCAATTTTCACTATTAAATATGTGGAAGGTTTCTGTGCTAAGACATAAATGGGAGATTAGTTTAGGAAGAACCTCATATGGGAAAATATAATGAAAAATTGAAAAATCCATACCTAATTTTTTAAATTTAAATCCTTCAACACTTTTAAAAATTCCACGCAATTTTTATGTACCCATAATTCACAAAACTATTAGTTTGAGATGCTACCTCTGAATATCATATATTAGTTGGAACTACATCCTATGTCGAGAACACCTCTATAGAAGATTTAAATGGATTGATATTCTTTAATGGGGTAATTTATAATGAAAAAATCCTCTTGACACAACATATAAATGATGTGTAATGTTATCGAAATGTTAAACTGAACACGAACTGAGGACACAAGATGCCAAGAATTATAATAATTATGATTAGAAAATTGAATGGGATTATTTTATTGAATTCCAATTTTTTACAGTTTCGATCTATTATAAATTAGTTAACTGAAATGCTTTGATGAAAGGATACTCATTATAATTCTATACTGTGGAATGATGTTTTGTCGAAATCCATTTTAAATATTCTTGTCAATTGAAGTTATTCTCTTTATCCATGTCATGAAGGTTGAAAATAGAGTGTATATATAAAATATGATTTTTATATCTATGGTATAATTATAAAAAAGACATGTATGATTCATTAAAAAAATTTAAACTGAAATAAACCCTTGTAGTTTGTTTCGCAGTTCGCAAGGTAGTTGGTATGCATTGCGCTTGGCCCTCAAGGAAGTTAGTATGAATGTATCTTGGTCTGTGAGGTGATCATTCTAGTATCTATGCATCAATGTCACCTATAATGATGAATGTTTCTTTTTATTAATCAATGATTATAAATATACTCATGTTCAATGATCATTGAGTTCATGACATGCTTTTCTCTGAAGAAGAAATGTTATGAAGGAAGAAGCAAGTGATCGAGGGTTCACAAAGGCTCATTTCGACAAAGTGGCTTAGTAAATGAAAAATGACATGGGAACCTTTTTTTATAGATGTGTTCCCCTATATGGACCACATGAACACCACAAAGAGGTTTCAAACATGAAAATATTCTTCATCAAAATCACACCATTTTCTTCCTGATCGGATCATATCTTGATGGGGGAATTTTTTGGGTCCTGAAAAATCTGCATTGAATGAGAAAATAATTTCATGAAATGATAATGTGTAAAATATACATGAGAAGGATTTTGAAAAATGATATAATATTAATAACTTCCCTGAGGATCAAGTCTACATAAAAGAACTCTCAATGCGGACCTCTACACCATATGTAGTCCTACAAGAGAAATATTTTATTGTATGTGGTAGTGCCTGTTGGTACCCAAAAAAGAAACTATATCATTTTAATCACTATAAGTCAATTTCAATCCTCAAAACTAACCATCCAATAAAAATGATAATTGGTTTATGGGACAATTTTATCTTTACCATCCACCTATAAATGAAGACATTTGTGGAACTCAATGGCATTATGGGGCTCCCACCAACAAAGGACTCATGGGCCACCATGAATGATCTTCCATCACTCTATAAAATAAATATATTCTTATTTAAATTACCTAAGAGGGGAGATGAAAAATAGAGATTCAGAAATGGTGAATAATGGGATTAAATTTAAAATAATGTGTGAGATCCATTAATTGTGAGTAGGTAACCCTACCACATAATATTGAGGTATAAATGGAACTCACCGATCCTTCTGTAAACCCAAAATCATTTTTATATTACTTTCCATAAAGAACAAGAAAATTTAATCTTTACGATCCATGAAATTTTTTTATAAAACATATGGTGTGCCCTGTGTAAAGAGACGTAATGTTGGATGAACTCACACCTACATAGAAAATAGAAACATGATGACAAACTACAGCCACATAAAAATGCTCTATCATGACAGAACATAAGCTTTTGTAAAAAATGGTTTGGAAGAGAGAACCACATATAGTATAGAAACACACTAAATTTAATTGGTAATCCTTGGATATTTGGATTTTCCACTTCCATTTATCTCCTCTAGCATACCATTAGATCCCACTTTGACCCCTCCTTGAACAATCTTATATATCTCATGCCAACACCTCTTCCAAACCCACTTGATATGTATGGTCATGTCATTGTGGAAACCATCATTTCTTCTCAAACATACATTCACATGGTATGTGGGGTATTATTTGTAACCTACATAACAATTAGGATCCTTATAATTACCTCAAGGATGCATTCTCATGGTAATGAGTGTCCCAAACATGGAGGTACTGACATTGACTTCCATAATTTTAGAGATTGAGGGGAAACACTGGCCATTCCATTAAATGTGGGAGTGTGATGGATTCATCACTCATACTCTCTAAAATGTGGAAAATGGAATCTCTCCTAGCGTAATCCCATATTGATGAGGATCACACCTTCTTTTTCATTTGATAATGTACAGTGTTGGATCTTTCCCTCCCCATCATTATTTTCCTACGGTCAATGGTAGGAGCCATTGTCAATATCATTGTTACCAAATCATGAGACGATACATGTTCTAGAGACCAACCATTCTCTATCCCATTGGTCCTTAACCTCATACACCCATGGAAAAAAAATATTTTTTTGGTCTTCTAGATCTATCTCTTCCTCGTTTTTACCACACCGAGAATGACCCTAGTGGGATTAGAGTTGAGGGGCTATAATGACATCAACCTGGTCCAAGTAACATGGTGCTCCTATAAAGTATAATCACAAAACACAGTCATTATACTAATTATCCTCCCAAATGTAATTCATAAGGAAACATAATAATAACTAAGAGTCAATTCATTCCCCGGAGTTATAAAAACATGGGCCTACCCTTGGGTGTATTCCCCAAAACTTCATCAATATCCTTTCAACAGTCCATATCCTCAATGAGGGAAACCTTAAAAGGTACGTATTTCTGATTATTAGATCAAATGGTCCTCTATAGGTGTATTCCATAGCCCATTCCTAACTATGTGGGTTTATATTTCAAAACAACTATGATACATAAAAAAACTCCATGATTTCCGAACCCAACACGCCTAATTCACCGTTATCTACTCTGGGCCACAAACCATGTAAGTGTGTATCCAACATTGAAGACCCAATTCATTTCGAGTCCCAATTCATCACTATTTTTATTAGTCAATATTCTTAGTGGGACCATACATGACCATGGAGACCACTCATAATCCAGGTCCTTTGGGTCACTTTGTCCTAAATCCCACACCAAACCATCACTAGGAACCTTTACCATAGTTTCCTTTCCCCATGAAATTAAATTGCATGGTTTGGTCCTAATCATGTGAACTTAAACTGTATGATGTGTCCCATTAGGATTCAATGAATAATATTGGTTTTTATTCCTTTATAAATCATATATAGGATTCTCTTTTATTGGGTCCAATCCCAACAATAAAAAAAACACACTTATCTCAGGATGATGATAAGTTCTAAAGCACCCCAATATGGGGCCTAAAAAAGTATCATTATCACAAATGATCAATATATCACGACTCCATCCATTAATAGATAACGTTAATAGAGAACCATAGATACATATAGATATATCCATTGATTTAGCACCTTGGATACATGTATATGATTCGAAGTTCCATGCATGATAGTTAATGATTGTAAAACATAGGGTGACCAATGATATACATGGGATTGGACAAATCATTCATATAAATTACATGACTAAAAAAATTATAAAATTATCTGAATATGAAATTATTCACCTCAATTGTGTGTGATTAGCCCCCCCCCCCCCCTTCTATTTGACCAATGTGAGTTCTTATGTTTTCTTGGCCATGCACCCCAACAGGGGAATGCCATTGGGATGTATTTCCATGACTCATCAAGGAAATTAAATCCATTTGGTGTTTCTAATTCCACTACCAAAATTCATTGGAAACTGAACCATCATATATGGGTAAAAGAAATGAATGGTGTACTCAATATGAAATATATGGATATATTAAATCCCCCTAAAATCAATCATAGTCAACACCATGATTATTTCATATGAAATAGTCATATAGACACCATCAATTATTAGGGGTCTTTAAATCAAATTCTCAATAAAATGATGATAGGAATTACCAATGGAATGTAAATTCAAAATCATTTTGTCATAATGGATTAGTATTACCAGTCTTGCCATATTGGTACCACTCTCATACCATCCATGTATGCTCACCAATGAATACACATCAAAGTATTGAAAATAATAATTCCTTTCACTTGGATAAATATAATAAATTCTACATTTAAATTAATCTTTTAAATATTTGATAATCACTGTATATTTCCAAAATGTAGGAATTATTTTTTTGAATGAATAATGCATCACCAGCTTTATGGAATATAAAACAATCCTCATATTTTTATCCTTACTACATAGTATGTGTTTCTAAAAATATTCATCTTCCACAACTCTTTTAGAATTCGCTCTTATGAAAAACATTTTAGCGTCTTTGGAATTGACTAACCCTAAGTCAATATGGCCCCAACATTATCGATTTGAAATTTGAATCCTTTTTTAGAAATGATGATTGTAACATGACTATAAAATTCAATCATATGGATATATGTAATATCCTAATTTTTTTTTGGATAATTACATTAGAATAAAAGTTTATTTGAACAAATGTAAATATAGTTATACCATTAATAAACACTTTTCATTCAAACACAATTGTCTTATGACATAACAAATTTATGTCTTAATATAACTCCTAAAATATACACTTTTCATGATAATTTTCATATTATTATGGGATAACACCATAATTGTTTATTCATGTCTTAAAATAATAGAAGTATATGAAATTATTATATGATTTATTATCGACACACTATTTTTCTAACCTCATAATTATGATGTATATAAGGGAATGTGTGTTTATCAATTACTCTACAATTCATTTTTGTTGAAAAATGTAAATATGTAATTCTCATAATTGATCCTCATTATTAGAATCATTGTCCTTATTTGTATAAGGAAATGTGAATATATTAATTACTATACGATACATTATTAGGATCAATTAATGTTTTCAAGATATTTTTTGACATACCATCATAATGTAACTCAAATTTTCTAAACATTCATATAATACACTTTACATTCACATTACATAAACACTTAAACGCATATTATGAAGTATACACACCAATATATTATCCTTAGAATTGATCAATCATAGAAGATGAACTTTTTATGAACGAATTGTTAAATACCTACAGTTCTAAAGGTATCATTTCAAAAATAAATATGAATTTACATCAGTAATATCTAATGTATTTAGCTACACTATGTATAAATATCATTCTATGTATATCATGGATATACAATTTAAGATTTTAATTGAAAATTGATTATATTTCTATAAATCGATATATTAGTCTCACTTTTTATATTCACAAGATGTTTTCAATGATTCAAGCATTGCTGAACTATTTCTAGAGTACTAAATTCTAGAAAAACATTCATTTTTGAAATGATATAATTTCTCCTTGTGTCTATATGATATGTGAGATAAATTATTTTTTAACACTCAAAAAATTCTACTAGAATCATTATTTTGGAATTTAGAAGTTTTGTACCTCTCACCACTAACATTGAAAATAACCTTTCATGGCCACATATATAACATGTCTTACTTCTTATAACATTTCATAACATATAGGGATAATATATTAAAATAATGATATTGTATTATCATATTGTATTTTATACCTATGAACTATAATTGAATAATTAATATAATTTGAAGAATATAACATAAGAATAAGTGAATAAATTTAGAGTAAAATCAATGCATAGAATTTAAACATTCATAAAAATTATTTCATGATATGCATCCAAAATTTCACGTTTCTTAACACATAATTCATTGAAGAATTTTTTGAAGGTATCTTTGGAATTGTTGTTTCCATTGGACAATAAACATTTTCATTTAACTTTTTCACCATAAAAAATTGTATCATCTTTCTTTAATGTTCTTATTTTTTATATAACCATTACCTTGAAGGTAATTAAGTTTTTTATCCATAATTTTAATTTTTTTAATCATAAATTAAAGTGTATATAAAAACCCTATTCTTTATCACCTAATTAAACATGATTATTTACATAAACATGAACATATGAAAACTCTTAGGATACAGAGGTCTATTATCTTGGGAAATTAATAACATTAATTCACATCTTAGAATATTAAACCCAATATATTTATTGAAAACTTTTTTTACATGACCATAACATTCCTTCATACTTAGCATTGCATTGGATTACCTAAGGGCATGCATAAGAAAAAGGTAAGCTATAAAGCCCTGTAAAGGTGTATACAAGGAATAACATGATGATTATAATAAATTATATTCAATACTAATAGAAATGGATAATAAGAGAAAAATGATCAGAAAGGCATAATATAGTATGATTATCATAACATGGAATTGTGTAAACAAAATTTAACCTGATGTTAGCATGATCCATGGATAATTACACATGGATCATGAGTAAAAACTCGTTGCACTTTAGTTATCATGTGTAAACTCTCATTGAACATGATGTACAATGATACTAATCTTTACCCAATACATTGGAGCGCTACTAGGGCACACCCTTCTTAATCATTTCATTTCATAGATAAGTGTGCAACATGGAGTATACAACATGGAATCAATCAACATCATCATTTATTCCATGATAAAGGAATTGAGAATAGATACATGTAAATATATAATGGAAAATTAAATGTGGGTAAAGGTTAATATCCTTGATAGAGAAATGGGTATGGTATTCACTACACAATTAATTTGTCTTGGAAAATCGTGGTACAAATTCAGTAGCTAAATGGAGTGACATAGTAATTCATGAAAATGGTTGATGACAGAGAAAGGGATATCTAATAATATTTACAAGAAATGGACAGTAATGAGGGCATATAGATACATGTACAAACATATGTAGTGGAATTTAGATACATAATATAAAATAATTTACTGAATATAAATTAGGATAGAGAAATACCTTACGGAAATTCAGTATGGTAAGGGGTGTACATGGGAGGCATTAATGAGAGAGAAAGTGGTATATCAACATTAAAAAATTATTTTTTCTATATAGGGGAGGTTCAAAATCATTCAGGATAATTTTAAATTGAAAATAAAATGGCATCACTACATAATGAAATTTGGAAAAAAATGAGAAAGGATGAAATATATTTCATGGATGTGTGATCACATAGGATTGGGAGAGTCTTGAGAGGGGATTTATGGGAGGCTAGGGAGCCTTTAGAGGATTTTAGAGATTGGAGAACAATTGTTTTTAATTCTCCAAATGGGTTTAGTGAAGATTAATGGGAGATTGAGTGGATTTCTATATGAAAGGAGATATAATTCAATATTATTTAGGTTTTGGACACCGCACATTAAACTAATGAAAATAACAAACCATTCCATGGTTTATTACCTTTTTTCCAATTTGGAGTGGAAAAAATTATTTTATGGGTGCAATGGCCTAAATTATTAAAATGTTAGGCTTTCTTATGTGGAGGTCAGCCACACTCTCAAGGAAAACATTGTAAATTGTTAAAGTGATTTAAAAGTTTTGGAGGGTCCACTATGGCTTTGTGAAATAAATCTAACAAACCTAAAATCACATAATTTTAAAGTTAAAACATATATTGGATGATGAAACCATTAATAAGATTTTATTACAACACTATTGGGTTATAATGTTATTATAAAACACATTATTCTTTTAAACTATATTTAATTTTTACCCAAATATTTGACTATCTTTGAAAATTAAGAAAAATTTACCATTGGATAATTTAGTAATCCAGATTCAAAATTTAATATTAATTTTTTAAAAAAATTATAAATATGTGAAATTGTACTTTAAAAATAAAAACAGAAATATATAGAAAATTTATCGGTTTTGACAAAAACAGGACACAAACCATAATAAAAATTTCAATTTTATTATTCAAAATTAGATGACCATTTTTATTTAAGAAAACATAATTTAGTAATATTATTTTATTAAAAAATAATTTTATATAAAAATCCATTAATTCATAAAAATAGATCTCTTAATTTAATATTCACTAAAAATAATATTTGTGCTAAAAAACAATTTACCAAGTACAAATAATAAAATGAGTGTACATTCATTATTCAATACAATAATAATTCAAATAATAAGACTACTAGTGTCTTGTTAGATAACCCCTTATAACACATGTATATGACCTATGGTTAAGGTGGGTAATGGTGAAAGACTCTTAGGGTGGCTCGGATAACATCGCTTGGGTGGTAATCTCTACCAACATCCACATCTCTTGTAAGATATTTCATTAAAACACAACTTGTTGAATTTCTACTTGGGATAGGTCAATAGTGATGCTCTATGATTCCACCACCTTTCTGAGCACCAAAAATGTGCTTCATATAAATAAACTCTACTTTATGAGGCCATCACTTCCTTTCTCTATGTAAATTGGATTTGTTAAAGCCATATATATACACTAATCATTTTATCACTATTCAATGTCTATATTAGTAATGGTAAAAATTTATATCTATATTTTAAAATCCATAAACTTTAAACAAAATAAGTTCATATTTCTTATATTACCATTTTACATAATAAAACATTTAATCCTATCAAAAAAAAATTTAAACGTTTGGGAATTTAAAATCATACCCCATTATGATGTATAACCCTCCAAATTTCATTTTCCCACACTAAAAAAATGAGGGTAACTCTTCTTCATCACTTCCTCTGATTCCAACATTTCTTCTTCAAACTTGTGGTTTCCCCACAACACCTTCACTAGGGGCATTGTCTTATTTCATATAACATTTTCTCTATGATATAATATCTTCACTAGATTCTCTTCATAAGAGAGTTCATTATACAATTGTACCACCACTAGATTGAGTACATGAGATGGGTCAGGTTTGTACTTTCTTAATAGTGATATAAGGAATACATCAAAAGTGCTGATGTACCTTGGACTAGGATTTCCCTTATTTCCAAATATCATAACTCTCTTAAATGTATATATCATTAAAAATAAATGGTCTCTAAAATCATACTCTAGGTCTCATAAACGATTATCATCATAGCTCAATTTTTGACTCTTAGAAACATTTAAATATTGGTGGATGTACATAACCTTCTCCACCATTTCATCGACTATTTCCAGACCTAGGAGTTTTCAATCCCCAACGTCAACCCAACATGTCATTGTTTTTCACCACTTCTCATAAATGTATTCGTAAGGATCCATTATGTTTTTTGTGTGGGAACTATTAATGTAATAGAACTCAACCATAGGAGGATGTTGATCCCATCCTCCTTTAAAGTCCATTGAGAATGATCTCAACAATTCCTCAAGTGTTTGGATTGTGTAGTCAGATTAGCCTTCATTTTGAGGATGATAATCCATAATGATGTTCATCTCAGTATTCATAGCATGTTGAACACTCTTCCAGAACATAGAGTTGAATCTTAGATCATGATTGGATACAATATATAGTGTTACTTCATGTAGCCTTACCACTTCTCTAATATATATATATTCCATTTCATCCAATAAGAAATCATTTTGAATTGAAATGAAGTGTGTAGTATTTGTGATATGATCCAAAATAACCCATATATAATTGTTTCCTTTGTATGTCTTTAGAAGTAAGCTGACAATGTCCATGGTGATGTTCTCCCATTTCCATGTTGGTATAGTTAATGGTTTCATCATCCCATTAGACTTATGCCTCTCATCATTCACCTGCTGACATACTAGGAATTTAGATGTATACTCAGTGATCTACATCATCATTTTATCCCACCCATAATTCTCTCTGAGATCTCGATACATCTTTTTCTTTCCTAGGTGAATGGAGAAATTTAAATGACAGGCATTGTCCAAATGGTCTTTAATTAGCTCTGTATTTTATCAAACCCATAGTCATAACCCAAATCTCCCAATTCCTTGTTCATTTACTTTGAACAATGAGGATTTCCCTTTTCTAAATTTTTCTACTTTATTTTGAATTTACTCATCATCTTTTTGATTATCAAGTACATGAAAATTTCTAGAGCATTAGATGCAATGATTTCCCCATTTTTTTCTCACTGACATCTTTAGTTCCACAATTTATGGTGGTGTTGGGATATTTCTACTAAACATTATGGATATAAATGAATTTGTAGAACCAAAATCAAAATGTACATTTTCTATTGTTCAAAGAATAACTTGTGTACCTGTCACCAAATTGTTTTTGGGGAACTCCTTAGCAGTAGTGATGGAAAAAGATCGCTCTTTCTTCCTTGGAGGTTGATGGTTGCCTCCGAAAAAACCTTTTCTTATGGAACTGGTTTGAAAAGTGTCATTGTTCTTTGAAGATGAAGCAATGAAAAATGCATTGAGGGTCGAATGGATCATTCCTCTCCCCTATCGTCGCAGCGGGTTTATCTAGTCTGTAGTTAATAGATATGTTACCTTCTCTTGTACACCTAACGAATTTCCTCATCCCCTTTATGAGATTTCTAGGGTGCTTCGTTCCGCACCATTGCCAAGTGGGGAGATGGAAATTCATAGCACTATGGGATTTATCAATCGAATAACCAGAATGAAATTACACCTAAATCGTCATATCCTTTTGATACCACTGTGATTTTCTGATCTCTATTTTAACACTTAGGGGACATCATACAATTTCCTCATAGCTCTTGAACTCATAAATCACTAGGGACATTCATAGGATTGGTTTAATCCCACAAAAGAAATGGTCAACCTTGCATTTATGGTTAATGACAATGTCGGAGGCATATCATAAAATCCTTGTAAAATTTTATTCGTGCACTATGATGGATTCGAAATCATTTTTCATGAGGTAATGGAAGATCCTTTCCATCTTATGTCATAGTGTGGGAGGAAAGTATTTATTGAATAATTTTTTTTAAGAAATCCTTCTATTTCAACGCCTCACTCTTCTCATTAGGGGTTGTATTTTTTATCAATGTACACCATTGTTCAGATTCACCCGGAATACGATAAGCTACTAGAAGTATCTTCCCTTGTTCATAACATTATAGGATGGAGAATATTATTTCAAGGGAGGTGATCCATTGTTCAGCGATTGAGGGGTAAGATGGTCCATTAAAATTAGAACACATTTGTCTATTAAGGCTATCAATTTAATCATGTGCTTTTATAGGGGGGTTGAATGTTCCTATTGACCCATGTTTCTATAAAAAATATAAGTTAAATAAGAGATTATCATGACAATGTTTTTGATTACCCCTCCCATCATATTGGGACTCTAATTAGAGCAGTCGTCACATTGATTATCAAAATCTTTGTTTGCCTGATTCCTCCTATTACTAGCCATTGGCTAGGATAAAAGAAAATTTAGGGCTAACTCATAAATGGGAATCCAATGTATAAAATGGATAAATTATAAATTACATTTATTTCCTTATTTTATCTATGTTGTCCATGATCTAATTCACTTCATATATTCCTAAGGGAATTTTTTTAATTCCCTTAACAATGGTTCATACTATGATTATTAATTAATAAACGAATATCCTCGAGGATTTTCATAACTAAGAGTTTTGCATGGCCCGTTTTAGTGCACCAGTTCTCATTTGAGACTAGCTCAAATTGGTGTTTTTGGGTTTTACCCTTAGATACATATGTTCACGAGCCGCCTCTACCTACATGTATCTAGAGAGTGATGTCTTTTCTTGGTAAACCATTTACTCAATACTCAAAAAACATTAGTGATGTTTTTTTATACTTAGTCATATCTCTATGACATTCACTAGGGTTTTCTAATCCTATTCACAAAAATAACTAAACTTAGCCTCTGATAACAACTATAACGACTAATCTATTTATTACTCAATTAAACATAAATCATTACATTAAAATTATATTATTAAAACTCTTAGGATTGAGAGGTATAGTGCCTTTTTAAATTAGTAATATTACATAAAAACATAGAACATAAAACCCCCCATCATTATCAAAAACTTCTTTTACATGACCACAACATTCCTTCGTACTTTTCATTGAATTGGATAACCTGAGGACATGCATAAAAAAAGGTAATCTATAAATCATATTAAGTGAGTAAAAAAGCAATGACATGATGATTATACTACATGTTAGGAAATATGCATAGAAATGGAGCACAATAGAAACATGAACCTAAAGGATTAATATAGAATGATTATCATAACATGATAATGTGGCAATAACATTTGACATGGTATTAGCATGAGCCAAGTATCATTGCACAGAGATCTTGAGTAAACCCTCATTAAACATTAATTATCATGATTAATACCTAATTTTACTAGAAATATGATGAGACTAATAATTACCTAATGCATTGGATAACTATTAGGGAACAACCTTCTTAATTATTACATTTCATGCACAAGTGTGCCAGATGGATCATACGACATGAAATAATTAAACATCATCAATTATTCCATGAGAAAGGAATGTGGAATACATACATGTAACTTTATAATTCATAATTAAATGGTTTTAAAGGTGAATACCCTTGACAGATAAATTGTCATGGTATTCAATACACAATTACATTATATTGGAATATTGCGGCACAAATTTGGCAGCATAACGGTGTAAAATATGAATTCATATAAATTGACGATGAGAGATAAAGGGGTATATCATAATATATAAATGAAATGGACAGTAAAGAGGTCATATAGTTACATTTACAACATATATTAAAAATATAAAATAATTTCTTGAATGTAAATGAGGAGTGAAAATTCCCTTATGGAATTTCGGTATGTTATTAGGTATACATGGGAGGAACTAATGAGATAAAAAGGGGTCTATGATTATTAAAAAAAATATAGAGGAAAGTGTAGGGGAGGTTCTAAATAATACCCCAATTTTTTTAATTGAAAATAAAAGGGTATAAAAACATAAATAAATTTGGAAAAAAAATGAGAAATGATGGAATTTGTTATCTGGAAGTGTGATCCCAAAGGATTATAAGAGTCTTGAGAGGGGCTTAATTGGAGCTTGGGGTGCCTTGATAGGATTCTATAGATAGGAGGGAATGGTTTGGTTGATATAGAAATGGTTTTATTAAAGAGTAATGGGATATTGAGTTGTTTTATATAGGAATGGAGGGGAAATCCTTTATTATTTATGTTTTGGAGATCACACGTTAAACAAATCAAAACCCAAACCATCCCAATGTTTTCCCATTATTTTTTATGAATGCGATTTTAAAACATTGTTTTACAAGTCCAATGGCCTAAATTATTAAAATATTAGGCTTGATTATGTGTAGGTTAGTCACACTCTCAAGGATATCATTTTAAAATGTTAAATTGTCTTATAAGTCTTTTAGGGTTCACTAAGGATTTCTAAAATAAATCAAAAAAACCTAAAATCACATTATTTTAAAGGTAAAAAATATATTTTCCTAAAATACTATATATTTTATTTTATAACATCACTATTGGGTAATTATTATGTCATAAAATAGATTATATATTTAAATGGTATTAAATTTTTTCCAAAAAATTTGACAGCATATGAAAATTACGAAAAATTCCCTGTTGGATTATATAGATGTCTTGATTCCAAAAAAATATATTCATTTTATATAAATTATTATCAAATTTTTTGAATTTATAACTTTAAAATAAAAACCTACATTTCTCAAAAATTTATGGTTTTAAATAGAAACAGCTTTCAAACCGTAATAAATATTACAATTGTATTTATAATAATTATACGATCATTTATATTAAATAATAATTAATTGTTAATAATATTTAATTAAAATATTATTTTATTTAAAATCCATTAATTCATCAAAATAGATATCTTAAATGAATATTAACTAAAAATAGTATTTTTGCTTTAAAAAAAATTACAAAGTTACAATAATAAAATTATTGTATATTGTTTATTTTATAAAAAACAATGCACATAATCATAGTGCTAGGGTCTTGTTTCATTACCCCTTATAACACCTTCATATGACCTAAGGGTAAGGTGTGTGATAGTTACAGACTCTTGGGGTGATTCTGATAATATCCAATAGGTAGTAATCTCTATCAACATCCACTTCTCCCATTAGCGGTTCCGTTCAAGCTTAATGTGTAGAAGCTAATCTTGGGATTGGTCAAGATCGAAGCCCACTGACACCACCTCCTTTCCGTGTGTTAAAAAATGGGCTTCATGTAGATAAACTCTATTTAATGGGTCCATCACTTCCCTTGCCTTAGTAAATTTGATTTTTTAAAGCCCTATATATATTCTAATCAGGTGATCATAGTTCAACAACTATATTAGCAACGGTAATAATTATTAATAGAATTTTAAAATCCAAAAAAAATAAAACCAAAGAAGGTAATATGTTTTACAAAACAATTTTACATAATAATAAATTTATTCTGATGAAGAGAAATTTCATTAGTAAATGTTTGGGTCATTACAGTGGAGTGAGTGGGTAAAATGATATGAGAATGGGATCCATTAATGGGTCATGATTTACCGTTAAATTTATAAAAATCTAGTCTAATCATCACCCATTCATATATTTCTTCACATTCTCTTCATAAACATCTGAGAGATGGAACTTTATGTATTATTATCCATGTCCTAATGTTGTATCCATAACATACATCAGATGTTGATGGCGTAATTGTAAAAAAAACCATAATATGTGTCTTATATGAGTCTCCTATATGAATTATTACACCCTAACATCCTGATGTGACTCAATAGGTATTGAGGACTCCAACACCCTGAATTTTGTTTATCCATATACTGTGTGCAAGCTATAGTTCCACTCTTTGGAAAATCATGTTGGAATGGACTTTGACTTTCTCTAATAAATGTCTTATTTTTGTGTTATTAATTTCAATTATCAATAAAAATAAATCTAAAAGTTTAGTAATTTTGGATTGATTTCCAGTTTATAAATTTTTTATTAATTAATTAAATAACTATTTGTCACTAACTATTTCATTGTATTCTAGTAACCCTCTTTACTAGAATAAGAATACTCTATCACTTGAGTATTATTGTGGAATGGTCCTTCAATGTCCAATCATATTCATACAAGCTATGGATACACCAATAATCAATGTTTTAATGTTAGGTATTTTACTATATAATGACATTAACTCATGGATCATGGATCATTTGAGAGATATATCAGCTTCTAATATCACTAAATTATTTATTCAATCCAAACCACTAATTTTGAAAGGGACTTTTTATGGCTACTCTATTTACACCAACACCGGTTAGGTGACCAATCATTATCATAAGGACTCCTTATTATTATTTGGCACCCTCAACTATGGCTGATCGAGAATCTGAAACACCTGGTTCTATTATAATTCAAATGATAAAAGGAATTTTATGACTAAATATATCATTTTGGATTTTATTATTCCATGATGAATGTAATCAATTTCAATTAAATATGTTCATTATATTTTTTTCACACTAACAACTTAACATGCATTAATAAAAAAACATATGTCGCATCCTTATGAATTTTACTTATTTATTATTTTATGTGATCTATTAGTAAAAAAGAAATTTCATATAGTAAAATAAACTGCATAAAGAAAACAATTACACTCGACTGGTCCTGAACAACTATTATTGGTTGGTCCATTTTAGATCTATAATGACTTTGGTAAAACACAATTGATTCATAGCTTGAATGATGATGTAGGTCACCCTATTCTGCAACATTCGCCTTTCGTTTTTATTCCTTATTGACTTTATGTTGTTTGTATCTTTTACAATCATCATCATAGTACAACAATACTCACATACAAGTGAGGGGATCCCAGGAGAACAAAATAAAAATTGGAAAATTGGAAAATTAGTACTTCATTTATATATCAAAGAAAATGATTATTCCCATACCATATTATTTAATTAAAATAATCAGAGACAATAAAATAATAAAATCAAATAATGAAGACATACTTCCGTTTCTCAGTTTCTCAAGACCATTCAAAATGTAATGGTAAAATTGAATCTAAAATTAAATTGAAATTAATATTAATTATGGTTGTAATTTAGATGAATTAAATTACTTAATTATATTCTATTAATTTATTCAAATATTTTTATTTTAATTTAGTCCAGAAATCAGTTTTTTTAATACCAAGAAAATAAATAAATTTATTTGTTAATTTAATAACTCTAATTATACAATTTTCTTTTTGTAATAAAAAAATATAATATTTAAAAAACCCCATTTAAATTAATTTACATTAATATTAAAAAACATTTATACTAAAAATAAAATTTGGTTAAACTATTCCATTAATCTCTCTGGATGCCTAATGTCCATCTTGCTTAAATAGTGTAGATGCATTCGGATCCATGAGGACCTCATGCATGGGAATTTGGGGAAAGGAAGGCCCACCCAGTCCCATAATGGGTATTCTGACCCACCCAAACCCATTTTCGAGAAACATGGAGCTATATATGATCTTATACCGAATTTTAATTCCATATAGGTGATTCAAGATCTTCAAGTGAAGTTATAATCTGATAGAGCATGTCACGTTCGATAACACTCATCAATGGAGAGGGCACGATGGGTGGAATCTGTAGGGAAGGTGGTATAGTGAGGAATAGTATATTAGAGATGTCCACCGGTGGTCTGAATATCAACCAATGTAGAGGAGCCATGGTCGAGGGTGGTGTCAGGTTTCTTTGATCTTCCAATATCTTTGTAAGGGGGTCTTACAGCTTCCATATCACTCAATAGGGAGTCTATGTTTTAGTAAAATGGATTCAGGGCATCAATGAAAGTTAGTGGTACTTTGGGGTCTGGATGGATTCATTTGGGGGAAAGGATGGTGGTTTCTTTTTCTCAATTGGTTTTTAGGGTTTTCGAATTGCAATATAGACCTGATCCTGTAGTTACATCAAGGGAGGTTTGGCAGTGAAAATCTATTGATGTCTCCTCTGTTTAAGTTTGCGATAGATTGGATGTGGGCCGGTGAGTTTGGAATACATTAGACCACCAAAAAGAGATATCGATGGAGGAGACACTACATTAGTGATGTGGCTGGTGAAGGCCATTGATATCTGGTTCCACCTCTTATGTGGTTGGAGAGGAAGACCCCCTTTTTAGTTCATTATTTTTTATTCCTTTTTTTAGGAAGTCCTGTCCCACCCCACATGATTTCTCTTATTAATGAATGATATTATTATTTAAAAAGAGTTGACAAATTATGTATCTTCAGTGATGAATAATATTAATACCCCTACCCCACTGGAATCCGCAGTGTTCCCAAGTACCATCAATTGTTATCATATTATAGAATTTTAAAACTAATTTGACCTTTTTTAAATTTCATTGTGCCATTATTTCCCTCATCAATGGAGAATGTTTCTTGAATGATACAAATAATAGTTCCTATATAACATCCACCCATGATTCAAAAATCCACTGGACTATCGATCATTGAATTACTGGTGCTTGTACAGTGATCAAACAATGCCTTTAACATCTCGAGAATCTGAGGATTGACTTTCCTTCAATGTAAGGTAACAACCTCAATCCAAACTCATGGATTGAGATATTCTCTATCACGAAAGTGGGAGAGGAGATAGAGTCTATGAGGAACTCAAATTGAATATTCATTGGTAAATATCTTCTCTCCACTTATATATAGTGGATACTCAAATACACAGAAAGCATTCCATGACCCCTTTATGTTTAAAATTTAGAAAATAATAGATAAATAAATAATTATGATGAACTAAACTCTATAATTAATATTATTTATATTTTATCACATAACATTAATTTATATTAAATATATTATGTGATAAACCCAACTAATTAACTCTATGTTTAATTTCCACATAATATTAAACAAATGTGGAATTTTAAAATAATATTCATTCATATAATATTATTCATGTATTAAATAAATATCTTTTGAATACTTTTAATAAATAATTTCAAATTAATTATTTTATACTCAGATAATAATTAATTTATTTCCACTTTGATGATCATTAATTCTTGGAAAACCATTTGACCCCATGTTGGGGTCCACCAAATCCTATCATTTTATTCATCAGAATAGATAAAATTCCTGAATATGTTATTTGGTGTGATGCTGAAATATCTAATCTTTAAAGTAATGAATAGTATTCACAGACCAGAGGTGGACTATAGAAACCCATCAACCCTTAATCATATAAGGAATATTCATAGTAATGAAAAATAACCTATGAACATGTAATCTATTATAAAATGTATTTAAATTTAAATATCACATAATGAAGGATACATAATTATGTCATAGTCCTTTCTTTCTTTATTATCAATTGATATAAATAGGTTCATATACATCTTACTACCATTGAAAATGATTTATGAAGATACTACCAACCAAATCAACAAAGACCATAATATTACTTCCTCATCTCAAATGTATAAAATTCTATCATGACCATTCAATCCAGGAAAAATGAAGATTGACGCACCCAACAAAACCTACCACTCCATGATTTTATTCTCATGGTTTTTTCCATGCATCAATGTATGTGATAAAATGCAGCACACTAATAATGATCTCATGTTAGGAGACCAATACACATATTTGTATGATGGTTTTGTCATTCTCTCAGCTAATAGAGATAACTAAGTGAAAAATTCATATGATGAATCCTTAATGGTTATAATTACCCTGCAGTTAATAGTCATACAATAACTATGTCTAGATAGTATGATGTATCTAAACTGTATGGCATATATATAAGATTAGTTTCATTTTATCTCAAGATTTTAATTATATCCTTGTATCTATCATAAAATTTTGGAATTATAATTAATATTTGAAAAACACAATTTAATAGTGGTCGCATAAATGTACAGATTAAAATGGTATGTTTACTCCAAGAATATCTCACTGTATACATGAAATGGTGATAAAAATGTAATTTTTACTGGCGTCTAAGGAACCCAGTATTACAAAACCAATTAATATCACTTATGTGTGATGTAAATATCGTTTTAATGGACCCCAAATGGGCGAGGACATATAATTATAATTAAGGAACCCACATTAGGCATCCATGAGAGGTAAGTTATAGGAGGGAAACTATAAAAGGGTAAATACAATATGGAACACTCCAATGGGGTAGAAAAAGATGGAAATAGTGAAAGGGAATGGTCGTGTGTTTTTGGGACATGGTCTTCACATAGTTGAAAAAATGGGATAATTATGTGACCACCTAATGTGTCTCCCTCTATTTTGTGAATGGTGTTTTTATCATATGGCCTGGATCACAAGGACTAATATGCATTACCACAAATAATGGGATCATTTTATGCTGGAAATTTCATTCTCGTGAGTTATTATTTTTTTACGAACTATTTTTACATGTGTAATTAGTTACAGTTTTTATATATGGATGATCTACCCACTACACTCCTTTTTCAACTCTTAGTTGTTCTCCCCATTTTACTTTTAAGGAAACATCCTCAGTCTCAGTCCACGACTCAGTCTATATACCCTTCTTAAAAATATATTATCCATGTAATTATCGACAGCGCATTGTGATATGGTGTGTTGACAACATCAGTCACACAATGACCACTAAGACATCCATATGCCGGCCATTAAAGTGAGTTGAATAATGTAGTCATGTAGTCTTGATAGATTTGTATGATTCGTATTATCCATCCCCACATATAAATTGAACTATACAAATTCATTGTTTTATGATATCCTACCTTTTACATGAACATTCCTTTATGAAACCACATTTTTTTGGCATTATCACATGACGTTGAACTACATTGAAAGATTCCCATTATGTAGTCTCTTGATGTTATACCAAATATGTCCATTATATACATGTTTTTCTTGTGATGGGTGATCTGTTGGAGCATACCTCATAGTAGAATATATTCTGTAAGATCACATGAACATGAAATGTTAGATGTATTATCCATATAAAGATGTCACAATAGTATTTCATGAATGAAAACCCTCCTATATAATGGTAATTTAAGATATGGTATGAGATCTATGATTTTGGAAAACACAAGTTGGTCATGTGAATGTGTCATTTATGTTCATTCCAAGGTTTCATGCCATATATTGGTTGCACCACATTACTATATTTTGTGAATACGTCTATATTTTTTGTTAATATTAAGTTATCACCTCATAAATTAGGTAAACTACAAGATTTTTCCATTATTATAAAATATATTTAAATCACCTTGCCTGATTTTGATCATACAACATGATGTTCAACAACCACCTCAATCTCCCACCATAAGACCGCATGATGGATTGTAATCTTGTGATTTATGGAGTGATGGTTTAATTATGGTTCACTTGAATGGAAGAAGTCATCATGTAGAAAACCAATTAATGGAATCTCATGAAGCAACATAGCATGAGTTGCCATGAAGGGCATACTGGATTTAGTAAAATGAATGGATAGGATCTACTGCATGAGTCTCCCATTAAGGTTTTCATATCATATATTTGACCACAATAACTACACCACCTGAGAAGTGGAGGCCCACATGAAAGTGGATACATCACTGGGTAAGAATGGTGTGGAATTGATTTAATGGATTGGGTTACATAGTAGTGCTTTGTGGGACTGGGTGGAATTTGACTTATAGAAATATTTCCCATAATTAGCTTCAGATTTCAAAACCTTTATATTTGGAAATTATTGATATTGATTCTCCTTTTCTCTCTAACTCTCATCATCAACCATTGATCATTCTGTACCCCTCTCCCAATTGGGAATATATTGATATTTATTTCCATTTAAAGGTGGCATCCATACGACCAAATATGGAATATATATTACTATAAGAGATCCTTGTGATTTTTGTAATCGAATCCCTTAGACACTCATTATGGCATTTTTTAATTTTCAAGGAACCAAAATATACCCCCTATATAATGGGATTTCATTGGAATGGAAAGAATCTTATTATAAGGTAATTTTATGGAGCCTTGATAATTTCTTGAAAATTTTTTGCGCTACTATGGTAGGACCACAAATGAGAGAATTTTTACCAAATAGAGTAACAAGACTCATTGTTTTTGTGTTTCATCAACAAAAAATTTTATGAAATTTTTTCAAACATTGAAAATGTTGTATCCAAGATTATTGAATCCACTTGAAAAATTATAATGGTTAAAAATTATCAGTCATGATTCTAAAACATTTGATTCAAATATTCTCCATCCTCTATGTTTCTCATATATGATTTTAGGAATAATTAATACCAATATAACACCACAATTTTTTCATTTGGATGAATGATTTAGGTTAAATCAATGTGATAAGGACCATGTGGGTTTATAAGGGGGATTATAACAATCATCTAGGTTCAAAAACCCTAATATAATATCCTAAAAATTTTGATATAGAACATCTGAAATAACATTAAATGGATATGGACTGTTTGAAAACACTAAATGTTTTTTGGACTTCTTTCCATGTGAGGATAACTCAACTATTTAGCGATTAATATTTTCTACACCACATTCTTTGAGATTTTTATGATATTTATACTCCCTAAATTTTACATAGGTCTCATTTAGGGGAAGCCTAGAGGGAATAAACTTGTCTTTATCTGAGGCTTCATTTTTGGGTTTTCAACATAATAATGTTTTAATCCTTTTATCGAAAAATATAATATCATGTGATATGGAAAATCAAAACAAAGAATTTAGGGTCATAAAACCTTGTCCAATAGTGGGACAAAATATTACTTAGATATTTGTTGGATTTTCTTCTCCTGAAACCAAATTCTATGTATATTATGATAACCAATATTAATTTTTAAAATCTTAATATATTGTATATCGTAACATTATTACTCTTCTAAATAAAATTGCATTCCATGATTTCAAAAGATTAGTTGTAAAATTAAAAGGACACAACATTTCGCTATTATTAAAAGAACCCAAAAGTACCATAACATTATTCTTAAATATATGAAATATAGTCAAATGAAATAATTTGAGGGAAATAAATTGTAAATTTTTTTGTGGGTGGAGACTCAGTAAACATTGAGGATCCTTCTATTGATATACTCCCTTGGTAATATCTCATAAAAGACAATATAATAATGAGACATTCTTCTGGGAAATCCACATTTATATGTGTCATTGGTTGTCCCAAACTACATACATGCATATTGATGAATAAACATTAATAATATTATTGTTTAATATTATAAGTCACATACTTGGATGCATTTATGAAATACATGATGAAATATGTTCATGGGAAAGTATGATATGATGGGTCCATCATGAATAACATTGCATTAATGAATTAGGTCAGAAAATATTTGTCCCTTCTATTCGTTAATAGAATTTGATATCACATGACCTTTAATGTAACTGATATAGCCAAAATAAATTAATAACCCTAGGATTCTATATAAAGTTTTAATTTCCAAAAATTCAATGAAAAAGACATCGAGTACATATGTTGATGTCACCAGCATAAAACAATCCTGATTAGTGATATCGTGATAATGGGATTGTATTACATTATGACCATCTATTTGAGTCATTATGTCCATGTAGCATTAAATTATTTTTCAATTGGTTCCTTGGTTTCTTGTTAGATGCTAACTTTGAACTTTAGGTATCTTCCCATGATGCCAATGAGAAAGAGGGATAGAGGGTCACACACTATATGTTTCTATAGTCTTAGTTAAATAAAATTAATTATTATTTGTTATATAACAAGTTGAATAAATTTTATTCCCACACATGGTTAAATAATTATTCATGGTTTCATGGTCTTATATATTTGGTCAGCAGTTATTCAATAGATTATATGTGAGCAGAATACCTTATAAATATTTAATTACTATTTAGTGACCAAAATATTTATCTATTTATTGGTCAATAATACAATAATTTTTAATTTATTATGTAAATTGATATTATTTATGTCCTATTAAATATTTTTTATGAATTTTACATCGAGTTTAATTCTCTAATAAGATGAAATATATACCAAATGTAATTTAAATAAATAATATTTTATTTTTATTCACATGTTAGCACATATTGATAAATAATAATATTATAATTATTATGTACATGGGGTTCTAAAGGGTCTAAATAAATATTATAGGGTAATTTCAAACTAATTTTCTTCAAACCATACCTGTATCTAAATCCAATTATATTATTTTTCAAGAGATCAAATTTATTTGTTTTGTTGTGCACGGCGAATTTATATAATATTATAAAATCCCTCATGTTCTCCTTTATAAAATAATTCTCCCAGTAATGGATAGAAATATTACTCTAGAATCCACTCGTGATTAAATAGAGATTAAAGAATATCCATTGGAAACTATTATGATATGGATCAATGGTGAACACCATATGCATTAGGAATTTCTATGCTAGCACCCATAGATTCTTATAGGGATGATTGATGATTTTTTGAACATATTTGGATAAATTATTGAGACATTATTCCCTTGATTCCTACACTAATAAAGTGGTATGGTATAGATCCTTTATGAGATCCGTAAATGATGAAATAATTATCAGAACATATTTCATTATTTTCTTAAATTAGTTATAAATAATATGTGATGATCATGCACTTTGGTTTCATCATTTTATCCATTTTTTTATTCTTTGATTAAATTACAATGATCAGGTCATTTATGATTGTGTAAATCTCAAAATCATCATTGAAAATGAGAAAAAATTCAATCTTGGACATGACTCATCACTAGATTTCATTGTTCTTGAATCCTTCAGATTTTATCTTTTGGTTCATATAATTACTTATAATTATTCAATGATAATTTATTGTTTTATGATATATTAGTTTCATTTAAATTCTAGATTATACATTTTTTAATTTTAATTGATATATCTATTTAGTCCACTTCATTTCTCATTAATATAATCGAATTGATTAATTTTATGAGTTACATAAATTTGAAGATCTCATTTAGATCTATCGAGGACTGTAGGTGGATAATACACTAGTAAAAAAAATATAAACTAAAGGTATACGATGTGTACTAGTGTAAAATGCACCATGAAATTAATTTTTAATTAACTTAAGGTGTGTGTATTTGTTACATGTGGTACATTAAATTGTACATCCTGTGTTGACTTGGAAAACCTAGTACACTATCATCTAGAGTAAATGTTGTGTGACAACCATACCAGACATATAGTCTTTTAGTCCACATGGGTCATGGATAATCTTACACGTCCTACCTGACTGGTGAACATGTAACTAGGAGACCGCATGACATGTCTCCAACGTACACACCATGTTCTCCAACTTTTTTGTGTCAAACTTACACAGCAAGTACCTAGGAATGTGATGTGGGTAGATGGTGAGAATAAATACACACCATGTATCTCCAATGAAAACAATGTGTACATTAAAAAATTATGAAGAATTAAAATTAATTTATTATAATGTGAAATTCAGACCAACATGTACATCGTGTGGTCATTATATTGATAGGACACACCATGTGATGGTTTCTAATATATTTAAATGTTTAATTATGTTTGGATTACTATTTAGATATTCATGTCATGAATTATTCGAATAATATTTAATATTATACATGCATTGAAGAATAAAAAGTGATAGAATAATCATGTAATCCAAGAAATCATTATTTTGACAGTACATGTCATGAATTTATGTGATAAAACATGTAAAGGACAAGTCATATGAGTAAATAGTATACTAGAATAATATATGTTGGGTGTTTAAGATGGATACTCATCATTTTTCTACAAATGTACAATTTATTAGTGTAGATTTTAAATGATAAAATAATAGTATTTAATTTGATTAAAATTATGATGGGTGAGAATGTTATGGAAATTTGGATGATAATTAAGATAAAATAAATGGTTAATTAAAGTAGTGAATTAATTGATTTGAGCATTATTTCAATCAAGTTGAAATTATTAAGAATGTAATGGTAGTTTTACTAAATACACAATTATATGCATGAATATGTATGATCATTAGCCTAGACCAAACCACTTTATGTGATTAGATTCATTTAATTTTTTATTAAATTAATTTGATTTCTAGTGTAACACTTATACTGTTATTATGTAGTGTACCATGTTCCGAGGTTTTATTTTATATAAATCCCTTCTCTTTATATTAGTATGAGTAATATAAAATTTAATGGAAGGATATCCCATTCAATTGAAGATATTTCATGTTAGGAACTGACGAAAAACAAATTTAATAATGATTCATTAGTGGACATGTGGAAAGCTGCAACATGAACAATAAATTGTAAGACATGTTTTTACGATAGGTTTATGGTGAATTTATTATGTTTTAAATAAACTAACAATTATTCAATGATCATGATCATACCATTTCATTATTTTATTTCAGTCTATTTTATTGTTTATTTCATTATGGATGTTTTTTCACCATCACATGAATTAATTAATTAATAATCATAAAATATAGATCTAAAATAATTTGAATTAGTAATAAATATTATCTGTGACAATGTTTTTGAAAATGATTAAATCCCATAAATATTAAAAAATTGTAATAAAGATAATAACTTCTATTTTACACATAAAATTTGAAATCCTACTATTATATTTATTATGTCGATATAGCCTTCCACTACATCAGTGAAAACTGAACCATAGATCAATGTGACCGACCATATAAATATGGGGTGTTTTAAATTATTAGGGATTTTTGAATTGATGTTTTTGTATGGATTAACTTAGTACACATCAAGGATAGACTAAAAAAGTAGGAAATTTTTATTTAAGTGGCAATGGTTAATGAAATCCAATTTATGGATTTCAAGATTGGGGAGTCTGCTCAATAGATTATGGAATTGTGTGTTAAGGATGGTTTCATTTTGAATTCATTCCTAAAAACCTTAAAATTTACTATATAAAGAATATTGGGTTAATAATAAAGGGTATTTGGGTACCTTCCTCATGAATGTTCAAGCAAGAATATATTCAAAAGCTAATGGTGTGGGCTATTGAGATTCGATAAAATAGGGGGTGATTAATAAATAAAATATTTATTAATTTTTATAATCATTATTAGATAAAGTACTAAATAATATTATTTATATAAAAAGAACTATAACAACTTCAAAAATACCACTTTGATACATACTTGAGAATTATAACCTTCTAACCGGAAATTTTTTCAAATTATAGAATTAGTGAATATGAATTATACTACATAATTAAATGAAATGGTATGTCCTGAATGAACCTATTACAAATTCAAATGGTAAGGAGGATAGTGATGAAGAGGTAACTCTCCATGAGAAGCATTTGATTGGTTATAGTTATGTTTAGTGTTTCTAGATATCATCTATGACTAATGATATTTTCAACAAATATGAGGACTTGAATGTGTATAGCATGATGTATCACATTCAATATATCCTTCAAGATAATATGACTTAAGAAAGATATGAGATATCCAATTCACATTTTATAAATAATAATTGAGTGAAAGTTCCATTTGGGTCTTACGTAGTCAATCACATTTGATGCATTGAACTCTTAGACATCTTATGGATTAAATTCCCCAATTAATTATGCAGAGATCTCATAATTTCCTCACTAAAAAAGACCTTGTCTATATTTATTGTTAATTATAACATGACCAATAATGTAAAAATTCTTTCAGAACATACTTCTTTGATTCTTCATGTAGGTACGTACATATGTCATGATAAACTCGTGATCCTTACAATGAATAAGAAAATAAAGAAGTATGAAAAGAGGCCCAACAACCATAGCATCTATAGATATCCCAAGATCCATCCTTGCAAGTGGAGGACAATCCAGAGGTAGAGAACAAAAAATGAGGATGTATATTTTTCATGAGGACGTTAGGTTCAACGGAAGAAGAACTCCACCTGGAAGAAAGGGGAAGCTAAAGGTGTTCTAGTTATCAAGTGTAATCATTAAATATCTATATTTTGAGTATTATATATAACTTATTATGATCCCATATTTATCCAAAATTTAGGATCCAAGTATATATAATAATATTTCTATTGGAGAGGTTAATTTTAAAGTCACCAATGGTGCAAGGATGGCTGGTATAGCCATTGGTGACAACCAACATTAATTTCTAATAAAAATGATATTGATTTAAAGGAATTTTTATTGTGTACCAACATATACCAAAAACATAATTTCAATATCATACCTAGATTCATTTTTTTAGTTTCAAGTTTGGGAATAAATGTTGTTTGTTTTATAAAGACAATTTTTCTTTGGTATTTTGAATTTAAATAACGTAATTTATATATTAAATAATGAATATAGATTTTTGAAAATAGTTAAATAATCATGTTCACATTAATCAGACTTCAAAAATCATTAGTGTTTCAGTTTTAGTCATGTAATCAATAAGTATTTTACAAATCTCTATAAAGATCATTAATTAGGATCTTCTTAGCCAAAATCACGTGTAATATTTCAACATTTTTTACAAGTAAAATGACATAACCACCATTTAGTGGACATCGTGCAAGGACCTCTGATCTTTTATAATTTTTACACAATAATGCGTGTAGAGCCTTTCTAGAAGAAGATAGAGGTGTGTATTCATAAATCATAACATTTACTGATTGATTAAGAATATAAGGATATGTCTACTTGATGAGGCATAATGTTGGGTCTTTTGTGAATTTCTATAGAATTATAGAATAAATTATATAATAAACAAGGAATGATGATGAAGAATATTTGATTGGATTACGGTGGGGAATATCGCAACCCTGAATTTATTGACCTTTTACGAGAGTTTGGAAATCTATCTTACCTCACTCAACTATAAACACCATAGTGGAATTGTGTTACTAAAAGGAGATATTATACCTTGTTAGACATAGAAAGGTTTATGATTATTCATGAAAATATTTTATTATCTTTTAATGGATATTCATTATGCACATAAAAAAAATAATTAATATGAGTGAAAAATAAAGTAGCAAATAGAATTCCTTTAGAGTAATGGAGAGGAAAGTCCCACATTTATTTTCATACATGTGTATGTGATTTTGAGTAGTTTTAGAGGCATTATTAGGAAACCACCAATAACACTAGGGTACAATGTGTACCTCATTAATGTATCCTAATGAAAAAAGAGATACTAACTATTAAAACCAACATATAAGAAAGTGATTGTTGGTAGAAATGTCTTAATTCATTAGTGGGAGCACATACTCAAAAAGCCTTGTGGGAGAAATATTGAAAATAGTGATGTTGATTCTCAAGATACAAAATATTTGGCATAGTAACAGATTCTACAGTTTCAAATGTATGAAGTAGTTTCTAAAAAACAAGTTCTTTATAGGATGAAAAGTGTGGAAAAGTGATTTTTCATGAAAATGTTATTGATGTGATGAAAAATAAAAAGGGCTTAGTTTTTTCAGGTTATTTCACTTTGGTTTCCAATAAAATTGTTATTTTTTTCCCTGATGGGGAATGTGGACCATTAGTTTGATTGCAGGGGTTAATTGTTATGAAATCATTTTTTTTAATATATAACATATTATATGGTCTCTAGTGGGTTTTTTCATGGAACCAAGAACACCCAATGACTTCACAACCATCATTGGTAGGACTATTTTCCAAAGGCAGGTGTTCGTTGGGTGATATCCCCAATGACACTTAAGAACTCACATAGGTAGAGAGGATAAGAACTTGGTATCATATCACCCTTTTGGGGGGAAATATTTCCAATTCAAGCACTCTCTTGTATATTAAATCTATGTTCATATGTTTGGAATTCATGGTTCATTTCTGAATCATGTGTCCATGTTATATCCCTAGGGTACTAGTTTATCATGATTATTCATGTGTTTGGAATAAGTTAGATGTATCTTAGGTTCTCAACATATTGAAGGATCTATTTTTATTTGATGTTCTCTATAAATGATAATCGTTTATGGATACATTAATTATGATTTAGTTATTCTTTAATATAGTTATAGTTTTAAGCCATATATCATGGAGCGCTGGTGTTTACCATCATCCATGGTCGAGGGAACTATTTTGATGTTGTGATCAAACCCATAAGATGTGCCTCCCATGTATCCCCAAGAAAGTAATCTGATTCCATGTAGTATGGTGTCTCCTTAATAGACACGCCATCTTTTGTGACTGTGTGGCAAGGATCTGATCATTCAATTTAATGTCATATAGAAAGGACACATACATATAATGTTTCTGAGTTAAGGTTGGTGTGGGATGTATCTATAAGTGGCAGAAATACGCATAAGGGTTATGGTCTCTGGGGTAGATTTGACCTTACTGTTGATGCATCCCAAAAACATAGGGTGATTTGGATGTCAACTTTGGACCTCATGGATTCATGCTGTGTATCCCAGTTAGTTTGGAATCAAAGCCATCATAGTTTGGTTTGAGCTATGAAATAAACTTTAGAGGTGGCCTTTTAAGGGATCATGACAGGGGATTATGCATTGTAGTTCCCAATTTGAGATTATTTTTTGAGGGATTACACCTTATGGGATGACCATTTGGATTCAAGTTGGGGTTTATTTTTATGGAAGAGGGTCTTTCTTTTGATTGATAATGGGGATTAAATATATAGATAAGGCTCATGATTTGGATTAATATTTGGGATTACATATATGGTAAAGTATTGTGATTTGGATTTATATATTGAATTACATCGATTGATAAGGATCGTTCTTGGGGACCATGTAGATTTGATGGTCGGCAGAAACCTCTAATCCAATGTGAGTCATGCTCACTGTTCGAATAAAGAGGAAGTAGTGGATCTGAGGATCACATATCCCACTTCATTTACAGATAGATTTTACTTGAGCCCAAGGGGATATATAAAGTTATTTGATTGTCCTCATATCCGCTTATGTTTTCTTATATTTGATTTTTTTGATTTGGAGACCTTTATTAATATGTCCTGAGAAAGGTTAAATAGGTGTGTGGGTGTGACCTACAGCAAGTAAATCCAGGGTATTAACTCAATGGTAGTGCTCTATATATGGATTTTGGTGTAAGGATTACATTACTTATCAATAATAAATTCATGTGTGATCCCCTCTATTCGCACCCGAAATGGTGAGGTAGGTGTTATCTTCCCAAGGTCGGTCCCCATGATACCATTGATATGTAATCATATGGTCATTTCAAGATTCTACCTTACTACCGGTATAACCAACATGTCTCCACCTACCATGGGTATGTAAAGTCAAATGAAAATGTGGTTAAACCCAATTGTTTTATCATATGGGTCTAGTGGCTTTGGAAAAGGCATTGTTTTAACGTCATTTTACTGGTTTGCGGAGGAGTTGACATGTGGACTACTAATGTGGCGGAATGGAATGATCGGGGCTAGACAATGGAATTCCATAGTGTACCCCCTTCATGTGAAATGTTCTCATGTAGTATAGTGGTTCCTCAATGTAGCATTTTTGTAACACCGTTAGATTTTATAGTACTTTATCTCCTTAAAGTAATTCAATAGCTTGCACTACACGCAACACCGAGTTTGAATGCACCACAACTTACAAAAAAGCTGTTAAAAAAGAGGTCATAAATAATATTAACTTCATTTTTAATCTTATATACACTATTTAATTTTAACACCCATATTATGTGTTTCTTGGACATAATATAAGAACAAGTTCAATTTTTTAGATAGTGGACGTATTTTTAAAAAATTAAATTTTACCGCCTACTAATGGTGAATGTTTTTAAATTAAATACTGGGCACTATTATATTAAATTTGACACAATAAACTTATTATATATAATAGGGACATACAAATTTATTTTGGACAAATTTGTGGTACTTTTCTGATAACTTTCACAATTTGATGAATATTGAAAAATACTATGTTTTAATTGAAATCGAATTTTTTTAATTTCAATAATATATAGTGTTAAATTATGCATTTGAATGTTTTTTAAGTATAATTAGATTATATTTTATCATTAAATACAATATAGGTCAAGTAATTTCACATTTAAATTTGACATAAAAATATGTCAATCTTTTGAAAGTTTTACTTTTATAAAAACCCACTTTTTGGTTTTGACGGTGGTAATTAATTTTACATTAAAAAATGAAACTTCAATGTTTCAAATTTGGTATAATTTAATTATTTTTTTATTTCATAATATCAAAATTATCATAGGTTAATATTTTTGTATTTTTCTTACAACATTCAATTTTTGAAGAATAGTGAAAAACACTTTGTTATTATTTAAAACCAAATTTATATTTAATTAATAATTTATTTTACTTAAAATTATTTTATGTAAAACAAGATATATAATACCTATATGAGTTCAATATAATTCACTGGATTCATTTTATAATAAAATTTTATTTATAAAATTTTATTGAACTTTTTTACGTTTTTTACCCACCTTCTAGGAGCATTTGCAAATTTGCTTCAAACACAATTTTACCGCTTCTGTGAGTTGAATTTTAACAATTAAAGAGAAATTTTATATATTAGTATGTAAAATGTGGTTCAATAATATGAAAATAATTTTTGGTGAATTGTAAATTTTGTCTTTTATTTACCACGGTTAAATATAAATAGAGTAATTAATGGTGAAAATGATATTATAATTACCCTAACACATTTAATAATTCTATTGGATAAGTATAATTAAAACCAAAAAACACTTTGAAAAAAATATGATCCTATTTGGTACACTTGGATTAGATTTGTACATTTATAATTATTTTATTTAAAGAAGAGTTAAAAGTGTTAAATTCAATGTTTAATAATTAAACCATTCTTTATATAGGGTTACACACTATATAAATAATACTATAAATATTCATTATAAATATAGATATATTTAATATATAATGGTATTTTATTTATAATTTTTAGACATTAAATAATTTAATTTATTTACGAAACAATGATGATGCAGTAATTACTTTATTAATAAAATTAATAATAAATTGATATTATAAATATCAGAAAAAAATGTAATTTGAGAATTTGGATTAATTAAACTAATTTTTTAGGTTAATATGACATTTTATGGTTTATTAGATAGATATTTTTATAAGTGATAAGGTTGTTAGGACTTTCACAAAAACAAAATACCAAATAGTTTCGAAATTGACAAAATTGAGTTTTTAAAACAAATACCATATTATTAATTGTTATAATATTCATAAATATCAAAGGTTCAGCCAAAGGACATAGATAAGGATTAATATATTAACAATGAACCACTTGGGGTTCTCTTGGCAGTGTATAGTATGTTTAATAACCATATAATATAAAAATACAAAGAGGCATGGTAAATGTCAAACTATTTAACAAAGAGTAAAATCTAAAGGATAAGGTTAATATGGTGACATGAACCTATCTAAAACCTATTGGTTGAGAGTTTTTCGAACCATAACCACCATATACTAGAAATAAATCATTTTTTATCCATTATATACCAAATATAATTTTATTATAAAATAATATTTCACGCTTTTCCAAAAGTGACGCTCGCCTCTCTTATAAAAGGTTACTTCCCCTTATATCAAAATAACACATCGAAAGCCATTTGTATCGAAAAAACCTTGACCAAATCTCCTCCAAACATACCTCCCTTCAACTTATATGCCTTTCTTTGATCGTAAATCCTACCTATGGAGCCCTTTGGATCAACTCAAAAGGAAATACATGAATAAGAGGTAATAATTTCACCACCCTCTTTCACGTTCGATTCTTCTTACATTTCCTATTCATTTTTTTTTCAATACCAAAATAATAACTCCAGTACCTTATACATACTGTTATGTTATTATAAATTTGGTACAACAATATTAATTATTTTATCCATCTTATAAATGACAATGTCACGATACATGTGTACATACGATTTACCGTCTCCACGTCATGGTGTAGTATGTTATTCAAACACTTCATTGTTTGTATGGGTATAATAATGAGTGTGACTAATTTAAATAACAAATATAACAGGTTAAAAATTCTTTATATATAATATATCATCCAATTACCTACGATTTCAACCTCAATATAATGATATTTTCACTTGTGCGTACGTACGGATTACAGTCTCCAGGACGTGGTGATATTTATTCCCATGTTCACCATTCAACAATGATTATAAAAATATATTTTATTAATAAGTATGTAATATATGGATTAATAATGCTACATGATATACATATATGTATGGATGTACTAACATATATCTTATTCACTTACATCCATTCAATAAAATATGAAAACAGAGACATCATTTATGTGTATATACGGCCTTCCATCTCCATAAATAGTGCCTCCCATTTCATATATATATCTATTATAAATATTTATATTATAAATATATATTATATATAAATCAAAGGATTATATGCTGGATGTACTGAAATCATGATCTAAATGATATGATCAAGAATAACAAGTTAAAACACGTACGATAAAGAAAGTGATTATAAACCAAAATGTAAATTTACATGAAAATTATTATTAAATGGTTTTTATAAAGTCATAAATGAATTATGTATGATATAATAAATATTAATATGATTCTTTTATTATTTAATTACATTATATTTCCATTATACACTAGGTTAAACATACCCTCAACCAATGTAATGTTCATGGTTAGGGTAAATTCCACAATCTCTTTATTATCCGACATTGTTTTTACATAAGTATCTAATGGAACATATTCATAACCCATGTCCATGTTTCATAAATATTTTTCAACCAAATTATTTTTAAGGTAATTTTTTCTAAAACACCATTTTAAATTTATTAATGTTTTATACATCTAAACCATTCTCATTATTGTCCATGTTTTAAAAATGGATTTAAGGATTTATTAATATAAACATGAATGTTTTAAAATGTTAATTCCTTTAAAATGATTCAATGTGGTATGGGATACATTGATTCAAAACTCCCTTTAAAATGACTTCCTATATAGATTTTGTGACTTTTAAATGATTTCATGAAAGATGGATATTTCTCTCAAAGAATTTTAATTATCATATTCAACTATGTCAACATCCTTTACGGGATATTATTCTTGATTGAGGTTGATTTATTATGATACAAATATTCTATATTTTATTAAAGGTTTTGTGATATGTTTTTCTTTGGATGTTTTATTTTTATACCATTAATGGTTTGTGGATAAAGTATTCACATT
This sequence comes from Viscum album, assembly GCA_963277665.1. Classification (NCBI taxonomy): domain Eukaryota; kingdom Viridiplantae; phylum Streptophyta; class Magnoliopsida; order Santalales; family Viscaceae; genus Viscum; species Viscum album. Next base: position 935,397,782 of record OY728143.1, on the reverse strand, counting down.
TTGAATGCTAGTTTTAATATGAATGATTATGTTTTTTTAACCCTTTTCATATGAGGAATGCATCAGACTTAGTAAGTGATTGGTGGATCCTACTATAGCTCCTCCATGCATCGGTTGGTCTCATGAGACAAACTATTTTATTGGCACAAGGACTTGACAAAATATTATTTGAAGTAGTTGAACAAGGTCTTTACTATGTGGTTATGATGTATGGAATTATGCATTCCATAATTCTAAAATTGACTATTGATATTTCATGTTCTTATTAGACTAACAGAATATCCATGTAAATAAGTAAATGAATTATTTGATTAATATTTTCCATATTATTCTGAAGATCATGTTTAAAAGGCTTAGGATTTACTCTAATTAATTACCTTAAATGTTTATGCTTATTTATGAATGTTTCTTCTATAATTTTATCCATACTGAGCATCTAATCTCACCCCTTTCTATGTTTTATTTTTCGTGGGATATGAAGATGTATATTATGATTGACATGAATGGATAGTCTAATGGATATGAATGTGGACAATGGATAAATATTTTTGTTGTTTTTCATTTTATAATGTAATGTAACATTCAAGTATGTAATCTATTTTCCATGACTACTAAACTGATCAGTGCTTCGAGACTTAATTCCTAGTAATCATGCCAATGTATTAAAATAATTCACCAACTCTGGACTTCTGGGGGTGGGGAGTTATAGTTGGTATCATATGATGTTTCGAAACAACCTTTGAAATAAATTTAGATAAACTTATATTAGAGAACATAACCCTAATATAGACATTGATTATTAGTATAGAATAACTTCCTAGAATTTTGGTAAGGTAGAGATTTTTTGTATTTTCTAAGAAATACATCATTGTCTGGATACGAGCAGGTAGAGGCGGCTCTGGCACAGATGTAACTATAATTGAAAACTCTGACAAGGAGTGTCGGGATTGACTCGGGGTATCATAGTACACGACAATGGGCCTTGCTACACTCTTGTTTACAACACTCCCTTGGTATATTCTTATGATAATTCACATTTTCAGGACCAGACATTATGAAGTATTTATTAATAAATAATTCCTCAAAGAATTTTTTTTATGATTATGGGTTAAATTTATAATCATTTCAATTTATGTTAGGTATTTTACAAGTTGGGAATAATTCATTGTGATTCATAAACTATCATAGTGTATTACATTGTTTAAAAATGGTGCCTAGTATATGGAATGATAATTCATGCAATAGGCCTGATCGAAATATTAAGAAGGATCATATCATTCATGGGATTTAGAAAACATGTAAAAGGGAAATAGTCTCCCACATATTCTCATCATATAAAGAAATAATATCATGTGTTAATATGATAAGTAAAGAAATATATGAGTCCTATGGATTTGAAGGTAAGAAAGAGAAGAAAAGGATTAGAGATAGAATGATGGATAAATGGAAGAGGGGAAAGAATTATTTTTCCACATGTGATAACTGTGGAATGAATCACCTTGGTAAATGATTTATGGGAATGGGAGTTTGTTATAAGTGTGGAGAAAAAGGACACCAAGAACATGATTGCAAGGGTAAGAAAAAGGATTCAAATGTAGTATTCTTCATCTAGAAGGAGATGGGACACTACGCGAATCAATGTCCAATTCATCAGAGTATACCCCAAATGTAGCTATTGGATAATAATCATGTTATGATACTACAATATATGAATAGGAATGATTGGATTTCCTATGTAGTAATTAATGTATTTTCTTATTTGAGTATTGTATTAATGATGTACATGTTATATGAATTATAGAGTATATAAGTATGGTAAAACACTACTATTTCATTAATTAATTGAGATTGTGTGGAATCCAAAAAAGTGACTCAATAGCAGGTTAATTTTTTTGTAAATATAGGTTTGAGGGAACGGTAAACCATAATATAGTTCTGATACTGAGGTGATGATTTTGGAAAAATATATTATTGATTTCGATAAATTATATTGGATATTCTTGATTACTTTGAAACTGATTAATGATTTCTATATTCCATCATTGATGGAGTTTACAAAATTTTTGGATAGAAGGAGTATATAAATTATTCTATAAGTAATAAGGGAGAATGAATGTAATCAATAAGGTTTTATGGTAATTGAGGTTGTTAAAGTGTTTTAATAGGATACATGATTAAGTTGGTCACATGTTATTACATGGAAAAAAGGATCTTCATTGTGTTTACCTTTCTTATAAATTTTTGACTGTGCGTTTGGGAAGATTTATTTTACATAATTCTAAATGTTGGAATCTATTAAGATTGAAATTGGATACTATTGTTATGGTTAAATCATTTCTTGATATTATTTTTGGATTGTCATAAAAAGTATTACTCAGAGGTCGGGGGACAACCCGTTGCGTCCTACAAGGCTGCGAGACTTGAACCTAAAACCGAAGTGCGGAAAGGGTGAATCACCTACCTCTAGCTTACGTGATTTCCTAGTTTATATAATATGGTTTTTTTAAAATTTCCTAATAGATAAATAATAAATTCAAATTATGGGAACCCTATATGATTAAGGTAAAGAGAATATTTTGGAATTATATTATCTGTTGGAGTGAAAGATGGGTTTGTGGTATCAATAAAACCCTATAAATACTTATGTTTCCCCTATAATTATGTGTCGCTAATTACCACCAATGTTCTCCTAATAAAGACCCTAATTTGGTGGAAACTATTTCATTTTCCTTTCCCTCTTATTAAGACTAAATTTAATTAACACATTTTTTTATGTGGGTTTTACAGAAAGTGATTTCTCTAATTATAACCTTTTATTTTCGAAAAACAATTTCAAATTGTGAGGAATCAATTTAGTAAAGGAGGGGAGAATGTAACACCCGATGATTTTTTAGTACGTTATCTCATAAAAGTAATTTAATAGCTTCTGCAACACACAACATAGAGTTCGAACGCACCACAACTTACCAAACTAGCCGTTCAAAAAGAGTTTATGAATAGTATTAAATACATTTTAAATCTTATATACACTATAAAATTTTAACACCCATATTATGTGTTTCTTATACATAATATAAGAACAAATTCTATTTGTCAGATAAATGAACTATTTTTAAAAAATGCAATTTTACCACATTCTAATGGCGATTTTTTTGAAATACAATACCTAACACTTTTATATAAAATTTGTGAAATATAAAATTCTTAAATAGATGTGGGGCATAAAAATATAGTTTGAACAGTTTTTTGGTACTTTTCTGATAACTTTCATATTTTCATAAATAGTGAAAAATACTATGGTTTAATTGAAAACAACTTTTTTAATCGAAATATTTTATAGTGTTTAATTATGAATGTGAATGGTTTTGAAGAATAATTATATTATATTTTTATCATTTAATAAAATTTAAGTCATTATAAGTAATTTCACATTTAAATTTGACATAAACACATGTCAAACATTTAATAGTTTTTACATTTTTGAAAACCTGCATTTTTGTTTTGGCGATGATAATTAATTTCAAATTAATAAATTCAACATCTCTGTTTTTAATTTGGTAAAATGAAATTCTTTTTTGATTTTGGAATATCAGAATTATCTTAGGGTAATTTTTTCGTATTTTTGTGAAAACATTCAATTTTTAATGAATTATGAAAAAAACATGGCTATTATTTAAAACCAACTTTTTATTTAAGTAATTATTTATTATATTTAAATTTATTTTAAGTAAAAATAGATATATAATACCTATATAAGTTCAATGACATTCATTGGAGTCATTCTACAAAAAAATTAGAAGTATAAAATTTTATTAAACTTTTTAACCATTTTTACCCCCTTCTAGGAGCATTTTCACATTTGCATAAAACATAAATTTACCGCATCTGTGAGTTGAATTTCAAAAATATAAGATACATGGTCGAAATCTATAAGTAAAATTTGGTTCAATAGGCTTAAAATAATTGTTGTTGAATAGTAACTTTTGAATTTTATTTACCACGATGAAAAGTAAATAGGGTAATTAAGGGTAAAAATGGTATTAAAATTACCCTAACCCATGTCCTAATTCTATTTGATAAGTATAATATGACCAAAAAACATTAGGTATAAAAATATTTTCCTCTTTTTTCCAATTGCATTAGATTAGGATATATATTATTATTTTATATAAAGAATAGTTAAAAGTGATAAATTCAATGTTTAATAACTAAATCAATTTTTTATATAGGGTTAAAAAAAATAGATTTGACTGTAAATATTAATTATAAATATAAAAATAATTCATACATAATTGTATTTTTTTATAATTTTTATACATTATATTATTTATTTTATTTATGACACAATGATGATGCATTAATTACCTTATTAATGAAATATTAAAATAAATGATATTATAAATATCCAAATAAATGTAAATTGAGACTTCTATTGAATTACACTAATTTACAAGGTAAATATGACATGTTAGGATTTATTTGATAATTTTTTTTGAAGTGATACGTTTGTTATGACTTTCACAAAAATAAATTACCAAATAGTGTCCAAATGCCAAAAAATTATCTTCATAAACAAATACTATATTATTTGTGGATATAATATTCCTAAATAAATATGTTTTGCTTAAAGTGCCTAAATAATATTATATATTTCATTAATGAACCACATGAGGTTCTATTGGATGTTTAGAATATGTTTATTAACCATATAGTTTAAGAATAAAAGAATACATAATAAAAGTTAAACTATTTAACAAAGAGTTAAATCTAAACGATGATGTTAAAATGGTAACCTAAACTTTTCTAAAACCAATTTTCTTAGTGATTTTTTGACCCATATCCACCATATCATAGAAATAAATCATTTTAGAACCATTATAAACCAAAAATGATTTTATTATAAAATAATATTTCAATCTTTTCCTAAAGTGGCCCTAGACCTCTCATATAAAAGGGTATATCCCATTCTCTCAAAATAACACAACCAAAGCCATGTGGATCATCCAAAACCTAAAAAAATATCCTCCCAACTTTCATACCTTTTACTTAGAGTCTATACTTTGATCATAAAGCCTACATAAGGATCCCTTTTGATTAAGTCAAAAGGAAACACCCAAAGAAGAGGTAATAATTCCACTACCCTCATTCATGTTTTTTCTTCTTACACTTCCACTTTATTTTTTGTTTCCATTACAAAATAATAACTCAATTACCTTATACATACTCTGATGTTATTATAAATATTGTACAACCATATTATTTATTATATCCGTCCTATAAATGAAGATGTCACCATACGTGCATATGTACGGCTTACCATTTCCACGTCGTGGTGTAGTTTGTAATTCAAACACATAATTATTTGTATGGGTATAATAATGAGTATAACAGATGTAATTAACAAATATAACATGTTAAAGATTCTTTATATATGACATAACATCTAATTACATATGATTTCACCATCAATATAATGATATTGTTGCTCGTGTGTACGTACGGATTACCGTCTCCACAACGGGATAAGATTCATTCACACGTTCACCATTCAATTAAGATTATAAAATATATATTACTACTAAGTATATAATATATGAAAAAATAATTCAAAAGGATTTATATATATATGTTTACTTACATATATCTTTTTCAGTTACTCCCGTTCAATACGATATGAAAACAGAAACAATGTTTATGCATTGGTACGACCTACCATCTCCTTAAATGGTGCCTTCCATTTCATATATCTATCTATTATAAATATTTATATTATATATATATATGATATATAAATCATGTTTTATAATCTAGAAGTATTTAATTCATGATCTAAATGATATGATCAAGAATAACTAGTTAAAAAATGTACGATAAAGAAAGCGATTATTACCCAAAATGTTAATTTAACATGGAAATCATTATTAAATGGGTATTATAAAGTGATAAATGAATCATGTATGATATATTGAATATGAATATGGTTTTGGTATAATTTAATAAAAAACTATGGTAATTATACAAGAAGGATAAACGTACCCTTGACCAATGGAAAGTGCTAGGTAAGGGTTAATTCCACAATCTGATTATCATCTGAGGTTGTTTTTATGTAAGTATCTACTAGGACATATTTATTATAAATTTACATGTTTCATAAAAAAAATTTAAAGGGATTATTTTTAAGGTAATTTTTTACTAAAACTTCATTTTAAATTTTTTAAATATTTATTCTTCTAAACCATTCAAATTAGTTTCCATGTTTTCCCAATGGTTTTAAAGATTTATTTAAAAAGACATGAATGTTTTAAAATGTTAATTCCTTTCAAAAGATTCAAAGTGGTATGGGACACTTTGATTTAAAACTATCTTCTAAATGAATTCTTAATAAATTATGTTACTTTTAAATTATTTCATGAAAAAGGGATATTTCACTCAAAGATTTTTACTGATCATTTTCAACTAAGTCAAAATACTTTACGATATATTTTTTCTAATCGAGGTTATTTCATTATGATAAAAATCATCCATATTGTATTGATGTTTTTTTGATATGTTTTACTATAGTTGTGTTATTTTTATACTATTCGTGGTTTATAGATAATGTATTGGCATTTTGTATGCTAGTTTGAATATGAATGTTTATGTTATGATTATACATTTTCATATGAGGGGTGCATCAGACTTAGTATGTGACGGGTGGTACACGCTATATATCCTCAATGATTTGGAAGGTCTCATTACAAAAACTAGTGTATTGGCACAATGAATTCACAATATCACATTTGTAGTCTTGGAACAAGGCCTTTACTAAGTGGTTATGAAGTTTGTCATTATGCATTCCATCATTGTGAAATTGACAATTGATATTGCTTGTTCATTTTTTACTGGTAGAATATCCATGTGAAAATGTAAATGGATTTATTTAAATTATGTTTTCCATATTATATTGATGTTTAAGATTAAATGGATTTTTTTAGTCTTATACATTTCCTTAAATAATTATACTTATTTATGAATGTTTCTGTTATATTGTTATCCTTACTGAGAATCTGAGCTCACACCATTCTATTATTAATTTTTCCCTGGTTTCGAAGAAGTATATTATAACTAACCAGCAGGGATAGTCTAAGGGATTTGAATGTGGACAATGGTGACAAATTTGTTGTTGTTCTTCATTTTATAATGTAATTTAACACTCATGTATGTAATCTTTTTTCCAAGACTTCTAAACTGTTCATTCATTCAGGACATGATTCCTTGAAATCATGCAAATGAATTAATATAAGGCACCGACTTTGGGCTTTAGGTTTTGGGGAGTTACACTGTTACTAAGTGATGAAGGATATAGTTGTCGTACCATTATGGTACACGAACTCAGTTGGAGTATGCACAGTGTTTAGCTATACAAGGCCATGTTCCATCAGCATAGCATATTGCTGCGTTGGGCAGAATTCCACCCATGTAGTGAATTTATATGTAAGGTATTTTTTGATATTCGATGTGTTTTTCTATATTTGGATCTTGTTTCGGAAGTGTTAATTGATTATGTTCCTCTTAGTGAATATTCACGTGAGATATTTTTATTCTGTGGGTTATCAATTTTAATTTATTATCCTTATCAACACTATGAGTTCTTGTTTTTAACAATAGTGAATCGTTGATGGAGTCTATATTTTATTGAGATTTCAATTTCATTCTTATATATTCATTCCTAAAAAATGTTGATCCCATCTTTGGCTAAACTTGATCGCTATTTATTGACAAGTGGGAAAATGTGTACCGATGTACCTAGTTCTTCATAACGAGGTTGTGATCCCAGTTTTGTAAAAGCCCACAGTCATTACCCAACCCATGGTTGACATAGTTAGCGAGGGGGTTGTGGGGTTATAGTATGAATAGTTTAAAATCACTACCTCATTCCTATGAACAATTTTTTTTTTTCACGGGAAGTTGTTGGATTTTCCATGCACGTGGGACGTTTGAGTCTTTATGTGATTTTGTGCGCTGGGAGAATTTATTTTCCATCATCCAACAAAAGATAATGTTTTCTAATCAAGTGAATCCATTTTCCTACCACCAACTATTCTATTCATGGGTGTCTTCATAAAGAATTTCACCATTTAGAGTTTTGAACCATGAAAGGTATCCCTTTTTGTGATCCAGATTATTCCCTTTTCCAAATTCGCTCCATTAAATTTTATCCTACATTTCATCATTCAGTTTTGTTTCCTTCCTTTTCCATTTTCGTTGGATAATTTAAATATACTTTGTAATGATTTCAGGACCCTATAAATGTCCCCTATTATGTTGGGGTCTGATTATGATGAATAGGATGTTACACTGATGTATAAATTAGTCATGATTTGAGTTGGTTTGCCATATGATGGTGTACCCATAGGAAGGGGGTCACAGCTATATAAAGGGGTACCTTTTCATTTTTCCTCAACCATATTACTGAAAAAACAATGAACTCTTGTAAACCAATCTTGATCACTCGCTCTTGCATACTACAACCATTTGTGGACACTTTCATCTACAAACCAAAATTTTCCCCTGTGAACTAAAATTTTGAACCAACGATCGGTGTGTTTAGATTTATATGTGTTGAGGATCAGTTCAAGGATCAGTTATTATATCAACTAATTATTTTCTAGGAAATTATTCATATTCCAGTGCATCTCAAGCATCCACAGACTATTGATTCATGGATGACGTGTTTCGTGGACCATCCTTTTGCAGAACATCCTCTATGCAGAATAATTTCATTCCACATAATGTTTTTTGTAGGATATTAATTTTTTCATGATCTTTTGATAAATGAATAATATTTCTATAATTCCCATTTCAATGATTACATCTTGGAGGAGGGAGGATATGGACGAGATTGTTGAATATGATCTCCATTCTTACATCATTCATCAGTGTGGTATTCTGAATGACCTCATTTCACCAAAACATATGGCATATATATTGTCCATCCAAAATCCACTTTAATACTTTTCAATTAAATATGACACTCCACAACAATAAATTGACCATAATATCGATATATTTCACTGAGAGATGTCTCAAGGGTGTGACAGAGAAAATGTGTCTACTGTTGGGGAAATCATAACTAACTCAGGCCAAAGAAATGTGTTTGTTTTGGATGGCTACATGTGGACTCACAGTAATCATCACATCCAAGATACATCATTGGATTCATTAATTTATAATTATCCATCCATTTTAAACCTTTCATGACGTAAACCCAATTTATGGTGGTGATCCATGTGGGATATGTGACCTGGTGGATGTTTCTCTAATGATTGGGCTTGGGTGTTATGGGTTCATAAAAAATATTTTTATTCACCTAATACACGGGAATATATTAGATTATACCAATAATTATGGGTTTCCGAATTTTTTATTTATTCATGAGGCGATATACTTCCTACAATACTCAGTCACTACTGTTCAAGCTCCATTACCTTCCACATGTTCCATTGTGAAGTTACGATCAGTTTTTGGTGTTTCTATCAAAGATGGGGACTCCCAATCCTTGGTAATCTATATGGATAATTTTTATTGATGTCCAACATCTTGGAAAATTTTGATCAAGTATATACACTAGTAGAATAATTATTGATCACGGTGGGGAGATTACGTGGTTATCCTCTTCATGCAAACTAACTCATTTCATTAGAGGATATGATGAGATTTTTTATGCAGGTGAATGGATCAAGGTCAAAAGTTCTCTATTGTAGAACACACCCAACCCTACAATCATGACATATATCCACATGAATATACTCAGTATTTCCACTGTCCATCCCAAAATCATGGATGTTGATAGTAAGGTTAAATTACAGAGTAAAATTTATTATATTTCCTTTTCACCTTAATGGTCCCTCATTGAGAAGTTGTGGATGAGGGGAACGGTTCTTATGAAGGATATTATTACATTATTATATTACATGATGGAATCTTTATAACTCATATTGACAGATTAACTATCTATGATATGAATACCAAATATTATTTTTCAAGGAAATTCTTATTCTTACAACACATCACACCTCAACAAGTAACTCAGATCAAGAGGGAATACCATCTAGTAATCCTTCTCCAATTTTGGTTGATTATCGTGTGGGGTTCTCTAGTCCATGAGTCTTTATTCCCAAAAAAAGTACCTAACTGAATTTTAATTAGAGTGTTATCAATTGTGGTTGACTTGATACCCTAAAAGAATGTTGGTGAGATCAGTTTGATGGGAGGACATGCCATTGTCTCCCTCCAGTCCCGTACCAATTGTAGCATTTCCGTATTCCCATTGTAGGGAGGAATTATTTTTAACATCACACATGTTTGGATTGGAATTCATCCTTATACACAATATATATAGAGAATGATTCAGATCCTTTATATTTGGTTGACCCTATTAGTGGTCATTCTGAGGTTTTTTCAAGTAGAACATCCCAAGGAATTCATCAATCTACATCCAACCCCAACACATAACATTTGGTGGATATCCATCTATGGAGGTGGAATATCTTCCTAATTTGGAATCAAAACATAGAGAAACTCCATTTCCCACATTGGCACTAAAAGATTATATTTCTGTAATAGTATGCGGGTTGGGCTAACCTCCAGATGCTAATCGGGGTTCCCAGGATTTGTGGGAATGGGTTTTGGCCACAAATCTAAACTATTATCACTAAAAAACCTATGGAATAATTTAATGACCATACAGACACTATTGAGAACTTTTCATTGATTTGGGATCAAATATATTTAATTATCAGCATTATCACCTTCATGCATAACAAATTTCCCTATATTGAGAGGTCTGATATGTTCGTGAATGTGACCTTACTCAATTTAATTCATCCAATCATCATACATTGGATTTTTGTGATACTACCCTTGAAATACATCACCTGGTGATAGATGAACAATATTCTTATTATCAATTGATGGAACAATCATAGGAGTTGTGCGAATGTAAAGCTCATATTATAAGTTTTTAAGAAAAACTATCATCAACAAATAAAAATCTTAAAGCTATCAGATAGATATTTCAAATCTCTGGTCCACAATTAGACACATACAACAAATTTACAATACAGAGGTCGAGTAGATGATATCCTTGTAACATGCTCTTGATGGTTCGTGCTAAGCAGTGGTCAATTTTCTAAACAGGGTGACTTAGGATTTAAAGTATCCATTTTGGATGTCCAATATTTCTTCTTCTATATTTTTTAATATCATTGGAATGAGACTCCAGAATGTGGATTTTCTATTATATTTATTAAATTAATGAAAACTTTTTTCCCTCTATATATTTTCACTATTATCTCCTTATATGATTATCTTCAACAGATCTTGATTTCAGTCTTGATCTGTAGTAGTTAAATTGAAATATCAAAGTATGCTATAATTTTTTTCTTGATCCAAAGATCTTAGAGATTGTAAAATGACAATTTCTAGGGTCATTGGAAAGTCACTATAGATATTTGGTAAATTTTTATTATAACTCCAATTTTTTTTAACTCTGTTGTGATGCAAGATTAGAGAACGTAACAAGAATTTTTATAAGGCTACCCTTTATGAGTTATTAACCTAAAAAGATTTTCATGTCCTTTATTTTTTAGATTTCTTTACATATTTCATAAACCATACAATGTGTAGGTCTATCTTGATAATAAATGACTTTTAGCCACTGTTCCATTTTTAGTTTTTTCAACATGGAGAATTTCACATATATTTTCATTGGAGGTTTTATGTATTTCAATCCAGACTATCATTACTGATGTTTTAGGTAGAACAAATTTTACCATGCATTTTCAGGGTTAGGGAAAAAATAGAAAATTTTATCATAGAATACATTAATATTTTCTATACATGAGTGAGAGATTTTTATTGACCCTTTTTTTGTGATTTTTGGGGAGTGATACGTTTTTTGTGGCATGGAATCCATTTTGACATACAGAGGTGGGAAATACCCCTCTGTTAGATTAACTTTTCTCTAGTTGATAGTAATTTTTTCTGAAAAAAGTATGCAAAGCCACTGGGTTATATTTTTAATAGTCAAGAAGAGGTTTCCTCCAGACACTACCCTTCCATTTCCAATTGATTTTGTGTTTTCATGAGTATTTAGATTTCTCAAGACCACGAGTTTTGCCTTTTCAGAGGAGTGGTGTATAAAATGTTTGAAGGAAATAATTTTATATTAATTCATTAAGTGGAGACAAATCCTACACACGTTTATCTAGTGTAAAGGATAGTTGAAATATGGGGCATTTCAATGTCATGAATCTAAGACTTTTTGGGGTTTACAAATTTTTAATTCAAATGGGGGGAAACAACTCAACCTTTTTAGGTTTGTCCAACCAGAAATGTTTTACCATGTTCATGCATGAAATGGGGTAAATTATGTTAACTATAACCTTGGGGTCCATTAGAGAACACAGAGATAGTAAAATCTCACATGTGGATGAATTTTTCGTGGTTTGACGAGCCTTATTTTGGGAAACATTTACAGATCCACCAGGTCATATTGTTCATATTCAACAAAAATAGTCCTCAAGAAAATAAATGTCTTTTTCTGATATTCATGGAAGGATATGGGGTCTTAGGTTATTCCTTGAATGTAATTTGGTTTATGGAAGAAATGATCCAAAACATGACAAGGCTATTGAATGTCAAAATTTCTCATTGAAAATGATAATTATTATTTTTATTCTTGGTTAAGGGAGGTTCACATTAATTGGATTCACCCATGAACAAAATGGAATTTGGGCCATGCAGTTTTATGACATCCATAATGAAATTCACATATCATTTCCACACATGCAGATCTCTCTCTGGGAAGGAAGTGGGGAGTTGTTTGAATAAAATATTTCTAGTGGGGACAACATCCCAATTGACTCCACCATGTAGGTGTACTTCATGCATGGGAGTATTGGGGAATGCACTATTTTTTGTTTGGAAATTTCCCGTATAGATTTGGATCATACACAGTGATAGAGGGGACACTTATGTCTTACAGGTAGACCCTAAATTTTATTTTGAGGTATCACCATTTATCTTTTGAGAACATGAGTTAATTCATAAATACTTAATTGTAGTTAAGAATCCCTATATGATTTAGGCCGACACACCAAGAGTGGATATTTTTATTATTACGGTGGTTTTTTGAGGAGGTAATAATCTTTGCATCACTATAGAATCAAACTACACTTACATTTTCATATCATGTATTTAAATTTCACGAGGACAAGACTTTTTTCACATAATTTACTATCCTTAGGTTTGGAATGTGGCAACATAGTTTAGATTCATGTTTGGGGACTGATTGTTATGGAAATTAAGTGTAACATGATGGAAAATTGGGCCAAAAAATTATGGAATGATCTAGAAATGAAGTGGGAGTAATATGTAAAATGTAATCCCATGGATTCATGTATTGGGTGGATTTTTATGGGGCATGGGATATATTAGTGCATAATGATATTGAAAATTCATTTCCTGAAGATGAAATTGTCTCTAGATGAAAGTCTTTTTTTGTAGGAAATGTATGCAGAGCCACTAGGTAATATTGTGCAAAGTCATGTAATGATGTTTGTAGGACACAAAACTAATATTTCGAACTTCCGTGGAGGTTTATGAAGATCCATGATTCATGAGGCATAGAGTTTACGGAATATAATGGATGTGTCTGGACATACAAAAAACTATCAATGCCTTGGCCATAAAGTATGGATCTCCCAACATCAATTTGTCTTATACGTAGGGGTATTTCAATTTCATTATAGATCCCTAATGTGGAATCAATATTTAAAACCTTTTTTAGGAATTCAAATTCATTTATAGAATATGTGTGGATTTTCATAATAGTTGGGCCTATAATTTATGATTTGATCAATGGTACATGCCTCATTTAAACAAGGATCTTGCCACATGTAGTTAGTACAGACTTTTCATGGCATAACTGATTCTTGCACCAGGGGGGGGTTCTCTTTTTTTGGTGGTCCTAAAAATAAGACATTTTCAGAGGACCCCTGTGTAAACATGGCATGAATGTAGGGGAGGTGACACTTTAATATTTTGGGAGTGGATGGGCCAAGATGTGATATTCATACATCGCTACATATCCTGCAATGGAAAGAATCATACCATTTGTAGTTATTGAAATACTATTCATTTTAGTGCCTTGTTGTATGGATGTATGTGAACCAACAAGAATGATTGGGTATGTTGTGGCTGCACCCAATGATGGAGACTTGGGATTCACTGTGTATCTCATGAGGGAGAAAATCAAGTCGTACGTAATTCTTTGATGAGGATTATCCATGCAGGTGTGACCCATACATAGGGGATTTATTTTATTTCATTCATGGATGGACTCAATAAAAAGGGTTTGGGCATCACTATGTATCATGAATGAACAAGATTCAATCCACATGTAGTTCTTGAAAATATATCTATGTAGGTCCACCCCATGTTTGGGAAAGGGTATTTTTTTGAATTTTGGGGTCTATACCAAGTAATATGAATATGGGTGCCATTATATATCCCATATGGACAAGAATCAAGACACAAACAGTTCTTGGAGTTTCATATAATTTAACATCATGTGGTGAGGTTGAAGGCAGACCGACATGAATTAATGGAAATTTCATAGTTGATCCCAAAGATGATTGTTTGGATGTCACTACACATCCCATGATAATGAGAATCATGCCATGTGTATTTCTTGAAATACCATTCATTTTTGCATCATGTGGTGAGGACTCATGGTATTCCTTTTATGGAAATTCGTTTAACACTATAATGGGACTATTGTGTACCATTAAAAATGTCTTCTGTTGGTGAAACCTTACAACAATTCCAAAGCTCATGTGTGCTATGTTTTCTCTGAGAAACAAGGAGTGGCATGGGATCCCCACAATGATGTTACTGGAGAGAGTTCAACATGGGAAATTCGTATAATGTTGTTTCTAGATCATTATATAGGATCAAGTATTCCCTATGAATCTCATTGAAAATGAGAATCAATCCATACACAGTTCAAAATATATCGTGAATTTTAATGTCCTATAGTAAGGATGTAGGAACCATAATTTGAATCTATGGATGATAACCATTAATCCATCCAGTTTTACTATGTTTAATAAGGATGTTTATGATTTCATAAAATAAGGAATTCTAATCATAATGTAAAACATCTTCTGATTAAGAATATGGATTCCATATAGTTTAATGTCTTTCCACTATGATGAGTTGGAATAGTTTAACATCATGTTTTCAATATGATTTGGTACACATTAACATGATGTTTCTAGGATGAATTTCTATAACAAAACTAAATATTTCTTCAGAAACCTTCCATTGGTAGGTGTTGTAATGAGCTGGACATCCTTTTATCTTTAGGCATATTTTCTATCATCATTGAACTTTTGTATTACATATGGTTCCTACCATTTTGGTTCTATCTTCTAAGGATTCCTTCCATGTATTTCCATATTTATGAGGATAGTCACCATTTTTCCTCCATGGAAATACTAAAGGCATACCATTCATGTATGGATCATACAATTTGGTTTTGGGAAACTCTGAAATGGTGCATGTTATGAAATCTATTTTCATCAAGATATTATAATTCATCTGATCACTTCAGGGATTTCTTATCTTTGTAAAATTTATCCCAAATGGAAACAAAAAGTGAGGGGTGTTGAATTTCAATAGATTGGATGGATTCGGACCCATATACCAATGAATATGGGGTTTCTTGACTAGTGGTACATGTGGTGATCTTGTAATCCCATAGAATATAGAGGAGGTTTTCTACACACAACCTATTATCCTCTTATAATATCTGTTGTAGTACAATAGATATGGTGTTGTTAAAGGACTTTATGTGTCTATAATCTACTTCATGATAGCGAGATGAATTTTTTGTCTTGATGCCATACTCATGTAATAATTTTTACAACTTGGATGAATAGAATCTGGGGTCGTTATCAATTAGTATGATGTGGGGGATAATAATTATGGGAATTATGTTTTCCATTATAGTGATGAAAATGTTTATTTTCATAACATCTTGGAGGGGTACAACTTCTTCCCATTTAAAAAATAAGTTGTTTGTTGTGATTATGTATTTTTATTGCATACCCTTGGTGGGTGGGTGTGGTCCCCTAACATCCATTCCACATATGGAAAACATCCAAAAGTACATGGTAGTGTGAAGTAATTCTAGGGGCTAGTGGATGAAATTTTCATGAGATTGGGGGGAATGAACCTTCATGATAATTTCAGTGCAATCCCAATTCATAGTGGTCCAGTATTATCCATAACAAAAAAATTATGGAGGTACTTGGATCACGAATGTTACCTACCACATGCTCCATTGTGTACCACATTCAATATGGTAGTGGTATATTCCCCATCAATTTACTTGATAAGGACTCCATCAAGGAAATGTTTATATATGACCTTTTTGTTTATTTTGGATGTCATAAATAACAGAATTAAGTTATAGTTTCTAGAATTTATCCGTCCCAACTATATTTGGGGGGAGTTATCCCTTAGGAAGATAGCTCATAATGGGATTCATCCAACTAGTGGTGTGAATATAAGGCTCAAGGATAGGGTTAATTTCAATGATTTGTTCTGTATTGACCTGAATGAATCGCATGAATATCCAGTGGTGTGTAATGCTAATTACTGTTTCATTCTGATCTGGGTCAGCCAGAGTTGTGGCTTCATTTTAGAATGCATCGTCTTAAGAATTTTCTGACTTGGGGATATATGTTAATGTCATATATGATGGTAATTATGACATAATTCATTGGTTGTGATCCAGAAAAGGTATTATCTCTTATTTTTTAACAGCATAATCACTGTTAAATTTCTTGATGATGATTTTTAAGACACCTTTTTTCTTCAATTGTTTTACATGTACTTGAAGGGTCACTTTTATCCATGCAATGAGAGCCTGATATTCTTCTTCACTTCCAAACAAAGTAAAGAGTAAGGTGGGACTAAATTTTCTCGATATTTGAGTATGATTCCCATCCAATCATGGTTTTTCTTTTGGTCCTCTGTCCTTTTTCGTGTTGTACTTGTGGATTCACAATCAAAATTAATCCCCCATGTTTGGTATTATTCTTTAATATTTAACACATGTTCATTTTACAATTTAACTTTTTGTGAGGTTATTTCCACCAAGGGTTGATAATCTAGAAAATCTACTACTGTCTTGCCTTTGGTGGACTTTTGAGGCACGAACTAGATTTAAAAGTGTTTCTTCAATGACTACCCAACATGATTAACATCCAATAAGTATTGGATGTTTGATAATGTACTTTTGTGGGATCCCACAATAGACAAAGTGGACCTTCTGATTATACAATTAATGTATCATTTTTTTGACTGAAAATATTAGTTCGAAATATATTTTTGGTATATTTATGTAATTTGTATCAGCATCAATCATGGTTTGACTGAGATAGTATAGTTTTTTTCTCTACAGATATCACTCTTTTTTGTGAGGAAGGAACCTAGGGATCACTTCAACATAGTCTCATATAGGATGTCATATCATCCTTCAATTAAAATCATTCGAAGTGGGTTATTTGAGATATATTTAATGAGGATTCAGAATACATCATGATAGTCATTATTCCATTCATATGATACCCCTTTCTTTATAAACCAATTAAAGGGCAGCAATTTTCTAGAAAGGTTGTCTATGAAGTGGCTGATGTAGTCCAAGCATCCTTGGTGTCCTCTTAACTCTATGAGGTTATAAAGAGGTGTCATTTTAAGGATATCCTTTATCATATCATATTCAACGTCGATGATACTATAGCATACAACAAAGCCCAGGAATTTCCCTAAGGTAACACTAAAAGAACACTTATATGTGTTCATTTTTTTAATAGTTTTTTCAAAAAAATTCAAAGACTATTTCGAGACTTGCTAGGTTGTCTAAACATTATCATGATTGGAAAAGTAAGTCATCAACATCGAATTCGAGGAACTTTTCCATGAAGGTATTGAAGTTGTGTTTCATTGAATGTTGATTGGTGGCCCCAAAATTCTTTAGATCAAAGGGAATTACACAATAATTGAATACTTACTACGTTTCCTTGAAAGTGATCAATTATTTGACTTCTTGGGCCATTCAGGCTTGGTTGTATCCTGAAGAGACATCCATGAATTAGAGGGAATCATATCGAATGGTTTTATGGATCAGAAATTTTATTATTTGGAAATGGAAGTCATATTTATGATAGTTCTCATTAAGATCTTATTAATCAATGAAAACCCTAATTTGTAAATTTTTCTTTTCTATTGGAGAATATATTTGGCAGAAAGATGGGATATTGGACTTTCTGAATGATGTTTTCTCCAATGATCTTCTCAACATCAACCTCATTTTTGGAATCATGTGTTAGTTGATTTCCTCTGGCCAAATGAATGTAACCCCGATGATCTTATCGTATACATAGGTGGTGAGTGGTCACATGAGGATCAATTCAATGCATTTCTATGTAGTTCTCAGAAAAAATCTCGATGATTTTTTTAGAAAAGAAGGTTTAAAGAACTTTCTCTCAAAAGGAATGGCTGTAGTGATTAGGGTAAGTCTTGGATCTTCTGCTGTACACATATTGATTTTTCTGAGTTCATCAATGGTGTCTAGAAACCTTCATTAAATTCAAGTGGGCATCCCTAAGAACCTCTTCCTCTTCTAGATCATTATTTTCTTCATCATCTTATTCCTTCCATGGGTATAGAATCATTAATATTATCTCTCCATATTTATAAGGATAGTAGACTCCTTGACCCTCAGAGTATTAAAGGATATCTCTTAGCTAGGTTGATGGTGGATTGTTCCATAGAGGATGGAATCACAAATGGAATTGTGGTTTCTTCGGCTTCTACCTCAGTGGGTGAGGAAAGGATTTTATGGAGCAATGAGGATGGTTTGTGGGGATTTTTATCCAATACATCACTGTTATCATGGGTTTCAGCATGTTTTTAAATGCTAATTAACTTAGGGGCTACTACTGAAATAAGGAAGATTGTTGAACATGACTCTAAACCCAAACTCATACTCCCGGCCCAATTGTTCGATACTACATATTCTTCACCATGTTTTTTGAGGGGATATACTCAGTTTATTTATTAACCATATGGGGTAATTATATTAAAAATACTATTTGTTGGTGGTACTATTACATTAATATGATAGAATACTACCTCGATGTAATGAGATTCACAGGATTTTAATGGGTATTTATTGGAAAAAATATGCCGATTTGTCCATTGATGAAACATTTGATGCACTAATGGTATGGTGAAGGGGCCACTACATGTTTGTGAAACCAAGACCTACCTTGTATGACAATTAATTTTGTGTTTTGTTGTTTGATGAGAAAATATAATTCGGTGATGTTATATTCAAAATGGGTCTTGATCTTTAATTTTCCCAATAACATATTCTCTGTTTTAACATATCCTTTTGGAGTTATGGATGATGGTTCTAGGTTTTTCTCATCGAAGCCTATATGGATATGTTTCCAAATTGGGATGAGACTAACTCTAGATCCCTTTTGAATGAATAATTTTTAGACATCTAAACTGTTTCTCATTCTGAACACATACATGGGCCTCATGTGTCCCTAGATAACGGAGACTTCATCATGATTTGAAAAAAAGATCACTGGATGATATTTTATATGGTCAGTATATTTTCAATAGAATTCAGTAGTAGAAACTTCTTATCCAAACTCCTGGGGGGAATAATAAGGCCTCTACGAGGGATTCACTAGGGACACTAGACAAACACATAGCTTCAAGGATTGATAGTTTGGCTGGTTTTGTGGCATGTTTCATTAGGATATCATACTTTGTGTATAAATTCTAGTGTTTCCAATCATGGGGAATCTCTTCCACATGCACTTTCATTTAAGATGATGGATTAGACCTTGGGGTCAGATCTAGTGAAGATTTCTCACTTTGTGGGTTGAGTCCGATTGGACATCCCATGTTCGTAGTAAATTAGAAAAATTCACTTTTTTATGTGTACTCTAGAACAATTGGACAAGAGTTACACCTGGAAGGGGAGAGGGAATTTCCCTCTTCCTATTGGGAATGTTGGAGAACTCTTCCCCATGATTCTAAACCATTGGATATTTGAGAAAGGGTGATTCCTTAATACTTTTTTCAACCATCGCTTCAACTTCCTTGATATCCCCGAATTTTGTGGCATATTCTTCCAATTCCATTATCATGTAAGGGGTAATTGGGTTCATATCCATACTCATTATACGAGAAGCGGTACATTAAATTAATGAAATTACCAGAGCCAAAAATATAATATTCTTCAAAAGATGAATCTATTTGATCAATTTCTTTTTCTGGTGTTATTTCGTTGGGTATTTCCCGTTCTTTAAGATATGATGTCATGAAAACTGAGAGGTTCAAGGGTAATTTTTCCCTTAACAAAAAAATATCTTCTTGAACTGAATACAACATTTCCTCATCTGGATATATTTTAGATGGTGGTCTACTGGAATATAATGAGGTCTATTATGTAGTATATGTTGATTTAGGATCAACTAGTGACACATTTTTTACTAGAACATTGATTGAAAACATCCAAATGTATGGTTTGTTTTTATCCAAATCCTCCAAATATTAAACTCTTATTTCTCTTGATGAGTCTTTCATGACACTCATATCCCCCATAAGGGGTTAGTGGTGGATAAATACACAACTTTATCATGTGGTGGTCCCAATTTCACATGGAAAGAATCTATTACTTTCTATAGGAGGTCAATGAAAATAAAACACATTGGGATGGTGTTATCTAGTATCCACTAGAAAGGACCAAAATCAAGACAATCATTGATACCAGCCTCATCATAATTTTTTGGTTATTGTATATGGATCAAGATTCAGTTCATATAATCTACAAATAGCTAAGAACATGATCTTCTCAGAACAAGTAAACATTTTTCCATTGTTCCTCGAATTTATTTATTCTAGTTCCTATTCGCTCATCTTGTTAATGATGGGGTTACTATTAATTTCAATGGGATACATCAATATTTGGTGTTGGAAATGGAGTTGTAGTAGGAATTGAGGGTGGGGTGAGAGTAACCGAAGTTGTTTCAACACTTTCTACCCACTTTCAAGGGGACGGCGGGTCTTCACGATACATTATCTTAGTCCATTTTAAAGAATATTATATTCATTGGGCATTAAAATCAAAATTCTATAACCAACATTTATATTTCACTAAGATGAGTGGTGTTCACAGTTCATCAGGGAGATTATCAATCCATATAGAGTGCATCTTATCTTAGTGGAGCATCTAATTCAAGGTGTAGTTCAACCCCTTCCACATGGAAATTAAGTCTTATAATCTCTCATTCTACTATTGATTGCAGTTCATGAGGTAACTAACTAATCCCTTTGTAATTGTTGAATTGACATGAAAAATGAACTATCATCGGAGATCCTCCCATTTCTATTATAAACTGTGTTGTAAAACTAGTGTTCTTTATAAAAGAGTAGCATTGTAGGGGTTTTACGAAGCATATATGTGTCACTAATTCATCATACTCTAAGGATCCCATAATGGGATCAAAATAGGATGTATAATTCATTAGATGTTATCCTAGGTCACTTGATCGACTAAATACTAGGAATAAAAGGTTCCTGAAGATTGGTGGCGGTGTAACATTACTCACCTCGTTGGGGTACTGTTTACATTCTAGTTTTATTAAAGCACATCATCCTTCCTTGGCTTCCAATAGAGATTCCAATGAGTCCATGGTATTCATGATCCAATGATGTGATTCTTGTTGGACCTGAGCATAGGCTGGTGAAGTAGGTTAAATTTATTTCTTTTTAGTGATACTGATACTTGAGTGGGATACCAGCCAGGGGAATCATATTTTTATTTAATTAAACATATTCTTCTTGTTCCTTCAAAGGGGGGAAATTTTAATAACACTTCAATATTGGATTCTAGTAGACAGGTGGTCCTGGAACTATGATAAAAAAAATCCCATCCTTGATTTATTAACCATTATTATCCCTTAGGGATGAGTCACAAAAGGTAGTACTGTAAATTCATGATCTCTTAGGGGATGTTGGATTGCATATTCTGTAATATGACTTGCTAAGAGTATCATGTCATTGATTCACTTTAACTCGTTCATCCCTTCCTCTGGCTGAGTGAATCTCTCCTCATGAAAAAGGGATATGTTATCATTGGGAGGTGTAGGTGTGTCACCCCCATGTCCTTAATTTAAGTTAACTGTTTCACTTATATTTTTTTCCTAACTTTCCCCCAATTTTCCTCACAGGCCCCCTTCAATTTGAAGATGTTTGGACACTTTTTTAGTGGAAAAAGGGGCCTCACTATTTGCTAAACCTGGCATGAAAACTGTGTGGCTTTGTCCAGATCATTGAAATTATTGTTTATTTCTATTTTATCTGACATTTGATTATCCAATCTAACCCCTTTCTTGTCCCATTCAACTCTAGTATCCATGGAAGCCTTCCAAGCACCTCAAACCATCATGTAACTCCATTTTAATGGGGGGGTTAGGGGAGAAACATTTAACATCCTCAAGTAAGTGAATTTATTCCTTACTTCCTATTGCTTGGGGTTTCTTCCCTTATTATTGATGTTCTATTTGTCTAACATGTAGGGTTCCAAACCTAGGGTTTGATCACAGTTTTCTTGGTCTATTATTCTAGTTTTAGGCATGATCTTTGTCCCTTGTGGTGCGGTGGTGGTGCGGTTGAATTTTAACCCAATGATTCTAGGGTTTTGACACTTATTATAGGTAATTCAATGGTTAATCAATGGTAGATGAGTTAGCTTTTCTTAATTTTTATTTATATCACACTTCTTATTCATTATCCTTTTTATTATTAGGGTTAGTAGCTTCAAGTGAAGTGTCAGCTCAGTCAGAGCCATCGATGATGGGGGGTCTAGATTTTTTTGGCACGGTGTTTGTTATGAGTAATCATCTGGTAATATCTATTTTATGAAACCACCATATACTAGTGGTCATCCTTAGATAGAGACCAGATATATCCATGTGGTGGATCAGGCACAAGTAGGATCAAATGTGGGACTGTTGACAGTTTGAGGTGCCGCATTGATTGCATCTTCTATATATTCTGCACTTTTTGAAATGGATGCCTCTGTTTCATTCATTTCTACCTATTTTGTGGACACACTAAATTTTTGGATGTAGTTTTTTCCTTTATCGATGGATTTGGTGATTCCACTGAGAGAGAATAAGGAGTAGGGTCTCAGGTGTCTGTCGTGTCCACATTCCCAGCTAGGGATTGATATAGAGTGGGACCTACTTTTCTTATATATGAATTTGTTTGGAATGATACATGGCATTGATTGGATAGTACACATCCAGGAACACGTCAATTATTATATGTGGTAGGTTAGTTTCACAATAACTGATGTTATTTGACAGGTTTTTCATGGGGAATGGGATCCTCGGTCAAGTCATGCATGACCTCCACTCCCAGAGTTGGGAGATTTTTTTATTTATCATCACTCACGATACAGGATGATGGTCATGCTTCTGAAAGTGGACTACCTCTAGTAGTTGATGATCTTCTGGAGGTATTTCTGGATGATTTTTTAGGTTTTCCCCTTGAGCAGGATGTGGATTTCTCGACTAATCTGGCACCAGGAACATAGTTGATATATCACCCCTTATATCGTATGCCCCCATCGAGGTGTGGGAAATAAAGATATAGCTAAACTAATTATAATCCGAAGGATTCATTATTCGGAGTATCTCTCCTTAGGCCGCTCTAGTTTTGTTCGCAAAAAATGCTGATAGATCCCTTCGCTTGTACATTTACTACAAGAATCTGAATAAGAAAACAATCAAGAACAAATATCCTTTACCCAGAATAGATGACTTGTTTGATCCATTGAAGGGGGAAAGGTTTTATTCTAAAATATACTTTTAGATCGTCTATTATTAACATATAGTGAAAGAGGAAGACATCACAAAGATATCCTTCTAATGTAGGTATGACAACTTCGGGTACATGGTCATGCCTTTTAGGTTATACAATTCTCTAGAGATATTTATGGAACTCATGAAAAGGGTGTTCCATCAGTATCATGATTCTATTTTTGGGGCATTTTTTGGATGAAATCCTTGTTTATTAGGGATTCGAGGAGGAACATGAGCATCACTTGTGGATCATTCTAGATTCCTTGAGAGAGCATCACCTTTATACAATGTTGTCCAAATTCACTTTCAGTATTAAAGAAATTAAATTTATAGGGAATGTCATCTCCGAGAAGGGGGTCTTTCTGGACCCCAAGAAGATAACTGTGTTTATGTCATGAGATTAGCTAAAGAACGTGTTTGATGTCATGAGTTTCCTTGGCCGGGCTGGTTATTATAGCTGGTTTGATTGGGATTTCTCTCGGCTTTCATAACTGATGACCATGCTCACCTGGTGGCTGACGCCTTAAGTAACATAGTCATATTGCAGGCTTTGAAGAAGTCTAGTGATGAGTTGACTATGATGGAACTCTTTGTTCAGATTCATGTGAAGACCAAGGAGTGAAATGTGGGTGCATTCTTCCTGGTATTTCTATTGATCCCTTATCTGGTGGTGCTAATTCAGTGGGATCTTCCTAGTGATGAGCTTTTCCAATAGTAAAAGTAGTTTTTTCCTTGTGGGGAGACAACATTTAATTGGTCGTCATCTCCTATGGTCATCTTGTGAATCAAGGGCCATTCATTAATGTCGTTACCTTTGAGTAAGGTGGTGATGTAGGATAACAACCCATTTTAGTGGGATGTCCATCCAGGTGCCCCCAAGATGTATTATGATGTTTGTCAGCTGTTCTGATGCACTAGTAAGATACAAGACATTGTAGAAATCATGTCGAGATGCAACATATTCCCATAGGTTAAAACAAAGAATCAAATTCCCTTTCATTTTCTCCATCTGTTACCTATTTCTACATATCAGTGGGACGAGGTTTCCATGGACATTAAAATTGGATTGCCTCATACACCACTGGGTAATAATTACATTTGGGTGGGGATTTATCATAAGACCAAATCATCCCACTTCATTCTGATCAGAGATACAATAAAAGTGGATGAGTTGGACAGTTTGTATCTTCAAGAGCTGGAAAGGATCTATGGTGTGTTGCCTGCATTTGTCTTAGATAGAGACAAACAATAAACTTCTTCATTTTGTGAAGGCCATAATAATGCCTTGGGGTCTTAGATTAATATGATCATAGCATACCATCCTAAAATAGTTGGTCAGATAGAGTGGGGGAACCAGACTATGGAGGACATGCTTCGATCATGTGCACCAGACTTTGGTGGTTATTGGAATATCCTTTTTTTATTGGATGCGTTTTCTTATAATAACAATTACCAATCCTCTATTCTAAGGGATCCTATTGAGTTAATCTATAATTATCATTGTCATCCCCCCTATATTGGGATGAGGTTTGATAGACCTCACAATTGGTGCCAAGTCTAGTGCAGGAGATGCCTGAGAAGGTCATGTTTTTTAGGAAGCACATATTGACAGCTCAGAGTCTCCATAAATCATATGATAACCAGAGTCTTTAAGAGCTAGAGTTTTATTTTTGTGACATGGTATTATTGAATGTGGCACCATGTTTGGGCCATCATCGATTGGGAAAGAATGGAATGCTAACACCATGTTATGTGAGACAGTTTGAGATCACCGAGTGTATTGGATAGGTGGAATATAGGTTGGACTAACCTTATCAATTTAAATCCATCAATGATGTCTTCCAAGTCTCTTAGTTGAATAAATACATCCTAGATCCATCCCATTTACAAATTTGGGAGGATTTTTATATATATCCTTATTTATCTGTTTTTAGTGGCTGATGAGAATTGAGAAAATCCAAGAAAAGGTGATTTGCGAAAGTCTATTCAACTGTTTTGCGTTCATTGGAAGCAAGAGAATGATTCACATGAGACATGGGAGCAAAATTAATGGTTTGAGTAATAGTACTCATTCCGTTTTTCGGATCAACCTTTTTGTTGACTTTCTGGAAATGAATGTTTTTATGGTGGGTACAAATGCCACACCCATGTCCTTTATTTAAGGTACTTTTTCTATTATATTTGTGTCCTAAGATTCGACCATATGTTTCCCCTAGGCACCCCATGAAATTGAAGACATTATGAATCATTTTGATTCGACAAAAGGGGATGAACAGTTTGCTAAACTGTGCAACAAAACTATGTGGACTTGTCCATCCAATTAAAAAAGTTGTTAATTTCCATTCACCCTCTACAAATTTATAGAAAATGGACCCTTTATTCTCTAATTCAACCCTATAATCCATGGAATCCTCTCAAGAACCTTAAACCATCCTTGGAACTCTATTTTGTTGGGGGATTTGGGGGAGAAACTTCCAACATCCACAAATAAGTGAATTTATTGATTAGATCCTTCATTTTTCATGGGTTTTCTTCCCTTATAATTGATGGTCAATTTGTCTAGAATATAGGGTTTTGAAACAAGGATTTGATATTGAGTTTCATGGATTATTCTTCTAGTTTTTGGATTTATCGAAGTCAATTGTGGTGTGGTTGTGTTGCGGTTGAATTTTAACACAATGATACAATGGTTTTAACACTTGTGGTGGGTGATTACAAGGGTAATCAATTGTAGATGAGTAATATTTTGATAATTAATATTTTTTGAAAACTTTTACATCATTATAAATTCATTGAAATTTGATATTGGTGACATTTGTTAAGCTAATGAATTTTTGTTACCATTTTAGTTTTAAATTCGGTGTTTTGCATTTATATTTAAATTATGCCATTTGGGGTTGTTTTATAACTCATGTAATTGGTTTATATAAATTATTTGGGTCATTAAAATTCGGTTTTGTTGAATATGGGTATGGAAATGGAGTTCAATGTGAGGTTTTTATGTGATTTTGTGTGCCAAACATTGTTAAACATTGTGAATTTATTTTATTGAAATTATAAAGGTTTTATTGAGTGGTGTAAGTGGTGAAAATCATGTGTAGATTGTGTTATGAGTTTATTATGGACAAAAATAATTTTTTTATGTGATAATTTCTTTTTTTATCATGAGATAATGGTTTGAGAACAAAGGGGGAAGCCATGGTATCTTTGAGTCCAGATTTGTACTTTTACACTAGTGATCCGGAGGGGTTTTGTCCCTATTTCATTGATAAAAATGGATACCTAATGATATAAAAAACCTATATTGAGGATGATTTGTGACCACAAGTATATGGGTATGCTCCATAATAGTGTCTTGTTCACACAAATGGATTTTTCTATGGTTACTTAAAAACAGAGGTAAGAGCTATATAGGCCCCCAGACTAACAAGTGCATGGGGGTGTTCCCAAGATTAGTGCTAAATGACCCTTTTGTAATTATATTTAGCATATGGTTGTTTTTTCAAGAAAATAATGTATCATACATTAATTGATTAAATGTGATCACTCGTGGAAAATTCATTTTTAAAACTACTTACATTCAAAAGTTTTATTCATTAGAAATTATTTCAACAACTTGTTGTTTATCCTAAATTGCTTGATTTTTATCTTGTATTTTTTAATATAGAGAATCTATTGGTGGTGTTCTATTTGGATCACTATCACCCCCAACATACACACATTTTTTTAGGTATACTTGATCATGTTTGACACAGATAAAGGCAAGGCCTTGGGTGTTGGCAGTTCGGGTTGTTATTTCCCTTCCATGGTGCGGCGTTGGGGAGACAACTTGTGGGTGATGACCCCTTGTCATATGGAGTCCTTGGGGATGATTTGATTCTATTTTTATTGACATTGGACCTCTTTTTATATTTTTGAACATGTTTATTTAGTTTTGGTTTTGTTTATGCCTTGATTGGAAATAATTTTCAGATTCAGTTTATCGATGGGTTTTTATGTTTTATGTATACATTATAGGTTAAATTGTCCCCAATCCAAAATATATGATACTTGGGAACTCGTGACATCCCTTATGGATATGTAATGACCTCTAGGACTTTTTATGGGTAATTTTTGGGGCCGTTTTTGATGGGAACCAGATTTGGATCTTGACAAGGAGGTTCATATGTTAACATGATTTTATGATTGTTCATATTAGTGAATCTCAAAGGAGGAAACAAGGTATTGTCTAAGGAATCATCCAAATTTAATAAGGACATCCGATTTTTGAGTATTCACACCGTCTAGTTCGATGTGGATTAGATTTTGGCTGAAACCACCATCAAAATTTTCATTTTCATTTTCATCATCCTCAGTGTGCTGCATGGGATTTATTTCAATGACATTAACTGATGCGTAATTTGTTTCTTATGGCATTCCAGCTATTTAATGGTAGGGGAGATTCTTATTTCCATTGTTGGATCTTCTCCTTCCATTAAAAAACTTATTTTCATGCATCTTTGAGAAGTGTAACTTGGAGGGAACCCTAATGTGATCTTATCATATGCCTCCCATATGGGGGAAAAGAATCCTGAGATTGGATGGATGAGGGGAAATCATTACATGACATCGTCTCAAGGTAGAAAAATATTGAAGTCCACCTTATAAGAGATTGAGGAAAAAATTACCCCTAGAATTTTAGTATGTTGTAACATCAAATCTTTTGTTGTGATGCCTTGTCACGTTTTTGTTGGTCCTACAAGTTCATTTTTGTTAAAAATTCACCCATCCCTATGGGATGCGGCTCATCCTGTGTCGTAGATAGTGCTACTATTATTTCCATTTTCTTGGTATCACGCATTCTCATTCATGTGTGATCCGTATTTGGTTTTAATTTGGCACATGAATTATTTTATTTTTAGGACATTATAAATGATTGTTTATTGGTCTCCCATAAATGGGAGGCTTGTTAGATGTTCTCAATTTTCTGATTTGGGAGTTATTCAATTGCTCACTCTCATTTGTCATGAATCATTAAAAACTTATAGAAGACAAGTTCTTATTTATGACACCACCTTTATTTTTTAGTAATTTCATTTTATTACCATATTTGGATGTTGAAATTATAGGATTTCATTTCTGATTAGTTCTACTAGAAATGACTATGGTAAAGTGAAACACTCCATGCTCTCCCATCCATGGGTATGTACATTAGGATAGGAATCGATAATTTGGTGACACAACATATATTGAACATTGAGGAATGTCATTTCAAGATCATTCTTCAACCTCTATGATCATGGTCTCCGCATAGATGGGTGGGATTCCAGGATTATTTTAGGGATGATATCCTTCAATATAACGACATGGTTTATATACCCATCATAGGGTAGACACATTTTTTAAGTGGAAGAGGGCTGTCCAGAGATTGAGGCAATTGTAATGTATGAATTCCTTTGAAAATTACATTCATGTAAGAATCCGGTTCTTCTCATTGAGATACGGGGTTATTCTTTTCCCTATTCATTAAGTGTATTTAATAAGATATTGAAAATGGGGAAAATTCCTAAATTTTGGAACTACACTCCATGTACTATTTCCACACGCCTTGTACTTCTTTCCGTGTTGGGATGAGTACACATGGCGTGTTTCCAAGTCAGTGAAAAAGGGTGTATGAACCGACTACATGTTGTGTAGTGGTCCTTTACACGCCATGTAGTCAGTCGACAGGCATAAACAGTAAGGCGGTGGAGCAGCCACCAGCTGGGTGATAGTACACGTCGTGTACTAAGGAGGACATGTCGTGTACTCATATCGGCAAGTGAATAGTGCCACGCTGGCGGGAAGCCACCAGGTGAACAGTTAAATGAAGGGAGTACACATCGTGTACTTTGGAATTACACATTGTGTACTTTGTTTTTTCGGCTTAAAACATGCAGTAGCCTCCTCATTTGGTAGAGGAGGAATTTGAGCCATTTTGGAGCCAAGGGAGGAGGCTGAACCTCTGAAGATCCGCGGGATGTTCGTCTGGAATCGGTTTCTGCCTAGGACGATCTCGTTGGAACCGCATGGGTAAGACCTATCTTCTCCTAGCATATTGATAACCAATTCTTCTCCTAACATATGCTATTTACGTTTGAGTGGGATTCCTTCTTTATCAGATCTAGGCCGTTCTTGGGCGTTTCTAGAGTCGGCGTTCGGGTATAACATTCATTGGCATATAAGGTAAGTTGCTTGATGTTTAGTTTTCCAACTGTTGTGTATTTTGTGCGTTTTTGTGCCACGAACCCATGTTGGGGTGTCATCCGGCTGAGTCCATTGTAATATTAAACAGTTAGAATTGATTAGGTATTTAATTATGATATTAAAATGCTGGTTGGGATCATTTCATGGATCATGAACCACCCCGGGGGTGTGTTCCACTGTTTAGTCGTTTGGCCAGGATACCCGAGGGTATGCCATTAAAGTAGTAATTGTAGAATTTCCTTAAGAGGAATTGCTTGTTACTGCTTGTTTACCTGTTGGGCATGGCCCGGTTACCTGTTTATCCTTTGGGAACTATACTGTATTATCCTGAGGGCGTGACTATATTATCCTGAGGTCGATGTTCTATTTCCACCTGAGGGAAACCTTTCGTGCCTGAGGGCTTGACATATGTGCCTAAGGGTGAAATTTCGTATGACTGAGGGCGACAATTCTGTTACAATGGCTTAGGGAAATATTCTATATAGCCTGAGGGCGTGGTTCATTATATTAGCATGGGGGTGAGATACTGGTTGGCCTGAAGGCTTGGTGATGTTGAGCACAAAATGATACTAAATTAAATGGATTAAATAAATAATTAAATGGAAATATAATTGGTAAGTTAGTTACTTTTGGGAAATTATTGGTTTATTGAATATTACCATTGCACTGTTGTTGCATGTTTACACACAGTTGGGAACGGGCCTTTGGTGGGTTCCTACTGAGATATATTTCTCACACCCTGTTTGGGTAAAGCTTTTCGGCCCAAACATATTATGTTTCTACAAGTGTGGATAGGGGAAAGAGTCCCAATACAGGTACTTGACTGTTGCTGAGGAGTAAAAGGGCATGGGACAGAGCCTAGGCTCGTGATGCCGCTGTCAGCTATTTTTCTTTGTATTTTTGTACTCTTCTTTTTTTATACTGCATAGATGTATAACATGTTCTTGCTGTTTTCATAGAAATTGAGACATGTAGCATCATCATTCAGATATTGTTGGTTATATCCACTGTTGCTGTTTTTTTTAGTTGTGTATGGGTTACTGCTTCCGCTATTTGTTGTATGTTTTATTTCATTCCGCTACACTACACCTTGACAAATAAGGTCATAGTTTCCCCATTATCAGACCTGGGCCCTCACTACTAGTCGACAGCCTCTGGAGTTTGGGGAAATGCGCTTGAGGTCACGTGACGAACTAGGTTCGGGGAACCCGTTGAGTGGCACCCAGAGCCGGGACGTTACAAAGTGGTATCAGAGGGTTTTCTTTTCACTTTGACATAATGTATGGAGCCATAGTTAGGGATAGGATGGACCAGTAGTTGGTAATAAGTTGTGCCTGGGTGTAGCTAACCCATGTATAGGGAAAAGCTAGTCAACCCTGTGTTTTTGCAATTATTTCGGTTTTGCAAATTTTACAGTTGATATGATTTTACTGTTGGGTGACGCACTTGTATTGTGCTATTTATATTTTATCTGTGGGTTCTATTAGTTTCAACCTGATAAGATGAGGGTATGTCATCTCATGCATCATTTAGGCACATGCTATAATCACATGCCATGCATAGTTTCCATGCCATGTAGGAGCATTAGAAAATTGCATGTTGTTATGATAGTTGTTGTGCTAGAAAAGCATGATGTAGTGATAGCTGCACTGATAAAATACCTGCTATTTGATAGAGGGATGTTTGTGTGAGCTGTTCATAGAATGGATGCCAAACAATGGTTTTTGGAGAGTATTGGCCCCCATTGACTGGAATTTGGTGGATCATTGACTGTTTATTATGTTATAACATATATAATCATTCAAACATGTATTCGTGGGGAGTATGGGCCCTCACGGGTCGGAATTTGACACTTAGGTGTTGTTTTTTAGTGTTTTCTGGGTTCTGAGGATGTTTCAGAGGCATACTATCCGACAACACTGAATACGCCCCATGTAGTATTTTTACACACGTCGTGTATGGCCTTCTGTTCGGGAAGAAAAATGAACTTTTTAAGTACACGCCGTGTACTATGAGTACACGCCGTGTAGTCTCTTTACCTGTCACAAACCATGTGGGTGACGACACGGGGTAGGGAGGTTCTTGGGTAAAACACGCCGTGTACCAGATATACACGACGTGTAGTGTTAATCCGGAGTCCGGACGTGTAACTAACAACACAGGTCGGTGAACTACTTCACAGAACATGTCATGGCATATATCAATGTTCCGTGTAGTGTGACCTGGGGAATTTCCCTTGTAACTAACAACACGGGTCGATGTCACCATTCCTTGAACACATCGGGTACCTTTCAGGACACGCCGTGTAGTCTTGTCTGAGGAAAGACCATGTGGGCTTGGCCGTGTGGCTGGGATACGGGATGGAGTACACGTCCTGCACGGGTAGAACACGCCGTGTAGTTTCAAGCTGGGTAGTCGACTGTGTCACAAGTGACACGGGCAGTTGGAAAATAACACCATACACGCTGTGCAGATTATGTACATGCCATGTAGTTTTGTTTAACGGGAGTCGTGTGGTTGATCCGTGTCGAAGGACCCGGGCAGGGGAAGGGAAGTCAAGTACACGACGTGTAGTCAGTATACACCTCATGTAGTCCTGTTTTGTAAATTTTGAACATATTTCTTTCTTTTGTTCCCCTTGAGGTTTCTTCGTTTTAGTCTTAGTGATCTTGAATATAAGGCATGATTTTGACCTTGTAGTATCATGCCTCTTAGATGACCACGCGTTGTTCTCCAGGAGAGCGGCAACGAGAATAACCCAGAGATGGTGGGCCATGGGCTACCAGTTGATCCTCCAGCAGAGCCAGATGCGGCACCAGCTGCTATACCGGACATAGGCACAGAGGCGCAGTTCTATGAAGGCTCTATGCGGTTCATGTAGACCTTTTAGTGTGCACCGCTGGTTGCCACATCTATGGCCGAACTGACACGTATTTTCCAACAGCAGCATCTACTGACGTTTTTAGGCGATGGCGGACCATAGGATATGGAGTCTTGGCTGGGGTCAATTCAGACTTTTTTCGAGCATCTTGACATGCCTTTAGGGAAGAGGGTCAAGATCGGGACATACATGTTGCGTGGTTCCACAAAGAGGTGGTAGGATGTTACCACCCAGTCAGAGCATCACAGGGACATGGCGTGGGAAGTCATTCAGGCAGTCTTCTATGACTTTTTCATTCTGGAGATGCTGTGGGAAGATAAAACTTGAGAGTTCATGAATCTGTAGCAGGGTGCTATGTCAGTGATGGACTATTCTTCTAGTTTTATGGAGCTTTAGTGCTTTGCACCCGTGCTGGTGGGTGATGAGACGCTGGGATCCAGCAGTTTTGAGGATGATATTCGTTATGACATCCTCGAACTGGTGAATGTTTTATGGTTTCCTACAGTACATGCTATTTTTAATCAGGCCCTTATTTCAGAGAGAAACCTGCGAGAATCTGGCGGTGTGCTCCAGGGCGGTTCAGCGCTAGTTACGGGTACTATTTCTACTGGCAAGTGGAAGATACAGCTAGACTTCTCTCAAGGTGGCAGTACCAGCCAGACAGTATCTTCAGGTGGGCCGGTCACGTGCTACCAGTGTGGTAGAAATGGGCACAAGTGACCGTAGTTTCCACGAGACTCAGGGGAGTTCCGAGCTTGTGGAAAGATGGGTCATCTGCATCGCTTTTGCAGGGCGTATCCACCAGTGGCTGGTGAGAGGGGTTCTGTGCAGACTCCGCGTGCAGGAGCAGGACCAGTGGCTTCTTACCGGTTAGGGAACTGGAATGCGTCAGGGCGTGCAGGTAGAGATGGTGGTCGTGGCCATGGTAGCTAGACACCAGGATCTCAAATGCAGCAGAGCGGGACACCTCAGGGTAGCTATGCTACATTGCAGGGCTGCGGCATTGGGCAGAAATATACAGTGAAACAGACCCAACATGAGTAGGATCCCGGACCTTCTACAGTCAGATGCACTATTCTAGTATCTTCTATATTATCTTCAGTACATTTTCATACAGGTTCTACAAATAGTTTTATATCTTTACCCGTTGTGGATATCCTTGGGCTTTTTGTTTCTACATCTTCTGATATTATGATGCTGGACACTCCGTTGGGGACTAGAACGGCTGGTGTGCATCAGTGCAAAGAGTGCCCCCTTGAGGTTGGTGGGTGTCACTTCCTTTGGGACCTTCATGTCCTAGTTATGATGAGCTATGACATCATTCTCGAGATGGACTGGTTGGTTACCTTTCGAGCCTTTGAGGATTTCTATCGTCGCAGTGTGAGTTTCAGGTCACCAGAGGGCGGAGAGTTTCTACACAGGGGAGAATGGGATGTTCAGGCAAGTCGAGATGGACCAGAGCATCATGAGTGATGTGGAGTCACCGCCCAGATTGCAAGCTTATATCTGGATGACCAGGGGACTTGTCAGATGGATTTCCCTCCAGTGGTTGATTATTACAGGGATGTCTTCCTGGATGACTTTTTAGGTCTACCTCCGGAGAGTGAGATGGATTTCTATATCGAGCTCATGCCAGGAGCATCACTGGGGTCCATTCCTCCTTATAGAATGTCTACACATGAGCTGAAAAAGCTCAAGAGACAGTTAGAGGAGTTACAGGAGAAGGGTTTCATCTGACCCAGTACTTCTCTGTGGGGTTCTCCAGTCCTTTTTACGAAGAAGGTGGATGGTACCCTCAGACATTGCGTGGATTATCAGAAGCTGAACCAGTTGACGGTTAAGAACTGATATCCCTTACCGGGGATTGATGATATTTTTTATCAGTTTCTTAGAGTACGAGTGTTCTCGAAGATTGACCGGAGATCAGGATATCATCAGCTGCCTGTGAGACCGTCTGATATACCTCTCACGGCTTTCAGGATTAGGTATGGTATATATGAGTATACGGTTATGCCGTTCAGACTCACAAACGCGCCAGCAGTTTTCTTGGCTCTAATGAATCGTGTGTTCCATCCTTATCTGGATTCTTTTTTGGTAGTATTCATGGATGAAAGATTGGGGTACTCTCACACTCGACACGACCATGCCACCCATCTTGAGATCGTATTGAGTACATTGAGGGAGCATCAGCTATATGCTAAGATCTCAAAGTGCCACATTTGGATGGACCAGATTCACTTCTTGGGTAATAGAATCTTAGAGGCAGGAGTATCAGTAGTCCCAGAGAAAGTGAGAGCCTTAGTTTCCTAGGAGCATCCTAAGGACTTGTTTGAGATATGAAGGTTCTTAAGGCTGGCTGGTTACTACATGGATTTTATACAGGACTTCTCCTGGTTAGCAGCGCTGTTGACGGGCTTGACTAAGAAGGGTGTGAAGTTTGCTTGGTCAGAAGCTTATGAGGCATCTTTTCAGGACCTGGAGGGAAGGTTGACATCAGCACCAATCCTAATACTCCTAGAGTAGGGTAAGAGCTATACATTTTACTGTGATATATCAGGTATTGGGCTGGGAGCAGTATTGATGCAGGGTGATCGAGTAGTTGTGTACGGGTCACGGCAGTTGAGGCCACATGAGAGGAATTACGTGATGCATGATCTCAAGTTGGTAGAAGTTGTTCATGTGTTGCGTTGTTGGATACATTATCTTTTGGGGGAGCATTTTGTGGTTTTCACCTACCACAAAAGCCTCAAGTATATCTTCACTCAGTGTGACTTGAATTTGAGGAAGAGGAGGTGGGTTGAGTACCTATTGTCCTTTGATTTTGAGCATGCCTATACACCTAGTAAAGGTAATGTTGTAGCCGATGCACAGATCAGGAAGACTCAAATACAGGAAGTGCAAGAGGCCATTGGTGACTGGGTGCTCATGGACTTGTTCTATGAGATGCATCTAGAGGTGCATGACAGTCAGGAGCAGACTTATCTTTCCTCTTTATCTATGACTTATACCATCCTGGATAGAGTGAGGATGAGGCATCTATCGGATTTAGAAGCCCTAGTTCTACGAGAGTCGGTGGAATGTGAGGACCCTCCTCTTGGTTGGACGATTGGCGATGATAAGGTTTTGTGTTTCCATGGATGATTGTGGGTTCCAGGGGATATACACGAGGATCTGATGAGGGAGTTTCATGTTTCTACTTGGGTAGTTCATCCTGGGGATACCAAGATGAACTCTGACCTGAGACGTTAGTACTGGTGGCTAGGTATGAAGAGAGATGTAGCTAGTTCTGTTACGAGGTGTTCCACCTGTCAGCAAGTGAAGGTGGAGCACCAGAGAACAGATGGGCTGTTACAGCAGTTACCCATTCCAGAGTGGAAATGGGATGACGTCACAATGGATTTCATGACTGGTTTGCCGAGGTCACCTCGTGGCAATGACGCCATGTGGTTTGTTGTGGACAGACTCACGAAGTTAGCACACTTCTTGCCGATCAAGGATACCTTCGGTGTTGATGAGATCGGAAGGCTGTATATTCGAGAGATCGTACGTCTTCATGGGGTCCCTCGTTCTATCGTTTCTGATAGGGATGCCCTCTTTACATCTCATTTCTGGAAGAGTTTTCAGAGGGCGCTGGGTATACAGGTGCTTCTAGGAACAACATACCACCCTCAAATGGAAGGTCAGAAAGAGCGTACGATATAGGTGCTAGAGGAAATGATGCGTGCATGCGTCCTAAACTTTGTGGGCTCTTGGGAGAAACATATACCCTTAGTCGAGTTTTCCTATAATAATAGCTTATAGGAGACTATTTAGATTGCACCATATGAGGCGTTATACAGTAGGTCGTGCTGATCATATTTGTGCTGGTTAGAGGTAGTTGAGGCAGCCTTATTGGGGCCACAGCTCATGTAGGAGACATCTGAGCAGGTCCAGTTGATTCGGAAGCAGATGGCTACCACACAGTCTCGTAAGAAGTCATATGCTGATCGCCTAAGACGATCCTTGGAGTTCATGGTTGGGGATTAGGTTTTTCTACGTGTTTCGCCGAAGCTGGGACACAAGAAGATCAGGAGACATGGTAAAACATTCAATACGGTATGTGGGGCCATTTGAGATTCTGGAGTGGGTCGGGGTAGTTGCTTATCGGTTGCGGTTACCGCAGCGGCACCAAGCCATGAACGACGTCTTCCACGTATCTCAGTTGCGTCGCTATCATTCAGACCTGTATCACATCTTTCAGCCCGAGGAGGTTGAGCTAAAGGCAGATGTATCCTTTGAGGAGAATCTGATTCGTATTGTTGACAGGAGCATGAAGGTTCTCCAAGGCCGGTCAGT
Source organism: Viscum album (assembly GCA_963277665.1). Lineage (NCBI taxonomy): Eukaryota > Viridiplantae > Streptophyta > Magnoliopsida > Santalales > Viscaceae > Viscum > Viscum album. The sequence continues at coordinate 935,360,336 of OY728143.1, read as the reverse complement.
TCCTTTCGTACGGGTGCTATGGCAGCATGTCTAAGTGCAAGACGAGACCTGGGAGCGGGAGGACGATGTAGGTCCTCAGTGGCCGAAGTTGTTCACGACTATATCTTCTCTACCCTTGGAAGGGTAATTCAGGGATGAAATGCTATAAGGGGAGAGTTTGTAAGAACCATGTTCTTCTCTTTGAGGTACGGGCTTCTTCTTTTCCCTTTTCCTTATGTGTTTTTAATAAGATATGGAAAATGGGGAAAATCCTAAATTTAGGAACAAAAGGCAGTGTACTTTTTCCTCACGTCATGTACTTCTGGCCGTGTTGGGATGAGTACATAGGGAATGTTTCCAAGTCAGCGACAAATGGTGTATGAACCGACTACATGCCGTGTAGTGGTCCTTTACATGTCGTTTAGTCAGTCAATAGGCCTAAACAGTAAGGCGGTGGAGCAGCTACCAGCTGGGTGACAGTACACACCGTGTACTCATGAGTACATTCCATATACTAATGTCGACAAGTGAATAGTGTCACGCTGGCAGGAAGCTTCCAGGTGAACAGTTAAATGAAGGGAGTATATGCCGTGTACTTTGTAAGTACACGCCATGAAATTTTTTTTGTCTTAAAACAGGCAGTAGCCTCCTCATTTGGAAGAGGAGGCATTTGAGCCATTTTGGTGCCAAGGGGGGAGGCCGAACCATTGAAGATCTAATGGGTGTTCGTCTGGAATCAGTTTCCGCCTCAGACTATCTCGTTGGAACCGCACAGGTAAGCCCTCTCCTCTCCTATCATGTTTCATACCAATTCTTCTCCTAACATAAGTTATTTATGTTTGAGTGGGTTTTGTTCTTCATCAGATCTACACTATTCTTCGGCGTTTTTGGAGTCAGCATTCAGGTATAACATTCGTGGGCATATAAGGTAGGTGGCTTGGTGTTTTGTTTTCCAACTACTATCTGTTTTGTGTGTTTTTCTGCCACAAACCCATGTTGGGGTGTCGTGTAGTAGAGGTCGTTACTATATTAAACCCCTATAATTGATTAGGTATTTAATTATGATATTAAAATTCTATTTGGGATCATTGCTTGGATCCGGAACTGCCACAGGGGTGTGTTCCACTGTTTAGCCGTTTGGTTGGGATACCCGAGGGTATGCCGTTAAAATAGTAATTATAGAATTGCCTTGAGAGAAATTTCTTCATACTTCTTTTTTACCTGTTTGGCATGGCCCGGTTACCTGTTTATCCTATGGGAAATATACTGTATTAGACTGAGGGCGTGACTAAATTTTCCTGAGGGCGATGTTCTATTTCTTCCTGAGGGCAACCTTTCGTGCCTGAGGGCTTGACTTCTGTTCCTGAGGGTGAAAGTTCGTATGCCTGAGGGTGATAATTCTATTACAATGTTTGAGGGTGATATTCTGTATAGCTTCAGGGTGTGGTTCACTATATTAGCCTGTGGGTGAGATACTGGTTGGCTTGAGGGCTTGGTGCTATTGAGCACAAAATGATACTAAATTAAATAGATTAAATAAATAATTAAATGGAAATATAACTGGTAAGTTAGTTACTTTTGGGAACTTCATGGTTAATTGAATTTTACTATTGCACTGTTGTTGCATGTTTACCCACAGTTGGGCACGCGTCTTTGGTTGGTGCCTACTGAGATATATTTCTCACACCCTATTTGGGTCATGCTTTTCAGCCCAAACAGATTACGTTTCTGTAGGTTTGGATATGGGCAAGAGTAACTATACAGGTACTTGACTATTGCTTAGGAGTAGGAGGGCATGGGACCGTGCCTAGACTCGGGATGTCGCTACCAGCTATTTTGATTTATATTGCTATACTCTGCTTTTGTTGTACTATATAGATGTATGACATGTTCTGGCTGTTTTCATAGAACTTGAGAAATGTAGAATCCTCATTTATATATTGTTGGTTATATCCACTGCTGTTGTTTATTTCAGTTGTGTATGGGTTTCTGCTCTGAGTGTTTGTTGTATGTTTTATTCCATTCCGTTGCGCTACACATTGACAAATGAGGGCATATTTTCGCCACTATCAGACATGGCCCCTCGCTGCTAGTCGGCAGCCTCTAGAGTTTGGGGAAATGCGCTTGAGTTCATGTGGTGAACCGGGGTTGGGTCACCTGTTGAGTGGCACCCGGAGCCAGGACGTTACAATTCATATGTAGAACTATAAATTTTTTGTGAGTCAAAACCTAACTGGTATGTCATCCATGGATAATAATTATCACATAAGTAACTTGTCAATTTTTCTCATACTATAGATTCATCTAGTTGATCTGCAAAATTTGGACGCCTCTAGTTGATTTAATCATAAGTATTGGGTCTTGTATTGATCTCATTGATATTTGAATGATGTGGGGTGGATTTGAAGATAATTTTGGCCCTAAACCATCTTCTGGTTGGGAAATAAAATAATTATTCACAGAAATGGTATCTAACATGTTCGAAATTTTCCTCCCAAGATCTATAGAATACGGGGGATTCCTCTTACATGTATTGGAATGTGGAGGGCCTTGTTGCCTATGTGAAATTTTACAATGGGGAAGACCTTCACAGTTTGTGTCGTGATGGTGAGGGTTACCATCATAGCAGAAACACCCAAATATTTCATAGTACGTTATTTTTTCAACGTAATTCAATAACTTTCACTATAAGAAACACTGAGTTCAAGTGCACCATGACATACCATATTAGCCGTTCAAAATAAGTTATAAATCGTATTCACTAAATTTTGAACTATATATAATCCTTATAATTTTAGAATCCATGTTATGAGTTTCTTATACACATTAAAAAAACAAATTCATTTGTTTCAGATAACAGATTTATTTTTTAAATTCAATTTTACCGCCTTTCAATGGCGAACCCATTTCCAATCCAATATTGAAAACTTTTATATATGAAATTTGACAAAATAAACTTCTTATTTCAAATCGGGACATATGAATTTAGTTTCGTTAAATTTTTGGGGTTTTTCTGCTAACTTTCACATTTGGGTGAATAGTCATAAATACTATATTTTAACTGAAAACAAATTTTTTAATCAAAATAATAATTATTATTAAATTATACATTTTAATGTTTTGAATGTATAAATAGATTATATTTATACCATTTACTCCAATGTTATTTATTGGAAATAATTTTGTTTTGAAATTGAACATATACAAGTATAAATCTTTTGTAAGTTAATATTTCCTAAAAACACACTTTTGGGTTTTCACAACGGGAATTAATTTTAAATTAATAAATTAAACTTATATGTTTTGAATTTGATAAAATAGTCTTAATTTTGGATCCATGAAATCAATATTTTCTTAAGGTGAAATTTTGGTATTTTTTTGAAAACATTCATTTTTTGATCAATAGTGAAAAACACTGAGTTATTATTTAATACAAACTTTTTATTTAAATAATTATTTATTTTATTTAAATTTATTTTAGGTCAAAATATATACATAATACCTATATAAGTTCTATGTAAATCATTGTATTAAATTTATAATAAATTTAGATATATAAAAATCATATTGAACTTTTTACCGTCTTTTATCCACCTCCTATGAGTATTTTCAAATTTACATAAAACATAATTTTATCACTTATGTGGGTTGAATTTGAAATATATGTGAGACACGGTTGATATCAGTGAGAAAAATTTGGTTCCATAAGATGATAATAATTTTTGGTGAATAATAACTTTTTTACTTCTATTTACCATGGTTAAAATTAAATAGGGTAATTTAGGGTAAAAATGATATTTTTCTTACCCTAACATAGGTACTAAATATATTGGATAAGTGTAATACGAGTAATAAAAACATAAGAATAAAATATGATCCTTTAGGTTCAAATTGATTAGATTGGGATATTTATTATTATTTTATTTATAGAAGAGTTAAAAGTGTTAAAATCAATGTTTAATAAGTAAACCGTGTTTAATATAGAGATACACACAATATAAATACTATTAAAAATACTATTTAGAAAGAAAAAAATATTTCCTAAATCATGGTATTTTATTTATAATTTTTAGACATTAAATAAAAAAATTTATTTATGACACAATGATGATTCACTAATTACCTTATTAATGAATGAATAAAATAAATGATATTATAAATATTAAAATAAATATAATTTCAATGTTTTTATGACGTAGAGGAATTTTATAGGTGAATATGACATGTTAGGGTTTATTTATTGTATCTTTTTAGAAGCAATCATGTTTTGATTACTTTAAAAAATCAAATACCCGATAATGTCAAAATTGACATAATTTAATTTTAAAAAAAATATTTTATTATTAATTGGTGTTCTTTTTCTAAAATTATATGGTTTGGAAAAAGTGATTAAATAATTTTATATATGTCATTAATGAACCACTTGGGGTTCGCATGGAAGTTTATATTAAATTTATTAACCATATAATATAAAAATACAAAGAGACATGGTAAATGTCAAACTATTTAACTAAGAGATAAATATAAAAGATAGGGTTAATATAGTGAACCAAACTAGTCTAAAACCTATTGGATGTGTGGTTTTAGACCCATACCCACTTTATAATTTAAATAATACATTTTTGAGCCATTAGAAACCAGAAATTATTTTATTATAAAATAATATTTTATGTGTTTCCTATGGTACCCCCACCGCTCTTATAAAAGGGAACATCCCCTTCTCTCAAATTCACACCTCCAACACCATTTGGATCAGAAAAACCCTTCCAAAATATCATACCAACTATCCTCCCTTCATCCTAGAGGACTTATGTTGATCATAAAGCCAACCTATGGAGCCATTTTTATCAAATCAAAATGAAGAACCCGAAGAAGAGGTAATGATTTCACCACCCTCTTTCAAATTCTTTTCTTCTTCCACTTACTCTTTATTTATTATTAACATACCATAATAATAACTCCATTAACTTATATATACTATGATTTTATTATAAATATGTAAGAACCATATTCATTATTCTATCCACCCTATGAATGATAGTGTCACCATGCCTGCGTATGTACGACTTACCTTCTCCACGTCGTGGTGTAATTTGTTATTCAACACTATCTTATTTTGATGGATATAATAATGAGTAATAAGTAAATAAATAATAAAAATATCATTCTAATGTCTCTATATAATTAATATACCATCCAATTCAACACCTTTAAGGAAATTATATTTTTCCTTGTGCGTACATACGGATTACCGTCTCCACGATGCGATGAGATTCATTTCCACGTTCACCATCCATTGACGCTTATAAAAATATATATTACTAAAAAGTATTTAATATATGAAATAATTGTGAAACTATATTTATTTATTTATTTATTTACATATATCATATTCACTTAATTCCGTCCAATATGATATGAAAATAGAAACAACGTTTATGCGTCCGTACGGTCTGTCGTCTCCATAAACAATGTTTTCAATTTCATTTATCTATGTATAATAAATATTTATATTCTAAATATATATCATATATGAATCAATTTTTGTATTGTAGTATAATTTAATTCACAATCTAGATGATACAGTCAAGAATAACAAGTTTCAATATGTACAATAAAAAAGAGCTTATTTCCTAAAATGTTAATTTAACATGAAAATAATGATTAAATGGGTTCTATAAAGTCATAGATGAATCATGTATGATATAATAAATATGAATATGTTTCTGTTATTATCTAATAACAAACAATGGTCATTATAAATTAGGAAAAACATACCCTCGATAAAAGGAATGTGCAAGTTAAGGGTTAATTTCACAATCTCTTTATTATCCAAGGTTGTTTTTACGTAAGTATCTTCTGGGACATATCAATTATCCAAGTACATGTTTTATAAATGAGTTTTAAAAGGGATTCTTTTAAGGTACTATTTTTAAAACATCATTATAAATTTTGAAAATATTTATTCCCCTAAATCATTCTCATTAATTTCCATGTTTTCAAAATGGTTTTTAAGGATTTATTTATATGGACATGAATGTTTTTAAAATGTTAATTCCCTTAAAAAGTTTCAAAGTGGCATGATTCAAAAATGTATTTAAATGTCTTATTTTCTAAATAGTGTATCTATTAAATGTTTTCATGAAGAAGGGATATTTCTCTCAAAGAGTTTTACAAATCATTTTCATCTATGTCAACATCTTTTGATGGATTTTAATCATTTTTTAAGATGATTTATTATGATACAAATATTCTTTATTGTATTTATGTTTTTCACTATGTTTGACCATGGATGTGTTATTTTTATACCATTCATTGTTTATGGATAATGTATTTACATTTTGTATGCTATTTTTAATACGAATGTTTATGTTATGTTAAAAACATTTCATATGAGGAATGAATTGGACATAATAAGTGACGGGTGAAGCCTGCTATATATCCTTGATGTGTCAGTAGGTATCATGATAAATACTAGTTTCTTGGCACATGTCCTTGGTAAAAATATTATATATAGTCTTGGAATACGGTCATGACTATGTGGTTGTGAAATTTTGTCATTATGTATTCCATCATCATGAAAGTGGTTATTGATGTTCCATGTGATTATTCAACTAGTAGAATATCCATATGAGTGAGTAAATGGAATTAAGTTGATTTATATTTTCCATATTATGATATAGTTTATGTTGAAAAGGATTTTGTTTTTGTTTAATACATTTCCTTAAATGATTATTCTTATTTATCAAAGTTTTGGATGTATTGTTGTCCTTATTGAGCGTCAAAGCTCACCCATTTCAATGTTTTATTTTTACTAGGATTCCATGATGTGTATTGTGATTGATATACCGGGTTAAGATAAGGGAATAATGTCATTCATAAAGTATTATTTATGTTCTATTGTATGTTATAAAGTGTAATTTTACATTAATGCATGTATTCAATTTTCTAAGACTGATAAACTGATCGGTCCTTCGGGACATGATTCCTTGTAATCATGAGAATGTATTTTAATAATGCACTGAATTAGGGCTTCTAGGGTCGGGGTGTTATAGTTGGTATCAGAGGAAGTTTAGTACAAACCTCGGAAGCTAGATTTAGACAAACTCTGGTTAGAGCACATATTTATAAGATAGACTTTGAGGATTAGTATTGAATAACTTCTATAATTTTTTAATGTAGAGATTTTGTGAGCATTCCAAGAAAACACATCTCAGTCTATATACGAGCCGGTAGAGACAGCTCTGGCACAGATGTACCTAGGGGTAAAACCTGAAAAAACTTATTTGATCTAGACTCGAATGGGAACTTGTGCACCTCAATGGGCCTTGCTGCACTCATGGTTACGACACTCCTAGGAGATATGCTTAGGGTAATTCACATTTTAATTACAAGCCATTATGATGGATTTAGTAATAAATACTCCCTCAAAGAAAACATTTTTATTATTATGGATTATATCCATATACTGTTAAATTTATGTTATGGATTTTACAAGTTTGGAATTATTCATTTCGATTCATAAACTGACCTTGGGTATTCCATTGTTATGAAATGGCTCCCTGTAGAAGGAATGGGAAATCCACCAATACGTATGATCCATAGAGTAAGAAGGATCATATGTTTCATGGTATTATGCAATAATTTAGAAGGAAAATAGTCTCCCTTGTATTCTAAACATATGAAGAAATAATATAATGTGTTAATAAGATAATTAAAGAATTATATGAGTCATATGTCTTTGATGTGAATCAAGAGAAGAAAAGAATGATAGAGAGAAAGATGGATAAAGAGAAGAGGGGAAAGAAGTATTTTCCCATATGTGATAAATGTGGAAAGAATGACCATGGTAAATGCTTTAAGGGAATGGGAGTTTGTTATAAGTGTGGAGAAAAAGGATTCAAATGTAAAATGCTTCACCTAAAAGGCGTTGGGACACTATGCGAATCAATGTCCCCATCATCATAGTATACTATAAATAATGCTATTGGATGATAATAAAGTTATGATATTAACTCAAATGATGAGTAATGATTTGTGTTCTTATGTTTTTATTATAGAATAATTTATTTTGAGTTTTGTATCAACAATATACTAGTTATATGAATTATGGTGATAAATAAGGATTGTACTACAACACTATTTTAATGTGGATTTGGGATTATATGGTTCAATGAAAAGTAAAATAATTGTAAGATAAACTTTTTGGAAAATACATGGTTGATGGAAAGATATTCCATAATATGGTCCTAATAAAGAGGTAGTTATTTTGGAATAATAGATATTTTATTTGGATAAATTAAATTGATTATTATTGACTCCCTTGGTACTGATTAATAGTTTTTTTATTTCATCATTATTGGAATATTCAACAAATTTTGATATAAGAAATATATCCAGTTTTTTATAAAGAATAAGTGAGCATGAATGTAATAAATAATGTTTTATGGTAATTGAGGGAGTTACCATGTTTTAAATGAATACATGATGAATGTGTTCACATGTTATTATGTGGAAAAAGGATCTTAATTGTGTTTATCTTCCTTATAAATTTTGGACTCTAAGTTTTGATATGTTTATTTTAGATAATTCTAAAGTTTTGAATGGATTATGTTCGAAATTGGATACAATTGTTATGGTTATTTTTGGATTTTAAAAAAAATGAAAACTCGTACGATGGGAGACAACCAGTTGCGTTCAGAAAGGCCGCAAGGCTTGAACCTGCAACCGAAGGGCGACAAGTGTGAACCACCTACCACTAGCCCAGGTGATATCCTAGTTTTAATAATGAAGTTTCTTTAATGTTCTAGTCGATGAATTATAAATTCATTTTATTGGAAGCCTATATGAATATGATAAATAAATTTGTTAAAGTTCTATTAACATTTAGAGTGAAAGATTAGTTGGTGGTAGAAATTAGTTAATGTATGGAACTCTACTTGTAAAGTATATATTTTTTCTTCTCTTATTCTATGAATAATTTAATTCTTAATCTTTTGGTAAAGGATTTTAAAACATAAAATGTGTTATCAAAATACCATATGTTTTGTTTAAGCGATTATATTTTAAATCAACATAGATTGATCACTTTGTATCCCTCAATTCTAAATTTTTTTTGACTGATGACCTCAATCACTCCCTATTAATATTTACGTTTTTCTAAAATTATGTGTCTCTAATTGATACCAATGTTCTCTTAATCAACATCATAATTTGGGGGTGACTTTTTTGTTCCCATTTTCCTCTTATTAATACTAAATTTTATTAACCCAATTTCCTATGTGGGTTTTCCCAAAAAATTATTTTCTATTTTCAAACATTTCATTTCTAAGAGCAATATAAAATTACAAGGATGCAATTTATTGAAGGAGGGAAGAATTTAACATCCTAGGATTTCATAGTATGTTATTTTTTTAAAGTAATTCAATAACTTGGACTACATGCAACACCGAGTTCAAACCCACCACGACTGACCAAAATAGCCATTCCAAAGTGGTTATGAATAGTATTAACTATATTTTATACTTTATATAATCCTTTTAATTTTATAATACAAGTTATTAGTTTCTTAGACATAACGAAAAAAAACAAAATCATGTGTTTCAGATAAAAGAAGTATTTATTTAATGTAATTTTACAACCTTTAAATGGTGAAACCTTTTTAAATCCAATATATGAAACTTATATATATTAGATTTTTCGAAATATACTTCTTCATTAGAATTGGTACATAAGATTTTTTTTAATAATATTATGTTGTTTTTCTGATAACTTTCATATTTGAGTGAATAGTGAAAAATATTATATTTTAATTAAAACCCACTTTTTTAATCAAAATAATTTGTACTATTAAATTATAAATTTTAACGGTTTGGAGATATAAATATGTTATACTTTTACCATATAATCGAATTTTTTTCATTGGAAATAATTTAACTTTGAAATTGAACAAAAACAAGTATCAATCTTTTGTTAGTTATTATTTCTTAAAAACACCCTGTTTGGTTTTGACAATGAGAAATAATTTTAAATTAATAAATACAACATTAATGCTTTGAATTTTGTAAAATAGAATTAATTTCTTAATTCAGAGTATCAAAATTAACATAAGGTAAAAATTTGGAATTTTTCTGAAAACATTCAATTTTTGATAAATAGTGAAAAACACGGAGTTATTGTTTAAAAACGAATTTTTATTTAAAAAATAATTTATTTAATTTACTTTTTTTAAGTCAAAATAGATACATAGTACCTATATATGTTCAATTTAATTCAGTGGATTAAATTTATAATAAATTTAGATATATAAAAATATTGTTGAACTTTTTACTGTCTTTTATTGAAATTTTTACTGCCTTTTACCCACCTCTTGGGAGCATTTGCAAATTTACCTAAAACACAATTTTACCACATTTGTTCATTGATTTTCAAAAACCTGAATGACACAGTTGATATTAGTATGAAAAATCTGGTTCAATAAGATGAAAATAATTTTTTTGTGAATAGTGATTTTTTAGTTTTATTTACCACTGTTAAAAGTAATTAGGGGAATTAAGGGTAAAAATGACATTATTATTACCCTAAACATGTTCTAATTCTATTGGATAATTGTAATTCGATCAAAAACTATCTTAGGTATAAACTATGATCCTTAAGGTCCACTTGGATTAGATTAGGACATTTATTAATATTTTATTTAAAGAAGAGTGAAAAGAGTTAAATTCAATTCTTAATAAGTAAACCATTTTTAATATAGGGTTACACACAATATAAATTCGACTTATAATATGTATTAGAAAGATAAATATATTTAATACTATATGGTATTTTATTTATAATTGTTAGAAATTAAATCGTTAAATTTAGGTATGACACATTGATGATTCAGTAATTACATTATTAATGTAAGAATCAAATAAATTGTATTATAAATATTAAAATAAATATAATTTCATAGTTTTTATGACATAAAAGAATTTTATAGTTTAATATGACATATTAGGGTTGATTAAATATATCTTTTTATAAGGAATAATGTTGTGAGGGCTTTCACAAAAAATCAAATATCAAATAGTGTCACAATTGACATAAATTAATTTTTAAAACAAATATTATTTTAATAATTTGTATTCTATTGATAAAAACCTATTGATTGGAAAAAGTATTAAATAATATTAAATATGTCATTAATGAACCACTAGGGGTTCTCTTGGAAGTTTATAGAAAGTTTATTAACCCTATAATATAAAAATACAAAGAGACATGGTAAATATCAAACTATTTAACTATGAGTTAAATATAAAAGATGTGTTTAATATAGTGACCTAAACTTGACAAAAACATATTGGTTGATTGTTTTTAGACCCATCCCCAACTTTTCCTTTTACTAATAAATTTTGGAGCCATTATAAACCGAAAATGGTATTATTATAAAATAATATTTTAAGTGTTTCCTACGGTACCCCTCACCCCTCTTTTCAAAGGGCACTTCAGCTTCTCTCAAATTCACAACTCTGAAGCCATTTGGATCCGCCAAACCCTACCCAAATATCCTCCCAACTATCCTATATTAATTTTATATGCCTTATTTTGATTATAAAGTCAACCTAAGGAGCCTTTTTGATCAAATCAAAAAGAAGAACCAGAATAAGAGAAAATGATTTCACAACCCTCTTTCAAGTTCTTTTCTTCTTCCAATTACTCTTTCAATGTTTTTACCATACCAAAATAACAACCCCAGTACCTTATATACACTGTGATTTTATTATAAATATGGAACAACCATATTAATTAATCTACCCAACCTATGAATGATAATGTCACCATGTGTGTGTACGTACGACATACCGTCTCCATGTCGTGGAGTAATATCTTATTCAACACTATCTTATTTTGATGGATTATATGATGAGTAATATGTATATAAATAATGAAAATATCACGATGATTTCTCTGTAAAATTAATATACCATCAAATTCAACACATTTAAGGAAATTATATTTTCACTCGTGTGTACGTACGGATTACCGTCTCCATGATACGATGCGATTCATTTCCACGTTCACCATTCATTGACGATTATAAAAATATATATTACTACTAAGTATGTAATATATGACCTAATGGTTCTACTAGAGAGATATATAAATATATATATATATATATATATCTGTGTGTGTGTGTGTGTGTGTATTTGTTTACTAACATATATCTTTGTTGGTGACAAAATATTCCACGAAAGGAAGGGACAAAAAAGAAGGCTGGCGTGCTGCCTCGCGAAGCACTGACGCGAAGCAGCCCGAGCTTTGCGGTCCCACGAAGCTCCAGAGGCGGTAACCCTCCACGAATGCATTTGACGTTCAAGAGCCTGCCGCGATGCTCGAGAGGCGGTAACTCTTCGTGGACGACGTTGACGTTCGCGAGCGCGCCGTTAAGCACCCGAGGCGGCGCGCGAGTTCTGATTCACGGTGCCTTTTCCCTATAAATACTGGACTCCCCATGAGTCTCGAGGATGTAAAATCTGACCTTTTGGATTCTCCTCTCCCGAATCGCGAACCACCATTTACCCACAGGATTCATGAGCTCCGCGAGGTACTTCTACATCGCGTGACACCTTCGCTTTGAATCGTTTTGAGCCCCTCTTCCGAGAGGGATGCCCTTCGCGAAGCTCAAGGGAATTCGCGAAGGAAGGGGATTCCCAAGGGAACCCAAGCAGCCGCGGAGCGTTTATGCTTCACGAAACACCCAACATGTGCTAGTAATTTCTATGCTAAGGCTGGATCGCTGCACATCGCGATGCACACTGCTGAGCAGCACCCTGCTTCGCGAGGCACCTCTTCTTCGCGAGGCAGTGCTCCGCGAATACGGTTCCACTTCGCGAAGCACCCTCCACTCACACCTATACCCCATGCTAAGGCCAAGGCACTCCTCTTCATGAAGCACACTCCTTTACTTGGAAATTCCTCTTCCCATGCGACCCTCCAGGTTTGCACGATGTGATTTCAAAGTCCCACGGACAAAACCACTCGTAGCGTTGCTTCGCTTAATTCTTCTTCATATAGGCACACTAACGGCTATTGCTTCTTCACATATCCATGATAACGTGGACCCCCCGATGGTTCGCTCTACAACCCCCCTTGACCATGGCCTAGCCAGTACCTTACCTCCCCCAACGACCAGAGGATACCGGTTATGTAAGTCCTAGGGGTGCGGAGCGAACAAACCTCTTCCGAGCTGCAGGACGTTAAACTGCCAAGCACCATGTCCTCAACACATGACGTTAAACTATGACCCGACCTCATGCCTCTCACGAAGGGTATCCCCAGATCGATCATTTTTTATGCCACTCGTCTCCATAGGAGTGGAATCACCCATCCACAAGGGATGATATCCTCTTTATTGGAGTGGCGTATGTTCTCAGGAGAAGGGAGACCCTAGTTCCCCAACGGATGGCTGCACCCCTGCATCTCCGTACTTCCCCACTACCAAGGTCACTGGAGGGCGTGATATGGAACGAGGCACCTCCCATCATTGGTCCCAAATCCCTCTTTCTCTGCACTTTGTCACACTCTGGGCCTCCATCCTCGAGTAAGTCCCAGCACCATGGGCTACCTAACGTGTAATCCCCTCTTCGCTTCTCACGGACGCATCCTTCGCGACGTGATCATCAGGTCCTTGCAACCTCTTGTTTCTCACACTGAGCATGACTCATGTGGGCTTAGAGTGAGCACCGACCCTGACCCCCACCCTTACCGAACTAAGAGGAAATTGATCCATGTCAAGGCATGGTACGTAGGAAGCCTCCATGAGGTTCAAGCCACATTACTCGGTCGTTCATTTATCTCGTCCAGCATGACGTTAAACAGCATGCCATCATCCAGAATGACGTTAAACTGCATGTCATCGTCCAGCATGATGTTAAACTGCATGCCATCATCCACCATGATGTTAAACTGTATTCCATCATCCCTCATGATGTTAAACTGCATACCATCGTCCATCATGACGTTAAACTGTACGCCCTTGTCCCGCATGACATTAAACTGCACACCCATTTGAACTACGAGTTCCTTGATCCATGTCAAGGAATGGTACGTAGGAAGCCTCCATGAGGCTCAATCCCACCCGTCATTTCTTCACATCGAGTCCTACCTGATTCTAGAACGACGTTAAACTGCATTCCAGCCTGACGACAAGCCGTTGTCACAACCTGAACTACGAGGAATTTGATCTGTGTCAAGGAATGGTACGTAGGAAGCCTCCCTAAGGTTCAAGCCCAAAAATCATTGCCCCAAACCGTCTCCTTGTCGGTGTTCCAAGACCCATTTTCAATCCGAACTACGAGGTCTTTGATCCATGTCAAGGCATGGTATGTAGGAAGTCCCCAGATGTTCAAGCTTATCTCCCATTGGACCATGGTCCCTCATTTACGTCGGTTCGCCGACACCCAACGCCCGTCGTGTATTCACGTCGGGGCTCACTACTGTCCTTCATGATGTTGAACTGTATTCCTTCAACCCTCTAAACTACGAGGAAATTGATCCATGTCAAGTCATGGTACATAGGAAACCTTCCCAAGGTTCAAGCCCACCACTAGTGGACCCCCAGGTCTACTTTCACGTCGGTTCTCCGATGAAACCCTTTGAACTACGAGGTCTTTGATCCATGTCAAGGAATGGTACGTAGGAAGCCTCCCCGAGGTTCAAGCCCATCACTCATTAGACCAAGGTCCACCTTCACGTCGGTTCACCGACAAAGCCCCTCTGAACTACATGGTATTTGAACCATGTCACGACATGGTACGTAGGAAGCCTCCACGAGGTCCAATCCCACCACCCCTAGGACCCTCCTGGTCCTCCCCATTCACATCAGTTCGCTGATGATGCCCATCGGACCATGGTCCACCCTCATGTCGGTTCACTGGCACCATCCCGAACTACGTGAACTTTGATTCCCTGCCACGGGTATACGTAGGAATCCCCTTCAAGGCTCAATCCCAACTTCACCGTTGCCCTCACGATGGTTCCATTCCATTCCCCCTTCCACTTCATTCGTCTATCCATCGTCCACCCTGATTCTCGCCTGGGCCTTCATATCCTGGTGAGACCATGTCGGTACGTTCCTCTTCACAGCCGCCCATGGGATGGTCCCGGTATCGGCACCCCTCCAAGGGAAATCGCTCAATCTGATCTATTCTAGCTAATTATCCGATCGGGTTGATCCATCTCTGATGGATGTTAAACTCGCGGTGTACCCTGTGTTAACCATGGGAAGCTGAGGAAAACCTTAGATATGTTTCTATGGTATATAATTCCCCGCGCTCAATGTGGGATGCCTCGGGCTTCCATGCCCTAGAGAAGCCCTATAACTAGGGATAACAGATAGACATGCCCGGTTCCCCAGCATCCAGACACAATACTGATGCCTCAACGTGACTACTCCCCCGACTGAAGGTATCTGCCCTGACCGGTCCCTTTGGAATGTCCCGATAGAATAAGTGTAATTAACCGGTGTCCATGGAAACATGGCACTGGGAAGAGTTTCATGAACAATGTATTAAATCTATGAGGGAGACCCGGACTAGGTGACGAGTTCTGTGGAGGAATCCACAAAAGGAAGAACCGACATCCCATCATCCCTTTTCAATAAAGGAGTAGACATCCCTGAATAAGGAACGAATGCCGCACACCTTTGGAAAGTGGGAATGTGGGGAAACAACTACACGCCCTTCGCAGACGGATGCGCGCGCCCCGGCGAAAGCGTCAGAAACAAAAATGGTGAACTCGATGTGAAATTCTTCTCCTCAATATCGATATTAGTAACATTCGAGGTACCAGTAGATTAAAGTGTCACCGGATCCAGATATCTGGTTCCTGGTCCCACCAAGCAATCATCGGGCCTATCATGAAACTCACCGTAAGTCGGGGAAGTAGAACGTGGGGCACTCCGTTCTGCAGTGTTTTGGCATGGATCCTTCTTAACAGACATGGAGAATGGAAGGACGCTAGGGAGCTGGTTGTTGGTCGTTTTCCTCTCAGTGCGGATGAATTGATCCCTTCGTTTCTCAGGAACCAAGTTGTTGTTATAGAGACACGATCACCACCCGCCCGCCTATGCAGGGGAATGGGAAACTCGGCCATAGCCACCCCGCATGGCGCCGCTACTACCACATCACCGAATATGGGGAGCCCACGCACCCTTTCCCCAACAGAGGTCATTCAACGAAGGGTGATCAACAACCTCGTGTGCGGGTACGAGGAGGAAGGGGTCATCCTGACATGGGATATGGCCCTCTTGGACTTGGAGGACTCCAGGCCCCGCCGTCCACGCTTCCCTAATAGGCCGCGTAGGGAGCCCCTGCTTTCCACCCCAACGTTCAACCATTTCGGGAGCCAGTCCCTGGAACACATTGACAACTCCTCGCCTTACGCTGATGAGGTGGGTGCCATCCGGCTCGGCCCGCTTAGGGTCCCGACTCAAGGGCTCCAGGCGAGGGCTCCCATTCGGCCGCATCAGCGCTGCCGTCCGACTCCGCAGGAAGAGCAGGCAAGCCATGCCCCTGCACCACCCGCACCAGCTCTTCTGACCTGAAATTAGTGCCGGGCCCGGGCTGAGGACGCTCACCCAGATAAGTCAACGTCAATAGCTACAGTGGCCCACACCACCGCCGACATGCATCATGAAGTCCTTGCATACACTGAGCAGGGGAACTCCTTCACCCAACCAGGATCGAGAGGCCAACCGCCCCACGGGCAGGCTGGGTTGACTCTCCGGGTTGCAGGCCCGAGTGGTGATCGTCGTGAACTACCCGAGGTGATGTCACCTCGTAAGGAGGACCTCCCCGTACCACTACTCCACAGATCGTGGGCCTTCCCCGCTCCGAAGCGCATCGTGGAGGTATGCTTCGTGCTACCTCCATCCCAAAGGTAGACCTGCCCTGCTGTAGTGACGCTCGGCGCAGATACCTTTCCCACACCCACTATACAGGGTATGGAGTCCGTCCTCTTTCCCTCGACCGTCGATCTGAAGGCACCGTCCATCGGGTCGTTCTCCAACGTGGGGGCCCTCCCTATGTCCTCTCTGCAACCGGAGAAGGTCTTCCTCGCCCCAGCAACCCGAGGAGTGAGGGTCAACCTCACTCCACTCGCATCGACCATGGAGGTCCTTCCCATGCTCCTGTCGATTCCAACAGGGGCTCCGCCCACATGGGTGCTGTCCATGGAGGTTCCCCCCATGTACCCTTCGACATTTTCCCTAGTGCCCCTCGCACTTCGGCTATCTCGAATGGGGGCCCTCTCCGCCACGGCACCAGCGCCTCCTCGAGACTACATGATAGAGATCAACCCTGTCCCGAAGATCCACCCTGGGGAAGAAGAGCGGGTCGCCGCCGCCACAAGAAGAGTCCTGTAAAGGCCCAGGTGGAGATCAAACCTTCCCGCTTCTCCGACTCTGAAGCAGAATGTGACTCGGCGATGGAACATTCTCCCCGCTCCTCCGTATCAAGGACAGGGGCAGGAACCAGACGTGTTAGCCTCATTCTCCCAGAATATGAGGTCCACCAGATTCCCATCTCTCTCCGCAGGTACATCCAGGAGGAAGAAATCTTGGGAATTTTGTAGGTCTCGACCGCGCAATCACTGCCATTGTCACCAGAAGCTCCCTCTACCTCTAGCAGAGATCATAGAGAGCTATATTGGGGGCCAACGGTGGTAGAGCGATGACATGAACTGTCGCCGGTAACCGTGACTCCTATGCCGGAAGCTATCGCTATCATCCAATTGTATCATGACATCGTGGCTAGGTCACCTTACTCTTCGGAGGATGGCCCAGAATTCGGCGGCCAATCAACTCGTTTGTCATATTCTCTGCCACCGAGTTTACTATCCCAGAGGTATACCTCGGTACCGCTACCGGTCCCTCAGCCGCCCCCGGTTGACGAGTGGGGAAATACAGGCCAAAACCCCGAGTCCGAACCCAGGAGCTTCTGGAGTATTCTCGCAGCGGATCATTTCCCGGAGATGTTCTGGCCGATGGCAGAGCTGAACATTCATGCACCAGAGTCACTTACCCCTGAAGAAGTGTGGTTCTTTTGTTGAACCCTATGGGCGACACACTTCCGCCTTTGTTATGAATGGGTGGTGTACCCCATAAGTTGAGAGAAATTAAAAGAAATTGGCGAGCTGTGCTGACTGACCGATTTGGCAGCACTCCTTGTGGCCCAGCACCCTGAGTCGCCAGGCCGGCAGAGCGCCCTTCAACGGAAATGTGTTCAGAGATTCAATGAACTCCGTATAATCGTCAGGGAAGCTACCCCCCATGTGCAAGTCCATGGTTGGGGACACTATGACGCTCTCCTCATTGACCCTATCCGACAGCAGCCCGATTCATTATGCGACATCGAGGACATTCCCTTGAGAGGGGTCGCGGTCCACATGGCTAACGTAGTGGAAAAGGAGACGAAATTGAATTCCTTTATGGAGACTTCTTCCCCGAAGGCGTACCGCCAATGCTGGACCTATCAGGGAGGGTTACCCGTTAGTAGAGGAACCTGCTAGGCCTCCCCGTACCCACCGAGTTGCTGGTACTCGGTCGAAATACCGGCAAGGGTAAGGAGCACGTCGGAACTGTCAAGTAATCCGTCCCATCTGCCTCTGTACAGAAGATGAACGAGTATCCTGAGAAGGCCACGTTACGCCAGCAGCTTGCTGAGAAGAAGAGGCTGGTTGAAGAACTCTTGGCTGAGCGCACTGCAGAGCAGCGACCCAACTATGGTAATCCCAGGACGGGGCAGCAGGGGCAGGAACAATTTCCCCCAGTGAGATGTCTCTGGGAAACTCTGATCATGCTACTCCCGTAGGCAGGGCAGAAGGCGGAGCTTATGGAAAGAGAGCGTGATACATCTTGCCAACCCCCCCCCCCCCCCCGAACGACGGGGCAATCTGAAGAATCCAGTCCGGGTTCCCCCAGTCGCCCCACAGGTCGTTCCGCCAGTTGAACCACGAGCTACCGAAGCCATCTACCATGTTGAAGAACTTGGAAACTCACTTGTGGTTAGGGATCCCCGTCAAGACAGGGACCCCCACCCGGATGATCTTATAGCGGCACTCACAGCCCGCCTCGAGGCGTTGGAAACGTTGCAGGTTGCGGTCCCACCGGATGGCAAGCCGTATCCCGGGTGGGTGGATGATATGCCCGCGCCCCTGGGTTTTGGGAACCCCACTTTCTCTCCCTTCAATGGGATAGGGGACCCGCCACATCACTTGGCACATTTTTCTTCCAAGTGTGGCCCCATGCTGGGGACCCCTACTCAGCAGGAAGCCGCCAAGATCCAATGTTTCGTACAGACATTAGAAGGTCCAGCATTCGTCTGGTATAGCTAGCTCCCTATCAGATCGGTGACTGGTCGGGAGGATCTCCGCCGACAGTTCCTATACCAGTTCAACTCCACCACGTGGAAGACCAGCATTGTAGACCTCTTCATGTTCAAGCAAAGACCTGATGAGAGAGTCGCATATTTCATCGCCCGGTGGAAGGGACTTAGGTATTCCCTCGATATGCCACTGACTCAGGAGAAATTACTGAAGATGTGTGTGGGGAACGTCAAAACAGAGCTGGTACCCTCCCAGATTACCTAGAACTACCCTGGAGGGTTCAGATATTTCTCATCTAAGGCTCATCGCCTTGAGGAGTCTCTGCAACTGGCTAGTCAGGCACGTTTGTTGCCCCCTATGATCCCAGCAAGGAGGAAAGCCAGGGATGAACCCGCCACGGTGGCCCAAATAGAATCCCCTAGGCAGTTGGAATTACTGCCAGCGGCACCATCCCCACAACCCTGCATAGGTCCCCCACCTCAAGCACAGGCTCCTGCCCAGCAACGACCGCCTCAGAATCCACAGGTTCCCCCACGCAATACGCAACTGCCACCCAGGCGAGACAATCAGGCGCCGCCTCCTCGTCAGGCCCCTCTGGGCCCTCATCAAGGCCAGGCACCGAGGGCCCCCTATCTGGAAAGAAGTCACCATACTTACTCATTCAACAAAAATCAGGTCCTTGGCTATTTCTGAAGTGCTCTAGAGCAAGGGATTGTGCGCATGCCCGAGTGCAGAATGCCGGCAGAGGCGAATCTCACCGATCACCCCAGATACTGTCCTTATCATCGGATTCTGGGGTACACCCTCATGCAATTCTATGTGTTTAAAGACTGGCTTCAAGACCAGGTCAATAAAAACATAGTCTCGTTAGGCCCGGCACTAGCAAAAGTGGCGGGTGTCTTTACAGGGGCAGAGATCGGCAGTGACAGCGAAGGCGAGTAGCAGCAGGTCCCCAGCTGCGGATCCCATAAATACGATGACGGGATGGCTCAAAAAACCGTCGTTCGTGCCCATGGTATGATCCGGGCATTCCTGAAGTAGCCGGAACCTTCAGAAGAAGTATCCAGTACCTCTGCATCATCTTCACAGTCGACCTCTTCCCAAAAGGGCAAGCAGCGGCGACACAAGAAGAAGCAACGCACACCGCTGATGCCATCGTCATCCTGTACTCTCGGTGACTTTATTCCCCCTAAAATGGGGATTCCTCCCAGAATCCGCCCGGTACTGGATGAATCCTCGAGCGACAGCCAGGGGTACGATTCGGTTAACACCGTGGAGCTGGTAAAGCCTTATATGACTCCCGACGAGGGGGAATTCCAGGAAAACTACACCAACGTTTCTAGCCGACGTCAATGTCAGCGGAGTCGCAACCGTGCAGGTCATCGAGGTATGTCAGTGGGCACTTTCATCCAAGACGAGCATGCTACTGAGACTAGACAGCAGGCTCAGTACAGAGCTCAGCACGTGCAACCTCATCTAACGCCCTCAGCTCTACCTCCACCGCTGTTTGTACTACTAGATCAGGGAGAGCTGCCTCGTTCTTATCAAAGTCAGTCTTTCCCGGATACAGGCCAGCCTCCGCTGTCCAATCCTAGTTCAGAGACTACTCTCCATGTTTCGACTAGTAGGCAGCAGAATGTACCCAGTACTAGTCGATCGTCGGTTCAACCGGTATGTCCCGCTATGCCTCCAAATGTCGAACGACCTCCTGTAGGTAGAGGTTCGCGTATTCCACGAAAGTATGATGTCTTGAAGCACCTGGCAGACATTCCGGCAAGGCTTTCTATCCTTGAGGCCCTTCACCTATCATCCGAAATGTGGGAGGCACTTACCGAGGCCCTAAAGAGCCCCCTCCAGTTTGAGACGGAGGTAGCAGCTGCAGAAACCTTCCATACCGAGACGATTGAGAATGCCGAATGTCATGAGGTTATATCGTTCTCTAGTGAAGATGAGGACCCTCCTATACAGGGGAACATTCACCCACTATACATCACTGGTCACTTCAATGGTGTGGAAGTCCACCGCTGCCTCATTATCACGTGTTCCAGAATCAATCTAATTCTGACTCAGACGTTGTGAATGTTGGGTCTGTTTGAAGGTGATTTAACTCCCTCTAACCTCAAAATCCAGGGGTACGATAGGACAGAGCAAACCCCAGTCGGCATGATCCGCCTAAAGACTCAGTTCGGTGGCTTAATTTCCAGCACCGAGTTCATGGTCGTCTCTCAGGACACTGCCTACAACGCGTTGATGGGTAGGACATGGCTCCATCTACATGCAGCGATCCCTTCGTCGTATCACCCGTGCCTCAAATACTCACTCAATGGTCGAGTAGGCGTGCTCCAAGGAGATGCGTCTCCTTTCAATTTTTGTGACGCCCGCTATCTGGATGCGGGTTATTACAAAAGTAAGGATAAGAAAATCCTAGTAAGTGAGGATGAACCTGCCCCGGTCACAAGTGATCCCTGGGCAAGCATGGATGATGCCTACATCATCCCGATCCACCGATTGGAGGCCACGACCCCCGACATGGGGCAATGTTTTGTTGTTTCGGGTACACAAGGAAGGCATGTTCCCCTGTCTATGTGACAGCGGAAAATCAACTCGTATTCCTACATCATCTAGGATCAGGTGATCCCGGAACCTCCTACCCCTGTATGGTAACGGGATGTCAAGCTTATGACAATGGCAGTGCTCCATACGTGTCTCTTCCACCGGGCTGGAATCCACCGACTCAGGCCGACACGTCACCACTACTTTGATATCATCAAACGTGGCCCCTTAGGCCGAAGGCCAGATGGGATAGCATTGACTGCCTTCATTACTATGATCTCAGTGGTGAGTGAGTCTCCTCATATGATGACCACTGCTGCCCAAGACGACACCAGCTACCCCTTAGTTTTTGATAGCCCAAAAGTATCTCCAGTCGCAGGAAATCCCCCCACGCGTGGGGAGGAAGACCTGGAGGATGCTCCCCCCACCTTTGAGGAAGGCATCTCTACCCCGGTTGATGAGCTGATACAGGTGAACCTTGGTAGCGAGGAAAATCCGAAACCCACATTGATCAGTGCAGCCATGTCCCCCGAGGAGTGGCAGTAGTACATATACTTCCTCAAACAACACCGTGACGTGTTTTCCTGGAGTTACAACGAGATGTCAAGACTAGATCCCCAGATAGTCGTTCACCGTCTGGGCCTCCCGGCAAAACATCGTGGGTTTAAGCGGCCTCTCAGGAAGATGCACCCTTCTCATGATGCTATGGTTGAGGCCGAAGTTGACAAGCTTATCAAATCCAACTTCGTGAAAGAAGTCCAGTACCCCAAGTGCCTTGCCAATATTGTGCCAGTCAGGAAGAAAAATGGGCAGATCAGAGTCTGCATCAACTTCCGCGATCTTAATCGCCACTGCCCAAAGGATGACTTCCCACTCTTGGTGATGGAGTTATTGATTGATGTCACTGCCGGTTTGCAAGCTTTCTCTTTCATGGACGGGTATTACGGGTACAACCATAACGAGATGGCCCCCGAGTACAAGGATTCCACTGCCTTCAGGGCTCCCCAAGGTACCTTTTTCTACCTGGATATGCCATTCGGTTTGAAAAATGCAGGTGCCACTTACCAGAGGGCCATGCATCGCATATTCAAGCTGAATCTCGGGACATTGGTGGAATGATACATAGATGACCTCATAGTCAAATCATGTCAGTGCCAGGACCATCTCAAAGACCTTGAGAAGGTGTTCGGTTTCCTCCGTTACCGTCACCTTAAGATGAACCCGTTGAATTGCGCCTTCGGGGTCACCTCTGGGAAGTTTCTGGGATTTGTTGTGAGATACCGAGGTATCGAGATTGACCTGGAGAAGATCAAGGCCATCATCCAAATGCCTCCCCCGAGCAACATTCGGGAGCTTCGAGGCCTCCAAGGCCACTTAGCCTATATACGCCTATTCATCGCGAATCTGGACTATAAGTGTAATCTCTTTTCCCAGCTCATGATGAAGGGCGCCGCCTACGTGTGGGATGAGGAGTGTTGGACCGCCTTCGAGGAAATCATGTAGTACCTTCTTCGACCTCCGGTCTTGATGCCACCTGTTTCTGGAAATCCACTGGTCCGTTACGTGACCGCCCTGGAAAGATCCCTCGGTGCACTGCTCGCCCAGAAGATTAACGAGGGTACTGAGAATAGTCTCTACTATCTCAGCCGCATTCTTCTCGATACGGGGGTAAGATACTCCCCTATCGAAAAGAGATGCCTTGCGCTTGTCTTCGCCATGTAGAAGTTGCGACATTACCTGGAGCACCATGAGGTGCAATTGGTCTCCTGGGTAGACCCACTGAAGTACATCCTAAACTGCCCCATGCTGACTGGCCGACTAGCACGGTGGGTGGTAATTCTCCAGTAGTTTGATATCAGGTTCGTACCTCAGAAGGCCATTAAGGGACAGGTGTTGGCAAACTTTTTAGCTGCCCATCCGACCTCTGCGGATCAATCCCTGGACCTGGATTTTCCTGATGAGACGATCCTCTCAGTCGATCATGTCATCCCGTGTTGGAAAATTCATTTTGACGGCGCCTCCCGGAGCCCCACTGGTAGGAGGCTCAATGATCCCAAGCTCAACAGAGTGGTCCTGGGTATTGTCTTCATTTCCCCAGTGCAAGTCGTCCTGCCATACTCATTCCTGTTGTCAGAAGGTTGTACGAACAATGAGGCAGAGTACCAGGCTCTCATCACCGACCTCGAGATGGCCCTTGAGATCCATGTGCCCCATCTACATGTGAAAGGAGATTCTGAGCTGGTAATCAAACAGGTTAATGGAGACTACGTCGTCAGAAAGGCAGAGATTGTACCATTGCTAGAGTACACCCTCCACCTAATGGCCCAATTATCTTCTCGACCAGAGGTTACCCATGTCCCGCAGTCACAGAACGGTCATGTAGACGCCTTGGCTAGCTTAGCCGCATCGCTTGCAGAACCCGAGCATGATGATTTGATCATACATGTGGCACACCGGAGAGTCATTCCCCCATCACCCAAGTGGAAAATGATGGCCTGCAGGTAGGTCATCTCACCACTAGACCCTCCACGACAGGGGTCCCGGGTTCGTCAGACACAGTGGTTGAAGCCACTCCCGACTGGAGGGCGCCTTTTGTCGAGTATCTCCAAAATGGTTGCCTCCCGGACGACCGGGCCGAGTGCGAGCGAATCCGATGTCGTGCGCTGCAATTTACCCTCCAGAGAGGCCCTAGTCTTGAACATGTCCTTTATAAGAGGAGCTTCGTTGGCATCCTCCTCCGTTGCATCCATGGAGTAGAGATACCTCAAGTTATGCAAGAGGTTCATGATGGTTCCTGTGGTGCCCATCAAGCTGGGCCGAAGCTGTCCCATAAAATCCGGAGATTGGGGTTCTTCTGGCCCTCTATGATCCACGATGGTATTGGGTATGCCAAGAGATGCCACGCGTGCCAAGTTCACGCCAACTTCCTGCATCGGCCTCCAGAGCCCCTCCACCCTACCAAGTAATCTTGGCCATTTGCGGTATGGGGACTTGATGTAGTGGGACCGTATCCACCGGAAACAGTCCGCCAGTGTAGGTTCATCCTGACTGCCACAGATTTCTTCTCCAAGTGGGTAGAGGCAGTTGCACTCAAAGAGGTCAAGTCCCGTTCCATCGTTGACTTTGTGAGCTCCAATATTATCCACTAGTTTTTGGTCCCTCAATCCGTCCTCACCGATAATGGCACCAACTTCTGAGTGGCTGAACTGAAGAGATTGTACGCCAAGTATGACATCCGTTCGAACCATACCTCCCACTGCCACGTGCAGGCAAATGGACAGATCGAGGCCTTCAACAAAACCCTCTCTAACATTCTGCAGAAGATGGTTAGTCAGAACAAGAAAATTTGGACGGTCAAGCTCCCCAACGCCCTCTGGGCTTACCGGACGACAACTCGCAACTCTACCCAGGTGACCCCATATTCCCTGGTGTATAGAGCTGAGGCCGTCCTACCCATTGAGATCCAGCTGTCGTCGTTACGAACTGTAGTCTATGATCACCAGACATCAGATGAGGTAGCCTAAATCAATCTAGCTAAATTAGAAGGACTGGACGAGAACCGAATTCGTGCCCTGCACAATCTGGAAAGGCATCAGGATAAGATAGCGATGGCCTTCAACAAGAAGGCTCGTCTCCATTCTTTTCTACAGGGAGACCAAGTACTGGCCCTTCAAGCACCAATAATTCCTGGTAGGAAACCGCCCAAGTTATAACCCAAATGGGAAGGGCCTTATATCATACATAAGGTTTACCCCAATGGAGAATACTCCATGGTGACCACAGATGGAGAGTGCCTAACTCCTCCCACCAATGCCAAGTTCCTCAGGAGATACTTTGCATAGGGAGAAAGGGTCCTGCATGACCTTAAACTACATCTTCATCCTGCAAGACAATAAACTACAAAATGGTCCAAGCTCTATGACTTTATACTATGATCTCCCCCTGTCCTTACTGGAAGACGTTAAACTGCAAGCCAGTCAGGCCTTCCTGACCGAGGTTCAGCCTCAGGCCCCTTGGCCTCCTTGGGTGCCTGGCCCCCCATCCTTACTGTAAGACGTTAAACTGCAAGTCAGTCTGTCCTTCCTTACCGAGGCTCAGCCTCAGGCCCCTTGGCCTCCTCGGGCCCATGGCCCCCCGTCCTTACTGTAAGACATTAAACTGCAAGCCAGTCAGGCCTTCCTGACGGAGGCTCAGCCTCAGGCCCCTTGGCCTCCTCGGGCCCATGCCCCTGTCTTCACCACGAGATGTTAAACCGCAAGCTGATCAGTTCTCCCTAACCGCGGTCTGGCCTCAGGCCCCTTGGTTTTCCCTGACTTACCCCCTTGCGGGATTGTACGGTATGGTGTGGTACTACGTCCTCATTCACTTCGGATTACTTTCCACACCTTACATATCCCCAAATTAGATGCATCCTCATCCCACATGAAGTTAAACTACATCTCAAGAACTATGTGTGGCTTGATTCCCATCTTGATGGGATACGTAGGAACACTCGGACGCCTCGTCTTGAGCCCAGCCCCAAGCTTTTCACTTCCACTACCCCCCTGGGAATAGTTTCCTCGGAGGATCTTTGTGTAGCGGGGAGTAGGCTTTCTTAACCCCGCTCATACAAGGGTTGTAAGGGTTATACCATGTGCCCACTCCCATTCTTCTATCCTCCCACGTCCTCACCGCATGACGCTAAAATGCATGGCCTTGAAGAACTATGTATGGCTTGATTCCCATCCTAATGGGATACGTAGGAACGCCCGGGCATTTCGTCCGTTGGCCCAGCCCGAAAGCCAAAATCTTCCCCTGGAGTCAAGACATACTCCAGGGTGCACAATTTTTCCCCAACTCACATCGATCAAGCCTCAACATGGCTGAACATCCCCCTATTGATGTTGGCCTCTTTCGTGGTTGGATACAGCTATGCTTCACCCACTCCTTGATAGGGATTCCATCATTTTTTACACTCAGAGGGACCCCCAAGAACGGCCTGGATACTATGCCAAAGGGCTCTCCTACCAATACGGGCCAACTCCCCAGAGGATTTTCAGGCAACAAGCTGATACAAGTCCTGCGTTGTGAATTTGGTCAGTGGTCGACGCTCATTTGTTGCTCCCATATCAGGTCACCCTTGGAACGCTGTGTTTCGAACATGGTTAACAGTGTCCTGGATCTTCGGGTCCACCCCGAGATGTCCCAGACATCGAGTGCAGCGATTCGTTCTACCCCATCCCGAAGTGACGAAATCCCCCCCGGGTGGTGCTAGCGATCGGTCCCACGACTCCGATTCCCCTAAAAAGGGTGTACGGTGTGGTGTGGGACTACGTCCTCACTCACGTCGGGATCATGTACCATGTAGTACGCCTTCCCTTACGAGGCCCAGCCTCAGGCCCCTTGGCCTCCTCGGGTCCCTAACCCCTGTCCTCATGTAAGACGTTAAACTGCAGACCAGTCAGGCCTTCCTGACTGATGCCTTACCTTAGGCCCCTTGGCCTTCTCGGGACCCTCCGCCCAACCTCTTACCCGGGGTGTACGGTGTGGTGTGGGACTACGTCTTCATTTATGTAGGGATCATGTACCATGACGTACGCCTTCCCTTATGATGCCCAGCCACATGCCCCTTGGCCTCCACGGGTCCCCGACCCTCGTCCCCATTTGCAAGACGTTAAAATACAAGCAGGTTAGGTCTTCCTGACCAATGCCTAACCATCAGGCCCCTTTGCCTTTCCGGGCCCCGGCCCAGGTCCTCTCTTATAGGAGTGTATGGTGTGTTATGAGAATATTTCCTCATTCATGTCGGTTTATTCACCGTACAATACACCTCCTTTGTTTGGGGATTTATTACTCCCCCCCCCCCCTTCGTCCTATATGACGTTAAAATACATCTAGAGAAATACGTTCGGCTTGATTCCCATCCTCATGGGATACGTAGGACCACCCGAATCTCTAGGATTCGGGCCCAGCCCCATCTCTTAGGAATCTTCATCCCATCTTGGCACCTTGGCCTACCCTTCCTCCATGAGAGGATTACATGGTGTGGTATGAGATTATGTCCTCATTCACGTCAGTCTTGTAATGACCACGCCATGTATCTCTCCATCCCGAGTTGTTTCGTCGATCCCTTTTCAGCGGTTCACCAATGTGCCTAAGAGTACTCTAGTTCATTACCTGGAATGCGAAGATTTACTCGGACATGTCCACACCCGCTTTCCAGGATTTGTGTATCCCTGCATCAGGGCTTCCATCATCTTTCGCACCTAGAGGGACCCCCAAGAACGGCCTGGATACTATGCCCAAGGGATCTCCTACCGATACGGGCCAACATCCCCGAGGGTTTCAGACAACAAATCGATAAAATCAGGTGTTGCGAATGTGGTCAGTGGTCGATGCTCATTTGTTGTTCCCACCTCAGGCTAACGCGATATGGACGCCACATTTCCACCATGGTTAACAGTTTTTCTCTATCGTCACGCCAATCCATTAAGCCCAAAATGTCGGGTACACAGTTCACACCCTTCATCACTTCGTCGTTTTCAAGTAGAGTCTCGGAACTCTTGGTACTTCTCCTCCATTCACATACGCATGTTTGGAAAACAAGTTGCGTCAAAGGTGTCCTTCGGGGCTCTCTACTGACACCCCTTTGATGGGCGCCCCATGTATTGCGATAAGGATCTTCCCCACTTGTTTCCCACACTGAGTTTAGCTCACATGGCCTTAGGGATCGGGTTGACATTTGCGCTTACTCGGGAAGTTGTCACCATCCATGGTCCGAGCTCTACGACCATAAACTAAGATCCTCTCAGAACTACGTTTAGCTTGATTCCCATCCTAATGGGATACGTAGGAATGCCCAGAACTCCTGTCTTTGGGTCCATCTTGAGTTCATCTAATTCGCCTCTCTGGTCCTGCCATCGGGACCCCGACTACGGGACCGCGTGGCGTAGTGCGGGATTATGTCCTCATTCACGTCGGGTTTGCAATAGCTGCACCACAAGCACCCCCGTCCTGAGAGTTAGACCTCATATTCTTGTCCTGCATGACATTAAAAGGCACCCTTCAGAACTATGTGTGGCTTGATTCCCATCTTCATGGGATACGTAGGACCACCTGAATGTCTAGGATTCGGGTCCAGCCCCACCTCTTAGAGACCTCCTGATCTCTCGGTCACCTAGGCCACTTGTCCTATCACTCTCCAGGAGGGGGATATGTAGGTATGATACAAGGTTTTGGGCACCATGACCCCTTCCCCCGGGAACTCGCCATCTCTTGGTTACCCTCAAGCTGAGTCTCTTGAACCCTTGCAGTGGTTCACCCATGTGTTAAGAGTACTCTGGTCTAGGACCAAGAATGTCAGATTCAACTTGATCAAGTTCCTTCCACTTGTCAAGCTTCGTTTTCCCCTTCATTCAGGCTTCCATTACCTTACAAACCCTGAGGGACCCCCAATAACATCCTGGATACTATTCCCATGGGCTCTACTACCATTACGGGCCAATGCCCCCAAGGGATTCGGACAAGAAATCGATATAATCCCGCGTTGCTAATATGGTCAGCGGTCGATGCTCATTTTTTGTCCCCATTTAAGGCTAACACGATAGGATTCTATGTTGCGAAAATGGTCAGCAGTAATCCACTATCGTCACGCCAGCCCCTTCAGTCCTCGAATGTTGGTTGCATGATTCACATCATTTTCCACCCCATCATGTCCAGGTGGAATCTCGACACATTTGGCGCTATCCCTCAGTGCACCTTTGCGTGTCAGGGGGACAAAGCAACAATATGTCATCCTTCAGGGCTCCCATGTTCCGAGCTCTAAGGACATAAACTAAGAACTATCCAGGACTATGTTCAGCTTGATTCCCATCCTCATAGGATACGTAGGACCGCTCGGACGCCCTTTCTTTGGGTACAACCCATTTAGGGAGCCAGTCTCTCCCCCCTGTTTCACCTTTTACCTCTATATAGGCCCCTCAGCCTAAGGTCTCCCTCTCCGAGTGGTGTACAATGTGATGTGGGATCATGTCTCCATCAATTGTGTTTTATAACACTACGCACGTTCCCCGCCTAGCATCATCTCTGCTACGTATGTGATGCATGACGATAAAATGAATGCTTGGTCCTATCATACGACCCTAAACTGTGACATTATCGTCCTGGCCGCACGATGAAAAACGACACTACATTGTGGTGACCTCATTGTAGAGGACATCACGTTGGGTATTGGTCATGTTCCAAGCCATTTTTCAATGCCTATCACGGCTTGATCCTTGTGGTGACACCACGGCCTACTACTCTAGGCATGTCGCTTCACAAAAAAAACCACTAACCTTAAAGAAAAAACAAGATTTATCAAATTCCGCTTCTTTTAGTGCAAGGGCCACGACCACACTCCCCTTTTCCCCTGGCACTGGTACTTTACCGTGCCACCTTTAAGAACTACGTGTGGCTTGATTCTCATCTTCATGACATACGTAGGAGCGCTCGGGCACTTCCCCGTGGGCCCAGCCTAACCTTTGTGTTCGGTCCCTCGACTCGAGCATTTCCCCAGAGAACGCATGGTTAGTAGGGCTTAGGTCCTCCTTCACGTCGGGTTTTGTTTCCATGTGTCCCCTACTCCCTTTACCCATTTATGGTCTAAGGTTCATCAAGAACTACGTAAGGCTTGATTCACATCCTTATGAGATACGTAGAAGCGCCCAGGCGATTCCCCGTGGGTCCAGCCTAACTTTCGCTTCCGGTCCCATGACCAAAAACCTCTCCTAAGGGGGTCATGCAGTGTCATATGGGATTTTGTCCTCATTAATGTCAGGTTGGTCACCGCACCATACACACCCCCTATTTCCATTCACTCCAGGTGTGTGATTTACTCCACCGTTTGCCTCTTATGTCTCTTCCCATCCACGGTCTGGATTCTACGACCCTAAACTAAGATCTCCCTATGGCAAAGGAATCTGCTCCCTCTATCTAGTACGTCTCGTTGTCGTATTCAGATGTGTTTTGACAAAGATCCCAAAGTGTGGGATTTTCATAGGGACATCCTCCTCATCCCATGACCATGCTTCATGAGCTCGCTATTTGGATCTTCATCCTCTTCCACATCCAAAAGGACCCTCGGACGACATCGTTACTAGGCTTAAGGGCTCTCCATGAAGGCTGGACCTAAGGGCCCTCCAATTGTTTCGGGCCAATGTCCCTACGGATGTCCAACAACATTTGTGACATGGTCCCGTGTTTCAAACATGGTCAATGGTCAACCCTCATTTGTTTGTCCCCATTCTAGGCTAACATGATACGGATGCTGGTTTTCCATCATGGTCAACAGTTATCCTCCATCGTCACGCCGCCATCATCGTGAACTAAATCTCAAGCATCACGATTCACACATTTCCACTTCCTCATGTTCAAGTGGAATTCCATCATACTCGACTCTTTCTCTTCGTGCATCTTGGTGCGCTAAATGATCGTGTTAGTGTCATTGGGCCGGTATTCACCGAACGTCCCGAAAACATTGTAGGGATGTAACAAGGTGATTCAAACAGTGGAAATCGTGCGCGCTACAGCATTCAAAACAAAGAAAAAAAATTGAAGCACGAAAGTACCAATAAAAGGTTTTTGGTTTGTTACAATACCCGAGGGTCGACTCCCCCCATGGACAGGTTGACCCCGTCAAAAGAGAATTGCAGCCCCGCCACCCGTTGGCATGTGGCGTCCAAGGCATGCTACCGCTGACTCACCTCCCACTCCTCCTCAGCAGCGGCAGGGCACAGTTCGTCAGCCTTGGCATTGGCCCTCTCTATGCCAGCTTGAACGACAACCATCTTTCTAGAGGCCAGCCTCATATGCTCTTCTGCCTCTGCCAGCTGGGCCTTCAACAATGAGATCATCTCGGATTGTGCATTAAGAGAGGCTGAAAGCTCATCTTCCCGGGTTTGCATCTGTTGGACCTCACCTTCAGCCTCGTGGAGCTTCTGGATGTTGGTCGCCTTCCTTCGCTGTCAGCCCACTCTATGCCCACGATCATGCTCCCAGATCTTCTCAGCCATAAGATCTTGGATGAGTGCGTGAGGACGTAGGGCATCCACTCCCCCAGTGCACAGTTCGTGCAACCGCGAGCGGAGTCTATCCATTTCGGCCAGCCATTTTGCCTGGGGGGTGTCCTTGAAAAAGCGTGTGATTAGCTTCTATGACCGGCAGCGGACTATGCTGCTGTCTTCCTCGTCGGAGGCCGTTTCGTCCCAGTCTGTGCGATTGGCAGGCTCGTATGAGGGATACTCCCTCAAGAAATCCTCGACATGATATACATCTGGTGTTGAATCCAGTATGACATCTGGCACCGAAGTAGGCGTGACAGGACTGGGACAGACCGGTTGATCCTCTTCATCGGAGTCCACCGCGATGACCTCAGGCACAGCCCTGCATATAGTCCCGCCGGTGATGATGTGTGTTGCAGCTTGAGGAGATGGGGGGACTATCGCCACCATCACCGGCATTCCCCTAGGAGGAACGCCACCAGACATCCCGACTAGTCTTGCCGCAGCAGCCCATGCCAGTCGGAGCACTGTACGATATATGGGGACATAAACGTTAGTTGTCATAGTCTACATGTGACGACAAAGAAACTGGTAGAGGAAAATTACGGAGATCGACCTCTGGGCACTGCTCTTGAGCCGGTACTGATGGAACCCCGAGGCGAGGCCCTCCGTATACCATTGGAAGGTCTGGAGATTCCTAAGGAGCCACCTCGGGTGCTCTGGTCCCACCAGACGTGGAATTGGACGCAGCCATTGGCGTGGAATCTAAAGGTCCCGCATCATCACCTCCTAAGGGGAGAGAACAGGGCCTACGAACGAGCTCCTCCTTAATGGCTCAAACATCGGTGAGAAGTCCATAGTGGCCCGAGAACGGACCATAAGGAAAGGAGTTCTGAATGATACCTCAAGAGCCTCTGCAAAATCGTCGGAACCTGAGCCTTGATCTCCGACCTCGCCCTCCTCCAACGGGCTGCCTCCTACAACCTAATCCTTACGAGAGGAATCTTCTGATTCTTCCGGCAGGGAGAAGTGCTCCCTCAGATCGGCAGCCGATAACTGTAGGGGGACAGTTAAATTAAGCAACACCCTCACCTGGTCTGTCATTGGGCGAGGGACACCACTAGAGTGGACGTAATCCTCCAGATCGTCCAAGTATTGCTCTGCCTCCGCTGGAGAGGCCATGAAACCAGGCAGACTGGGCCGATTCCCGGTAATTCCATCCCAAGGCTATTCAGGATTTCCCATATCTCGGGTGGGATGAGGAATTTCCGGTTGACATCCCAAAAGTCCCCGGATTCTGGGAGGACAGCATCCTCTTCCATGTCGATATGACGCAGGCGCTTCCCCAGAGCCTGAGTGGATATCCTACGGAATCCCCTCGGTGGCTGCCCCTCTGGATGGCCCTGCTCTCCCAGAATCACCAGATCCGCCGCTGCTTCCACTCCCTCGGCCGGTGCGGGACTCGCTGCCATGGCAGCCCCGCTACCGCGAGAGGCCCTAGCTGCCCTCCGACCCCGACCTCGAGATAGACGAGGCCCACCGTCACCAACCCGAATAGTTGGTTGTTTCAGCATCTCCCCTTAGTATGAAGCCTCCCAACTAATGGCATACTCCCTCACCAATCCGAAAGCGGCGGTGGATGGAGGCAATGCAATTCGCATCTTCCCATCTTCCCGTGTGAACATGAGCAACAACTGCCTTATAACACACGGGTGCTCCTCGTGACGCACCTCCCAGTAGACCTACGGAGTCAGCCGCTGTAGGCACTAGAACTACCTCGCAAACCGATGCGGGGTGTAAAGTTCTCAAAGTGGCTCATGATCCACTCGTGCCACCAAAACTCTACCTTGAAAGGCCATGAGGTAAGCCTGATATTCTTCCATTCCCTGCCCGTTATCAGTATGTATCCCCGTCAGAAAAGGGAAGGGGTGGAAGTTAAACTCATCCACCCTCCACACCCGATTCAGCACCATCGGCACAACCAGTTTGAACGGGAAGCTCCCAACCGCGTTCAGGATAGAGGGGCAGAAATTTGACCCCGGAGGAAAAATGGGGTTTGGATACTCATAAATCCCCCTGATGTGCGTTGCGATCCACCCATACAGAAGGTGGAAGGGCCTGCATATCCTTGGAGGCTTCTTGCCCTCGCTAATGTGCCGCATCATTCTGTACAGTTTGGCGAGCATTGGAATCCCTAGATTGATCAACTGCCCCATAGACAACATGGACGCCATAATAAAAGAGCTGGGCCGCACCCCCATGCTTGTATCCCTCACCGGTAGGATCCAACCGCAGATGAGAGCCGCGATGAATGTCGCCAGCCTGACTATCGGCTGTTGTTCAGTGCTGACACTGAAACCCCAAGTCGTCCATTGGTTTTCCTCCAAGACCCGCCAATACGAGTGACCCTTACCCTGTTGGGCCACCCTCGGACAAGTTTTAGGCCTCAGAGGGAACTCTCGATTCTCTGGAAAATTCAGGAATCACTTGAAGAAACTCCTAAAATGGACATCCCTCACTTCCTCCTTGTCCTCTCCAGGGACGAGTGCCATCAGCGCCGACGCCAGTCACGACATTTGCTTTGTATCCTCCCACAAGCTCATGATAGGGAGGAACTCATCATACATGGCCCCCATGATCAGAACCCTAGAAATCTGGTGGACATCCCACAGGCTGATTCCCACCTCCCTGTATTGTAGGTGAAAGCTATTGGTCCTAGACGACCATCTGCTCAGCAATTCTGGAATCAGTTGCTTTGGTTGGTAGATGTGGAATTGGGAGGCTCATGCCGCCTCATACAACCCCACTCTGCTCATTTCGGCCACAAACTCGTCGTATGAGGTGCCTACCCAGTAGGCCCAGGCCCAGTCATCAGTAAAGTTGCTGCCCTGGCGCAGGTCCCACTCATCGGACCATCCCTTCTTCGAATCCTGCGAAGCCGCCATCATCATGGTACTATAGAGAAGAGGGGACGTCTCTAGTTGCAGTGGCTTCCCATCAATATCGTTCACATGATTGTAGAGACAGTAAGTGATGACGGGTGTGAAGTCCTCCCACGCATGACCATCGGCCACCCTGAACCATTGGTGCTGACATGATGTGCTCCTGAACCAGCGAGCTGGTTCGTCCCTACTTGCCTCAGGGATGAAGACATCATCCCTCAACCCGAAGCCATACAATGGTAGCTTCTTACACTGCGGATAATTCTTCTGACCCTCCGATAGAAGATCTATCAAAGAAGCGTGGTCTTAATGGCTTCGGACCATCTCCCAAGGGCCTGGACAGTTGGCCATCTCATCCCGATGGGCGGCATCTGCAAGAACCCCCAATATAGCTTCTCGATGGGCCATTCCTATTCAGGCACTTAGGATTGAATGTTTTCAGAATGGATCGTGAAGCTGGATCGCGAAGCCGGATTGCGATGATCGGTCGCGAGACCGAGCTGTGAAGTCCGGCCTAGGGCAACAAGAAGAAGTTCGCTTGGCGTGGACGCGGAGTCAGAGACCCGCGGTTTCCCGCGAAGCTCGATTCACGGAGGGATTTCGTGGAGTACGCGGAGCTTTGCGAAGTTGAGAGCACAAAAAGAAAAGGAAGTCGCATGAAGAAAAAAGAGGTTGACCCCCCTATTTATAGGCAGCGACCCTGGAGCATCGCAGCGTGCCTCACCCATGCGAAGCATCGCGGCGCGTCCGGATCCGGGGCCCCCGTCCGCACTGCGGGCCCCCTTCGTGAAGCCGCATCGCGAACCGCCAACAATTTTGGCGCTTTTCCGTCAAACATCGACCCTTCACCATCCGCGGCTCCATGTCTGAGGGTGGAATTTGTTGGCGCCAAAATATTCCATGAAATGAAGGGACGAAAAAGAAGGTCGGCGTGCTGCCTCGTGAAGCACCGACACGAAGCAGCCCGAGCTTCGCGGTCTCACGAAGCTCCAGAGGTGGTAACCCTCCGCGAACGCATTTGACATTCGCGTGCCCGCCGCGATGCTCTATAGGCGGTAACTCTTCACGGACGACATTGACATTCGCGAGCACGCCACGAAGCACCAGAGGCGGCGCGTGAGTTCTGCTTCGCGGCGCCCTTTCCCTATAAATACAGGAGACCCCATGAGTCTCGAGGATGGACAATCCGACCTTTCGGCTTCTCCTCTCCTAAATCGCGAAGCACCCTTTGCCCCCGGGATTCATGAGCTCCACGAGGTACTTCTATTTCGCGTGACGCCTTTGCTTTGAATCGTTTTGAGCCCCTCTTCCGAGAGGGATGCCCTTCGCGAAGCTCAAGGGCATTCGCGAAGGAAGGGGATTCCCAAGGGAACTCGGGAAGCCGCGGAGCGTTTATTCTTCGCGAAACACCCAACCAGTACTAGTAATCCCTATGCTACGGAAGGATCGCTGCACATTGCGAAGCACACTGCTTCGCAACACCCTGCTTCGTGAAGCACCTCTTCTTCGTGAGGCAGTGCTCCGCGAATACTGTTCCACTTCGCAAAGCACCCTCCACTCACACCTATGCCCCATGCTATGGCCAAGGCACTCTTCTTCGTGAAGCACACTCCTTTGCTTGGAAATTCTTCTTCCCGTGAGACCATCCAAGTTTGCACGATGTGATTTAAAAGTCCCACGGACAATACCACTCGTAGCGTTACTTCGCCTAATGCTTATTCATATAGGCACGCTAACGGCTTTTGCTTCTTCGCATAGCCACGCTAACGTGGACCCCCTGATGGTTCTCTCCACAACCCCCCTTGACCATGGCCTAGCCAGTACCTTCTCTCCCCCAAGGACCAGAGGGTACCTGTTATGTAAGTCCAAGGGGTGTGGAGCGAACCCACCACGTCCGAGCTGCTGGATGTTAAACTGCCAAGCACCATGTCCTCAAAACATGACATTAAACCGTGACCCGACCTCGTGCCTCTCACGAAGGGTCCCCCCAGCTCGAACATTTTTTACGCCACTCGTCTCCACATGAGTGGAATCACCCATCCACAAGGGATGATATCCTCCTTATTGGAGTGGCGTATGTTCTCAGGAGAAGGGCGACCCTAGTTCCCCAACGGATGGCTGCACCCCTGCATCATCATACTTCCCCATTACCAAGGTCAGTGGAGGGTGTGATAGGGAACGAGGCACCTCCCATCATTGGTCCCAAATCCCTCTTTCAGTGCACTTTGTCACACTCCGGGCCTCCAACCTGGAGTAAGTCCCAGCACCACGGGCCGCCTAATGCGTAAACCCCTCTTCGCTTCTCACAGACACATCCTTCGCGACGTGATCGTCAGGTCCTTGCAACCTATTTTTTCTCACACCGAGCATGACTCACGTGGGCTTAGAGTGAGAACCGACCCTGACACCCACCCTTACCGAACTACGAGGACTTTGATCTATGTCAAGGCATGCTACGTAGGAAGCCTCCATGAGGTTCAAGCCACATTAATTGGTCATTCATTTATCTCATCCAGCATGACATTAAACTGCATGCCATCGTCCATGATGATGTTAAACTGCATGCCATCATCCATCATGACGTTAAACTGCATGCCATCGTCCAGCATGACGTTAAACTGCATGCCATCGTCCCGCATGATGTTAAACTGCATACCATCGTCCAGCATGACGTTAAACTGTATGCCCTTGTCCTTCATGACATTAAACTGCACACCCATTTGAACTATGAGGTCTTTGATCCATGTCAAGGCATGGTACGTAGGAAGCATCTACAAGGTTCAAGCTCACCCGTCATTTCTTCACGTCGAGTCCTACCTGAGTCCATCACAATTTTAAACTGCATTCCAGCCTGACGGTAAGCTGTTGTCACAACCCGAACTACGAGGACTTTGATCCGTGTCAAGGCATGGTACATAAGAATCCTCCCTGTGGTTCATGCCCTACAATCATTGGCCCATACAATTTCCTTTTCGGTGTGCCAAGTCCTATTTTCAATCCGAACTACTAGGTCTTTGATCCATGTCATGGCATAGTACGTAGGAAGCCTCCCAGAGGTTCAAGCATATCTCCCATCGGACCAAGGTCCCTCATTTACATCGGTTCGCTGACACTCAATGCCCGTCGTGTATTCACGTCGGGGCTCACTACTGTCATGCATGACGTTAAACTATATTCCATCAACCCTATGAACTACGAGGACTTTGATCCATGTCAAGGCATGGTACGTAGGAAACCTTCCCAAGGTTCAAGCCCACCACTAGTGGACCCCCGGGTCTACTTTCACGTCAGTTCGCCGATGAGACCCTTTGAACTATGAGGTCTTTGATCCATGTCAAGGAATGGTATGTAGGAAGCCTCCCCGAGGTTCAAGCCCATATCTCATTGGACCAAGGTCCACCTTCACATCGGTTCACCGATGAAGACACTCTGAACTATGTGGTCTTTGATCCGTTTCACGACATGCTACGTAGGAAGCCTCCATGAGGTCCAATCCCACCACCACTAGGACCCTCCTGGTCCTCCCCATTCACATCAGTTCGCTGATGATGCCCATGGGACCAAGGTCCACCCTCATGCCGGTTCACCGACACCATCCCGAACTATGCGGACATTGATTCCCTGCCACAGGGATTTGTAGGAAGCCCCTTCAAGGCTCAAGCCCAACTTCACCGTTGCCCTCGCGATGGTTCCTTGCCATTCCCCCATCCGATTCATTCATCTATCCATCGTCCACCCTTATTCTCGCCCAGACTGTCATATCCTGGTGACACCATGTCGGTACGCTCCTCTTCACAGCCGCCCATGGGCTGGTCCTAGTATCGGAACCCCTCCAAGGGAAATCCCTCAATCCGATATATTCTAGATAATGCTCCGATCAGGCTGATCCGTCTCCGTTGGACGTTAAACTCGCGGCATACCTTGTGTTAAACACGGGAAGTTGAGGAAAACCTCAGATATGTGTCTATGGCATATAATTCCCCGCGCTCGATGTGGGATTCCTCGGGCTTCCACGCCCTCAAGAAGCCATGTAACTAGGGATAATAGACAGACATGCGAGGTTTCCCATCATCCAGACACGCTACTGATGCCTCAACGTAACTACTCCCCCGACTGAAGGTTGCTGCCCGGACCGGACCCTTTGGAATGTCCCGATAGAAGCAGTGTAATTAACCGGCGTCCATGGAAACATGGAACTGGGAAGAGTTTCACGAACAACGTATTAAATATA
Source organism: Viscum album (assembly GCA_963277665.1). Classification (NCBI taxonomy): domain Eukaryota; kingdom Viridiplantae; phylum Streptophyta; class Magnoliopsida; order Santalales; family Viscaceae; genus Viscum; species Viscum album. Next base: position 935,321,241 of record OY728143.1, on the reverse strand, counting down.
TGAGGGACACCTGGACTAGGTGACGAGTTCTGGGGAGGAGTCCACAGAAGGAAGAACTGACATCCCATCATCCCGTTTCGATCAAGGAGCAGATGTTCCTGAATAAGGAACGAATGCCACCTAACATTGGAAAGCGGGAATGCAGGGCAACAAGCTGCGCGCCCTCTGCAGACGGATGCGTGCGCCCCGGCGAAAGCGTCAGAAACAATATTATTCACTTACTTTCATTCAATTCGACATGAAAACAGAAAAAACGTGTATGCATATGTACGGCCTACCATCTCCATAAATGGTGTTTTCCATTTCATATATAAATCTATTATAAATATTTAATTTTTAAATATATATGATATATGAATCACAGTTTGTATTCTGGATGTATTTAAATCATGATCTAAATGATATGTTCAACAATAACAAGTTTAAATATGTATGATAACGAAAGAGATTATTAACTAAAATGTTAATTTAACATGAAAATCAATATTAAATGGGTAGTATAAATTCATAAATGAATCATGTATGATATAATAAATATGAATATGGTTATGGAATAATCTAATAACACACAATGATCATTATACAGGAGGTTATACGTACCCTCGACCAAAGTAAAGTGCAAGGTAAGGGTTAATTTCACAATCTCATTATTATCCAAGGTTGTTTTTTCATAAGTATCTACTGGGACATATTTATTGTCCATGTCAATGTTTCATTAAATATTTTTTAAAGGGATTATTTTAATGGAATTTTTTTAAAACATCATTTTAAATGTTTTAAAATTTTATTCCTCTAAATCGTTCTCATTAATGTCCATGTTTTCAAAATGGTTTTAAAGGATTTATCTATATGGACATCAATTTTTTTAATAAGATAATTCCTTTCAAAAGTTACAAAGTGGTATGGGACACTTTTATTCAAAAAAATTTAAGTGTCTTCCTTTCTAAATCGTTTTACTTTTACATGTTTTCATGAAAAAGTGATATTACTCTCAATGAGTTTTACAAATCATTTCCATCTAGGACAAAATCCATTGATGGATTTTAAACTTATTTCAAGATGATTTATTATTATACAAATCATCCATATTGTATTAATGGTTTTGGGATATGTTTGACTGTGGATGTGTTATTTGTATACCATTCATGGTTTATGGATAAATTATTAAAATCTCATATGATAGTTTTAATATGATTGTTTATGTTCTGTTTAAAACATTTTATATGAGGAATGCATTGGACTTAGTAAGTTATTGGTGGAGTCCATTATAGCTACTAGATGCATCAGTAGGTCTCATGAGACAAACTAGTGCCTTGTGACAAGGCCTTGACAAAAATCGTATTTGTATTCTTGGCATAAGGCCTTGACAACATGGTTATGAATGTCTGACATTATGCATTCCATCACTATAAAAGTGGCTATTGATATTTCATTTGATTATTTGACAAGTAGAATATCCATGTGAGTAAGTAAATGGAATTATTTTGATTTATATTTTCCATATTATGATGATGTTTATGTTGAAAAAAAATTTATTTTAGTTTTATACATTTCCATAAATGTTTATGCTTATTTATGAATGTTTCCTCAGTATTGGTATCCTTACTGAGCATCTGATCTCACCCCTTTCTATGTTTTATTTTTCCCAGGATTCCAAGAAGTGTATTGTGATTGACAAGTAGGGTTAAGCTAAGGGAGTATTCCATTCATAAAGGATTATTTATGTTGTGCTGTATATTATAATGTGTAATGTAACATTCATGTTTTTAATCTATTTTCCAAGACTGCTAAACTGATCGGTCCTTCAGGACATGATTCTCTATAATATAGTCAATGTATTAAAATAATGTACCGACTCTGGGCTTCTGGGGTCGGGGTGTTACAGTTGGTATCAGAGGAATTTTATTACAATCCATGGAATTTAGATTTAGATAAAATTTGATTAGATCACATATACCTAATATAGACATTGTGGATTAGTATAGAATAACTTCATAGAAATTTGGTAATGTAGAGATTTTGTGAGTTTTCAAAGAAAATACATCCCTTTCTGGATACGAGTAGGTAGAGGTGGCTCTGGAATAGATGTACCAATGGGTAATCCTGAAAACACTGCATTGATCTAGACTCCAATGGGAACTGGTGCACAACAACAGGCTTTGTTGCACTATTGGTTACGACACTCCTGGGGGATATGCTTAGGGTAATTCACATTTTCATTACATGCCATTATGAAGTATTTAAGAGTAAATACTCCCACAAAGAAAACAATTCTATTATTATGGATTATATCCATAAACTGTTCAATTTATATTAGGTATTTTACAAGTTTGGAATTATTCATTACGATTCATAAACTGACCTAGCATATGCAATTGTTATGAAATGGCGCCTAGTAGAAGGAATGAGAACTCAAGCAATACATATTATCCAAAGAGTAAGAAGGATGATATCTTTCATGGTATTATGCCAACATTTGTAAGGTAAATAGTCACCCTTTTATTCTTAACATGTGAAGAAATAATATCATGTGTTAATAAGGTAAGTAAAGATTTCCCTTAGTCCTATGGATTTGATGGGAGGCATGAGAAGAAAAGGATGGTAGAGAGACAGTTGGATAAAGACAAGACGTGAAAGAAATATTTTCTCATATGTGATAAATGTGGAAAGAATCACCTTGGTAAATTCTTAAAGGTAATAAGATTTTGTAATAAGTGTGGATAAAAAGGTTACAAATGTAAAATGCCTTATCAACAAGGCGTTGGGACATAACGAGAATCAATGTCGTAGTCATCAGAGTATATTGTAAATGATGCTATTGGATATTAATCGAGTTATGATATGACCTCAATTGAAGAGTAATGAATAGTGATCTTATGTTTTTAATATATAATTATTTCATTTGAGTGTTGTATCAACAATATAATGGTTATATGAATTTTGGAGATAAATAAGGATTGTACTATAGTACTATTTTAGTGAGGATTTGAGATTATATGGTTCTAAAAAAGGTTACTTAATAGTAGGCTACAGTATTTGGAAAAAACATGGTTGAAGGAATGGTAATCCTTAATATGGTCTTGAAAATGAGGTAGTGATTTTGGAATATGAGCAGTTTATTAGGATAAATTATATTGAATATTCTTGACTCCCATGGAAATGATTAATAGTTTGTTTATTTCATCACTATTGGAATATTCAATATTTTTGGATAAAACCAATATATCCACTATTATATAAAGAATCAGGGATCATGATTGTAATAAAAAGGTTTTATGGCAATTTAGGGAGTTACAATGTTTTATAAGAATACATGATGATGGTATTCACATGTTATAACATGGAAAAAGGATCTTCATTGTGTTTGGCTTCCTTATAAATTTTGTACTGTGAGTTTAGATAGAAGTATTTTGGATAATTCTAATGGTTGTAATGGATTATGATTGAAATTGGATACAATTCTTAATGTTGTTTTTGTATTTTCATAAAAAGGACAACCTATAGGATGGATGACAACCAGTCGTGTCTGTAAAGGTCGCGAGACGTGAACCTGCAACTGAAGGGTGACAAGGGTGCATCACCAACCACTAGGTCACGGGGATTACTAGATTGAATAATGTAGTTTTTTATGGTCTGTTAGATTAATTATAAATTAATTTTTTGGAACCCTATATGAATAGGATGAATAGAATATTTTTTTATGTTCTATAATCTTTAAGAGTGAAAGATGAGTTTTGGGTTGAAATTAGTTAAAGGATGGAAATCTACTTATCATGTATATATTTTTTTCTTCCCTTATTCTATGAATAAATTAATTTGTAAACATTATCCAAGGATTATTAAAATTAAAAATGTGTTATCCTAATACCTTATGTTTTGTTGATCCAATGATATTTTAAATCAACATAGATTGATCGATTTGAGGCCCTCAATTCTACAATTATTTTTGACTGATGGCCTCAATCACTCCCAATATATATTTACGTTTTCCCTCCATTTATGTGTCTCTAATTTCCACCAATGTTCTCCTATTCGAGATCATAATTTGTTAGTGACTTTTTCATTCCCCTTTTCCTCTTATTAAGACTAAATTTTATTAACCCAATTTCTGTTTTGGGTTTTCCCGCAAAGGAATTTTATATTATCAAAATTTTGTTTCTGAAACAATTTCAAATTGCGAAGACGCAATTTATTGAAGGAGTGAAGAATGTAACACCCCAATATTACATAGTACATTATTTTTTCAAAGTAATTCAATTACCTGCACTATACGCAACACCGAGTTCAAGCGCCCCATGACTTACCAAACTGGCAGTTCAAAAGAGATTATGAATAGTATTAAATAAATATTTAACATTATATAATCATTATAATTTTAGAATCCATGTTATGAGTCTGTTAGACATAATGAAAAAAAAACAAATTCATTTGTTTCAGATAAAAGAAGTATTTTTTAATGCAATTTTACCACCTCTTAATAGAGAACACTTTTTAAATCCAATATTTGAAACTTTTATAAATTATATTTGAAAATATAAACATCTTATTTCGAATTGGGACATAATAATTTAGTTTTAATCAATTTTTTTTTGTTTTTTCTGATGACATTCATATTTTGGTGAATAGTGAAAAATACTATATTTTCACTGAAAACAACTTTTTTAATCAAAATAATTTATAGTGTTAAATTATACATTTAAATGGTTTGGAAGTATAAATAGATTAAATTTTTACCATTTAATCCAATGTTATTCCTTGGAAATAATTTGACATTGAAATTTAACATAAACAAATATCAATCTTTTGTTAGTTATAATTTCATAAAAACACCCGTTTTGGTTTTTGAAAATGGGAATTAATTTTAAATTAAAAAATGCAACTTATATGTTTTTAATTTCATAAAATAGAATTAATTTTTTTATTCAGAATATCAAAATTATCTTCAGATGAAATTTTGGTATTTTTCTATAAACTTGAAATTTTTGAGGAATAGTGACATACACTAAGTTATTATTTAAAACCGCCTTTTTTTAAATAATTATTTATTTTAATTACATTAATTTTAGGTATAAACAAATATTTAATACCAATATATGTTTAATGTAATTCATTGGAGTAAGTTTATAATAAATTTAGATATATAAATATTTTATTGAACTTTTTACTGTCTTATTCCCACCTCTTATGAGCATTTGAAAATTTACATAAAACATAATTTTACCACTTCTGTGAAACTACTTTCAAAAATCCAAGAGAAATGGTTGATATGAGTAAGAAAAATTCTGTTCAATAAAATGAAAATTATTTTTGGTGAATAGTTACTTTTTTACTTTCATTTACTACGGTTAAAAGTAAATAGGGTAATTAAAGGTAAAAATGATATTATTATTACCCTAGCACATGACCTAATTCTATTGGATAAGTGTAATTAGACCAAATATAATCTTAAGAAAAAAATATGATCCTTTAGGACCACTTGGATTATATTCAGACATTCATTATTATTTTATTTAAAGAAGAGTTAAAAGAGTTAAAATCAATGCTTAATAATTAAACCATTTTTAATATAGGGTTAAAAAAAATATAAATTCTACTATAAATATTAAATAGAATGATAAAATGATTAACTACATCATGGTAATTTATTTATAATTTTTATATATTAAATAATTAAATTTATTTATGACACAATGATGATTCTGTAATTACCTTATTAATGAATGAATCAAATAAATGGTATTATAAATATTAAAATAAATTTAATTTCATTGTTTTAATTAAATACACGAATTATATAGGTGCATATGACAGGTTAGGGTTAATAAGATGTATCTTTTTTGAGAAATAGAGTAGTGGTGACTTTCAAAAAAAATACCAAATAGTGACTAAATTGACATAATTAATTTTTAAAACTAATATTATATTATTAATTGTTATTCAATTCCCAAAAATATAAGGTTATTCCAGAGGGCCTAAATACTATTATATATATTATTAATGAACCACTTGGGGTTATCTTGGAAGTTTATATTATTTTTATTAACCATATAATATAAAAATACAAAGAGACATGTTAAATGTCAAACTATTTAACTAAGAGTTAAATATAAATGATAAGGTTAATATAGTGAACCAACCCTATCTAAAAAAAATTGGAAGAGAGGTTTTAAATCCATACCCACCTTATCATTTTTATAATTCGTTTTACAGTAATTAGAAACCGAAAATGATTTTATTATAAAATAATATTTTAAGTTTTTCCTAAGTTACCCATCTCCCATTTTATAAAAGGGAACTTCTTTTTCTATTAAATTCACATTTCCAAGGCCATTTTTCTTGACCAAAACCTACCCAAATATCCTCCAAACTATCCTCCCTTCATCCAAGAGGCCTTATTTGGATCATAAATCAAACCTAAGAAGCCATTTTCATAAAATCAAAAGGAAGAACCAGAAGAAGAGGTAATCATTTCACCACCCTTTTCCAAGTTCATTTTGACTTCTACATACTCTTTCTTTGTTATTACCAAAAATAATAATAAATACACTACCTTATATGTTGTGTGATTTTATTATAAATATGGAACAACCATATTCATTATTCTATACATCCTATGAATGATAATGTCACCATGCATGCGTACGTATGGATTACCGTCTCCATGGCGTGGTGTAATTTGTTATTCAACACTATCTAATATTGATGGATATAATGATGAGTAATATGTATATAAATAATGAAAATAACATGATAATGTCTCTTTAAAATTAATATACCCTCCAATTCCACACCTTTAAGGAAATGATATTTTCGCTCGGGCGTACGTACGGATTACCGTCTCCACGAAGAGATGAGATTTATTTCCATGTATACCGTTCATCGATGATTATAAAAATATATATTACTAATGAGTATGTAATATATGACATAATAGTGCTAATGGAGATATATATATATATATATTTATTTATTTAAGTACATACATATATTTTATTCACTTACATCCATTCAATATGATAGAAAACATAAACAACGTTTATGCGTACGTATGGCCTACCGTCTCCATAAACGGTGTTTTCCATTTCATATATCTATCTATTATAAATATTTATATTCTAAATATATATGATATATAAATAAATTTTTTTATTCTATATGTATTTATATTATTTTCTAAATGATACGGTCATGATTAACAAGTTAACATACGTACAATAATGAAATAAATTATTGCACGAAATATTAATTTAACATGAAAATAATTATTTAATGGGTATTATAAAGTCATAAATGAATCATGTATGATATAATAAATATGAAAATGGTTATGGTATAATCTAATAACATAAAATTTTCATTATACAGGACGTTAAACATACCCTGGACCAAAGGAAAGTGCAAGGTAAGGGTTAATTTCACAATCTCTTTATTATCAGAGGATATTTTTTACATATGTATCTACTAAGAAATATTTGTTATCAATTTCCATGTTTGATGATAGATTTTTCAAAGGTATTATTTCTATTAAATTTTGTTAAACACAAATTTAAATGTTTTAAATATTTATTCCTCTAAATGATTCTCATTAATTTCCATGTTTTCAAATTGGTTTTTAATGATTTATCTATATGGACATGAATGTTTTTAAAATGTTCATTCCTTACAAAATTTTCAAAGTGGTATGAGACAAATTGATTCAAAAATGTCTTTCATTTTCTTCCTTTATAAATAGTGTGACATTTAAATTTTTTCTTGAAAAATAAATATTCCTCTCGAAGAGTTTTACAAATCATTTTCATCTATGTCAACATCAATTGATTGATTTTAAACTTGTTTAAAGATGATATATTATGATACAAATCTTCTATATTGTATTGAAGGTTTTGTGCTATTTTTGACCATGGATGTTTTATTTTTATACCATTCATGGTTTATGGATAAAGTATTGGAATTTTTTATGCTAGTTTTAATACGAATGTTTATGTTATGTTTAAATTTTTCATATTGGGAATGAATTGGACATAGTAAGTGATGGGTGGAGCTCGCTATAGCTCCTCGATGCATTGGTAGGTCTCATGAGGAAAACTGGTGTCTTTTCACAAGGTGTAGACCAAAATATTATTTGTAGTATTGGAACAAGGCCTTTATTTGTGGTTATGAAAGTATGGAATTATGCATTCCATCATTATGAAAGTAGCTATTGATATTTCATGTGATTATTCGACTAGTAGAATATCTATGTGAGTAAGTAAATGTAATTATTTTTATTTATATTCTCGATATTATGATCAAGCTTAGGTTGAAAAGGCTTTTTTTTATATATTTCCTTAAATTTTTATACTTATTAATGCATGTTTCTGTAGTATTGTTATCCTTACTAAGCATCTAAGCTCACCCCTTTTTGTGTTTTATTTTTCCCAGGATTCCAAGAAGAGTATTGTGATTGATATGCATGGTTATGCTAGTGAATAATGGAATTTATAAAGGATTACTTATGTTATGTATTATGTTATAAATTGTATTGTAACATTCATGTATGTATACTATTTTTCGTGACAACTAAACTGATCGGTCCTTCAGGACTAGATTCATTGTAATCATTCCAATGTATTAAAATAATGCACCGACTCTTGGATTTTCGGGTCGGGGAATTATAGTAGATTTTTATTTACTTATAGAGACAATATATATAGTGTTAATCATGGGTATGAACTTCATGATTGACTGTAATAATGGGAGGGACTCTTTACTACATAATGACATTGTCAGGATGATGTTTGCAGTCAATATTATCATGTGGACGACTGCCATCATGGCTTGATGTCTAACTGAAATGATAATATCTAGGGAATATACCCTATGGAAGACCATTAGGATGGAAAATATCAAGGGAAGAACAATATTTTTGTTTGTTCTTCTGGACATGTGGTGTTATATAGTGATTCTAATTAAGATATTGGTTCACATGATTGGTCATTCATTTCCCAAAAAGTAATACTCTTTTGTGTGTTCTATTGGGAATACCATCAGGGCTTCCATTAACAATACTTTGGGGAAAACCTTCACAAAAAATACTATTTCATTCGTAATTATTGAATGGATTGACAGGATTTAGAGCCTCTATTTGTGAATTATTGATGGCTTCATGAATTCTAGCTTCATGTAGAGAAGGGTCATGAATGTGAGCATAATTTACCAGTTTCTTTTAGTAAATTTAATTTGTGGGTTCCCTCTTGTGGGAAATTGGGCTCGCCAACATTTGGTAATGGCCTTCTTATATGGGTTCATATTTGAGTGGGGATCATGATAGCATTGGTTTATGTCTATGATAATCATTTATTCTAGATAAGTTATATGACAAACATGGACATTCCACCATGGTAGACCGATGTCCACTAGTTGGATTAGGTATTTGTTCCTAATCTAGTTTTTCACTCATCGTGGAATATGGATGAAGATCCTCCAGGAATGGAGTAGGGATGACTTTCTACTCCGGGTTGACCCTCTTACTTTGTGGGTAAGCCAACCTACTAGGGGAGATGATGTTGTTGGCCTGACATAATGGTATTATCGTGGACATGATTACGTTTTTAAGGGCTATGGTGGATATGGATAGGAAGTGACGTATGACCCACTATTATTCCCAGGATATGTTGGAAGATGTCTTTGGATATAATGGTTATATATGAAAATTGTGATGTTGGAGAAGAAATATGTGCATGCTCTGGTCCTCCATAATCTTTTAGTGGATACCAAAGGCTCTCCTATGTTAGGGTTGAGAAATGAGTCTACCCCTAATTCATGGCAGGGATACATGAGTTGTATAATCTAGTTTCCATTATATTTTACTTGTGGGATTCACATTTAGGGGAGATAATTTTCATTTTCTTGTTTTTTGTTGTATTTTTAGGATGGGATTGATGTGAATCAACAAGAATTTGAATGTGATTGTATTTTTTGGCCATTATATTTGTCTTGTTGGATTTATTTTTGCATGTTGAAATTTACAACTGCCTATTGATTTCCACTATATTTTACAGGTGGGATTATTGTTCCTTGGTAGGTTTTTATGATTACCAACAAGTTTTTGACCTATTTGGATGACGGGCTTCTAGAACATTGGAAGGGATTTTCAGAAAAATATGGTTTATTTCAATGATAACTGACTAGTGGGATTTATATTCATTATTGAGGTTGTATGACTACACAATATTTTACAATATATTTTCATGATGGGATTAGTACGAATTCGTAGGGATTGGAATCTTCCAATATTTTCTTGACATCATATTTAACGGGTATAATTCATATTAATTGTTATGGCCATATGATTGTCCTTATGTTTTTGACCTATTTGAATGGAATTTTTTTCTGCATTGGCAGTTTTACGCGTGTGCTTATATTTTTATACCACCATGTTGTTTTGGTGGGATTCAAATTCATTGGAAACATTTTATGAATGCCCATAATTTTTTTTCCTACTAGGATGACAGGATTCATGTGTATTGGTTGGGATTTTCATCTCCCTATAATTTATCACCCTATATATATGAATGGTTTGATTAGTATTAATTGGAATATATGTTTTCTCATATTGTACATTCGTATTTTAATTTCGGGTTTACAAGGGAGAGTATGAATATACATCTACTTGTAGTTCACCTCCGTATTTTTACAACGGTTCTATTACTTATGAATCAATGTCATGACCTATTTCTGGTTAAATATTTTTTGTCACTAGTGGGATACCTGGGGAACTTGCATCTGTACGCCTTTAATGGGGACCCATATAGTTGTGTTCTCTTCATAGTGAAGATGCTGATCTGCATGGAATTGGTGGAGACATCTTTCGGTAGGTGTCCTTCCTTGGGGATCCTATGTAGAAGGGAAGAATCACAAACGATGAACTCATCAACTTACCTAAGGTATGGGAGGTACTCATTTTCACATTTTGAGGAAAGGATCATGAAACAATTGGAGATGGCTATTGGTTCCACCTAATTGTAGAATTTGGGTCATTGTTGAAGCAGTGTGTAACAATATTTAATTTATTGTAGGGTATCTATTATAGACTCCACATTGGGGAGAGTTCCATTATGGCGTTACTCCTATATAATAATTTTTGAAACCTAGAGATGGAGATGCTGGTTGGGTAAAACAATTCTCTGCTTTGTGGAAGAATCAATCATTTTTTGATCAACATGCGTGTCTTCAACAACATTGATGATGCAATTGTATTGTAGGTATCTCTTAAGACTTTCAATATATGTGACAAGTACAAACCCCCCCAGCGAACTAGAATATCATGAACACATGCATAATTGTTGACGTTGCTTGGACCACATACTTGTTTGAAGTGAAAGGGGAGATGATCGGGTTATACTGCCACATTGGTTAAGGATTCACATAGATTTCACCATTTTTTATCAAAAATTTTATGGACAAGGTGATCAATAAAAATTGATTAGTTTTCTCACGTTATTTAATTATTGTTTCTAATTTAATTGTTATTATTTTCCCCCTATATGGAATATATTCCATTGGTTTTATTATATGGGTTAATTGATGTATAATATCTAGAACCGATTATAACCAAATTCATGGTCTCCAATGGGTTTATTTGTGGATCTAGAAAAATCCAAATACTCCCACATCCATGAGTTATTAACCTTCATTTTTAAGGAATATGTTCATTGGGAGATTTTCCGAACATTCCTAAGGAACTAAGTTTAGTGGATAGGATGGGTATTTGGGCTCATATCACCATTTTGGGGGGAAATATTTTCAATTATAATTTTTTTTATAAATTTATGCTATGTTCATATGTTTTTAAATCCATGGATCATTCCCATGAATGTGTTATTGTTATTTCCCCCATGAATTGTTTATTCATGATTACACATGTGTATGTAATAATTTGGATGTATCTTATATTGTCTATCAATGTAGTGATATGTCTGAATTTGAGGTTCTCTACCAATGTTTCCATTTATGGATAAATTAGTGACAATTGGGTCTATATATATGATACTGCTGGTTTCATGCCATATGGGATGATGCTCTGGAGTTTATCATCATGCAGGTGGGAAGTGAGCTATTTTGATATCGAGATTGAATCTATAAGATGGTATTCTTACATATCCTCATGAGAGGAATCAAACCCCACATAGTTTATATTACCTTTAGTGGATACATCACCTTTTAAGGTCATGTTACAAGGACACAACCATGTATTTTAATGTCATCCAGTAAAAACACACATGCAAAAGGATAGCTAGTTATGGATTTTCTTAGACATAGGTTGAAGCATACCAACATACCTGAAAGGGATGTTGTCTACTGGGTGGATGTGACCGTACCAGGGATGTTTTTTAAAAAACATTAAGGTGAGTGGATGTCATTGTTGGACCTCATGGAGGCCTCTTATGTATCCCAGTTAGTGGGGAATCAAATCCCTCATAGTTCGGTTCGAGATAAGACTTACAATTTAGAGGAGGACCATTAAGGGAGAATGATTGGGGCTTGCCCGAGGGAGCTTCCCATTCGAGGGGATTTGATCATTGATTACACATTATAGGAGGCACAATTGGATTGAATTTGGGGATTAAATCTATGTAGAAGGCTTATTCATTTGATTGATATTTTTTCTTACATCTGTGGAGAAGGCTTGTGCTTTGTATTGATATTGGGACCCACATCTTCGAAGAAGGGTTGTGTTTTGGATTATTATTGGGGTATAAATCATTAGATAAGGATCGTTATTTAGAACATGTGTATTTCATGATCCCCAACAACCTATATTTCCATGTGAGTCATGCTCGATGTGAGAAATGAGAGGATTCAATGGATCTAAAGCTAACACATCCCACTTCACCTAGTCATAGATGGTACAAAAGTCAAAGGAATGAGATAAAGGGATTTTAATGTGGATGTGTCCTCTTTTTTTACATATATGAAATAGTAAAATTTGGGGACATGTCTCGATATGTCCAGGGTGAGAGCGGAGAGGAGATTTACTGTACCCTCTGATAAGAAAATCCAGGGGCTTACCGTGGTGAGAGTAGTTTAAATTTGTTTCCATGGGGGAGGATCCCATTACCCACCAAAAGGAAATTCAATTGTGAACCCTTCTATTCTTACATGAAATGGGGAGGTACAAGTGGGTATCCCAAGGTTAGGCCCCACACTACCATATGAATGTAAACTTATTGCCATTCTAGGGGTCCTTCTGAAATATGGGATAATCAATATATATGTTCTTTACATGGGTATGTAAAGTCAAAAGGACACACTAGTGTGCCCAATGGTATTATCATACTGGTCTAGTAACATTGGAAAACACCTTTTCTTATCATTTCTAGATTTTTTTGTGGAGGAGTCGACATGGGGACTACATATGCAATAGATGGGAATGATTATGGTTAGTGAGTAGAATTCCATAAGGTTCCCCCCTTCACGTGGTAGGTTCTCACATGAGATAAGGGTTCTTCCCTATAGCATGTTGGTACATAGGGAAGGAGTCTTTATGCACACCATTTTGGTACATAGACCTGGCTGGAGTCCACATAGAATTCAGCTACACAGGTCGAGGTTCCATCCTCAAAGAATATTGCTATGCAGTGTCTAATTCCTCATAAGTAGTGAATTCTTACATGGGTTAGGGTTCCATCCGCATAACTTTTTCCAATGTGGAGATCCTGCTTCTGAAGGGTGAAATGGTGTAGTGCCTCTTGGGTAGTATTTCCATGAGGGGTATTCATTCATAAGATTACCAATATAAAATTATTCCTCTTTTTAACAGTACATGTCATTAATTTTTCTGCTAGAAAAATTTCAAATGAGTCCATCTTTTGGAGAGATTTCAATTTCATCCTTCTATTTTCAATCCTACAAAATAATGATCCCCTCTCTAGATCCCCTCAATCTATATTTATAAATAAATTAGTAACTGGGTATTAGTTTATCTGGTTCCTTAAAATGATGTCATGATCCCCCATTTGTGGTGCCCCACGACTATTTCCTGGCCTACTGATGACTTGTTCATGAGAGACCATAGTGTTACAGTCTATAGAGGTGAAAATCATCACCTCAGTCTAGAGAATGATATTTTTTCATTCATGGGATGATATTGGCTTTGACAAGCCTATGGTCTATTTGATAATGATGGGGATATTGTTCATGGGTATAATTTATCCCCATTTCCCCTTAAATAACCAAATTCCTAGAGTTAACTCCATCATTTTCCTCAAAAAATGCTCTTATCCATGTGAATATTTACAAAAAAGATTTCTATATAAATTTTTGATCCATGATGGTTCTTCCCTTCACAGTATGTCGTTTTAAATTTTCAGAATTTTCTCTTTTAACCATTTTTTCTTCAATTCTACCATCGGTTCAGTTTCCTTCCTTTTTCAATTTCATGGTATACCATCAATTCCATTTGCAACATTTTCAAGAACCAACATAATGGAACCATAGAAATATTTTTTTATTCACTGAAGATGGTGACTCGTTATTGGTTGATAATAATTAACATACTATCTAAAAATATGTACTACATAGCTCAAAATTAGAATGATGGGAAGAATTTGTGAACATTGAAATGGGGTCTAGGTGAAATTACCATGTTTTGGTTCTAATCGATGTTCCAGTTTATGTAAATCATGTGGCATAAAAATGGGTATTCAATATAAAAATGGACATGGAAGGTAGAGTAAATACCTATAAAGAAAGGATAGTGGAAAATTGATTAGAAAACATAAAATAATTGACCATGGAGATTTCTTTTTACAATATTCCTTTTTAAAATCCATCTATATTCTACATACTATAATACCATACCATGACTATGGAATTTGGTAGATGGACGTCAAAACGGATTCCCTTATTGGGAACCTTCTAGAAGATGTATTCATGACACAACCATAAGGGTGTCTGACTCCAAGTGATGTTAAAATTATTTTCAATTTTCATAGATCCATATATGATTAAATCAAGTTTTCAGGTCATGGTCTATTCAATTTTATGAAGTTATATACATTTTGGTTTTATAATGAATGGACATGAGCCCTGTGTTTAAAAGATTTTTAGTTGTAATTCAGTCATTATCCTATTTGTATATGTTTATGATGTGTTACTTGTTAGAAATCACATACCAGTTTTATAGTCCTTTATAGACTGGTTGAACATGTGTTTCTCCATGACGAACGTAGTTTAAGTAGGCTATATTCTAAGGTTAATGATCATTCATGAAAGAATCAGTAGGTTTTATAAAATATATCAAAGTACATAGATCGACTAGATACTAAAGATATTAATATAGAACAATCAACGTGGTGTTTATTTCAAGTTTCAGATGGTTTAAATTTTCTAATAATAGGTTTGTTCGGACACAAGAGAAGAAATAGTGAATGTTTAAGATCAAATATGCTTCAGAAATATTGTCGTTAATTTATACCATGTTATATAATCTAAAATATGTTTCCTATAAATTGACCATGGTATGAAAATATAAAAAAGTACTATGAGAGAATAATTGGTCTACTTTTAAGGATATCATCATGCCTTGATTGAGTAATGGTTCACTATTAATCTCCATCCTTATACCATTGTATAAAACTACTTTTGTATGGAATATCATAAATATAATAAAAAACTAAAATTAATTTTTTATTAAATATTTTTATAATTATCCATTTTAAAAGAGTAATTTCACGTGTTTTAATGATTTCATTTTAGGTGGAGGTTTTTTTGAAGATCCCATGTAATAATTCAAGTAAGACAGGACCATGATGCATAATAGCCGAAGAATTCCTATGGACATTCAGTTTTACTAGGGATAATTATGGAATCCAATTTTTATGATAATTGATGGGTGAATGAAAAATTCTTGGTTATACACTTATATAGATGACCATGGATCCTAGTTCATCTTTTTAGAGGTGCAATAAAGGACCACAGTGATAAGAAATTCTAAGAGTGGTAGATTGCACCACTCTTATTAATTATAGCCACAACTTGGGTATTTGACTTCCAATTGGAATGATTCCACATCCATTGGATATCTAACTACAATACCCTCCACTTCACCAATTTGGAAGACAATTTAACTACTTTTTGTCAGTAATCTAGATGAAAAACATGATTTAAAAATGACATTAATAAATAAAAAACGAATAGACCATTAAATTTTACTAAATCCAATTTTCTATATTTCACATTAAAAGAACTCCATGGATCATTTTAAATGTTGGTATAATGAAGCATAGGGGTGAGTAAAATATGGGATAGCCTTTCATCCAATTCATCCTATTTTACATCATGTACATATAATCCTTATAGAGATCAATTTTGGGGGTGTTTATTATTGTAATCATAATATCTATTCTTCTAATATTGGAAGGAAAATGAAATAAAATGATTTTAATATATTATTATAAATTTTACCTTTTGAATTTTTTTATTCTAGTATGATTGAACAAACGCCTGTCATGGGTCATGGTCAAAAAGAAATTTCTAGAATTTTTCAGAGTGTCGCACAATGGCTGGACAGGGTCATCTCAACTGAGGAGATTTTCGGTTTTTTCACCTACACAATTCCCCTAAAATAATTATTTTTGTTGTTTTCAATATTTTATTGAGATAATATATCATTTATTGGGTTTTCATTATCTTATAAAATAATGAAATGACATGAAAAATGGAAATTATAATTTAAACTGACATGATATTTTATATAAAATGAGATATTGAATAAAAAATGATTTTGGTTCATTTTTTTGTTCAATTATTAATCACCATTATTTGTTTTTTTGGGTTTTGATAAACCAAAAATTAATTATCATGATGAATTATGAATTTTTTTATTTATAAATTATGGAATCCATGAATTCCTAAACAATCTCAATTACACCTCCTCCTTTAATCAAAGTTGATGGCACACCTTAGTTGAGATTGTTTCATCTTCTACGACATGGCTCAATTGAAAC
This sequence comes from Viscum album, assembly GCA_963277665.1. Taxonomy (NCBI): domain Eukaryota; kingdom Viridiplantae; phylum Streptophyta; class Magnoliopsida; order Santalales; family Viscaceae; genus Viscum; species Viscum album. The sequence goes on along the minus strand of OY728143.1, from coordinate 935,304,253 downwards.
CATTTCATCCATTTACTCCCTCTAATCCATCATGTGTTGATTTAACAACAGAAGAGAGGAAAAGTTTTACACAATATAATATAAATATAATTAGTTTCACATCATGAGGGATATTCACCACATCAAAAACATTTTTCTCATTCATACAAGCTCCTCATATTTACTTAAAAGGTAAAATAATCTTTATGAATAATTCTCAAACACCTTGACCTCCCCTTGGCCGACCCTTAGGTCATCCCCCATTATTGTGTGTAAGATATCACCGTGGAGGATTTAGAAGAATATAGAAATGAAATAAAATGAAAATTATAAAATAAATATAATTGCGATGAGAGGGAGATAAAAATAAATTATAAAATAAAATAGAAGAAGAAGAGGTTGAGGAAAAAAAGATAAGAAAAAATAATTATACTAAAAAATAAATAAGCATTCTAAAATTATAATAATAAAAATAATAATTAAAATAAGTGGAAAATTTTGAAGATGGAGAAGATGAGAAAGAATGGGGGTGGGGAAAAACAAAATTTGTGGAAAACAACGCAAAAACTATTTCATTTAAAACTAAATTAAAATTAAAATTTACTAAATAAAAAATAAATCTAATTTATAATAAAAAATAGAACATCATGTGCAGCATGGCCAGTAGTGTCCTTCTCTTGTCATCAATAGATTTTGTGCCATGGGTACTCAATGGATTTGGAAGGGGGGGTCCCTCTTTTTATAGTTATAGTTAGAGTGCCGTATCCACTTTCAATCATACTGAGGATATCTCCCTTTTATAGTACACCCATGAGACCCAAAGGTGAGAACTTCAATTCACCTATGTTTCCAAGATATTTATGTTTTATAGTGTGGATAAAATTCACACTGGAAAGTATTCATCGATGATTCTTTAGGCATGATATCATATAGCTTGGTGGATGTTCCATAGAGATGTATCTAGATATGAGCATCAAGAGTGTCATTCATAGTGATCTCTAGTTGGGACATGGCAGATGTCGACATTGGGTGAAGTTAAGCAGTGGAGGATGGGGAATGTAAAAAATGAACATTAGAGCAAGGTTCCATGGATGGAGGAAGTTGATAGTGACTGCTCAAATGAAATTAGTGATTCCCCTATGACACACTCCTTCATCTGACCTTCAAAATGGTTGGATAATGCTTCAGATGGTGCTCATGAGTTCAAAAAAAATATTTTGAGAATATTCATAGATGTTTCTGGTGAAGGAAGTGAAGTTTCAGTTCAACATCAAGATTTGGTGGTTGAGACAATAGTGTTCTAGTGAAAACAGGTGTGTCCATTGACATTAGGTCATGGAGCCTCAATGGAATGAGTTGAATATAATAGGCAGTATGGCGGAGCGCTGTAGAGCATTAGTCCAACATTAAAATTCATAGGGAGTGGTCAAGGGCTTATAAAAATTATTTCATGTTCCACTAATCTGAATCCAACACAGGGTACTGTAAGCCATCATCACTCACACACATGAAAATGAGGGATACACATACACAAAAATCACATGAGCCTAAAGGATCACAATGTACCCACGGGATTCACCACCCATGGGCCACCTGCATAGGCCTTTATGGCTCATTCTCAGTAGGCTTAAGCTACCTCTCCCTGGGCATCATGGCCAGTTGTGCCTCCTTTGGCCTTTCTACTTAGATATATTTCCTAGGTTGATGTATAGACAGGTTATAGCATATATTTATGAAATTTTTTATAAATAGAGTTATTAAAAATCAACAGATTCAAATAATTTAAATAAATTTCAGAGATCCATATTTTAAATTTCAAATTGAAAAATTCATTAATATTTAATCCAATTAAATCCACCTCTTTCACACCAATAATTAAAATTTTCATACAATATTAAAAAATCAAAATCCATTGAATAATTTTTGGAAAAGTACATTAATATAAATAAAAAAAGAATAAATATATGCTCCAAATTTGTGTCTATGAAATACTCCCACACTTATACCATGAACATCCTCAAGTATAAAATTATAATAATGAATAAAACAGGGCATAAAAGCTATATATATTCAAATTTAAAATTAATAAAATGAAAAAAAATTAAATGTCAAATTAATTTATCAAAATTCAATAAAATTAATAATTTATTTATCAATTTTCAAAGAAACAATCTAATAATGAATTTTACATTTCCATATTTTAAAATAATGGAACCTCTCTTCTCGCTTATTAAATTTGTAACGACCCAAAGTTTCATTAATGGAAAATCCCTCTTGATCCAGTTAAATGTTTCTTTATGAAAAATGTTTTTATAAGATGTCAACTTCTTCAAGTTTTACGTTAAGATTTGTGACCGTTACTTTTATAGCCGTTGAACAGTGATCATCTGGGTAGTTTAAATATACGTCCTTAACGAACCAATTTTCTACTCAGACAAAGGAAGCGATGGCCTCATCCAGTAGAATTGCCCCTTACGAAGCCCATTTGTCGGAGCTCGGAAAGGAGGTGGCGTCTTTGGGCTTTTCCCTTGACCAAGCCTAAGCTGAGCTTCATCAAGTCAAGCTCGAACGTGATCGTCTACGGGAAAAATGGAAGTTGATTGAGATTACCACCCGAGCGATGTTATCCGAGCAACCCCAAGAGTCTGTCACCATCGCACACCTTACCCTTAGGTCTTATGCGGCCATTTTAAGGGGTTATGTAACAAATAAGTAGAACCATGTTCATGTACATTATTTTTTTTATATATAATAATGAATATAATTTCTAGTCATTTTTGATACTTTGTAATTAGTTTTTAAAGTACAAATGGTATTTTTAGTTATTATTTAATTAAGAATTATATTTTATTAAATTAAAGGATTTTTGAATTAAATAATATTTTAATAAAATATTATTATTAATATTAAATTAATTGTCATTAATTATAAATGATCTTATAATTTTATGAATGCGATTAAAATGTTTATTAAGGTTTGAAAGCCATTTCTGTCAAAATCCGTGAATTTTTTTTATAAATGTCGGTTTTTATTTTAAAAGTGAAAATTCACATATTTAGAAAATTATTTAAATAAAATAAATATTATTTTTGGAATCAGGACGTCGAAATTATCTAACGGTGAATTTTTCATAATTTTCTGAGACAGTCCAATTTTTGGGTAAAAATTAAATACCATTTAAATATATAATGTGTTTTATGACATCATAATGACCCAATGGTGATGTAATAAAATACCATAATCCTTAGGTTCGGCCAATATATGTTTTATCATTAAAATAATGAGGTTTTGGGTTTGTTTGACTCACTTTTCAAAGCATTAATGGAGCCCTCAAGACTTATTCAACACTTTGCCTTTTTAAATTAATTTCCATGGGAGTGTGACTCACCTCCACATAAGCAACCCTAATTTTTTAATAAGTTCGGACCTTGGCATTATAAAATATTATTTTCCTCTCTCCTTTTCCAGAAACCATGGGCAAATACCATGGGATGGTTTGTGGTTTGGATTATTTTAATATAAGGGGTCCCAAACCTAAATAATAAAGAATTCTCTCACCTTTCCTATATAAACCCACCCAAGCTCCCACTTCCTCCTCACTCAAAGCCCTTGAAGTTCGTCCAACCTCTGCCCTACTCTCTCTAGAATCCTCTCAAGGTGCCCCAAGCTCCCAAGAAGCCTCTCACAAGCCTCTCTCTAGCCTTTGGAAGCACACTTCCAAGTAAGGGTTTTTTCTTCCTTTCTCATTTTTTGTCAATTTTCTTTAAGTTGTATTGCCCTTTTAATTTAATTTATGAATGTTGGGGTATGGTTTCGCACCTCCCCCATACTGCCCTCTTATTGTTTGAATGATGGGAGAACCCTTTCTCTCTCATTAAATGCCCCCCATGTACACCCGTTACTATGCCGAAATTCCGAAAGGAACTTCTCTCTCTTCTTTTATATTCAAGCAATACTTTTGTATCATGAATCTAAATTCCATTTCTGTTGTTGGGACATGTATATATATGATCTCCTTACTGTCCATTTCATGTAAATATGATGAGGAACCCCTTTCTCTCTCATCAACCTTTTTTATGAATTCTTATGTCACGCCGTTACGCTGCCGAAATCGCACCAATTTTCTAAGCCAATGTCTTTGTGTAGTGAATACCATGCCCATTTCTCCATCAAGGGTATTCACCTTTATGCACATATACGTATTGATTGTAAAGTTTCATGTATGAATTCCACATTCCTTTATCGTGGAAGAAATGATTATGTTTTATGAATCCATGTTTTATGATCCATGTGGCACACTTATGCATGAAATGAAATGTTTAAGAAGGGTGCGCCCTGATAGCGCTCCAATGCATTGGGTAAAGTATAGTATCATGATACGTCATGTGCAATGAGTGTTGACTCATGCTAATTCAAGTGCAACGAGGGTTTACTCGTGCTTCAAGTGCAATGAGGGTTTACTCATGCTCCATGTGCAATGAGCCTTGGCTCATGCTAATTCAATGTTAAGTGTTGTTGCCACATTTCCATGTTATGATTATCATGCTTTATCATGCCTTTATGTTCATGTCTCTCTTATGATCTATTGATATGCCTATTGCCTAACATGTATTGTACTCCTCATGTTATTCATTATGTACTCCCTTACTGGGCTTTATAGCTCACCCTTTTCTTATGCATGTCCTCAGGTTATCCCATGCAATGCTAGGTACGAAGGAATGTAGTGGTCATGTAAAGGAAGTTTTCAATAAGGATGTTGTATTTCAAGTTTAAAGTTTTTATGTAATAATCCTAAGCCCCAAAGACACTAAACCTCTCGATCTTCTTTGTTGTATCAAGTGAAGTTTTATGTAATAAAGCATGTTTAAGTTGTAATAAAAAGCAGGGTTGTCATAGTTGGTATCAGAGGATAGGTTTAGTTATTTTTGGGATTAGGAAACCCTAGTAAAGCCTTAGATACAAGACTAAGCATAATAAAAACATCCCTAAATTTTGGTAAATACTAAGTAAGTGGTTTATCAAACAAATACATCCCTGTCTGGATACGAGCAGGTAGAGGCGGCTCTGGCACAGATGTATCCTAGGGGTAAAACCCGAAAACACCGCTTTGAGCTAGACTCGAACGGGAACTGGTGCACGACAACGGGCCTTGCTGCACTCTTGGTTACGACACTCCCGGGGGATATGTTTTGATAAATTCACAATCTTAGTATGAACCCTTATTAAGGGAAAATGCCCCTAAGAATATATGTTAGAAGGTAGATCATGAAAAGCCTGGATTGAATCCTATAGACTCATGAGTTAAAGAGATCAAAGTTTATTTATAAGTCATCAACTTTTGTCTTTGGATTACCCTCTATGTGTTACCCCTAACTTTCCTTTTATTCCAGCCAATGGCCGGTAATAGGAGAACTCGGGCTAACAACCGTTGTGAAGATCAGTGTGATGATTGTACTAATGAGATGCCCAATCTGATGGGAGCGGGAATCGCGAACTTTGTCACGCTTCTCTCTCAGCTAACTCAAGTTTTGAATAGAAACACTGGTCAAGAGGAACGTTCAACCCCCCCTAAGAAATAACAAGTCGCTATTGAAAGCTTCATGAGACAAAGGCCTCCTACTTTTAGTGGATCATCTGATCCCACGATTGCTGAACAATGGATCAACTCCATTGAAAAGATATTCTCCATCCTCCAATGCTCTGAAAAAGAGAAGGTTCTCCTGGCGGCTTATCGTATGGAGGGTTAAGCTGATCAATGGTGGACGTTGATCAAAAATACGAAGCCTGAGGAGGAGATCGAGGCTTTGGAATGGAAGGTATTCCGGAAGATGTTTTTCGATAAATATTTTCCACGCACCCTCCGTCTTAAGATGGAAAGGGACTTCCTTTCCCTCAAGCAGAAAGATGAAGAATCTGTGGGAGCGTACGAGGCAAACTTCACAAGGCTTGCACGATACGCTTCTGGCTTTGTCGTTACCCCCGAATGCAAAGTTGACCGCTTCTTTGGTGGGCTGAAGCCTAGCATGCGGAAAGCATTAGCGATCCGTGACTTTGACAGCTATGAGGAGATTGTCCGATGTGCCCTTAAGGTTGAAATGGAGATCGGAGAATCACAGGGGTATCATGGGGACAAGAAGCGGAAGGTGGACTTCAATGCTGGTGGTCCGATGGATAAATCCAACGGCGCTAAGAAATTCCAGCACCCCACTTGCCAAAAGTGTGGAAAGAAGCACCCTGGGAATTGCCTTAGGGGGACAAGAAAATGCTTCAAGTGTGGAAGAGAAGGGCACCTAGCTATTAACTGTCAGCAAGAAGGACCCGCGGCTGCGACGGAGGGGAGGAACGCTCCGTTCGAACCTCAACGCGTTGTTCAATGCTTCAAATGCAAAGAACCGGGTCATTTTGCGAATCAGTGCCCTAATCCAAGGGTTATCGGAGGCAATCAACAACCTCCAAGACAGCAAGGAAGAGCTTTTGCCATCACTTCTGCCGAAGTGAACCCCGACAACGAAGTGGTGACAGGTACGCTAGTTATTCATTCAAGAATAGCGAACGTACTTTTTGATTCAGGTTCTACGCATTCTTTTATATCTAAAAAGTTTTGTAGAACAATCTCTGCACCACCACAAATCATGGAAGTAAAGATGTCGGTGAGTACGGCAAATGGGGCAATCATTGCATCCCATGAGTATAAGTCCTCCCCTGTTATATTATGTGGATTGAATTTCCCGGCGAACCTCGTCATACTTCCTTTGGTGGAATTTGATGCAATTCTTGGCATGGATTGGCTTTCCTTATATAGAGCCAACATAAATTGTCGGGAGAGGGAAATCACACTCCATATGGAGAATCGACCCCCGATTCTTTACAAGTGTCAGGAGGAAGATGAATCTCCTTTAGCTCCATCATCTCAAGCATGGATATTACTGCCTTATGAGCACGCATATCTGGCTCAGATGATTGAGTCCAAGGAAGAAACCACCCTTGAGGAAATGCCTATTGTGAGGGAATTCGCTGAAGTATTTCCCGAGGAACTTCCTGGTCTTCCTCCAAGAAGAGATGTTGAGTTCTAGATTGAACTTATACCTGGGGCGCTACCAATATCCAAGACTCCATATAGAATGGCTGTGGTTGAGCTTGAAGAACTGAAGAAACAACTACAGGAGAATCTGGATAAAGGGTTTATACGCCCAAGTGCATCACCATGGGGTGCACCAGTCCTCTTCGTCAAGAAGAAGGATGGGTCAATGCGGCTTTGCATCGATTATCGTGAACTTAACAAAATCACGATAAAGAACAAGTATCCTCTCCCAAGAATCGATGACTTGTTTGATCAGCTGCGTGGAGCTCAATACTTCTCCAAGGTCGACTTGCGGTCGGGATATTATCAAGTAAGGGTGAAGAAGGAAGATATCCCCAAGACTGCTTTTCGTACAAGGTACGGGCACTATGAATTCATAGTAATGCCTTTTGGACTCACCAATGCTCCAGCAATATTCATGGACTTGATGAATAGAGTCTTTAGAGATTACCTAGATAAATTTGTGGTAGTCTTTATAGATGATATTCTAATATACTCCAAAACCAAGGAGGACCATGAGGAGCATTTAAGAACTGTACTGGAGACTTTGCGCAAGGAGAAGCTCTATGCCAAGTACAGCAAGTGTGAGTTCTGGTTGAAGGAGGTCTCATTCTTGGGCCATATCATCACAAGCAATGGGATATCTGTGGACCCCTCCAAAACAGATGCAATTGAGGGATGGCCGAGGCCAACATCGGTAACTGATATCCGTAGCTTCTTGGGGTTAGCTGGATATTATCGACGATTTGTGAGAAACTTCTCACGATTGTCCAACCCTCTTACCAAGCTAACTCAAAAGGGAGTAAAGTTTGCTTGGAGTGATGAATGCGAAGAAAGCTTCAAGGAGTTGAAAAGGAGGCTTATCACTGCACCTGTGCTCACTTTACCCACAAGTGGGGAGCTTTTTGTGGTATTCAGTGATGCTTCAAAGAAGGGCTTAGGATGTGTGCTGATGCAGAATGATAAAGTGATATCCTATGCCTCAAGACAGTTGAAAATCCATGAGCGAAACTATCCAACGCATGATCTGGAGTTGCGGCGGTGATCTTTGCCTTGAAAATCTGGCGGCATTATCTCTATGGAGAGAAATGTGAGATATATACTGACCACAAGAGTCTTAAATATATATTCACACAGAAAGAGCTTAATATGCGCCAGAGAAGATGGATAGAGCTCATAAAAGATTATGACTGTTCAATACATTACCACCCTGGGAAGGCGAACAAGGTAGCGGATGCCCTAAGTAGAAAGGATCCAGCAATTCTATCAATGATGAGAATTGAGAAGGATCCAATCCTCTTAGACTTGATGAAGATGGACGTGGGAATCATAAAGAAGGGAACATCATCAATCCATTCACAAATGATTGCTCAACCATCTCTTTTGGAAAGGTTAAAGGATGCTCAAAAGGATGATACGAGAATCCAAGAAAAAGTGGAAGCTATCAAAAAGGGAAAATCCTCATAGTTTAATGTTAATGAAGAAGGAATTGTGCGGTTTGGGAAAAGACTATGTGTCCCATCATGTTCGGAGCTGAAGAAGGAACTTTTGGATGATGCACATAGTTCAAATTTCCTTATTCACCCAGGGAGCACAAAGATGTATCGAGATCTCCGAGAAAACTTTTGGTGGGATAATATGAAGAAGGAGATCGCCGAATATACATCAAAGTGCCTGGTGTGTCAGCAAGTAAACGCAGAGAGGCAGAAGTCTAAGGGGATGATGCAACCATTGCCCATACCAGAATGGAAATGGGAGAACATCACCATGGACTTCGTCACTGGACTTCCAAGGACATCCAAAAGCAACAATGCAATCTGGGTTATTGTGGATCGTCTTACAAAGACTGCACACTTCATTGCTATTCGAGAGGATTTCTCTTTGGATCAACTGGCACGGATATATATCAGGGAAGTGGTACGGTTGCATGGAGTACCACTATCTATTGTGTCGGACCGAGATCCAAGATTTACCTCTAAGTTTTGGAAGAGTCTTCAACATGCTCTGAATACTGAACTGAACTTCAGTACGGCCTATCATCCTCAAACTGATGGCCAATCCGAGCGGACTATCCAAACACTTGAGGATATGTTGAGAGCGTGCTCAATGGACTTTAAATGAGGATGGGATCAACATCTTCCTCTAGTTGAGTTCTCTTATAATAATAGTTTCCACTCGAGCATCCAAATGGCACCATATGAAGCCGTGTATGGGAAAAGGTGTAGAACACAGGCATGTTGGGATGAGGTCGGTGAACGTAAGCTGCTTGGACCAGAAATGGTCGAAGAAATGGTGGAGAAGGTGAAAACCATTCAGCAGCATATCTAGGCAGCCCAAAGTCGACAGAAGAGTTATGCAGATAATCGTCGATGAGACCTTGAATTTAAAGTCGGAGACATGGTGTTTTTACGCATATCTCCGTGGAAGAAGGTCATGAGGTTTGGAAAGAAAGGGAAGTTAAGTCCAAGGTACATCGGCCCCTTCGAGATTCTTGATCGTGTTGGGGCTGTGGCCTATCGACTAGCACTTCAACCTACTATGGCCAAGGTGCATGATGTCTTCCATGTATCCCTCTTAAGGAAGTACATACCAGACCCTTCACATGTACTCTCTTCTGAGGTGGTACAATTAGAAGACGATCTTTCTTATGAGGAGCAACCAGTGAAGATCTTAGATCGTAGAGAAAAAGTTCTACGAAATAAGACAATGCCCCTCGTCAAGGTGTTGTGGAGAAACCACAAGTTTGAAGAAGCAACTTGGGAGTCGGAAGATATGATGAAGCTAAGTTACCCACATTTGTTTTAGTGTGGGAAAAGGAAAATTTCGAGGGCGAAATTTCTTAAGGGGGGAATGTTGTAACGACCCAAAGATTCATTAATGGAAAATCCCTCTTGATCCAGTTAAATGTTTCTTTATGAAAAATGTTTTTATAAGATGTCAACTTCTTCAAGTTTTACGTTAAGATTTGTGACCGTTACTTTTATAGCCGTTGAACAGTGATCATCTGGGTAGTTTAAATATAAGTCCTTAACGAACCAATTTTCTACTCAGACAAAGGAAGCGATGGCCTCATCCAGTAGAATTGCCCCTTACGAAGCCCATTTGTCGGAGCTCGGAAAGGAGGTGGCGTCTTTGGGCTTTGCCCTTGACCAAGCCCAAGCTGAGCTTCATCAAGTCAAGCTCGAACGTGATCGTCTACGGGAAAAATGGAAGTTGATTGAGATTACCACCCGAGCGATGTTATCCGAGCAACCCCAAGAGTCTGTCACCATCGCACACCTTACCCTTAGGTCTTATGCGGCCATTTTAAGGGGTTATGTAACAAATAAGTAGAACCATGTTCATGTACATTATTTTTTTTATATATAATAATGAATATAATTTCTAGTCATTTTTGATACTTTGTAATTAGTTTTTAAAGTACAAATGGTATTTTTAGTTATTATTTAATTAAGAATTATATTTTATTAAATTAAAGGATTTTTGAATTAAATAATATTTTAATAAAATATTATTATTAATATTAAATTAATTGTCATTAATTATAAATGATCTTATAATTTTATGAATGCGATTAAAATGTTTATTAAGGTTTGAAAGCCATTTCTGTCAAAACCCGTGAATTTTTTTTATAAATGTCGGTTTTTATTTTAAAAGTGAAAATTCACATATTTAGAAAATTATTTAAATAAAATAAATATTATTTTTGGAATCAGGACGTCGAAATTATCTAACGGTGAATTTTTCATAATTTTCTGAGACAGTCCAATTTTTGGGTAAAAATTAAATACCATTTAAATATATAATGTGTTTTATGACATCATAATGACCCAATGGTGATGTAATAAAATACCATAATCCTTAGGTTCGGCCAATATATGTTTTATCATTAAAATAATGAGGTTTTGGGTTTGTTTGACTCACTTTTCAAAGCATTAATGGAGCCCTCAAGACTTATTCAACACTTTGCCTTTTTAAATTAATTTCCATGGGAGTGTGACTCACCTCCACATAAGCAACCCTAATTTTTTAATAAGTTCGGACCTTGGCCTTATAAAAGATTATTTTCCTCTCTCCTTTTCCAGAAACCATGGGCAAATACCATGGGATGGTTTGTGGTTTGGATTATTTTAATATAAGGGGTCCCAAACCTAAATAATAAAGAATTCTCTCACCTTTCCTATATAAACCCACCCAAGCTCCCACTTCCTCCTCACTCAAAGCCCTTGAAGTTCGTCCAACCTCTGCCCTACTCTCTCTAGAATCCTCTCAAGGTGCCCCAAGCTCCCAAGAAGCCTCTCACAAGCCTCTCTCTAGCCTTTGGAAGCACATTTCCAAGTAAGGGTTTTTTCTTCCTTTCTCATTTTTTGTCAATTTTCTTTAAGTTGTATTGCCCTTTTAATTTAATTTATGAATGTTGGGGTATGGTTTCGCACCTCCCCCATACTGCCCTCTTATTGTTTGAATGATGGGAGAACCCTTTCTCTCTCATTAAATGCCTCCCATGTACACCCGTTACTATGCCGAAATTCCGAAAGGAACTTCTCTCTCTTCTTTTATATTCAAGCAATACTTTTGTATCATGAATCTAAATTCCATTTCTGTTGTTGGGACATGTATATATATGATCTCCTTACTGTCCATTTCATGTAAATATGATGAGGAACCCCTTTCTCTCTCATCAACCTTTTTTATGAATTCTTATGTCACGCCGTTACGCTGCCGAAATCGCACCAATTTTCTAAGCCAATGTCTTTGTGTAGTGAATACCATGCACATTTCTCCATCAAGGGTATTCACCTTTATGCACATATACGTATTGATTGTAAAGTTTCATGTATGAATTCCACATTCCTTTATCGTGGAAGAAATGATTATGTTTTATGAATCCATGTTTTATGATCCATGTGGCACACTTATGCATGAAATGAAATGTTTAAGAAGGGTGCGCCCTGATAGCGCTCCAATGCATTGGGTAAAGTATAGTATCATGATACGTCATGTGCAATGAGTGTTGAATCATGCTAATTCAAGTGCAACGAGGGTTTACTCGTGCTTCAAGTGCAATGAGGGTTTACTCATGCTCCATGTGCAATGAGCCTTGGCTCATGCTAATTCAATGTTAAGTGTTGTTGCCACATTTCCATGTTATGATTATCATGCTTTATCATGCCTTTATGTTCATGTCTCTCTTATGATCTATTGATATTCCTATTGCCTAACATGTATTGTACTCCTCATGTTATTCATTATGTACTCCCTTACTGGGCTTTATAGCTCACCCTTTTCTTATGCATGTCCTCAGGTTATCCCATGCAATGCTAGGTACGAAGGAATGTAGTGGTCATGTAAAGGAAGTTTTCAATAAGGATGTTGTATTTCAAGTTTAAAGTTTTTATGTAATAATACTAAGCCCCAAAGACACTAAACCTCTCGATCTTCTTTGTTGTATCAAGTGAAGTTTTATGTAATAAATCATGTTTAAGTTGTAATAAAAAGCAGGGTTGTCATAAAATTTCATTAAACAATTATTATTAACCATTAAAAATTATGATTTTCCTTTACTGAATCTTTTAACTAATATCTCAAGATAAAATCAATATGGGGTTTTACACATAATATGCGAACATGATCCTTATCCATAATATTGTAAATGAAATACTTTCTAAACATTGTTAATACCAAAGGAACATATGATCTTTAGAGTTATCATTTAATGTTCAAAAGTATTTGAGACATATCTCTTAATACATGAAGCGTGATATTAAATGTTAATGTTTCATTAAATTGTCATGTTCAAATTGAAACAAATCTCACCATCACCAAAACAAAAATTAACGATCAAGATAAAATTATTCAAAATGAATGATTTTTCCACCATCATGATTTTTTAACTTATATATATATATATCCTTTTAAAAGAACCATTATTTCCAAAGTAATGATAACAATAAACATCACATCAACCAAAAAACTATGTGTGAGAAATTTATAGGTCCAGTAATGATGATTTTTGGTATTATCAATTCACAAACCATTTTTTCTTTTATTGTTAGTTCTTTTAGTTTTCTTTTATTTATCATGAATGAAAAAGAAATGCAGTATCATGAATTTATCATCACCTTTAATTTAATCCCATAAATAGCTCCCCACTCCGAATTTTCTTATACAATTTATTTCATCCCACTCTTAATAACTCCATTCAACCCTACACATTATGATTGAAATATCATTCCATTACATCGATTATAGTTTTTGGAATGTCCTAATTTAACTGAAAAAATATAGTCAAGAATATATAGGATATACTTGGTCTAGAAAAGATCCCAAGAATTGGAATTATAGAATCAGAAGAACATTCATGGAATGATTAATAATAATCAATCAATTAAAATTAATTTCAAAAATTCAATATATGAAAAATTATTAGATAATTTCATTACATGAATTGATAAATTTCATGAAATTGTGAGTCGTTATATTAATATTAACGCTTCACTTCAATCATCCTATTATCCATTTCACTCATTGAATCACTATAAAATTAAAATCCAAAATAAGTAATGAATGGATTCATAAGTACTCATTTCTCTTAAATTATTATAGTAAATAAAAATTCAATCATGGACATGATATTTTGACATTAAATATGGAAACATGTTGTTGGAAAAAAAATTTATGGATTTTAAATGGATAAACACTAAAAGTGAACGCAATTTCCGATGAATATTTTTCCTTTTATTCAATTATTTTGTGATAAATTATATCATTATGAACCTAAAAATTACAATTACTTAATTAAGATCACGAATAATGTCCAGAAAGATAAAAACTATAAGAAGGAGTGGGCTGCATGGTGGACTAATTCCTAAAACTGAAATTGATATCCTAGAAAAAATGTAAAGATATATCTTCCTATGATCCCCATTGTTGGACCATATTTTTCATTCCCTCAAGTGGGTAGTACCAGCTATTGTCAATGGTCTTATAGAGGATGGAGCTTCATTGATTTGCACCACTAGATGTTTATTTTCTTAGCATGTGCTTCTTCTTTCTTGATATTGAATGACCAGTGTATACATTATATCGGATCATCTCCCTTAATAATTTGGTTTATCTTGTATGAAATAGGTAGTATGAAGTATGAATTATCCTATATTTTGGTTGTTTCTAATGCAAATTTATATTTTTCTTATTAAGCTATATTCACATCGGCTTCATGAATAGAATGACCAAAGGGAGAATAAAAATTTATCTTTACTTAATAAAATATTAATTTGATAATTTTTAAAATTAATTTCTCCCTTTTAAATGCGAGAATAATATCTCATGATTTCCATAGGCTGAACAAAAAGTATTTTTTGATGGGTCTCCTCTACTGTTTGTTAATCATAATCAGAGAACATTGTGTGTTCTTAAACAATTGTATTTTCAATTTATCCATCCATCTATAGGGTAATATGAATCATGTATGAATACCTGTATTGAATTCACATCTGGAATGGGGCATGGTCGAAATAAAATTTCCATAGTTTTTTCTAGAGTAGTATAGTGGTTGACTAGGGTCATCTTTGTAACGCCCCGACCCCAGCTACCCAGAGTCGGTGCATTACTTCGTAACATTGGCATGATCACAAAAGATCAAGTCTCGAAAGACCGATTAGTTTAGTAGCCTTGGAAACAATAGATACATTCATAAGTCTTTCATTACATCAAAAAGTAAACAAACTACAATAACATGGTCTTCATAGTCCACAATCATATCCCTTTTTGACTACCCCTGCAGGTCACTCATAAATTACTTCTTCACATCCTGGAAAAATATTAAAACATTGAAAGGGGTGAGCTCAGATGCTCAGTAAGGTTAACAATATTGCGGAAGCTCTCATAAATAAACATAAAAATTTAAGGCAATGTATAACTAAAACAAAAGCCTTTTAAACTTGAACATCAACATAATATGGCAAAAGTAAAATGAGATAATGCAATTAACTTCTTCACATGGATATTCTACTGGTCGAATAATCACATGCAATATCAATAACCACTTTCATAATGATGGAATGCATAATGCCAGACTATCATAACCACGTAGTCAAGGCCTCGTGCCAAGACCACAAATAAGATTTTGTCAAAGCCTCGTGCCAAGACACTAGTTTGTCTCATGAGACCTGCCGATGCATCGACGAGCTATAGTGGGCTCCACCCGTCACTTATTAAGTCCAATTCATTCCTCATATGAATAGGTTTAAACATATCATAAACCATAACATAATCGTATCACATAAAACATGCATAAAGGAAACATAACATTTCCACATTTCAATCACAAGATATCAATACAACACATTGATATAATAAAAATGCTTTCGAAACCATTTTCAATACCAAAATAAATTAAAGTTAAAACTTTGTATTTATTTTTCATTAAAATAAATGATGGCTTGTAGAGGAAGCTGAAACTTAAATAATGGTCACGGCGGCGGAGAAGTCGTTGTTGCCGCATAAGTACGGAAAGAAAAACATTCCCTTTTTGTCGTTTAGTAAAACGCTTCGTATAAAAAAGATTCCTTTTGAATAAACGTAAAAGTCAAAGGGGTTTGTACACCGTATAAAAGAAAGTTGTGTATAAAACCAAATATGCCTCAATGAAAGGGGATTGAGACGAAGTCCTTAAAAAGATAATTTTTAAAATAAAATATATCTATTATGTGTATTCACTATAGGTACACATAAAGAAACTAAAAAATACAAGATAATACATAATAATATCATCACATAATTGGAAAGTAGGAGATTAACCCAAAGAATGGAAGTTGGGTTAAGAAGTTCCCTTACCTCGTGTCCGACTTGACTCAACCGTTCTTTAACCTCCTGAATAATAAACTAGAGTAAATATCTACCTTATTAAGAAACATTTTCAATTTCATTATCCTTTTTATATCACTTATTACAATGTTATGAATGTTATGTAATTATTTAAGTTAATAACGGTCGTTTTGTCGATCTTTGGTACTTGAGTCAACAATAAACTTCTTATAATTATATGTTGTTCATGTGGTGAAATATCCATTATATCCAGAATTATATTAATGATGTAGATATCATATATATCATATATATATAGTATATAAATTCATTTATAATATTACATAACATTTAGAGGTAAGAAATGAAATGCACCGTTCATGGAGACGGTAAGCCGTACGTACGCATGAACGCTACTTTCATTTCAATTTCATATTTAATGGAATGAAATCATAATGATATAAATGTATAATATAATTCCAGTATAATATAGTGTATAATACCATTTACTCCATCCTTTATACATCCCACATATGGCATTAACGATTCAAATCACTTTGAGGGGGCGGTAGTCCGCACTTCCTAAAAGGAAATTATCGCATTTTACCCATAATGGAAATCATAAAGTATGCCATAAATGAGAAATACAGAATCTTAAGTAAAACATAAACATATTATATATCATATATAAAAATAGTGACATCTTAATGGCCACCTTTGAAGGTGTTATATGAGTGTTGAACAATCATCGTTTCGTGAGGCAGAAATTCGCCATCCACAGAAACCGTATGTTCTTTAACCATTAGATGTAGGTGTGTGTAAGTGTAGCTCGAATCCATTTTATAACAACATCCTAGTATATTTATTATACTGGTGTTGTTACAAAATAAATTAATAAAAAGAGTTTAGGGGGTTGGAGAAGAAAAATAAAACAAAACAACATTAGAGAAGACATTACCTCAAAATCGGGTAACACTTTTTGATTTGAGCCAAAGGCTTCCTTGGGAAGAGTTCTGCCCAAAGTGAGGCTTCTAGGAGTAAGAGGGGGATGTTGGGAGAGTATTTGGTCAGAGGTTGGCCGATCCAAATGGCTTGAAAGTGTAAATGAGGTGGGAGAGGTGGTGGCCTTTTATAAGTGGAGAGGAGGGGCACTTTTGGAAAGATTGAAATGTTACATTATTACACAATGATTTTCGGATTCTAAAGTCCCACACTTATATAATTCGAGGATAAGGTGATAAGGTTTAGAAATATCCTCATCCAATAGGCTTTGGACAAGTGTAAGCCTTGGAATTTGCATTATCATCTGATTTTATTTAAATCGTTAAATAATGAGGTCAACGCTGCATCATAATGATGTCATAAATAATATAATTTATTTAGTGACTAAAAATTATAAAAAAAAATACTATGATGTAGGAAATATTATTAGCTTTCTAATTAATATTTATAATCAAAATTTGGACTTCTTTAACTCCACTTAAAAATTGTTTTAGTAAAACATTTTATGTTTGTGTCAATTTTTACTTTAACATTAAATAAAAGGTGTTTATGTCATTTTCTAACTAAAGTGGCTCCATGGGGTCCCCAAGTTGACCCATGGGTTGTCTTGGTCGGCCATGACTCATCAAATAGGAGTAGGACAAGTTTCATTCTCATCTCATATTATTAAAACATTATTTTTACCTTAAACTACACTAATTACCTCTAATCGCGATTAAGAACTTAAAAGTTACACCCTAATCTATAATTGATATTCCGAATTCAAAAATGATGTCTATTTTACAAAATTCCAAACATATAAGTTGCATTAATTAATTTTATTATTAAATCCCGCTGTTACAACAAATAGCGTGTTTTTAAGAAACAATTTATATCAAACGATTGGCAATTGTTTATGTCCAATTTCAATGTTAAATTAATTATAATGACCACCATTGGATAAAATGGTAAAAATATATTCTAATTATACTTTAAAACCACTAAACAGTATAATTTATCACTATAAATTATTTTGATTAAAAAAGTTGTTTTTAAGTATTTTTCACTATTCATAAAAAATTAGAAGTTCTCAGAAAAATACCAAAAATTCAACATAGGCTAATTTCGATATTACGAATACAAAAATGAAGTCCATTTTGAAATATAAGATTTATATAATTTTAATAAGTGGTTATTACTATTCATAACGGCTACATTGATTAGTCTCAGTGTTTTAGAACTCGAAGTTGTGTACAATGCAAGCTATTACATTATTGAATAAGAAGCGTATCGTGGAAGCTCGGGGTGTTACATTCTCCCCTCCTTCAATAAATTGCGTCCTCGCAATTTGAAATTTTTCTTTGAAAATAAAAGGTTGAAAAGAGAAAATACCTTTGAGGAAAACCCACATCGGAAATAAGGTTAATAAATATATAACATTAAAAGAAAGCAGGATAAGTACAAAGGTCACCCGATATAGCCCATTCTAGGATTATATGAAAATATGGATATGGAGGAGAAACAAACCATCAAGGTCTGATGGAGAGTTATAGAAAACAGGAATAGGAGAAAGTTTAACCACAAGAAAATCACAAACTTGTGATTGGTTAAACGATGATTGAATCCCCAGTTGGAAAAGTTAAACGACAACATTTTTGTTTTAAGTTACCATTTATAATGTTGAGGAATTTATTTAAGAGATTTACTAAGAACGTAAGGGAATATACATACTTGTTATGTATACTTTCATTCGTTAATAAATTTTTTACCACAAACCCAACTTTTACTCCAAATGGTAACGGAACTCAAAAATATTCTATTTATCCTAATTGTATAAGGTTACAAATGTTAACACATACCATTTAGATTAGTGAAATTATTTTGTAATAACCAGGGACTTCCTGTAGGCTAGTGGTAGGAAATAAGGGCTTGTCGCACTATGGTTGTGGGTTCGATTCCTGCAGCTTTGTTCGACGCGACGGGTTATTCCCCACCCTGCAGGTTGTCCTTTTCCTAAAACTATAGTATTATAATATTCCAAAAATAATCTTCAGAAATTCTTTAACCTTAAATAATACTATCCATGGTTCAACTTAATCCATTCCAACCTTAATAGTTATCCAAAATACCTCCGTCCAGACTTTCTCTAAAAGGTCTCTAAATTCCAAAATCAATTGTAACATCAGATTCCCCAAACAAAGAAAAGTTTCTTTTATTGTCACATACTAAAAATATGATTACCTTAATCATATTAAAACCTTACTGAAATCAACAAGTACTGCAGTACAATCCATATATATATATCACATTATTCTTATAACCAGAATATAATCCTTGAGTCCAAAAGCACCAATACATTAATTATTCCGCTTCAACTGTAGTCACAGCATAATATTGGCCTTGATCCCTTGGTCTTTTCTGAGGTAAGTTTCCTTGACGCTTAGGACATTCATTTTCATAATGCCCTGTTTCCCTACAATTGTAGCATTCAACTTTGACAGCCTCTTTCTTTCCCTTGCAATCACGAGCCTGGTGACCCTTTTCTCCACATTTATAACAAACTCCCATTCCTTTTAGGCAAGTACCAGGGTGATTCTTCCCACAATTATCACATAATGGAAAATCCTTCTTTCCCTTTTTCCCTTTATCTGTCTCTTGTTCCACCGTTCTCTTCTTCTCTTGCTTTACTTTGTTGTCATAAGACTTAGAGAATTCCTTTTCTGTCTTGATAGCACACGAGAAAATATCTTCGTATGATGAGAAGGATTGTGATACTAAAGCTCGACGGAGAAATGGTTTTAACCCATCAAAGAAACGATCAATCATACTCCTTGGGTTACGTATATAATCGGCAGCATGCCTCGCTAACCTTGTAAAGTTAGCCTCATACTTTGCGACATTCTCATCCTCCTTCTGCCTCAAACTCAGAAATTGCCTTTCCATATCTGCTCGATGGTCACGAGGAAAATATTTTTCTAAAAATAGATCTTTGAACTCCCTCCATTCCATATTCGATACTTCATCATCTTCCTTTGTGTTTTGAATCAGCGACCACCACTGATCGGCATCTCCAGTGAGGCGGTAAACTGCCATGACAACCTTCTCCCTTTCGCTACTCCCCAAGGCATGGAATATTTTCTCTAAGGAGTTTATCCATTGCTCAACTACTAACGGATTTGTACCCCCATTGAAGGTTGGTGGTTGTTTCCTCATGAAACGGTCTAGCATTGATCCTCCACGTTGCGGATCAGGGTGCTCCATACGAGTAAGGTTATTATTCATAACCTGAGTAAGTTGTCCCAGTATGGTGATTAGCTGATCGGCACCAGTTGCATCACCAGCCCCACTATAATTATCTTGAGCTGGAGGGCAATCCCTACATGGAGTGCGTGCATTGATACAGTTTCCATTTCTTCCACTAGGCGCCATTTCTAAACAATTGCATAAACTAGATTAGTTTATGAAATAAAATACATAATTCCATATTTTTAAAATACTTTACATAAATTGAACTATTTATGGATATAATCCATAATCATAAAAAGAAATGTTTCCTTTGAGGATGTATATACTCATAACCCTTCATAGTGGTTTGTAAAGAAAATTAGAATTATCCTAAGCATATCCCCCGGGAGTGTCGTAACCAAGAGTGCAGCAAGGCCCGTTGTCGTGCACCAGTTCCCGTTCGAGTCTAGCTCAAAGCGGTGTTTTCGGGTTTTACCCCTAGGTACATCTGTGCCAGAGCCGCATCTACCTGCTCGTATCCAGACATGGATGTATTGCTCGGAAAACTCACAAAATCTCTACAATAACAAAATTCTAGGAAGTTCTTCTATACTAATCCTCAAAGTCTATCTTTGGGCTATGTGCTATAATCAGAGTTTATCTAAATCTAGCTTCCAAGGTTAGTACTAAACTGCCTCTGATACCAACTGTAACGCCCCGACCCCAGCTACCCAGAGTCGGTGCATTACTTCGTAACATTGGCATGATCACAAAAGATCAAGTCTCGAAAGAACGATTAGTTTAGTATCCTTGGAAACACTAGATACATTCATAAGTCTTTCATTACATCAAAAAGTAAACAAACTACAATAACATGGTCTTCATAGTCCACAATCATATCCCTTTCTGACTACCCCTGCAGGTCACTCATAAATTACTTCTTCACATCCTGGAAAAATATTAAAACATTGAAAGAGGTGAGCTCAGATGCTCAGTAAGGTTAACAATATTGCGGAAGCTTTCATAAATAAACATAAAAATTTAAGGCAATGTATAACCAAAACAAAAGCCTTTTAAACTTGAACATCAATATAATATGGAAAAAGTAAAATGAGATAATGCCATTCACTTCTTCACATGGATATTCTACTGGTCGAATAATCACATGCAATATCAATAACCACTTTCATAATGATGGAATGCATAATGCCAGACTATCATAACCACGTAGTCAAGGCCTTGTGCCAAGACCACAAATAAGATTTTGTCAAGGCCTCGTGCCAAGAAACTAGTTTGTCTCATGAGACCTGCCGATGCATCGAGGAGCTATAGCAGGCTCCACCCGTCACTTATTAAGTCCAATGCATTCCTCATATGAATAGGTTTAAACATATCATAAACCATAACATAATCGTATCACATAAAACATGCATAAAGGAAACATAACATTTCCACATTTCAATCACAAGATATCAATACAACACATTGATATAATAAAAATGCTTTCGAAACCATTTTCAATACCAAAATAAAAGAAAGTTAAAACTTTGTATTTATTTTTCATTAAAAAAATGATGGCTTGTAGAGGAAGATGAAACTCAAATAATGGTCACGGCGGCGGAGAGGTCGTTGTCGCCGCATAAGTACGGAAAGAAAAACATTTCCTTTTTGTCGTTTAGTAAAACGCTTCGTATAAAAAAGATTCCTTTTGAATAAACGTAAAAGTTAAAGGGGTTTATACATCGTATAAAAGAAAGTTGTGTATAAAACCAAATATGCCTCAATAAAAGGGGATTGAGACGAAGTCCTTAAAAAGATAATTTTTAAAATAAAATAGATCTATTATGTGTATTCACTATAGGTACACATAAAGAAATTAAAAATACAAGATAATACATAATAATATCATGACATAATTGGAAATTAGGAGATTAACCCAAAGAATGGAAGTTGGGTTAAGAAGTTCCCTTACCTCGTGTCCGACTTGACTCAACCGTTCTTTGACCTCCTGAATAATAAACTAGTGTTAATATATACCTTATTAATAACCATTTTCAATTTCATTATCCTTTTTATATCACTTATTACAATGTTATAAATGTTATGTAATTATTTAAGTTAATAACGGTCGTTTTGTCGATCTTTGGTATTTGAGTCAACAATAAACTTCTTATAATTATAAGTTTTTCATGTGGTGAAATATCCATTATATCCAGAATTATATTAATGATTTAGATATCATATATATCATATATATACAGTATATACATTCATTTATAATATTACGTAACATTTAGAGGTAAGAAATGAAATGCACCGTTCATGGAGACGGTAAGCCGTACGTACGCATGAACGCTACTTTCAGTTCAATTTCATATTTAATGGAATGAAATCATAATGATATAAATGTATAATATAATTCCAGTATAATATAGTGTATAATACCATTTACTCCATCCTTTATACATCCCACATATGGCATTAACGATTCAAATCACTTTGAGGGGGCGGTAGTCCGCACTTCCAAAAATGAAATTATCACGTTTTACCCATAATGGAAATCATAAAGTATGCCATAAATGAGAAATACAGAAGCATAAGTAAAACATAAACATATTATATATCATATATAAAAATAGTTTCATCTTAATGGCCACCTTTGAAGGTGTTATATGAGTGTTGAACAATCATCGTTTCGTGAGGCAGAAATTCGCCATCACCAGAAACCGTATGTTCTTTAACCATTAGATGTAGGTGTGTGTAAGTGTAGCTCGAATACTTCTTATAACAACATCCTAGTATATTGAGTATACTGGTTTTGTTACAAAAGAAATGAATAAAAATAGTTTAGGGGGTTGGAGAAGAAAAATAAAACAAAACAACATTAGAGAAGACATTACCTCAAAATCGGGTAACTCTTTTTGATTTGAGCCAAAGGCTTCCTTGGGAAGAGTTCTGCCCAATGTGAGGCTTCTAGGAGTAATAGGGGGATGTTGGGAGAGTATTTGGGCAGAGGTTGGCCGAGCCAAATGGCTTGAAAGTGTAAATGAGGTGGGAGAGGTGGGGGCCTTTTATAAGTGGAGAGGAGGGGCACTTTTGGAAAGATTGAAATGTTACATTATTACACAATGCTTTTCGGATTCTAAAGGTCCCACACTTATATAATTATAGGATAAGGTGATAAGGTTTATAAATCTCCTCATACAATAGGCTTTGGACAAGTGTAAGCCTTGGATTTTTCATTATCTTCTGATTTTATTTAAATCGTTAAATAATGAGGTCATCGCTGCATCATAATGATGTCATAAATAATTTAATTTATTTAATGTCTAAAAATTTTAAAACAAATACTATGATGTAGGAGATCTTTTTAGATTTCTAATGAGTATTTATAATCAAAATTTGGACTTCTGTAACTCCACTTAAAAATTGTTTTAGTAAACCATTTTATGTTTGTGTCAATTTTTACTTTAACATTAAATAAAAGGTGTTTATGTCATTTTCTAACTAAAGTGGCTCCATGGGGTCCCCAAGTTTACCCATGGGTTGTCTTGGTCGGCCATGAATCATAAAATAGGAGTAGGACAAGTGTCATGCTCATCTCATATTATTAAAACATTATTTTTACCTTAAACTACACTAATTACCTCTAATCGCGATTAAGAACTTAAAAGTTACTATTCACCAAAATTATTTTAATATTATTGAACCACATTTTACTTCTTAATGACAACCATGTATGTCGGATTTTTGAAAATCAAATCACATAAGTTGTAATATTTCATTTAAATGAAAAATCAGTTATTTAACTACGACTTAGTGGTTTCACTATTCATCAAAAATTGAAGTTTTTCAGAACAAAGCCAAAATTTCACCCTAAGCTATAATTGATATTCCGAATTCAAAAATTATGTCTATTTTACAAAATTCCAAACATATAAGTTTTATTAATTAATTTTATTATTAAATCCCGCTGTTACAACAAATAGCGTGTTTTTAAGAAAGAATTTATATCAAAAGATTGGCAATTGTTTATGTCCAATTTCAATGTACAATTAATTCTAATGACCACCATTGGATAAAATGGTAAAAATATATTCTAATTATACTTTAAAACCACTAAACAGTATAATTTATCAGTATAAATTATTTTGATTAAAAAAGTTGTTTTTAAGTATTTTTCACTATTCATAAAAAATTAGTTGTTCTCAGAAAAATACCAAAAATTCAACATAGGATAATTTCGATATTACGAATACAAAAATGAAGTCCATTTTGAAATATAAGATTTCTATAATTTTAAAAAGTGGTTATTACTATTCATAACGGCTACTTTGATTAGTCGCAGTATTTTAGAACTCGAAGTTGCGTACAATGCAAGCTATTGCATTATTGAATGAGAAGCGTATCATGGAAGCTCGGGGTGTTACAATCTCACTAGAGGAGATTAACATTTTGTTCACATAATTTATCTAATTCTAGTAAAGTATTTATTATATTTTAATTATTTTATGAAAATATTAAATCTTTTTTGGTTTTTTATTGTCTAAAATAATGAAATAACATGAAAAATGGAAAATCTAATTTATGATAACATTCAATTCTAAACAGAGTGTGTTAAGGAATAAAGAACTTAGATTTTTGTTTGGTTTTGGGGTTAATTCATTAATATCCATTAAATGTTTGATTTATTTTTTTAATAGAAACATGAAATATAATGATGAATTAATATTATTTTTATTAAAAAATTATGGAATCATTGAATGCCTAAGAATTATGAATTCCACATACTCTTATAATAAATTTTGAGGAAACAACATGTTTTAGGGTGTTCCATATTTTAGGAGCTGACTCTATTGAAAGAGTTTTATCCATTGACTCGATAAAATCCATTTTGGGAAGATTATCTCAATATAGAATGGGAAAAGTAGTTTAAACAAAACAATGAAAATAGATTGAGATTCATTTCATGGGGGGTAGACACCACACTGGGGACATTTGTCTCACCCATTTACACTACTCATATATACCATAAATGTAAAATAAATATAAAAAATCAAGAACACCATGACCTACCCTATTCCAAGCCTCAATTCAGCCTCTAATTTTTAGGAGTAATCGATCACCTTGGGGGAGTGTGAAAAATATATTAAATGAAAATAAAATAAAATAGAAAATGGAAAAGTTATTGTGATAAAAAACGAAGTGTAACAAATGAAAAATTGGGTTGAGAGAGGGATAGTAAAAATAAAATAAAATATAAAATGGATAGAGAGAGGGAAAATTAAAATAATAAAATAAATAAAATAAAATAAAACATAAATAAGAATGTAACTATAATAATAATAAATAAATAATAGATGAATAATAAGAAGAAGACAAGGAAAGGTTGGAGGAGGAAGACACAATTGGAGGACAAAAACTACATGAATTAATTTATTTAAAACTAAATTTAAATTGTATATGAACTAAAACAAAAATAAATCTAAAATAAAAAAGGGTAAAAATTGAAAAATAAAATCATCATGGCTGATAGTGACCTTCTATTGTCCTCAGTGGATTTATATATAGGGGTATTCAAATGAAATGGTAGGAGGAATGACCATATTTTTATTTGTTGAATAAGAGGCCATAGTCCTCCATAAATCAATATGAGGATATCTCCCTTGTGATTACACCCACAATACCTACATGTGTGAATTTTAAATCACATTGGTATTTTGAGTGTTTAATGAGTTTCAACATGGATGAAATCCATGTGGGATGCTTTCATTTTTGATGCTTGATGGAGTGAAAGTATGTAGCTCAGTGGTTGTGTAATAGTGAAGGGGATTGATCCAATCATTGAGAGTGAATTCATGGTCATCTCTATTTGAGTAGTGGAAGCAAGTGATGTTGGGCGAAGGAAGGTGGTGGTGGAAGGTGAATGTCAACAGTGAGCAGTGGGGAAATGTGGCCTTCATAGATTAATGTGATAGAGGAATCTTGAATGGAGGTAGTGAAGCTTCTCAAAGATCCTCCTTCATCCGGCCATCACAATGGAAGGATGAATCTCATGATTTTATTTTCTTGGTTTCCTGAGGATTCTGAGATGGTCCATGGAGGGTTTGAGTGGAGGTAGTGGAGTAGGAGTTCAAACCTAATATTTTGGAGGTGCTGCAATTGAGTTCCATTAATATCTATGGCGTTTGGTGATGTCATGCAGTAGAGCCATGACGACTCAAGGAAAAGAGTAGAGGAGCCTGGTGGAGCTTCGATCCCACACTAAAATGCACAAGATGTGGGTAAGCGGTAATTAGAAATCATTCGAGTTCCATAGATGAGAATCCCGCACTATGGATGGAATCTCTATTTCACACACACACACTTGAAAATGCAGGTTTCACATAATTATGGCCTATGTATTCCCATGGGCTCACCATAGACCCACATGGTTCACCAACTGTAAGAAACTGAAATGGTGCTTTATCACTTCTGTTCATCTGGTTCGACATGGATATCACAAATATGTTTTTCTAACATGGCCTCTTTGGGCCAGACTAGGTCAATAGATTTCTAGGGTTAATAGGTAGTCTAGATCGAGCCAATGTTTTTTTACAAATTACCAAAAAAATAGAAGACATTTCATAGATTCAAATAAAAAAATAATTTTTAATTATCATAAAATAAAATTTCAAAATTGAAAAATCAAAAACCTTTAATCTAACTAAATCCTCTTTTCTTCTAGAATGAATATTTCCCATTTTTATTAAAATAGTTTAAAATATTGATTAATTCATTGAATAATAAATAAGAATCATTGGATATTATATAAAAATATGAACCAAATTTATGTATGTCAAATACCCCAACACTTGATACATGATTTCCCTCGAGAATGAAATCTCATAAATGAATTAAATATGTAATCAATGCAATCAGTATTCAAATTTCAATGTAATAAAAGAAGGTCATATAAAATTTTTAATATTCCACATAAACTCTCATTTTATTTATTTTCAATGAAACAATAAAATCATGGATTTTACTTTACCCCATTTTAAAATGATGTAAATTCTCTCCTAATTCATTCAAATCCTAAATCTGTTATTATTAAGCATACAAAATTATGATTTACATCACTTAAACCAATTCATTCATCCCTCATGATAAAAATCATGTGGACTTCTCGTCAAATCATGAGAACATTCTTCTTATCCATAGGCTTTTAAAAAAACTAATTTTCCCACATTATAAAGATAAAAGGAACATAAAATCATGAGGGATTTTATTTAAGGTTACAATATATTGGGCCTCAAAGTTGTTATTAATTGTTGCTTTAATATTTAAGTCTCAAAGAAGAGGATTATCTTTTAATGCATAAATCATGATATTGAAGTTAGATGTTTCCTAAAATTCTCCACATAAATTTGTTATAACTCTCAACTTCCCCAAAACTCAATGTAAAGACAATTATCTATTTAATTATAAATAATTTTTTGTGAACCCTCTTCAAAAATTTTCTACTTATATATATATTCTTTTATAAAGATCATTTTTATTTTTTCCTTTTTCAAATGTTATGCATAAAACAGACCTCAAATCAAAAACATAATGACATATGATAAAAATCATATGTCTAATACATGAAATATTTGGTATTCCTCAATCACAACCCATTTTTATGTTATTTTTGTGATTATTTTTGACATTTTTCTTTTTTATCAAGAAATAAAATACAGTGAAATTCCAGGAATGAATCGACAAACATAATTTGTCACCACAATAAGCACCCGTAAAATTCTTACTGACAATTTATTTTATCCCATTCTTCATGAATCTGTTCACCCCCATGGTTGAGCATAAGTATATCGTCCAATTAATAATATTATACTTGGAATGGAAAAATATGGACTAAAATTTTTCTTATGACTAACAACTTCATTCATAGTTCCTGTGGGAAAAAATTGATTGATATTAATATTTTCATTAAGTATATGATATTGTTAAATGATTACATAATCATTTAAAATGTGATTATTTATAGTAATAGATTTGAAAAGATCAAATGCAAGTTCTAGTAGGTGGTATATCCCATGATTACTCATAAAATTTTCTCAACAATGAATATAAAGTACATGATATTGAAATCCACCATGGAATGGGAAATATAACATTAGAAAATCACTCAATGTAGGATTAACAATAACGGATCAATACACATGAAATTACAAATTTCAAAGAATAAAAAATGATTGAGAAATTTCATTTCAGTGAATCAATCAATTACCATAAATCATGAGTCATCATTATGAAATTGATGCTTCACATTAATCATCATATTATCAATTATTCTAATTTAAAATCATTAACATGAAATATAAAAAGGGAATCATTGGATTTTAAATAATTCATGACACTATGATTAGTCAAGTAATGTATAATTTAATCATGGATTTTCAATATCGATGTTAATTCTCAAAAATATTTCTTCAGAAAAAATATAGGGATTTAGAATGTTTTAAAACTAAATGTGAACTCAAATTCTTATGAATCATTTTATTTTTCTTACACTATTTTCGAAATCCTTCTACAATTATGATCCTATAAAATAGAATTACCCAATTAAGAAAAATATTTATGTCATTAATGATAAAAAATTAGAGGGAGTGGGTTGGATTCTCGTCTATTTCCCAATATTGAAATTGAATCCTAGAATGAAATTTATGAAAAATGTTGGTATGATCCACTTAGTGGGTCCTGAAATTTTATTTCCTCTAGAGGTTATTTCTATCTTTTATCAATTGTCAAATAGAGGATGAAGCTTATTTTATTTGAACCACCAAATGTTTTTTTCCAGTTTTTTATTATTCTTTCTTGAAGAGGAATGACCAATGGAAAGAGTATAATATAACCCCCTTCAAAATTATTTATAGCTTGCATGGATGGGGTAGGAAGATGTATGAATCATCCTCCTTCTTGTTTAATACTTTCTAAACCACCTCTTTCTCTTCCAATGTTGGCATTACAGATGCAACATGAATTGAATTTGCCACATGAGAATAAGGAAGTACTTTTACTTCAAAATAATTTTAATTCGAATTTATAATAATTTATTTTTTCCTTTCAAGTAGATAATCCTATTTATATATATCCTTATGCTCAAAAACATTGGTTTCTTAATAGTGATCCTCAAATATATGTTAATCAAATTTAGGGCGTTCCATGTTTTCTTTAATAGGTTCATTTTCAATTTATCCATCCTCCTCAAAGGTAATATGTGTCTTGGATGAATCCATATAATAAAAATAGTATGGAGTGATGCATAATTTGTTTTATAAAATAACATGATATAGATTAACAAAAGGTTTAACTCTCTATGTTGGTTCAGTTTTAATTGGTTTTCCCGTTGAAAGTCCAATATAGAGTTGGGTAGTAGCAAATATATATACCTAGTCAGGCTCTTCTAGGCTGTCTTTAATTTAAAGGATGAGTGGTAAAACATCTTAAAACACTATCCAAAGTTATGGTTCAAGATTAGGTTCATTATAAGGAATAAGGGGAACATGTTTTTCTTCACAATAATTCTAGAATTCATCTACGACATTTTGATCTCCCAAAGTTATCTCTAACTCTTGTTTCTATTAGGTAGCATGGAAATATTTAGTTCTCCATCAAATTTTTCTTCGAAATCCCTCTATGGTCTCTTTATGTTCTTTCACCTAAGATTTATTGTACTCCAAAATAGCTTATTCCTATTATTGTTTCACCTATAAGAAGTCATTCTATTGAGAGTAATTTCAGTTTGGATATGTCATGGAAAAATAATGCTTTTAATTTCTTCTATGCAATTAAAAACTGTCAATTGGAAGTAATACAAAAAGTAAATTCACTACTGATTATCTCCCCAACAACAATTCATGTTTTCAATGCATTACAATCATACTGTGTGGCCAAAAGAACATTTATAATGTTTTTCCTAGGGAATTATAGCACTCGAGTATGCTCATCTCAATTCAAGAGATTCATAGTTTTTTCACCGACTTTATATAATTCCCCTTAAATAATTCATTTTATTTTTATTTCTTATTTGGATAATACAATACATCCTTTTTTTATTTCATTAAAATATTAAATTACATTAAAAATGGAAATTATTATTTATAATTACTTTCAATTCTAAACAAAATTATTTATTGAAGAAAGAACATGGTTCTGGGTTCATCTTTGGGGTTAATCATTAGTATCCATTATTTTTTTGATTTTAGATTTATAATAAGATCATAAAATCTCATGGTGAATTACTAATGTTTATTTATTGAATATTGGATATTTGAATGCCTAATAAATCTCAATTCTACCTCCTATAATAGAGATTGATGACACATCATGGTTAAGTGTGTACCGTCTTCCAAGAAATGTATATATTGAATCAGTTTCATCCATTGACTCAACCAACTCTATCATGTAAATATTTATCCAACGAAGATTAAGAAATAAGTTTACAAAAATATGAATACATTGAGTTTCACGTCATGTGGTACATTCACCACATCAGGGAAATTTATCTCACCCAAGCATGGTACACACATCTACCACAAAGATAAAATAAAATATAAAAAAATTCAAAAATACCTTGACCTCACTAAGGCCAAGCCTTATTTTAGCATCCAATTATTGGGAGTAAGATATCAACTTTGTAGATATTAAAGAAGAAAAAATGAAATAAAAAAAATAAAATTGAAAATAAAAAAATGATTGATAGAAAAATAAATTGAAAGGGAAATAAATAGATGAGAGAGAGAGAATAATTAAATTAAATATATGAATAAGAGGGAGACTAAATAATAAAATAAGAAAAAAAAATAACTAAAACATTAAATATAATAATAATAATAATAATAGTTAAAATAAAAAAAAAATTAGAAGTAGAATAAAAATTAGTGAAAGAATTTTTGGTAGAGGAAAACAAAATTGGAGGATGAAAAATCAATGAAGGAATTTATTAATAAAAATTAAATTAAAAATAAACTAAAAGAGAACGAAAAATTGAATAGAATAAAATAAAAAAGGGAACAAACTGTAAAATTTGGATTGACATGGACTACTCCTCTCCTCAGTGGATTCATACTTGTAGGTACTTGATTGATTAGGAAGGAGGCATGACCCTCGATATCAAGGTACAATAATTTTCGAACGGATACATACAAGAAAAACAAAACAATTTTCACCAAATAAAATAATTTTTATAAATAATTATTAATAAATGGGTGGTGAAATGGTATAAGTGTGACATGTATTGTAGTATAGGTATAAAAATATTCGGTTATAGAATCATAATAAATTTAATTTATTTTATTCAATATTTTACACGTCTTATAATTCAATACATACTTTAGGTATGGGTTCTTCGTGTTGATGATATTGAGTTGATCCATTTTTGATATAATACACCAATTTCTGTTTCTGAGGTGTATAAAGTACAAATTTTAAATCATATATCATGGATCCTGGATAATTCCTTTTATTTATGTTTAAATTTCATATTATTTCATCTAAGGGGTTTTCATTTGAAGGTTATGAAATTGGTATGGGTTTTCTGTTATAATCTTATTTTTACAAGGATTGTTTATGCTTAAATATATGATGATGAAATTATATGATCTCTATATAAAAAATATTATTTATTTCACTCTCCTAAATTTATTTAATCATATTATATTATTTAAATTATTTTTCTCATCTCTATGTACTAGAAATATGGAAAGTAGGTTTTAAGGAAAACCAACTCTATTTTTCTATATGTATGGGAATCCTTTTATTCTACATCCATATATTATTAAAAATGTTACTAATAATTTTATAACCATTACATAAAAATTTTATAATTTAATTTTTTAAAATGATTAATATTATTAACAAAATTATTCTTTCAATTCTCTGAATGGGGTACTTTTTTCTTTTATCAAAACTCTGAATGGAATTTTTATTTAAACATACATCACACAAACATATTTTCTCATCATATTGATATAGATTTTCATTAAATATTACTTAACATGTTTACATGGATAATTTCAAATAAAATTTATTCTATAATATTTTTAGAATATTGAGATTTTTAATAAGTAATATACAAATAAATGGGGATTTGAATCATGAATAATTCCAATGAACTTTTAATTATATTTTTGCTTATATAAACATCATTTGATGAACTTATGCATCAATAGGGATATTATCCATTGAAACCATTAATATTCTTGCTAAGAATATGATCCCACCATTTCTTATATTTCCTTTCCGTAATAAATATATAGAATTTTTTGAAATATTATATATCTATAAAATGTTATAGTTTTGATCAACTATGTGGTAGGTTATTTTTATAATTTAAGAAACTTTTTTTGTAACCAGGCTTCTAAAGATAGTAAATATTTGGTTTTCATGCTTGGAAATTAATTGTATGTAATTAATATTATTCTAATGTGATATAATATATAGGTCTGTGAATTATATGAATCTATAATTGGTTTTTATGATGGTTTAGTTAATTTTGGAAACTATTTTGGGAAAAACTTAGAGAGATACCTTATAAAATACATCCATACATAGAGACTAGAAATTGGATAATGATATGTAATAGACAGACATAGGGGTAATAAATTTGAATGAGGTGGAATGGGTAGTAATATGATCATCTCGGTATCATTGAATTTTATCTTAAATCAAGGGATCTGAAGGGTGTAAGAGAAAACTGACTTCATTGGGTTTGATGAAATTGTTCCATTTGATATCATGATAGGATTTGATATTACACTTTCCCACCAATCTCATGATTTTTGATATGAAAAATGATGATGAAATTAAAAGGAAATTATTTTAAAAATAGAGTAAAATATGATGAGTATTCCTTTAAGAAAGATTTCTGAAAAGAAACATGAAAGATACATTCTTATGTTGAATAGTCATTTAATTAATTGTTGAAATTAATATGATAATTAAATATAAAAATAATATCATGTGAATAATTCATCTAATTATTATAATGGAAGGAAATATTTATATAAAGAACCACCCATGCTCTAATGTTTCAAATTGACGGAGTATGGGCATTATGTTAACGAGTGATCAAATCCAAGAGTTAATGGTGAAGATCAATGTTATCAACCTCTCATTACAATATAACAAGTGAAATATCATGTTATCACATTTAATTATGAGGGGTATGATAAAAAAAGTTTTTGAATGAATATATACCATCCACTCTAGAACTACTACTGATGCATTTGATTCAATAACTACCCACCGTTTTATATCTTATTAATTTGTAATGGGTATATAATTAACTAATAAATTATTAGATGTTTAATTGGATGAAAAAACTAATAATCATATGATATTTACATCTTGAGTATGTAATTATTCCCCATATGATATATGTGTGAATTTATTTCTTTCATAACTAATTATTCCACCATTAGTTAAATTTGAGGTTATTTTCTCAATGGAATGGGTTATTTCATATAAAACCCAAAGATATTACAATATTTTAATTTTTCGAATAAATATTATTTTGTCTCTCTTACTATGAAACCACATGTTAAGCATATGCTTCACACCTCACTTTGTTTGGCTCTATAACACACAAGACTTGGTTCTACCTCCATTTAATAGATCATTTATTTTAAAACTAAATTTTAGAAGATTTGTAAATTTTATTTTTCAAAATAAACGTCATTTTTTAAATTATGAATTTAAAACATAGATTATGGGGAATTTTTTGTATTTTCCGGACAACTTTCATTTTTTAATGAATAGTAAAAAATACTCCATTTTAGTAATACATTGTCTTTTAATAGAAAGAATTTTTATTGTAAAATTAAATATTAAATAATTATTAAGTCATAAAAGATAAATAATATATATATTTATCCAGTGTAGTTCATTGTAATAATTTTTATATTAAATTTAATTTCAATAGCTTAATGAACTTCTAAACATTTCTTCATTAATTACTCTCTTTATCACCACATGTGTGGGATTAGCGATTATATTTATTTTACCACTTACATTATTTGAATTTTGAATAATGGAAATAATGGAATGAATTCTTAAAATATTTTCTTTTCAATAATTTTGAAATTTTTACCAACTTTTTTAGTGAATGTTATTAAAAGTAATTACAATGGTTAATGAATGATTAAGCTTAACAGGGGACAAAACCATAATCCTAAGGACCAAAATGGCCTGGAACCTTTCCAAATGTAATTTTTTGATAATAATTATACCATATACCAACATGGGTAAAATATTATGGTTTATTTTTATATTATTAAATGGAAATTCCATATATAAAAGGTTATGTGAGGAAAAAGACAAACCAAGGACTTTCCTTACATTAATCATTTATAAAACATTGAGATATGAAAAAAAAATATTTTCAGTTATACATGTCATTTTTAATTATAAATGGGTTATTATTATAATAATAATTTTACATTAATTTTTATATATGGTTTAATTACTTACAATGCTTAAGAAACACCAACGCAATGATTGTTTAATTGATAAATACGTAATGTAAATGATACTATAAATATTAAAAGTGATGTATATTGATTCAATTATAATCTTTAATTATAATTTTACATAAATATGTCATTTTACACATCAATAAGCGTATTTTATTTTCTTTAAAATATTTTTTTTATATTTTAAAGTTAAAATAAAATAAATATTGTCAAAATTGACATTATAGTTATTTTAAAATAAATGATATTTAATTAAATGATTTAAAAATAATAAAAATCCTATATTATTCCAAGATATTTTTAAGTGGTAATTAATATTAAATATATTCAATTAATGGACCACTTAGTCTTTTATAATTAACTTTTTGACCCATATATTGTAATCACATTGTGGGCATAGTCTAGGTTTAAGTAGTGTTTTAGTGTGTCACATGCACTTGTTTTAAAATTAATTTGAAAACCACATGGTATTATTATTTTATAAATTAGGTATAATATTAATAAATCAGTGGATATATATATTTTAAAAAATCCTACTTTAGTTTAGTATTAATGTATACATTTATTAGCCTGTAAATCTAGATTCATTAATGAAAACCAAAATGAGATAATTTGGGAATCTTAGTGGTTAAGGAATAATATTATTATTGTTAACATATTCTTGTGTGTTTTGTGTTTTAATTGATTATGATTACTCTTTAATACATTATTTCTTTATTTTTTTCACTTTTGGTAAGGTATACCTCCCATTAATGTACACCTTTTGGTATTTACAAGAGAACCACTCCCCCTCCAATATAAAATGGAATGCACTCTTCCCCTTAATCACACCCCTCAATACACTTTGGATTGTCCATGATATGAAATAATAGTTTTATAAAATTAACACACACATCATAGAAGCCACATTTTGTATTGAAATTAATCCAAGGAATCATTTTATTCAAACCAAATGTAGTTTCCCATTTAAGAGGTATCAAACTTCCTTAATATTTTTAGTTTTATTTATATTCTCTAATCCCTCAAATATGATTATTCCAATATCATATAAAAAAATTATAATAAATATACCAGTATTTTTTTGATTCCAATGGTTATTCATATACTTACTAACACATCCATTTAATGGGTAACGAACATATAATTTATGTGTATGGCGAACAACTTCCTAATGAAATTATGATTGTTCATTTTTCCTTTAACACCACTCATGAAGGCCATTATGATAAAAGAAATGATAACATAAAATATATATTAAATTTATTATGTGTTTACAATTTATTAATACACTTATAAAACATATCTTTAATACATCCCATTTTATGTTAATATGATAACATCGTTTGAGTATGTGCAAACTATCTCCCCCTCTAAGCTATGTAATTCATTCAAGCAATACATGGAACATATTAAATATGATTTTAATAAAAATATATTAAAAAAATATTAATTATGTTATAAATATAATATACATATTTTACATTTATTTTTCATTATTTTAATACAATAATGAAATTAATGTAGCATTCATCCGTAGTACAGCCTACGAACTCCATGAACGAGTCATTTCACTTCTTATATCTTGACATTATTGAATATTCTAAATATATAGGTAAATAATTCAAATTATAATTAATTAATATTATAAGTTATATATAATATTAAATCATGTTAAAATTAATATGAACAAAAAGTAACAAGCCAAAACATACTTGAGAAAAATAGGCAATTAATACCCTAAATAGTCAAAATAATGAAAGAGTGTTAACAATCATGTAATAAAATATTTTAAGAAGATAATATGTGGATATTAAAAAAATTATTATGGAGCTGGAATAAATTATTAACATATTCTAAACCATTATTCATAAGGATAAATGCCAAAACAAAATTATGGTTAATGTGATGCATTTCATCTCAATTTACATTTCATTGGGAAATAATTGTTGTTATGAAACAACTCACTAATATATGGTGTATATAATTCCCATTGAAACATAATATCATTAATATATTTATTATAATGATATTATATGTTTCATTTAATTTCATACATTCATGGTGATTGTGATTTATAAGTTTGAAACTGGTATGGGAAGTTTGGGATTTTTAATGATTATTCTCCACAAGAATATTCTTAATGGTTATCTTTGAAATCTCAAATAATTTTGTGATTATTAATATTCTCTTCCAAAAATTAATTTTATTATAATAATTTTTATTTATAAATTTCTTTGAATACAAACATTATCATATTATGGATATTATTATTTAATAAAGCATATATCATTTTATATATGGTGTTTAGTTTGAAAGTATTTTGATTAAATATGGACGTATTAATAAATATATATCTTCTATTTAATATTTATCTTTAATAAGGTATGTTGTTTGTCGATTAAACTAACTACTCGGTATAGGGAATTATTTGTACATGCAATTATGGGTGGAGGAAGGAAATTGTATAGCTCCGTGATGTATCGACAGGTTCTTAAGGGACGATTAATTTGGCCAAATTAAACCGGTTATTACGAGTAGTTTTAGTCTTTCTGAATGATGAATCCTGAAAACATTAATCCTAATGTGCCTATGAAATTAAATCTAATAATTAATAATTTTCTCCATAAAATTTTCAGTTATTCTTCATCCATGACATTTTTCATCGATGTATCTATGTATACCTTTAATGTTTAGTTCATTGATTAAATGGTTTCTTTTTCAGTATTGTACATTTCCATGTTGATTTTTCCTTATCTAGTTATTTGAATGGAATTTATTATAACTTATTTACCATTAAATGATAGTTTATTTCCATTTATTTTTTGTTTATTTGGATTTTCTAAACCTTATTGAGCCCTTCATCACACCCTTATCATGTGTCCTTTCACCGATATATGAAAAAGAAATCATTGAATAATTATTCAACGATGAAATTTAATTCATTTTATATTGTATAATTTTTTTATTTACTATTAACTAATGTATTATGAGTACCATTTTTGTAATTTGGCTTATCATGACTTCTAAACTGAACAATCATTTGATATTTTATTCCTTGTAATCATGCCATGGTTACCAATTATTGTACAGACTCTCGGATTCCGGGTCGGGGTTTTATAGTTGGTATCAATTTATGTTTAATAAAAACCATGGAGGCTAGATTTAGAAAACATAGGGCATGAATCACAATCACAATATAAATATTTATGATAAATACAGAACAACACCCTATAATTTTGGTAAGGTAGTGATTATGATTTAATTCCTACCAATACATACCTGTATGGATATTAAAAGTGGATGTATTTCTAGAATAGATGTACCTAGAGGTAACAACTCTGTCAAGGTGTCCATGGCCTAACTCAGAGTAACATGGTACATGAAATAGGGCCTTACTACACACCTAATTTGACATTCTCTGTTGAAATATTAGGATAATTCACATTTTACTTACAAACCATCAAGAATGATTTAAGTAGAAGTTGACTATGAATAACCTAGTATAAAAAAACGTTTCAATGATAAAATAAGTAGAATAATTTATTTATGAATCCTATATGTTATTTTTCATGAATAAGTGGTTTTCTATTTTGATAATTATTCTTCAAAATATGCTTTTTGGTTTTATTCAATGGCAGTAACATGAAGGGAAATGGTTTACATTGATAGTGATGTACTATTTACATATGTTAAGATAAGTGGAATGATCTCTAGAGTGAAAGATGATGTAATCATTCCAAATCAGCTTTCATAGAACATTATTAACAATGTGTATTATAACCAACTATCAGGCACACCATGGAAGATAATAAAGTTGTTCATAGAGTGTTCGTGTAATTAATATAATTGAGGGAAGAATATTGAAATTTCTTCTATGTCAATGATATGGTAAAAATAAACAAAGTTAATGTTGTAGAGGCTCATGATGCTCTATTAACATAGGTAAATGTGGACACAAATAAAGTAATTAAAAAATGAATTGTTATATTGATCTAATGAATGGTAATATTGGCCTACCTAAGAATTCATTGACAGTTAAATTCTTTAAGTGTTTAATGAGTGGTCAATATTCAAATAGATGTTCAGATTGGAATGAACGTGAAGTGAATTATTAGGTTTGTACGAGTAATGGTTATACTACTGATAATGATAGTATTTCTAGTGAAATTTGAATGGAATAAGGTAATAATTAATTTGATG
Source organism: Viscum album (assembly GCA_963277665.1). NCBI lineage: Eukaryota > Viridiplantae > Streptophyta > Magnoliopsida > Santalales > Viscaceae > Viscum > Viscum album. The sequence continues at coordinate 935,265,466 of OY728143.1, read as the reverse complement.
TGGTGACATTAGTAGTGGATTAAGGATGAAGTAGAACAATAGATTTGTTTAGGGACATATATTCAAGAACTATGTCCTTTGAATATTTTATTATTGATTTACTAGTTATAATAATTATGAAATATATGTGGATTTGACTATAGTAATTTCTCATTAATGATTTGATATCATATGCTGAATCATACCAAGAAAAGTTATTCCATAGAAATGTAAACATTCTAGAAAATACAAGATTGAGTAAAATACATCCCTTAATATGATCTTAATGTTTAGAGAATAATAAAGAAGTGATTGATTAAGAAAAGTGTTGACTACCGTGTAGTAGAATAATGGCTTGTCCAAAAATGTTCTATACTATCTTTTATAGAGTTTATAACTCTTTTTTATTTAAATAATATTTTGTATAACATGTGTATTACATAAAAAATAAGGAAGGATATATTTTCCTAATATGTTAATGTGGTGATTCGAGTTATTACCATATTTCAAAAAATACAAGATGATGTTTTTCACATGTTGGGAATTTGACAATTTAGAGCGTCTTTATGTTGATTAAAGTCTAATGATAATATTATTTAGGAAATTCAATGGAAATATTTCTAATTTTATATATAAATTTTTTTTGAATGTTTGACTATTTATGAAATGGTTGAGTTTGAGCTTTGGTTCTGTTTTTATATATTGATATGTTACATCACTATACAATGAATCATGTTCCATAAGATACAGTATAAATAGTTTAACGCCTAACCAAATGAAAAGAATTTTTTTTCAGGAACGTACCATGTAATTACAATAAAATATATTCTACATGAGTGTAATTTTTTTTCAACTCCAAGAAAATATGGTTTTAAACCAAAAAATTATACTAGTACATTAATTTCTGAAGAATGAAGTGGTCTCTTATATAATCATGGATTTATGGTTTTTAATTGTACACATTTTCTTATCTATGTCCCCTAGAACTCTCCATCAGAACTTGATTGTTATATTTTTTCCTCTATATACATGTATCCATTTTCCACATATTTTATCATTCTATAGAACCTAGTTACATTAGTAATTTACTTTTATTTATCTCTTATTATGATGATATATTTTTAACCCTATTCAAAATGTGGGGTTTTCAAAACTATAATTTCCAAATATCAATTCAATGATTGTTAAGATCATGTTTATGTTATGAGGAATAAATTTAATTATGGTGGGGATACTGCAAAACCCTATTAAATTACAATATTTCCATGTTATAGTTAATATTGTTTTTTATCTCTTCGTACAAAATATCATGCTAATCTTATAGTACATGCCACACTAAGTAATCTTGTATTGCACACTAGATTGAGTTGAACCGCCTTTTAATGGTACCCCTATTACAACCCAAATTTTGAATATTTTATAAATTTGCATTTAAAAAAACATCATTTTTGAATTAATAATTTCACAATTATATTAGGATGATTTTGTTGTATTTTACTAAGATGTTTCATTTTTTGATGAATAGTGAAAACTCATGCATTTTTGTAAATAAATGTATATCCGTTTAAATAAAATATAATGTTAAATTATTTCTTTCATAATTTTCTAGATAATAATAGATAATTTATACAAATATTAATCAAATTTTTTTGATTAAAATCATCTTTATATTAAAATTATATATAAAAAATTATTGAAAAATTAAATGTTTCTATTTAAAAAACCTAGTTTCTCGCTAAGTGTGTGGGATTGAATAAATCTTATTTTTCCTACTAATATTGATTTCAATTTTGAAAACCAGGAATACTTGATAGTAAGGAGAAAAATATCAGTGTTTTAATAATATCTACTGAATTTTTGACCCAAAATATTAGTGAAAAGTGATTAAAAATAATTATAGTGATTAAGGTAAGATTGATCTTAATGAGGGACTAAATCTTAATCTTAAGGACAGAAATTACATGTAAACATGTATTAAATAAATTTTAGGCCAATAATTTTACCATATCCTTAATTGGTTATAATTTTATTGGTGGTTGGGATAATATTAAATGGATGTTCCCTACACAAAGGTAAAGAGAAAAGACAAAAAGTGAGCGTTCCTTTCCTTTAACATTTATAAAACATTGAGATATATTAAAAATGTCATTTTTTTGGTTATTAATATCCTTTAAAAATATATATGGGTTACTCTTATGAATAATTTTTATAGATGTTTTAAGCACATAAAATTCTTCATGAACTCCATTGTTGTGATTATTTAGTTAATAATTATCTAAAAGAAATGATACTATAAATATTAAAACTGTTTTATTTTGTTGGAATTATTGAAATTAATTTTTTTAGATGATTATATTATTTTAAATAGATTCAAAATTAATATATTCTAATACCAATATTGTTTTCATATTTTTAAATCAAAATTAAATAAGTAATGTCTAAATTACATTATAATTATTAAAAAAAGGATTATTTATTAAATGATTTAGAATTGATAATGTGACCCCATGTCTTTTAATATAAATTTAAATGCATGAAATATTGGGTCTATACATAATTATTTTTTATAAACTACCTTTTAAACATTATTTTGTTGCTTTTATGATTAATATTTTGAAAAATGGATATCTAATTTTGTGATCAGTAAGTTATTTGGATTCTGATAGAACCAACATGTTTCCATTGAATATTAATATACCTTTATGAATACTAACATTAATATTAAAGTGAAAATTATGAATATTAAATATTATTATTATTTTATTTTCTTAATGTTATAAGATAATGAGATCTTGATAAATCATTAATGGTTATATATAATGAGATATAGTTTTAAAATTGATATTTTCAAAATAAAATATAATTTTATTCAAAAATTAAATTAATCATATATAGAAAATTATTTTCAAAAAATGGAATTCATTTTTTAATTCTACACAGTGAAAAATTGTAAGGTTGTTGTTGTCAAATTTTGCAGAGACAATTGAATTTTTAGTGAATAGTAAAAATACAATTTTTGTTTTCAGGATTTTAATTACATCATAATGATGTAATATTGTTGTAATCATTATAGTTAACTCTTGAGGAATAAAATATTATATGGGTTTTCCCATTTGTCCAATACCATGAGAATAATCTATAGGATGGACCATGGTTTTTCAGATATCTGTAATGAGTTGTCCTTTGAAATTAATTAATAAATCCCCCACATTCACTGTAAATATGACCCTCACCCCCTCTTCCTGTCACACCTATACAGCTTTGATTATTGTCTAAATTATTTCCAATACCCTTCCAAAGTCTCTTCCTCATGTCCAAGACCTACGAGTCTCACTAAAGGGCCGAAACCAAATCCTGTAATGAGGATCTCAAGGAGAAGAGATCGACTGGTAAAGAACCACTTTTATTTTCTTTTGTTTTATTTTTATTTCATTTCATTTCTTATACTCTCTTCACACCCCCTTATCCAATAGGATTAAAATCTCTATTGTTATATATATGTAGTATTCTTATCAGGTTTATGTAAAATTTATCATCATTCTTCCTCCCCACTTCCTCTAATCCTAAAAATTAAAATACCATCAATGATGTGTTGATTTACCAACATCATGGCCTTTGTGCCTTCAATTTACTTTAGATCCATCAATGATGGATATACAACCATTTAAATGTTTTAATTTTTTGGTAATTTTTATTATATTACCTCTCTTATGTCCTATAATTAACTTATTCTCATAATATTGAAGGTGTATGGTGAATCAAGTTTGTGAATATTGAAGAACTTCCAAAATGATCTAAAGGAAAATCACTAATGATTTATCTAATGATTAATCATCATACCATATAACCAGAATTATTTATTGAATCATTTAAGATTCTAGAAAAATATTAATAACAAATCATTCTACTAATTTAGTTTCTCAACCTTTCAATAAGAAAATCTGCAATGAACTAACCATGGAAACCATGTAAAGAATGCACCCAAAACAATGTAAATAAAAATATGTTTTTATTAAATGGGTCAAATGATGTAATTAAATGATTATATAAAGGGATATAAAAATGAATATTTTTCTTTAAGAAATTAATAACACCATTTTAACCATTATACATGTGGGTTAATCATGTTTTACGTTAGAAGAACCCAGGTTTATGTAATTCTAAACCAGTTTCCATTCTTTCAGTTAACCTTCTTATTAATTAATTCGGTAGAACTATGATTTTTTTTTCAATTAATTTAATTCATATTATGTCTTACTATGTGTATTTACAATGCATACCCATATTCCTTTCATTTATCATTTCTCAATTCAATTATATGTTAATTGTAATGGACTTCTCTTTATAAAATTTCATTTAAAATTCTACTTTTCAAAAATCAAAAGAAATATTTTATGAAATTATTCATTCTTTAAAAATATATTACAGTTGTTGGGAATTGTTTTTGATGAATTTTGGGAACTATATATTCCTCCAAAGCACTGGTTATGTGTAAGTTGAAGGTCAGTGTATGGTTACTCAAAGTGTAACTGCATTTGTTACATAATAAGGTAGTTGTGAGGGTTATTTTGTAAGGTAGTTGTGAGGGTTAGGAATCATAAGGTAGTTGTTGGGGTTAAAATATTATGTTATTAATACCCCAAGGTAGCTTTATAGATTTTTATATTTGTTCAATAATTTTTTTATGGAAATATATTATTTCACAAAGTATGTATATATGGGTGAGAAGTATGTATTTATGAAATGATTTCATGTGTTTGTAAATATTCATGGATAAATGTTTATTTACTTCTTTTTATATCCCTTACTTGTATTTTCACGCTCATACCATGTTTTTTAATGTTTTAAATAGGTTATAACGTTGCCTAAGAGAATGAAGGAAGTGAAGATATATGTTATGAAGTTTTGTCAAAGAAATCATGTTGTATTTTTCTTTTGAATGTTTTATATCTTGGAAAATAGGAAATTTTTTCATGTTATATCTATTTGTATGTTGTGGGATGATATGTATGAGTTTTTACGAACAATCTAAAACACTAAACAAAAATGATCTTTGCGAATATAGTGATGTTAAATCTAGTTTCAATAGCTAGATTATGATTTGTTTAAGGTCAAGTCCTTGTTGTTGGTATAAGACCATGGTTTAGATAACATTAAGGGTTAGGATAATGTTAATAGAATAACATAAATGATTTTTACCATATTCTACAATGGTATTTAATATAAATGTTTACCATTTTGCTTCATATTAGACAAGTCTATTCAAAATGGTTTTCCACAAAATAAATAGTTAAGTTGATTTTGGAAGGAACCAAAAGGCTAATACATTTCTGAATCTGTAACTAGGAATGATGGGAATTGGAGCTGATCAGTTTTTTATTTGTAATTCCTCAGCTGACATAGTAAATAAATGGAAGTGTAATCCATGCAAGAGAAAAAATATATATAACATAAAGGAATATGATTACAGTGGATCATTTAATGAGGCAACACCATCCTTCATCCAATAGATCCTCTAACAGAGTAGAAGTAGAAAGTTGGATCAAATACTATGAAAATCCATTTGATGTTATAGGATGTTTAGATAATCAAATGTCTAGATTTTCTATATATCATTTTGATGGTGTAGCTGATTAGTGATGTTGAATGGTCCAGATAGAAAATATATTGAACCCCTCGAGTGGGATAAATTTAATAATATATTATTTGAAAAATATTTTCCTATGGAGTTTTGACATAGGATGAATAATAAATTCCATGAATTGAGAAAAAAGTAGAAATATTCAGTATCCGGGTATGAAGTAATCTTTTCCCGATAGGGAAGGTATGCTCCAAATATTATTCTTGATATTTATAAAAAAATAAATCATGGTTACTCAGGATAGAAGCCTATATACTGAAGTCAATTGGTCACCCATGAATTAAAATGTTACGAGAAAATTTTATGATGTTTTGAGAGGGTATAAATGGGTATTTCGGATGATCTCATGATAGATAAAGAGGTCCAGATGGAAAGAGATGTGTAAGAATCAATCATATTAATATGATGGTAAAAAACATCAACATCCAGTTTGGGAAATTTTTGGTAAAAAGAGAACTAGATAATGTGTTACCAAAATTGGGATGTTTTTTCAATTTGTTATGGCTGAACTTATGGCCTGATATTCAAATGAAAAAGATCTTATGATTATTTTTTATAGGAAAAAAATAATGTGTTTCAAGTGTGGCGAGATGGTTCATTATCAAAATGCTTTCCCAAGGAAATATCTGAGTGATGGAAAGCATCCAAGAATTCAACTGATATGTGTAGTGAGTTCATTTAAGACTAGTTAATCAGTTGTTAATCCATCAAATGAAGAGGTCTTAGGTACTCTATTTGTTTACTCAGATTTTTCTAAAGTGTTTTTTGATACAGGGTCTACACATTCATTTATTTTTGTGAACATTTCTTATTAATTACAAATTTCACCCCAAAAAATGAGACTAGAACATATGGTTAAAACACTAGGGTAAATATTACAAATAATGTATTTTAAAAATTTCACTATTGTTATATGTGTAAATACATTACCTAAAAACCATGTTTTTTTATCCACAATAGAGTTTTATTTCATTTTGGGTATGGATTGGCTTTTGGTTTATCTATCTAAGATTGATTGTAGATCTAAATAAGTTGTTTTTAAGAAAGGGATTCAATTTTTATCAAAGAATAAACCCCTGAAATTGGTAACATATTATGAATATGAGAAACTATTGAATGACAGAAATGAAAGATTTCTTTACCATATTGTTGAAAACAAGTGAACTCCTCCTATTAATTATGTGACAGTTGAAAATAAGTACCTAGATGTTTGTTAAGATGAGTTACCATGTGTTATACCAGATCGAGAAGTTAATTTCCCAATTTACATAGTTCCTATTTCTAAAACAATTTTAGTGACCCTTCATCATATAGATCAAATTGAACATATTAAATGGAAAAATCTGAATCATGAATTTCTTGGTTAAGGCTTCATTCATCCTATAACATCACCATGGGAAAATCAAATGTTTGTCGTTAAAAAGAAATATGGTTCATTGATACCTTTAATTGCTTATGGATCATTGAGTAACATTATTATAAATAAATTTTATCATTTGAATCACATTTATGACTTGTTTGATCAGCTCTATGGAGCTCAATATTTTTCCAAGATTTACATGATATCAGAGTACCATTAAGTTATGGTGAAAGTGGATGAATTTACAACAATATTTTATCATACTAGTTATGGTCATTATGAATTTTTTGTTATGGTGATTATTTTAACTAATGAACCAACTGTATTCATGGATATTTTTAATATAATATTTCATGAGTTCATCAATATGTTTTTGGTTTTTTATTTAAGAAATTAAGGAATATTCTAGGAGTAAAGAGGATCATTAATACCATATAAATAGTTGTTTTAGAAACCATAAAAATGAACTATATAAAAAATTCTACAAATGTGATATTTTTTAGAAAATTTTCTTTCTTTGGTCACATAGTTTCTAAATATGGAATAACTATTGATCCTTCAAAAAAATTGATGCGAAAGAATTGAAAAGACCCCCAAATATAACAGATATTCATAGTTTTCTTGGTTTGAAATGCTATTACCCAAGGATTGTTGAAAACATTTCACGGTTATCCAGGCCACTAACTAAGTTGTCATCAAATGGAGATAAATTAAACTAGGAAAAAAAGTGGGTTAATTTTTTCCCAAAATTGAAAACAATATTGGTGAAGGCTCTAGTTATGACACTACCTTCAAGAAATTGTGAGTTTGTCATATACATTGAAGCTTCATTAAAGGGACCTCATTATGTTTTAATTAATAATTATTTGGTAATTTTATGTGCTTTTAGACAAATAAAACCTCAAGAGTTAAATTATACCACAGATGATATAGAATTATTAGATGTGGTTTTTTCATCAATAATTTGGATGCATCATTTATGGAAAGGAAACTATAAAATATTTACTAAATAAAAAGTCTAATATAGATATTCACTATGAATGTATTAAAAATGATGCATTAAAGATGGATTAAATTGATAAAAATTATGATTTCACAAAAAATAATCATCCTTAAAAATCAAAAAAAGAGGAAAATTCCATGATTCAAAAACATCAGCCATGATTAACTATGTTTTGGCTAGAACAACACTGTTTGATTAATGATTTGACGAATTTTGGGTTGGAAGTTATTTGTGTAAGAAATTCCTCTATTTTTCGCCAGGTTTCAAAGTAGCCATCTTTTTCAATCCTAATTAAGAAAGAATAGATCTTAGATGGGGTGTTATAGAAAATTCTAGAATTGGTTTAAGTGGGTATGTTATCAGAACTTATCATTGATAAATATTGTGTTTTTTAGATTTGGAAACAGATTGTTTATGCCTTGTAATTCTCATATTAAGAACGAATTGTTGGGAGAAGCTCATATTTCCCCATTTTCAGTTCATACTGGTACAATAATGATGTATAGATACCTTTAAAAGTATTACTGGTGTTTTGGAATGAAAATATATATTGCATATTTTATCATGAAATGTTTAACATGTCAACTAGTTAATGAAGAGTGGATGTTTCTGATGGGTATGATTCTAACATTACTAGTTCCAGAGTGGAAATGAAAATGAATAACCATGGACATCGTTGTAGGACTATGAATGAATTCTTGGGATAAAAATGCAATCTAGGTTATTATTGATCGACAGAATAAATCTTCTCATTTTTGTCTTATTCGAGGTACCATGTCATTGGATCTTCTTTCTCGATAGAACCTCAATAAGATTTTGAAGTTAAATGGATTTCTTTTTTCCATTGAATCTGAATGTGGTCACTGGTTCAATTATAAATTTTGGAAAGGCATTTAGAAGTCATTAGGAACAATATTAAATTTCAATGCTCATTTTCATCCTTAGTCAGATGGGTAGTCAAAAAAGTCAATTATTACTATGTATGATATTCTTAGAGCATGTTCAATAGATTACTAGGGATGTTGAGAACAACATATTAATTCAGTTGATTTTTCTTATAATATCAGTTTTCATTCTAGTATACAAATAGATCCTTTTGAAGAATTATATGTGAATTGTTGTCAAACTCTAAATTTTTGGTATGATGTTAGGGAAAGAAATTAGATGGGACCAGAATTTTTAATTGGTATGGTAGATAAAGTGAAGATGATCCATCAACACATGAGGATAGTTCATAGAGTCCAGAAAAGTTATGAAGATAAAAAGAACAAAGACTTTTATTTTGAGGTAGGTGATCATGTTTGACTTGGAAAAACAACATAGAAAATAGATATGCATTTTAGTATGAAATGAAAGATAATTCCATGCTTCATTGGTACTTATGAAATATTATAATTATTGGGACTAGTTTTCTTTTGAGTAGCTTTGACTCCAATTTTATCGTAGGTAAACAATTTTTTTATTTCAATTTTATTATTGAATGTGATATATTTATCTAATGTTCTGAGCCCAGAAGTAGTTCAGTTGGAAGAGTATCGTTGTTATGGAGAGTAATCTATAAATATTCTTGATTGAAAAGAACATGTACAGCAGAATATTTCAATCCACCATGTAAATGATGGTTGGAAAACCCACATGGTTGAAGAAAAAACATGGGAATCAAAAAATTATATGAGGTAAAGGTACCCTAATTTGTTTAATATGTAAATAAAATTATGAAGATGAAATTTATAGATGGTGGGTAGAATGTAAAACACCAATGTTTTAAAAATAATTTTATATTAATGAAACACTGAGTCTAGACATAATTAATTTTTTTATAAACTAGTCGTTAAAAATTATTTTTCTTCTTCTGTGATTTGAATTTCAAAAAATAGACATCAATGGTTATGATCAGTAAGTTATATGGAGTATGATATAACCGACATATTTTTTTACTAAATAGTAAAATAACCTTTTCATTATTAATATGAATAGTATTATTCGAATTATAGATAGTAAATCATGTAAATATTTTATTGTCTTAATTTTATAAGATAATGAGATCTTGATTAAGTTTTTATTGTGATTTAAAATGTGTAATAGATTTCAAATAGATATTTTTCAAATATAATATTATTTAAAATAAAAAATAAATTAAAATTATTTAGAAAATTATTTTCAAAAAATGGAGTTCAATTTTTAATTCTACTTGTTGAAAATTTATAAGGGAGTTTTTTTTTGAAATTTTACGAGATAGTTGAATTTTTAGTGAATAGTATAAACAAAGTTCAATGTTTTTGGGTGTTTAATGGCATCATATTAATGAATTAATTATTTAATAATTTATGTAAACTTATGAGGAATATAATATGACATGAGGTGTCCCATGTGGCCAATACCATGGAAAAAATCTTTGGAATGACCATGGTTATGAAAATACCACTAATGGGGTATCCTTTGATATTAATTAAAAACTACCACACCTTCACAAAACCACCCCCTTCCTATCACACCAATAATGCTTTTATAATTGTATAAATTCTTCACAATACCCATTCCAAGGATCATCTCCACACCCAACACCATTGGGTGTCATGAAAAGGCCAAAACTAAATGTCGTAACACTACTGGAAAATGGACCTATCCCCACGGTTTTCCTCAAAACCGTGGGGATAGGTACCCCCTATACCCATGGTTTTGGAAAACCGTGGGTATAGGTCAATTTTCAAGACCTGTACCCACGGTTTTCAAAAACTGTGGGCATAGGGGGGTCTATCCCCACGGTTTTGGAAAACCGTGGGGATAGGTCTTGAAAATTGACCTATACCCACGGTTTTCAAGAACCGTGGGTATAGGGGTACCTATCCCCACGGTTTTTAGGAGAACCGTGGGGATAGGTATAGGATAAAAAACCTATACCCACGGTTTTGAAAAACCTTGGGTATAGGTTTCCCATGTGTGCGCGGGAAATTTTTTTTTTCCGCGGGAAAGATTTTTTTTTTGGCGGGAGTCCTATACCTACGGTTCTTTTTTCTATACCCACGGTTTATATAACTATATTTAACTAAATATATATATATATACACATAATTGATAGTAGGGTAGTGGTAGATGCGGTACTTTGAGGAGAAGAGGTTGTGGGATCGAAACCCGCCTGCGGCTTTATTTTAGGATCTATACCCACAGTTTTGAAACCGTGGGTAAAAGCCATTGACACAGTGGCAATTGGGAATGTTTTGTTGACACGGTGGCAGAACACCTATACCCACGGTTTTGGAGAACCGTGGGTATAGGCTGGGGACCTATACCGACGGCGTTCCAGCCCATGGTTCCCAAAACCGTGGGTATAGCCTATACCCACGGTTTTGGGGGCTATACCCACGGTTTTGAACCGTGGGTATATGCCTTTTTTCCAGTAGTGTGAGGATGATTTCAAGGAGAGGAGATTAAGAGGTAAATTTCCACTGCCATTTTCTTCTATTTTCTTCTCAATTCATATCTTTTGTTATAATATAATCATCAAAACTTACCCAAGAGTTATTAAATATATAATATTATATATATTTTGTATTTTTATCATGTTTATTTAAAAGTTACCACCATTCTTCCTCCCCTGTTTTTCTTATTCAAAAAATAAAAAACACCATCTGGGATGTGTCGATTCACCAACATCAAGGGTGATGTGTCTTTAATATCCTTTAAATCCTTAAAATATTGTAGTAAACCCCTTTTAAATTTTTAAAGAGTTTTTAATTTCTATTATATGACCTCTCTTATGTTTTCTAATTAAATTGAACGCATAAAATTAATTGTGTATGATGAATCAAGTCTATGATTATCGATGGATGCCAAAATGAACTTAATGAAAATAACTCATAATTTATATACTTATTAATCCTCAAAACATATAACAAAACATATTAATGAAGTCATTTAAAATTATAGAAAAATATTAATAACAACTCATTCCAATTCTGTAGTTTTTCTTCCTTTTGATAAGAAAATCTGTTACGAACCAACCATGGAAACCATGTAAAGAATGCTCCCAAAACAATGTAAATAACAAAATATTATTAATATATAAGTCGAATGATGTTATTTAATGATAATATATGGTTTTAAAAAAATTAATTTATTTCTAGAAAATATTAATAACACCATTTAAATAGTTATAGTGGAGGTTTAAAAAAATTTGATATAATAAGAATTTGAGGTAATGGAATTCTTAACCCAATTTTCATTAATTGGGATAACCTTAAATTTAATTAATTATGTAGTAATATGATTTTTTGTGTAATGAATTTAATTAAAAATATGTTTTATTATGTATATTTACATTGTATACACAAATTCATTTCATTCTATAAGTTAGCACTTTAATTGTATTATATATTTTAGGTAATTTTCATTAAAAATTTGATTTTAAAATTTGATTTTACAAAACATAAAAGAAATGTTCTTATGAAATTATTCATGGTTTTTGATTATTCAATAGTTCTTGGGAATTATTTAGGATTAATGGTGGGAAATATATCTCACTCCAATTCATTATGTATGGGTAAGTTGGAGTTTGCTCATATGGTAACTCTAAATGAAATTGTGATTGTTACACAATAAGGTAGCCGTGAGGGTTACATTATAAGGAATAAGTGAGGGTTAAAAATAATAATGTTTCCATGAGGGATACAATATTAGGAAATAAATTTCCCAATACAAAATTTTCAATTTATATATATATTCCTTAATTTTTTATGAAAATCTTATGTTCTATAATGTAAGTATCTATGGGTGAGAATTAAGTCATTAAGAACTAATTTCATATTTCTATAAGTATTCATTTACTAAGGGTATTTCCTTTATTTTACTTCCCTTATTGATCTATTTATTCTCATATAATTTTTTTAATGTTTTTCATATGCTATAAGGAAGTGTAAGAGAAAGAAGGATGTCATGTAAAATGTTATGAAGTTTTTTCAAAGAAATCATGTTGTTGTTTTGATTTAATAGTTTTATATTCGGGAAAAAAAGGAAATTATTTTATTTTTAAATAATTTTTATATTGTATGATGATATATATGATTTATTTCCTAAATTTTTAAAACTATAAATAGAAATGTTATTTCCGAATGTAAAGAAGAGAAATCTAGTCGAAATAGCTTGATTATTATAAGTTCAAGGTCGGTTCCTTATCAATAAAAATTATATATCATTACAAGTTATTATTAAGTGTAAATAAATATTATATTTAGTATTCTAATGGTCTAAATAATAATTTATATTTAACATATTTTCCCATATATTATTAAAACGTTGTTAACATGGTCTGAGTTTAAATAGTGTTTAGCACGTCACATGATCTTGTTTTAAAATTAATTTCTAAATCATGTGGGATTTTAATTTTATATATTATATATCATGTTGAAAATTTTTTTTATCTAAATTTTATAACAAATCTCACTTTATTTTTTACTTAATGGTAAAATTATATGGGTTGGAAAACTCGAGGATTTAATAAAAACCAAACTATTAAAACTATAGAATTTTAGAAGTTAAAGAACCAAATTAGTAAAATGGAAATATTTTTTGGAGGTGGGAGTTTTAATAGACCATTATTCCAATTTAATAAAATATTTTTTCATTTTGAATAATCTTTAGGTAATTTTGACATCCCATTAATGAGTACCTTTTGGTATTTACCAGAGTTCCCATCCCCCTCCACTATAAATAGGCATACACTCTACCCCTTAATTGTTGCCCTAAGGAATCATTGGATGGAACAAAATCTCCCAAAATATTGACCAAAATACCCCTAATTCTAGAATAATATCATTGTTCATAATTAAATCTAATGAATCTCTTTGGTGCAAACCAATAGGAGTTACCTGATAAATAGGTAACAAACTTCTTTATGATTTTTAGTTTTCATTTATTTTAACAAATACCAAAAATCATATAATTTCAGGCATGTATAAACAACCATGTATCCTATATATACTATTATGTTATTAGTATAATTTTTTTATCTACAATTACAATCACATCCATCAAATGAGTAGTGAACATACTGTTTCTCTTAATGGGGAACTTCTTCCTCACGAGATGATGATTGTTCAGTTTTCTTTTAGCACCTCTCATATTGGAAATTATGATTGAAAAAATGTTTATATTTGATATATATTATATTAATTATCTCATTATACTTCTGTTTTAATTTTATAAAACATTCCTTTAATACTTACATTTTTGTGTTAATAAGATTACATCGCTTGAGGAATTGTGGACTACCACCCCCTTGAAGCGAAGTGATTCATTCACACTATACATTGATCAAGTTAAATAATATTTTAATAAAACTATGAAACATATATAACACATATATAATACATTATTTATAATATAAATATGAATAATTTATTTTTCATTATTTTAATATTAAAAATAAATGAAATTAGAGTTTATTTGTTTGTATGACCTGTTATCTCCATGAACAGTGTATTTAATTTCTTATCTCCAAAAATTATGGAGTATTATAGATATATATTTAATGAGTATATAAGATAAATAAGTCACTATACAAATTATATATATGAATAAATCATTAAATTTTCCATATAATCAACAAGTAACAAGTTATAACGCACTTGAGAAAACAAGGCAATTAACACGCGAAATATTAGAATTGTGAAAGAGTATCAAAAAATGGGTAATAAAATAATATAATAAGTTAATATATGATATTAAAATATCAATAAGGTTATATTATAAGTTATTAACACATTTTAAACCACTATATAAGTGGATAAATTTGGCACAACAAAATGATGGTTAATGTAACAGATTTTGTATCAATTTACTTTCCATTAAAAATTATTTATTGTTATGAATCATCTCACATTTATATGCTGTATATACCTAACGTGGTCACATTATATATTTAATCTATTTATTCTCATGATATTATTTGTTTCATTTATTTTCATACATTCATGGGGATTATTATTTAGATTTTTCGAAGTTGTATGGGACACTTTGGGATGTTTAAGTATTATTCTCCTCATGGATGTTCTTAATTATTATCATAGAAATTTCATTTCCATTTGTGAATGATAAATTATGTTAATTTTTTTATATCAATCATTTTTAGCAATAAATTTAGTTGAATATCTATATTTTAAAATTATTGAGATTAATATCGCCTAAAATGTATATATTTTTACATATGGTGTTCACTTTGACAATGATTTGATCAAATTACGAATTATTGACAAATATGTATTTTCAATTAAAAACAGATATTTTATTAATCATATTATATACTGATTAAATTCATTATTAAATATAATGAATACTTTTTGCATGAAATTAATGGTGGAGCTTGGACATCATATAGCTCCTCGATGCAGAGACTAGTTCACATTAGATGATTATGTTGGCCAAAATAAAAAGGCTTTTACCAATAGTTTTAAACTATTCTTAGGATGGATCATAGAAATATAGGTCCTCATGTGCCAAAGAAATCACATCCAGTAATTAATTATTTCCCTCATAGATATTTTATTAATTATTCATCCATGATTATTTTTGTTGACATATCTATGGAGACATTTAACTTTCAGTTCATTAATTAAATGGAATGTGTTTCAATTTATTACCTTTCCATGATGATTTTTTCTTATTTTGTTATTTGAATAGAATTTGTTATCAGTTATATAAATTTCCATGTTTTTTGGTTTCAATTTATTAATTATTTAATTTCATTACTTACCCTTACCAAGCATTGGAGGTCCCCGTTATCATGGTTCCCTTCCACAAGATATAAAGAAGAAATCATTGAATAATTATTAAAGAACACAATTTATTTCATTTTATTATGTATCATGTTTTTTTCTCTTATTTTCCAACATATTATGTGTAAAATGTATGTAATTTGGATTTACAATGAGTCTAAACACAATAGTCCTATGGGACTTGATTTCTTATAAAAATGCCTATGTACTAAATTAATAGACTGACTTCGGGATTCTGGGGTGTGGGTGTTACACTCTATATAAAACCCATTTCAATTTATAATGAACAAATGTCATATTTAATATTTTTATTTAACATATGATCGTAAATATATCTAAGGATAAAAAAAGATCTTCCAATGGTTATTACACCCATTTCATGGGTATTGATTCTTATTTAAAGGTTTCGTTTATCATAGATCATTGAGGAGAATCTCAAAATAAACGATATGTATGTTTTAAATGTGTGTTTTGAAATATTATTCAATATTTTTCTTGTATTTCGATGTTTCATTAACTTCATTTTATAATATAAGAATTGTTTGGTTCTCTACTAACAATAGAGGGTCAATAATTAACGAACATTATTGTGTTGTTGGAATTTGACATGAAACTACATGAACCATGATATAGTTTTCATTCAATGAATTACATCACCACTAACTACACATATTAATTTTATTAAGATGAAATATGGATCAATACAAATCAGTATTTATTATTAGGAACATAACAATATCACAATCAATAATAAGTATTAAATGTACCATAATAATGATTTTTTTGAACTATTATAATGATATTAATAGTTTAAAAATACTAATTATCAATATAGATACTGTTATTTAGGGTATAAAAGTAAATACATATCTGAGATAGCCTACTATTCAATGTAGAGACAATATAAATTTATAGAGATTCCATTTGGTCATACTAATTCTCCCAATATCTAATGGATTTAATAAATAGAGTCTATGAATATTATATAGATCACATTTTTATTGTCATTATAGAATATATTATTATATTTTACCTGATTAAGGATGTGAATTAAGATCACTGGAGGATTTTACTAAAAATTATATGGAAGATAAATCTATATCAAAAATTTACCGTGTGAATATTTTATCAATTTTTTTTTCTGGGTCATAATATCTTCAGAAAAGGAACTGATGGATCCCTCAAAGGTATATGTATATGAATATTTCCATAGACATACCATTGAGACTGATATCCATATTATTCATCAATGATATAGATAATATCATTATTTTTTGATGTATTTCACATTTCTAGTAAATATAGTAACCATTTTTACATGGAATAGATTCAAGTTCCATTTAACTTTAGAAAGTGATTACATTTTAATGAATATAGATACAATGTTAGTCAGTGAACATATTCATAGACTATACAGTTTTGGATACGGGTTTGAAATATTTATTTATTAAAAATATAAGGTGCTAAGATATTTTCAATTTTATAATGAAATTGGGATTGATTTTTGAATCATTCCAGTTGAATATTCATTATAAAAGTTACCTAACACGATATTTAAAGTTTGCTATAAAAATATTTTCTTTAAATAAATGGAGTTGTTTTCATTAACATGAAATTTGACACATATATAATAATCATAAAATTATGACGTATATATTCACAATCAAATAGTTGAATATGCAATAGAAAATAGTATTCTTATCTATTAATTATTATTAGTCCTCAATGAATTGCAAGTCAATGAAAGTGAAAAAATGTGGTTCATTTATTGTCTATAAAGGATCCTTCTATCTTATCTGTGATGAGGATAAAAAAGATCCAATCATAATTTATTTAAAGGATAGACAATAATATATCTAAATGTGGGGAAAATATAATCTTTCCCATGTTATTATTCAACTATTTATCTATATATAGATTAAATATTTGAAAAATGAGCATTAGGTAATGCAAAATAAGGTGAGAATTGATACTTGGTCTATTCATGATTTTTATGGAATTATACAGTTAATAATCGGAGTTTTTATCTTGTAAATATAGGACCTGAAGAACTATAAATTAGAATAATCTCATAGGGAATTATTCATTATTCAACCTGAATGTTTTAAGAATGTATAGTGATATGAAAAGTGTATTTCTGAGATATAATTATAAAGGTTTTTTATGACCACTACACAAAAGATAATAGATGTGGGAAAAATCACAATGGATTTCATCATCCGCCTAACTTATAAAGGAAACAATGATTGTAGGTTTATAGTTAAATTGTAAAAAAATAATGTACACTTCATTTAAATTATATATTATTTCCATTTTTAGGATATTTATAGGATATATATTAATGAATTGGTATGATAACATGGAGTACCACATTCAATTTCATCTGATCAAGATATTAGGTTTACGTCAAGGATTAAGAAAAATTATCAGTAACAATTGATCTGTTTCAGTACTACATGTTAACCTTAGATAGATGATAATTTTAGATGAACCATTAAAATCCTAGAGGATATTTTGAAATCATTTATATGTATTTCAATGTTTTTTGGGGTCAAAACATACCACATAATTCTATTAAAAACCAAGGAGGCATATGTCTTAAATTTTTTTATTTTATTTTTTTCTTGTTTGTTTTGGTCCCATGAGGGGTCGGGAGGTGTTTGGATTCATATCCATGGGTGTATATTACATTTGAAAACATGTTTGGGGCTACCACATAGCTGGTATCAGTTCATAAGCTAGACAATGGTCTTTTAAGTGGCATGTGAAATCTACTTGGATGCACTGGCTAGCTGGTGGAATACAACGAAATGCTGGTGGGATTTTAGGAAGATTTGTAAAGAATGGTAATTATTTATTTTCAATATGAACCCTTATTTTCCCACCAAAACCAATCCCCTATCCAATATATTTAGTTTTTAATCTGGGATGGTTCTTGGTGATTTATTTGTCTCTCTACACATCATAACTTCTACATTTTTATTTTTGTTCATTTATTGGGCCTCTCGGGATAACTCAAACATCATTAATGCTTCTAATTACGATTTTTCACAATTTTATTTTATATAACCCTATATATAAAAATTTGGTGTTATTTTTAGGGTTATGGTGTGTTTGGGTTGTCATGAACAATGATTCTTGGTGGTTTAGTCTAGCCACATCAATGGTTGGAATTCCCTTACCATATTATAATTTTAATGAAAAAAATTCATTTTTCTCTTCTGTAAGGGTGTGTTGGTATCCCATGAAACTTTATAATTTTTTATTTTTATTTTCACAATTCTTTTATAGGTATATTTGACCCATTAGAATGATTAAATTATGTAAATTTTTTTATTAGAGTGAAATTCAACTTCGAATTCTATTTTACATAGGGGATATCAACATGGTAACATAAACCTCGAGGGAGTTTTTTTGGGCTTGATTGTGGATTTCTAGGCATGGATATATGATAGATGTGATTACATGATGTTTCACCTTTATTTTCATATTTTTTCACATATTAATGATTTCAAGATTCATACATGAAGTGGCCTCCCAAGAAACCTCGGGATGGGCCAAGGTGATTTGTTCACCTCCCAAGAACATTTAGGATAGGATGGGGTGTCATGTAGGGCACGCCAAAAACCATTGAAAAATTAAAAAGTGATATGTCCATCCTACAAAGAAACTTTTTCATAGCTCAAAGTGAAATGTTTGGCCTCCCATTAACATTGAAGATGGTTCATCGCCCAAGTATAGTTATCACTTATGGGACATGTGTGGTATGTGGGTTATGCTTTAATTATGGTCATTCATATAGATCATTCTTCACGCATGGAGCTTATGTGTCAAAGTTCAGTGTTTTTGGATTCTTTGTTAGTGTACAATGACCCAGTAGGATTATAAATTTTTATTCTATTTATTTTATGTTGACACATCGACCCTTATATAGTTTTTCATTTATATTTAGGCTCCTTTAGTGTTTTAATAATGATATTATTCTAATATCATGAATAATAATTTCGATGAGCATGAATACTAAATAATTAGGAATTTGGTCAAGGGTAAGTTCCATGTTCTATATTTTTGTGTAGATGTTGCTGACTAGGTGTTGAGGCATTGTTAGGACATACTAAAAGAGTTGTATTGCCTACTACATTGTTTAACTTATATCAGTTTGTATGTTTATCCCCCACATTAATGGATCCCTGTTTAATAATTTTTATGTTTCTTGATACAACATGACATATCATTATCTCATATTTTATTGATGTCGATGCGGCTATTTATTGATTCCATGATATATGATTAGTTTTTGTAGCTCCTCATGTATGATAAATATAATTTTTGATGATACATAGGGAATAATATCTCTATTTATTGCGTGGTCCCTCAACACAAGATGTCATCTTATTATATATATGGGTCAATACATGAGTTTAGGTACCCCCACATCTGGAACAGGTTAATTTTGGTCATGGTGATACAAAATTGTATAGGACATCTTTTTTCCTTTAATTAATATTTTGGGATCCATATAATGGATATAATTTCGAAGAAACATGGGAGGGGAGGTACCCTATTCATAGATAGAAATTATGTATTAGACCTTCATGTTTCCAAGAAAATAGTTTGATTTTATAATTATTTTGTTACTGTTTAAGGGATTTATCATTTGGAATGTGGGCCAAAGTGAGTCCATACATCATGGGTTGGAATGAAGGAAAAAACATCATATTCATGATGTCTTGTGAATTATATTGGTATAAATTAATTAAATACCAGTAAATAATATATGAATTTTTCTTCCAAAAGCATTTTTACAGTATATAATTCATTTGGAAATATAATTCTTCAGATATTTTTACCATAGGACTATGACTGACATACATGTAACATAATGTGGTCTTGAAAATTTGAGAAGACATAAGTGGGTTATTCCTAGTGTACCCAGGAATATCTAGTGTGTATCATATCATGTTTGTGTGTTCAAATTAACTATCTAATTGAATAAGTTTAATAAGGTTGATCTGTTGAGAATGTTCTGAGATTCTATTGTCATTTCTTATAATACTCCCACGTCAATTCACTATGTTTCCTCCTATTAATCAGGGTGATTCCATGTCCAATGTATGTAATATTAATATTTTACCACCATGTTTCTAAGATAGGTAGGAAGATAATTTCTCATATTCTACTTCTCTTGTTCCAATAGGATTCCCCCTCAAGTTGGCATATTCCACATCATATGGGTGATGCTGGAGGTTCTCATTCCGGATGGTCATCTATGGTGTTCTTTTCTTAGGACATTCAACTGAAGAAAAGTATTATGATCCATGTTATTGGTAGTCCCTAGTGTGTATAAGATTGTATTGTGGTCATGGATAAGATATTTAACCTATTAGAGACTCTCTTTGATCAATGAGTGAATTTATAGAATTTTTAGTTGCAACGAATTACTAGGAGAATATGGAATGTTGGGATCCAAACTATGAAACTTTAGTCATTGATATAGGAAGTATTTAGTGAGAATATTCTTGGAATAATTGTTTGCAGATTCCATCAGTTTCGAAAAATTTTCAACTATTATATTTGTTCAGTGGGGAATGATGATGGTGTTTAAGTACAAAATCAACTTTACGGAGTTGATTTGTTTCACTCAATTGTTGGATGGTAATAAGGATTAGATGGAAGGAAAATTAAATATTGGGATTCATCCAATGGTTATGTTTCATGGTTGGACCATTTAAATATCTACATACTCAACGGTGGTTTGTAGGTCTCTCAACATTAAAAATGGTTTTCTAAGGATAAAAAAGTGGGGTTTTGACATTTCTTCGGTAGTAGATTCTACATTGGTATATGACCTAATTTTTTTTGTGGGTAGAGGATATATGGTAAGATACATTGGAAAAGTGAGAGATATTAATAAAATGGGAGTTTTTTTCTCTTACAAACTCATGAGGGGATCCTCGTTTTTCTATTTGGGAATTCATGGAAATATCATAATTTATGTGACAGTCAACTGAGAGAGTTCCAATTCAATAGAAGGATGGTGAACCTTTTTTGTTTCTATTTGAGTTTCACTTAGTCTAGTGTGGGACATTGTTCATTGAAAACTCAAGCCTCAATAGAATTACCAAGATCACAATATATGGATTGATAGACTTAGTTGTGAAGGTCACGATGTTGTATTATTAAGAGATATCATAACAAGTAGGTATTGTTTACATTGGTTTTAGTGTCTTGGATAAGATAAGGATCATAGATTTTAGACCACAGATTGGAGCCTATCCAGATGTTGTTTCTCGATCAGGATAAAGATGATATCGAGGAGGGGAAATATATTGTGATTTTTACAGTTCTAGAATCCATGAAGAATTTATTTTCTTTGTCTTGTATAAGGGCTTATTATTCCTATATTTATTCCCATGTTATTTCAAAGTAGGGGTTTCTAGTAGAGTTCTCCCTTTGTTTGTATTCTTGTAACACAAATATTATGAGAATTATACATCATTAGTAAAAATATACTCACATCTATCATAGGGGTTGGAGGATATAAGAATTAGTTGTATTTCATAGCTTTTGATGTAGTCATATTCAATGTTATATTTGTGAAGGATTGGTATATGTTCATTGGAGATTGTATTGATTATTATAGGATGTCAGTAACATTTAAAATCCATGAGGGTGAGTAGTATGTCATTATAAGGTTGTGAAACATTGAGGTACGTAGGGAAAGTATAGATTATATATTGACTTGGGGCATCATATAAATTTATTTAGGTTTAGTGAATGTAGTGTACCAGGTGAAGGATTCATCCATTTTCTCTACGATGGTGGATCTTTATCAAGATGCCTTCTAGAAAAAGTTGATAGGAATTCCACATAAGGTGTGATAGATTTTAGGATTGATATAATTCTGTTTGAAAATCATATATTGATTTACACATATTGAATGCCATCAACTGAGCTAAGAGAGGTAAGGCATAACTTAATGTCCAAAAGGTAAATCGATTTATTCCCCTACAAAATTATACCTAATGAGATCTTCTTTTATTATCTATGAGGTAATTGGGGTTTATTAAGTATGCATAAATTATTATAAATTTAATCCGGTTTAGGTGAGAAAGAAAAATTCAATTCATGGGATTGATGATATATTTTTATCTATAGAGGGGAGCCTGGTGGTTCTTAAAAAACAAATAATGATAAACGCACCATCATTTGTTGGTAATGGGTAATATTGTTCTGAAAACATAATTTAGGTGAATGTATGGGTTTTATGGTTTTCTTATGATGTCATACATTTTTAAGAATTCACCAAGAATGATAATGGATCAAATGAATCTGATTTTACACACATTTCTAGTAATATTTTTCCCCATCACTATTGTAGACATCTTGGGGTATTCACTAACTTCTGATATGTATACCATTAATAATTTTGTTGTAATAGGAACATTATGGGCACAAAATCTTTACACTAAGTCTCTAAAATCCATTATTTTATAAAAGAGGTGTGATTCCTTGGACATGTGGTTTTGAAGGCAAGGATTCCTATCAATTTAGTGAATAGAGAAGTTTATATATCTAGGACTCTACCTCAAAATGTGTTAAAAAATAATAGATTCCCTTGGTTGGAAGAATATTATAGGTGGTCCATTCATGTATTTTCCTAAATAGAAGATACTATTAATGATTTAACTATGAAGGTTGTGATGTTTGACTATACTAGAATGTCTGATTAGGCAATATAGGAGTTAAAGAGAAAGTTGAAATTCACTTTGATATAGATCATTCCATACTCATTGGTGGGATATATGGTTAGATTTTATGATTCATGTGTTTTTGTGTGGTTTTCTTAATGCAGTGTCGGTGGTTAGTTTTGTACAGTTGATGTTATTTATGACACTATAAATAGAATTATGAAACTTTAAATATATGGTTTTATACCTTGGATCATTCTCTCAATTGTTAGTGTCATTATCACTTTGGTGGATGATTTTTCTTTTAGCCAAAATAATAATAATTTAGTGCATATTTTTTTAGTGATACATGAATTTATTCCATAGATTCTAGGTCACATACTTGATGAATTTTTTAAAGGAATTTTCTATATAAAATGGGAAAATATTCATGGAATCCATTAGAAATAAATAATAAGAAATAGGAATATAGAAATCATAGGAAGAGTTTAATATCATGAGAGTTCTGTCAAGTTACAAATGGATGTTTCATAGGAACAAAAAGCTATGATTTTTATCTATTGTATTTTTCAGCCTCTTTAGTGGACCATGTCATGAATGTTTTGGAATTTGATACAATGTTCCATATAATTGGAGATATCCTAATAAGAATGATCTTATCCCATGATGTTCCATGATTGAAAATGATATATTTCAAGTTTATGGGAGTTTTTTTGTGCGCATTACCATGAGAGAATAATTAATAATAGACTATCATGATTCTTAGTGGGAGGTGCATCCAGGTTTTACCATGATGTTCCCAACATTGAAACACCACTTCTAGTGGCCATGAATTAATAATGATGGGGTTGGGTTCCTCAATTATTTCATTACATTTGAGAGGTTGAAGGGGGAGATCTAGATAATAGGTGGGTTACATTATCCTCCTCAAGCACTGGTATATAAATGGGAAGAGGTCACCATTGAAATTACTATATAGATCACCAAGACTCTAAGGAGGTTATATTATGTGTGGGAAGTTAATTATTGTTGAAAACTTTTACACACATAATTCACATTTTTTAGAATAGTTATGTTGATGAGTTTTGGATACAATGTAAATGACATATAGTTTAGATGCATGAAGAACCTATAAGAATCACATAACATCAAGACACTCATTTTCCATCATGATTTTAGAATTAAACGATGAAGGTTATAGTAAAAAAATAGAAGCAAATAACATCAGTTAAATTATAGGTAGAGAGAGATTCCAAAAAATGATTCATATCCAAATGGATACACCCACAGAGATTAGGCATCATTTTAATGGGGCCCAGTATATCCACATATCTGTAGAATACAAAACATAAAAAAAAATATTTTGTAACAATATTCATTTTTAAAAATTTAATAATATCTATTATTCACCATATATATCACTATTATGTTTGAATGGGATAGGAAATTCAGTAATATCCAAAATGAGTCTTGTGTAGTAGAAATTTGAGTGGCTCCATATTATCTATATGTGGTTGGTAACAATACAGAGAAGGATGTTTTCATATTCATTATTGGGGTGAAATCCCTTGGAGTGAATCCTGGAAAACTGTTTATTCTTTTTGTTTTATCCATGGGTTTTTCATTGATATATTTGGTAAAATAGGAAGCCTGCACTATGGTACATTGTTATTTTAGATATTGTGGAAGTAATTGTGACTGTGGATTATCTTTTAGATCACCCAAAATGACAGTAAGGGATTCATGGTGTATTCAATTTGTCATATATTTGGATATATGAACCTCACCAAGCACACGTTATTGAGACATTTGATTTTTTATTGAAGGTAAATGCTTAATTCGATGAACTCATATTGTATATTGTGGATTGAAGTGAGAAGGTACTCTATGGAAATACCTTGCCTCTAATTTGTGTGTTATGGTATAATGGGGTGATATAAAAAGAAATGTGGGTGTGATAATTAGATGTGTATGTGGAGTGGATATCTTTTTTCTAGTTCCCCTAGGAGTGCTTATCATTGATGATAATGCATTATAGGGGGAGTATGTGATGACCCTTAATAGAATAAATTTTCATTACATTTAAAATTTAATTTATTTCTGTGTTCTTCACTGGGATATTGTTTGTAGAGGGGCCAAGATGGTTTTATTATGCCCATAAAGATGATTTTTGGACTACACAAAACTACTTTAGGTACACTGGATAGCTGGTATAAGTCCAACAGCTAGCTTGAATAAGTCCAATGGCTAGTTGGTGAACTGAATTGTGCTCTAGACAATCTTAATGGACCCACCAATTAGATTGTGGTATCCAAAGGCCAGAATATTGAAGATTATGAATATTTTTTTCTGAATGGTTTTTCTTTATTTTCCCCTAATTAACCTATTTCACCTATTTTACCCCTCACCAACCCCTAGAACAAATTTTCAATGTGATAGTGTTCATATATAATTATTTGGATATCCAAAAATCATCACATCTTTATTTTTATAATCATTCATTGTGATGGGTCTCACTTGGAAATTCTAACATTGTTATGATTCTAATCATGGTTTCACTTCTGTTTTGTTAACTGTAACCCTAAGTATATGAATTTTGGGGTTTCTAAGGATTTTACGTGTTAGGATTATCATATACAAAGATTCATGGTGGTTTAGTCATGCCTCAATGAATGTAGGAAACCCATTTCCAATTTAAATCATTTAATAAATATGTATATATCTCATAATTATGGGTGTGTGGGTAGTATGTGAGGCTTAATTATACTGTAATTTTTCTTCTATCTAGGCATGTATAAGATCATTAGAAACATCAGAGGGGGAGAATCATGTATTATTTTTGTTGGAGTAGAAATTACACTATAAATATTAGTTTACATGGGGAATATCTTCATGGGAAATTGGTCCTCATGGGATAAATTCATTCTTTGATATATTTGGTTTGGACTAAATATATCAAGGATTAGTGGATATTATGTTTTCAATTTATTTTTATATTTATTGTGGCATACTAATTTTTTAATGCTTCTTGCATGTGGTGGCTACCCAAAACTGCTAGTGATAGAATGGGGTCAGGTTATTTCTTCATAATAACCATGTATATGGGATAAGGTGACTTTTGCACCTCCTAAGAACCTTCAAGATGGGTTTTGGTGATACACTTGACCTCCCAAGAACCTGTTGAATGGGTTAGAGTGACATGGTTGACCTCCCAAGAACCTTCAGGATTGGTTATCATACAATTTCTTCCATGACCAGTCAGACATGATATGGTCATGGGTTATACATGACTTTGGTAGCTCCAAAAAGCCATTCTTATGGAATGGAGTTGAATCAGGTATGGTTAATGTTCATTTGGGATTGGTATGTGAATGATGACTCAGAAATATTATGAGTTGTTAGGATTATTGTTTCTATCCACGCATCAACAACAACCCATTCTTAATGTACGTATTAATTAAATACTTTTTCAGGAACACTTAATACATTAAAAAAAATAGGCTCCCAAAGACTATGTTGGTTTAGTGCCTTTCGAAAAACAGAAATGTAAATTATGGTACATGATTGAGCTATATTATCTCCCACTATGTTTCTAATACTGGAAATCCTCTTAGATATATCATAGAAAAAATTATATCTACATAAATTGTGTAAATAAACCTCATAATGGGGTTATATTGGATGATCATTAATTTTAAAAAAAGAAGAAATGTATGAATAAAAATTATAGTAATGTCATGTGAATGTGATGATTACATTAGAAGATCATACCCTACATATCAGAAACATGAATCATGGAATAAATGTTATAATTTCATAAGAAATGAATCATAACGAATTCTGGAGAATAATCTATGAAATCATGACATAGGATTACGACATGGAATTGTGTCTTACACAAAAATATCTAATTTCATTACCAATAAGTCATGAAATACTCATAAAACATATCAGGTAACTTCTTGGGACCTAAAAAAATTGGGAGGGACAATCCTACATCCCTAGTTAAAGACCATTCCTTTTAAGGAATCATGTTTCCCCATCTTCCTAGAAGGAATCAGATTTCCATCTCTTCCTATATTGGATTGGGTTTCCCCATATTCTATCTTCAGGGTGACTACACATACTGGGCATGACACACCATCATCTATAATCACTGTATATTCATTATAATGGATCGGGTTCCCCAATCATCTCATTGGGTATTAATCTCATCATCTTTAATCCCATCATTTTCTCATGTCTTATAAATAAATACCCAATTCATTGGAGGGAGATATAGGTCCCACCTGTCATATATTGAATTAATTCATAAACATACCACAAGATTTTAATACAATCATCATATCATAACCCATTAAAAGTTTTTAGTTTCATAAAAATACTATCCTTACCCATCAAATTAATTTTGTTTCAAAAACATGTTATCATATCTTAACCTATTGAAAAATAAAGGTATCATAATGATTTCATCAAATAATAACCCTTGAAAAGAAGAGGGTTACATAATCCAAAAACCAATGGAGGAGGAACGAGTTTCATAATTACATAAACCATGAAATAGAAAAATATTTTCATAAATATCAATACACTAAAACATAAAACATTCAGTGAAAAAATATGTATGGAACCTTTGAACCATTTTGCCGAATAAAATTAGTAACATCAACAGATGTCTTCATATATGTAATGTAAATATGATATATAATTCAAAAACATTTATAGAGTAAAATACTATTCTTCATTGAAAAAATTATTTTTAAAACATAAATCATATTTAAAACCATATTAATATAAAATAATTTGAAATATTATATTGATGTCTTCAAATCATTTTAAACCCTTCATGCTTGAAAGAATATAAAAGAATCGTGAAAATATTTTTAAAATTTTTTAATGAAAACATACAACATAATCATAAAAACATTCTGAAAACATTTTTCACTGAAAAAATATTGAAAAATCATGGGAAATTTTTGAAAAACATTTTCCTCAAATACATAATAACTAATCATAAATACATTGTAAAACCATTTTTTATTGAATTCAAATTGAAAACATATAAGGAATTAATGAATTAATTTTTAAAACCATTTGTTTGGGAATAAATAATTAACTTATAGAAAAATCATGAATACATTTTAAAAACCATTTATTAGAAAATTATTTTAAAAATTATATAAAATTCCTAAAAAACTTTTCGAAAACATTTTTATTAAACATGGAGTTGAATGAACACAGATTTCTAACTGAATAGATATGTAAATTCAGATATTATTAAAAACGTTGTTAATCATATTATAAACCAAAAACTGGAAATAGGTACCAATAAATTAATATATCATGACCGTACATAGGAGAATAAATTACATGAGGTATCTTGAGATATAAATAAAAATATTTCAACAATGGAAGAATAATAATAAATAATCTCGATAAATGATGATGTTGTTTTAATAAACTATTACCACATGGTATCATTGATGTATACACCTAAGATTGGAAAATTAAATTAAATGAATATTATAATATCATTAGAATAAGTAGTTTTTTAAAATATTACAATTATATTATATACACCTCATGGAACAATATGGGTGCATAACATGACTTGTACCACAAAGAAGGCCAATTAAAAAAAATAAATTCACCAATTCAGTAAATATTTAAGCCTATACCGCATGAAATAAATAACATCAAATGGATTTTTAAATACCCATAAATTTATATTTATTAATTATATAATAATTATATTGATTGTATACACACCATATATAATAATATCTGCTTTGTTTCTCAAATGTGTCTTAATTAGTTATATTTTTTGTCCTCATACTTATATAATGAATTCCATAAAGTAAACCATCTTATTAATAGAATTTATATTTATTACATAAAATTATATAATAATCTATATAATATAGAATTATGAAATTGAATGCACCTTTCATGGAGACTGTAGGTCATACGTGCACATTAACACTATTCCAATTTTTATTTTTAATATGTTCAGAAAGAAAATAAATGACAAAAAATGTATATATATGTTTATTGTATTATTAATTTATAAATATTAATTCATATATAGCATATAATTTTACTATACCTATCCATAAAATATTCCTTATAGCGTGATAACAAATAACATCTATTTTATGATGTGGTAGTCCACACTTTCCCAAAAAAAATAATCGTATTTACAGGAAATTGAAATCATTAAGGTACGTGAGATATAATAATTAAATAAGAATAAATAAATAATATATATCACAAATATCATATAAACATATACTTTCCATTTGAATACCCAATCATGGGAGTTGTTCAATTAAAAAATGGACAACATTATTTCATGAGATGGTCGTTCGTCATACACAAGAAATATATGTTCGCTACCCATTAGATTGAGGTGTGTGTAAATGATGTTGTAAAACTTATCATAAAACTATCTCAGTATATTGAGGATATTGAGGATATTTTTAATTAGTTTATTATAATTTATTGGGTTATTTTAGAAACTAATGAATGGAAATGATATTGAGGATGGATATTAACTCTTCTTTGGGAAACTTCTTTTCATTTTCACAAAAGGGATTCCTTGGTTGGAATCCATCCCAAAGGGATGATTCAAAGGCGATGATATGCATATTGGGAAGGTATTAGGATATATATTGTTTTAACAAAAGTGATTTTAGAAACTTGATGAAGGATGATATTTGATGTCCTTTTATACTGTATTGAGGGGACAAACTTTGCATTTTTGACAAAAAAAGGTTATGTTTTCCCATGTATTACCTATAAAAAGTCATAAAAAAACTTAGGATAGGACTTTTTATGGCCCAAATAAGTACAAAAAATTATTTTTACCCTTTTATGGGTCATGTTTTCCATTTGGATTAACATTTATTCACCTGTTAAGATTAATTTTACCTTAATCATTGTAATTAATTTTTAATCACATTCACTATTAATTTTGTTCAGACATGTAGTTAATTTTATAATAATTTAAATATACTACATATTACAACTATTTATTTGTATTTTATAAATTCAATTCACCAAGGTATTAATATTAAATTTAAGTCTAACCACACATGCATCGAATTAAATTGGGGTTTTAAGATGAGAATATTCAAATGTACATTAATCTTATTTATATAAAATCAATATAAAAAATATTTTAAATATATAAATTGGATAAATAAATTTTTAATTGATCTATTGTGACATAAAAACTAATGTAAATTGTAATTCAACTATATAATTATTTATACAAAAAATCAGTCTGGAAATAAAATTTAGTATTTGTTTACTATTGAACCAAAAATAATGTTTCTCAAAAAAATATAAAAAATTCACCCCTTACATAATTTTGAAATTAATGATTCAAAAAGGAAATTTATTTTATTAATATAAATATATAATAGTGTCTCGAATTAATTTTATTACCATTCATTGATGGGCAAAAAAAAAGTTCGTTTGAAAAATTTATATGTTCAAACATATAAAGACATTACCAATATTACATGTTCTAATATCATTATGTTTAATTTATATAAAATCATTAAATATAATATTAAAGAAAATATTTATTTTTGTTTATATTATTATATTTAACATGTTGGTTATTACTATCTCATTTAAAAATTATAATAATAAAATGATCTTTCATAGAAACTCATTGTTGCACGGAGCACAAGATAATCTCTATCTTCTGGGTAGTCAATGTATAAAACATGTAGTTCTTCAAAAAAAAATATAATATCTCTTGAAATTAAAAATATCGAAACTATTAAATCAATTTGAAAAAAAATATTTCAAAAAATCTTGGGTTGTTCAATTCTACCCACTTAAAATGAATATCACCCTCAAAAATTAGCTAGGTTATTAAATATTTAATATTAAAATTTTACATTCATATAAAACTACATCATAAAAATTTATACTAAAAATTACTCTAAAAAATAAATTTGGAAATATAATGGTTATCCAATGTTACATATTTTAGGATTCCACAAAGGTGAACATTTTGGGGATGTGAAAACACGCACATAAAAGAGAAATATTGTCATAATGTTATGAATGAGAGTGATAGAGATGGAGATTATGATAATGGTAAAAAAACATAAATCCATAAATCTTGTGATGATATAAGGGTAAATTTGGGTCATTATACAATAAATTATGATGATAAAATTTTTGGTTTCATGATCCTTTCCCTTGAGATGAAGAATTTTAATGAGAAGACTTACTTACATGATTTAGTGAAATCTCACCTTTTTTGTGCATTGATCAATTACCACCACACCAATTTCTAAAAAATGGTATAAGAATTTCTCATTACTGAAGCATTGAAAGATCATGAGATCCATGATAAAAAATCCTAGATTTCATCATTTAACATCAATAAAATGTTATTATAATAGTTTATCCAATATGCATAAATCCTTATGTGGTGAGATAACAATTTAATCTCATTGACTTCATCCAAAGTATAACTTAAACATTACCTAAATGGTTATCCTTATAACCATTAATAATGATAAAAATCCATGAAATTAAAAATATGGTCAGGAATTCATATTAACATATATCCAACATATATCAAAACCTATCTCTCTTTTTTTTCACATTCCATATATGTGAATACAGTCATTGTTTATTCTCTTGAAACATGGTAATAAACTTAATTACATTAAATCCTATTATGGAACATTCAATATTCATTATTAAATAGAGTAATGGATATATTCTATCAATACAATAAGTTTTAAACATTATCCATGATAAAATATACCACATTTTAAACAAATCACTTTTGAGTTTAGAGGTCATAAATACAATCCAATTTATATTGTAAAAATCAATTATCACTTTGTGCAAGATAAATACAATTTTATCAACATCATTAATACGTTAAAGGATAACATCCTTTATTTCGCAGTATAAAACCTATATTAAACCACTTTAATACATCTTCATCACCATTAAAATTGACCTTTTTAATCCCTAATGAAAATATAATACTAAAAATACTTATATATTTCAGGATTATTTTACGTAATCATTTACTTGAAAATAATATACAAATAAACATTTATCATTTTCCATGAAAAAATCACGCGCATTCATCATCTTATCCTTAATAAATATTTCCTAGAATATGGAATATGAATCATTTCATAATGTTCCTCAACCTCAATCTAGTCACACTTTTTATTTTTAATTTAATAAACATGGGAGGAACATATCGTACATTTCACATGTTCTTTTTAGACTCAATATCATTAGAATAATAACCAATACTCATGGACCTTCTTGATTATCTTCCTAATATATTCACTTAGGAAATCTATTTTCATCATTCCCATACATTCCACATCTAAAAAAATCTATGTTCACCAAGTTCCTTCTACTTACAACTATTGAGTAAAACCAGAAAAAATAGGGTGAGAAACACTAATTATAATTAGAAACCACATAACCAATTAAAATTACTTATAATATATCTAAATAATTAAACCTACTTATTAAATCTATTACAAAATATTTTTTATCCTATGGTATTCATAACCAACTTCCATTTAAATCGATCATGATGGTTTTTAATGACATTTTGAATTTCCAAAATATATCCCCTTGGAGTGTCAAACTAGATGCGAATTAAGCCCCATTATTATGTACCCTGTTATGCTCAAGTCAGACCCAACACACCTTGTCAGAGTTTTTATCCCTAGTTACATCTATTCTAAAACCACATCCACATGTAATATTTTAACATGTATGTATTTCATGGACACCACTCACTCTATCCTTTAACAAAATTCCCAAAAAATTAAATATAATTATCCTTATACTAAACATTTACCATAGACTAGTCCTTAGAGTTATCAGTATGGTGTTCTAATCCTACATTCCATATTTTGACTAAACCCTTTCGCTAATACCAACTTTTATGATCAAGCCTTAATATACATAAACATTACATCATATTTTTGGAATACATAATACATTAAAAAAATAGATTCCCAAAGACCATGTTAATTTAGTGTCATTGGAGGCATTGAATCATAAACACTAATGCATGAGTAAACTAAATTATCTCTCATGAGGTTATCTATGAAAAGAACCCATCTTTTATATATAATTCATATTTAAATAACCTAGGGGAGGACACATAAAATTGGGTTATCTCAGATGCACAATATGGATAAACAAGGGAGTTATATAATCATAAACATTAACATAAGGTAATTAAAATATTATCATAACATTATAACATCATACCCTACATATCATAAACATGAATCATATAATAATGGTGATAATTTATTAAATAATTAATCATAATGAAATCAATATTACAATGTATGAAAGAATAACCATGGAGTAAAATATGGAATTTGGAAATACACTTAAATATGTAATATCACTCCCTATAAGTCAAGACACATTGGTAAAACATATAATGGAACGTCATGGGCACTAAAAATACTAGGAAGGACACACAACCATACCCAATCATAGTCCATTCCATGTAATGTATTAGGTTTTCCCATATTTCCATAGTGTAATAATCCCATCGACATGAATCCCATCATAAGCATAAAACCTATGGAAGATGAATGTATGTCATAATCATATAACCCATGAAACAGAAAAAAGATCCATAATCATCATACTAAAAAAACATAAACCATTCACAGAATTTATATAAATGAAAATATTTGATCATTTCCTAGAATGTCATTAGTAACATAAATGGTAGAAATCTTGTATTAAAAATAAATTTTAAATGACTTCAAAAAAACATTTCTTGGGAAGATATAATTTCTTCATTGAAAAAAGGATCTCAATAACATTAAACATTTCAAAATTCATTCTCATTGAAAATACATTGAAAAAATATAATAAAGGATTTAAATAATTTTAAAAATCATTTTCATTGATAATATACAATACAATATTGAAAAAATTTAAAAATAACGTTTTCCTAGAAAATATCAAAAAGAAGCTTGAAAATGATTGTGCCTGTCACCCATGGCACGTGTCGTGACTCCCCTAAGCTCACCTCCTGAAGGCTAGGGGTTGGTGACTAGTTATGAAGGAATCAACCTTGAAATGGGAGGTATTTTCCTGAGTACCTGTACGCACACAAACACAACCATGTCCCAAAAATGATAAAGGTAAAACATTCATGCCACTAAACCACCATTGAGTAAAATTAAGAACTGTAGGTCAAATGGGCCAGAATAAAAACATTAAAAAAGAAAAACATGAAATAGGAAAGTACATAACATCTCTAATAATACATATGCAAAAAACCCCACAAGGGGGTTAGTGTAGAGTAATCGCTGTAAGCTATAGGAGTATGCCCTTCCTCCCTGATCTCACTGGGATCCATCGGGTCCTACTCCACTAAGTCCCCAATCAAGGCGATGGTCATCTGTACTAGATATAACATGTGAGGGCGAAGCCATTATAGGAGTGTGTAACAAAATACTCAGTAGGGATCCCAAACCAAGAAGGATTGATTAAAAAGTAATCCATAAAGAAAAACAATGAATCATGACCAAAAAGTAAGACAACTCACACATGTATAATCTAAAGTATTTATAGTACGATCATTAGTCGTATCATTGAACACCTTGGGCTATTGGGATACTTCTCCATAATTAGTTCCACAGGTATGTGGTGTCACACAGTGTCCCTCCCACCCTGGGTCTGCCATGTGACATAGAACCACATCCCATCAGCCTTGCAGTACAATTGTACTCATCCTTGATTTATACCATGGGTATGCTGGGCCACAGAGAGTTGTTCCCCACCATGGGTATGCTGGGTCACATATAGTCATTCTCACTTTGTCCATTATACTAATGTACTACGTCTTGATGAGTATCATGGGCCTTATGGGTCACATAGAGCTACTCCCCACTATAGTAATACCAGGTTACATAGAGCCACATCTCATTAGGCCATCATTTCAAATCATCATAGGGAATATTTTCAGCAGTCTTTAGATCTTATTTAGGTATAGGAGCACTATATTTAGTGTGATTGAAGCCAGTAGAAACTGGTCATCAATGAATTCTATGTATTCTAACTTCCATGAAATCATTTTTACAATATTCGAAAATATTTTCCTCATCATGAGGGTTCCAATTCCGTAAACGTCTCATCAATCAGATGCCCATTTTTAGAGATACTATCATTTTAGTAAATAGGGTCCAGTTTCGTCAAGTCTGGGGCCCACCCATCCAATCCGGCCCATGGGTCCTGCAAGTACTAGCCTTCTTTGACTGACCTGAACTGACCTAATTGGGGTTTGGGATGTCTTATCCTGACCTGGCTGGTGGTCCATTCCCATTGGGCCTTGCTAGACCTAGACTGATTCGGCCGATGGTCCTGCACCCCGGGTCGCCCGGTGACCCTATCCCATCCAGCATGGCCCACACCCGGTGGGTCGGTTTGTTCCCAGCTAGGGCCACTCAGTGGCCCCAAGTTATTTTTATGGCCTGCAACACAGAGGAGGGCTGTCTTGGTTTATGGTTTGGGTCATGTATCAGCCTGCATTGTTTGGCCCGATTCGGCCTTCAACCTATTGGTTGACCTCCCCCAACTCGGACGTGTAATGGTGTCCTGTACGGCGTGTTGTGGCTAGATAAGAAAGACACATTTTGTTTCTCACACATGGCCTCTAGACAACGTGCTAGTAGAGAGACACTTCTCACATGATGCGGGCCGCCCACCGACATGGCCAAGGGGTTGCAGCACAGACCTCCCAACGACGCTACAGATGTGCCACATCCCTGTCCACCAGCTGCCCGCCTAAGAACAAGAAACATCTACTACCTCACCGTGGCTGATCCAACCATGTATGCATCCCTTGGTGTTTCTTTGTTGTGTGCCACCACCATCCCATGAACTCCGCATCAGGCCAACACCAACTGGGCCATCTGTGGACCACTAGGTCCTCTCCGTTGGTTCTTTCTTCATGACATCTACACCTCTATCCTCCATGGGATTATTCTTTCCCTATTATGATCGGATAACCTTATTTTCATTGTTTCGAAGGTTCTTCCATGAGGAAAGCACATGGCATAGGGTATTGGTCCTTGTTCATGTTGGTACAAACCCTCCGAATTAGTTTTTATACAATGGGATGATTGGGATTGAAGTTCTATCAACCAAATAATTAATCCAAATAAAAAAAATCCAAATACAAGGCACCCTACCACAAGAATGAGAATTCTATGGATTATCATGTTTGTGTGTCGATCCACATTCATTATTTTATAATGAATAATGGGAAATGAAATTCAAGTCAATGAAACCCCTACCTAGAGGAGTTTTTTCGTTGGAGTGATCCATTCATGGGGATTCCTTTTCCATTTGCCGCTCTCATGTCCCGTTCTTCAGGGTGTATTGATGGTGCAGGTGATTCGTTGGTGTTATTCATTTGTCATTAGAGAGGACTGTCATCGTAGATTCTTTATAGGAGGTCTGCATTCTGATCCCCCTTTTTCCAATAAGTTAACCCATTGAAAGAAAAAAACATCATAGTGTTTCGATTTTGCTGTGTTATCGTGTAGTTACAATATTTCATTTAGGATACAATGTATCTATTGAGATTATTTTATTTTATCGTTATGAAATATATTAAGATCCATAAAATGCGATCCATTTAATTTGACTCTTCATCTCCTCATGTCCACATTGTATTGTGGATGTATCACTGCTGAAAAGTGTAGTAAAAAATAACATTTTATGTTATTCTTATTTTTCTCCGGAAAAGTCATGAAAAATAAATTTTCTGGTCATCCATCACTAGTTGATGTTAGGTTATTTCTAGGTGAATCATGATATTCTGTGTTCAATGGTGACCTTGTATTTTATATCCAAGGACCCATTTAATGTTAGAAAAACCCTACCCTCACGTTTATTTAAAAGAACTGAAAAAGTTAAAAAAATTCATGATCACCAAGCCTCAGAATGGTGTTTCATCTGAGCGTCTATCCCTAAATTAATCCCATATAAATTAAATAAAATTACATGGAATTATTAGGAAATTACATTACCCCCACCTATAGGGCTTCATGTCCTCGTAATCCAAAACAGGGTAAACAAAAAAAGGGGTACTGAGCACGAATATAAGCCTCCCACTATTTTGTGATCTCTTAGAGATTCCTATACTTCCATTGATTGTGAACCATAAGAAGAGACCATCCATGAATGAATCTCCCATGTCGATCCAATATCTCTACTAGGAACTCTGAAAATGTCCCCCCATCATCAATGACTAGTTTGCCACATTCGATAACGTTTGATGGATCATGCACTTACCTCATCAGCTATGACACGTGGGAAAAATCGTTAACCTGGTGAATCTATGGGGGGAGATCTTGGTGTTATGAAACCATCCCAACTCTGTTCAGAACATGGAATGGTCTAATGAACCTTGTAGAAATCTTTTCACCCCATTCAAATCTTTGCAATCATCGTCAGGGTCAGACCCAAAGAAACACACGGTCTCCCTCCTCAAACTCCATTGTCCTCCATCTCCAATCTCCATAATAATTTTTCCTTCTTAATTTAGTACTAATCTACTTATTGATGATATTCACCTTCTCAGTGTCAGCCCATACCTACTCTAGACCCAAGAGTGCTAACTCCTCAGGGTCTATCTAGTATAGAGGTTATTTGAAATTCCACCCATACAAAGCATCGAACTCTTCTATACCAATGGTGGTGTGATAGGTTTTGTCATATGAAAACTCCACCACTGGCAGGTGGTCCTCCAAACTATGGAAAATTTATGGATACTAGCACAAAGCATATCCTCCATGGTCTATATAGTCAGCTCCATCTGACAATCTGTTTGTGGGTGAAAATCTACACTCAAGAGAAACTAAGTCCAAAATTCCTCTTGTTATCCCCACTACAGCAGAAATGTAAATAAAGCATCACGATCTAAGACAGTCATCAAATAAAACACTTGAAACCACACTTTCTCTTGAATGTATAGGCATTCCAATATCTCCATTGATCTCTTATTCCCTATGAGTAGAAAGTGAGCTGATTTTTTGAGTTTATCTATGATCCCCCAGATAGAATCTTGAAAAATCAACATGTGTGGTAATCCAATCACAATGTCCATTGAGATACTATCCCACATATTATTCAATACATCAAGTGGTTGTTCCATGCTTGCTGGAACCTGATGCTCAGCCTTCATTCACATACAATTGAGGCACCAAAAAATGAACTTGTCCACATCTTTCTTCATCCATGGCCACCAGTACTAATTTTGGAGTTCTTGTTACATATTTGACACTCTAGGATTAACTTATTAGTGGAATATAGGAAATCCCTAAAACTATCCTCTCGCAACAGCACCGGTACTATACTTCACCATTTAAAAAGGATGATATTCTCCCAACTAAACAAAAACACATCTAGATCTTGTCTTGAGGATAAATAAGCACGTTAGGGCACATAGTCATCATACAAAAGACGTGCCTCACTAACTCATTGTAAGAGTGGGGGAGTAAAATTCATAGATTGATGGTAAGATACTCCATTATCATCTACAAAGGATATCTACATCACAGTCAGCTGATCTATCTTCTTACATAGAAGCTACAAAACAGATCTCCTGCTGAGCATTCCTGCCACCCTATTCACCTTTTGAATAATATAGACTATCATGAAGTCATAGTCCTATAGGAAATCCAGCCATCACTACCGAATCAAGTTCAATACCATCAGGGAGATGATGTACCTGAGACTCTTTTGGTTGGAGTATATGGTATATCATTCACCCATCAAGTAGTGCCGCCACATATTCAAAGTAAATACCATAACTGCTAACTCTAGGTCATAGTTCGAGTAGTTTTACTCATGATGCCTCAACTGCAGTGAACCATAGGCAATCACTACCCACTCATACATTAGGACATAAACCAGTCTTATCCCTGATGCGTCATAGAAAACAACATACCCAATTCCCTCCTCAATATTCTCAATATGGGGTCACTCATTAGTCTCTACCTCAGCTTAAGAAAACTCTTCTAGCACTTCTCCATCCATGGGAAGGGATATCCCATCCATGTCAAAGAAAATAAGTGTTATGATACTCTATAAACATTGGGCACAATCCTCCGGTAGCACCTGATAAACACCAAGAAACTCTACACCTCAGTCATGCTCTAGGGTGGCTCCCAAGAATGAATTGCCTCTATAATTTGTAGATCCATAGCAACTCGAGCCTTCAAGATGATGTGTCCCAAAAATAGGAACTCCCAAATCTAGAACTAGAACATCAAGGGATTTCCATAAAGCTTCTTCTTTCAGAGTGTATCCAGTGCTATCTGTAGGTGTGTAGCATGATCATATTTTGATGTAGAGTACACAAAAATGACATCAATTAATACCACCATGAAAAGATCATTGTAAGTATGGAAGATATGGTTCAGGAGTCCCATGAACATGGCTAGGGAATTGGTCATGCTGAAGGGAAACACAAATAACTCATGGTGGAAATACCAGCATCTGAATGTTATCGTTAGTACATCACCATCCAATACTCGAACATGGTGACAGCCTGATAGGAGCAATATCTTTGAGAACCACCTCCCCCTTATGCTAGTTGAAGAGGTTTTCAATTCTCGGCAATAGATTTTTTTCTTCACAGTGACCTTATACAGGTGTCGATAGTCTTCTCATAGCCTCATGCTTCTCTTTCCTTCTTGGAAAAAAAACTGGGGTTGTCCATGGTGAAACACTATGCCTCATGAAGACATCCTTTTGTAATTTCTCCAGCTTTATGACAAACTCATGAAGCTTCATGGGAGCCATCTGATATGATAGTGTGGATATTGGCGCAATCAAGGGGTATAGATCTATGAAAAACACTACCTCCCTATGAGGAGTTAGTTCTGGAACAACCTAAGAAAAGACGTCTTCATACTCATCCACCACTATAGGAATTCTTGGACTCCCCTTATCCATCGCACTAAGATGGAGGCTAGACAACTGGTAAGTGATTGGTGGCATGATCCTTCGAGAATGTCCTCTATGTCCAGTAAGAGGTCCCTTCTCGCCAGGGAATGAAACCCTGGTCCCATTATAGCGGTCACACCAATCTCTATGCATAATACATTCTATTTGTTCATGAACTATGGATGACCATTTCGTACCCTGGATTTCATCGTAAGTCCTCATCACTGCATCTTGTAGATCCCAGCTGAATCTCTCGCCTACAAGTGTAAGCTAACACTTATGGTAGTAGTGTTTAATCGTCGAATCCCTCACATAGGAGTCCCTAATTGTAAAGATAGATCCAATGACTCCACCAGAATCTATTATTTGTGAACAAGGTCAGGGGAAATAGAAGACTGATTAGATTTAGTGTCTATAATAACAACATCTAAGGTGTATAAGACATGTGTCTTATACTTAATCATATTCGAAGAACTGGGGTCATAAGCCTCCAATATCTGAAGTTGAGCTTGCCCCTATCCACATGCTCCCTAGGGTCGTGGTGGACCACCTAGGGGTGGTGGAAGTACTACCACGAACCATCTCCCACCATATGCTACTCTACCAAATCCCTTACCATGTCTACCACCCTATAGACATCCTCACATGAACCTATGCCTATGCCTCGATGGTCCCTTTACCATATTCTGATAATTGGTGCAGTGGTTCACGTAATCAAGATCCTTGTGTCTCTTCCCATCACATGAGTAGAAAACCATGTTTCTCTATAGACCCCCACTCCCCATGTGTCCTCTCACCACCAATCCTGTGTCATGGGGTTCCATTCTGGATGATCTTTCCCGCTTTAACCCCTACATCATTTTTCTGCTGCCCACAATAGATGACTCGACCACATGTCACCTGGTGGTAACTCCCACCGTTAGTTCATAGTCTTCTAGGAATCTATCTATTTGAAGATATCTCTCTACAACTCTAGCCAAGATTTGGATTATTAGGGGAATCATAGATTCCCTGATCTCCCATCGGATTCCAGTCGGCCTGGTCTGGGACATAATGAAAGGTCCCACACCATGTCTGCAGAGTTTCGGGAGAGGTCTGTAAACCTTACAGACTACTATACCACTAACATGTTGCCTTTATATCAGCTATATATCTACTATATCTACACTGATTGCAATGTCGTGGGGAATAACTCCTCCTGGAAGAGTTGCTCGATGTCACCCCTAGAGAGGGACGCCTTATCATTAGTCTGAATGGTCAAACACCACCATCTACAAGCTGATCCCTAAAGAGGTCTCACACATAATATTTCTATATATTCTAGTAGATTCCTCAATATGTAGAGGAATCATGTCCCATCTTCCATCCAGTTCTTAGTAACATGAGTATTTATCTCTCCTATGAACCTGGGAGGTCATTATCTCGGAAACTCCTGAAATTCACTAAGTATATATATATCCTCCACCGATAACACGAATAGTAACACCTATAAATGGGCCATGGTAATGCTGGAGAACCACCTGCTGAGGATATCTCAAGAAATAGTCCATTAACTGATGCCTCATCGCTAGGTGTTCTTTCCTCCCAACCATGTATCAGAATCCTGGCTAATCGCCCAAGTGGAGGAATCGTGAAATGGTTTAAGATGGACCATGGTAAATAGATTATACATATTCATCAGACAATAATTCAAGAAAATCATGAGGAAAAAATCAATTACAATATGATTCATGCCATCAGTGTTTTTATGTATAGGGCCGAAAAGAATAATTGACGGTCATGGATTATGGATATGTTGGCCTCCTCACCAACACTGGACTCCCCAAATCTAAAAGTCAAAATTGAAACTTTTAACACTATTTCCCAAA
Organism: Viscum album; assembly: GCA_963277665.1. Lineage (NCBI taxonomy): Eukaryota > Viridiplantae > Streptophyta > Magnoliopsida > Santalales > Viscaceae > Viscum > Viscum album. Next base: position 935,223,151 of record OY728143.1, on the reverse strand, counting down.
AACCAAACCATAGAATCCTAGTCATTGATGTATAACCGACCTCCTATAATAAAACTCTGTAAGGAATCATTCCCTGGGACCAGTTTTTAACTCCCCTAATCCATCCTCCCGAACGCCAGGGGTTGACGACTAGCATCGAAGGCGTCAACCTGCAAATGGGATACATTATCCTGAGTACATATATGCACAAACACACAACCATGTTCCAAAAACTAGAAAGTTAAAACATGAATGCAACAAAAAAACCTTTTAGTAAATGTAAATGATTTAGGTCAAATTGTCCAGAATACTTCCCAACAAAATATAAACTGAAAAATAGAAATGTACATAACATCTCTAAAAGGATATCTGTGGAAAACCCCACCTAATCGGTACGTGTAAAGTATCTTCTGGATGTTATTGGATTATGTCCCACCTACTTGATATCATTGGGAACCACCAGTTCCTAGGACACCAAGTCCTCTATTAAGGTGGTTGTCATCTGCACCATACACAACAGGTGCGTGTGAAACCCATGCAGGGGTGAGTATCAAAATAATCAGAAGGGATCCCAAACAAAAACTGAATGATCACAAAGAAATTCACAAAGAAAACAACGAAGCATGATCATGATCCAATATAGCTCACACTTGAATAATCAAAAGTATAGAATGTAAGACCATTAGGCCTATCAAAAAACACATTGGACTACTATGTTACTCCTCCTTAATGAGCATCATGGGTAAGTTGGGTCAAACAGATCAAATCCCTACCGTGGGCCTTCTTGGTCAAACAAATCTGCTTCCCACTAGCCTTGAATTATTTTGGTTCTCATCAATGGAGAGTAATTTTCGTATGTTGGGTCACTCAAAGAGTCTTCCCACCATGGTCCTTCTAGGTCACATAGATTTACCTCCCACAATGGACATCGCACTGAGGTACTCTTTCCTGATGAGTACCATAGATCTGTCAGGTCACACAGATCTTTTCCCCACCATGGATTATCCTAGTAAAAAAAGCATATTCCCACTAGTAACTTTTCAGTATTATTCTTGTCCCAGTCATCCATAGGATCTTTGCACGTATTGCACTTGATTTTGGGAGAAACTGCCCCCAATCCATTTTTCATATTTCAACATCCATCAAATCCACCATAGAGTATTCCAAAAGATCTGCCTCCCCACAATGTTTCTAATTCCTGCAATGATTCATGAATCAAATTTCTAGTCTCGGAGATATTGGAGTTTTAGTAAATAAAGGGGTTATACCCGAGCCTGGTCTGACCCGGTCGGGCCGACCCATGGGTCTCGCATGACTCGGCCAGGTTTGACAGACATGAACTGACCTAGTTCGACTCTGGGCTAGTCTAGTCTTGCCTGGAAACTGTAACATTCCCATTGGGCCTTTTTGGACCCATCATAGTTTGTCTTGGATTCCCGCCCACCGGGACACCTGGTGACCTGATCCCCTCTGGCTTAGCCCTCAACCGGCTGGACGATTTGTTCCTATCCTAGATCGCTTGTCAGCAGAATGTTATTTTGATTACTCGGCCCATAGAAGCAAGCTAGGTTTGATTTTGGCAAGGGAAGCATAGCAATGAGGCTTGTGTGCCCCAATCCTGCCCACAATTGGTGGGACGAAGTTTCTCTACGTGAACGCCTAATGGAATTTGGATCATTTCACTATAGTTGGAAAAGATGACCTTGTTTTTTTCTCACACATTGTCATAGGACCGCATGCCAATATAGAGAAGAGGCCTATGTGGCACGACCCACAACCTTGTCTGCCAGCCACTGGCATGATCGTCAACGGTTCATGCGGCCTCACCGTGGCTTGAGCTGGGTGTGGCTGCCGCCCTTAGCGTGCCATCCACGGACCATCGGGTCTTCTTAAGTAGTATGTTATTCCTGTAATTTGTCCTTTTAGCCTCCATGTGGTGCCACATTTTATACTAAAGCCTTAGAACATTCATGTCATCATTTTGAAGATTCACCCATGAAGAACTCACAAGGCAGAGGGGCTAGGGGCCTTTCATGTCAAACCACAACCTCTTCATTATGGTTTTAATATGGGGATGTTTGTGAACGATCTTCTATAAGACAAATAATTAATCCCAATTTAAATAATAGAAGAAAAGGAACCCTTTTTCAATATTGTGTGATCCATGGATTCACATGTTCGTGGGTCGTTCCATGTTTGTCATATTAGAGTGAAGAACGAAATTGAATTTCAAGTAAAAGAAACCCCTACCTAGGGATCTTTCCTTGAAGGATTGACCAATTCTATGGAATTTCATAGGCGTTTGTCTCTCCCCGGTACAATTTTTCAGTGTGTGTCGATGTACCTTGCAATTCACCAAAATTCTTCATTCATTCTTGAGAGGATTCTCATCATATAATTTTCATAGGAGTTCCACGTATTGATCCCCCTTTATCCAACACATTAGCCCATTAAGAGAAAAACACATCGCATCATTTCTGCTACATTGTGTCATCGCATCATTATGCAGTTTAATTTATGAAACAGTGTATCAATTTTGCTCCATTTAATGGGTCGTTACATTATACATTAAGATCCATAAAAGTGATATATTTAATGAGAATTTTTTTCTCCTCATTGTGGAATTTTAGTATAGACGTATCACCAGCAAATGATGATGGAAAAAAATAACTTCTTATGTTATTCATGTTTTCTCCCAAAAATTCCTCAAAACTAACTTTTACGGTTGGACCATGCCAGTTGAGGTGAGTTCATTTCAGGTAGAATCCCAATGTGATGAGTTCAATGGCCCCCATGTATTTTTGATCTGGTCATCGATGTAAATGTTAAAAAAACCTGCTTGCACTTATATTTAAAATAACTATAAAACAAAATAATTCTATACTGAGGTCACCATGGCTCGAAATCAAGTGTCGTCTGAGCGTTTTGCATAGAAATAATAATATATAAATAAAACAATTACATGGAATTTCAGGAACATTAAATAAATCCTTTTAAAAACGATTCAGATGAAAATTTATGAAATAATCTTGAAATCAATTTGAAAACTACATACTTAAAAAAACTTTGAAAGCATATAAAGAAAGATTAAGTATGTTTTCAAATCCATTTCATTAAAATAAAATTTAGAAAATATTAAGAAATATAAAACAAAATTTGTAAATCCATTTCATTTTAAATAATTTGGAAACATGTAAATAATTTTTTAAATCCTTTTGAAACCCATTTTGGAAAAAATTGTGTTGAATGAACACATATTTCTATGAGAAGATACATGTAATGGTTTACATTCTTATAAATAATTTTTTAATCATATTATCTACCATAGAGTGGGAAATGGTACCAATACATAAAAATATTATTAAAATACATGGGATAATAAATTTCATTAGTTCTATTAGAGATTGATAAAAATATAATTAATGGAAGAATTTTCATAAACAATATCATTAAACGATGAGATTCTACCAATAAACACTGACTAATTGGTATGTATGAATTATACATCCCATGTAAGAAAATGAAATAAAATGAATAGAAAAATATATTAAAAATATTTAGATTCATTATTTTAAATTCCAATGGTAGTATATACACCTAGTAGAAAAATATTAGTTCATAACATGGCATGTGTGTGAATGAACTCAATCTAACTCAAAATTACAATACCATTTTCATATATTTTGAAACATATACAAAATAAAAAAAAATATCATAAAATTTATTTTAATATAAAAATAAATTTAATCTTTATAATCATATTATACATATATGGGAATTATACACACTATATATAAGAAATAAAAGGTGAACATGTCATGTTCCCCATAAAGAATAAAAGTGTATTGAAAAAAATCAATAATTCTTATGTAAAATACCGTTAATGATACCTGCTAAATAATAACAAAAATTTCATGAAATAAATATCATGAAATATAGTAAATTAATGATATGAAATTTCCGTGGCTAGTATATATACTCCACAAAAAATAAGTTAGTAGAGAATATGAAATGTATCTCACAGAAATAAAAAGTCAAATGAAATTCCATTATGGTATGTATTGAATTTATTCTTACTCAAACTATCCTCATAATAATAAATATATGTTTTTATGAATATTTTATAGAAACGTTATCTTATATATAATACCATATATGGTTTTATTATGGCTTTATATTACCTGCTATTTAGAAATTTCAAGCTACGGTTTTCTTTTGGGTAATACCAGCTTTGTTATTCGCAAGTGTCTTAACTTGATTTTTTTCTCATTCATATATCATGATATAAAAAATTTAAAACATGATATAAAAATAATTTATATTTTATATATATGTACTTATAATAATATATATAATATAGAAATATGAAATGGTGCACATTTCCCGTAGAGATAGTCGGTCGTACGTAAGAATTTGCGATGATCTTGTTTATCATTATAACATTGAAAGAAAGAAAGTGAATTAAATATATATTTATTAATTATATCATTAAATTATATTTATTATGTCATTAAAATATTATAATTTCACTAAATGCATCTTTATTACATTCCATTTAGTGTGTGATTGAATGACATCACATTTTAGTGGTCCACTCTTCTCCAAACGATATTATAAAATTTACATAAAATGGATGGCATGGTGGTATTCATTATATAATAATTAATGAAGAAAAAATATAAAATATATAAAATATATATCATTTAAAATATATATTTTTCATCATAATTTATTACCATGATTTGTGGTAAAGGTACAATGAACGACATCGTTTCGTGAGGTGTTAGTTCGTCGTACACAAGAACCATGTGTTTATTACCCATTAGATGGAAGTGTGTGAACGTTTAGGATAAACCATTATCATAACAACATATCAGTACTCTTAACATATTGAGGATTTTATGTATGCATGGAATAAAAATAATTTAGGTAATGGAGAAATAAAATAATGGAAAGGATCTTGAGGAAGGATGTTACCGTTTCTTTGGGTAACTCCTCTTGGTTACCACCAATGGGCTTACATGGTTTGATTTATTCTCCAAGGGAGGATTTAAGGATTCAAAGATTGATTTTGGGAAGTAAATTTAATATATATTCGCTGATCATATGTGGTTTGAGATGTATAAATAAGGGGAGGAGTTAGTGGCCTCTATACGGGAGGGATGGGGCACACATGGTATTTTGGAAAACACATTAGGTGTACCCACAATATTACCTAAAATCATAAAACCAACATAATTAAATAATCTATCATTTATGGAAAAATTTTAATATCCAATAGGTTTATGAAATGTCTCGAGGTTATTTCAGGCATAAATTTTATGTTTTAGTTCCATGTTTATCTTAATATTACCTTAATCATGCTCATTAATTTTAATGACTTTCACTAAAAACATTTGATCCAAAATTTTGTTGATACTATATTACTATAAATATTAAAAAAATTCAACAATTTATATTTATTTTTCATAATTCAATTAATAGAAGTGGAAAAATTGTGTTTAATAATGACCATGAAAATGTGGCAATAAAGTTGGTTTTTAGGTGCGAATGTTCAATAGTACATTAAACACTTGTATCTAATTTAAATAAAAAATTATTCCTATTGAAGAATTTGGATTAATAAATTTATAATTTAAGTATTTTTACATTAAACCTGTATTTAAATATATTTTAACTATATAAAAAATTTAAATGAAACAATTGAATTAAAATTATAATTTTCATTACTACTCACGAAAAATTGACGTTTCTCATAAAAATCCCAAAAATTCACTCTAAGATAATTTTGATATCATAAAGTCAAAAAATATTTTTTTATCTAATTAAAATTCATTGATTTTATAAAAATAATTTAATTATCATTCCCAGAAGGTCGTAAAAAGTAGATAATTTGGGAAAATAGAATTTTCTAACCTAATAAGACTTTAGCTATATTACATGTCTTATTATAATTATGTTTTATTTATACTAACCATTATAGATAATCATTAAAAAATTATTTTTATTCATATTTATTTTCTTAATATCTAGTTTATAACTATCTTGTTTAAATAATTACAACAATAACAAGATGTTTTGAAGAAACTCAGTTTTGCGTATAGTGAAAGCTAATCTATGTCTTGAGTGTAGTGAACACAATCCAATTGTTTGTAAATAATAAAAATATATATTCAGTGTGATGTACAATTAAAAATAACAAAAATATCAATTTCATCAGAAATTTTTTTTCCCAAAAATATGAGGGTGTTACAGGTTCCACCATTATAAACTTGATTAATTTATGTTAAGTGTGTATTGGTGTTGTCTAAATGAGATTATTCTACCACCATTAATTCACATAAATATGTGTATGTGGTCATTATGATTGGTGATATATCATAGGGAAAGGGACACATGATAAAGTTTTGAGTATCTACTGGTGTTAGGGTATCTAGGTGACACAGTAACATACTCAAGGTGTAACAACAACACTTATATTTTTTTATCTTAATTAATTTTTTACATTATCATCTATTTCTAGGAATCCTTTTTTAAGAAATTATATGACATAGGATATTATATAACTTCTTATTTTTACATGTTTTTAATTCAATGCTTATGTTTATCGATTCACTGTTATATTCATTCTTTGGGTATTGCATCTATTGTATGATTACTGTGATACTCATAGATACAGAGGGTAAAGTCTCCCCATTTTTTTCTTAGTCCCTCAAAGCTATTAAAAAATCAGTTATGTATGGATATTTTTGAATGAGTTCTTTTTCTACCTCACCTAATACACGGTTATTCAGGTTACAGTTTTATATTAATCTAATATATTAATCTTATATAATTTCATTTACATAAGCATTCAATGTTCTATGTTTGAATCCATCTATTGAAAGAAGAAAAAAACTCAATCATGATGGGATAAAGATAAATAATGAATTCTATTGGGACCTTTCATGGATAAAGAAATATTAAATAATTTTAGATCAATTTTGAAACACATCTAATCTACTATGTGTTAGTATAAGTGATATGATGGAAATCGTCACATTAATCTATAATACGATATCATTGATGTTATATTCATGTACATTTCTATATATAATAATTTCGTGAGATTAAAAATTAAGCTATATAATATATTTGGTTATATTGGTCCATCGAGATTCTTGATCAAGTAGGGAATATAGATTATTTTTTGGAAAATCCACTAATCCTCTCTTATGATTATGATGGGTTTCATGCGTCCCTTTTTAGGTATTACATACCTAGTCCTTTACATGTACTAAAAATAGAGGTTTTATCATAGGATTATGATATTTACTATTAACAATAATCATTATATATATTTTATCATAGAAGTAAATATCTATAAAACAAGACTACATATCGAATTAATGTTCTATGGAGGATTCAAAAATTCAATGAAGCCATATGGGAACTTGATGATGTGATGAAGAAGAGATATACTCATGTTTGTGTATAATAGTGATGTAATTTACCTATAGAAAATATTTTTAATGGTTTATAGTGTAACATCCCATGATTTATATGTATTTCCTCTGGAATAAACATTATGTATTTCAATTTTTTCATTACAAACAACCGATAGCCTAAATGAACAGTGACTTAATAATTTTTTTTATACTTGGAGATAAAATTTTCTGTAATAATTGTAATAAAATAATTATTAAATACATATATATATGTTTTATATAATTAAAATATCTATGATTAATATATAAAAAATAAAAACCCAATTTTTAGTAAAGTTGTTCTATGATTTACAAATTAGTTTTCTTCAAAAATGGTTTTCATTGAGTTATCATGAATGGAATTATAATTAATTTATAAATTTTTTTTAAATATTAATTTCAAGAATTAATATAAAATTTTATATTATCATTTCATTATTATCTTATGGTTAATTTAAAAAAAATTCAAATTGCATTACTTTTCAGTGAAAAGTCAAAAATAAGATTTTTTGTAAAATAGTAATGTTTTTATATCATTTAGACATTTAGAAATAATATTTTGTTTATAATTTTATATTAAAATAGAAAATAATAATTTAATTATAAATAATCAAATTAATTATATTAAATCAATATTTATTTTATTATGGAATAATTACATTTTTTCTGTTCGAAATAGAGTTTTTTAAAAACTAATTTTCTAAACACATAGTATTTTTTTCTTAATAAATTACCTACTAACTATTGAATATTTTTATAATATAATTTATTGATTATATATTAATTTATATATTTTAACATTCATTCTCTCGATTTTAAATGATAGTGAAAGGAATGAAATTTTTCTTTTTTTCTAATTTTTTTTATTCTAAAAATGGGTTTTCATTGCACTGTGTGTATTTAATAAAAAATAAGTTGTAAAAATTATAGAAACCTAATAAATTTTATTGGATTTATTATTTTCAATTATAATGTTTATATTTTTTAATAGGGAAATTTTAATTTTTGGTCAAAATAAATTGAAAAAAATGTAAAATTTAGTATCCATAGTTATGGTTAAAATCAAAATATATGGGATTAAACGTGGAGATAATGGTAGGATTTCTTGGTAAATATTTATAATTATAATAAAAAATATATTAAATGAATATATTATCCTATCATAAAATTATTTTCTTTTCTTCCACACACACTTTAATGCGACTTTATATTATTCATGTCATTTAAAAGGTTTCATTAGTGTCTTTCGACACACTTATAAAAGGGACATACTATCCCCTAGCCCTATGAAAAAAAAATTAGCCTTATATATTTTAATATAATGCCTCAAAAACCATCCTAGATTCATTCCCTTCACTCTAGTGTTTCTGGAAATCTCATAAGACTAATATTTCAATTATAAAGTTGTTAGCCAAAGGGGGTCTGTCTAAGATGAGTTTTAAAATGTAACAAACTATTTCAATAAAATTTATTCATAAAAATTATAAATCATATTGTATCCATAAAAAAATAATTAATACAGAATCTTAAATACGCCAATATATTATTAAAATCATGAAACAACCATTTCCTAACTCTTCTTCATCAAATTTGATGTGAAAGTATTTCTTGTGCGTACATGGGGACTACCACCTCCATGTTGCGATATGATTCATTTTCCATAACCATCATTCATGTTTTATTAGTCTGATATATATTCTGTATATGATATTTAATAATGATATAATAATGATACTTTAATTGTGAATTATTTTGTACCATTCACTCATTCGATCCATCAAAAAGTTGAAAACATCACATATGAGTACATTTGAAATAGATGATTTATATACATATTGATTAATGTATGGATGTGGAAATGAAATAAGTATACCAAATATGTTATTATAGGTTTTAATATAATTTTGGTATATAATTAATGTAAATTTAAATTTATTATATAAGAGTTTTGTGAAATTATGAAAAACTGATTGTCTAGAGGTAATAGTTCTTCGTCTCAATATTTTTTAATTTAGACATGTTTTATGTTATGCAATTATTTCTATTTACGATGTATATAAATTATAAATTGGAGATATTATATCATCTATGGTACATAATTCATTTGATTTGATGTCAAAATTTATATCCAAGGTTTATTAATTCAAAGGATACTAATGTGGTAAGGGTTTTTCGTAGTAATAACATTTTTACAGGGATTGTAGACACTTAAAATTTAGATAATAAAATTAGAAAATCTATCACTCTGAAATAATATGTTTTTTATTCTTCATTGGTTATTCATTGAGATAAATTTTTAATTAATTTAATTTTCTTATCTCTATATACTCAAGATATTGTATGAGGGTTTATAACGAAAATATAGATTATTTATCACTTCTGTTAAGAATATTTTTCATACATATCCATATAAAATTAAAATTATTTCTCCGAATATTTATTCCATTCCATAATGATTTTATAATTTAATTTATAACCATTTTTTAACTTCTTTAAAAAAAATTTAATGTAATATTTTTTCTCTTCTCGACAGACAAAATTTTCATCTTTCCCCAAAAATATCAAATGGAATTTTTTAATTTACACCAGTTGAAGGGATTTTCCAAATATTATGATTTTTTTTCATTAAATATTCCATAAAAATATCATATATTTATTTTGGATAAAAATTATTTTTATATTATTTGATAAATTCTGATATTTTATAAATGTGATTATAAAAATAAATGGAATTTTCCAAAAATATATTCCAGAGTTTTTAAGGTATTTTCTTCAATAATAATATTTATTTATTTTAGTTATGATTCAATTATGATACAATATTGTGAAAACATATTTATTCTTTATTTTTATGGTGTATTATTGTGTGGTTATATATTTAGGAAACCCATTTTATTTTCCATGTGTTAATAAATGATGAAATGAAAAATGTATTCATGGTCATGTAATATTCATATTCGTATGTTATTATTAAGTTATTAATGGGTCCATTATATCAATATAGTTCATTATATAGCACAGACTAAGTATCCCCAAAAATCTCAATATTTTCTCCATTAGGATTCCACTAACATGGATTTACTATCCCAGGGTTTCCTCAGGGAATCAAAGTAGATAATCCTCACTCATGATTAAAAATTCCATGTGATGGAAAGGGGAATCATGAGACTTTTATTCTATTCCCAATACTCTAACATACCCTAATGTGGTACTCATAGACCTGATTAACAATTTGAAACCCTATTCTCATGTTTTGACACCATTCTATACATCATCTGGGTTATTAAACCCATAAAATGGTAACTGAGGGAACATGATGCATTTTACTCTGTCAAAAAATCTCCCTCTCTACAAATTCCCTTAGGAGTGATGTAATCCCCACTATATAATAACAGATGTATAACCCTATATGTATCCCCTAAAATCCAAAAATTGTTAGTTTTTGGACACCACCAACATAGTTTTCAATTACTATGGTATCTGCAGGTCATCACACTAGTTGATCACTACTCATTTTTGAAAATTCCATGTGATGGGGAGTGGGATTAATGGAAATTATATTCCACATCCAAACCCATTCATTCCTTAATAAAAGAAGCAAAGATAATTTTCCCAGTGTGGAAACCTTCGGTAATTTCATGACCCTAGTATCCATTTAGAAAGGTAGTTAAAACCATGTCACGGCCACCTAGGGAATGCACTAAATTGAATTAGGATCCACAAATTATATAAAAAGTAATGGGTTATGAGCTCAAAGTGTACATGTAAGATTAACCAAATCCAAAAAAAGGTACAAAGGAGGTTATACCTAGTCAAAAAGTGGGAACTCATGATATTATCTAAAGAAAAAAGGTGGTATATAGGTTTTTCGTCCATTTCTAAGAAGTTATTAATTTCTTAGTGGGTATCCTTGATATATTATTTCTATGATTTTGATTAATCCACAATTTTTACCACACTTTTAGGAAATGTTATTATGCCAATTATTTTCTCGCATAGTTCATGATCATTGATTCCTTCATGATTTTTGTCTTATGAACAACCAAGATTTATTTCATACCCCATGACTATATGAATTATTATTTTTAAATTTAAATTTCTATACTCATGTATTCAAATCCTTATTCTCATGAAATTATTAAATATGATCTTGGATTTATAGATCTATTTTTATACTTACGAAATATCTAAGCTCGCCATTTCATATGTTTCCATTTCTTCAGCATATGAGGAAAGGTTTTATGTATGATATGGATTAGTTGGGTTCAAGTAATTAATAACATAGTGGACAATGGTGTATATATCTTAGTATCATGTTTATTATGTTTCCATGTTTCCAAAAATTATAAACCATTTTATTACTATAATAAATCATATTTAAATGTACATAATATTAATCAAATGGGTTTCAATATATATGTTTGTAATGTTTGGGTAAAAATAGAATGGGAATCATCGTCTCAACAACCACATTTGAACTGTATAGGCTTCCATCATCCCCTAAATATTTTTCAATGTAAGGATCAAATAAAATTAACTTTCATTTTTCAATGTCCATTTGGGTAAATAACCACTTTGGGGTTTGGTATTTAATCCAATTATCAATCTAGGGATTGGATTATATAGAGTCTCCTCTAAGGAACTTCTAATAGCCCTTATTGAGTGTGTGCCTAATATAAAGGATATGTTGTGAAGTAGGAATAATTTTTTAGATATATTGTGTGATACTTCTTCCACCCTGCTGAATACTTATTTTCATTATGGCGAAGAGTTTAATAGTGTAAACCCCCAATCCAAATGTGATAGAGGAATTATTACCTGAAAACATAAAAATTATTCACTTAGGGGATTTGATGATCCAATAGGTGGTGGTGGAGGTAAAAGTGATGAAAATTCCCTTATCCATGTGGTAAGTCATTATTACATGATTTTAATTTAAGCTCTACTAAAATGGAGTCTCAATTTTTCATTATTTTACAATTAAATTTTTTGGGAGAATTTCAAATTGTGATATTCATATATGTAATTATTACCCACCATCTTTGAGAAATTCATTTCTCAACCATTAATACATTAAAAATATTATATCATCTTGATGTAGTAATTCACTGATAGTTTGTTCTTAGTGAGGTCATCATCCCTATAATTCTCATGTATCATGGTTGCACTAAACTATCAAGTTTTCCTTTTAACCTCCTATAATTATAGCTCATCCCAAATGCATTAACATTGAAGTATGTTTAGCCCAAATAGCTTTAGTGACTCGGGAGAGGAGTAAAATGAAACTCCCAATATTCATCCCATACACAAATTCACATTTTGGATGAAGTAATCAAAATAATATGATTTAATTAATAAAACTATCATGGATATCACCCTTTATATTAATATTTTTCTATTCAGACATCATTTATTATTTTTATAAAAAGGTATGAAACATAATCTGGGTGCATATCTTTCATTTCATCTTAAGATTATCAGTATGTACTTCATGGTACATTTAATTCACCCATAATTAGATGTATGTATTCAACATGTTAAATTTAAAAACATTATATACATCATACCCTTATCTATAAAGTAAAATCATATTTGGATGTATCTATAAGACAAATCCTGATAAGAATATCACTCCTCACTAGATCTATACATATATCCATGATATCTACATTGTGCTCAGATGCATATTCCACTACATTATAATTCCACATAGGCTACTTTTATGAAGATTAAACACAAAATATATGGGATTTGGAGAAGATAAAATCAATCCATAATCATCCCCTAGTAATGGTGAATCATTATTTGGTACTGATAGGGAATTTTATGCAGTTGAACCTATTTATTATAGTATCTATCTATATAAATGAACCATGAGATAAGAAGGATATCCTTATCTATGTGTGATGTCTACTTTTTGGGGATTTTCATGTTGGATTTTAAGGGAGGAGTCCCTATGATTCTTCTCTATGTTACATCATTAATGAATTCAATTTTTTATTACACATTATACATCAGATGATGAATAGAATGTTCCATGGGATGCTATTGAAAATGATTATATGAACTTAAGGGAACTATAATTAATCACGTGTAAATACTATTTTTGTTCGAATATACATGTGATTCCTGATGGGTTTTTAATTTTATCCCTTCTTTTTTTAGCTTCTAGAACAAAATGTGGCCAGAAAAAACCCATATCTATTAGAACATACCTAGAGTGAAATAAGAGAACCAATTGTAATATTTTGATGACCAACACAAATATTTGTGGTGGAGTTCACCTGTTGTTTTTTTACTACCAAAATTTTCTTGGAAGATTATGCATTATTGGTAGGGGTATAATCTTATCCTGATGTGATTGTAGGAGTATGTTGTTGATCTCTGGGTAGAATAGGAATATGAAAACTTGTCATGGATTTAATCTTTCATTAGAATATACTAACAATCATCCATAATGGGAGAATGAATATTCACCCCCTCCTATATCACCTTTGAGATGTCTTGATATGATCATTCATTACTAAGAGTATGAATATTTTCTGACTCCTATTGGCCACCATCATATATTTATTGTTACATCTTATTTGTTTGTCCAAAATAATCTAGGAGATTTATATGATGTTGGATATTATATAACCATGTCCTTGATTCATCAGTAGTGTATGTCCTCATCTCTCTAATATATTTTTTATTTGGATATTCCCCTATCGAGAGGTGACTATCAGATTACACTAATGGACTCCAATTGGAATGGTAATATACAACCAATAAAGTGCCTACTCCTTCAATAGTATATTCTAATGAACCACTGAAATGGGAGAAAGGGTATCTATGTGTACAAAATATTCAGCTGTGGGATCATGTATATTCATCTACACCTTTCTAATTTTCAGAATATGCCAAAGGATCTCCTCTATTGCTACTGGAAGAAAATGGTAGTTTTATAGTGTTTGGGTAAAAATATATGTAATCCCCGCGGTTATTTTTAGGATATAAGAGGATATAGCTTAGGTTTAAGATCCATTTTTACCCACTCATTCCCTCCTTTTGTTGTTGGAGTATGAGGACATGCATGATATACAAGAGTAAGAATCAGTTCCTTCCCCAATTAACATCCATATATAGAAAATTTCCATTATAGAGAACCAAAATATGATTTGGATCTTAGGATGAAACTAGATAATATGTATGATCATTAATTTTGATAACCATAATATACATTACCCTATTAAAATATCGGATATTCCAACACGACTGCATAAGGGGAATTGGGATATGAGTTTATCCCTCATGTGCTATATCACATTTCCCACGGTGGAAAATTTATGAAGTCATAGAAAAAGTATCTATGATGGACGTTTAGTGCACAACACAAAATATAGGATATTTGGGAGTAGATGGTTTGGGATGTCAACAACAACAACATGGCATGAGATCCAACCATTACACATCATAACTAGCTAGTACACATAGGGATTACCCTATATCCCATATATGCGAGAGGTGTATATTTTCAAATTTTTGGGAATGAAACCCAAAATTGTTGGATACGGATAGGGGTTCCACATATCCAATCATTGGTCACCCTAGATGTGGAGGATTTTTGGATTTTAAAATGTTGAGACCCTCCTAATCCGTCTGCAACAATGAAGTACATACATTGTAATGATACCCCAAGATCATGAAATTAATGACCTATTATGGGAGATGCTTTTTTGGTGATAATTCTATATTATCCTATATTTCCATAGCTATTCGAATAGTCAATCCTTTAGAATAGGTATCCAATGACGATTCCTTTGTTTGGGATCTATGCGAGCTCTAAAATACTTCCCTAATGCATCCACAAACAATCCAAATTAAGAATATCGATTAATTAAGAATCACAATAAAGGACTAAATAATATAAAATTAATGAAATATTTTTTTGACCTTCAATAATTGTAAGTTTCTAGTTCGATTCACTAGTCTTTAACAATGTGTATTCGCATTGAATATTGAATTCAACACAAGATACCACTCTAGAAATTATTATCTGGGGATTGAAATAAACTATTGACCAATCATTAGTAATCATTCCTGTTAGGTCCACTATTTTTTAGAAAATGTTTCATACCATCACTCATTTCTACTTTTGTAGACCATATTTCTAATGTATGTTGGTCAGTATGAAATTCATAGTTATATCTTAGACAATGTATCAGTCAAGAGGATGAGAGTTCAGGATCATCAGACCCTTTTGTGTTGAAATATTGTCTAATTCAATAATCCATTATATATTTATTTCATGTTCATGAAACTAACCAAATAATGTTTGTAACATTTTTAATTACCCTATAATATTTTGTTCAGTTTATTATTGACTGATATTTCAATTTAATGACTCATTATCATGTTGTATAAAATTTAACATTTTTTATATAGAAATTTATAATATAGTGTTGGGATAAGGCCTATTCAATGGGTCTTTACATAAACCTATAATTAGAATCTATTGACACATAATTCTATACCACTTAACAAGAAATTTAATACATTTTACGATCATCTAACATGGACCAATCCATACAGTTTGATTTCAAGTTATAAGGATGATTATGATAATGGATCCAATTAATGACAAGTATGGGACTAACATATAAGTAGCCTTCCATACATGAATTAAATGTGAGTATAACCAAGTGAGGATGGGTTCTATGTAGAATATGGCATGGTGGAAGAAATGTGATAGGACACATGAAGGGAATATGATCATCCAAGTGGGACAATTTTCACTAGGGATATGGACTAATGAATGTAAATTCTTAGGGTATTTGGACCAGGAGAGATGGTGATAAGAAAAATAGGCAATATTGTCCCATAAGTGTGGAGCATGATATTGACATGTATATATCACAACAAAATAAAATGATTAGGCCACGAGTATAGAGCAGTGGGTCAATTTTTTAACTTGATAGAGATATATGGATCATTGTCTTTGGATCTCCAAGTAGTATCCTACAAATCATTTAAGAGACATTAATTTGGTACCACATAGACCATGTTATATGATTTAATGTCATGAAATCAAACCATATAATAAAATTTATCATAAAGAGTAATTTCATTCAATGGGGACATCTATATCCTAAAAGGGGAGACAACACATAATAAAATAGGGTTCTTGCATATGAGGTTACCCATATTATATCTATGTTTGTTATAAAATTCAAAATGGATTCCAAAATGGTGAATTATAATCAAGAATCTAATATTATTAAATTTTTCCTATAATACCACTTCCGTAATTCTCAGTGTGAAAAATAAGGTATTTTCCACCGATAGAGCACATCACAAAATTATATTTTCATGGGACATACACCACGAGAGGAATACCAAGACATATATGGTGTATGTTTTATAGTTTTGGGATATAATAGTTATTTTGTTTCCAACATTACTTATTTTGTAGAAGAATTAGATCCCACAAAGTTTTCTTTTTTGATTGGTTAAACATAATTAGACTAAGACAATTTACATGTCGCTTAACATCATGTGTGGGAAAATTCCATTAGTAGTTTGACATCAAATTTGGGTATTCCTTACACACATTGTAAATATATGCTATGTGGATGTTTTTCAAAAATTTAATGTCTTTATTTACAGATTTTTTATATAGTAATTATTCCATAAAATAAATAACCATAACATGAAATCACAAGTGAGTCATGCTCATTGTGGGAAGTAGTAGCTCATATCATATTGTTTATATGGATTAATGGACCGTTGATTCCATGAGTGGTATGGCCTCACTGATAATATTAATATGTATCGTGTAGATGATATGGAATTTGGGATAGGTTATGGACCTTTTGATGGAATTATTTAAATGCTAAAGACATATATGTGAATTTGGTGATAATATCATGAAGGCGTCATGGTATCCAAAAGAAAAATGTCCATGATGAATGAGATAAAATTGAAATACACATAAATGGAAATTTGGATATTGGATAATGTTCTCAATACTTGAAAATTCATCCAATATATCAATTTTATAATAGTAATAATAACATCCATAGTTTATATGTATTATTGGGAATATATATCTTTGAAAGAATGGATGGTATGGTAGTGAATTATAACAAAAATGGAGGAATTCAAGATTATAGTCTATTGTAAGAAGGAATTATGGATTACTTTATGAGGTATTACCCAATTTAACTCAATCTATTGGATGGAGAATAAATCCATCACATGAAAATAGAAGGTACTCTAGTGTTAACCTGAAATAGAAACTCGTTATCAAGGGAATACGCATCTATGTGTCCTCTGAGGTATTGACCCATTTTTGGGCAACATAATGGATCCTCCATTCATCATGTTAATTATCTATTTAAGGGTTCTATACCTATACACATATCCTAATTCTTCACATCTATTATCTCTATAGGTGGTTTAAAATTTTCCTTTTTGAGGATTTGAAACTATATAATGAAAGCTAGGTGGGTCCTATTGATAGCCGAAATGGATGATGAGAATATCTATTTAAAGAACCACTAGATAATGTATGACAGATCACGTGAAAGGAGGATCCCATATAAGGAATCCATGAATACAAAACCAATGAATAGAAACAATTAAATAGAACATTCTAGATTGAATCTATAAAATGGGTAGAGTGATATGGAAATTCTGAAAGGTTGTGATCATGTAGCTACATTATATGGAAATAACACTACCAAATAAACTGGATCATCATTTGATCGTGTGATTTATCAATGTCTCATCCATGAAAGACACTGATATCAAATGCACTTGCACATGGGGATGGGTTCTCTTATACAATGATAATGAATTTTTTTTATATGAATGTTTTTTTCACTATATTTATTATATTTTTGAGATATTATATTTACCAAAAGAATTTGATGGAGTTTCCATGTGTGGAATATTATCACAGAACTGTATTTTTTCTCTTATTATATTGATATGTATTTGTCTATAATGAAACCACATCATCTTCTATCCATTTTTAACTCCATATCCCCTTTTAGATTTGGAAACTAGGTATTTATTGGAAAACCAAGGAGATGTGGTGTGGGAAGACAATCACCCATGTAGTGGGAACCTGGATTTCTATTTGGGAGACATATAAAAGAGATAAGTTATGTGTCCATATAAGCTAGAACAACCACATAAGTGGCTCATATGCTAGACCCTCATATGTAATCATATATAAAGGAAGCCACAACTACATGAGATTCTACCAGTAACCAGAACATTCCACAAAGAGACAACCTATGTGGAGCATTATCACATGACTTAAAATTACTCTAAAAAAGTCCCATTGTATAGAAAAAATATGTGATGTCTCTAAACTACATTCCATATAATTATACCAAATTATTGTCACCCCACTAGACTATGCCTCATCATGGTAAGAGGAATGTAATATAAATTGAAGATGGCTGCTGTGATAAATTTCACACATTATGTTTCCATTATGAGTGTTTCCTAATAAAAATACTTCATGAATGAGGGAAAAATAATAGATGGTAGGAACACCAAGTGACTTGACCATATAACCAGGTCATGTGAGCTTCCTGTATAATTATATTTCATTTATGTATTTCACATGATAGTTTCTCCAGAATACAATTGTAAAATAAATCATAAATATTATTTGTTTATAGGATGTAATCACCAAGTTACCTTTTATAACATACATAATTTTCATTTATCAAAATGTGTGTCGAATTCATCAAGACAATGTTTGAGTTTATCATGTGATTTTTAGTGACCACATAGATCTTCGAACATTCGTAAAAGTATCATTCTTCAATTACAAGACTAAATTAATTTTTCATGACTGAAAGTTCAAATAAAAAAGTATGAATATATTAAAATACCTTCATGATGATATCATATGAATACACACTTCATGAATGCACTATATAGGACATCTCTATTTGACTATTTTGTTGAGATGGGATCATCAATCAGAGTCTCTTGACATAGACCTTGTGTTTGAAATTTGACTGCATGACTGAAGTCAATGATGAAAAGATAACCACATGAATGTGGTTTCATTATTGGGAAATTATTACAAAGGATAGATTATGATGTATGGTTTATGCATTAGAGTTTTTTGGGACATAATAGAATTAATATTTATGTTCTATTATCTATAATAACTTTTAAAATTCTGTACTTATCTTTATAGAAGTTATTGTGCTTGATTATTCTTCGATTTATCCATCTCACCAACCTCATATATTCATTCTTTATGCCTATCCTGATAGGAAATGCCTTAATATTTATTTTTATACATGGGTTTTATTAATTCCTACATGTATGGAAATGACATGCCCACCAGAGATCCCACATGTCTTTTCCAATATTTTTTCATACACCAATCATTTTATCATTTTATAAATTAATAGGTTAATATAAGGATTTTGAAGTGACAACACTTTCATTTTTAGTTAAATTGTGGAGATTGGTTAATTTTTAAAATTAATGATATAAAATTGAATTAAATGATTTCATATCATATTATTTGGATATATTCTTTTTATTTATAAATAAGTTTGGTGGAATTAATTTTTTGTGGTATAGTTTGGTGAGAAATAAAATGATTATGTTTCTAATTATCATCAAACTAATATTTATGGGGAGATTCAAGAAGGAATAACATTCAATTATTTAAATGAAAATGTCTATTCAAGTATGAGGGAATTATATTTGATTAAATTAAAGATAGGAATTTTGAGGACATTGATATTTCATTTTGTTTTATTTGGGTAATAAATAATCATTTTGTTCTATACACTATTATTTCATCATTGGTAACATATTGGTAGTGTTGGATTTATTATTTGGGTGACCTTGAGTAATCTAAGGTGTCATGGAAGAAGTTCCAATGTTATTTCTAGGAAGATTTTATATCTTCCGCACTGATGGATGTTTGAATGCTAGAGAGTATCAACCTTTGATATTGTATATCATGTATTATAATATTCATAATGTAGTACATGGTCATTTTTAATTACTCTTCAAATTTTATTCATAATAAATAGGTGACATAAAATATTTTTTGGAATGATTTTTACACAAGGATCTAGAATTCTATCTTGCCAAACATAGAGAAACTAAACTAATTTGAGTGGGGTGATCAATGGTAACTAAAATAGAAACTATAAAAGTGATTATTCCTACTTAATATTAATACATATGATCTATAAATTCAATAAATTTTGGATGATATTTATAGGTATATAGAACAAACATAACATAGTAAATTTTTATAAGGTTCAAAACCTCTTTTTACTAAGTGGGTCTCCCTTAGTGTCTAATAGATGTGATCCTTCTATCAACAATTTTATTTTATTATAAATAAGGATGAAGAAAAATTCTGTAAGATGATCTCATACCCCATGAATATTAATTATCTATAAAATCATCAATAATTTGAAAAAAATCAAAATCATCTTGAAGTGACATCGAAAAAAAAATCAAGTGTTAAACCTCTTTCAACTCAACTATCCAAGAAAAATAAACACTATAATTCTCCATGGAGATAATGATCTACTATATCAATGATTAAATAATGTTTTAGAATAGAAATTCCTCTTTTTTATTGACCATTATTAATTTATTTTTTGGTCACACTGGTATGTTCAATGATAAGAGATCAACTCATGATTAAAAATTCTTGAATTATATCACATTATTTGACATCCCAAATGCTTATAAAAACAAATAATAATATTGGTAACCAAAAATTCATTACAACATGACCATCCAAACTATTGAAATGTCCATTAATTCCAATGGCATCTTAATTATATAGGGAAATTGGATTTTAGTGTGAATTATTCATCAGTGTTCTAATTCTTTTCCTGATAACATAACCAAAATATTCTTTGTAATGGGTGTTGTATATAAATTAAAGGGTCATTTTTTCACTATGAAATCCACAAACAAAAGGTATTTTGATTCATTCATAAATCATCATGATCTAGCACATATTAATTGTGGTGTGATTCTTGTATAAAAGTTAAAAAGCATACCTAAATTCACACCATTATAGTATAATGAAAACATATCTATTTTATGGTTTTCCATAATGATCATTATTCATTCAAATTAAATAAATTATCAACTAAATAATTGTTGACCATGTTTAAAACAAAATATGAAAACAAAATATGAAAACAAAATTAAAACATGTCAATTGATTCTCATAAGAATAAAGACATAGAATGCTTAAACTTATTTTCATTATCTAAATTCAACACCATTATATAAAACTACTATTTTTTTGTTATCCACCACTTTATATAGAGATAAACATTAAATGATCATGTGTCAGTTTAGATCAACTAATAGCTCCTCATTTACCATTTCACATCTTAATTTCCTTTAAATCTCCCTAATCATCATGGTATCCCAACATTTGTTTTTTATCTCATGTTAAAAATATTATTACATGTGTTTACAAAGGATATGATGATAAATAATATAATGTCATAGATAATTCCATCATAATGGGGGATTTATTTGTTTCCAATTTCATTCACATTATCATCATTATAGAGTCAATATCATTCTTCATTATCCCATTTTTCTTTTTTTGGCTTCAAATGTGATTTCATTAGCAGTTATTTCATATTATCATTCATGGTGTGGTTTTCAATTGATTCAATGATCAACCTTCTTTACCAATTAAAAAAGAGTTATTAGTAATCTAAAAATGTGTCTTTGGTTGCTAATATGGACATATGAAAAGGAATTGTGGTTATTTTTATTGTTATTTGAACCATTTATGGAGACAAAGTCTCCATCCGAAATAACCAATATATTACCTATACACAAATAATTATCGATAAGAATATTTTTTATGATAAATTCCATCATGGAGGATAAGTATAAAAGATAAAGGATTATACAAAATATTTTTATATATCAATCAATTCCATGTGTATCAGATATCAATCGAGGTACATTTAAATTCTATTCTTGTAACACCCCAAACTTCTACGGTACGCATCTCTTTGAATAATACAGTAGCATGTGTTATACGCAACATCAAGTTCTAACACACCACAACCAATCAAACCAGCCGTTATGAAACTTAATACCCACTTTTTTATATATTATAATTTTTATCATTCAAAATGGACTTCATTTTTTGGATTCGGAATATCAAAATTAGCACAGGGTGAATATTTGGTATTTTTCTCAAAACATTCAATTTTTTACGAATATTAAAAAAACACTAAGTTATAGTTTAAAACAAAATTTTTATTTAAAAAATTATTTATATTTTTTAAATTTATTTTTGGTCAAAATAGATACATAATACCTATATAATTTCATTTTAATTTATTGGAGTTAGTTTATAATAATTTTAGATATATAAAAATTTTATTGAACTTTCACCATCTTTTACCCATCTCCTAGAGGAATATTAAAATTCACATGAAAGGTTATTTTACCACTTCTGTGAGTGGAATTTCTAAAATCCATGAGACATGGTTAATTTCAAGGAGTAAAATTTGGATCAATAAGATAAAAATAATTTTTGGTGAATTGTAACTTTTTACTTTTATTTACCACAGTTAAAAGTAAACAGGGTAAATAAAGGTAAAAATGATAATATTATTACTCTAATACATGTGATAATTCTATTTTCTATGTATAATTAGAAAAAAACATAGTATTAAAATATGATCCTCTTTTCTCCACTTGGATTAGATTAGGACATTTATTATTATTTAATTTTATGAAGAGTTAAAAGAGACAAAATCAAAGTAAAATAACTAAAACATTTTTAATATGGGGTTATAGATAAGATAAATTAGATTATAAATATTTAATTGAAATCTAAAAATAATTCATACATAATGATATTTTATTTATAATTTTTAGACATTAGAGAGTTTAATTTATTTATGACAAAATGGTGATGCAGTAATTACCTAATTAATGAAATATTTAAATAATTGATATTATAAATATTAAAATAAAAGTAATTTAAGACTTTTAATGAATTAAACTTATTTTATAGGTAAATATAACATATTAGGGTTGGTTGGATGAATTGTTTTCGAAGTAATAATGCTGTTATTAATTTATAAAAAATACAAAATAGTGTCAAAATTGACATAAAAGGGTTTTTAAAACAAATATTATATTATTAATTCATATTATATTCCTAAATATCTATGGATCAGACAAAGGACTTATATAATGATATTTTTATCATTAATGAACCACTTGGGGTTCTCCTGGAAATATATAGTAAGTCTATTAACCATATAATATAAAAATACAAAGTGACATGGTAAATGTCAAACTATTTAACTAAGAGTTAAATATAAATGATAAGGATAATGTAGTGACCCAAACCTGTCTAAAATATATTGGATGAAATTATTTCAACCCATCCCTACCTTAGCCTAGAAATAAGTCACTTTGGAGCCATTATAAACTGAATATGAATTTATTATAAAATAATATTTTATGTTTTTCCTATGTATCCCCCCACCCCTCTTATAAAAGGGCACACCCCCTTATCTAAAATTCATACCTTCAAAGCCTTTTGGTTCGGCCAAAACCTACCAAAATATCGTCTAAGCTTCCTTCAATTCATCATATATGCCTACCTTTTGTCAGAAATCCTACTTAATGAGCCATTTTGATCAAATCAAAAAGAATAACCCGAAAAGAGGTAATGTTTTCACCACCCTCTTTCATGTTCCTCTCTTCTTCAACTTTTTATTTCATTGTTATTTCCATTATAAAATAATAACTCATGTATATTCTATATATTTTGATTTTATTATTTATATGGTACCACAATATTAAGTATTCTATCAATCCTTTGAATGACATGTCACCATACGTGCATACGTACTGCTTACCGTCTCCACGTCGTGGTGTAATTGTTATTCAAAACATTATTATTTGGAAGGGTATGAAAATGATGTGTAATTGAGTTAAAAAATAAATATAACATTATAATGATTTTTTTAATATGAGATAACATCCATTTATATAAAATTTTAAAAGCAAAAAGACTGATATTGTCGCTCATGCGTACGTATGGACTACCTTCTGCACGAACGCGATGAGATTCATTCCCCATTGTATCCATTCAAGTATAATTCATATTTAATTATTAAAAATAATTTTTAAGGACATCACATAATTATTGATATGACTATGATACAACATGTCCATAACAAACATGGCATATGTAACAAAACACATAAAAGAAAATGAGTAAGTTAACACCCTAAACGACGATAATAATAAGATATTATTAACAAAGTAATGTTAAAAGATCATATATGATATCATATTAATGTTTATGATTCTTGTATAATTTAATAACAACTACTTCACCATTATACAGGAGTTTTAACTACCCTCAACCAAGGTAATTTAAAAGATAAGTGTTTATTTCACAATCTCTTCATTATCCGAGGTTGTTTAAATGTAATTATCTTCTGGGGCCTCTTTATCATCCACATCCATGTTTCTTAAAAATGTAATTCAAATCATTATTACTATTTTATAGGATATGGGTTAAAGTCATTTATACCCTTGTTGATTTTTTATAAGATGTTTATAAAGAAATCGTTCCGACATTTTCCAAACAGGGTTCTTTTTAACCTTTTCGACAAAATTAAGATAATAATGTTTTTTTTACTTTTGAAGTGGGTGTAGCTATTTTACACTATTATAAATTTGTTTAAGATTCCCTTAAAATATAATAAGAATATTTTCACATTAAATTTTCTATTTTATAAATATGGGACTTTTAAATGATTTCAATAAAAGAGATATTTCTCTCAAATAGTTTTTATTTCATTTATGTCAACATCCTTTGATGGATTTTAAGCATATTTGAAGTTGATTTACTATGATACAAAACATTCTTTATTTTATTAATGGTTTTGTGATATTTTTGACTTTGGATGTGTTATTTTTATACCATTCATGTTTTATGGAGAATGTTTTTACATTCGTATGCTAGTTTTAATACGAATGATTATGTTATGTTTAAACCTGCTCATATGAGGAATTCATTGGACTCAATAAGTGACGGGCAGAGCCCTCTATATCTCTTCAATGCATCGGTTGGTCTCATGAGACAAACTAGTTTCTTGGAACAAGGACTTGAAAATTTTATATTTGTAGTCTTGGCACAAGGCCTTGACTATGTGGTTATGATAATATGGATTTATGTGTTCCATCATTATGAAACTGGTTATTGATATTGCATGTGATTATTCAATTAGTAGAATATCTATGTGAATAAGTTAATAGAATTATTTAATTTTATTTCTAGCATATTTTTCTGAAGTTCAATTTCAAAAGGATTTTGTTTAGTTATACATTGCATTAAATGTGGTACTTATTTATGAAAGTTTACACTATATTGTAATCCTTACTAGGCATCTGAGCTCACCCCTTTCTATGTTTTATTTTTTCCAGGATGTGAAGAAGTATCTCATGAATGACTTACATGGATATTATGAGGGTTTTTGTGTGTGCTATATGGAGAAAAGTTTTTTTTGTTGTTTTTCACTTTATGATGTAATGTAAACATTATAAATGTATCTAGTGTTTCCAAGGATACTAAACTAATCGGTCTTTAGAGACATGACCTTTTGTGATCCGGCCATTGTTATGTAAAAATGTACCAACTCTGGGTAACTGGGTTTAGGGAATTATAGTTGGTATCATAGAAGTTTAGTACAAAACTTGGAAGCTAGATTTAGATAAACACTGATTAGAGCACGTAGCCCTAAGATAGATTTTTCGGATTAGTATAGAATAACTTCCTAGAATTTGGGTATTTTATATGTTTTGTGAGTTTTTTGAGCTATACATCCCTATCTGGATACGAGCAGGTAGAGGAAGCTCTGGCACATAAGTACCTAGGGGTAAAACCTGAATACACCGCTTTGAGCTAGACTCGAAAGAGAACTGGTGAACAACAATGGGCCTTACTGCACTCTTGGTTACGATACTCCTAGGGGATGTGCTTAGGATTATTATCATTTTATTTACAAACCATTATGAAGGGTTTATGAATATATACTTCCTCAAGGAAAACACTTTTATGATTGTGGATTATATCCATAAACCGTTCAATTTATGTTATGTGTTTAACTAGTTTGGAATTATTTATTTCGATTCATAAACTGATCTAGTTTATGTCATTGATTATAAATGGTACCTAGCAGAAGGAATGGAAACTATAACAATGCACTCAATCCATGTAAGGATTTCCCTCCTGCTCAAGATAATTATAGTGGAGATGGTGATACCATTGGTGCTTATTTGCTTATCACCATACTAGGAAAACTCACTCAGGTTATGAATAATAACCTTACCCGTATGGAGAACCCCGTTCCACAACATGGAGGATCAATGTTAGATCGCTTGATGGGGAAACAACCACAAACATTCAAGGGAATTAAAAATCCATTATTAGCTGAGAAATGGATAAATTTCATACAGGAAAATATTCCATGCCTTGGGGAGTAGAAAAAGGGAAAAAGTTATCATGGCAGTTTACCGCCTCACTGGAGAAACTGAAAAATGGTGGACACTGATTCAAAACACAAAGGAAGATGATAAATTATCAAATATGGAATGGAGGGAGTTTAAAGATATTTTCTTAGAAAAATACTTTCCTCATGACCGTTGAGTAGATATGGAATGGAAATTTATGAGTTTGAGTAAAAAGGAGGATGAGAATGTTGAAATGTATGAGTCTAACATTACTTAGTTAGCAAGTCATGCTGAAGATTATATACATAACCCAAGAATTAAGATTGATAATTTCATTGATGGGTTAAAAATGTTTCTTTGTCGAGCATTAGTCTCACAATCCTTCTCTTCGTATAAAGATATTGTCTCATGTACTATTAAGACAGAAAAGGAATTCTCTAAGTCTAACAACTTTAAAGCAAAGCAAGAGAAGAAGAGATCTGTTGATCACTCTAGGAATTGAAATTAGGGGAAGAAGGGAAAAGTTGAATATCCATCCTGTTGTAAATGTGGGATGAATATCCCAGGTACTTGCTTGATGGTAATGGGAGTCTTTAACAAGTGCGGTGAAAAAGGACACTATGCTCGTGATTGTAAGGGCAAGTAAGTATCTAACAATGTTCAATGCTACAATTGTAGGGATATGGGACATTATGCAAAAGAATTTCCTAAACTTTAGGGGAAATTACCTCGAAAAAGGACCAGGGGTTAAGGACACGATTATGGTATCACTATTTGTTGAGGTAGAAGCTCTGAAAGATGTGGTGGTAGGTAATTTAATGGTTTTATCATGTTTAGAAAATGATTTATTTGATTCTGGATCATCCCATTCTTTCATATCTTCCCCGTTTTCAAAGAAAATTAGATATTTCCAATTAGATTTAATGAGGGAGTTGTCATTAAAAACTCAAAATGGAAGTATCATTGCAACAATGGTTTGTGAATCATTCCCCATTTGAGGAAATAAATTTTATTTATCTGCTGACCTCATCTTCATACCCATGATTGAATTTGATATAATCCTCTATATAGATTGGCTTTCAGACCATGATGCAAAGACTTATTGTAAAAAAAAGGAGGATATGATTTTTGATGATTATGATAAATAACACCTTTTCTTTAGAGAATAATCATCACCACCCATTTCTTATCAAGATCCACCCCCTGTAGCTCAACTAAATTCAATTATCTGGGATGAAGAGAATGAAATAACTATGGGTGGGGAAGGAATGTTCAAATAGAGGATGAACCTATTGTGAAAGAATATTTAGATGAGTTTATGGAAGATTTACATGGACATCCTCGAGAACGAGAAATTCAGTTTTCCATTGATTTAATTTCTGGTTCAAGGCCCATATCGAAGACCCCTTATAGAATGGCCATTGTGGAATTATATGAACTAAAGAAACAACTAGAGGAATTGATTAATAAGGGATTTATTCTCCCTAGTGTTTATCCATAGGGAGCCCCTGTCCTTTTTGTTATGAAGGAAGATGGATTTATGAGGTAATGTATCGACTACAGAGAGATCAATGCTATAACATTAAAGAACTAGTATCTCCTACCTCGCATTGATGATTTATTTGACCAACTGCACAAAGCTCAATACTTTTCAAAGATTGACCTTCGATCAGGATACCATCAGTTTTATGTGAATAAGGAAGACATTCTAAAGACAACATTTAAAACTAGGTATGGGCATTACGTGTTTACAGTAATGCCATTTGGATAGACTAATGAACCCTCTGTATTCATGGATCTAATGAACGGAATTTTCACGGAATATCTCGATGATTTTGTAGTGGTATTTGTTGATGATATCATGGTAGACTCCAAAAGCTACTGAGATTAGGAAAATCACATTCGCATTATCCTGAAGGCTCTTAGAAGACATGATTTATATAGGATGTTTAGCAAGTGTGACTTTGGGCTTCAGGAGATCTCTTTTTTTGGCCATATTATAACTAAGGATGGATTCTTCATTGATCCTTCTACGACAAGAGCAATCCATGAATGGATAGCACCAATGAGTATAACAGTGGTACACAGATTTATTGGTTTAGTAGGTTATTATCGGTGTTTTGTCTAGAATTTTGCCCGATTAGAAAACCCATTAACGAAGCTCACGCGTAAAGGGGTCAAATTTATTTGGACAAGAGAGTGTGAAGAATATTTTGAAGAACTGAAGATTATATTAGTCAATGCTCTTATTTTGACTCTACCATCGGGGAATGATGGGTTTTTTATTTATAGTGATGCTTCAAATAATGAACATGGTTGTGTCCCTATGCATAATGATAAGATAATTGCCTATGCATCACTATTGCTGAAAATTCATTAGAAAAACTATCCTACCCATGAACTTGAGTTAGCTGATGTAATATTTCATTTAAAAATTTGGATAAATTATCTCTACAGTGAAAATGTGAGATATATACCGATCACCAAAGTTTGATGTATATTTTCTCACAGAAAGAACTCAACATGAGGCAAAGGAGATGGCTTGAACTACTCAAGGATTATGTTTGCACTATACACTACCACCCATCGAAGGAAAATAAGGCGACAATTACCTTTACCAGAAAATAACGTGGAGCTTTGAACAAGATAAAAATTGAAAAGGATCATATTTTCATTTATCTAGTGAAGATGGACATGGGAATAAACATGGAAGGTGAAAAACCAATTCATTTTCATAGGGTTCCAAACCATTTTTACTAGAATGGATAAAGAGTTCTCAGACCAATGATGAATAGTTTCAAAAAAAGATCACAGTTGTGAATGATAGAAGATTGAGTGTCTTTGTGTATGAAGATGGAATTTTGAAATTTCGGAAGAGACTTTGTGTTCCCTATTTACCTGATTTAAAATGGGAATTGTAAGATGATGCTCATAGTTCCAATATCTCTATACACCCTGGGAGCACCAAAATGTATTGAGATTTGAAGGAATATATTTTTTGGGACATAATGAAGAGGGAGATTGCTGATCTTTTGTCAAGATGTAGGGTTTGTTAACTAGTAAATGATGGAAGGAAACATCCTGGAGGAGTCATGAAACCTCTTCCCATACCTGAGTGGAAATGAGATAATATTACGATGGACTTTATCATGGGAATATCAAAGACTCCTAGAAAGTACAATGAAATATGGGTCATTGTTGACTGTCATACCATGTCATAACATTTTATTTTTATAATAGAAGATCTAACACTTGAACGTCTAGCAAGACTATATGTTAATGATGTTTTGAGACTTCATAGAGTACCACTATCAATTTCTTCTGATCGCAATCCACTTTTTACTTCATAATTATGGAAATGTCATCAGAAAGCCTTGGATACTGAACTTCATTTGAGCACTCCTTACCACCCTCAAACAGATAGACAATCAGAATGGTCTATTCAAAACTTAGAAGATATGTTGAGGTCTTTCTCACTTGACTTCCAGGGTATGTGGGATCAATATTTTCCTCTGGTAGAATTTTCCTATAATAATATCTTTCATTAAAGTATTCAGATGGCCCCATATGAAGCATTATATGGAAAGAGATGTATCAAATCAACCTGTTGGGATGATGTTGGTGAACAAAAACTCATAGGTTGAGAACTGGTGGAGTAAACGATAGAAAATGTTAACGTAATCCAAAACCACATAAAGCATCTCAAAGTAGGTAGAAGAGCTATACTGATAACTAAAGGAAGGATTTGGAATTCCATGTAGGAAATGATGTTTTCTTAAAGGTATCTCCATGGAATGTTGTTATACGTTTCGGTAAGAAGGGTAAATTGAGTCCCAGGTACATAGGACCTTTATAAATTCTAGAATGAATTGGGGTTATAGCTTACTGTTTGGTAATGCCGCCAAGTCTCTCCAAAGTTCACAATGTGTTCCACGTATCATTGTTGAGAAAATACATGCCTATCCCAATGCATGTACTCACATATGTGGATGTATAACTAGAACTCGATCTCTCTTATTTCGAAAAGCCCAGCATGATTCCTGATACCAGAGAACAAGTGTTGAGAAACCGGATGACTCATCTGGTAAAAGTTCTATGTCAAAAACCATAAGATGGAAGAGGCAACATGGGAACCCGAGGAACATATGATGAAGAACCACCTGAGTGTTTTTATTCAGTAATATTCTAGAAATTTTGAGGACTAAATTATTTGAAAGATAAGAGAATGTAACATCCCAAGCTTCCACGGTACACTTCTCTTTGAATAATACATTAGCATGTGTTGTACGTAACTTCGAGTTCTAACACACCACAACCAATCAAACTAGATGTTATTAATAGTAATACCCTCTTTTTAAAATTTTATAAATTTTATCTTTCAAAATGGACTCCATTTTTTGATTTGGAATATCAAAATTAGCTTATGGTGAAATTTTTTGTATTTTTCTAAAAACATTGATTTTTTGATGAATAGTGAAAAACACGGAGTTATAGTTTAAAATAGAATTTTTATTTAAATAATAATTTATTTTATCTAAATTTATTTTATTTTAAATTGATACATAATAACTATATAAGTTTAATATAATTAAATTGAGTCGTTTTATAATAATTTTAGATATATAAAAATTTTATTGAACTGTCACCGTCTATTAACCATCTCTTAGGAGAATTTTCAAATTGACATAAAACATAATTTTACCACTTATGTGAGTGGAATTTCCAAAATCCTAGAGACAAGGTTAATATCAAGGAGTAAAATGTGGTTCAATTAGATAAAAATAATTTTTTTGAATAGTAACTTTTTACTTTTATTTACCACTGTTAAAAGTAAATAGGGTAATTAAGGGTAAAAATTACATTATTATTACCCTAACACATGTCCTAATTCTATTTTCTAAGTATAATTCGACCCAAAACATCCTTAGAAATAAAATATGAACCTCTTTGGTCCACTTGGATTAGATTAGAAAATTTATTATTATTTAATTCAAAGAAGAGTTAAAATAGATAAAATCAATGTTAAAAAACTAAAACATTTTTAATATAGGATTATACATAAGATAAATTTGATTATAAATATCAATTAGAAATCTAAAAAGATTTAATACCTAATTATATTTTATTTATAATTTTTAGACATTAAATAGTTTAATTTATTTATGACACAATGATGATGCAGTAATTACCAATTTAATAAAATATTAAAATAACTTGTAATATAAATATCCCAATAAATGTAATTTGAGACTTTTTATGAATTACTCTTATTTTATAGGTTAATATAACATATTAATTTTGGTTAGATTAGTTATTTTCGAAGTAATAATGCTGTTATGAATTACCAAAAACAGAATACCCAATAGTGTCAAAAATGACATAAATGAGTTTTTAAAACACATTTTATATTATTAATTCATATTCTATTCATAAAAATATAAGGTTCGTACAAAGGACTTATATAATGATATTTGTATCATTAATTAACCACTAGGGGTTCCTTTGTAAGTATATATTAAGTCTGTTAACCATATAATATAAAAATACAAATAGATATGGTAAATATCAAACTATTTAACTGAGAGTTAAATCTAAATGATAAGGTTAATTTAGTGACCCAAACCTATCAATAATCTATTGATTGAAAGTATTTAGACCCATCCCAACCTTATCTATAAATAAGTCACTTTGGAGCCATTATAAACTGAATATGAATTTGTTATAAAATAATACATTATGTTTTTTATAAGGTGTCCCTTAGCCCTCATATAAAAGGTCACTCCCCCTTCTCTCAAATTTATACCTTCAATGATTTTGGGATTCACCATACCCTTGCCAAATATCCTCTTAACTTCCCTCAATTGATCCTAGATGCCTTCCTTTAGTCATAAATCCAACCTATGGATCCCTTTTGATCAAATCAAAAGGAAGAACCCGAAGAAGAGGTAATGTTTTCACCACCCTCTTTCAAGTTCATTTCTTCTTCCAATTTTTTATCTTTGTTATTTAAATTCTAAAATAATAAATACAGTATCTTATATATATTGCGATGTTATTATAAATATGTTACAATAATATTTAGTATTCTATCCAACCTTTGAATGACATGTCACCATACGTGTGTACGTACTGCTTACCGTCTCCACGTTGTGGTTTAATTATTATTCAAAACATTATAATTTGGATGGGTATGATAATGATGATTAATTGAAGTAAATAATAAATATAAAATTATAATGATTCTGTATATATGATATACCATCCAATTATAAATTATTTTAATATCAAAATAATGATATTGCCGCTCGTGCGTACGTACGCATTACTGTCTCCACAAACCCAATGAGATTCATTCCCCATCGTATCCATTAATGTTTAATTATAATACGATGATTAAAAATAATATTTCAGGACTTGATATCATTCTGGATATAAATAGGATACAACTTATCCATAACATACATGGCTTATGTAAGAAAACATGTAAAAGAAAACGAGTAAGTTAACACCTGAAACGACGATAATACTAAGATATAATTAACAAAGCAACATTAAAAGATCATATATGATATCATATTAATGTATATGATTATTTTTTAATTTAATAAAAACTATTTAACCATTATAAAGGAGGTTAAACTACCCTCAACCAAGTAAAAGTACAAGGTAAGGGTTTATTTCACAATCTCTTCACTATCCGAGGTGGTTTATACGTAACTATCTACTGGGACCACTTTATCATCAACATCCATGTTTCTTAAAAGTATATTTCAAATCATTCATAATATTTTATAGACTGTGGGTTAAAGTGATTTATACCCTTTTTTAATTTTTAAAAGAGGTTTATAAAGTAATCATTCCGTCATTTTCCAAACAATGTCCTTTTTAACCTTTTCAACAAAATTATGGTAAGAATGTTTTTTTAACTTATACGGCGGGTGAAACTATTTTATACCATTATAAAATCGTCGAAGCTTCCCTTACAAGATTATAAGGATATTTTCAAAGTAAATTTTCTATTTTATAATTATTTTACTTTTAAATGATTTAAAAAAAGAGATATTTCTCTCAATTAGTTTTGTTTTCATCTATGTTTACATCCTTTGATGAATTATAAGCTTATTTGAAGTTGATTTATTATGATACAAAACTTCAATATTGTATTGAAGGTTTTGTGATATGTTTGATTATGGATGTGTTATTTTTATACAATTCATGGTTTATGGAGAAAGTATTGACATATCATATGGTAGTTTTAATACGAATGTTTATGTTATGTTTAAACTTGTTCATATGAGGAATGAATTGGACTTAATAAGTGGCGGGTGGAGCCCGCTATAGCTCCTCGATGCATCAGTAGATCTAATGAGACAAACTAGTGTCTTGGCACAAGGTCTTGAAAAAATCTTATTTTTAGTCTTTGTACAAGGCCTTGAATATGTGGTTATGATATTATGGAATTATGCATTCCATCATTACGAAAGTGGTTATTGATATTTCATGAGATTTTTCAATTACTAGAATATCCATGTGAATACGTAAATGGAATTATTTCATTGTTTTCTTCCGTATTATGATAAATTTCAAGCATAAAAGGATTTTGTGTTAGTTATACATTGCCTTAAATTTTTATGCTTATTTATGAAAGATTCTGCTATATTGTTATCCTTACTGGGCATCTGAGCTCGCCCCTTTCTATGTTTTATTTTTCCCAGGATGTGAAAAAATATTTTATGAATGACCTGCTAGGATAATATGAGGGGATATGAGTGTGGTCTATGGAGACAATATGTTGTTGTAGTTTTTCAAATTATTATGTAATGTAATCTTTATAAATGTATCTAGTGATTCCATGGCTACTAAACAAATCAGGAATTCGAGACTTGATCTTTTGTGATCATGACAATGTTATTTAATAATGCACAGACTATGGGTAACTAGGGTTGGGGTGTTACAATTATAACCTATTTTATACATTGACTAATTATAAATAATCACAGATCATTGGTATGAATGCCTTATATGTTGGAACCACAATCATTATTTATTGGAAATGTAGTATGTTTTGTTTTTTTTGTCAATCGACTTTGGGTTTAGACAAGATGATTGCTAGGATGTGTCCTTAAAATTTAGGCAGAATGTAGTATTGAAGGTGGTACAGTTCGCATATCTTGAAATATGGTATGCAGAATGGTGGACCACAAACCATGTTGTGTGTGTTTGGTTCTGGCGCCCGTAGTGGAAGACGGTGGGATGAGAATTTTAAAATTTTCAAAGGTAGGATGACAGAACATGTCATCGCTGATGAACCTATCCCCTGAGAGGTTTGAGGATCTCATGTAAATTATAAAGATCACAAAATTAAAATGAAAATGTACCCATTTCAAATCTGAAGGCTCAGTTGACTGTAACACGTCGATAGTGATTGTTGCTTGAAGGATCCCAAGCAGAATCCCTCAAGATCGTCCACACGTGCTCCAAAAATCCATTGGAACATCGATTGTTAAATTCCAGGTGATACTGCGGTGAAACGATGATGCTTCTGATGTCCTGACGATCACCGCATCGAGATGCCTATGATGCAGAAGAGATATCATGATCCGAGCATCTTGGATTGATATCTTCTATCTATATGAAGTTGGAGGAGAGAGAGGCTCTCAATTTTCATTACATTCAAATGAATGAATAGTGAATTGAACACCCAAGAGAGAGATCCTCCTCTCTTATTTATAGTGACGTTGATAAATACCTGGTAGGGTTCCCCAACCCCTCTTTATTTCAACATTTACTAAATAAATAATTTTAAAGAACTTAACAGTGCCAATATTATTTATTATTTTTATGAAATACTTGTAATATATGTGAAATAAAGTACGTGATAAAATCCGAGCCATTTAACATGACTCACTATCCCACATAATATTAAATGAACCTTGAATATTAAAATAATATTTTTTCGATTGATATTTTATTGTATTTACTGAACTCATAAATATATTAAATAAATTCAATCCCAAACATTCGTAACTTGAATATTAATGAATTTATTTAATTTATTAGTGATCGATAACGTAGATAATGCTCGGACCCCGTGATAGGGTACACTATCTCCATATACCAATTCAACTGAATAGGGCGGATTATTTTATACGCTATTGTGTGTGACCCTCTAGGCCCTCATCTCGATAGCAGTGAATAAAATCCATTGACCAAGACTGGAGTCTAGAAACTCATCATGGCCCCTAAAGAGATAAGGATTGTCATAGCAATGACTACCATCCTATGAACACTAACTGCGTACTATAATATCTTTGTCATTAAATATCTCATAAAGCATGATGGACTCTTGCGTCATCATCCATATTTTGCTTTATTATTTTTTTATCTATCCGGATGGATATGCCTTTATACTGCTTAGGCCAAAGACCTATGAAGGCGGCAACATCCAGATCATCCAGGCCTGAGATATAAAACTTCTTGAACATGGAAGCACCAAATCTTTTCTTGACAATTCAGAAAACATCATACCACCAATAACGCACCCAACACAAACTACCTCGCCACGACATCACTGCCATGGATTTTGTCTAGAATAAATGTACGTAATCAAATGATATATATTTTTAATGGTCTCAGGTTAGGAGACCAATACACATGTCTGTAGAGAGGAACAACCAATGACACCTAAAACATGTGGTGTTCCTATTGGCATGTTAGTCCTCATGATCTCACTACTAGAGTTCCCAAAGTGCGAATATCATGAGAAGAAGTCTGAATGCTTATGATCCCCCTACACCTGATAGTCATACATCTACCGTGTCTAGTCAGTATGATGTACCTAGACTATAGGAAATATATTTAAGATCAATGTCATTGTATCTTGAGGTTTTCATTATAGCCTGGGATCTATTATAACCTATATACACGAAAAATATCCTTTGGGAATTACCATTATTATAGTGGATGAAGAAACTCTACACTATAATGTTAAGATATCATCATGCATATATAACTGTTCACATGATATGGTAACCAAAAATTCCTACATAGATGGGTCTAGGGAACCAACTATTTCAATACTCCCACTTGCACTAGAGCCAACTTTCTAACTAAACAAGTTAGAGGACCACATGATAAATTTCATTCTTCTATTGAGTAATGGATTTAAATGATGGGCCTACCATGTTTTCACCACATGGAATATCTTCTATATGTGACCTCTTCGTCTTGAGTAAAACTTCTCAAGATAAGGTATCCACAAGTATATTAATTTTTTTCATTGTCATATCTAGACATCTTTTGTAGTAAGAATATCATTATTCTCATTATCATAATACTTCTATCACAAGGTGTGAATCCATGAACTAGAACAAATCATTGCAATTTATAACTGCTTCTTAGTAGCCTTTGAAGCTGCAACGTACTCGGTATTTGTAGGTATGACAACCACTATCTTTTATTAGATTGACTCGCTCATCTCATTTTCCTAACTGAGACACTAGATCAATTTGATCTAAAGATCACTATTTTCTGTCCCACAAAAACTAATATAACTTCCTATCTATATTCAGGGTACATATCATTTGTACTTACCAAAGTACAAGATGATAGTTCTAACTAAATCACTTGGAGTGCTCCAGGAAATAATTGATATATGGATATAATAAATTATATCCTGGTAGTATCAATTATTGTACATATTATACAATATGTGATTGATCCATCACTAAAGCATATGGTATGAATTCACAACATTAATCTATACTCGTGCACTGAACATGTTAACCTGGAGAGATTAAGCCATGTGTCATTGAAAACAATTCTGGACATGAATTGCTCCAACTTGTATTTTTCAATACAATGTCACTATATATATGATTGACTAGGACCAAGAAATCATTGGATCTAACTCAGTGGATCAATTTCCCTAGAACTTGTTTTGCTACTTGAAGTCAATCATTGGAGATTTGATTTTATTCTAATCTTATATAATTTGTAAGAACAACATATGTTTACCATATATTGCCGAACCTATTTCAATTGGAAAACATTGGAGCTCCCACTAACCATTGGTAGACACAGTACAAAGATTCATTTATAATTAATTTTCTAAGATGTTGTTTCTTACGTTAATCTAAAACCAGATTTCAGCAACTTACAACCCCTATTGGCATCATTTGATGTCATCATCTCTTTCTGGTTGGGTTGTATAGACACATTCCATGAAAGATGAACTTGACATCTAATGATCAATAAAGGATCTTAGAATTTTAACTATGACAAGTAAAATTCTAATAGATTTAGGCGTACTGACTTGGAATAACCAATCGATCCTTATTGGTACCATACATTTACCATCCATGTAACATTTCAATTGAATACCCACTGCATTATTAAATTTATAATCCCCTTTACAATTTGATACATAGAATCTGTTATTGAATTTTAGTTGATCTAGACAATCTTCGCTCATTAAAATATATTGCTTACTTGTAATATTATTTATTCTTAATGAATAATTTACCACCTGTCACGGTGAATATAAAACCATCACCATGGTTTCCTTCTTCTAACACAGTATGTATCTCAAGAACATGCCTATTCAACATGTACTTGTGGAACATGTTCCCTATGCTAACAATTTGTGCATATCAAGAATTGACTATGTCCAAGTCAATTCAGCTCCCACTATCTCTAATAGAGATGTGCACCCTTGTATAGAAATGTCGTCTAATACATGAATACATCTTTTCTATCATAGGGATTTAGGTAATATCTTAAGAAACTGTTAAGAAAATTACCTCAAATACAAAATGTGTTTAACATGATGAATATTTATTTAAATCCTAACAAATGCTTTGAATCTAAACATGTCCTATGACATAATGGATTTTCCATCATACTATGACTCGTATGATATCCATTTGTCATTTTAGTTAGCATATTGTTTATGGGTTTAAGCCATTATTTTCAAAGATCATTATGATATATAATGGAAGTCACTGTAGGTTGTAACATTGATACAACTTACATCACAACTTTGATGTATAAAATGTGTCTTTATGAAATGCTCCACGCTACATTTTTTAGTCAATGTTAATATGTAATACTCATCTTCATTCCTTCTTATGAACATCAATATAGTGATGTAGATAATGTAACATGCTTTAATGAATTACTCCTCCCTACATTATCAGGATCAATGATTGTTTGGTAAAGATATTATTCGGCATGCCAATCCGAAGTAACTCATATCTTCTTACCAAACCTATACTTCACTGGTAAATTATTTAATGAATTAAAGGAAACTTATGAAGTATCCTTAATTCTTTCTTTCTTTGGAATAGTTCACACTGTCTTGTTAAACTATCCTCAGAAATCATTGTGGAATACCTTTATTTTTTAAGGATTCTTTGTCAAAACTAAGGATCTCAATAATACCAAAGGTGTTTAGATGTGATGAGCCTAAATACCATACTGTGTATATAGTTTATGTCCACTTTTAGTTTTACATGAAAAATAATGACATTTCTAGAACTAGTTAGGACTTACATTTTATATTCATAATGTATTTCCATTGATTCAAGTAGAAGTGAACTATTTGTTGACTATGTTACCATAAAAAACATTCAATCAAAAACATGGAATAATATATCATCATGTCCAAATGGGCACATGAGAAAATTGTTTTTGGTTGTAATCAACAACTTGTTCTGTTTGAGTCCATCACTTGGCAATTAGAAGTTATGTGTTTCTCACCGCTAACTTAAGAATCACCCTTTCTCTACTACTTGGAAAAGAAAACTTACTTCTATTAATGTTTCTCTACTTACATGGTTATTGAATTTCAATACAAATATGTGAATATTATATTATATTTTAATACCCAAGAAGTATGTGAGATAAAGATACTTTTATTTGATTAGTATTAACTAAACGTGAAGCATGTACTTGCTTCTTGTATTTCAGTTTTTAAACTTCCATGAATTCATTTTATTATGTGATGAAAATAACCTCATGTTAAATAAACAACAACTTTTCATTGAAGGACATGATGAAGGTGCCTTTGGCGTAACTTTCCATAAGCCTTTTTTCCTTGCCATTAAATGTATTTTCCCTAAGAATAAAAGATGGTATTATCTCCGATATTCTTATTACATGGAGAATGTAACCTTAAATGTAATGATGCACTTACTCTATACCATTCATTTGTATCCTTAAATGAAATAAGAGTAATTGGGGGTAAAAGGTATAAGAATAGGATGACATGAAATATTGAAAACTATCTATTACTTTACACAAACTGAGTGCAACCATCACATTTAAATCTTACGTCACATTCTCCTAGAAAGAATCTTGGAGTTGAGACTACATGTGATCATCATCCATGTCATGATGTAGTGACCGCAACTAACATAATAGGTTGATGATAGCATTTTTATAGATCTATCATATGCTTTATCCAAGAGTCTCCGGTAAGAAATTTAACACTCATTGCTTCTTAATGTGGTTTAACAGGTTTGGACACGTGCACCATGAATTTATATTTTGGTAGTAATGTGTGAAAGCACTTATAATACACTTGCAATTTCGTCCTTGTTTAGAAATTAACTTTTTCCAATGTTTATCACAGTTTTATCATGTTATTACTTGCCATTCTCTACAAGTATGCTTTAGTATATTGTACTTTTATCTGATTACGTAATGTGACATTACTGATTATTTAATCATTAAATGTCTCCCACTAATTTTTCGAATTCTAGGAACCCTATGTACTTGAGTATGAATACTCTTGAGTATTATAGTGGAAAGGATCCCTAAACCTCCCTCACAGTCTACAAGCTATGGCTACGCCACAACTCGGAGGGTCCAAAGTAGGATTTTGGCTGGCCAACCACATTAACTCGTTGTTCCTTCATTTGTTGAGTGAAGTCCCAGCTTCAAAAATCATTTACTGATTTACTCAATGAATTCCTCTAAAATTACAACAAGCTAGATAAGGATATTTCATTGCTGATATTTTAGTTAAGTCGACCCCCCACACGAATAAGAACTCCCTTGTAGTAATAGGAACCCTCATCCAAGGCATGATCGGCACCTCGAACACTCGGTTTTTGTTCAAACTTGAATGATGTAAGGTTTTTTGTGAATTAATATTATCTATGAGGGTTTTATTAGTTTTCTCTCTTAATGAATGTAATCAATTTCTATTAAAATTATTTATATATGTTGTCGCGCTCACAACTGAAATTTAATTGAAAAACATACACAGCTTCTTTATACATTTTATTATCTATTATTTTATGTATTTTCTGACAGTTCTAAAATGCATAAAATAAAAAAATGTGTAAAGGTAAACTACTACCTGATTGGTCTTGAGCATCAAAACGACCTAAACGCATTGTACCTGTGTCGTATGCTAGACTCTGGATACATCTTTCCCTATCATGTAGGACTTCTAGTATTCTGGTGTATCATCATGCCTTGGCGGGGATGGAATCAAATCATGGAGTATTTCCTCATCTTGGTGGAATCCACGTGTGGTCTTATACCGTCGTGCACTGCCTCATCTTGGAGGGGTCCACGTCACTTGTCGTCTTTGTCCGAAATACAAAGATACTCATGCGTTGGCGAGGGGGACTCAGGTATAAACTTACATCATATAAATTGGGCATTCAGGCCCTTATACATTTTAACCAGAAAATAATGATGATTCGCAGACCGTTCATTTAATTTTTTCCAATCCTCGCACGATGTTAAAAAAAATAATTAAATAAAAGGCAGCATACATGGTTCTATGCTCAAGATCAAACGACGGGTAAAATAAAGTGGGATAAAAATTAAAACAAAATAATTAAGAATATTGACTTATATAATTAAATTAAATTAATTAATAAATTCAAATATTTTAATTAATCGTCGGGCCTCTGATTAATTTAATTTTAATGAAAAAATTATATTAATTTAATATAATTCAATTTAATACCTAAATTGAATTAATTTTATCAGGGTATTAAAATTTATTTATTATAAACAACAACTAATATATTAATTAATATAATTTAATTTTTTCATTAAATTAATTAATTATATTAATTGAAATATGACTCGGGTCTCAAAACCAGACTCTCACTCATCGCGGGTCACGCTAAACCTGCGAAGACCTATAACTGGTCGGGCAGAGCCTGTGCTTGGCTTAACATGGTCAGGAAGGTCCACCCAGAACCAAACATGGTCGTGAAGATCTGTATGGTCCTATTTCGAGACAAAACAACCCCTGCAAAAACGTGTTAGGGTTACCTGCACTCAAGGTTGATCCGCGGAGGTACACGACATTTAGACGAGTCAGTAATGGAGGCGTGTAGGCCGTCTGAGAGAAGGGGGGCAAGGCCAAAGCGAGTGCAAGGTGGCGAAGGCCGGCTGGGTAAGGCCGAGAAGCGTGCATGGTTGGCGCGAGTGTAGGAGGTGCTAAAGAGGATTGGTCCACTACGGTGCCATGAAGTGGCTTCCAAGAAGACGGCCGGAGGCGGGTGTGGGTGGTAGTGACCTGATGCAGATGAGGTCAAGAGAGAGTGGGGGTGCCTTTCTCTTGGTCAGCTACTGTATGGAAGGTTCTCCAGCACGAGGTTGCTGTAGGTGGTTCCCTCCAGGGTGCATCAGGCGGGTGCGTTGGGAGAAGGGAAGGTGATGGACTGAGGCTACGAGACCCGTTTACCTGAAGAGGAAGCCACCAAGGGGGTCCATGTGGCATCCAGGGCATGCAGGGTAAGAGCATACAACTCCTACTACAGGGGGTGGTGAAAGGCTGACGGGGTTGCGGCGCAACGTGGCGAGACCGAGTGGGAAAGGCTGGTGTGAACCTCCTGGTTTTCCGTGGTGCGGCATCCAGCCATGCACCACATAGGAAAATGGAGGGAGTCCACTCGGACCCCATGCATTTCCTTTTTTTTCTTTTCCTGCATGACCCGCCGCACCCGTTTTTTTTAAAATTTATCATTTTTTTGAAGTCTTCTTCCACCCTTCCATTTTTAAGTCATGGTCACTAATTTATATTATATGATTTCACAATAAAAATCCAAAGACTACTCCATATCTTTTTAATATAACAATAATAAAATTATTTTATTGAAATAATAATTTATTATTATTAAATTATAATAATAATAAAATTATTATGTAAATTATAAAATAAATGTATAATTTGCATACAATTTTATTTTTTCTACGATGAATTAAATCATTTCAAAAAAATGTGATTAATTCATAAGGATTGAAAACTTAATACCTGAGATCAAATCACATATTCGATCCAATCCAAAAAACTAAATTGACCTTAACTTGGTTATTCGACATCAGATCGACGTGGGGTTTGAACCATTGGGACCATATTTAAATCCTCTACTTAATTTTCATGAAAATTTTATTTTATAGGCTCATAAAACTTACATGATCCCTATGATACCAGTGTTAGGTTCCGGGGACAGCAGTAGAAGTCGGTCGGTCGGGGATTTTAAAATTTTCATCGGTGGGATGACGGAACGTGGCGTCGCTGATGAACCGAGCCACAGAAAGGTTTTAGGATCGAGCGTAAATTTTAAAGACCACAAAATGAAAATTTAAATGTACCTGTTTCAAATCTGAAGGCGTGGTTAACTGCAACTAGTCAATGGTAATCGTCGTTTGAAGGATCCAATGCAGGATCCCTCTAGATCGTCCACACGCGCTCCAAAAATCCACTAGAACATCGATTGTCCAAATACAGGTGCTATCACGGTGATCCGATGATGCTTTTGATGTCCCAACGATCACTGTGTTGAGCTCTCTATGATGCCGAAGAGAGATCATGATCCAAGCATTTTGGATCAAGAGATTCTCTCTCTAAGAAGCTGGATGAGAGAGAGGCTCTCATTTTT
This sequence comes from Viscum album, assembly GCA_963277665.1. Lineage (NCBI taxonomy): Eukaryota > Viridiplantae > Streptophyta > Magnoliopsida > Santalales > Viscaceae > Viscum > Viscum album. The sequence continues at coordinate 935,179,275 of OY728143.1, read as the reverse complement.
CATTCCATGTAAAAGAATGAATAGTGAATTACACCCCCAAGGGAGAGAGCCTCCTCTCTTATTTATAGAGACATTGATAAATACCCAGCAAGGTTCCCCGACCCCTGTTTATTTCATCATTCACTAAATAAATAATTTTCACGAACTTAACTACGCCAATATTATTTATTATTTTTATCACATTCTTGTAATATATATGAAATATATTACATGATAAAATCCAATTATTTTGACTCAACTCACTATCCTGCATAATATTAAACGAACCTTGAATATTATAATAATATTTGTTCGATTAATATTTTCATGTATTTACTAAACTCGTAAATACATTTAATAAATTCAATCCCAAATATTCGTAACTTGAATGTTTATGAATTTTTTTAATTTATCAGTGATCGATATCTTGGACAATGCTAAGACCCTGTGGCGGCGTCCACTATGTTCATATACCTATTCAAATGAATAGGGTGGAATCTTGAATACACTATTGTGTGTGACCCTCTAGGCCCTCATCTCGATAGTAGTAAATAAAATACACAAACCAAGATTAGAGTCTAGAAACCTATCATGGCCCCTAATGAGATAAGGATAGTCATCGCAACGACTACCATCTAACCAACACTGACTGTGTACTATAATCTCTTTGTCATTAAAGATCTCATAAAGTAGAACGCACTCTTCTGTCATCATCTTTATCTTGATTTATTATTTATTGATCTATCTAGATTTATTTTCCTTTCTACTGGTTTGGTCGAAGACTTATGAATGCAACACCATCATAATCACCCAGACCTGAGATGTATAACTTTCTGGACTTGGAAGAAACAAATCCTTTCTTGACCATTTAGCCAATGTCATACCACCAACGACGCACCCAACACAAACTACCTAGCCACGTCATCACTACCATTGTTTTCATCTTTCATCAAAGTACGTAATCAAATATTATACATTAATAATGGTCTCATGTCAGAAGACCAATACACATGTCCATAGATAAGAACAACCAATGACCCCCAAAACATGTGGTGTTCTTATTGGAGGGTCTTTCCTCATGATCTCACTACTATATATCACCATGTGCGAACATCATGAGAAGAAGTCTCAATGCTTATGATCCCCAAGCACGTGATAGTCAGATATCTAGAATTCCTTGTCATTAAGATGTATCTTAATTATAGAACATATATTTAAGATAAATTTCATAGTATCTCTAGGTTATAATTATAACCTAGGATCTTATATAACCTCTTGACATGATAATTAACCTTTGGACATTCCATTATTATAGTGGACATAGAAAATTCTTCACTATAATGGTAAGATAACATCATGCATAGCTAACTGTAAACATGTTATGGTAATCAAAAAGTAAAACATAGTTGGGTCTTTGGAACCCAATATTTAAATAGTGTGAACAGTTCATGGAAAGAGAAATGCTTTGCAGTAAAGACACAAGGTTCATGGGAAGGCTTTCAGTATCTGGATGGCATGAATTCTTGTTGGATAGAGTGTAATATGTGAAAACGAGGTGGAGAGGTTCACATAAGACATAGTTCATATAAGAGATTGACCATAGTGAAGGGTTGAGTGGCAGTATGCAGACTACAAAGGGAAATATTTCATGGAAGATGCACAGTACATAGTGAAGGAGGTGGTGTATCAAATATTTGGTAAATCACGGATTAGAGGATTAAAAGGATCTATTTTTCTATATAAGGAGCACAAATCCAATAATTATAGTAGCATAGGAAATTACATTACAGTAATTCATCACTCCTGGAATTCAGCTATGTTTGAAAGAGTTCCACACTAAATAATGTTTTCTATAGGGTTTTTTATAGTCTAAAATGGGAAGACATGTCCGTGAAGGAGAGTATTTACACGGAGGAAGAAGTACATCCATGGTTATTTTGAATTATGGGGAGAAATAGAGGCATTACATGGTGTAAGGATCTACGTGAATGAAGGAAGTATTTGAATGAAATTTTGTGAAGGATATATTGGTCGGTGATGAATAAGCGGTACATGTAATGGGACAGACCACTCTAGTCCATTCCTTTGTGAAAATATGGTGTTAGAGGTGTTTTTGAAGGTCAAGGTGGCTTGGGGTGAATTTGGGTGGTCTTTTTAGTAAATGTAAAGTGTAATGGCTTTCTCACGGGAGGCGCACAGTTTGTCTAAACCGTGCAGTCATACCCTGCAAGGCTGGTCTTGGAGGTAGTCGCTGACGAATGGTTAGCACACGGTTTATCTAACTGTGTGGACTAACCGTGTGAGGAGTGATTGTCGAGGTAGAAGATAACTCATGGTTAGCGCATGGTTTGTTAAAATGTGCAGACTAACCATGCAGGCACTTAAAGTTAGATCCTAAAATTATGGATCTAACTCATTTTTCTTTTAATCACCTTTTTTAAGCCACTAATAGACCATAACTCTAAATTACCCTTCCTTGGAGATGGAATGACCTCTCCCAAGCATTTTGGAGGTGATCTGGATGCTTCTCTTCGTGAATCGAAGCCGGTTTCTCGAGGTATTTGATCCTTTTGTTGGGTTTCTTAGATCTACCTAGATCTTCTACGCCTCTTCACTCAAGATCATAGATCTGCACATGTTATGGGTTGATCTAGGTGTGTGGATGTCGATTGTGATGAGATTTGGTCTTGGTTGTGTTAGGAGAGGAGATCTAAGGATGATTAATGGAGAATAGATCCGGTTTCTTGGGCGTTCATCGACCGTTTTGGTTTTCCTTGAAAACCATTGAGGTAGGGGATTCGTGGATTCTCTAATTATTTATGTGGAATCATAGAGTTAGAATTAATTATCCCTTTGGATCACAATGGAATTGACCTAATTAAATACTTGAACGAGATTAAAATATTAGGTTTGATCGCATGTTGTTGCTTTGTACCATGATAATGGTTTGCCTCTTGTTTTCCTAGATATGTGTGATATTTATGCCTATCTAGTTAGTATGGGGTTCTTGATGAAATTGATAAGTAACATAAATCCGGAATTAATAGATAATTGGTTGGCTAAATATAATGAGGCATGAAAAGAGACCTGGTTCTTGTTGTGAATTGATTTTGATCAAATTTGGCATAGTAAGCTTGCTTAATCTTCGGTGATAGCATACTGAATTGGTTCATGATTTTGGAACCAAAGAATTGAATATATTAATTGAAGATGGATTAAATAACTTAATTGAGTTCCATGAAGTCATTGGAGTTACCCTCTTGTTGTGAAATAGGGATAAAATCCCAATTGATGTGATTGTTGGTGTTTGTTGATTGAAGGCTAGATGCCTTGCTAAAGGGCCAAGAGACCAAATTTATGTAATGTTTGTTTTCCTGTTGCTTGTGATGTTTTGTGACACTGTAGGGGTGTTGTGATATCTTTTGTTGTGATGTGACCTTGGAGGTGTCTTGTGATATGTGGAGGCAGATATGCCTTGTGGTTGTGGGAGTGGATGATGCCTAGAGTGGCGAGATGCATCGGTTTATGAATGTGGGTGTCAGGGGGGACACTGGGGATGATGGAATGGGATGGATGTGGTTGTTGGATGTTTGTTGATTCTTGGTTGTTTATCTACTTTACTTTTCCCCACTGCTCAAGGCAGGTGGTCTTTCTTTCCATTCTTCTGAAGGAGGTGAAGAAATGTGGGGTATGACATGTGCTTTCCGTGTTTAGCCTCTTAAGGGAAAATTGGTCTACGCTCTTGCTATAGGTGGAAAAGACTCGATGGGTAGTGCGTCTACCCACTGTGTTGATCCCCCTTGTGTTTAGTATCATAGGTTGATTTTCAAGAATGCTTGGGAATATGGAAAAGTTATTCTGTAATTAATTTTTGAAGAAATGATGTTAACCCATGGGGTTGGAGTTCATCTAAACATAATGACTAGGATGTAACTTTAGAAGGGATAGTGGATTTTGGGATGTGATGTTAATGAAATTTAATGTGGAATTGGTCTTGGTTAATTAATTTATAAAGAATTAATTAATGTACAGTTGAATTGATAAAAAGGTTAGGAAGTAATATAATAAAACCCTTTTAGTGATTGTTTGCTTATTAGAAACCTAATCTTAGAAGTGGCTGCCCAGATTCCGAGATACGTTAGCTATGGTTGTGTCTAAGACTAGTTTATTTCCATAGTGTGGTTGTGAGTTATAATATATTCTATACTTTTTGTGTTTCTATATGCTACTCAACCCTCTCAGTAAGGGAAACTGACACCCTGGGGATTCTGAGCCCTGGGGGGTGTTTTCCCCAACATTCTAGTGGGAGGATGAATGGCTGACTACCCCTTTTGACCCTTCTCTCTTCTCTTGTTAGATACTAGTTCCATGAGGCACAACGGTTAGTTTTCCTCATATATGTGTGTAGAGGGATGTGATGGATTTTGGATTTTTCACACACATATATTCTGGATATATTATCCTATGGACTACTATAGGTGTATAGTTTATATGTTGTGATGGTTTTAGTATCCTTACTCGATGTATAGGCTGTAATGGCTTGAGGTATAATGACCGACGTATGATACATGTTATACAAGTTGTGGTGGCTCCCAGAAACTACATGGTATCTTTTGGTTGTGAGGATGGTGTGGTGCTTTTCCCAGGTGTCTGCGGTCAAGACTTTTTGGTGCACATGGTGATGATTGTAGATTTTAGCCCAAGATTATAAGGGAAAGCCTTTGTATAGAGATGCACAAGATGTATGTCGTTGGGGAAAAGTAGAAAAGCAGTGGGGAAATAGTAGCAGGGTACACTTTATATCCTTTATTATATGATATATTCTTTTATGCATTACATGGTGAGAGTAGCCATGGTGAGGTTGGGAACCTAGTATACCTGTTTAGGTGACGAGTTAGTTTCACTTGTTGTTTATTGTGCATTATAATGATTTCATTACCATTTCATGAGAGGTTTCAGGGAGGATCCTACTGATTATACTATTATACTCACCCTACGTATATATAAATTGTTTTTCAGGTCACTTAGAGAAGGTTGGATATCAGGCTGGTCACTACTAGCTTGTGTTGCAAGAGCTATTCTAGCTTGTGGTTGCTGCTGTTTTTTTACTTTCCTTTTGGTACTTGTAGTTTTCTCCATCAGTTGTGGTACTTCTGTGTGGCATTTCATATATTTACTTGGGTTTATTTTATATTTATTTCGATGTTGGAGTTGGTTGGTGTCTATCTTATCACTCTCTTCTGCATGTGTTCTCTTAGATAGTAATGCCTCCCATTAGTGTGTTTATTATACCCTTGGTGCTAGTCGCCAACCCGGGGCCTACTAGAGGCAGGACTTGGGGGGATTTATCTCCCTTTCCACATTACTGGCCCATTAGGGGTACACATTGTGGGGAGGGGGCCATGACAGAGTGGTATCAGAGGTCTCATTGAGGGATAGGATGGAGTTTGGAGTTAGGCATAAGTGATGCTACATGGGTTGGTAGGGAAACTGTATCATTCTTGTTTAGCAAGTGAGGAAAACACTGGAGACCGGCTGAAACATAGGCGTTTAGGGCCCCCTTTGATCTGATGTACAGACCTTTAATTTTACAATGGCTACTAAATATGGTGATACTAGTTGTAGGGTAGAGACATAGGAAATGATCATACATCATTCTTCTTTGTGCCTGTGTTTGAATGGGTTGACCTTGGGAAAGGTTAACCTAAAATTAATATAAGAAAATAATTAATTATTTAATTATGAGTCTTCCATATTCCATGCTTAGGAGATCTAATTGTTTGTTATTTTACAGGTATGTCTCCAGGTCAACGTCCTCATCAGGGTTGCACAGAATATGTCCAGCATGCCTTTCTAGCAGGTCCTCGCAGGTTAGAGGATGACGACCACAACAAATAGAGGAAGACACTCTGAGAGTTTCCGTGACAGAGTCTGTAGAAGTATGAGGGATCCATTTCAGATGTAGTCCCGAAAGACTAGTTGTAGGAGGTTGAGATAGGATTCAGTTTGATCTATATTCCAAATGAGAACCATGTGTCCTTAGCTATGACGATGTTGTGTGGAGTAGTAAGGTAGTGGTTGTTCTTGTTCCTCGGGGATCACAAGGAATCAGCGATCTCATGGGATGAGTTCTGAGATACGTTCAGAGTCGATTTCCTTTCCTCGACTGCAAAGGCATCCAATCACTAGGATATTCTTACCCTTCGACAGGGGATCTCCACTATTCGATAGTTTGGAATCCATTTTAGGAACCTTTTACTGTATGATTTGGACTTTTTACTAGATGAGGAGGCTAGGGTGAGGCATTTCGATGAGGCCTTGCATCCAGGGATCCAGTGCCAGGTCACACCATTTTTGTGGAAGAGATATCTTGAGGTGCATATGAGAGTTGAGGTTTTCGAGAGGACATTGGCTTGGACCAGATCATCATGAGAGGGGAATCAAAATTATTCCTCATGAAGAAAGTTTGTGGTCCGGGGTTCCCGGTTTTCAGGGCAGAAGATTTTCCGTTCAGCCGGGGGTAGGTCCCAGCCCTTCACGTCTCATTTCTCTTGAGGCAGCCAATATCCGGCCTATGCCAAGGAATCGTGTGCTTGTTTTTCTTGTTGGGGTCATGGTCATTAGCAGCAGGAGTTCCCAACCATTCAGGGTGGTCATCGTGCATAGGGTGCTCTACTCCAGGTTCTTCAATTGAGGCATTTCCAGCCAAGGCATCAGCAGCCAGTTGCACCAGCTTTCGACCAGCATTGGGTAGATGGGGCAGGCAGAGGACATCCCCATGATGCTCCTCGTCCTCAGAGAGCAGAGCGTGGCCGTGGTTGTGGTCGTCATCGGGGTCAGAGAGGCCATGGAGGAGGTCATGGTCAGCTTCATGCCCTAGCGTTGCCAGCTCCAGAAGATCCAGATGACGTTCAAGGTACCCTTTTCTTGTATTCTACCTTGGTGTTTTCCTTGTTTGATTTAGGAGCGACACACTCCTTCATATACCTACCCTTGTCTTTGCCTTTGGACTTGAGGTAGAGAGGCTTCCAGTGCCCTTGGCGTTGGCAATGCCATTTGGAGGTCGAGCTATCTTGTTTGATGTTTGTAGAGATTGTGAGCTTGTGTTGGGGCAGCACCGCTCTCAGGGATATTTTTTATGTTTATGAATACAACCATATGATGTCATCCTTGGCATGTATTGGTTGTATTCAGTGCCGGCTATCATGTATTTCATCAGGATGAAGGTCTTCTTCATTGGTGCATATGGAGAGCATGTGGTGTTTGTTGGTGAGCGAGATCCTCAGATGGGTCATAGGCTCATTCCATCCATATCATCCATGATGGCTGATTTGATGCTGTGTTATTCAGTGTTTCAGCAGTTTGTGTTTCCTAGGGTCGTAGAAGTGTACCCTAATGTCTTTCCCTAAGAGCTTTTAGCATTACCCCCTCAATGAGAAATTGAGTTTGGGATCGATCTACAGCCAGGAGTGTATCCTATCTCTATGTCTCCATATAGGATGGCCCCTTCTGAGTTACGAGAGCTACATATATAGCTTGATGGTTTGTTGAAGTGAGGTTTTGTTCAACCAAGTGTGTCACCATGGGGTGCTCCAGTTCTGTTCGTGAAGAAGGCCAACAGTAGTTTGTGGTTGTGTGTCGATTATCGTTTCTTAAAAAAAGTTACAATATAAAGTTGATATCCTCTTCTATGAATTGATGACTTATTCGATCAACTGAAGGGTGGAAGTTTCTTCTCAATGATCGAATTGTGATCAGGATATCATCAGATTCATGTGAAGGATGAGGATATCCCAAAGACTGCATTCTGTTGTCGTCATGGGATTTATGTGTTTGTTGTAATGTCGTTTGGTGTGAGGAGTGCTCTAATTGTGTTCTTGGGTTTGATGAATGTTTTGTTCCATGAGTTCCTAGACAAGTTTGTGGTAGTTTTCATCGGCGAAATCCTTGTGTACTCCACATCTGAAGAGGAGCATGCAGAGCATCTACGTGCAGTTTTGGGAGTTCTTTGTCGAGATCAGCTGTTCGGAAATTTTTCGAAGTGTGAGTTTTGGGATCGAGATGTCCATTTCATGTAGCATGATGTGTCCCAACAGGGAGTAGATAGGGATCCATCATAGATAGAAGCTGTTGTGTCTTGGGCATCCCCCAAGACAGTGTCAGAGGTGCGATGTTTTCTTGGGCTCCAAGGATACTACCGATGGTTCGTAGCCAATTTCTCATGAGTTGCGACTCCTCTAACATCTTTGACTAGAAAGGATTAAGCGTTCATACGGGTATCTACTGGTGCATCCCCATGAATGCAACTATTCCACTCGTGACCTTGAGTTGGCATGTGTGGTGTTTGCTATGAAGTTGTGGAGACATTACCTCATTGGTGAAATCTTTGTGGTTTTCACTAATTATAAGATTTTGAGGTATGTTTTCTCCCAGCGTGACTTGAACTTGTAACAGAGTCGGTGGATGGAGTTCTTGTAGGAATACGACTTCTAAATATCATATACACCTGGAAAAGGGAATGTTGTGGCTGATGCGCTTAGCCAAAGTCACGTAGTGATGTTGTGTGTGAATCTAGTGATTCCTGGAGAGTAATGGAAGAACATTAAGCGTTACATATTTATATGAGAGAAGTTGGGGGTAGAGGCTGTCTTTTTCAGATGACGGTGCTGTCATCCCTTGAGTAGAAGGTGGAAGAGTACCAGTTGGGAGATCTTGAGGTGGAGGTCTGTAGAGACCGAGTTCTTTGTGGTGAGTCCCTGATGGTTGGTCTGAGGATAAACAACACAGAGTGTTGTATCATGTAAGGATTTTGGTTCCCTTGGTGATGCGCGAGATGGTCCTCATAGAGTTCCATGGTTCTCCTTTAGTAGTGCATCATGGTCTGGCAAAGATGTACCGTTCCATGAAGAGCCAGTTTTTGTGGCCTGGGCTGATGCATGCGGTTGCAGAGTTTGTGTCACGATGATTAGTCTGCCAGAAGGTGAAGGCCAAACACCGTTTTCCTTGTGGACTTCTTCATCCATTAATGATTACTTAGTGGAAGTGGGAGGATATCTCAATGAACTTTGTTACAGGTTTACCTCAAGATCTATGAGGATATGATGCTATTCGGGTGGTATTGAATCGTTTAACGAAATAATCCCAATTTATAGCAATCAAGGAGTCATGCATAGTGGATGTTTTGTCGAGGTAGAATTTGGAGGAGGGGGATAGACTTAATGGAGTCCCTAGGATGATCATTCCTGATCAAGAAACTCATTTTACCTCTAGGGTGCGGAGAGGTCTCCAACATGCTTTTGGTTCTCAGCTATGCCTTAGCACTGCTTTTCATCCACAAACGGATGGTATGATGGAGCGAACCATCCAAACTCTGGAAGACATGTTGTGCTCTTCTATTCTTGATTTTGTAGGTTCATGGAGGAGGCACTTACCCTTGGTGGATTTTTACTACAATAATAGTTTCCACTCCACCATCGGTATGGCGCCATTTGAAGCATTGTATGGAAGACCTTTCCATTCTCAGTTATGCTGGACAAGGGTCGGAGAGTTAGACATTCTCGGAGAATAACTAGTGTAGAATACAACACGTATGGGTTAGGTGATTCGTGAGAGGATGAAGACAGCGCAAGATCATTAGAAATCATATGCTGATCAAAGAAGGAGACCCTTAGAGTTTAATGTTGGAGATCATGTGTTTCTGAAGGTGGCTCCCCGTCGTGGGCAGTAAAGGTTTGGTCATGAAAGTATGCTTTCCCCCAGGTTTTTTGGGCCTTTTGAGGTGTTATCTCTTGTTGGAGCTGTTGCGTACCGAGTGGAACTTCCCCCTCAGATGAGTCGGATACTTGATGCTTTTCAAGTATCACAGCTACGTCGTTATCTTCATAACGACCCTCACATTATCTATTGGGGATAGATCGATGTTGATGATGATGCCACCTTTTAGGAGAAACCTATGGAGATTGAAGACTGCAAGGAGAAGGTGTTGTGCAGGCATTCAATCCCCTTAGTTCGTGTCTTGTGGAGACACAGTGGCTTGGAGGAGAGTACTTGGGAACGTGAGTCATAGATATGTGCTCAGTACCCAGAGTTGTTTGATGTTTAACTCTTTTCATGTATCATTGTAGCTAATGTGGTTTTGAAACCTTCTTGTTTATGAGATGTCTCCCTTTGTTTATTTGGTGGATTTCTCTGTTTTGAGAAGTACCTCAGTGGGTGGTTGTTCAGACCCTGTTCATTTTACTTTTTTGGTGGGTTTTGGATTCTCAAGGATGATAATGTTTTCAGAGGTATATAATGTAATTTCCCGGGCCTCTACGATCCATTTCTTTTGGAAAATATTGTGTTAGAGGTGTTCTGGAAGGTCAAGGTGTCTTGGGGTGCATTTGGGTGTAATTTTAAGGAAAACTAATGGGGTATGGCCTTCGCACGGGAGGTGCACCATTTTTCTAAAGTGTGTGGCCAAACTGTGCAAGGATGGTCTTGGAGGCAGGGGCTAATGCACGATTAGCACATGTTTTGTTTAACCGTGTGGACTAACTGTGCGAGGAGTGATTTTTGATGCAGAAGCTAACGCACGGTTAGTGTACGGTTTCTTAAATTGTGTGGACTAACAATGAGGCACATAAAGTTAGATCCTAAAATTGTGGATCTAACTCGTTTTACCTTTAATCACCTCATTTAAGCCCCTAGTCAGCCATAAATCTGGATTAACCTTCCTTGGAGATGGAAGAACCTCTCCCAAGCATTTTGGAGGCGATCCGGAGGCTTCTTTTCACGAATCGAAGCCGGTTTCTCAAAATATGTGATCCTTTTTTTTGGTTTCTTAGATCTACCTAGATCTGCTCCCCCACTTCTCTCAGGATCTTAGATCTACACATGTTATGCGTAGATCTAGGTGTGTGGATGTCTATTGTGATAGACTTTGGTCTTGGTTGTGTTAGGAGAGTAGATCTAAGGAGGATTCATGGAGAATCGACCCGATTTCTTGGGCGTTCGTTGATCATTGTGGTTTTCGTCGAATACCTTTGAGGTAGGGGATTCATGGCTTCTCTAATTGTTTATGTGAAATAATAGAGTTAGCATTATTTAGCCATTTGGATCACAATGTAATTAACCTAATTAAATACATGAACCATATTAAATGAATTGGTTTGATCGCATGTTGTTTCTTTGTACCATGATAACAGTTTGCCTCTTGTTTTTCTAGATAAGTGTGATATCTATGCCTTGCTTTTTAGCATAGAGTTCTTGATGAAATTGATAAAGAATGTAAAGCAATAATTAATTTATAATTGGTTGGGTAAATATAAAGGGGCATGAAAGGAGACCTGGTTCTTGTTGTGACTTGATTTTGATCAAATTTGGCATAGTAATCATGTTTAATCTGCGATGATAGCTTACAGAATTGGTTCATGATGTTAGAACCAACGAATTGAATTTCTTAATTCAAGATGGATTAAATAACTTAATTTACATCCATGAAGGGTTCGATGTTACCCACTTTTTGTGATGTAGGGATAAAATCCCAATTGAAGTGATTGTTGGTGTTTATTGTTTTAAGGTCGGATGCCTTGCAAAAGAGCCAAGAGCCCAAAATGTTGTAATGTTTTTTTTCCTGCTGCTCGTGGTGTGTTGTGACCCTAGAGGGGTGTTGTGATATCCTGTGTTGTGATTTGACCCTGGAGGGATCTTTTGATATGTATAGGTAGGGATGCCTTGTGGTTGTGGCAGTGGATGACGCCTAGAGTGGCCAGATGTATCGGTTTATGCATGTGGGTGTCACGGAGGACACCGTGGATGATGGAATGGGATGGATGTGGTTGTTGGATGTTTGTTGATTCTTGGTTATTTATCTGCTTTACTTTTCCCCACTGCTCATGGTAACTGGTCTTTCTTACCCTTCTTTTGAAGGAGGCTAAGACAAGCGGTATGCCACATGCTTTTCATGTTTAGCCTCTCATGGGAAAATGGGTTTACGCTCTTGCTATATGCGGCAAAGACTCGATGGGAATTACGTCTACTCACCGAGTTGAGCCCCATTGTGTTTAGTAGAATAGGTTTCTTTTCTAGAATGCCTGGGAATATGGGAAAGTAATTTTGTAATGAATGTTTGAATAAATGATGTTAACCCATCGGGTTGGAGTTCGTTGAAACTTAATGATGAGGCTGTAACTATTGGAGGGACAATGGATTTGGGGATGTGGTTTTAATGGAATTTATTGGGGAATTGTTCTTGGTTTATTAATGTATATTGAATTAATTAAAGTACAATGGAACTGATAAAAAGTGAAGGATGTAATCTAATAAAACCCTTTTATTGATTGTGTGCATATCAGATACATAGTCTTAGAAGTGGCAGCCTAGATTCCGAGAGACGTTAGCTGTTGTTGTGTCTAAGACTTGGTTATGCCCATAGTGTGGTTGTGAGTTATCATATATTATGTACATTTTGTGTTTCTATACGCTACTCCAACCTGTCAGTAACGGCAACTAACACCCCATGGATTCTGATCCCTGGGGGTGTTTTCCCCAACATTCTGGTGAGAGGATGAATGGATGACTACCCCCTTTGACCCCTCTCTCTTCTCTTGGTAGATACTAGTTCCATGAGGAACACCAGTTAGTTTTCCACATATATATGTATAGAGGGCTGTGATGGCTTCTGGAGTTTTCACACACACATATTCTGGATATATTATCCTATGGAGTACTACAGGTGTAACGTGTATAGGCTGTGATGGCTGGAAGATCCTTACTCGGTATATGGGCTGTAATGGCTTGAGGTATATTACCCAATGTATGATACACGTTATGCAAGATGTGGTGGCTCCTAGAAACAACCTGTTTAATTTTGGTTGTGTGGATGGTGTGGTGCTTAACATAGCTCTCTACGGGAAAGCCTTTGTGGTGCACATGGTGCAAATTTTGGAGCTTAGCCCAAGTTTATACGAGCAAGCCTTTGGAGAGAGATGCACATGGCGTATGTCATTGGGGAAAAGTGGAAAACCATTGGGGAAGTAGTAGCGGGGTAACCTTGATATCTATTATTATATAATATATTATTGTATGCGTTACTTAGTGAGAGTAGCCATAGTGAGGTTGGGAACCTAGTATACCTGTTTAGGTGACGAGTTAGTTTCCCTTGTTGTTCACTGTGCATTATCATGTTTTCTTTACGTTTGCACGAGAGGATTCAGGGAGGATCCTACTGAGTATACTATTATACTCACCCTACATATATATATACTATTTTAAGGTCAGTTGGAGTTGGTTGGAGATTAGGCTGGTTACTACTAGCTTGTGTTGCAGGAGCTGTTCGTTCTTGTGGTCGCGGCTATTTTTACTTTCCATTGGGTACTTGTAGTTTTCACCTTCAGTTGTGGTACTTCTACATGGCATTTCATATATGTACATGGGTTCATTTTATATTTTAGTTCTGATTTGGAGTTGGTTGCTGTCTATCTTATCTGTCTCTTCCCCAAGTGTTCTCTTAGAGGGTAATGCCTCCAATTTGTGTGATTATTATACCCTCGGTGCTAGTCTCCAACCCAGGGCCTACTGGAGGCGGGACTCAAGGGTCATTATCTCCATTTCCACATTTCCAGCCTAGGAGGGGTACACTTTGTGGGGAGGGGTGATGATAGTACACGACAGCAGAATCGAAGAAAGTTTGAGAACATAGTTTCTGGATGAGGTATGTGGTCTTGGTTTGTTGAGGCGATAAACAGAAGGGGTATGTGGAGAACTACAATATGTGGATAAATAAGACCAGTTCGTAGAGAATCGATCAATATTTAAGGATGCATGAGTTAATTCCATCCCATTGATTCTTTCTTCAAGTCCATAAACCATGTTTTGATTCCTCCCTATGTAGTGAGAATTGGGTATTCAATGTAATTGATATAAGGGACACCACATGCTATACCTAAAATCTTATAAAATCAGTTCCCCTGGAAAATATTGATTGATAAAATATTTTGTAATCCACAACTAGAGATTATTTTTGGTCTTTGGTATGACTGAAAACATGTCGACGTATTTTCCATGGATGTATCCCATAGTGTTGAAACATGTAAAATAGTTTGTCTTCTCATTTCATGAGATTTTTTATTTAGTGCACATTCTCATCTGATTGGTTTAAGACGTTATTATTAACATGGGAACAAGATCCAATAGTATAAATGAAATATTTGACACCCTGATTTACCAGCACCCTCTCAGGGGTTTTCAATGTAATTAATTTTAATTATCAATAGGAAATAAGGGGATAGTATTATTGTACCCTCAGTGTTATACCCAGCAATTAGAAGAGAATTATGTTTATCCATGATTATTAGGGGAGATAGTTTAAAATGTTTTAGTTTCAATTGAATTCATAATTATTTTTATTTAAAATTTAACCATATCATACTTAATCTATCATGGATATGTTCTGTTATTTGTGTGTTTCAGTAGAATTTTTTTATGCTGGGTTTTTTTCGTTTATATTTAGGGATATGTTTTCTTCATTGATGTGTACGATCAATTGAGGGATAAAAAATGTATATAAATTCTCTTTTCATTGTTGGAGTAGTAAATGTTTTGTTTAGTGTAACTTCGTGTTAAAGAGTTTCCAAAATATGTGAAGTATTTTTTTGATTTACTTCGATTAATATTCCTTGATGAAACTCACATAATATAACATCTTGTTTTGGAAATAATTTTATCTTAAAAACTTTCTAATTTATATTTCTCTTTATTAGATGACTATATCTAAGAATTTAATGAAGATGATTCAAATTAATCATCGAAAATAGTATGTTTTAACCCATCCTAGTGTCTCACCATGGGTAGATCTATTATCATTCTTGAATAAGGATAATAGTAGCCTATGAAAGAAAATTTTTTCTAGTCAATTTAATAAATTTATGGTAAATAACCATAATCTTCTCTCGAGTATTAATAAATTTTCTATTTAATTAAAGATATATAGCTGGTGCTTGATGATATTTTATATTGTTTGTTTTATTAGATATGTGTTTAGAAGGATAAAAAAAATTAGAATAATTTCTTATATCATCATGACCATATTGATTTTTTTGTTATTAATTTAATAGTTATAAACCCACAATATATTTTAAAGGGTCTTATAGACTTATCATTTCATGTATTATTGGATAGGTTTATATTAGTTTTCATCAACAACAACATTGTGTACTAAAATTCAAAACAGGACCAAGTTGAGATTTTAATTTCTATTTTGAAATTTTTTTAAATGAAATATATTGTATACTAAATTTTCAATATTCATGTTTTTTATACATGTGGTATATTTCTTTAGACATGTTGAATCACAATGAGAAGTGTTGGTTTATCCTATTAATAATCTATTAATTGTTTATATGGCAGATTCCAAGAATAGTTTATAGTTGCAGTTATTCTTTTAAATTTTGTGATATTAATAGAATATTTTATAAAATTACTCCTTAATCACATCATCATTGAAATATTTGACACAATAAAAGGAGTATTTCATAGGAATTGATAATTTGAAACTGTATTTGAGTTCCAAACTGATATTTTTATCAGTGATATTGTCCTTTGTATACATGAGGAGGGGGTTTTACATAAGTAATTAAAAAAATAATTATTTCTTGGTAGGTAATTTTTTGGAGACAATGGTGATAATTTATCTATTTCTGGGCCTTATAGTTATATTTACCTGATCATAATTATTCTACATATAAACTAGATCTCATTGGGTTAATGTATTCTATAATTTCCTCATTATGTTATCTCATTAATGATACATTTTGGTCATTATAAAACATAAAAACATATAATATTTATTATCAAATGATTATTTTAATTTTCATTCATGGAGGTGAATAGAGTTGAATTATGATTATGTCATTGATATCTCTGACACATTATAGGAATGACATGTAGTAGTTGATGTTTTGAGAAGTGAACCTCCTAGTGATATTTTTTTAGAGGATAACGATGATAGGTGGATGATGGGAGAGATTAAATATCTTCATTTAAGAATATCATAATTAAATAAAATAGTTTAACTAAAATAAATTATAAATGCATATCCAATATTTCAATTTCTGGTGGAGAAATACTTAGTAGTTCTTGAGAGGAAAGTGTTCAAAGAGTGTGTCTTGGTGGGCAATATCTTGATATATAGTTAGAGAAAAGATTTCATCTAATGTTATTTAGTAGAAAATTATTCATTATATCAATGATGTGAGAGGATTGGATGTGTGAGTTTTACTAATCAAATCCAAAAAACATCATTGAATTTTCTAGGTGCATTAGGACTTAATGTATCAACTATTGTGGTAGGGCATAAATAGACTAGTTTTTAGTTAGTAGCTCAAAAACTAGACTATTTGTAGGTGAATATAAGTATAAAGTAAATGTCAGAATACATTAACAATTGAATCTTTCCAATGAGAGGACATTTCAATAGATATTGTTTTGCATATTCCTCATACATTGGTTAGAGGTGATGTTAACATGTTACTAGATTATATCGGGTCATTATGTTTGTAAGGATTTTCAAATTTAATTGTTTACAATGATACTATACTGTGATCAAGATAAATGATTTACTTTTGGAGTATAGTATATTATCTAGTGTTGCAATATCTCTCTATTGTTACATAACATTACTTTTCATCCATAGATTAATGATAAGATGGAAAGAATGATCCATATGGTATAAGAAATGATTCAAAAGTTTGTTTTAAATTTTTTATGTTCTTCGATGAATAATTTTAATTAGGTTGTGTTAACCTAAAATAATAATTGGTAATCATTGATTTTTTTGATACATTATTGGAATTTAATGGGGATCCATAAAAATATCCATTTGATTGGATTTAGTTAGTAATCCTTGTTATTATTTTGTTTATATTTATTATAGATTATAATAGAAGAGGTGAATGTGAATAATTAGTAAATAAAATAATTACAAGATTTTTATAAATCTTTTAGAAAAGAGCGCATTTCACCACTAGACTTTTGGGTTAGTGATAATATTTTTTGGAAGGATTATAGTCAGGAAGGGAAGTGATGGTTTTTAAAAGGTATCATGATTTCAAATATGTATATATTAAATTTGACATCTAATATCATGTATTTGAGGATACATATTAGATTTATCAACCTATACAAATGGATCAAATTCTTAAATTTTTCAACATGTCGTATATCTAATCATCTCTCCATGAATCCTGTAATCACATAGATTTTATAAAATTAATATTTTAAGAGGATAATATATTTTCGGTGTTGCCATTTGAGTTACAAGGTATCAAGATAAGTGGGAATGATAACTATTCTATCCTTTAGTTCTTATCTATTGGTGGCTGGGTAGTACATATGAATATAATAGGGTGTGATAATTTTAAGAATGTTACTATTGTATGGATTTTTTTAATTCTTATTTAGAGGATGATATTTTTTGTTCTGTTATAGGAGATAATTTTATTCCATTTCATTTTTGTCATTTCTTTTCATGATATAGATATTATTGTATGATTTCTAGCTCATAAGGTGTTCGTTTTTTAATTTTTATTTGTTTTTTCTTCTCATGTTTTAATATTTTATATTAGTATAATGACCCCTATTTGAGAGGAATATAAAATATATTATCAAATATGTTTTAATCTCAATCATTATGTAATAAATTTATTTTAGGTGGTGCAAGAGAGTTTGAATTTGTTTTGAAGTTTAAGAGATGTGATTTTTTATTTTTATGCAATATGTTGTGTATTTTAGTCATAATTACACAATGATATGTTTGAGGATTGTTTTTTGTATGTACAATCATTTTTTCTTCACTATTTTTTTAGGTCCAAAAAATAAATAACTTTTCAAAATATGGAATCCATAAATAAATAATTTTCCTGCATTTATTAAAAATAGTGTCCTTTATTTGTCCCTATATCATTTATAGTTAATGAAGGATTGTAGATATAGAATAAAATGTTTTGATTTGAAGTTGGAAGTACTGTAGTGTTATAAGATAAATGGGTGGATAAAAAATTAAAACATCATGATCAATATTGTTGTGTTTTATCATGTTAGGATGATCCTTCGAATCTAAATTGATTTAACTAAACAATTATTTTTTAGACACTCACTAAATGATGGGCTAATCACTCAGAACAATTGTAAATTTATTTCCCATCTATATTATATCTATAATTTCTCCTCTTCTTAAACCCTACATTCCCCTAATGGTCTTTTTTATTTCCTTGGGATTCCTCAGTGGATCCATACGCCCTTTTCATCATGTTATGGGGTTATTTTTAGTAAATATCCTTTATATCTACTTTTTTTGTTCATTCGTGATTTTTTTCTTCATAAGGAGGATAATTAAATAATAAGGCTTATTTTTTATAGAGTTGGTTGAATACGAGATGGTAGATTATGTTCTATGTGTTATTGACAGTTTTCTGAATGTACATTGTTTTTTGGTATCATTGAATTTATTTTCGTTATGTTTTTTATTCAAGATTCATTCAAGGTAGGGGAGTAAGATTCTCTATTATTAATGTTTTATTCATGTTCAATTTTCATGATTTTTCATTATTTTATTATATAGATTATGTCGACCAAATTAAGATATAGATAATGGAATCTAGAAATTCAAAAAGTAAATTCCTTTAGGGATATTTTTATCCACATATTATAACAATTATAGTTGTATTGATTTGAAAATCATTTTACATAATTTTTTTGGTTTAATGGAAAATTATATGGAATATTTATTGAATTAAAAGATGAAAATTATTGAATGTTGGAATAATGAAATAGTAATTTAATTTTTCATTATATGCATTAATATTATGATCATTTATTTAAATGAGTATAAGTTTAATATATTGTCACGAACCAAGCTGGGTCGCCATTCAACCCGGAGGCCGACCTGGTCTGAGAAAGGGCCCAAAGGGAATTCATGATCCCCACATGTTGGCACAATATCTCATGTATCAATAGTAACATGTGGGAACAATTTACCCAAAATAAAATGCAAAAAAATAACTAACAAGATAAATAAAAAATCAAGAAAATAGAACCAAACAAGCCCTAAACATTGGACCAAACATGTAACACAACCCAAAACTCTAAAAAATATGGAAAGAAAATAAAACATTCAAATATATCCACAGCTTCATGCAACATGAGAAGCCACTTTCTCAAACCACAATAATCAGACCTGCACAGGAAAACCATCGACAACCTGAACCACCATCACTAAACACAATTACTCAAAATGAAAAACAGAAGAACATGATCTACATACACCCAATTGTGTATTTACGGTGTGAGCCAAGAGGCTAATAGGATACAACCTAATTAAAAGTTTCCAAGAAACAACATCAAAGATATAATTTAATATTTTTATTAAAAAAACATTCTTAAAAATAAAATATTGTTAAGGAAAACATTTTAAAGATAAATGTTAAAATGAATAAATGTTTGAAGAAAACCCATTTCAGAAATACTACTTTAAAGTGGATGATAAAATACATAAAGGACATGCACATACTAAAGTAGTCCTCTGTATGCCGATGGAATGCACCACATCGTGAATAGTAGAGCACTAATGGTAAATCCCCTAATGTAGCAGGTATGCATGGGACACTAGAGACATTTTTCCTTAGTGTAAACGTGGCATAGGATCCATAGTAATCAACTCTCTCATGCAAGAACCACTAGTAGGGAAACACATCCATAACCTACATGTATCCAATAATCACAAAAGTATAGTTTGCATTGCAATGTTAGTTATACTAGATGAAACTCGGAAGAACAACTTCCATAAAATTCACCGTACTAGTCCTAATCCTCCATCATTGGTACTCGGGGTTCCCTTTTTGTGCTAATTTTTTTTCACATTCACAAATCACAAACACAACACATCTGTAACCGAAAGTCAATCCAAACAAGGTTCACATTGTTTGTTACCACTTGCACACCTAAAACCCACTCAAAAAACATATTCTTACCAAATCATTTGATAAACACGCATCCCACCATTATTGAAATTTAAAAATTCCGAGAAAAAAGTTTCCAAAATAATTTCTGAAGTCACCACAAAACATTAATCCCAAAGACATACCAAAAATCCCCCTTATGGAAAAAAATCACACATAAACCATTTCTCATCATAAATCAAATCACATTTATGACTTCATAAATTATTTAAACAATTAATAAAACATTTAAAATTGGTAAATCAAGTATTTTTACATGAATGCACCCAAATGTTCATACAATAAAAACACATAAAATTTAACACATGTTTAACCAAATCAAATACCACATTCTCACATCATCTCTAATTAAAAGGATTCAAGTAAACAGTATATAAAACAATTTAAATTAGCATGCAATTTTTTACACATAAAAAACTTTGATCTTATGAAAAATCACCACGATAAAGAGAATGTATGGAACAACCATTACAAAAAAAATTCCCTAATCAAAATAATAATATTTTTCATTAAAATGGTGAAAACAAGTTTAACATTACAAAATAAATAATATTTCCTTAAAAACATTTTGTTTTTACACTCCCACCATATGTTCTTTAAGAAACATTTCACATTTTTAATATAGGAACAGAATTTCTTTTCAAGAAATACTAAAATATTATACACACAACACACAAGTGGTTATTTTAAAGAAAAAGACATTTATAACTTAAATATGTATTAAAATATTACAAAATCATATTTTTAACATGTAAAATATTAGGTTGAATGTTTCCAAGATTATCCAAAAGAAGACCTATATGAAAGGTTAGACCATTTCGAAAGGAAGTCCTGATTCCATCACATGTGTATGTCAAATATACATGGTAGGTCCGAGGGGAGGTGAAAAAAGGAAAGAAAATATACAGATGTAGATGCTCGAAACAAGGACCTCCTCAACTCACTACCACAGGTATAGAAGGGGTGGAACCACTGAACTGCGCCCTATGGGGAATGTGCATGTCAAATATATTGGAAAAAAAATTTCTCTTCGAAATTATATCATGGAACATTTTAAAATTAACTAAACCAACAAATTAAATTATCTAGAAGATGCAAGGTTGTGGAACCACCTACCAGTGCGTAGCAACATCGCAAAAATTGTTGCGCAAAGACCATTTCCCTAGGGGTAAATCGTAGAAATAAAATATCAAAACCCTTTTATCAAAATCAAACTGACTGCAACCTAAAACCCTAATCCAACAACTACCAAAAGTAAAAAACAACTTATCAGAATAAAACACACCTGTATCGGGGATATTCAGTCATGTATGAGAAAGAAGAGGTGTTCTAGAAGAGATTTGGGATAGATAAATCTGGTGAGAGTCTCACTAGAAAATAATAGGGCATGACCAAAGGGTTGTTTCCAGGGAGCATAGGTGTGGGGAGACCGATGCACGACCACGAGGGTCCATCGGTTGGTGATAAGGATAGCACAAAGGGATCCGGGTGCGATAGTGGGAGGTTGTGACTGGAGAGTGGTCTGGCGATGCCTGGGTCACCAAACCGATAGAGGAGGGGTCGGCTGGTGAGTGTAAGGTGGTCAGATGGGAGCATGGGGCTGCGGCGTGAGGGATGAGGCAGACGACAAGAGAGTGATGCACACTAGTTGGGATCCGGGCATCGCAGTTAGCGTTTCCCAGGAGGGGGTGTATGTCGTGACCCAAGGGAAAATTGGGGAGGGGGTTGTAGCATGACGGTGGGAATGGGGGTGAGTGAGGGAGAAAAAAATAAGTAATTAAAAGAAAAAAGAAAAGAGAGGGCAAGAGAAAAAATTAAATTAAACCTCACAAAAAAAATATTAAAAATTTGAATTAATTATAATAATAATAATAATAATAATATACACATTAATAATATTAACAATAATAATAACAATAATAAGAATTATTATAAATAAAAATAATCATTTCTATTATCATTAAAATAATATTTTAAACACCGTTTATTTATTTATTTATTTATTATCTTACATCAACATAATTTATTTTATTTTACTTCATTTATTTGTTCTGGAAATTGGGCAGGTCACGAGGTGAATCAGGCAAGGTCACAAAGTGACCCAAGAAAGGTTGTGCAGCATCGAACACGATGCCTTAGATGTAGTCAGGTCTAATACAAGTGTTTTTAAATAAATACTTTAAAATATTAAGTCGGGCTTCAACCCAGACATCCCGATTCCCAAAAAATTAAAAAAATAAATAATGTAAATGTGATGGGTGTGAAAATTCTCCCTACCATAGCACATTCCATCCTCAGAAATCCACAACTATTATTGAACACCAAAGTAGAAAACGACACCCCCTTAAGGTTCAAATGGGATACCCACAATCAACCAGTGAATAGAGGAAATGCACCATTCTTAGAGAATGTGAATTAAATGAAAACCTCTAGAAACCCATAAAATTATTCTTCCACTAAGTTTCACCCACCCCAAGGAGATAAAACGCTTCCAGTTGATTACTTACGAAATGGATTTTTTTCACCCAGAGAAACCAACTTCACAAGCCGAAACACCTCAAGAACCATTGAACAAGAACCACACCGTTTGATTGGAATGAACAAACAAGAACAACCCACAGCTAAAGAACACTCTTATTACATATCACTAAGCAATAATTTGGAATACAACTAAAAGGACAGCTTAGGGAAAAGCTCGCAGGGATCCCTACAACTAAAAACCTACCAAATCCCATGATGAGACTAGAAAACCGACATGGGAAGTCCTGAATGGAATCTATAATTTTGAAAATTTTCAATGAAGATTCTTTATAGAGAAATTTGAGTGAGACCCATCGTGGTTCTCCCCACCATTAGAAATTCTGGAAGGAACAAAAACATCAAAATTTCATGTT
This sequence comes from Viscum album, assembly GCA_963277665.1. NCBI lineage: Eukaryota > Viridiplantae > Streptophyta > Magnoliopsida > Santalales > Viscaceae > Viscum > Viscum album. The sequence goes on along the minus strand of OY728143.1, from coordinate 935,156,408 downwards.
TGTGACCTAACACCCCACCACATGTGGTGGGAAGTGAGGGGCCCCACTACTGGGGCATCAATACCACGACCCATGACAAACCAACATCTCTATGACCCTAGAGGAGAACTATTTCAATTTTAGACTGATTTACCCAAAATATCCCATAAGGACCACTAAAAACAGTTACAATCAGTGGGATGCAACCCCTAGGACATCAAGGTAACGAGATGACCACAGTTCATGATAGAAGCTGAAAGCCTCACAAACACTAACTAGTCATTCAGAATGGAATATATACAAGAATAAATTTAAACTACATTCCCCTCTAACAATGAAGAAAGAAATATAGTCGAGGTCCCATACACTCCTGGTGTTTCTGACCATGTGTCAGCTTCACTCTGAGGCCTATGGCTGGAGCCCTAATATTTAATCATCTCTTGCCTCGCAGTTAGGCATTGAGGACTCCTGAACAGAGCTTCTCCTTTTGGTGCCCCACGTGACCACATAGCAACCAAGACAACACTAAAAAATAAAACACCACACGATATCAAACTAATCCCTCATGACCCATACAAAAAAAGGGTTTAGATGATTCACATGAATCAATTACTCACCTTAACCAAAATACATATGAAATAAAGATGCAAAAAAAAACACTCCCCATGAATAGAAAAATTATATCTCCCTAAGAGGAGGAAACGGTCCTATAAAAATAGGGATTCTCAAAATATTTTATGAAATCCAACTTTGTACATCGAAGAGAAGTCACACTGAAAGACTTCACAAAACATGAACCATATGGCTGATGAAAGCACGACAAGCCTTTCAATACACTAGTTAGTGCCGAAAACACCGAACCAACCTCACCCTTCCACATTAGAATTCCTTTCACTGTTTCCAGGGGACCTTCAGACGCAATAGTATCAAACATGATACCAGATGACTAATAAAAATCAAAGAGAAAATACTCACTTCAACTAACCTCACATCTATCATCCTTCTATGAGAGGATATGCTTTACTAAAAAGGAAAAATGGATAGACTTGTCACTATCACTAAAAAGGAAGAGTTTTTACCTTAATCAACTTGGGGTTCATCCAATGATGAGTTGCTCATGGCCACACTTAGATAACATGTAAATTATTAATGGGGGTAGAAACTAGTCACGAAAGTTAACCATAGACCAAATCAAACTGGACCAATGGCCAGGGCACATAGCATGAGGACACTAAACGTGCATGGGTGACCACAACAAGGGCTTGTCAAAGAATATTTTAAAAGAAACCATTAACCATGCACCTTCACACCGACATACCAATAAGAATTCTAACTCAAGACACAAATCAGTCAAAAATTATTCTCGACTCAAAATCCCGTACATACAATACTTCCAAAACATAAGGACACACTACACAATCCCAGATTATTAAAACTCAAAACATTCCATTAACAAAACATTTTGAAAATAAATGAAGCTTGTGGGTTGCATAAACACCAATGGTGTCCCATGGGCCTCACACATGCATGTTCCCATGCCACACAGGAACCCACCACGTGTCCATAAAAGAACTCATCTTCATGTGCCATTAACCATTTCCCCTTCCATATAGGCCTATGCATGTAGTTTCCCGTGAGAACACCTAGGATAAAAAACATACCTTTCCATTATTCAAAACATAAACATCCAACACACACATTATACAAATCATTTTATTTTTAAAGAACATCATTTCAAAAAAATTTCCAAGAACAAATCATTTTTAATTAAAAACCATATTTCCAAGAATCCCAGACCAAGAGATGAGGAAAGATGTGAGAGGAAACTAGTGTCAACGGGTGACTAGGAAATATGGTTTGCGGCCATATTCCAATCACACCACTGCCACATAGATTATTCTAGGACATCATCACTAACTCCACATGGCTTGCCATAACCTGCGAGCTCAGTAGGACCACTAACCCCAATCCATTTCCATTTCCCCTAAACAAGAATAACCACAAGGACCAAATACTCAGTCAAATCTCAACTTACCATGGTAACTCATGTCCCTCCCCGAGGTGTGCTGGTCAGACACCTTTCTCATAGCTTGAATAATGAGTTATAACCCCCTTAATGTTTCTCTACCCTGACTTTACCCCAATGTAACACAACCCGAGAGGGAAAACATCCGTTGATATCATTTTTTCATTAACCAGGTCGGGTCACCATTCGATCTGGAACCCAACCCGGTCCCGACAAGGCCCGAAGGGTGTTCCCAATCACCAAAAGATAGCACACGTTCCCTGGAATCATGTGTAACATGTGGGAATGGGTAACCTAAAATAAAGGTCCAAAAAGAAGCTACCAAGATAAATAAACAATATCTATAAAATAAAACCAATGAATCCATTAAAATTGGACGAAACATAATGTTTGAAACACAACCCAAAACTCTAAGAAGACTGCAATGAAATGAAAACTAAGAAATAAAACCACACCTTCATTCATCATGAGGTACCCATTCCTCAAACCACCATCGTCGCACATGTGTAAGAAAAACCATTGATAACCCAAACCCCCAACACTAAGCACAGTGCCTCATCCTATAAACCCCATGAACATGATCTTTATACACCCAAATGTGCATGTAGTGTGTGATCCATGATCCTAATATGATACCACCCAATAAAAAGGATACATTCCCCAACATCAAAGAGATAATTTAATATGCTTATTCATATACATGCTTAAAAAAAGAATATATTATTAAGGAATACATTTTCACGTAGAAAGTAAAAATGAAAAAAAAAATCAAAGAAAATCCATTTCCAAAATACTACATTAAAGTGGATGATAAAATACATAATGGACATGAAAACACACAAGTGGTCCTCCGTATGCCGTTGAAATGAACCACATTATGAATAGTAGATAATTATGTGTAAATACCTTAAGGGATCTAGTATTTGTTGGATGCCAGAGTCATTATTCCTCAGTGTAAATGTGGAATAAGAACTATAATAATCAGCACTCTTGTGAACGATCCACTAGTACCGAAAAACATCCATAACCTAGTGGTCTTCAATCCTCACAAAAGTATTGTTAGTGTTGTAACATCAATCATGATTGATGAAACCGAGATGAACCAATTCCGTAACATCTAGCGTACTTGTACTAATATTCCCACCAATGTACCCAGGGTTCCCCTTTTGTGCTCAAATAAATTATCACATTCACATATCATAATCACAACACATCTATACCCACAGGTCAATCCAAACAAGGTACACATAGTGTCTCACCACTTTCACACCCAAACCCCACTCTGAAAACATATGCATACTAAGTCATTTTATAAATATGCCCCTCACCACTTAGGAAATTTAATATTTGATAGAAAAAATGTTTCTAAAACAATTTGAGAAGGCATCACAAAACATTACACATGAAGACATACCAAAAATCCCCGTTTTTAGACCGAATTCACACCAAAACCATTTCACATCATAAATCATGTCACATGCATGAATATATAAATTTTTTAAACTAATAATGAATCATTTCAAATTAGAACATCAAGGGTTTCCACATTAATAATGACAAAATTTCAGACAATAACGACTCTTAAAATTTAACACATGTTTAATCCAATCAAACACTGCATCTGCACATCACATCAAAGTAAATAGATTCAAGTAAACAATTTATAAAACATATAAAATTAGGAATCAGTATTTTACACCAAAAAACCAATTGATCTCATGCAAAATCACTACATTAAACCAAATGTACAACACAACTGTTCCAAAACATATTTTCTATTACTCAGACTATTTATAATTTTAATTTAAAAGGTACACAATAATTTCATCAAGCCAAAATAAATAATCATTCCTTAAAACTATTTTTTTTACAGTCGAACCGTAATTACATTAGAAAATATTTTTCATTTTTAAGACATTACCCGAAACCCTTCCAGAAACACTGTAATATGATACACACAACACAGTACTAATTATTTTAAATGGAAATAAATTTATAAGTTAGATACACGTTAAACTATTAAAAAATCATATATTTCACACCAAAAATAATAAATTTAATGATTCCAAGAACATCCATAACAAGACCCATATGAAATGTACGACAATTTAGAATGGAAGAGCCCATTCCATCACATGTGAATGTCAAAAATACATCGAAAAACATTTCTCACTGTGCAATTCAATCATAGAACATATTAAAATTAACTAAACAAATAAATTAAATTATTTAAAAGATTCATGGTCCGGGATCCACCTACCGACGTGTAATAACATTTCAAAATTGGTGCGAAAATACCACTACATGTCAAGAGAAGATTAAACAACATTGGTAAATACTAAAAAAATATCAAAAAACTTTGACTAAAAATCAAATCTACCGCAACCTAAAACCCTAACCCGACAACCCCCCAATATTATTAAACAACTAATTAAGATAAAATGCACCTGTGACAGGGATATTGGGGCCTGTCCGGGAGAGATGAGGGCTTCCATAAGCGAGTTGCAATAGAAAAATCCACTCAGTTTCTTTCCGGAAGGGAAGTGAGTGCATCCAAAGGGATGTTCCTGGGTAGAAAAGTTGTGATGTGACTATAGGGTGGAAAAAGGGGGACCATTGATGGGTGAGTTGGGTAGAGAAAGGGGATCCATGTGTGACAAGGCAAGGTCATTACTGGAGGGTGGTCAGGTGGAGGTTGGGTCATGGAACTAGGAGAGGAGGGGGCAGTTGGTGTGAGGAAGGTGGTTAGATGGGATGGAAGGGCAGTGGCATAAGGGAACAGGTGGACGATGGGAGGGTGTTGCGCACCAGGAGGGAGCCACACATCGTACGTAGGGTTTCCAAGTAGGGGTTGTGCACCGCGACCCAAAGGAAAAATGGGGGGGTTGTAGCGTGATGGAGGGATTGAGGGTTAGTGAGGGAGAGAAACATAATAAAATAAAGGAAAAAAAGAAAAAAAAGAGGGTCAAAAGAGAAAAATAAAATGAAACCTCACAAAAAACTAAAAAAGAAGAAGTGAAATAATAATACGAATAATATTAACTATAATAATAATAATTTTGACATTTATAATATTAACAATAATAATAAAAAAATAATTATTATAATAATGAAAAATTACCATTTCTATAATCATTAAAATAATTCTTCAAAATCCATTAATTAATTAATTAATTTATTTATTTATTTATTTCTTATCTTACTTCAACATAATTTATTTCATTTTACTTCATTAATTTGTTTTTTGGACATTGGGTTAGTCACATGGTGAATTGGGTGTGGTCACGTGACATCCCAGGCAAGGTCGTACGACTTTGACCATATTGCACAAAACACAATTAAGTCCAATACAAGCGTTTTTAAATAAGATCTAAAAACATTAAGTCGAGCTTCAACCCGAACTACCTAGTGACTAGAGAAATTAATAAAATGAATATTGGAAAAGTTGTGGGGTGACAAATATTATGGATTTAGTAATGGTTCGAAATTTCTTTCTATATTATGATGAAATTTAGAGGTGTTTATGAGATTCAATGTTTTGATGTATAATGGTTTTTCATGATGTATTTTTTAGATTCTATGTGATGTGGAATCATGAAAGAATAATATTATTTGTTCAGTGAACATGATATTGTAATAAGCTGATAACAAATAAATGAATTTATAAATGAGATTGACTATATTTCTAGATATAATTTTTGGTAAAATAAAATATATTAATGTAAAAATTGAATTATAGTTATTGTATTTATCATTGATAATGAGACAACAATATTATTAAATTATAAATGTTGAATTTCTTAATGAAATATGAAATGGAATAATAATTAAAAATATTTTTGTCGATGAAATAGAGGGAATATATTACACTATGTGTGGAAATTAATGATGTTATTTATTTGTAGTTTTTGGTAATGGGTAATGGTTTTAGATGGGATATCATAGATAGAGGAACTCAATGATTATTTATATTATTTTTATATACCAATATTATTTTTATTATATATTATATAATAAAAATTGAGTCACATCAGATTATCAATGACCATATAATGTTTGTGGTTCTGTGTACTCAAGTGACATATTGAATGTGGGTGATATGGGTAGATAACCATTGAACCACCCCATATTTATAGAAGTGTAAGGTTAAGACAAATTCCAAATCCAAAACACATCGACAATGAATATAAATACAAAATTGAACAATTGATAATAATGGGATAAGTTATTCATCAATATAGATAATTATACTCTCAAAACATATTAATTTGACCATAAAAATTTCAAATAAAAAAATAATTATATGTTGAGAACCAAATAATTCAAAGGAGAACCATATTAACATGGTATGGTGATTAATGTATATGGTATACCATTATATTCAAAGACTAAAGGTAATATAAATACAATTTAAAAGGGTAATAGTTGACCAAAAAATGAATTAGGATAAAAAATTAATGGAATTTAATAAAACATAAAATGTATTCCAATTATTTAGAACACCACCTGATAACTTGAGATTATTTTATCTAGTTATTCTTGAAAAAATCCTCAAAACACAAACACTAGTCATCATACACTAAATTTTTTTAAACCATAGTATGGTTATCAAATCTAAAACCCACAATATATCTCTATGTCCTCATTTATTCATTTAAACCATTTCAACCATGAACACATCAAAAATAACTATAACCCATCGTCAAACAATGATTTTTTTCATGTAATATATTAGAACCAAATCAAAACCCAAAACCATTATGACACACTCTTTAAAAATGTTTCCAAAAAATAAATTATATTTCAAAAACTCATATTTTTTTACTTATCATGTAATATATAAGGTTACAAAAACTCTATAGTAAAATAATACCCTCATCTATATTAATGAAAAAATTTCCCATTTTGTTTTTGTCACATTACAAAACCAGGTCATGATTCCAATATGACCACAACATGGTTTCTATAAGAAAAATATGTCACTGCATATTAAAATATACCCCAAAAAACACTCTCCAATCACCAAAATCCCCAAAAAATAACACAGAAATTTAAAAAAAAATAAACATTATATCCCCTATGAAAACCGAAACTGGTTTTACGCTCTCCACCAAAAGTCTTATAATACCCGATAAGAATTACCAAACATATTAGAAAACAACTTATGTTATTGATAAATTATATCAAATAATTTTTCTAATGGAACATCATATATGTTACTATGATACTATAGTACCCACATAATAGGTCTGGACATTCACAAAATTTTTATCATGCTCTAACAGGAGATACATATTTGACACTAAAAAGATGCAACTATATCTATTTCCACATAATTGTAATTGAGAACTTATAATGATCTGATTTATATTTTTCAAAATGGGATATATGAAACACATATTGATTTTAACTATATTTATTTGTAAAATTCAAAAAACATAAATATTCCATAGGCTAATCTAGGATATAAAATGATCGTATTGTAAACGGATTAAACATTCCCTTCTTTTCCAAATGTTATAATATCAATCAAGGGGATACATTAGAAAAAACATAACCCCAACCAATGAAATATATAGGATAGTTTATTCCATAAAATTATTATTTGAATATATTATATTCCATATATAACCTATCCCTATTAAAATGGACTCAATAAAAGTAATTTATCACTATGTGAGTCCCAAATAGAGATTCTCAACTAACCAGTACCCAATAAAAATTCAGATGACATGTACTAATATATATTTCAATTTAAATGAATTTAAATTATATATTACATTCTATTTGTATAATAAAAAATTAGTATAGTTACATGATCCTAACATTACAAACCAAAATCAATAATACAATAATAAAGAATATTTTCAATAATGTCAATATTATTTTGAGACTATGCATTATTCTATTAATGTAATGTCCCACACAAATTACCATAGGTACCCGTATAATTCTATAAGTGAAAAAAATAAAGAAATGAATATAAAATTTTAATATACTAAGATTATATCAAGAATTCAATAATATAGGATATCATCCCCAGTGAAAACTGTTCCCAAATCATCTACTATCTTATTATTCATGATTGGTATAAAATTTTCAACTTTTTTAATATGATCAAAAACTACCTATACTATATCCACGACCATTAGTAATTACACAACACTACTTAAAAATATATTATAAGATCATATAATTTCAATTTTTGAATAGAAATTTATAAATGTACACCCACTAGTCTGTAATGTCTTTCCTTTTTATAATAAAATATAAGTCACCAAAAAATGAATGGCACAACCATATTTTCTCCTTATATGGAAATGTGTGATTGAACACAATAGTATATATTAATTAAGATAGTATGAAATATCCATCAATAAATAACTAAAAATAGACAATTGTCACACAATTATACTAAAGGAACTATAAACCTTCCCCATATATGTATAAGATAATATTCCTATAATTCTCAACAAATTATCTAGTCTTATTAATATATTCATTCAAGAAAAATTCATCCCTTACATACTTATATTTGATCTTATTTAACACATTCCATCAATGAAAATCGTATAGTTCATGGTTCCAAAAATACTTGAACCAACTCCATAGATAGATTTTTTGTATCTATACGAAGATAAATATATCTTTATACCCATAATTTAATTCATATGAAATTTTAATCAATAATTTCTGACTCATATCATTAGTAAAATAAATACTTATCCCTTAAATATATGACATATAAAAATCAAATGAAAATTTTTATTAATTATATACTCTATACCGAATATTTTAATTATCCTAGGATAAAAATAAAAATATATAATTTTTAAACCATTTTAATGGTAAAAAAATCATTAAAAATTAATTCCACTATATATTTTTCACATTCACCATATCTTCCAACTGAAAATCATGGATGGAAAATATTTTCACTTTTATCTAGAGTTGTTTAGAAGCATATAAAAAATGAAAATATCCAAAACCATCACACAACCTATTTTTATTATAGATGTATCATAGTAAAAATTATTATTCATACCATTTTATATTAAAGTGAGAGTATTTTTAGTGTTCATCCAATAATTACACATTAATTTGAGTTTTTTATCCATTACCACAAAAAACATCATCAATTTTCAATTATTAGTTTTCTTAAACATAATGCAATGAGGGAATTATCAATAGAATTGATTGTAATTTAAAAAAACCAAAATAATCTCATAATCTCAAATATATCCTTTACTAAATCCAAATATATGATGGTTCCACCCGTTTATGAAATCATAGATTTATAAACTCAAAAAAAAGAGAAGAAATTTCACATCACAAGTCAAAAAATATAATTTACAATTTCTATCATCAATTATTTTACACCTTTAATTCTCTATAGTAATAGATATATATTACACATAATCCTCATACGATCATTAATAAATCAATACATAATAAATGAAAATATCCTGAGTGTATGATAACCATGATGACATCACAAATAACATATTATTTCTATAAATATTGATGAATTTTATCATTGATACATCATCAAATCCAAAATATATTGATAGATTGATCAAGTACTAATATATGGATACATTCATGCCCCTATAGTATAACTAAAATATAAATTGATCATCAATAATTGAAAATAATTATTTATTGTAGCATGATTTAACCTTCAATAATTTATACGTGACCATTATCTATCATAATACCTTTTTAGAGAAAAATAACCAATGAATCTATGGTGAATTATTTTTCCAGTAAATACCGTAGATTATATACATTCATATAATACGTTTCAAAACATAATATTTTTTATAGATATTCAAAAATTATGAATAGAGATATCCATTATACCAGAGATCAATTCTATTATAAAATCATCTTCCATCTTTGGGAAATATCATAATGAAATTATTTTAAACTAATAATAATATTGATCAATCTCATATGCAATATATATTTATATATCCTCTCCGTAATCTGAGACGTGATCACCCATAACTGACCAAATGCAAAAAAATCCAAAAAATCCTGATAAAGTCTGTCTCCAATGAAATTATACGCATCATTATAAAAAGAGATGAATGTTGATCACCTATAGTAAAAAATAATAACAATTGAAAAACTAGGAAATGTAGTATAGCCCTATAAAAAATCAAAACAAACTAACTGAAAGATAAAATTTTAATTTAGTGAATAATCATAGTAAATTTATATCAAAACTCATCACCTTATAAATAAAAAATTTACATAGAGTATTATATATACTCATAACAACAAAACGTGCAAGGAATCTCCAAATGGGATGCCATATTTTCAATGATTTGTAATAATGGTTATTAATCTAGGAAAAAAAATCCACACCAAACAAAAAACAATTCTAATACAATAAGATAAAAAACAAATAATGTGATTAATGAGTATAAAAAATCATTCTAGCATAAGAAAGATGTCTCAAAGAAGATGAAAATTTATAGCCTCCATTATGATTATTTAAAAAAATAATACCATTTCCCATCATAAATTAATAATAAAATTACTTTTTCCTAAAAGAACACATATATTGAGTATTTCATTTCCAACCACACTAATAAAATCCGATTTTCATCTTCTTGAAGAACAATGGGACAAACACTTCATTTATTTCCCTAATTATTTAGTACACAAACAATAGTCATTGTTATACTATTAATTAGTACATCCTAATATATGAGAATTTATTAAATCCTTTCTTTACTTCTCCAACTCATTCATAATTTTAATGTATCTATTTACCACTTATTTAATTGTGGGTAAAAAAACATTCTCACAAATAAGTTATCCTTTAATAATAAATCACACATAAAATTACAAAAATCAATAAATTCATAACCACCATATTTAAGATAACAAAAAGGAACATATATAAATTAGGATACAAAATAATTTTTAGAAATTTTAAACTACTTCATCTCTATAATTTTACTATTCATTTAACTATTTAATGTATCAAAATAAATGTAATGAAGAACGAACATAAAATAAATCCAACACCATAATATTTTTCCTCTTCTCCTAAATAACAATGTCTTAGTAAAATAATTTCTTCCTCTAATTATTAAAAGGAACATGTTTCTCCTTTTTTACATCATATTCTTGAATCAACTAAAAAATCATACAGAAACATTCTCTTCAATATTTCTCTCCCTATAGTTCAAAATTATCCCCAAAGATAATAGGATGGTGTTCTCAAAAGGACTAAGATATACCATTCATCACCACAACCTCCCGATATGATCACCCCTCAATGTTGTTAACTAAATTAATGGAAATTTAATTTATCTTCCCGTAAAATGGATTATTTTGTACATCTAATATTTCCTCTTGATAAACCTATCCTTACAGAGGTTCCTCTTTATTCAATTCCACTTATTCCACTTTTAAATGGTTCTCAAAAACAATTATCATTGATTTTATGATTATAAAAAACACCAATTATTATAAAAAATTCTTAATTTTACATTTATTTTGTATGACAGTTCACATTTCTAATATATAAAAAAAATTAACAACTAAATTTGATCTATGAAATCATATAATAAAATTACAAACATTATTTTTGATAAATTATTTATTATTAACAGAACATTGAATAATATTATGACATATTCATTAATATTTTAATCATTCAAAAATATATATATATAATTACAACACAATCAAGGATATCTATATGTGAATATATATATTTCAAGACCCTAAGGGATGCAAATATGCCTTAAAATTCTACTATCATCCATATTATATGTTAATTTAATACAGGAAAATATTATTTAAAAACAATAAATTCCAATATCTAAAATATTTATAAGAACGTTATTATAATATTATTATATTTGGATTAGTTCAAGCATATTATTTTTATAAAATATCTAAACCTGTTGTCACATTTCTTCCATTTTGACTCAATATCAATGTCATATAAAAGAAAATTATAGTGATATAATTTTAAAATTTTTATCCATAGTAAAAAGAATGTCACTACGAGTATATGAGACATGGCCTCAATATTTATCTAAGATTACATATTTTTTTCACTGTGATATTATTCTTATCAATAATTCTATTAGGGGTGGATTTTCAATAAAATGATTCCTACCGTAACAAATAAAAAAAAAACTAATAACATATCCCTAGTTATTGGAATAATTTGATTAATTTTGTACATGAACTCCATAAAAATACCCAATAATAAAAACTTGAATATTCACACCAGCAATTTATAATATTAATAAAAATAATAATTTTTAAATATAGTATAAATGAAATAAATCGAATGTAACTTTAAATATTCATTGCATAAAAACTAACAAATCATTTGTATATAATATACACGATGTGTCCAGATATCAAATCACATCTAAAAAGTACCCTTTAATTCCCTAAAATCATCATTCATCAAATCTATATTACCACTTGTTGTGTGTGTATATGGTGAGTGAAAAATTATAAGATGAAACTATCACCACACTAAGAATAAACTAGATTTGAATATATTCTACTATGTGTAGTGACTTAAAATATTTTCCTTCCATATCATAAAAGGATCATATCATTGAATATTAGTTTCTGACCAAAAATATTGATTAAATATCTGAAAACATCGAATAGTATTAGTTAATGTGATGAATTCTTTCCGTTATATTTGCTACCATATATAAGGGTCACTTTTTAAGGACCCAAACATTATTAAATAAAATTCCATTTCTCATTGATTTAAACAATTTATTATTTACTATGCTTGTAGAAAACATTTAAACTTATATTTTTATAGAATATTATATCTAATAGAATTTAAAATGCCTTTAAGATTCATAACCATTGATTATATATCTGTTTAAGAGTGTGCATATGATGTGTACAATTAAAGGGTTTTGATGTATCCAAATGACCCAGACAATGGAAGTGATGGCCTCTACCTGTAGGATCGTACCCTATAAAGAGTATTTATAAATTCTTATGAGGGGGATAGAAATAATGTTATTTTCCCATGATCAAACCCAATATTATATCCACCAACTAATTCATGGGAATAATTATTTATCAAAGAAGTTTAAGCTCATCGGGATCATAACCCAAACAATGTATGAGTTACCACCCCATGAAAATATCACTATTCCACACCTAACCCTTATTGAGTTTTCTACTGTAATAAATGGATATGTATTAATTCCCTAATAATATCCCCGTCATAAAGTAAATTTATTAAATGAGGGTGGAGAACAAAAATAAAGCTAATGTTGGTGAAAACTCGTAAGAAAGAACCCAAGGGGTTCAAAAATATTGAATCCCAAGCACACCCCCTATAATTAAATAAACCCCATTGGGTTTTATGCAACCAACTATGTATAGAAACACCTCCACCATTCTAGGGAACTCCAATGTGGCCAAGTAGTATGTTGCCCTATTCCCCTCCCTCTAGGTATGGAGCACCCTAATGTTGCTATTGAGAATAATTTTAAATTTTCTTCTAGCATAACTAATCAGCTAAGGAGATACACTACATCCTTTCAAGGCCTCATGTACAATTAATGATTATGTTTCAACTTCAGTGATGTACGACCCCTTCTATCTACAAATTCGGAGACTAGTGAGCATTTCCATGACATCTTCTTGGGGGAAGATCCCTTGCACAGACTAATAATATGTACATGTATATTGTATTTTCAATATTATAGTGGTTATATTTACTTCTAATTATTGTTTCTTAATAATTTATTTTGATTTTTATAAAAATATAATGATTATATTTTTGGGTAATATAAAATATTAGTTAAGAAATTCCTTTTGAAGAATTAATTAATTTTTTAAAATAAAGTATATCTCTTTTAGATATTCTTACTAAATAATATTTAATAACTATATTTTATAATATAATTTTATAAAGTCAAATATAATTTTTATAAGGGTTCAAAATTTGTTACTGCCAAAAAACCATCTTCTCTCAATAAATGTTGCATCTTGTTTTAATAGTGAATATTCACATACATAGAAAAAATTAGATAAAATAATTTTTTTTGGAATCATCATGTCAAAATTATCCATTGGTTAAAATTATTAAATTTTCCAAGCCAATAAAATTTTCAATAAATAATTAAATAGGGTATAAATATATAGTGTGTAATAAGACATCATAATAACCCATATGTTATGCAATAAATGATATAAATGGTATCCAAGAGAAAATCTACGTTTACCCATTAAAATAATATTATTGTAAGGTTGTTTTGTTAATTTTATTGGGTCTTTATGAATCCCATATAATATATAATACATCATTAGGTTATAAAATAAATTCTTTATAAAAATTAATCCCTTAAACATCACCAATGATTATATTTCAAAGATATTTCATCTTTTACATATATAATATATGAAACCTCACCTATTTTATAAAAACAAATGAAAAAAATGGAATGGTTTATGTTCTTATTACTTTATTATATAGACCCCAAAAACAATGCTTGGGAAATAATAAAAAACATCCATCTCTTTATCCATTATAATTCCACTTAATCTCCTTGTACTCTTTCTTAAAAAAAGTTAGAGAACATCCTTTCTCTTACCTACCTACTCTGGAGTCATCCCATTCTTACCCTACTCTCTCAAGAAGATCTACCCATGGATTTGGGATCACCCTCCCAAGGTAAGGTGTAACGCCCCGACCCAAGTTACCCAGAGTCGGTGCATTATTTTAATACATTTTCATGATTACAAGGAATCAGGTCCCGAAGGACCGATCAGTTTAGCAGTCTTCGAAAAGTAGATCACATACATGAATGTTATATTTACACTTTAAGACGTAAAAAACAACATATTTAATCTTTATGAACGCCATTATTCCCTTGGCTTAACCCTGTATATCAATCACATTACACTTCTTGGAATCCTGGGAAAAATAAAACATATAAAGGTGGAGCTCAAATGATCAGTAAGGGTAAGCAATACAGTGGAAACATTCCAAAATAATCATAAACATTTAAGGCAATGTATAAAACTAAAACAAAATCCTTTTAAACAAGCACTTTAGCATAATATGGAATGAAGTAATTCCATTTACTTATTCACATTGATATTCTACTACTAAAATAATCACATGCAATATCACTAACCACATTCATATTGATCGAATGCATGATGTCGAACATTAATTTCTATGTCAAGGCCTCGTGCAATGACCTATGGGATAACTGTAACCGGAACCCAACCCGGAGAGCCTCTGTAACCGGACTCCATCCTGGAGTGAATCTAATAACCGGACACCAACCTGGAGTGCCTCTAATAACCGGACACTAACATGGAGTGCCTCTAATAACCGGACACCAACCCAGAGGGCTTAATTTTACCGGTCCCCAACGTGGAACATACTAGTCCAACACATTCATCTAAAGAAGTTGATAAAATATAACATAATCATTCGTATTAAAACGTACATACGAAATGTCAAATATTTAGTCATAAACCCTTAATGGCATAAAAATAACTCATCAATAGTCAAAAATATCACAAAACCTTAAAATAAAATATGGATGACTTGTATCATAATAAAGCAACTTGAAACAAGTTTAAAATTTATCAAAGGATGTTGACATAGATGAAATCAATACTGTTTGTGAGAAATATCACTTTTTTTAAATCATTTAAAAGTCGAATAATTATAGAGAAAACCCTTATTTTGAAAATATCATTATAATCTTGTTAAGGAAGTTTCAGAGGTGTAATAACGATGGGGAATAACCGCACCCGCATTATAAGTTAAAAAAAGACATTGTTACCTTAATTTTGTCAAAAAGGCTAAAAAGGACCTTGTTTGGAAAACGACGGAATGATTCCTTTGTAAACCTCTTATAAAAATTCAAAAAAGAGTATAAATGTCTTGAACCCATATTATTTTAAATAGTAATAATGTTTTTAAATACATTTTTAAGAAACATGGATGTAGATGATAAAGAGATCCCAGTAGATTATAACGTATATACACCCTCGGATAATGAAGAGATTGTGAAATAAACCCTTACCAATTTGGTAACTTATGAAACATACAACCCATGAAAGAGGTATCATACAATGAATATGTAAATAAACATAAATTAAAGTGTATTAAACAAATAATATAATTATGGGCAGTACATACACCACACAAAAGGTAATGGTGGCAATATGGCATGAATCTCACGGGAATAAGGAGTGAGATAAAAACCCCTTACCTTGAACCTTCCTTTAGTCGAGGGTACGTTTAACCTTATGTATGAAGATCGTAGTATGTTATTAAATTATACCAGAACCATATTAATATTTATGATATCATACATGATTCATTTATTACTTTATATTACACATTTAATAATAATTTCCATGTTAAGTTAACATTTCGGGTAATAATCACTTTCTTTATCGTATGTGTTTTAACTTGTCACTCTTGGTTGTATCACATAGATCGTGATTTAAATACTTACAAAATATAAAACATGATAAACATATCATATATATTTAGAATATAAATATGTATAATGGATATATATATTAAATGGAAAACACCATTTATGGAGACGGTAGTCCGTACGTACGCATAAACGTTGTTTCTGTTTTCATATAGTATTGAATGGAAGTAAGTGAATAAGATATATGTAAGTACATAAATCCACATATATATATATATATGTAAATATATCTTCAGTACCATAATTATTTCATATATTACATACTTATTACTAGCATATATTTCTATAATCGTCGATGAATGGTGAACTTGGAAATGAATCTCATCGCATCGTGGAACCGGTAATCCGTACGTACGCACGAGGGAAAAATATCATTCTTTTGATATTAATATAATATAAAACTGGATTTTATATCATATATAGATAATAATTATCATGTTATATTTATTATTTACATGAACTACAAATCAATATTATACCCATCCTAATAATATATATTGATTAACAATTACACCACGACGTGGAGACGGTAAGCCGTACGTTCGCATGTATGGTGACATGTCATTCAATGGATGGATAGAATACTGAATATTGTATTACCATATTTATAATAACATCAGAGTATATATAAGATACTGGAGTTATTATTTTAGAATGGTAATAACAAATAAAGAAGAAGTGGAAGAAGAAAGGAACTTGAAAAAGGGTGGTGAAAACATTACCTCTTCTTCGGGTTCTTCCTTTTGATTTGATCAAAAGGGATCCATAGGATGGCTTTATGACTAAAGGAAGTCCTCTAGGATGATTTTAGGGATGTGTAGAGAGTATTTGGGTAGGGTTTGGCCGAAATAAAAAGGCTTTGAAGGTATTAAGTAATGAGAAGGGGGAGTTCCCTTTATAAGAGGGGTGAGGGGCACCATTGGAAAATCTAGAAATATTATTTTATAATAAATTCATATTCGGTTTATAATGGATAAAAAGTGGATTATTTAAAGTTTAAGGTCGGGATGGGTCAAAGACAACTCATCCAATAGGATTTATACAGGTTTGGGTCACTATATTAGCCTTATCTTTAAGTATTAACTCTTAGTTAATTAGTTTCACTTTTACAATGTCTCTTTATATTTTTATATTATATGGTTAATAAACCTAATATATACATCCAAGAGAACCCCAAGTGGTCCATAAATGATACACCTATCATGATATAGTTTTCCTGGCCGAGCCTTAGACTTTTAGGAATTTAATATCAATTAATAATATAATATTTGTTTTAAAAACTCTTTTATGTCAATTTTGACAGTATTCAATAATTGATTTTTGTGAAAATCATAACAGAATGATTACTTCGAAAAATGTTAATTAAGTCAATAAAAACATGTAATATTAACCTATTAATTTTTTTTATTCATATAAAGTCTCAAATTATATTTATTTGGATATTTATAATATCAATTATTTTAATTTTTCACTATTATATCAATTACTGCATCATCATTGTGTCATAAATAAATTACATTATTTATTGTCTAAAAATTATAAATAAAATATCATTATGTAGGAAGTCTTTTTATATTTCTAATGAATATTTATAGTCGAAACTCCAACATATATAATCCTATGTAAAAATTGTTTTTCTAAAAGATATATGCTTTTGTTATTTTTTGTATTTATTTTATCTTAATAAATATAAAGTGTCATTATCACTTACAAGTGGCTTCATGGGGTCCCAAAATCGACCCAAAGATATCCATGGTTGGAAATCTATCCACCAATAAGGTTAGGACACGTTTTATGGTAATTTTTTTTTATTATAATATTATTTTTTAACCCTTATTTACGGGATTTACCCTTTAACCATGGTAAATAAAATATTTACCTATGTAATTATTCAAAATGTCTAAAAATAAATGTTTCCTATTTACACAATTTGTACATCCTGATTAAAAATATGGAATCCATTTTTACAAATTCAAAACACAAAAGTGGTAGAAATTAATTTAAAAGTAATTCCTGATGTCAAAATAAAAAGCGTCTTTTTAAGATATAATAACTATCAAAAGATTGATACTTGTTTATGTCTGGTTTAATTGTGAAATTATTTCCAATGACCAAAATTGTATTAAATGGTAGAAATATATTTTAAATATACTTTAAAACCACTCAAATTCATAATTTATCACTAATAATTATATCGATTAAAAAAGTTGTTTTTAATTAAAATTTAGTAATTTTCACTATTCATCAAAATATCAAAGTTATCCGAAAAGTACCAAAATTTCACCTTAGGCTAAATTTGATACTCTAAATCCAAAAATAAAGCCCATCTTGAGAGACAAAATTTATAAAATTTTAAAAACTAGGTATTAATATTCATAACGGCTACTTTGATTGGTCGGGGTGTGTGTTAGAAACTCGAAGTTGTGTACAACACACGCTACTGTATTATTCAAAGAGAAGAATACTGTGAATGCTCGGGGTGTTACATTCTACCCTCCTTAAATAAATTGCTTCCTTGCAATTTGATATTGTTCTTTAAAAATAATGGTTGAAACTAGAAAATATCTTTGTTGAAAAACCCACATCAGAAATTTGGTTAATAAAATTTAGTCTTTACAAGATGAAAAGAGAAATGAAAGGGTCACCACAAAATTATGATCTCGATTAGGAGGACATTGGTGGATATTATAGACATATAATTGGAGGAAAAACATAAATAATTATAGGTAGTGATTGAGGTCATCAATCACAATTAAGTTTAAAATTGAGGTTCTTAAATTCATCAATCTATGATGATTTAAAATACCATCTGTTCAACATAAGGTATTAGGATAACACATTTTTGACGTTTCAAAATATCTTAGTTGAAATCCCACATAGAAAAATTAATTAATGTGGCCTCTATAATAAAATTAAGAGTGGAATGTATGAATATTATCAAAAATAACACATACTAGGGTTCCATGTAGGAAAATAAGGATATGGAAGAGAAATCAAACCATCAATTATCTGATAGAGGGTGGTAGAGAACATGGCTCTGAAAAGGCCAACAATCCCAAAGCTATAAATTAGTGATTATCTAAGGTACCATCTAGGAAAACATTTTTTTTCTAAGTTCATTTTCTTAATATTGAGTAATTTATTTATGAGATTGGCTAAGATAATAAGGAGATATACTTACTTTATAATTAGAGTTTTATCCATTAATAAATTTCTACCACAAACTCATCTTTTACCCCAAAACATAATACAACTCAAAAATACTCTATTTATCCTAATCGTATAGGGTTCCAAAAATAATGAATTTGTAATTCACTTATCAGACCCTTTATGTAAAGAAACTACGTTATACCAACCAGGAACTTCATGTAGCACAATGGTAGGTGATAAATCCCAATTTCACTATGGTTGTGGGTTTGATTCTCGTAGCTTTGTCGGACATGATGGGTCATCACACGGTCTTCATGTTGTCATTTTATAATAATCCAAAAAAATAGCCTTTCAAACATAATCCATTCCAACCATTAGACTTATCCAAAATACTATTATCCAAACTCACAGTCCAAAATTTACAAGGAAGTTAAACATAATGAGGATTCTTTTTTCCAGGTAATAACATGTGAACGCCTTCCTCATATATTCTTTTATAACACCGCAACATCCTGAATTACCAAAGTCAACCATCTCTTATTCCAAAATCACTACCTCAATATTAGGACCATATTAAAGATTACCTTTCCTTCAACCATGTAATTTCCAAAAAAAATTAACTCGATGTAGAGTCACTTTTCTTATTACCATAAAATCTCAAATCCTTAATTAAATAGTACTGCACTACAATCCTTATTTATTTCCAGAACATCATTTATAAAACACTTAAATGAAATAATTATAAAATAACAACATAAGGACCCTAGTCATTCCTCTTCATCTGTTGTAGTATGATAACTTGATTATTATCTAACAGAATCATTTGCGGCATAGTCTGATGACTGGGACATTGGTTCGTGTAGTGTCAAAACTCCTTAAAAATGAAGCATTTTAGATTTGAATCCATTTTCTTACCATTGCAGTCACGTACTTTGTGCCCTTTTCCTCTACACTTATAACAAACTCCCATTCCTTTCAGGAAAGTTCTAGGGTGTTTCTTACCACAATTATCACATATGGAAAAATTCTTCTTTTCCCTCTTCCCTTTATCCATCTTTCTCTCTTCCATCCATTTCTTCTCTTGTTTCCCTTCAAAGACATAGGACTCCGAGAATTATTTACTCATCTTACCAACACATGATACTATTTATTCATATGATGATAATATAAGGGAAATTATTTCACTTCTAAATTCTTGCTTAGGACCACGAAAGATATGATCCTTCTTACTCTTTGGATCATACGTATTACGGGAGTTCACATTCCTTCTACTGGGTTCCATTTCTATACAATAGCATAAACTAGTTCAGTTTATGAATTGCAATGAATAATTACCAAACTTGTAAAACGCCTAACACAAATTGAATAGTTTATGGATATAATCCATAATCATAAAAATGTTTTTTTGAATAAGTATATACTCATAAGCCCTTCATAATGGTTTGTATGGAAAATTAGAAATATCCTAAGCATATCCCCCTGGAGTGTCGTAACCAATAGTGCAGAAAGGCCCGTTGTCATGCACCAGTTCCCGTTCGAGTCTAGTTCAATGCGGTTTTTTTCGGGTTTTACCCCTAGGTAAATCTATGCCAGAGCTGCCTCTACCTGCTCGTATCCAGACAGGGATGTATTGCTCAGAAAACTCAAAAAATATCTACAATACCAAAATACTAGGAAGTTATTCTATACTAATCCTCAAAGCATATCTTAGGGCTATGTGCTCTAATCAGAGTTTATCTAAATATAGTTTCCAAAGTTATTGATAAACTTCCTATGATACCAACTGTATCACCCCGACCCTAGTTACCCAGAGTCAGTGCATTATTTTAATACATTTGCATTATTACATGGAATCAAGTCTCGATGGACCGATTAGTTTAGCAGTCTTGGAAAATATATCACATACATGAATGATACATTTACACTTTAAGAAGTACAAAACAACATAAATAATCTTTATTTACGCCATTATTCCCTTGGTTTACCCCTGTATATAAATCGCATTACCCTTCTTGGAATCCTGGGAAAAATAAAACATAGAAAGGGGTGAGCTCAAATGATCAGTAAAGGTAAGCAATACAGTGGAAACATTCAAAAATAAGCATAAACATTTAAGGAAATGTATAAAACTAACACAAAATCTTTTTAAACTTGAACATCAGCATAATATGGAATGAAATAATTCCATTTACTTATTCAATGGATATTCTACTAATCGAATAATCACATGCAATATCACTAACCACTTTCATATTGATGGAATGCATGATGCCGAACTTTAATTTCTATGTCAAGGCCTTGTGCCAAGACCTATGGGATAACTGTAACTGGAACCCAACCCGGAGAGACTCTGTAACCGGACTCCATCCTATAGTGCCTCTAATAACCAGACACCAACCTGGAGTGCCTCTAAGGACCAGACACCAACCCGGAGTGCCTCTAATAACCGGACACCAACCCGGAGGGCTTACTTTTACTGGTCCCCAACCCGAAACATACTAGTCCAACACATTCATCTTAAGAAGAGGATGAAATATAACATAATCATTCGAATTAAAACTAACATACAAAATGTCAAAACATTAATCATACACCATTAATGGCATAAAAATAACTCATCCATAGTAGAAAATATCAAAAAATCTTAAATACAATATGGATGATTTGTATCATAATGAATCAACTTGAAACAAGTTTAAAATTTTTCAAAGATGTTGACATAGATGAAATCAATACTATTTGAGAGAAATATCTCTTTTCATTAAATCATTTAAAAGTCGTATAATTATAGAGAAAACCTTTATTTTGAAAATATCTTTATAATATTGTGAAGGAAGCATCAAAGGTGTAATAATGGCGGAGAATAACCTCACCTTCCGTATAAGTTAAAAAAAGACATTCTTACCTTAATTTTGTCAAAAACGTTAAAAAGGACCTTGTTTGGAAAACAACGAAAAGATTCCATTATAAACCTATTATAAAAAGTCAAACAAGGGTATAAATGTCTTGAACCCATATTTTTGTAAATAGTAAAAATGTTTCGAAATACATTTTTATGAAACATGGATGTGGATGATAAAGATATCCCAGTAGATTATTACGTATATACAACCTCGAATAATGAAGAGATTGCGAAATAAACCCTTACCAATTTGGTAACTTAAGAAACATACAACCCATAAAAGAGGTATCATACAATTAATATGTAAATACACATAAATTAATGTGTATTACACAGAGAATATAATTATGGGCAGTACATACACCACACAAAAGGTAATGGTGGCAATATGGCATGAATCTCACAGGAATATGGAGTGAGATGAAAACCCCTTACTATGCACATTCCTTTAGTCGAGGGCATGTTTAACCTCTTGTACGAAGATCGTAGTATGTTATTAAATTATACCAGAACCATATTAATAATTATGATATCATAAATGATTCATTTATGACTTTATATAACACATTTAATAATAATTTCCATGTTAAGTTAACATTTCGAGTAATAATCACTTTCTTTATCGTAGGTGTTTTAATTTGTCACTCTTGGTTGTATAACATAGATCATGATTTAAACACTTCCAGAATATAAAAATAATAAATATATCATATATATTTAGAATATAAATATGTATAATAGATATATATATATATATATGAAATGGAAAACACCGTTTATGGAGACAGTAGTCCGTACGTACGCATAAACGATGTTTCTGTTTTCATATAGTATTGAACGGAAGTAAGTGAATAAGATATATGTAAGTACATAAATCCTTATATATCTATATATATCTCCAGTATCATTATTATTTCTTATATTACATACTTATTAGTAATATATATTTTTATAATCTTTGATGAATGGTGAACTTGGAATTGAATCTCATCGTGTCGTGGAGACGGTAATCCGTATGTACGCACGAGCGAAAATATCATTCTTTTGATATTAAAATAATATATAATTAGATGGTATATCATATATAATGAATCATTATAATTTTATATATATTATTTAAATTAATTAAAAATCATTATTATACCCATCCAAATAATAATATATTGAATAACAATTACACCACGATGTGGAGACGGTAAGCCGTACATACACACGTATGTTGACATGTCATTCAAAGGATGGATAGAATACTGAATATGGTTGTACCATATTTATAATAATATCAAAGTATATATATGATACTTGAGTTATTATTTTAGAATGGTAATAACAAATAAAGAAGATGTGGAAGAAGAAAGGAACTTGAAAAAGGGTGGTGAAAACATTACCTCTTCTTCGGGTTCTTCCATTTGATTTGATAAATAGGGCTCCGTAGGATGTCTTTCTGACTAAAGGAAGGCCTATAGGATGAAGTGAGGGATGTTTAGAGGGTATTTGGGCCGGTTTTGGCCAAACCAAAAGGCTTTGAAGGTGTGAATTAATGAGAAGAGGAGTTCCCTTTATAAGAGGGGTGAGGGGCACCTTTGGAAAAGATAGAAATATTATTTTATAATAAATTCATATTAAGTTTATAATGGCTCAAAAGTGGATTATTTAAAGGTTATGGTGGTTAAGGGTCGAAAACAACTCAACCAATAGGATTTAGATAGGTTTGGGTCACTATATTAACCTTATATTTAAGTATTAACTCTTAGTTAATTAGTTTCACTTTTACAATGTCTCATTATATTTTTATATTATATGGTTAATAAAAATACTATATAATCCAAGAGACCCCAAGTGGTCCATTAATGATACACATATAATGATATAAGTTTCTTAGCAGAACCTTAGATTTTTAGAAATTGAATAACAATTAATAATATAATATTTGTTTTAAAAACTCTTTTATGTCAATTTTGACACTATTCAATAATTGATTTTTGAGAAAATCATAACAGAATTATTAATTCTAAAAAAGTTAATTAAATCAATCCAAACATTTAATATTAACCTATAAAATTATTGTAATTCATAAAAAGTTTCAAATTATATTTATTTGGATATTTATAATATCAATTATTTTAATTTTTTACTATTATATTAATTACTTCTTCATCATTGTGTCATAAATAAATTATATTATTTATTGTCTAAAAATTATAAATAAAATATCAATATGTAATAAATCTTATTATCTTTCTAATTAATATTTATAATCTAAACTCCAAAATATATAATCTTATGTAAAAATTGTTTTTCTAAAAGATATATGCTTTTGTCATTTTTTGTATTTATTTTAACTTAATTAATATAATGTGTCATTATCACTTACAAGGGGCTCCATGGGGTCCCAAAATCTACCCAAAGATGACCATGGTCGGAAATGTATCCACCAATATGGTTAGGACACATTTTAGGGTAATTTTGTATTATTATAATATTATTTTTAACCCTTATTTATCAAATTTACCCTTTAACCATGGTAAATAAAATATTTACCGAAGTAATTATTCAAAATGTCTAAAAATAAATGATTCCTATTTACACAATTTTTAAATCCTGATTAAAAATATGGAATCCGTTTCTCCAAATTCAAAACATATAAGTGGAAGAAATTAATTTGAAATTAAATCCCACTGTAAAAACTAAAAGCGTGTTTTTAAGATATAATAACTATCAAAAGAATGATATTTCTTTATGTCCGGTTTAATTGTGAAATTATGACCAATGACAAAAATTGTATTAAATGGTAAAAATATATTCTAAATATACTTTAAAACCACTCAAATTCATAATTTATCACTAATAATTATTTTGATTAAAAAAGTTGTTTTTCAATAAAAGTTTGTAATTTTCACTATTCATCAAAATATTAAAGTTATCCGAAAAGTACCAAAATTTCACCTTAGGCTTAATTCGATACTCCGAATCCAAAAATGAAGTCCATTTTGATAGATAAAATTTCTAAACTTTTAAAAAGTAGGTATTACTATTCATAACAACAACTTTGATTGGTCATGGTGTGTGTTAGAACTCGATATTGCGTACAACACACGCTACTGTATTATTTAAAGAGAAGTGTACCATGGAAGCTCAGGGTGTTACATAAGGGACATCGCTCTTTTCATTACAATTTAAGAATCTTTAATGTATTTAGATTTCTGTATCTAATTTTTTTTTCTATTCATGACGTTAAAAAATAACTCTAATTTTGAATTCATATACTAATAATGATATATCATTTATCCCATAAAAATATAGCATTTACCAAATAAATTACTATGTGAAACTATTTTAAGAGATTTCAATCTCTTCTTTTTCATTCATGAACCATCATTGTAATTAGACATTTGAATCTGAATGGTTTTTATGAAATGCTTTTCTAAATATCCCCCTACTATAAAATGTTTTTTCTAAAAATTGAAGTTTATTTTACCCATATCATTATAAAATTTATCTATGATGTTACTATATAGATATTTAGTATGGTATCCTCCCATTAAACTCTTTATTCAATTATCTTATATGTTTAATTCATTAGTTTATCATATTTCTATATTTGGGATATGTGTTTCCCCATCTTAATTACTACCATTTTTATATCCAAATAATGAGATACATCAGTCACTCTCATTAAACCATTTCATAAATATTTAATTACATTTATTGTGCTACAGAAATTTCACATTGATTTTTCTTGAAAAATAATTGTGTCATGAATATACACCCTCATTTCAAATCATGGGTATACCTAAATGAACATATCCTTCATTTATAGGTAAATTTAATGTATTTAAACCGCAGTCCATGATCATATGGTTAAAATTGATGAAATACATCCATATATTGTAAGATATATATGTAAAAAATATGAACGTATATGGTGTGAAAGTGAAAATTGTGCCCAGAATTATATAGCTCTCTAATACATTTGGGTAATGTTTTAATCTCATGGGATGTCATGTGGAGGATTATGGAGTGATACGACTCCATTGGGGACCTTTTTCTATCATTTAATTTTGTCTTATTTGTTATCCATCACCTATATATTTTGTGTTAGGTTTAATGTTTTCACTGCATCCCAATGTTTCCTTAATGTTATCAAATTATATCAAACCTAAATATTCATATTTTTTATTCTTACCCCTTTTATGTTCCATTTAAATTCTTATTGGATAATATGTAATAATTTTTTAATGTTATTATTTGTTTAATCCCTTACACATATTTATAGATCACCACTTTCTTATGTATTTCCCCAGGTAATCCCTTTCATTTAAAAAACCATAAAATATTACGAGTTTTTTAAGGATGTTTTCAATGATGTTGATGTACCACCAGATTAATATTGTTATGAAATAAACAATATTTCATAAGTATGGTTCACTTATTGATCTTCTAGGTTTTATTATGTCTATTCTTTTGTAATAAATCGTGAATTAATGTGAAAAAAATATAATGGTTACCATAGTTGGTATCAGTGGAAATGGATGTAATCAAATCCTTTAAAACACTCAAGTTGAGTAATAGAAAAAACATGGATCACTATCCAAGGGATCCACGGGGAATGGCATACCACTAGAAGTATTGGTATATCCCATCCATGATGTGTAGCCGCCCATGGAGTTCCATAATAGTTATCAATTATACTACACTATAAATATTTTCATACTTCTATAGTTGGTATAATATGTATGCATAGTTATTTCTGGTATTAAGATTATGGTAATCTAGTTAAATCCTTCAGAATAATCCAAAATATAAAAAAATCCTTAAATTTTGGTAATGTATAGTATATATGGTATCAAAGAAAATACAACCCTATCTAGATACTAAATGTGTATGTGGGTATGGTAAATAGTTACCTAGGTGTGATAATATCAAAAAAAGAGCATTTATCTAGATTAGATCGTCACCCGGTGCATGACAATGGGCCATACAGTACACCTTGTTTGAAACTACCATGGGATATGCTTTGGTAAATTCAAAGTATTATTAAGAACCATTATTATGGTAATAAAAATTCCAAAAAAATCTTATGTTAGGAAATAGATCATGGTAAGATAGATTGAATCCATAAAATTCATCAGTTAAGGAAGAAATTTCACTTTTTATAATTATCCATTAAATGTTATTGGTTACATTTTTATAAATTCTATTGTTTGAAAATTATCTACCCTATGTCTATTTTATAGGATTTAAATCATTATATCCATAATAAAAAATATAATTGTATTGTAATCATACATGTTGCAATGTATTTCTATGTATCATGAAAGTTTAGTAGATCTATTCAAACAATGCCATGGAATAAGGACGTAGATCTATTAGTGAAAATAGAAATTTGGGAAATTACTGAATTTCAAGTATATGACCCCTCCTTGTATAAATTTATAGGGTGATTTTCCCAAAAAAATTGTGATGCTTACTTTATTTTAATTTGATCAGTTCACATTATGGATTGGGTTTCCTTACAAAAATCCAATATATATTTCTTGGAGAAGGAATCACACTCCTTATCATAAATCATCCTCCGATTCTATACATGTGTAAGTAGAAATATCAGTGTTATTTAGCACCAAAATTTCTATAATATATATTATTTTCCATGGATAAATGTTATATATATCAAATTATTGAGTTTAAGAAAAAGATCAACCTTTAAGACATTCCCATTGTGAGGGAATACATTGATGTGTTTCCTAATGAATTTCATGATCTTACACTTAAACGAAATGTTGAGTTATAAATTGAAATAATACCTATAGCATGTAACATTCATCACCATCAAAGGTATATCTATAGATATTTCATAAATATATATGATTTATGGGTGTCGAAGACCAACCTCTAGGATGGATAATAGTAGTTTCCTTGGATTGGCTGGGTACTATTGTGAATTTTTTAGACTTTTATCATAATTATCAATCACTATAACCAAGATAACATGGATGAGAGTTAGGTTTTTATAGAATAATTAATTTGATGAGAATTTCAACGAGTTCAAAAAGTGTCTTACCATGGTACATGCACTTACTCCACAGATGATTGGGGAAATTTTATGGTATGTTGTGATGATTCAAAGAAGGGATTTGGTTGTGTACTAATATTTAATGAAAAAGTGATAACATATTCCTCAATGAAATTTAATGTTAATTAACATAATTATAATACACAAGATATAGATTTGGTTGTAGAAATATTCACATTGAAAATTTAGGTTCATTGTTTATATGGGTAAAAGTGGTAAATATACATAGATAATAAATCATCATGTATATATTTCAATAGAAACTGCTGAACATGCAGCAGTAAAAAAACATTTGTGATCTTATTTCTATCAAAATCATGTCTATGTTTTTACAATTTAATAGATATTAAAATATATAAGATCTAACTCATAAGATATTGTTACCAAGAATTTTGGTTTCTAAACTATGTCAATCAATAGGGAGATTATTTCACAATGGTCATAACTAACTGTAAGACCAATATTTTTTTCCATATGTTACCAAATGTATTGTACATGGATAAAAAAATTTCTCCCCAAACCAACAGTGGGTATATTGAAAACATTCATTCCAAATGATTATTATAACATCTTACTCCTTTAATCTAAAACAATATTTTAGTAACTTTCATCCATATTGGAGTTGTATGATTTTATCACACCATTCAATATTTATCATATATAAACCTTACCTGATTGTTGGTCTTGATATTTAATCCATAAAATAATGATCAAATAAATTTTATATAAAAAGTCAAACTCTAGTGTATTTATATATAATGACATTGTATTTCAAATAAATCCTTATTTATATAATAATCGTACCATCCACGTATTGTCTCGTTTTAATACCCACTATAGTATTCAAAAAAAATAATCCCATGCACTTTGATATAAGGAATCCATTATTGAACTTTTTTTATCTTTTCAATTTTAGCTAATTTCTACATACTAACTACTTTTATAAAATACTACTATGAATGAATAATGAATCAACATCCATGTGGAATATAAAACTGACAACATGGTTGTATCCTTCTTATGTAGTATGTGTCTCTAGAACATTCCTCTTCCACACCACTATTGGAACTCGTTCTTATTAAAACCATTTGTGTATCTTTGGAAGTGGATAAACCCATGTCAATAAAGATCCCAATCTATCAAATAGATGAATTCAAGAATATATAGAAATATTGATTATAATTTGACGATAACATTCAATCATAGTGATTTCGATAATATCCTAAGATATTTTTAGGATAATTACATTAGATTCACATTGTGTTTTCCTTGATTTACGTTTGTTCATATCCTTTATAAACACTTTTCATTCAAAGATAATGTTATAATGAAATAATGGATTTCCATCATACTATAAATCCTATGATATCCATTAGTCACTATAGTTTGCATTTTTTATGGGACAATTCATTATTGGTGATCAATATCAAGAAATAATGGATGTATATTAAATTATTATAAGTTGCAACATTGATAATCCATTTAATTACATCGTAACTATGATGTATATAGTGAAATGTGGGTTTGGAATTTGTCCACCCAACTATTATTTAATCAATTTTTATATTTAATACTCATCATCAATCTTCTTTATTAGCATTGTAACCCTAATGTAGATAACATAATGTGTGTTTATGAATAACTTTATTCTAATTTATTATGATCGATGAATGATTAGCCAAACTATTATTTAGAGTAGCATCCCAAATCAACCTATATCTTATTACCATGCATATACTGTAATTCACTTTAACATTCCATAAACACTTAAAGGAATATTACAAATGATATTTACCACAGGATTAACATTATAATTTTTTATGCTCTCAAGATAAACTAGTTCCGAATGATTTGGGATGTGCATTTATTTCTAATGGTTTCTTTGTCCGGAATAAATAAGTATTTTCATCAATAATAACTCTGTATTTTAACTACAATTAGTATAAATACCATACTATATATATCCCTGATGTATGCTATGAATTTTAACATAAGAATGAATTAACTTTCCACAACTGGGTAAATTAGTATTACATTTAATATTCATCGGGTATTGTCAATGATTCAAGCATTACTAAATTATTGGTTGTTTATTAAATACCTCAATTTAAATTCATACTTGAATTTAAATAATGTATCCTTGTTTCTAGTGGAAATATGGGATAAATGTTTTGGTCATGCTCAGTAAAATCTCTACTATAATAATTTACTTAAAAATTAGTTTATGTGTACTTCTCACCATTAAATTTTGAACCATCCATTCTCAGTAATTCTTATAACAAACAATACATCCTATTATAATTCATTAAGTACTCAGTTACTATATTTAGTTACACATATTTGACTAGAATATTGTATTTTATACCCAGGAATTAAAACTGAAACATTACTCACATTTGAAAAATATACCTGAAGAATAATCAACTACTTGCTTCTATAAATAAGTTCATTTCATTTAAACTTCAAGAAATAGTATTTCACAATATTTTTATCAAAATAATCTTCTATATTACCACTTTTTTATGAAATTTCCAATGTTTCATTTAGATATTCCATTTCCATTATCCTGTTCACATTATCATTTAACTTGATCACCAAAATAACTTTATATTATCTTTCTTAAATGTTCTTATTTATGGGAGAAACGTGACCTAAAAGGTAACAAACACTTTTCATCGTATATTTCATTCAGTAATATAAAAAACTACAGTATGTGTGTAGAATAATATGATAATGGGATCCATTGAATGATTTTTATTTATCTATTGATTAAAATAAATCTTGGGTAATCATCGCCAATTCACATATCTCTTCACTTTCTCCATGTAAACTTCTCGGATATGTCACTACAAGTAATTTTATCAATACCCTGAAATTTTATCATCAACTTACATTAGATGTTGATGAAATAATTATGATATAACCATCATATTAATCCAAAATGAGTATTATATAAGCAATGCTACATCGTCTCTTCCGAAGGTGGCATAATATGTATTGGGGAATCTAGCACCTAGAATTTCCAATATAACAGTGCTTCCTACAAGCATGTGAACAACTATTTTTTAATTCCTGATAGGTAGAAAATTGAATTTTTCTAATTAATATATCAAATTTATTATGATATTACATTCCATTCTCTAAAAAATATTTCAATCAAATTTCTACTTTTCTATTTTTTAACTTTTAAGAGATTATATATTAATTTGATAAATCATTAATTATCACCCGGTATTTTATCAAATGATAAAAACCCTTAGTACAAGAATCAAAATACTTTACTTATTGAATTTTCTAGTGGTATGGGTCATTTATCATCCAATCATAATCAATAATCTATAGGTATTACAATAATTATGGAGTTCAAGGTAAGCATTTGATCGCCCAACTGCATTAACTCTTTGCACCATTATTAGTTGATTGAAGTAAAGTATTCTAAAATCATAAATTTATTTACTCAACACTATCCTCCGAAGATGAAAAATCTAGTTATGGTTGTATATTTTCTTCCATCATTAGTTCAGTCATCCAATAATTCTTATACTAATTCCCTCGTAGTATGAGGAACCATCAACAATGGTTGACCGACCACCCAATGCCCCTGGTGGTGATCATATTAAACTGATAGAATGGGTTTTATTACTCAATATATCATTGGAAGGTTTCATTATTTTATGATTAATGTAATAAATTTTTATTAAATATGTTGAATCTATGTCGTCACACTCACTATTGAACATGCATTAACAGAAACAAATGTAATTCATCTTTTTTCATTTTACTTGTTTGTTTTTTTATGTGATCAGATAGAAAATATGAACTTGTATAAAGAATATTATTCTACCCAAATGGCCTTGAACATCTATTATAAGTTGACACATTTTTACTAACCATGCCCTAGGGAAATAAAATATGAGTCATAGCATGACTCATTATGCAACTCACCCTTGTCTTTTGTGTTCACTCTTCATCTAAATT
Organism: Viscum album; assembly: GCA_963277665.1. Taxonomy (NCBI): domain Eukaryota; kingdom Viridiplantae; phylum Streptophyta; class Magnoliopsida; order Santalales; family Viscaceae; genus Viscum; species Viscum album. Next base: position 935,123,811 of record OY728143.1, on the reverse strand, counting down.
TTTCCTCGACGTCGCATTGTCTGCGTCTTGTACTATCCTTGTCAAAGTACAATAATACTCGCACATAAGAAAGGGGATCACTAGAGTACAAAATACAAAATGAAAAATTGGACACATATTCACTTATACATATTTCTAGAAAATGTTATTCTGTGTATTCTTTATTATTTAAGAAAAATCATCACACACACTTAAATAATTAAATAAAATAAAGCATACAAACATAGTTTTGTCAACTGGTGAGGACCAGTCAATGGGTAAATGTAAAATTATGAAAAATAATAAATTGTAATAAATTTTATGTTAAGGTAAAATTTAAATAAATTAACTGAATTAGTGAAATATTAATATTTTATTCAAATATTTTTATTTTAATTACACCCATATATAAATTTAATTTTAATAAAAAAATTAATTAATTAATTTAATTCAGCAAAATAAATTAATTTCATTTCAGAATACTATAATTTAATATTTGAAAACTAAAAATTTATATTTAAATTAATTTACTTTAATACCATAATTAAATTAATTAATTAAATTAAATTTCATTACACTGGGTCCCAAATCATTGTGCAAACCCAATGTGGGTCACACCGAACCTACGTTAACCCATCCTAGTCCATGTAAACCATGTTCAAGGGTATTTGGGAAATGTTATGCCCACCCCTATCAATACTAAGTTAGGTCGACCCATCCTAAACCATTTTAGAGAAAATTAGTTAAGTGAAAGGTAGTATAAACAAATACCTCGCATTAGAGATGATCCAGGTTGTTCTAGAAAGGTTTTCACCTAGAATAGAGCATGATGGTAGGCATTAGCATTCGAAGGAGGTGGAATAATGGAAGGTCACTACTTGGAATGAGTTTTTGTAAAGGGATGGAAGTCGGATATGGCTGCTGGTGTCCCAACAATTGACCAAATGGATGGATCTGTGATCTAGAAAACTGTTGGGCCACCTCGATCGACCTAAATCTAGCTGAGGGGTTCTTCGAGTGGCTGGATCATTCAATTTTAAGGGTAGAGGCCTCTTAGATACAAGTTTCATGCTAGATATAGTCATCAGTGCTAATGGGTCCATCTGGAGGTGATGGGAGATAATGGTGTTGGGTTGTTTTTGGTTGGGTGTTTAGTCGATGTGTCAAGCAGTGAGAGGGATGTGATCTTGTGGTGTCTCCTAGGGAGGTCTGGTGGTGGAGATCAGCTTTTGTAGTCGTCGGTCGGGTGTGAGATAGAGGTGGACTGGCCTAGTGAGGTCGATGATCATTAGGATCACTAGATCTAGCCATTGGAGGGGGATGTATTACCTGGGTGGTAATCCAAGTAATGGTGACCAACATGTGGGAACAACTTCTTGTGTGGTTGGAGAAGAAGACCCTGATTTTCAGCCTTTTTTTCTCATTCCTTTATATTTTTTAGATACCTATTCCACCACACTTGATTTCATGTATTAATCAAATTTATTATTATTTCACCAAATACAAAACCTTCCATCTATTCGGTATGAAAAACTTTTATCTTCTCTTGCCCACTGACATCTGTTACTTGCCCTATAGCCAATAATTATTATCAAAGAATGAAAATTATAACTAAATGTTTACCTCATTTAAATCAAATCACACTATTATATCAACCATATACAATGAAAATTTACAGAAATATCTAAATCATTATCCCTCTATATACCCCACACAAGATTTTGAACTCCACAGGAGCATCGATCGTCGAACTCTTGGTGCTATCATAGCAATCAGAAGATTCCTTCAATGTCTCGATGATCACAGCACTGACATTCATTCAATGCAAGGAGATGAGCCGAATCTGAATGCATGGATCAAGATAATCTCTATCTAGAAAATGAGATATGAGGGAGGGGCACTATGGAAATTTCAATGAATAGTCATTATGTGATAGACTATCTCCCCCTATATATATTGGATGATCAAATACCTAGAAATGGTTCCATGATCCTTATTTATTTAACTTCCACTAAATAAGTAACAAATAAATACTTATTATGAACGCAAATATGTCATAAATATTATTTATACTTTATAAAAAATATATAATATATATTTAAATTATTATTTTATAAACCTGAGTTATTAAATCCAATTGTTGTTTTTTTTCAATATTTAAAATTGTCCTAGAATATTCAAGTAATATTCAGGCATATAATATTTTTCCTGTATTCATTAAATACATCATTAATGTTATTAAAATATAAATTCATCAGAATTATTATATTCTAAAATAATGATTTTTTTATTTATTCTTCGATGATCTTCAATACTTTGACAACCATTTCCCCCTTGGTTGGGCCCAATATTTCCTATTTACTTATTCACAATTACAATGAAAATTATTGAATATGCTATTGGGTGTGATCTTGTAGACCCTTCTCTCGATAGAAGTGAATAGTATTCACAAACTAGGATTATATTATAGCCACAAATATAGGTCCTTAAAGAGAAAATGAATATTCATATGAACACCAACAAACCTACAAACACACATATTGTATCATAATATCAATTTCTTTAAATATCTCACAAAGAAGGATCCAAACATGTTTCGTCATCCATCCTTGATTTATTATATATATATTTAATGGGATATATTTTCATATAATTACCTTAGACAAGTATTTTTGATGTTAGTAAAATCACGATCATACATTCCCAATATATTACTTCCTCAACTTGGAAGAGACTAATTATATAATGTCCAATTAGAAATTGGCATACCACCATTGATACGCCTAACACAAGGTACCTCACCATGATTTCATTATCATTGTTTATTATTTGCATCAAATTATGTGATAGAATTTAACACATTAACAATGATATCAGTTCTGGAGACCAATACACATGTTCCTATATATGAAAAATCAATGACACATGAAAACATGTGGTGTTCCTATTAGTGGTTTTGTCCTCCTGATCTCACCTACTAGAGGCCACTGATTTCGAACATCACCAAAATAAGCCTCACCGATTATGATCCCCTAGAACCGAATAGTTATATATCAATAGTTTCTAGAAGTATAATATTTCTATACCATAGGAGATATATTTAATATTAATTTCATAATACTTTAAGCTCCTCATTGTAGAATGGATTCTGCTATGACATATTGATACATCAATTAATCTATGGTAATTACCATTTAATAGTAGTCACAAAAATGTATACACTAAAATTGTAAGTATAAATAATGAATATCTCACTATATAGATGAAATGGTAATCTAAAAGTACTATTTTGTGCGTTCTAAGGTACCCATTATTAGAACTATAAAAATTGAATTAGTTCCAACATTCTAACCATATTTATTATCACCCACAATATTAAGATCATGTGTCAAAAAGGTCATGGATTTAATTTCTGTGTATTCCATGGCTCCTCCTTGTGGAAATTACGGTATGTGAAACCTCGCCTCCTTGAGTAAAACTTCATAAGAGATGGAATCCCTGAGTATATACATTTTTTCCACTGTCAAAACATGAGGTATTGGAAAGTACTTGTACAATAATTATCATGATAATAAAAATGTTAATTACGTAGTGTGATTCTAATAATGATAAAAAATTGTTTTGTACTCTACACACTACTTGGTTGATGCCTCATAAGATACTACATACTCAATATTGTCAAATATGGATACTAGTGGTTTTATAGGAGCTTTAATCACCCATTATTTTATCCCCATTGTGATATAAGATCATATTGGCCTTATTATAAGACTAGATTAATTCCTCTAAAAACAATCATTTCTTCTCTATGCATACCTGGTTCATATCCTTTGTACTTTTTCCAATGAAAATGGATATTTCTAAAAGATTCCCTTGTAGTTTTCCTAGATATATCTAAAATTAGTATATAAAAATGATTATGTATCAAATATAAGATCATGTATATATCATAGAATATGAAGTTGATCCTTCACATATGAATATGGAATTTCAACTCCCCACATTAATCTCATCATATTCCCATGCATGTGTTATTGGAGAGATTATTTCCAACTCACCTTGGTAAAAATTCTATGTAGAATTGTTACATATTTTATATTTCATTACCATGTCATTATATTTACAATTTAATGGGTCTAGGAAACCATTAAATCTAAATTAGTAGATCATATTCCCAGGATCAATGGTTTCCACAATAAGTCAATTTATGGAGAGATTAAATATTTATGGTCAAAAGTATTGATAATACTAATAAATATATTCAATATGTTTCCAATCAAATTGTACTTAGAAAACAATATCAATCCCACTTACCACTAGAAAAAACATGTAAATGATTCATACAAAATTATTGTTCAAATATCTTGTTCCTTACATTAATCTAAAACTGGAATCCAGTAAATTTCCCGCTTATTTAAATTCAACAATTTAATCACCCATTTTTGGATACATCATATAGACACATTACAATATTATTTTACTTGACATCCAATTCTATATCAAACGATCATTGATATTATCTATGAAACGTAAAATTCTAATGGAGTTGGGAATAATGACATGTTATTTCCAATAAAGACATATTGGTTCCATTCTCGTTCCATCCATGTATATTACCATTTGAGTACCCACAAATATTATTCAAAATAATAAACCCATTCACTTTCATACATTGAATCCATTATTGAATTTTAATTGATCATTTCAATTTTATCTAATTTTCATATAATTGCTACATGTAAGAATTATAATTTTGAATGAATAATGTCTCACCAGTCGCAGTTATAATAAACCCATCATCATGGTTTTATATTTCTTAAGTAGTATGTATTCCTGGGACATTCCACTTCCATGCTTATGGTGTAACTAATTCCAATGTCAACTATTTGTTCGTTTTTTGAAATGACTAAACCCAATTCAGTCTAGCCCCAGTATCTCGATTTGAGACATTCACCCTTATATTTATATGTAGACTATTAAATGACTATATATTTCATTAAAATGTATATTTTAATACCATATGAAACTTTTAGGATAAATACTTTAGATACAAATTGTATTTTTATTAAATCTTCTTTATATCCTTAACAAATACATTTCATTCAAACATAATTTTATTATGGAATAATACATTTCCATCGTACTATTTCTCATTTCATATCCATTAGTTGTGATAGTTGTAATTTTTAATGGGATAACACAATTATTGGTAATTAATGTCATCAAATAATGGACATATATTAAATTCATAATAGTTTTAATATTGATACTCGTTTTACATACATCATAACTTTTTTTTATTATGAAATGTAATTTTATGAATTAAACCATGTTAATTTTTTTATTAAACGTTAATATGTAAGAATTATCATCAAGCCTTATTGTTATCATCATTTTCCTAATGTAGATTAGGTAATTTTCATTTAGTATTTACTCTAAACTACATTATTATGATTGATGAATTCATGGTCAAGTTATTCTTAAACATACCATCTCAAAAAAACTCATTTATGCTAAATTTAAATATAATATAATTAGTTTTCACATTTATTAAAAACATAATAGAATCTTATGTTGTATACTTACAACTAATGTACCATTGGAATAGTTCATACACTCGTACTGAACTAGTTATGAAAGCATTGTGGAAAAAAATTAGTTCTAAATATTTCATTATCCAAACTAAATAAGTATTTCTGTTAACAATACCTAAAGAGTTTATAACCAATTATTATAAATAACATAATATAAATGTCCTTAACATTCAATTTTTTTTACTGGTAAAATTATTATCTCTCACAACTAAGTATATAAGTCATATATTTTATATTCATTGGGTATTTTCAATGATTAAAGAATTAATAAACTACAAATTGAGTATTTAATACAACATACAAATTAATTGAAAAACTATAATAATGTATCATTATTTCCAAATGACACTTGATATGAAATGATTGTTTTTTATCAACAAAATTTCTAATTGAATAAGTGAATTCACAATTAGAGGTTGTGTACATCTCACCAATGACATTGGAACCACCCTTTCTTAGCTTCATTGAGAACACACCTTAATTATTGTAAAACTTCATTACATACATGGTTAATGTATTTAAATATAGATATATGATTAGAATATTTAATATTATACATTGTAAGTATAAATAAAACTATACTTTTATTTTATGAATATATATGAAGAAGAAGTGACTACTTTCTTCTTCAAATTAGATAATTGCATTTAAAAATACATTGATATTATTTCTGAACATGAAATGAAAACAAAATAAAGTTTAATACCGCTTTAATATAATTATATTTCAAATTTTCCTTTTTAATTTCTCTTTCCATTGGTTTTTTTCCTTTTCTTCAAACATGTTCACAACAATAAAGATATATTAACTTTAATTAATGTTCTTATTTCTTAGAGAACATTTTCCAAGATGGTAGTGAACTGTTTACCCCAGTATGATGATTTTTTAGTATGAAAATAATTAGAGTAAGTTGCTAAAAAATTAGAATGGTATCCATTGAAATATCATGATTTATCTTTCAAATTACACAAATCTAGTGTAATCGTCACCAATTCATATCTAAATTCAGTTTTACTCACAAACATCTCAGAGAAGAGAATTCATGTAATATTTTCCATGTCTTGATGTAGTGTCAACAAATTACATCATATTTTAATGAAATAATTATGACATAATAGAAATATGTGTCTTATATGAGTCCTATATAATCAAAATTATTCTCTCGCTTATAGAGGTGGCTAAAAAGGTATTCGGACTCCATCTCAATAAATTTCATACATCCTAGTATTGTGAACAATCACCTATAGTACACTTTAAAAACTCATACTAGATGGAAATTTATTTATTATAATAAATATCATTGTATTTTTGTGGAATTACATTCCATTTTCTAAAAAAATAAATATACATAGTATTATTACTTTTGTTCAGATTAATAGTTTAGAAATTATTAATTAATTAATTAATTAATTAATTATATCCCACTATTTTATGAAACTATAAAAACCTATATAATAGAATAATATTATTCTATCCATTGATTATTCTAGTGTAAAGGATCATTTATCTTCCCCTCATAGTCTACAAGCTTTGGCTACATGACTACTTGGAATGTTCAAGGTCGGTGTTTGAATGGCCATCCACATTAAGTCGTGTCTCGTTCATCTGTTGATTGATGTTGAGTCTTATAATATTACAAAATAATTTATACAATTCTTTTATATAAATTCCGGAAAACTATGTTATACCTACTCCATTGCTTACATATTTAGTTATGTAAACACATTGGTCTCATAATATCTCTACAGTAGTAGGAGGCTTCCCCAACTTTGGCTGACTAAGCACCCCCAAGCACTTGGTAGTTTTCAAATTCAAATTATATAAGGCCTTTTACTTCATAATATACCTTTAATGGAATTTATAATTTTCTTATGAATACAATCCCTTTTTATAAAATCTGTTCAATATTTTTTTTCGTGCTCAAAACTGAACATGCATTGCATCATTATGAATTTTACTTGTTTATTGTTTTATGTGATACCTCCATAAACATTAAATTTCATAAAATAAAAACAATCATATAATCAAAATTATTCTACACGACCTCTATATATCATCTATTATTGGTTCTTCTAATTCAGATCAACCATGACCTAGGTGAATCCAACATGAGTAATGGCTTGACTCATGATGTAGCTTGTCCTAATCTTGTGTGTTAACATATCATTTGGATTTCACATCAACTTATCATTGGATGTGACTTACATCATCCAAATTTTGAACTAAAATATTCACATGTTGACAAGAGGATCCTGATAATATAAAATATAGATAGAAAAATAGGGCACACAAGACATTATACATATTTCCCCAAAAATTGATGATGTCTTGTCTATATTGTGGAACTACAATCACCACATTCAACTAAATAATTAAAAACAATAACAAAGACATATACCGACTAGTTAATTAGTCAAGAGTGGACAATAGGTAAAGTTGAATCGTAGATAAAAATTAAATTAAAATAAAATTTAAGTAAAATTTAAAATTCATTAAATTACATGAATTAATGAAATTAAAATTACTTATTCACTTTTTTCTATTCTGTACAAAAATTATTTCAATTCCAATAAAATTAATTAATTAATTAATTAATTAATATAATAAATCAAATAAAATTAATTTCTTTTTGGAATATTAAAATATAATTTTTTAAGCCAAACATCATATTTTAATTAATTTAATTTAATATTAAAATTAAATTTATTGATAAAATTAATTCTGGTTATCTCATTCCTTGAAACTCCATTCATAACCAATCCAGTTCATACCGAAACCATGCATACAAATTTTGGGTCATACAGACCTCGTGTAGGGGCATTTGGGTCAATGTAGGCTCTCCCAAGACCATTCCATTTTGGGAAAACCTACCCATGATTGTTTTGGGGAAAATCAGGGATGTTCATGGCCCTACATAGAATTACCATGTCTTATAGGTGATACATGTTGGTCCGATCTAGTTTTCATAGGGAATAGGGTGTCATGGATGGTGTCATCAGTTGAAGAAGATGGGGTGGTAGGCATGATGGCTATAAAATCCAGGAAGAAATGAGATGTGTAAATGGAACACAGTTACACAATGGATTTTTCAAACTTGTATTGAACACTTTTTCAGATTAAAATTACCAACAATTTATAGGAATTTACAATGGAATTAAACATCCTAATTAAATTGACAGATTAATGAAACATTAAAGCCACACTAACCATACACATTAATGAAATAAAATAGCCACTTTAAATGGACACAAAGAGAGAAAACAGTGAGGTGTGAAACTTGCATATAGTTAATAAATGTCGCATGGACAAAAGACATGGGGAAAATAAACATGGTCTTCTAGATGAATCGGTTTTTGTTTTCATTTCCAACACTCCCCTTCAATCCAAAACTAGCTTCATCCCATGCATCATTTTATGTTTTTTAATGCATCATTCCATAATTTTTTTGTGTAATATAAGCCAGTTGTTCAGTAGTTTGAAAATATTACAACTTTATCGTATTATTCAACCCATCATCTCTAAACAGGTTTAATCAGCTATCAATATGCTTTCTTCATCCATAGTGCATCGTATTTTTGAATAGTTCTATTGACAACATATTGTCCACATATATCACTGTGGATCTATCCTAAGGATTATTTATCTCCTTCAACATATTTATCTACTATATTCCTTAAGAAAAATCCAATGATGCTTCCACATACTCTAATTAAAAAGTAGATGAGGTGACCAGAGTCAGCTTCCATGAATTCCATGTGAAAGAAGTCAATCCTAGAATCAATACATACCAAGTGGTGAATTTTCTTTCATCTTGGTCACCACATCAATCACTATATGAGTAACCATATATATTTTCTTCTTCATTGAATGGATAAAAAATAACAAAATCAAATGTACCTTTGACATACCTAAGGATATTTTTGGCAGCTAGACAGTGTGATTCTTTCATTGCTACTATGTACATCTTTAGAAGCCTGGCACTATAGACACTATCTCTCCTTGTGATTGTGAGTTACCTCAGTCTTCCAATTAGACTATTAAAAAAGTTGAGTCAATGATTCTTCCTTATCCGTATTTTTTTCAGTTTTATGACCCTTGCTATAAATGTTTGTTTAGTGTTTCAGTTTCCCATCTTTAACATTTCCAGCTAGCCCTTGGAAGACCACTTCGAAGATATGTAGATGCTTCCATATATTTTCATTACTTCTATACCTAGGAAAAAGGATATGAGAACTTCATCGGTCATATCAAACTCCTTGAATGTGTCCACATTTAATTCATCAAACATTGGTTGACTGTTCCCTGTAAATAGAAAATCACCCTCATACAATTATGAAATAATTATATCACCACGATCATTATTCTTGATTTAAACTGAATGCTCATATGGACTTTGGGTGAAGACATCTCAAAAATATTTTTGTTGATACATGCATTCCAAGAATGTGGATCATGCTTCAACCCATATAGATATTTCCTCAGATGATACACCTTGTCATATGCCCCATGCATAACTTATCCTTCAGGTATGTCAACATATACCTATTAATGTAGAATTCCATTCTAGAATGCAGAATTCAAATCTAGTTTCTAGATCATCCAACTCTGATGAAGAATAAGAGAGATAATCATCCCCACAATGTCATGTCGAGCAATAGGATCAACAAATTCCTCCTATTCCAGCTCATACTTTTTTTGTACCCCATTTCTACGAGCCTTCCCTTGTATTTATTGATCTCACCATCAGCATTTCACTTGATCTAATACACCTATTTTATGATGATGCTATTCTGACTTTTGGATATGTAGTCTGATCTCATGTATCATTTTTCTCTGTGGAACAAATTTCTTCTTCCATAGTAATTCTCCAACATTCTTCTCCTATGGCTTCTTGAAACGTTATAGGCTCATGATTTGCATACAAGAAAAAAAGATTTACCTCTTCAGTTTTCTCATATATGTTTATTAAGAATTTCAATTTTATGGGAGCATTTGGTGAGGATGATCTCACCAAATTTTGACTTGACCTGGTCCTCTCTAGAGTGATGGAATGTCTTCCGAGACTCCTTTGTACTGATGATGCACCTGGGGAAGGTGCTGCAGGTGTATTCTCTTTATTATCATGCATTTCCTCTAGTTCATTCGTTTCAACTAGAATATCATTGTTTAATTGTTAATCATTCCATTTAAAATATTCTTACTCACTAATGAACACATCTCTACTAACCACTAATTTATTGGTTAGTTGATTGTAGAGTTTTAAAGATTCATACTCTTCAATGTAGCTGATGAAGATGCACATTTCACCCCAATCATCAAGCTTCATTCCTCTCAAATCTAGAATATGAGTGTAGGAAACACTACTAACGATTCTTAGGCACACTATATTTGGTTTTTAGAAACTCCATGACACTTGTGTTGTTAGATTTCTAATACTCTTGGTTGGACACTGATTGAATAGTTAGGTAGTTCATACAGCTGCTTCTCCCTAGAATCTCTTTGGCTGCCCTATCCCCTATAGGATGGTCCATGTCATGTCGAGGATGGTGTGGTTCTTCTAAACCAAAATTACACTCTACTGTGGAATGTATCCTATAGTATATTTTATCATGATTCCTTGTTCTCTGTCAAAATATTTAAATTCATTTTATTTGTATTTTCCACCTCTGTCAGATTATAGGACTTTGATTCACTTACCACTATCAGATTCAACATGAGCATTGAGTATTTTAAAGATACCAAATGTAAAATATTTTTTGTTTTATCCAATACTCTCAGATTTTCCTATTAAATTCATCAATGAGGATAATAATGTACATATTGCCTCCATGTTAGGGGGTTCCTAGAGATCTGTATATATTAGTGTGGACCAACTGAAGTGGTTCATTTTCTCTTCGGGACACACAACTTGGGAAGGAATTATTTTGTAGTTTTTCCAGTGTACACACCTCACAAACATTACCAGGAACTTAAATAACCAACAAGACACAATCTATGATTGATGAGGATAGAGGTTTAAGTACACTGAAACACAAATTACAATAGTGAATATGCCATCTCCATGAGTTATTATTCATGATTCCCAAGGGACAATCCTTAGCCTTTATGTTAATTTGCAGTGTAAACATCCGATTCATTTCCATTTGGACATGAGAAAGAATCCTCCTATGAGAATCTCTTATAAAAAATGAAGAGCTTTCAAAGTTTTTGGAATACCCAATTTCAAGGACTTAGACAAGAATAATGATATTATTTATCATGATTGGTACGTAATACATATTAGAAATGTAATTTTACTCACTGATTTTTAGATAGATTTTCATTTTACCTTTTCCATTCAAGGGTACATTTGATGAGTCTCCAAATCTCACATCACTATGAAATTCTTCTATATGTTCCTCTAATAGTCCATTACTACCACTCAAGTGGTTTCTTGCACCCATGTCAAGATAGCACACATCAGGTTTCCACATGCATTTCCTTGTGCGAGGAGGAGAGGGGTACCTTCTTCTTCTCAATGATATTCTTTAACATAGTTGGATCATTATTTATGATCCATTACTATCCAACACCCTGAAGCATAATTTCCAATTTGTTTTAATTGTGGCATTGGATGTTATTTATGTTTATACAACCATTCATTAATCATCATCCACCATTTCCTATTCCTTGGAAAATACTCCAACTATATTTCTTTTGATGATATCTTGGATGATATCCATACCCTCTACCTTTATCAAAATGACCACCTCATTTTGGTGGGCCATTTTTTTGTTCTTGTATAGTCAACATGGACTATAAGAAATGCTCCAACGTTGAAACACATAATTTTGTATTCATTTCCCATGCACTTGAAAAGACCCTATCAGTTCTTCAACAGATAGATTCCCCAAATCTTTTAATCCTTTTATTTCCGCACCCACATATTCAAACATGGTTGTGAGCGATCGAAGTGAATTTTCAATTACTTAAATTTACTTTACTATTTCACAATTTCTTTTTAAAATTATTAACAATAAAAATAAAGTGTGAAATGTTTTGAGATATACTCTCATCTTGTTTCATGTGATCCAATTTGAAATCTAATATTAATGTTTTAATGCATACCTTCTCCAATCAATCAACACCATTTAAGATTGTGTCAATGGTATCCAAAGCTTTCTTTCATGAAGTTTCATCAGAAATATTTTCGAACATAGATTCATCCAACCCTTGATAGAGGAGGAACAACACTTTATTGAATTTATTCATTTGATTTTTTAGACCCATATTTTCTTCATTCATGAAGGCAGATTATTCCACCATAGTTTTGATCTGAATAATGCCTTAATTTTGATGCACCATCATTCGTATTTATCCTTAGGTCGATTCGGAACAAGAGACCTGATTATGAAAATCTTTAAAAAATTAGAAGATCATGGTTACTAGCCACTGAAACCAGTTTATTGGCAATGCTTGCAAGGAAAAATGGAGAGGATAGAATGTCACACAATAACATAAAGGATTTCACAAGATTGTATTGAACACTTTTTTGGACAAAAATTTCCGTTAATTTATAAGTATTCACAAAGGAATGAGACATGCAAATTAAATGGACACATTAATAAAATAAAACAACAACATTAAACAAACTCTTTAATGAAATAAAATAGCAAATTAAATAGAATAAATGGTAGAAGAAAACTCAGGTAAAATATAGAATGTAGTTAATACACTCATCATGGAAAAAATAAGTGTGGAAAATAAAAATTGGATGCTTGATGTGTGGGTTTTTTATTGTATTTCCAACTGGGTGATATCCACCGTAAAAGTGGTGCAAAAAAGGACAAGTCAGAATATCATGATGTTTGTGGTACTACTATATATCTAATGGAAGGATATGTGGTCCATGGTTGTGGTGGAAGCACACACTAATCCTAGAACAAGGCAAGGGGGTCTTCTAATGGTCTTCTTGTTCACTATAGAGTAGGAAGGTAGTTTGGACCTGGGTGGTGCATCGGAGAGAGGAAACAACACTTGTGGTGTTCTAATAGGTTGAGATTAGAAGTGGGGAAGTTCGTTTTCCCCACTCAGGAGGTTGGAAGTTGTGTCTAGCATCAAGAGGTACATGATCCCTCAGTTTCTTCTCAAGTAGGTCGGTGGTAAGGATCTGCTACTACGGCTGCCGGTGAGGCATGTGACGGAGTGAAAGTAGCCCGAAATGGATGGAGGAATCTAATTTTACCATATCTGAAAACTATAGTAAGAGGTTTCCCATATTGGAGGTGGACATTTAATGTAGAAAAATAGGTGGGTCCCACCTCCGGTGCGACTGGTGATGAAGATTATATTTTGGGGTCTTTATTTTTTAATTCCAATGTCTTATTGGAAGTCCTAACCCACCCCATCTGATGTCCCTTGTTAAAAATATTTATTATTCTTTTTCCCAAGACAACAATTTGAGTTTCTCTGGTGATGAAAATATTAAAAATACTTAGTTTGATAATGTCCACTACACACCCTGTTACAAAAAATCACATCAGATAGTATACATTAAAACTAAACATGCCCCACATTCAAATCAATGAACACTCATTCGCCCCTCGTCAATGATGATATATTCTAATATGATTCAAAGTTGAATACGTATATATCACCTACACATTATTAGAAAATCACATAATCATTGATGACTGAATTATGGGTGTAAGGAGATGATCCCAATCCAAACACTTGTATCGGGAAATTATCTATCTATAAAGTGAGTGAAAAGGGAAAGTCTATAAAGAACTCTTAGCGGAAATTTATAGTGTGATAAAAACTCTCCTATTATATATAGTGGATAATCAAATAGCTGGAAAGGGTTCCCAAACCCCCCGTGTATTAAACGTCCACTAAATAAGTTATAAATAAATACTTATGAAGAATTTAACTGGTTTATAAATAGTATTTACATTTCATAACATACCAATAATATATATTTAGTATATTATGTGATAATCTCGATTCATTAACTAAAATCTTAATTCCCTCTTAGTATTAAAGAAATCTAAAATTTTAAAATAATAATCATTTGTATAATGTTTTTCTTGTATTCATTAAACACCTCAAAAATACTTTTAACAAATAAGTTTTCCCAAATTTGTTTCTAGATGATTAATAATTACATTATTTTTTCTTCGATGATAATCAATACTTAGGAAACCCTTTGACCTTGTGGTGGACCCCTCCATTTCCTATATACATATTCTCTAGAATAGTTTTGATTCTTGAATATGATATTATATGTGACCCTTTATTCACTTAAATTTTTTGTATTGAATAGTAATCACAGACCAACATTGGACTCAAGTAATCCATCAACGAACCTAAAGAGAAAATAAATGTTCATAAAAATGAAAACCAACCTATGAACATGAATTATGTTTTATAATCTATTTATCATTGGATATCTCATAAACTGTGATTCAAACTTCTGCCAGTGTCCTTTCTTGGTTTGTTTTCATCTAACTAGATAGATTTACCTCTAAAGTCTTTGGCTATGGATTTATGGAGTTACTACCATCTTGATAAATCAGTGAAGAGATATTATATCTTCATCATAGAAGTAGTTAATTCTATCTTGACCATTCAAACAACTTCACACCACCAATGATAAAACCAACATTAGACACCGAACCAAGATTTCATTATCATGCTTTTTTATTTTATCAAAGTACGCAATAAAATGTCACAAAATTATAATGATCTCAAGTCACAATACCCATACACATATCCATATATTGAAATAACCAATGACACCAAATAACATATTGAGTTCCTATCAGTGCGTCTATCCTCGTGATCTCACCTACCAAAGATCACCATGTGTGAACATCATGAAAATATATCTCAATACTTATAAACCCCGAGAACCATATAGTTAGACATCAATTGTGTCCATCCAATATGATTTATCAAGAATATAAGACATAAATTTAATATTAATGTCATATTATATCAAGTATATAATTTTTTTTTTCTTCTATAACATTTTGATTAAAAAATTCATCTGTTAACAATAACATTTAATTGTGGATGTTGAAATATCACCAAAAAATATTAATAGTACACCATGCATATCTCACTATTTCCATGAAATAGTAATAAAAATGTAATGTTTTGTTTGGAATAGGGAACCCACTATCACAACATGTTTGTATAGTGCTAAGAATATATCATTTTAGAGGACCCCCAAATGGGTGAGAACATATCACACTAAGGGAGGAGCCCATGTGAGAGATTTTTGAAAGGACAATCATTGAAGTGAAACTAAAAAAGTAGAAATATGAGATAGAAACCTCAAAAGGGTAGAATAATATAAAAACAATGAAAGGGAATGATCATGCTACTATGGGATAGGGTATTCGTACTATCTTATAAAGGATATCATCATGGGATCACATGTTGTGTCTACATCTAATCATTCAATGGTGTTTTTATCACACAAACTAGTTCAAGTAGAATAATTCACATGAGAAAGGTAATGTGATCATTTTAATAGGGAAATTTCATTCTCTAAAGTTTTTATATTTTTAGTAACATTTTTATGTGTGGAATTTATTGGATTTTCTAGATGTGGATTCTATTACCACTACATTATTTTTTCATCCGTCGTTTTTTCTTCTCCATTAATTTTTAAGAAAACCTCCTCAGTCTTAGTCTGTATGCCATATTTATGAAAATCTATTTATATGTAAGACATTCTTATGTGGTAAGGTTATAAAATCAGTCACATGGTGGATCACTGGGAATCCATATATTTTTAATGTAATTGAGTTTAACTATATAGTCATTAAAACTGGAACAACCGTGGAAGAGGCATGATATTAGGCCCCACATATAGATTCATCTTTATATATATACATATTCATATGGGATCATAATATTCACATCATAAATCTATTGGACTCATATTGTTTTATTTCTCAAAAATCAAGTTTAAATCTTGTAAATCAACTTTATTATTGTTCTATAATGTTTCATTATGATCATGTTTAATCTTAATCCGTTATGTAAGTATTAATTATTACAAAAGATTTAATATATTTGGATAAGTATGAGTCACCATTATGGTGAACTAACAATTACTGTTACTATGAACATACAGTCTCCCCATTTTGTCTAGAAATTTGTAAAGTATGAGTCACCATTTTAGTAACACCATTGTAATATGAGACTGGTTCTAGAACTCGAAAGGTACCCAACACCCTTTTATTAAGTCACTGGTTCATAATTTTTCAAATGGACCATATACCATTTCCATGATACCATTTCCAGTGAATCTATTTCTCACAATGGACCTGACACCATTTCTGTTACACCATTGCATCTCTTAACTGATTCAAAAAATTGGCAAAGTATGAGACATTGATCGAGAGGATCCGCATAGAATCAAAACAAGAGTCACAGCTGATTGTGGATCCAATCCTTACTAACAATTCCTATGTCACCATAGATAGTGACATAGTTTCATATTTTTTCATTTCTACCGTATTTCAATTAAATTTAAAATTATTTCTCATGGTCATATTTGATATATTTAATGATATTGATATTATTAATGATTCTTACTGACATTTCAACAGATTGTAAAAGGTAAGAGGTGAGAAAATCATGATTCTTGTGGGCCTAAAAACCCCAAGGATTAATATATTAAGGCACAAGAGATGAAGAAGAAGAAGAGAGAAGAAAACACACCAGATCATGAAAAAGAGCCATGACAATCTATATTTCCTACTATGAGCTAATCAATAACTTTTTGTTAAATATCCTGTGAACATCATTGTAGTAATAGTAACTGAAAGATGATGAAGAGATATGAATAACATCTCATTGAACTATAAACTATAACATAGACATCTCGACACTCTGTATCAGAGTCTAGTTTAAGAAGAGAACATGATCTTTGAATATGCTACATTTAAAGGGTCCAGAACTGCATAGAACAACACTAAGAAAATTTATAATCGCTTATTATTCTATTTTTCTCAGTTGAGTACTATTTTCCTGTTCCTTTGATCAGTGTGTGTACCTGAATTAAAAATACACATTGTCTTCCATACTAAACTAGAGGATATAAGATATTATATCCCTATGAATCTCTATCACCAATTTTGTAGCCACGTAAAACTATGTTAGAGATCTAGTTGACCTGGATAGCTTCTATGCTATTGTAATCCCCAATCAAGTGTGTGGAGAAATCATATTTATATGTATTTTTTTTGGGTGTTATGTGATCGGCAAGTGGAGAGGATGAGGTCTCTCCTTGTGACTGAACCTATTGTTTTATCTGTTATGTTAAAAGATCTATTTTCTTTCTTATATTTTATTATTCAAATTAGAAATCATTACTTTATATTTAAAGTAAATATAATTTAGTATTGGTATAAGATGATTTTTTAGTAGATAGATTTCAAAAGTTCAAGTAATCTCATCAATTTATTTAACTTAGAATTAATGAATCACTGAAAAAATATCCTATAAGAAAAGAGTTTACAAATCTCCTACTTTGATTAATTGGACTGGTTAATTTGAAATTTTGGATTTTTTAATAAGGGTTTTAGAGAAATTTGTATATGATCTCCATCCCCCCTCTTGAGATTCCAACTCCGACCAGTATTTGGTATCATAAGAGTTTTTAATATTCTATTATTAATGTTTTCAAACCTTCTTCCAATCATTTCAATTGTGATTTTATTTGAGTTTTAAAGATATCAAAATTTCTGTTAGTGATAAATTTTTTGATATTTAAAAATATATTATTTATTCATTGTTATGGATAATTGATTGGAAGGTGTTTCTACCAACATGGTTTCCTTTCACAATGGAACTAATTATGCTCAGTGAAAATTATAATGAAAATGAATTTAGAAAGTGTAGTATTGGAGATTTTTTCATCCATTGTAGATGAATAAAAGATTCATTCTACTGCCTGAAATACTTGGGTTATACCAAATAAGTCTACATATAGTAAATAAATAAAATTATATAAATTCCTTATATTTTTCTTTAGAATATTAATAAATCAATATGATTTATTCTTGTAAAATGACCCATCAAATTTGGGATAATATAGCTCTTTCACATAAAGGAACCACTCTTGTTAAGAATATGAGACTTAACACATATAATTTTAAATATGATAAAAATAAGATGAATCCTAATGAGCCTATCTCTTATTTTTATCTTATGTTCAATGAAATTGTAAATATTGTGATCTCTTTGGGAAAGGAAATTACTTTAATGGAACAAATCATGCGATTTCTCAAATTATTACTAGACATGTAGAGTGAAACATCATTGTCAAAAATAGAATATTGTGATATCTTTATGTTTCCAGTTAAGGAGCTGATAGGTAAGATTATGATGTGTGACGAAGAATTTATGGTCAATAAATAGGAGGAGGATGAACTATAGATAAATTTATTGGATTTTAAACCCACTATTCCCAAAAATAATGAAAAATAAATGGTGAAAAATCTTTCGGATAGTATATGTAATGACGATTCATAATAAGGGTGTGATGTTGAAATGGATCAGAAAGCGATGAGGTTTAAAAAATTGTACCAAAAGAATAAATTATTTAGGAAGCCTATCTATAATGGAAAATATAAAAATAATGGAATCTAGAATAAGGATTATAATAAAAATTTCAATTCAAATGGGATATTATGATATGAATATAATATAAGAGTATGTGTAAAGGCTAGATATCCTAAGATAAAATATAATAAAAAATATGAGGAAAAAAATAAAAGATACATGAATGGAATGAAGGCCCCTTGGAGTGCCTCTGAGGATAGCTCCAGAGACTCAGAGTCATCACATGATGAATATGATATTAATTCAAACATCTGTTTCATGACAAACACATCTGAGGTAGCCCTTGAGTCTCCTATACTAAATTCTTATTATTCTGGAGATGAATCTGATTCTGATAATATGTCTAATAACAAATTTTTTGAACACTGAAACATGATTGAAGATATATGAAATGATTTAAAATATAAATATAAGGCTATAGTGAAAAAATATTCTCCTACCTCTACTATTAAATCTGAACAAACTATGGAAAAATATAAAAATGCTCAAATTATTAAAGAGAACAATGAGCTTAAACTGTCTAGTGAGAAATTGAAAAAGGGGTTAAAAATTTTCTAAATGGAAATAATACTATTAAAAAATTCTTCGTAAAAATGTTTCACCAAAATACACTACTACTAGAAGATACCATCTAGGGAAAAAATCTAGTCAAAAACAATTTTCTGTCCAAATCTAGAAAAACTGATTTTATGCCAAGAATTGAAAAATCTGCTACATGTTTTACTAGTGGACAACCATTTACTCTCTCTATTTTTTCTGGACCCAATAAATTTAATATTCCAAATACATTAATAAAGATTTATAAGAATCCCATGAAATATATATGGATTCCCATAGCTTTTATTACTAATATTACTGGACTAAACCAAGTCTTGGTATCAAATTCTTTTTTTGGTAAAATAAATTTTGTCAGTAAGATGCTTGGAGAGCTCCTATAAGAGCATATGGTAATTGAAAAGTAGATTTTCATGACACATGACAGTATAATATTCATTCTTCATTAATCTGAGAATGATTTTTGGTGGGTATGTCACGTTTGATTACAATGAAAAAGGAAAAATAATCGGCCTCAACCAAATCGGTAACACCAATTCAAATTTAATTTCCAATTGTATCTTTGTTGACGGATTGAAGAATAATATTTTTAGTATATCTCTATTCTATGATTATAGTTATAATGCGAAATATGAAAATGGTTCATGTAAAGTGTTTATTTATATGAATGATATAGTTTGTATTACTTTTAAAAATGATGTTTCTTTACTATTAATTTAGATTCCTTAATTTCCAAAAATGTTTCTTATTTGACTTATTTTTTACAATGTATTGGATTAGGAATAGGAGACTATGAAATTGTCATATTCATTCACATAGATATCATTCTAGGTATGTAATTTTCAAAGAATAAATCTAACTAGAATTTCCAATTGTCAAAGTCTATAATCCTAGTCAAAAAGGAATAGAACAAAAAATATCTTTCAAACACAAGAAATAGGTTTCAACTTATCAACCTCTTGAATTGGATCACATGGATTTTTTTGGACCATCTATAGTTTCAAGTATTAATGATAATCACTATGTTTATGTTCTAGTATATGACTACTCTAGAAAACATGGAAATTCTTTCAATCTCAAAAAAATTTATTCTTACTCTCATTTCATTAATTATGATAGTATATTTGTAAACCTATGTGGTATTTGAATTAATTCCTTAAGAAGTGACCATGGTCGTGAGATTGAAAATCAAGAGTTTTAATAATTTTTCTCACAAAATATCTATAGTCATAACTTCCATACCCTTATTAAATCGCAGAAGAATGGGTTGGTAGAAAGATAAAATAGAACCCAGCCATAAATATCTCAGACTATGCTTAATTCATATGATTTACCAATTTATTTTTCGGCTAAATTTTTCCATACTTCTTTTTAAAAAATTAATAGTGCAACACCCCGACCCCAATTTATCAGAGAAGGTGCATTATTTTAAGACATTGGCATGATTACCATGAATTTTCATCAAAAATGAATGAATAGTTTAGTAGTTTTGGAAGACCAGATACATACATATGTTGAATATTACAACTTGTAAAGAAATAGAATATAGAAATTTCATTTCGTACATTCATATTTTCTAGTTTATCCCTACAATTCATTTATAATGTACTACATCACATCCTAGGAAAAATAAACCATAAGAAAGTGGTGAAATCAAATTCTTAGTAAATGTAACCAATATAGTGGAAGATATCATAAACATAAACATTATGCATGGTGAATACCTAAAAACACATGATATTTAATATAAAATTAAACCTAATATGGAAGGTATAAGAGATGAATAAATAATTCCATAGTAAAACATAATCTACTGTATTATTCTATTCAAATAACAACCTGAACTATCCATTACTAGTTTCTTAATGAGGGATTGTGTATTGCAGGGAATCATAACCATGTATTCAAGGCCTAGTTTCAAGACGATGAATAACAGTACTACCAAGGTCTTGTTCCAAGACACTAGTATGTCTAACGATACATATCGATGAATAGATGGGCTATAGAGGGCCCCTCCCAATACTCAGTAAGTCCAATGAAATCTCTATATGAAACGGTGAAAGAAAATCAATATACATATTTATATTGAAAAAACATATGGAATTTAAAAATAATTCCATAATTATTAAAAATAATTACCAACCATTTAGTGTAATATGGTGAATTGTATCAATATTTCACATTCAAAATAAAATGATTCATAAACCATTTAATACAAAATGTTAGATGAAATCATGAAATAATAAAACCCAATTAATCATAAGATCTAACAACGGATATTCACATAGTAACAAATAAATTATTATAATCCTTAAATATTACTTGATTTAAATACTCCTTCTTTTTGAAATCACTTATTCCAAACCTACATATTTATAAAAGATGAAATTCAAAAGGATAGTTTTGAATCAAAGTTTTATCTACATCTTTTAAACCTTTGAAAATAATTATCATTTTAAAAAACATAAATTTCCATATTAATGCATCCTTAAAACAATTTAGAAAACATGTACATTAATGAGAAATATTCTGAATAATAAGGTTTTAATCTTTTAAAACAATGTTTTAGATAATGAATACATTTAATAAACCCTTAGAAATATTCCTTTCGAAATAATTTTATTGAAATTAATAATATTGTAACGTCCTGGTTTCGGAAGCCACCCAGAGGAGCCCCATACCCAGATGGTCACATGGCCTCAAGAATATTTCCTCAAATGCCAGAGGCTTCCGACTAGCAGTGACGGCCTTGGGTGTGAATATGGGGAAACTATGCCCTCATTGGCAGAGTACACAGTGGAAGTAAATAAAGAATGCAATAGCGGAAGCAGTAAATAACCAACAGTAGTAAACAACGGAAGACTAAATCAAAAAACTGGAGCACATAAGTATATATGAAATGATGCATGTTACATATCCAGGAAAGCAACCAAAAAAGTCACAATGCTGGAAAACACCACAGAAAAAAAAAGTACAAAAGAAAGTAAACAACTCCTCAACATCACAAGACAAAGCTTGGTCACATTCTCTCATGTTCCAAGCAATCAAGTACCAGAAGATTAAGGGAGCCTTCCCCAGTCTATACCTAAAACAACAAAGGCTTCTTGGGCCCAAAAGCTAGTCTAAAACAGGGTGTGAGACTAAATCCCTGTACGAAACCACCTAAGGATCTGTGCCTAACAGTCAATGAGTATATGGAAGGTAATAGTGCAGTAAGCAGTAAACAGTAATAGTAACAATAGGAAGTAATTGTAAGTAGTAAATAGGATGATTCACATCAGTAATCAATCCAATATACAATAACAAGCAGTAGTAAGAAAATAGCTAACACAACAAGAAACCCTCTGGGAAGTACTCGCATCGATCCCCTCTGGTCCATATTCAAGAAGTACCACAACCCTATAGGCAGTGCACTCAGCCTAACCCCTCTAGTTTGGTCATGCGAAATTATAAGACTCTCTGGGGAAGCTCACTCGGTCAATTCCCCTCATAGTCTAGGGTAGTCAGGGACTCTCTGAGGAAGATCACGTGGTCAAACCCTCTTGGCCCCAAAGTCTAGAAATTCTCTGAGGAATCTCACTCATTCAATTCCTCCCATAGATTCAGGTCTATCACAGAATATCTAAGGAAGCTCTCTCAGTAAATTACTTCTCTAACATGGATAAGGTTTTAATTCAATTCAAACAAATTAAAGACTCTCTAAGGAAGATCACTCGGTCTACCCTCTTGTATTCTATAATACCAAAGGATCTCTGGGATGTTCACTCTGTCTATCCCTTGTAGCCTATAATATCCAAGGCACTCTGTGAACCTCACTTGGTCTATCCCATATAGCCTATAATGTCAAAGACTCTTTGAGAAGATCACTCAGTCTATCCCTTATAGTATATTGCACCAGGTACTTACAGACCTGTTCTAGTCAGTGCATAATAATTCTATAAGGCCAAAGTACACCTATAGAGCTACTTGTCTAAACATTTTACAGAAAAAGTATATTATCAACATTTCTCCATCCTACAGTCAATAGGCATGGAAACATGAAAAATGGACAAGGATAAAAATGTCCCGAAGGATGTAAACAGAAAAGAGCATGAGAAAAACATCCAAGCACAATAATTATCCACAAACATGATCAATTTACCTCTACACAAGCATTCACGAAATGGATGAATAACCACAACATAAAAACAGTAAACACGCAATACCCCATTCACTGGTATTGGTGTAATTCTCAAATAAAACTCAATGAAATCTAAAGGTAAGGTACAAACCACCTACCTGGATGCTAGGATATCAATATTATTGAACCATGAAGATTGATTTTCCTTAGAACGTTGATGATATGAGAAAATGTCCAAAACATTTAACCGGTGATATCTTGAGAAAGAGGTGGAATTGGAAAACAAGGCTCAAGGAGAGGGAAAAACTCACTACTGCGGTTCCAATGCAATCAATGATGATTGAATTGGAGAATGGACAGAGGCTCAGAGAAGATTCATCGTCGTACGACTTCTCTCGGTCAAATGAGACCTAGAAGAAGATGTTTCTGTCGATTATGCGCAACCCTAGTCTATTTAATGAAAAAAATGAAAATACACGGCCTGTACTTTCTAGGTACAGGGAGTGTACTCTATTTTTTCCTACACCACTTTAAGCGGCCTCCAATTCAACATTTCACACTGTGTGTGTGGCCCGAACACGGCCACACACGGCCTGGTGCGAGAAGGGAGTATATGGCATGTACTCAGAAAGTACACGACGTGTAATTCAAAATTTTATAGAAATTCCCCTTTTCTCAAATAATTTATAAAAGGTAAAGGGATACCTGAAAACTAATATTTGGGTTCTTACAAACATCCCCCTTAAAAAAATTCATCCCTCAATTTCATAAGCAAGGCGTAAAAGAAGAAACCCTGAACATCTCCGGCCACTACGATCATACCTCATCCTCCCTCTCCCAAGTCTCGTCCTGTATTCGCCCATGCTACCATAGCACCTATTCTAGAGGAACATACCGGCCACAGAGGACCTTCATACTGTGATCGACAATCCAGATAGGATACTCCTCAAACGATGTATCTGCTTCAAGCTCAACCTCATCGGGTTGAACGACATGAGACAGGTTTGAAAAGTAACGTCGGAGATGAGAGACAAGGAAGACATCGTGCGTGGCACGGTACCTCTGAGGTAACTTCAACTGATAGGCAACCGGACCAACTCTCTGCAACACCTCAAATGGCCCAATGTACCGTGGTTATATTTTACCCTATCTCTGAATCTACTTGTGCCCCATCCTCGGTGTGACACATAGGAAGACCCGATCCCCGACCTTGAACTATAGAGGTCATCTCTGCTGATCAGCATAAGACTTCTGTCGAGACTGTGCTATAACCATCCTCTTCTGAATCAACACTATCTGCTTAGAGTTCTCCTAAACAAGATGAGTTCCCAGCAAAGATGCCTCTCCTGCCTTTAGCCAGCATAAGGGTGGTCGACATGGCCAACCGTACAAAGCCTCGTAAGTGGCCATCTAAATAGTCACCTGAAAACTGTTCTTGTAGTAAAACTCAAGAAGAGGTATATACTTCTCCCATGAACTGCCAGAGTCTATAATGCAAGCTCAGAGCATATCCTCAAGCACCTGGATCATGGGCTCAGACTGGCCATCCATCTGGGGATGGTATGATGTACTCAAAAGTACATGTGTACACATAGCCTTCTGAAGTCCCCGCCATAACCGAGAACTAAAATGTGCATCCCTGTCTGAAACAATGGAGTGTGGAAATCCATGCAGTCGTAGAATATCTCGTATCTATAGTCATCCCAGATCATCAACACTAAAGGTCTCCTTGATCGGCAAGAAGTGAGAAACCTTCATAAGCCTATCTATGAAAACCCAAACATCATCGTTTCCTAAAGGTGACCTCGAAAAACCAGTCATGAAGTCCATTGCAACATCATTCCTTTTCCACTCCGGAATGGGTAACTGTTGTAAGGGCACTGTTAGTCACCGATGCTCTGCTTTCACCTGCTGAAAAGTAGAACATCTCATAACAAAACCAGTTACATCGTTCTTCATAAATGGTCACCGGTACTGGCGGTGTATATCACGATACATATTGGTGATGCTAGGATGAACATCCCAAATAGAGGAATGAAGAAATTGAGAACAGGTTAGTTCTTTAAAAATTCAAAGCATCCCGTATCACTTTTACATTAAAATAATAATCCCAATGTCATCATATGAATATTTAAATACCATGAAGATAAGTTTATTCATTATATCGAATATAATATCATGGTGCGTACATCACACACAATAAATATGTGTTGAACTTTTATTATATCTCGCAAAAATTAAAATTGTGACAGAATTCTTGAAACTAAAGTCTCGCATAATTACGTCGCTTTTGCACCTCCTAAATAATAAAAAGAATTATTAAGAAAGTTATCATGAACTGAATAATATCCATATTATAAAATCATTTATCAATTATAATCATCTTACTATATTTCTTAATTTCAATTATTAAAATTGAGGTTTTTTAAAATCATATTTCACTTAAAAATTTCATATCATGCACCAATTTCACTATATTATTATATTTTATTAATTAATTTGTTTATCTAAATCCAGGAGAATAAAATAAATGTATTTAGATTTTTAAATATTATATATAATCCATATTTTCTCTCCATTATTTTTAATATAAGAACTATTTTTGGTAATGTCTCCATAGGTGGTTAACTGAATATTAAAGGGATGTTGCCGTAAGAACAGGGGTCAAAAAATTTTATACTTTATATATATAATACATGAAGTAGGTTAAAGTAATTATTGTTTTGTAATCTTACAAAATTATAAAATTCAAGGGTATATGGGTTTGAAAGGAAATAGAAAAGACGGATAATAAGAAAAGAGGGAGTAGTTAATGGAGACTTGCTCTTTCCTTGATGTGACTTCTCTAGCACAAACCTATAACTCCCTTGGGGATTGGAGTTAGATGACTCCATAAGGTACCGTGGTATTATAAAAGGATTAATAGGGAATATTTTGATAGATATTAGGATTTTTAAAGGGTATAATGGGTGGTTTTCCAAAGGAAGGGGTAGGGTTATTTATATTTGGGGAGATGGGTAACAAAGGAATTACTCAAATTATTAAAGTATAACAAATATAATATAGGTTTACAATAATAAAAGTGTCTAAAAAGAATGGGAGGTCACATAGTGTACCTCATATTTTTTATATTTTGATTTTTTCAATAATGTTGTGATTTTTTTAATATTTTAATTAAATATTATGTTCATAAAAAAAGATTTTTGTAAAATAAAACAATATGAAATATGTTTGACTATATTAAAATAAAAACAAATCATTAAATTAAAATTAAATTTTTATTATATATTCTAATTATATAATAAATCTAGATAATTCATTAATTAGCTGCAAAATGTTAACATAATACTACATCATCTTTGTGAATTCCTTTTTGATATTTATCTTTCTTCTAAAATTTAAAAATAAAATTATATAACAAAGATAATTTTATATATTTCAAATCAATATTTATTTAATAAAACCACTTCTGTAAAATAATAAATTAAAATGATACATAGAATAATCTTCACAGTTTTAACACCATAACTTACTTTTAAATAAAATATTCTAATGGTCTTAAAGTGATTATTGTGTGTCTAATGTGTATAAAATTTGAATCCAAAATATATGATGTTCAATACTTATAAAAAATGTTTTATCCAAAATAGGGAACACTGAATAATTCATGTAATTTTAATTAAAAATATTTTAATGTTTTCTTATTCACAAGTGTTGCTTTAGTGTAGCATAAGAATTAATGTTTATTATTTAAAATATTTAAATTAAAAACAATTTCCTATCATAAAAATAAATTATTTATGTTAAAGGTAATAATTTTTATTCATTAATTATGTTTATTTACTCATTTCCATATCAAAACAAATTAATTTGTTAAGTTGTCTTTTCTTTCCGTGCACAAGCATTGCATAGACATTTAGATAAGGATCATCTTATATAACACTAAAATTATATTAAAGAACCAAATATTTAAATAATATAGAATAATTAATAAATAAATCTGGGAAATAATTTTTATCACTCAATTATATATATATGTTACTGATTTTTAATTTTTCAGCACTGTGCAGCCACTGCGTCGGAATTGATGTTGATTTTGACCCTTGACAAGAAAAAAATGTATAATTTAATGATCTAAATAAATTTTATATAATATTTCACTTATAATATTATTATTTAGACATTATATAGTTTCAGAAAAATTATATCATAAAAATCTCAAAACAATGTCCTGAAAAACACCTTATTTTATAAAAAAAATGCATTTTTTTACGATTCACAAAAAAATATACGATTTCATAAAAATCGAAAAAAATTAATCCTAATTTATTTTATTTTTAGACATAAAAAATGAACTCTATTTTTTGAAAATTATTTTCAAAATATGGGAAATTATATTTTTAATTAAAATCATCATTTACTCGAAAAATAATTTCATTAAAATAAAAACTGATTTATAACACCCTAAAAGTAATGTTTGGTCTCATTAAATTTTCCAAAATCATAGTACAACAAAATACTGACTTATATATATATTTTTTTAAAATGAACATTCATTTAATCCAATTTATTAATTATCAAAATAGTAATTAAATAGTAATTTTTCACAAGAAAATTTTGAACACTTAATTATTTATTTCCAATCTCTTATAAGGTGCCTAAGTTTTATTTATACATTCTTTGGTGAGGTTACTATTCATAAGGGACATATTACTATTAATAAGGGTAACATTACTATTAATGAGGGTAAAATTACAATTCTAAGGGGTTCATTACAATTCATAAGGGTCATGTTACTATTCACTAAAAAAGTAAGTTGATCATATCAGACTCAAAATATCCTGCAGAAGGAAACTGTGTATGTCAGTTTTTCAAAATTCATATCCCAGATTCAGAAAATTTATGTTTATTGTCTATGTTATAATAATGTTTTGTTTCTTAGAGACTCAATGAATCATGAATTCAATATCAAATTATTTTTAAATCATTTGGGTGTTACATTCTCCCCTCCTTAAAAATATTTCATCCTCAAAATTTTAGAATCTTACCTCATAAAAAGATTTCGGTAGTTCTTATTCCCAAATTACCTAAGCTCCCATGATTTTAATTAAATTCTATGATATTTCCAAAGTTCCATTACCAGCCGCGTCATCCATTTCCTCAACACTTGTTCTTTAGGGTCAAAAATATGGATAGGCACTTCACATTAAGATAAGTCATGTTTCAATTCTTTACCATTAGAAGTGAGGATATGAATTATGTCTGGAACATACATCCTAAACAATGAGAAATGGAACTCATTTTGTTCCTTAGAATGGCTAGGCATAATTTCTAAATGAAATGACATAACTCCAACTCTCTCTAGAATTTCAAAAAGGACTCATGTACCCGGGGCTCAGTTTCCCTTTTTTACAAAATCATATAACACCCTTACTTTATAATTCACATATCTATCCCAGCTAGATCCAGGTACACGAAGTCCTTTCCAATACCCAATTTTTTTAGATCTTTATGATCCATCCTAATCAATGCATCAAAAACCTTATTTTCATTTAATCTATAGGAATAAGCTCTATGTTTTCACATTCCAAGGATTTTAATAATTTCATCATGAATCCTATTAAAATTTTATAATAACTAAAATTACCATAAAACCTTATTGGAAATATGAATTTATCATTACAAATGTCATTGTATATATTTTATATGTCCAAAAGTTTTGTAAACATCATCAATGATAGAATAGGTGACTTTTCAACAAGTTATAAATCAATTCTTAGGCACTCAACACACATCCAAATGAATCATCTCTATATAATTATCTCAATATTAGGAATATATTTACGGTTTTCTTTCCCTAAATCTTGTGTTTTTTAAGAAGTATAACTTTCCACGAGATATCGTTTCCTGGATCCATCTGACTTTGGGTCTAAAATACTTAATGAAAACATACTAGAGTAAAACTAATTTATATTATGAATAAATTGCTAATAATTTATTAAAGTGACATGATTCATTGTAAATAATATTAATCATTCTACTTTATCTATGGAAGAATCATACCATGATAATTATCTAGTAGCATCTTTTTTTGTATATTCCTTAGATGCTTGGGACATTTATTTTCATAGTGTATCATGTCATTATAGATGAAACATTGTACATTTTAAACCTTTTTCTTACCTTTTAAATCATAAACATTATGTCATTTTTCTTCACACTTAAAAAAACTCTCATCCCCTTCAAGAATTTACCCTTTTGATTCATTGAACAATTATCGCAGGATGGAAAACCATTCTTCCCCTTCTTCCCTTTATCCATATTTGTATACTCTATCCACTCATTTTCTTGTTTTATTTCAAATCCATAAAACTCAAATAATCCATTATTATTCTTGATAAAACAAGATACTATTTCCTCATTTGATGAGGATAAATGGGAGACTATCTTCCTTCGAAATGACGTCATAAGACGTTGAGAGATATGATTTTTATTACTCTTTGAATCATGTTATTTGGTGATGTTCTCATTCCTTATGATTGGAGCCATTTATAATCAATTACATGCACTATAATAGCTAATTATCATTCTATAACAATAATAATGGTGTAACACATAACATAAATTTATTCATCGAAAATCCTAGAACAATATACTTTGGTTAATTTGGGGGGCATAAATTCTTCATTGTGGTGGGTAAATTAAATGTGAATTTTCCAAAAAAAAATATCCCTCAGGAATATATATCTAGGTTCAAAGTAAGGCCTGATATCGTATACCATGTTACCCTAAGATAATCCCAGAAAACATTTTTGGAGTTTTTCCACTTTGGTACACCTCTTCCAGAACAGCGTCCACAAATAGTATCCGTACAGTGATTTATTTTCAACTAAGATCCACATAATCTCTTCCTTTCCAAAATTATATGATGTTCTTGAATGATTATACTCAATGTCTATCATAGTGTTTATTCCCTTTTCAGAATTATATAAATCCATTTTCTAGGGTTTCTACTAATCTTCTTTTGATACCTACTATAATGCCCATACCCTAGTTTCTCGGAGATGGTGCATTATAAGAAATTGTCATGATTATAAGAATGTCATATCCTGAAGGACCGAATATTTTAGTAGTTTTGGATGACTATATACAAACATAATTTCAACATTAAAACTTGAAAACAAATAGAATATATAAATTCCTTTGAAAATGACTATATTTCCTCGGTTATCCCTACAGTTCACTCACAATATACTACTTCACATCCATGGAAAAATAAAACCTAAGAAAGGGGTGAGGTCTGATGCACAATAAGGGTATAAAATATAGAAAAATATATAATAAACATAAACATTAGGCATGGTGAATAACTGAAAACACATTCCTTTAAAAATAAACATGATCATAATATGGCAAGAATAAGAGGTGAACAATGAATGTCATAATAAAACACAATCATGGGTATTCTACCAGTCGAATAACAACATGAACATTAAATTAGTAGTTTTATAATGAGGGAATGAGTAATGTGTGACATAATAACAACATTTTCAGTGCCTCATTCCATGACCATAAATAACAATATTTTCAAGGCCTAATGTCAAGACACTTGTTTGTCTCATGAGACATATCGAGGCATAGAGGGGTTATAGCAGGCCCTACTGACACGTACTAAGTTCAATGCATTCCTCATGTAAAATGGGAGAAACTTAATCAATATTCCCATTCACAGTGGAACTAATATATGAATTCTAAATAACATCCCACAATCCTTAAACATAAATACAGACGATTCAGAGCAATATGGTGAATGGTACCAAAATATCACATCCATAGTCAAACTAATCATAAATCGTTCAATACAATATGGTGGATAATATAATTAAAGAATAAAACCAAATTAAACATAATATTCAACAATGTATGTTGACATATATAATAATACTCTATTAAAATCATTAAATATATCTTGAGACAAGTACACCTTCACTAAAATCATTTATTCAAATGCCTCACATTTACAAAAAAAGATATTCAAAAATTAATTTATTATCAAAGTGTTCCATGAAACTATAAATTATTTTAAAAAGAATTAAAATTTTAAAAAAATCATGTCAATATAATTTTATCATTAAACCCATTTTAAAAATGTGGACATTAATGAGAAATAAATTTAAGGAATTTTTTATAATCATTTAAAACAATGTTTTAGTACCAGATTACATTACATAAAACCTTAAAAATATTAATCTTGTGCGAATTTGAATGAAATTAAGAGAGGAAATAATATTCTCTCTATAATGATTTATGTGAATATATATATATATATATATATATATATTTATAATAATATAATGTGTATTGAAATAGAGAAAGGGATAATTATATAAACATTCAATGCATCTCGTACCACTCTGAAAATTTAAATAATAAGCCCAATGTCTTCAAATGGATATTTAAATACCATGAATATAATTTTATTAATTATATAAAATATAAAATTCCATTTAATTCACCACACACAATAAATAAGTGGTGACCATGGCTTATTACTCAAAAAAATAAATTTGAGAAATAATTCCCTTACCTAAAGTCCCGCATAATTACGTCGCTTTTGCGCCTCCTAGATAATAAACATATTTTTATTCAACAAATTGTAATTATCTTAATTATAGTCATATTATATATATATATATATATATATATATTTATCAATAATAATAATTATATTATATTTCCTAATTTCTGTTGATAAAATTGAAGTGTTTTGATAATATATTTTACATAAAAATTACCCATATTGCACTAATTTCACTATTTTATTAAATTTAATTTATACATTAGTTTAAATAATTTTATATGCATAAAATAAATTTAATCACATATTAATATATTATATATAACCGAAATTTTCCATCTATTATGGTGGGGATAAGAACTATTTTTGGCAATGTCTCCATAGGTGGATAACCAATAATTAAAGGGACACAGTCATAAGGGAAGGATTGAAAGAAAGTTATATATATCATTTATATAATACATTCAGTAGTTTAACATAATTAATATAATTATAAATTACTACATATTTAATTTCTATTGTATATGGTTTTAATTTAAAGGTAAAAAGAAGAAGGAGAAGATGATAAAGGTAGTAGTAAATGGAGACTTACTCTTTCTATCGTGTGAATTCTCTTTCATGATCTTATAAAACCCATGATGATTAGAGTTAGATGACTGAAGAAAATACCTAGGTATTCTAAGAGGCTTAATATAGAAAATTTTGAATTGTATTTGGCTTTGAAATTGGTGGAATGAGCGGTTTTCCAACGGTAGGGGGATGAGTTATTTATATTTTAGGATAAGGGTAACTTTGCAATTACTCAAAATATTAAAATATAATACATTTAATATAGGTTTTAAGACATTACAATGGTTTAAAATGAATATTATATCACATAGTAAACCAAATATACTTATTTTCGGGTATGGTCAATAATTTTTATTATTATTTTTTTTAATTAAATATTACATTAATGAAAAATGATTTGGTAAAATTAAAGACTATTCATAACATTATACGTTTAAACATAAAAACAATGTTTCAAATTAGAATCCAATTTTTAAAATAGTATATTTTTTTAATAAATCTAACTAATTTCTAAATTAGCTTAAAAATATCAAATTATATTTCGTTTATTATTTTTAATATCATTTATTTTATTTATTAATTAATTAAATTAATATGCAATCATCATTATTAATAGCATTCTGGATTTTATTTTTCATCTAATAATTAAAAAACAAATTATATGAGGAATATACATATATTATATTTTAAAAAAATATTTATTTTAGAAATCCACTATTATAAAACAATAAATAAAAATGTCTTACAAACTAACAATTATAGTGATAACACATTGAATTAATTTTAAATGAAATCTTTTAATGGTCTGAAAGTGATTTTCGGGGGTCCAAATTGGCCAAAAATAGAATAAAAAATAGATAATATTTGTTGATTATAAAAATTATTTTATCCAAAATATGGGTCATTTAATAATTCTTATATTGTTAATTAAATATATTTTATTTTTTTCTTATGCTTCCACAAGCGTTATATCAGCATTGCATAAGAATTATTATTAATTAATTCTAATAGAAAAGTTAAAAGAAAAATAATTTCATAAAAATAAATGAATTATGATAAAAAATTCTTGTATATTTGTAAATTATGTTTAATTTCTCATATCCAAATAAAGTAAACTTCTGTATTTTTTTAATTTGTCTTTTCATGCCTTACAAAAACATTTCACATGAATTTTGATAAGGATCATCTTATATAGCACTAAAATTAAAAATTTACAACCATATAAATAAATAATATAATATAATTATTAAATAAGTCTTGAAAATAACTTTTAGATTTCAACAATATATATGATGCTGATTTTTACTTTGTCGTCGTTGCGCATTCACTACATTAGAATTTTCCATGGTTATTATACTTATCATCGAAAAAATATAATTTTCATGTTCAAGATTATTTCTATACAATATATAACGTAAAATATAATTATTTAGTTATTAAATAGTTTATATAAATTTTCTTATCATAAAAACATCATGATAATTTCAAGAAAAATATAGTATTTTATAAAAAAAACTGCATTTTTTACAATTCACTAAAAATTAATCTATTTCATAGAATGCCCAAATATTCATTCTAATAATTTTTTGAAAGGTATAATTAAAAAATGAACTCTCCTTTACAAAAATAATTTTTAATATTTTTGAAATTAATTTTGTAATTAGAAATTACATTTACTCAAAAAATATATGCATTAAATTTAAAACTGATTTTATAACAACCGAAAAATTAACTAATGTCTAATTAAGTAATCAAAAAATCATAGGACAGAAAAAATTTTATTTTGTAATATATTTTATGAAGATTAATTTTCTTTTAGAAATATTATTTAGTTATAAATTTCTAATTAAATTTTTATTATTCATATGACAAACTCCAACACTTAATTAAAAATTCAATTTCATTTATGAGGTGCCTAAATTTTATTTATACTTTCATTGTTGATGTTACTATTCATAAGGGTCATATTAGTATTTATAATTGTAACATTAATATTCATAAGGGTATATTATTATTCATAAGGTTCATGTTTTTATACACAAAAAAGTACATTGATCATGTCTGACATTGAATATCTTACTGACGAAAAGTGTGCATATTTGTTTATCCAAATTAAAATAATATATGCATAAAAAATATTTTTATTAGATAGAATATAACTAATTGTTTTTAATATATGATGAGTGTTTCATGTATTCAATATTAAATTAATGCGTAATTCGTTGTGGTTTTACAAATACATTCTTGATTAAGACTATCTTTAATAAATTATTTTATGAGTTCTGAAACAATTGGAAACCCAAATATAATTACTATAATTATTTGGTAGGAGATTCAACATTTTTAATAATAAGGATAATATTTAAAAACATTAATCCAACTATGTAGATGAATCTTTATATGTAAAATTTGATTAAATATTTCCTCATGAACCCAGGACCTCCCTAGAAAATATTGAAGATGATCTTCCTAATATAGACATAACTACCAAATATTTTGATCATGCTATTAATAAGACTACTAAATCATATAGTTATATAAATTCTCTAGACTCCAATCCTACTGAACACGAACCAGTTAAAGAATATTAAATTACCAGCCCTACTTTTTCTAGACCTAAAAAAATTCATAAGAACTATCCTTTAGATGTATTAGTTGGAGACTTGGTAAAAAACTCCAATTAGATCTTATCATAGAAACAATGTTAAATATAAAGCCTTGTTATCATAGCTATAAAATAATAACATTAATGATGTTATCAATTATGAATTTTGGGTAATCGCTATGCAAGAAGATATTAAATAGTTTGAAAGAAATAATGTTTTTTAACGAGTGAATAGAGCTAAAGACACCTTGACTATAGGCACTATTTGGGTGTTTTGAAATAATGTAGATAAATCTAGTGCTATTGTAAGAAATCATGATTTATTGGTTTCATAAGGATATAGTCAACAAGAAGGCATTGACTATGAAGATATATTTTCACCAGTTGCTAGACATGATGCCATTAGAGTCATGATAGCATATGCAGTAGATCTAAATTTCAAACTATATAAAATGGATGTCAAGAGTATATTCCGTAATGGTTATATAGTTGAGTATGTTATTATTGAACAACCAGTTATTTTAAAAACATATATTTCCCAGATCATGTTTAAAAATTATTAAAATATTAATATGGTTTAAAACAAGATCTAAGAGATTGGTATGATAGACATAGTACATTTCTTATTTATAAAGGTTTTACAAAAGTTATATTTGATGCTAATAATTTAATAAAAATAATTCCTAATGTTTTTTGGTAGTATATATAATTTTTGAGGATATTCTTAATTGATCTTCAAAAAATTATTTAAGTGTTTATTTTTCGAAAAGGATGAAAGATGAGTTTTAAATGAGTTTAATGGGTGAAATCAAATTCCTTATAAGATTTTAAATATTTCACAAAAAATCATTTTTTTAAATAAATTTAAATATACTAATTTTCTTCAAAAATGTTTTTGTTTGGATAGAATTAAAAGTATTGATACTCTTCTAATCACCACCGGTAAATTGGATCATGATGAAAATGGAAAATCTGTTGATCAAAACAATTACAATGGTATGATTGTATATCTTCTATACATGATTACAATCTGGACTAATATTATGTTTATTGTATGTATGTGTTCTCATTTTCATGAAAATCTCAAAGAATCTCATCTAAATTTTGTTAAAATAATTTTTAAATACCTCAATCATTCTGCCACCATAGGATTTTTTTATCCTATAGGAAAATCATTTGACATAGTTAGTTATTCTAATTATAATATTTGGGGATTTAAGTTATATAGAAAAATACCCTCTATAATATGTCACTTTTTGAGAAAGACACTTGTATCATGGTGTAATTAAATGAAAAAATTTGTTGCATAATCTAATACAAAAGCTAAATACATAGTTTCTGGTTGTTGTTGTGCTCATATTTTTTGAATTAAACACCCTTCTCTAGATTATGGATAACAATTTATACATTTCCCAATAATGTATGATAACATAACTACTATTATCATATCTATGAATCTAGTTCCTCACTAAATAAAAGTAATATATTGATGTAAGACGTCACTTTTTGAGAGATAATTATCAACAATTTGATATTACTTTAAAATTCATTGGCGTCGATCATAGGTTTGCTAATAATTTTACTAATCAATTAAATTATTAAAAAATGAGATATATCATACATGAAAAGGGAATGATCAACCTTGTGTGACTATTCACTGTCCCACAGATTATTGTCTCACCATTTTTTGTCTCAATAATTGTTGTCTCATTGATCAGAGTCACATAGTTGTGATGCCACCATAAATGCACATTACGATCTCCCAATTATCACCCTACTTTATAAATTTAGTAATATTTTCTCACATAATTGTTTTAGCTATGTTATTTTACGTTTATATTATATTTTATAATTTGTTCCTTTTAAAATCCTTAAATGATATGAAACCATCACTCCAATTCTCTCTTCAATCGTGATCCCTACTCCAAAAACTAAAACCATTATCTCTCGAACTCCTTGATCTTATCAAAAAAATCTCTACATATTAGAAATACCTAAGATGAAGCTTCCATTATCACATAATTTAGAGATGTGAAATTTGTCAAATAAAGTGGAATGAGTTCCGATCACAAATCATGATGAACCACTAAACCCTAGTCTCGCAGATCGTGTAGTCTTCCTTTAATGGAAGTATATGCTAAGTGGCTTATTTTGAGTAAGACAATTTCTCTTAATGTTTTGTAAGATCAGGTATTCTTTGACTGGTTTACAAATTAAAATAGATCCACATGCCCACAATAAGTATTGGAGTTCTATCAGTATGTCTAGTTTGGGTTCAATTATGATGATTCCTTTGTGGTTAGAAGTTGGGTAAATAGAAAAAAGAGTTCATTTTCTTGGGATGTTTGATTAGGATTACCTCATGAATTTATCTAAGAAAACTATCAAATAGGACCCCCACCTCCTAATGGTATATTTATCCCAGAAGAGGCTTTGTCTAACATGACTGTAGATAGTAGAACGAGAAGTCCTCTAGCTATCGAATTAAATGGAGAGACTAGATTGTTGTTCAAATTTATCCAACACCTGATAAGTCCAAATAAAAGTGAATTTTCTACTTTGAAATATTAGGATATATTCCAGTTTCAAATATTGATGAATGGTTACAGGATAAATATTTCCAGATACCTTTCCCTTCACTCGTGTGATATGATCAAGACAACCTCAATGCCAACACCTTGTTCTATTCAAGACCCATTTATGTTATGCTTCAATCCAAGGGTTTGTTAGGTAAGGATGATGATGTTTTTTGGGATTGTTAGTTTTTTCTAACTATGTTTATATGTAAATGAATACAAATCAGATGGAATCCATTGGAGAATTCATGGGTTGTAGACAAGGAAAATTTGTAAGCAGATTTTAATCATATTGAACACCTTTAAAGTCCAAAGAGTATCACTGATCCTTTATTGGAACTAGATTATTTTGTGGAATATTCTGACGATGGACTAAATTTTTATTTTCCCAGAGCCAAACGTAAAGTTTTTTTTGAACGTAGTGATCCATATATTTACAAAGGGAGTAAGGGTCCTTCTATGCATCTCCTAAACCATTACAAGTTGTTTCATATAGAGATTCTCTTGTCTCTAAAGGTGTTGAAGCTAAAAGTGAATAAAATATAGAAAAGGATGATGCTCACGTTTATGGTGAATCAAGTGTGGAAGAAGACATTTCTGGTGAAAAACAAATAGAAAAATAATCAATATAAACTGTTATCATTTTACCTATTGATGTATGTATGGAATAATTTGTTTATTTACAAAGAAGTTTGGATGAGTCGGTAAGAAAAAAATATGTGTGAAGAGTTAATAAAGTTTAGTATCATATCCATACAGTGGTAGAATTGGTTTAGGGGGTGAGAACACCATTTTTTTGAATGGATTAAAGTATATAATCCATTGGATTCAATTTCAGTGGATACCTTGTACTGGTTTTCTGACTTCTTCGATGTTGATGGTTCTCAGAAGACCTTAGTGAAATAAATGGACCTCTCAAATGTGTTTAAACTAAAAGAAAGATACTATTTAAGAAGTGATATCTGATATGGTTCCAGACCCTATCAATTGTACTGATCCTACTCAAGTATCCCCCAACTATATAGGCCACGATGATCTGGAAGTTTTTGGAGAAAATCAATTTTTTGGATTTTGATAGCTTATAACATAACAGCATGTTCATTAGTCCATCCTTAGTGAAAGGGATGATGGAATGATTCGACAAAAGTTAATCAGGAAAACTCATCCCAAAATTCTTCATGAGATTCAAGAAGCTGATATTGAAAATAAACTATTAATTGATGAAGTGAAATCATTAATATTTTTTATTGAGGAGACGAGGAATGATGTGGAAGCTACTCCTACTCCAGTTTCTATTGCTAGCCAATATAAGCGTGATACTGACATGGTCTTAGAAAATGATACACACTAGATTAAAATTAATTTGATTGACATGGTTAAAAAGTCGTCAAGAACAACACCAAATTAGCAAATGAAATGTGTGGATGTGTGGCTGCAATCAATTGCTTGATAGAATTGTATAAAGGATACTTAGAAACTATTCTTAAAATTCATAATTCTCCCACCTTAGCTATATTTTATCCATAAACTTCTAGTCATCACTCTTGAACCTTTAGAAAGTGAATTGATCATGTTAGTCCCTAAGGAAGTGAATTAGACTTTAGTTGGTGGTATAAGTTAGAAAATCCTACGTATGATTTAAAAGTACAATGATCGTGTGTAAGATATGATCGTACATTACTCTAAGACATCCATTGATGCTAAAGTAGAGATTTAAATGAAGTTGGATTCCTATTTAACAAATATTTATACCACATACATACTGAAAATTAATTTCACATATATAGTTGGGAATTTTAGAATCCCTCTGGTTACTCCATCTTTGAATGAGAAAGTCCAGAATATGATGGCTTTTACACTTACTATTGATAGATTTATGGAGAACAATGATTATTTTGAGAAGGATATAGTGTATGGTGGTGAAATAATCGAGGATTTCATAATCCTGTCAAATCCTTATTTTCCATTCAAAGCACATCCATGGTAGCTCATGCAGCTGATCATCAAAGACCATCCCTACTTTCTGTTACCAATTCTTCTTCAACTATCATTATTTCTCTAGTTACTATGACCCACGTGCAAGCTCTAATCCATATTATAACATTTAACACTGATAAATCCTTACCTTATTTTTCATCTTGATAGAGCCTTTCCCATTCAATTATAGAAGGATTGTCGCTATCTTCTAACTCAATGTCAACCACCAATACTACTTTTTCACATTGTTCTCCTCCTTCTACTATCTCAAACAAGGATAAAAGGGAAGTCTTTAAAATATAAATAGAAGTGAAGGAATATTTTTTATTGGGATATGATATATTTTCTTTTTTCTATTGTACTCTGGCAGTATATTCAATGACATGTGCACTCTCTTTTGTTAAATTTTTCATTTCATTTTGTTCTTGTTTTTATTTTTCTTAATTTCCTTTTGATAAAACCAAAAGGGGGAGAAGACCTATAAGTTATGATATTTTTACATATATTTTCTAATATTATAATATAATTCCTTGATTTTAAAGCTTAATCTAATTTAATATGTTAGATTTCTTATGAAAACTATATATTACTTTTTGAAGAGTATGGATTGTACATGACATGATAGATTGTATATATTTGGTAATGTATGAGTGACTATTACGGTGAAATCAATGACACCGCCACTATGACCATATAGAATCACCATTTAGTCTGCAAATCATTAAATTACAATTCAGTGTTATATTTACACCATTTTTTCCTGTTACCGGCTCCAGATTATGAAAATTACCAGACACCATTGTATTGAGTCACAAATTTAGAATTTTTAAAATGGACTATACACCATTTCAATGACACCATTTTCGGTGACAGTATTTCTCAAAAAGGACTTGACATCATTACTGCATCATTGTTTCATCACCTAACTGATTCGAAATTTTCCCAATATATGAGACATCGGTCTAGAGGAATTTCTTAGAAGAAAAGGATGACTCACCACTAACTGTGGTAGAGCTCCTTACTCACCATTCATACTACATCGCTCCTATGTCACCACTTATGGTGACACCATTTCATACATATCCATGTCATCCTTTTTTCATTAAATTTAAAATTATTTTTAACTGTCATATTTGATCTATTTAATGATACGAATATTATTAATGATTCTTGTAGAATTGTTAGAAGATAGTACGAGGTACGAGTTGTTTAAATCATACTTCTTGTCATCCAAAACAAAAAAAAATACATGGATTAATATATTATGGTTCATGAGATGAACTAGAAGAGAGACTGACACACACTAGACCACATATACAAGCCATGATAATCCATCATTCTGTAGATGTGCTGAGGAATAACCCAATGTAAAACATCCCATGAATATCCTTGGAGAAGAATAAACTCAAAGAAGAATAAGATCTACAATGAACATCACATTGATCTAGGAACCAGAACAGAGAACTCATGAAACTCTATTTTTTATCTATTTCAAGAAGAAGACATGTCCTTAAAATCTGCTATATTCAAATATTCTTGAACTATATTGAATAAAACTCATAGAATTTTGAATCCATTATTATTATATTATGCTCTATTTTGTACTATATTATTATTATGTTGAGTAGTGTCTGTATCTATACTAAAAAAACACAATCACCTATACTAAAGTGAAGGATACAAGATATCACATCCCTACTACTCTCTTGTGCCATTTTTCCCCACCTAAAATAGTGGTAGATTTATAATTGACCTGGAAAGATTTTCTGTTATTGTAAAACCTGATATAATGTGTGTATAAATCCTTAATATATATATTTTTCTTTGTGGAAAGTGCTCACCAATTGGAGAGGACAATGTATCTACTTATGAAAGAACTTTTCATTTTATACATTATTTTCAAAGTTATTTTGTCTTAGATATATTTCAATATTTAAATTAGAAAAAATTACATTGCTTTGATAGTTAATCATAGATAGTGTTTGCATTAGATGTTGTTTTATTATACTGATTCCAAAATATAAAGTAATCTCTTAAATCATTTAACTAACAATTAGTCAATATTTCAGAAATCATTCAAACAAGGAATTATTTTAATAATATTCTAAATTTATTAGCTGTCCTTTTTTATATTAAATTGGGGGATTGTTAAATAAAAAATTTAAAATAAAATTTTATAGGAACTCAATTCAACACTATTAAGTGTCACACTCGGACCAAGACATTCCATTATGAAGACATGTAGTTAGAGCCCATTCATATGACATAGAACTACATTGTAATTTTCCCATTCTCTAATTGATTCAGTGACTTTTCATTAGGCTAGTCTATGTAAGTGTGTTGCGTGATGTGAAATATGTGTGATCTTGTTGAATTATTGCAGATGTTCTGTAAGATCACATGAAGATGACATGTATGATGGATTTCAAAATGAAGATGACCCATGAGTATTACCTACATCAAAACCATCCTATATGATATTAAAGAGATGAAATGTAGGAGATCTGGGTGATTGGACCATATATGTTGGTCATGTTAGTGTGTCATCTATGTCCATTCAACATTTCCATTCCATATGATGATTTCTCCACATAACTATATTGTGAGAATAAATTTATATTATTTGTTCATATGGGGTGATCACCAAATAATCCAGAGAAATTTAAAGAGTTTTCTATTATCAATCATCATCGTAACATCACCATGGAAGATTTTGAATAGACATTGTGATGTTCAACAAAGACTATAATCTTACACCATCTGACCACATGATGGAATACAATCGGGGGATTAAAGGATTCATGCATGAATGAAGGATCATGTGAATGAATTAGATCATCATAAAGGTAACCACATGATGGAATTTCATGAATCTAAACTGTATGAGTTCACTATGTATGGCCTCTAGGATTTACTACACCAAATGGTTGGGATCAACTACATGAGTCCCTTATTAGGGTCTGTATATTATAAATTTTGCCACATGACTTCACCACATGACCACATGAGTAAAGATTCCTCACAAGGTAAGTATTTTGTAGTATGTATTATGTGATATGGGTAAAATATTAGCCTTTTCTTGTACATGGTGGAATTTTAGATTCAGATATTTTTATCATAATTACCTTTAGAATTCATAACATTCTTATTTTCAAATTATTGACATCAATTATCCATTATGGTCACACTCTCAACATCAAATTTCATACATTCTCTACCCATCTCAAAATTTATATAGTATTGATATTTAATTACATTTTAGGGTGGTATACATGAAACCAAATATAGAAAAGGATGTCTCAAAAATAACCCCATGTGAATTTTACAATCATTTACCGATGTCCCTAAATAAATCATTATTTGATGATTATAGGACCTAAAATAACCACCATAGAATTAGATTGTTTTGGAATGAAGAGAAACATATTATAATATAATTTCAAGGTGCCTTGATATATTATTGATGATTTTGTATAATTGTATGGTAGGCTCATCAATGAGAAGTTTTTTACCTAGTGGAGTAACATGACTATTGTTTTCAGTATTTCCACACATTAGAAGTTAAATAAAATATTCCTAAATTAGAAAATGTTGTATCATTGATAAATGATTCTAATTAAAAAAATAGGATTAAATATATCAGTTTGGATTCTCAAACATTTGATTCAAATATTTTTGTTCCTCTATGATCCTCGGGGAGGGGTATATGCCTAATTAATGTCAGTATAACACTATAATGTTTACATTTGGTTGAATTCTTTATGTTAACTAAACATGAGAAGGATAATGGGGGTTAGAAATTATTATTCGGACATACAAGTGGGTTCATGAATGAAATATTAATATCCTTATTATTTTGATACGAATCATCTGGATTAACACTGCAGTGAGATAGAGTGGGTTAAATATCTAAATCATTAATAGGATGAGGTGTCCAGCATGTGTAAATCATCGTTTGATGGAGGAATATTGGGTACCGCAAATGCTTTGACTGTTTTTTGTTATTTTATCACCCTATATTTTACCTCAGATTCAAGTGGTGGAAGACTTGTGGGAATAATATTGTCTTTAGCTTAGTGCATCATTTTTTTGGATTCCAACCTAAAAGGTTTTGTGTCAATTCCACTAAAATAAATATTCATGGAATTTGGACCATTATTATATAGAATTTTGGAGTTTACAACTTTGTCTACGTGTGTGAGATGATATTTTAAAGCTATTTAAGGATAAACATGATGAGTATAGAGGCCTAGGAGGCCCATATAAATTGTTTGAGAAATTAAATCTCATTGGGTGTGGTTGTTAAATTTTTTTGATTTATTTATTAGACTAGTGTGTTGTGTAGTTTAAGAACACACGAAGAAGTTCAAATGGATTGAAAAATAAATATCATATTATTCCCCGAAAAAAGAATATGATGAATGGATACATAAATTCAATGATGTCAAAACCATTTTAATGGCATTATTTGTGTTTTTTAAAACATATTATAAGGAGTGAGTGCCAAGAATGATTAAATACAATAGGTACATAATGGGAAAAAGATAATCATAATCAGTTAATGAGTACCTCTCTGATGTTTCTATGTCATAGTGATCTTAATTTTCACTCTCCTATGGATGATATTATTTTGTTTAATTGGCTAAAATGGGGGAACATATATCGGGTCG
The DNA here is from genome assembly GCA_963277665.1 of Viscum album. Taxonomy (NCBI): domain Eukaryota; kingdom Viridiplantae; phylum Streptophyta; class Magnoliopsida; order Santalales; family Viscaceae; genus Viscum; species Viscum album. The sequence goes on along the minus strand of OY728143.1, from coordinate 935,078,964 downwards.
TATTGGGGCTTATATTCATTATAAAAATGATCTCTTTTGAGTTATTTATACTCTGTACAAAACACCATGAATGGTTATTAATGTTACATCGGTACTTTTTTCATTGTACGTGAATTTATCATTAATGAAATTATACATTATATTTTGGTTTTAATCATATATTTTTTCTAAAGAGTTTAACTTTTTAGTGAACGGATACTGGGTTTTGAAGTTTATAGGTAGTAAAAATGATTGGTTGTCTTGTGGTTGGAAAATAATCACCAGATAGCCAATAGAACCCATTGATAAGAAATTTGTTTCTAGTATGTCTACATGTGATAGTTGAACCCAACATCCAATTTAAGGATACAATAAATGAACCTCATAGGATTTTAATACCTTTGGTTTTGAACCTCTTTTAACTCAAAAATCTAAACCACATGAAACATTTCTGAATTTGATGTCACCCCCATTGTATTTATAATCTAAAATATTTATCATCAAGTTACTCAACCCATTGACCAATCTATGAAGAATTAACCATTATTTTTTCCTTAGATTTACTCAATATTCTACTTCTTATTTGTGATATGTACAATTATTTATGTTAGAACAATGTTTTACATGAATATAAAATGATTTTTTCACCATTTTTTATTGATTGTTGATAGATATAGTGTGCCAATAACATTTCTTGACTATATTGTGATATACAACTTAAAATATATTTCTTATGGTTATGTGTTCTTATATCATCTTCTTATACCTATTCATGAATGTGGGTTGATGATGGAACATTAGTCCATTGAACATATCATTGTAGATTAGTAGAGGATTTGATGTATCAATGACTTCTCCTTTAACATACATTAATTTTTTATAAACAGATTTGTTTCTCATAAATACTCTTTATAATGATCATCATGAGATAATATTTTTCTTGATTCTCATCTTGAATATATTCTCTCTTAATGAAATTATTTAGGAAGAATGTGTTTTGTCTCAACATGAGACCTTATTCCAAAATAAAAAAATCGAAAAACAATATTCATTGTATGAATGATTTAGTGAATGGGAATTCCTTCCTAGACATACCATAGAGTAAACTATATTGATGGAAATAATATTTAATGTGTTTCTATAATGAATTTTGTGACATGGAATTATATATATTTGTAAGTATACACTTTTCTCTAGATTAACAGGAACCTTATTTTGGCATCCTTGATTTGTGAGCCATACATAGTGGGAGTTTTAGTAGTTCTATCTTTAATTACATTAAAACCCATTCAATTTTTCAACAATAACCATGATGTAGGATGTTCCTTACGATTTTTTTGATCTCATATATATTTAACCCCATGATTTATTCATGTATTGGCATGGATTGTGTTTTCAATTAATGTTATTGTGATGCCTATATATGAACCTTTTTCCATGAAAAATTTTATGGTATCATGTTAGCATGATTTGTGACAATTCACTTATTGTTACATAATGATACAATATATCTTATTATTCCATGATATGATTTTTATCATTCTCTACCTTGTCATGTGTTATTTCTCCTTTGGATGTTGGTTCCTGTTATCCATGATAAGTTGATATCATGGTATGATTACCCCCTAGATAGGGGATACATATGATGTGAGATGGTGAAAATTGTGGACCCCTATATGATAATGGAGTATGATATAAAGTTATCCTAAAAGGAAATCATTGTATCAGGGATATAGGTTTATTTTCTAAACCAAAATGTCTAGTGGGTACCGAGTATCATTTCCATTCGATACATTATGAACCCCTACTAACATGACTCTATCCTCTGATCATGTTCTTTATCATTTCATATGACCCTTTGTCATCTTTCTAGAATCAATCGAAAGAAGTAATAATTAGTGGTTTCTGGTGAACTAGTTTGTGTATGGCTGCTCGCTACATGATTTTATGTTTCTTATGATTTCTTTTGAATTAATGATTATCATGACTTGCACATGAAATATATATTCAAATTAGTTAAATACGAATTGGTGGTGTCTTAATAAGATTTTTTACTCACTCCTTGTATCGGAATTTTGATGTTCAAGCCAAATTCAATATATAGAACTATGTAAGTGAATGTTTCATGTGGTATATGTTTGAGGTAAGGAGCATGAAGCTGGGATTGGTACTAGGACACACTTTGGTTGGTATTTCTATATACTTATTTATTTTCCTACATTCTTATTCTCTTGGTTTTGTATTTACACACCCATAATTTTATTTACTTATATCCATGACTTTTATTCCATTTATGTAGTTTTATCGTGTTTATTTTGATTATTTCATTTTATTATATTCTATAACATAAATATTTGCAAAGTAGCATGATTTTCAGGATGGAGAGTCCCATTGATGTACTTATATCATAGATACTAGTGGTAAGACCCTTTAATATGGGGATGTGTGCTTGATGTCATATGGTACTTTGGTTCCATCTTGGTTGATCAGGAGAGGGCATTATAATAAAGAATAAAAAACAAGAGAGATAAATTTTCATGGAGAACAATGTTTCACATAAATAGTTTTGGTACCAAAATTTTATGTTCCCATATATTTAACACATAACCAATAAAAAAATATAAAAAATAATCACTCTTGAATATTACTATATCTATGGATCTAGCAAGCATAACTCATCTTTTTCTAGGGTTAAATGGTAAACCGTAAAATATTGGAACCATTTTTCGTATACACTCTAACTTTTTCTAAATCCTTCAATGTTAGTGGATGATAAAGTAGAAAATTTACCTTTTTATGGGTTCCATTTCAATATTTTCAGCATAACAACTTTGATATATTTTCAACTAGTATATTAAGATCATGAGATTTGGAAAAATGGAGGCATATATTTAAGGCCGAACTAGTTTTAACAGAATATTTTTATAGTTCAATCTTCCTCTTATTTAAAAAAAAGTATGTTGTTTGATATATAGATTCATGGACCAATGGTGTAGAGGTAGTAAATATTTACCATATGTGTGGGGGGATCAAGAAATGATGATACCATAATATTTACAAAATAGTATATAATGATGAAAATAATAGAAACAAATTGATTTTCTAAAATTAGAAGTGATTTCACTGGTCAGTATCATACATCATAAATGAATGTTAAAATTTATTTCCACATAATTGATGTATCATCTCACATTGAATTAAAATAAAGACACAATTGATTATATGGAATCCTTGGGAAATATTCCTCCTAGATTTATATTTGTTTCCACTTTTGGATCCTAATTTCAAACATGTATACTTTTTTATAATGATGATACATAATAAAACCACCATTTTATACATTATTTATTATCTTCATATACTAATTTTCATTATTCCAAGAAAATTTATCCTTCATCCAGTCAATGAGATCAAAATGGATGATATAGTATAGATACAAAATGTATTTCCAACCACAATTTTTAGATCAGTACATCTACATTGACAATGTCAATCCCTAATGAAATAACATGACACTCCACTTATGATGAGGTGATTCTTGTTGATAGGTCATAATGGGGGCACATATATAGGGATAATCGGAAAATATATGTACAGACAAATAAAATGTCCCATAGAGTCTTGTACACTCATTACTAATAGCCATGTTACATTATGAGAATATTAGAAACTCAAAGAATATTAAATAGGGATATTATGGAAAAATATTGGACTTGAATTTATTATATTTAGACTATAACTATTAAATGAAAAGGAGTAGAATTGAATGATTATTTATGGACAAGTCTAGAATTTTATGGTCATGATATCACTAAATATCACGAATCAATCCTAAATCAATACACATGTAGTCCTCAAATATGCATCCTTGGTTGAAATATGGATAATGTATATGGGAAATGGGTATTTATATATATATAATAATTGGAAATTCATACCGGGCCTAGGACATAATATTTTGGAGTTATTAAGATCCCAAAAATAATAGAAATCAATCCATGCATAGTTCAAATATAGAAATCGTATGCACATATTTTTTTTCAAATGAAGGGAGGGGAATTTATTACCTTGAAAATATTAGTAGGGATTGACATATAAGATCATAGTGTAGCTATGTATCCTAAAGTAATAGGAATCAGACCACCAATAATTCATAAATATTTATATTATGAATATTGAGAAATTATTTTATGGTTGGTCGATTTTTTGATTTATGGGAAATGTGGTCAGGCCTTGGATTTGATATTATGTAATCGCTATATATCACACAATATTGGAATGTTGAGCCACATAATTCTTATATATTGTTGCAATTAATTTCTAACTCTTATATTGGGACTAGAGGAATTTCATTTTATAAACATATCTGATCATAAATAAGGAATTTATTATGAATATGTATTCAAGATGGTGATATAAGGAGACATGATATATATGAGGTTTCTATTCTAGAAAAACTGAGGTAATTTTTCCTAGTGTTGGGTTGTTATGGAAAAATCATAAAGAGTGTGTAAATATGTACACTTGAAACTTTTTTTTTCAAAACTATCTCATATGTAAATAGGAAGGAAGGTCCAACAAAGTAGTAACATTTCATGATATTTGACATTATGTGATGATAAAAAGGTTCTACATTTATTAAAGACAAACAACATCAAATGATGTTCCCATTAGTTTTGAATCATTTAAAAAGGACCATGGTAAAGTATATTAATGTCTTCCAATGGAGATGGTAGTCAATATAGTTTTGCATCATTCAACATGGACTATTGTGTGATATTATTTAATTTCATGTGACATAAACATAAATCCATTTATGTTGAACAGAGTTAACTTAGTTATGCCTACCATAGTGATTCCCTTCGTCCTATAGGATCACTTGATTCATGCTTTGTGAGAGAATATGAGATGGTTCAAAAATTAGTTGTGTTGAATAAGATTTCATTGAAAGTGATAAATTAAAATGTAGGGTGCATTTTCACTCAACAAATTACAATTACAGACTTATTTAAATTGAGTAATTTTTATCTTTAAGACTACTGATAAATGTGTGATACATTAAACTAGAAGTTCTTATGATAATGTGGCTCTTGCATAAGAGATTAAGCCTATGTGAAATATCATTCTCTATGAATTAAAAATTCATACTAGGTGGACCATGTATTATAAGTTTAACATCATACTACTAGTATGAATATTGTAATGTTTAATTTGTTGTGATTAGGATGCCTATCCGATATTTCATTTTCTTGTGACTAGGAAAACAATCTTACTGTTAAATTTCATATGACCAATATGAATTATGAAATATTGAATTTCTTTTTTAATAGTCTCTTTTCAGTGGAACTCATCATGGGAATTAATACCCCAGAATAAAAACATTGGTACTGGGTTCTATATGCTCTTTATCCATAGTGATCAGGGTATCAGCCCCATTAGGTTAAGGATTATATATATGCAGTAATTCTCTTCCCACTTTCACTCTAATTTTTGTAAATTTTTACACGATATGATTATGCATCTATATTTAAACATGATCCATACTAATTGGATTAATATGTTTATACATTCGTATTAGAGAATCCATTTTTTAGATTATATTTGATTTTGAGTTTATACGTCATACATGAACTATTTTTTTCAATTGCTCCAATTTATCAAGACGAATTCGGGATTGTTATCATCAGTCTTCTCTTTGTATATGGAAGTGTGAAATGAGTGAATCTAGGCCATGACATGTAATAATTCCTTTTTCCCATATTAAAGGGAATATGGTGTAACTTTTCTTTCAGTATGTGTTGTGGCGTGATATTATTAAAATCATGAAGTGGGTATTCTGGAAAAGATTTCTTGTTTCTATCTAAACTTTTTTAATGAAATTTTAACAGAGTTTTATTGAATGATTTAATCTTTATTTTTGGTTTCAATATGATCTATGAAATGTACATACTAAGTGTTATATTCATGATATAATACCATCAACTGAGAAGAATGGAAAACGGTTCAATTTTCCCTCAATATTATATGTGGGAAACCACATCTTATGATACTATTTAACAATTTTATGTTGATGAAATCCTTTTTTATGAACAACTTTAAGTGTATATTCTATGACTATTTTGAGAAAAAATCAATGGAAGTAAGGATGTATATGATACCTTATGATATATCTTGGGAATATGTACCATGGAATCCATTACCCATATAGATAGTGGCCCTGAATATCTAACAGTAAAAAATAAATAATCAGATTGGTAAATAGTATTGGTTTTTATCAATCATGCATGGAATTTTATAGTGAATTCAACAAAATATTATACCATTATTAATGAAAAATATCCAATGGTCCTATTCTAAAGGCGACGCAAGGACCCTAAATAATGATCAAAACATCCTTCAGTTTGAAAACCTTTAATGAGGGAAATTATTTCTTCTAATTCAATGAAAGTAATGTTTAATCTATAAAGCCACTTTTATAGAGTACAATAAATTCATTTTCAGTGTCTATAATCATTTTTATTATTTTCGTGATTTATATTACAGAAAGTTCCATCTTCTTATATAGTTAAACTTTATGGACTTATAGCTGGTGGAAAAGTCACTTAAAAGTTATAAAGGCCCATGAATATCTAGAAATCCATTAATATCATTGATTTATTCCATGTTATATTTACTAACTATAGAGAATACCATCTGATGCATGATGTGAGTAATCGTTTTTTACTATTTATGGTTTTCAAGGACCATAGCATTGCATGATAAAGATCAACATTATTATTATTTAATAGTGGAATAGGTATTGGTGATGGATCTATAGATAAGTTGAATATTAGGTTGTGAACATGATATAATAAAGGGATTATATCCTCCATTTTTAGGGAATAATCACCCAAAAGTTCTTAATTTCCATCTTTGACATTCCTTTTACTTAAAAACATACTACTGACGATTGAATATCCATATAAAACTCTAAAATGGGGGAATGATTCTTTTCATAATTAATAGAGATTCCTTATAAATGAAAAATGGAATACTGTAGTAATTATTTAGCTGTGGAAATGAAGAAGCCACACAATGTGTCCAAATTATCTTTCACATTATACAATCATTTCTGTGCAGGGATCATAGAGTCTCCATAAATTTATTATTCCTATATTTGGGGGTGGTTTAATAAGAATGATTTATCTATCAAGGAGAACCATATCTATTAACATTTTTTCTGAGAGAATATATGAAAAAAGAAAATTTTCCAAAAAATATCCCTTGAATTATTTTAAATATATGAAATTAACATAAAACATTTTAATTACAACCACCTAGGGAGCTGGTCCCCCTATTCACTTTGTGTAATGCATGATATATTTGAGAAGGTGGATACAGAAGACCATATTGACTTCGTGGTGATAAAAATAATTCCTATGATTCTATACAACGATGATTATCCCAAGAAAATTCTTCTTGAAATGGTAATATGTTATCTCAACTTTGATCATTTTCCTATTTAGATATTATAATCTTTTCCCTATGTATGCATCATTAGTTTGGGTAAGAAATATTCAAAGTGATCACTTAAGAGAAACCACATTAAGGATCATTGGTGGCACTTCAATGGGAAGATTTAACACTATTTGATTACAAAAAATATTATTGAGGTTGTTGAATGATTTTTTACAACCTTCAAAACCCTTTTAAGGGATTCCTTTACAAATCATTCTTCTGAAAGGAAATACATTTCTCATAAAATTGGAGATGATGTTTCTGATTTATGAAATCAATCCCTACAATTTCATCAACTATATGAGGTTTTGGAGTCTTATAATATTAAATATTTCCACTATATTAATGGAATAAACCTTGAGACCATGATAACACAACACTAAACCAACGAATTATCCTAATGATATTGCAATGGTGAATTCAATGGAATTAATTTCTAAATTAAATAAATAGAATCCCAAACACCATTTTGATGCCATTAAGATGATATGAGTGCTTGTATGATTTGACCACAAGATCATCAATATACTATTAAAAGATTTTACCTAAGAGGGTTTTTAATATTCAGTGCACTCTACATTTACTTATGATGCCATCAATATAAAAAAAATGTGCATTACAAAATAGAAGTAAGATCCTTTAAGACATATGACATTAGTGGACAGTTTTTCCTTATGGGTCATCTATATAGTATTATATACAATGTTTCCATCCATGAGGAAAATTGATTTGAATTGAGTTTTCAAATATATCAATAGTTCAATTATAGGGATTGGGAAATAATCTTCCCTGAACTAATTATTGAAATATCAAAAATAATTGAGGTCTTTGATCTACCAATTAATTATCTATATTGGGAATATATTTTCTAGTATAATATGATATGAGGCTTTCCTAATTAAATTAGACATGATGATGTTGTAAAAATCAGCTTCCACCCCTACAGTGAGGGTCAAATTCAATCTTTATGATGAACACAGCTTACCATGACGACCCTATGGAATCTCCAGATGATTCTTGTCTTCCATAGGTTCTAAAACATGCATATTAGTAAAATGTCTGGTGAAAGAAATCCAACATGTCTTCTAAAATCAAATATGTTTCTCATGTACTCTTTAATTCATTGAGGATGTAAAAATGTGTACTATATGACATTATATGTTATGAGGTTTACCAATTTAAGAACATCAACCATGGTTGATATACCTTACTCAAATGTTGGAGGGGAATAAAAAAGATCATATTCTTTTTCTCTTCCATATTTTTTTGATATCCTAAAGAATATGAACATTCTAAAAGATCATTAAAATTTCCTTTTCAATTGGCAAAGGAGGAACTGGAAATTGAGGATAAAGTGGGAGAATCTATTTTAGAAATTTAACAAAATCTATCATGTTTCTATCATGAAATGATAACCAATGAGGAAATTATGGGGAAATTATTATCTGCTACGGGGGTTTTATGGTACCCTCTATAGATGAAAGAAAAGACATGGGTGTATTACTACTTAAATAATTAGCTTTTGTAGGGATATTTTCTGATGTTATCCCACATACTCTCACAGATGGTTGGGAATCCTCATTCTGAAAAGTTGAGAGAAATGATATTCTAAAAAAAGATGCATGTGTACTATAGATATCTATGTCATTATCTGATTGATATATTTTTAAGGAAAAATTTAGTGACTCTAGTTATTTTATGGGAATGATATAATAATCTCCTTGTATACGCCATATATTTGGAGGATTGGCTTTTAATCCATTTGGTGTTGTGACCAATTCAGTATATCTTATTACAAAATGATTTCAATCTGTTTTTATAAAAGATACTTCCAAATAAAAATCATCATTAGTAAAAAATGAGGTGTCTTCTCTATAAAACTCCTCAAAATACAATTAAATAAAAAATTAAATCACTGATTATATAAAAATGTAATTGAATTATGTCTATAAAACCATTTATTTCTAAAATGACCAATGAATGTTGTATCTTGGTGGATGACTATGAATTTAGTATCAGAGAGTGGGTCCCCAAACATTATTTCATCATGAAAATTTTTAGAGTATTTTTCACATTTATAATACAGATATATGTCCAATATTTATGGGTATTAATCCTTCTTACTGAAACCCCAATGTGGAAGTTTTCAGACTATGATATTTTTAAATTTAGAAAAATTTTATATAATTCCTCCACAAAAATCAATTCCATTCAGAATACTAGCCAAGTAAAATGTAATAATATTCCCTTGTATATCATTTTCTCAATACAATTTTATTAAGGATATAGTCATGATATTTTTAGCTGGATCGGTCATTCTTAGGTGCACCTATATAGTGGAAAATTGAACATCAAATTCTTAAGGGTTAAAAATAACTTCAACCAATTCTTCTTGAATGTCCATTGAGAATTGAATTGTTTTCAAAATTGGGATATTAGATATGGTGGTGGTCAATTATTTCAGGATGTTGAATTCTTGAGCCAAGGGAACATGTTTACCAAAATAGATTTACACTTTTGTTTTAGTGTAATTGGTTTATGCATGTTGTGATTACATCTTATGGCCAACACTCAGAGAAACCTCCATTCACGGGATGCATTATTCCAACACATATTGATACCATATGATTGAGGTTGTAAAGATGTAAATATACCAATTGAATTTCTAATATGATAGTATATGAGTAAGATAGATATTAATTTGGAGTCGATCGATGCTTTTATTGAGCTCCTTGGAGCACATGTTTGTGTGTCCCAAATACATATGTGGTATTTGAGGAAACTCTACAATAGTGATATTCTCTATAGTATGATATTATCAAATGGAACCACCGTATTTTACAAAATATTCAATTTTTTCATTCTCCATGATTATGCATTGGAAATTCAATCTCATATTTATAACCAATTTCTTCATCAGAATAGGGGGATGTCAAATAAATGACTTTTACTAAATTAGTTAATTATTATTCTTCTCATGATGGTTATTTTTACCATTTTTGTTCTTGTTATTCCATTTAGTGGGTATTTTATGTTCTAAAATTGTGTAGGGATAGAAATCAGGTATAGATTTACCATATTATAAATCATTCAACGATTCTCTTCTCCATCTCAGGTCTTCTTCCTCCTCAGATGAGTATGTTTTTAATGGTAAATTAGGTTCTATAATTAGGAATTGTAGTGTTTTTTTATAATTTGGGTCAGGGTTTTTTATTTAATTATTCCCTACATATGGATGAACATTGTTAAATTATTACCAAGCAATATAGTCATTGAAATTTTAAAAACAGTCATATAGGGCCTATTATTATTATCGTTCTTCCTATATTGTAAAGATGGGGAAAATCCAGTTGTTATTAATATTTTCCCAATTAAAATCCCAATGTTATACTATATTTTAGAGAATTTACCAGAAAACAAATAATTATTTAATATTAGTCCACAACATCTAGTGAAAGGAAAATAATTAGGGTGATAATTAAGATCAACCCACTTCAGTTTCTTGATTTCTTTCAAACAATGAAGACTTCACTCTTGTGATGTGATAAAATATCCTGGTACCTACTCCTTCTTAAAATAATAATTCTTATTATATTTATCTTTTAGACACAGATGGACCCTTTCCCACCCTTCCACCAACTACATACATTATTGTTAATATTTTTCATACATTGAGAGATTCATTGTGCAACATTATGCATGATTTAGAACTGGGGTAGAAACTAATTACTGATTAAGTCTGAAAAAAATTTTAAAAAATTAAATTTTTTTAATGGTAAATTGACATTTTTTATGCATTATGCCTAGTATGGTGCCGATTATCTTATAAGGTTCGGGTTGTTGAATCCAATTCACAAAATATAACATTATATTTCAATCGGAAGAGTGGTGTATGTAAATAATTATGTTAAGTTTGTCATCATAGCTCTATAAATTACTCTAATGGAAGATGTATATCTAGAAAATATGTGAGTCCCTTCTACCTTAATAAAAAATATAACACTATTTCTTTAAAATGTTGTATTTTGTTTGATAAGTTTGTGATTATTCTCTTCCTCAATGTGGAGTTGATTTGAAATAGAATTAACATATGCTACAATACAAATTTATAATTTATTATAAAGGGAGTGAATATAAAAATATAAGTCATTCTCTATAATATTTTCATTAATCACTTGAGTTTTGTTTCATATTGTTTCTCAAGTGGTCATATCATGGGGAAACACTGTGAAACATATTGTTAGATGTTGATATTGATCAATAGTTCTATAAAACATTGAGAGGGTGGGACTCCCGAATATTTATATGGGAGGGATACCATCCACCCACACAGGTTAAGGCTACATATATTTTCATAATGTTTTAATTATTCATCTCATGTGACTATATCAGTGTGAGAAGGTCTTGGATATAGTGAAATAACTTTGTTAATATAATCCTCTAAAGAGAAGTATTTTTATTAAATTATAGGGATAATTAGTATGGACTTAATACCATTGGATATGTTAATAGCCCTTTTTTTGTTTATAGGACGATTTGTATAAATAAATTATCCTTAAGGTACCATCGGAGGGAAATCTTGGTAATACATAGCAGTTCAGGCCGGGAAAACTGGTAGTCTATGTGAAAATTGACAGCGTGACATGACACTTATTCAATTATTTTAATGTGTGTGTCTATCATTATATATTCAATTATATCGGATACATTGGTTCCCATAATGATATTTTATTTCATTGGCATATTACTCTTTAGTGGCTCGACATTGACTCTCTCAATCCTTCTATCTCAACCGTATATTGTGTCCATATCTCATAAATTAACTTGAATTAGCTTTTTCATGGGGAGCGTGAGATGAGGATTTGTATTTTACATTATCCATGTCTAAGTCATGGTGTTTAATTGGTATATTAGTTCTTTTTTATTCAATGATCTATGTTTGTCTTTTATTTTAAATACGGTCACCCTCCTCATGTAGATCAGTAAATGATTCATGTTGGACTTCTAACTCCTCATCTTGTTCATCTGGATCAGTGTTGTCATCTTTGATATAGTTATTTATGAAATTAAATAAATCATAATATATGTGTTACACCCCAATATTATAAAAGTATTTCTTTTTAATAAGTATAATTATTTTATATCTTATTTTACATGCAGCTCGGTGTCTATGTATAATAAAATATAGAAAAATTCTATAAAATGTCCATTAAATTCATTAAAATTAATAAAAATAAACTAATAAATCAAAATATGTATAGAAATTTTAATAAAATAAAATATTTTTAATAATTAATAAAAATTAAGTACTATGTTTTCTGAAAGTCAATTTTTGTTTGAAAAATAAGATTTTTTTCAAAAATGGTTAACAATAAAATTTTTTGATTCTAAATTATAATTAATTTATCCAATTTTTTGAAAATTTTTTATGGAATGAATATAATACTTGAAATAATCATTTTAGTGTTATATTTGGGTGAAATTTTCAAATTTTTATTAAAAAATATTAACATTTTATTGAATAGTGAAAAATGTCATTTATTATGAAATGGTTATTTTATTTTATTACCTTAATGAATTTTGACGGACCTTTATATCTTTAATTTGATATTATATTATCATTATTTTACTTTATTTGTTAAAAAAAATTATTACAATTTAATAATCATTATACTTTATTTATATATATGTTTTTTTGGATTAAGAACACATTTTTCAAAAAAAAATTATGCGAGAAATGAGTTTTTATCATAATAAAATAACCTAATACCTTTTGAATAATTTTTTAAATTAAATTCAAGGATTATATATTCTATACGATATTTTAAAATTAATTTTATGGGTTTTAGAAGGAATTTAATGGAAGTATGTTCAGATTTATGCTTTAAATTCATTTTATTCAAAAAATGGAGTTTCATTACATTGATCACAATTATTTTTAATTAAATTTTCCTACTTTTAGAATATTCATTTTTTAAATTGGATTTAATACTCATACTGAACATAATTTATTGATTTTCTTATGGTAAACATAATTTTTTCTCGTAATGAGTACTAAAAATATTAATAAAATGTTATTACGGTTAAGGTTAGAACGAGTTTACTTGGGGGTTAAACCAAGAGATAATGGTATAAATTCAACATAGAAATTTAAAAATTTTAATTTTTAATTTATTTAAGACATATCATTTACTAAAATTTTATTTTGGACCACATGGTGCCACAAGACCATGAATGTGACATTATATTATTGAAATGTTTTATGTAATTTGATGATTGTCTCACCCCTCACTTATTAAAGGTGACTCATATCCAACCTTATTCACATAATTTGATCATTATATATTGAACAATAAAAACTATAATAACTTAATATAATACTTTAATTCATCTTATTTCATCTTTTATTTTCATAATACCAATATTTCATGGATTAAATTTTTAGCCATATGATTAAGTATCTCCCATGTTTGTATTTGTACTACCACCTACACGTAGAGATGTGAATCATTTTAAATCACCATATTTCATGGTTGGTTATTATGTTGTTTTAACTATATATATATATGATATACATGATATAATTATTATCTTATAAATATGAATTATTATTTACCCTTATTTTTTCCATCCATCGAAATTTAAAAAACATCTCACATGCATACGTACATAATACCATGTCCACAACGGGATGTAATTAATTTTTCATCATTCTTCTACATATATGTTTAATAAAATTATTTAATGATTAAATATTAGTATTATTCATTTAAAAAAATTATATATATTATGGAACCAGTATCTAGGATCAAGTATCTTAATTTTCCAACTAAAACATGTCTGAAAAACAAAACAATTACCACACAGAAATGATAATTTTTATAAATAATTATAAATAAATGTGTGTGTAAATGGTATAAGTAGGTAATATATGGTATTATTAATATGAATAATGTATTAGAATATAATTATTATAAATAATATTATATTATTTATTGGTTTCTAGTGCTTATGATGCAATTTATACATGAGGTAAGGGTTATCTTTATCAATATTGTTTCATTGATACGAGATAGATGTTATCCACCTATTTATTTTAATGAGGTGTATAAAACCCCATTTTCTAGGAAATTTCATGCATACTAATTAATTAATTTTATTTAATGTGTAAATAAAATGTATTTCATCCAAGGAGTTTTGATTCAAAGGTTACCAAAATTGAATGGGTTCTACATTGCAATCTCATTTTACCAGGATTTTTTATGAAGAAATACATGATGAGAAAATAATATGATCAATATTTCCAAAATATTATTTATTTTCTTATCAAAAATTTACTTCATCAAATTTCATGCTTTCAATTATTTTTTACAACTTTAGATACTTGATATAAAAAAATGATGTTTTATGGAAAATTAACGTTATTTTTCCCTCTGATCAAGAATTATTTTATTCCATATACATGTTTTATTTAAATTTTTTTATTGAATGATGTTTTTTATGTAATTATTTTATAATTAATGATATAAATATTTTTATCCTTCTATTAAAACTATTAATATTATTTTCTAAATGAGGTACTTTAGATTTTTTTTCAAAAATGTAAATGTAATTTTTCTATTAAAAAACACTACATGAATTTATTTTTCAACTTCAAGAAATTATTTTTCTTTTAAAATTACATTATAAGATTACATGGTTCATTTCAAAAATAATCCTTAATATTTTTAAAATGTTTAGATTTAAAATAATATATTTCAAAATGAAAGTGTATTTTTATCATGAAATGTTGCTATTATCTTTTAATGATATTTTCATATTTAAAAACATTATTTAATGTTACATAAGATTCATGGGGTATATGATCCTTTAAAATCATCCTTATTATTTGTCTAGGTAAATTTTGATTATTACGATGAAATATTTATGAAACATGTTTTATATTTTTGGCTATGATTTGCTAAAATGAAAAATGTTTTCCTGATATTATAGAATACATTTGAATAGATCATGATTATCTAATTGGTAGGTCTATTTTAACACTAGAATTCATTTTTTAAATATTATAAGATTATGAAAAATGTGTACATAAGATATTATTGAAATCCCAAAATAGGTTACATGGGATGTTATCTAAATCTCTAATATGAAAAATGGTTGGTCATCCCAATATAAACATGTGATTGATGTCTTGTTCGGTTCCATTGATTTAATATTTCAATGATTATGATTATGTAACACATTATGAAACTCTATTATAACATGGTATTAAAAAAAATTATTCCTACAAGTATCATGTTCTTTAATTAATTAATGTTTCATGTATTAAAAACTAAAAATCTATAGTCCATCTGTAATGTTTATAAGAATTATTGGCTATAAATTTCAAATGGTAATATATTTTTATCATAAACATATACCCATGATATGCTTAAATATGATCATTGATTAATAAATATCTTATTTACCCTAACTAAGAATATGACATCACAAATTCTTATATTTAATTTTCATCAAGATGTATATAATGGTTTGAAATATGATATGACTAACAAATGTGATAGATGTGAAAGAACTAAGAGTACGTTGATGTACAATATTTATTTACACATTGTTTATGTATCCATGTTTCTAAATAAACTAACCATATAAGGTTCAAGAATGGATATTTATGATATATGATGAATATTCTTCTATAATGATGAACTATTTATGTATGTAATGTTTGAAAATCTATAGACAACATCATAGCATTGTTTAGTTACATTAAGTAACTAGGATGAGAAATAATTAGTGATAACCCTTAGGATAAGACGAATAATAGGAGACATCCTACTTTATGGTAAAAATGTACATTGTTTTGAATATAAAATAAATCATTATCCATATACTCAAATGTGGATGTAGTTTTGGATTAGATTCAAATGGGGGTAACAAATTTAAATGTGGTGGATTGTGTATTGACATGATCATATCTAGTGCAAGATGAGAGGACCTAAAACTACATACCATCTTAGACACTCTATTTAGATTACCCTGGTTAAATTAAATTTTCATTATTATTTAATATGGTTTATTTGAATATATTATAACCCTAAATGACATAGTTTAAAACAAAGGAGTCATTGATTGAAAAGAAAGTGTCAAAATTTAGATATATTAAAATGATTTTCATTGTTATTGTATTTCCCATGAGGATTATTGTTACTCATATAATGATATTTTTTAGTTAACTTTTGATATTATAAGGAACTATATTGACGATGAATATGAATTAAAATGAAATGAATATCCTCTAAAGAAACTTAAAATTATAGGAGGTGGAATAAAAAATTTTTTTTCAGATGTAACCCTCTCAATCTGTGAATCATATTAATAATTGAAATTAGAAAAGATTGGAACAACATACAGTTGAATCCTCCATGAGGAATCAACAAATATCTATTAGCTGGAATACTCATCCATTAGATACATACTAATGGATTAGTATGAATGAAAAAATATTTTCCACTCTCCAGGGCTTAGATTGTGAAAGATTTATTTAAATTCTTTATCATATAGAAGGTTAAGCCAATAAATGTTCTAATATTAATAAATAAATTGGTAGAAATAAAGTCTGTGTATTGAGATGAGTATAATAAGTTTTTTCAATAAGTATTTTCTACATATTATATAAAATGAAATATAGAAATAATTCATTGAGTTCATGTTTATGATTGACCAATCAATTATTAAGTACAGGATAAATTTTACATGACTTATAATGTATTCTTCTAGTATTATCATTTCAAAAGAACGTAAGATAAATTGTTTTGTTTATGTCTTAAAACTGAGGCCCTGATGGGTCTATGAAAAAAGTGACATTGATAGCCATGATGAAATCCTTTGATGTTCTATCAATGTAGAATTTTAGAATAGACTAACCCATAAATATCATTCTTTTGATTTTAAAATTTAAATGTAATTATAATTAAATTATTATAAAAATGTAGGGAAGATTATGAATCTTATTTTATGCTAGTATTTTGGAATGAAAAATAATGTCAATTTTATTATACAAAATATAAATAGTATTGACATTGATCATGAATAAAATTAAAAAATAGAATGACGAAGTAATGGTAATACGTCAGATAATGATTAAAATGGTGGGAAATAACTATGTAATTAACCTCCCACACACAAATGGTTAAAATTCAAGGATTATGGGAATTATACTTACCAGTTCTTGAATCCAATATTTGTGGATAACAATCAATATAAGAAACATCGTAATCCCAGATAGAGATTGAAATATAATGAGATAAATTTTACCAATATAGGGTAAGATAAAAAAGGTGTGAAATATATACTTACCATCCACTCTATGAACACTAATTTTGTATCTGATTCGAGTTATACACACTATTTAATATAAGAATAATATTCAAAACGGTATCAATATACATTTTAAATGAATAGATGTTGGTTTATAAGTTCAAATATCTTAAAGATATGATGATTAAAAATTATGTCTACGATTCTTTTATAGTGTAAGTTTGTTCAAATAATCCTCCTGTAAATCTAATGGTTCCTCCATTAGTTAAATTTGATGTAATTTTCTTTGTGTATTGGATTTACTTATAAAAATCGCATATAAATTTCGAATGAATAGATGTCATAGTTTATTTTCTAATCCATCATATCATCATCTATAAATACATAAAATATAATTACTGTAGAAATTACAACCATTGCATTGGTCATAATTCCTATATAAGGGTTATATTTATCATATATGGTTGGGGAGAAACTCAAATTAGAATATGTACATATTGTAAAGGAGTATTTGGTATCTTCTAGAAGGGTTTCATATTATTCATCTAATTCCTATAGTTGAGTTTTCAATATAACATGTGTTTTATCCAACATCACTTTCAATGACTCTCTATAGAATTTCCCTTATTTTTTATTGGAATTAAAAGGAAACTCTAGGAATCTTGATACTGTTTTAATTCATCCAAGTGTATCACCACTAGGTGCACTAATTATTTTTGTTTGGATGAATGAAAGATCAGTGAGACTCTTTATTGATTTCTCGGAACATAATGATATCAAAATCAATAGTATGTATCTTTTACCAAGTATTAATAATTTTTTTGATCAATAAATAGTTTATAAATAGTTTCCAATATTTTACTATAATATGTATACTATTAGTTTAGGGTTAAAAGTAAAGACATACCCATGAAAATATTTTGTTCAAGGTACGGACACAGAATTTATAGTGATTCCATTTGGTCAACCTAATTCCACTACAGTATTCGTAGATTTAATGAATAAAATATTCATATATTACCTTGATAAATATTTTACAGTATTTATAGAAGATAAATAAAATATTAAAACACTAAAAAAGATAACGAATATAAATTAAGGATTTTACTGATGACCCTATGGAATGGGAAGAAATATAAAAAACATACAAAGTTATTATTTTGGAAATAAAATTTTTTTATTTGTCATATAATATAAATAAATGGTTTATGGATGTATACTCAATGGAGGATGTTATTTATCATTAAGTCAAACCACCCACTATGACAATGATCCCTAGTATTCTTGATTTATTTGCATATTCTCAAAAATAATGGAATGATATCACATTAATTATAAATCTAGTCCCCATGTTTACTTTGTCAGGAGTGAATTTATATTAGACTATTGAATGTATTGAAATTTTCATGAAAATGGAGAGAATGTTTGTCCATTAACCTATGATCACACTACCCTATAGTTCATAAGGGTTTTTTATTTTTAGTGATGCATCAAGAAAGGGGTTGAGATGTGTTCTTATTTATAAAATTATGGTGAAAGAAAATTATTCATTCCAAATGAAGGTTCCAGAGAGAAATTACCAGTCTCAAGATTTAGAGTTAGCTGTCATTTTTATTTAATTAAATATATGAAGGAATTATAATAAATATAAAATGTGTGACATATATACAAATAAAAAATCAATGTATATGTTCTCCTAGAAAAACATTAATAGGTGGCAAAGAAGATGATTAGATATGATTAATGATTATTACTTCACAATTAATTACCACATAGGGAAATTAAAAAATTTCAGTTGATGATTTGTGTCATAAGAATAGTGCAAGTTTATCGATGAATAGGATTATAAAATATCAAATTTTTATTAAATTAAAAGGATGGAACATGAAATCTTTCAAAATGGTATAAATATTATATTTCTCATATGATTGGTCAACCATCTATCCATATGTCTATTAAAGAGGTACATAAAAATAACATTGTGATGAAAAATAAGGTGAGAAAATTTCATTCTTACAAACATGATTTTGATGTAATTATAAAGATAATGAATAGAGATTTTGTCCAGTAAACACCGGACCTGAATAAATACAACACAAAAGAAGCTCATATATAATAATTATTTATTCATATTGAATATTTTCATGAAGATTATAGTTTTAAAATTGTGTTTCTAATGCTAAAAAATTAATAGAGATATTACATATTATGCTTCTCATTACATTTTATGTTTGAATATTACTGAAAATACATAGAATTTTAATTGGTTTTTATTACAATTTCTCAAAATCGAACGGATTTGGAAAAACATTTCTTTGGATTTCGTTATTAAACACCCCAAAATCTAATAGAAAAAATTATTGGGTTGACATTTATTTCTTTATGAATTTAGTATACCTTATTACAAGTAGATAATATTTATCTATAGATTATATTTCAATTATATATATGATATAATTGGTATTGTTTTATGTACTGTCACATTCTGTTATATCTTATTTGAATCTGATGTTTTTCTCAATGTATTGGAAAATTCGTCAAAATACTCTATATATAGAGTTCTAATTCTATTATCAATATCCTAAATAGATAGATGATCAGTATAATAGAACCATTCTAACACTGGAGGATATTTTGAGATCATGTTCTTTTTATTTCAAAGGTGGTTTAGATAAACACCTTCCATGTAATGTCCCTCAAAAAATCAATGGGAATTGTGTTTTGAATTAATTTACATTATTTTTAGTGTGTTTAGCTCTCTAGAGGGATGGGGAGGAGGTTTGAAGTCTCTTCAAGAGGAATCTAACATAATAGAAAACCATTGAAGGGACACCGCTGAGTTTGTATTGGTCCACCAATGAGATTGTGGACTGTCCAGTCGCTTGTGGAATTATCTTGGACCCATCAACAAGATGGTGGTACTTAATGGATTATTTGTGGGATGTGGGGATAATTTTCGATGAAGGTTTGTTTTTTGTTTTCATTTACACCCTTATTTAAACTCTTTCACCTCTCCATAGATCCATGAATTTAATTTTATGTCAGTGAGGCTTCTTAAATAAGGATTTAGGTCTTTACACCTCATAATATCACCATTTTTATTTTTGTTCAACAATTTTGGTCACCCTAGGTATCTGAATCATATTTCATACTTCATATGCTAGTTTTACCTCCATTCACATTAATGTGACTCTTGATTTACAAATTTGGGGTTGATTTTATGGATTTTGTGTTTTAGGGTACTTAAAGAAAATGATTATCAGTGGGTTATTCGAGACTCACCAAAGTTATTAATGCCCTTACCATTACTAGTTTTTTATATAATGGTTCATTCGTCTCTTGGGTGAGGTTCTGTTAGTATCCCAATATTCTATCACCTATTTTCTTCT
This sequence comes from Viscum album, assembly GCA_963277665.1. Classification (NCBI taxonomy): domain Eukaryota; kingdom Viridiplantae; phylum Streptophyta; class Magnoliopsida; order Santalales; family Viscaceae; genus Viscum; species Viscum album. Next base: position 935,057,782 of record OY728143.1, on the reverse strand, counting down.
TCATTTTTATTGGATTTTGTTGGTGATGAGGTCCATTTTGATTGGGTACATCAAGTAATTATTTTAATATTTGAAATTCCACGTGGAATTATATATCAAAATTGGGATGTCCACCTGGGAACATGATCCTCAGTGGAGATTGTTTGGCTTTATATTGTATTTTTTGAAAAATATAGATTACAGAAGATATGATATGACTTTTACCTTAATATGTATATTTTTTTTAAATATTTATTCTTCTATTCATGATTCTAAATATTTTCCCCCAAGAACCATTGATATGGGAAAATGTGACACATTCTTCTCTAATAAACCTTTGATATAGGATGGCGTGACATATTGAGCATCCTTAGAACCATTGGGATTGGTCGAACTGATAAGGTTAGCCACCAAAAATCATTGGTATGGGCTATAATGACATGGTTTACCTCCCATGAACATTTGGTATGGTTAATGGTCTCAATTTTTTTTTACGTAATGGTCATTTATGGGTTGTTGTTTATGCATTATTACAATCTTTCTGATAGACCATTATTCTTTTATAGTTTTGAAGTAGGTATGTTTGATGTTTATGGATGATTGGTCGGTGAACAATGACCCAATAGGATTACATATTGTCATTTTATTTACTTCATATTGATTAATTAGCCTTTATATAGTTGTTAAATTTATTTTATGGTCACATTAGTGGTGAACTAATGGGATTTTTATCACTCCATGCATAGGAGTCTCATTGAAGATGAATACATTATGATCAGGGATCTGGTCATGGGAAAGGGACCGATGATAAATTCCTATGTAGGTATTGTTAAATAGGTATTGAGAAGACCCTAGGAAATAATCTCGAAGTAGTGATTCCTCATATATTTTTTACCCTATTTGCTTTTCTATTTTAAGCCCACATTTCTAGGGATCCATATTTAATAATTTTCATGGATCTAGATTCTACATGAAATCCTCTTATCAAATGTTTTGTTGATGTATTTTCATCAATTTACTAATTCCTTCAAACATGATTTCTATTTCTTATTGCTCTAGTTCTAGGTTAAATATTTTCTTCAAAGATAGCAAGGGAATAGTATCTCGTTTTTTCATGGTTCGTCAAATCTAGCCAGAAACAAATTATATATTTTGAGTCATCAGTGAGGTCACGCTCCAAATCAGCCTGAACTAGTTGATCTGGGATGGGGTGATACAAAAATGGTATCGGACCCCTTTTTGGTTGACTTACTATTGGGGGAATAATATAATGTATATAGGTTGGATGACAATTTGGTATGGGGATCATCTAACTAGATATCACTTATGTAGTGGATCATGGAATTTATATGGATATTAGATTGAATTGATTATTCTTTTGTTATAGGTTAATGGATTTTATATTTGTCTTATAGACCTGAGAGAGTGAGTTCATACATCTTGTGCATTAATGTTGGACCACATTTCATATTCATGATGTTTTGTGATTAATCTAGGTACAAATTTATTAAATATTGATAAAAAATATATTAAGTGTTTTCAAAATATATTTTTTATGGAATAAAATTGATTTTACCTTACCATGTTTGTGATTTTTTTAACATAAGACTATGCCTAACATTAAGGCACCGTAATGCGGTTTCAAACCATTAATAATACATATATGGGTTATGATTAATGGGTTCTGGTATCTCTAGTGTGGGTCTCTTATCATGGTTATGTGTTTGAGTTCACCTTCTAATTTCTTAATATTTTTAATGTTGATCTATTGAGGATGTTTTGATCATATATTAGCATTTCAAATAATACAACCCCATTGATTCATTATATTATCACCTCATAATTAGGGTGAGGCCACTCCTAAGTATGGGAATATTCCTATTTTACAAACATATATTTATAATGGTAGGGCTGATCATTCCCCAGATTCTACTCCTGTGTGTTTGGTAGAACACCCACTCATCCAGGAATATTCCACATCATACTGGTAATGGTAGAGGTCCCCATTATGGAGGGTCATCTATGGTATATATTTTTTATAGACATTAAACTATTGAAACCCCCAATTTTCGAAGGTATGAGTTGTCCCCAAGGAATATATAATATTATTGAGATCATTGAGGGTATCTAAAACTATAATGACACTATAGATGGTGACTGAGTGAATTTATACAAATTTAGGTTGCTGGAACATTCTAGGAGGTGATGGAGTGTGATGATAGAAATTGGGATGCACAAGGAATTTATATAGGAAGTATTTAGAGACCACTTCAATGAATAATTGTTTTTTGTTGCTTGAGGATATAAAAATAGAAAAATATTATTGATATTCAATCAGGATGACTTTAGTGGTAGATTATGAAAGACACATAAGAGGCTTGATTTATTTCACTCTATTGTTGGATGGTAATAAGGATAAAAAGACTTCAAAGAAAAATATTGGAATTAATCAAAAGGTGTTGTGTCCTTTTGGTACAGTTGACCTAATTTTAAACTCGAAAGTGGTTTGTAAGGATCTCACCACAAAATGGGTTCTCTGAGGATAGTATAGTGGGGTTTCCTCTTTCATTCATTAGTGGTTTCACAAGTGGTATTGTACCTCCTTCCAGCTGTGGGTAGAGGAGATATGATAAGATGCACTAGGGTAGTGAGAGACAATCTTGAATGTGGTGGGGTTGATCTATTACATCTTCAGTAGGGACTCATATGTTTTTACTATATAGGAACCCATTTCATTATCATATTTCAAGTTTTAGGCACACTAGGGAGTTCCATTCCTATGGTGGGATGGGGAAACATAGGATTTCCATTTTTGTGGTTCATATTGTCTAGTGTGCGTTGTGGTTTAAAGAAAACACAAGACTCAAGTTATTATTTGGGAGCATCGAAGGTGATTATTTTGTCCTCATTAAGAATTTAATTATAGGTAATAGGCTAGAAATATCATCATTTTTATTTTTAATTTCCATTAGGATCAGTGTCTAAAATAATCCATGGATTATGGTGGTAGGACCATGGTCCTGAGTCCAGTCAGTTGTATGTGTTGGGTTAGGTTCTAGCTAATTACATGTAAGGTATATAAATAGTAATATTAATGGTTCTTCATGAGATGAAACATTAATTTTCCTTGTTTTATATATGGTCTTCACAATAATACATTTCTACCTATGTTGTTTCTTGGTTGGGATTTCCAGTAGTGTTCTCCCTTGGTTTTTTTCACATTACATGCCTCTTAGAAATGGACTAGATCATGGAATGTATGGCCTCACATGTTTGTTAGTGGTTGGAGATTATAATAAATTGTGGTATTTTTTGCTCTTGATATATTCACCTTCTATTCCATATTTTTTAAGTATTGGTTGATGTGGTTTTGATAATGAATTTATTTTTATGGAAAGTGTCTTACTTTTACCACCCATAGGGGGGAGGATTACGTACTTGTAAGGGTATGGGATGAGGATTTTGGAAACGAAGGACTGAAATACCTCTAGATTTTGTCCTATAGAGAAAATTTGTGTGATTTAGTGCTCATTGTGGACAAGTTGAAGGATCATTCCATTTTCCCTCCCATAGTGGATCGTTACCATGATTTCATCCTAGAAAATTTCAATGTCCTTCCACATGAGTAGGGGGTAGAGTTGAAGATTAATCTCTTGATGGCTGAAAATAATATATTGATTTACCCATATCGAAATACATTGGCTGATATGAGAGTGCTAAGGTACAAATTGATGACCAAGACGTTACAGGATTCATTCGTCCAAGAACTTATCTGTGGTGAGATATGGTGTTATTATACAAGAAGGTAGATATAGGTAATTAAATATTCATGTATTTTCCTAAATTTAATTAGGTTATGATGACAAATATAACTTCACTACACTGGATGAATGATATAATTTTATTACTTGAGTTGAGCCTGATGGTTATCCAAAATCAACTTACGATCTGGGCACCATCAGTTGTGGGTCATGGTTAAGCATATTCCTAAGAAAACATCCAATATAAGGTTTAGGTCATATGAGTATCTCTTGATTTAATTTGGTGTTATGAATGACCAATGTTCATGGATTGCATGAATCAAAATTTACACACATATCTAGACTCATAGGTCATTGTCTTTGTTGATGACATCGTGGCGTATTCACCAACCTTTGATATGAATACAAGTCACCCTATGGGTGTTTTATGTACTCTCTAGGAACATATTCAAAAAACTAAGTCATTAAGTTCCATTTCTTGATCAAATAGGTACAATTCCATGGACATGTTGTTTTAGGGTAGAGATTTCAATAAGTTTAGAGAAAATAAAGGTTCTTATATCATGGCCTCAGTATATGAAAATTTTAAAAATTATTAGTTTCCATAGGATTGAAAAATATTATAGTTGGTAAATTTAATAATTTCACATATGTAAGAACCTATGGTAGTGATTTCCAGTAAGTGGGGTAATGTTTGATTGGACTAGTCAGTGCATGGAGGCATTATAGGAGTAAAATTGGAAGTTGGCATCAACTTGTATTCAAATTAAGCCGAACTCATCAATTAGTTTTTTGTTCTACTATAATGATTCATGGGCTTTTGTGGTGGATCTCTTGACGCATGGTGAGTTGGTATTTTTATATTAGTCATCTCAGTTATGGACCCATGAATGGAACTACCATACTCTTGATTGGGAGTTATCTATCAAGGTTCATTCTGTTAAGTTGTTATATCATAATATCATCGATGAAAGGGGTTTTTCAACATTTACCAAAAAATCCTTTTGTAAATATTTTATTAGTGATATTTCAACCTACATCTGAGACACTTGGTCAAGTACTTGATGAATTTTATTTGTATATGGAATATTCCATATGAATGTGGAGTAGTGTTAAGGACTACCTTGGTATGAAATCATATAAAATGGGAATGTTGAAATTCGAGGAAGAGTGAAATCTCATGTGACTTATTTCAGGTTGGAAGGTGGATGTTTAAAAGGATTGAATATCTATAGTCTGTGATCTCTTAGTTATTTCATCCTTCTTAGTGGAACATGTTGTGGATGACAAGGAATCTTATCTAGAGTTTCATGTAATTAAAGATCCCCTGATGTGTGATGCTCCTGTTCTAGTATGGTTAGTGGTTGGAGGTGATAAACCTCATATAAATGGGAGGGTTTTCATACCCACCACGATGAAAAATAAACTAATAATGGACTATCATGACTCATAGTGGGAGGTGGATCCAAGTTCGACCAATATGTACCGAAATATGATACACCACTTCTAGTGGACATGTATAAAGAAGTATAAGACATTGTTTCCCAATTGTTTCCTTGTCTAAAGAGAGAAAAAATAGATTATATGGGTTACATTATCCTCTTCTACTATTGTTATAGAAATGGGATGAGATGAACATGTACATTATTATTGAGATGACCATGTCTCTGAGGAGGTGATATAATGTGTGGGTAGTTGTTTATTGTCTAGAAAATGTTTTTATCTTCATTGCCATTTTAGAGACATGTATAGATAATGAGTTGGGAACATGTTTTGTACAGGAGATAGTGTAAATTCATGATGGATCTATGTGCATTAGGTCACTTCATGACACTAGTTTCACATCAGGATTTTTTCAATTCCTTATAAACGTGTTGGGGAAAAAATATATGATGACTACTATATATCACCCATTCCCTCACAAATAGTCCAAGAGTATTATTCAAACTCCATATGAAATACCTAGGGTGTGTGTGGTTGATTTTAATGGGGGAATGGGGAGTGACCAAGCCATGTCATAGTTTACATAAAATAATACCTCAAAGGATTATATTAATATTTAAACCATTGGGGAACTTTATGGTTGACATTGTGGATCACTATTTTTTTTAAAATATATGGTAGATTAGGTATTAGTAGATAGAGTCCTATATAGTTGACATCTGAGATGGAAATCATTATCTTGAATTGGTTAGTTTCCACACAAGAAAAAAATCATTCATATTCTTACCAAAAGTGGAAATACTTGGAGTAATACATGGGAAACTGGGTATTCTAATTGGTTTCACCTCGGTTTCTTCATCGATATTTCAAGAAGTAGGGGAAGAAACCTCCATGGTTTTTTAGACTATTTGAGATTGTGGAAGGAATTTAGATAGTGGATTATCTTTTGGATATCACTATAAGACATTAGGAATGTCTGTTGTCTTCCATTTTTCACATCATCTGACATATGGACCCAACCCATCAAACATTATTGAGAATTATTATGTTCAGTTGGAGGAAGTTGATTCATTCTTTGAACTCATATTGTTGATTATGGACATAAGAAAGAATGTAATGTGTGGAGTTTCATGGCCTCTAATTTATTTGTTAATGTAGAATGGGTGGATACAATAGTAAACATGGTATTGAGAATAAATTTTTTTGGTTAAGTGGATAGAGTTGTTTGTTTAGGACCCATCAGAGTGCATCTCGATGATGAGAATACAATGGATGAATGTATGTAATTCCCCTCAACCAATAAATTTTCAATACTTCTAAATTCATTTTTTTGTCTTATTCTGGTGTTTCATGTTTGTAGATGGGTAGGGATGAGGTTTGTAGGGTCATGGAGAGGATTCCAATACCACAACAATGTAGCTTCAAGTCAACTGGAAAGGCAGTACAAGTCCACTAGCCAGTTAGTGTAACTAACAGTTGTCTAAATAGTCTACTTGGACCAACTGGTTAGCCAGTGCTGTCCAAAAACAATATAATGGCCCACTAGGAATTATTTTGATCTACAAACACCATTCCTTTACATTTTGATCATTATTCAATGTTTTAGTTCTCTTAAGGTAATTATAACAACATTTATGATTCCAGTTATGGTTTCTCCTCTATTTGTTTTACAATAACCCAAATTCTATGTATTTTGGGTTGTTTCTAGTGACTCTTTTGTGTCATTATTATCATGAAAAATTATTCTATGTGGTTTAGTAACCCCTCACCTAGGGTAAAAAAATCCATTTCCATTTTATATCATTTTCATAAATATTCTTGCATATTTTAGGTATGCATGTATGGGCAGTATGTGACCCTTTTTTCTAAGGGATGTTTTATTTTATATTGGACTATGTAGGCACATTAGACCCTTTATACAGAGAGAGTAAGGTATTTTTTTGGTTGGAGTGGAAATTCCACATGGATGTTTATTTGAAATAAGGAATATCTTCATGGGAGTTTGAACCATAATGGATTTTTCCGGATTGGATGTAGTTCGTTAGGCCTATATAGATGATGAATTATATGAAATGATGTTTTACATTTATTTTGATATTGTTTTTTCACGACTAATATAGTTATGCTTGATTCAAATGGGAGTAAATAAAGACCCCATGTGAGAGAAATGGGTGATGTGTTGGCCACCTAATAACCTTTGGGATGGGCCATTGTGAAATTTTGTTCCTCTTAATAAACATAATGATGGGATTGGGTGATAAGTTTTACCACGGAAGTACCATAGTGATAGGTTTGAGTGACATAGATAACCTCTTAAGAACCTTTTTGATGGGACATCATATGATTCTTTTTCCTTGACCAGTGGGGAAGGCGCAAGTCCCTGATTATTCTTAACTATGGATGTTCTGAAAGTCCATTATTCTAGAATGGAACTAAAGAGGTTTGGGTAGGGTTCATGGTTTCTTGGTTATAACATAATGAACCAATTGGATTATGAGTTGTTGTTCTAATAGTTTTATATCGATGCATCAACCTTCATAAACATTCAAAATTTATGTTAACTTAATAATTATGGTGTCCCGCATAGACTATTCTCATTCCATGAATAGGAAAATTTATGTGAATTTATAAATTATAACTGGATATCCTTTCACGGGAATGGTCCTCAAGATAAATTTTGGGTTGATTGTGGTGGTCAGGGATCTTGGTAACACATGAACATATTCTGGGTATAACCACACCACTTATATTTTTTCTCTTATTTCCTTTTGTACATTGATGCAAATAATTTTGGTGATCTTTATTTTTTTTATTCATGGCAAAGGATATTATATAAAATCTTATTGTGTCATGTTTGCTTAATTATTATATTTATTAATTCTTTTTTATATGATCCATTTTGTTATTGCATCTGTTATAGGAATACTCTAATACTCATAGATGCTGAGGGAATAGTATTTACATTTTATTCCATGACCCCCACCACTATTCAAAAACCACTTTCATATGGGTGTGAAAGAATGAGGTCATGATACACCTCAACTCATTCTAGGTGATTGGTGTTGGGGTTTTATAATCTTCTAATTGAATAATATTATAAGAATAAATTCTACTTAAGCATTAATATTGTTATATTTGAATCCATCTATGGAAAGAAGTTAGTAAATCAAACAAGATGGGATAAACATGAATAATGAAAGCTATTGGGACATGTCCCAAATTTTGAAATGGAAAATCATGTCATATATATTCAAAAACACATCAAATATTATTAGAGTCAATAGAAGATTTATGCTAAAAATCATCAACAAGATTAGGAATACAATTTTGGTGACAAGGAATACCAATGAATTTAGATATAGAGTATTATCATTTGATTCAAAATCAATGGGGAGATATGATACAGTTATATTGGCTCTTTTATATTCTTGATCAATTTGGGAATGTAGATTATTCCATGGTTCATAAACATAACCTCTCTTAAGTCCGTGATAGGTTCCATGTATCTCATTTTAGGTAGTAGATGCCAAATCACTCACATGTACTAAACAAATAGATTTTACTATAGAAAAAATATCATTTATATTAATAATAATAAATAGAAATATGGTGTTTTATAAATAAATTTCTACGGAACAAGACCACTCACTATGTTAATATACAATGGATGATTCATAAATTCAATAATGTTATATTAAAAACTGGTAATTTGATGAAGTATAGATATTCTTAGTTTTCTGTATCATATTGAAGTAATTATCAAAGAAAAAATTATTTTAAGGTGGTATAATGTGTCTTCCCATTATTTTATTTGTATTTAATTTGAAATTAACTCTTTTAATTTCATATATTTCCTTACACACAACCCAGATTCTAAATCATCATCAATATATAAATCCTCTATAACCTAGCCGCTAAATTGAAATGTATGAATAATAATAATCGTATTATAATATATATATATATATTTATATATGTTTTGAAAAATTAAAATATATTTTTTCATATACAATTAATAACTAATCAATTTTTAGTGAAGTCATTTTATGTTTATAGAATATGTTTTCCTCAAAAGATGGTTCCCAATACATTATCTATACAAAAATTAAAATTAATTTATATAATTTTTATAAATTTCATTTGATCGAATGAATATAATTTTAAAATCATAATTTCATTATTATCATAGAGTTAATTTTATTATTATTCAAAAATGATTTGCTTTTTAGTGAGTAGAGAAAAATAGTGATTTTTGTAATGATGACCTTCTTCAAATCAAGTAATCTATAAATTAAATTATATATAATATTTTATATTAAATTATATTAGCTATAATTTAATTATAAATAATCTAAATAATTATATATTAATCATAATTATACTTTATTTTGGAATAATTTCATCTCTGTGTTGAAAAAACATTTTTCTAAAAATTATTTTTCTACAAAACAATTGTTTTTTATATTATGAAATTAAACTAATCACTATTGAATAATATTTATAATTTTATTTTTAGATTATATATCTTATAATATAATTTAGCATTCATTTTATCATTTCTATATGATATTGAATGGAACAATATTCTTTTAATGGTTAAAATGCGTTTTTCCTAAATATTGTTTTTTATTACATTGTACATACTTATCTGAAATTAAATTCTATAAAATATATAAATTGAATAAATTAATATATATCACATACATAAAATTATAATAATTAATATTATTTAATTGTTTGAACTTAATTTTCGGTTGTAATGAGTTGAAAAAACTTATAAAATTATGTTACCCCGGTTAAGGTTAAATCTAACTTATGCGAAATTAAACCAAGAGATAAGGGCATTATTTCCAATTAAATATTTTTAATTATTATTTAAAAAAGATATAACATTATTATATTCTCCTATATTCAAATTAATTTCCATTTGGAGCCACATTCACATGCATGTGTCCATTTGTTTTTGAAATATATTATGTATTTCCCTGAGTATCCCTCCACTACCAAAGAATAGGCAACATTTTATCATCACCTATTCAAAAAAAATTGATACTTGTATATTGGAAAATAACCACTAAAAATCCTAGATTCATTACCTTCATTATATAGCTTATCAACTTTTCTAGGGACTCTTCCTTCAATTATTAATGTGTTAGACAAAGGAGGCCTCTGAAAGATGAGGCTTAAATCGCATCCAAAATCATTCAATATTTTTTATTCTTATAATTTCTAAAAACATATTTTATCTTTTAAAACATGATGAATGCAATGTAGAAAAAATACATATATTTTCTTATGATCATTATATAACCCTTTCTCACATATTCATAATTGAATTTGAAGTGTAATTGTCTCTCATGCGTATATGTGGACTACCACCTCCACGTAACAATATGATTCATTTTCTATAACCCTCATTAATGGTTGGTTTTTATGATAGATATAGTGCATATATATGATATTTATGATATAGTAAAAATCCTATAAATTTTCATTACTATTTACCTTTCACTCATTCCATCCATCGAGAAGTGGAAGACATCAATAATGTGTACATACAAAAAATCATCTCCATGAAGTGATGATATTAATATTTCATCACCTATTTATATTAATGGTTGTAAAAGAGTATATAGAAATTATATTTTATTATCATTACATTATCGTGACTTTTAATATGATTTAATCATGATCAAAGTGCATCTAAAATAATAGTCGAACTGGAAGAAAAATTAAAAATAAAACAATTAACCCCCATATATGTTGATTTCAATAATTATTCATTAATGTATGAGTGTAGAAATGATAGAAGTGGCCCATATATACTATTATACTTTTGAATGTGTTTTTTTATTGAATTATAATATATTTAAATTAATTATATATTACATTATTTTAATTATTAAACATGTCTGTCGAGAGGTAAGAGTTCTTCATCTGAATATTGTTACATTTAGACAAGTTTTATGTTATGCACCTATTTCTGTTTATGTAGTATATAATCTATACAATTTAAATTTTATATCATTTACCCTACAGATTTGATTTCATTTGATGATAAAATTTAAATTATTTCATCCAATTTGTTTGGATTATAAGGTTACCAATGTTATAAGATGATTACATTGCAATATCATTTTTACATGGATTGTTTGTGATTAAAATTATGATGATAAAATTATATGATCTATCCCCACAAATATTAAGTCTTTTATCATCCTATTTTTATGTCTAGATATTAATATTTCTAATTTAATTTTCCACTCTCTATATACATAAGAGGCCAAATAATTTTTTAGGGAAACCGACATTATTTAACACTTCCGTGAGAAATCATTTCCATACAAGTCGATATATTATTTTATTTTTTTCAAGATTGTTTCTTCCATTACAAATTTACTTAAGAAAATAAATTTTAAAAAATAAAAATATTAATTTGTCAAAAAAATTAATGATCTTTTTTTTAAAATATGTACTTTTGAATTTTCATTGAAAACATATGTGAATTTTTTTAATGTACGCCACTTGACTAGATTTTCACATTATTATGACTTTTATTTTCATTTAATCTTCCTTCATGATAATATATGGTTATTTTAAAAAAAAATTATTTCCTTAATATTTTAGAAATTATTATGTTTCAAATAAGTTATTAAAAAATTTTAAAAATTATTCTTCAAAAATATTCTAGTGATCAATTAAAGGTGTTTTTAGAAATAAAAATATATATTGAAATTACTGATACTTCACTGGTGAAGTGATCCAATGAAACCATCAATTTTCTATCTTTATATGGTTTTTTATTATTATTTTGAAATATTTCTGATGCCCATTTTATTTCTCGTAGCTTAATATATGGTGAAATGATAAATTTTTTCATGAAATTGTGACATACATATTAATAGAAAAGGATTTTGTGGTAGGTGTGTCCATTGTAGCACATTAATTCATTGTGTAGAACCCCATAAAGAAACCCTAAAATTACAATATTGTATCACCTAGAAATCCACCAATATAGGCTTTCATTTGTAGAGGTTATATAGGGAATCACACCATCATATCCTTACACATGCTTAAAAATTCCATGTTATGGGGTGGGTGAATAAGGGGGATTATATTAAATTCCCAAATCCCTAAATTTACAAATGTGGGACTCAGAGAAAGGATTCATGTAGTGACACCCTATAGTCATATTGTTTCACAATTCTGCAAAGCATTAGGGGTTATTCAACCCTTATTATGGACATGTCAGTCATGTTATTCATTTAACAATTCTCTGAAATCTCCCCCTCAGCACTTTAGTGGGGGAGTGAGGTTATCTCAAATAAATGATTTTAGTTTTTGAAACCCATAACATTCCCCTAAAATAACAATATTTTCAGATTTATGTATCCACTATAAGGGTTCTCCCTTCCTAGGGTTTCCTAAATAAATTATAGTTTTTGATCGCCATTCAAATTTTAAAAGAACTTTTAATGAGGATGGGATCCATGGAAATTGTATTCCATTCCCAAACCCCTTCGTGTCTTAGTATTGGACTTAGATACAATTGTCATGATGTGCCAACCTCTGGTAATGTCATGAAACCCATCTACCATGAATCAAGGCTGGTAAGCCCTTATCATGAGAATCAAGGTAATGTGTTACATTTATCTAGGATCCACACATCAGATAATCAATATTGTGTTATGACCTCAAATTTTACATGGATGTCTAACCCAAGCCTAAAATATGGTGTATCAGAGGTCGTCACATTCCCAAAATAAGGTAAATAGGATATTATCTCAAGATAAGAGGGGGTATACTAGTGGTTATCCCATGTCTCCCTTGTGATGAATTTCTTTTCTGGTAGCCCTGATATAGGATTTCTAAGATTATTATTATTCCCTTAAATTTACCATAAATTTGTGAAATTATCACATACCAATTATTTTCTCACATTTTTCATGTTCATTGATTTTTATATGATTCTTGTCTTACAAAATTCAAATATTTATTCCATGGTTAATGACTTTATGAATTTTTGTTCATGCATTTAAAATATTGAGATCATTTTATCATACCCTTATGCTCAGGATATTCTAATGTAATATCTTAGATTGATAAATCCATTTTTTTATTTACTATGTATTCTGAGATCACCCTTTATTATGTTTTCTTTTCCCTGTGATATGATAAATGTTTTTAAGAATGATATTCCTTATATGGGTGATAATTTTTAAGAACTAATTGAAAGATGATGTAGATATTTTATGGGCTATTTTTTATGTATCCACGTTTCTAAAAACAAAATACCTTTATGGTTCTTTCATGGATAAATTTGATATTTAATTAATTTTCATTAAAAATGATTTAACATATATTTAGGTAATGTTACAGTCACTATATTATTAATAAATCATATCATCATTCACATATGAACTATATAGGGTTGTATTATCTTATAAATATTAGTTTATCAAATTTCCAAATTCTATTTTGTTTTGTTCCTTTTTCAAATTCCATTTAGGAATATAAACCCTTTAGGTTTTTATGTTTTCTCCAATCTTATCTATGTGAATTATATTATATAGAGTATCCTATAAGGATATTATAATTAATCTAGTTGAGTCTGTACCTAGTAGTAAATATATGTTTTAACTTGAGGAAAACAATTTAAGATATAATTATGATTCCTCTCTTAGCCTTATGAATACTTATTTTCATGATATCAACGAAGGTAATGGTATCATTTCACTAATCCCGATGGGATGGGTTAATGTTTTCCTACTTCCATGAAATTCTTTACTCCCTCAGTATTTTATGATCCCTTCGGTGGTGGTGGAGGTAAACATGATAAAAAAATCCACGATCTCAATATGATTATATTGTTCCATTAAATTCATTGAATCTGATACTAAAAATCATTATCATTTTTTTATTATTTTACATGGGGAATTTCTCGAGTAAAGTGAAAAGTTTGAGCCACCTACATCCACGTCTTTCCCACATCTATGGGTTCTACCGTTCTAAATTAGGAAGCATTGTGTACTTACTTAGATTCCAAATTAATTAATTCAAAAGTTTTTCATTCTCAGCATGTGTGTCTTCCATATAATTTGGAAGGGGATTGGCCATGTGGAACAAGATGGTTTTCCTATGAACGTCCTAGAACATTGACTTTCCCCTATATAATAACATTGAAGGATTTATAACCCAAGGATCCCTTCTAACTATAGAGTAGAGTAAAATGAGATTATCAATATTCACCACATTCGGATATTCCCATGTTTGATATCTAGATTACTGGACCAATGTTGTTGAGGTAGTACAAATTCACCATCTATGTGGGGGGATCAAGAACTGATGATACCATAATATTTACAAAATTGCGGATGGTGGTGAAAATATTAGAAACAAATCGATTTTCTATAATTAGAAGTGATTTCACTAGTCATTTGCCAACGTCATAAATTAATGTTAAAAGTTTTACCTCATAATTTGAAGAATCATCTCACATTGAATGAAGTTAAAGACACAATTCATTTTATGGAATCCTTGGGAAATGATTCCTCCCATATTAATATTTTCTCCTATTTTGGATCTTAATTTAAAAAATGTATGATTTTTGTTAATGATGATACATAATAAACCAACCATTTTATACATTATTTATTATATCTTTATTCTACTTTCCTTTATTCAATGAAAATTTATCCTTCATCTAGTCAATCAGATCAATAGTGATGAAATAGTTTATATACATGAGGTATTTCCACTAATTATTTTTAGTTAGGTATATCAACATTAACATTTTAAATCCCTAAAGAAATAAAGGGACCCTCCACTTATGATGAGGTTATTCTTTTAGATAGGTCAAAATGGCGGCACATATATAGGGATAAATTTGAAAATATCTTGTATAGTCCAATAAAATGTCCCTTAGAGTCATGTACACCCATTACAAATTGCCATGTAAGGTTACAAGAATATAAGAAACTCCAAGAATAGTAAATAGAAATATTTTGGAAAAATATTGGATTTGAATTTATCATATAGAGATTATCACTATTAAATGAAAAGGAGTATAATTGAATGATTACTTTTGGATAAGTCTAGAATTTGTTTTCAGGATATCACTAAATATCATGAATCAGTCCTAAATCAATACACATATAGTCCCCAAATATGCATCCTTGGTACAAATATGGATAATTTATATGGAAAGGGGTATTTATATATATATATAATAATTGAAAATTATTACAGGACCTAGGACATAATATTTTGGATTTTGTAAGTTTCCAACAAAAATAGAAATCAATCCATTAATAGTTCATAAATAGAAATCTTATGCACATATTTTGTTCAAATGAATGGAGGGAAATTTATTACCTTGCAAATTTCAGTTGGGCTTAGGATAGAAGATCTTGGTGTAACTATATATCCGAAAGGAATAAGATTCAGACCACAAATAATTCATAAATATTTATATTATGTATATTGATATCATATTTAATGGTTGATCAATTTTTGATTTATGGGACATGGGGTCAGGCCGGGGATAGGATATCATGGCGTCACCATATATCTCACAATATTGGAATCAAGACACAGATAATTCTTATATATGGTCGCAATGAATTTCTAACATTTATATTGGGATTATGGGGATTTCATTTTATAAACATATCTAGATCATAAATAGAGAAATAATTATGAAGAGGAATTCAAGATAGAGATGTATGGAAACCTGCTGTATGTGAGGATTTTATTCTAGAAAAACTGATGTAATTTTTCCTAGTTTTGGGGTGCTATGGAAAAATAATCTTGATCTGGTGAACATGTACACTAGAAGAATTATATGGAAAAATATCTCATATGTAAATAGGTAGGAAGGTCCAACAAAGTGGTAACATTTCATGCAATTTGAGGTTATGTGATAATGAAAAGTTTCTACATTTCTTAAGGTCCAAAAACCTGTATTGATGTGCCCAGTAGTTTAGAGTCACATAAAAAGGACAACGATAATGTATATTAATGTCTTGAAATGGGGATGGTAGTCAATATAGTTTAGCTTCATTCACCAAGATCTATTCTGTGAAATTTTTTAATTTCATGTGACATAATCATGAATACCTTCTTGTTGAATAGATTTAACTTTGTTATTTCTACCACAGTGATTCCTTAGTTCCTCTAGGATCACCTGATTTGTGCTTCGTGAGAGAATATGAGATGGTTCAAAAATCATCTATGATGAATAAGATTTCATGGAATGTGAGAAATTAAAATGTAGGGTGCATTTTTATTCAAAAAATTACAATTATAGTATTCTTTAAATTGACAATTTTTTATCATAAAGGCATCTGATAAATGTAAGTTACATCAAACTAGAAGTTCTTATGATAATGTGTCTCATTCATAAGAGAATGAACCAATGTGAAATATCATTATCTATGAAGTCAAAAATCATACTAGGTGGACAATTTATTACACAGTTTAACATCATACTACTAGTATGAATGTTGTAAAGTATAATTCCTTATTATTAGGATGACTATTGGATATTTCATTATCATGTGATCAGGACAACTATCTTACGGTTTAATTTCCTATGACCAATATCAATTATGAGATATTTAATGTCATTTTTAATCGACTCATTTTAGTGGAACTCATCATGTGAATTAATAGACAAGAATAAAATCATTGGTAATGGGGTTTATATGCTCCACATCCATGGTGATCATGGTATAAGCCCCATTAGGGTATGAATTATATATATGAAGTAAGTTCCATCCCACATTCGCTCAAAATATTATGGATTTTTCCATGGTATCATTGTGTTTCTAAGAGTAAACATGATCCATCATAATGGAAATTATTATGTTTATACATTTTTAGTAGAGGATCCAATTTTTTTACTCTATTTGATTCTGAGTTTGTACAGCATACACAAACTATTTTTTTAATTTCTCCAATTTATCAAGCCAAATTAGGGATAGTCATTATCATTCAGCTCTTTGTATATGGAAGTGTGAAATGAGTGAATTTGGGCCATGATAGGTGATAATTCATCTTTCCCATATTAAAGGGAATATGGGGTATATTTTTTTCAGTATGTGTTGTGGCGTCGTATTTTCAAAAATCATGAAGTGGATATTCTAGAAAAGATTTCTTATTTCTATCTATATTTTTCTAATAAAAATTTAAGAATGTTTTATTGAAATATTTAATCATAATTTTTGGTTGTATGATAGTTTATAAAATCAACATACTGGAAGTTATATTCAGGATATAATACCATCAACTGAGAAGAAGGGAAATAGGTTCCATTATCTCTCAATATTCTATGTGGGAAACCACATCATTTGATACTATTTAACAATTTGAAGTTGATTAAATCCTTTTTTATGAACTCATTTAGGGGTATATCTGAAGACCATTTAGACAAAAATCCAATAAAACTAAGGATGTATATGACACCTTATGATATATCTTGGGAATATGTACCATGACATCCATTACCCTTATAGTAAGTGGCCATGAATCTCTAGTGGTGAGCAATGAATATTAGGATTGGTAGATAGTATTGGTTTTTACCTAACATTCATGTAATATTATTGTGAATTCAACAAAATAGTTTTTCATTATTAATAGAATATATCCACGGTTCATGTTCTAAAGGCAGACCAGGGACCCTGATTAATGTTCAAAACATGCTTCAAATTGAACTCCTTTCATGAGGGAAATTATTTCTTCTATTTAAATGAAACTAAGGGTTACTCCATAATGCCACATTTATAGAGGATATAAAATTTATTTTGAGTGAATATCAACATTTTTATTATTCCTTAGATTTATATTGCAGAAAGATCCATCTTCTTAGATAGTATAATCTTAGGGACATATAGCTGGTGGAAAAGTCACATAACGGTTATAATGGCTCATAAAAATTAATATCATTTATTTATTCCATGTTATATTTACTAACTATAGATATTACCCTCTGATGCATGATGTGAATATTCGTTTTTACTATTCATGGTCTGTAAGGACCATAGAAATGCATGACAAAGGTCAACATTATTATTATATGATTGTGGAACATGTATTGGTGATGTATTTATTGATAAGTCCACCATTAGACTGTAAATAGGATAGAATAAAGGGATTATCTCCTCCTTTTTATGGAATATTCATGCATAACTTTCTTAATTACCATCTTTGACATTCCTTTTATATAAAAACATACTACTGATGATTGAGTATCTATATACAAGTCTACAATGGGGGACTCATTCTTTGCATCATTAATAGGGAATCCATCTAATTGAAAAATGGAATACTGTAGTAATTATTTAGCAGTGGAAATGAATAAGACACACAATATGACAAAATTATCTTTCACATTATATAATCTTTTCTATACAGGGATCATAGAGTCTCCATAAATTTATTTTTCCAATATTTGGGGGTAGTTTAATGAGAATTAATTCATTGTCATAGATAACCATATCAATTATAAGATTTTGTAAGAGATGACATTACAAAATAAAATTTTCCAACAAATATCCATTGAATTTTTTGTAATATATGTAATTAACATAAAACATTTTTAGTACAGCCACCTAGAGAGCTAGTCTCCCTGTTAACTTTGGTTTATGGATGATATATTTGAGAAGGTTGATCCGAGACACCACATTGACTTCATGGTGATACTAATAATTCCTATCATTCTATATAATGAGGATTATCCCAAGTAAATTATTCTTGATTTGGTAATATTTTATCTCAAATTTGATCATTTTTCTATTTAGATATTATAATATTTTCCCCCTATATGCATCATTAATTTGGGTAAGAATTATTAAAAGTGATCACTCACGAGAAACCACATTAAGGATCATTGGTGACAATTCAATGGGAAGATTCAAGACTAGTTGATACTGAAGAATCTTACTGAGGTTATTGAATGATTTTTTCTAACCTTAATACCCCTTATAATGGATTCCCTTCTTCATCAATCTTCTGAAAGGAAATAATTTTCTAGTAAAACTGGTGATGATATTTTTGATATTGGAAATACATAACTACAATTCCATTAACTATATGAGGTTTTGGTGTGGTATAATATTAAATATTTTCTCTATATTCTTGGCATAAACCTTGAGAACATGATAACGCAACACTAAACCAATGAATTATCCTAATGATACAGCAATGGTGAATTCAATGGAATTCATTTCTAAATTAAAGGCATAGATTCCCAAACACCATTTTGAGGCCATTGAGATTATATGAGTGATGTATGACTTGAACACTAGATCATCAATATATAATTAAATGATTTAACCCATAATGGGTTTTAATATTTAGTCCACTCTATATTTATTTGTTATACCATTAATATTTAAAATAATCTGTATTAAAAAAAGAAGTAATATCCTTTAAGATATATGGAATTAGTGGCCAATTTTTTCTTATGGATCATGTATAAATTATTATATATATAGTTTCCATCCATGAGAAAAATTGATTGGAATTGAGTTTTAAAATGGATCAATAGTCCCATTATAGGGATTGGGAAATAATATTTTGAGAACTAATGGTTGAAGTATCAAAAATAATTGAGGTCTTGGATCTACTAATTAATTTTCTATATTGGGAATATATTATCCAATCACATAAGATATGAGACTTAAACAATGAAATTAGACATCATGATGTTGTAAACATCAGCTTCCGCCCCTACAGTAAGGGTAAAATTCAATCTTTAGGATGAACGCATCTTACCAGGATGACCCTATTGAATCCTTAGGTTATGGGTGGCTACCATTGTATCTAAAAATCACATATCATTAAAATTTATGGTGAAAGATACATAAATTTTTTTAAAAAATAAAATATTTTACTGATATTCTATGTAATTCATTGAGGATCTAAAAATGTAGACTATATGACATTATATATTCTGAGGTTTACCAATTTAAGAACATCAACCATGGTTGATACACCTTAATCAAATGTTGTATGGGGATAAAATAGATCAAATTATTATTCTCTTCCATATTTTTTTGATATCTTGAAGAATATGAACATTCTGAAAGATCACTAAAATTTTCATTTACATTGGAGTGGGAGGAACTGGCCATTGAGGATAAAGTGGGAGAATCTATTTTAGAAAATTAACAAAATCTATAGTGCTTCTATCATGAAATGGTTACCAATGAGGAAATTATAGTGAAATTATTATCAGCTATGGGGGTTTTAAGGTATCCTTTAGAGATGCAAGAAATGACATGGGAGCATTACTGCTGGAATAATTATCATTTGTGGGGATATTGTCTTACATTATCCCAGATACTCTCCCAGATGGTTGGGAAACCTCATTCTGAAAAGTTAAGAGAAATGATATTCTTAAAAAAGATGCATGTGTACTCTAGTTTTCTAGGTCATTATCTTATATATATATTTTTATGGACAAATATAGTGACTTTAGTTATTTTATTTAAATTATATAATCATCTCGATGCATATGAAATATATTTGGAGGAGTGGCCTTCAATCCATTTGGTGTTATGAACAAGTCAGTATATCTTATTGCAAAATGATTTCAATCCATTTTTTTAAAAGATACTTCCAAATACTATGCCTCATAACTATAAAATGAGTTTTCGTCCCTATAAAACACCTCAAAACCCCATTAAATAAAAAATTAAATCACTGATTATATAAAAATGTAATTGAAGTGTGAGTATAAAACCATTTTGTTCTAAAAAGACCAATGAATGTCGTATCTTGGTGGATGACCATGAATTTAGTATCAGACACTGGGTCCCCAATCAATATTTCATATTGAAAATTTTTAGAGTACTTTTTTAACATTTATCATAACCATATACGTTCAATATGGATGTATATCAATTCTTCTCACTGAACCCCCAATGTGGAAGTGTTCAGACTATGATAAGTTTAATTTTAGAGAAATTTTATATAATGCCTCTACAAAAATCAATTCCATTAAGCATACCAGTCAAGCACACTGGAATAATAATCCATTGTATCACATTTTCCCAATACTATTTCATTAAGTATATGGTCATGTGATTTTTAGTTGGATCATTCTTTCCTCGGTGCACCTATATAGTGGAAAATTGAACTTCAAATTCTTAAGGGATAAAAATGACTTCAAAAAATTCCTCTTGAATGTCTATTGGGATTTGAATTATTATCAAAATTGAGATATTAGCTATGGTGGTGGTCAATTATTTCGGGATATTTTATTCCTCAATCAAGGGAACCTGTTTCCCAATACAGATTTACACTTTATTTTGAGTGAAATTAGTTGATGCGTATTGTGATAACATCCTATGGCCAACACTCATAGAATCCTCTATTCACGGGATGGATTATTCCATCACATTTTGATACCATATGATTAATACTAGAATTATGTAAATCTACCAATTTAATTTCTGTTATGATAGTTTATGACTAAGATAAATATTATTATGGAGTCGATCGATGCTCTTACTGAGCTCCTTGGAGCACATATTTGTGTGTCCCAAATACATATATGGTATTTGAGGAAACTCTACAATAGTGATATTCAATAAAATAGGATATTTTCAAATGGAAACATTATAATTTACTAAATATTCCCTTTATCCATTCTTCCTGATTATGAATTGGTAATTCAATCTCATGTTCATAACCAATTTCTTCTACAGAAAAGGGGGATGATAAATAAATGACTTTTACTAAATCATTTAATTATTCTTCATCTGATAATGGTTCTTTTTACTATGTAAGTTCTTATTAATCCATTTAGTGGGTCTTTGGTATTATACTATTGTGTAGGGACTAAAATCTTGTATAGTTTTACCATCATAAGAATCATTCAAGGATTTTCTTCTTCATCTCAGGCCTTATTCCTCCTAAGATGTGTATGTTTTTTTAGGAAATTATGGTCTATAATTAGGGATTTTATTTTTTTTGTAATTTATATCATGTTTTGTTTATTTAATTATTCCCTACATGTGGATGAACATTATTAAAATATTTCCAATCCCTACAGTCACTGAACTTTTGTAAACATTCAACTAGGGCCTATTATTATTCTCGTTCCTAATATACTATAAAGATTGGGAAAAAATTCCCATGTTATCAAAATTTTTCAAATTATAATCCCCATATTAAACCATATTTTAGAGGATTTACCCGAAAACAAATCATTCTTAAATATTATTCCACAAAATCTAGTAAAATGAAAAAAATTGGGTGATAATTATGATCAACCTCCTTCAGTTTCATGATTTCTTCCAAACAATGAATATTTTGTTCTTGTGATGTGATAAAATATCATGGTACCTACTCCTTAAAATAATAATTATTATTTTATTTATCTTTTAGACACAGATGTACCCTTTCCCTACTCTCCTCCTACTACATACATTATTTTTAATATCTATCTTACTAAGAGAGATGCATTGTGCAACATTATCCATGCTTTGGAACGAGGGTAGAAAGCAATGCCTGATTAAGTCTGAAAAAAAAATTTTCTAAAAATTCAATTATATTTCATGGTAAATTGACATGTTTTATGCATTATTCCTACGATGGTGCAGATTATCTTCTATGGTTTGTGTTGTTGAATCCAATTCTCAATATATATCAGTATTTTTCAATCAATAGAGTGGTGTATGTAAATAATTATGGAAATTTTGTACACATAGCTCTATAAATTAATATAATGGAATATGTATATCTAGAGAATATGTGAGTCCCTTATACATTAAGAGAAAATATAATACCACTTCTTTATAATTTTGTATTCAGTTTGATTAGTTTGTTATTATTCTCTTCTTCAATGCGGAGTTGATCTAAAATTGAATTAAGAGATGCATATAATACCAATTTATAATAGATTATAAAAATAGGTGAATATAAACAAATAAGTCATTACCTATAATATTTTCCTTAAAAACATGAGTTTGGTTTCATTGTGTTTCTCATGTGTTCGTATCCTTGGGACACACTGGGAAAAAATGTGTTAGACATTGATATTGATCAATATTTCTATAAAAATTTGAGAGGCCTTTTGTAGGATCCTAACAATTCTGCAAGGGGGAAATCCAATTACCCAAAGACCAGGGAAAGGAATGAACCGGTCCACGTACTAGCTCCTAACAATAGTATACGGCCTGTTCGGCGAACTGCAATTCCACGGACCGCTGTTGTTCGTGGAATGGAGGTGGGAGCCCTCTGCGAGCGTGAAGCAGGACGGACACTAGGTCGGTCAACCGCCACAAACCACACTAACCAGCCCATGCCACATGCACCATCATTCCTGAAACGAAGGTGGAAGCCATATGAAGCTACAAATCTCATCGTTCGCAGAATATTGGCGGAGTGGTGCATGGCCGCGGAGCAATTCCGCGAATCTCAGTTCCAGAAATCTCTAGTTGAACAAGTCGTTCGTGGGTGGGGATTCCTTCATGGGCTTCCGAAAAAAGTTTCATGGGCCTATCAATATATCCTCTTCTTGAATCTATAAATAGTCACCGAGGGGCACCAAAAATAGGGGATGAAGGATGGGAGAAATCCCATGGGGAGACACTGGAGAAATCACTCCCATCAGTAAAGTTCTGCGACCATCCGCAGACCCCATATCGTCTGCGGATGCACTCTTCTGCATAGAGGAGAAACCAAACTGCGAACCACAAGAGGCCATTTACTTCATGGATAGTCCCTCTGCGGCCATCTCCTTTGTGACCACCCCCTCCGAAGACTAGCCTCATTCGCGAAATAGAGGCGGGAACCCCTCCGTGGGCGTGAAGTAAGACGGGCGCCAGCCCTATTACAGACGCCCTTCACAGCCATTTCCTTCGCGTCCATTTCCTCCGCGGCCATCTCATCCACTGACACCCTTCACAGATAGCCTCTTCGGAGCTGATCCTACATGGCCGGATCCTCCTCGGATACCCCTTTCGTGTCCATCTCTTATATGGCCATGAGAAATGGAGAGTCGCACCACGAACTTTTCAGGCCGGGTCAAAAGTATTTTAAATTGCACCCTTACACCTCCCCAACATCCTTCCTATAAATTCCATGGGTCAAGATACTCCTCATGACTCTATTATAACAACATTTCCTATCTCCTTTTTATAGGTTCGTATAGAAAGGTCCTCCCTTGCGTAAGTCTCACAACAACCATTTCTAGGTATCTCCTACCTAGTCGTCTGGACCACATGACGTTAAACTGTATGGCCATCATCCTGACCACATGTTGTTAAACCGTATGGCCCTAATCCTATCCAGATGATGTTAAAATATATGGAAACAGTCCTCTCTACATGACTATAAACTATATCATTCTGTATCGTTCAATAATTAGATGTATTTTACTCCATGAAAGAGTTTCCTTATTCTCCAAGCATAGGATGCCTCATGCCATGTTTACAGTGGCATAATTTCTAGAGTGTAAGAATCCATTCAAACATTCCATCACTCCACCACATGATATGCACTTCCTTTATTCGGATCATCATTTCCTTGTATGTCTGAAGGGGCACCCTAACGGCCTGGTCCCATGCTGCTTCGGATCACCTACCATCCTGGGCCAACGCCCCCGAAAGACTTTGGGGAACACTTCGAGTCAGGTCCTGTTTTTTGAACACGGTCAATAGTCGACCCTCACTTCTCTGCCCCCATTCCAGGCTAACAAGATAAGGATTCTGGGTTTCAAACACAGTAAATAGTTTTCCTCCATTATCATGCCACCCTGACCATGTTCTGAATGTCGGGCATGCGATTCAAACTTTTCATCCCCTTTGTTCGAAATGATTCCAACGCCTTGGTGCTATCCCTCTTGTGCACTTATGCATAGTTGTAGGCCTAAATTATATTCCACAACCCACCAGTGAGTTGGTATGCCCTCATGGTCAGACATGAGGAATGTACCAGGGCAGCCACCTTGGTGTAAGCCCCAAGACTTTCTTGCAGGAGGTAGCACCCATGCACCTCCGTACTTCCCCGGTGCCAAGGACCAAGAGGGGAGGCGGATACATGGGATTTCATTATCCTTTCCCTCTCCCTCTGGGCTTTTCACCATCAGGCCTCCATTAGGATGTAAGCCCCGAATTTTTGGGATGCTCCATGTGTAAGCCACACTCCGCTTCCCACGGACGTACCTTTCATGATGTGATCATCAAGTCTATGCTACCTCTTGTTTCTCACACCAAGCATGAATCACGTGGGCTTAGAGTAAGCACCTCCCCAGACACCACAGACACATGGGATTTTGTTATCCTTTCCCTCTCCCTCCTAGGAGGGGTATGTAGGAAACCTCCCCTGGGTTCAAGCCCAACAATCGGTCATTCTGACCCCCTTTACATTGATTTACGCACACATTGGGCCACCTCATAGTGTAAGCCCCATCCCAATCCGAACTATGTGGACTTTGATCCATGTCTCCTAGGCCGAGTACGTAGGACTCCTCCATGAGGTTCAAGCCCAATACCCAGTCGATCCGACCATCTTCACCTTGATTCACTGCACTAACCCTGGGCAGCCAAGGGCGTAAGCCCCATACAAAACCGAACTACATGAATTCTGATTCCTCTCGTAGGGATAGGTAGGAGGCTCATACCACGGGTTCGATCAAATGCTCAAGTAATTATCTGTCCCCCCTGGATGACAATAAACCCCATATTTCCTAGTTAAGAGGATCTAAACTAGTTTTGTCTCAATTATTCTAGACTCCTCGGGGTCATTAATCTAATAAGGGAAGGTAAACCTCAAGCATAAATGATTCTAAACCCCTAATTTTAGCTAACCAATGCCAACCAGAAGTAATATGTGGATACTATGCTTTGGTATAAACCAAATATTCACAAACATATGAATACATATTAAATCTATAAGAGAGTCCCAGAATAGGCAGTAACTCCCCCCCAAAAAGGGAGCGATGAGCCCCACTTCCCATCCTCTCGACCAATGTGAGTTCTTAAGCATCGCTGGTCAAACCACCCAGTGAATGCCTGCCTTTGGAAAGAAGGTCCACGTATTGATGGATATAAAACCATTGGGCATTTCGAGGCATAAACAGTTCACCTTATATGAGTGATTAAGCAGAACCCAATCTTCTCTAATCAATCATCGGGTAGTGCACGTTTCTCCCCCATGACCCCATTGTGTGCCGTGAAATAGTGGGACTACCATATATGTATATGGGAGGGATCCCATCTACCCACTCAGGGTTAGGATTCCTTAATTTTTATAATGGTGTAATTATTTGTCATGAGTGACTATATCAATGTGAGATGGTCTTGGATAGAGTCAAATAACTCTATTTATATAATACTCTAAAGAGAAGAATTATTATTGAATTATTGTGATACATAGTATGGACTTCATACCATTGGATATATTCTTATATCTATTTTTTGGGTATAGGATGATTTGTATGTATATATTACCCTTGAGGTCCCATCGGAGGTAAATCATGGCACTACATAGTTGTTTAGGTCAGGAAAACTGGTAGTTTATGTGAAAATTTACAGTGTGACATGACACTTATTCAATTATTTGAATATGTGTATCTATCTATATACATACAATTATATGGGATACATTGGTTCCCACAATGGTATTTCATTTCACTAGTATATTACTCTTATGTGGCTCTTTATTGACTATCTCAATTCTTCTATCTCAACTATATATTGAGTCAATATCTCCTAAATTGAAGGTGAATTAGCTTCATCATGGGGTGGCTGATATGTATATGCATGTTTTACATAATCTATTTCTAATTCATGTTGTTTAATTGGTAAATTATAGCTTTTGGTTTCAATGTTCTATTTTTGTCTTTTGTTTTAAATATGGTCACCCTTCTCATGTAGATGAGTAAATGATTCATGTAGGACTTGTACCTCCTCATCTTTTTCATCTGGATCAGTGTTGTCATCTTCAATATTGTTAATTATGAAATTAAACAAATAATACTAAATGTGTTACACCCCAATATTAGACAATTATTTCTTTGAAATAAATATAATTTTTTTATATCTTATTTTACATGTAGCCCGGAGTCTATGTAAAAAAACATATCGAAAAAATTTATAACATGTCCATTAAATTCATTAATATTAATAAAAATAAACTAATGAATAAAAATATGTACAAACATTATAAATAATTAAAAAAATTAATAATTAAAAAAAAATAAGTACTATGTTTTCTGGAAGTCGTTTTATGTTTCAAAATATGATTTTTTTTTTCCAAAAATGGTTACCGTTGGATTTTTTTGTTTGGAAATTATAATTAATTTATGAAATTTTTACAAATTGTTATTTATGGAATGAATATAATATTTGAAATAATAATTTCAGTTTTATATTTGGGAGAAGTTTTATAAATGTAAATAAAAAATATTAACATTTTATTGAATACGTAAAAATGCAATTTTTTATTAAATTATTATTTCATTTTATTAGCATTAAAAATTTAAAGGACTATTATGTTTTGAATTTGAGATTATATTAACATAATTATAATTTAATTATTAAAAATAATCTTAATTACATTTTAATAATCATTATACTTTATTTATATATATATATATTTATTTAGATTAAGAACACATTTTTTCAAAAACAATTTTTATGCGGGAATTTTTTTTTATGACAATAAATTAACATAATACCTTTTGAATAATTTTTTAAATAAAATTTATAGATTATTTATTTTATAAAATATTTTAAAATTCATTTTATGATTTTTAGAAGGAATTTAATGGAAGTATGTTAATATTTATGCTTTTAATGCATTTTATTAAAAAAAGTGAGTTTAATTACATTCTTCAAACATATTTTTAAATAAATTCTCCCTCTTATAGAACATTAAATTTTTAAAATGGATTTAATACTTATATTTAGCATAATTTATTGAACTTTATATGGTAAACTTAAATTTTCCTCATAATGAATACTAAAAATATTAAAATTTTGTTATTTCAGTTAAGGATACAACGATCTTACATGGGAGTTAAACCAAGAGATAATGGTGTAAATTCCACATATAAATGTAAAATTATTAATTTTTATTTTATTTAAGACATATCGTATATTAAAATTTTATTTTGGATCACATGGTGCCACACACACATGAATGTGACATTATATTATTGAAATATTTTATGTAATTTGATTATTGTCTCACCCCTCACTTATTAAAGGATCCTCTTATCCAAACTTATTAATATAATTTGATCCTTATATATTGAACAATATATACTATAATAACTTAATATAATCCTTTAATTCATCATATATCATCTTTTTTTTCATGAAACAAAAATTTCATGGATTAAAGTGTTTACCAAAGAGGTCTCTAAAAAAGGAATAAATATTAACCAAGATCATTTATTTTTATTGCAAATTAATCCCTATGAAAACAATATTATATATCCAAAAATGTTAAATAAATTATCATGATCATTTTTCTACCATTTCCAATCGCATATCTTTAAAATGGGAAGATAAAGTATCTCTCATGTTTGTATTTGTACTACCACCTACACTTTGAGATGTGAATAATTTTATATCACTATATTTCATGGTTGGTTATTATGATGTTTTAACTGTATATATATATATATATGATATACATGATATAATTACTATATTATAAATATGAATTATTACTTACCCTTGTTTTTTCCATCCATCGAAATTTAAAAAACATCTGACATGCATACGTATAGTATACCTTATCGACAACGTGATGTAATTCATTGTTCATCACTCCTTTATATATATGATTAACAAAATTATTTAATTATTAAATATTAGAATTACTTAATTATAATAATTCTGTATATTATGGAACCACTATCTATGTTCAAGTATCTTAATTTTCCAACTAAAACATGCATGAAAAACAGAACAATTACCACACAGAAATAATAACGTTTATAAATAATTATAAATAAATGGGTGTTGAAATGGTATAAGTAGGAAGTATATGGTATTATAGATATGAAAAATTTCTAAGTATATAACTTTTATAAATTAAATTATATTATTGATGAGTTTATTGTGATTATGATGCAATTTATATTTGAGGTAAGTGTTCTCTTTATCAATAGTGTTTCAATGATACCAGTTAGAAGTTATCCTCCTATTAATTTTAAAGAGGTGTATAAAAATCCCATTTTCTATGAAATTTCATGGATACTATTTAATTAATTTTATTAAAAGTGTAAATAAAAATTATTTCATCCCAGGGGTTTTGATTTAAAGGTTACCAAATTGGTGTAGGTTTTACATTATAATATATTTTTTTCCAGGATGGTTTATGAATAAATACATGATTATGAAATTATATGATCTATATATCAAAAATATTATTTATATTCATATTAAAAATTTATTTCATTAAATTACAAGATTTCCTTTATTTTTTCCATCTTTACATACTTGATATACTGAATTAATGTTTTGAGGAAAAGTAACATTATTTTTCCCTCCGATCAAGAATCATTTTATTCAATATCCATGTTTTTTTAATTTTTTTTAATTAATGATGTTTCCTTTATGTAATGATTTTATAATTAAAGATTTACATATTTTTATCCTTCTATTAAAAATATTAATATTATATTCTAAATTAGGTACTTTAGATATTTTTTCAAAAATGTAAAAGGAATTTTTCTACTAAAAAAAACAGTATGAATTTATTTTTCATATTCATGAAATTATTTTTCTTTAAAAATTCCATTATAGGGTTACATGGTTCATTTCAAAAATAATTCGTAATATTTTGAAAATATTTAGATTTAAAATAATATATTTCAAAATGAAAGTGTATTTTCATCATGAAATGTTACAATGATCATTTAATGATATTTTCATCTATAACAACATTATTTGATATTCCATAAGCTTCACCAAGTATATGATCCTTTGAAATCATCCTTATTCTTTGCCTAGGTAAATTTTGATTTTTATGATGAAATATTTATGAAACATGTTTCATATTTTATGGGTACGATTTTATGAAATGAAAAATAAAATTCAGGATATTATAGAATACATTTGAAGATATTTGTATTATCTAATAGGTAGGTCTATTTTAACACTAGAATTCATTTTTTAAATATTAGAAGTTTATGAAAAATGTGTATAAGGGATTTTATTGAAATCCCAAAAGAGGGCACATGGGAGGTTATCCAAAGCTCTAATATAAAAAATGGTTTGTCATCCTAAGATTAACACGTGATTGATGTCTTGTTCGGTTTCATTGTTATAATATTTAAATAACTATGATTGTGTAACACATTCAAAAACTCAATTATAACATGATATTTTGCAATTTCTATGCCCCCGAGGATCATGTTCATTTATTCATTAATGAATCGGGTATTAAAAACTCATAATCATTAGTCTATCAATAATGTTAATGTGAATTATTGGCTATGAATTTAAAATGGTGATATTTTCTTATTATACACATATAACCACGATATGCTTCAATTTGATCATTGATTGATAATTATCTTATTTACTGTTAATAATAATATGACCTCACCAATTCTTATAATTAATTTTCATGAAGATGTATATAATTGTTTGACATATGATATGACTAATAAAGGTGATAGATGTAAAGAACTAAGAGTGAGTTGATGTAAAACATTTATTTATGCGTTGTTTTTGTCTGTAGGTTTCTAATAAACTAACCATATATGGTTCTGGAATAGATATTAATGATATATGATGAATATTCTTCTATAATGATGAAATATTTATGTATGTAATGTTTAAAAATCTATAGACTACATCATAGCATTGTTTAGTTACATTAAGTAACTAGGATGAGAAAATATTGGTGAGAACCCTTCGGATAAGACGAAGAATAGGAGGACATCCTACCTTATGGTAAAAATTTACTTTGTTATTCATATAAAACAAATCATTAGCCACATACTCTCATGTGGATGTAGTTGTGGAATAGATTCAAATGGGGGTAACAAATTTGAATGTGGTAGATTGGGTATTAACATGATCATATCTGGTGCATGATGAAATGACCTAAAACTACATACCATATTTGAGAATCTCTTGAGGTAACCCCGATTAAATTAAATTTTAATTATTATTTAATATGATGTATTTGAATATATTATAACCCTATTTGACATAGTTTAAAACAAAGGAGTCATTGATTGAAAAGAAAGTGTCGAAATTTAGATATATTAAAATGATTTTAATTATTATTTTATTTCCTAGGAGGATTATTGTTTCTCATATAATGATATTTTCTTTTAGTTAACAGATGAAACTATAATGAACTATATTGACAATGAATGTGAATTAAAATGTAATGATTATCCTCTGATGCAACTAAAAATTATGGGCTATGGAATAAAAAGACATTTTTATTTTCATATGGAACCCTCTCAATCTATGAATCTTGCTAAGCATACAAATTAGAAAAGTTTAGAACAACATATAGTTGAATCCTCTATGAGGAATCATAAAATATCAATTAGCTGGACTACTCATCCATTAGATACTGACTAACGGATCACTAAAAATGAAAAAAATATTATCCACTCTCCAGGGCTCAGATGATGAAGGAGTTATTTAAATTATTTATCATCTAGAATGTGAAGTCGATCAATGTTGGAATATTAATAAAAATAATAATAAATTGGTAGAAATAAAGTCTATGTATTGGGATGAGTTTAATATGATTTTTCAATAAATATTTTCTACATATTCTATGAATTCCAATATAGAAATATTTCTATGATTTCATCTTTATGATTGACCAATACATTTGTAACTATGAGTTAAATTTTACATGACTTATAATGTATTCTTCTAGTATTATCATTTAAAAAGAAAGTAAGATAAATTGATTTGTTCATGTCTTTAAACCGAGGCCCTGATGGGAGTAAGAAAAAAGTTACTTGGATAGCTATGAAGAAATAATTTGATGTTCTATCAATGTAGAATTTTATATTAGACTAACCCATAAATATCATTCTTTTGATATTAAAATTAAAATTAAATTAAAATTAAATTCTTATAAAAATGTAGGGAAGATTATGAATCTTCCATTACACAAGTATTTTTGGAATAAAAAATAAAGGAAATTTTACTAAACAAAATAGAAATTGGATTTACATTGATTATGAATATAATTATGAAATCGAATGATGAATTAATGGTAATATGTCATCTAATGATTCAAATGGTGTGAAATAACTATGTAATGAACCTCCAACACCCAAATGATTCAAATTCAAGGATTATGGGAATTATGCTCACCAACTCTTGAATCCAATATATATGGATAATGACCAACATAAGAAACCTCCTAATCCTGGATAGATATTGAAATATCATGAGATCACTTTTACCAATATGGGTTATGATAACAAAGTGGTGAAATGTATACTTTCCACCCACTCTATGACCCCTAATTTGGAATTTTATTCTAATTATACCCACTATTTTATATATGAATAATATTCAAAATGGTATCAAAATATGTTTTAAATGACTACATGTTGGATTATATGTAAAAATATCTTAATGGCATGATGATTACATATTATGTCTATGATTCTTCCATCGTGTATGTTTTTTCAAATTAACCTCCCATAAATCTAATGCTTCCACTATTAGTTGAATTCGATGTAATTTTGTTTGTGGATTGGATTTACTTAAAAAAATTAATATAAATATCCTATTAATAGAAGTCATAGTTTATATTCTAAACCTTCATATTATCATTTATTGATACAAATATTTGAATTACTATGGAAATTACAACCATTTTATTGGTGATAAATCCTATATAAAGGTTATATTTATCATATATGGTTGATGAGAAACTCAAAATAGAATATATATAAATTTTGTAAAGGGGTATTTGGTATCTTCTAGAAGGGTTTAATAATATTCCTCTGATTCCAATAGTTTATGTTTCCATATAACATGTGTTTTACCTACATCAATTTAAATGACTCTATATAGAATTTCCATTATTGTGTAATTGGAATTAAAAGGAAACTCTAGGAATCATGATAATGTTTTATTCATACAAGTGTATCACCATAAGGTGCACTAATTATTATTATTTTGGATGAATAATAGATCAATGGGACTATTCATTGATTTTTAGGAACTTAGTGATATCAAAATCAATTATAAGTATCCTTTACCAAGTATTAATGATTTTTTGATCAATAAAAAGTATATTAATATTTTTTCAATATTTAACTTTAATATGGATACTATTAGTTTTGGGTTAAAAGTGAAGACATACCCAAGACAATATACTATTCAAGGATTGGACACTGAATTTATAGTGATTCCATTTTGTCAAACTAATTCCCCTACAATATTTAGAGATTTAATGAATAAAATATTCATATATTACCTTGCTCAATTTTTACATTATTTATAGAAGATAATATTATATATTAAAACATTAAAAAGAGAATAAATACAACTTGAGGATTTTACTGAAGACCCTAAGTAAGTGGAGAAAATATAAAAAATGTACAAAGTGATTATTTTAGAAATAAAATGTCTTTGATGGTCATATAATAT
Organism: Viscum album; assembly: GCA_963277665.1. Lineage (NCBI taxonomy): Eukaryota > Viridiplantae > Streptophyta > Magnoliopsida > Santalales > Viscaceae > Viscum > Viscum album. The sequence goes on along the minus strand of OY728143.1, from coordinate 935,023,986 downwards.
AAATAAATGGTTTATTGTTGGATTCATTAAGGGAGGATGTTTTTTATCATTAATTCAAATAAACCTCTATATAAATTATCCATAGTATTCTTGATTGATTTTCATATTTTCAAATATTATGGAAGGATATCGCATTTATTTTAAATCATGTCACCATGTTTACTTTGTAGGGAGTGATTTTCTTTTATACTATTGAATGTAATGAAATTTTCATGAAAATTGAGAGAATTGTTTTTCGTGATCCTATGATCGGACTACCCTATAATTGATATTGTTTTTTTATTTTTAGTGATGCATCAAGGAAGGGGTTGAGATGTGTTCTTTTTTATAATATTATGGTGAGAGAAAAATCATTATTCCAAATGAAGGTTCCAGAGAGAAATTTCTGGTCTCAATATTAATAGTTAGCAATCATTTTTAATTAATTAAATAAAAGAAGGAATTATAATATATAAAAAAGGTGACACATAAATACTAATAAAAAAATAATTGTATATGTTCACCTAGAAAAACATAAATATGGGACATAGAAGATTATTAGAGTTAATTAATGATTATTAATTCTCAAAACATTACAACATAGGGAAATTGAAAAATGTCAGTTGACGATTTGAGTCATAAGAATAGTGCTATATTATTGATGAATATGATCATAAAATATCCAAAAAAATTTACATAAAAAGGATGGAACATGAAATCATTAGAAATGGGATATATATTATATTTCTCAACTGATTGTTCAACCATCCATCCATATGTCTATTAAAGAGGTACATAAGGAGGATATTGTGATGAAAAATAAGGTGAGAAAATTTAATTTTTACAAAAATTATTGTGATGTAATTATAAAGATAATGAATAGAGTTTGTGTCTGGTAAATACAATACTTGAATAAATACAACACTAAAGAAAGTCATATTTCAAAATTATTTATTCATATTGAATGTTTTTAGTATGAATAAAGATCTAAAATACTGTTTCTTGTGAGACACAATTAATATAGATATTAAATATTATTTTTCTCATTACATGGTATGTTTGAATGTTACTAAAAATACATAGATGTATAAGGGGTTTTTATAACCATTACTAAAACTATAATGGATGTGGAAAAACATTACTATGGATTTCATCATTAGACACTCCCAAAATCTAAAGAAAAACAATTATTGGGTTGTATTTTTATTCCTTATTAATTTAGCAGAATTCATAACAAGTAGATAATGTTTATCTATATATTAGATTTCCATGATATATATATGATAGAATTGGTATTGTTTTATGCAGTGTCACATTATATTATATCTGATTAGAATCTGATGATTTCCTCAATTATTTGGAAAATTCTTCAAAAAACATTATATATAGAGTTCTAATTTAGTTATCAATGTCATACATAGATAGATGTTCAATATAATAAAACCATTCAAACAATAGAGGATATTTTGAGATCATGTTCATTTTATTTCAAAGGTTGTTTAGATAAAAAAATTCCATGTAATTCTTCTAAAAAAACGAGGGGAATTATGTTTTAAATTAATTTATAATTTTTCTTTTTAGTGTGTTTAACTCTCAAGAGGGATAGGGAGGAGGTTCGGAGGCTCTTCAAGATGATTCTAACATAATATAAAACAAATGTAGGCACATCACCGAGTTGGTATTGGTGCACCAATGAGACAGTGGACTGTCCAGTGGCATGTGGAATCATCTGGGACCCATCAACATACTGGGGGTACCTAATGGATTATTTGTGGGATGTTGGGATAATTTTCGATGAAGGGTTGTTTTTTATTTTCATTTACACCCTTATTTAAACACTTTTACTTCTCCCCATAACCTTGGATTTAATTTTCTATGAGTGAGGCTTCTCAAATAAGTATTTGGATCTTGACACCATATCACTTTACCATTTTTACTTTCATTCACTGATATAGATCTCCCAAGGTATCTCAAACATATTTCAGGCTTCATGTAATGGTTCCATCTCAATTCCCATTAATGTATTTCTTTATCTTCAAATTTTGGTTTGATATTATGGATTATTAGTTTTAGGGTACTTAAAGACAATGATTATTGGTGGTTTATTCAATCCTCAACAAAGGTATTAATTCCTTTACCCCTACTAAGTTTTTTAAAAATGGTTCATTTGACTCTTGGGTGAGGTTCTATTAGTATCCCCAGAGTTTATCACCTATGTTCTTCTTTTTAAATTTTTTTAAAATTATGAGGTCCCTTTTGATAGCGTACATCAAGTTATTTTTTTAGATTCAAAATTCCATGTGGAATTATATTTCAAAAAGGGGATGTCCACCTGGGAACATGATCCTTAGTGGAGATTTGTGGGCTTTATTTTGTATTTTTTGGCAAAGATAATTAATGAATTATATGATATGGCTTTTAACTTAATTTTTATATTTTGTTTTTTACATATTTATTCTTTCATTATTGATGCTTATGATGGCCACCCATGAACAATTGATATGGGCCAATGTGACACATTTTTCTCCAACGAAACATTAATATTGGATGGGGTGACATGTTGTGCATCTCAAGAACCATTATGATAGGCTGAACTGATAAGTTTGCCTCCAAAAATATTTTATATGGCCCATAATAACCTGGTTTACCTCTAATGAAAAATTGATATAGTTAACGGTCAAAATGTGTTTTTACCTAATGGTCATTTAGGGGTTGTGGGTTATGCATTGGTATAGTCTTTCGGGAAGACAATTATTCTGGTACAGATTTTAAGTAGGTATGGTCAATGTTTGTAGATTCTTGGTCTGTGAACAATGGCCCAATTGGATTATATTTTTTCATTTTATTTACATTATATTGATTCATTAGACATTTTATAGTTGTTAAATTTATGTTAAGGTCACATTAGTGGTTAAGTAATGGGATTTTTATCACACCATGCAAAGGAGTCTCAATGCAGATGAATACATTATGATTAGGGATATAGTCATAGGAAAGGGCCCCATGATAGATTCCCTTGTAGGTATTTTCAACTAGGGATTGAGGCGACACTATTACATACTCTAGAAGTAGTGGTTCTTCATATATTTTTTCTCCTATTTCCTTTTCTATGTTAATCCCCCATTTCTAGGGATCCATATTTAATAATTTTCATGGATCTAGATATTACATGAAATCCTCTTATAAAATGTTTTGTGGATTTATTTTATTCTATTTACTTATTCCTTCATACATGATTTTTTTTATTGCTCGGTTTTTAGATTAAATATGATGTTCAGAGATACCAAGGGAATTGTATCCCCATTTTTTTCAAGGTCCGTCAAAACTAGTCTGAAACCAATTAAATATTTTGAGTCATGAGTGAGGTCATGCTCCACCTAGGCCTGAACTATTTGATCTGGGATGGGGTGATACAAATATAGTATCATAACCATTTTTCATTTACATACTGTTGGGGATTCATATAATGTATATAGGTTGGATGACACTTTGGTAGGGCGGATCGTCTACCTAGACGTCACTTGTGCAGTGGATGTTGGAGTTTATAAGGAAATAAGATTGAATTTATTATTCTTTTGTTATATTTTAATGTATTTTATAGTTGGCACATGGACCAGCGAGAGTGAGTTCATACATCTTGTGTAGTAATGTAGGACCACATTTCATATTCATGATGTTTTGTGATTAATCAAAGTAAAAATTAATTAAGTATCGATTACAATATATTAATTGTTTCCAAAATATATTTTTTCTAGAATATATATAATTTAACATTATCTTGTATGTGATTTTTTTAACATAATCCTATGACTACCATGAAGGCACCATAATGAGGTTTTCAAAAATTATTAATAAATATGTGGGTTATGATTAATGGGTGATGGTATCTCGAGTGTGGGTCTCTTATCATGGTTATGTGTTCATGTTCACCTTTTAATTTCGTAATATTTTTAATGTTGAGATATTGAGGATGTTCTGATCATATACTGGAATTTCAAATAATACTACCATGTTGATTCATTAAGTTGTCATCTCATAATTAGTATGAGGTCACTCCCAATGAATGGAATATTCCTATTTTAACTCCATATATTTATAACATTAAGGCTGATCGTGCCCCAGATTCTTCTCAAGTGGGTTTTGTAAAATACCAACTCATCTATGAATATTCCACCTCATACTGGTGATGGTGGAGGTGCCCATCTGGGAGGGTCTTCTTTGGTATAATTTTATAAGAACATTAAAATATTAAAACCTCCGATTTTCAATGGTATTGGTTGTCCCCAAAGTATATATAATTTTATTGAGATTATTAATGGTATCTTTTACATTCATGACACTATATGTCGAATGGGTGAATTTATACAAATTTATGTTTCTAGAACATTCTAGGAAGTGATGGATTGTGATTATGGAAACTGGGATACATAAGGAATTGATATATGATGTATTTAGCGGCCTCTTCTATGAATAATTGTATTTTTATTCCTTGAGTATATAAAACTTTCATAATATTAGGGATATTCAATCCGGATTATTTTAGTGGTAGATTATAAAAGACACATAAGAGACTTGATTTATTTCACTCTATTATTGGATAGTAATAAGGTTAAAAAGACTTGAATGAACAATACTGAAATTAATCAAAAGGTTTTTCTCCCTTTTTATATATTTGACCTAATTATATACTGGATTGTGGTTCACATGGCTCTCAAAAAAAAGGGTTCTCTAAGGATAGTATAATGGGGTTTCCTCTTTCATTCATTAGTGGTTCCAAAAGTGTTATGGTACCTATTTCTGACACTTTCGTCGGGGCGCGCGCATCAGTCTTCGGAGGACGCGCAGCTGTGGCCCCGCATTCCCAATTTCCAAAGGCGGGCGGCATCTGTTCCTTATTCAGGGATGTTTGCTCCTTGATCGAAATGGGATGATGGGATGTCGGTTCTTCCTTCCATTTATTCCTCCTCGGAACTCGTCACCTAGTCCGGGTCTCCCTCATAGATTTAATACGTTGTTCGTGAAACTCGTCCTAGTGCCATGTTTCCATGGACACCGGTTAATTACACTTCTTATGTAGGGCCATTCCAAAGGGTCCAGTCATGGCAGAAACCTTCAGTTGGGGGAGTAGTCACATCTAGGAATCCGTAGCGTCTCTAGATGTCGGGGAACGGTCATGTCTGACTATTAACCCTGGTCATAGGGCTTCTTGATGGCATGGAAGCCCGAGGCCTCCAACATCGAGTGCGGGGAATTATATGCCATAGAAATATGTCTGAGGTTTTCCTCAGCTTCCTGTGTTTAACACAGGGTATGCCGCAATTTTAATGTCCATCGGAGACAGATCAGCTCGATCAGATCATTAGAAAGAATGGATCGGATTGAGGGACTTCCCTTGAAGGGGTGCGTATACCGGGACCAGCCCATGGGCGGCTGTGAAGAGGAGCGGAATGGGATGATCTTGCCTGGATATGGCAGTCCGAGTGAGAATCAGGATGGATGATGGAGAGTTGAATGAAGTGGAGGGGGAATGAAATGGAACCATCGCAGGGGCGACAGTGAAGTTGTTCTTGAGCCTCGAAGAGACCTCCTACGTATCCCCGTGACAGGGAATCAAAGTCCGCGTAGTTTGTGATGGTGCCAGTGAACCGACATGAAGGTGTACCTTGGCCCGATGGGTGTCTTCAGTGAATCGACGTGAATTTGTACCTTGTTCCGATGGGTCTTGTTAGCGAACCGACGTGAAGGAGGTCGGAACGACCGGGTGATGGGCTTGAACCTTTGGGAGGCTTCCTACATACCATGCCTTGACATGGATCAAAGACCACATAGTTCAGGTTGGACGCCAGATGGCCGATGTGATTGAGGAGGACCAGGAGGTCCTAGTGGTGGTGGGCTTGGAGCTCGTGGAGGCTTCCTATGTACCATGTCTTAACATGGATCAAAGACCACGTAGTTCAAAAGGGGCCTTAATCGGCGAACTGATGTGAAGGTGAACCTAGGTGTCCACCTGTGGTGGGTGTCGGCAAACCGACGTGAATAAGGGACCTTGGTCCGATGGGAGATGGGCTTGAACCTCAGGGAGGCTTCCTACGTACCATGTCTTGACATGGATCAAAGGCCTCGTAGTTCGGGATGGTCACAACGGCTTGCCGTCAGACTGGAATTGCAGTTTAACGTTATGTTGGACGAAGATGGAACTTGACGTGAATAAATGATGGGTGGGATTGATCCTCAGGGAGGCTTCCTATGTACCATGCCTTGACATGTATCAAAGACCTCTTAGATCAAAGGGTTTCATTGGTGAAACGACGTGAAATTAGACCCAGGGGTCCACTAGTGGTGGTGGGCTTGGACCTCGTGGAGGCTTCCTATGTACCATGCCTTAACATGGATCAAATACCACGTAGTTCAAAAGGGTGTGCAGTTTAATGTCATGCGGGATGAGGGCATACAGTTTAACGTCATACTAGATGAGGGAATGTCGTTTCACGTCATGCTGGACGAGGGTATGGTCACAGCCAATGCCACCTCTAAGCCCACGTGAGTCATGCTCGGTGTGAGAAACACGAGGCAGCAAGGACCAAACGATCACACCGTGAAGGGTGAATCCGTGAGAAGAAAATAGGGGCTTACACTTTCGAAGGCCCATGGTGCTGGGACTTACTCCCTGATGGAGGCCCGATGTGCGACAAAGTGCAGCGAAAGAGGGATTTGGTTCCAATGACGGAAGGTGCCTCATTACCTATCGCTCCCTCCACTGACCTTGGTAGTGGGGAAGTACAGAGATGGAGGGGTGCAGCCTTCCGCAAGAGGGTCTAGGGGATTACACCAAGGTGGTTTCCCTTCTCTCATGGACATACGCTACTCTGAGAAGGAGGATATCATCCATTGTGGAGGTGGTGACCCAGTCTCTGTGGAGACGGGTGGCATAAAAAATGTCCGAGCTGGGGGGACCCTTCATGCGAAGCATGGGGTCGGGTCATAGTTTAACGTCATGTGTTGAGGACGGGGTGCTTGGCAGTTTAACATCTTGTGGCTCGGATGAGGTGGGTTCAATCCGCACCCCTAGGTCTTACATAACTGGTTCCCATTTCTCCTTGGGGGAGGGAAGGTACCAGTAAGGTCGTGGTCAAGGGGGGTCGTAGATCGAACCATCGAGGGGTCCACGTTAGTGTGACTATGCAAAGAATCAATATCCGTTTGCATGCCTACGCAAAGAATCATTAGGAGAAGTAACGCTATGAGTATTGTTGTTCGTGGGACATTGAAATCACATTGCACATACCTAGAGGGTCGCGCGGGAAGAGGAATTTCTAAGAAAAGGAGTGTACTTTGCGAAGTGGAGTGCCTTTGCCTTAGCATGGGGCAGAGGTGTGAGTGGAGTGTTCTTCACGAAGTAGAACAGTATTCGCAGAGCACTGCCTCATGAAGAGAAGGTGCCTCGCGAAGAAGGTTGTTGCGAAGAAGCGTGCTTCGCGACGTGTAGTGATCATGCCTTAGCATGGGGATCACTAATACAGGATGGGTGTTTCGCGATGCATAAACGCTCCATGGCTGCCTGTGTTCCCTTAGGAATCCCCCTGCTTCGTGAATGCCCTTGAGCTTCGCGAAGGGAATCCCTCTCGGAAGAGGGGCTCAAAACGAGACAAAGTGAAGGCGTAACACAAAGTAGAAGTACCTCGCAAAGCTCATGATTCCCAGGGAAAAGGGTGCTTCACGATTCGGAAGAGGAGAAGCCGAAATGTTGGATTGTACCTCTTTTGGAATCAGGGGGAGCCCAATATTTATAGGCGAGTGGAACCGTGAAGTAGAACTCACGTGGCGCGAAAGGGCGGCAGGTGCTTCGCGGTGGGCTCGCGAACTTCAAGCCGTTCGCGGAGAGGTACCGCCTCCGCTGCTTCGCGGCGGGCGCGCGAACGACAAATTCGTTCGCGGAGAGGGACTGCCTCCGGAGCTTCGCTGCGGGCTCACGAATATCAAATTCATTCGTGGAGAGGTACCGGCTCCACTGCTTCGCGGCGGGCACGCGAACGTAAAATGCATTCGCGGAGAGGTACCGCCTCCAGAGCATGGCGGATTGCCCGTGAATGTCAAATTCGTTTGCGGATAGGTACCACCTCCGGAGCATCCTGGGCCCGTGAACGTCAAATTCGTTCGAGGAGTGGTACCGCCTCCAGAGCATCGTGGGACCATGATACTCGGGGTGCTTCGCGTCGGTGCTTCGCGAGGCAGCGTGTGGGCCTTCTTGTTCGTCCCTTCCTTTATTGCAATACATTGGCGCCAACAAATCCCCCCCCCCCTCAGACTTGGAGCCACGGAATGCTGAAGGGTCGAAGTCTGAGGGAAAATCGCCAAAAGTTTCTGCGGTTTGTGAGGCGACATTGCGAAGGGGCCGCGATGCGGACCGGGGCCACTAAATCCAGACGCGCCGCGATACTTCGCGCGGGCGGGGCGCACCGCGATGCTCCGGGGCTGGTGCCTATAAATAGGGGGGCTACATCTTTTGTCTTCACGCGATTTTCTTGTCTTCTTGTGCTCTCGATTACACGAATCTCGGCGTACTCCGTGCCTACTCTCCGCAAATCGAGCTTCGCGGTGAACCGCGTGTCTCCGACTCCGTGACCGCGCCAAGAGAAATCATGTTTGACGGCCTCGGTCAGACTCTGCAGCTTGATCTCGCGACCTATCTTCGCCAGCTGGCTTCGTGATCCAGCTTCGTGATCCATTCTGGAAAAATTCTTTTCTGAGTGCCGGAACCGAAATGGCCCATCAAGAGGCTGTATTGGGGGGGCTTACAGATGTCGCCAGTCGGGATGAGATGGTCAACTGTCCAGGCCTTGGGGAGATGGTTCGAAGCCACTCGGACCACGTTTCTTTGACAGATCTGCTATCAGAGGGTCTGAAGAATTATCCGCATTGTAAGAAGCTTCCATTGTACGGCTTCGGGTTGAGGGATGACGTCTTCATCCCTGAGGTGAGTAGGGACGAACCAGTTTGCTATTTTAGGAGCACTCCATGTCAGCACCAATGGTTCAGGGCGGCCGATGGTCATGCACGAGAGGACATCACAACCGTCACCGCCGACTGTCTCTACAACCATGTGAACAATATTGACGGGATTCCACTGCAACCGGAGACGTCCCCTCCTCTCTACCATACCATACTGAAGGCATCATTACAGGATTCGAAGAAAGGGTGGTCCAATGAGTGGGACCTATGACAGGGTGGCAACTTTACTGATGACTGGGCCCAGGCCTACTGGGTAGGTGCCTAATGCGAGGAGTTCGGGGCCGAGCTGAGGAGAGTGGGGTTATATGAGGCAGCATGGGCCTCCCAATTCCACATTTACCAACCGAAAACAAATGATGCCTGAATTGGTGAGCAGATGGTCATCCAGGACCAATACCTTTCACCTGCACCATGGGGAGGTGGGCATCAGCCTGTGGGATGCCAAACAGATTTCTGGGGTTCCGATCTTGGTGACCATGTATGATGAGTTCCTCCCCATCATGAGTGTGTGGGAGGATACAGAGAAAATTCTGCGACTGGCGTCAGTGCTGATGGCACTCGTGCCTGGAGGGGACAAGGAGGCAGTGAGGGATGTCCACTTTAAGAAGTGGTTCAAGTGTTTCCTGAATTTCCCAGAGAATCTAGAGTTCCCTACGAGCCTTCAAACTTGTCCAAGGGTGTCCCAACGGGGTAAGGAGAACTTGTATTGGCGGGTCTTGGAGGAAAGCCAATGGAAAACTTGGGGTTTCAGTTTCATCACTGAACAACAGCCGATAGTCAAGCTGGCGGCGTTCATCGTGGCTCTTATCTACAGTTTGATCCTACCGGTGAGGGATACAAGCATGGGGGTGCGGCCTAGATTGTTTATTATGGCGTCCATATTGGCCATGGGGCAGCAGGTAAATCTAGGGATTCCAATGCACTCCAAGCTGTACAGAATGCTGCGGCACATTAGCGACGGAAAGAAGCCACCAAGGATATGCAGGCCCTTTCACCTTCTATATGGGTGTATTGCGGCGCACATCAGGAGGATCTATGAGTACCCAAACCCTATTTCGGTGTCGGGATCAAACTTCTTCCCCTCCATCCTTAATGCGGTTGGGAGATTCCCGTTCAATCTAACTATTCCAAAGGAGCTAAATCGGGTGTGGAGGGCGGATGAGTTTAATTTCCACCCATTCCCATTGCCGACGTGGATACATACTGACGAAGGACAGGGAACGGAAGAACACTGTGCTTACCTCATAGCCTTTCTAGGCAGAGTTTTGGTGGCACGGGTGGATCGTGAGCTGCTCTGCGAACCGTACACCCCGCATCGGTTTGTGAGGCAGTTCTGGTGCCTCAAGCGGCTGACGCCGCAGGTCTACTGGTAGGTGCGTCACGAGGAGCACCCGTGTGTGATGAGGCAGTTGTGGCTCATGTTCACATGGGAAGATGGGAAGATGCGAATTGCATTTCCTCTATCCTCCTCCGCTTTCGGATTGGTGAGGGAGTATTCCATTAGTTGGGAAGCTTCTTACCCAGGGGAGATGCTGAAGCAGCCAACTATTTGGGTCTGTGATGGTGGGCCTCCTCTATACCGAGGTCGGGGTCAGAGGGCAGCTAGGTCCTCTCACGATGGTGGGGATACCATGGCGGCGAGACCCGCACCAGCCGAGGGTGTGGCGATAGTGGTGGATCCGGTGATTCCGGAAGAGCAGGGCCATTCAGAGGGGCGGCCACTGAGGGGATTTCATAGGGTATCCACTCAGGATCTGGGGAAGCAGCTGCGTCATATTGACATGGAAGAGGATGTCGTCTTCCCGGAAGCCTGGGAAATTTGGGATGTCAACTGGCAATTCCTCAGCCCACCTGAGATATGGGCGCACATGAATCGCCTAGGGATGGAGTTACCGGGAATAGGCCCCGTCCGGGCTGGTTTCATGTTGTCTCCGGTAGAGGCAGAGCAATACTTGGACGAGATGGAATATTACGTTCACTCCAGTGGTTTTCCTCACCCGATGACAGACCGGGTGAGGGTATTGCTGAATCGAACGGTCCCCCCCCCCCCCACAGTTATTGGCCGCCGACCTGAGGGAGATCTTCCCTTTGCTGTAAGAATCAGAGGACTCCTCTCGGGAGGATGTGGCTGGAGGAGGGAGCCCGTTGGAGGAGGGAGAGGTCGGAGATCAAGGCTTAGATTCCAATTACTTTGCAGAGGCTCTCGAGGTAGCATTCCGAACATCTTTATTCATGGTCTGTTCTTGGGCCAATATGGACTTCTCACCGATGTTTGAGTCATGCATGGGGAACTTGTATGTAGGCTGCGTTCTTACCTCTCGGCGGGTGATGATGCAGGACCTTCAGAAACCGCGCCTATGGCTGCGTCCAGTTCCACGTCTGGTGGGACCAGAGCACCCGAGGTGGCTCCTCCAGAATTTCTAAACCTTCCAACAGTATACGGAGGGCCTCGTCTTGGGTTCCCATAAGTATCGGCTAAAGAGAGGCACCCGGAGGTCGATCTCCGTAAGTTTCCTCTACCGGTTTCCTTGTCGTCATATGTAGACTATGCCCACTAACGTTCATGTCCCTCTCTGTCGCACAGTTATTCGACTAGCATGGGCTACTATGGTAGGTTAGTCGGGATGTCTAGTGGCATCCCTCCTAGGGGCATGCTAGTGATGGTGGTGATAGTCCCCCCTTCTCCTCGAGCTGCAACACACACCATCACTGGAGGGGCCACCAGCAGGGTCGTGCCTGAGGTCATTGAGGTGGACTCCGATGAAGTGGACCGACCGGCCAGTCCTAATCCCATCGCGCCTGCTTCGGTGATAGATGTCATTCTGGATTCAACGTCAGATGCAGATCCAGCCAAAGAAATCTGACGGGCGTATCTTAAGTACGAACCTGCCAATCGTGCAGACTGGGATGAAACAGCCTCCGATGAGGAGGACAACAGCATAGTTCGCCGCCGGTCATGGAAGCTAATCATGCGCTTCATCGAGGACACCCCCCAAGCGATATGGCTAGAAAAAGTGGACAGACTTTGCTCGCGGCTGTGCGAACTATGCACTGGGGGAGTGGATACCCAACGTCCTCACGCACTCGTCCGAGATATTATCGCTGAGATGATTTGGGAGCATGATCGTGGACTCAGCGTGGGCTTGTAGTGGAGGAAGCCGACTAACATAAAGAAGCTCTAGGAAGCCGAAAGTGAGGTTCAACAGCTCCAGACCCGGGAAAATGAGCACTCGACCTCTCTTAATGCGCAATTTGAGCTGATCTCCTGGTTGAAGGCCCAGCTGGCAGAGGAAGAGGGGCTTATGAGGCAGGCTTCTGGAAAGATGGCTGCCATTCAGGCTGAGGTAGACAGGGCCAGAGCCTAGGCTGACGAACTGCGCCCGGCCGCTACTGAGGAGGAGCGGGAGCTGAGTCAGCGGCAGCAAGACATGGATGCCACAAGCTGAAGGGTGGCAGAGCTGCAACGCTCTTTTGACGGGGTCAACCTATCCATGGGGGGAGTCAACCCCCGGGTACTGTAACAAACTAAAAAACTTTCATTGGTAATTTCACGCTTCAATTTATTCCTTCTTTATTTTGAATGTCGTATCACGTAGGATTTCCACTGTTTGAATCGGCTTGTTACTTCCCTAAAATGTTTGCGGGATGTTCGGAGATAATTCCCCAAGGCCACGTGGGTCAAGCCCGATGTGAGAAACAGGAGATAGTTGCTCTGTCGTCTCACCTAACATAGGAGTGGAGACCATGCTCCGGGCATCCGGGATTTGGATTACCAGTCCGGATTTCTAAAAGATGGGAGAGGCTTGACCAGAGAAGGAACATCTCAAAACAACCGAATTACTGTTTCATTAGCGTGCCCTTATGAATGAACGGTGCAACACCAAGGGCACTGGAATCAGTCTGAATAGAAATAAACGAGAAGCATGAATTATGATGCTTAAGATTCGGAGCACTGTGTGGGATGGCGTGACAATAGAGGACAACCGTTAAACATGGAGGGGAAGTAGTATCCTTACTGCATTAGCCTGTAATGGGGACAAAAATGAGGGTCAACCGTTGACAATGTTCGAATCATGGGACCATATCACAAATATTGTCTGTCAATCTTTCGGGACATTGACCCAGGACAGTTGGCGGACCATAGGTCCGACATCCATACTATTAGGGGGTCCTTCCAAACATGGCCAGTCTTCCGGAACATTGGCCCAGGATGATAGGTGAGCCGATGCGGCATGAGACCAGGCCGTTAGGGGGTGCCGTCAGACATGGAAGGGGATGAGGGTCCGAATTAGGGGCATGCAAAGCGTGGAATATGGAGTGATGGTTTGTCCTAACAGAATCCAACACTTAGGTAGTTACACCACTGTGGTGGGTGTACGCCAGATGGGCATGTTGGTTTGGTCCTGGATCCTTCCTTCTTTGGGACAGGGCCTCTCTAGCGAGGGGTCCGGCTAGGGGGGCGGAAAGGGGAAGGATAATATTAATGATTTCTATTTGCTGGACCCTAGCCAAAATACCAGGGTGCCTTTATGTATCCCATGAGGATGGGAATCAAGCCATACGATGTTCTGGGAGCATAGTTTAACGTCATGCTAGACGAGTGAATAAGCCCGGCCGTGTTGGTACACATCCTACCAAAACTACTAAGACCGTGTGAGTCATGCTCGGTGTGGGAAACAAGTAGTGGTGGGGCTTTCCCGACACAGAAAAGGGAAGGTTAGGGTGGAAAGATACTTGGTGAATACCAGCCCCATGATACTAATAAGCCCATGTGGCGCACATGGATGTGTAAAGAGATAGATTCGAATATATCTGAATCCCACTTGAACATGAGGAAGTGGAAATGTGTGAATCATGACGCTCGAGATTGGGATCACAATGACGGAGGCGTGACGATAGAGGGTAACTATTAACTGTGGTGGAAACACAGCGTCCATATCGCGTTATACTAGAATGGGAAAAACAAATGTGGGTTGACCTCTGACCATGTTTGAAACACGGGACCATGTCGCAAATGTTGTCAAAGATCCTTAGGGACATTGGCCTGAAAAGATTGGAGGGCCCTTAGGTCCATCATCCATGGAGAGCCCTTAATCCTAGTATCCATGTTGTCTGAGGGTCCTTTTGGATGTGGAAGAGGATAAGGATCCAAATAGAGAGCTCACGAATCTTGGTCATGGGACGAAGTGAATGTCCCCATGAAAATTCCACACCTCGGCTTTGTTAAAACACATCTGAATACGACAATGAGATGTATTAGATATAGGGAGGAAACATAAGAGGCACATGGTGGAGTAACTCAACACCTGGCATGAATGGGAATTGGGGGTGTGTGCGTGGTGTGGTGAACAACCCGACGTGAATGAAGACGCAATCCTATATCAAACCACACGAACTCCTTGGGAGAGGTTTTTGGTCAAGGGACCGAAAGAGAAAGTTAGGCTAGGCCCGCGGGGAAGTGCCCGGGCGCTCCTACGTATCTCATAAGGATGAGAATCAAGCCTCACGTAGTTCTTGATGGATCTTAGTTTATGGTCTTAGAGCTCGGACCATAAATGGGTAAAGGGAGAAGGGGACACATGGAAACATAACCCAACGTGAATGAGGCCATAGTCCCTACATACCATGCATTCTATGGGGAAATGCTCGAGTAGAGGGACCAAACACGAAGGTTAGGCTGGGCTCGCGGGGAAGTGCCCGGGTGCTCCTACGTATCTCATATGGATGAGAATGAAGCCATAAGTAGTTCTGAAAGTTGGAATGGTAAGGTACATGTGCCAGGGAAGAGGGGAGTGTGGGCATGGCCCTTGAACTAAAAGAAGAAGAATTTTATAATTCTTGATTGTCCTTTAAGGTGAGAGTTTTTTTTTTGAAGCGAGAGGCCTAGAGTAGTAGGTCGTGGTGTCGCCACAAGAATCAAGCAGTGATAGGTGTTGACAAATGGCATGGCACATGAACAATAGCCAACGTGTTGTCCTCAACAATGAGGTCATCAAAATGCAGTGTTGTTTTTCCTCGTGTAGCCAGGACGATAATGTCACAGTTTAGGGTCGTGCGATAGGACCAAGCATGCATTTTTAACATCATGCAGTGCAGACGTAGCAGAGGCGATGCTAGGCGGGGAATGTGCACTGTGTCATGAAACAAAATTGATGGAGACATGATTCTACATCACACTGTACGCCACTCCGAGTGGGAGACCTCAGGCCGAGGGGCCTATACAGAGGTCAGAGGTGAAAAGAGAGGGAAAAAGACTAGCTACCTAAATGGGCTGGACCCTAAGACAAGGCGTCCCAGCGGTCCTATGTATCCCCATGAGGATGGGAATCATGCTGAACGTACTTCTAGATGGATCTTAGTTTATGGTCTTAGTGCTCAGACCATGAATGGTGACGACTTCCCAAGTGAGCGCAGACGTCAACCTGATCCCTAAGCCCACATGAGTTAAACTCAGTGTGGGAAACAAGGGGATAATCCTCATCGCAATACTTGGGGTGTCCATCAAAGGGGAGTCGGTAGAGAGCCCCAAACGACACCTTTGACAAAGCTTGTTCCCGCAACACACAGATGTGCACGGAGGAATAGTACCAAGAGTTCCGAGACTCCACTTGGACATGATGAAGTGATGAAGGATGTGAATCGTGTAGTCGACATTTTGGGCTTAATGGGTTGGCGTGGCGATAGAGGAAAACTGTTAACCATGGTGGAAACGCAGCGTCCATATCGCGTTAGCCTGAGGTGGGAACAACAAACGAGCATCGACCGCTGACCATATTCGCAATGCGGGATTTTATTGATTTGTTGTCTGAAACCCTCAGGGTGTTGGCTCGTAACGGTAGGAGAGCCCTTGGGCATAGAATCTAGGACGTTCTTGGGGTTCCCTCTAGGTGTGATACCCGATGGAAGCCCTAATTCAGGGATACACAAAGCCTGGAAAGCGGGTGCGAACATGTCTGAGTAAAGATTGGCATTCCAGGTAATAAACAAGAGTACCCTTAGGAACGTTGGTGAACCGTCTGAAAAGGCCAACGAAACAGCTCGAGAATGAGAGGTACATGGCATGGTCGTTACAAGACAGACGTGTATGAGGACATGATCACATACCACGCCATATAGACCCCTCGTGGAGGAAGGGTAGGCCACGGAGCCAAGGTGGGATGAAGATTATCGAGAGATGGGGCTGGACCTAAAGCCTAGACATTCAGGTGATCCTACGTATCCCATGAAGCTGGGAATCAAGCCATACATAGTTCTCTAGATGCAGTTTAACTTTCATGCGGGACGAGGAGGGGAGTAATATACCCCCAAACAAGGGAGGTGTACGGTACGGAGAATAAACCAACGTTAATGAGGACATCGTCCCACACCACACCATACAGTCCTATAAGAGAGGACCTGGGCCGGGGCCCGAAAAGGCCAAGGGGCCGGAGGCTGGGCCTCGTGAGGGAAGGCATACGGCATGGTACATGATCCTGATGTGAAAGAGGACATAGTCCCACACCACCGCCAGAGAGAATCTTGTCACTTCAGGATGGGGTAGAACGAATCACTATACTCGATGTTTGGGAAATCTTAGGGCAGACCCCAAGATACAGGACACTGTCGACCATGTTCGAAACACAGCGTCCTAATGGTGACCTGATATGGGAGCAACAAATGAGTGTCGACCATTGAAAAAATTCGCAACCCAGGACTTGTATCGACTTGTTGCTTGAAAACCCTCAGGGGCATTGGCCCGTATCGGTTGGAGAGCCCTTGGGTGTACTATCCAAGCCATTCATGGGGGTCCCTCCGAGTGTGAAAAAATGATGGAATCCCAGTCAAGGAGTGGGTGAAGCACAGCTGTATCCATCCATGAAAGAGGCGAACATCTCCAGCGGGGACGTGCAGCCGGGTTAGGGCTTGCTCGATATGAGTTGGGGAAAAAGTGTGCACCCTGCCATATGTCTTGACCCAAGGGGAATCTTTTGGCTTTTGGGCTGGGCCAACAGACAAAATGTCCGGGCGTTCCTACGTATCCCATTAGGATGGGAATCATTCCATACGTAGTTCTTTATGAAAAAAAGAGAGATGGGTCTGGACCCGAAGCCTAGATATTCAGGTGATCCTATGTATCTCATAAGTATAGGAATCAAGCCATACGTAGTTCTCTAGATGCAGTTTAACATCATGCGGGACGAGGATGCATCTCATTTGGGGATATGTAAGGTAGGACAAGTAATCCGATGTTAATGAGTGTAGAGACCCGAAACATGACGTACATTGACATTACATTACATTTGCGGAATACTTAGTACATACACACAAGGATCGTAATAGTTTAGTGTCTTTGGAAACTCGGAACGTAATCTTCTAATCGTGGTGAAAGATCATCAACATCTCCTATAACGATCTTCCCTTTTTTTTACCTAAAACCTTTCTTTATATCCTAGGGAAAAGAAAACATAAAAGGGTGAGCTCAAATGCTCAGTAAGGGTAAACAAAAGAAATATCAATCACATCGTATTCATAAGAACATAAAATTTTGGAAATCTTAACCTGCAAAAGAGAGCATAATTTCATAACATGGGATAAATCATGGCAGTGAAATGTAATCACAATAATCATAACTTAAAACATGAAACTTTGTGGCATTCACACATAATCATAGAGAATCATTTCTTATTAGTCAAGACTCATTGCCAAGACTATCTTAGTGGACAAAGTCCCTTTCTGAATCGAGTAACCCTCGTTTCAGTCCTGTTTCACTGAACCGGTATAACCTACCGTTCCAGCCCTGTCTATCTCATGAGATATAAAATCTTTACCCAATGCATTGGAGAGAGATATAGGTCCCACCCATCTTATAATTAATCCTTTCTTATGTGTGCCACATAATCATAAATCATACATCATCGCATAACACATGTAACAAAAATGGGATTCATGAAACATCATGACATCATAAAACAAATCATATAAGATAAAGGAACTCATAAAAATAATTCCATCACAACATAATCAAATCGATGAAATAATAGGGATAAAAACAGAACCCTTTATTATCTTGGATGGAAAATAATCTTGATAAAACACTTGAACTCCATTCTTGAGGAAAATATCCTTTCTTCTTCAAAAACATTTTTCCTTTCATAACATGTCATACGACTTTAAAATAAAAGAAGTTGATTAAAAATAAACATGAAAACTTGTAAAGGAAGTTTCTTGGAAATAATGTCTTAAAAATCCATTCATGCCGTATAAGTTAAAGATACATTCTTCTCGTACTTTTGTCGGAAAAGTCAAAAAAGTACCTCGTACGATAAACAACAAAAGATTCCTTTCATATCTTTTACTAAAAACTCACCTAAGGGTAAAATTGGATTTAAACAATTGTAGGTGGATGTAAATAACATTACATATTGAGGAAACATGGATGTGGATGATAAAATATACCCCAGTAAATTTCAAAGTACAAACAATCTCGGATAAGAATGAGATTGTGATATTTCCCTTACCTTAAGTCCGATTTGCTTCGTAAGTGTCCGAACCTCCTGTATAATGATTTAAATAATGTCATTGACTTATTACAGAATCATATTCATTGTTATAATATCATATATGGTTCACTTATTACATTATATTACCCGTTCTTTTGTAAATTCATGTTAAAATAGCGTTTTGGGTAAAATCGTCTCATTTGTCATTCGTGTTTTCACCTTGTAATTATTCATATGATTACTTAGATCATGATTACTTAATTACAGAATATAAAACATGACTTATATATATATATTCAGAATATAAATATATAATAAATCAGTAAATGGAAAGAAATACACCGTTCATGGAGACGGTAGTCCATACGTACGCATGAACGCTATTTTCGTTTCCTTATTGAATTGAATGGAATTAAGTAGATGACATACATATAAATATAAATAATTCCAGTATCATTATCAGGTAATATATTTCATCAGTACTTATTATATATACTTTATAATCATTCATGAATGGTTAATCATTGAGAATGAACCTCATCGCGTCGTGGAGACGGTAGTCCGTACGTACGCACGAGCGATGATATTGTTCCCATGGTTGTGGAATTGTGTTGAAGTTTATGTATACTATTTCAGTATCAATATAACTTTATAATAATCATATATAGTTACTCATTACACCTTTATACCCATCCAATTAAGGTGGTGGTGGAAAATAGATAACACCACGGCGTGGAGACGGTATTCCGTACGTACGCACGCGCGGTGATTTCCTTTTTCCGTAGGATGGATAGAAGGTTAATTAGAATTCTTTCATATTTATAATAACATATCAGTTTATATGAAATACTAATGTTATTACTTTATCATGAAACAATTAAAGAAGAAGAAGTTGAAGAAGAAAGAAATTGAAAAAGATCGGTAATGGATATTACCTCTTCTTTGGAACGCCTCTTTGAATCCTCCACTTAGGGAACTAATATTGGTCTTTGAAGAAGACCAGGACCTCTAGGATTATTCTAGGAAAGTGGAGAAGATATTTTGACAGGGGTTGGCCGAGCTTGAGTGCTCAAATTGGTGTGAGGAGGAGGGGGAGGAGGTGCCCTTTTATAAGGGAGGAGAGGGGCACCTTTGGAATATCTCAAAATATTATTTTATATTAAAGTCAAAATCGGTTTATAATGGTTCCAAAGGGTCTTATTTAGAAGATAAAGTGGGGATGGGTCGAAATCCTATCATCCAATAGGATTTAGACAAGTTTAGGGTATTATTTTAACCTTATCAATTAGATTTAACTCTAAGTTAAATAATTTAACTTTTACCGTGTCTTTTTGTTTTCTTTCACTATATGGTTAATACACTTACTATAACATGGAAAACGAACCCCAAATTGTTTATTATTAATATATATATCCTTATATAAGTCATTTGGCCGAACCTTAGATTTTTAGAATTAAAATAACAATTAATAATAGAATATTTGATTTAAAAACTATTTTGTGTCAATTTTGACACTATTTGATATATAATTTTTGTGAAAGTCATAACAGAATTATATGTTCGAACCAAGTTGATTAAATCAACACTAATATATCATAGTAACCTTGAAAATTAGTGTAATTCATAAAAAGTCTCAAATTACATTTATTTTGGTGTTTATAACATCAATTATGTCAATATTTCATTAATAAGATAATTACTGCATCATCTTTGTGTCATAAATAAATTAAATTATTTGATGTCTAAAAATTACAAATATAATACAATTATGTAGGAAATATTTTTATCTTTCTAACTAATATTTACAATCGAATTTATCTTATGTATAACCCTATATTAAAAATGTTTTAGTAAATAAACTTTGATTTTAACTCTTTTAACTCTTCTTTGAATTAAATAATAATAAATGTCCTAATCTAATCCAAGTGGGCCTAAATGATAATATTTTATACTTAAGGTTGTTTTTGGTCGAAATACACTTGTCCAATAGAATTAGGACATGTGTTAGGGTAATATTAATATCATTGTTACCCTTAATTACCCTATTTACTTTTAACCGTGGTAAATAAAAGTAAAAAGTTACTATTCGGCAAAAATTATTTTCATCTCATTGAACCACATTTTACTTACTGACATCAACCGTGTCTCTCAGATTTTTGAAATTCCATTCACAGAAGCGGTAAAATTAAGTTTTATGAAAAAATTCAGTTTTTTTAACTACCACTTAGTAGTTTCACTGTTCATCAAAAATTGATGTTTTTCAGAACAATGACAAAATTTCATCCTAAGCTATAATTCATATTCCGAATTCAAAAATGAAGTCTATTTTACCAAATTTATAACATAGAAGTTGCATTAATTAATTTTATAATTAAATCCCGCTGTTAAAACAAATAGTGTGTTTTAAGAAACAATATCTATCAAAAGATTGACACTTGTTTATGTCTGGTTTAAATGTGAAATTACATTCAATGACCAACAATGTATTAAATTGTCAAAATATATTCTAAATATACTTTAAAACCACTCAAATTAATGATTTATCACTATTAATTATTTCGATTAAAAAAGATTTTTTTAGTTATAATTTAGTAATTTTCACTATTCATCAGAATATGAAAGTTGTCCGAAAAGTACCAAAATTTCACCTTAGGCTAAATTCGATACTCCGAATCCAAAAATGAAGTCCATTTTGAGAGATAAAATTTCTAAAATTTAAAAAGTGTTTATTACTATTCATAACGGCTAGTTTTAATAATATTTTAATAGCATATCGTTGTTTCGTGAAACTCAGTATTGCGTACTACACACGCTATCGAGGAAGGTTGAGATTGCGTGTAATGCAAGGCAAGTCAAGGATGTGTGTTGTGCAAGCTCCTTTTGGTGTAGCGTACAACACAAGACATTAGTGAAATTAAAAAGAATATTTTTTATAAAATCTCTGGCTGTTACATTCTACCCCCCTTAAAATGAATTTCGCCCTCGAAATTCATCGGGGTTATAAATGGTATACTATTCGAAAGTTTCTTTAATAGAAACCCACATCGTAAAAAGGAATACCAAAACCAATATTTAAAAATGAAAGTATGAAACGTAATGGTTACCCAAATAAACTAATCACTGGGTTTCCACATAGGTGAAAATATGGATATGGAAGAAAAATCTAACCATCATGTTCTAATGGAGAGTGGTAGAGAACATGGCTATGGAAAAGGAAACAATCACAAATCCATAAATTTGTGACGATCTAAGGTTCCATCTGATTAATCAGATATAAGAGCACTAGGACAACATTTTTGGTTTTCATGATCGTTTCCCTAAAGTTGAAGAATTTGAATTAGAATAAATACTTACTTTATTTTGGTACAATCTCACTTTTGTTCATGCCTTGAACAATTTCTACTTCATCTCTTAAATAAATGAAGTTGAATTTTTTATTCATGAAGTGTTAGCAGATCATAGAATGACGGGTCATTCCATCTGTCTCAAACAAAAGGTTAGCAAAAATTATATACATAAGTCGATCTATAGTGAGATTAATCATATATGGTTCCTAAAATGGACTTATACTTCATATATCATACTGCTTAATATAATAAAACTAGCTTCTACTAAACAGGGACTTCCTGTAGGCCAGTGGTAGGTGATAAAGGCCAGTCGCACTTCGGTTGTGGGTTCGATTCCCATAGCCTTGTCCGACGTGATGGGCTGTCGCACATCCTGCAGGTTGTCCTTTTTCTAAAACTATATTACTATAACATCCCATCAATAATATCAAAAAAAACTTCTATCCTTAAACAATACTAAATTATTCCAACATAATCCATTCCAATCTTTAGGCTTACACATAATACTGCAGTCCACTCTCATAATATAGTGAAAACAATTACCAGAGATTTAATACCATCGTTGATCCCCATAAGATATGTCTTGTTGGTCACATTCTAAACATTCAAAGTCCTTAATCATGTATTCTATTGAATACATTAGTGAAAACATGATTGCAGTTTAAAGTTAACACTTTCCACATACCAAAATCCTCAAAATTCTATATACTCAAACCATGATATCACTTAGTCCTTATATCAATCATGAGCTCATGAATACTATTAAACATTTCATTTTCTTGTTTTCCCTTCATTATGCACATATCATCTTATTTCTAAAAAATATCTCAATCACTTTGAATTCCACATCAATAAATATTGCAATACTCAATGATACAACATTATTTTGGAATCCCATTACATAAACACTTAATCATTCCACCACATCGTTGTCATATTCAACATTGCCAATAGTGATCGCATGTGACTTCCCTTTGTCCTTTCCCTTCAGTGGTTGCTCATGTTGATCATCACTTACCCTTGGATTAGGGCATTTATTAGCATAATGCCCCATTTCCTTGCACTTGAAGCATTGAAGTGTTGGTGGTGCATTCTCTGCAGTGTTTGCTTTATTCACATCATTAAAATCCCGTTTTCTATTACTTCGACACTCAGCTTCTTGATGACCTTCTTTTCCACACTTAAAACATTTTCTAGTCCCTTTAAGACAATCTCCACCATGCTTCTTTCCACACTTTGCGCATAAGGAAACATTCAACTTCTTTTCACCATTATTCTGAGATTTCTCCTTGAACTCCATATTTCGTTTCTTGTCAAAACCATGAGATGGATATGTAACACCAACTTCCATTTCTACCTTGATAGCACAACGCACAATTTCTTCATAGCTACTGAAGTCTCTTATAGCTAATTCCCTTCGAAGACTTGGTTTTAAGCCACTGAAAAATCGATCAACTTTACTTTCAGGTTGGATGATAATGCCAGATGCATACCTTGCAAGTCTTGTAAAATTCACTTCGTATATACCAACAGATTCATCATCCTTTTGCTTTAGTTCAAGAAACTTCTTCTCCATCTTTGTTCGAAGAATACGAGGGAAGTACTTATTGAAAAATAAGTTCTTGAACTCGTCCCATTCCATGGACTCAATTTCATCTCTTTGCCTTGTATTCTTGATAAGATTCCACCATTGATCAGCTTCACCTTCCAAACGATATACTGCTAAGATGACTTTATCATGTTCAGAACATTGAATAACTGAAAATATCTTTTCAGTGGTACTGATCCATTGTTCAGCAACAAGAGGATCAGAAGACCCACTGAAAGAAGGTGGACGTTGCCTCATGAAGGACTCAATAGAATATTGTTCCCTTCTCTGCTCATTTGGAAGTCCAGAATGATTCATAGCTTGTGTAAGTATAGCAGTAAGATTTTTCACTCCATCTCCCAAAACATTTGTTTGTCCAGGAGGACAATCATTGCATTGTCCTTTGCATTGATCAACACGGTTCCTTCGGGTTCCAGCCATCGTCTAAAACCCAAAAAGAATAGTGTGAGAGGCAAAAATCATGCTAGGGAAAACAACATAATAAAGGGGATGTACCTTCAATATCTAACATCTTAGGTTTAATTCCATGATCGTTAGCGTAGTTCTAGTACTATAACCTATACGTATACTTAACCTTAGGGACATCCCTAGACATACCGTAGAAATATCTCTAGGGATCTCACTAACGTTTTCGCATCCTAGTTTCCAATGGTTGACTAAACCTCCCTATGATACCAACTATAGAGACCCGAAACTTGACGTACATTGACATTACATTACATTTGCGGAATATATAGTACATACACACAAGGATCGTAATAGTTTAGTGTCTTCGGAAACTCGGAACGTAATATTCTAATCGTGGTGAAAGATCTTCAATATCTCCTATAACGATCTTCCCTTTTTTTACCTAAAACCTTTCTTTATATCCTGGGGAAAAGAAAACATAAAAGGGTGAGCTCAAATGCTCAGTAAGGGTAAACAAAATAAATATCAATCACATCGTATTCATAAGAACATAACATTTTGGAAATCATAACCTGCAAAAGAGAGCATAATTTCATAACATGTGATAAATCATGGAAGTGAAATGTAATCACAATAATCATAACTTAAAACATGAAACTTTGTGTAATTCACACATAATCATAGAGAATCATTTCTTGTTAGTCAAGACTCATTGCCAAGACTATCTTAGTGGACAAAGTCCCTTTCTGAATCGAGTAACCCTCGTTTCAGTCATGTTTCACTGAACCAGTATAACCTACCGTTCCAGCCCTGTCTATCTCATGAGATATAAAATCTTTACCCAATGCATTGGAGGGAGATATAGGTCCCACCCATCTTATAATGAATCCTTTCTTATGTGTGCCACATAATCATAAATCATACATCATCGCATAACACATGTAACAAAAATGGGATTCTTGAAACATCATGACATCATAAAACAAATCATATAAGATAAAGGAATTCATAAAAATAATTCCATCACAACATAATCAAATCGATGAAATAATAGGGATAAAAACAGAACCCTTTATTATCTTGGATGGAAAATAATCTTGGTAAAACACTTGAACTCCATTCTTGAGGAAAATATCCTTTCTTCTTCAAAAACATTTTTCCTTTCATAACATGTCATACGACTTTAAAATAAAATAATTTGATTAAAAATAAACTTGAAAACTTGTAAAGGAAGTTTCTTGGAAATAATGTTTTAAAAATCCATTCATGCCGTATATGTTAAAGATACATTCTTCTCGTACTTTTGTCGGAAAAGTCAAAAAAGTACCTCGTACGATAAACGACAAAAGGTTCCTTTCATATCTTTTACTAAAAACTCACCTAACGGTAAAATTGGATTTAATAAATTGTAGGTGGATGTAAATAACATTACATATTGAGGAAACATGGATGTGGATGATAAAATATACCCCAGTAAATTTCAAAGTACAAACAATCTCGGATAAGAATGAGATTGTGATATTTCCCTTACCTTAGGTCTGATTTGCTTCGTAAGTGTCCGAACCTCCTGTATAATGATCTAAATAATGTCATTGACTTATTACAGAATCATATTCATTGTTATTATATCATATATGGTTCACTTATGACATTATATTACCCGTTCTTTTGTAAATTCATGTTAAAGTAGCGTTTTGGGTAAAATCGTCTCATTTGTTATTCGTGTTTTCACCTTGTAATTATTCATATGATTACTTAGATCATGATTACTTAATTACAGAATATAAAATATGACTTATATATATATATTCAGAATATACATATATAATAAATCAGTAAATGGAAATAAATACACCGTTCATGGAGACGGTAGTCCGTACGTATGCATGAACGCTGTTTTCGTTTCCTTATTGAATTGAATGGAATTAAGTAGATGATATACATATAAATATAAATAATTCCAGTATCATTATCAGGTAATATATTTCATCAGTACTTATTATATATACTTTATAATCATTCATGAATGGTTAATCATTGAGAATGAATCTCATCGCGTCGTGGAGACGGTAGTCCGTACGTACGCACGAGCGATGATATCGTTCCCATGGTCGTGGAATTGTGTTGAAGTGTATGTATACTATTTCAGTATCAATATAACTTTATAATAATCATATATAGTTACTAATTACACCTTTATACTCATCCAATTAAGGTGGTGGCGGAAAATAGATTACACCACGGCGTGGAGACGGTATTCCGTACGTACGCACGCGCGGGGATTTCCTTTTTCCGTAGGATGGATAGAAGGTTAATTATAATTGTTTCATATTTATAATAACATATCAGTATATAATAAATACTGATTTTATTACTTTATCATGAAAAAATTAAAGAAGAAGAAGTTGAAGAAGAAAGAAATTGAAAAAGATCGGTAATGGATAATTACCTCTTTTTTGGAACGCCTCTTTGAATCCTCCACTTAGGGAACTAATATTGGTCTTTGAAGAAGACCAGGACCTCTAGGATTATTCTAGGGAAGTGGAGAAGATATTTTGGCAGGGGTTGGCCGAGGTCGAGTGCTTAAATTGGTGTGAGCAGGAGGGGGAGGAGGTGCCCTTTTATAAGGGAGGAGAGGGGCACCTTAGGAATATCTCAAAATATTATTTTATATTAAAGTAAAAATCGGTTTATAATGGTTCCAAAGGGTCTTATTTCGAAGAAAAAGTGGGGATGGGTCGAAATCCTATCATCCAATAGGATTTCGACAAGTTTAGGGTATTATTTTAACCTTATCAATTAGATTTAACTCTAAGTTAAATAATTTAACTTTTACCGTGTCTTTTTGTTTTCTTTCACTATATGGTTAATACACATACGATAACATGCCAAACGAACCCCAAATTGTTTATTATTAATATATATATCCTTATCTAAGTCATGTTTTCGAACCTTAGATTTTTAGGAATAAAATAACAATTAATAATATAATATTTGATTTAAAAACTATTTTGTGTCAATTTTGACACTCTTTGATATATGATTTTTGTGAAAGTCATAACAAAATTATATGTTCGAACCAAGTTGATTAAATCAACACTAATATATCATAGTAACCTAGAAAATTAGTGGAATTCATAAAAAGTCTCAAATTACATTTATTTTGGTGTTTATAACGTCAATTATGTCAATATTTCATTAATAAGATAATTACTGCATCATCTTTGTGTCATAAATAAATTAAATTATTTGATGTCTAAAAATTATAAATAAACTACAATTATGTATGAAATCGTTTTATCTTTCTAATTAATATTTACAATCTAATTTATCTTATGTATAACCCTATATTAAAAATGTTTTAGTAAATAAACTTTGATTTTAACTCTTTTAACTCTTCTTTGAATTAAATAATAATAAATGTCCTAATCTAATCCAAGTGGGCCTAAATGATAATATTTTACACTTAAGGTTGTTTTTGGTCGAGATACACTTGTCCATTAGAATTAGGACATGTGTTAGTGTAATATTAATATCATTGTTACCCTTAATTACCCGATTTACTTTTAACCGTGGTAAATAAAAGTAAAATGTTATTATTCACCAAAAATTATTTTCATCTCATTGAACCACATTTTACTTACTGACATCAACCGTGTCTCTCGGATTTTTGAAATTCCATTCACAGAAGCGGTAAAATTAAGTTTTATGAAAAAATTCAGTTTTTTTAACTACCACTTAGTAGTTTCACTATTCATCAAAAATTGATGTTTTTCAGAACAACGCCAAAATTTCATCCTAAGCTATATTTCATATTCCGAATTCAAAAATGAAGTCTATTTTACAAAATTTATAACATAGAAGTTGCATTAATTAATTTTATAATTAAATCCCGATGTTAAACCAAATAGCGTGTTTTTAAGAAACAATATCTATCAAAAGATTGACACTTGTTTATGTCTGGTTTAAATGTGAAATTACATTCAATGACCAAAATTGTATTAAATTGTAAAAATATATTCTAAATATACTTTAAAACCACTCATATTAATGATTTATCACTATTAATTATTTCGATTAAAAAAGTTGTTTTTAATTATAATTTAGTAATTTACACTATTCATCAGAATATGAAAGTTGTCCGAAAAGTACCAAAATTTCTCCTTAGGCTAAATTCGATACCCCGAATCCAAAAATGAAGTCCATTTTGAGAGCTAAAATTTCTAAAATTTAAAAAGTGGTTATTACTATTCATAACGGCTAGTTTTAATAATATTTTAATAGCATATCGTTGTTTCGTGAAACTCAGTATTGCGTACTACACACACTATCGAGGAAGGTTGCGATTGTGTGTAATGCAAGGCAAGTCAAAGATGCATGTTGTGCAAGCTCCTTTTGGTGTAGCGTACAACACAAGACATTAGTGAAATTAAAAAGAATATTTTTCATAAAATCTCGGGCTGTTACAATGAGCATGTAGTCCCACACCATACCGTACTATCCCGCAAGAGGGTGATTCGGGGAGAACCAAGGGGCCTGAGGCTGGGCCGTGGTCAGGGAGACCTGACTAGCTTGCGGTTTAATATCTTGCAGTGAAGACGGGGGGCCATGGGCCTGAGGAGGCCAAGGGGCATGAGGCTGAGCCTCGGTCAGGAAGGTCGGACCGGCTTGCAGTTTCACGTCTTACAGTAAGGACGGGGGCCAGGGGCCCAAGGAGGCCAAGGGGCCTGGGGCTGAGCCTCGGTCAGGAAGGCCTGAATGGCATGCCGTTTAACGTCTTGCATTAAGGACGGGGGGAGATCTTAGTTTAGGGTCATAGAGCTTGGACCATTCTGCGGTTTATCGTCCCACAGGACAGTAGTGCAGTTTAATGTCGTGCAAGACCATACAGTTTAAGGTCATGTTGGACCATATACTTTAAGGTCGTGTTGGACCATAATGTGCAGTTTATGGTCGTGCGGGACCCTGTAGGATCAGGTGATGTACCGCTTGAGGAACCTGGAAATGGTGGGATGAGTTACGCGCACACCGTCCGTGGTCACCAAGGAGTACGCCCCGTTGGGGTAAACCTTATGGATGATATAAGGCCCCTCCCATTTGGGTTCTAGCTTGGGAGGTTTCCTAACAGGAATCATTGGTACTCGAAGGGCCAGTACTAGTTCGCCCTGTAGAAAAGAACGGAGGTGAACCCTTTTATTGAAGGCACTTGCTATCTTATCCTGATGTCTTTCCATATTGTGCAGGGCACGAAGATGGTTCTCATCCAGTGCTTCTAATTCAGCTAGATGGATTTTGGCCACCTCATCTGGTGCCTGCTGATCATAGACTACAATGCGTAATGATGGCAGCTTGATCTCAATGGGTAGGACAACCTCAGCCCCGTACACTAGGGAATATGGGGTCACCTAGGTAGAGTTGTGAGTCGTCATCTGATAAGCCCAGAGGGCGTTATGGGTCTTATCCGGCCAACATTTCTTGTTCTGACCAACCATCTTCTGCAGAATGTTAGAGAGGGTTTTGTTGAATGCCTCGATCTGTCCATTTTCCTGCACGTGGTAGCGGGAGGTATGGTTCGAATGGATGTCGTAATTGGCGTAAAATTTTTTCAGTTCAGCTGCTCGGAAGTTGGTGCCATTATCGCTGAGGATGGCGTGAGGGACCCCAAACTGGTAGATAATATTGGAGCTCACAAAGTCTATGATGGAATGGGCCTTGACCTCTTTAAGTGGAACTGCCTCTGCCCACTTGGAAAAGAAATCTGTAGCAATCAGGATGAATCTATACTGGAGAGCTGTTGCCAGTGGGTATGGTACCACTACATCAAGTCCCCATACCGCAAATGGCCAAGAGTACTTGATGGGATGGACGGGCTCTGGCGGCCGATGCAGGAAGTTGGTGTGAACTTGGCACGCGTGGCGTCTCTTGGTATACACGATACAATCGTGGATCATAGAGGTCCAGAAGTACCCCATCCTCCGGATTTGATGGGACAGCTTCGGCCCAGCTTGATGGGCGCCACAGGAACTGGCGTGAACCTCTTTCATAACATGGGGAATCTCTACTCCTTGAATGCAATGGAGGAGGACGCCATCGATGCTCTGCTTATAAAGGATCTGTTCAAGACTAGGGCCACTCTAGAGGGTAAATTACAGCGCATGGCGTCAGATTCGCTCGCGCTCGGCCCGGTCGTCCGGGAGGCGACCATTTTGGAGACATTCGACAAAAGGTGACCTCCAGTTGGGAGCGACTTCAACCACTATGTCTGAAGAACCCGGGACCCCTGACGTAGAGGGCCCGGGGGTGAGATGACTTACCCGCAGGCCATCATTGTCCTCATGGGTGACGGGGGAAATGAATCTCCGGTGTGCCACATGTATGATCAAACCATCTTGCTCAGGTTCTTCGAGCGACGCGGCTATTCCAGCAAAGCCGTCTGCTTGACTATTCTGTGATCATGGGACATGGGTAATCTATGGTCGAGAAGAGAACTGGGCCATTAGGCGGAGGGTGTAATCCAGCAATGGTACAAGCTCCAGCTTCCTGACGATATAGTCTCCATTGACCTGTTTGATTACCAGCTCAGAATCTCCTTTCACATGTAGGTGGGGCACATCGATCTCAAGGGCCAACTTGAGGCCAATGATGAGAGCCTGGTACTTTTCCTCGTTGTTTGTATAGCCTTCTGACAACAGGAACAAGTATGGAAGGATGGCTTGCGCCGGGGTAATGAAGACAATACCCAGGCCCACTCTGTTGAGCTTAGGATCATTGAGCCTCCTATCTGTGGGGCTCCGGGAGGCACCGTCGAAGTGCATTTGCCAACACGGGACGACATGATCGACTGATAGGATCTTCTCATCAAGAAAATCTACATCTAGGGATTGATCTGTGGAGGTTGGATGGGCAACTAAAAAGTCTGCCAATGCCTGTCCCTTAATGGCCTTCTGAGGTACGAACCTGATATCAAACTGCTGGAGTGTCACCGCCCACCGCGCTAGTCGGCTAGTCAGCATGGGGCGGTTCAGGATGTACTTCAGTGGGTCTACCTGGGAGACCAATTGTACCTCATGGTGCTACAGGTAATTCCACAACTTCTGTACGGAAAAGATGAGCGCAAGGAAACTTTTTCCGATAGGGGAGTATCTGACCTCCGAATCGACAAGCATGCAGCTGAGATAGTAGAGACAGTTCTCAGTACCCTCGTTATTCTTCTGGGTGAGCAGTGCACCGAGGGATCATTCAAAGGTGGTCACGTATAGGACTAGAGGCTTTCTGGAGATGGGTGGCATCAAAACTGGAGGTTGGAGCAGATACTTCTTGATTTCCTCGAAGGCGGTCTGACACTCCTCATCCCATTCGTAGGCGGCGCCCTTCTTCATGATCTGGGAAAAGGGATTACACTTGCCGACCAGATTCGCGATAAATCGGCGTATATAGGCTAAGTGTCCTTGGGGGCCTTGAAGTTCCCATATATTGCTCAGGGGAGGCATTTGGCTGATGGCCTTGATCTTCTCTGGGTCGATCTCAATGCCTCGGTATCTAACAACAAAGCCAAGAAACATCCCAGAGGTGCCCCTGAAGGCAAACTTCAATGGGTTAATCTTCAGGTGACGAGAATAGAGGAAACCAAACACCTTATCAAGGTCTTTGAGATGGTCCTGGAACTGACATGATTTGACCACTAGTTCATCTACGTAGCACTCCACCAGCGTCCCGAGAATCAGCATGAATATGCGATGCATGGCCCTCTGATAAGTGGCACCTACATTTTTGAAGCTGAAGGGAATAACCTGGTAGAAAAAGGTACCTTGGGGAGCCCTGAAGGTAGTGGAATCATCATCCTCGGGGTCCATCCAGATCTGGTTGTACCCAGAATACACATCCAGGAAAGAGAGAGCTTGGAACACGGTCGTGGCATCAATCAATAACTCAGTCATCGGGAGTGGGAAGTCATCCTTTGGGCAGTGGTGATTATGGTCGCGGAAGTCGATGCAGACTCTGATCTTCCCATTCTTCTTCCTGACTGGCAAAATGTTGGCAAGCCACATGGGGTACTGGATTTCCTTAATGAAGTTGGCTTTGATAAGCTTGTCAACTTCGGCCTCAACCATAGCACCATGAGTGGGGTGAATCTTCTTGGGAGGCTGCTTAAACCCGCGATGGTTTGTCGGGAGGCCAAGACGGTGAACGACTAATTGGGGGTCTAGTCCTGGAATCTCACCGTAACTCCAGGAAAACACATAGCGGTGTTGTTTGAGAATATCTATGTACCGATGTCGCTCCTCGGGGGATATGGCTGCACTGATCAATGTGGGGTTCGGATCTGCCTCTCTACCAAGGTTCACCAGTACCAGTTCATCAACTGTTGTAGAGACGCCTTCCTCAAAGGCGGTGGGAGAATCCTCTAGGTCTTCCTCTCCACCCGTGGGGGGGTCTCCCGCAACCGAAGATACTTCTGAGTTATCAAAACATGAGGGGCAGCTGGTGCAGGCTTGGGCAGCAGTGGTCATCATATCAGGAGACTCACTCGCCATTAAGACCATAGCAATGAAGGCAGTCGACCCTATCCCATCTGGCCTTTGGCCTAAGGGGCCACGTTTGATGACATCAAAGCAGTGGTGACGTGTCGGCATGAGTCAGATGATTCCAGCCCGGCGGAAGAGACACGTATGGCGTACCACAATTGTCATTAACATGACATTCCGGTACCGTACAGGGGTAAGAGGTTTCGAGTTCACCTGGGCATGGTCGGTGTAGGAGTACGAGGTGATTTTCCGCAGTTGCATGGACATGGGAACATGTCTTCCTTGCGTAACCGAAACAACAAAACATTGCCCCATGTCGGTGGTCGTGGCCTCCAATCAGTGGATCGGAAGGATGTAGGTGTCATCAATTCTTTCCCAGGGATCACTTGTGACCAGAGCGGGTTCATCCTCACTTACTCTGATTTTCATATCCTTACTCTTGTAATAATTATCATCCAGATAGCGGGCCTGACAAGAGGAAAAAGGAGACACATCTCCTAGGAGCACGCATACTGGACCGTTGAGTGACTATTTGAGGCACTGTTGATACGACGAAGGGACTGCTGCATGCAGATGGATCCATGACCTACCCATCAATGCGTTGTAGGCGGTGTCCTGAGAGATGAAAATGAATTCATTGCTGGAAATTAGGCCACAGAACTGGGTCTTCATGCAGATCTTGCCGACTAGGGTTTGCTCGGTCCTATCGTACCCCTGGATTCTGAGGTGAGAGGGAGTTAAATCACCTTCAGACAAACCCAGCTTTCACAGTGTCTGAGTCAG
Source organism: Viscum album (assembly GCA_963277665.1). Classification (NCBI taxonomy): domain Eukaryota; kingdom Viridiplantae; phylum Streptophyta; class Magnoliopsida; order Santalales; family Viscaceae; genus Viscum; species Viscum album. The sequence goes on along the minus strand of OY728143.1, from coordinate 934,990,847 downwards.
GATTAGATTGATTCTGAAACCTGTGTCAATGAGGTAGCGACAAACATGCACTCCATTGAAGTGGCCAGTGATGTACATCGGGCGAATGTGCCCCTGTATAAGAGGGTCCTCATCTTCACCGGAGAATGAGATAACCGCCTGACATTCGGCGTTCTCAATTGCCTCTGCATGGAAGGCTTCTGTAGCTGCTACCTCCGTCTCAAACTGGATGGGGCTCATAGGGCCTCGAAAAGTGATTCGCTCATTTCAGATGATATGCGAAGGGACTCAAGGATAGAAAGCCTTTCCGGGATGCCGTCCAGGTGCTTCAGGACATCATACATTCGTGCTAAACACGAGCCTCTGCTTACAGGAGGTCGTTCTGTAGTTGGAGGCATAGCGGGTCCTGCCAGTTGAACCGGCGGTTTGTTAGTGTTGGGTACATCTTGCTGCCTACTAATTGAAGCCTGGACAGTAGTTTCTGGAATAGGATTAGATAGTGGAGACTGGCCTGTAGCCGGGTAAGACTGACTGTGATACGAATGAGGAAGCTCTCCCTGATCTAGTAGCACAAACAGCAGTGGAGGTGGAGCTAAGGGCATTAGATGGGGTTGCGCGTGCAGAGCTCTGTGCTGAGCCTTTTGTCTGGTCTCAGTAACATGCACGGCTTGGATGAAAGTGCCTACTAAAGTTCCTCGACGACCAGCATGGTAGTGGTTCTACTGATGTTGACATCGGCTGGGGACGTTGGGGAGGCTCTCCCAGCGTTCCCCTTCGTCGGGAGTCATATAGGGCTTTACCAGCTCTACGGTGGTAACCGAAACATACCCCTGGCTGTCGCTCGACGATTCATCCACCACCAGGCGGATTCTAGGAGGAATCCCCATTTCAGGGGGCATAAAGTCACCGAGAGTGTGGGATGACGACGCCACTGGCAGGGTGCATTGTTTCTTCTTGCGTTGTCGTTGCTTGCCCTTTTGGGAAGAGGTCGACTGTGAAGGCGATTCAGAGGTACTGGATACTTATTCTGATGGTTTCGGCTGCTTCCGGCGCGCCCGTATGATACCATGGGCACGGGCGACGGTTCTTCAATCCATCCAGTAGTCATATTTTTGGGACCTGTGGCTGGGAACCTGCTGCCACTCGCCTTCCCTGTCGCTATCGATCTCTGACCCTATAAAGACACCCGCCACTTGTGTCGGTGTCGGGCCCAACCTGAATATGTTGTTGTTGACCTTTTCTTGAAGCAAGTATTTAAACACAAAGCATTGCTTGAGGCTGTGCCCCAGAATCCGATGGTGAGGATAGTAGTTGGGGTGATAAGTGAGATTCACCTATACCGGCCTTCGGCACTCGTGTAGGTGCATAATCCCTTGCACTAGAGCACTTCGGAAGTAGACAGGGACCTGATTTTCATTAAACGAATAAGTTTGGTGCCTTCTTTCCAGATAGGGGGCCCGGGGGGCCTGGCCCTGACGAGGAGCCGGAGGGGTCTGCCAAGGAGGCGGCGCCTGATTGTCTCGCCTAGGTGGAGGTGGCGCATTGCACGGGGGAACCTGTCGATTCTGAGGTGGTCACTTTTAGGAAGGAGTCTGTGCTTGTGGTGGAGGACCTCTGCGGGGTTGCCGGGATGGTGCCGCAGGTAGTAATTCCAGCTACCCATGGGCTTCTATTTGGGACACCGAGGCGGGCTCAGCTCTGGCTGTCCTCCTGGCTGGGATCATGGGGGCAACGAACGTGCTTGACTAGCCTGTTGCAGAGCCTCCTCAAGGCGCTGTGCCTTATCTGAGAAATCTCAGAACTCTCCAGGGTAGTTATGGGTAATCAGGGAGGGTAACACCTCTTTTTTAACGTTACCTACACACATCATCAGTAATTTCTCCTGAGTTAGTGGAATATCGAGAGAGTACGTATGTCCCTTCCACCGAGCGATTAAATCTGTGACTCGCTCATCAGGCATTTGCTTTCACTTGAAGAGATCTGCAATGATGGTCTTCTGTGTGGGGGAGCTGAACTGGTATAGGAACTCCCGGCGGATATCCTCCCAACCGGTCACCGATCCGATAGGGAGATGGCTGTACCAGATGAATGCGGGACCTTCCAATGTCTGCACGAAACATCGGATCTTGGCGGCTTCTTACTGGTCCGGGGTCCCCAGTATGGGGCCACACCTAGAAGGAAAATGAGCCAAGTGCTACGGTGGGTTCCCTGTCCCATTGAAGGGCGAGAAAGTGGGGTTCCCAAAACCCGGGGGTGCAGGCATATCATCCACCCACGTGGGATACTGCTTGCCATCTGGTGGGACCGCCACCTACCGTGTTCCCAGCGCTTCGAGGCGGGCTATGAGTGACGCTATAAGATCATTTGGGTGGGGGTCCCTATCTTGACGGGGATCCCTAATCACAAGCGCATTGCCAGGTTCTTCAACCTGGTAGATGGATTCGGCGGTTCGTGGATCGACTGGCAGAACGGCATGTGGGGCGACTGGGGGAACCCGGACTGGATTCTTCACATTTCCCTGACGTACAGGAGGGTTTGGCGACACGTATCGCGCCCTCATGCCATAGGTTCCGGCTTCTACCCTATCTGCGGAAGTAGCATGATCATGGTTGCCCGGAGGCATCTCACCGGGGGAAATTGTTCCAGCCCCTGCTACCCCGGCTTGGTATTACCATAGTCGGGTCGCCGCTCTGCAGCGCACTCGGCCAAGAGTTCGTCAACCTGCCTCTTCTGCTCAGCAAGCTGCTGGCGTAACGTGGCCTTCTTGAGATCTTCGTCCGTTTTCTATACAGAGGCATATGCGTCAGAGTGCTTGACAGTTCCGACATGCTCCTTACACTTACCGGCATTTTCGACTGAGGACCAGTGACTCAGTGGGTACAGGGAGGCCTAGAACATTCCTCTTCTAAGGGGTAACCCTCCCTGATGGGTCCGGTAGTGGAGGTACGCCCTCGGGGGGGGGGGGGGGTAAGTCTCCATCACGAAATTCAAGCTCATCTTCCATGTCCACTACATCAGCCATGTGGACCACGACCCCTCTCGAGGGCATGTCCTCAATGTCGCATAACGAATCGGGTTCCCGTCAGATAGGGTCGAAGAGGAGATCAGGATAGTGTCCCCAACCACAGACTTGCACATGGGGGTAGCTTCCCTAACGACTCTGCGGAGTACTTTGAAACTCTGAACACATTTCCGTTAAAGGGTGCTCTGACGACCTGTTCACTCAGGGTGTTGGTCCACAAGGACTGTGGCCAAATCGATCAGGCGACATTGCTCACCGATTTCGTCAAATTGATCTTGACTTCTGGGGTACATCACCCGCTCGTAAGGAAGGCGGAAGTGCTTTGCACGTAGGGTTCGGCAAAAGCACCCCGCTTCTCCTAGGGTAAGGGACTCTAGCGCGTGAAAGTTCGGCACCGCCGTCGGCCAGAACTTCTCTAGGAAGTGATCCTCTGTGAGAATGCTCCAGAAGCTCCTGGGTTCGGACTCGTGGTCGAGCACTGTATTGCCCCACTTGTCAACCAGGGGGGCTGAGGGACCGGTAGCGGTACCAAGGTGGACCTCTGGGATAATAAACTCAGCGGCGGAGAATACGAAGAACGAGCTAACTGGATGCTGAATTCCGGGCCATCATATGAAGAGTGAGGTGACCTGACCACGATATCATGATACGATGGGCTGATAGCCACAGCTTCCGGCACAGGGGTCGCGGCTGCCGGTGATAGGTCATGTCATTGCTCTATCGTCGTTGGTCCCCAAAATAGCTCTTCGTGATCTCTGGTAGAGGTAGAGGGAGCTTCTGGTGCAATGGTGGTGATTGCATGGTCGGGGCCAGTGGAATTTCCACGATTTCCTCATCCTGGATGTACCTAAGGAGAGAGGTGGGAATCTGGTTGACCATGCATTCTGGTAGAATGAGGATGACGCGCCTGGTTCCTGCCCCAGTCCTTGATATGGAGGAGCGGGGAGAAGGTTCCATCGTTGAGTCGCAATCTGCTCCAGAATCCGAGAAATGAGCCGGTTTGATCTCCACCCGCTTCCCCCCAGGATTCTTCCTGTGGCGGCAATGACCCGATATTCTACCCCGGGGTGGCTCTTAGGGACAGGATTGATTCCCAATAAGAATTCTTGGGGTGGAAATGGTGCCATGGCAGAGAGGGCCCCCACTCAAGGTGGCCGGGGTGGGAGGGACACCAGGGAAAATGTCGAAGGGTACATGGGGAGGACCTCCATGGACGGTGCGGGCGGAGTGAGGCTGACCTTCACTCCCCAAGTTGCCGGGGCGAGGAGGACCTTCACCAGTTGCAGAGAGGAAGTAGGGAGGACTCCCATGTTGGAGAAGTACCGGGTGGATAGTGCCTTCATATCGGCGGTTGGGGGTAGGAGGATGGACTCCATACCCTGTATAGTGGGCATGGGAGAGGTTTCTGTGCCGAGCGTCACCGCCGCGGGGCGGGTTTTCCTTCGGGATGGGGGTAGCACGAGGTGTACCTCCGTGACGAGATTCGATTCGGGGAAATCCCACGCTCTGTGGAATGGTGGTATGGAGATGACCTCCGTATTGAGTGATGTTATTGTGTATTGGTGCACGGTAATCATCGCTCAGGCATGGGACCCCGAAAGTCAAACCAGCCTGCCCGTGGGGCGGCTGAGGCCTTGATCTTGGTTGGGTGAAGGAGTGCCCCTGCTCAATGTATGCAGGAACTCCATGATGTGTGTCGGAAGTTTCTTGGGCCATGGTAGTTGTTGGCGTTGATATATCTGGGTGAGCGTCCTCAGCCCAGGCCCGGCGCTGACGTCGGGTCAGACGAGCTGGCACAGGTGGTGCAGGGGCATGGTCTGCCTACTCTTTCTGTGAAGCCGGACGGCGGCACTGACGCGGCCGAATGGGAGCCCTTACCTGGAGCCCTTGTATCAGGACTCTGAGCGGGCCAAACCGGGCGTCACCTGTCTCATCAGCTTAAGTTGAGGAGTCGTCGAGGCGTTCCAGGGACATGCTCCCGAAACGATTGAACGTTGGGGTGGGGAGCAAGCGCTCAATGCGCGTCCTGTTAGGGAGGTGATGATAGAGGGGCCTGGATGCCTCCGGGTCCAGGTGGGCCATATCCCGAGTTGGGATGACCTCTTCCTCCTCATACCTACGTACAAAGTTGTTGATCACCCTTTTCTGGATGATCGCTGATGGGGAGAGGGTACGTGGGTGCCCCGTATTCACAAATGTAGAGGCCATCGTGGCGGTAGTAGAGCCATGTGAGGTGGTTGTGCCGGTGTTTCCCATGCCCCTACGTAGGAGAGCGGGCGGTGATCATATCTCCTGGGGACAACCTGGTTCCTGGGAAACGGAGAGATCAACTCATCAGCACCGCGAGGAAAATGATGGAAAACCAGTGCCCCAACGTCCTTCTAATCTCCACGTCTGTAAAAAGGATCCACGCCGACACGTTGCGGAATGGAGTGCCCCACGTTATACTACCCCAACTTTTGGTGAGTTTCATGCCAGGACTGCCATCTGCTTAGTGGGACCCGGCGCCGGATATCTGGATCTGGTGACACGTCAATCTACTGGAGTCTCAAACGCTACTAATCTCCACATTGAGGAGAAGAAGTTCACGTCGGGTTCACCATTTCTGTTTCCGACGCTTTCGTCGGGGCGCGCGCATCCGTCTGCGGAGGACGCGCAGCTGTAGCCCCGCATTCCCACATTCCAAAGGTGGGCGGCATTTGTTTCTTATTCAGGGACGTTTTCTCCTTGATCTAAACGGGATGATGGGATGTCGGTTCTTCCTTCCGTGGATTCCTCCTCAGAACTTGTCACCTAGTCCGGGTCTCCTTCATAGATTTAATACGTTGTTCGTGAAACTCTTCCCAGTGTCATGTTTCCATGGACGCCTGTTAATTACACTGCTTCTGTCGGGACATTCCAAAGGGTCCGGTTAGGGCAGCAACCTTCAGTCTGGGGAGTAGTCACGTCGAGGCATCAGTAGCGTGTCTGGATGCTGGGGAACTGGCATGTCTGTCTATTATCCCTGGTCATAGGGCTTCTCGAGGGTGTGGAAGCCAGAGGCCTCCCACATCAAGTGTGGGGAATTAAATGCAATAGACATATGTCTGAGGTTTGCATCTTCTTCCTGTGTTTAACACAGGGTATGCCGCAAGTTTAACGTCCAGCGGAGACGGATAAGCTCGATCAGAGCATTAGCTAGAATGGATCGGATTGAGGGATTTCCCTTGAAGGGGTGCCGATACCGGGACCATCCCATGGGCGGATGTGAAGAGGAGCAGAATGGTATGATATTGTCAGGATATGGCAGTTCGGGTGAGAATCCGGATGGATGATGGATAGTTGAATGTAGTGGAGGGGGAATGAAATGGGACCATCGTAGGGGCGATAGTGAATTTGGGCTTGAGCCTCAAAGACACCTCCTACGTATCCCCGTGGCAGGGAATCAAAGTCCGCGTAGTTTGGGATGGTGCCGGTGAACAGACATGAAGGTGGACCTTGGCCCGATGGGTGTCTTCAGCGAATCGACGTGAATGTGGACCTTGGTCCGATGGGTCTTGTCAGTGAACTGATGTGAAGGAGGTCGGAACGACCGGGTGATGGGCTTGAACCTCTAGGAGGCTTCCTACATACCATGCCTTGACATGGATCAAAGACAATGTAGTTCAGGTTGGATGCTGGAAGGCCGACATGAATGAGGAGGACCAGGGGGTCTTATTATTGGTGGGCTAGGACCTCGTGGAGGCTTCCTACGTACCATGTCTTAACATGGATCAAAGACAACGTAGTTCAAAAGGGGGCTTCGTCGGCGAACCGACGTGATGGTGAACCCGGGGGTCCACCTGTGGTGGGTGTTGGAGAATCGACGTGAATAAGGGACCTTGGTCCAATGGGAGATGGTCTTGAACATTAGGGAGGCTTCCTACGTACCATGTCTTCACATGGATCAATGACCTCATAGTTCGGGTTGGTCACAATGGCTTCCCATAGGACTGTAATTGCAGTTTAACGTCATGATGGACGAAGGTGGAACTTGACGTGAATAAATGATGGGTGGGATTGAACCTCAGGGAGGCTTCCTACATACCATTCCTTGACATGGATCAAAGAACTCGTAGTTCAAAGGGTTTCAGTGGTGATCCGACGTGAAAGTAGACCCAGGGGTCCACTAGTGGTGGTGGGCTTGGACCTTGTGGGGGCTTCCTACGTACGATGCCTTAACATTTATCAAATACCACGTAGTTCAAAAGGGTGTGCAGTTTAATGTCATGAGGGATGAGGGCATACAGTTTAACGTCATTCTGGATGAGGGAATGCAGTTTAACAACATGCTGGACGAGGGTATGGTCACGGACAATGCCAACTCTAAGCCTACGTGAGTCATGCTCGGTGTGAGAAACAAGAGGTAGCAAGGACCGGACGATCACGCCGTGAAGGGTGTGTCCGTGAGAAGTGAAGAAGGGCTTATATGTTAGGCAGCCCATGGTGCTGGGACTTACTCTAGGATGGAGGCCCGAAGTGCATCAAAGCCCGACGAAAGAGGGATTTGGTACCAATGATGGAAGGTTCCTCGTTCCCTATCGCGCCCTCCACTGACCATGGTAGTGGGGAAGTATGGAGATGCAGGTATGCAGCCTTCTGCAAGAGGGGATAGGGGCTTACACCAAGGTGGTTGCCCTTCTCCCATGGACATACGCTACTCCGAGAAGGAGGATATCATCCCATGTGGAGGGGGTGACCACGTCTCTGTGGACACGGGTGGTGTAAAAAATGCCCGAGCTAGGGGGACCATTCGTGCGAAGCACGGGGTCAGGTCACAGTTTAATGTCATTTGTTGAGGATGGGGTGCTTCGTAGTTTAACGTCATGTGGCTCGGACGAGGTGGGTTCACTCCACACCCCTAGGGCTTACATAACTGGTACCCTTTTCTCCTTGGGGGAGGGAAGGTACCAGTAAGGTCGTGGTCAAGGGGGTTGTAGAGCGTACCATCGAGGGGTCCACATTAGAGTGGCTATGTGAAGAAGAAATAGCCTTTAGCGTGCCTATGTGAAAAATCATTATGTGAAGCAACACTACGAGTGGTGTTGTCCGTGGGACTTTGAAATCACATCGCGCATACCTGGAGGGTCGCGCGGGAAGAGGAATTGCCAAGAAAAGGAGTGTACTTTACGAAGTGGAGTGCCTTGGCCATAGCATGGGGCAGAGGTGTTAGTGTAAAGTGCTTCACAAAGTATAACAGTATTCACGGAGCACAACCTCGCGAAGAAGAGGTGCTTCGCGAAGCGGGGTGCTGCGAAGCCGCGTGCTTCGCGAAGTGTAGTGATTCTACCTTATCATGGGGATCACTAATACAAGATCGGTGTTTCGCGAAGCATAAATGTTTTGTGGCTGTCTGGGTTCCCTTGGGAATCCCCCTCCTTTGGGAATTTCCTTGAGCTTCATGAAGGGAATCCCTCTCATAAGAGGGGCTCAAAACGAGACAAAGCGAAGGCGTCACTCGAAGTAGAAGTACCTCGCGGAGCTCATGATTCCCGGGGCAAAGGGTGTTTTGCGATTTGGGAGAGGAGAAGCTAAAAGTTTGGATTGTCCCTCTTTTGGACTTAGGGGGATCTTAGTATTTATAGGCGAGGGGTGCCGTTAAGTAGAACTCACGCGGCGTGAAAGGGAGGCAGGTGCTTCGCAGCGGGCTCATGAACGTCAAGCCGTTCGCAGAGACGTACCGCCTCTGCTACTTTGTGGTGGGCGCACGAACATCAAATTCGTTTGCGGAGAGGGACCGCCTCTGGAGCTTCGCGGCGGGCTCGTGAACATCAAATTCGTTCACGGAGAGGTACCGCCTCCAATGCTTCGCGGCGGGCGCGCAAACTTCAAATGCGTTCACGGAGAGGTACCGCCTCCAAAGCTTTGCGGCGGCCCCGCGAACGTCAAATTCGTTCGTGGAGAGGTACCGCCTCCGGAGCTTCGTGGGACCGCGATACTCGGGGTGATTCGCGTCGGTGCTTCGCGATGCAGCGTGCGGGCCTTCATTTTTGTCCCATACTTTCGTGAAATATTTTGGCACCAACAGTACCTCCATCCCGCTATGGGTATAGGAGATATGATAAGATGCACTAGGGTATAGAGAGAAAATCATGAATGTGGTGTCGTTCATCTATTATATCTTCAGTAGGGACTCCTATGTTTTTCTTATATAAGAAGCCATGGAAATATCATATTTCATGTTCTAGTCACACGATGGAGTTTTATTCCCATGGTGGGATAGGGAATCATTGGTTTTCCTTTTTTGAGTTTTATATTGTCTATTGTGCATTATGGTTTAAGGAAAACAAAAGCCTCAAGATATTTGTTGGGGGCATAGTAGGTGAATATCTTGTCTTCTCTGGGAATTTAATGATAGGGAATTCTCTAGAGATGTCATCAATTGTATTTATAAATTCCATTAGAATCAGTGTGTAATATAATCCATGGATTATGGTGGTAGGACCCTAGTCCTGGGGATAGTAGTTTGTATGTGTTGAGTTAGGTTCTAGCAAATTACAAGTAAGGTATATAAATAGAGATATATATGGTTCTTCAAGAGACGAAACATTAATTTTCCATGTTTTATATAGGGTCTTCACGTTTCATACATTTCTACCCATGTTGTTTCTTGGTTGGGATTTCTAGTAGTGTTCTCCCTTGGTTTTTAGAACATGACATGCCTCTTAGGAAAGGACTAGATGAAGTGCAGTATTGCCTCACATGTTTCGTAGTGGTTGGAGATTATAATAAATTGTGGTCTTTTTTTCTCTTGATACAGTCAACTTCAATGTCATATTTAGTAAGGATTGATTGATGAGGTTTTGATCATGAATTTATTTTTATGTGAAGTGGATTACATTTACCACCAAAAAGGAAGAGGATTATGTCTTTGTTAGGGTATGTAATAAGGATTCTGGAAATGAAGTTCTAAAATACCTCTAGATTTGGTCCATTAGAGAAAATGTGTATGATTTAGTGCTCTCTATGGACCAGGTGAAGGATCTTCCTATTTTCACTCCCATGGTGGATCATTACCAAGATTTCGTCCTAAAAAATTAAAATTTCCTTCCACATGAGTAGGTGTAGAGTTGAAAATAAATCTCTTGATGACCTAAAAATATATATCGATTAACCCATATCGAAACACATTAACTGATATGAGAGAACTAAGGTTCAACTTGATAACCAAGATGTTATAGGATTCATTCTTCCAAGAACTTATCCATAGGGAGATAGGTGTTATTATACAAGAAGGTAGATATAGGTTATGGAATATTCATGGATTATCCTAAATTTAATTAGGTTTTGGAGAAAAACATAAATTCACTACATTGGATGAATGATATAATATTATCACTTCAGTTGAGCCTGATGGTTATCCAAAATCAAGCAATGATTTGGGCACCATCAGTTGGAGGTTATGGTTAAGAATATTCCTATGAAAACATTAATTAGAAGGATTAGGTTATATGATTATCTCTTTATTTAATTTGGTTTTAGGAATTCACCAATAGTGTTCATGGATAACATGAATCAAATTCTACACACATATCTAGACTCCTTGGTCATTTTCTTTCTTGATGACATTGTGGTGTATTCACCAACACTGGATATGAATACAAGTCACCTTATGGTTGTTTTATGAACACTATGGGAACATATTCATTACACTACGTCATTAAGATACATTTTTTGATCTAATAGGTACAATTCCATGGACATTTGGTTTTCATGGTAGGGATTTAAATCAATTTAGAGAAAATGAAGGTTGTTATATTAAGGACTCGGTATCAGAAAATGTTAACAATTTATAGATTTTATGGGATAGAAAAATATTATAGGTTTTACTTTTAACAATTTCCCATATGAAAGAACCTATGATAGAGCTTACCAGGAAGTGGGTCATGTTTTATTGGACTGGTCGGTGCATAGAGGCATTATAGGAGTGAAATGGGAAATGGCGTCAACTTGTATTCAAATTAATCCAGATTCATCATTTAGTTTTTTTGTTCTACTATAATGATTCACGGGCTTTTTTTGTGGTTATATTGATGCATGGTGAGTTGGTATTTTCATGTTAGTCATCTCAGTAATGGAACCATGTATGGAACTAACATACTCTTGATTGGGAGTTATCTATCAAGGTTCATTCTTTTAAGTGTTGATTTAATAATATCATCGGTGAAAGGGTTTTTTCAACATTGACCAATAAATACTTTAGTAAATATTTTATTAGTGATATTTCAACCAACATCTAAGACACTTGGTCGAGTACATGATGAATATTATTTTAATATGGAATATTCCACATGAAAGCGGAGTGGTGTCAAGGATTACCTTAGTATGAAATCATATGAAATGGGAATTTTGAAATTAGAGTAAGAGTGAAATGTCATGTGTCTTCTTTCAGGTTGGAAGTTGGATGTTTTCGAGGATTGAAAATCAATATTTTGTGATCTGTTAGTTATTTCACACTTCTTAGTGTACCATGTTATGGCTAGAAATGAATTTTCACTAGATTTTTATGTAACAAAATATCCCTTGATGGGTGATGATCATGTTCTAGTATGGTTAGTGGTTGGAGGTGACAAACTAAATGTCCATGGGAGGGTCTTCATACCTACAACCACGATGAATAAACTAATAATAGACTATCATGCCTCATAGTTGGTGGTGAATACAAGTTCGACAGATATGTACCGAAATATGAAACCCCACTTCTAGTGAGCATGTATGAAGAAATATAAGAAATTGTTTCTCAATTATTTCCTTATCTAAAGAGATAGAAAAATAGAATAGGTCGTTTACATTATCCTCTTCTACTATTGTTATAGAAATGGGATGAAGTGAACATGTATGTTATTATAGACATAACCATTACTCTGAGGAGGTGATATAATGTGTGTTTAGTCATTTATTGTCTAAAAAATGTTTTAATATTCATTCTCATTCAAGAGATATGTTTAGATGATGAATTGGTAACAGGTTTTATACAAGATATTGTGCGAATTCATGATGGATCTATGTGAATTAGGTCACATTAAGACACTAATTTCACATTATGATTTTTTTAGTGCCTTAAAAATGTGTTGGGGACATAATAGATGATGATTACTATATATCACCGATGCTCTCACAAATAGTCCAAATGTATTATCCAAATTCCATATGATATACCCATAGTGTGTGGAAATGATTTTTATTTTATACTGAACTATATAGCCACATTGGACCCTTTATAGGGGGAGTTTAAGTTATTTTTTTGGTTGGAGTGGAAATTGCACATGGAATTGTTTTTGAAATAAGGGATATATTCATGGGAGTTTGAACCATAAGAGAGTTTTTATGCTTGGAAGTAGTTGGTTAGGCCTATATAGATGATGGATTATATGAAATGATGTTTTCCATTTGTTTTGTTATTTTTTTCACATACTAATATAGTTATGCTTGATACATGTGGTAGTAACTAAAGATCTCTTTTGATGTAATGGGTTGATGTGTTATCCACCTAATTACCTTTGGGATGGGCCATGGTGCTATTTTGTTCCTCTTAATAACTATAATGATTTGTTTGGGAGATAATTTTTACCACAAAAGAACCTTAGTGATAGGTTTGAGTGACAATGATGACCTCCTAAGAACCTTTTTGATGGGAAATCCTAGGATTCTTTTTCCTTGACCAGTGCGACATGAAAAAGTCCATGGTTATTCTCAACTATGGATGTTCTGAAAGTCCATTATTCTAGCATAGAGAAAAAGAAGGTATCGGTAGGATTCATGGTTTCTTAGTTATCACACAATAAACCAATTGTATTATAAGTTGTTATTCTAATAGTTTTTTATCGATGAATCCACCTTCATAAACATGAGGCATTTATGTTAACTTAATAAATATGGTTTGCCACATAGAATATTCTTAGACCATGAATGGGAAAATTTATGTGCACTTATAAATTTTATTTGAATATCATTTTAAGGGAATGGTCCCCATGATAAATGTTTTAGTCAGTTGTGGTGGTCAGGGATCTAGGTAACACATGAACATATTCTGGGTATAACAACACCACTTATATTTTTTCTCTTATTTCCTACTGTACAGTGATGCCACTAATTTTGGTGATCCTTATTTTATTCATATTCATGACATAGGATATTCTATAAAATCTTATTGTATCTTGTTTTTTTAAATTGTTATGTTTTTTAATTCCTTTTTATATGATTCCTTTTTTATTTCATCTCTTATTGGAATACACTAATACTCAGAGATACTGAGGGAATAGTCTCTACATTTTATTCTGTGGCCCTCACCACTATTCAGAAACCTCTTTCATATGGGTATGAATGTTATAGGTCATGTTACACCTCAACTAAGACTGGGTGATTCATGTTGGGGTTTTATATTCTTCTAGTTGATTTATCTTATAAGAATAAATTTTACTTAAGAATTCATATTGATATGTTTGAATCCGTCTATGGGAAGAAGTTAACAACTCAAACATTATAGGATAATGTTAAAGAATGAAATCCATTGGGACATTTTCCTGAATTTGAAAAGGAAAATAATGTCATATTTATTCAAAACAAAATCAAATATTCAGAGAGTCAATAGAAGAGTTATGCTAAAAATAGTCAATAAGATCGAGAATACAATGTTTTTAACAATGTATAACAATGAATTTAGCTATAAAATATTATCATTTGATTCAAAATCAATGGGGATATATGCTGCAGTTATATTTTCCCATTGATATTCTAGATCAATTTTGGAATGTAGATTATTCCTTGGTGTATACACAAAACCTCTATTAAGTTCGTGATAGGTTCCATGTATCTCTTTTTAGGTAGTACATACCAAATCTATCACATGTACAAAACAAATAGATTTTAATATTGAAAAATGATCATTTATTTTAATAATAAATAGTATAAATTTGGTGTTTTAGAAATAAATTTCTATGGAACAAGACTACGCACTGAGTTAATGTACATTTGATGATTCAAAAATTCAAAAATGTTATATCAGAAACCGATGATTTGATGAAGTATTGATATACTTAGTTGTTTGTATCATAGTGAAGTAATTATCATAGAAACATTTATTTTAAGGGGGTATAATAAATCTTCCCAATATTTTATTTGTATTTACTTTGAAGTTAACTCTTTTTATTTTATAGAATTTCTTACACACAACCAAGATTCTATGTGAACAAAAATATATGAATCCTTTATAATATAATAGCTAAATTAGAATATAATAATAATCATCATCATATTATGATATATATATATATATGTTTTGAAAAATAAAATATATTTATTCATATAGAATTAATAACTAATCAATTTTTAGTGAAGTCAATTTATGCTAATAGAATATGTTTTCCTCAAAAGTTGGTTCTCACTATATTCTCTATACCAAAATTATAATTAATTTATATAATTTTAATAAATTTCATTTCATGGAAGGTATATAATTTTTAAATCGTTTTTTCATTATTATCATAGATTTAATTTTAGTATTATTCAATATTGATTAACATTTTTGTGAGTTGAAGAAAATATTGATTTTTTTAATTACTGAATTTTTCAAAGCAAGTAATTTAAATATTCAATTATATTTCAGATATTATATTAAATTATATTATTTATAAATTAATTATAAATAATCTAAATAATTATATATTAATTATAATTATACTTTATTTTGGAATAATTTTATTTCTGTGTTAAAAACACATTTTTCTAAAAATTATTATTCTACACAAAATGTGTTTTTTATCTTATGAAATAAAATTAATCTCTATTGAAAAATTTTGATAATTATATTTTTAGATTATATATCTAATAATAAATGTCAATAATCAATTTATAATTTTTATATGATATTGAATGCAACTAAATTCTTTTTATACTTAAAATGAATTTTTTCTAAATAGGGATTTTTATTGCATTGCGCATACTTATCTAAAATTAAATTCTTAAAAATATAGAAATTGAAAAAATAACATATATTTAATACATTAAATTATAATAATTAATATTATTTAATAGTTTGACCCTAATTTTTTGGTTGTAATTAATTGAAAAAACTAATAAAATAATGTTACCCCAGTTAAGGTTGAAACTGACTTTGGGAAATTAAACCAAGACATAGGGGTAATATTTCCATATAATTATTTTTAATTATTTTTTAAAAAAGATATATCCTTATTATATTTTCCTGTATTCAAATTAACTTCCTTTTGGAGGCACATTCACATGCATGTGTCCTTATATTATTGAAATATTTTATGTATATCCCTGAGTATCCCTCCACTCACATAGAAAACACAACCTTCTATCCTCACCTATTTAAAAAAAATTGATACATGTAGCTTGTAAAATAACCACTAAAAACATCCAATATTCATTACATTCGTTATATAGCTTATCGTCTTTTCCATAGACTCTTCCTTTAATTCTTAAGGTGTAAGATAAAGGAGGCCTCCCAAAGATGAGGCTTAAATCGTATCCAAAATCATTCAATATTATTTATTCTTATAATTTATAAAAATCTATTGTATCATTAAAATAATGATGAATCCAATGTAGAAAAATTACATATACTTTCTTATGATCATTATAAAACCATTTCCCGAATATTCTTAATTGAATTTTAAGTGAAATTATCGATCATGTGTATATGTGGACTACCACCTCCACGTTACAATACGATTCATTTTCAATAAACCTCTTTAATGGATGGTTATTATGATAGATATAGTGCATATATATGATATTTATGATATAATAAAAATCCTTTGAATATTACTTATTATTTAGCTTTCTTTCATTCCATCCATTGAGAGTGGAAAACACATATTGTGCGTACATACAGAATATCATCTCCATGAAGTGATGAAATTACTTTTTCATAACTTATTTATATTAATGGTTGTAAAAGAGTATATAGAGATTAAATTTAATAATTATTACATTATTGTGAATTATTCTATGATTTAATCATGATCTATGTTCAGGTAAAATAATAGTAAAACTGAAACAATAATAAAAAATAAAACAATTTACCCCCGGATAGGTTGATTTAAAGAATTCTTCATTAATGTATGGGTGATCAAATGATATAAGTGGTCCATATATACTACTATATTTTCCAAGATGATTATGTTATTGAATTATAATATATATAAATTAATTATATGATACATTAATTTAATTATTAAACCTGACTATCTAGAGCTGAGAGTTCTTCATTTGAATATTGTTTCAATTAGACATGTTTTCTGTTATGCAGTAATTTCTGTTTATGTAGTGTATAATATATAAATTTGAAATTTTTTATCATTTTCCATACTGATTAAGTTTCATTTAATGATAAAAATTAAATTATTTCATCCAATTTGTTTTGATTATATGGTTACAAAATTTGTAAGGTATTTACATGGAAATATAATTTTTACAAGGATTGTTTGTGATTAAAATTATGATGATAAAATTATACGATCAATCCCCTGAAATACCATGTCTTTTATTATCCTCTTTCTATGTCTAGATATTAATATTATTAATTTTATGTTCCACTGTCTATATACATAAGAGACTGAAGTAATTTTTTTAGGGAAAACCGCCATTATTTAACACTTCTGTGAGAAATCATTTTCATACAAGTTCATATAATATTTAACTTTTTTCAAGATTCTTTCTTCCATAAAAAATTAATTTTAGAAATTAATTTGTAACTATTTTAAAAAATTAAATTTTTTTAAAAAAATGTAATTCTTTATTTCTTTTTAAATATGTACTTTTGAATTTTCATTGAAAAAGATAAGTTATTTTTTTAATGTATGCCACATGACAGGATTTTATCATTATTATGACTTTTTATTTCATTTAATCTTCCATCATGAGATTATATGGTTATTTTCAAATAATTATATTTCCTTAATATTTTATAAATTATTATGTTTCAAATAAGCGATTAAATTTTTTATTGAATATTCTTCAAGAATATTCTAGTGATATTTTAAAGGTATTTTTAGCAATGAAAATATCTATTGAAAGTACTTATAGTTCACTGGTGAAATAATCCTATGAACCCATCAATTTTCTATCTTTTTATGGTTTATTATTATTATTTTGAAATAGATGTGAAGCCCATTTTATTTCTCATATCTTAATCTATGGTGAAATTCTAAAATTTTTCATGATATTGTGACAAACATTTGAATAGATAATGATCTTGTGATTGGTGGGTCCATTATAGCACATTAATTCATTTTGTAGGAACCCAAAAAGAACCCCTAAAATCACAATATTGTATCACATAGGAATCCACCAACATGGGCTTTCATTCGTAGTGGTTATGTAGGTAATCAAACCATCACTCCTTACACATTCTTAAAAATTTAATGTTATGGGGTGGGTAAATAAGGGGACTTATATTACATTCCCAAATCCTTCCATTAATGGATGTGGGGCTCAGTGAAAAGATTCATGATGTGACACCCTATAGTAATAATGTATCACAATTATGCAAAGTATAAGGGGTTGTTCAACCCTTATCGTGGTCATGTATGTCCTGTGATTCATTTAACAATGCTATGAAATCTCCCCCTCAGCACTTTACAATGGGAATGAGGTCACCTCTAAAATTTGATTTCAGTTTTTGAACCACATTACTTTCCCCTAAAATCACAATATTTTTTGCTTTAGGTATCCACTGTAAGGGTTTTCCCATCCAAGGGATTCCTCAATAAATTATACCATTTGATCACCAATCATATTTAAAATGGACATCTAATGATGAGTGGATTCGTGGACATTTTATTCCATGCCCATACCCCTTCATTTCCTGGTATTAGACTTAAATACAATTTTCACGATGTGAGAACCTATGGTCATGTCGCTAAACCCATCTTCCAAGAGTTTAGGTTGTTAAACCCTTATTACGAGCACCAAGGTAATGTGTTTCATTTATTTGGGATCCACACATTAGATAAACAATATTGTGTTATGACCTCTTATTTTACATGGATGTCTAACCCAAGCCTAAAAGACGGTGTATTAGAGGACATCTCGATCCCAAAATATAGTAAATAGGTGATTATCCCAAGATAAGAGTGGGTATTCTAGTGGTTAGTCCGTGTCTACCTTGTGATTAATTTCTTGTTGGGTAGCCATGATCTATGATTTCTATGACTATGATTATTCAATAAAATTTACCATAAATTTGGGAAATTATCCCATATAAATTATTTTCTCATGTTGTTCCTCTTCATTGATTCCTTTATGATTCTTGTCTTATGAACTACCAATATTTATTCCATGGTTAATGAATTTATCAATTGTTGTGGATGCATTTCAAATGTTGAGATCATTTTATCATGGCCTTATGCTCATGATATTCTTATGTAATATCTTAGGATGATAAAGCCCTTTTATTATTTACTATGTATGTGAGATCACCTATTATTATGTTTAGTTTTCCCTGGGATATGATGAATGTTTTTAAGTATGATATGACTTATATGGGTGATATTTGTTAATAACTAATTGATAGATGATGTAGATGTTTTATGTGTTATTTTTCATATATCCACATTTCTAAATACACAATACCTTTATTGTTCTTTCATGAGTAATTTCGATATTTAAATAATATTCATTAAAAATGATTCAACATATATTTGGGTAATTTTACAGTTACTATAGGATTGGAAGTCATGTCATCATTCACATATGAACTATATATGGTTGTATTATATTGTTAATATTATTTTATCAGATGTCCAAATTCTATTTTGTATCTTTCCTTTTTCAAATGCCATTTAGGAATATAAACCCTTTAAGGTTTTATGTTTTCTCAAATCTTCTCTATATGGATTATATTATACAGAGTATCCTATATGGATATGCATATAACTCTAGTTGAGTGTGTACCTAATAGTATGTATAAGTTATAATTTGGGGGAAAAATTTCAGATGTATTCTATGATACATCTCTTAGCCTTGTGAAGACATATTTTCATGATATCGTAGAAGGAAATGGTATCATTTTACCAATCCCAACAAGATGGGGGAATGTTTTCCTATATTCATTAAATATATTACACAATCATTATTTTATGGTCCCTTCAGTGGTGGTGGAGGTAAACATGATAAAAAATCCACTATCCCAATATGATTCTATTATTCCATGACATTAATTGAATCTTATACTAAAATCCTTCTCATTTTTTCATTTTTTTACATGGGGTATTTCCCAAGTGAAGTGAAAACTATGAGTTAAATACTTCCACATCTTTCCCACATCTATGGTTCCTACCGTTCTAAATTAGGAATCCTTTTATAGAATCTTAGATTCCTAATGAATTAATTCACTAGATTTTCCTTCCCAGCATGTGCATCATCCCAATAATTTAGAAGATGATTTTTTGCGTGGAACTAGATGGTTTTTCTTATGCACCTCCTAGAACATTGACATGTCCCTATATAATAACATTGAAGGATTTCTACCACAAATATCCATTATGACTATGGAGTACAGTAAAATGAGATTATCAATATTCACCCCATCCTGATATGAGCATGTTGGATGAAGCACTCCAAATTATCTATCATAGTTCTTCAAACTATCATGTAAATCATGATGGATGTTTATATGATTTTTTTAAGAATTGGGTCTTATGATGATGATAAGGTATTGAACTTAATTTGGTGTAATATATTTCCTACCATCTTATGATAATGATTATACACCTCATGGGACATATGTTTCACCCTGAGGTGGTTGTAAGTTGTAAACAAGTTCAGTGGAAATTAGAATACAAATTATTCCCTCATTTATTAAAAAATATCATATTGGAAGGTATCTATCTTCCAAAACATGACAAGAACACCACCCTTGGATAGATCATTCTATATATCTGTGATATTTTACTCATTCTCAAAAGAATTTGTATCTACTTCATCAAAAGATAGAAGTAATTTTTTTTAAAGATAACAACACACAATCTATGGGAATTATAATTTATATATTCTATCCCAAATTTTCCCATTATCATGTTTAATTATTGTTTGATACATCTAGTTTGTTTTGAATAGATGAAACAGATTCTTCTTGTACTTATCTATATAAAGTTACTTTTACAAGGGGTGTATATCCTTGTCTATGTGATATAACATAAGGGGGTGATTTTTTGTGGGATTTCAAAGGAGGATTCATACTGATATTTCCTTATATTAGATTGGGGAGGAATTTTATGGTATATATCACCTTCTACATCATATAACAAATCAACAAGAACTTGTGATGGTGTTGAAAAGAATTTTATGGCCTCAAGGGAACTATAATTGACCATGGTAGGAATATGGGCCCGCATCAAATCTATATATGATGTTTAAGGATGTTTTTTCATTAAACACTAGTAATTAGGCTTCCCAACCCATATTTTTTCTATAAGAACCGTTATGTATTGGGACCCTTATATAAGTTCTATGATTTCCCCTTATAATATAATTATGAACCACTATGATATTTTCGGCGGTATCTACCACTAGTTGTGTGACTATCAAGATTTTAAAGGAAGTTTATGAGTTTTTGGAATGAGTATAAGCCCATCCCGAGCTGTCTTGATGTGATCATTCATTGATATGAGTATTAATATTGGCATGTCTCCTACGAAACAGTAGAATATATTGATGGTCACATCCTAGTTGTGTAACCATAATAATCTAGGAACATTATAGGATGTGGGAAGGGATAAATCTATTTCTTGATTTGATTTTAGAATATTTCACTGGCTCTCTAAAATATTCTTTATTGAGAATTAACATATCCTGAGGTGAACATAGGGAAATTCTAATGATCCCAAATTGGAACAAGAAAATGTACACAATCGTGTGCCTCATATTTTAATATAATATGATGATGGCCCTATCAAATGGGAAAAAAGGTGTGTTCTTTCTCCATAGTAGCTACTTGACTATATGTATAATGTACTCTGGTGGTGGGAGAAGGAATATTAAATTGTCCCTTTTACAATTGTAAAACTATTCCAATGGATCTCCACAATGGATACATGAATATACTAGTAGTTTTGAATTGTTTCAAAAAAAAATATAGGTTACCTCATATATTGTTTATAGAATATATAAGAATATATATTTGTTTGAAGTAAGATTTTCTACCCACACATATCATCCCTATTCTATTTGATTACTTTAAAAATATTGATATAGGGAATAAAAATATGTTCCCTCTAAAATTTAGTCCCATATATTGGTGTTCTCAGAAAAGGAAAACAAAAAAATTTAAGTTATCTCTTGGGTTGACACCATAGTGTATAGATAGATATTAATTCATGGAAACAAAATATACATTTCTACCTGTTAAAAAAAAGTATATGCCAAATGATCGGCATAAAGAGAATCAGGGGTATGGGCCCAGCCTTCATGTGTTATATACTATTCCCAATGGTGGAACATTTAGGATGTCCTAGCATAAGTAGTTGGGATGCAGGTTCAGTGGACAATTTCAGAAACATGATATTGGTGAGTATATGATTTGTGGTGTCAGTGGCATCTAGAGGTTAGGGATACCACATTTACAGAACATGAATAGTGATTTCACGTAGG
The DNA here is from genome assembly GCA_963277665.1 of Viscum album. NCBI lineage: Eukaryota > Viridiplantae > Streptophyta > Magnoliopsida > Santalales > Viscaceae > Viscum > Viscum album. Next base: position 934,969,210 of record OY728143.1, on the reverse strand, counting down.
TATTTTTCTATATACCATAGATATGTCAGCTATTTTTTTCAATTATTTTTTTAAAGATACTCATAATGGTTGGAGTAAAAAATGGGTGCCACCAATGGAATCATTTCCTACCTTTTATACGGGGTATTTTTTTGATTTTATAATGTTGTTACTATCCTAATCAGTCTTTAAAGTAAGGGAATAGATTAGTTAGGGTATCCCATAATATGGATATCACTGGACTATTCTTAGAGACACTCAGTGGTTGAAAATTCACCCTTATTAGATTATGCACACATTTTTCAATAATCATGGTTTAATAATGAGATTCTAATGATGATTCCATTGTTTTTTTCATTGAGTATAGCTTTAAAAGACTTCTATACTACATCAAAATACAACCAAAAACATGAATACCCATCAATGAAATGTCATAAACATGAAATATCTCATACAACATTAAATAAATTTATTTTCTGTATCATGATTATAAGTTTAACAATGGGTTCAACATTTTGGTTTAAAATTCATATTCACGTCGAATGGTGAATCAAATACCTGGTACAATTATAGAAATTATTATCATGGTATTGAAATCAACTTTCAACCAATCATGAGTGATGTTTCATGTCATGTCCAATATCTTTTCGGACATGATTCAGTGAAACTTAATAGAAAACATCTTACCTTTTAAGGCCATATAACAAGGACTAATCTGTATAGTTTAAGGTTATATGGAAAGGATAATTAGAAGAAAGGTTACTATCAATAACCAGTATTGTAATTACATATGTGTGTCCCTCTCTGGTTGAATTCAAATAGATTATATCCTACTGAGTATAGGTTCCAAGCCGAATATGGCCCGTTGGAGGAAATTTGATAGGACAGGTTAAGGAAAAAAGATAATCCAATTATTGATTTTTTTTACTAGGGATATGGACCAATTAATATAAATTCCTAGGGGATATTTCCCTATATATTAGATGATAAGACATAGAGTTAACATATCCCCCAATGTGGAGAACATTATATTTACATGTATGTAGACCTGTGAAAGAAAACGGTTAGGCCAGAAGTATTTCCCATTAATAGAATTTTTAATGTGAAAGGGATATGGGGTACATTGGTTTCAGATCTCCATTTAGAATCAAATATACCTTTTTAGAGACATGAAAAATATCCCAAAAAGATAAAGAGATATGATTTATGGTCATAAAATAACACCATATAATACAATTTTTCATCATGAAGAAAGAATGTTTTACATGCACTATAACATCTTTCTATGTTGAATTATTTTTCTTGAAAGGGGGGGGGAATATGTAATGTAAATGGGTTTAAAAATATGATACTACCCTTATTGGATCTAGTTTCATCCTAAAATTAAAGAAGTATTCCAATACTGGGAATTTTAATAATTTTTTAAACTGTTAATAATTAACCAATAAGACAATGTGATTAATTATTGGTGTGAGAACTAAGGGATTTGGAGAAGGTAGATAACATGACACAATTAGATTTTGTTGGGACTTACACCAATAGAGGAATCCAAAGACATATGGGGGGATATTTTAGAGTTTTGTTTTATAAATTTTTATTGTTTTCCTACATATCCTATTATGGGCATGAATTAGAGCCTCTATGGCTTTATTGGTCTGTGGTTTAATATTATTTAACGATAAGCTTATTCATGCAACTTAACATAACTTGTGGGGACATTTTCAAGCCAACTTTATGCTATTCATAGATGAGTCTTTCCACATGGTTCAAATTATCTCTATATAGATGTTTTCCACAAAATTTAATGTGAAGATATATGATTTTTGATAAGGAAAATTCTTTATAAATAAAATAAACAAAACCTCAAATACCATGTGAGTCAGAATCAATGTGAAAAACAATAGGTCATAGATATCTAGTTGTGTGGATCGAGAGATTTATGATTCCACGAGTTTTATGGACTTGTTTTTGTTAGTAACATGAATCTCATAGAGTATATGGATCTTGGGATAGGTTATGGACCATTACATTAAATATTTTAAATTGAAAGCTATATAATGGGAATTTTGTGATAATATCATGAAGAAATTATGGTCCCCATAAGGAACATATCCATGTTGAATGATACGATATTGAAATACACATATATTTTAATTACAATATTATATTATGTTCTCATTCCAAGAAAATAAATTATTGGTATCATGTTTATAATAATAACAAGAATACATATAGTTCATAATTTTAAAAGAGAATATATCCCTTTGAAGGAGACAAATTTATGGTTGCGGATTAAAACCATCGAAGGAACATTTTACAATCCTTCTACCTATTGATAAAAAGGATGATATCTGAATGATGTAGCTCTTATAGTCCTCTCTAAAAAGTAATATGGTCTTAATCGATGAGGGATTCCCTTACTAAAATAACCTATTGAATAGAGAATAAATCCATTAAAAAATATTATAAGATACTCAAGTGACATTTTAAAAGAGACCCTCCTTATAAAATTAATATTCATCCATGAGTCTATTATGGGATTTACCGATTTGGGGTGACATCATGGATCCTATTTTTATCATGGTAATTCAAAATTTAAGAGGTCTGTACAAATAAGCATGCCCGGATTTGTAATGCCTATTTGCATTACGGTAGGTTTCAATTTTTTCTTTTAGGTATTTCAACCAAGAAAATAAAATTAATTCGAGTACTATTGATGACCTAAATGGTTGAGGGACAAATCATTTTAGAAGACCCCCTGACGAGGGAGGATATCATATAAATAATCCATGAATTCACATCCTTGGAATGGAAATAATAAATTTAAAATTTCTACATGTAATTTATAAAATGGTTAGTGAGTTATGAAAACTATGAAATGATGTGATCATGTGTCTATATGATATGTCCATCACACTACCAAGAAAGGGGGATCATCAAGAGTTCACATGATGAACTGTTATCTAATTATTGAATAACTCTGGTATAACACAGACAATCTCACATTGACACATTCTCATTGACAATGATAATGTATTTTTTTGTCATAGTTTTGGTTAGGTATAATTACAATATTTTTTAGGCATCAGTTTTACCAAAACAAATTGATGGTGTTTCTATATGTGGACGATTATAACACTACTATACACTTATGTCTCATGTTCTATCTCTCATTATCCATTTGTAATAAAACCACCACACTCTAAGCCAATATCATTCCCTATATCCCATTTCCAGATGTGGAAAATGGGTATTTAAAGGATAATACTAGTGACGTTGGGTGTTCATCTGATCAGAAAAGAGGTCAGAACCTATAGTTCCAACTGGGAGGAATGTAAATGAGAAGATTTATATGGCCACATAATATTGAACAATTACTTAACAGGCTCGTCAACTGGACCCTTGTGTGGATTCCCCTATAAAGGAAGACACCTCTACATGAGATTATACCAGTTAGAAGATCATTTTATTATGAGACCACATGTGTGGAGCCTAGTCATGTGACCTTCAATGACTTCATAAAAAACCCATTTTTGGCCACATTAACTGATATATCATGAGAAAATTCCATGTAGTTAATACAAATGATGGCCACTCTACTAGATCATGTATCTAGATGGTTGAGGGACAATAGTATAACATGAAGATAGCCTGTCAAATGCATTCTCAATAAGATGTTTCCACTTGAGTATTTCATTTTTTAGAAATTTCATGTATGAGGGTAGCAAAATGGATGGTTGGAGCTTTGAGTGGTTGGACCATATAATCATGTTGGGTGAGTGTGTAGTATAAGATTGTTCATAGTGAGCATTCCACATTATGGTTTCTCTACATGACTATCATATAATATGTAATCAATGTTAAAGTTTTATGGTAGGTGATCACTATAAAACATAAAAAAATGGGATTTTTCTATTATCAAAACATTTATCATGTTTTCCCCAGATGACTTCGAGATGATTGTGTGATTTTGTCACGACCCACCTTCACCAAAAGGAGGGAAGGGTCAGCAGGTTGCCAGGCCCTTCCTTCTTCGAGTTGAAGGAGAGATAATGACCCCCGAAACCCGCCTTCAATAGGTCCCGGAGTGGCGACTAGCACCAAGGGTATAGGAAGTTCTCACAAATGGAAGGCATTACCCTTTTTATTTTATAGGATCGAAAGATAAGGAGGAGAAAACCCAACAACACCAAGATAGAAAGAAAAGTAAAGCCAAAAGTAAACCATTCCCACATGTATGTTTAAACAGTTTACAACAAAGTACAAGTACAAAAGAAAAAGAAGCTCTCAAGTACAATACCAAAAGAAAACAAAGGTACGACAACAGCGACAACTCCAACTGTCCGACTAATAGGGTCCTGCGCAGCCCTGGTAGTCCTCCTGGAAACCTGAAAGTAAACGTAGGGTGAGCATACAAGTACACTCAGTAGGGAAAACCAAGACTCTCGTGCACAAGTGGGGGAACGTACTAAAGTCCCGTGAGAAAGAGTAAACCAAACACCTAACAAGGCAACTATCCATCCCAAGCCTCACCAAGGTTCGCTCCCCAAATAACGCAAGTCAAGTAATATATATATAAGAGCACATCGATGTTTGGGTACCCCGCGCCACTTTCCCACTGGTTATTGAGACATCCTACGCATCAGACCAATCCCGCCATTCTCACCGCAGTCCCACTGCCACACCCGCCCGCACACACCTGGGCCACAACCACACGCAGTCCCACTGCCAAATCCCGCCCGCACACACCTGGGCCACAACCACACGCAGTCCCACTGCCAAATCCCGCCCGCACACACCTGGGCCTCAACTGTCACAAGTAACCATGCCTGCAAACACCTAGGCCAGAACAACCACCGCTACGCCCGAAGACACCTGGGCTAAAGAATCCACTACCACGCCCGAAAACACCTGGGCCTCATCCCGAAGACACTTGGGAAACCACCTGCCGCACACACCTGGCCAACCACCACAACACCCTGCCCGATGGTTCTTGGGCTAATAATGGACTTCAGGCCATCACAGCCTGCCCGAAGGTACTTGGGCTATCCGGGAAAGCGAGCAGAAAAGGAGCTAATAACCAGCCACTAAGTATAGTGTTGGGAAAAACACCCTTCCCCCATAAATGGGGGTGTTCGGCACTAAGTTCTCAACTTGGGTGGGGCGCGAATAAGAAACACAAAGCTACAAGTATAGATATAGGTAACAAACACTCACCCAAAACTTAGGTTTTCCTAGCCAACCTACAGGACACAATACCACAACGCCCGAGTCACAATTCGCGACCCTTGCCCACAAAACCATTTGTCCCATTCTTGTTTCACGTTCAGTCAATTGTTCAATTAATTTTAAGCACTACTGGGCAACTACCATAAGCATAACCAAGGAAAACTTCAAGCATAGATCAACCAAAACACCCACACCCGGTTCTGCCAACAGAGGATCTCTCCCCAGTTTGTGATAAAAACCCACAACCACTGAAACCATGCCAACAGGAGATCCCATCCCCCAAATTCACACAGCCGCCGAGAGTATAAAAAGAACGGGGGATCCCATCCCCTCCCACATTTCCAGCAAACGGCCCGAAGGGAAAACAAACAACAACCACTACCAACACGAGTCAGGGATTTTCAGATTTAAACGACTTAACACACTCCATGATTTCAAAAATTCCATGTGTTCTATCCGTTAGTTATCACAGAAGGGTTGATCCTGGTGCTTTCAAATTATTCAGCCGGGTATACGTGATTAACCAATTTCACAGCAGGAGTTCACAATTTCAGCAACCCATTTAAAACATCACGAGGGGATTCAAGTGCACACACACGACCACCAACGGCCTCAATTTTCAGAAAACATAGACCAGTACAACAAAAGGGATGATCACAAGATAAAGCATAAACAACGATCACAACCCCTTCCCCTTCTTTCTTTAGAACATCGTTTAGTATCTTCATTAGGGTTTGGTTCAACCAATTTGATAGGAACAAAAGTAACGCCCACCCCGCATGATACACAAAAGTGAGAGACGAGAGAAATTCCCTACTTGTTGATGGATGATCGACGTTTAGGCCGGGGGCGCGGAACTTTACGGATAACGACGCGGCGGTCCCGATGCACCAGAAGAGTCACGATCGAAGAAGGGGGAAAACCACGGCCTAACCCTTAATTATAAGGGCTGGGGACGGTTGAGATGAAAACACAAAACCACGGAAGACGAGGGAGTCGTGGGTTGACCACGTGGCTTGACTCATCATTAATGGCGCTGGGTGGTTTTAACTGACCCATGAATTAATGAAGCATTTAATTAAGACCTTTGCGCGCGTTTCGGATTTCCAAGATATTTTTAGCAAGGAAGAATAGGGTTTAAAACCCTATTTGCGAAAAAGGAACATTACTGGAACAACTTGGCAGGGCCGGTCTCACCGATCGGTGTCACCGATCGGTCTCGCCGATCGGTCTCACCGATCGGTCTCGCCGATCGGTCTCACCGATCGGTCTCACCGATCGGTGTCACCGATCGGTCTCGCCGATCGGTCTCACCGATCGGTGTCACCGATCGGTCTCGCCGATCGGTCTCCCCGATCGGTCTCACCGATCGGTGCCACCGATCGGTGTCACCGATCGGTCCCGCCGATCGGTCTCACCGATCGGTCTCACCGATCGGTGTCACCGATCGGCGAGACCGATCGGTACCCCGCAAGGAAACCGGATTTTTGGCAAAGGAAGGGACCAAGGGGGTTCTGGGTCTTCACATCAGATACCTCTTAAACGATTCTCGTCCTCGAGAATCAAACAAACTAGAAGGAAAGAGAGGATCCGAACAACCATCTTCGAAGATACCTCTTAGGAGTGGACCCCCGCTAGTTGGAAATACTCCCTGTCAAGAACCAAGCATCACACCACGCCAAACCGCCCGGTCATGTGGGTTTGGGGAGTTCCCCTCCCCCATGTCAAGATATTATCCGCTTTGGGCGGCACTGACTCGCCCGCACGGGTTTAATCTCATCCACCTTAATGCGTCCTGATTAGGGGTCGGGTTTCCCCTTCCCTTCAACCGGGGCTTCCCACACAAAACAGAGGGAAGGAACCTAGCACATTTCATAGCCAAAAAGGTCAAACGTTCTGTCACAACAGGCACCAAGGGTTCAAAACTCAGAACAACTCGGGGTATTGGGCACGCATCTGTGCTTCCCTCTCCCACGTACTCTCTTCGAGGCCGCCATGTCTCCACAACACACGAACCAGGCCGACGGTTCGTCCACGGAGCACTTTCTCCTTGCGATCCTCGATTCTGACTGGCCGTTCCTCGAAGGTCGCGTCTCCTCCCACGTCTAGCTCTCCCCAGTTGATGACATGAGAGTCATCATGTAAGTACTGACGAAGCTGGGAGACATGGAAGACGTCATGGACCCTCTCCAACTGAGGTGGTAGGGCCAGCTGATATGCCACCTCGCCAACTCGCCTCAGCACCTCGAAAGGTCCGATGAACCTAGGGGAGAGCTTACTCCCCTTTCCGAACCTCCGCTGCCCCCGTCGAGGGGAAACCTTCAAAAACACATGATCTCCCACCTCGAACTTCAGGGGCCTCCTCCGACGATCAGCATAAGATTTCTGCCGATCCTGAGCTGCTTTCATCCTCTCCCGCACTAGCTGGACTTTCTCCGTGGTGCTCTGCACTACTTCTGGTCCAAGAGTACCAGTCTCACCAACCTCTGCCCAGCATAAGGGTGAACGACATGGTCTTCCATACAAAGCCTCAAAAGGAGCCATGCCGATAGTAGAGTGAAAACTGTTGTTGTAGGCAAACTCTACTAAAGGCAAGTGCCGTACCCATGATCCCCCGAAATCCAGAACACATGCTCGCAGCATGTCCTCCAAAGTCTGGATAGTCCGCTCTGTCTGCCCATCAGTCTGAGGGTGAAAAGCAGTGCTAAGGCGTAGTTGGGTGCCAAAAGCATGCTGTAACCCCTTCCAGACTCGTGAGGTGAATCGAGTGTCCCGATCCGAGACGATCGTTTTCGGAACTCCATGCAAACGCACCACCTCATCCACGTACCTCTGTGCTAAGGTACTCACGGGTCCCGACTCCTTGATAGCCAAGAAGTGAGCAGATTTTGTCAATCGATCCACCACTACCCAGATAGCATCATGCCCGCCCTGAGCTCTGGGTAGTCCCGTGACGAAGTCCATTGAGACGTCGTCCCACTTCCACTCGGGAACATCTAGAGGATGCAACAGACCACCAGGAACACGGTGTTCAGCCTTCACCTGCTGACACACCAGGCATTTAGCCATGAACTCTGCCACTGCCCGTTTCACCCCGGGCCACCAAAACTGTCCCCTCAGGCCTCGGTACATTTTCGAAACACCCGAATGTACCGCCAAGGCTGAGCTATGGAACTCATGAAGTACTTCATCACGCATCACCTCTGGAACAAACAACCTCCGATGAAAGAGCATCCGATGTCGGCTGTCCTCCGACCATCCTTCCGGGGCGTTCCCCTGATCGACACGATCCCGCAACACTTCTACCTCAGGATCTCCCCACTGAGACTCTTCCACTTGCTGCAACAAGGAGGACTGTACCGTCATCTGAAACAAACAACCTCTAGTACCTTCCACCCTTGCATCCAAGTGCAAGGCAGCCAACTCCCCCATTGCCTTCCAAGCATCAGCAGATTCCCGAACCACCTCCTGATGCGGCTTCCTGCTCAGGGCATCAGCCACAACGTTTCCCTTACCTTCAGTGTATGAGATCTCAAAGTCGTAGTCCTGGAGAAACTCGACCCACCTCCGCTGTCGCAAGTTCAAGTCACGCTGGGAGAAGATATAGCGCAAGCTTTTTTGGTCGGTGAAGACCACAAAGCGCTCCCCAAAGAGGTAATGTCGCCACAGCTTTAATGCGAACACCACCGCTGCAAGCTCCAGGTCATGGGTGGCATAGTTCCGCTCATGGGGGCGTAGCTGCCTGGACCCGTAGGAGATCACCCCTTGTCGCTGCATCAATACGCACCCCAGGCCCTGTCCTGAAGCATCACAGAATACCTCATAGGCCATCCCTTCTTCTGGCAACCTCAACACTGGGGCACTAACCAGTTTTTCTTTTAGGTAGCTGAAGGACGACTCACATTGCTCGCTCCACATGAAAACTTGGTCCTTCTTGGTCAAAGCCGTCAAAGGGGCTGCTACCCGGGAGAAGTTGGGTACGAATCTCCGGTAGTAGCCTGCCAGTCCAAGGAAACTCCGAACTTCCGCCACATTCTTGGGTGCTGCCCAAGAAACAATTGCCTCAACCTTTGATGGGTCGACTGCTACTCCCTGCTCAGACACTACATGTCCAAGGAAGTGCACTTCTCGCGCCCAGAACTTGCACTTTGACAACTTCCCATAGAGCTGGTGCTGTCGTAGGACCTCCAAAACTGTCCTCAGGTGCTCTGCATGGTCCTCTTCTGACTTTGAATAGATCAGGATATCGTCGATGAACACCACCACAAACCGATCCAGGTACTCCCGAAAGATGGAGTTCATAAGCCCCATGAACACGGCCGGGGCGTTCGTAACACCAAAGGGCATGACCACGAACTCGAAGTGCCCATACCTGCACCTGAACGCCGTCTTCGGGACGTCGCTATCCTTCACCCTCAGCTGGTGGTACCCGGATCGCAGGTCGATCTTCGAGAACCATCCTGCCCCCTTCAGCTGGTCGAAAAGATCATCTATCCTCGGAAGAGGGTAGCGGTTCTTGATTGTTACCTGATTCAGCCTCCTGTAATCAATGCATAACCTGAGGCCACCATCTGCCTTCTTCGCAAACAAGACTGGGGCACCCCACGGTGATGCACTTGGACGAACATAACCCCTCTTCATCAGATCGTCAATCTGTATCCGCAACTCCCGTAGCTCCGAAGGTGCCATCCGTTAAGGAGCCATCGAGATTGGTCGAGAGCCGGGCTGCAGGTCTATCCCGAACTCGATATCACGTCGAGGGGGTAGAGTCGTCACCTCCTCAGGAAAGACGTCCATAAATTCACGAACGATCTCTGGTACTTCCACCATTTCCGCATCTGTTGATTCTATCGTCAGTTCGGTCAACAAGGAGAGGAGAGGTTCCTCCCTCCTGTTTCCCTTCGGGCAGCTCCGCTCGCCGGTGAAAGTAACACGCTGGCCGTCCAAACCGGAGAACACCACCCTCCTTTGGAAACAGTCGATGACGGCGCACACAGAAAATAGCCAGTCGATGCCTAGGATGACATCGTACGGCCGAATCTGTAGCAGAAGGAGGTCCTTAACCGACTGATGTGGCCCCAACATCAGTCTACATCCCCGACAAACGAACAGCAAGTCGGTCTGACCTCCAACTGGTGTGCTCAACACCAGGGGCACTGGAAGTCTCTCGGCATCTAGACCCAAGGCGCGGGCTAGACTGGGTGCAACAAAGGAGTGCGAAGCTCCGGTATCGAACAAAGCATAAGCAAGAGTGCTAAACACACTGATCGTACCTCGAACAACCTCTGGCCCTGCTGGAACTGTTGCTTCTGCGGCGTGTAACTGTCCACGCCCAGCTCCCCTACCCCTCGGCTGTCGGCCACCTCCCCGACCACGCCCTGGTCGAGGTCCCTGGGGAGCGCCCTGAGGTCGGCCTCCCCCTCCTATGTCTGTCTGCGGAGGAGCGGGAGCTCGCTGTCCCTGCTGCTGCTGCTGGAAGGGTCTGGCTGGGAACTGCTGCTGCTGTGGCGGATGCTGGGGATGACTGCCACTGCTGTACTGCACCCGATCGGGGCACTGACTCCGAAGATGTCCAGGGCTCCCGCAGATGAAGCACCGTGGTCCCGAGCCCGAAGGGAAAGAACGTGGGCCAGGGGATCGAAACTGAAACTGCTGCGGCCTGCTCCCTGCGGGTCGGAACCTGGAGGGTCCCGATGCTGGGGGCCTGGTGCTGACGGCCTTCCCCTTCGATGGTCCCAGCTGGATCCCTTCTCGTGACAGTCCGCCTAGAGTGTGCATCCTTTCCACCACTTCGGCCTTCTTCTGAACCTCTAAGTATGTCGGAAGGGTAAAGGGAGTAACAGCATACTGGAGGGAGGGTCGGAGCGCCTCCTCCAAACGTCTTGCCCGAGACTCCTCATCGGGAAAGAGTTCTGGAGAAAAACGCAGGAGGTCCTTGAACTTGATTCCAAGTTCCCTCACGGACATGCTCCCCTGCTGGAGGGAGAGTAGCTCCTGTCTCTTCTCCGCCTTCATTGTCGAGGAGAGAAACTCCGCCCGGAACTCCTTCTCGAATTCCGCCCAAGAAACCTCAAACTCTTTCCTACTCCCCAGGTGAAGCATCCACCACTGACGTGACGCTCCTCGCATCTGGCTAACAGCCAGAGGAACCCAGTACTCTGTCGGGGCCCGAATCAGACCGAAGGCTATGACTAGCTCCTCCAGCCAGCCTTCCGTCTTCATGTCGGAGGTGCTGCCCTCATATTTCTCGAGGGCCTGTCGCTGAAAGGCTCGAAGAGTCTTCTGCCACCGGTCGTCCTCTTCCTCCCGATCAGCTCTCTGCTGATTGGCCAAGGTAGTCTCAGGAGTCTCGATCGCCTGTACCACACGTGGTCGCCTTCCAGGTGCCATAGCTGCAAGGTAACCAAGGAATACCTAAGCCCAGTAGTGCAAAGAAAACCGTTCTCAAAACTTATTAAGATTTAATTTATTCTTAATTTCCCAAGACATCCCAGAAACACAAGAACACAAGTCATTTATGATGCATGTACCTTTCCTAGGGTCTCTACCCTGCAATCAGTGTGGCTTCACTTGGTCGTTCGGTAGGTCCAGAGTCCTTGCATCGGATCACGGGGGGCCCTAAAATCCCGTGTCCTAGCCGGTCCTCCCTGGCCTATTTCACGCACCAAGGTCACCCAACGCTGTTGCCTTACCATCCCATGAAATCCTCACTGTGCCTAACTCCAGACTCCGTCCTATCTCTCAACCTTGCCTCTGATACCATTCTGTCACGACCCGCCTTCACCAAAAGGAGGGAAGGGTCAGCAGGTTGCCAGGCCCTTCCTTCTTCGAGTTGAAGGAGAGATAATGACACCCGAAACCTGCCTTCAATAGGTCCCGGAGTGGCGACTAGCACCAAGGGTATAGGAAGTTCTCACAAATGGAAGGCATTACCCTTTTTATTTTATAGGATCGAAAGATAAGGAGGAGAAAACCCAACAACACCAAGATAGAAAGAAAAGTAAAGCCAAAAGTAAACCATTCCCACATGTATGTTTAAACAGTTTACAACAAAGTACAAGTACAAAAGAAAAAGAAGCTCTCAAGTACAATACCAAAAGAAAACAAAGGTACGACAACAGCGACAACTCCAACTGTCCGACTAATAGGGTCCCGCGCAGCCCTGGTAGTCCTCCGGGAAACCTGAAAGTAAACGTAGGGTGAGCATACAAGTACACTCAGTAGGGAAAACCAAGACTCTCGTGCACAAGTGGGGGAACGTACTAAAGTCCCGTGAGAAAGAGTAAACCAAACACCTAACAAGGCAACTATCCATCCCAAGCCTCACCAAGGTTCGCTCCCCAAATAACGCAAGTCAAGTAATATATATATAAGAGCACATCGATGTTTGGGTACCCCGCGCCACTTTCCCACTGGTTATTGAGACATCCTACGCATCAGACCAATCCCGCCATTCTCACCGCAGTCCCACTGCCACACCCGCCCGCACACACCTGGGCCACAACCACACGCAGTCCCACTGCCAAATCCCGCCCGCACACACCTGGGCCACAACCACACGCAGTCCCACTGCCAAATCCCGCCCGCACACACCTGGGCCTCAACTGTCACAAGTAACCATGCCTGCAAACACCTAGGCCAGAACAACCACCGCTACGCCCGAAGACACCTGGGCTAAAGAATCCACTACCACGCCCGAAAACACCTGGGCCTCATCCCGAAGACACTTGGGAAACCACCTGCCGCACACACCTGGCCAACCACCACAACACCCTGCCCGATGGTTCTTGGGCTAATAATGGACTTCAGGCCATCACAGCCTGCCCGAAGGTACTTGGGCTATCCGGGAAAGGGAGCAGAAAAGGAGCTAATAACCAGCCACTAAGTATAGTGTTGGTAAAAACACCCTTCCCCCATAAATGGGGGTGTTCGGCACTAAGTGCTCAACTTGGGTGGGGCGCGAATAAGAAACACAAAGCTACAAGTATAGATATAGGTAACAAACACTCACCCAAAACTTAGGTTTTCCTAGCCAACCTATAGGACACAATACCACAACGCCCGAGTCACAATTCGCGACCCTTGCCCACAAAACCATTTGTCCCATTCTTGTTTCACGTTCAGTCAATTGTTCAATTAATTTTAAGCAGTACTGGGCAACTACCATAAGCATAACCAAGGAAAACGTCAAGCATAGATCAACCAAAACACCCACACCCGGTTCTGCCAACAGAGGATCTCTCCCCAGTTTGTGATAAAAACCCACAACCACTGAAACCATGCCAACAGGAGATCCCATCCCCCAAATTCACACAGCCGCCGAGAGTATAAAAAGAACGGGGGATCCCATCCCCTCCCACATTTCCAGCAAACGGCCCGAAGGGAAAACAACCAACAACCACTACCAACACGAGTCAGGGATTTTCAGATTTAAACGACTTAACACACTCCATGATTTCAAAAATTCCATGTGTTCTATCCGTTAGTTATCACAGAAGGGTTGATCCTGGTGCTTTCAAATTATTCAGCCGGGTATACGTGATTAACCAATTTCACAGCAGGAGTTCACAATTTCAGCAACCCATTTAAAACATCACGAGGGGATTCAAGTGCACACACACGACCACCAACGGCCTCAATTTTCAGAAAACATAGACCAGTACAACAAAAGGGATGATCACAAGATAAAGCATAAACAACGATCACAACCCCTTCCCCTTCTTTCTTTAGAACTTCGTTTAGTATCTTCATTAGGGTTTGGTTCAACCAATTTGATAGGAACAAAAGTAACGCCCACCCCGCATGATACACAAAAGTGAGAGACGAGAGAAATTCCCTACTTGTTGATGGATGATCGACGTTTAGGCCGGGGGCGCGGAACTTTACGGATAACGACGCGGCGGTCCCGATGCACCAGAAGAGTCACGATCGAAGAAGGGGGAAAACCACGGCCTAACCCTTAATTATAAGGGCTGGGGACGGTTGAGATGAAAACACAAAACCACGGAAGACGAGGGAGTCGTGGGTTGACCACGTGGCTTGACTCATCATTAATGGCGCTGGGTGGTTTTAACTGACCCATGAATTAATGAAGCATTTAATTAAGACCTTTGCGCGCGTTTCGGATTTCCAAGATATTTTTAGCAAGGAAGAATAGGGTTTAAAACCCTATTTGCGAAAAAGGAACATTACTGGAACAACTTGGCAGGGCCGGTCTCGCCGATTGGTCTCACCGATCGGTCTCACCGATCGGTCTCACCGATCGGTGCCACCGATCGGTCTCACCGATCGGTACCCCGCAAGGAAACCGGATTTTTGGCAAAGGAAGGGACCAAGGGGGTTCTGGGTCTTCACAGATTTTCTATTACCGCTTGAATTTCTAGACATACGATAGTGTGAGGGTCTACAATAACATGACTAATGGAGTTATAAAGGACATAATGTTTAAATAAACTAATGAGGTCCACATGAATAAAATATAATTATTACGTAATGTGAATCTACTATACATGAACACAATATTTAAGAACTCTTTATTGGAGTGTTTTCTAGGGATGGGATCGACAATTATAGTCTCCCTTTATCAACCGTGAATCATATAATTTATACTAGAATTAACAAAATGACCACAATTGACCCACATAAATAGTGTTGAATTATTGGGTTAGGATTAAAAATATTTCATTATGAAGTCTTGGTCATTCATTATCTTTTATTGGGATTTTATAAAATTTGGGATTAAGTTATTTTCCACCTAATTATCTAAAAACATGTAAAATTATCAATGTAGAAATTATTGATATCTATTTCCCGATGATCTATCACTCTCACTAATACACTTATTTCATTATAGGTCCCTCTCTCGATAAGTAATGTATTAAAATATATATGAATATCAGGGTAGTATTCATGCTTCTACATAGAAACAATTTAAGCCCACTAGAGAACCCACATGACTTTTCCAATATTTTCCATTATAGCTACAATTTTTTCTTTTTCAAATTTTCTAGATAATAAATGATTCTTAGGATAGACTACATTGATTATTGGGTATAGATTTTTGTGTGGAACATATAACAAAATTTTCTATTAGTTAAATTAGTGAGATTGTAGAATTTTATAAATTAATGATACATTATTGACTTAAATGTATTCCATAAAATATTATAAAGATTTATTTTTTATAGATAAGACTAGGTGATGGAATATTTTGGTAGTCTATGTTAGTGAGACAAGTTAGTATGTTTTAGATAATCAGCATCAAAACAATATTTAAGAGGTTATTCATAAAGGAATTTCTCATTGGAATTTCTCTGTCAGATAGTATTAATGTAAGAGGGGATTATATTCAATCTAATTTAAGAATGCTAGTCAATAGAACATGAAATTAATTTTGGTTTCATGTAGGTAATAAATATTTATTTTATAACATAGTCTATTAGGTCCTTAATGGTAGGATCTTGGTGGTGTTTGATTCATTACATGGGGAATCTTTAGTAGTCTAAGGATACACGGGAGATGTTTCAATGTGAGTTCTAAAAATAGATTTTATTTTCCATGCTCCTGGAAAGAAAATATTTGGATATTATTACTCATTGATAAAGTAGATCAACTTTTATAAATTTAATAGTCTTTCACGTAATCATTTTTTATTATTCAGCTAATCTTCTTCATAAGAAAGTGGTGACAAAATATCTTTTAAAGGATGATTTTTTCCTTGTGGCCTAGAATTATGACAAACTCGAGTGAGATGCTGAGAACAATTATTTGGGAGATGATAAATGGTAATAAGAACATAAAATATCAAATTAGTTATTTACATTACCAATTCATACATACCATCAATAAATGAAATAATATTCTGATATATATATATATATAGATAGAACACACTTAACACAAGATATTCTAACATGGTTCATGAAAACTTTTTATCTAGTGGGAAGCCCTTAGTTTCTAGTGGATTTGATTATATTATTAAATTCTTATTATATTGTCAATAATTATTAAGAAAATAATTCATAATATGGTACTAAAACCAATGTATAATAATTATGTATACAATCATAAAAAATATGACCAATCGTCAAAATAAGCATCAAGTGACACTAGAAAAACAATTAAGTGTGAACCCTATTTCATCTCAATAATCCTAGAGAAATAAACACTATAATTATCCATAGAATTTATGATCATCTACAATAAATTTTCATCAGTTTTTTCCATGTCAAACTTTTCTTTTGAACGATTGTTATTAATTTACACTATGGTGATTATGGGTTGTTGTGGGAAAAGAGTTCAACTAAAGTTCAGAAATTATTAAATTGTATCTCATTATTTCACTTTAAAAATACCCACAAAAATTTATAATAGTATAATTAACATAAAATTAACTACAATATGAACACCCTTAAAATGTAATGATCATTAAGTTCAATGATTCCTTAATTTTTCATGGAATGTGAATTTGGGGTTTAATTATTCATCAATAGTCAAATCCTCCACAATATAGAAAAAAATAAATTCATGGAAATGGGTTTTTTATATAATATTTTTTCTCATTACTACAGCATGAAATCAATAATGTAAATATATTTGGATTACTCTAGAAATAATCACTGTGTAGAACATATGACTTCTGGTTTGATTCTTTTGTACAAGTAGAAAAACATTGATTCACTCTATTTTAGTGTAATAGAAAGACATCCATTTTGGGGTTTTCCATACTCAAATATTTCTTCATTCATCATAAAAGATGTATCTCAAATTATCTTCTAAAGTCATCCATGAACATGTTAAAACATAAAATATGAAAACACAACTAAGAAACATCAATGATTTATTGAAAGAAATAATTCATATAACACATTAAATTTAAGAGTTACCTAAATGAAACCACATTAGAAAAATTGATTATTTGTGTTTTTTCCACCCCAATATTTTGAGATAATATTAAATTTACGATATCTTAATCTATATCATATCATAGGTCCCTATTTAACTTTTCACATCTTAAAGTCCTCAAAATCTCTCTAATCATAAAGGCACCGTCACATTGTTATGTCATATCATAGTAAAAAATGAAACATTAGGTGTCCAGAGGGGATGAAGAGATAAAAAATAAATTTGGATAAATAATTACATATTCATAGGGGATTTATAGGTATCCAAGTTAATTAATATTTTAATCATCAGGGAGTCAATTCCAGCCTTAATTATCCAATTTTTCTTGAGTTGGATGCTCATGGAATTCAATTTAGATCTCATTTATTTTATCATGCTGGGTGTCGTAATCAGTGGATTCAATTTTAAATTTTCTTTACCGGCCATAAATGAGTTACTAGTTATCAATTTAGGTATCATATTTAATATGGATGGATGATATGGGAAAATCCACCAAGATTATTGGTATGTTCATTAGGCATTTGGACCATAGATATGTGACAAATTAAGAAAATAAAATCACAAATGTTTTAATTATACTTAAATTATTATTGAATATCATTTTTATGTTGATTAATATCATCATGGAATACATGGAAAAAAGAGAAGATATTATAAAATTTCATGTTAAAGAGTTACCAATTCTAGTTGTATCAGATATCATTCGAGGTATGTTTTGTTCTATTCGGGAATTTTTTTTATATTGAATAATATGAAATCGTCAAACACCTTGGTTGTGAATGAATTAGAATAATAAATGGGAACTAAGGTTGACTTTATTGTAGTTACCTTACTGTTATCTGCACTAATTAGTTAATAGTTGTGTATATATGTTGTTTTTCCAGGATACTAGTTGATAATTGGGTACTATCTGCTGGTGGGAGATTTCTTTTTATGGAAAATATAACCATATGATGTTATATATATCAAGGAATTTTTATACTCTATGTGGGTTCCATATATATTTATTTAAGGTGAGTTATTTTATTTTATCTTTTGGTAGTGGGTATGTTGTTCATTGGCGATAATATTAATTTATAAGAGATATCAAGAGCCTCTATCAGCACTATAGTATAAGTAAATATATTGTTCAATGTAATTTATTGTTAATGATTTTCCAAAAATAGATGAGTATTTTTTGGATCTATTTTTGGATAACAGTACATTATAACACCCTTGAAATATGAAATATTTTTATGGATAGAGTTATAACCTGAATACATTATGATTTATATGTCTCTTTATTAGATAAATACATTAGATCTTTTAAATAAGATAATTCAAATTAATCATCCATTATAGAGGGGGTTAGCCCAAATTAGGATCTCATCATGAGGAGATACATTATAATTCTTGAACAAGGAAAATGGTAGCCAATGAATCTTAATTTATTTATATCATTTGAATCAAATGATAGTAAATAAACATTATCCTCTCTAAATGATTGATATATAGTCTATTTAATTAAGGAGATATAGCTAGTTTTGGATGATTTTTTTAGAGAATGAGTTATATTATATATATATGTTTAAGATGATGGTAACCTTGAGAACGCATTCTTATATCATCGTGAACATATTTTTTGTTGTGGTTTTATATCATCAAAAAAATTAATGAATATACTTTAAAGGGACAAATGGATGTTTGTATAGATCGGTTTTTATTAGTGTCTATTGGAAATGACGTGGTGTATTTAAATTCTACAGAGAAATATGATTATAATTTAAGTACTTTTTTAAATTATATTTTAATATATATTATATAAGAATTTTAAATATTCACATTCTAGATAAAAGATGAAAATTTCCTTAGACATGTTGTATCTCAATATGGTGTTTTAGTTTTTCTTTTTAATATTTTTTAAATTGTTTCAAAGGTATATTCAATGAATTTTCAATATTTATTGAATTTTTTCTGCATTATTGATATTAAAATTGCTTTCTATCTACTATATCTTTGATCAGAACATCATTGAAATATTTGACGAGGAAAATCATGGTATTGAAATGAATTGATAATTTCATGGTGTGTTTGACTTCTTAAAAGAGATATTTATAAGTGATATTTCCATTTATATACTAGAGGAGGGTGTTCTATAAAAGTAATTAAAAAAATATTCAATCCTTTTTCTGGATATTTTCATGATACAATGGAAAGAAGTGAAATATTTTAGGCCCCTATTGTTTTTTTCATCTGATCATAATTATTCTACATTCACACTTGATCTCAGGGTGGTAATGGTTTCAATTACTTGTATTTCATGTTATCTCACCAGTGAGACTATGTGGTAATTATAGAACATAAAAACTTATAATATTTCTTATCATAACAAGATTTAAATTTCAATTAGTTGAGGTGAATGGAGTTCAATTATGATTGTCGAACTGATATCTCTTACACATTATGTAATAGAAAAGAAGTGGTTGATGTGATGAGCAGTAATAATCATGATATATTGCTCGATAGGCTAAGGATATGAGGTGGATAATGGGAGTTTTTAAATATATTCATTTATATATATAGTAATTGAATCAATAAAAATTACCTACATTAAATTATAAAGAAATATTCACTGTTTTAGTTGGTGGAGGTTCCTTACTTAAGAGGTTTTGAGAGGAAAGTATTCGAAGAGTGTAAATTTTTGGGAAATCTCTTAACAGATGGATAGAGGATTGAATATATCTGATGTTGTTTATTAGAGAGATTTTCCTAATTTCAATGATTTAAGAGGTTGTGATTTGTAATTTTTATTTCTAAAATCTAAAAGTATTACATGGAATGTCCATGGTGTATTGGGCCTTAAAGTATCTTTTATTATAGAATGGTATAAACTAATCATTGTTTGATTTTATATCCATATGACTATACTATTGGTAGCTAAAACCTTAATATAATGTACATGTTGGTATATTACAACAATAGTATTTTACATATATTAAATGAAACGGAATTTTAATAGATTTTGTTACTAATATTCCTCATACTTCCAATGGATCTTATTTCATCAAGTTGGTCAATTAATTAGTGGATAATTTTGTTCATGATGTTTTGTGGATTTATTGTTTTAGATATATGATCATATCTAATTGAGTTCTATGTTTTAGTAGTATATTACAATATAAAATCTAGTTTTCTAGTAGCTATATTTTGTTTCCTATCGTTAATATTCATCCACATATGAATGATAATATGGAATGTATGATTCATATGGTATGCAACAGGATGAAAGATGTTTTTTAAATTTTCTTTTCATGGTTGAATCGTTTTACAATGGTTGTGTTAACATAAAATAAAAACAATTTAGAAAACATTTTTATGGACCTATTCTTCACATTATATGGGGAGCTTGGAAAATGCCCATTCTATTGGATTGAATTGGGAAAGTTAATTAATATTTTTCTACATTTTGTATTAGGTAAAATAATAATGGTTAAGTTCTATCATGATCAAACTAAAGGTTTATAATATTATCATAATTAAAATAAAAAATTGAAGATGGTAGATCTAGAATGTCTTTTTCATCGATCATATTTCTGGAAGGCTTATCCACATCATGGGAATTAATGTTTAATCAAAGCCATCATTATTTCTGATAACTACATATATCATTTTCATATATTATACATAGCATGTGAGGATACATATTAAATTTCTCTACCTAGTCAACTAGATCAGAATAATCAAATTTCCAACAAGTCATATATTTGATGATTACATCATGACTCACCTCATGTCAATGATTTTTAAAAACAAAAACATTCATTAGATCTAAAATTTTTAATGTAGTCAATTGATATTTAGGGTTATCATGATAATGTGGAATGATATAGATTATTTATATTATTTCATGTCTAGTCATGTCTTGGTAGTATATATGAATATGATTGGATATGTGATTTTTTGAATTTTTTTAGTATTTAGATTTTTTTAGTTTTATTTTTTTTAATATTATAATTGTTTGGTATGTTATATTATATTTTTTAATTCTGTTTCATGTGTGTTCTTAATTTTATGATAGACATATTATTTTTCAATAGTTACCTCATATGGTCATTTTTTGTAATGATTATTTGTTTTTCTCTATATTTTATTCTTCTTTTTATTGAGAATAATTTGAGAGAAATATAATATAGATACTCAAATTTATTTATAACAAATATATTTTGAATTTTTTTTATTTGAGGTGGTGGAATATAGATTCACAGTGATTACTAGGTGATGATATGTGATTTTGGATTTTGTAGGTATATATGGTTTATTTTACACATCATTAAACTGTGGTGTGTCTGAGGATGATTTTGGTTTAAGAATGTTTATTTTTCTTAGAATGTTTTTCAATTTTGGTTCCAAATATTAATTTAGAAGTTCTAGTGGGGGGATATGTCACAGTCTAAAAATTAAACATTGAGGTACTTGTGTAGGAGGTCATGGTAATGGTTTAAATCCATTTTCAAAACAATGAGAGTGTAAATAACTGTTCTTCTTTCATGTTTTGGAAATTTTTGGTCAATTTAACTCTACATCATATCTATATCATGAATGTTACTAGAGATAAGAGAAAATGTTTTGATTTGATAAAAAATTTATTATAATGTATATAATGCATCGGAGCTGATGGAAATACAAAATACTATTCTATTTGGCTATTCAATATCATATAATCAGTATCCATCAAATATATATTGACTAAACTACACCACAATGTGGTCTAAAATTCATCGAACTACTGTCTAATCATTATAAATTTTAATATAAATTTAGTTCCCATCTATATTCAATCAATAATTTTTCCTCTTATTTAACCTTGTTTTCTTATATGGATCTATTTTTATAGACCTAGGAAATACTCATGGATTCAATTTCCCTTATTATCAGGTGATTGGGTTATTTTCATTAAATATCATTTTTTTCAACTTTTTCTGTTCGTTATTGACTTTTCCTTCTTAAATAGGCTAAATAAGTTCTTGTGATTGTTTTTTTATAGAGTTGGTAAGAGAATTGTTGATAGATGTTTTTAGGTTATTAAATATTTTGTAATGTACAATGTTGGTTGGTATCTTTTTGACTTTATTATGCTTGAGTCATGTTGTTCAATATTCATTCAGGGTACTTTAGTAAAAATCTATATTATTAAATTCTTATTGATGTACAATTATCATGAATTTTTTTCATTTTACAAGGAGTTTATATTATCCTATTTATGATTTTATTAAATCAATAATTAAATTTAAAATAATGTTGTGTCCAACCAAATTTTTATCCATCTACTATCTCCATTGTTTTTCTATTGAAATGAAGAACCTGTTTTTATGATTAAATTTTAAAAATTGAATGAAAAATTAAATATATTCATTAATTTTAAGATCATTTCATTAAATATAGAATTATATTATTGATTGGATTTGGAAGTGGTTCAAAATGTCATTCGTTATTATGATTAAATGTGGAGTTGTGGGTGATATTCAATGTTGTGATTGATTTTAGTGGTTGATGTTGTATTGTTTTAGTTTCAAAATGATATGGAATATTTCTAGGATAATAAAATTGGTGTAACTTATGTGAAATATGAATAGACTTATTGGGAATAAATGAGTCAGTAAATGTGATTAATTGTATTTGAAGAAATAACTTGTGGTTAAATAAATTATAAAGATGTGAAAATTGAATTTAAATTAACATAATTAGAATTTATATTGAGAGAAAATTATTATAATATGATAACATTATATTTTTTTAATGGAATATTAAATGAGATAAAGATAAAAAATGATTTTTCAAAGAAATGGGGTTCGGATATGAGGCTATAAGTTCTTAAGATTAATGTTATTTAGATGTAGTTTGGTGGTGATGGGTAGTGGATATAGAGGTTATGTGATAATGAGTTTACCATAAGTTGTATTTTAATGATTATTATATACCAATAAAGTTTTTTTATATCATGTTCACTAAAAACCAAGTCATGTAACTTTTCCAAAGCACATATTAGTTTTTGGGTTCTATGTGAACACTCAACATCTCGAATGTGGGTAAAATGGATGGATAACTACTCCTGCAAACAATATTTCAAGAAGTGGAAAGTAATTAAAAAAGTCTCATTCAAAATAAATACACTTTAAAATTCCATTATAAGATTAAACATATAGAACAACGAGATAATTTATACAGAGATCTAGAAAATTATCATCTCAACCAATATTACTCTCACTATGAAATGTACAACATAAGAATCAGAATAATTATCTACTAAGAACCAAATAATTTAAATAGAAAGCTTGTTAACATGCTATGAAGATTAATTTTAAATGTTATAGCATTCTTTTCAAATAGTAAAACTCATAAAAATAATATTTCAAATTCAAATAGGGAACCTAAAAGTATAATTGGTGTAACCATTTTACAGAATCAAACTAATCATACTATGGTTTCCAAATATTCATAACCACACCTGAGATACCTGTATTTTTTTATATGGATTTTTTTGGAAAAATCCTTAATAAACAAACCCATTTAATGATTCCTTATAATTTAAAAAACCATAGTATAGTGTAATTATCATAAAACCATAAAATATATCTCTATTCTTGTTCATTACTTTAACCTATTTCAAAAATGAACTCATCAAAAATCATTAGGATCCAACATCAAACCATGATTTTTTTTCTCTAAATATTCGATAGGAAACACATAAAAATCCAAAACCATTATGACCCACTCTATAATAATGTTTCTAAAAACAAAATTATTTTAAACAAAACCATAATTTTTTTACTTATCATGGAATATATTAGGATTTAAAAACACTACACTAATATAATACCCACTACCACAATAAACATCCAAATTTCATATTATGCATCCAACACATGAAAAAGTCATATAATGGTTTCTATATAAGCACAATTTAGGTTCAATAAGAAAAAAAATTCAGTTCATAGAAAATATAAACAAAAAACTACACTATCATCACCAAAATCCCCTAAAAGGTTTAACATGTAAATTAAACAAAAAGAATCATTATATCCTAGATGAACACCCAAAATAAACATATTGTCCTCCATAATCTGTATAGTGGATGATATGGGTTACCCAACATTTGAAGAAAATAAATTAAAGTATTGATACCTTATATACAATACCTGTTCTAAAGTTCCATCTTATATATTATTGTTTTGCAGTAGCATATGAATAATAGGTTTATAATTTGAAAAAAAATTTATCTTACTCTAGTCGGTGAAACACAGAAGCAAATAAAAAAAAGACGCATCTATCTCTAATTCCACATCATTACGATTGATTACATATATAGATCAGATTTATATTTTTATAAATTATATATATATAAAACTTCTTAAATTATGCTATACATTGAAGGAAAATTCACTCAATCTGAAAATTATATAATCTAATATAAGATATTAAATTATCTAATTTTTACAAGACTAAGCATTCTATTATTTTCCCAATTGAATCATCTTAATCAAGGTGACACTTGAGAAAAAAATTATCCCAATTAATGAACTCAATAGTTTAGTGTCATCCATAATAATATTATTTCCACGTTATCTAGGATATATAAATCAAATCACTATAAATAAACATGATAAAAAAATTAATTTTACTATGTGAGGCCCAAATAAAGATTATAAATTAACATCCTCCAAATAAAAATCAAGAAAACAAGGAAAAATATATAATGCCTTATATAGATAAATTTATATAGCTTCTAGGATTGTATTATTATAAAAAAATACTGGAATATTTACATGATCCTACTATACCAAACCAAAAATGAGAATACATTAATAAATAATATTCTAATGATAACAATATTCTCATACTATACATTATTCTATGAATGGAAGGTCAAACTCAACATCAACTATGTACCCAAATACATATATATTTCCTACCAAATTAAATACATGAATATAACAATGAAAGATATTAAAATTATATCATCTATCCTATAACATCAAAAAACCTCTATGCCATAATGTTTTCCTAAATAATCTACCATCTTAATTGGTAGAAAATGTCCCCCATTTTTTCAATCGATCAAAAACTACACAAACTATATCCATGACCATTATAAATTATATGAAAATAATTAAAACCCATTATACTATCAAATTATCTCAACTTTTTAATAGAGATCAATTGAAGTATTCCCACTAGTCTCAATTATTTGTCATTTACATGCTAAAATATAAAGGCACCTGAAA
Organism: Viscum album; assembly: GCA_963277665.1. Lineage (NCBI taxonomy): Eukaryota > Viridiplantae > Streptophyta > Magnoliopsida > Santalales > Viscaceae > Viscum > Viscum album. The sequence goes on along the minus strand of OY728143.1, from coordinate 934,943,837 downwards.
ATAAATATCACAACTAACTTCTTTCTTAGCTGGAAATGTGTGAATGATCAAAATGGTATTTATTAAATAAGTTGATACAAACTACCCATAAAGAAATATATAAATATCTCTCCTTCCTATACAATAAGACAAATGATACTGAAAATCGTCCCCATATATATAGAATATATTAATCCCACAAAGGTCACCTAAGTATCTATTCTTCTAAAAATAATCTTTCTAGAAAAATACATCACTCAGAATCTGATATTTGAGCTTATTTTACTCACACCATCAAATATATTCTTATAGTTACGGTGAAAAAATACATAAAACAACTTCTGAGATAAAATAATAGTATCTATAATAAAATAAATATAACTTATTAATCATACATTAATTGGAATAGAATTTTAATTTATAATTTCCATCTCAAATCCTCGGTAATAAAATTATGAATCTCTTTAATCCAGGACATAAAAATATCAACATAGTAGAGATATTCAATCCATACTCTCTACCAAATATTTGAATAATTATAGGTGAAAATTATGATAAAATAAATTATTCACCATATTAATGGTAAACATATCTCTAAAAAATGACACTAAATATTAGTAATCCTCAATGTAGCTTCAAACATCATATCATGGGTGGAAAAAATATTATCTTTTATCCTGGTTGGTTTAAAACCATATGATAAAAAAATCATCAAAATCAACAGATGTTCTATGTTTATCCCAAATACAGAAAAATAAACATCATTTTGCATACCTGGTTCTATATAAATAAAGAATGGTTTTAGAGGTCAACCACTACATACACCTGAAATGTAGTTCCATTTCCATTATCCCAAAAAACATTACCCTTTTTCAAATTTTCAATTTACTAAAGAAAAATAAAATATAGATTTATAAAAGTATTTTATAGTAATAAAAATCCCCATAGTAATCAAATAATTTCAAAAAAACATATTCAGTACATCCTAATACATTAGGGTTTCAACCTTTAAAGGATTCGTAGATATTATAAACTCAAAACAAAATACATAATAAATTTCACATCACAAATCAAAAAATTGAATTTGTGATCTTTATTATAAATATTTTTACCCCTTAGATTCTTCATGTTAATAGATTAAAACTTCAAATACTCCTCATATGATTAAGAATAAATCATTAAATCATTAATGAATAAGAGTATGTATGAGTTCAGATAAGGGTTGAAGATATGATTCATCAATGGCATGAAAATAGCCTGACTATCTTTTACCCATGAATGCATCACCTACATATTAAAATATCTATATATATTCCTGAATTTCATCTTTGTAAAATATTGAACTCACAAAATATAATGGTACCTCGATCAAATATTGATCAAAGAAATCATTCATTCCCCTGTTGGATAAAGATAGTCTTTATACCAAAAATCTAGTTTAATATAAAATACCATTCCCTATTTATGGAATATAATTAAAAATCAATTTATATTTATTATAAAATTGATCCCCCAAATATAAAAAATATCACTATCAATCCTCCCCATAATATAGGATGTGAACACCCTTAAATAACTATATTTTAAAAATCCAAAAATCATTAAATCCCTCTCTTAAGAAATTATAAGCCTCGTTAGTAAAAGAGTAGAATGTAACTCACCTCTATTAGAAATCAATATGATTCAAAATATAAAAGATTTTTTATATCTATATAAACATATCAAAATGGATGACTGATATATGATTTTTTATTATAGGATGAATCATAAGATAATAATACGAAAACCCATCTTCTCTAAAATAAATAATTTACATAAAAGAAAATATCCAATTATAACAACATCATGAGCTATGAATCGCCAAATGAGATACCATATTTTTAATGTATAGTTATAACAGCTAGAACTCTACGTAAAAAATACATATCAAAACAAATATTTATTCTACTACAATTATAAAAGAAAATTAATCCCATGAATTTGAATAAAACCTAATTCTATTCTATGAATAATTTATAAATGGGGAAGAAATATTATTATCAATAATTTAAGTCATTATTTAAAAAAATATTTGAAAATATTCCATTATACATCAATACTGACATTTATTTTCTATACAATGGCACGTATATTATGCTAATTCCAAACACACTGATAAATTTTTAATTTTAATAGTATTTAAAAGGGACATGAGATATACTTCCAAAAATTCATGGATTATTCACAACATAGACAATAATCATTGATCATCCATTAATTTGTACATCCCAGTCATTTAGAAGCTACTAATTTCCTCCTTTCCTTATCAAAATCATTCTTAGCTCCCTTGTTTTTTATTACCACTTCTATAATAGTGGGTAAAACATTATTCTCAAATTGAAGAACACCTCTTATAACAAGTCACACTTATAATTATATATATTTATAAATTCATCACCACCACATTTTTTATAATCAAAAATACATAAATTTATAAACATGTCAGGGAAGAAATATTTGACACTACTTCATATCCATAATTTTATATCACATTTCAATCTTAAGTGTCTCAAACTAAAAGTAATCAAAAAATAACTAAAAATTATTCCCATGTTAGTAGATTTTTCCACTTTACCGAAATAATAAGGTCACACTAATATCATTTCAGTATCTATGTAATGAAAGGAACACATTCAACTATATTTCAACCAATTACATCAATCAACTAAAAATCATGAGAAAAATTCTCATAATTATTTTTCTACAAACAAATTTACATTATCCCTAAATATTAGAGGATGATGTTCTCAAAAATTATAAAATACATCATTCATCACCATAACCTCCTTATATATTCTCCCCTAAATTTTTTTAATTATTTTAATATGAATTTTAATGAGCTTACCGTCAACAAGAATATATTGAACTTATAATTATTCACCATGATGAACCTCTCATCATTGGGGATCCTCTTTATTTCATTCCTCTTCCAAAAAATTTCAATGGGTCTCTTCAAGATTTATCATTGTTTATATGACTAGAGAAAATAAAAACACAAATTAGTAAAAAAATTCATAATTTCTCTTTGAATTTATTTAATGCTCCTTATTTTAAAAATATATAGGAAAATTTAACAATGAAATTTGATATATCAAATGACTTAATAGAACTAAAAACACAATATTTTTAAATAATTTATTATTAGAAAACCATTCTAGTTTATGAGGATATATTCATGGATATTTAAATCATTCATGAAATAATTTATCAAATTTAATCATGATTAAGGATATTCATACGTAAATATATATATATATATATATATATCATGACCCTAAGGGTTGAAATTATTCATAAACAATCAACTATTCATCCAAAATATTGTTTAAGTTAATACCCAAAAACAAAATTCAAAAACTACCAATTCAAATCTCTCACTTATATAAAATCATGTAAGCCTAACAAGGCAATCAATTTATTGGTCCAAAAATATATATTTTTTCTAATTTCCTAATATATAGTCATATTACTAAAATTTCCATTGAATAAAAAAGTTATATTACATAAAACTTCATTAATATGATTTGAAAACATTCCACTATTAGTTAAAAAATTTCATTAAAATTATATGAAACATGGACTCAAGATTCCTCCCAATTAAAATATTTTTCCACCTAGATATGATGGTTTTAAACAAAACTATTAGGGAGAAATTCCACCTCAAATGACTCATAACATAATAATTTAAAACAACTAAAATATCCAAAAGTATTGGAAAAAAGAAATTAAAATATTAAATAAACTTCAAAAAAAAATTCTCAAAATTCCAAATGTTAAAATTCACTCAGAAAATATAAAATTATAAAAAATATAATTTCTTTAATATAAATTAAATGAGATAACTAGAACGTAAATTCAAATATTCTTCTCAATAAAACTCAAAATTTTTTCCATATCATATATAAAATGTGTCCAGATATCAACTCACATATAAAAATGACACTTTCATTTCTTGAAATAATTATCTATAAAATATATATGCCTGTGTGGTGTCTATATAGATGATATGAGAAAAAATATTTAAAAATAAATCACCACAACTCTGTGAATCAACTACTATTTAACATATTTGTAACATAGTATTGAGTTAAAATATTTTAATTTGCTTATTCATAAAATGATCATATCAATGAATATTGGTTTCTAATAAACAATCCCCAAGTAAATATGTGAAAACATAGACCAATATCAGTAAATGTGATAAATATCTTTCACAATATGTAATATTGAAATACACTGATCACTTTGTTACGACAAAAAATTTTATAAGTAAATTTCTTTTTCTAATTAAACTCCCTCTTCTATATTATGGTCTTAGAAAACATTTACACTTCCTTTTTTGTAATGTTATATCCTATAAAATATAAAAGACATTTAATCGTCATAACCATTGATAATATAACAGTTCAATAGTGATCGTAGGATTAGTATAATTATAGTGTTTTTATAAATCAAATTGACACGAGAAAAGGAAGTTATTACCTTGACTAATATGAACATACCCTATAAGGAATATTTATTAGTGCTTTATAGTGATATATAATCACTAAGATTTTATCTTTACATGAGATATCCATGGTGTGAAATGGGATTTCACACCATGCATGGCTCCTGCTGGTTTTTTTTTCAACAGAATCCTCACATGTTCTTCCAGAAATACATCCAAGCCCTCCCTTAACCAACTAAACCATCAATACAGATAGAAATACACCTTTTAATGAAAAACTATAATGGATCCATGTATTAAAAAGAGTGAAGGTTTTACACAATCTAGTTATAAATAATTTAAATTAAACTACGATGCTTGGGTATGGGTTATTCATGTGATTATCTACATGAAAAACCCCAATATTGAAAAATTATTAATTAGTTTATAAATAATATAATATTAATTAAGACGAAATTATTAATATTAATATTATTATTAATAATTATATGATTATTATTTTAATAATGGAATTTTTCTAAGGAAAATGATAGGATTTCAATTTAAATATTATATATTTAATTTATTATTGGCATTTATAATTTAAATTGATATTTAAATGAACTATAGGGTTTAATGGAAGCATTTGAAATATAATTATTCATTATGGTTATTAACATGATCTATAATTAAACCTCCTATTATTGAACTATATTATTTAATTATGACTAATGAGAATGTGTTAAATTATTTATTATTAAATTTTGAGATAATGGATAGAATATTGATATGTTATTTGTTATGGGAAATATGATTTATATTTATTTTATAAAATATTAAAAATTGGTGTAATATTTTAAAAATAGATAAAATAAATACAGATGAATCTTTGGGTTTTGGTTTGATATAAATAAAATTAAATTGTGATGATAATGTTAATGGAAATTAGAAAAGGGAATGTGGAATAGAAAATAATATTGAAAATGAATATATTTTTAATGGTAAATCATATTTTTATGAATAAAACTCTCTGTGGATATTCTATTGGGGGTGTTGGATAAATTTACCTCTAATGTCCTGGAATTTTTGAGCGGGTGTAATTCCATACCCATTTTGAATTTTCATATTTTGGACTGACTATTCTCTTGATTATTGAAACCTAATTCAGACTGTTCAATTGACCTACTACCTTTTTTAAATTACTCTTAATTTCCATATATTATCTTAAGGTTTTGTTTCGGTTTCTCATGTGTTATATCTACAAAGCTAAACTTCTAAAGGAACACAGATTGAGGCATAATGTTTTAACAAATTGTATTGCTTCAAAGGTGTAATGGGGTGGCCCTCAAGGTCATTTGGACATGGTTTCTTAAACTATATAGGAGATGGTGCATGATCATGTGGCACATCTATTGTTTTTAGTAAATTTGATTTAAATAGTTATCGCATGATTTGGGAAACTGTGTGGGAAAACGATGAAAGGTGGAGCCTTAGAAGGAATATACTATAATTTATATGCATGATTAGCCAATTTATATGAGCTAACCATTGATCCCACCTAAAAACATGAAATGGTCATTTTTTCATCCTCTATGATTTCATTATCCCCATTTATTTTCTCCTATATATATAATTCTTCTCCAAGTGTCATGGAACTCATTTCCTCCTCCCCCTTTTTCATGAGCTATCTACCTCATCCTGGATATGTTCATTGATCCACAAATGAGTTTTGATGCATAGATGGTGTTTAACTAAAAAGTTGATTTACTAAGAATAGGCTCGAGTATGAGTCTATGGTCGGATGTGTGAGCTTAGACCATCATGGGGAAGGTGGTGTTATATTTATGATTGATTTAGTTTTTGTTTTGGGAGTGTTTTTTTGACTATGCAATTATGTTAACTAATTGAGACCGTAATAATTTAATTCTTGTATTTTAATTTATTAATTTAACCTTTAAGATTCCAATCAGAATTCTCAATCAATACTAAAAATGGTTGAGATCCCATGATAGGCTCTGAGCATAGGTAGATTTGGTCTGGTTGTGTTTATATTTTCTAAATTATTTGTTTTAATTATATAAATTGCATATAATGCATTATTGAGTTTCATCAGAATGTGATGGGATTGGCCCAAGAATATAGATAGTGATGGACATATAGTATGAGTAAATGTAATAATTAGGATGGGAGAGGCCCAGATTCTATGAGTGAAGATAATCATGGGTTCGGTGACGTAGTTGTCGAATTGAGGGAATGAGGTCATTAGGTCACAAGAATGGATCGAGTCATATGAGATGGTGGTAACCATCAGGTAGAGTGAAATGGTACTAGGGGAATGAGATGTTGTATGATGTATATTATGAATTTATTTTATGTTTTTTTCTCATTCTTGATGGCCTTTGTGAAATTTGGAGTTGTGTCCACATAGTTGGACACAGAAGATGAGGTGGTATTGACTACTCACGTGGTTAGAGGCCTCTATTAGACACATATTAAGGAAATTGATGGATGTAATTTCTTTATAAAGGATCTAGGTTGGTGATTACTCATTAGTTGATAGTGTTGAGACTATTAGTAGAGGGATGATGCTCACTACACTTGAGGCTGTTTGGCCAGTACTATGTGGGAGGATGGATATCATTGCTCTTTTGAATGTCAGCTATTGAGATGACGATGTCATTATTTATAGGAAATTTATCATTGTCCCTCATGTTTCATTCTTTGATCTGATGTAGTTTCTAATGGGTGAGGTCTAAGGGACCCGTTTTGATTATTGGGTCAGCCTTTGGGAAATATGTTTCTTTATTTGGGCCTGAGGTGTCAGTTGGAACAAGTTACATTGATACTTTTACAAGATGTTTCTAAAGGGAATAAAGAGAAATATATATCAGGAGTTACCTAGGGAAACATTCTAAAATCGTATCCACTAAATTTGTGTTGGACATGGCCAGATTAAGAGATTTCTTCCTTGATTATTTTGATCACAAGGTAATATGATATGCAATGATTATTTTTTTTAGTACACCTTCATAATCCCGTATGTATGATAAGAACAAATTGGTTGTTGCCTACTGAAATTTATTCGTACACCATGCATCGACCATTTGAGATTTGTGTAGGATTTCTGGATTAAAGTTCATATAAAGGCTCATTCCCAAGAGATGGAACCTTGTGCTTGGATGTTTAGCCTAGGATAAATGGAATAGGGACTTGAGGTTATTACATCAGCTAGTGTTACCATTTTATATGTCATTACATCTACATCATCATGCTTGTCAATTTACATACTGAGGTCAGCCACCATCAACCATCTATACTATTGACTTTTTTGACCTATTATGGATTCTTTTTTTACAAATGGTATTTTGTGATGTTTTATTCCTCAATTGGTATTAGGGATTTTTATTATAATGTCTTTTGTTTCTATTTCATGTTCTTCTACTATAACACCCGAGATTTGTATGAGAAATATTTTGTTTTTATGTTATATAAATCATCAAAGGAATCATTCACAACACACAATTCTGACTAGTCTTGTATTACACGCAATCGCGACCTCCCTCCATAGCTTGTGTAGTACGCAATATCGGGTTTCACTAAACAACAATATATTAATATGTACTATCCGTTATGAATAGAATTAACTACATTTTGAATTTTATAACATTATTATTCATCTTACACATTTTCTAGAACATGGTAAGAAAAATATTTTGGGTAAAATAACTATTTTTCAAAAAATGAAGTCTTGTCAACTTTTGATTGAATCTATTTTTTTGAAATGTTTATAAGTTCAATTTGACAAAAAATATTCTTCTTTGGAATCAGTATATAAAAATTTACTTTTGATAAATTTTTTATATTTTTCTGATAACTTTCATATTTTGATGAATAGTAAAAATACGCTAATTTTTAATTTAAAAATTTTTCATTGAGATAATTTATACGGTTAAATTATAATATATAATGGTTTTAAAATAAAAATATAATATATTTTTACCATTTCATATAATGTATTTCATTATAATTAATTTTACATTGAATTCATAAGTAAAAACATTTCAATCTTTGGCAATGTTTTAATTTCTAAAACCCGTTTTCTTAAAAATGGGATTAATTTTAAATTAATCACTGAAACTTATGTGTTTTGAATTTTGAAAAATATATTCCAAATTTGGAATCATTGGGTCCAAATTCTGTTAATTGGCTACTTTTTATTTTTGGGCATTATGAATAGTAACTACGGTAAATTTTATTTACCTTTGTTAACGGTAAATCGGGTAATTAAGGGTAAATATAAGATTATAAAATTACCCTAACACCTCCCAAAATCCTATTGGATGACTAAAAGAAGACCCATATCACCTAAGGGTAAGATTAGATTCATTTAATGAACTTTTTTCCATGAAAATAATTTAATTATTACTAAAATCAAAGAAAGTGACAACATGTAACTTTCTTAAATCTTATAAGTATAAAAATTTTAATTTAGTGATAAAATTAATGAAACTTCGAACATGAATAGTCTAAATAATGATAATACAATTATATAAATCATATTCTTTTATTTATAATTTTTATGGATTAAATAATTATCATTAATTATGACACAATAGTGATGTTGAAATTATTTTATTAATTAAAATATCAAATAAATGGTTTTAAAAATATATAAATAAATATTATATGCCCTATTTAATGTGCTCCACTAATTTTCTAGATATATTTGACATTTTATAAATCTTTTAAAGATTTTATTTCGATAATATATTCTATATATATTTTATTTAAATTCAAATAAATGAATCGTGTCAAAATTTACACTATTGTTATTTTAAAAAAATTACATATTATAAAATTGTTTAAAAATCAAAAAAAATATTTAAAAAATTATAAATTAAAATATATATGGTAGAAAATGTCATAAAGTGTCAAATTATGGAAAATTCACAACACATAGATAATTATTTAGAATAATTTAAAATTTGGAATATTATTACCACAAATAAAATTAAATTGATAAATAAGGATAAATCAAGTTGATAATGTTTAAAATAAATTCCTAACATGTCTAAATTTTATTGGTTGATAATATTACAACCCTATCTCAAATAATATTTGGATATGCATCATTTTGGATGTTTTTACATGGGTTTGGGATTTAATATAAACTAATATTTCTTATATTTCCAAAAGGTGCCCCTCTCCTCCTCACACCAATTTGATCCTTCATGCTCGGCCACCCCTGCCCATTTCACTTCCCCACTTCCCTATAAACATCCAAGAGGTCTTGGTCTTCTTCAAAGACCAATTTTAGTGCCCTAAGTGGAGGTCTCAAAGAGGGGCTTCAAAGAAGATGTAATGTCCGTTACTGATTATTTCAACTTTATTTCTTCTTCTACTTATTCATATTTAGTTGTTTAATTATTAAGTAATAAAATCAGTATCAATCATATAATGATATGTTATTATAAGTATGAAACAACCCTATTTCACCATCTATTCATCCTGCGGAAAACGAAATCACCGTGCGTGCGTACGTACGGAATACCGTCTCCACGCCGTGGTGTAAACTATTTTCCACAACCACCTTACTTGGATGGGTATAATGGTGTAAATAATGACTATATATAATTATTGTAATGTTATATTGATTTTTTAATATTATACATACACTCCAATACAATTCCACAATCATGGTAACGATATCATCGCTCGTGCGTACGTACGGAATACCGTCTCTACGATGTGATGTGACTCGTTCTACATGATCTTCATTGCATAATGATTATATAAATGAATTAAATGAATAAATATGATATATATTACACTAATACCATTCTGGAAGTGAGGTGTCTTTATCCTAAAATGAGGAATAAGAATTTATTCGACAAAACACACATACGAACATAAAGCAATAAACACCCAAATAACAAGTAGTAATGAAATATTACTAATAAGAAGCTAAGAATATGAACATATATGATATAATAAAAATTAGTATGACTCTGGAATAAGTCAATGACATTATTTAAATCATTATATAGGAGGTTCATACACTTACGAAGCAAATCGGACCTAAGGTAAGGGAAAATCTCGCAATCTCAATTTTTATCCGAGATTGTTTATACATCAGAATTGACTAGGGAATATTTATCATACACATCCATGTTTCCTCAATATGTAATATTTATATCTTTATACAATTGTTTAAGTCTAATTTTACCCTTCGGTGAGTTTTTAGTAAAATACATTAAAGTAATCTTTTGTCTCTTTTTTTCGTACGAGGTACTTTTTGGATTTTTTTGCCAAAGTACGAGAAGAATGTTTTTTTAAATTATACGGCATGAATGGATTCATAGAAAATTATTTCCATGAATCTTCTTTTACATGTTTCAAGTATATTTTTAATAAAATACTTTTAGTTTAAAATTTTATGACATGTTAAGAAAGGAAAAAATGCTTTTGATGTAGAAAGGATATTTCCCTCAAGAATGGAGTTCAAGTGTTTTATCATAATTATTTCCAATCTAAGATAATATAGGGTTCTGTTTCCATCCCTATTTTTACATTGATTTGATTATTTTATTATGGAATTATTTTTATGATGTCCTTTTATCTTATATGGATTATGTTATGATGAAATGTTGTTTAAGATTCCCATATTTATTACATGGGTTGCGCAATGATGTATGATTTATGATTTTGTGCCACACATAAGAATGGTATAATTATGAGATTGGAGGGAACTATATCTCCCTCCAATGCATTGGGTAATGATATTGATCTCATGAGATAGACATGGCTGGAATGGAAGGTTAATTCGGTTCAGTGAAAAAGGACTGAAACGAGGAGTGAACTCTGTTCAGAAATGGACTTTGTGTGATAAGTTAGTCTAGGAAATGAGTCTTTACTACTAAGAAAATATTATCTATGATTATTTGTGTATTTCACAAAGTTTCATGTTTTATGATATGATTTTTTGGATTACATTTCTCTACTATGATTTATCCCAGGTAATTAAATTATGATCTCTTTTGCAAGTTAAGATTTCTAAAATGTTTTGTTCTTATGAATATGATGTCATTGATATTTCTTTTTTTACCCTTACTGAGCATTTGAGATCCCCCTTTTGTTTTTTTTCTTTCCCCAGGTTAGGAAGATGGTTATTAAGTAGGATATGCCAAAAGGGACTCTAGATATGATGAAATAAATGGGAGACAATCTAGATGCTTTATGAACCAGTTGTTTATGTTTCCCAGTTTCTAAAGACACTATACCTATACTGTCCTTTAATGGTTTTGTTATATGTTGTAATAACTGTACTTCAATTTTGAATTATTAAAAAAGTATGTAAGGTATGGGTTGTTATATCTACCATGGGAATATTATAATTCTAGTGTATATTTGGTATTTTTATGCTACTATTATCAGGACTGAGACCATTACTATATCATCTCCACAGGGTATAGTCACTCCACTATCACCTTTTTACACCCTCATTTCATGTGGAAAGTGTTTGGGGTTTGAGGAGGCATGACTAAGGCCCAGGGGAACTCGTCTTATAGTACTATTTGAGTGGATAAATAGGTTCAGTCACTACTAATGGTATCAAATGAGTTTTTTAACCTATCTTTTGGGTCTTATTAATTGTTATATGTTATATTGGAGCTTGGGATGTAGTCAGAACAGGTTTTAGAACTCAATTTTGTGTGCCTGCAGCCCCACACACAGTGGTACGAACCACATTTACAAGTGATAGAATCGTAGCTTTGTTTTACATATTTTATAGTAGAGATTATCTAAACATAGAGTGGAAGAATTTGGTGTTATTTTTATCTTTTATGGATTGTGATCCTTTTCCTTGTATAGAATGTAATGTGATTTATTCCCACGACTAAATATAGAAAGGAATTTTTATTTGTTCTTTTGATATGATCATAGTTTTTCCCACAAACTCACTCAAACACACACACACAAATATATATATATATATATATATATGTGTGTGTGTGTGTGTGTGTGTGTGTGTGTCTGTGTGCCTGTGAAATAAAATTATTTTGTTTTCATTTGGTGTTTGGATTTCACCTAGTGGGGTTGTGTTTTTTTCAATGATAATAATGGAATCCATACAATGATTTCCTTACAAGATTCTCTTTTGTGGAATCTTACATAACCAAACCATGAATGTGGACCCAATTAAATCTGTATCTGATATGTAATATGATCATTTAACAAATATATATATATATAGTCTTATCTATTATTGGAGAATATTGGAATAATGACAGTGGTGATGTTTATCACCATAATATGAGACTAGGTTTTTAGATTTAGGTGACATTGTTCATCAAGATAGTAATTGATGGAATCATATTGGGGTGAGATGTATAAAATTAAAAAAAGTATGTTAAGTAGTCTTTTCCTATCAATATTTTCATTAGTTTAAATTTACTCGGCTACCTCGGAAAGATACCTGATGCCTGACTATAATCTTGGTAGGTGAGGGGACATAAGGCCATATTAATATGAGATACATGTCTATGATTTGGGTAGGTAATGATAAAATAGTCCTGGTGTCATGAGACATGGTTGTAAGGGGGAATTAAGGGCTGTAAGGTTTTGATTCATGTTACTTTATCCCCTATCCACATTATATATATATATATATATTATGGTTGTACGGACATTATATTGGTATTCAATAGGATTCCTTATAGATGGGCTCCAATGGGGAATCTTTGGGCAGTGATGTGATGTCATAGGGGCACAATAGGTTTAGACACTGATGGTCAGGATTAATCCCACGATGGTAAGAAAAAGCATGATTTGTAGCTACATGATCAAATGTAGGCTCGAGTGATGGTTATGTAATCATTGGATTTTGAAGCCTTAGATCAGTGGCTATACATGAAACATAGGGAAGGATTGGTATTGGTTATCCATGTTATTTACTTAGGCTTAGTGAGTAGATCCTTCTATGGAATAAAATACACTAGTGTTCCAGTTATTGAATTCACTTCTATTTCAGTGTGACGGTGGACCGTAGGTGGTTGAGAACTAGATCTAGGTAATGAATATGATATTTATCTATCTAGTCACTCCCCTAGGGCAGAGATTCATGTTGACTATGTACATGATTTGGGTTCTAGATAAGCATTGGTGGGATGTACAGGTTCATGTAGGAATACAGGAGGGACTGGCTAGGAATGACATTGATTCTAGGTTCGTTGAGAACATCTTTCCAGATATGGAAGGGGTATAGAGATATTGGTGGGTCTTTATCCTACAATAGTGAGACATGTCCATTATGAACTATGTGGTTAAATTCACCGAGTAGCCTTATTTCATACTTGGTATTGTAGGAAAATACACCCCAAGGGTGAGGCATTTTTATGATGGTTTACGATACTCCATTTAGGTGTAGTTAAAGATATTAATATTGGACACATTCTTGAAGGTGGTTAATCAAGAGAATTGGTTAAGTAAATTTGATGGATCTATCATACTCTAGTTTTGTGATGGCTTCAAGGGACGTTTGTGATGATTCATTAATTAGTAGGAAGCAGGTCAGAGAAGACACACAACTTGGGGTATAGGCTAGAGACCCAAGCAGAAAACCTTGATGTGGGTCATCAATAGTGTCCTTCTATATAGGGAATCAGGGACATGTGATGATGTAATGTGATCGAGCACCAAATAATTTCCAATCATTTAGTCTGGTAGTGAATGTTTAGAGGTTCTACATGAATAAATCTAGGATAGTATGTAGTCAGGGTACAGGGAAGACTCAGGATTCAGAAATTGGACTAGGTGTGGTACCATGATGTGGTATCCGAGATTTAGCTGCACGTGGTGGTCATATAAGAGATAATTGGACCCAAATGTGGGATCATTAGCATGCGGTAAGTGTATCACTACATAATGGCATGGATTTAGGTAGTTGATCTAAATTCCAAGGATCTGTTATTGAGATACTAAGTTCAGATTAGGTAGGTGAGAAAATGATGGTTGGAGGTATGATATGGGAATGATCATTTTTTTTATTTTGGAATGAAACTAGTGTTTTAATATCATTTGTTTAGTTCATGAGGTTCATGGGATGTATATATGGCCAAAGCAGATATGGATTTGTAAGTTGTAACTGGTCCAGATTTGTTATATGTATATATATATAAGAGATATGGAATCGTTATTTATATGTGGGAATCTAATGATGTGTATCTTGAATAAGGTGTGTTGGAATCTTCACATTGATGCAATAAGGGTTTATAAAGCTTCATGGAACAAGGACTTCTAGAGAATATTTTTATGATTTAATATCTCATAGTTACCATGTATGGCATGACCATGATGTAGGTATTTGATTTGATGCAGTGGTTGACGAGTTTCCTATGTGACACGTGTTAATATGAACACTTGATGAGGTATAGAATTGATTATTCCTCACAGGTGGACATTTAAGACTGGGTATGGTCGATGGACCATCATTTTATTTGGGTTTTTTATTGGGTTGCAACTAGGGTAGGTAACTCCTACGGTAGTGAGAATCTTGATGGAGTTCACTAGTGACATGATAATCATCATAGTACGTGTTAATTATTGTGATATGGGAATTTTTATTGTTTTCTTTATTTTTGGTTTGATATATTGGGAATGATATTTGTTAATGTGTGGAGATTATAATATCCTAGGTTTTTGGAGCAGGACAAATTCATTACCCATTATGAATTTTAAGATTTTGGGTGGTAGACCAACTCCTTTATTGATTATTGATGCTTAATATTGAGATTTTGTTTATCGAAGACCAATATTATATATGGATGTTAATTCTTAGAAACTGTAATATGGTTTTTAATGGGTTTCATGTGAATCATTAGAAAAAAACCAAACTGTTTCAGTGATTAAGTACTGTGGCCCACAGTTTGAAAAAACATGGTCACCTCATAAGAATAATTTTTTGGTCATTCTGGTCTTATGGGCATAGTTTTTCAAACAATGTAGGATGAGGTGCATTTCTTTGTGGCACCTCTGATGTTTTTAGAAGATCTGATTCACAATGTTTTTCCATGGTTCTAAAAATAGTATGGGGAAACCATGAGAGGTAGATCCTTAGAGAGATGTTATTTCTTGTGCTATGCATGGTTAGTCAAACCTTTTGAGATAACCTTATAGACCACTTAAAATGGTAAATGAAAATTTTCTCCATTATCACTTATTTCTTCCCCCACCTTTCATTTATCCCTAAAATGGCCTACGACTCCAGGCGTCATGGTGCATGTTTCCTCCACCTCCATGGTGTTGAGTGATACAATTCATATATTATTCATTCATCAATCCATACACATAGTTGGATGAATTGTGATAGCATATATAAAACATTGATTTTTTCAAAGTAACCTAAGTTATAGGAAAATGTCAGATGTGAGAGGGTCTACCAACAAGAATTTTATGGTGCTTGTCTTTCTATGTGATTTTGTTTATATAATGGGGATGTGGATTTCAGGGCTCTATTATGTTTATTGGGAAAGAATATAATAATTTAATTGTTATATTTTACTGAATTAATTTATCCTATGAGGTTTCTATGGGAAATTACCATCGATACTATATATTTTTGAGGCTAGGTGAGAGGCTCAGACCATATCATGATTTGGCCAAGGCGTCCTTATTTATTTAAAGTGAATGTTTTTAGTTATATGTATTTATTATGTTCAATTATTGACTTCCATGGGAATTTTATGGTCTTGGACCAATTATTGAGTTCTGTTTTCCATCTAGTATGAGGTTATGTAATCCTTGGGTAGGATGATGCTTATATTTTATAAGATATGATGATCACAGGTTGGGTGACAGGGTCATCAGATTATGGCTCCTTGGTTGTCACGTTGGGGGCATGTCTTGAGTGATATTAGATGCTGATAACTACAATGTTGAGAGACATAGTCACTGGGGAACACCACATTAGATACAGTTCATTAGGATTATATTTTGTGATTTCCGCTCACTCATGATGGAAAATGTGCAGTTTGTATTTCTGTTCACAATATAGGATTCAGATATAGTGGTTTTATTGAACACTAATTTGGAGAGATGAATCCATAAGATAAGTCATAGGAAAATTCATTTATGTGATTTCCATATAATTACACTGTGTTGGTGTGGATCAATCAGCTAAAAGTGTTGTGATTATTAGTTGGGGGCTGAGGCTCACCTTACATGAGTTCAATGGTCCATGACTATGGTGGAGGATGGATATCACCATTTCTTGTTAAGTACACTATTGAATCATTAGTGATATTATTGGGAGCACAAGTATTGTTACTCCTTAGATTTCATTCTTTGATCTGACTAGATTTCTTTTGAGTTGAGGTCTGAGGGACTACATATTCATTATTGGGCATGCCTTCGGGAAATCTGTTACGTGATTTGGACAAGCAGTTTCGGTTGGTATATGGTGTTGGGATACCATTATAGGAGGTTCCTAAGGGCTCTATATCTTTTTATAAATCAATATATTCTTTTGAATACAAGTCAAGGATTATCTCCACTAAATTTAAATGGTTTGTAGCTGAAGCAGGTGTTTTCATCCTTATGGTTGTTGAGCACAGGTGAATGAATTGTACTTATATGATATATAATGATTATTTTATTTTATTTTAGTAAACATACATAATAATATATATATATATATATATGATAGGAACATGTTGGTGGAGTCATACTGATATCCATTCTCACAACCTACACAAGCCCTTTAGGACATGTGTTGACTTTAAGGATTTGTGTTTAGATAATGGTTCGAGATCTAGAGTTGGACCTTAGTGTCACGATGTTTACCATTGAATGGGTGGAAAAGGTCCTTAATGTTCATGTATCAACTGGAGTTACCATTTACATTTTATTAACTTCTTTATCATCATGACAATCTATGTACATACTATAGTTGTCCATGGGAGACCGTCTTTATTATTGTCTTGTATGGCCTATTTTGGATTCATGTTTTATAAATCGTATTTTAGAATGTATTATTCTTAAAATCGTTCTGATGTTGTTTGTAATAATTTTTTTGATGCTATTAATTATTCTTATTTCATTGGATGGTTACTTGAACATAGATTATTTTTTCTTTTTCTTCCACTTAAATATCTATTTAGACCATTATTATATCGACACTAGATGGTATAGTCTCCCCATTATCACATATTTACACCCTCACTGCTTGTTAAAAGCCTTTGGTGTATGGAGAGGTGAGAAAAATGCCTCATGTAAATCATCCCATAGCATGGATCTAGTGGTTAAATAGGACAGGGTTCTATATTGTTGATTTTATAATTTTTGGGGAATCAGTTTATTTTTTAAATTTAATGTCAAAATTTATGTTATTGTGTTATTTAAATATTTAAATTGAACAGTTTAAGAGATTGACTAAGAGTATATATAAGCCTTCGCCAATGATATTTTACATGTGATTGGTTTTAAATGTATATTTCAAATTCCATGTGTTTATAAAGGTTACAATGTCTATGAAACCCCTTGTATTTATGAAACATTAATATGAGATTCGTTACACAACAATACACATAATAAAACCCACATGGTCAAGATTTCTGGAATATTTTTCTAATTTGGAACATTATATATAAACATAAACCATATGGTACATCATCAATACTGAAAACATCCTTTAAATGATTATAATCTTACATCTTTCTCAATACCACAAGGGTTTACCTGGGGATATACATTAGAAATGGATGAGCTATAAAGCACAATATGGGAGTAAACAAAGAATAACATGAATAAATTATTACATGATATAAAATTGGTATTTTAATGGGATATATAAGGTGTGAGAATCATAAATATTAATAATTAAGAATGATAAAACAAGATAACGTAACATAAATGTGAGAATGTTGCAACAACATAAAACATGACTTCACAAAAATAGGCAAAGTCTAACTGCCAAGACATCATATCATGGTGGATATATTTCCATAGTATATTAGATTCAGATCCTAATCCCTTAAATTAAGTATCATGATACTAATGAATTAGATGATTATTTAGAACGCTATATAATTCTGGGTGCACCCGTCGCATTCATAGCATGTATATGCATAAATGTGCCACATCGTTCATACAAAATAAGGATCTATTTTATCAATTTTGACTCCATGACCAATGAGTGTGGGTTACATATATGAAACTAGACAAATAATATATGATAGGTACATCTAGGTGAATAACCTTGAGTGGGAATGGGGGTTGATATTCATTATTCAACCGTTTGAAATGAAAAATCAACATGAAATTTTAGTAGTATAACGACTATCGATAACGGTTCATTAAATGGTTTAATGAGAGTTAAAGTGGTATATAATAATTGGTTTTATAAAAATGGAAGTAATAGCGATGTGAAAAATCAATTCCCAACATATGTATTTGGAAAACAAAAATCATTACAAAAATAAGGTTCTTGAATAAAGTGGAAAAATAGAGGATACCATAATAAATTTTGGAATATTGACAGATTGGGTAAATTATATAATCATAGTGTATAAATAATATTTCATTGTTAGTAAATAAATTTTATAATACTATAATCTTCAAAAATTCAGGAAAATATAACCAATTTATATTCAAAAGTAAAATTACAAATAATGTGATTGAATGGAAAAAGAACAGACAAAACTCACATTTTAAATATTTGCATATTGACAGAATAGGTAACTATTAAAATCAGATGGGAAAATGAAATATAATTATTATTACATTAGTTAGATAATATAAGATTTTTCAATGTCATGAAAACATTTTCAAATGATACTCAAAATGCTAAACACAATGAAGGTGCTTGTATTGAAAAGAAGAATGAGAGCCCCCTAACCATGAGACGATGATTCGAAAACCTTGGGAGGAGCTTCTTATGTGATTAGGGAACCTTGTGAGGATTATAAGTAGGGGAGGTAATATTAAGGATGTTTTACAGGGTTTTCTAGTGAATAGAAATGTGTTATTGGAATTGTTCATTTAAGAAAGATGAGGGGAGTTATTTATTATTTCACAAACATGTTTTATAGAATCTCTAAATGATATAATCAAAAATACAAACCATCCCAAGGTTTCTATACATTGTTTCTTCCAAAGAGAAGTGTTTCTCTTTTATTTAATTTTATAAGGGATTAAATAAATTAAATATTAGTCAAGGTGATGTGGAATTGAGTCATGTTTATTAATAAATGATTATAAAACCTTAAAATATAATATACATTTTGGAGGATTCATAAATTCTTTATAAAATTAAGAAAATAACCATAAAATGAATTTATTTTAAAAGAGTAATTTTTTAGTAGATATATTTTATATAATTTATAATATCACATTTAGTTAATTATGATGTCTTAATACCAACAATATATTAATACAGTATTTAATATTTTACTATAAATTCATCCGTCTTAGAAAATTTAAAAAAATGAACTATTTCTCAGTTTTTATGTATTGATTCAAAACAATATAATTCATTTTATCAATGTAATTTTATAAATAGGTTAATTTTTAATTTTAAAATATGGTTCAATATTTATTAAGAAATAAAATTTTTATTGTAATAACTGTTTTTGAACCGTTATAAAAATAATTATTGAGTTTGTTAAATTATATTATCAACTATAATTAAAAAGTATTATTTAATAATAATATTTTTTTTTTAATTTCATTTATTTTAAAATACCAATAATTCATCAAATTTAATGTCTTGCATGAAATTTTATATTATCTGAAATTATAATTTATCTTTTATTATTTTAAAATTAAATTCATTTTTAATGTAACTAAAATTAGAAATCAATATAACAATTACTATATTTAAAATACCAAATAAATATTGATAATATTATGGTCTTCATACATAACCCAATATTACAATAGAAAATTTCATTTGGTTTATGTCTGTGATGGTGAGATTCTCATGGGGTGGTTCGACATACATGGTTTGGGTCGTAATCTCGATGAGCTTAAATTTCTCCCATAATAGTTTTTTATATTACATGAGTTATTGGATATCATATTGGTGTTGGGAAAGAAAAATTCCCACTAGTATTATGTCCCTCAAATGATCTCATAAATGGGGTACATGGTGTGTGGTTATTCTGGTCGAGGCCATCATATTATTTGTTGGTGTTAATTGCATTAATCAAACCTTATATTTATAGTAATCATATGATCATTGTTCATAGTATATATTATCAATGTTTATGATTATTTAATGTCTTAAATATTCAATTGGATTTATCACAAACATTGATTTAATGTTGGAAGACATGGTGAGTCAAGAGATAGGTCATTATTCATGACGGGAAATATTGCTATAGGACTGGGGTGAGATGTGATTATGGTTGTTTAATGAGTAAATGAAAAATTACAATCTAAATCAATAGATGTGAAAAATAATTTCATAACCCTCAATAATTTTTGATTGAGTTAGACACTTGAGTAATCATAATGTGATTGTGAGCATTAAGTGCAAAAGGATTTGACACTAGAACATTAATGTTAAAAAATTGTGTTTTTTAAATTTAGTGCTTGTAAGATACCTATATTGAATTTTCCAATGTAGATTTTCAATGGTACCCAATTTAATCATGACCTTGAAAAAATATATGGATTTTATATTATTAATTTATGAAATGGAATTTCAAAATGATGTTTCTTATTAAGAAATTCATGCTTTGTAAGTGGCAGGTAGGCCTTCTTCTATAAATAATTATTGTCAGTGAATGCCTCAGGTTTCATCCCATATATTTTGTTCTGGAAGTAAATTGGGTCAAATTATTTAATGGAGAATAGATTTTACTAGGGGACACACTATAATTTCTTAGTACATCTCCCCATTATAATTAAGAATTTCCAATGATAAGGAATTCCATGAGATATCATAGAATCACTGATTCATCAATGTGAATGCCTTAGAGAGGATCTCCATTGGATTTGGGTGATTTCTTTTCTGTTAATTCCATGATTGATGGCATGTATTTTATATAGGAAACCTCGTTAAAATCATAGAATGAGATCATCATAGTTAGATAGATTTTATGAAATTTAATTTCATAAGTGATGACCCAGATTGTAGTTATGTCATGTAATTTGAATTCCTTAGACACATGAACCTTGGATTCAGTTCAAATATTTCTAGGGTTAGATTCAATAGTTTGTCTTGGAAGGCCCTCACAATAATGTTCAAGATGGATTTCCTTGATTATGGATTATTCTAGTAATATTGGAATTCCCATTGGAGAACCTGTGTTTTCCCATAGGCTTCCATGACGATGGTTTCCATGGTTGTATACTATATAAATAGTCCATCTATGAAATATAGAATTATCAAAGACTTAAAATATTAGGATAGAGTTGGTATTAGACTAATTTCTATAGTCACCACAGATCTCATACTTCCATGGTTGTTTAATTTACTTCTATTTTAAAATTTCAAAGTGCTAAATATCAATTTTCTAATTAATAATTGTTTATTTAGTGCACTCCAAACTACACATTTTTATAGACTGGTCATTTTAGGGATGCCATCCGTGGTGGAAAACTATGTTCTACTCACACCATTTGAGGGCTACCATGGAACTTGGGTACCCAACTAGTTGTTACTATTACATTTTAGAGAACAATTAAGGAATGAACTTAATCATTCTAGACTACTCGGTTTCTAGGGCAGAGCATGGTAGTCGGATAAAGTTAGAACTTATTTCAATTTTCATTGGTTTTTTAATTTTTTATTTGTTGATCTGTATGAATATTGTCTAGGTTTTTTCTTGATGTATACCATTCTTGACTTATATTGTTATATATAATTTATTATTTTATATTTATTGATTATTTATAGACCCTTTCATGGACTTTATTTCATTAAATTTTTACCTAGTTTATGTATATGACTTCCATTAATTTCACAAATCTTTCTACCCTTATATGCCAGAACTGTCTCCCCACTGTACCACCCTACAAATATTATGTAACATGGTTATAGTTGGAATATGTGTAGGTATTCTTGGATTCAGGTGGCGCAATGTCTTGAATCACTATTTTTGTGGAACTTCGAGTTAGGAATTACAAAATGGTACCAAAGATTTTTTTTACAATTGGTAAATTCTAGATAAAAGAATAGTTGGGATTCGTGATAAGTTGTTTCTGGGAATATCATTTGTAGGTATGAACAAAGCACATGTTCCAAGAGAAAATACTATTATTAATGTTTCTTGTTATTATAATTGATCTGATTTCACCTCAAGATATATTCATGGTTTGGAGTGTAACGTCCCGGTTCTGGAAGCCACCAAGAGGCGCCCCATACCCGGTTGGTCACATGGCCTCAACAACATTTCCCCATATGCAAGTGGATACCCAATAGCATTGAGGGCCCTAGGTGTGATAGTGGGGAAACTATGCCCTCATTGGAGGTGTAACACAGTAGAATAAAGACATAGCAATAACAGAAGCAGTAATAATCCATTCAAATGTGAACAGTGTAAGACTAGGAATGATAAACTGGAGCACACACACACATATATTTAAGGATAATGTCTGAACATATATCTAGGAAAGAATCCAAACACATCACAATGTTGGAATACAAACACTACTAAACCAAAATACAAAATAAAACAGGTAATAGCTCCTCAGCATCGCAAGCCTCTGCTTGGTCCCATTCTCTCTCTCTCCACAGTCAATCAAGAACCTGAAGTAGAAGGTCTCTTAACCTTATCTATACCTGTAGCAATATAATCTGGTTGGGCCCAAAAACATAGAACAAATAGATTGTGAGACTAAATCCCAGTAGGCATACACCATCAGATCTGTTCCTAATAGTCAGTGAATATATGGCAGGCAGTAAGCAAAAAATGCAGTAAAGAAGAAAGTACCCAACGTAAAAAATTCACAGATTCAATGCATTTAATATAATATATCAAGAAATAGCTAACAAATTAGGTAAACACAAATAGGTAACCCTCTAGGAATTACTCATAGCCTATCCCCTCTGGTCCTATCAAGAATCATAAGCAACCCTCTTGGGAGTACAATCTGTCTAACCCCTATGGTTCATCTTAAGTATAGACTCGCTGAGGAAGCACTCACCGTCAATTCCTCTTATAGTCTCGTATCGGTAACTAAAGGCACTCTAAGTAAGAACACAATGTCTATTCCCCCTATGGATAGAGTTGAGGATCTATAGACACTCTAAGGAAGCACTTATGTCAATTCCCCCTATGGTCTCACATTATAGTTAAAATAGACACTCTAGAGAAGCCCTATCGTTCATTCTCCATATGGTATATACACCAGGTTCTCACATCCCTGAGTAAGTCAAGCAAGTATAGCAATTCTTATCAGCCAAACCAACCCTCGAGAACTACTTGGCTAGAAGTCAATAGAAAAACATCATATCAGAACAAACACACCATCCTACAACTTGGCATGGGAAAGTAAACAACATCCTAACAGGAAAAGTAGGCCAAATGGTCAAAACAGGAAATCGTGAGTGGGAAAAAAAATCCAAGGAATAGTAATTAACCCTATTCACATTCAATTAACCTCTACTCAAGAATACCAGCATAGAAGGAAAACAATAGGGATAAAATGGTAAATGTTTAATACCCCATTCAGGGGTATTGGAAAAGTTTACAGATAACTCAAAGAATTTTAACGGAAAGGCACAAACCACCTACCTCGACATTGGGAGATCGATATACTCATGTATCAGGGATTGAATCACCTTAAAATGTTGAAGATCTACAAAAACCTCTAAAATGTTTTACATCGGATAACCTGAGAAGGAGGCAGAATTGGGAAATGATGTTCAAGAAGAAGAGAGAGCATACTAAGGCGATTCCAACATAATCGAAGGTGGTCAAATCAGAGTTTGGATGCCCGGTCATGGGCTTGGAGGAGAAACACGGCCGTGCAGGAGCTCTTGGCTGAATAAAACCTATAAGATGGTGTTTCTAGCAAGTAGACATGACCCCAGTACATTTAATGAAAAAAAGAAAGTAAACAGTGTTTAATTCTGAAGTACACGGTGCCTTTTCCGTACTCCTCTTTAGGCGGCCTCCAAGTCACCCCACATGGTTGTGTGTGTGGCCATCACACGGCCGACACATGGCCTCCTGTGATGATTGAGCACACTACGTGTACTCAGAAAGCACACGGCGTGTTCTTCAAAAATTACCAGAAACTCTTCTTTCTCTCAAAAATTACCAGAAACTGAAAGCATACCTGAAAAAGAATATTCGGGATCTACAAGCATCCCCCCTTGAAAAAATTCATCCCTGAATTTCCCTAAAATGGCGCCATAGAAGAAGAAACCCCAAACAGCTCCGGCCACTGCAATCATTTTTCTTCCTCCCTCTCCAATGTCTCATTATGTACTCGCACGTGCTGCCATAGCACTCATACTAGAGGAGGAGACCAGCCACAAAGAACCTTCATATTTTGACTGACAATCCAAACAGGATGCTCCTCGAATGATTTATCCACTTCCAACTCAACCTCCATGGGTTGGAAAACATGAGACGTGTATGATAATTAATGTCGAAGGTGAGAAACATGGAAGACATTGTGCATATCCTAGTACCTATGAGAAAACTGCAACCGATTTTCAACCGGACCAACTCTCTCCAAAACCTCAAACGGTCTGACATACCTCTATGAAATCTTAACATATCTCTTAATCCTCAGGTTCCCCAACCTCAGTGTAACACAACGGAAAACCTAATCACCAACCTTGAACTCCAAAGGTCATCTTCGCTGATCATCATAAGACTTCTGTCAAGAATTTACAGTATCCATCCTCTTCCGAATCAGTTATATCTTCTTTGTGGTCTCCTGGACTAGATGAGGCCTGAGCATAGGTGCCTCTCCTACCTCTAGCCAACATAAGGGTGATCAGAATGGCCTACCCTATAAATTCTCATATGGTTCCATATGAATAGTTTCTTGAAAACTATTATTATAGGCAAAATCCACAAAAGGTATATGCTTCTCCCAAGAACCTCCAAAATCTAGGATGCATGCATGAAGCATGTTCTCAAACAGATGAATCGTACGCTCAGATTGGCCATATATCTAGGGATGGTAAGCTGTACTCAAAAGTACCTTAGTACACAAAGCCTTTTGAAGACCCTTCTAGACCTCATAAGTAAAACATACATCTCTTTCTGAAATAATGGATTTTGGAACTCCATGTAAGTGCACAATCTCACAGATGTATAACCTTCACTTCTCATCAACACTGAAGGTCTCCTTGATCAGTAAAAAGTGAGCGGCCTTCATCAGTTTTTCAATGACAACCCAAACTACATCATTCCCTCCAGGCGACCTCGATAAACCTGTCACTAAATCCATCGCGACATCGTTCCAATTCCACTTGACAATGGGTAAATGCTGCAAAAGAACGGATGGTCGCTGATGCTCCGCCTTCACCGAGTGACAGGTGGAACACCTCTTCACGAAACTAGAAACATCTCTCTTTATTCCTAGCCACCAATACTGACAGTTTAGATCACGATACATCTTCGTGACACCTGGATGAAATGAAAAAAATGAGGAATGAAAGTCCCACATCAGCTCCTCGCGTATGTCTGATGGCACCCATACGTACCCATGGAAACGCAAGATCTCATCATCTTCCATGGTCCATCTAAGAATAGGGTCCTCTCCTGACATGCTTTTCCATAGGACTAGGCCTTCAGAATCTGATAGCGGCCTCATTCTTACGCGATCAAGATAAGTAGAGTTAACAACCACAGAAGAATGAAAAGTCTACCACTTCCTATCGTGCACCTGCAAATGCATCTCAGAGAATAGATCCATAAGCTTCCACTAACTGTTGGCCTCATGATCTACATGTATCTGAGTCCTCTTTCTCAACACATCATCCACAATGATTCCTTTACTAGGTGTATAGGCAAGCTCAAAGTCAAAATACTGAAGGTTCTCAACCCACCTTCGCTGTATCAAATTCAAATCACGCGGAGTGAATATGTACATGAGACTCTTGTGGTCAGTGAAAACCAAAAAATTCTCCCCCCAAAGGATAATGTCTCCAACAGTGTAAGGAAAGAACAACCGCAGCCAACTCATGATCCTGCATCGGGTAATTCCTCTCGTGTGGCCTCAACTGCTGAGACCTATATGAAATGACTCCTTCTACCTACATAAGTGCAGCTCCCAGCCCGATAACATAAGCATAATTGTATATCATATATCTCCTTCCGGGATCTAGAAAGACAAATATCGGTTCTGAAATCAAACTCCCTTTTCGCTCTTGAAAGGCTAACTCACAAGAATCTGACCATAATTACATCACACCGTTCAATGTCAGAACTGCAAATGGTGATGCTATGCGTGAAAATTCTAGAATTAAATGAATGTAGTATCCATCTAGCCCTAGAAAACTCCATACCTCAAATATGTTCTTTGCCTTCTCCCATGAAACTACTTCCCTTACATTCTCTAGATCTACTGATACTCTTTTCTCGGAGATAACATGACCCAAGTAGTGAATCTGATCCATCCAAAAGTGGTATTTAAAAGGCTTAGCATATAACTGATGCTCTATCAGTGTACTCAAAATGATTTCAAAATGTGTGGCATGGTCGTGTCGAGTCTGATAGTACACCAAGATGTTGTCCACAAAGACCACCACGAAAGAATCCAGGTATTATCAGAACACTCGATTCATTAGTGCCCGGAAAACTGTAGGTGCGTTCGTGAGACCATACGATATAACCACATACATGTATATACCATACCTACTCCGGAAGGCTATGAGAGGTATATTAGATGTTCCAATGCACAACTGATAATAACTGGATCTCAAGTCAATCTTTAAGAACACACGAGCTTCTTGAAGTTGGTCAAAGAGATCATCAATCCTAGACAATGGATATCGGTTCTTGACCGTCAACTGATTCAGATTCCGATAATCCATACAAAACCAGAGGGTACTATCTGCCTTCTTCGCAAAAAGGGTAGACGAACCCCAAAGCTAAGTACTTGGACGGATGAAGCACTTTTCCTACAACTTCTCCAACTACTTATTGAGATCATGTAACTCTTGAGTAGCCATCCTATAATGGGGAATGGACATTGGTGCCGCTCCTAGAATTAGCTCAATAGAAAAGTACACCTCTCTCTTGAGAGTAAAACATAAGAAGTCCTCTAGAATGATGTCCCTAAAATGATACACCACCAGAGGAATTTCGATCAAAGAAGTACCTAGGTCATCCAGTTATAGACTTGAAATCTGAGTTGTAACTCCTCCCAACCCATGAGGCTCTAGTCCTCATATGCTCACCATGACATCCCACTCACCCTTATGAAGGAACGATCCACCTTCTGGTGATGTGAAACTCACCCTACAGTGGTAGAAATCGGTGACTGCCTGGAAGGGATCCAACCAGTCCATTCCAGGAATGGCGTCATAGCCTGTCATCTCTAGGACATAGACTTCCCAAAAAATGACACCCACCAAACTATAGAAGGCACTCCTTACCCTGATGTACACTACCCATTATAGTCCCCAATAGAGTGTCTAGTGTTAAGATATCAGTAAAAGAAAAGATTCACAACCCAATGCTCTCCACAATAGCAAAAAATATAAAGCTATGGGAATCCCCAGTATTGAAATGTGCAGAATACAAAACTGAGGATACTAAGATCGTACCCTGAATTGTAGAAGGTCTGGGATCCTTCTCTTACTAGTTCTAATCCACTATAATAGTTTGGCATGTACCATGGACCTGTGACCCTGCCTGACCACTCTGAGTTGATCTGCCCTGATGTCGCTAAAAATCGGGTGACTGGAAACCACGGCCACGACCACTTCTTTGGCCTGAATGTCTAGAATAACTCTAGTTCTCAGACTACTGATAAAATGTTGGTGCTTCTCTAGTTCAATGAGTCATAGAAGAACCCATGTACCCAGATACTGGTGATAATATCTGACAGAAGCACTAAAGATGACCCATCTTGCTGGAAGATCAGCACTCCACTGGGTCTCTCAGGAAATGTGGCCTCATGTGCATGGTCTATCTGCACTGGTAGCACACCACCTAGCTACAATAAGAAGTGTCTCGCCTCCTTGAATCACTACTCAAAGACTCCATACAGCACTTACTGTTGTCTGTAGGAGGGATTCAAACTCAAGATGTTGAGCCCCCTATCTCAAAACTCCATAATCCCTCAGATTGCGTTCAGTGACCAATGTCTGGTTGAAAATAGAAGTGATAGAGGTCAACTGAAATATGTTCACATGCGATCAGATGTCGTGCCTCAGACCATCCTCAATATTCATTGCCATGAATAACTGATCACCTCCTTAAAAAGATATGAAACACTACATCTTGGTAAAACAAGAAGAATAATCCAAAACCGAAAGAGTACCTTTCCCCAGAATCATAAACTCTTGGGCTCGATCGGCTCTCATGTTCTGTAGATAGAAGTAGTCATAGAAGATACATTGGAACTCCTCCCAAGTCATGACTTGCTGGAATCCTGTCTGTGAGATCACATCACACCACCTCTTGGAAGAATCCCAAAGCATATATGTAACGAGCTTTACCTGCCTCTCTGGAGGCATCTCTAGATGCACAAAGATCGTCATCATGGCTTCTAGCCATGACTCTATAGCCTGGTGTCCCCCATCCCCTAAAAAAGTGGGAGGAATCTGCTACTGCAAGACCTACGTCTATTCTTCCATCGACGGGGCAGGAGGCGGTGCTCCCTAGATGGTTTGCATCATCCTCATAAATCCATACCTGAATTGTGCATCAGCACCTATGTCAGGTATAATGGCTGGTGCCAATACTGGCATAGTGGGTGGATCTGCAGGTAGTCCCAAATCATCCATGTCTGGTGTCTTATCATTACCTTGAAACTAGCTTACACCATGAGGATGTCTCGGTGGCATGACTCTGCAAGGTCAAGTGCACACCTTAGATTAAGATCATCAAGGACTAAAAACTGAAAATGTAATAAGGGAAGTTTAGAAATAAAACATTCATGTTTTAAAAACCATGACTACACAGCGAGTATAACCCCAACATGGCATGTTCCCTTCAGTCATTCACATGGGCGTGTACTCCTGCTAGAGTTGGTCGTGTGACACCCCAAACACATGATGTGTGGTCCTTACACAGAGCATGTACTTGAATTTTCTCTCCCTACTCGAGTTCTTCTACATGGATAATCCAAACAGTTGTCTTTATAACAATAGTACACGGTGTGTCTGTTCGTGACACGATCAGATACTCGGATGACACTACACGGTGTGTTCCGTACGAACATGGCGTGTACTAGGAAAGATAACAATGGCCTATGTTGTTAGTAACATGACTGGATTCCAAGATTAAACTACTTTTATGTTTAGAACTAACACAGCGTGTAGAACTAAGATTTCTCCATTAGTTTTGCTAGTCACATGGGCAGACACAGGGTCAACACGACCCGACGTGTACAACCGGTACACAGCATGTTCCCACAAGAACATTCCAATAAAGGGTCTCTACCCACATGGCCTATGACATGGTTAGATACTAAATGGTGTTTCCATAAGTTACAAGGCTTTTACTTATGAAAAATAGTTTCATCACGTACAGAACAACACATGGTGTATAATCAAAACTACATGGCGTGTATTTTGGGTTTTTCTGGACTGTAAGCCTCAGAAACTACTCTGGAAACCAGAAAAACACTAAAATGAACCCCAAAATGCCAAATTCCAATCATTGAAGGCCCATAATCCCCGTGAATCCAAGCTTGGTATCCTTTACATGTTATAAAATTATAAACAATTCAATTATCCACCAAATTCCGGTCAATGAGGGCCCCTAACAGCTCAGGAACAAAAGTTTGATGTTCATTCAAAAAAACCTTACCCAAACAGTACCCTATCAAACAGAAGGTATTTTTATCAAGGCATATATCACAACAACATGCATATCTAGCACAACACCTATCACAACAACATGAAATCGCTAATACACCCTATATGGCATGGCAAGAATGCAAGACATGTGATCCCTAGAAAGTTCCTATATGATGCATGAGACGGCATACCCTCATCTAATCAGGTTTCAATAGAAATAGAACCTCAGTAACATCAACAATAATAGCACAATACATGTGAGTCACCCAACGGTGAAAATCAGAACAACTGTAAATTTGAAAAACCAGAAAAAGTGCAGCAAACGAGGTAGATTGGATTTTCCCTGTACACGGGTTAGCTACTTCCAGGCAAAGCTTATTACCATGTACTTATTCCATCCAATCCCCGACTATAGGCTCCAAATAGTAATTCAAGAAGAAAAAGAAACCCTTTGATACCCCATTGTAACGTCCCAGTTTCGGAAGCCACCAAGAGGCGCCCCGTACAAAGTTGGTCAAATGGCCTCAAGCGCATTTACCCGAATGTCGGAGGATAATTACTTGCAGTGAGGTCCTAGGGTGTGATAGTGGGAAATCTATACCTTCATTGGTGGAGTAACATAGTGGAAGAAATCCATAGCAATACCGGAAGTAGTAATAATTCAAGAAAAAGTGAACAAAGGAAGACTAGGAATGATAAACTAGAGCACACACACATACACAGATATATATATATATATATATAAGGATTATGCATGATACATGTGTCTAGGAAAGTAGCCTAAAACATCACAATGCATGAATTCAAACCCTAATAAAACAAAATACAAAAGGAAAATAGGTAACAGATCTTCCGCATTACAAGACTCAACTTGGTCCCTTGCTCTCTTGCTCCACAGTCAATCAAGAACCAGAAGTAGAAGGGCATTTGACCTTATCTGTACCTGCAACAATATAATCTCTTTGGGCCCAAAAAACATGGACCAAACTGAGGGTGAGACTAAATCCCAATAGGCAACCACCATGAGATCTATTCCTAATATCCAGTGAATATATGGATGGTAGCAAGAAATAAATGCAATAAACAAGAATGTAACCAAGGTAAACAATTCACAGTTTCAATTCCTTCGGTATGATATATCCAGCAATAGCTAACAAAGCAACTAAACACAAAAAGGTAACCCTCTAGGAAGTACTCATAGCCTATCCCCTATGGTCTTAACTAGAAACACAAGAAACCCTCAGGGAAGTACACTTAGTCTAAACCCTCTGGTTCCGCTTAAGTATAGACTCTCAGATGAATCACTCACCCTCATTTCCTCCTATAGTCTCGTTTTAGTAACTAAAGGTGCTCTGGGGAAGCAGTAAACATATATTCCCCATGTGGCCTATGTTGTGGATCTACAGACACTCTGAGTAAGCACTTACGTCAATTCACCCTATGGTCTCACATCGTAATTAAAATAGACACTTCGAAGAATCCCTTACATCCATTCTCCCTAGGGTATATAGACGAGGTTTTCACGGCCCTGTGCAAGTAAAGTAGGTATAGTAGAACTTATAATCCAAAGTGAAACCCAAGAAATACATGGCTATCAATCTACTGCATAACAGCATATCAAAGAAACCCACCATCCTGCAACTAGTCATGGGATAATAAACAGGATCCTAATATGAAAAACTAGACCTAACAGTCAAAATAGGCAATCGTGGAAGGGAAAAAACATCCAAGGCATAGAAATTAACCTTATTCACATTCAATTAACCTCTAATTAAGTGTGAATAGTAGAAGGAAAACAATAGTGCTAAAACCATAAATTCTCAATACCCCGTTCTTGGGTATTGGAAATATTTCACATATAACTCAAAGACTATTAATGCAAAGGAACAAACCACCTACCTCAGCATTGGGAGATCGATATACTCGAGTGTCAGGGCTTGAATCACCTTAAAACTATGAAGATCTATATAAACATCTAAAACATTCAATAAAGTATAAAAATAGAAAGACAAAGAATTGGGAAATGAAGTTCAAGCAGTAGATCGAGCTTACAGAGGTGATCCCAACACAATCAATGGAAGTCGAATCGGAGTTTAGATGCTAGGTTGGGGGATCAGAGGAGAAATGATTCCATATGAGAGATATCGGCTGAACAAAACATAAAGGATGGGGTTTCTGGTGATTAGACAGGACCCCAGTATGTTTAATGAAAAAAAAACAAAATACATTGCGTGTCCTTTTGAAGTACACATCGTGTCCTTGCCTTTTCCATACTCCTCTTTAGGCAGCCTCCAATTCACCCCCACATGGTCATGTGTGTGGCCATCACACGGCCAGCACATGGCCGCCTACAATGAATGAGTACACAACGTGTACTCAGAAATTAAATGGCATCTACTTTGAGAATTTCTAGAAACTCTTCTTTTTCTCAAAAAACGACCAGAAAATGAAAACATACGTGCAAAAGGAGATCAAGGTTATTACAAGGAGGTTAATAATTTATTGTATTTTCCGCTTTTATAGTTATATAAATAGTTGTTGTTCTCATTTAATAAATTAGTCCTATAGGATTAAAATTTAAGTTGCATGATTACCTATGTTTGTTTATATAATTAACTTGACTAAGACTTTGGTCTACTATTTAATGTGTATACATCCATTTCTATAGCTTTTCTCTATAACTATATGGTTTCATCTTTAAAAAAGATCCCCTAAAGGGATATAATTTGTTTTTTATTATTATTTTTGTATAATTTCAATAAGAAATTAGTTAATTAAATTTCCAAATAAAACATAAAGAGTTTTTTCCTCCATAAATTTTAATTTTAATTTTCCTTAACAAAGACTCACAAATGATAAACTTTGGTCGAAGTAAATAGATAAAAGGAAAGTTTGTCATATTTTTTTAGGATTATTATGTGGAATTAGCTAAATTTAATTCTCAGTAAAACATATAATGCGTTTTCTCCAATATATTATACTAGAATATTTATTTATCCAATCCTTGTTATGGATATATTAAATACTGTAAAATGGATGAGTGTAATGCTATGAAAGTTTATATGTGACTTGTGTAAACCTAATGTTTAGTTGATATGGACCCCATGTAGGGATGGTTCAGGTTTTTTAGAGTGA
Organism: Viscum album; assembly: GCA_963277665.1. Taxonomy (NCBI): domain Eukaryota; kingdom Viridiplantae; phylum Streptophyta; class Magnoliopsida; order Santalales; family Viscaceae; genus Viscum; species Viscum album. The sequence continues at coordinate 934,910,319 of OY728143.1, read as the reverse complement.
TTCATTTTTATGAAATATCAATGGTTGAGTCATTTTTCTAATGTGAATATAATCTGGTGTAGGTCATGGTGCGTGTGACCTAACATTGGTATTGGGTCGAAGGTATAGAGTGGTAAATCAAAGGTAATGGATCCCTTTTTGAGTTTTAATGACTTATCATGACCTTATTAGTTCTTTATAGACTTAATAATGGGTTGAATGTGTTAGATATGATCTTATTTATAAGTCCCCATGGTTGGTGTTTGTCATGTTATGTTTCATGTAACCTTCATATAGGAGTGAATGACATCAAGGGAGTTGTATATTTCGTTTGATTGGATGCTGAAGGTTGGTAGGAGAACATAGTGTCCTTTATATACATGACTCTATTTATGGATTTGGTGTATTTTGATTTTCAAGGCTGACCTATGAGAGAGTTATGTTGATTTTGTGAGTGACTCTAGGTCTTTGAAGCATATGTTGATGATTTGTAATATAAGAGTGGTGCATGGTATGGGTTACAATTTTTGTGGTTTTGGCTCATTATGTTCCTTTTAAATGTATCCCTGGGTAGGATTGGCTTGATGGTAATGATATGGTGCTTTAGTGGAGAATATGGTTATTAATATAAGGATCAATTAGGTGCCTAGACCTGTTAATTAAGATGCCTCATAACTACATGACGATATTTTAATTAGATTCTTGTATAACATATAAATAATGCCTACTTTTATAGTAGTGACATGAATGGATTTTTGTAGTGATATGCCTCTTATTTTCTAAATATTAGATGGTTTTCTTTGATTGGTGAGGCTAACATCATTGATTTTCATGTCAACCATGATAAAAACCTGATCTTGGTTTTCAAGTAGTGTGGAACTATAGATTTGACTTATATACATTTGATTTGGTTGTAGTGTTGTGTGAAAAGTTTTATCCTGATTCAATCTTTAATAAAACTTTATGATGGTGTTCTGCTGTGATGTTTTACATGTGGTTCTAGTGGTATGTGAGTGTCCACACATGGTGAAAAATTATGAGGAAACTACATTTTTATGCTAGGTATCGATGTGGAAATAGTAATAGGATTGTGTTCTATGTTTTGAAGGGATTAAGGGAGAAAGTTGTGGTGTCACAATTGAAGTGGAGAAATGAATGTGGATAAATCAGTTTTGATAAAATAGTAAATCCATTTTGAACCTCGAATTGGATAGTAGAGGTGGACATGAACGATGTCAAGGAATAGATTAAGAGGAGTGATAAATCTATGGTTTCATTCAGAGACTTTTAGATTGTCACTCATGGAGAGGAAAATGATTATCCAAGTGGGGTTGAGTACACTATATGTTTTTAAATGTTTTGACCCATTTTTCTTATAGGTTTGCAATATGAAACGTGAGTGGTATTTTCATAACCTAGGAATACGAGATGAATTTCCTCTCCTAGTGAAACTATGGGATGATCATTCTCATCCCTCTTAAACATCATGTTCTATGAGTGATGGAGTTTGGGATATTGATAACAGATAATGTTCCAATGATAGGATAAAAAGAGTTCTCCAAAAGTGAGGGGATTCTGATCAGTCATTCTCATGAAATTTTGTGTGGGTAAAATAATGGGTGTAGTGAAAAAATTGGAGGATGGTCAAGGTATCTTTGGAATGTCATTGTATTGAAAAATTATAGATTACTAGATCCTGTGGGAATTTATAGCTTGTGGTTCTCATATAACAAATATTTTTATAATTTTCATAAGTGATATGAATTTTAACCCAACACTAATGTGGTTAATGTTTTGGGGTATCCATTTGAGTGTAAGGGGTAGAGTTTAACATAATGATTTGAATTGACCCAAGTATAGGTTTTTGTTGGTATGTTCTTTAAAGAGTTGGTAAGGTCGGTTTTTGAAAGATGCTTTGTATGGGATAGAGGTCATGTGGGATGAATGAGGGTGATTATTAGGAACCTTGTTGGTAAGGAGTTAAATTTAATGGAACTTCGTTCCTTAAGGGAAATTAGTTTATGTATGAGGTAAGTTGAGGAAATGTGTTATAAATAGTCTTATTATTGGTGCTATCAGACATTGTCATTAATTTAAAGGAGGAAAGGATTAGTGAATACTAGTGGAATCAACCATTTAAGTGTGATTTTTCTCTTTGATAATTCAATAATGACCCAGGAGTGGGAATAATGGTGGACTAGTTTAATATTATCATTGTTAATGTTTGTGAACAAGTACGTTGTTGAGTAGTATATCAATTTTGGGTGTAGTGTATGAAGAACCAAAAATAGAAAAGGGTTTACTTCATTTGTATATAAATATTGATAGTTATGATAGAAGTAGATGATAGTTCAAATTATACGGAAAATATGGAGATAATTCATTTTGGGTTTCTAGGGTTCTTAGTGGAACCAATAGGATTTAGTTTTAATTAACCTCTATGTTGTTTAAAATCAACAAATTTAGCATTTATCAAGCTGAGTCTCTTGAAACAGACTTTATAAAGTGTTCAGTTGTCCTGGGAATGGTTTTTAATAGCCCAAGGTTTTTTTACTTCATTTAGGTTTTGAACGTTATTCTTAACTTTATTTGTGGGTGAAACCCTAATTCATTTCATGATTTATTGGGTGAACCCTAGTTTTTTTAGTTATCATGTGGAAACTTGTTTCACGACATGTTTCAAGGGGGGAAACCCTATTTCATAACAAGAATTTAGGGGGTGAAAAAAATTCATGATATTATTTTCTGGGTGAAACAATGAATTATCACTTGTTTTAGGGTATAAATCTCTATTTCTTAACAACTCTCAAATGTTGCATCATGTGATGAAACCTATAGAGGGTTTTTTTTATGGAAATTGTGCTAGGAAATAAAATTCAGTTGGTGTTTTGGCTTTTGGGTATGAGTATGACTCAAAAAGTGGATCATTGGTGAAATTTTTTCCTTTACCTAGTGCTTTCATTATGAAGAATTTATTTCGTTTAGCCATCCATAGTGATAAATGGCACCCGAAAATAAAAAAAAATCCTCTTGTGGGCCTGTTGTCGTATCCTAAACATGTCTTAGTTGATAGGTGATATTGGGAGTCATTTTTTTGGGATTAGGGGATGGTGTTATTCATTGGGGGATTCAGTGGTGTTGGAGAAGATATGATCAATAGTGAACATATTTATTGTGGGGATATTTTAAAAATATGAGGACATTTGATTTGCAGATCCAATAATTCTTTTGAACATGTGTATTTAAATCTGTATTGAATGTCTTTGGGGTTGGGAGTGTCTTGGGATATCTTATGGGATGAAAAATTTATATAACTGTTGAAAAATGTTTTGAAGTGTGATTTCAAATATGAAAATTCCAATTCTCACTGTGAATGGAATAGAAATAAGTAATGATCCCCCTTCCCTAAAAATTATATTTTTACCCCCATGTTCACTCCATGAAACCCCCTTCAACTAGTTTTTAAGTTGTTATTTTTCATTTAATTGTATGAGATTATAAAAGTAAGTTTCATAATATGAGAGTTTCCCCACTCCCTTTTTTCTCCTATTATAAGGGTTTCACCATTGTGTCTCAATAAAATCATATGTCAATCATTGTGATCATAATATTTAGGTAAATCAAACTTTATTCATCCCTCATTTCTTCGTTTTGTTAACTATCAATAGATTTGTCACTTTTTATGTGTGTTTTTTCCTATTTCCATGGTACTCATATATTTTTTCAATTTATATTGGATGAAGGAATATCGAAAGCTATTATTGGGCTAGTAGACATTAATGATGATAATTTAGGTGGTACCTTAAATTTAAACTAATGTATCACATGTTTTTATAAGTGTGTGGGTGTATGTAATGTATAATTGGTCTTGATTTTCCAGGAAATTAATGAAATGATTAAAATTGAGTTTTACTTCGCTAAAGGTTTCATCTATCATGGATTAAATCATAGATATTAATATTTAATTGATAGTTTACCATAGTTGTTCTTGAATGTGAATAATATTGGGGTGAGAAATTGTTCTATATGTTTAATGGGTAAATAAAATGTCATAATCATAACGAATGGTTAAAAATCTAATTTCCCAACCCTAAATAATATGTGATTTAGTTGGATTCTTGAGTCAAAACCATGGGATAGTGAGAATTATATGATAAATATAGTCTCCCCTTAAAATAATAATTTCATGTAGTGTTTTAGTATGAAGCCAATACCACATTTTCCTCTATAAAATATTAATAGTACCATATTTAATCAATTAAACTGAAAATGGTAAGGATTATTTTAAATTAAACAATTTCATGGAATTATTAAATTATTATTCTTAATAATAAATACATTATTTTTAATTATTACAAGTTTTTATTGTATAAATTACATTTTTGTGTGGAATGTCTTGGGTGTTATCCTTCATATTTTGTAGTCGATGTGAAATGGGAGGAATTCCATGAGTGGGAATGGATTCCAATAGGGTAATCTTTGAAAAAACATGTGAGGATATACCATTATATTTATGGTTTATCAATGCTATGTTCTTCTATGATATTCCTTGTACTTGTCACTAACTAATCACTATTAATGCCTTGATATTTCTCACCCATGAATTTAGGTGATGTATTTTTTATTGAAAAAAAATTATTAATTATGTTAATTCTATCATAATAACCCTACAAACTTCATGGTCATATCTCCCTATATCAGTCATGATTTTATGAGACAAAATTCTGTGGCCATGGAGCTTCATTAGAATAATTCAATATACTCTAAATGGTTTGTTCATATAGCCTTTGAGATTCAGTTTAGATAATTTCAGTTTTGTTTTCCTTGGATTCAACATGGTGAAACTAAAAGGAATTTCATATATGGATTCATTTGATTATGGATAAATTCTATTATATGGGAATGCCCAGTGGATCCCCCGTAGATTCCCATATTCTTCCTTGACCATGGTTTCTTTGGTTGTATACCTTGGAAATAATTAGGTTGTGATGTATACTGATATAATATACTTATTGACTTAGGTCAATGTAGTTATTAGTCTAATGTAAGGTGTCACATTGGAGCTCATACAAATGATGTTATTTAGTAATATTTTATTTGTAATTGTTAAACTATAAAGTATTAATTTACTTATTAGTAATTGGATATTCATAGATCTCCTTCACTCAATTAGTTATAGTCTTGTTATTTTAGAGATTCTAATTGTGTGGGAATACTAATTTATACTCAAACCCTACTCAGGACACCATGTTAGTTTGGTACCCTAGCATGTGTTACTATTACACTATAATAATAGGTTCGGTAATGAACCCAATGATTATAGATTTTTTACTTACTTGGATATATAAGGGAAGTTGGACCAGGTTTGGAGTAGGTCCATTTTGATAGTTTATATAGCCTTTATTGGTTATAATTTATTAATTGTTTACACCCTATATTGATGAATGTATTTTTTCACATTTATTATTATAACTCTTTTATTATTGTATGGTTACTGATTTTTTTGTCACTTTCCCAGATATTGTATCACTAAACACTTTTGCATTTTTATTTATATTATCATATTTATTTTGGTAGAAGTTTCTAAAAAAACATGATGATATAGTCTCCCCAATATACCTCTTTATAGCCATACTACAAGTTGGTATCCACTAGAATATGTGGATGCATGCTTGAGACAATGTTTTACACAATCCAAGATTGTCAGTTCAATGGATCATGGTTTGGGGTTAGAAAAACTAAATCCCATATTCTCCTAATTTAAAAAATACATTGTTATTATCATATGATGATATATTATTTTCATATAAAATCATTATGTTTAACAATAAGTAGAATAGAGTGATCATTTACCTAAAATTTAATTGATGTTTCATTCATGAATTATTATCCAAATCGGAATCCAAAAAACATTTTATTTGTAAAATCCAAATGAACCATATTTATATATAGAATAAAATTATAAAATATCTATAAATATAGTTCAACCTAATACTGAAAATTTTCCCCTCACATTAGTGATTAAAACACACAAAACAAACTAAGTGCTTATTAATAGTGAAATAATAAATTTCTAAAACAAGTTGAGAGATTTTGAAAAATAATTTCTGTGGTATTCTATAAATTCAAGAATATTAAATGGATTAAAAATTACCCTAATGAATGATAATAATTCCCAGTATAAAATTTAAAAAACTTCATAGAAACCTCTCTAAATAAACATATTTTTGTTCTTAAATTTATTGAACAATGCCTTTATACCACAAAGGTTTTCCTTGAAATCTATATTAAAACTAAAAATTCCAAACCCAAACCACAAGAAACAATTATTTTTTAAAACAAAACTATATGTTTTAGAATGTTTTAAAATAAGATTTTACCCTTCCTCGTTTTATTTATTTTGGAACTATTTCAGACGATAACTCATGTAATGATTGGGTTTTGACCTGTAAGGCTTTGGAATATTCAGAAGTACATTTCCAATGTTGGGTGCTGATTAAGTGCTCAAAGATAAGGCCTGGGTATCCTCAATTCAATGATATTAAAAATATTAAATATATTTTTTCACATGTTCATAGTTTCTATTTAAATGTAAATAAATTCTATTTATAGTCACAGATCAGATTTCTCATACCTTGATTGATCCAAAACACGACACTAACCTTAGGTGTGACATATGGTTGTCTGATCCAGGAGGTTTGGTCTAATGTTAGTTGACAGGTTGTTAAGTGGTGCATTAATTAATTATTAAATAAATTACATAATCCTAAACCAAAATCCATCCCTCCCCATTCACTTTAGTTCAAGACACACCTGAGAGGATCCCCTCCTCTCCCCTCCTCATCTCTCTTTCGCTAACGGATGAAAATAAGGCAAATTAAAGAAGATAGGTGTTACCGATAACTTTTTCCAAACTAGATCAATATTAGATCGAGGAAAAACATTATTCGAGCATATTTATTCATCCAAGTCTTTAGTGTCCCAAAAATGAGGTATGAGGATTTTATTTTTGGTCTTAATCTATTTGTTTTAAAAAAAATTAAATTTTTTAGAGCCCAAATTCAATTGCTAGAGATCTTGTATAGGTAGATATGCAGGATTTAGTGTCAACCAAAACAAATCAGAGGTTTTTGGGGTGAATTAAAACTAAAATTATGATCTACATGTCATATAGTTTTGTGACCCATATAATATAGCTCTTATTATTCAGTAAAGAATAAATTTGGGGACGACACATCGTGTAAAAGGGTTACACACCATGTAGTACCCAAAACATTGTCACCAGGTGACATGGATTGGTCTATCTGTGTGAAAAAACATGGTCTTGTACTAATGAAAGACTAAGTTACATGGAAATGATGTGTATTACCTAGAAATGCTGAAATAAGACATGAAGGAGGTCATTTGGCCAGAACCCATCATGTAGTATGGGATACACAGTGTGTAAGAGACATGGTTGGTTGGTTCATGTAGAAGGGTAACACATCCAGGGGTCGAGAGATAACATACGTGGTATGTTCCAATGTGAAATGTCTTGTACCCCTACAAGGGTTGCTAATACATGTAGATAGGATATATAGCCATATGATCATCTGGGCCCACACACTGTGTGTTCCCAAGTGCACGCCATGTACTCCAAGAATATCCTCCTGGGATATTATTCCTTTCGCATATTCTTCTTTCAGAAACATATTCAGGATTGTGAGTAGACTATCTAAAGTGTTTTTTCACATAGAACGTTATGTTTCCACCCATTAAAGCTTGTTATATATGAGGTATCATAAATAGAGAAAGATTCTTGTGAAGTTGTACTAAGTGGGTGTTGGAGATCATGGTTATACTTGTAGAGACACACGAGGACTGGTACTCCCTTGATGGACTGGGGTACATGATTCCCTTACATCTATGATTTGGTAGATATGTTACTCCCCACATTGAGGGTGTGGGGTAATTACCTTTGGTTCATTTCCTCTAGGGGTGTTACTACCCAGATGGGCAAGGTTGCGGGTTTCCCTGTGATGTTCGTGAAGATGGAAAACACTCCCCTATTCGACCAGAGTGAGGGTCCTCTATATATGATGTATATATAATTTGGTTACTCCCATACAAATTCAGTTCCTGGATCCATTAATCTATAATTTCGTACTCCCCTTTTCATTCCACAACCTCGGTCCCCCACTTGTGTTTTTCAACAGAGTAGCTGCCCTCTAGTCGTATCAAGGAGCAGGTCCTTTAGTCTGGGGTCAGTACTTCCCATTTGTGTCTGGGTGTAGGTCCCCCATAGATAAAAATTGAAAAGTAGGTACTCTCTTATCCTACCATAGTGTGGTTCCTCTAGACAATATGTGGTACTCCCCTACCATGTTAGGGTAAGGATCCTTTATCTGCGGAGTGCTACTCCTCTATTTTTTCAGGATGTGAGTCTGCCATTCTCTGAGTAGTACTCAACTGTCAAAATAAAATGTGTGTCCTCACATTCTGATCAGTACATCCCCATAACTGATTTGAAATGGGAAGAGGGTCCTTCATTAGAGTTGTAGCTCCCTCGAGTGTGGGAAACAATTTTGAGGAGATGGCCCCTTCACTTGATTTAAACGATACCTAGATAGGAGTGACAGCTCCCTCAATGGACTAAGATGTGGTCCACTCTATGTAAGAGCGACATAGGTTTTTTGGGTTAGTTAAGAGACATACTACCTCATTTGTGTCCTAGTGGGGACACATGGGTACTTCTATTCTATCTTGTTAGAGATTATACATGTGGTGCATAGTCTAGAGTAGAACTCCCCCAATAGTGTGTTGTTGTAAGGGGTGGGAATCATCACTTGGGTTTTATTTATCTTTTACTGGGCGTAAGGTAATGATTACATGAAAACTTGTTCTTGGCACTAGAGTTGGACCTATTAAGATTTCCCAGATGATATATTTTGTCTCATATGTACCATTAGGAATTTTATAGTTATTCTTAAGGGGGTTTATATCTCATATAGCTTCCATATGGGATGGTTTTTCTCATTTCATGGGTTCTCTGAGTTTTGTGTTACTGTTATCACCTATGAAGAGATTCAAATTGTTTCCCATGAGGTTGGAATATAAGGATGATTAGTGTATAGGATGAGTATATTTGGGTGATTTCTAGGATTCCATGTGATGTTGTCCCATGTTGTGGTTGACAACCCTTATTAACCAAGTCATTTTCTCATGTGTAGATGAGGATGGTCTCAGATAGAGTTTCTCTCTCTCAATTATGGTTCCCACTAGTAAGGTCGAGCAAACTATTTCCTTTCAATGGCTCCTTTTTTATTTTTCGGTTTTTAGGGTTCATACTGAGTATTTTTATACTCACCCCTACAAATGAATTTCCCACACATGATTTTTTTCTTATGAAAACCACATTCCTTTCAACAGAGTCCACAGAGGACCCAAGGTAGTTGAAGCATAGTGAGATATACTAACCGAGTTGTTTTCTAGAGATGGGCCGAGGAGATTTCCGGGAATTATAGTTCACAGTGACCCCGTCCTTTTGAGAAGGATAAACACTTTTAAATTATTCTTTAGTGGGAATTGTATTACCCATATTTCTCTTCCAGTACAAATGATGTACTGTGTTTGTAGGATATAGATATATAAATGAATTTTTTACTTTTGTTTTTCTACATTTTAGAATTTTTTGATCTTTTATATGTGTTTGTGCATATGGGTACTATGAAAATGCCTATCATTTTAGTGATATTCCTACACAGCAATAGTATCTAGTCTATGTCCTATTAGTGGTGGAATTAAGGAGTTTTGGCACAGGCCCCATCAGATTCAGTCATGACATAGTAGTATCAGATCTAGTGGGTTCAACATCGAGACCACCGTGTTGTGAGCTTGGTTTGGGTAGCATAGTGAAATTGGTAGAATGTTTCGTGTTAGGATCTAAGGCAAGGGTTTATATTTTTGTTGTGGTTGTGGATGTATCCATCACCAAGAATCTAATAACCTACGTTTTTTACTTGGTACATTAGGACATTGGTCACTGGGGAATAAATGGTGTGTGAATCATATAAGACAATTTTTGTTTTTCTTATCATTGTTCTGTCAACTACCCAGGTATACTCTTTAACCATGGTACATCTTGATTATTTTTTAGGATTACACACTGATCACATCTATATAGGATTCCATGACATGATTTTGATCATATTCTACCCTGTGATGAGGCTTCAGTGTAGGGAACTGATTTAGTGGAATTACTTCTGGGTGGTCTGTCGGTGGTTCCACCACCTATTGGGTTTTGGGGGGACTGTTGGGTTTTTTTATACTCACCCATTCCCGGGGTTTTCTTGCACATTTTTTTGTGTATTTTGAAGACCACATTTATTTCGACAGATTCCCCGGTGAACTTAAGTCAGGTGACGCTTAGTTTGCTAGACCGATTAAGGTTTTTATCAGAGTTAGGCTAAGGTTATTTCAAGCAGTTTCAATTTCCAGTGATCCCCACATTCTGAGTAGGTTGGACGCTTTTATAGTTTTCTTTGGTGGATATAGTTATTTTCATCTTTCCCTTTCAGTACTTATGTTGTAATCTGATTTTGGGTTATATATGGATGAATGAATTGGTTTCTTTTGGTTTTTTTACATTTCAGCATTTTTTATCTTGGATATGTGTGTGTGCATAGAGGTATATAGAAAATTATTCACATGTTAATGATATGACTATTAAGCACTGGTAGCCTTCCCCTATCCTATTAGAGGTAGGGATGGGGAGTTTTGGCTCGGGTCCCACCGGGTAATGTTGTGACAACTCATTTGAAACTATAGTTAATCACTGATAAACCATGATGTTGTTTTTATCTTACTGATGGATATAAACTACATTAAAATAGAAAGACACTATAACTCACTCAACAACTACATTTTAAAAAAATCATATAATTACACAAAACAAGAGTGTTGTTGATTTTATAAGGTATGTTAACTGTTAAATACAAATAAATCCATGACACTGTCACATTGGACCACCATATTTTAGATCAAATTTAAACAACATATCACCACTATGGTTGGGTTTCACAATGTCCATGGTAATATTTTTCTACCAAGGGAATTGTATTATTACAAAATACAAATTATTCAATTATAAGACAAAGTCATAAATAAAACCTCTTCAATTATTGGTAAAGGCCAAAAAAAATTCAAATAAATATAAAGAAAAGTTGACATAAAATAAAACTTAAGAACCCAAATCTATTACATTGATTTCTTATGTGATGATATCTTATATCACTAATTTGTGTTGAAGCATCATCAACTCTATATCATACTTCTATTTTTGATCATGCAACTATGTAGTAGGATAAAACTGAAGGGGTGGTTCATTAGTAGTCCAAAATTCCTCGACTCTCATGCGTTCATATTGGGAACGAGGGAAAACATTTTCAAGATGACCTATACTATTATAAACAACAAAAAATACCCTATCATCTACCATAATGTTGTTTACTACCCAAATTATAGATATCAGATCATTCTAGTAGGATGTGTTTATGGTAACAATTGATACTTGATCACTATAAAAATTGGTAACCCACACTAATAGATCTACATAGAATAATTCTATGTTGAGATGTGTTGTAACATCTGATAAATTATATAATGATATAATAAAAAAACTCAATATATGATTTAATAAATAATTAAGAACATATACTTTTAAAAAACTTTTATAATTTACAATTTAAGATAACAAAAGATAATTATTATGAGTTCTAGTTAATACAATACTCCCTCAGTTTCTCCGATAAAGATACTTTTTTGAAAACTATTGTCAAAATGATAAATGTTACCCATAATATAATATACATTATAGAAAAAACAAACATATGAAAGAGTTATATAAATTATTTATTTAATATAAAAATACTATATTGATTTTTTTAAATATCCATTATACTACAAATGGGAATTGCGATAATTTTTTGTTATAACCATTGGAAATATTGTCCTTATAAATATAATTTTACAATTAGTATAAATTAATGATGATAACATAATAAGTTTAATTTTTATAAATTTATAAAAATATTACTTCACTAGTAGGGTAATTATATATGTTTAATATTTTACTGAACTTCTAAATAAGTTACCATCCAAATAGTTCTCACTAAATTAGTTAAAATCTAAATATAAACTATTGATGGTCAAGTGGAATCTTCATTTGAATATGTTCAAACGAGTTTGGAAATCTATGAGATTAATATTAGATAAAACAATTCATTGAACTATCCTTATTTCAAAACATACCCATAGGTAATATTTTGGATTAATAAGGGTTAATATGTCACATAATGTTTCACGTACTATAGAGTAATTTTTTTAGAACTAAAATAACTTCACCACAAATTTTTAATTTTCTCTAATGTTTCAACCTTAATTAAATTATAAAGATTATAAAATTATAATAAGAATATAGTAAAAAAATTAAAAATATAACAACTGATTTTAATAAATTGGTTAAATGGATTAATTGTTTTACTTTTGAAAAAAAATGTAAATTTTTTTAAAACAATTTGGTGAAATATTGTAGAATAAGGTAAATATGACATCATTAATAAATACACATGAATTGGTCCATCCAATTTAGTGGTGTTCGCCCAATTTTTGTGATAACCATTATATTAGAGAATTATGTGGTGTGTTAAGAAATTATAAGGTGTAATGGAGTAATTTTAGTCATGAATAAATAAAATATTCAAATCATCATTCAATCATACTGACTCAATAAAACTATAATTACTTATACTTCCTCTAATTTATTATCTAAAAACACATGAGTTATATTTTCATAAGTTTATAAAAGAGTCTCGTTCATAGATCTATATTCGATTTGTAAAATTTTTATAGGCTATATTGGCTGGTTTTAAGATATTATTCTAAAGTGGTGTTAGAGTTTTTATTACTCTCCATTTATGGCCTATCATAAAACTATAATTATATTAACATTTAGAATTACATTTCCTAATAAATAATCCTTTTTGAAATTTTATTATCATTAATTTGATGTATTATTTATTATAAATTACCTATTCAAACTAATTTTGGCTTTTTCTTAAGTCATTAAAATCCCCTCAATATTCCAACAATTCATAGTACTCTACCATGTTATAATTTATTTGTATCTGGAATACGTTCTTATTATTTTTAGGTTATTTATCCATCACTTCCATTTTAATACCTTACTATTAACCTTTATAAATTCTCAAAAATTTATTTTGATAAATTTTATATTAATACCTTTCTGAATTCATATTTTTAGTGACAAATAAATATTTATCACAATTGTTTTATGTTTCTATAGGGGAATATTAAGTGATAGTTTAGAAAATGTATGTCAAAGAATTTTTTTTCATTAAAACTCTATGGTTGTCTAGGTAAATATATTATACATGTTATATTATCTATTATCTTCGCTTCTCAGGTAATATCCTTGGATTTTTCAACTATGGTGATACATTCAACAGAATCAACTATTATAATTCCATAAAACCCTTTCATATAAAAATATTTATCTATGGTTAATTTTACAATATATTGAATATTATGGATGTTTTATAGATTATTTATTTGTATATTCACCAAGATAATCCTATAATTTCATTAACTAGTAAAGTTATTTAAATTTATATATATTACATGATTCAATATGAATAAAAATTATAAGGCAATCCTTATTGAATATTATTCCAAATAAGTATGAAACCCTATATTAAATATTATAACAAGTATTATGCATACCATTAAATTAAATAATTGAATACATTGGATGATATATGTGATATTTGGTACATGTAAATATGTAACATATTAAAAAATTGTTTTCAAAATATGATAATTATGATGAGGAATCTGGAGGGTATATACACTTTATGAATAATGTATCTATAAAATTACATGATGATATATTCCATTTATATTAAACATTTCATGGATATATATTTAGTTTGATATGATAACCATTGTTAAGTATCTAAGAACACCACTACCATATGATTATAATTTTTCTAGGTAATGAGGATGAATACTATAAAATCTGACTTTGTGATAGTGAAAATAATGAATTATGATTCCTTATAAAACAAGTACATTTCATTCATATTTTCTTGAAGTGTATTGGATGAAAATTATTATTAATATAATGTCTCTTAAATACTACTAAACATTAAATCCTGGGTATTTGATATTTCGTTATTTGATTACCATGAAATAAATAATAAATTTTATAGGAAAAAATTAAAAGGAATTTAAAATCGGTAATACAAAAATATTTAAAAAACATAGTAACTAGTTTTTGATGAACTTGGACAGAGAAATTTTAATTTATGTAATAATTATTTCTAAATATATTCATAACTGGGTTTTAAAGGAATCCTATGTAAAATACATTGACTGTTATTCAAGTAATACAAGATATAAAAATATGTTTAATATATTATTATTTTCTTATATTGATAATTTGTTATATGTGTTTTCAAATAGTAGCGCTTGTAAGAAAAAATAAGTTGTTTTAAAATAATTGGGGATAGTGTGACAATTTTGAAAATTGGAATGACATTGGATTTTATTTTGGATCAACAAAAATTATTAAAATTATAAGAAATTTAAAAATTATCTTGTCTGCATATTGGAAAAAATACATCTCAATAGGGCCCAACCACTTTATAGAATATTATATATAAAAGACCAATATCTTTTATAGAGGACACTATTATAATTGAGGTGTAACCACTTACAATGTATCTAGTGGATATAATCATGGAATCAATAAGTTGTAAAAGCTAAATTATATCATGGTTTTATATCGTCTTAGGGAATATGTTTACCAGTAGTTTTCAGTGATTTAAAACACTTAGAAAGTGATGAAAGAAAATATAGTAGAATGAATTTATGTTGACTTATCTAAAAAACTATTTTCCTTGAGTCAGTGGGGTGATATGAAACGAAAATTATTTAATATTAGACAGAAAGAAAAAAAGTGAGGCTGACTATGTACAAGGCTAGTTTCCTAAGAATAGAAAGGTATATTGGGAACTATCAAAGTTACTGTATATTAATATATATAACTTATTTTATGTCCTAAATCCAAATCATCAAGGACTATAGGTGAATATTTTGAGAATTATTTTCAAAAAAGACAATTAGTTTTTAATATCATGCATTTTTAAGATATACTAGAGAAGAAGAGGATTAATAATTGTTGCGTGGAAATATAATTTCAAATAGTTGAAATACAAATTTAGTTTCATATATTTAATATTTCTAGGATGAAAACCCATGGATATATCTTATAAGGAATTTATGTATACATTAAATATGGATAGAAGGATCAAAAATATTTTGATTTAAATTATACGATATAGGAAAAAAATATAAATGCTCTCAAAATAATATGTTAGGGAAATTATAATAATTAATGCACCTTGATTCAAGTTAATATAACTTAGAAAAATCATAGATATCAAGGTCATGAATTTTCAGTTACATTGAAAAATTTTGAAGAACCAAATGATGTGAAGGATGGTACATTTATAATATGATCATTATAAAAAATAAAATATGTAATTTTAAATATAAATTATCCAATATAATATATGTTTTAAAATTAAATTAAATCAATACTTATATACTAAGGAATGATTTATTAGTAAATATCCTATTTTTTCTCTAATTTAAACAAAGATTACATAGATGTTCCAATATAAATACATAGTGTTAATATAGTTTCAAATATAATTAGGATTCTAATAATTTAATTTGATTTATTTTTATGGATTAATAGTCTATCAAATTATCAATATATTTATTTGTTATATAGAGAATGAAGATAAACATTCTGATGTGGGTATGGAATTTTATTTTTATAGAGTAAAGATTTCATAAAATATTTTAATGGAATAAAATAAAATATTTCCAAATTATTCGCCAATATTAGACCTAGATTAAGAAGCTTTACACTCTATTTAAATCATCCCAAATAAAACATCCCCATATATTACACCCTATATAACAGGATATTGGAAATTAATTAAAAATATATTTGAACATATAATTTATGTGATGAGGGATTCATTTGTGAAAATTATACACATTAGGGGGCCCTATTTCACTTTTAAATAATATTTATGGATCAATGTTAGTATAAATTAACTATAAAAAAATTTGTATCTCCACTATAATGAAAAGGAATACGTCTCCATGTTCTGATGTCCTTTTGGGTCAACTTCCTGGGGCTTAATATTTATCAAATATAAATCTTCTTTCTAGCAATCATAAATTATCGAAAAATGTGGATGATGTAATATAGATTAATTTCAATATGTGGTATCCCTATTATGGGTCTAGTGTAATTCTATTTCTATAAAAAAACATATAACTTTAGAGTATATTATAATGATAAATGGATTTTTTTGTCGATTATACTGATAATTATTTTATTATTTTCATAAATTATATAATTGAATCTAATCGGTTTGGGGTTCATAAAAAAATTTATACATTAGATTTTAGTATCTATAGAATCTTTTTATATGATTTTTAATAAATGTTAATACAGGATTTATAAATTATATTTCCTTATCCGTATATTATCTAAAGATGGTATATCTATTAGTCGTTCAAAAATAAATGTTTTAATTGAATGTATAGCACTCAATAGTATAATATAAATATTTAATTTCTAGGTGATGGATGAATACTATCAGTGGTGTTATGAACAAACTCAAGTATCCTCTAAAATGGAATCCCGAGTTAGCCAAGGACAATTCCCGATTGGTATTCCCATTCACAAGGGATAGTGAAAAGATTTGGGAAATTGAATAAATTACATGGGAATGATTTCAACCATAATAACATTAAATTTATGATTTGTTGAGAAACTGGGAATGAAACATCACTCCAATATATATCAAAATTAGATGAATAATTAAAACAACTTTGTATCAATATAGAATAGATAAAAATATGAACAATAGATGATTACAGATTCATAGAGGCAATACATGTGCATGTTCAAGGAAAAGAATGTAATCAAAAATTTACTACAAAACACACATATATATATAAGATGTTAGGTAGCCATACGGCATTCCACCACAATAAATCATGCCCAACTACAAAGACAACACATCACTTCTCTGTGGTGAAATTTCATTACATGCATCAGATATAATAACTCCTACTCACACCGTTTGGGAATATATTGTGTGTAAGAAACCATTTGAGTAGATTCCCAAAAATTATTCCATTAGTATATTTATTAAATAAAACAATACCATAAATTAAATAAATATATATATAAGGAAATAATATTTTCATAAGTACATATAAAAAATAATAAAAAATAAAACAGTATATTATAAATTCATGAGTTAATAACCAAGTTGAAAACAAAACAATTAGTACCATGGTATGGGTTCCTAAGATATATCATGACATAGGATACTAGAATCCACCCAAATAAATGATAAGGTAAAGAAACTAAGTATTCACACATACTTGTAACTAGATCCTAGAGATTAGATATTTCCCACATGTATATACGAACCATAACAATCATCTAGTTAGATTTTTCGTCTATGTTCAATGCTATGAAGGACAACAAATCCTATTTGTACTTGAATAAAAAAAAACATAATACCCATGATCCCATGGGTTATAAACCTCTAAAAGAGGAACCATTTAACTCTTAAAAACTATTCAGATTGGTTCTTCATTAATAAAAATTCAAATATATCAAATAAAAACTAATGAGATAAAATTGTCCCCATACCATGAATTACAGATAAATTTCATCATCAAATACTATATATCCTTCATAAAAAATGATTGATAATACAAACCATTATATTAAAGAAATTAAAAATACATTTTAATATGTGAATGAAACCAAGGTTTTTATGAGAAATTCACCTTAAAAACCACAAACCTTATACACTCGGAATTTCTATTAACTAGATAGGATATACATTTCAAACAGATAAGGGACACATAATATGAAAAAGAAAACTACAAATCTTGATACCCCATGCAATTAAATCATACCCAAGAAAACATTAGCCATATTAACATTGAAGTAGAATGGGAACACAAAATAGAATCATTATACATCAATGGAAGATAATTAAAACTACTTACCATGATTGTCCTCAAAGATATAGGGTGTATTCACACTAAAACGTCACTAAATAATAATATAATAGGTAAAAATGAGAGAGATGTGTATGGGTATGAGAATAATAAAATGTATTGGAGAATAATGTTAAATTATTCCAATGTGGAATAGGAGAAAAAAAGTTTTTAAATGATTGGTCGATAAGTCTGTGGGGTGAGTGAGAGATTCACATTGTGATATCTCCCAATTTATTTTTTTGGGGTGTTAATAGGTAATTCATTGAGTGAACAAAAAATTATGAATATTGTTATCTCCAACTTGATAAATCCATGATTTTAAAGATGTATTCATTTTGTGAATCATTTTAGTAACAATTTCACAATCCCATAAAATATATAAGACACCCAATGATGGATAAAACTATTATGTGATAGAAAAATAAATCAAAACACACATTTTATACAAGAAATAATAAATGGTATGTTAATATTATTACCACCATATTTATTTCTACCTCAAAAACGAAAATTTGAATAGGTTGAGCTAACCATATGTGAGGCCATTTCACCCTCATACTCAATTATTTCTCCCATGTATCATGTGAATCTATTGTGTTCTTCCATGTATCTGAAACAAATAGAAGAGATTCGAGGTAGGGTATTTTCCTAGCAATTAACAATATAATATAGTTTCCAAAAAAACATCATATCTAAATATAACTCTAGAACCTACCTAATAAGAATATATTTTGGGCTATTATAATAACTCTTGAGCTAACACGCATAGAATACATTGTTTACCAATGTCAAATGTGGTGGAAAATCTATTTGGTAATCCAGATTTTAGAAATTTTCAATGATCTAAAAAGCACCCATGTATCTCATAGACAAATTCACATGACTTACAATCCTCCATTTCCCAAATAATGGAAAAAATATCAAGAACACTTAATCAACAACAAAAACCTATTAATAACATCACTAATAGTATGTATATGATTTATATCGAATGTATGCTACAAACAACTAGTGATGGATAGATTTGATCTATTTTATCATCTCATAAACAATAATCCTCCCAACCAAAGTGGATTCTGGGACCTCATACTAAAAATTGTTGATCATTAAGGTCAGAAAAACCCAGATTCAAAAGAATACATTTTTATGGAATACTATTAAGTACTTTAATAGAAAAATTCCCCCATTCCAAAATAATAATACCAATAATATCCAAATTCCAAGATGCATTCATAGAAAATATTTTATAGAGTCTAATGATATTTGTTTTTACATCCCTATAATGATGGTTGGTTATCCTCAATTTAACATTAGATCCCATCACCTCTTAGAGACTTTTCCAAAAAACTGATAGGTAAGCCAAGGGACCCAATCTGAAACTATAGAACATAGTACCTCATAAAACCTCAAAATATCCTATACAAATAGTATTACCAAATCTTTAATTTTTTTGGTATCCTAAACAAGAATAAAATGACCATACATGGTGAGTCATGAATCACCACACATATGGAATTATTTCTCTGAGGAATTTGTGGTATTCTAATGAATAAGTCTATATAAGCTTCATTCATCTTCAATATATGCACTGGGAGGGGTTGAGGTAGAACTATTGGTTTTTTGATCTTGATTTTAATCATCTATAATTTAAATAAATGGGATATGATATCTGTTATATCCCACTTCTAATCATGCCACCATAACTAAGGTTTCTTGTCATGATAAATCTTTTTACTTCTTAGGTGAATAATTGATTAAGATAAATTAATATATACTATCACATCCTTTCTCCGGGGTAATGTAATGATATTACAATTTATGAATAAAATGATTCTCTCTGAGGAGATAAAACACTCATTGATTCTATCCACCAAAAATAATGAATCTTTCAGATTTTATAATACATCATCTCACTAGTTCTCTAGGAAAACTAACTCTTTTAGATACTTAATCAATTAAATGATAAATAGATAACCACTCGAAACATTTTTCTTTTCATACAATTTAAAGGAAATTAATATTCACAAAAGGTCGATGCATCCCTTTACTCCATTAGGACCTGATAGTTTGATTTTTTACTAAGTGTGTTAGCAATAACATTCTCTATTCTCACTGTATTTATTATTCCAATGTCAAAAACCAAAAGGCACTCCACCAAATGAATTCCTATGAGGTTATTGTTCTTATGAGAAAAGATATATCACTAGTCTTTTATTGATATAATAGATGGTGATCATTTCCCTCAGAATGTAATGTCCCCAAATATTAAATAATTTCACAACAACTAAAATATATAGGTCTTATGTGGTGTAGTTATTCTAATCTAGAGGAAGACTATGAGATATATATGCCACCATGTGATCCCCATGAATAATAACACAACCCAATTTCATTCATGAAGGATCAAAATACACTATATATCCTTATATAGATTCTCCAAAGACTAGGATAGGGGACATGTTCAAGAATTATTTTAATTTTTCAGTGTAATTAGTATATTTTGAATCTTATGATCAATTCACTCCTTTCCTAGTGAGATCAGTCAATGGTGAAATAATGCTTGAGAAATCACTTTCAAACCAAAATTAATACACTAAAAATTCTATAAAAATTCAATATAAAAAAATTAGTGTATCCTCCCATAACAAAATGACATTAATATTCTCATGATCGGACATGATTACATGTCCTGAGATCTTGTTCCTAGTAACTTCAATTCTTATATTTAGTTGTTACATTTTAATAACTTATCATAAAAGGAGTTATTTATCATGCTTCCCAAAAACATTATTTTATGACATTAATTCTCTTACTATTCTCTAAAATGAACCATGATGTCATCAATGAATACTATAATAATGGAATCCTTGTGTGATCAAAATAACTATTTTAGTCGTACAATAATTTCTCTAGGATAATTACTAAGTCCAATGGAATCATAAGATAATCAAAGTGACCATACCATGTTCTTAAGGTAGTCTTTATAATATCAAACTCCTTAACTCCAGGTTATTAGAATCCACTCAAGAAGGTTCCATTTTCATATTCAAATACCAATTTAAGGAGTATTATGTCAGTCAAAATCCATTATTATCAAATAGAATTTAAACAACCCAATATAATGTCCCAAATCATTCTCTAAATTTTATTTTAGAAATAAATTCCATTGAATATTTTGAAATGGTTTTCATGGAAGTCAAACCATGCATTTATATAATTTCAAATTCATTTTAATCATGTTCATGAAATAATGTTTCTTACTGAAAATCTATCTTACCAAACCACCCACCGCAAATACATATAGTTTCTAAAAACCATATGGGATATGCTACTCTATGAGAGGAACGAATCCTAAAAACTACTAAAAATAATAAATCAAAACACCCAATCTAGATATATAGATCCTTGAAACCCAAGGCCACCATATTCTTCATGTGGATGAAAAATACATGAGATAATGATGAAATGCTAAAAGAAGATGAGGAAAAATGATTTGTGAAATGATCCTCACAGATTTTTGGTGATTTAAAACATAAATTTCACCAAGAAAAAAGTGGTAATAAGTAAGGATGAAAGAGATATATGGATGGGTTTGAGAAAGGGATGATTGGTGTGAGAATAGGGTTAAATCAAACAAATTAAAATTTGTTGAAATGTTGTTTTCAAAGTATGGGTAGATGGGTCCACATTTTGAATCATGGATTCATTCCATGAAACATATATTCTTTCCATGAATTAAGGAATTACACCACGAATTCAATGGTTTATGTCACGAACAACTAGTTATGGAAAAATAGCTCTTCTTGTTGTCAAATTCATGAAATAAATGATGTATTCATGTTTTGAATCACTATAGAAGTTGGTCAACAATTCATTAAAAGAGATAAATCACCTAAGGGTGGATAATATTTTAAATAGATACAAAATAAATTGGAGCACTAATTTCATAACAGAAATAAATTCTGATACATGACAGGTTTTTTATTGAAACCATTATACAATAAGAAAATGGGTTTACTATGAGAATACAGAATGGTGGACAATTTTCATCGGAATCGAAATTTGAGGTTATCATTGAGTAATTTATAATATGATTTTTAAATAAAAATATATTTATCCATCTACTAGTAATTTAGTTTTTTTAATTTTTAGTAATATTTCAATCATGTAACATGAATGTTTTCTAATAAAAATGTTATTGTTGTGGTAAATGAAGACCAAGGGTTAAAACCACATGATAATTATTATCCATTGTAACATCCCTATATGAGTTGAGATATTATTGATTATATCCCCTAAATAAATCTTTTCTTCAATATCTTATGTTACATTTTATTCTATTCTAAAAATTTAGAAGCCTGAATAACATTAAATTATTAAAGATAACACTTGAACCATTACACAAGAAAGAATATTTTATATTTACTATATTTGGAATTCCTATATAAAAGATGATTTTTATATCCTTAATAATGATAGTTTTAATAAATAAATATAATTTATTTATTAATAATATTTTTGTTAACTTCAGATAAATTTTTGAGTTTTTTCAAAAATAACTAATTTTTAGTAAAATATTAAAAATTTCGATTTTTCTAATTACTATCAAATTTATAATACAATAATTAATTAAATTCTATGAATCATTTTGATATAAATAATATTTTAAAACATATAAATCATTTGAAAATGTGATTATGAATTTCTAAAATATATGTTTAACAGTTTTGAAACTCTAGTAATAATTTACAATAAAAACTATTTACACACAATTATAATAATAATTTGGTTTTAAAACATTTTGAAATTAATTATAAAAAAATAAATATTTTAATTTATCATTTAAATATTATCAATCATGTAAAATTTCAGTTTTAGATATTATTATAATATTTGTAAGATTAAATATAAGTACTACATTTGTTCTAAAATAATGTTAAACTGAAATGTTTTATTAAAAACGTGAAATTTTTATTTACCAATAAAATTGATATATTAAAAATGATAACTATATTGTTATTTTGAATACAATATATAAATATTTCAACACTCTATCAATTGGAAATAAATACTAAGTAATATTAACAACAAAAATGGTTAAAATATATTTTTCCAAATACAATATGTTTATATATAATATATATTATACTAAAAAATTCAAATAATAATTAATTAAATTAAAATTAATGTAAATTAAATTTAGGTTCAAAATTATAATTATTTTTAACCCTAAAAACCTTATATTTTTAAATTAAATAGAAATTACATTGATTGAAACTAATTACCAAAGTAAGAAAATAAAATAATTACAATGTATAAAATTGTGGTAAAAATCTTATAACTTGTTTTAATCGTAATTGGAAATTATTTCATGGGGAATTATTGATCCAATAACACCCCAAATGACATTATAGTTAAATATCAATGTCATTTAATGAGGAATCATGTAATAATATCATGGAACTGTAAAGGGTATTTTAAAAATTTCTATTTTATTCCCTTCTAAAATGGTATCACTTCTAACCCTTGATAGTTAGACTTAAAATATTATTTCCCCATAAAATAATACCAAAATTCTTTATATTATAATTACATTTCATGTTCTTTAATGTTTCGACTCGATCTCAGATAGCCCGGAGACATTGTCTCCTATCAATTACATTGGCATGATTACAAGTTATCAATATCCAATAGGCTGAGAGTTTAGTCATCTTAGTAAACTAGGTACCTTAATGGGTCTTTTATTAAAAATAAGATACTCATTACTTCGTAATTTTTTAATATTTCAAAATAAATAACATTGAGGATAAATATAATCCATCTAGTAAATAATTTCATTTCATTAATAGTACACATCTTGGATTCTTTGGGAAAACATAATAAGAATGAGCTCAAATGCTCGGTAAGGGAAACATATAGTGGAATTTATAATGAATCAATGAGAATAATAATCATGACGTGGTATATAACTGAACTCACATGCCATATATTCAATAAACTAAGTAGTTAGTGCATAAATAATATGTTAATTTAATAAATAGAAACCCATACAATTCAAATAAATAGATAAGGAAAAATAAATATAGAAAGGAAAGAAAATGAAACACATTCCATTTAATAAATAAAATTTAAATTAAATGTATCCATAGTTTATTCAAAACAAAATTCCATGGATGGATAATAACAGAAATGTATATGGAGGGAATGATTAATTATTAGATGTCATGTCTTAGGCACATTGGGACCTATACGAACAAGATCCATTCCTTCGATAGTTTAAAACTAAGGGTAGAAACCCACTTAATTTTCAAAAAAAATCACATGAGAACATGATGATGCATCGAGAAGCTATATAATTTTTGGGCTCCATCCATCATTTCATTTCTAAAGCATTATTTATATAGAGTAGTCAGTTTAATTAATAACAACATGCCTTATAAAATGAAAATATGGAATAAAGAACATATAATTATAAATATTTCCCTAGATAATGAAATAACCACCAAAGAAGAAAACTATGGTAAAAAGTTATATTATTTAGTCGATAATATTATCCATAATAAATAAAATCGATAATTTAGGTGAAATTTTCTGATTAATGATCATACGAGATAGAACATTTGAAGGGGACAAAAAAATTATTCAAAGAAGTTATTATTAATAATATATTTGGCCAAATAAATAATAAATCATATAGAGGTAGAATATGGATGGTATCAATACAAAAAATCCCATGTGGAGTAAAAATAAAGGGTTTTTGTTATTGATTAATAGAAATATTATAAAAACAACTTTTTAAAAAAATTATTGATAAAAATATAATTTTATTATAAGAATGAATTTGAGAAAAATATTTCTTGAATACTGATTTTTAAAATATTTTCATTAAAAAATTAACCATTTATACATTTAATATAATCATTAAATAAATTAGGAAGTGTAAATATTTACTTTATATATGAGGTAAAAGAATATTCCCTTTTCAGGGTAAAAAGTTTTATATTTTCTTCTGGGGAATAGATAAGAATATTCTATTGAAAACATTGTTAAAAGAAAAAAATGGTAAAAAATTATTTACCAAATAATTTTAAAACAATTCTGGTAAAAATTTTAATAAAACATGGATTTTAAAAGAAAATAGTTTATTTGGATATTGAGAAAATGAATTTGGGTTTTTTGGAAAATATTTTATAAAATATTTTGAGTACCATAGAATGGAAAAACGGTATTAATACATGAAAATGTTAATTAATAAATAGAGGTTAGAAAATTAAATGCATTATTTAAAAATATATATATAATTTCCTTGAATGTACTTACCATTGAAATATCATTGAAGTTATTATTCAAGAAAATAATCTTTAAACAATCCAAAGTATCACATACCACATTGAGACATTTTAAATAACATTCTTCATGAAGGAATAACATTAAATTAAAGATTAAAATTACATGAAGATAAAATAATTAATTTTTTAATATATCAAAATTGTTAGTAGATACACCTCACTAAATAAGTAAATTGTGAACATGGAATTTATCTCACAAATGTAAAAGTGAGATGAGAATTCATTACCTTGAGTTTCTTTTCGAGTGAATGTACTGTAGCTTTATGTATAATAAACTTATGTATATTTTATACTTTCTATAGAACCTATTTAATTTTTTAATTAAATTTATTTCACTTTTTACTATATTGTACACAACTACTTAAACAATTAATTTTATTTTGGACTTTTTCACCAAATTCAGTTCACGTGTCAAAAAAGACTTTGGTATGTCAACTACGATCAAAGGGTTCATAACATAAAATTTACAAAATAGTAATCATAAAATAATTTTCATATTAATAAAAAAATTATAATTTAATGATCAGTAATTAAATATGGTTATGAAAATATAACAAAGGATACATTCATGGAGACGGTAGGTCGTGCGTACGATTGAGTAACATTCCCATTTTTTAAATATCATTATAGAAAGAAGGTATGTAAAACCATATCCTTATATAGGGATAATTATATACTATATACCATATTATTAAATAATATATAATTATATATATAACTGTTATGATGTCCAATTAATCAAATTGTAGAGAGAAGGCAGTAGTCCACACGTCAACAAATAGTAATATCACTTCTTAATTATGTAAATGGGAAATAATGAATCTGATATCTATATATATAGTATATTTATAGAAATGTAATTAAATAATATATATATAATATTTTTTTTAGTTTCATATATTTTTAATTAAACACATCCTTTATACTTTCAATGTATAGTGTGAATGAAACACATTGCTTTGAGGGGGTGGGAGTCTACACTTTCTCAAATGATGCTATCATATTAATGGAAAATGGAATGTAATAAAAGTATGTGTAATAAAATGATTATATAATTATAAATTAATAATAACTACAAAATATATAATATAAAAACATTTTTTACATTATAATTCACACCATGAGATGTGGTATGGAAAAATGAACTATCCTCATTTTTTGAGATAATGGTTCTCCAAACACATAAATTGTATGTCTGTTACCCATTATATGGAAGTCTGTGTAGGTGTAGGGGAAAATTTACATAAATACATCCTAGTATATTGGGGGCACTATTTTTGTTTCATAATAATTTAATATATATATTTTCTCAGGTGGGTAACAAAAATAAAATTTACAAACTTGAGAGAATATGTCACCTCTAAATCGGGTAACTACTTTTGGATTGATCCAAAAGGATTTCATGGAAGTATTTCTTCTAAAATGGAGGATTCAATTTAGAGCGGTTAAATTTTGGTAATTTATATGGGATGATATTGTCTGAACCTATGTGGATTGAGAGGTGGGAGGAATGGGTAGAGGTGGTGGCCTATTATAGGGAAGGGAATAGTCTCACTTGGAATTTTTGGGAAAAAGTAATGTGTACAAATGTTTTTACACAAACAAAGTCATAAAAAACCGAAAAAAAACTAAATAATTTAAGGATAATGGACGATATATTTCTAACCAGTTGTTGTTGGAAACGTTTCAATTTCTTTTGGGCCCCGATGTTAAAGGTTTATTCCTTTATTATGCTTAGTTTTTCTAAATAATTTTAAATTATTTTAATTACATTCACTAATATTTTTTTTAAATAAAAAAGTTTTTCTTATTATAAATTTTAGATTATTCTTATTAAAAATATATTGTATATTTTTCCAAATTATAATCATATAATTAGGAGAAATTGATTTAAAATTCATCATTCAGGCGGGACGACAATGCGGGTTTTTAAAGAAAAAACGTCAGAAAAATTCCTATGTTTCTATAATAAATTTCAAAATGAAATTGAATCCAATGAA
Source organism: Viscum album (assembly GCA_963277665.1). Taxonomy (NCBI): domain Eukaryota; kingdom Viridiplantae; phylum Streptophyta; class Magnoliopsida; order Santalales; family Viscaceae; genus Viscum; species Viscum album. The sequence continues at coordinate 934,882,823 of OY728143.1, read as the reverse complement.
AAAAATAGTATTAATTGATAAAAATTTTCTCTAATTACAAATTAAAACTAATTAAAATTATAATTTTAATTTATAAATAAATTAAATGAAAGGTCGGTTTTGAATTAAAATTTAGTATTTTTAAGTATTCATAAAAATGTAATGTTTCAAAAAATATAAAAAATCATCCTAACCTAATTCATATGTTTTTATATCAAATATGAAGTTTATTTTGACTTATTAAATCAATTAAATTCTCTCAAATCATATTTATCGTCGGTTCTCCATTAAAAGGTGGTAAGAATGTCTTTATAATAATATTTGTTTTTATATATATAATAGATTTTGTTCTTATATTAATATAAAATCCAATGGATGGGTATAGAAAATATTTAATTGAATATATAATATATATATTACATTAATATCACTTAGTAATTTAAATCAACTTTTTTTGTTATCATAATACATCTTTTTGAGTATAAAAATTCTTTTCTATAAAAACAACCACTTTATATTCAACTCCTTCTTATATACATTTTTAATTAATTTATAACCAATTACTTCATTTTATCTCTGTATAAAACATAATTATACTATTTTAATGGTTATTATTCATAACTACTAATTTACCATCTAATTTATATATCAATATATTTTAATAATATATTATTTTTCAATAAACTCGGTCTTGCTTGTAACGCATGCCATCAAAGAAGTTTTCTCTTGAGTGTAACACATGCTAACCCGATTTTTCATGAATTGAAAAATATAAGATCTATTTTAAATAGTAAATATATTATTAAGAATCTAGATATTATTTTACCTTAAACATTTGATGTCACATTTCATACATTCTATCAAAGGTAGGGTTAATACTTTTGATTTTTGAGGCGTCACATTCTCCCCACCTTATTTATATTGGATCCTAGAAATTTAAACTCATATATGATGATAGATTAATTGATACTTTTTATGTTTTAAATCCCACATTGTGAGAAATTTTAATAGGTCATCCTCTATAAAATAGATAATGGAAAGTACAATGGTCACATGTACTACCATGTAACAAGGTCTCTAAGTTGGAGAACATTATTGTAAAGTTGAGATACATACTAAGAGGAAAGGAATAAATATTTTTTGGAAGTGAATGATGCCATAAATGAAATAAAAAAGTGAATTTTTAATAGAATTTTGATATCCTAAATACCAAAACTCATTGATAATTTAAGAGAGTTTCAGTTCAATAAAAATTATGGTATTACAACAAAATTTTATTCTTAAGTCCATTTCCTTTTGTGGGGTAATTATTTTACTAACAAATAATATAATGAAATATTCTTACATGATAGGATTCAATTTCATATTAAAAGTCCTATAGTTTTGTTATTGATTAATCAATTTCTAATTTTTCCTTTTACTCTCAAAAAATAATGACAAATATTCGATAATTTTATGACTGAAAAACTAAAATATACTTTTAAAGGATCTTAAGACCATTTAATGACTAAGAACTCTAACTATGTTCCTATAACTGTTTGGAAGCAAAAATATGGATAAAATATTAATCTATCATCCTCAAAAGTGATAATAATAGTTCATCATTAACATTTATACTCATAATTATTTTACAAATAACAATGAAAAATTATATAAGACATTGTATAGGTCAGTTGTCACTGTGAAACCCTTACCATCCTTCGGTCAGGGGTTAAAGTAAAGAGGCCTTTCTAGAATTTATTGTCTTACACATAGCTTGTAAGATTTCCTTTTCTAAAATAATATTAATATTATTTCCAAAATAAATATGATATATATATTTGAAATAATGATAATCACTAAATATCCTTTTAATAAAGTTTTCAAATAAAACCCTAATAGGTAAATATTTTATCCACCTATTTCCACATAGATCCTTCCTTAGCCTACATTTTATCCCCTATTAGAGGACAGTGATTCTCGTAATTTCCAGGCTCTCCACACATATGAAAATAGACTATAAATGATTTCTTAGGATGAGATTCATTACCTTCAATTGTACCCTTAATTTTTTATCGACAATCATTTGAATTATTTTCTTCATTCCAAAACATAAAGAATTTCATTCTTCCATTCAAACTCTTTCATGGGTTCCTACTTCCACAACACTCACATTTCAAAAATATAACCTTATTTTCATCACGGTCTCCAACACTCGAGTTCCAAGCAACCTCTATAATTATCTTCATTTTGTGTGTTGGGGAGTTGGTAAAGGTATTTATTATTAATCATATTTTAGGAAAATTGATTTACCATAAACACATCATTTGTATATCCTATCAACACATCAATTGGTTACTTATTTTTACTACCTTTTACTTCATGTTCAATGTTCACTTGAATCATTTGGTTCCAACAATTGACTAAATCCAAAAAGAATGGTCTGAGAAACTATAATCATACTATTAAAATCATAGAATTATATAAAAGATATCAAAATATTGTAAACATATTTTAAATCTAAAATAACTTTGATTTAACTTATAATATTCATTTTCATTATTTAATCAAATTATTTATAATGGTTTTTAATTAAAATTTTGACATTACTAAGAATATCCCCTAGGAGTTTCAAACCTAGTGTGTTCTATGACTCGTTGTCAAGTACCATGTTATCCCGTGGTAGGCCCGGAACAGCTTGTATGAGTTGTTACTTCTAGGTACATATGTGACAGAACCATATAGATTTGTATTTTCTAGATAGGGATGTATTACTAAGAAAACCATCATAATATATACATTACCAAAATTCTATGGTGTTGTTGAATAGTTATCCTCAAATTATACCTTTGGATTATGTTCTCTAACCTATGTTTTGCTAAATCTACTTCTCATGGTTTCTAATAAACATCATTTTTATAGTATTTGTAGAAACCCAACTCCAGATAGATCGGAGACGATGTCTATTATCAATAACATTGGCATGAAAACAAGGAATCATGCCCAAAATGATCAATAGTTTAGTAGTCTTAGTAAAACATAAATATAAATGTGTCTTATATTAAAAAAAATTACTAAATGAAAACTAATTTTTTTCTACTTTCTAAATAAATAACTTTGATGATAACTCTAATACATCTAGTAAATCCTTTCATATCATTCATAGTATGCTTCTTGGATTCTTGGGGAATAATACATAATATGTGTGATCTAAATTTCATAGTAATGGAAAAATATAGTGTAGCCAATAATGAATCAATGAGAATAATAATTATGAAATGGTAAATAACTAAAATTTCATGCCATATAAAAAATAAACTGAAAAAGAAGTTCAAAAACAATATGGGATGGTAATAATTGAAAACACATGCAATTCATAGAACTGGATTAAGAAAAATAAATATATCAAGGTATGAAACTGAAACACAATCCACATAATCAATGAAATATCAATTAAATGTATCTAAAGATATATCAACATAAAATATAATGTATGAATAATAACAGAAATATATATGAATAAAATTATTAATTATTAGACGTCACGTCTTAGGAACATGAGTACCTATACATTCAAGATCCATCCTCCAGGCAGTTTAAATCTATGGATAGAAACATATTTAATTTGAAAAAATCTTTTTTTCTCATGATAAAATGTCGATGCATCAAGTATATATATAAATTACGATCTACACCCATAATTTCAAGACCAATAATTATTCATATTAAGTAACCAATTTAATTAATAATAAAATACCTTATCAAATATCTGTATAGAATAAAGAATATAAATTTATCAGTATTTCCCCAGAAAATAAAATAACTATCAAAGAAGAAAAAATATGTAAAATGTTATATAGTTTTTGGAATAGTAATATTCATGATAAATTATATAGATAATTTTGATGAAATTCATTGACCAATTAATATAGTTTATTGAAATTTTTAAGGAAACTAAAAAATGAATCATAGTAGTGACTGTGAATACTAACCATCAAGAAAAAAAAAATATAAATTCTAGTAGAATAATAACGATGGTATTAAGACACCACATCCAAATTGGAGTAAAAATAATGGGTTTTGTGGATGAAGAATATAAATACTATAAAATGATCTTTTGAAAACATTCATGGGGAAAATATCCTTTTATTTTGAAAAAACATTTGAAAACAAAATTCTTTGAAATCACTTTTTAAATTATTTCCCTTAAATAATGAACTTTTTATACATTAAAATGAATCTTTAAAGAAATTATGGTGAGTATATTCTTACTTTCCATACAAGGTAAATGAAAATTCATTTTTCATGTTAAAAAGGTTTGAAAGAGACTCAATGTAAAAACGACAAGGAGATTTCTTTGAAACAACTAGTTAAAGAAAAAAGGGTAAAAATGTCTCAAACAAATCATTTAAAAAAAAATTAAAATATATTTCCTACAAAAAATAGAATAAAGTAGGTTATCCGAAAAAAAGAGAATGAAGATTAGTTTTCATGAAAAAAATTTATAAATCATTTTGTGTACCAACAAGTTGAAAAATCGTACCAATAGTTAAAAATTTTCATTAATGACCATAGGATATAAAATGAAATGTATTATTGAACAATGTTGACATAATTTCCTCTAATTTAAATACCATTGAAATATCATTAATATTATTACCGAGGAAAATAATATTTACACATTCTAATGTGTCTCATAACACATCAGAACATTTTAAATCATATTCCACACAATGGAATATTTTTAAATGATTGTTAAAAATTCCATGATGATAAAGAATTCAGTATATAATATATAAAAATGTCTTGTAGGTACACCACATAAAAGAAGTAAATGGTTAATATGACAATTATCTCACTAATGTAAAAGTAAGATGATGATCCCTTACTTTAAGATTCCATTCAATTGAACAGACTTTAAATTTTCATATAATAAACATATGTTAATTTTCTACTTGATTTATGACCTTTTTCATGTTTATAATTACATTCATTTGAATTTTTACTATTCTTTATACAAATACTTATACAATTTTTTTTTACAGGTGTTTTGACCAAATTTAGTTAATGTGTAAAAAATGACTATGGTAAGTCAAATGTTCTCAAATAGTTCATTACATAAAATTTATAGAATAATAATCATGACATAGTTATCATATATATACATCAATTATACTTTTATGATCAATAATTAATTATGGTCCTGAAAAATGAACGAGTGTTATAATCAAGGAGACGTTAGGTTGTAAGTATGCGGGAGTAACATTCTCAATTTTCAATGATCATTATAGAGAGAAGGAAATTAACATCATATATTTAATGAATGATAATTGTATCCTATATACCATTTTATGTAATCATATATACTTATATATATATATATATATTATCTAAAATTATTCACATCATGCAAAGAAGAAGGTAGTCCACACGTCCACTAACAATGTTATCTCTTTTTAAGTGTGTGAAAGGGTAATGAAAAGTTATATCTGTATGTATAGTATATTTAAGGAAAGGTAATTATATCATGAATATATTATATAGTTTTTTATTTCACATTATTTAAATTAGTACCATATATTTTATGTTCCATGTATTGTATGAACGAATCACATCCCTTTCAGGGGGCAGCAGTCCACATTTCCTCAAACGATGTTATCATATTAACGTAAAATGGCGGGTATTATAGGTATGTGTAATAAATGGATACAATAAGAATAAATAAATATTATATATCATTTATATAATATATAAATATATATTCCATCATAATTTCCTCCATGAGAGGTGTTATGGTAGAAATGAACAATAATCATTTCATGAGACAATAGTTCGCTAAACAATGAAATATTATGTTCGTTACCCATTTGATGGAAGTATGTGTATGTCCAGTTATATGTTTTTACATAAAAATTACTAGTATATTTATGATACTATTTATTTATATAATAATTTTATAATTTTATTTTATGGGGTGGATAATCCAAATAAAATTTAAGAACATGAGAGAATATGTTACTTCCAAATCAGGTAACACCTTTTGGATTGAACCAAAATGCTTCATTGAAGGAATTTTTGTAAAAATGGTGTCATCAAGGTTAGGGGGTAGATTTTTAAAATCTATATGGGTAAATATTAGTTTAACCTATGTTTTTTTAGAGGATTGAGGAATGGTGAGAGGCTATGGACTCTTATAGGGAAGTAAAAGGACTAGGTTGGAATATTTGGAAACAAGCCAGGTGTACACATGTTCTTACCTAAAAAAAGTCATAAAAAATAAATTGGACTCAATAATGGAAGGTTCATAGATGATATATGGCCATCCAATAGGTCTTTGAAATGTTTCTATGTTATTTGGTCCCTAACTGTATTGTATTAGTCCATTATTAAGCTTAATTGTGCCTTAATAATTGTAATTATTTTTATTTACATTCAAAAATATTTTCTTCAAAACAAAATCTATATTTTTTGTCATTATAAATTATTCTGATTCCAGATATGGAATCCATTTCTCCAAATTATAATCACATAACTTTTACATATTTATTTAAAATTCATCCTGATGGTGGAACAATAATATTGATTTTTAATGTAAAATGTGTGAATGCTTACATTGTTTTTATAATGAATTTCAAAGTGAAATTGACTCTAATGAAATAAATTGTATTAATTGAAAAAAAATTATCTAATTAAACAAAAAAAAATTAAATTATATTTTTTCCATATAAATAAATTATATGAAAAGGAAATCGTGAATAAAAATTCAGTATTTTTAATTATTCATTAAAAAGGAACTCTTTTAGAAAAATATCAAAAATTCAACGAAACCAAATTATTATGTTTCTAATTAAAATATGAATTTTATTTTGAAATTTTAAATTGATTCATGTTTTTTTATTCAGATTTAAATTAGGCTCTCCATTAAAAGGTGGTGAAATTTCCTTTATAAAAATATATGTTTTTATATGTAAAATAGGGTTTGTTCTTATCATAAGGGTATCAAATCTGATGGATGAATATGAAAAATATTTTATTAAATAATATATATATATATATATATATATTACATTAATATAACAGTCTAATTGTAATAAATATAATCTAATAGCATAAAATAACTTTTTGTGAATAAAAATATTTTTTATATATAAATAACAACTTTATATTCAATTGCATATTATATTCACTTCAAATTAATTTCTAACTAATTAATTAGTTATATATCTATATATAAAAATATTCATAAGTTAGTTATTACAATTAATATTTTTTAATTTATTAGCTTTTTTATAACTCATTATATTTTAATAATAAATTATTATTCAATAAAAATCGTTCTTGAGTGTAACACAGGCTATCGAGGAAGGCCGCTCCAGGGTGTAATGCATGCTAAATAAGTTTTTCAGGCATTGAAATATATAGAATCTATTTTAGATTGTAAATATATTACAATGTATTTAGAAACAATATTAACTTATGCTCTTGGGGTCACATGTCATGCAATATATTAAATATAAGAATCATACTATAGATTTTAAAGGCATCACACTTAATCCACTAATATCTTAATCTTATCTTAATACATTAACTTTTATAGTGATATCTAATATAAGATTAAATCTCAAATATTAATATAAGAATTTTTGTAATCTATTCTCCTTATTATTTATATTCCAAATATAATATATTTTATAACAATATAATGAAATTATTATACTGATAATTTTTTATATAAATGTAAAAACCATTATCTTTACCTATCTATCCTATATGAAAAAAAAATCATCAACATAAGGTTGCATGAATAACTACTTCAACAAATATACATCTTTCATTTTTCATCACATTCATTCATGAATGTTAAAAATGATATAATTCAAGAATAAATATTTTACCTATAATAAAAATATGAATATGGGATTTCAAAATTATCATTTTACCTAATTCACTCTTATTTGTTGATAAATTTAAAAATTAATCATGCTCATATACATATTACCTCTACCACATGAAGTGAATTTCATTTTAAATCACCACCAATCTTGGATGAATGATATATATATAATAATTAAAAATAATATACAAAAAATACTTTAATATTTGTGATATTATGGAACAATTTAAAAAATTATTTAAACCATTTTAAAATTTCATAAATTGTTATGGATAAATTTACAGAACAACCTCAAGTAACCATAAAATGTAAGAAAAATGTATTGTAAATAAATTACATATGATATTTAGAGAAATATTACCTATGAAATATCCTTGAATAAAATTAATAAATAATTATTTATTAAACATTACAAGGTTATTTTGGATTTTAATTGAAAATGAATAGATCTTTCAAACATGAGATAAAGGATATTATATACCACCTTCATTACTGATCAATTATATATAATCAATTGTTTTATCTATTTTATTAAATGTTTTTATATGTTTTTTTTAATTTTTTATATATTTCCCATACATATATACCATGTAAAATATCTCTTTCATTATAATGTTTATATATATTCTTAGTTCTCTTAAAAGGTTACATTTTAATTTAAACTATATTTTATGAGAACATTAATTTTTTCTATCTCATGTCAAGAATCCTCCCATCAATTATTTTTAAACTAGGAATAGGTTCTAAAAATCATAATTGTATTATATATAACACTCTATGTTCGATACTAATCTTTTATAAAATATTATTATCTTTCCTTGATGAAAAAGATTAATTATTTATTAAAGAATCCCCCAGAATTTTGATATTTATCCATTCTTCTCTAGATGCTTCTCATGAATTTTCAACACTATAATTACATGTTAAGGAACTATTTCGATTTTCAATTATCAAGGTACAAAATTATTTATTTTCTTATCCTCTTGGTAATCATTTTGATTTAGTTGGAGGTTATACCTTGAATAATAATTATTAATCCCACTTACTTATAATGGGTTTCAACATGCGTTTATGTTATTTATGGTTTATTTCCTCCATGAGGCATGAATATGTGAGATTTGTTTTGTGTGGGTTTCCCAATTTTATAGTCCTATAATGCATTTTATAATTCTTTATATGCGATGTGATTTTATATAAGGGATTAAGAAGTGACCTAATCCACCATGGGACATTTATAACATTATGATAATGATATTTTTGGTGAACCTTAACTAACTTTTATGAGGTCATATATTATTTTGTTTCTATGTATTCCATGATTATATGATCTTATGGATTTGTTTAATAATTCCTTGTTCCCCTTATTATCATCATTCCCTTTATGATAATATTTTATGACTCTTAACTCCCATTTTATGTATTTTTTCCATTTTTTCACCATACTGGGATTTCCTGATCACAATTTTCCTTATGAATTTTAATTAGGATATCTTATGAAGTACGAGAAAATTTATCAGATTTAGTATAGATATGGGAATTTTTAAACAAATATGGTGTTTTATGTTTAATATGATTTATTTATTCATCAAATCTTCTAATGTTTTTAGACCCCTAAACACATGGTTCGTATGTGTTGGAAATATTTGAGAAAAAGTTATATAATAATGTATTTTTAAGGATTGGATCACAATAGTTGGTATTAGATAAACATTATAGTTACTTTTTGAGATTATATTGAGATAAAATTAGTTAAATCTGAGGGGAGAATATTAAAGGGTACTTCTTAATATATAAAAACATCCATGAATTTTTGTAAATGTAGATATTTTGTGGGTTCTATTTGAATTTAATACATGAATGCATACTAGGATAATGATGGGGATATTTTATATATTAACCTTTGGGTAATAACCCCAAAATGGGTTTATTGGGTATTAACTCAATCATCAAACAATGTCTAATTAGTGGGTCTAAGACTACTCACTCAGCTAAGAAACCATTGGTGATATTATTTACCTAATTCACTTCTTCTTTATAATACAATACAAATAATTTCAATAATGTTTTTATGGAACATAACTTGGTTATAGAAACAAAAAAATTAAATGAAGAAGGTTTACGAATATTGAAACCAAGAGACTCACAATTTATGATATTTCTTCCATTTATGAGTTATTCCATCTAATTTCATTATTTCCCTTTTTATATTATTGTTATTTTGAGTAATATCACCCTGGATTTTTTTTGGATATTGAAAAAAAAAGATAAAAAATAAAATTATAAAATGAATTCTCATTATCCATTCAGTAAATTCAAATGACCGGAATGATTATGGTTTAGTGAACTATTCATTATAATGATATTAAGTTTAACTATTAAAACACCACTGTAACACATGGTGGTTATGTTATTGCTGAAAAATACTAATGTGTGATTGTTTTATTGCTTATAAATAAATGTTCCCTATTTTATGTACATGGAATGAATCTTCTATAAAACCTTTTCAAAATTCATATAGTAAAATTTAATGATATATTGTGAATAGAATTGAAGTCTCTATATAGATCCCACATGAACTGCAGGGAGAAGCAAATCACCTTCCATATCCTGATTTACCCTAAGATTCTATAAATGTGTAATGAGAAGAATGAATATCCATTAGAATATTTTTTTCATAATAATGGATATTTTTTATTATGAGTAATAATTTCTAGCTTAAATTGTTATTTCAGTGGATGGTACCACTCTTTTGGAAATACTATTGTAAGGAATTATACTAATGTATTCCCAAAATAATTTCCTCATATATCATGTGATCAAGTGGATAAGTTATAAATTTAACTTATACATGGATATCTATTGATATCCAAGAGGTTGTGTAGAATGGCCCCCATTAAACAAGATGGGTTTAATAGAAAATTATATTAAAATATTTACCTAGGTTTCAAATTCCATAGTGCTTCACCATAGGGTTCATCATTCCCCCTTATCATGAATAATTATAATTATATGTATCTTTCTAATTAATATAATAAACTCAAGAAGATAATTATAAAGAACATGTATTCTTTTTGGAAGGTTATTTTGTGTAAGAAACCCTAAGAATAAAAGATCATAAAAACTTATATATGATGATAATTCATATAGATTCAATTTTTATTTGAATTAAAAGGATAAAAATTTCAATCCTAAAGAATTGAACTCTATACTAACTTTATCAGTATAATTTTTAACTATTTATAATGGAGAAAGTTAGGAAATATTAAAGATATGAGGTAGAGATATATAATAAGGTTCATGTTGGGACAAGGGGAAAATAATATTTTTTTTCAACAATTATGATTATGTAGTTCTGATATTTGGGAAAATTGATTTTCATTTCATGAATTCCAAAGAAAATGAAGAAGTTACTGAGGGATGGTCATGACTTGGAATTCTCTGTCCACCCAATAAAAATAAAGATGTATGTAGATCTGTGATAATACTACTGCTGGGAAAATCTGAAATAAAAATGTTTTGGAATATACCTAAATATTCCTAGTGTCTTAATAGGTGATGTCTGGGAAGAAAAATATCATTAGGGATAATTAAACCACTACCCTTACCAAAATTGGAATGGGAAAAAATAATTATGTGACATTTTTTGTGGTTCTTATATGGAGATAGAAAGAGAAAAAATATATTTGAGTTTTAGTGGACAATCAAACAAATACTACTCAATTAATTTCTATTTGAGGGGTATTTTCACTTGATCACTTTGAAAATATATACAATAGAGCAGTGTTCATCCCATAGGGAACACTACTATTGACTATATCTGATAGAGATCTATGGGGTTCCCCAATGTTTTGGAAGAGCCTTCAGCCTTCAATAAAGACATAGTTGAATATTATTATATCCGACCATCCACATACTAGTGGTTAATATGAATAAAATACCAATACCCTTGAGGATATATTGATTTAATTCTCTATGGGATTAAAGGGAGTCTTGAAAAATCATTTTATTCTATTCATGTTCACTAATAAAATCAATATATGCTCAGTCCTCCAAATGGACCCATATAAATCCCACTAAGGGAAGTGATGTAGAGAACCAGTGTGTTGGGAAGAATTAAGTTAAATAAATTTTCTAGGCCCTGAGATAGTTAATAAAATTATTGAAATGGTCATGGTATTAAATGAAACATAAGGTAATTTCATATTTTGAAGAAGAGTAATGTCGATAACTATTTATGAGACTTGGAGTTTTGAACTTCATGGTAAATTTTTCCTCTATATATATTTTTAGATTAGATTCATGACAATTAGAAAGAAGGAAAAGCTATTTTTTATATATATATTATACCCTTTGAGATTATTGATTGTTTAAATGTTATAGAATATCAACTATCACTCCAATGAAACATTCTTAATGTATATGATATGATCCATGTATCCCTCTTGATTAAGTACATATCAAATACCTAAAACGTACTAAATTTAAATGTTGAACTATTGGAGAATGAACTCTCTTACATGGAGCATAATGTGAAGATCTTAGATTAATGAAACAAATTTATATGAAAAAAAGATAACTCACCATGTCAATGTAATTCGAAAAAACCATATCTATTAATAGTAAATGTAGGAACCTAAAGAGAAAATGAAAGAAAAGTACCCTCAATTGGTTTCACCATAGTGTATGAAATCAAATTTTATGGGTGAAATTTGTTAAAGATGAATAATATAACAAAAAAATATTATTTATATTATGCCATAAATAAATAATATGTTGATTATATTATGTTAAATTCAATATGGAGCTAAAAACATTAATCTTTAAAAAATTAAATTATTAAAGATGATAGTTATAATTTTTAAACTGGCATGAATAAAAATAATTCACTAAAAAAATATCATTCCTAGAAGAAAATAATTTATATCATAGATAGAATTTTGATTTTCTATAATTAACTTAATTTTTTAATACAAAACATCATAATTATCATATGATTAATTTTTTGATTGTTCTATTATAGTCGACTTTTAGGCGAATAGTAAAAATATTGATTTTATTAAAAACTACAAATTTTATAACACAAGTATGAAATAAAATATAAAGAAAGACATTTGATATAAAAATATATATAATGAATAAAATATACCATTTAAAATAGAATGTTAAATTCATAAATTACTTGTTTAAAAGTTTAAAACAAAAGTAACATTTTACATTAAAAACTTAATATAGAACTTATAACAAAAAATATAGTATACAAATTCTATAAAATAAAATATCGAAATAAAATTTTTATTTGATTTAATTGTGTCAATATTAGTTTAAATTTTCATTTTCGTTTTTAGTAATGAGGGTAATATAAGTAATGTAAAATTTAATTACCATGATAATGGTAAAACACTTTTTCATATGAATTGTTTTATTAATGTTGTGAAATTTTTATATAATTTATAAATTTATTTAATATAAATGATGAATATAATAATATATAGTTAAGCCTATATAAAAATATTTTAACACTCATTAAATTAGTAATAAACAGTTACTAATATTAAGAACACATAATTTAAAGTCATTTTACTACAATTTTTTTTCTAATATATTTTTCATAATAATTCAAATATGATTTACATGTATATGTATATATTGAATTATAATAAATGGATATTAAATTTAGGATAAAAAATAAAATAGTGATTATATTGTATTTTAAAATGAAATCTATAAAGTTTAATTAAAAACTAGTTACCAAGGTAAATATCAAAAATTTTAAAATGTAATGATGTGTGCTAAAATACATGGAACATTCATAATTCATGTCTTTAAAGCCTTGGTTGAGACATTATCAACCAAATATCACCACACACTCCATTATTATAAAACATTAGAGTCATAGAAAATTATTGTTAAAGGAAATTGACGTATGAAAGAGTAAAAATTATTTTTGGTTATTTATTAGTTTGAACTATATTAAGAGTTATTTTTTATGTACGTAATAGGGTTTGTAAGGAATTATAGGCCAAATTGAGCCTCAATATTGATATATGAAAAATAAGAAATATAATATATCTCGTCAGCATGAAATTATAGAATTAATAGAATATAAACAATATATAATAAAATATGGAAAATTTGATACAAATTTTAATTATATAATATGGGTTATATCTTAAGAACAATATAATCCTTATCAACATCTGACATATTCGTTTAGTGCAATATCAATAGGAATGTTAGGTAAAATACATAATTTAGTTTAATTAATTTATTAAATATTTAATAATGATTTTAACATTAATAATACCTATTTAAAACCCTCCATGGTAAAATCCCTATGGTTCCAAACACAATCCTTGATGATAAAGAGAATTATAGGAACTCCAGTTGTGAGTGCATTAGGGGGGGACATCTGAATTGGTGATTAACAACAAAGGATCATGGAAAATTGAGGTGACAATGATGGATAGTTATAACCTAATAAATGTAGTCATCATAAATACACGCTTCTTCATAAATTAATCCAATATAATGGTTGTGATTTCAATCTTTTTACTTGAATTCCCCATTCATGCTTTTGGGTGAAAACATGAATTAATTCATTAAAGTATTATTTCTTGGATCATTATTTTAGATATTGTTTTAATTTTATTGTAAAAAATATTTATTTTTTTGTTTTATTTGAAACCCCATTTATCTTATATCATCCATTGATCATCTTTTTTCCGAGAATGGTGGTTTGACGGATTCAAAGAACCAAAATTCATTATGTGATTGACTATGGGTTCTCTGGATTATTATTTTAGGTTTACAATCAGGTACAGTTGTGTAATAGAGGAGTGTTATTGGTGAATGAAATATATGTATGGATAAAGGATTATGTTTTGTTGAGATTGAAAAATTGGAAACCTTGGGATTACGACGATGATCATTTCATGAGAAATTGTTCTCTAGAATCCAGTTGTTGGAGATAATAAGGTACAAATCAATGGAGTTTTGAATGTTTCAACTTCAATTTTCTGTGTATGATTAGGTGACAATGTCGGATGTGGATATTTATGGAGATCTTGAATTTATTGAAAAGTTGGATATATAGTGCAGATAGTTTGGATTAACACATGCCATGTGTAACTATTCACACAATAGCCAAGTTTTATAAAGAAGAAAAATATCAATGGTTGTGTTTCAAATCAATAAGATTTGTGACTCCCATGGAAAGTGGATTTTCTTTAACCATCCAAATTCCATAGAAATGGGTAAATACATCAACATTAGTAAATTACGTAGTTATATAATGAGATAAATACATGATTACTGAGAAAACATTTATGTGTTGTGTATAATGTCATCAAGTTGTGTATACAGTGAAGAACAGTTCATGTGATATGGAAAGAAACAAGAAGAACTATAATTAGTTATACACTTTGTGTGAACTATTTGAGACATTATACAATTCAAGAAATCCTATAACTTATTACCTCGAATCAAGTTTCCCCCTCTCCATCCCCAAGGATATTGAAGTATCTTAGCTGCTGGGATAGGGATACACTTAAGGTGTAAAATCAATCCTATTTTATTATTATTGGGGTAGGGATCCTACAAATAGTGTATTATGATAGATATAGGTATATCACAAAAATTTTAGGGGTTTGGATCCCTTATATTTGAACCATAATTTCCTCCAAATGTTGACCTCAAACTGTAAAATGATCCTCCCTTAGTGTCTGGTATTTCATACACATTCATGGGGTATAGTTCCTCAAAGTTATTAAAGGATATGGGCAATGACTTATTCTAGATATTATAGAAATAAACAGTTATAATTTTGGTATATATTTGGATGGTTTAAAAATGATGTACCCTAGCGATGGAGTACCTCTAATAAGAATATCTGGGTTGTCTCCCATGTGACCTTTCCTTATGAAAAACCCTTTATTGTGATATGATATGACTTAATCTATATTGATTGTTTATGTTTGTTGATTTCATGGTGTCCTACTAGACATGTATATAATCTACCCTATATAGTATTTATATTCATCTTTCATGTCTTCTGAAAATGATAAACCTTTTGGTGGTGTCCTATGAGAACCATGATAAGGTGGAGTATAGTGATTTTAGGGATAAATGCGGAGAAGATAATCCTTTGGTGATAGAAACCTGTAGAGTATATTTGGCCTTTTACATGGTTTTTTGGGAAGAATTTTCCCCTTTTATTTTATTACCTTCTTGTATACTTTGATGTGGGATGTTAGTATTCATGCATTTATTGTGTACAAACTTGTCGTTTATATTACTACATTTCTTGGTCGATATAAAGATGTGTGTGTGTGTGTGTGAAATTATTTTGGAAAAGGGATACCATGAGTTTTTAATGCCTACATGGAGATAATATCGAAACTATGATAATTTTGAGGAGGGATTGTGGTGTCACACTCAGCTTATTTCAATCTAGGTGGACCTTAGTGAGTTTTTCAAGAAATAGTGTAATCAGATCAAGTTATCTTTCGACCGGATTTTTTGAGATATTATAGCCATTTGTATTGGTTTATGACTAGGTAAAAAAATTATCGTATATCAAGTTTGGGTTTCTGGCTAGGGAACCCCCGTAATATTACAACAATCAATGTAATAATTCACCATGACCCTCATAACCTTGTTTTTTACTCAGTACATATATGTAATGGTTGAAGGGTAAACAATGGTACATGAATCCTACACTATTTAGTTTTGGTTCCAATATAGATCCTGAGTCAACTCCTCACATATTCTCATTAACCATGGGGAGTCTTGAATACTAAATTATTCCTCTATAAAAACATCATTCATGAATACCACAACACCATCATGATAATAACTGACATGGAAATGAGTCCTTGGTACTGGGAATTGAGCATGATATTTCCCATCTATGTGGATATTGAATAGTGCCTCCATCCATTTTATAGTATTCTAAAAAACCTAAGATCATTTAGAAGTATTCTCTCCATTAGAATGAGATGGAAAATTCCAGCAGTTCCATCAGATTAAATAAGAAGGATGAGTGTTCTTAAAAATTTTTAGAGGCTGCGAACAACTAGGTTTTATGGTGATCTAGATTGAAAGGTCTTAGATGACTTGGTAAAGTCTATGGGATGATTATTCATCTTATTTAGGTCCCTCTTAATAAAAGGATTGTCCTATAAAACATTATTTTTCATGTCTCGACTAGTCTATGGAGTATTTTGGCACCCTAAACATGTGATGATATGAACATACATTTAATATAGTTTGATCATATTTTTATATAGAATTAATTTAAATGGACATTATGAGAATAGTATATTTAAGAGCTTTTGTAGCTTCAGCATAATATCATGAAATTCATAGAGTGTTCATTGAGGTATTCTAAACTCTCATATTACTTCAGGGATATGGTTCATGATTGATACTTTCAATATTAATCCTTTAAAAAATGGATTTGATGATGTTTTAAAGATTTATATGAATCCCTTTGCATTCCATCATAAGAGCAAGTACTATTATAAGACCTTAAGGTACAAAATTACATAACTGAGGGACATTTGGTGGAAGGATGAGGTGGTAGACACCAGGACCTGATGTCATCAGTTTTAGGGGGATGATGACATTTTTCAAGATCATGACCCTCGAGGTAGCAACATATTCCAATTCATTCATGAGGATTAAAAGATCATGGATCCTAGATATGTTCTATCCATCCAAGGGAAAGGTAATGTTGATCATGTTCTGGGTGAGGAAATATATTTTGGGATTGTCTGACCCATCAAGCAATTAGCTTGCTATATATATGTCATCAAAGCATAGATAATGGGGTTAGTAGGGGAATCCACAGTTAGGTACACATGGAATTTGATTGTAGATAATTGGGGGATGTGGTTGATGTTATGATTCCTTACAACCAACACCACAAAGAGGTAGTCAATTTCAAGAATAGGGAACAGGTGTTCCATGACATGGATAGTAATATACTGTATAGTTCTATGATCATGAGTATCCCAACATGGTTAGAGGTAAAATCTATGAATTTCATACTTTAGCCTCAATTTTAATACCTATAGGAATCATCCACTCATCCCTGTTCATGTCACTTTTAAAGACATGGAGATAGAATTAAATCATATAACTCCTCCCTTATAGATAATGAATTTTATTAGGGGAGGTTTTGAAATAGCAAACTTCTAACAACAATGCCACCCCACTCTCGGAGGATATAGAATTTTGTGAAATATTTTCATATTCTTAATGATACCTTGTGATTACATTCTATATATACACTAGATCTCGGGATTCCATATATATATTCTATATTTTATGTATAATATGTGGTGTGTCCAAGTATATGGGATGGTATTTTCATTCAATTGTGAGATGGAATCTCAGTAAGAGTAAGTTAAGATTATATATAGGAGGATATATCAATTTTCCCATTAGATTTATAGTATAACACTTTAATCAATATAAATTTTTGAGATTTTATTTACTAGAAATGGGGGAGGTGTAGGATGTAATTTTTTATGTGTAAATACCGAGTTTGCATCCCCATCAAGTTATCAATTTATAAATGGACTTGCACCAAGAGACTACCCCAATATTTGTGCCATCACATTAGATGACCCCTATATATTAGTAAGAGAAAAGGGTGAAGTTGGAGGATCTATATTGGGAGGCATTAGTTAGACACAATGTATACCCTTGGGAAACCCCATTGTTGTTTTCTTCAAAGTCAGATTAGAGCATGTTGTTATTAAGTAATTATCATCACCTAAATTAGGTGAATATAAAGAATAATTGTCCACTACCATGAATTTCCAAACTTACTGATTTTCTAAAAGGGGAAATGGGGTTCTTCAAGATAAAAAACACGTCAGGTTATGAATAACTCTTTGATCAAGAGGAAGATATATCAAAGGTGACTTTCTAATGTCACTATTGACACAATGAGAACTTTCTTCTCCCCTTAAACAAGAATAATATTCAAGTTGTGTCCATGGGACTCTTCAAATCAATCTACCATCCTTTCTAAGGCTATTCTTTGGTGGTCTTCATAGATGACATCCCCTTGTACTCAACATTAGTAGCGGTGTATGAAATAAATTTTAGGATGGCCCTAGACATACTACAAGAGAACCAACTAAAAAAGGAGATCATGATGTAATGTTTCTCCCTAAATTAGTCAATAAAAAAATTTAACCAATTCTCCACTTGACTTCAGGCATGCCTCCCCATATGCTAGAGGTTTATGACTACTAGTAGGAGTATAAGGTGGTATTGTGTAGATACTATACCTCTTTATTTTACAGTTCCCCAAAAAATTATAGTTAACCAAATACCATCAAAAATCATAAATTAATATATTTTAAATGAATATATATATATATAACATTAGATTTGGTAAGGGCCAAAAATCAATGATGAACAATCAATAATCCTCCTATCAGATGATTCATGGGTAAATTCAATAAATAATGAAAATAAAATAAAATGGCTCTATTGCATCTTCATGCTACCACTCATCCAATCATTCAGTATTGTCCGAGCTACCCTACTAAACCACGCTATCTTGTGGCCTCATCTCCAAACAAGTGTCTACAACAAACATTTAAGATATACTTAGGTAACCGTTTGCAATGGTGCCTGAGAAGGGTGTGAGTAAAACTCAATAGGACACCAATGACAGTATGTAAATAAATCTAGTATGATTATATATTGCTTTCAATGGTACAATAAACATGGGAATAAATTTATAAATAAATAAATAAGATAATATAATCTTGTTGACTATCATGCTCTAGGTTGAAATTATTGGTTAGCCAACCCTTCTTCTTCTTGATTTCATATATCTCTTAGATTAAGGGGATCATACTTCTCAAGCTGGATCACCCATGTCATTTTAATATTCTCCATCCATGGTGAATCACATGTATCGTAGCTCAGGTAACTATTTTTCTCTATCTCAAATTCCATGTAGTTGATCTTCCTTCTCATGATGGACCATCCAAGAAGTTTATGGATTCTTTTACATGGATGAATCTCCTATATCATGTCTCAGGTAAACATTTTTTGGGCTCTTAGAATTACTAAAACCACTTATATATTTCAAGGGAGAACTTCTCAAGGGAAAAAATCTATATTATACTGACCTAAAACATTGCTAGAGAAACTTATGTGTAACCAAGGTGCACCTCCAAACCAAGGGAAAAACAAAATTCATATAATAATCAGTTAGTGTATTCCCTTGCATAAGTATGAATCACTTAGGGTATGCATCATGTAATAAAGTAACATAGACAACTAGGGGTTCCTCCAATATCCAGACGAATCACAAGTTGTATGTAATAAGTACCCAAGGTCAGTATAAGTAAATAAAAAATCATGCTAATCCCAAAAACTTCAAACATGAAATACATTCTATAAATATCAATTCATCCATTTTTTGATTTAACATGTCATTTATTCCCAATTTTTGGATTCCCCTCAAATGGATAAATTTTCATACTCTTAACATTCTAGTTAACAATTTATAATAAATCACATGTAAATATAAGAAAATTTTGTTAATTCATCCCATCACCATTTAAGATATCATTTATTATAAACTTTTGATTTATCATGTGTTAGAATGAATCACTAAAGTCACCACATATCAGGTAATCATTTATCACATTTCATAAGTTATTAAAAGATAAATATACCACATTTTTAATGATTTGTATAGTTCTCATGGTTAATGAAGTTCACAAAAAAAGTCCATTTATCATGGGTAGAAACACCTCCCATTTGGCTGCTGGTCTTGGTAAAAATTCCAAGAGACCCAATGGGGTCTATGGGAGGTCTAATAATTTGAGCTTTCATCATGGAAGTGGATTATAAATTTACATAGATCTGATGCATAGTGTACCATCATGACTTTACATATTGAACATAATAGATAAAATCAATTTAACCATTTAGGAATAATTCTAGACCACCTACCTTGAACATAGTTCACTCCAAGATAAGAAAACTACAAAAAAAATTCTATGTTACCCAAGTCCACTAGACCATACTCAAATTCCCTGATTTCTCATCTGATTCAAAATAATCTGAATTAAATAATTAAAACTAAATTATAATTTATTAAATTATATCAAGGAACCATTCATCCAATAGAGAATAAAAAATCTGAAATACATATCATATGTCACTATCTAGAAGGACCCTTGACCAATAATACCCAGAATGTCCTATATAATCAACCAACCAAAAATCTAATGAAGAACCTTATCACGTGGAAACCCAAAAACAACCAATTTTTTTAATTAAATTAATAACCATGAAAATAGAAACCCAAAGATATACCTACATTAGATATATTTTAAACAACATGCACTCATCAACACATGATTCCATATCTCCATGATGATCAAATATCTCATTGTCTGTGGAAAAATGAATCATGATTCAATGGATTCATCAGCTGATTTCTATAATGAGAATAAATACATGATTAACAGTTGAAGGATATTAATTGAAGAATTATAAACATCAAGGAATATCAAATTTTATAACTCATCAAGAGTAACCTATCGCATTTAAGTATATTTCAATTGGTGAAGATATGAGTTATGAGGATTTATTAGATGGTGATGCCATTATTCTCACCTCCTTTTTTATAAGATATTATATTTAATCCAAAAACCGAGGGTTTTAGAATAATACCATCTTTTCAGAAGCTCGTAAAACAAACCAAATTTGGATTATTACTTGTAAAAGTATCTCACATCATGAAATTTCTAAGACAAAAATTTACTAGGAGTTTCTATCATGTTTCATGGTGTGCAAATTCATGAATATAAATGAATTAATAGTTCACTCCAACTTGAATTCCACATCTTAAAAAAATCATTGTGTACCCCATTAATCTAATTTAGATCATGAATTCATCATTAAATATGTGAATGGGGTTACATAGCCTATTTAATAATCCCCTAAACTCTATATTCTCCCATTTTCTCTTCCTAGTACCTGGATCATCACTAAAACATTGAACCGCATCGAAATCACTATTTTGGAATCTTCAAACACTCAGAACATCTTTATAATTTTTGGTTCACAAAAAATACCATCCATAAAAGTAGAAAATTCAAATTCCCACTGAAATTCTCAGTTACTGTGGACATGGGTTCTAACGATCTCTCGACAAGAAAACTTATCATCCTCCAAAAGTCCCATTGTGAATTAAACTAATGAATGTGACATATACAAGTTAAAACCCCATTTAAATTTAATTGTGTTCCATTCTGAAGCACTGAATGATCTTTTCCCAAACAACTCCATAAACATGGAAGAAAATTCATCAAGACTCTAGAAACCACTCACAAAAAGAATTGATCCACTAGACAACACTTTCGAAAACCTAGTTAATATAAAACATGAATATTTCATCAAACATTGCATCAGTAGGTTAATGGTTCTCACCACCATAGAAACCAGAATATCATGACCACTACAAACCCATAGGGATCCCCACACTCATGATCCCTTGAGAAATCATGTTCTCAGTGGTTTCATGTCCCTCTTGAAATGGTTTTCATCTCACCATACCGAAACATGGCTAAAACACATGCTGGAGCTGATACCACATCTCTTATCAGATGTGATGGCAGAAATATATGAGATTCAAATACCCATATAGAGGGATTATATATGTATAAATCTACTAGAAAGGGCCAACATAAACCTTGTAATTCTTCTTCCATTACCTAAATGACATACTAGAACTCTGGTACCATATTTTATAGCATTCCTAATAATTTCACGTAAAATAGATCCATCAAGAGCCTTCATTGAATTTTCACCCCTTGTATCATGTCATGAAATATTTCATCACATGATTAACCCCATGAACTATGGGGCAAAATATAAACTCATCACATGAATAAAGTAATGAAATTGGGTTTCACACCCTCAAAAATATAAAGAATTTGGGGTCACCCCATGAAGCATATCATGATTGGGGAATCATGTCCTGACTGTAGAAGAATTCCACAAAGTTTCTTCAAATTACACTAGAATATTCTAATTTCTATATTAATAGATAGACTCCATCCTATATCACATCTAATTTTCAAATCTAGTGTTTACATGGAATAATGTAATTTCACTTTTATCCTAACAATATTCAGATTCCATCTCTATCATCCCATGATCAGTTCAATGAAGCCAGAAACACTTCTCACATGGGAATCATTGTTCAATGTCCCATTATTATATGTGTTTTAAAAGAGAATAGGTGACCAGTGAACCCTATTCATGTGGATTCAGTTTGGCCAAGAGGTTTATTGTGTGTGGTTCATTTCTTTAAAAAAAATCAGTCACAACATTCATTCCTATTGGGAACTCCCAAAGGTTACATCATCCATTCATGGGTAAATGCATTCTTTCCAAAGGTAAGTGGTCAATAGGGGTATCATATCTAATGATGCTTTTGGAAGCAAACTAATCAAGGGGATGGGAGTTTGGGAGCATCACAAACATTTGGGGGGAAATTTTTCCTATAATGGGACTCTCTTATATATTTTTGATATGTTTGCTAATACCTCCCTAATCCCAATACGGGATAGATTTCCCTAACAAAACAATTATAGGTTAATCCCCTTTTTGTGAAAAAGAAAGGGGGGTGTTTTTGCAGAATCCATTTGTATGTATCTTAGGTTCTTCTTGTATTTCCCACTAATGAATAAATTCTTATTTTTTGAAGCTATATAATTAGGAGATTTGGAATTTACATCCATAAATGGAAGTGGTTAAAATTTTTTGGAAGGGATTGATCTAATATGAGGGATGATATATCTCTTATTCATTATAGGAATAAAAACCAAATTTTTCATAAAGCCATGTAGTTTGATTCTATGCATAAAAACATATGTGTGGGAATGTAGGCTCCATATATTTGATCTCATGTCTTGAGGATACATCCTATATATCCCAGTTATAGTAGGAATAACCATTATCATAGTTCATTCACACCCTTGGGACTGACCCAAAGGTAGAAAGACTTATATAGGGGATATTTAATCCTTATCCTCATTGTTTATTACAAATTTATGTTTCCCAAAAAGGTGTACAATCATGATTCCAATGATGTGTTCATCATACATCTCGAAGCCCACATGAGCTAGGATCGGTGTCAGGAACAAGGGGTAACAAGCTATCAGCCTCATTATATCTGGATGTAGGGATTATCTTTGGGGACTACCCTTGGGATGTCTTAATATAGAGATTTTATATTAATAATGAATCCTAGGTGTCATATTTATATCATTAATTCGTGTCATCGTAGTTTTGTAGGCTTCGCTGTCAACTAATAGTTATGGTAGAATGATCATCCCATGAGAATGATTGGGTCGCGATGGTTGAAATGTCAACGACATTACAAGAATTACGTTGATGTGGATTCCTATATAAATCTATTCATAGTACATAGGAATGTGTCTTACATATCTAGTTTATAGAAATAATCTGATTCCTCAAAGTTCAACTTGTTGGGGCTTAGACACTAAGGTTTCCCGTGTAAAGGAGAAGTCCCATTCTTCCACTGATTGGGGATTTCATGATGTGGTTTCACTTATCCTGATAGATTCTTGCCATGCAAATGATATGATCATTTCAAATCCCTAATCCCATTTATAATATTTTTGGTGATGGAAACAAGGGGTGAAAAATAATAAGTATCATAGCTTGTGGATGCAGGACTTAGGTACTGGGGTTTTCATTTAGATGACTAGTATAGAGCTTAGGCCATAGGAAGACATCCCACTCATCTTGGCTATAGTAGGAACTATAATAATCATAGTTCATCTGATTGGGGATTACTCGCTAATGTATTCCATCTTATTTGGGGTTACACACTAAGGATAGATAAGGTTATCAAATCATGGGCTGGCCATTTTACCTAGCCGTCTTGCCTTCCTAACATTATTTACTGCATGCTTGACATGTATTGATTGAATGTTTGACATATAGAATGATGTTTGAACATGTCCAGTTATGTTTCAGTCATATCCAAATATAATCACATGATCGAGTTGGTTGTCCAAGGGAGGTTTCATATCTTCGATGACAAGTTTGAGCATCATCGCATGATCTAAGCAAGATTTTCTAGAGGGATCACAATACCTAGTAATTATGTCTTGGAAATCATCACATGATCCTAGATGACATGTTTAGAGGGTATTAGAAGATCATGCTGACATCCCCTGGTGTCATTGTGAAATTCAACTGATACAATTCAAGGGCATCGTAAGAGTCAATGCAACATGTCGGGGGGGGGGGGGGTGATGCATGTTACATAATATCATGTATAGATGTCATCATGATATCTCGATGGTATGTCATTACGGTATCATTAGAACCTATTGACATGGTCAGGTACATCCATGAGACTCAGTTAACTTGTGATTTTTTCATCTTATGAGTTGGGAAACAGGTATGAAGGGAACTACAATGTTTCGACAGTGAGCTCAGAGGGCATGGAGAAACATGGGTGGCATGACTAGGGTAACTATGTAACATTATTTGACATTTCCAAATGACAAATCATGATTCAAATAGTATAGCAATGGAATATCACGATATCTAGGTGACATTTCCTAGTTTTATCACATATACAGGGTGGTTTACGTGAAGGGAATTATGATTAGCATATTTTTTCACATAAGTATCTAACCTTTAAGTATTTTTTCCTACATTTTATGGAATATTAATTATATTACCCCAGTGAAATATTTTTTTAAATTATCACATGATTTATCACACATACATGATGATCATTGTGTGACCTTCCATAAGTCATTCATGTTATCTATTAAGGATCATAATGAGTTCTTTCTATATTCTATAATATTTCTTCAGTTGTTCGACAGATATTACCTGATGGGAAGCTTTTCTAGTCACGAGATCAGCCACTCTGAGTAATCCTCTATGGTGAAAGGGTGCACCTATGTGAGGTTCTAGGGAAAAGTATATCTATTCTAGGCTCGGAAGAGTGGTTCATTTTTCATGTTGGGATGGGTGATTTATTTTCTATGCTACCCCTGTTGTTCTCCTATTTACACGATGCATACCACATGGATCTAGTCTGGATTCATTGGAGGGATTCTGTGTCACGCATTTCAGAAGTTCAAATATTACGTTATTCTGGGGGCATCACATGATTTTTAGTGACCACAAAACTACCCTATCAAGTCATCTTTTAATGGATTATTTCCAATTATTGGAGTCTTTTTTAATCATGTTGACCTACAAGGGGATGTTCAAATTTTTTGGTTGGCATGTTCATTCACCTTCATGAGATTTGGACACACATTACAAGACCTTTGCATGATCTTAAGTGACTTATCTAGAACTTTATGTGAGAAAATTATAACCCATCATGGGGGAATCAAAAAAACAATCTTGTTTGTGAAGGGGTATAGTGAGGCCATGGTGTAGATATCCTATTGGATCCATATGATTTTTATAACCACAAGAGGCACCCCCTTTCACTGACCTTATCCCTCTTTTATTTTCTCTATTTATTTTAAAAAATTTGGATATCTTAGGATGTTGCTCGAGTGTTGTCGATGAAAATCCATTTATCTAGTACTGATGAACATTGTGAACTATAATGGTTCATGTGATTACATACAATAATTTTATGGACATTTCCATCTTTTTTCCCTTATGGAGCCAAAGGGGGGGTGTGAAGTCGTCTTAAAAAGTCAGATGCCCTTCGCATGATGAGGATGACATGTCAACAAACTCTCACAAGATGATGAGAACATGTTGATCTGGGCTTGAGATATCTAGCAAATAGCCAGGGGTTCATCCAGTGATTTTTAGGGCCATAATAGAATCCCACATTTCAGATATTTTTCTCTTTTTTTCAATGGATTTTTGGATGGTCTTTCATCTATCTTCCATCTAACATGTCACGTATTCATGAAGAACTTATCTACTTATCATAACATGATTTGAAATTGTGCATGGGGAATATGAGATAGTAGAAGGGCTTGTTTAAAGGACTTATCATGGTCTTATGTAATTTATCCCTTATATGTTACCATCTATATGACCTTCCATATTTTATGAGGCTGTCTATCACATGGGGTTTCATGTGATTCGTATGATCTCGTCCACATTATTCTTCCTTTTCCTTGTTAAGAATATAATACCAATTTTATGTTAAATCTACCATTGTAAATTTTATGATGCTCATTATGCTGGATTAAATAAATCCCCCCCCTGAAGAGTGACATATTCAATAATAAGGGCATGATTATGAGGAATATAAATACCAGCCTGAGTCCTTTTTTTTGTAGTCAATCAGTATCTAGGATGACACTCGATCTACCAGGTGATGTTTGGAAATATGAGGGATTCCATAGTAATAATGGATAAGAAATGGATTCAGTCAATGGTTGTTGATTTCTCTTGAGCTCTGTCACCCTACATTCATTTTTTAACCACATCGTGAGACCTTCCTTCAAGAACCGGCCATTATACCATTTCATGATTACTCTTTCACATGACCTATTTCTTCCAATTTTCCCACTTGAATCAAATAGAAATTAATATTGGTAATTTCATGAACTTATTTCATGTTGATGAAATATTTTATCGAGGGTTCTACATGATATTTCAAATGATCATATGATCCTTTTACAATTATGCAGCTCTCTTGACCATTTTAAGGTCATGTGATCATGAATATTTTAGGGGTCTTGCAGTTTCATGATTCACTAGGGTTTATGTGGTCTGTTAGATCATTATGAGTTTGGTGGTTAATGATCCCTTAATTTTATTCCCAAATTCATTTTTTTATTTATGATATGTGCATGATGTTGCTATAATTTTTTGTTTATTCTTTTACAAGACTTTATTTGGATTGTCTAACATATACCACTTTATTTTGTTCATCTAGCTTCTATTTCTCATCAAATTCCTCATAAGACTTCGAGAAAGGATGAAAAGTCAGCAATGGACAATCATGATGCCATTGTTGCAAGTGCGGATGCAACATACCAATATTCAGTTGGATCACTCTAGATGAATCTAATAGAGTTGATAGGATTGAATCTTGGGGTCCACCCTCTTGCTGATTTTATACGACTTAATGGGTTTGTTCTTACCAATGAAACTGCCATTTCTTCTCTGTATTTATCACTCATACCTTCCACAAGGGTTCAGAAAACTCAAAAACACCTACCTAGTAAACATCTCATAAGGGATCCTTTTCACCATTGAGGGAGACCACTAATATGGTAATATAGTGACATATATTCTTAAAATATTTATAGGTACACGTCAAAAACTAGATACAGATGCTCATATATATCATTTGATCATGTAGAATTATGACTCCATATAGAAGTTCAAGTGGATTCCAAAATTGGACTTCTGATCCGGATGCTATTGTATAATGGATTAGATATGGCACTTATATGTACAATAAATTCATACTATATTAGTTAATGAGATGAATAAAATTTGGATGTATAAGGCTATCTAGATCGCGAATGAGTTTTCTAATTGGAATATTGGTATGATGATAGACTAGTTTATTCATTAGAGCCTGTACAAGAACACTTTCCACCATACTCATGATATGCTGGGTTTCAACCTCTAAGATATTTAATTGATATATAGTGCACCTATATTTGTGGGAATTTATTATAGTTTTCCTCCATGGTCGACTTGGGATGACATAAAAAGGATTCCTCCACTCAACTGAGAACTGATCAGGCTTGCCAAAATGGCACTCCATGAGGAGGCACTTCTTGTAGTAGATATCCCTTTCAATAAGTGGGTGGAAAACATCATTAATATTGTTCTCTATAAGCCATAGTCTTTGAATATGAAGTTATGGTAGATTATGGACTCTTTTATTGCATCGGGTTCTTAAAGTCCTATACTTGATGTCAAGAAATTTAAAGAATGGGTATGGGAGGTTTTCCTCTATATTTATCAGGCCGCTCAACTAGCTAGTTTACTATCCATGGACCTGAGTTGGGACTTACTTACCCGGATGGAAAAAAGGTAAATTTAGAGTTTCCAATTTGATGATGGAGACCTCCAAGGCCTGTAGAAGAGTATTGGGCTATTACTCCCTATGATTCATAAACATTATCATATTCTACATCATTTTTATAGGGAAAATCGTCATATAGGATCATGACCCCTTAAAAGTAATATGGGGTTGAATAAGAAATCATATATGTGTACATGAGTATATGATCATCCAGGTTATCCCCAATGTCTTCATCATACCATAACTGCAATGTGTCAATGGGGAAAGACCTGT
The DNA here is from genome assembly GCA_963277665.1 of Viscum album. Classification (NCBI taxonomy): domain Eukaryota; kingdom Viridiplantae; phylum Streptophyta; class Magnoliopsida; order Santalales; family Viscaceae; genus Viscum; species Viscum album. Next base: position 934,853,631 of record OY728143.1, on the reverse strand, counting down.
TACACTGAAATATCAGTCCTTCCTTGATTATATGATCTGTTATGACTATTTTTCATTAATAACCTATGGTTTAGTTCTAATGGGTTATATTTTTGATACTAAAGAGGCTATTCCTAGCATAAGGGCTTATGCGATGTCACTTCATGAGGGAATTCATTCCACCCGTATTGATGGGGACATCATTAGAGAGAGGAATAAACCCTTACAATTTAGACTCCAGTTTCTATTTTTTCATTAAAGATTTACTCTATATGTTTATGTTATTTTTTTAATTATAAATAGATAGTAACTCACCAATTTTAAATGATATTTACTGGGGAGGAGAGTCATGCTAAGATAATTCTTCCCCACTATGATGCAGCAATTGGTTTATCCCAGCATTGTGTTAATGTTTGGATCTACACATTTCCAAATGGGAAAATATCCAAATTCATAATTGAGGCCAAAATTTTTATCAAAAACCCAGAGACATTAAACGAATGTATTCTAGAGCATCAATATCCCCAAAATCATCATAAAAGGAAGCCGAATATTATCAATCGTCAGTGGATGCACCAACTGACACGACTATAGAGAATGTAATTCCAAAGGGTTAGGTCTTTCCAAAGTTATCATTTTATGTCACATCTCATTAGTGGGTATATTTTAGGATGTAGAAATCATAGGATGAGCTATGGGGTATAATGCACCAATCCTATTTTCCATTTTTAAGTTTCTCTGAGGTCATTACCCCACTAGGTATCACTTATAATCACAAACATATGGAGGTTAGTGCCTTATTCTGAGACCTTATCATTATACTAGTAAATATTTAGGGTTAGGTTTTCAATTCTCCTTTGGTTCCCAAATTGGTGGTGTGTCATACACTAAAAATGGACCTGAATGATTTTGGACATCCTGTAGAGGCATTGGTATGAATAATCTCATTGTTATGTTTAAATGGCTATGGTTCCATTGAAAATGTGTGGATGTCCATGGTGTATTGTTGATATAGGGGTAGGCTATTGAACATTGTCTAATCCTTTCATCCACTAGATATTCTCCGCATGGTAAAAATATGGGAGATGAGTTTTACAATGACTGAATGATCTATGATGATGAATCCCTAGGTCGATTGGCCCTAATGAGGGTGGAAATTTCCACTTCTGGAATAATGACATTAGATTCCATACCTTTTGGAGAGACTTACCTAGAACATAATAATAAAATGAAAAAACATGTATTTCCAAGGCCATGTCTCCCAAAATCCTCAAGTAAGTATACCATTTCACTTCTTTCTAGTTTTGGACAATTCTAAAATAATGTCTAAAATTTCATAAATTTGTAGGTCCTCAATGAGATCATTTTTAATAGTATTTATTTCCTTCTAAATATGTGGTTGTGAATTCTGTTTCATTAATAAAACCTTCACTATCGGGCCAGACCCATCCATAAGTGGATGCAGATGAGGTTATGACTCAATTTTGCTCATCACCAACTGTAAATGTCTCATTGGTCACACCATTTAATCTGGCATGGTTGGAAACACTTCAAGAGGACACTAACACGTGTTGGTATTCTTTTATAATGTTATCCTTGATGGAAGTGGGTTTTGGATAAGGTTAATACTTCATTAATTCTGGACACATTATTAATTTGAATCATATGACCTAATATTATCTTTTGTTCCTGTAGTCTTCAGGGGTTGTGAGAGAACCACATATTTTGGAAAATCAACGGATGTTCCACAGATCCTCCCATCTCAAGAAAGAGTCGCTTATTTACTTATGGATAGGGTTTGGGTAATGGATTTCACTAGTGACGTGATCAAGAACAATATGTTTTTGACATTAGTTATATATATTTATTATCATGTGATACAATATTATTTATCCTATTGTTGATAAACCCATGTTCCCATGTTCTTATGCCCTCACTCATAAGATTGAGGGCTCTAGTACCAGATCCCTTTGGATTTCCACTAACTAGATCAACTAATGTAGAGGTCGGCTCTCTTCATTCATCAAGAAGGACTATGACCATGACTCTTTCTCTTGGTGAACTGGTACTAGAATATACTCCAATCACAATGATGAACCTATATTAACTCCCAGGGTTTTCATCACATTATCAGTCGATTCAATGAAAATTGTGGAAGGATATTTGGACTTTAATGTCAAAACCCCGTTTTATGAGGTAAAGGAATGTATTAGTCATCCTTGATTTAACTTTCCCACACTGATATTGGAGGGTATTGATTATACCTCCATTCATTCGTAGTTGAAGGAGGTAATTTCAAAGAGGGAGGAGAAAAGGTTCATTGAATTTAGGGTGGTAACTATTGAGGCCTCCTCTACAATGAAGTATAACTAGGATGAAGCTAAAATGAAGCTCCCCAGTGTGCAGTGGAGATGGATTCTCATTGTGATGTCTTCAATTTTTGGTAGGTTAAAACATACCATCTTCAAAATAAAAATCAACCATTTTCAAGAAGAACTAACCTAGTGTTAAAATGAAATTCATATATTAAGAAAGACTATAATGGATTGACATGGAATCCTATAAATATCATAAAACGCTGTTATTGATTCCATTTCCAAGGAAATGACTTTCAAGGAGTTAAAGGAAGTGGAAACCAAATTTGTGTGGCTAGTTATGCCGATCTGATTCCTCTTTAGTGAAGAGGCTTCTAGAGTTTAATGATATTTTGAGAAAATTAAGGGATGGATTTACAATTTTTAAACATTTATTTGGTTCATATATTCATGATATATTCAATCATATGTATAGATTTTTTATCATGTAAACTATTAGTGAATAGATCTTCCGAACAATATGTGTTCCCTATATTTTCATTCATTCATCATGTGAATGACATTTTTCTAATCTGATTTTATATGAGTAATAATTGATACCAATACTTTTCAAAATATCCATTAAACATAAATGCCTATATGTGAATATATAAATTATAACATATTCTTCTTGCGAAGTGCTCATTATTTCCCACTAACACGAGGTTCATTGTAAATATATCCACTCTAGTTATCATTAGATCACCATATTCGTAGAAGGATAATTTGGGTAGAATATATGTCCATAAGGGAGAGTTACATAAGTTTTTCCAAAGCTGAGAGTCCAAGTTGGAGAAGCTTGATTTTTCCAAGGCTATATACGGGGGCATGCCTGATTTTACATTATTGAAGACTAAATTAATAATGTTCTATAGTTTAGGGTCTTTTAGAACAGACATTCTATAACATTAGTGTAGAGTCTTTTATCTCAAACCAGTTATCATTGTAATTTTGGTACTTTTATCTGACATATTATAATGATGTATTTTAGGGTCTTCTAGCTCGTACCTTCCATCGTTGTAGTTTAGGGTCTTTTAGGTCAGACATCTATCTCTATAGATTAGGTTCTTTTAGCTCATACCATCTATCATTATAGTTTAGGTTATTTTACCTAAGACCTATTATCATTGTATTTTAGGGTCTTTTATCTCAGAAATATATCATTTTTTAAGATCTTTTATCTCAAACCATATATCGCTATAGCTTAGGATCTTTTAACTCAGACCATCTATCACGGTATTTTAGGGACTTTCAGTTCTTCCCTCCTATCATTGATGTTTACGGAATTTTAGCTCAGAACTCATCAATGATCATGGAATATGGTATAATAATTATATTAATGACCCAAAACACCATAGGGAGTTGAGTTATATAGATTTTTTTCTGAGGCTCATGGGGATTATAGCTCCATTCCTACAAGGAGGAGATTCCCCTAGTTGGTAGGTCCAATCCCTTATGCATCGGCAGCATCGACAAACAGAGGTGTCTCCTTCATTTTTTATGTTTCATGAAAGGTTTATTGGGAGAAATATTGATAGAGGTAAAATACTATGGATGGTAGGTCAACTTAGATAGTTGGAATATCAGTGAGATAACTCATTCCCCAAAAGATTGAGTTTTTGAATATGGGATGGATATGAAATGCTTGAGATGACCCATAACACCCTATGGATAAAGGTTATTCCATGGTGTTTACTAGGCTCAAAAGTACTGAATATCATTTATTACAGGGAAGAGATTCCATTTTTTGGTTGAAAAAACCCTTATGTGGTGGTACTGAGATTAAGAAAAGATGATCTACATACCATTTTGAGTTCTGTGAATGATTTTTGAAGACTTAAACATCAGGGAGATGTGGATGCATATGTGAAGAAATATATCCAAGAATGTGTCATTAACTATATGGAATTTCATCCCAAAAATATTTAAGATCAATCCCAATTCCATGTGTTTTCGAATCATGATGTGTGGGGAATCAACGGTTCAAGAATGGAGTGTCCCACTCTAGCCTTGATAAAGGGTACAAGACACAATTCTGTAACTTCAAGGATATAAAACTAGATTAGATAGTTTGGTATGTATATTTTCAATCATGGTAAAATGTACTTGGGTTGGGAGGATGACATGGGACAATCATATCAGGAATTACCCAAATCACACTGAGTTGTTGACTTCTTCCATAGTAATGTCATGGAACATAAGGATTAGAAATCTCTTTTCAAATGTGATGCATTTGGTTGAGGACCATAGGCACATATACCATACCTATATTCATACATGTATATTCAATAAAGGGGTCCTATGAAGCAGGTTATCATTTTATAAGGGCCATGGAATATTTAAGGTGATATGTGGCACTCAAATAATATAGTGTGGTTTGTGGAATCGTTAATAAAAAAGAATGGTTTGGGTACTCTAAAATATTATTCACCATCTAGAGAACATATTCTCTTAGTGAAGATATGTGAGAATTCATTAATCTCTCTATTTTCTGAAACCAGGGGGTTCAATGAGAATAGTTTTTCTTTTATTATGGTTACAGCGTAGGCCCCCATGAACATTATTCCTAACTTATTTGTTCCCTAATTTTTACATAATAATTGGAGATGTAGAGTTTAGGGGCTGAAGTAAATCATTTTACTCATGCCTCCCTTTACAGTTTTTAGCTAGAATACATTATTGTATCTTTCTCTAGCAGTTTTGGGTCTTGTGAATTAGACCATTATCAGATAGAGCTTAATCTAATACAATATTGACCAAAGTCATGGAAATTTAAGGTAATTATGCACAATAACCTAATATGGGAAGCATACAGAAGATCCTTATTAGGATACCCTGGGAAAAAATTATCCCAACATATTTATGAGAGGGATATGTAAATGTTGTAAATAATGGGTTGAGGTTCTTAAGACATGGGTAATGATATAAGGCATTCATACCAAGGGTGGCCTAGAACACACTGAGTTGTTGATCTCTTCTGTAGTGATGTCAGGCTCACAAGAATCATAAATCCATTTCATTCAGAAAAATATATTTTTTGGGCAACCATAAGTTCATATGCAGGATCCATAGGCATGCATTCATAGTGTAGAATGGGTCTCTTGAATCAATTTATATTTTTTCAAGAGCAATGAAATATTTTTGTCAACCAGAGGTCCTTGTGACATGAATTGTGATGTATGGATTCATGTGCATAAAAGATTATAAAAGAACCTTTTACTCTAGATGAATGGGGAAATTCTCCCATTGTTCATTGATATGGGACGAATAATGGGTGATGGTCTTCATATTTTAAAATCTTGTACAGGGGATTTTTTTTCTATTTTCAATTTCATGTGATGTTGTAAGGATGTTTCCCATGTAGTTTATCATCATGTGGTAAGGAATTATTTGTTGTGTATAATTAATTTCATTCAACCAGGACATTTCCCTTAAAATATATCTTCATGCGGTAAGTTTGTGGGAACTGATGTTAAAAAATTGGCATGATATTTTTCATATTAAAATCAAGTTATACATAGATCTGGCTCATATGTAGCAAAACAAATATTGAATCAATCAAACCCTATGTAGTCATTGTAAATTTGTTTCTTTTTTGGTTGTTTAATTCAGTCCCAAGAATTAGGATCTAGGTGTTACTACATATCTAGTGATTACAAAAATGAAGCTACAAATAGTTTTAAAATTTGAAACGCTCTGCTAAAGTCTAACTCGTATGTAGAGGTGGACAATTCTTCCCTTGATTTTTTTAGTAGGGCCCTAGAATGGAGATCCATAGGTCAATACAGATCATGTGATGTCTGGAATCAATCCACACAAGGTTCTTAAGGGACCGTGAAGTTTTACTTCACGTGAAAACGGTGTTGGCTTCCATACATGAAAATTGATATGGGGGTTGGATGAAATGATAGATATTTGGGAATCACTATGTTTCCTATGGTAATAGGAATCAAGACACATTTATTTCTTAAGGAAGGAACTCAATGAACATGACATTACTATATGTAGATAGGATTAATTTTTTTATTTTGTTAATGGACCCATGAATGAAGATCTGGGCATCACTTAATATCTTGAGATGTCATGAATCAAGTCACAATTTTTTATAGAGTTTGGATGTCTAGTAAGAGACTGACACAAAAAAAATTGGTCCTCTAATGTGAGGTCCATGTGAATGTCATGTTTTATTTTGTGTAAGGGACATCATCACTATAGTTTAACATCATGTTGTAAAGACACATGGTATTCCTTTTATGTTCATCCATTCAGGACCATTATTATCTTGTCATGAGCTATCATGCCATATTTTTTTGGGGAATCCCTTACCGAAATTTCTAACCTCACATGAGCCATTCCCTTTCTGAGAAACACAAAATGGGAAGGGTTCCTATCACCATTCATAGGAAATTAAGTATAGTATAGGGTCGTTTTGTATCATATAGTGGTTTTTCCATGATATTGGATCGAGGTGTCCTTACGTATCTCATTAAAAATGATAATCGATATGTACATAGTTCTAGAAACCCTTGTAGTTTAATGTTGTGTACTATGAAAATTGGCCATCAAATTTAACATCATGTGGTAAGGACATGGGTCACCCTATATGAAAGGGATGAATCACCATGGTTCTGTTCAGTTTTACTTCATACAAAAGAAATAGGTTTACCAAATGTATTGGAAAATGAATATTCTATATGGTCCCAATAGTAGAAGTTCGGAAATTACTACATATCATGTGATGGTAGGAATAAAAACACACCTAGTTCTTAGATGATGATATTCTCAATGAGGAGCCAACTCTGAAACAGTGACGGGGGAATCTCATACTTCATTTGCATAGATCTAGATCATGTGAAGCTATTTGTTAGTGAGATGGTGCTTCTTATGAAGTTTAACATCATGTGGTGAGGAATATATTCTGTAGTTTAACATATTTAAATCAAAACAAGGGACGTTCTATAGTTTAATGTCTTTTTTTCAAGATGATATATGTTATTCAATTTAACATCATTCTCCCAAGACTAACATATGTTGTTTAAAATTATAAAAATAAGACATATCCATAAATTTTATCATAATGTGGTAAAGACGTTGGATATTGTATAGTTTAATGTCTTGATTCCCAGACTAGATATTCCATGTAGTGTGACATCTTGCTACTAGGATGATAAATTTCATTCAGTTAAATTTCTTTCTTCTAGGAAGACACCATACAGTTTATCATAATTTGATTTGGATGTTGGATACTATATATTTTAATGTCTTCCTATCAGGACAAGAGATTCCATGAAGTTTAACTTATAGTTCCAAGCATGAGAGATTCCATGTCGTTTCACCTCTTGCTACCAAGAAGACTCTATATAGTTTATCATCATGACATATAGACGTAAGGTACCGTGTAGTCAAAAGAATTGCTTCAAGGACTTGAGATACCATGCATTTTAACATCTTACTAATTGGATAATTGTTTCCATGTATCTTAACATATTACAGCCACGATGAATCTATATAGTTTATCATAATGTGGTAATGATGTTGGATATAGTTCAATATAAAAATTATCTTCTAGGACTAGAGATTCCATGCTGTCTAATGCCTTATTTCTCAGATGAGATATTCCATGCAATTTCACATCTTGTTGTCAGGAAAACACCCTAGAGTTTATCATCATGTTTTCTATACATTGGATACCATGAAGCTTAATTTATTACTGACAGGACTAGATATCTCATGAAGTTTAACATCATGCTGGTAGGATTAGATATGCCAAGCAGTTTAACATCTTATTTCTAGGATGACTCCATAATGTTTATTGTTATGTGCTTAAGACATGGGGTAATGTGTTGTTTAAATTATTGCATCTAGTACATGGAACTTAATGAAATCTTGGAAAATCATTTCTTTAAAATTATTGAAATTGTGGGGGGGGTGACATACTCCCCATCCCATGTGTCCAATGATTAGGATTTATTATGATAGATCATATGTATGATGTAGGTTTCTTCCCATTTGGGTTCTAACTTCATAGGATTATTTCTTAATATTATTTGTGTCCTAAGGGCCAACAATTTTTTTGGAGGAATTAAAGGTGGAAAACCTTCTTATTAATGGCTCATGTGATCTGATTCTGAAAGGCTTCACGGTTATACAATCTACACAAATGGTTATCATGAAGGTTCTCCAATTCATCCATCTAGTTTTTTTATATAACATCATATAAGAGTTTTCAAAAATGGATATTCATAGAAATGGTAGATAGACTTTTATGGTTAACATGCCCTTATCCAATATACCAACGAATATGGAATTGATTATGTAGTGGTGCGTGTGGTGGTACGATAGTCCCATAATGAATGGAGGATCATGTCCAATGATTAATTATAATCCTTATTCACCATCATCGGGAGTATATTCTATGGATTCTTAATGAAGTCCTCTATCTGTCTATTTTTCACTTCCTGAGAGTGAGATGACTGATTGGATTCGATGATTTACTCATTTTATAGTTTATTCAACTTTTCAAAATAAACTTTGGTGTAATTTTATGTCAATATCATGGGTGGGAATCTGAAACTAGTGATGAAGCAGGCTTCCATATTTTGATTATTTTCCCATTCCTAATTTATTTTTGAGTTATTTCCTCATCCCATTTGGAAAAGAGGATGTTAGTAGTAAGGATGTACATGACAGGAGTAGTTGTTGTCGAGGGATATTCCCCACAAGATCCATTACCCAAATGAAAATTTTCCCCAAATATTTAGTTGTATTCCGCAATTCCAAGGGTCAATGGATAAAGTTTCCATGGATCAATCTTGCAAGAAATTTATTAGTGAATTTTACATAGTACTGTGTCAGGGTTTGCTAGTAATAACTTAGCCTCTTTGTTTGGTGGGAGATCCAGGTCCCAGACTATTGAGCGTCATAGCATCCTACATGTATCACTTCCATGATAGTGTGAATCTATATTTATGCTATGTATATGAGGAAGATTCCATAAAATACTCACTTATAGAGTTCTTTTTACTCAGTTGGGTTATCCTGCTGGGTATATTTAACTAGAATACGTTGAAAGTATTCCTGTCCGGATCAGTCTTTTGGGAGATTCTTGTTTTAGATGTAACTGATTATGAGCTCCATATATCCAGGGGTGGATTTGGGTTCATCATGTTCTAGGGAGTTGCTAACATAATTGATTTCTTCCATATTATAGAAGAATAATGATGAGACCATTTTTCAGTGCATGTCATGGAATATTGATTCCTCCTGATCCAGGTCGGACATGACTATTGATGCATTAGCCAACACATCAATGTGATCATTCTATGATTAGAGCACACGATGCTATGTGATCTTAATAGAGAAATTTTCCTTCTATCCACGTATTTAGTTAGTGATAGGGTCCAATTATTCCTTTTTATGGAATATTGTCCATTGATATTATTTATCACTAGTTTTGAGTCCACTTAGATATTCAGGTAGGCTATTTTCAGTTGTAGGGATAGTTCCATCCCAGTGATGTGGGCTTGGTATTCTTCATTATTATTCAAGAAGCCATTGGATTGTGATGAGTTAGGGAAAACCCCATTTTCTTTGGAGAAAAATAAAATCCCTAATCCAACATGATTGTGATTTGTGTTTTCTATTATTTTTTCTGTAGGACTATCCGAGGTTCCTTCAAAATACGTCACCCATGTATTGGGAATTTCATGGGTATAGAGGAAATATTCATCTAGAAGCTTATTGTTCATCAATGTATTTATTTTGGTATACTGCGCTTCAAGGAAATTATATAAGGGATTCTCTTTCATCAATTTTTGTGATATGAAGTAAATATCATATTGTAATAGAATGACTAAGCATCGAGCCAAGTGCATGGTCAATATAGTATGGACAAGTATTTACTTGATCTGGTCAATACAATATACTATATATACTTCAGGGAGAAATATTTAAATAATAAACATTGGCACTATGAAAATCATTTCATGGTAGTACTTTTCAACATTAGAGTATCAACTCTTTTTACTAATCATTGCTCAGTTGAGGTAGTAGAGACTATTCATTCTACCCACATAATTTTTCAATTTGAGTAGAGTTCTCAGTGAGTGTTCCATGGTGTCCACATATAAGATGAGTGGCCTCCCTTACATGAGAGGCAATCGAACATGTGGGGGAAGTACTTAATATTTAGAAATTTTTATGGATTCATTGCATTCATCATCTCATTGATATGCAGTTACCTTCTTTATTATTCTGATTTTGGGTAGATACTTTCTTGAAATGTTGGCTTTGAAACATTGATTATAAGTGAGTTTCCCTTGGATCCCCATCAGTTCCTTGATATATATAGGGGTGAGATTTCTATAATAGTACTAGTCTTCTTTTGGTGAAACTCTATGTCATGGTGGAATACCACAAAGCCAAGGAACATCCCTGATTTTTCAATGAAGGCGCATTTTAGTGGATTCAAATTTAGAATTTTTTTGTCGTATCTTGTCGAATATTGTGTGAATATCTATCATGTGATCACATCTCTATCAGGATTTCAAAACCAGATCATTAATGTAACAATCAGTTATCCTTCCCAATAATGGCTAAAAGATATGGTGCATGTCGTGTTGATATGTTGCACTATTGTTCTTTAACCGAATGGTAATGATCTAATTTAAGAAGATCGCATCAAGCACTTTGATGGTAGTGGATTTTTCATATTTATGGGATATGTTTATTTGACTATGCGCTCAATAATTGTTAATGATGTAAAAGTATTGAAAGCCAGAAATTTCATCGATTAAAATTTATGTGATAGAGAATGGGAAATAAGTATTTTGTTAATTACAATTATGGTCTCTAAAATTGATGTCGACCCTAAATTACCCATTATTATTCTTTATAGGTACGATTTTCGAAAGACGTATATGGTATTTCACTTCATAGACCAAGATGGATTTGATCAATTCTTCAAATTCCACCTCTATGATGGTGAAATGAGAGGGGTGAAAACTCTTGGACTTCTACATGAATCATCAATGATCTTGGGATATATAGAGATGGTGTGTATCCACATATGAATCCAGTAAAGTAATTTGGGTATAGTTCCATGTTAACACATATCATTACTACCTTAGTAATGCAATGAAAAACTCATTCTACTTGAGAGGCATGGTGACACTAATAATTTTAGGTATTGCGTCTTATTCCCTTCTATGATTTACCTATATTAGATCGTAAATAATTGTGGCGTTTCCTTTTTCGAATGATGGATGAGTGTTCCTGAATTCATCCTGATATTCTTCAACTTTTGATTCTTAGGAGACACATTGAGAAGAATTTGGTAATCTGGGGGACTCTATGTCACTATTAAGGTGAGAGAGGCTATGAGAAGAGACATTATCATCACATATTTCCTAATATTTTTAAGAGAGATGTCATATAATATTTTATTTTACAATATCAATAGTGAAAAAAGGGTCTTGGACCATTGGGACTATGTATATTACCACAACCTGATTTATGGGGAGCACATAGTCATTGACAAGAATACTCCAAAGCTTTACAGGGGTGGTCCAAAAGATATTGGGATCTATAACCATTATATCATCATATTACATTGGTTTTTTTTCCCCATTTGTAAAAATTTTTCCCAACATATGTGGCTTCATAAGTCTCAAATTGGGATTTATCACCATGTGGTTAGCTGCCTTTTCCATCGATGAGTATTTCAAACACTGATTGATTGTTAAAGGTTCTTCCCTATTCCTATGGATCTAGGAACACCCAAGAAAAGAATTATATATTGTGTCTTATTGGGTAAATATAAAGTCAACATCTTATAAGAGATACCCATAATATGATTTCAATTTGATCTTCCTGATAGGTCTTTGCTCACACTAATCAAACCCTTGAATGGTCCGCTTTGTTGGAGAGAAATCTATATCACTATATTCCAAAAAATAAAAGTGGTTGAATAAATATGACATTAATAAAAAAGGAATTTTCAAATATATGGTTTCAGATATTGAAATTATCAATTCTTCCCCAAACATATAGTGATATGATTTTCCCCTACATAACCTCTTCCTGGTCAAGCTCTATAAATGATATTGTGACATGGAATTATATTTGTATGTCCTCTGTTCAACAAATATTGGATCCAGTGACTTCTATATTTAATTCCTTTGGTATTTGGTGGGATTTAATGAGTTCATATTAGTGTTATTTTGAATGAATTGATTGAATCCAAGATTTAGTGCTCGGCAGGGACAACCACCAATTGTTTCAATAAGTCTTACTTTTGTGCTAGTGGTCGACTCTTCTCTATGAGGGATTTATCATGATCATGTGGCAAATGATACAATGAATTTTAGGTTTATGGGTTTGATGCATGACTAGAGTCAAGGAAGAATATGCTTCCCTTGGAATACTTTTTTCGGCCTTCCCTTTTTTCTAGGATGATTGGATAATCAAACTCCTGCTAGGCATTCATTCTAAAAAATTGGGTGTGTACGACTCCTAGAGGGTTCTAGGAAACCTCCATGCATATTTAATGCATGCTAGAGCACTTTACCATGTGTATGAGGTTAATATAACTACTCTATGGGTGAGTGACTATAATATTGGGTTTGATCATGCTTGATTTTTCCCCTATATCCTTAGTTCCTATACATGTGGCCTTCTGTTACCCAATTATGTGTTACAAGCTCATATTCTGAACCATATTTGTCATCATAGAAGGGTTCTACCTAGTGTATCTTGTTAAAAAAATAGAATATTTCCTCTTCATCTTGTGAGTGATCCATTTTTTGGGGTGTTTCACATGCTTCAGATATTACAGGGAAGAAATCTAGAAGGACTGCTTTAAAGATGAGTATGTTTGATATATTATGACCCAACCTTCTATAGAAAGGGTAGTAGTTGAGATGGTTGGGGAGGCTAACCTCCATGGTTTTCATAGGTTATGGTATCTTTAGCGGGTTATTGTCCATGAATACTAATAAATAATTACAGACATACTCATTTCAGAAAAAGTATTCTTCATTCATCCACTCCTCAAATATTGGGTGACCCTTATTTCTCTATACTATTGAAGAAGGGTGATATTTTGGATTTCTCTACTCGATATGAGATGCAGGGATGTCTAGGAGAAGCCTAGAATCTCTGATGGGCTCTACTTCTGGAATAAGAGTGAACATTGCTTCTTCTTTTTTAGCTAGACCTTTCCCATATATTGATGGAATGTGTCAAGATTTGTATCAATTTCTATGAATGTAATATTTTAAATTATCGACCATTTTTTTAAACTAACTAAACTAAACTGGATACTTAATTTGGATCTGATGTGTCCAAAACACATCTGATAAATTTTCAGTATAGAGTTCTCGAAATTTATATTTCAAGAGAGGGATGATGAGGGATTAGTTTAAACCTATCCATATGACTATGAAATAAAAAAACCTCTTATTTTTTATGATGTTTTTATTTAATCTGTTTGGGGATTTCCATTTTTCTATGTGTGGAGCTAAACTGATAAAGGAATTGACGACAACAGTATTCCATTTTTGTAACAGATCCCACTAGAAGATTGTTCTACCAAAAAAGGCTGGAACAATCAAATTATATAAAAACAAATCATCTTTGTTTCATCCTATTGATCACGAGGCCCCATAATCGGACCACATCTAGGTAAAAAAAAATTAGATTTTTTCTGGAGTAACCTACACCATCAGAGGTAGAAAATGTAGGATTGTTGAAATTGGGTGGGGGAAATGTTTATTCCACCCACTATGGATATAGCTTCCTTTTCGGATGAACTAGTGTTTTTATCCCTTTCAAGTATTCCATTTTAGTATTCAAGGACTCAATAATGATAAGAAGCTTCATGGGTACTAATGCCCAAGAAACCTCTCATCTAGAGAGAATTAGTGGGGCTCAATGAGGCATTCCAACTTTTGACTCCCACTAATTCCCGATTCATAATTAGACTATATGACTACCCTGGAAAGGGAGAGTATTTCACCAAAATAGATAAAATTCATTATAATTTTTAATAATTCTATTATGTACACTGGTTTCCTAGATCTGGAGTCAATCTGAATCCCATATACCATTCATGCTGGAGGATCAGCTATTAGAGGGATATTTTTTGTCTCAGCATGAAGATAATAATTAATGAAAATATTTCCTTAGAGAATCTCCCCTTTATTTGTAGGGTATTTTGTATATCTCCCTTATTTTATGGTAAATATTCCTCAGTATAGGAACATTAAATATTCTAGGTTATTATTGTGATGTAGCAGCATATTTCATTTTCTATTTGGCAATGTTTATCTTGAGAGGTGGAAACTCGATATTCAAAGGTTCTAGGTTTTGGATCATTCTTTTCTTCTAGGTGCATGAGGCCTTATTGGGAGTTTCCAAATCACAATCCTCTCAATATATATATTTTTTTGTGTTCATATACATTTTCTTTCTTGATACCCAATGTCTATTGAGTTGACAGTCATAGCATTCACATAGTAATATCATGCAATGGAGGTTATCCCATTACATTCAATGAAAAAAAAATTATTTTTCACTACCTTTATTAGAGACATTTTTTTAAACCATGTCCATATTGGTCAATTTTTTCTTTTGACACTGATCTGGTATGATCATCTTCACCAAAAATTCCACCCATCTTGGTGTTTTAAAGGACACATTGATGAATTTTTAGTCATGGTTAGTGAACAGGCCCCCAATTACAGAGGTTTTTCTTGCAGTAGGAGAAATGAATGGGATACTAACCATTGATATTTATATCCCAGCTAATAGAATATATATTCTCTCTCTATTGATAATTATAATGAAAATCCACCACCTTATGGGATGTGGGTTATTCAGGGCCATATTTGGCATGGATTGATCTTTTTGTTGAGGATCCATTGATTCTAGTGAGGGACATGGAGAATATTGGGATAAACATTGAGATATAAATGATCACATACTAGTTGGATGGGGTTGATCTTGAATCAATGTTTATTTCTCCATGACCCTCTCATAGGATGATGAACTTAGTTATGGTGATTTAGATATAAATTCCCCCAGACTAGTGGGTTGGGGTATGTTTGTAGTTGTAGAGGATATTTCGTGAATTATCATTGGAATTAGTGATCTAAGAGGTGGAGGTAGTGGTATATATTCCCTCAAATGAACAGGATAGGCTCACTCCTCGATAAATGCTATAGTAGCTGCTACTATGGTCTATTTGATACAGTGTAGCTGTGATTGTGTAGGATATGGATGCAATGGAATCCCATGACGGGAATCATTCATCATTGGAATTTTTCAAGATGATCACATATTTGGATTCCATTTTTGAAATTCATTATATTCTGTTTCAAGGACTAGGATAATATCTTATTGGATTTCTTCTCCCTCATTTCAGGATGTCTCGGCATCGTTGAAGTGTGGGAATTTTGTTTTAGTGACCAACAAGCTCACACATTACATGTCCTATGATTTCACCATAGGATAAGACATTAGAGGATGTTGTATCTAAAGAATTTTTCTAATCTAGGGATACAGTGAAGTGAAATACTCTATATTTAACCCTTCCCTATATAGGTATTTCTAGAGACGCAGGGAAAGTCATTCAATGAAGGCTTTCCATGAAATGGTGAAAAACATGATGTATATGTTTTTCATGATCTACCACTCCTATGTTCCGAGCAATAAAAAAGGAGGCCATATCCAGTTGAAAATATTGTGTATTGATGAGTTGAAGAGGATACACTTATCCTAGATCTGTGATATTTATGGCCTTCATTCACTAATTAGTATCCCATATATTAGGTGTAGATAAGGAATGAAATCATTTTATAGCTCATTTATGACCTCATGGTACTATGTAGCAAGGGGAAAACATGATTGGGAGGTTATTTTTGATTAAATCTCTCAAGATGTCAATGTCAGCCACCTCCTCATGTGACTTATGTTCTTCCACCAGATCAATCTGAAGAAGATGGTTCTTGGGGTCACCTATTGACCATAAAAGATGGATCTTGGGTTCACCTAGGAAATGGGAGGATTTCCTTGTCCATGAGAGATATCATTGTGGAGAGTTTTATCATAATGGATGTTAGGAGTAGTTTCTATGTGATTCATCTTCACACTATCATGAGGAAGACTATTAAAGAAATGATCATCTTATGCTTTGGTTGAAGAGTATAGGGACACATTTTCTTTTTATAATCTATCTCAAATGACATCCAGTATACTATAATTGAGTATATTAGGAATATAGGTCTCATTCCGAACTATGGATAGAATATTCTGAAAAGGATTTTTTAATTGGGCATGGATATAATCCTTTTGTATGACAGTTTCTAAAACATGTAGATAACCATCAGGTGTTCTGTGAGTATGATCATTCTTCTATGAAGCAGTTACAATGTCCCAATAAGCTTCCTCATTATTCACAGGAATATAGGCCTACCCCAATGCATGTTTTATTCTAACTTAGTGAGCCTCGCTCAAATAGAAATATGATTCTAATATTGATCCTTCATAATATGTTTCCGATCATTCTTGGATGAAATATTTGACTACCCTGAGGCATGTGCTTCTCTCAATGGTTGATCCCTAGTTGGAAAAGTAATATGATCCAAGTTTTAATATTCATTCCCCTCTATAAAAATATGAAAACCTGCTAAATTGTGGAAGGGATATGAGCCTCATCTGGTATTTCCTATGATTTATATTGGTGGAATCATCCATCAGTGGAAGAATTAATATCTAACAACCATCTATGATCTTCATGAATATTCCAAGATAAATCATTGATAGGAATATAAGCATGTCCTAAGTCATGTTCCATTCTCACTTGGTTATCCATAAAAAATGTGGATATTATCACAATCTTAGGCCTTTGGAGTATGTCGATGGTCTTTATTGATAGGAATATGTGTTAGTTATGTGGAATGTGCTCTTACCACTTGTTGATTCATATCCATAATGGTGTTTTGATCATGATATAGGGACATTGGAATATGGAACAAGAATTTGTTTACATACATGTGCCCCTATCCTGAGGCATGTGATACTCTCACCAGGTGATCCCCGATTAGAATGAGTATATGAGCATAGTCCTTTTCCTCTTCCTTTACTGGAATATAAAAATAATTATCTTGGATGGGAGTAAATAGGTGTAATTTTTTGGGATAAACCACTGGTTCATTAGGATCAGAGTGATTAGATTACCTGTATATAGGGATAGGAATATGCACCTACCCATATATTTGTACAAGAGTCAGAATATTCCATCCGAGTTATTCAGTTATTTCAAAGATGTATTAAAGTTTTATTAATGTTTGTTTAGGTATATAATCCTACACGTTTTCCATCTCCACAATATACTACAAAATATCTATATTTGAATTTGGGATATGAGGCCACTTATATCCTCCTTGGTCCACTAGAGTATTCCAATGCTCTTGATGCACATGGGTAGGGATATGTGACTCCCCCATTCATGCTATAGGTATAGTCCCATAGAATTATTTATATTAAGAAGGGACATAAAATTTCTCACTGGTTACTACCAAATTATACTGGCAGACATCATCAATGGGAGTCTGTATATGATCCAACTCATAGATATTCGGTGTCTTCTTTTCATTATGTGTCTTACCTATTTAAAGTAACATCCCAAGTAAGTAATGAATAATAGATATAGTTATCTATGTCTATTTATGAATTAGATAGTGTTTTAGAGGCTTAAAATGAGAATAAATCCAACCTAAATCATGAAATACTCTAATATTTTAAAAATATTGTTTTACCGCCTTTTGATGGAGAACCATTTTTAAATCTATCTATTGCCAATTTTATAAGAAATATTTGTCAAAATAAACTTATTCCTTATGATTGGTACATTGAAATTTACTTTGGATAAATTTCTTGTATTTTTCTAATAATGTTCATTTTTTTGAATAGTGAAAAATGGTGTATTTTAATTCAAACCCACTTTTTAATCTAATTTATTTATATGATTAAATTATATTTTGAATTGGTTTTAAAGTAAAATTTTAATATATTTTTATCATTTAATCCAATAGTGGTCGTTGGAATTAATTTCACTTTGAAATTGGACTTAAACTAGTGTTAATCTTCTCATATATATTGTTTCCTAAAAACATGCTATTTGTTCTGACAGAGGGAATTAATTATCAAATTAATTATTATAACTTATATACTTTGAATTTTGAAAAATAGAAATCATTTTTTGAATTTGTAAAATCAAATATATCTTAGGGTGATGTTTTGGTATTTTTCTGAAAAACTTCATTTTTTGATAAATAGTTAAACCACTAAGTGGTACCTAAAAACTGAATTTTCGTTTAAATGAAATTTTACCACCTCTGTGTTTTGAATTTAAAAAATCCAACATACATGGTTTTCATTTGGATGTTAAATGTGGTTTAATGGGATTAAAATAATATTTTGGTGAATAGTAAATTTTATGTTTTAATCACGATTAGAGGTAATTAGTGTAGTTTAAGGTAAAAATAATGTTTTAATAATATGAAATGACCTTGAAACATGTCCTACCCTTATTGGATGTGTCATGGCCGACCAAGAAAATCCATGGGTCAACTTGGGGACCCCATGGAGCCACTTTGGTAGGAAAATAACATTAAAAACTTTTTATTTAAAGTTAAAATTAAAATGTCACAAACATGAGTTGTTTTACTGAAACAATTTTTAAATGGGGTTATACAAGTCATAATTTTTACTATAAATATTCATTATGAAGCTAAAAAGATTTCCTATATCATTATAGTCTGTTTATAATTTTTAGACATTAAATAAATTAAATTATTTATGAAACCATGATGATGCATCGATTACCTCATTATTTAACGATTCAAATAAAATGAAAAGATAATGTAAAATCTAAGACCTAAACATGTCAAAAACAGATTGTATGGGCAGATTTCTAACTCTTATCACCTTATCCTCAAAATATATAATTTTGGGACCTTTAAAATCTGATAATAATTTTATAATAAAGTAACCATTTATAACTTCCAAAGAGTTCCCCTCCTCTCCACTTATAAAAGGCCCCCACCTCTACCACCTTACCCACACCTCTCAAGCCTTTGGATCGGAAAAACCCTACCCATTTCGTCCCTCCAAATCCCTCTCTTACTCCTAGAAGCCTCACTTTGGGTAGATTTCTTCCCAAGGAAGCCTTTGAGCTCAAAACAAAAAGAGTTACCCATTTTAATGGACATTAAAGAACGATCGAGTCAAGTCAGACACGAGGTATGGGACTTCGTCTCAATTTCCTTTCATTGAGGAATATTTTGTTTTATACACAACCTTCTTTCATACGGTGTATAAACCTCTTTTACTTTTATGTTTATCCAAAAGGAATCTTTTTTTATACGAAGAGTTTTACTAAACCACAAAAGGGAATGTTTTTGTCGTACGTATGCGGCGACAACGACTTCTCCGCATCTATGACCATTATTTGAGTTTAGGCATCCTCTACAAGCCATACCATTTTCTTAAATGAAAAATAAATACCAAGTTTTACTTTTCTTTTATTTTGGAATTGAAAATGGTTTTCATAATGTTTTTATTATATCAATGGGTTGTATTGATATCTTGTGATTGAAATATGGAAATGTTATATTTCCTTTATGCATGTATTATGTGATACGATTATGTTATGGTTCTTGGAAATTTTTATGTAGACGGGTGGTTCCGTGATAAACTAAGGGTGGGTGATCCCGATATAACTCTCCAATGAATTGGGTGACACAAAGGGGTTAAACATTAAGGTATCTCCGAAGAGATTTAGGGAATATACTATGATGGGTATTCCAAACATAACCAAGAGGGTTACTCCCTACGTAAGAATGTTATGAATGCCTCAAGTTACCTTTATGTCTTATGATTTCTATGTTTTATTCGTGATTGGATGAGGTATGTTAATGTGCTTATGTTTTATTATTAAAGTATGATTTCATTGATTCTTACGTATACATGTACTAATGTTTCATTTCCATATTTTTATATCCCTTACTGAGATTTTTATGCTCATACCATGTTTTTGAAATGTTTTTCACAGGTCAAGGGAATGGTATATGATGTGATGATAGTGTCAAAGAAGTGTCCAGAAAGAATCCAGGTTTTATTTTAAATATGTTTCTGTTGATGGGATAATTGAGTATTATCTATTATGTAACCACTTTGTTTAAATGTGGAATGTAATGCATGTTTTATGATCTAATTCTCTCAAACTCTACACCTGAAAATATCCTCAATGTGTATTCTTGAAGTAAATCATGATTAAGTAATTTTTAAGGATGGGTCCTTATAATTGGTATCAGAGGTCGGTTTACATAACTTTAGGAGTTATAATTCTATTAAATGATTATATGAAAATATTTTTTTATGGTCAAATTGAAATGATATAGAATTTTAAGATTACCATGTTGCATCATCTAAGACATGTTTGTTCAGAATGACTTTCCATAGTGGAAACATGGAAGCAGTTCTAGGAAGTCATACATAAGGAAATGACCTTCTAAATCAGCATCCTGAGATGGTCACAATTGGAACTGAACAGTTTGTTGTAGTAATGGCGCAGTTGACTCAAGCGATAAATGGTTGTGGTATACATGCAAGATATCATCTAGATCAACTGCAGAGGAACATTTCAGTGGTGGAACATTTCCTGAGGAAATATCCCCCATCATTCAGAGGATCATCTGACCCTGTGCTAGCTGAAGGGTAGATTAAAGAACTGGAGAATATTTTTGATGTCATGGGGTGTTCAGACAATCAAAAGTTTAGTCTTGCTATTTACCGTTTGGAGGGTGAAGCAGATCAGTGGTGGTCGATTGTTAAAAATATTAGGGATGCTGATGAGAATGATGCTCTAGACTGGGATGAATTCAAAGTTATGTTTCTTGAGAAGTATTTTTCTAAGGTTGTTCAACTTAGGATGGAAAAACAAATCCTATAATTGAGGCAAGAGGAGGACTCTGTGGCAGCATATGAATAAAGGTTCACTCGATTGGCAAGGTATGATCCAAATTTTATCTGAGGACTTGATTGTAAAATCAATCGTTTTTACTCAGGATTAAATCCAAAATATTGAAGGGCATTAGCTTCTCGTGAGTTCAAAAGTTATGAAAATATTGTTCTATTTGCTGAGAAGGTGGAAATGCAGTTTTCCAATGATCAAGTGTTCTATAACAACCAATAGAAGAAGAGACCGAGGTGGCAGGAGAAAGGGAAGAATTATTCAAAAAAGTCTGATGGTAAGAAAACTAAGTTTCTAGTTTGTGATAAATGTGGTAAAAGGCATGTTGGGGAATGCCTTATGAATTCTGGAATGTGCTAATGATGTGGTAATATGGGACATAAGGCTCGTGATTGCACTGAAAAATTTGAGGGTGATGGTAAGAACAAATTTTATTTACAGTGAGTGAAATGTTTTAAGTGCAATGAGATGGGTCACTATGGAAATGTGGGTCGACAAAGAGCTTGAGTTATGGGAAGCAGTTAGAATACAATTAGAAATGGGTGGTGAAATCCTTTGCAACTACTTCAGTAGATGTCAGGCCATCAAATGAAGTTGTATCAGGTACTTTGTTTTTTTTTTAAATTATGCCAGTGTTTTGTTCGATTCGGGGTCTACACACTCTTTCATATCTGAAAACTTTTCTAGTAAAATTGGAATACCATCTCAAGAAATTACTCCTGAACTTGTGGTAAAAAAACTTGGTGGAAATTTTGAGGCAAAAAGAATTTATAAGAATCTTCCTATCCTTATCAGTGGAAAGAACCTACTTGAGAACCTTATTGTTTTACCTATAGTAGAGTTTGATGTTATCCTGGGTATGGACTGGATCTCTATTTAACATGCTAAGATTGAATGTAGAGCTAAATAAGCTTCTTTTCAGAACAACTTTCAGTTTGTGTAAAATAATGAACCCTTACTATTGATAAAATATCAAGAGGCCATGACACTTGTAAAATATGGAAATGAATGTTACCTTGAACATATCGTTGAAAGAAAGGGAACTGTTCATATTAATGATGTTCCAGTGGTAAATGAGTATCCTGATCTTTTTCCTGATGAGTTTCCTGGAATAATACCAGATCAGGAAGTTGAATTTATTGTTCACTTAGTTCTTGATGCTAATCCAATTTCAAAAACCCCTTATCAAATGGCTCAAACTGAAATTTTATAGTTGAAGGAGAAATTGCATGATTTATTAGAGGAATGTTTCATTCGACCTAGCACATCACCATGGGGTGCTCCTATTTTATTTGTTAAAAAGAAAGATGGTTCTATGAGACTTTTCATTGATTATAGAGCCTTGAATAACATCACTGTTAAGAAAAAATATCCTTTGCCTCATATCGATGATTTGTTTGATCAGATCCAGGGAGCTCAGTAATTTTCAAAGATTGACCTGAGATCGGGGTACCATCAGTTGAAGGTAAAGGAAGAAGATGTTCCGAAGACCATGTATTATACATGATATGACCATTATGAATTTGTAGTAATGTCTTTTGGGCTAACCAATGCACATACTGTATTCATGGACTTAATGAATATAATTTTCAATGAGTTCTTAGATAAGTTTTTGGTGGTTTTCATTGATGATATTTTGGTGTTTTCTAAAAGTAAAGAGGAGAATGAATGAAATTTAAGGGTTATTTTGAAAACCTTAAAATAAAAGAAATTGTATGGGAAATTCGGAAAGTGTGAGTTTTGGTTGGGACAAATTTCTTTCCTTGGTCACATTGTTTCTAAAGATGGAATAACTGTTGATCCTGCAAAAAGAAAGGTTGTTGAAGAATGGCCAAGACCCACAAATGTAACTGAGATTCGTAGCTTCCTTGGTTTGTCAAGCTATTACTGAAGGTTTGTTAGAAATTTTTCACGGTTATCTAGTCCAAAGACTATGCTAACTCGGAAGGGTGTTAAGTTTATCTGGACAAAAGAATGTGATGATTGTTTTCAGGAATTGAAATGATATTGGTGAATGCCCCAGTTTTGGCACTACCTTCCAGGAATGGTGAGTTTGTTTTCTACAGTGATGCTTCATTGAAAGAACATGGTTGTGTCCTAATTCATAATGATCAGGTAATTGCATATGCTTCATGTCAGTTGAAAACTCATTAGGAAAATTACCCCACACATGATTTGGAATTAGCTGTCGTTTTCTCGCTTTAAAAATTTGGAGGCATTATATGTATGGAGTAAAGTGTGAAATATATACCTATCAAAAAAGTTTAAAGTATATATTCACTCAGAAAGAATTGAAAATGAGACAGAGGAGATAGCTATAATTAATCAAGGATTATGATTGTACAATTCATTACCATCCGGGAAAAGCAAATAAAGTGGCTGATTCTTTGAGTCAAAAATGTTATTCTTTATTAACAATGTTGCATTTGGAACATGATCCATTGGTTAAGGATTGGATGAACTTTGGAATAAAAGTTTTTGGTGCAGGATTTCCTTCTGTTTTGTTTCAGTTATCAATGAAATCCTCTCTATCAGACAAAATCAAGCAAGCACAGAAGCAGGATAGTGAGTTGCAGAAAAAGGTAGAGCTAGTTCAGAAGGGTAAGTTTCCTGAATATAATGTTGATAATGATTGTGTTTTGAGGTTTGTGAAGAGATTATGTGTTCCTGGTGATTCACAGTTTAAGAATGAGTTGTTTTGTGAGGCACATAGTGCCCCATTTTCAGTTCATCGTGGCAGTATTAAGATGAATATAGATCTTCGGGAGTATTACTGGTGGGTCGGAATGGAAGGGGATATTGCTGATTTTACTGTGAAGTGTTTGTCTTATCAACAGGTAAAAGCAGAGCGGCAGTTACCAAAAGGGATGCTTCAGCCATTACCAGTACCATAGAGGAAATGGGAGAATATATCCATGGACTTCATTATGGGATTGCCGCAGAAACCTCAAGGTAATAATGAAATCTGGGTTATTGTTGATCGCTTGACTAAATATTCTCATTTCCTTGCTATACGAGATACATTTTCCCAAGATCAACATTCCCATTTGTATCTTAAAGAGATAGTCAAGTTACATGGAGTTACCCTATCTATTTTTTCTGATCATGATCTGAGGTTTACATCTAACTTTTGGAAAAAGCCTTCAGAAGTTGTTGGGTACTGAATTAAATTTTAGTACAGCTTTTCATCCGCAATCAGATGGGCAGTCAGAATGAACAATTCAGAAATTGGAGGATATTCTACATGCTTGTTCGATAGATTATCAGGTAAGTTGGGACTAACATCATTCTTTGGTTGAATTTTCATATAATAACAGTTTTCATTCCAGTATACAGATGGAACCGTTTGAGGCATTATATGGGAAGCGGTGTCGAACTCCAGCTTTTTGGGATGAAGTGGGTGAAAGGAAGTTGATGGGACCAGAATTGGTAGAAGAGATGGCAGAAAAAGTTTAGTTGATTCAGAAACACATGAGAACAGCTCAGAGTAGGCAGAAGAGTTATGCAGATAACCAGCGGACGGATCTATCTTTCGAGGTAGGTGATCATGTTTTTCTCAAAGTTTCACCATGGAAAAGTGTGATACGATTTGGTAAGAAAAGAAAACTGAGTCCAAGGTTCATTGGACCATATGAAATTCTAGAGAAAGTTGGATCAGTTGCTTACCGAGTGGCTTTACCTCTGAGTTTATCTCAGGTACACAGTGTTTTTCATGTTTCAATGTTAAGGAAGTACATGTCAGATCCATCTCATGTTTTGAGCCCAGAGGTAGTTCTGTTGGAAGAAAATCTCTCTTATGATGAGCAACCGATCTAGATTCTTGACCAAAGGGAGAAAGTGTTGCGAAATTAGTTAATTCACCAGGTAAAGGTTTTGTGGAAAAACCATATGGTTGAAGAGGCAACGTGGGAATCTGAAAATGCAATGAGGGATAAATACCCCCACTAATTCGATAAGTAAATAAATTGCGGGGATGAAATTTTCTATAGGGGGAAGGATGTAATATCACAAGTAAGTAATTAATAATAGATATAGTTATCTATGTCTATTTATGAATTAGATAGTGTTTTAGAGGCTTAAAATGAGAATAAATCCAACCTAAAGCATGAAATACTCTAATATTTTTAAAAGATTGTTTTACCGCCTTTTGATGGAGAACCATTTTTAAATCTATCTTTTGACAATTTTATAAGCTATATTTGTCAAAATAAACTTATTCTTTATGATTGGGACATTGAAATTTACTTTGAATAAATTTCTGGTATTTTTCTGATAATGTTCATTTTTTTGAATAGTGAAGAATGTTGTATTTTAATTCAAAACAACTTTTTAATCTAATGTATTTATATGATTAGATTATCTATTAAATTTGTTTTAATGTTAAATTAGAATATATTTTTACCATTAAATCCAATAGTGGTCGTTGGAATTAATTTCACTTTGAAATTGGACTTAAAATAGTGTCAATCATTTGATATATATTGTTTCCTAAAAACATGCTATTTGTTCTGACACTGGGAATAAATTATTAAATTAATTATTTTAACGTATATTTTATGAATTTTATAAAATAGATATAATTTTTGAATTTGGAATATCAAATATAGCTTAGGGTGAAGTTTTGATATTTTTTTGAAAAACATCAATTTTTGATAAATAGTTAAACCACTAAGTGGTACATAAAAAACTGATTATTCATTTAAATGAAATTTTACCACCTCTGTGTTTTGAATTTCAAAAATCTGACATACATGGTTGTCATTAGAAATTAAAATGTGGTTCAATGGGATTAAAATAATTTTTTTTTGAATAGTAACTTTTAAGTTTCAATCGCGATTAGAGGTAATTAGTGTTGTTTAAGGTAAAAATAAAGTTTTAAAAATATGAAATGACCTTGACACATGTTCTACCCTTATTGTATGTGCCATGTATGACCAAGAAAATCCATGGGTCATCTTGGGGACCCCATGGAACCACTTTGGTAGGAAAATGACATTAAAAACTTATTATTTAAAGTTAAAATTAAAATGTCACAAACATGAGTTGTTTTACTAAAAAAAAATTAAATGGGTTTATACAAGTCATATTTTTTACTATAAATATTCATTAGAAAGATAAAAAGATTTTGGACATCAGGATATTTGTTTTATAATTTTTAGACATTAAACAAATTAAATTATTTATGACACCATGATGATGCAGCGATTACCTCATTATTTAACAATTTAAATAAAATGGAAAGATAATGTTAAATCTAAGACCTATGCATGTCAAAAACCTATTGGATGGGTGGATTTCGAACTCTTATCTCCTTATCCTCGAAATATATAATTTTGGTACCTTTTAAATCCTAAAATTATTTTATAATAAAGTAACCTTTTATAATATCCTAAGAGTGCCCCTCCTCTCCTCTTATAAAAGGCCCCCATCTCTACCACCATACCCACACCTCTCAAGCCATTGGAATGGCCAACCCCGGCCCATTTTGTCTCTCCACATCCCCCTTTACTCCTAGAAGCCTCACTTTGAGAAGAAGTCTTCCCAAGGAAGCCTTTGAGATCAAATCAAAATGATTTACCCATTTTAAAGGACATTAAAGAATGGTAGAGTCAAGTCGGACCCGAGGTATGGGACTTAGTCTCAATCTCCTTTCATTGAGGCATATTTTGTTTTATACACAACCTTCTTTTAAACGGTGTACAAACCCCTTTGACTTTAATGTTCATCCAAAAGGAATCTTTTTTTATATGAAGTGTTTTACTAAATGACAAAAGGGAATGTTTTTGTCGTACGTATGCGGCGACAACGACTTCTTCTCCACCGTGTCCATTATTTGAGTTTCGGCTTCCTCTACAAGACATACATTTTTTAAATGAAAAATAAATACCATTTTTTTCTTTTTTTTTTGGTGTTGAAAATGGTTTTCATAATTTTTTTATTATATCAATGTGTTGTATTGATATCTTGTGATTGAAATGTGGAAATGTTATGTTTCCTTTATGCATGTTTTATGTGATACAATTATATTATGGTTCTTGGGAATTGTTATGAAGATGGGTGGTTCCGTGATAAACTAAGGGCGGGTGAGCTTGATATAGCTCTCCAATGCATTGGGTAACGTGAAGGGGTTAAACGTTAAGGTTTCTCCGTAGAGATTTAGAGAATATACTGTGATGGGTATTCCAAACATAACCAAGAGGGTTACTACCTACGTAAGAATGTTATGAATGCCTCAAGTTACCTTTAGGTCTTATGATTTCTATGTTTTATTGATGATTTTCTGAGGTATGTTAAAGTGCTTATATTTTATGAGTCAAGTATGATTTCATTGATTCTTACATATACATGTACTCATGTTTCCATTCAATATTTTTATATCCCTTACTAAGCTTTTTATGCTCATCCCAGGTTTTTGAAATGTTTTTCACAGGTCAAGGGAAAGGTACATGATGTGATGATAGTGTCAAAGAAGTGTCAAGAAAGAATCCATGTTTTATTTTAAATATGTTTCTGTTGATGGGAAAATTTAGTACTATCTTTTATATAACCACATTGTTTAAATGTGGAATGTAATGCAAGTTTTTTGATCCAATTCTCTAAAACTCTATACCTGAAAAGATCCTCAACGTGTATTCTTGAAATAACTCAAGATTATATAATGTCTGAGGATGGGGCCTTATAGTTACCATGCATGGGAATCAAGGTCAGTGGTGTGTTGTGTGGTACCCATGGCAGGAAACTGGTGGGTACTAGTTGGAAGGCACATGTGATGGTGGTTGGAAGGATCCCTCCTTGGTGGAACCTAAACCATGCGGGAGGTTTATTTGACTCCCTGGACCACCTTCATTACATATTGAAGGTGTTGGTTTCCATTCTCTAGGGACAATATCTTGAAGTGGTTGGCTCTATTAATTAGTTTCACCAGTTTAGCTAATGATTTCCCTAGACAGTGAAGACTCATTGGATTTAGCACCCACATACCATCACAGGAAGCTTCAAGGGTCAAGATTGTACCATGTCGATTATACTATCAAAACATTGTGTTCTCCACTAAACATTTATGTTGTCAGGTAGGTGAGTTTATCTGGTGACTCATGGGGGGTGCATCCCCAGTTAACCAGCTTAAATGGTATCTGGATGATAACATTATCTCATATATGATTGTAGTTAATGTGAAAAGTATCTTACCTCATGAAAACGACATAGAAAAAGGTCATTGATTATTAAAATATCATAGGCATGATGTGTGCTCAATCATATAAGCGTGGTAAAAACAAATGTCATTTTATATCTAAAATAACAATTCTACTCTTGTGGACTTGTTAACATGAGGATGGGATTATTTCATGGGAACCCATATTAGAGAGGATTAACTATAATATTTTTTTCAGTCTTATCATATTTGTTTGTACATGATATGGAAAACAATTTGGCCAAACGAATGATAACCCAATAATTTTCCAAATTGATATAATCACTTCAGATGAACCACTTTTGTTTTCATATAGTTTTGAAACAAAATTTCCCAAAAAATGATAATAAAATATATTTTTTAGCTGATAGATTCATTAAATTTCCCCCTTTTGGTTTTGATGGCTAAGAGATGACAGGGAACCCTCGTTGAGGTGGATTATGTTTGGCGGAATGGTTGATTATGGGGGGGGGGTCATTTCAATCATAATCATTAACATAGGGCCACCATTTTCTTTAATAAAAAATTCCCAATGGTTCTCTCATCTATAACAGGGTACATACCAACATTCCAATGGAATGTCATCAATTGAAATTTCAGATCCAATGACACTTAAGAACTCTCATTGGTTTAGAGGATGGGAGTTCAGGCTCACCATACAATTTTTGGGGAAATTGATTGCTACTGCAGGAAATTTTTTTTGATTTAATATATGTTATAAATATCTCCCTAATCCCAATAAAGTATCGTTTTCCATAAAAAATGATTATAGGTTAAGACTCATTTTATTCAAAAGAAAAGGGGATCCTCTTGATGAATCCATATTTATGTACCAGAGGTTCTTCATCCATAACCCTGTAATGAATGGATGTTTAAATGGTGTAGTTATATAGCCGGTCTTGTCATATTTTGTTGTCATATAGGTTGGAGATTAATATTATGTGGAGTGGATTGAGCCATTATGAGGCATTATATGTATCATATTTATTACATGAATCATAACCGATATTGTTATTCAATTTAACATCATGTGGAAAGGACATGTGTTTGGAAATTTATGTGCACAATATTTGAGCTCGAATCATGAGGATACATCCTACTTTTCTTGGATATAGAAGTAATCAGATTTAAGGTAGTTAGTTCAAGGCATTGGGACTAGAACAAAGGCATATTCCATTATATGGGGTATATTTATATCATTCCACTCATCAGGGCATACATGATGAGGATTCCCTTGATTATGGAGAATCATAATGCCAATGATGTGTTCATTGAGACTCCCAAAGCCCAAGAGATCTTTTGTATGTGTGATAAACACAGGTATCAAGTTCTCATCCTCAGTTTATATGGATGTGAGGATTATGTTGTTAGACTTCCCATGGGATATCTTAATATGGAGACCAGGCCTTAACATGTAATTTTACATATCCTTGTTATATACATAATCAAAGTCCTCATAATTCAGTAGGTTCCTCAGTCATTAGAAGGATGATATGGAATGATGATACCCTAGGAATGTTTGGGTCTTGATGGTTAAAATTTCAAAAACAAGAAGGGACATACACTTATGTGGGTGACCAATTGAATTATAGATCAGGACTTAGGATGGAGTCCTATGTATCATAGTTATGGAATGAATCAAATTCATCATTGTTCAAATGGTTGGGATAACACACTATGGTTTCTCGTGTATGGGGACATGTCATATTATGTCCCTAATTAGGGATTACACATTGAGGTTCCCCATATTCTGATTTAGTCTTTTAATTGGAATGATATGATCAATGTGAATCCCTAATACCACATGATATATTCATGTTGTGACAATCAAATCATGGAAAATATACAATCTCATTACTTTTGGATGAACGACATATGTTCTTGGACAACTCTTGTGATGCTTGAAATAGAGCATGGGCCTTAGTAAGGGATCCTAAATATCCCAGTTATAGTATGAATTTGAGTCATCGTAGTTTATCTAATTGGGGATTACATGCTGATATTTCCATTCTGATTTGGGATTAAACAATAGGGATGGACAAGGTTATCAATTTTTGGTATTCTTATTTGACATATCCTTCTTGATAATCGATGATTGTTTGTTTGATATTTCATAGAACATCTGGAATTGTCTAGTTATGTTGCGGATATATCCAAATACAATCACATGATCAATTTTATTTTCCATGGTATGTTTCTTATCCTAGATGGAATGCTTGAGGTCCATCGCATTAACATGTTAAGCTTGTCCAAATGGCATCGTGAGACCTAGCTCACTAATCCTCAAATCCATCATGTTATCCTTAATGAAATTCATAAAGGGAATCAAATGATTAGGATGCAATCCACTAGTTTCATCATGAATGATAGCTAACACACATGAAGGGAGTCGTGAGAGTCAATGTGGCATGTCTAGAGGGTGACACATGATCCAAACTGACATGTCTGTAGGCCATCATGAGATCTAGCAGGGTGTCCAAATTTTTTCATGAGAACTAGCTGATATGTCATGGTGAAACCATTAGACTCAGATAATTTTTGATGGTGTCATCATATGATTTGGGCATCGTGTCTAAAATACAATACATGGTTTGGATAGGGAGACCGGGGGGATTTAAAAGACATGGTTGGCATGCCCGGGGGTGAAGTGTTACATGATGTGAGATATCCAGAGGACTTCACATTATCGAAACAATATTCCAAAGGAGCATCGCAAGAATTGGGAAACATATCCTAGTGTTGTCTCATGTCTCGGTTGGTTCACGTGAAGTGCATGGGTATACATGTATAAGTTTTTACATATGTATAACACATTTTAGTCATTCTTCCAACATTTTATTTTAACTTATTTATATTTGATTACTACAAACATTGTTTAAGTCTGAAATAATTTACCAGATACTGGGTATTTTCTTCACTTGACCTGCCAAAAGTTCTCTTCATGATCAATTAAGGACAAGAAAGAGGGATTTATACATGCTATATTATTTCCTCTATTTATTTTACAACGATTGGAAATATAACATTGTAACATCAAAATAGATTATAAGGGGTTCATTCAAGATAATACAATGGAAATACTAGGTGTATCATGTGATTTTATGACCACAAGAGTCTCCCTTTAACTCCCTCTTTTATTTCCTCCATTTATTTTACAATGATTGGAAATCTCATGGGGTTGAATGAGTGTTGTCTAAGAAAATATACTTATCTCTTAGTGATTAACCACGTGACTAATAGAATTTTCTATGGAGATGCAAAATATTTTTATGGAAAATTTCATCTTCTTTACTAATGGATCCAAAATGTTTTTTTGGTATCATTATACATGTCTGAATCCCTTCGCATGATGAGGATGACATGTTAGCGGGGATCATGTGAGATGTTGAGATAATGTAGTTACATGATTGAGGTGTCATGTGGATTGCTAAGGGTGATTCATGTGTTTTTTATGACCTCAAGAGGCTCCAACCTTGTGAATACTTTCCACCTATTTTCCAAGGATTTCTCGGAGTGTTTTTCAAGAATCTACAAACTGAAAAGTCACATGTCCTGGAGGATCTTATCTGGCTATCACTATGTGATCATCGATTGTTTGGGGCACCTTCGCAAGAGTTGAAGCATCAGATCAAGGGACTTCATTGGGTATTCTATAGGTAATCCACTATGCATTACCATATATATGGCCTTACAATGTTCATGGGATTCCATGTCTCCCGGGGGTTCACCTGATTGACATGATCTCAGTCACCTTCTTCTCTATTTTTAATAGAGAAAAATTAATACACATTTTCAGTTTGATCATCATTTTTTAATATTATGTTTCTCATTTGGTAGGAATAAATAGTATCCCCACCATATGAATTCCCTTAAACTAGTATTTTAGAACAACACTCATGGAGGCCTTTCATCTCACTATAGAAAACATTTAGATAACTAAGAATATAGATTATGATATCTCGTCATAATTAGGACAATTATAAATTATTCGGAATGATAAACTATAGACTAGAAGCATAATAATATTTCATAAACAATTACTACCACAAACCCTTCCACATCTGATGAAACCTAATATTATAGGGACATGTCAAACCCATTCAATTGTCATATACCTCCCGTTCCTATAAGACTCATCATCTCTAGGACACTCTAGTTTAAGTGACACACAATAACCCAAAATTAATTATGCCTCATGAATATTTTCTAATATGCCATGAATGAAATTTTTATGCACTATTACAGCCTCCATAATACTTGAGTTTCCCCACCACGACTCAAATGATTCTCAACAAAAACATAAATGATCAATCATTCCAATCCAAACAAAACACTCCAACAATGGTCATCACACATCACATTGATTTCACTGATAAAATAAAGATTCGTACACTTAATACACACATTCACATAACTTAAATGGCAACTCACACCCCTACCGTGTACCAACCATTTTAACTACACAATAAACCATATGTTCGCACACTTTCCCATGACCATTCAATAAACCCGAATAAAAAACTCATAGAGTTATTTACTATCAAAAATATGTTCAAATAGCCATTCAAGTATTTTTTCCCTCACCCATAGAAAATTATCCTCATTATTCATGTGATATCCCAGATTTTATCATCCAAAAACCTGATCCTCCCCATGAGTCAAGTCCAACCACATGACCACTTGTCACTCTAAACATCATTCATCATTCAGGAGCATCTATGCAAACTCCAACCACCCATGAATCACCCATTCACGGTCAACAATTATATCTATTCAAAGAAGAGTTTAAAAACATTCTTAGGAATATAAATGATATTTCACCTTAGAACAAACATTAATGCCACCCAAAATCACTCATGTTCCTTTACTGAGAAAGATACCAAGGCATAAACTTTCCTTCATCACATCTCGATGGCACCATCCACGAATTGAATCCACTTGATAAAATATGTGAAACCTAATTGTTTTTATATTTTCACACTTATAACAATGTTAACTATTTAATATGAAGGTAACTAGGTCTCACCACCTAGGTTTGGGCCATCCTATAGAGGGACACTATTCAAGGTATGTCAATAACCCTCCCATCCCAAGGTTTCCTGGAATAATCATGTCAAAACTACTATATATAGGATCTCAAAAAGGAATTGTGACATAATATAAACAAAATACCTAAAATTAGGGAACCTATCATCTCCATAAACATACACATCCGCCTTCTCATAGTGGACTAGGTATCACAACATATCCAAAACAAAAATCACCGAAAAGATGTCCAATGATTAAGAACCCTTGTCACACTAAACCTCTGGTTTCACTACACCCACTATTCCTAAGGAACATTTCATTTTACTCCTCATGGAATATCTCTCCCTATATTCACATTACAAACTATCAAAATGAATCTATATACAAATTGGTATAGCTATGTATATTACCCCAAAGTACATATACGTGGAAAATTATATCGGATCACTTGTGGAAACATTAAAAAAATACATTTCCCTCATTGAAATAACAAACTATCTATCATATATTTTATTTTATTCTTATCATCCAATCATGATGAATGGGGATCCCCTTTCCAACAAATTCTAATATTCAAAATAAGCACACTATCCAATTTATAATGGTCCAAAGGCTATATATCTACCATAAATCAAAAAATACTGACCACATGTGCATCTCCCTAGTTTAAAATCAAATACAAAAATATAAAGAAAAATTGAAACATTATCCCCCAGACATGGTAGCCAATAAATCCTATAGGAATTATTGTTCATTAAAAACCATTATAACATCCATCGCGTGCTCTAATACATTTCCAAATCTCCAGTCTATTATATCTCAAAATCATTAGACAAAATAAAAGACCAAATATGATACCATGTTACAAATTCCCACCCTAGATCACTCTTTAACCATAATCTAGACCAATTATCCACAGGAACTCACACATGCCTCTCCAAAGTCAAGAAGCATCTACTTATTAGTAGAGCTCAATGGTTGTAACGTGAGTAAAGTAAACCCTCTATATCAAAGTGCGCAATAAAATATAAGATACATAATGACATAAAATTAATAAATAAAATAATTATTCCTGAATAAATATAAATCCAATAATGAAACATTAAATGTGGTATGGCGTGAATATCAATGTCTAACATACAACAATCTTTCCAACGGTTAGATAAATGGTATCTACTAGAAATAAATAAATAAAAAGTTCTCTATTGCATCTATGATCGAATCCCAAACCAATATCTTGGAACCATATAAGCTATCATTGTTGACCATTATATATTGGGTACTCACACCCAAACAAGTGTATGAAATAAAAATGAATAAGTTGTTGTGGTACCCATGTCCAATGGAAGCCTGAATGGTGTGTAAGAAAAACATAGTGGGCTACCGCCTATGACATCTAAAAAATATACAATGAGTATATAGTTCATTAAATATTATGATAAATTGGGGAATAAATTTATAAATAAACATTGAACATCCAATAAACTATTGACCCTTAATATCTATATTGAAACCTAGGGTTGTCCAATCCAACATTGTAATGATTCCAGATATCTCTGTCATGTAAGGGATTCCTCCTTCTGAGGAAGGATCACACATGTGAAGGTAAGATTACTATAAGAAGATAAATCTAAAATATCATGTATAAATCAGTCATATATCTCACCCTTGTGAATTAATAAGAGGATCATATTTCTCATGATGTATCACCCTTATGGTTGGTGGATTCTCCAACTGAGATGAATCAATCAGATCATGTCTTATAAAACCATCCCACTAGGATCTTATACATGTTAGAACCGCATAAAACTTCTTGTGGATAACATATCCTATGGAAAAATAACTATATAATACTTATTATAAACTATTCTAGAGCCACTAATGTGTTCTCATGGTGCACTTCCATATAAGGGGAAAACTCAAATTATTATAAAAAAAGTTGGTGGATTCCCCTACATGATGATAAGACACAGATGATTTACATCCAGTAATAAATTATCATAGACAATTGGTGGTTTATACTACATTATAATGAATCACCATTAATATGTATTGAGTACCCAACTTCATGTACCATAAAAATCATAAGCATAAGAAGCATCGACACATCAAACATGACATACATTCCATAAATTTCAAACAATCCATTTACAAATTTAACAACCTATTAATTCTGAAATGTCCTATTCTCTAATCAATAAAGAATAAACATAGTTATAATATGATAGGTTAACATTTCATATAAATAAAATGTATATATATAAGATAAATTTATAAATTCATCTAATTACCATTTAACCCATAATTTTTTTTAAACTTGTTAATTCTACTTTGTCATGATGAATAAATGAAGTTGCATCTTGTCAGGTTACCATTTATCACATATAACATGTTATTCCAAGATAAAAATTATCATATTTCCAATGACATTACATGTTCACATGGATAATCCAATTCAAAATATTTTCAATTTTATCATTTTTTGACATACCAATATGGTGGTCGCATGTCTCATTCACAATTCCAAGAGACCCTATAGGGGCTTTAGGATGTCCAAGCCTAAGAATTCTCATCAAGGAAGTGGATTTAAAATTACTTAGGTCATGCATCAAGAATTACATTATGATCATATTTATTTAACATACATAAATAATAAAACAAATACATTTGGGATTTTTTCTAGATCAGCTACATTAAATGGAGTAGACTCGAAGTCAAGAATAGTCCAAAGGACTGTCCGTGTCTCCTAAGTCAACTAGGTATTTCTCAATTACTGAGAGTTTATATCTCATTCCAAAGTATCATAATTAAATAATTGTAACTAAATTATATTTAGTAAATTATATCAAGGAACCTATCATCCAATGGAGAATGAAAAACATGTCAAACTACCTACCAGTTGTTAATGACTAGCCAAGTCCTCAACCAACCATCCATGGAAAGATAGATACAACCATCCATCACAAAACCCAAAAATATCCTTATTTCATGGAAAAAAAACAACCAATAAATTATAATTAAAATTGAAAAATTGAAAATATAAACATAGTAATCTGCCTACATTAGATGTCCATTTAACAACATTTATTCATCAGCATTGGATGCCCTCTCTCAATACATGTCTAATGTCTCATCATCCATGGAAAAATACTTTAGTATCTAATGGATTATCTATACTATTTCAACAATTTGAAATATTCCACAATCAAAAGACGAAGGATATTTCTATGAGAAAATGTAACATCAAGGGATCACAAAATCTAGTGTTCAATAAGAGGAATCTGTCACAATAATCGATGCCTCAAATGGTGAAGCGATGAGATCTAAAGAACTCATGGATTGAAAAACCTCCATTCTCATCTCCTTCCTCATATGGAATTTTATGGAACCAACAAAAATGAGGGTTTCTAGAAAATCTATTACATTAAAAATGTATGAAAAACTATCCAAGGGTGGTTAATAAAGTGTAATATTTTTCATTCCATGAAATATTAGGGACAGAATTTATTGTTCATGTATGACATGTTTCATTACATAAAACTATGTTTCATGCCCTAAATTATTGTGAAACACTCCACAATACAAATTTTACTTCTTAAAACACCCATGGGAACCTAATAAAATTTATTCACATCGTGAATCTTTATTGAAATTTAGTATCCCCGAGAACATTCCCTTTGTCTTCCTATACCCCCATCTCATCACCAAAATAATGAACCCCATAAAATACTCAATTTTGTAATGATTAAACTCGTGGAACTTCATTCTTATTTATGTTTCTCAAAATATAGCTTCCAACAAAGTAGAAAATTCAAATTCCCACTAAAATTCCCAAATACTATATATGTGGGTCCTCACAATCAAAGTAACAACTTTGGATTCAAGTGTCCAAATTCATTGGACATGTCTTCTTATAGGAGGGATTATTAGGGAAACAAGACATTATTAGAATTGAAATTAATATGGATCGAATAAAAATCCTGATCGATTAGTGGATATTCCTTTGGTTAGAGGGATATTATAGGAGATTTATTCTTTATTAAACTATAGTCATGGCACACTTGATATTCGTGTCACAAAAGGGGATGGTTTTTGTCTTGTGGGAGAAGTGTTTGAAAAAAAATAAGGATCTTTAAAATAGGATGATAAGCACCCCCATCATGAGACTAACTGATGAGTGTGTTGAGTACTTGGAGATATGGGATGCCTCTATGGATAGTATTGCATTTGTTTTAATGAACATGTGGTACTTAATTTCATGTTGGTCTTGATAATTGAAATCCCATAAACTGAATTATGTGACACTTCACATGGAGATGGTAGCAATATTGTTCTCTCTAAATATTTGGTGAAATTATTAATGGGAGAGAAATTTGTCTTATACTCTAATCTCAAGTGTCCAGGGTATATATTATCATAGAAATTTCATAACCAGGGGTAGTGGAAATGGTTATTGTTTCAATTTGAATGTGACTTTCAGCTAATCTATACTAATAGGAATGTAAATATGGTGATATATTCTATCAATAAGAAATTATATTTCTAGTTTTTCAAAGAGGATTCATATAAATTTTACACATTACAGTTATACCTTGTGGGTGTGGTCAAAGGGACATAACTCCAAAAGATGGTTATAACCCCTATACTTATTCAGTGTGTTTGGAATGAACATTTTGGATATATCAATTTTAATTTTTTATTCATAACTAGATATTCAGAACATATTATTTATATGTATATTCTAATGCTAGATATCATTTCATCCTTTTACTAGGAAAGATTATGTTATAAGTCAAAAAATTAGATGAGGTGTTGAGGGAGTTTCATACACCCCCAATAGTGTTATAGCTAGGAGTGGTGAAGATGTGACACAAAACTTAATTTCCTTTTTGGAATATAGTCATAAAGAGTAGTTTTGAAGAGTATTTCTTGTGATACCTCAATAGAAAGTAGCTAAAGGATGCAAACTAAGTTTTATATGGTTGAGAACAACCCATTGAGGTGATGATGTAGGGATGGGTTGGTATCTCTAGAGATTTCATGATGGGGAATTATTGATTAATGATGGGACACACCGTTATATGGGTGATTGTTGGTCGACTCACAAAGTAATTTCACCTCATATCCATTTAAGATAGGATTTAAGTGTAGAGATTGGGATTCTTGTATAAGCATGAGATAATCTAAAATCATGGTTTCTGCTCAATAAGAGTCTCATATTATAATGATTTCTTCATGTCCTAGTTGTATATAGGATTACATGAGGATTTCGGACTTATATACGGATTATCATGGAACCCCCCCCCCCCTAGATGGATAACCAAAATAAGTAGATAATTAAGATTCTGTAACACACACAATTATCTTTAATTTTATATTTTTGACGATGATGGTAGGATCATATATCCTTTGTTGAGTTTTCAATCAAAAATAACTACCATTCCACCATCAGTATGGTTTTATTCATGTACATGTATGGGAGACCTATAAGGTCATCATTATTTTTAGATGAAACTCAGATATGCAGCACTTAGGGGCCGATAGTTGGTTCTAGCAATGATAAAGAAGGTACAGATCATCTTAGAGTAGCTATGAACTAGCCAAATCTGTCCAAAGTACTATAAAGTCTAAATGTTATGGAATTCAGATCTTAATGGGAGAGATCATGTGTTCGAAAAGGTCTCACCTCACATAGGATTGGGGATATTTGTCATGGGTATAAAGTTATATCTATGGTTCATCATCCCTTTTTAGATATTGTGTAGGGTTGGTGATATGTATACTACAGAGCCCTTCCACCACAATTGGACTAGGTACATAACTTCTTCAACATGTTATAGCTGAGGAAATATTTTCATGGCCTATTGCATGTTTCTAAATGAAAAAATTTGGACCTAAAGGATGTAGAAATATTTTCATATTACCTAGTGGTGACTGGAGATCAAAAATTGAAAATCCGTCATGGATGAGTAATTCCATTGGTTTTCATTTTATGTGTGACATCCCAACCTAGGTGCAATATGCTAGTTCCATGAGTCAGTTTATTACATCCCCTCAGTTGTTCCAATCCATATTTCAGTGGAATTCGATTAGTAGTGAGGTACTAATATGTAATGTGGGGAGAATAACCCTCTTTATAAAAGTTTCATGGGAGTAGAAATAAATTAACAATAGCTCAACAATAATAAAAATAACAAGAATAATTCCATAACTAATACAAAGTATTTTCTCATGATAATCCAAAATAGGAAGACAATTTCCAACCCAATGTAATATATATATCATTAAAAATATGTTTCTAGTGTCAAACTCAAATCCAAAATAATGAAACACTAATAAAATCGAAGTAATCCCTGATATCATGTATGGTTCCCTCATCCATGCTCCATTCTGACTCATCCAACAAACAAAAAGGCTTGTTCCCTTATCATTTCTCATAACAATAATGTCTATTTAGTTACCGATCAAGAAGCATGAGTAAGGTGTGAGTAAAACTCAGTATTCCACCACTAACGATGAATAAAAAATCGAGCCTATAACAACGTATTCAGTTGTATAAATAATAAAGTTAAAATATCAAAATAAAAAAAACTTTCTACATTTAAAATATTCTTCAGTTAACCACATAACTTAATTGGTTCATGGTGACACAGAAACCATCAACGCCTACTTTGACCTATTATGGAGTTCAAAACAACCTCAAATGAATAATGCTTTTTATTCCGTCATTGTTTTTATTCAACACTTACTAACCAAATTCATACTAAAGTAATGGGGGTCTATAGTAGTGTGCTGGTACCCCAGGAGTATTTCGAGAAGCAGTCCTTATAAAAAAAACTAAGTGATCAAATAACACACACACACACACACATATATATATATATATTGGGTTTCAAGAGTGAAATTCTGGAACAACTTGGGTATTTGGAGTAGCAGACCATATCCCACAACTCTGTCAAAAATATCACATCTCAGGGTTCCACATTTCCATAAGCCATTAATTAACAATATTTCCCAATTTCAATTATAAATAATAATCAAAATCATAATTAATAATCCATGGAGAAATCATATTTCATAATTTAATTTATATTAAAAAACACTATGGGTTTCCCTCAATTTCATAACTCCATTATCCCACAATTCCATAATCAATGGAAATTCAATTAATTAGTTGACCCAATTCAATATGGAATTTCATATTACAGAAACTGAAATTACACAATCACATACTCAAAATTATAATCAAGACTACATGATTTGACAGTTAGACCACCTGCCATAGATTATTGATGAAGAGTAGCCTAACCCCAACCAATAATTGTTATATAACCGTCAAAACAATAGAAGACGATATCTAGGACCAAAAATTGGTATCATGATTAACACCCAAATCCATCAATGGTCAAATGGTTCTACCACATTATTGGTAGAATAATAAATGGAATGAACCCAATTAAAAAAGTCCAATTAGGTATCAAATTCTAATATCAGGTAATCAAAGATGATTAAATAACTCAAAAAATACTAAGATTCATCCTAGGATTGACATAAGTAATGATTCATGAAGGAATGAATATAAATATAATGGAACTACACCTTTAAAATTACTGATGGGGAAATACACAATGTGTAATTCATTTAAATTTCACCTAATTATTTTCTGGGGGTTAAACAAAAAAATTTGTCTCCTTGAGTGATTTTATTTTAAATATATTATTAAATGTAGTGTATTTATATTACATGATGTGTATTCTTTTCCTGTCATGAATAAATTCATGAACTATATCCATTTATGACATCTATGTGGTGATATTTACACAATTTATGGCACATTTTAATAGCGTGTAAATTTCATACAAAATAGTTTTTAGAAAAGTTTCTACTTAATGATCAGAATCACCTATAAATCCTTACAAATGAATAAAATCCCACAAAATCCATTTAGTGAAAATAAAAACTCAAAAGATAATGTACCTATAAAATTAATGGGATCTTAGAATCCCACCACTATATAACAACTCATCCTTGACCAGTAGTCCAAAGGATTTATAATATTTTTTCGTATGAAGTTCGGGCCCCTAAGCCCGAATATATGCTTCCCACTCCCATGTTTCCACTTGAGCACAAAGATTCTTCCATAATACATGTATTATTAGCATGGTATTTCCCCAAAACACTTTCTCACAATGATCTATTACATGAATCAGATGACCCTCAAAGGACGCATCGGTCTCAAGCTCAACATCATCAACATTGATCACACGAGAAGGCCTAGCATGATACATTTGATATTGTGAAACTTGAAAAACATCATAAATTTAACTATAAATATATGGAAGATCAAATATTTATAAAACCAATATAGTCTTCTTGACCTTATCAAAAGGTAAAACAAACTTGGGAACCAACTTTCCCTATCTCTAAATCCTAAAGTGACCAAATCTCATCGACGCCAGAAGGACTTCACTATCACCTACTTTAAACGTAAGGTGTCATCATTTTCTATGATTATATGACTTTTTATAATATAAGTCGTAGCCATACATTTTTTTAATATGCTAATTATACTCATAAATCTTCTGCATAAGCCTTGGTCCTCACAAAACCAACCCACCTGAATCCATCTAGCATAACAGCGATGTGCATGGCCTAACATAAGGTGCCACATATAATGTAATATGAATATTCACCAAATAACTATTGTTATTATAGATATCAATGAATGTTATATTATTCTCCCAAAACCCACCAAAGTAGAGAACACATCCTCGTAGTGTATCCTCTAATACCTTTATGGTACGTTCTGACTGCCCATATGTCTTCTAGTGGTAAGACATGCTTGGAAATATCTCCGTACCAAGAACCTTATGGTAGCCTCTCTAGAAGAAATAATTTAAATTATGAGCCATAGAATGAAATTATATTCAGTGAAACCTAATGTAGACATAAAATCTTTTAAATTTACATATCTTCTAATTGATCTACTATGAAATTATCTTGGATAAGCAAGAAATTAGCTACTTTTATTAGTCGATCAACAATTCCCCATATAGAATCATACTTATAGGGATTCCTCGGAAGACCTAAGATAAAGTCCATTTTAATTTCATCCCAAATCCATTCTGGAAAGGAAATAAAAATATAGGAAACCACTAGGATATTGATGCTCGTCTTCCACCTTCTATCTGTTGTGGCATCCTGTCATGAACTCTAATATCCCTTTATATTCCCGTCCACCACTATTTACAACATAGGACACGGTAAATTTTAGTCATTCTTATATGTGAATCACACTTTGTGGCATGAAAATTATGCATCAAATATTCTATAATACATGGTGGCACCCTAACACAACCCTAGTTACGGGTGATCTCATCCTCATTTATAGCCCAATATGAAGGCATCTCCCCACCTTCAAGGATATCTCTAAAGGAAAAACATTCTAGATTGTTATAATTCCTCTCCTCGATCCGGATAATAATTGTATACTCAATTGGTACTGATATGAGGGTCATCTTATCCTAGAACTTATAAAGTACTATTTGAATTTAAGAAAGCATGGCCAAAATTTTCAACCTAGAACTACACTCTTGAACTTCATGTGTCTATTTTTTCTTGCTCAAATTTTCAGCAACACTATTTCCATTTCTGGGTGTATATACTAGCTCTAAACCAAAGGTAGGAATATAATCATCCCTTATCAACTACTTCATATTGAAATCATGTTAGTAAAATATATACTTTGGTATAGTTTTTTGATCTTTCATCATAGTAAACTTATCACCAAATATGTAAAGTCACCACCAATTTAATTCTTAACTCACCGCTCATAACTCGAGATAACATGTAGTGTATGTATATTCAAGTGGACTCAATTATCATGACCCATACACCAAAACATGATCTCCTTGTATCAAGACTTCCTGAATTCCAATTTTAGAAGCATCACAAAACATGGAATTATCCTCATGCCCCTAAGGTAGGTTCATTATCGATGTGGTAGTCAGCCACTTCTTCAAATACATGAAAGCATTATCACAAGCTCCAGACTATTCAATCATAACCCTATTCTTGGAAAATAATAAAGGTTGAACTGAAAAGTGGTAAAATGCATGGATAAACCTCTGATAATAACCTACCAACCCCATAAAACTTCTGATATAAAAAAGATTCTTTGACTACTCTCAAGAAAAAAATTCCTATACATTCTCTAGGTCCATTAACACACAATTCTATGTGATGATGTGACCCTATAAATGTACTATATTGATCCGTAATTTTACCTCTGATAATAACCTAGAAACCTCAAAATGCTTCCGATATAAAAAAAATATTCATGGGATTCCCAAGAAACAACTACTTATACTTTATCTGTGTCCATTGATGAACGTTCTTCTAAGATGATGTGACCTAGTAAATGTACCCTATTGATCCATAATTGAAACTTTTATTGATTGGTTTGTTTCTTATGATCTCTTAGTGTAATCATGGTGATGTAAATATATTTGGTAGGATCATCATGAGTTTTAGATTACTCTAAGATGTCATTTAAAATAACCACAAACTGATCCTGGTAGTGGGTAATGATTTGGATGATCAAGCCCATAAATATAGATTGTGCATTCTTCAACCCCAAAAACATCATGAAAAACTCATATATGACATAAAAATAATTACTTCATTATTACACATGTCATATATGTAAATATCCCAAAAAAAATAGTAGTCACCAACATTGAGAGAACAACCCTTTCACAAAAAAGATGTACCTCGACCATACTCCCAATTGTGTGCCTTTCATCAAAACCCCACTTCCAAACACTAATTCAAGACTCAAACCACTCACAAGTTTAGAAGATAAAATAATTATAGGATCATTTATCAAACAAATCACTTGAAAGTGTATATGATACAAGAATAGTACCAATAAAAATTTATGGACTTGCCTCATTATCGATGGTCTGACATGATAAACTGTATCAAATAGTCATATACCTCCACCATAAGTTGTAGTCAGAGTTACATGAGTTGTAATTCACTAAATAAATGAGTTATATTAGTCTAATGTACCATATACACTACACAAATTTTCATGACTGGTAGTACTCAATCTACTAGATTGATATGGGGTAGAAAACCCCCTTCCATGGTTCAGTATAG
Source organism: Viscum album (assembly GCA_963277665.1). Lineage (NCBI taxonomy): Eukaryota > Viridiplantae > Streptophyta > Magnoliopsida > Santalales > Viscaceae > Viscum > Viscum album. The sequence continues at coordinate 934,808,879 of OY728143.1, read as the reverse complement.
ATCCTCCATCACTACCCATTTTTCACATGTTTTTTAAAAATAGATATAGATGTCCCATATTGCTGCTAGATCAGCACTCCCCTTGTGTTCATGGAAACATATACAATATTGAACCAACCTACCAAATTAGTGGTAGTACATATGATCACTTCTCTGTGTAACAGATCATTCTACATGGATAGTAAATCATCCATTTCCCTAGTTGACATTTTCATAATGATGCTTCCTATTCTTTGAATATGTACAGCTGGTCATCAATAATAAACCACATACATTCCACTAGAGGCCTCCATTATGTTCCCCTTATAAATGAGAGCCTACCACTTATAAAAACTTCTTCATCCTAAAGATGTAAACCTGGGACATAATATCACTTTTAGGGCCATCCAAAAAGAATCTCTCCATAGTTTCCCCAACTTCTAAAAGTGCTGAAAAAATGATACAAATTAGTAATGAAACCAACATAGACCATCGTAGACATACTCCCTTGGTTTAATTACATAAAATATGCTTCCCTGTCATGCCTGAGTGTCTAAGTGAAAAAGTTATCCAATAAATTCTCTTAGAAGTTCTTCCACTCCAAATTCTCAAGTTTTCCATCATGAGTTGGGATGTCCCACCTGTGGTTCACTTGACCACATAACATATAAATAGTTTTTTGGACTCTATTATCAGCATTAGTATCTATGTCGTCAACAATCTTTTCGATAGAATCATTACAGAACTTTTCTGCCTCAAGTACACCCTCTCTAGCAAATGTCAAAGTGTACTGCAAATAGAATTATCGTGTCAATTGAATCATGTTTTGTAAAAACCACAACGAGTATCATTCCATAAACATAATAAAGTGAGTCATTTTATCATTAAAATTCTCCCTGGATCCCACATCTCGTACTATTGGAGCCATTATTTCTTTTATTGGAGGCACATTTTGATACATGTCCTCCTATCTTCATATCAATAAGAATCATTAAAGAGGCATATATCTATAATGGAAAACACTTTTATAATGACATTTATCACATAATTATCACATTTATGTAAGTGTAATTAACAAAAATTCCACAACAACTCATCCCACATATACCACTACATATTAAAAATAAGGCACTATGTCAATCCTCAACCATCCCTCATCTTCGACATGTCTGACACCATTTACATCTCAATGTTATTATTAGACATCCATTTATCCATTTTACTTTAACATATTTATCATCATCTCAAATTTTCAATATCATATTAGGGACCTCATTAACTTAAAAATACTCAAAAAAATGTATTTCATTTAATCAACTCACCAAAAACCTTATTTTCCATGTGTTCTTAAAATGATACATGTCACAATAAATCATGACTGCCTAGAATGATTCATGTATAAAAAACTCTCAAGCCATATTGGACCATGAAGAAAAATTACAGAAACAATAATATCAAAAAACATGTGAATCAATCATAGTGAAATAACATTCAACTATAACAATAAACATCAATAAGAATAATCCCACCCCATGTACTTTGTTTTTCTCCCATAAATGGGTAAGGTACTTCTATGCACAAGCAAATGAATAAGGCCTGAATCATCCCAGTCTCATGTATACCTTTACAAAATAGTAATTCCAAAGAAAATAAATGTAAATTGGTATGATACCATTTTGTGATGTCCTTACCCAGGCTCCACAAGTTGGGGCCCCGATCCAATTCATTATGTGACCATAGGTGCACCTTTGAATAAAAGTAAATTTGTATGATACAACTTTATATGTACTCTATGTCAGAGGATACCGACTATTTTTTAGGGTCTAATAAGAAATGTTGGGATAGAATAGCCTATTTATTTAAATAAGAGTTGGAGTTTAAATAAATACACAATAGATCAATAATAATAAATGATAATCTAAATAATACCATAACCGATACAAACCAATATCACATGATTAAAAAAATAAATCATTTTCTAACCCAAAGATGTATATATGTAATGTCATATTTATTTAATTTTTCAAACACAAAACAAAAACAAATACACATTTAAAAATCCCAAGAGGTCCCCGAAATCATGTCTTGTTCCCTGATCCTTGCTTCATCCCAACTCAGCCTTCTAACATAGTGTACTTACCCTTACACATGTAGTCTATTCATCTATCGATTATGCAGCCTGAGTACTGTGTGAGTAAAACTTCGTAGCCCACCCCATGGATTTATAAAACAATATCCTTGATATAATAGTTTTTGTGGCTGTATAAATAATGATGTAATAATAATAAAGTAATAAATTTTACACATTTAAATCACTATTAAGTTATCCACATAATTTATCAAGTTCAATGTGACACATGAACCATCAACATCATCTTCATCCCATGCTTGAGTTTGAACCATCCACAAAAGGATAACACAATTTCGTCCATATTGGTTTTCATTCATCATTTAATAACTGAATTCATATTCATAAAATTGGATATATAGAAGTAGTTTGAAAACCTGTGGGTATTTTTTTCATCAGTAAATTTCCCACAAAAATGTGGTCACAAAATACACACACACACACACACAGATATATATATATATATATATATATATTTGGGGACATTAGTAGTAGTCTAGAACCCAAATGATATTTGGAATTTTAGTCTCTATCAGACAATTTAGTCACAAATATCACATTTCATGGTTTCACATTTCCACCCATTTCCATAAACAATTATTCAATAATATTTCCAAATTATAACTATAATTTATACTCACAATATGATCAAACCAACCATCCAAAAATATTATTTCATTTTTTCAATCATATAGGTATATACTATTGGTTTCCCACAATTTCATAATTTTATTATCCCCTAATTCGATAATCAATGGAAAATTAATTAATTAATTAACCCAATTTATGACGTAATTTCCTATCATAAAAATTTCAATTATAGAATCTCATATTCATAATAATAATCAATATTATAAGATTAGAAAATTAGGCAAACTTACTCAGATCATTGACGAACGCTCTCCCAATCACAACCCTCAATTGATGTATGAAGGTCGAAAAACAAAACCATAAGAAATAGTAAGAAAACCTAGGTTCATGATCAACCCTAAAAAAATGGTAAAAATGTCATACTGATTTATTATAAGAATGATGTACAAAAGTAAATAAGATAAAACAGGCTTACCAAGTATCAAACACCAATCCACAACAATTAGTGATGAAGAAATCAATTCAAAATAGCTGAGAGTCTCCCTATGTTTGATAAGAGGAATGGTTCTCATCAGAATGTATAAAAAACAAGGACATGGAACCTTTAAAATTATTTATTGGGAAATTACATAGTGTTTAATTCATTAACACATCATATAATTATTTATAGAGGCTTATTCCAAAAAACATGTCACCTCATGTGTTTTCTTAAATTGATTTTTACCCATTGTGTTGTTATATTAAAAAATCTGTATTATTTTCCTTTGATGAATTAGATCAAGACCAAAAACTATTCTTGAAATATGACAAGCAAAATTTACATGTTGTGTAACCCATTTACACAGAGTGTTAACGTCTTGGAGATTATATTTCATCCCATATTATACTTAAAGATCTGAACCACCTATAAATCTACACACAACATTGAAAACCCTCACAAACCATTTAATGATATAGAAAAATAAAATGGGAACATAACGGGAAAAATTATTGCATCATACATGATGACAACACATGAACTTCCAAGAGAAATAATGGGAGTAGGAGAACCAGATACAATCCCAACACACTCGTTTAAATAGGATTTTTTTTAATAAAAAAACCATGGAATGTGGTGAGAGTGTAATGACTCTATTTTTATTGTGTAGTATTTTATGATATTATAAATATTATTTTTGGAGTAAGGAATGGATTCATCATAGAATTATAGGCCCTGTGGAGCATCGATATTGATATATGAAAATAATAAATATAATTTACAATGCATGAATGGTTTTTTATAGAATTAAGGTAATTTTCATTTAATATAGTCACATATGGGAAAACCATAACCATTGTTAATTATAGAATATAAGTTATACCCTATGAGTGGAATAATATTTTTCAAAATCATGTATTTTATTTTATTATAGTCTATAGTGAAGAAATTATCAAAGTATATAATTTCATATAATTTTATAAAAGTCATCTAATAACTATTTTTATAAAACTTGTTCCTAAATAAAATTTTATTTGATGAATTAATTGGGGTTAAATTCATAACCCAAGAGGATTGATAAGATTATGGAACTCTGGTGGTGATCACATTGGCATGTGATCTCAGGATCAAGGATAAAATATGATTTAAAGTAGATAATTAGGGATAAAATGAACGAAATATAATATCTCATCAATATAATAGATGTGAAAAAATAATTTTGTAGAAATTAATATGACCCATATATAGGTATTTGATTCATGTTAAATTAATCCATGTTCCTTTTTTTTGTTATTAACAAGAATTAAATCAATTTTTAATTACTTCATTTATCATTATTTTATTATTAAATTTATTTTATTTTTATCAGTATGAATATTAGTCTGAGTTGAAACACCAATGATACTTGATAGTTTTTTGATGATGTAATTCATGCTTAAAATGGAAAATTTTGATTTCTCACTTTTTTGTTTCCTGTATTCATCCATATGTTGTATGTGGATTCATCATCTGTGTTCATTTACCATTGGTTCAACGTATTCTATGAACCAAAAATCGTCCTGCGATTGACCAAGTTTGACATGAAATATTATTAAAGGTTTGTAATATAATATTGTAGTGTAACAAAGGAAAAACATTGATTAAAGAAATCCTAGTATGGGTTGATGAAACCGTTTTGTGATATGAAACATGTGGGTACTTCAGAGGTGTGATGATATTCAATTATTGAAAAAAGGGTTGTCGAAATTTTATTTTTATCGATGGAATGGTCCAAGTGAACACATTTAAAATCATTTCTTCTAAGAAAAGTGTTTGATGATGTGGTGAATATGTAAGAAGTGAATTCACATGGTGATTTGGAATTTCCTGAAAAATAGGATATACACGATGTGTAGTAAAGAGGAACATTCATCGTTTAGAACCCTTCATGTTGTGGCTATGGTTTACATGGATAATAAATATCAAACATTGTGTGTCAAATTCACATTGTGTGTGACCACCTAGTCCAACGCATCACTTTTTACTATATAATGCATGTGTAAATGGACACATTCATTGGTCTAGTACTTAGAAATATATAAATAATAGTGGTATGTGAAGAGACACACGTCTAAGTACCTCAGTGACCTATACACTTCATGTATGAAATCAACACACATTGTGACCAATTAGACATATTGTTTACTTTCTATGAAAACTGAAATGTTTTTCTAGCTGCAGGTTTTCCCCTTCAATGCATAGGGTGAATTAATTATCTCACATGATGGGATTTGGATTCTCTTAAAGAGTAAAATCTATATTATTTGAGTATGATTGGGGTCAAGATCCTCTAAATATTGGATTTTAATATTGTTACATATTTCCCCAAACTTTTTGTGGAAGGGATCATCTATCTATGGAGTACAATTTCACCAATATATAGAGGCTATATTGGGGAGGTATTTTCCATTGATGTATGGTATTTCACCATAATTCAAAAATAAGGGATCATTCATAGTTATCAGATGTAGCGGGACATGAAGAATAGTTTAGACTACATAATGTGAGATCTTGAATGGATGAATATGTTTAGATGGTTGAGATAGGCCTTACATAGAGAATTGAGTCACTTCTATCAGCATGTCTAGGCTATCTTCCTAATGATATTTTCTTTTTTACCCATAGTATTGTGATATTATATTACTCACTCTATATTGATTTTTTATGTTTGCTGATTTCAAGGTTTCTGTCTTTATATATATATACTCACCCCTACATAGGTTGTTCCCACATGTATTTTTCCTTATTCATATGAAAGGAATTTTGATGGTGTCCAAGTAGGATTTGGAGAATGTATATAACATTATTATTAGGGATAGTTTTTTACCGTATTTTCATTTGGAGACAGACACACTTACTATCGGATGGACCATATATTCAGTATTTTTCCCATCTTTTATTTTTTATTTGTTTACCTTCTTTCAAACAATGATGTTGGATATTACTAGTTCATACATGAATTATGTACTTAACAATTTTTTTAAATTAATTTAATACAAAGTTTATGTGGATATTTTTTTGAGTGTATTATAGTACTTACGATAATTCCTCTCATCGTGGTAGTATTCCTACTCACTGCTAGTCGTTATCCCAAAGCCTATTAGAGGTGGTCTTGGGGTTTCACGGTCAAATTACTGCAAACCATGACGGATCCATTCGGTTATATCATGATCGAAATATTATTCAATAATTTCATTATGTACTTGATAAAAAAAATATTTTTATTCATAAAGTTATTTTCATGACGAAAGAGATTTCAATCATACGGTGATAGATCTCCTACACCACCCTCGTTACTTTTTAGTTACAAATTCTCATTATTATTTTTCATTTTAAACAATTATATTCTAATAAAATAATTCTATTTTTTTATATATTTTCCATAAATATATATCTATTAAAATATCCTCTTTATATTTGGGTTAATACATGTGTTTGGTTTCCTTATAAAATTCAATTTTAATGTCAAACTGATTTATGGGAGCATTCTTATTTCCCATCTCATGTAAAGTATCACCCACATAAAATTCTTTTAAAATGTAAATAGCTTTTAAAAAACATAATAATTTTATATCTATCCCTCTTGGTTAAAAAATGGGTTTATTGAAAATAATATTCAATTAATTTATTTAAAAATTAAATTTACTGATATGACAATGTATCTTCCAAGTAGTCTTTTTAATAATTATTTAGTAGATCCTTGTCATGAATTTTATACAGTGTAATTCCATGTACAAATACTACATACATTTTTTAATTTCGAAATTCCAAAATAATTTAATTCTTTTTCTCTTGGTAATATTTAGGATTTTTCCTTTAGTTACCTCTTGAATCATAATTATGAAACTCACTTCCTTCTCATGGGTTTGTTCATGCTAATCGGTTCAATATAGTTTCTATTCCAAATGAGGCATATATAAGTGTGATTCTTATTTTGAGAAGGGCGGTCCTAGAATTATACACCCATAAAATTCATTGGGTAAAGATATATATCTCGTGAGAATCAATTTATGTGATTATTAACTGAACCTAATACACCATGGGACTTTGTTTTCTTTATGATGACAGTCTTTGGACTGATCCTTGACATGCTCATGATGTCATATCATATGGGTTTCTATATATTCAAAGAATCCATAATCATATGATATAATTTCTTTGTGACATGTTTCACTTATTATGATCATTCTCTTATAATATCATGTTATTAATCTTAAATATCATGTTATATTTCAATTCTATGTTTATTCACATACTAGGACATCTCACACTCCCTTTTTTATGTATTTTTATAGTGTAATCTATGTAGTTTCAAAAGATCTTTGGATTTTAGGAGAACTGTGTTGAGTTTTAAATAAATAAGAATTTTTTAAATATAGTATGATGTATTTATATCTCTGATATTCAAAATACACAAGACCTCTAGATTCATAGTTTGTATATTTTGGAGATCAAATTGGAAAAATTATGAAATAATGTACGTTTAAGGATTTTCTTTCTATATCCAACACAATATATATTTTTTCTGTTTTGATATTTCAAAGAACTATACATACATACTATATCTATAGAGAAACTTTTGATGAATTAAGCTTCACAAAAAATTTTAAAATGTATATTTATATATAAATATTTAAACCTGAGTCAAGGGAGATAGTATGATATACTCATAAATAATGATTATTCTATACATTATCACCTTATGAAATAAAATGTAGTAGTCAATGCATTGTATAGGTTAGTGTTGTATAATACATAAGGATTGTAGATAATGATCCAATTTTTGATGATTTAGTATTGATAAACACTGGTAATAAAATTAAATGTGAAATATAATATATATCTCATTTAGTTACCTAATTATATTTATTACAGATATAATTAATGTCCAATGACATTTTGTGACCATATAAATGAATATTTTCTCTAGAAAACAAAAGAAACTCAAAGTTTATTATATTTATAAAGATTGTGTGTTAATTATTAATAAAATATTTTGTATTAAAACAATAATATAGGTAAAAATAAGATATTGATTAATGATTCTGTAATATCCTTATTAATAATAAAACAAATTAGAAATATTCCATGTTTTATTCAGTCATTGATTTGTGGAAAAGTGTAAATAACCATAGTTACAAGAGGGAACACGACACAAAGGTTGTATTCCACATTTCGTAGTGTCCCAAATTGAAAATAACAAGAAAAATAACAATAAATAACATTAATTTTTTAAAATAAGGCACATCCAACAGAAAAAAGGAAATAGAAACCTATAATCAATAAGATAGTCACTGGACATTCGGTTTTGATTTGTAATGAATGTATTTCACCTTTTCTAATAATTAATGGATGAATCCAATATTCCACATGAAGAGTTGGGTGAATGATGGAATCTATGAATTGTTTGAGGTTGATCGATACCATGGTGTATAACAGGAAGAAAGATAAGGTATCAAATCTACCATTAAAACAATATTATCTATATTGACAACTTCCAGAAACTGTTTTTATTTTTTCTTAAGGAAGCGTAAACAGGTGACTACCCTATTGAGATGCATTAAAACCCATCACTATTTGGTAATGTAATGATTCAATCTGGACATGGGAAATAAGTTTTTTTCAATCATCATAACTAAGCTATGTGCATCCATTTCTATAGTCTATTTAATTGATGATTTTTCTCCATTATATGCCATAGAGGAAAGACAAAAACTATTTCTCTAAAATAGTTCAATTGAAACTATTATTGATGGATGTAGTAATAAAAGAATAATTCAAGTTTCCAATAATGGAAATAATTCAATTTGAAACAAAATAATATAAATCATAGACATTTATTTTCATTAGGCCTTTGGCTAGTGGTGTCCAACTGTGCATCTTGAAATCAGGATTCCTAGAGTAAACATAAAACATTAAAAGGTCAATGACAAACAATTTTTATAATTTTATTTCATCATTTAAAAATTATGAATTAAATATAAAATTTAATTTAAAATAAATATCATCTATGAATAAGTCGAAATTGTATTTCAAATTATGATATATAATATTATTTCAGGCTTCCTAAAAGCATCAAATAATGGTTACATGATGTATAGAACCCACCACTCTCCAATCTTTTATATTATAGTATTTCCTCCATTTATTATAAAAAGAAAGAAAAGTTAGAGGAAAATTGTAATAAATGTGAAGAATAATATATTTATAAAAATGAGACAAAATAGTTTGGCTCTAGAAAGACTGGAAAAAAATATGGTATACATTTTCTTCTTATTTTTTATATTCATATCACCTTGAATGAAGTTGAATTACAAAAATTCCAAAATATTATTCAATTTGAATGCACCAATTGAAAAATATCCAATTAATCAAGGATATTTTTATGATAATTTGTTTTTACCATAAAAAATTTCACCCATAATTAATTGTTTTTAATCACAAAATTAAAAAAAATCTTAATGAGATCCTATTAAATTGAAGGGTGAAACAAAACCTAATTATGGAAAGGGTTGTCCGAGGAACAAATAATCACATTAAAAATAGATAAGGGATATTAGAATTACAAAGATTGTATTTAATCCTCATGATATAATCAAAAAACAATAATTGGTTTCAATAATATTCCAAAGCTAAATCATATAATCTTTGTAATGATTGTAAATGCCACCAATAAGAAGTTTATTTTTCGAATTAGGATATCTTAATTGATTCTATGAAGAACAGTGTATTTTGGGTAACAAGAAAATGTTACCCCACATGAAATTGTTCTTAATATTCTCTAGGATTTCAACCATGGCACCATGGGTGGTTGGATATCCATGACATAGTGAGATATGGTAGATAGAACATGAGTGAGGAGATGATGTTTACCTCCCAGGAAAAAAATAATATGCATCCATATATTGATTTTATTATCAAACGTGTCAAAAAAATATTTAAAAATAATAAAATACGGTATTTTGATTGAATAATGGAAAAACCAAGTATGTGACGGGCTGTGAGGTGTGATTAATGTGAATGTGAAATCTAATAATATTGACTCCACTAATAAGGAATCATAGATCAATAGTAAATTTCCTCTTATAATAGTTCACTAAGATTCCAGCACAGTCCTAGAGTTTTTTAGAATATGACACACTGAGATTCTATGAATTATTTTTTTTAATAAATTAAACCTATTCGGTATCTTGAGTTATATGAAAGACTAACTTAACCTTTTTTTACACACAACACTTGGTTTGGCTTGCTATAAATAGGACACAGAGTCTTATCAAAACTAAGATATATTATTAATATTATTCAAACATGAATGTTATACTCTTGAAATAAAAATAGTGATCTAAATAGTAATAACTAAAATTTAACTATTAACTATAATTTTATTATATAAATAAAACATATTGTAAAAACCATTGAATTTTTCTATAATGTCATTATATGTTTTGAAAATACTATTTTCTCAAAAAATATTTATTATTATTTATTTTTATGAAAATACAATAAAATTAAAATTTAACAATTTTCTAAATTTTATTTGATTGAATAAATTTCATTTTTGAATTTAAATTATCAATTTTATCCTAGGGAAAATTTTCTATAATTTTCTGATGAGATTAATTTTTGGATGAATAGTGAAGGATACTAAAATTTAATTGAAAATTGTCTGTTAGTTTGAATTTTAATAAATTTTAATTAAATTTTAATTTTGTTTCAATGTAAAATAATTTCATATATATATATATATTTTAATACATTTTATTTTATTTAAATAACTTTTAAAATTATTATTTATATAAAAACCTTTTAAACTTTTGAATTTTTCCCTTCGAAAACCCACTTTCACATTACGTTAGTGGGAATAATTTGAAATTATATTTTTCCACATATGCGAATTAAATTTGGAAAAATGGATTCCAAATTTATAGTAACAATAATATATATTTAATAATATGTTAAAAATAATTTTTTATCTAAATGAATAGTGAAAAAAGTAAAAATTTATTATATTGGTTAAGGTAAAAATATGTTTATTGGGGGTTAAACTTAAAATTTAAGGATTAATATGACATAAAAACTTGTATAAAACCATTTTTGAGAATATTTTGACACTATAATGTATAATTCTCTATAATAATTAATTTTTATTACTTATTCAAAAGAAAAATTTGTGTACACCTTTTTCTTTTTCCAACATTACATGTGAGTGACTCACTTCACTTATAAAAAGTCACCCACACTCATCTTTCATTAACACATTAAACCCCATTTTTTTCCTAAAAAACATACCTAAAAAACATTCTGAATTCCATAATCTAATCATATAATCATAATTTTAGTCACAAATCCATCCATTTAAGGATTTTTTCTAAAACCTAAGGACGTTACCTGAGGAATAGTTTACATTCTTCATTGATAATTTCTATTCTTTCCTTCCTCCACCTCATTTAATTATTATTTAACTACGATGACATAAAAAACTAATTATATTACATATAGTTTTATTGTATTTATGTTAATATCATGACCTAATACAATCTACACTTCAATCTGATGGGTTACAAAACCATCATTCATGTGTATGGTGGACAACCACCTCCTGAACAGATGTCACTCATTTTTATTATTTACACCAATAAAAACTGGTTATAATTATGGAATAAATGTTAATATATAAAATATGTGATATTATTATAATTAAATAATTATTATATCAAACATACCATCAAACTGTCCATTTTGTGGGAATATAATAACATCCCTTGTGGGTGCGGTACACTACCACCTCACAGGGCAATGTGATTCATTTGAACATAACATAGAATGTAATAAGGATGTTTTCAATGAACATATGTGATTATTATTAAATAAAAGTTATTCTTTAATATTAATATATTATTTATATTTCTTTCATTCAATCAACCATGTTAATGAGAATAGCATTTATGCGTATGTACAACCTATCATATCTGTGAACAGTATATTTAATTTTATATCTCTAAATTTATTCAATTTATATAAAAAATACACTGAATATATATGATACTTAAATCATGGTTATAATTATTTATATTATTTAACCATGATACTATAGGATAGTGAATAATAAATCAAAACATGCATGAAAAAAATAGTTGTTTCTCAAAACGTAAAATTAACATGGAATTGTAAATAAAAAATTAATAAATAAAATAATAAAGTAATATAGGGAATGATATATATGTTTGTATAATTTTCAAATAAATTTATAATAAGTATATATTTACTATACAAGCAGTTAAGATGTATATGAACGAAGTCGATATTTATTGTGATGGATTTTTTTTCTCACTTTTACTTTCTACAGATAGATGTTATATTATAAACTTATATTCATTTATGAGGTGTATATTCAGGCCCTTTTACATTTAATATCATTAATTTATTTATTATCAATAAATTTTATTTTTCATTTAATTTAATCTTTTCATATGGATTATGATTCTAATCAAACAAAATAAAAATGATTTTATGTTACAATATCATCGATTTTGAGGATTTCAAATTATTATGATTCCAATGATGAAATATGATTAAATATCACCCTATAAAATCATTAATTTTCAAACCCTTTGGTCACTTATAGATATTAAATTTTTTCCATGCATTTTCATCTCTTTATGTAAACAATATTTTAAAATAATTTTCTTAAGAAATATCTTCTAAATTTTTTCATTGGTCAAAAAACTCATTTTTCATCCAAATCCTTTTTTTATTAAATGTTTATAAAATTTATTCAAAATTATTCAACTTATTTTTTAAATAATGTTTACCCATTTTAAATTTTCTCCAAAAAACTCAAGGAATATTCATTTCATTTTCCAAACAATTCAAGTTTTTCCTAACAAAAGATGTGAAAGGAATACTTATTTTAACATGTATGACATGACCAAAATATTCCATTGTAATGGAAATTATTTACTTTTATGAATAATTTATAATAATTCAGGTTTATTTTCAAAGAAAATTATTTCCAAAACAATTTAATATTTTTTTTAAAGTGATTTTTAAATAAAATTTGTTTTCTTCAAGAAATTTTACAAGTGTCTTTTAAAAATAAATTTCTATGTAAGATGACTTCTATTATGGATTATTTTTCTTTTGTTGGGATATTATCCTAGGATACTATTCTTATTCATCCTTTATATGGTTTACTTTTATAAATACATGATAATTATGAAACCAATTTCTCTTCCATTAATTATACTATGATTAATTACTTATAAAATATGATTCTTTTCACGAGTTATGCTATTATGAAATAAAGAAATGATTATGAAACTTGTATCATTTCAATATCTTATTTTTTGATTAAATTTTTATGAAACTAGTTCAATTACATGGGATACAATATGATTAAGGTTTCATGATCTTGTGGCACTCATACGTATGATTTTCAAGATGTGATGGGTGGAAGCTATATCCCCCTCTAATTTACTTGGTAAGTATTTATATATAATGATAGATATAGGACTAAATAGGGAGTGAAACTAGTTTAATAATTAAAATTTTCTTCTATGATGGCATTCGGATTGACCCTTTTCTACTATGATGGTTTTGGGAGTCAACCCATTCCATTATCATAACCTTGGAAGTCATACTTGACTAATTGGAAATGCTTTTATATGTTTACGTGCATCTAAAAAATCTATTCCTTATGATAATATTAGGATATCATATCTCATGTTATGTTATTCTCTTATTATTCGTGTCTGATGAACTTCCAATCAATATTCCATCACCCAATATTATGATTTTTCAGATGGAAGGTATGGTTTTCTAATGTTATGATCTAGTTCTCATGAACTTATGTCCATTTTATGATTATGTTTCTCCCATGTTTAACCTTTCTGATATACTAATATCACTTTTTATTATGATTATATTACCCTGTTTATAAATAAAATCATTATATATAATATGATTAATAGTTGTGTTAGTTATCAAGAACATAGTGGGAGATGATTTAGTTTAACTATGAACTAGTGGTTTGTGTTTACAAGTTTCAAAAGCCAAAATCCTTTATGATACTCAGGTGTGTGTTAGCGTAATGTAATATATATTCATAATTTTGATGTAATATTTATGTTTGATGAGCCTATGTTTCTATAGTTACTATCAGAGGGTATGTTTAGTGAACCATCGGAAAATAGTATGTATAAATTTTAGTGATACTTATAGGGATATTTTTAGGTATATGTCTAGGGATATTTTTAAGGTTAATTCTAAGGATAATTAAATATATATTAAAATATCCTCAAATTTTGGTAAATGATGGAGTGAGTGGTTTCCAAGAAATTACTACTCTATTAGGATACTAAATTTTGATGTGGAAGTAGCATAGATGAACCTAGAGGTAATAACACCAAAAAGTGTGCATTGATTTAGACTTGATTGACTCCTCGTGCACAAAAATGGGCCTTGATACATACCTAGTATGACACTCTCAATGGATATGATTTAGAAATTTACAAACACTTTACAAACCATCATGTGCAATTTTAATAACGATCATGATTGACCTAGGATGTCCCAAAGGTGTCATACATTAAAAAAATTTCATGATTTTGATGTCCTATAAGTCTTTTTCATGATTATGTGGTTCCATGCTATGATTAATATCTCTTGAATTATTTGTTTTCTTGATATTCATTGGTAATAACATAACAAAATCACATTAATTATAATTAAAATTAATAATGAAACTATTTTCCTCCTAATAATCAAATAAATATGGGAGATATTATAAAAAATCTAATTGAAATGCTCACACGCCTTTCTCAATATGTGAATCCAGATGGAGTACCTAATGAAATAGGAGAGAAAAAGATTTTTTTTAGTACTACATGACGTAACATCCACCTTCTTTTAGTGGGTATTTTGTTCCACTAAATTCCAAAAAATGGATCAAAACATTCAAAAGATATTTTCCTCTCTCCAGTTCTCAAAACATGAAATATTCCTTTTGGATTTCTAGCATTTGGAAGGTTTATATTATAATTTTTTTGACTCTTATCAAGAATATAAGGTAACCACATGAAATCGAATCCATGCATTAGAAAAATTTAATGAACATTTTTTGATAAGTAATTTCATTGTATTCTTCATATAAATATGGATCTAAAACTTCTTGATATAATGAAAAAGGATAATGAATTCTTTCATACTTTTGGGGAAAATTTACCAAAGATATGAGGTACGTTTTGGGTATTATCATACAACCTAATATTAAGGTTGACCTATTCCTTTATTTTTTAAAACTAAATCTTTGAGGTGTGATATCCATAATTGAAATTAGTATATTTGAATAGATTTTTTGGTGTGATATCATTGTGTATATTGAGGATATAATTACGTATCAATATTATAGTTTACATAAGAAGGTAAAAATAGAAATCAAAGGAATATATAAAGACCATGGAGAGATGAATATGGTATTTTCTTTCTGCTCAAAGTGTAGGAAGAAACATGGAAATTTTTTTATTAATGGTACTTGTAAATGTTTTAATTGGGTAAGGTAAGGTTATCTAGAAACTGATTTATGATGTGATGGGGAGAAGTTAGATAAAAATGTGAATAGAGAAAAATCAGTACAAAATGCACCACCCACACCCTAGAGTGTCAAATGAAATGAGTGTAAGCACTATTCTAACGAGGGAAGAAATATAAATGTTATTGAAAATGTTTATCATTAGTAGCCTATTAAGATACTATACAAAGGAAAATATCTTATGATTACTATTTCTGGAAAGTATTGTGCTAATGATGTGCTTAAAGGTACACTTACCATACAATCTAAAACTGCTAATATCTTATTTGACTCTATATCTACCCATTCTTCCAGTTCTAAAATATTTTCTAAAGATATAAAAATGACACATAAATGATTATATTCAAAATTAATAGTGAAAATCCCTATTGGTACAATGGTCACATATAATGTATATGATTCCTCAATAGTTAATGTTGGTGGGAATTCACTTCCATAAATATTTTCATTCATCCTCTAGTTGAATTGGATTTTATCTTAGGATTAGTTTCTCTTCATCTACATAAATCCCACATAAATTTTTGAGTAAGGTAATTCACTTTTTTATTCAAAAATAACCTGTTTTAGTCTATTAGTGCGGTGATATAAATAAATTCCTCATGAAAATCACTTCTATTTTATGGGTTTTTATTATTATTTAAGGGGTTGTTTATCTTAGATTATTGGGGATGAACTCAAAATTGATTATACGCCTATTTTGAAAGAGTTTTTTGATGTCTTTCTAGAATATTTATCTTCTCTTAAATTAAAAAAGTATGTTGAGTTCTCACAATAGCTCATACATGGTGCCACACCAATTTTCCTGACAACATATAGAATATCACCGATTGAGTAGCGGGAATGAAGGTGTAACTCCAGTAAACCCAAGAAAAGGGATTCATTTGGCCATTGTATCACCTTGGGGTTCATTTAATATTTTTTATAATTATAAATATAGATATATGTGAAACTACATTAAATACTGGGATTTGAATAAGATCACAATCAAGAACATGTATCCTCTACCCTGAATAGATGGCATATCTGATCAACAATCTGGACCATAGTACTTCTTTCAAGATTGGCCTTCATTATGGATATAAGCATCTAAGGTTCAACATGGATAATATACCCAAATCCTTATTTAGTATACGGTATAGACACTATGAATATATAGTGACTCTATTTGATCTTTCTAATTTACCCACTATCCTCAGGTTTTAATGAATATAGCATTTAGAGATTACCATGATAGGTAAGGGGTAGTATTTATAGATGACATTCGTATTAATTCAATGGTAAAGGAAGACATTGAAGAACACTTGAGAATTAAACTGATGACCCTAATAAAGGAACAATGATGTGTAAAATTTATAAAGTGTGTATTGTTTCTGCAAATGGTTTAATTTATGGGTCATATATTCTATAGAGAGTTTATATCCATATATCCATCAAAGATGGAGGCTATTTAAATATATCCCAAACCAATCATGGTGATTGGAATCCATATTTTTTTTAGTTCGAGAATATATTAAATATTATTTGTGATAAATTTTTCAAAAATGTCTAATCTGGTAACCATGTTGCTACAGTGGGAGCCAAGTTCCTCTGGACAGATGAATGTCTGGTAAAATCTATAAAACTAAAAAGAATATTAGTAAAGACACCTATTCTTATGTTAGCATGTAGTAGCGATGGGTTTGTAATCTATATTGATTCATCCGAGAAGGGATATGTATGTTTTCTCTTATGGAATTACTTGGTTATAGCTTATTTCTCAGAATTATTAATGGTTCTTGATGAACATTACCCAACTAATGATTTGGAGTTATCAATGGTAATTTTTCCATTAAAGATACAAATGAATTATCTATATGGTTTAAATTTTGATATATATTCCAATAAAAATAGTTTAAATTATATATTCACATAGATGAAGTTAAATATACACTAGAGAAAATGGTTTTAGAATATTAAAGATTGTGACTTCTCAATACATTACTACCCTAGAAAAGATTACTTGGTGGCTGATTCCATGATTCAAAATGATCATGTTTCCTTATCTATGATGAGGATCACAAAATATCCTATATTTCAGGATTTTTATAGGATGAATATAGAATTCACGAATGGAGGGAAGAAATATTATCTTTTCCAATTGAATGTTCAACCATTTATCCAAGTGAATTTTAAAAGGGCATAGAAGGAACATATTGAGAATCAAAAAAGGGTTAAAAATGTTCCTAAGTTTCACATTGATCATAATGGGATGATATTTTTTAAGAACCATGTATACATTTTTTGATACCATATTTTATAAAGGAGTTATTAGTGTAAGATCATAGATCTTTATTCTCTTTTCATCCTAAAAGTTTGAATATGTATAGATATTTTAAATAACACTTTTGGTGGGATTGAATGCCTTGAGATATCATAGAGTATATCTCATTATTATTTTTATTTCATAAAAAAAGTTTAATCGATAAAAGTATAATTGTATGTTACAACCATTAACCTTATAAAAATAAAATAGGAAATCATCACTATGGATATATTTATTGGAATCCCTAAAACATATAAATGGAATAAAGATATATTTTTTGTCAATCACCTTACAAAATAAGAACACATCATTTCTATCATAGAATATTTCTATCTTGATTAGTTTTTCAGGATATACATAAAGGATGTGGTTATATTCCATGGAGTACCATATTCTATTATGTGTGACTGGGATTCGATGTTTTCCTCAATGTTCTGGTTAATTCCTTGGGTTTCTCTATATATAGAGTAGTGTTTTAGAACAATATATCATCCTCGTACAAATGATTAGTTTGAGAGAAAAATTAAAACCCAAGATTATATTTTGAGATCACTTTCTTCAAACATCAATGGTGGTTGGGATCAACACCTTCTTCAAGTTGAGTTTTTCTTATAACAATATCTTTCACTCAATCATTCAAACAGATCCTTATGAAGCCCTCTATTGTAAAAAATGTAGAGCTCCAACATGCTAGAATATATTTGATGAAACAAATCTAATGAGAAATAAGACATAAGAATAAAATAAATAGAATGTTAGATCTCTTCACCTACACATCAAGGCATCTCAAAATTAGTAGAAAAGTTATACTAAAAATCCCAAGAGTGATTTAGAATTTGATTTTGGTGATTAAATGTTTTTGGGAATTTCTCCATGGAAGAAGTTTGTGACATTCCATAAGAAATGGAAACTAAGACTGTAACATCCCAGGTAAATAAAAATTAATACATTTTCATATTTAATAATATTTATGAATTAAATATTAATTTTACTTTAAAGGGGTTTCTATTTTCGATAGTGTACCTGATACGCAACAAAGAGTTTCATTGAAATCTTACGTTTCACACTAGTAATACGTTAATATTATTTTAAATGGTAGTTACCACGTAGCCACTGTATTGGTGGGAATGAGTAGAAATAACTAAAATATGATTATATATGTTTGTTAAGTGTTTTTACATTTATCTAATAAAAGATAAAGGCTTAAAATAAGAAAAGAATTCAATTTTAGGCATAGATACTCTAATATTCACTAAAAGGTCGAATTATTGCCTTTTGATGGGGAAACCTCATTAAATATAGTTTTGGTCACTCTCATACATTATATTGGACAAAATAAAATTCTTCTTTAAAATCAGGACATCAAAATTTACTTTGTGTAAATTTTTGGTATTTTTCCGATAAAGATTATTGTTTAATGAATAGGGAAAAATGTTGTATTTTAATTCAAAACCTCTTTTGAATATAATTTAATTATATTATTAGATTATCTTTTTAATTGGTTTTAACATGAAATTAGAATATATTTTTACCATTTAATCCAATAGTGTTCATTGAAATTAATTTCACTTTTAATTTGGACTTAAACTACTGTCAATCTTTTGATATATATTGTTTCTTAAAACTACGCAATTTGTATTGATAGTGGAAATTAATTATTAAATTAATTAACTAAACTTATATGTTTTCAATTTTTTAAAATAGACATCATTTTTGAATTCGGAATATCAAATATAGCTTAGGGTGAATTATTGGTAATTTTTGGAAAAACTTCAATTTTTTATGAATAGGGAAACCACTAAGTGGCATTAAAAAACTGATTTTACATTTAAATGAAACTTTACCACTTCAGTGATTGGATTTCAAAAATTCTGACATAAATGGTTGTCATTAGGATGTAAAATGTGGTTCAATGGGATTAAAATAAATTTATGGTGAATAGTAACTTTTAAGTTTATTAATCACAATTAGAGGTAATTAGTGTAATTTAAGGAAAAAATAATGTTATAATAATATTAAATTACCTTGACACATGTCCTACCCTTATTGGATGTGTCATGGCCGACCCAAACAATCCATGGGTCAACTTGGGGACCCCATGGAGCCACTTGGGTAAGAAAATGACAATAATAACTTTTTATTTAAAGTTAAAATAAAAATGCAACAAACATGTATTATTTTACTAAAACAATTTTTACATGGGGTAGTACAAGTCATAATTTTGACTATAAATATTCATTGGAAAGATAATAATATTTCCTACATCATCGTATTTTTTTATAATTTTTAGATATTAAATAAATTAAATTATTTATGACACCATGATGATGCACTGATTACATCATTATTTACTGATTTAGATAAAATGAAAAAATAATGTAAAATATAAGACCAAAACTTGTAAAATAGCCTATTGTATGGGTGTATTTATAACATTTATCACCTTATCCTCGAAATATATAATTTTGGGACCTTTAAAATCCGAAAATCATTTTATAATAAAGTAACATTTTATAACTTTCCAAGAGTGCCACTCCTCTCCTCTTATAAAAGTCATCCACCTCAACCACCTTACCCACACCTCTCAAGACATTGGCTTGACCACTATCTACTCATTTTATCTCTACACATCCCTCTCCTTATCCTAGAATCCTTACCTTTGGTAGAAAGCTTTTCAAGAAACCATTTTGGGTCAAACCAATAGGAGTTACCCGATTTAAATGTAATGTATTCACTTCTGTTCTTTTGTTTTATTTCGCTTCCCCAACCCCCTAAACTCTTTTTATTATTTTATTTTGTAACAAAAAAAGTATCTTCAATATACTATGATGTTTTTATGCTAATGATTCAATCTACACATACACAAACCTTCGTCAAATGGTTAAAGAACATACTGTTTCTGTGGATGATAAATTTCTGCCTCACGAAATGATGAATATTCAATATTTTTTGACACCTTTCATGGTAGCAATTAATATGACACTCTATTTATATATGATATTTATTATGTTTATGTTTTCCTTATTCTTCTGTATTTTTCATTAATGTCATACCTTTATGGTTTCCATTATGGGAAAACACGATAATTTCATTTTAGGAAGTACGGACTACCACCCCCTCAAAGTGGTTTGATTTGTTAATGCCATATGTGGGAAGTATAAAGGATAGAGTTAATGATAATATATATGATATTATACAAAAATTATTATATACCTTTATATCATTATTATTTCACTCCAGTAAATACGAAATAGAAATGAAAGTAGCATTCATGCGTACGTACGACTTACCATCTCCATGAATGGTGCATTTCATTTCATACCTCTAAATGTTATGTACTATTATAAACACATGTATATTCTGGATATATATGATATATATGATATCCAAATCATGAATATCCTTTTTTATATAATGAACCTTTGACCATGTGAACAACATGTAATTGTAAGAAGTCCATTTTTGACTTAAGTACCAAATATCGACAAAACGAACTTTATTAACTTAAATGATTACATAACGTTTATAACATGGAAATAAGATATATAAAAGGAATAATAAACTTGAAAAAGGTTATTAATAAATAGAAATTAACTTTATTTTATTATTCAGGAGATTAAAGAGCAATCGAGTCACGTTGGACACGAGGTAACGGACTTCGTCTCAATATCCATTCATTGAGGCATATTTTGGTCTAATACAAGACTTCCTTTTATACGGTGTATAAACCCCTTTGACTTTTAATTTTATAAAAAAGGAATATTTTTCTACAAAGCGTTTTACTAAACGAAAAATGGAATTTTTCTTTTAACATACGCGGTGACAATGACCTTTTCCACCACCGTGAGTATTATTTGGTCTTTGGCTTCTTCAACAAGCTGTAATATTTTTAAAATGAAATAAATACAATATACGATTTTATGTATTTTGGTATTGAAAAAGGTTTTGATAATGGATTTGTTATGTCAATATATTTAACTGATATATTTTGATTGAAATGTGGGAATTTTTTCTCTCCGTTATATTTGTTTGATATCTTATGACTTTATAATGGTACTTGGACATTTGATGGGTGGTTACATGATAAACCATGTGACGGGTGGTACCGTGAATACCAGGATGGGTGGTTACGATATAACCTACAATTAATTGGCTATGGAAGTCGGCTGTATGGCTATTCCATTAAGTGATATGCGTGGAATTCGACCATATGGTTATTCCATTTAAGTATGTTTATGTCCCAAGTTACCTTTATACTTTACGTGTTCTTTATATGGGTTTTATTGTAAGCGTTTGACTTCAAAAGGGTAAGTAATGATCTTTTATTCAGCGAAGAGTTTTTACTACTTCATAAAGGAGAAAAGTATTAATTTGATAAAGTATTCTTGGTTTAGTGGTTTTTTTGAAAAACTAACAGTTTTCCTTCTTTTTGTATCCGTTAGTGAGCTTTTTATGCTCACCCCATGTTTTTGGTAATGTTTTTCACAGGAATTAATGTGGAATTGGGTCAAGGATGTGATCAAGGAAAAGTCATTCTATCTAAAACATGGAACTAGACATGTCTCTTTTTGATAGTTTTTATTTTATGGAAACTTAGTAGAAGTGTGTTCATTGTAATCTTTTGAGATGTAATAGTTATGATCTAGTTCTCTAAAACTCTAAACCTGAAAAGTTCCTCTATGTAAATTATTCATTTAATTCAATATTAAGTAAGGTTTAAGGCCAGGGCCTTATAGTTGGTACCAGAGGGAGGTTTAGACAACTTTAGGAGTTAGAAAATTGTTAAATTTATAAATTAATTTATGGTATGATTGAAATTATATAACATTTAAAGATTACCATGTTGCTTTACATAAGATATTTCTGTGTTCAGAATGGTTTTCCGTAGAGGAAACAAGGAAGCTATATTGGGACGACATCAAGAGGAAGACAACCTTCTAAATCAAAAACCTGAAATGGTCGGAATTGGAACTGAACAGTTTGTTGCAGTGATGGCACAGTTGACTCAGGATATAAATGGTGGTGGTATCCATGCATGAGATCATCCTGATCAACCGCAGAGGAACATTTCAGTGGTGGAACATTTCAGGAGGCAACATCCCTCATCATTCAGAGGATCATCTGACCCTATGCTAGCTGAGGGGTGGATTAAATCACTGGAGAATATTTTTAATTTCATGGGGTGTTCAGAACATCAGAAGGTTAGTCTTGTTGTTTACCGTTTTGAAGGTGAAGCAGATCAGTGGTGGTCGATGATGAAAAATATTAGGGCTAGTAAAGATATTGATTATCTTCACTAGGACGAATTCAAAGGTATGTTTCTTGAGAAATATTTTCCTAAGGTGGTTCGTCATAGGATGGAAAAACAATTTCTAGAATTGAGGCAGGAGGATGACTCAGTGGCTACTTATGAAGAAAATTTCACTCGACTGGCAAGGAATGCTGCAAACTTTATATGATATCTTGATAGTAAAATCAACAATTTTTACTTATGGTTAAAGACAAAGTATTGAAGGGATTTAGCTTCTCATGAGTTCAAAAGTTATGAAAAACTTGTTCGATGTGCGTAGAAGGTGGAAATGGAGTTTGCCGATGATCAGGTGTTCTTTGACAAATAAAATAATAAGAGGTCCAGTTGGCAGGAAAAGGGGAAGAATTCATCAAATAAGCAAGGAGGTAAGAAAACGAAATATCCATCCTGTGATAAGTGTGGTAAAATACAACCTAGAGAATGTTTATCCAAGTCTAGAAATTTCTTTCGGTGTGGTAAGTCTGGTCATATTGCTCATAACTGAAAGTAAGATGATCAAGAAGGCAATGAAAAGCCAGCGGTAAGATGTTTTAAGTGTAATGAAATTGGTCATTATTAAAATGAGTGTATAATGAAGAACTCAACTGGGGGAAAGCAGCCAGACTACAAGCAGAATGGGGTGGTGAAATCCTTTGTAACTACTTCAACGGATGTTGGGGCATTGAATGAAGTAGTATTAGGTACACTGTTTGTTAGTTCAGATTATGCCAATGTGTTGTTTGATTCAGGGTCTACACATTCTTTCATTTCTGAGAAGTTTCTAGTAAATTAGGAATTCCAACTCAAGATATGAATCCTGAATGTATGGTAACAACACCTGGAGGGAACGTTGAGACAAAAAGAAATTATAAGAACCTTCCTATCGTTGTGTGTGGAAATAATATACCTACAAACCTTATTGTTTTTCCTATAATGGAGTTTGATGTTATTTTGGGCATGGATTGGCTTTCTGTTTATCATGCTAAGATTGATTGTAGAGCTAAAATGGTTTCTTTTTAGAAATAATTTCACTTTTTGTACAAGAATGAACCCTTTATTTGGATATCATATCAGGAAGTTGAGAAACTAGAAAAATATGGAAATTAATGTAACCTTGCACATATTGTTGAAAATAAAGAAACAGTTCAGATTAATGATGTTCCAGTAGTAAATGAGTATCTTGATATTTTTCCTAATTAGTTTCCTAGTATTATTCATGATCGGGAAGTTTAATTTACTGTTGACTTAGTTCCAAATTATAAGCCAATTTCAAAACCCCCTTATCGAATGGCTCAAGTTGAACTTTCAGAGATAATGAAGCAATTGCAGCAGTTATTAGATAAAGGTTTCATTCGACCTAGCACATCACCATGTGGTGCTCCTGTCTTGTTTATTAAAAAAGAAAGTTGGTTCAATGAGACTTTGCATTGATTATAGATCCTAGAATAATATCACTGTTAAGAACAAGTATCATTTACCTCATATCGATGATTTTATTGATCAGCTCCACGGAGCTCGGTATTTTTCGAAGATTAACTTGAGGTTGGGGTACCATCAGTTGAAAGTAAAAGAAGCAGACATTCCAAAGACTACATTTCATACTAGATATGGCCATTTTTAATTTCTATTTATGCGTTTTGGGTTAACCAATGCACCTGCTATATTCATGGACCTTATTAATATTATTTTCCATGAGTTCTTTGACAAGTTTGTGGTTGTTTTCATTGATGATATTTTGGTGTTTTCAAAAAGTAAAGAGGAGCATGAAAGTCATTTAAGGGTTATCTTTAAAACCTTAAAAGAAAATTAACTGTATGGAAAATTCCGCAAGTATGAGTTTTGGTTACAACAAATTTATATCCTTGGTCACATTGTTTCAAAAAAATGGCATAACTATTGATCCTTCTAAAACAAATGCTGTTGAAGAATGGCCAAGACCCAAACATGTAACCAAGATCCGTAGTTTTCTTGGTTTGTAAGGTTACAACTGAAGGTTTGTTGAAAATTTTTCATGGTTATCTATTCCAATGACTAAGCTAACTTGAAAGGGTGTTAAGTTTATCTGGACAAAAGAATGTGATGATTGTTTTTAAGAGTTGAAAAGAAGATTAGTGATTTCTCTAGTTTTGGCACGTCCTTCTAGGAATGGTGAGTTTGTTATCTACAGTGATGCTTCATTGAAGGGACTTGGTTGTGTTCTTATGAAGAATGACCAGGTAATTGCATATACTTCACGTCAGTTGAAAACTCATGTGGTAAATTACCCGACACATGACTTGGAATTAGCTGTTGTTGTTTTTGCTCTAGAAATTTGGAGGCATCATTTGTATGGAGTAAAGTGTGAAATATATACTGATCACAAAATTTTAAATTATATATTCACTCATAAATAATTGAACATGAGATAGAGGAGATGGCTAGAATTAATCAAGGATTATGATTTTACAATTCATTACCATTCGGGAAAAGAAAATAATGTGGCTGATGCTTTCAGTCGAAAAAGTAATGCTTCATTAACCATGCTATGTTTTGAACGAGATCCTTTGGTTTTTGATTTGATGAACTTTGGAATAGAAGTTGTTGGTGTAGGAAGTTATTCTATTTTGTTTCAGGTGTCAGTGAGATCATCTCTATCAGAAAAAATTAAAGAAGCACAGTAAAAAGATAGTGGGTTGCAGAAAAAGGTAGATCTAGTTCAGAAGGTTTAGTTTCCTGAATTTAAAATTGATAATGATTGTCTTTTGAGGTTTGGGAAGAGATTATGTGTGCCTTATGATTCACATTTGATGAATGAGTTGTTATGTGAGGCTCATAGTTCTACGTTTTGAGTTCATCCTGGCAGTACTAATATGTATAGAGATCTGCGGGAGTATTACTAGTGAGATAGAATGAAAAGAGAAATTCTGATTTTACTGTGAAGTGTTTGACTTGTCAGCAGGTTAAAGAAGATTGGAAGATACCAAAAGGGATGCTTCAATCTTTAATGGTGCCATAGTGGAAATGGTAAAATATATCTGTGGACTTCATTGTGGGATTACCAAAGACATATCGAGGTATTAATGCAATATGGGTTATTGTTGATCGACTGACTAAATCTGCTCATTTCCTTCCTATTCGATATACTTTATCTCTAGATCAACATTCTCGATTGTATCTTAAAGAGATAGTCAGGTTTCATGGAGTTCCCCTCTTCATTGTATCTGATCGTGATCCCAGGTTTAATTCTAACTTTTGAAAAGGCCTTCAGAAGTCATTGCGTACTGGATTAAATTTTAGTACAACATTTCATCCTCAATCAGATGGGCCATCAGAACAAATAATTCAGACTTTTGAGGATATTCTATGTGCTTGTTCGATGGATTATTAGGGAAGTTGGGACCAAAATATTTCTTTGGTTGAATTTTCATATAATAACAGCTTTCATTCCAGTATACAGATGGCTCTGTTTGAAGCATTATATGGGAAGCGGTGTCAAACTCCAGCTTTTTGGGATGAAGTAGGTGAAATGATGTTTATAGACCAGAATTGGTAGAAGAGATGGTAGAAAAAGTTCATCTAATTCAGAAGCACATGAGAAAAACTCAGAGAAGGAAAAAAAGTTATGCAGACAACAGGAGGAAGGATCTCTCTTTCGAGGTTGGTGATCATGTTTTTCTCAATGTTTCACCATGGAAAAGTGTGATGTGATTTGGTAAGAAATGAAAGTTGAGTCCAAGGTTCGTTAAACCATATGAAACTATGGAGAGAGTTGGATCAGTTTCTTACCGAGTGGATTTACCTCTGGTTTTATCTCAGGTACACAATGTTTTTCATGTTTCGATGTTGAGAGAGTATATTCCATATCCATCTCATGTTTTGAGCCTAGAGGTAGTTTAGTTTGAAGAGAATATCTCTTATGAAGAACAACCAGTCTAGATTCTTGACCATAGAGAGCAAGTGTTGCAGAATAAGGTAATAAATTAGGTAATGGATTTTTGGAAAACCATATGGTTGAAAAGGTAATGTGGTAATCTGAAAATGCTATGAGAGATAAATACCCCCACTTATTTTGATAAGTGAATAAAATTGTGAGGATGTAATTCCCAAAAGTGGGGAAGGATGTAACATCACAGGTAAATAAAGAATAATAAATTTTCATATTTAATAATATTTATGAATTAAATATTAATTTTACATTAAAGTGGTTTCTATGTTTGATAGTGTACCAGATACGCAACAAATAGTTTCCTTGAAATCTTATGTTGCACACTAGAAATATAATAATATTATTTTAAATGGTAGTTAGCACGTAACTGTTGTGTTGTCGGGAATTAATAGAAATAACTAAATTATGATTATATATGTTTGTTAAATGTATTTACATTTATCCAATAAAATATAAATGCTTTAAATAAAAAAAGAATTCAATTTTAGGCATAGATACTCAAATATTCACTAAAAGGTCGAATTATCGCCTTTTGATGGCGAACCCACTTTAAATATAGTTTTGGTCACTCTAATTAATTATATTGGACAAAATAAAATTTTTCTTTAGAATCGGGTCATCAAAATTTACTTTGTGTAAATTTTTAGTATTTTTCTAATTAAGTTCATTTTTTTAATGAATAGTGAAAAATGTTGTATTTTAATTCAAAACCTATTTTAAATATATTTTATTTATATGATTAGATTATATTTTGAATTGTTTTTAAAGTTAAATTAGAATATATTTTTACCATTTCACCCAATGGTGGTCATTGAATTAATTTCACTTTGAATTTGGACTTAAACTAGTGTCAATCTTTTGATATATATTATTTCTTAAAAACACGCTATTTGTTTTGCCAGCGGGAATTAATTATTAAATTAATTAATGCAACTTATATTTTTTAATTTTTAAAAATAGATATCATTTTTGAATTCGGAATATCAAATATTTCATAGGGTGAATTTTTGGTAATTTTCTGAAAAACATCAATTTTTGATAAATAGTGAAACCACTAAGTGGTAGTTAAAAAATTGATTTTTCATTTAAATTAAAATTTACCACTTCTGGGATTTGATTTTCCAAATTCATTCATACATGGTTCCCATTTGGATTTAAAATTTGGTTCAATGGGATTAAAATAATTTTTTGGTGAATAGTAACTTTTAAGTTTATTAATCGCGATTAAAGGTAATTAGTGTAATTTAAGGCAAAAGTAATATTATAATAATATGAAATTACCTTGAAACATGTCCTATCCTTATTTTATATTTCATTGGCGACCAAAACAATCCATGGGTCAATTTGGGGACCCCATGGAGCAACATGGGTAAGAAAATGACATTAATAACTTTTTATTGAAGTTAAAATAAAAATGTCACAAACACGTACTGTTTTACTAAAACAATTTTTACATGGGGTTATACAAGTCATCATTTTGACTATAAATATTTATTGGAAATATAAAATGATTTACTAGATCATAAAATATTTTTTATAATATTTAGACATGAAAAAAGTAAATTATTAATGACACCATGATGATGCAACGATTACCTCATTATTTAACGATTTAAATAAATTGAAAAGATAATGTAAAATATAAGACCTGAACATGTCAAAAACCTATTGGATGGGTTGATTTAGAAATCATATCACCTTATCCTTGAAATATATAATTTTTGGACCTTTAAAATCTGAAAATCATTTTATAATAAAGTAACATTTTATAACATTCCAAGAGTGCCCCTCCTCTCCTCTTATAAAAGGCCCCCACCTCTACCACCATACCCACACCTCTCAAGCCTTTGGATCGACCAAGATCTGCTCATTTTATCTCTAAACATCCCTCTCCTCATTATATAAGCCTTACCATTGGCAGAAATCTCTTCAAAACCCCTTTTGGTTCAAACCAAGAGGAGTTACCCGATTTAAAGGTAATGTCTTCACTTGTGATCTTTTGTTTTATTTTGCTTCTCCAACCCCCTAAACTCTTTTTATTATTTTCTTTTGTAACAACAACAGTATCCTAAATATACTAGTATGTTTTTATTTAAATTATTATAACTACACTTACACACACCTTCGTCTAATGGTAAAGAACATACTGTTTCTGTGGATGGCGAATTTCTGCCTCACGAAACAATGATTGTTCAATATTCTTTTATCACCTTTCATGGTGGCCATTAAGATGTCACTATTTTTATATATTATATACATTATGTTTATGTTTTCCTTTTTTCCTGTATTTTCCATTTATGGAATACCATTATGGTTTCCATTATGGGAAAACACGATAATTTCATTTTAGGAAGTGCGGACTACCGCCCCCTCAAAGTAATTTGATTCGTTAATGCCATATGTGGGACGTATAAAGGATGGAGTTAATGATATTATATATGATATTATACTGGAATTATAATATAACTTTATATAATTATGATTTTACTCCATTAAATATGAAATATAAATGGAAGTAGCGTTCATGCGTACGTACGAATTACCGTCTCCATGAACTGTGCATTTCATTTCTTACCTCTAAATGTTATGAACTATTATAAATGCATGTATATGATGGATATATATTATATATATGATATCAAAATCATGAATATCATCTTGGATATAATGAACCTTTGACCACGTGAAAAACATGTAATTGTAAGAAATCCATTTTGGACTTAAGTACAAAATATCGACAAAACAATATTTATTAACGAAAATGATTACATAACGTTTATAACATGGAAATAAGTTATATAAAATGAATAATAAAATTTTAAAAGGTTCTTATGTAAGTAAAAATTAACTTTAGTTTATTATTCAGGATATTAAAGAGCAATCGAGTCTCGTCGGACATGAGGTAAGGGACTTCGTCTCAATCTTCTTTCATTGAGGTATATTTTGGTCTATTAGAAGACTTCCTTTTATATGGTGTATAAACCCCTTTGACATTTAATTTTATTCAAAAGGAATCATTTTCTACGAATCATTTTACTAAATGACAAAAAGAATTGTTTCTTTTAACGTACGTAGTGACAACGACATTTTCCGCCGCTGCGAGTATTATTTGGTCTTTGGGTTCCTCAACAAGCTGCAATATTTTTAAAATGAAATAAATACCATATAATATTTTACGTATTTTGGTATTGAAAATGGTTTTTATAATGGATTTGTTATGTCAATATATTTAAGTGATATATTGTGATTGAAATGTGGAAATTTTTTATCTCCATTATATTTTTTTATGTATTATGAATTAATAATAGTACATGGACATTTGACGGGTGGTTATGTGATAAACCATATGAGGGGTGGTCCCGTGAATTCCAGGATGGGTGGTTACGTTATAACCTCCAATGCATTTTTTATGGAAGTCGACCATATGGCTATTCCATTAAGTGATATGTGTGGAAGTCGACCGTATGGTTATTCCATTTAAGTATGTTTATGTCCCAAGTTACCATTATACGTTATGTGTTATTTATATGGGTTTTATGGTAATATTTTTATTACAAAAGTGTAAGTAATGGTCTTTTATTCAGTGAAGAGTTTTTACTACTTCATAAAGGTGAAAAGTATAACTTTGATAAATTATTCTTGGTTTAGTGGTTTTTTTTGAAAAACTAACAGTTTTCCTTCTTTGTGTATCCCTTAATGAGCTTTTTGTGCCTACCCTAGGTTTTTTGTAATGTTTTTCACCGGCCTTAATGTGGAATAGTGTCAAGGATGGGATCAAGGAAAAATAATTCTATCTAAAACATGGAACAAGACATGTTTCTTTTTAAGAGATTTTATTTTATGGAAACTTAGTAGAAGTGTCTACTCTGTAATCTTTTGAGATTTAATAGTTAGGATCTAATTCTCTAAAACTCTAAAACAGAGAAGATCCTCAATGTGAATTATTCATTTAATTAAATATTATGTAAGGTTTAAGGTCGGGGCCTTATAAAGACCAAGGTATATAGATCCCTTTTAAATTAATGATTCCATCATGATGGTATCCTATTAGTTGGATCTTCCAAAAGACCTCTCTCAAGTCCTCTATATGTTCAATGTATCCATCTGATGGAAGTACAAACCAAACCATCTATATGTACTAAACTCAGCGTTCATACTACTGGAAAAAGATCATTATTATAAGGAATAATCAGGGAATATTCTGGATTATATGTAGAATTTAATATGAAATAAAACCACTAATTTTGTCAATGATTTTTGAAGAAACCATCTGTTTAAGGAATTTATATGGGAACATAAAGAAATCTTTGGACAAAAGTATCCTCATTTGTTTGTACCAAAGTGAAATTTTTTGAGGGAGAAATTCATTTTAGGGGGAATAATTTAACACTTTAATTTATTATGATTTATATAATAAATAAAATTTCATTGATATTTTTTGTAATACGCCATATCTATTAAAACTTCAGTTACAAAAAACCGGGTTTATCTTCTATTACACACGACTCTAAGTTTTAACAAAAACAAGTTTTAATATAAAAAAATTTCAAAATGTACCATTATAAACTATATTTTATGTATATCAATATAAATAGTAATGAAAAATTTTTAAACATTAATTATAACGGTTTTATATAAATGAAACCTATTGGGAAAAAATTAGATAATTTTCAAAAAAGACTTTTTATGTTCCAAAATTAATATTTTCTAAAAAAAATTATTATTATTTCCATTTTGTAAAATAATAAGACTAATTTTTAAATTTTATATTATTTATTTTATAAAATTAAATGGATTTTTAAATCATCATATAAAAATTAACTAATGTTTTGTTTTTGATAATCTTTTGAAATGATTAATTTGTTGATGAATGTGGAAGAGTACTGAATTTTAGTTGAAGATTATTTTTAATTTAAATTATTTATAAAGTCAAATTACATTTTTATTTGTTTTTAAAGTAACATTAGTATAATTAAATATATATCAATCCAATTTATGTCATTGAATTTATTTTAAAACTAAATTTTTATATAAAAACCATGTAAACTTTTGAAATTTTTACTTTGAAAACATGATTTCTCATCGTGTCTATGGGATTAATTTAAAATTAAATTAAAAAAAAATTATTCAATATTTTTAATTAGTATAATATATTTTAGAAAATAATGTCAACTTAATTTTTTACCTAAATAAACAGTGAGAAAAATAAAAAATTACTACGGTGGTTAGTGTAAAAAATAGGTTTATAGGGAGTTAAAAAATGATAAGAATTAAAATAAACTAAAAAAATTCTAAAATGTATTTTATTTATATATATTAACCATATTAAGTCTCTGGCTCGGTGATACTCAATTTTGGAACCTTTTGGCTTGAGTCAAACATGGTTTCACCTTTTTATTTTCAAGAATATAAAAGTGTTCCACTAACCTAAATTATAAACGGTCAACACCCCTCCTCTCTTATTCACACCACAAAACCCTTTTAGTTTAGATAAATGAAGGACAAAATTACTTCATAAATTTCATCATCTCATACAATATTCTTTCATCTAGTAGGAAATTAACCCCTGAATGGATTTTGGGTAAAACCATAGGTGGTTACCTAAGGAAGAGGTAATGTTCTTCATCAAGAATTTTTTTTATTTATTCACTAACCACCTTCAATTATTATTAAACCAAGATTATATAATAACATTAACAACATTCATATAATTAAGTTTTTTATGTTATGTTCATAACCAACAACCATCTCATATTCTATCAAATGGGTTGTGAAGTCATCATCCATGTGTATGGTGTACTACAACCTCGAGAACTGATATTACAAGTTCATCCATTAGAAAAAACTCATGATGGGTTATCATGTTTGATGAAATGTTAATATATAATATTTATGATATTATTATATTTATTTCATTATTATATCACATATACCTTCATACCTTCCATTGGGTGGGAATATCATAACATTGCTCATTTGTTCAACTGAGTACCACCTTGTGATGTGATGTAATTCTTTCACACATAAATTTATAGTAATAAGGATCGGTTTAATGAAAATATGTAATAATTAGGAAATAAAAATGATTCTAGAATGGTAACATATTACTTTATATTATTTATTTCAAAACATACATGAAAAACAATGTAGTTATTGACTGAAGTGTGACATTAACATAGAATTATTAATAAATGGGTAATTAAAGTTCATAATAAAATCATATATGAAATTATATAAATCATTATGGTTCTGTAAAATATTTATAAATAACATATATTTATTATATAGGAGTTTTGAATGTGTATAACCAAAGTCGAGACTTAATGTAAGGGGTTTTGTCTAAATTTTCATTCTTTTAGACATATGTTATGTCATGCAGCTATCATATTTTATGAGGTGTATATAGAGACCATTTTTGTATATAATATCCTTAGTTTAAGTATTATAATTATATTTTAAGTTTCATTTAATTTTATCACTTCATTGGTCTCAAGACTCAATGTTGCCAAAGTGGTAAGTGTATTATGTTACTATATGATAGTTTATTAGGATGGATCATGATTATGATTCTAATGACGAAAAAATATTATATCACTCTCAAGAAACAAATGAATTTTATTATCCTATGTTTATTTTTTGTATCATAATATATCATCTTTATATTTCCTTGTATTTTTTATAATGAATTATTTTGAGACCAGGAAATTCAACCGTAAGTGATACAAAGGTCCAGAGAGCCTAGAACGGAATTTTGAAATTTTTTAGGGTATGTTTAGTAAATGTTGGAGCAGGATATTATATCTTTTGAACTACTTCTCAGATCAAAAATCTGAGGGCACTGTTGAATTTTGAATGTCGGCATTCACCTAGAAAATATTTAAATTCAATCGGCTAGGGCCGAATGGAAAACATATTTTTCATATTTTTTGAGAAAAATAATAAAAGAATTTAAAAGAATTATTTTCTTTTCTTTCTCACTTTTGAGTGGTGGATGGAGATGATGTCTATAAGTGACAAGGAAACAACGATGCACACCAATGGGGATCATTAATGGATCATTAAAATATCATTGTAATGATGCTATAATGATGTGTAATAGCAACATTATTTCTTAAATAAAATAGTGTAACAACGCGACATCTCATCGTAATGGGAGTGATGGGGTTCTCCCCTATTTAATGTTCTATGCACTGGGGAAATATGGAATAATAATTTAGAGGAATATCTAGATAACCACTGATGGAATTCCACCCCAGCAAAGAATGAGGAATGCCAGCAGAACTTCATCATCTTCGATGTCTTTTAAATATTAGAGCCGAGAAGAGATGATGATGTCTTAAATATCTCAAGGAAAAATGCCACAGAATCAGGATTCAAAATAGGTAAGGGTTTTTTTGAATTTAAATCTTCATCATTCTTATTTCAAAATGACAAATGTGGATTAAACTATGGAAAGGTTAATTTGCATACCCTGCATTCTTGCAAGAGGGTGACTTCTCTGGGGTTTCTTTATCTGAGATTGAATTACCATTATGGTTAGAATTAATACCCTAGAACCTACCTTCTTATAAACATCAAAAGTGGAGGGCGAGAACTGACATATACTATGCACAAACCCCTCTATCGGGGGTGTTTTCCATGTCCAAACATATGAATTGATGGCACAATAGATTTGAGATATTTGTAGTGGAGAGAACAATTTGCGGACAACATAGGTGAAAGAGGCACGAGAAATGGACCACCTGTGCAGACCTAGTAGTTTGCAGAAGACTCTGTTGATGCACCATCATCGGTGGAGGTGTTCTAGATGAAGGGTCACAGATCACTGGGCCACGATGTAGCATAAAATGTTTCCAATAGGGTCGGTGGTTGGAGGTAGATGACGCGGTCGCTCGACCACTTTGGAGGGATATGGACGCAGAATCAAGCCGTGTCTAGTGGGGCAGGCCATGGTCTCTCAACTATGGAAGTGTAGGAAACCCATGGTGATGCATAGGGCAATGGAAGTGGATGAATGTGGCATCCGGCCGCATCCAGCAAGGTGGACCGGTCTGCCTCTTAGAGACCAGGTATGTCGTGAACTACCCAGTAGGTTGGAATTACGGCTCACAAGGATGGACCTACGCTAGTGGGATGGACTCATACCAAGTAGGCCAGACCCACACCGGTAGGCTAGACCCACATCCTCTTCAGACTGGGCTGAACTAGACATGTTCATTGTGCGACATGGTGGGCTGGACCCACGGCCAACCAGTCTAGGTCTAGTGAGGCCTATTGGGCTTGGCCCACTGGCCAGGCCAGACCAGACCAATCTCAATATGCACCAAGTCAATTCGTGTCCGTCCTAATGAACCAGGGTATGTGGGACCCCCAGTCTGGGTTGTTCAGGTCAGTCTGACTGGGTCGGACCGGGCTCCGTCGCAACCGGCCCCTGATTACTAAAACTCTTGTATCTTGCAAACTGTGTGTCCGGTTGATGATCTGTTTGCAGAGTTGGGACCCTCTCGATGGGGAGGATCTTTTGGAACTCTCTATAGTGACATTAGTTATAGTTGAAATGAAAACAAAGGTATTGGGGAGCTGTTATCCAATGTGCACTACATATAAAACCGTACAACTGGCTGGGACCTGATGACTGCTGAATTTTGGCCTAGTGGGAAACACATCTCTTTGACTTGGTAAGCCCAAAGTGGTATGGACCTCTCTGTGACGTTACAGGCTCATGGTACATGATTAGGATGAGTACCTCAGTTGTTCAAGACTAGTGGGATGCACCTATCTATGACATTTCATTCCCATGGTACACTATGATAGAGGAGTACGTAAGTAGTTCACTGTTAGTGAGAAGAACCTCTTTGGGACTTGGTAGGACCACTGTACTAGCTAAATGAGGAGTTCTCTAGCAGTTCCGGTGTAAGAATATGTCACTGATGATTCTACTGTAACTACCCTACAACATACATTGTATGATATTTCTTGTGATTCATTCTTTACTTTGATGAATTGTTGTGTTGTTCTTCCTTTTTGTTTTGGGGCCCCTATAGAGTAATGTGTTACTCACCCCTACCCAGGCTTTTCCAGCACATGTGGTGTCTGGTGTAGACAGTTGATGTTTCGACTGGGGTACTATGGGAGATGGGACTGATGGACTCTACTTTGGTGGATGTGGTGTCCTAGGACAAGGCAGGGCCTAGTATGACTGGTGTTCAGGGTGTACTACTTTAGCTTCCAGTAACTAATCTACTCTCATGATCAGGTTGGGTTTTCTGTTTATGGTCATTAGAGTTTCTTTTGATACTTGTAGTTTTCAGTTCCCTGTTCGGTTTGTATTCTGCACCACTTGATTCCAGTTGTACTTTCACCGAGCATTGTTTTATTGGTACTTGTTTTCCCTTCTTAGTGTGTTGGGATGTGTTTCGGTGTCTCTATGCATACACGTATTCCGTAAAATGCTCTCCACTTGTAAGTTGATGCCTCCGACACTAGTCACCAGCCCCTGGCCTTCTGATGGAAGGATTGGGGTAGTCACGACATTGGCCTTTGGAGATGGGTCATGATAAAGTTGTATCAATGAGAGGTCAGTCCCCCCTCAAAGACTGGTGGTTTGAGTTTTGATTCAAGACAATAGTGTTATGTGTTGTGAGTCTGTCATTCAGAATCGGGAAGTCCAGTGTTTGGGTGGCGGCTGACATATCCATACATCAAGACCATTAATTCTTTTTTTTTTGCTCAGTAAAGGAAAACATTGGTTGCATAAGTGTATCCTTGTTTTGAATAAGAGTCATATAACCATGCATAACCTTATAACTGGGGTACATCTTGATTTATCATTGGATTCATCCACATAGATGACCAGTCAGGATCTCGATACGATGTCATGGGGACAACCCGCCTAGAAACGAGACGTCCATTTAGGGAAAAGTTCTCTATATGGCCCCAATAGGTGGGTCACCTAGGATACCACTAACTAATGATCAACAACTACTACCGGAAGTTCCGGCATAAAACATTCATAGGTTCAGTGCCCTACATGAGTTTCAGAGATAGAGACCTCCCAGGTTCAGGGGATAGACGGATCATTAGGCTGCTGAGGAATGGATGGAGGCTATCATGTGGGTCTACCGCTTAATGAAGACACCGCTTGACTAGATGGAGATCATGGAAACGAGCCTTCTACATCACTGATCAGGGAGATAGTGGAGTTTAACCATCAAGAATCACGATGAGGTGACCATTACTTAGGTTGACTTCAAGAGGCTTTTACGGGAGAAGTTTTTTCTTGTGACCTTGAACAATGTATGCTTCCGGGAGATGGTCCACCTACATTAGATCATCATGACAGTGGAAAATTACTCAAAAAGGTTCACGGATTTTTCCAGATACTCCACAGATATGGTGTGAGACCCTATCCTTAAGGATCAATCCTTTTTGCAGGGACTCAGGCGGGAGATCAGGGATTCTGTGGTGCCTCTCAACATTCTTACCTAGGATGGGGTGCTGGAGTGAGCCCTTATGATGGAGAGATTCATAGTGGAGATGACACCTTTAGATAGAGCTATCAAATGACCCCATGTGACGGAGTCTTCGGCATGCTAAAAACAATAGTCGCGTGGGCCCAATCGGGCAAGTTCTTTCAGAGGCCGACCCCAGGACATAGGGTCTGCAGTGCAAGGATGCCTTTCTAAAGGGAGTCAGGTGGGGGGATAGGCTTTTCTACTTATGCGGCGGGCAGGGGCACATGGAAAATGACTTCACGACCATCCATACAAATAACCAGTAGTCGGTTGAAGGGCATCCGAGGCAGTGGCTGTAGTTCAAGCGAGGAGTTCTAGAGGGAGGCGAACGTGGCAGAGGAGTTGGCTGGGTAGTAGGCGGTTTGCAACGATTTGAGGTGTTACCTCCCCCACCCCCAGGTGGTCCACCCCGACCTTAGGGACCTGGCATATAGGGGCAATCTTAGCTACAACAAGTATAGGCTTATGACCATGGTGATCTTAAGATTATCTAAGATAAAATATATGTCTTCTCCAAACTAGTTGTAGTACTTATAGACATGAGTTATAGTCTCTCCTTCTATTACACGACTCTGGTTCAGTGCTCGGAGATTTTGTTGGAGCTGTTGGCACGATCCTTACATCTAGTGACTCTTGCGGGATGGGATTCGAATATTACACACTAGTGTCTATAGTGTGGGATTACTCTAGGAGGTGAGAGCTTCGGTTGGGATCTCATAGTAGTAGTGTTGAGGTTTTACTCTGTAATTTTTGGTATGGACTAGTTATCCACAATCCATTCCCAGATTGACTATTTTATGCATACAATGAAGTATTTTTGTGGATATGAAACCAGTTTTTCCTTCACCGTCCAAAAAGAAAACCTTGCAGCACTGGACGAACTCTATCAGTGGAGGGTACAAAAAATCACTCACCAATTCTCTAGCCTCACCCTAGGTGCAGAGTATTAGAGGAGTCAAAGCAACCCTATAGTGGTGGAAAAGTATGAGGATGTTTTTTCTAATGAGGTTCTAGGTATATCTCTTCATAGATCAGTAGACTTCATTATTTACCCATATCTCGACACAACACTAATATCCACACCGACTTACTAAATGGAACCCACAGTGCTTCGCGAGCTGAGGGTACAACTAGAGGACTTGCAGGAGAATGGGTTTGTAAGGCCAACTATTTCACCATGGGTAGCCCCTGTGTTTTTTTCCAATAATGAAGATAGATGTTTTAGGTTGTGTGTGGTATTCCAGTGCCTAAACTAGGAAACCAAGAAGAACAAGTACCCATTGCCGAGAATTTATGACATCTTAAACCAATTGAATGAAGAAAAGTGGTTTTCAAAGATAGATCTCGTATCAGTCTATCACCAGCTCCAAGTACGAGACAAGGATATTCTGAAGATAGCCTTCAGGTTCCAGCATGGCCACTATGAGTTCCCGATGATGCCTTTAGGTGTGACCAATTCCCTCGTATTCTGAATGGGCCTCATTAATAGGATCATTCAGCCCTTCCTCGATCGGTTTTTCATTGTCTTCATTGATGACATCTTGGTGTACTCAGCATCAGAGAGGGATAACTAGGTACATCTACAGATAGTCTGGGTTACACTTTGAGACCACCAACTTTATGGTAGGCTCTCAATGTGTCAGTTTTGGATTTGGGTGGTCCATTTCATAAGACATGTCATATCAGAGGCTGGAGTTTCAATAGATCCAACCATGATAGAGGAGGTTCTTTCTTGGGAACCACCCAGAAGCATGACTAAGGTACCATGCTTAGTACGGTTTGATGGTTACTTTCAGAGGTTCGTGCCCATATTTTCCATGGTAGTAGAACCCTTATCGACATTTACATGGAAACAAAAACACTTTGTGTGGATAGAGAAATTCAAATAGTGTTTCCAGGATCTAAGGCAGAGACTGACTGTTTCCCCCATCTTGATACTACCAGAGGATAGAGTTGGGTTTGTATTTTACTACGACACATCGGGGATTGAGCTCAGTAGTGTATTGATTTAGGAGAAGGCAGTGATTGCCTAAATATCATGGAAATTGATGCAACAACAACAGAACTACGCAACCCTTGACCTGGAGTTATTTGTGGGGGTCTATACCTTCAAGATGTGGTGGCACTAATTGATGGGGAAAAGTATTACAGTTCACTTCATCAACAAGAGTATCAGGTATATATTCTCCCATAAGGGCATGTACCTGAGATAATGGTGATGGATAGAGTTCCTCAAGGACTATGATTTAGAGATATTCTATACTCTTGGAGAGGGGAACCTAGTTGCAGACACACTTAGTAAGATGACTGGGTTGTAGCTGCTGAGTGATGCGACAAAGTGGTTAGCCACGATGCAGATATACATGTGGATGTTAGTGATTTTTGTTGCCTCTAGTCGATGGTGGTAACTCCCCCACTCTGATAGTGAGTCAGAGAACCACAACATTGGGATGTTCACTTCAAGTCCCAAAATGCTCTGATATTCTTAGGACAGGATTTTGATGGGTTTTCAAGAGGTGGGGAGCACGTCATCCTTTTCAGATGGTGGACCATAATGCCAATGACATTACGGGATAAGGTGTTGGGGGAGTTTCATACATCCCCATTGGTTGTACATACTAGAGTATTGAAAATCTACCAGGACCACCAGCGTCAGTACTGGTGGCTAGGGATGAAGAAAGATGTGGCCTAGTTTGTTTCACGATGCCTCATTTTTCAGCAAGTGCTGGCTGAGCAGCGTGTTCCAATAGGCTTGACTCATACACTTGAGGTACTAGAGTGAAAATGGTATGTTATATTGATAGAATCTGTTACGGGGATACAACATATGTCTAGAGTTCACAAATATATTTGGTTGATCATTGACTGGATCACCAAATCGTCTCACTTCCTACACATATAAGAGTAGGGACCAGTAGAGAGCATTAGATGCCTCTATTTACCTGAGATAAAGCAGATTCATAGGGAACCTTCAACAATAATATCATATCCATACACCCTATTTACATCCCGGTTGTGGAAGGGATTATAAGAGGCGTTCGGGAAGAATCTGCATTTGAGCATTGTTTTTCAACCCCATGTGGATGGTCAGACAGAGCGGATCATAAAAACCATGGAGTATATGATTCCTTCTTGCATCCTAGACATTTTTCGTAGTTGGGAGGACCACCTATCACCATTTGAGTTTTCTTATAACAACATATAACACTCCACCATCGATAGGGCACCGTTTGATGCCTTGTACAGGAAGCCTTGCGGATCACCCATTTGCAGAACATACCCAGGGGAGTTAGTTCTCATTGGTCCAGAGTTGGTAGAGGGTACCTCTAAGAAGGTGCAGATCATCCAGCAGTGAATGAGGATTTTACAGAGCAATCATAAGTCTTATGACGATAGGAGTCAATGACCCCTAGATTTAGAGGGGGAGATCATGTGTTCCTTCAGGTCTCACCATGATGAGGATTGTAGAGACTTGACTAAGGCATTAGACTATCTTCAAGGTTTTTTGGACATTTTCAGATCCTGGGTAGAGTTGGAGAGGTAGCATACCTCCAAGCTCTTCCCCCATAGATGCACTGAGTGTATGATATTTTCCAGGTGTCGGAGTTGCAGATGTACATACAAGATCAATCGCATGTCATTGACTATGATGAGTAGAACACTGACGATGGGGTGACATTTGTAGAGTTCCTAGTGGATATAGATGATCGAAAGAAGAAGGTCCTATACAGGCAGCAGATTCATCTAGTGTGAATTTAATGGCGACATAAGAATATTCAGATGAGAACATGGGAGTAGGAGGCTCAGATTCAAGCTCAATATCCCTATATTTTTGTTTAGTTGTAGTTTTGGGTTGCGGGTATTGTTGGAAAAAAAATTTGGGAAGACGAAAAAAAATATGAACCCTTAGGATCTGCCTCGCGAAGCTTGTTCGCGGAGGCCCACAGCACAGCAGCTTGCGCAAAGCTCCTCCTTTGTGAAGCCGCCATTGAGTGTAGAGGCAGGATGCTCCATGAACCCTTGTGATGTTTACGAACCCACTACGGAGAAAGGAGGTGAGATGCTCTGTGAACCCCTATGACGTTCGTGAACCTAATGTGGAGAAAGGAGTTGGAATCCTCCACAAACCCTAGTGACGTTCGTGAACCCTCTGCGGAGGGAAGATGCAGGATGCTCCATGAACACCTCAGATGTTTGTAAACCCGCTGCGGAGGGAGCTCCATCTTCAGGTCGAGTGAGCTATTATTAGCACCCCCTCTTTCCTATAAATATCATACTTCCCTCGAGCCCAATGGATGGACCCTCTGACCATTCGCCTTCCAAGCTCCCATATTGTGAATTAATTTATTCTCTATAAACCATGATCTTTTCAAGTTACTTTTTCTTCGTGAAGTGCCCGCCCATTTGCCTTAATTCTACCCCTCTTCAATGAGGGATGTCTTTTGCAGAGCTGACGGGCCTCTCTGAGGGAAGGAGATCCCCAAAGGGCCTCAGGTCTTTACGTATCACTTTTTCTTCGTGAACTATCTTTCATTCACATGTGACCCACATGCTAAGGCAAGGTCACTGTGCTTTGTGAAGCACATTTCTTAACACATCTATGCTTTGCAAGGCACCCTTGATTCATGAAGCAGTTCTCCACAGACTCTTTTTCCCATACATCCCTTCAGGTTTTCCCGAAGAAATTTCAATATCCATTGGGTGGTGCTTCCCATTACATTACTTTGCCTCATGCTTATTTGCATAGGCATGCTAACGACTATTTCTTCTTCACATAGCCATGCTATAGTGGACCCCTCAAGGGATCAGTCTATAAAACCCCCTCTCCACAGCATTTTTGATGCCTTCCCTTCCCCAAGGGGTAGGAGGTATCCGTTATGTAATTCCTAGGGGTGTGAAGTGAACCCACCTCGTCTGAGCTGCAGGACATTAAATTTCCAAGAAACATCATTCTTAGAAAATGACGTTAAATTATGGCCTCACCATGAGCATTAGACGCGGGGTGCTTCATCTCATAAATTCTCTATACCCACTGGTCTCCAAAGGAGTGAGATCATTCCTCCCATGGAATGAGATCATCTTTATCAGAGCAGTTCATGTCTATAAAGAAAGGGGAACCACCTTGGTGTAAGAGCCCTAGATTTCCTTGTATGAGGTAGCTTCCATACTCATCCTTTCTTCCTCAGTGCCAAATCCCTTTTGGTGTTGTCGCCCATGAGGCCTCCGTCTGGGAGTAAGTCCCAATCTCCATCACCCCGGGTAGCGGACCACGCGTAAGCC
The DNA here is from genome assembly GCA_963277665.1 of Viscum album. Taxonomy (NCBI): domain Eukaryota; kingdom Viridiplantae; phylum Streptophyta; class Magnoliopsida; order Santalales; family Viscaceae; genus Viscum; species Viscum album. Next base: position 934,765,764 of record OY728143.1, on the reverse strand, counting down.
CCAGTTTTCTCATTGCGGTGTAGACCACACGTAAGACCCTGTTTCTTCTTTGGGATGCTAACCACGTGTAAGAACCCATTCCACTTCCCACGGATGCGCCATACATGATATGTTCATCAGAACATTGATGCCTCTTGTTTCTCACACCGATCATGACTCACATTCACTCATAGTAAGCATTGACTATGAAATCCTCTCGGGGAAACCTAGAGTGTAAGCCCCAAAACACATCTCAAACTATGTGGAATTTGATCCATTCCATGGTAAGGTATGTAGAAAGCCTCCCGGAGGTTCAAGACCAACAACCATTGGTCCTGACTATCTTCTCGTTTTCTCACAAAAACCCATCTTGAACTACATGGTTGTTGATCCTTTCCAACATTGGATACATAGGAAGCCTCCCTGAGGTTCAAGACCACCAACCATTGGTCCTAACAACCTTCGCGTAGGCTCAATAAAACCCATCCTGAACTATGTGGTCTTCGATCCTTGCTAAGGTATGGTACATAGGAATCCCCCTTGAGGTTCAAGCCCAACAACAACTGGTCCCGACTATCATCATGTCAGCTCACCAAAACCCATCCTAAACTATGGGGACTTTGATCCTTACCAAGGCAAGGTATGTAGGAAGCCTCCCTGAGGTTCAAGCCCACCATCCGTTAGTTCGGACCCCCTTCACATCGGTTCCCACTCAACCTGAACTACGTGTACTTTGATCCTTACTAAGTCAAGGTAATTAGGAAGTCTCCCAGAGGTTCAAGCCCAACACCCATTAGTCCCGACCACTTCATGTCGGTCCACCTCGGTCCTGCATGATGTTAAACTGTACGCTCCCTTTTCGATATGTGAGATGTTAAACTATACCTATTATAACTACAAGGGATTTCATCCTTGTCTCCTAGAAAAGGTATGTAGGATGCCTCCCTGAGGTTCAACCCCATCCAGTAGTAAGCCGTTGCGACCCCCATCTAGTGGTAAGCCGTTGCAACCCCCATCCATTGGGTAATCCATTGCAACCCCATCCAGCAGTAAATCATTTCAAATACATCCTACGGTAAGCCATTGTGACCTTCACCCCATGGTAATCCATTGTTAGACCAATTTGGAAGTAATCCGATGAAGTCCCCAATCTAAGGTAAGTTGTCTTCATATTAACTATGTGAACATTAATTCCATGTCACGGGGATCCATAGGATGCCTCCCCGAGGTTCAATCCCATCACTCATGACTCATCCTGATCTCTCCCTTGAGCCCATGTGTTTCATAAAGATCATGACCCTACCTGGAGGTTCTATCTCCTACAGATCCCATCTATCCATCCATTCTCATATGTCACCTTCTCAGGTGTCCCATCATCATGAACTATGTCGACATTGATTCCCTACTGTGGGAATATATACGAGGTCTCCTCGAGGATCAAGCCCAACATCATCATCGCCATAGAGTTAAATTCATCTCTATCTCCATCCACTCACCCTAACTCTCCATCATCAATCCTTATTCTTACCTGGGATTCCACATCCTGGTGGGATCAGGCCACCTCATTCCCCATTCCCTTTTACAAAAAATGGGTAGCTAACCACCCTTTAGCCCCAACATCAATGTTCCCTCACGAGGTTGCACCCGTCTAAAAAAATCTATTCAGTGTTCCAATCAGTCTGATCCATCTACCCTAGACGTTAAACTCGTGACATACCCTATGTTAAACATAAGAAATTGTGGAAAACCTAAGATATATGCATATGGCATATAATTCCCCGCATTCGACGTGGTATTCCCCAGGATTTTTCACCCTCGATAATCCCTATAATAAGGGGAAGAAACCTAGATGTTCTAGTTTTCCAGCATCCAGACACGCTACTGATGTCCAACGTGACTACTCCCTTAGCCAAAGGTTGCTTCCATGACCAGACCCCTTGGAATGTCATGATAGAAGCAGTTTAATTAACTGGCGTCCATGAAGGCTTTGAACTGGGAATAGTTTCACAAACAATATCTTAATCTATAAGGGAGACCCGGACTAGTTAACAAGTTCTGAGGAGGAATCCACGGAAGGAAGAACCGACATCCCATCATCATGTTTGGATCAAGGAGTAGACATCCATGAATAAGCGACATATGCCACCCACATTTGGAAACTGGAAATGCGAGATAGTATCTGTGTGCCCTCCACGAACGGAAGTGCGTACCCCAACAAAAGCATCGAAAACAGAAATGGGGAACCTGATGTGATGTTATTATCCTCAATGTGGAGATTAGTAGCATTTGAGACATCATTGGATTAGCATGTCACCAGATCCAGTTATCTACCATTGGGTCCCTCAAAGAAAACAGGGGGACTGGCGTGAAACACACTAGTAGCTGGGGAAGTCCAAACATTGGACATCCCGATCTATGAAGTTGTCAGTGTGGATCCATCTTACCAGCTAGGGAAGATAGAATGGTGTTGGGAAACTGGTCTTCAACTCCTTTTCTTTCAGCACTAATGGGTTAATCTCCAAACTTTTCAGGAACCAAGCTGCAGAAAGAATTCGATCACCGCCTGTCCACTGATGTAGGGGTAGGGGAAACACCAATATGGAAGTCATGTGCGGCTCCACCGCTTTTGTGAAAATCCCTACATCTAAAAATTTCGGGCACCCGCGCCCCATCTCCCAGTCTGAATTCGTTCAGAAAAAGGTGTTAAATGAACTCATATGCCAACACGAGGAGGAGTGGATTATCCTGACCCAGGATATGGACTGCCAGGATCTAGAGGCCACTATGCCTCATCACCACCACTGCCCCTAAGGGGCGCACAAGGAGCCCCTACTCCCCACTCCAATGTTCAATCGTTTCGGGTGCCTCTCCTCAGAATGCCTCGATGACTCTATCCTCTATGTCGACGAGGTATGCGATGTTTGGGCTAGCCCGGTCGGGATACCATTTCAAGGACCCCTAAAGAGGGATCCCACTATAATGTTCCACCACCACCATCTAGACCCATGAGTTGAGGATAAGGTAATCCATGAGCCTGCACCACTATCCACCGTCTGGTTGACCCAACGCTGGTGTCGGGCACAGGCTAAGCGGGGCACCCGCCAAGGGGCATCAATTTCAACAACTACTATGGCCCAGGCCACCGCCGAGATATATCATCACCCCGATATGTATGCTGAGCAGGGGGACTCATATACCTAGCTTTTATTGAGGCCCCAATCGCCCCACGAGCTGTCCGGGTCGACTCTCTTAGCTTCTAGCATATATAGTGGCTGCCACCAGTACGGATCCCCCCCATACTGCCACCATGGAAAATGAGAGCCCCCCTGATTCCAATATTGGCATGGAGGTCCTCCCTCATACCACTTCTAATCTGTACAAGGGTCCCCCTCACGGTAGCAACAGTCAGTACAAGAGTCTCTCATGTGCTCACTATAGTGGGTATGGAGTTGTTCATCCTAGTAATGTTCGCTGGTGTGGGGATGTTACACGTTCGGTCAGTCTTCATCATAGGGTCCCTCCCCATGTTCTTATAGTAGCTACTGAAGGTCCTCCTTTCCCTAGAAATTAGAGGAGTGAAGGAATGCTCTGCTTTACCAGTGCCCAACATGGAGGTCCTACCCATGTTCAACTCGACCAGTACAAGGACCCTCCTTACACTAATGTCGCCAGGGGAAACAAGCATTGAGTTCCTAATCGTGCTTCTATCGGCTCCAGAAAAGGTCCTACCCACTCTAGCCCTTCACACGGAGGTCCTCCTAGTGTCCCATTTTATATCTATCATGGTGCTTCTCACACCCCATATTACTCAGGCGGGAATCCTCTCTGCCCCAGCACCAGTATGTCTGAACGTCCTCCTCATGGTAGAAATCTATACTATCCTAAAATTCCATCCCAAGGCAGGAGGGTGGGTCGTCGCCACAATAAAAATAACTTTGAGAAGATTCATTCTGAGATCAAAACTGTTTGCTTCTCAAATTCCGATACAAAATACGACTCAGCAATGAAACCCTCACCTAGATCCTCCATGTCAAAGGTTGTGGTAAGAACAAGGTGCATCATCCTAATACTTACAGAATGAAAGGTTAATCAGATTCATGACTCCCTCTACAGGTATATCCAGGAGGAAAAAAATTTGACAACTCCACAGGTTATAGTCATTCAATCTCCACCATTAGCAGAAGCACTCTCTACCTCGACTAGAGATCACAGAGAGCTATTCTGGGGACCAATGGTATATGAGCAGTATCCTAACCCATCACTAGCAGCCATAGTCCCTATGCTGAAAACTGTAGTCGTTATCCCGTCTCACAATGCTGTGGTGGCTAAGTCACTACACTCTTCGGAGGATAGCCTGATATTTGGAGGTTTGTCAGCTCACTCATCATATTCTCCACCAGCCAACATATCATCCCAGCGGTATTCTTCAGTACAGCTACAGGTTCCCAATCTGCCTACATCTGACAAGTGGGGAAATGAAGTTCCTGTCCCTAAATCCGACCCCATGAGATTATGGGATATCCTCGTAGAAAACAACTTCCCAGAGATGTTTTGGCTAGTTGTAGTGCCAAATTTTTCTGCGCCAGAATCCCTTACCCAAGAGAAAGTTTAGTTCTTCATCTAGACCATCTGGGCGACTCATTTCCATATTCTTCATTAGCATGTTTCTAATCCATAGGGCCTAGAAAAATTGAGGAAATTGGCAAACAATGTCATCTGGTGGATTTGGCCACACTCCCTGTGGCCTTGTGCCCTGAGTCACCAGGTCACTTTAGGGCCCTCAGAAATGGGGCATTCAGTGTTTCCGGGTACTTCAAAGGATCATCAAAGAGGCTTCTTCTGACATGTAGATCTATGGATGGGGGTAGTATGTTGCCCTCCTCTTTAGTCATATCCTGCGTCAACTCAATTTGTCAGGGAAAAAAGTGAATATGCCACCAGGCTGGGTCATGGTTAACATAGGAGACTTTCCAGAGGGTGAGAACGAACTAGAGCTTCTTGGATATGACCTAACCCTTAAGGTAGTTTAACACTTCTTGGATATGTCCAGAAGGATAAATCGTCAATAGAGGAATCTACTGGTTCTTCCCGAGCCCACATAGGTATTATCCCTCTAACCTAATCCCAACATGGGAAAGGAAATACTCAGATCCATCAAACCCTCTGACCCATCTAGATCAATATAGAAGTTGGAAGATGACCCCGAAAAAGCCATGTTGCATCAGCAACTAGCCGAATTGATGAATGTGGTCGATGACCACCTTGTTGAATGTGTTGCAGAGCAATGACTAGACTATGGTAATTATTGCATAGGGAAGTAGGCGCAGGCATAACATCTACGTGGAGAGCTTCCCTCATGGGACCCTGACCATCCTTTCCATGAAGATTGGGTTGAGTCAGGAACTTACATCAAGAGGGCACGATATGTGTGTCCAAATACTCATAACGACCTGATAATCTACTTGACCCGGCTCGGATTCCCCCAGCTGCTCCACAGGTCATTCGACCATCTACTCCATGAGTCGCTAGACATGTTTATTATGTTGAAGAACCCTCCAAAGAACTAGTGGTTAGAGATCCCCATCAAGACTGGAATTTGTGCCTAGATGATTCAATGACGGCACACATCACCTGCCTCGAAGCCATAGAGACTCGACATGTAGCAATCCCTCCTGATGGAAAGCCATACCCTGCATGGGTGATTCATATTCCATCTCCCCCAAGATTTAAGAATCCCACCTTTTCCCCCTTTAACGGGATGGGAGACCCGGCGTAGCACTATTCCCACTTTATCTCAAGGTGTGGACCCATGTTAGGAACTCCAGCGCAGTTGGAAGCCACCAAGATCTATTGTTTCGTACACACATTGTAAGAGTCAGCGTTCGTCTGGTAAATCCAGCTCCCCATCGAATCAGTAGCCGACAAGGAAGACATCTATAATAAATTTCTCTACCATTTTAGTTGTACCACTCGGAAGAAGAGTATCACAAACCACTTCTTCTGTAATAAGTGTCCTGATGATCACATTACAGACCTTGTTTCCCGATGGAAAGGGCTCACATAATCTCTTGATATGCCACTGACTCAAGAAATTTTTTTGACAATGTGTGCAAGTAATGTAAATATGGAATTGGTCCCCTCTTTGATCACCCAGAACAATAATGGGGGATTCCGAGACATCCCTAATAAGGCCCTGTGCCTAGAGGAAGCCATGAAGCAGGCTAAGAAGGCACTTCCATTGCCTCCTACAATCTCCACGAGAAGGGTCGAGCCCACCGTAGTGGCTCAAATAGAGGCCCCAATGAAACTATACTATTTACCGGTAGAGCTGCCTCCATAGCATCGCCGAGGCCCTCCACCTCAGGCACAGTCTCTGGCCTAGAAGCGCCCACCTCAGAATTAGAAGGTCGCCTTACTCAATGCGCCGCCGCCACCATGGAAAGATAACCAAGCTCCACCTCCTTGGTAGGATCCTATAGCACCTTTTCACAGTCCGGCTATGAGGCCCACCTTCCCATATTGGAGGAACCAAACCTACTCGTTCAGTGAAGCCCAAGTCCCCAGTATTTTCTGAAGTTCCCTAGAGTAGGGGATTATACATTTTCCTAAGAGAATAACTCCATAAGAGGAGATCCTCACTGATCGCCCTAGTTACTATACCTACCACCAAATCATGGGGCACACCTTCAAATTTTGCTATGAGTTCAAAGACTATCTTCAAGACCATGTGGATAACAACATAGTTTGGTTGGACCAGCTCTGGAACATGTTGCATGAGTCTTCGTGAGGTCATACATCTGCAAAGACAACGAAGGTGAGTGGCGTCAGGCTTATATCTATGGGTCCTAGAATTATGATGACTGGATGACTCTTAATATAGTCCCCCACACACATGGTGTTATCTGTGCAAGCCTGAATTGGAAAAAGCCTTCAGAAACAACAACTACTACTTCTGCATCGTCATTTCAACTATCCTCCTCCTAGAAGAGAAAACACCGGACGTGTAAGGGAAAGAAAAGTCCTCTGCCAATTCCATATTAATCCCGTACTCTTGGCTACTTCGTTCCCCTAAAGACGGTGATCCCTCTCAGAATCCATATAGTAGTGGACTACTCTTAGATTGATGTTCAAGGGTATGCCTGAGTTAATACCATAGAGTTGGTAAAGCCCAACATGATTTCTGAGGATGGGGAGTGCTAGGAGGAACATCCCAATGTCCCCAACTATTATCAGCGTCGACGGAGCATTGAAAATTTGGGTCGTCAGAGTTCCTCGGTTAGTACTTCTAGTCAGGTTGCTCACACGATTGAAACCAGGCATCAGACCCAATGCAAAGCTCAGTATACTCCCCCTTCTCATATGGTGACATCAGGCCCGCCTTCACTGCCATTTGTTTTGGTGGGTCAGGCAGTTCCACCTCGACTGCGTCATGACTATCCATGCCTTTCCATAGACTGGTCTCAATCATCTGGACCACATTCGGAAGTAACTATGTAGGCTTCGACTAGTGAGCAGAAGGATGTTCCTAGCACTAGTCAGCCACCGGCCCAGCCATCATGCCCCCCATACCTCTTGTCATAGAGAAACATCCTATAAGAGTATGTTCACACCTTTCATAGAAGTATGATGTTCCCAAACATCTTTCCAACATTCCTACAAATCTCTCCAACCGGGAGGCTCTTCACCTATCACCAGATATGCTTGAGGCCCTTGTTGAGGCTTTAATAAGCCCCCTCTAGTTTGAGATAGAGGTAGCAGCTGCCGAATCCTTTCATACTGAGGTGGTCAATAATGCTGAATGTCAGACCATCATCTCGTTCTCTAAAGAAGATGAAGGATCTCCCATACTGGGGCACATTCAACCACTTTACATCGTCGTCCAGTTTAATGGCATGGAGGATTATAACTTTCTAGTCGACATGGGCTCTGGGATCAACCTAATCCCGACTCAGACACTGTAAAAGATGGGAATGTCTGTCATTTATCTAAGTCCCTCTAACCTAAGAATACGTGGTTATGATAGGATGGAGCAGACACCGGTCGACAAGAACCATTTGAAGGCCCATCTTGGTGGTCTAATTGCCACCACATAGTATATGGTTGTATCCCAAGACACCACCTACAATGCGTTGATGGGTATTTTGTGGCTCCACCTTCATGTGGTGGTTACTTCATCATACAACCAGTGCCTTACGTAATCCCTTAACGGTTGAGTTCGTTTACTTCAAGGTGACACATCCCCCTTTGCCTCTTGTTAACCCTCTATCTTGATGATGACTACTAGAACAACAAGGACAAGACGATTCAAACTAATGAGATTGAGCATGTAAAGGCTGTGATTGACTACTGGGTAGACCCAGATGATACATAAATCGTTCTAGTCCATCGATTTGAGGTTACAATGCTGGAAATGGGAAAACACTTCATTTTTTCTGGAACAGGGGGGGTCGTTCCCATGTCTAAGAGAAACTGGAAGATCACATCATACTCCTATACAAACATGGCATAGGTGACCTCGGAGCCTCCTACTCTCACAAGGTACAGGGATGTCTGCTTCATGGCAACAACAGTGCATCATACTTTCTTGTTCCGTTGAGCTGGGATTATCCGTCTCAAGACAACATGACACTATTTCTTTGATATCCTCATGTGTGGTCTGTTGTGCCAACGACCAGCTGGGATTAGATCAATAGCCATTATCTCTATGGTTATGGTAGCACAAGGGTGCCCCGAACCAGTGTCCTCTACCGCTCAGGATGGTACCACCCTCCAATCAAGAGATTCCAACTTAGAAGAAGCTCCTCTAGCCGAGGATCCTCCATCCATAAGTGAAGAAGAGTATTTAAGGGATGCTCCCCCTAACATTGAAGATGACATCTCTACCATAGTTGACGGCTTTGTACAGCTGAACCGCAATAGTGACGCAGACCCGAAATCAACATTGATTAGTGCCACTATGCCCCTCAAGGATAAATAATAGTATATAGGATTCCATAGACAACACTATGATTTATTCTTTGAGAGTTATGAATAGATTCTAGGACAAGAAACTTAGGTAGCCGTCCACCGCCTCGGTCTACCAGCAAATCATTGCGGGTTCAAGTATCCTCCTAGAAAGATGCACCCTTCTCATTGAGCCATTTTTGAGGCATAAGTTGATAAGATCTTCAAAGAAATTTTCATTAAGGAGATCCAATACCCCAAGTGTATGGCCAATATATTGTTGATAAGGAAGAAGAACAGATAGATCAGAATCTACATCGACTTCTGTGATATCAACTGTCACTATTTGAAGAATGATTTTCCCCTTCCAATGACAGAATTATTGATCGATGGTGCAGTTGGGTTCTAAGCCCTCTTCTTCCTGGATGTGTACTCTGGATATATCCAGATCCGAATCGCCACCGAGTATGAGGAGTCTACAGCCTTCAGGGCACCACAAGGTACTTTTTGTTACCATTTCATGCCCTTCGGTTTAAAGAATGAAGGTGCCACTTATCAGTGGGCTATGCATTGTATATTTAAGACGATCCTTGGAACATTAGAGGAATGTTATGTGGATGACTTGGTGTTCAAATATTGCCAGCGTTAGGACCATATCAAAGACCTTGGGGAAGTTTTTGGCTTCCTCCACTCGTGTCACATAACGATGAACCCATTGAAGTGTCCTAGCGGGGTCACCTATGGAATGTTTCTCAGCCTCATTATCAGATACATGGTAATTGAGATAGACCTAAATAAGATCAAGTGCATTATCCAGATTTCTCCTTTGAGAAACATTCAGAAGCTTCGACGATTCTAAGGAAACTTATCCTACATATGCCAATTCATCGCGAATTTGTCCAGCAAGTGTAATCCTTTTTCTCAGCTTATGAAGAAAGGCACTATCTATGATTGGGATGAAGAGTGTCAGAATTATTTGGAGTAAATCAAGCAGTATCTTCTCTAGCCTTTGGTCTTAATTCTACCCATCTCAGTAAATCCACTGGTCATTTATGTGACCTATTGGGAGTGATCTCTTGGTTCCCTTCTTTCCTAGAAGAATAATGAGGGAACGAAGAATAGCCTCTTGTACCTTAGCCACATGCTCTATGATAAAGACACCAGATACTACCCTATCGAGAAGAGCTGCCATGCACTCATATTCATAGTATAGAAATTATGGAATTACCTACAGCTTCATGAGGTACAGCTGGTGTCCCTATTAGATCCCCTAATGAAAATCCTGAACCACCCCATAGTGACAGGTTGTCTAGCTCGGTGGGCAGTGATCCTTTAATAGTTCAGCATCTTCCCCTCAGAAGGCTATCAAAGGGAAGTCATTGGAATAATTTTTTTCCACCCATAAAGCTTATACAGACCAGTCCCTAGACCTCGATTTCCCAGATGAAGTGATTATCTCGGTGGACCAAGCCATGTCATGATGGAAAATTCACTTCGATGGCCCTTCTCAAAGCCCCACTAAAAAAGGATCAATGACCCCAGGCATAATAGAGTAGGCCTGGGTATCATCTTCATTACCTAGGAACAATACATTCTACCATACTCATTCCTATTGTTAGAAGGCTTCACCAATAATGAGGCATAGTATCAGGCTCTCATCACTGTCCTTGAGCAAGCCCTTTAAATTGATGTGCCCCATTTTTATGTGAATGGGGAATCTGAACTGGTTATCAAGTAGGACAAAAGAGACTGTGTTTTCAGAAATCTAGAGCTTGTGCCATTTTTGGACCACACCCACCAGTTAATGGCCCAATTCCCATCTCAGCAAATAATTACTTATGTCCCTCGATCTTAGAACGGTCGAGCTAACGCCCTGGCTACACTAGCAGCATCACTTGGAGAGCCCAAACAGGATGACCTGATTATCCATGTGGCACATAAAATATTCACTTCTCCAGTCACTCAAGGGGATGATAATAGCCTACAGGTAAGCCGCCTTACTACCAGAACCTCCACTTCAGGACCCCCAGGTCCCCCGGATGTAGTGTTTGATGTTACCCCTGACAAGAGAACATCCTTTGTTGGGTACCTCCAAAAGGGTAATCTTCTAGTAGATCGGTCGAGCATGATCGAATCCGACATCATGGGTTATAGTGTACCATCGAGGATAGTCTGAGTCATGATATGATTATCTACAGGTGAGGGGTTGATGGGGTTCTCCTTCGTTTCATTTAAGGATTCAAGATTTCCCAAGTCATGTAGGAGGTTCATGTCGATTCTTGTGGAGTCATCAGACTGGGCCAAAACTATCTCATTAGATCCAAATACCAGGGTACTTTTATCCCTCAATGATCCATGAATGCATCGAGTTCTCCAAGAGGTTCCTTGCATAACAAATTCATGCAAAATTCATGCATCGACCGCCATAGCCTCTCCACTCCACCAAGTACTCTTGGTCATTTTTTGTATGGGGACTTGATGTTGTGAGACCATATCCCCCAGAGATAGCTCATTAGTGCAGATTCATCATGACTGCTATATATTTCTTCTCCAAGTGGGCATAAGAAGTTCCACTCAAGGAGGTCAAGGCACATTCCATCATTGACTTTGTGAGATGAAACATCATCAACCGATTTAGAGTCCCTCATGTCTTCCTCACAGATAATCGCATGAACTTCCCAGTAGCTAAGCTGAAGAAATTGTACACTAAGTATAATATCTGTTCTAACCATACCTATCGCTATCATGAAAAAGAAAATGGGTAGATCGAGGAGTTCCACAAAACAGTCTCTAACATTCTTCCAAAAATGGTTGGTCATAATAAGAAGAGTTTTCTAGACTTGCTCCGCAATTCCCCCTGGTCATACTGGATGACAACTCATAATTCCACCCAAGTGGCCCCATATTCCATAGTGTACAGAATGGAGGCCATCATTCCCATTGAGATTCATTTTCCCTCACTTCACACAGCAATTTATGGTCAGCTAGCACCAGATAAAGTGGCTAAAATCAATCAAGATGAGTTTGAAGAACTCGACGAGAATAGGTTTTGGGAACTACACAACCTAGAAAGGCATCAAAACAAGATATCTAGAGATTTCAACAAAGAATTTCACCTCTATTCATTCGTGTAAGGTGACATTGAATTGGCCTTGAAGACACCAATGATACTAGGAAGGAAACCACCCACATTGGATCCCAAATGGGAAAGATATTACATTGGTCAAAAGTTTACTCCAATGGAGAATACTCCCTAGATACCATGGATGATGAGCATATAACCCCTCCCACCATTTCCAAGTTCTTCAAGAAATACTTTGTCTGAGACATATTGTCCAGCATGCCCTTAAACTGTATGGTCCATCATGACCTCAAAGTGCTTGTCCCGCACGACCCTAAACTACATTAGGGTCCTCCATGACCATAAACTGCCCAGTCCTACATGACATTAAACTGTGCGTCGTGCTGTAAAACTCTAAACCTCATTTTTAAGAACTATGTATGGCTTGATTCCCATCTTCATGGGATATGTTGGAACACTCAAAAGCTTCTTATTGAGTCCAGCCCCATATTCCTCTTTGACTATACCCTCCTGGGAATAGTTCTTTTAGAGTACCCCACATGGTATCTTATAGGATTCTTTGGACCCACTCATGTTAGGGTTATGATGATTGCACCGTGTTCCCTCCCTCATTCTTCAAATCCTCTGACATCTTTACTACATGCTATTAAACTACATAGACCTTTCAGAACTACGTATAGATTGATTCCCATCCTCATGGGATACGTAAGACCACCTACACATTTTTTCTATAGTCCTAGCCAAAATTTCATGACCTCCCATTTGGACGAAACATAAGGTTTTGTGCAGCGAAACACATTGTGTGGTACAGGCATTTTCCCTCATTCACGTCGAGTTCATCATGACCTTACCATGTATCCCTCTCTCTTGAAGATATCTATCTCTTCTATTGTCTAGATTCATTTGAAATTATAGAGGCACATTTATGCTCCACACACCCCAACATTTGGGTCCCCTTTATCATCCACTTCCGAAAGGGCCCCCAAATGATATGGATACATAGCCTAAGGGATCTCCTATCATTTTGGGGCACCGCCCTCAACTATTTTGAATAAAAAATTGATATGATACCCAGGTTGTGAATATGGTTAGTGATCGATGCTCATTTGTTGTTCCCATTTTAGGTTACACGATATAGATGATGTGTTTCAAATCTGGTCCACATTCATCATTTGTTGTTGTCACCGTGCCTATATGTCCCAAATATGGAGTGTAGTGGTTTATTCTACTCCACCGTCTCTCCAATCCTCGGTATGCCTTGAGTAGAAGTGTGAGTCGAACTGGTGTTCCCTTATGTGATGGGGAGAGCCAATCCTACTCCTTATTTCCGCAACCAAGCATTCCTCCTATGGGCTTAGGAGATATGATAAGGAAATACCTGCCTGAGTGGCCAGATGGCTACAGCTGGCCGGGAAACCTAGCCTCAGGTCCCTTAGCCTTTTCGGCCCCCTTGTCCACGTTCTTATTTAGGATTGTTTGGTTTGTTATGGACTCATTTCTTCATTTACTTTAGGCTATTCAACCATGCCACAGATATCCCCTTGATACATCCATTAGTTTATCACCCTTTTCATGAGTGCAGGACCCGCCATGCTTAGTGTGCCCCATAATTTGGGTTTCCATCATCTTCTATATCCAAAAGGACACCTAAATGGCATGGATTCTCAGCCTAAGGGATCTCCTACCATTGATGGCTTCCATCCTCGAGGATTGTGAGTAGTAAATTGATTCATGTATCGTGTTGTAAAAATGGTCAACGATTGATGCTCAATTGTTTTCCCCGAACTCTGATCACAAAAGGGTGGATACTGTGTTGTGAACCTGGGCAACAGTTGTCCTCTATAATCATTTCTGCTTTATGGTCTTCCATAGGCACAATGAGTCACCTTCTTTTTCCCACACATATGACATTAAACTAGGAATCTATGGTCCGAGCTCTAATTCCTTAAACAAAGTTCCCTATTAGAACTACGTAGAGCTTGATTTTCATTCTCATGGGATACGTAGGAATGCCCAAGACATCTCACCTTTTGGGTCTATCTTGAGTTCTTCTAACTTTTCTCTTTTGTCCTGCCTTTTAGGACCCATATCTTTTAAGATTTTGTGATATGGAATGTGTGGGATTATGCCTTCATTCTTGTCATGATTACAATTGATGCATCCCATACTTACCTTCAAAGAGATAGTCAATCCTACCTCATGCCCCATATTCTATAACCTTTTCCAGCCCCCACGGCCTGAGGTTTCTCTTCTGGAATCACGTGTTGTGGGATGTGGACCTCGTCCTCATTCACTTCGGGTATTCTTTATCATATTGTGCCCATTCCCTGTTGAAGAAAATATTTCGTGTATATGTTTGATCCATATGACTTTAAACTATGCTGCCTAGTCCCACATGACTTTAAACGGTTGAATCTATATTGCACGATGTTAAAATTCATGGTTGGTCCCATCTTATGACCCTAATCTGTGCAATTATTTCCTTTACTGCACGATGAAAAAACATCCCTACATTATGGTGTCCCTATTCGAGGGGACATCATGTTTGGTATTGGTCACACACTATACCATTTGTCAATGCCTAAACATGGATTTATTCTTGTGGTGATTCCCAGACTTTCTATCCTAGGACCGTCGCTTCACAAAAAAAAACACATCCATTCATCTTAAAGGACAAACAAGATCTATCAAATGCTGATTCATTTGGTGTAAGGTCCAGACCCACAAAACCTTATTATCTCTGGAATTAGTATGTTATCATGCCTACCTAAAACTATGTGTGTCTTGATTCTTATTCTCATGGGATATGTAGGAATGATCGTGAATTTTACCATGGGCCCAGCCTAACTTTTGTTTTCAGTCCCACGACCTCAAACCTCCTCAAGGAACTCATGGTGATTTGGACTCTAGGTCCTCATTCACCATGTGTCTCCCACATTCCCAACCATCTCCATGGTCCGAGATCGAAGAACTTTAACTAATATCTCTCTCTGTCCATTCTTTAAGATATTAAACTGCACGACATCTTCAAGAACTATGTTTGGCTTGATTCCCATTTCCATGGGATGCACAGGACCGCCTGAATATTTTGTCATGAAGTCCAACCATGTTTCTCGGAAACCTCCTTATCTTTCTAGCCCCCTAGCCTGAATCCCGTAGATGGGAGTGTATGAGGTGTGTTATGGGATTTTTTCCTCATTCACATCTGGTTTATAACAACCAGGCCACATACCCCTTTCACCTGAGAGCTCTTCATCCCCATGTTCTATACTCATCATTTCTATCCAGATGCTCATATGAAAAGCCCCTTGAACCCCTTTGGTAGTTTAACAATGTTCCCAGGAGCCCATTGGCTCAGTACCTAAGGTGTTGAATCCTACATCGACTTGTTATCACTCATAATTAGTCTTAATGTTCCCATTTATTTGGGTTTCCATCATCTTTCACATCCAAAAGGGCCCCCCTAATAGTTCAGATGCTCCACTTAAGGGATCTCCTCTCATCTTGGTCCCATGTCCTCGAGGATCACGAATGAAAAATTGATACAAGTCCCACATTGCAAATATGGTTAGCGGTCGACATTCATTTGTTGTTCCCGTTTTAGGTCACACAATATGGTTGTTGTGTTTTGAACACGGTAAAAAATTATCTTCCATCATCACACCAACCCCATCAAGCCTTAAATATTGGTTGTGTGATTCATATCATTTCCCACTACATCATGTCCAAGTGGAATTTCCACACTCATTGTACGATCCCTCAGGGTGCATTTTCACGTTTGGAGGACCAAGCCGAGGTAAGGCATTATTCGGGGCTCCGCACCAATTTCCCTTCGCAGGTATTCCACATGTTTCAAATATCTTATCTTCATTTGTATCCCACATCAATCATAGATCATGTGAACATAGGGATTTGGATGAGGTTTTCATCCATTTAGAATAGTCTTGTTTATCCATGGTCCGAGCTCTAAGACCTTAAACTAATATCTCTATCTATTCCCTCATTCCACATGACATTAAAATAAGCCCTAAAAACTATGAATGGCTAGATTACCATCTTCATGGGGTACGTAGGAATGCCCGGTAAAATTTCCACGACCCTAGCCTAATATTCACTTTTGGTCCCTTGACCTGAAATAACTACCATCGAGGATACGTGGTGTGGTGCAGACTCCTTATGTCGTCATTCACGCTGGGTTTATAGGTACAACACCACATACTCTCCTCCTAGGATCTTCACTTTCAATATTTGTCCTATCGTATGATGTTAAAATTCATGATCCCTCATGTCCTCAATGCATGAAATTAAATTGTGGGTTTCCCTGAACAAGTTCAGGATGCCCTATGTAAATCTTGGGATGCATAATTTTACTCTCTAGATAGGTTTCTCCCTACCGGCATTGTTCTCTGACCACATAGTGCTTGAAGAACTGCATATGGATTGATTATGAACCTTATGGGATATGAAGAGATTCCATGGCATTTTACCTTGGGCCCAGCCTCAGGGTCATTAACCATTCTGGCCCCTCATACCCGATCTTGGTCTAGGAAGTATGACCTTAAACTATGTGTACCGTCCTCACTATATGAAATAAAACAACATGTCATTCTAGGTCCTTACCAAAGTGGTCTTGTTTGGAATCAGGTATGATCCCTAATCAGAATAATGTTCCCACCTAATGTGCCTTCACTATGGTGGAAAAATTTCAAGAGTGTTGGACTCCATTTGAACAACCCATCATGCCACACTTCACTCTTTGTGTGCCCTTTATTTAGACCCTCATTCTCTTTCACATCTAAAGAAAAAGCCTAATTTTATGGATTCTAGGCCTATGGCCCGCCTACTATCCTAGACCAATGTTATGGAAGACTAATGGATGACATTTCGAGTCAAGCCCCGTGTTTAAAACATGGTCAGCGGTCGACCCTCATTTGTTTTCCCAATTTCAGGATAACAAAATTAGGATACTGTCTTTCAAACATAGTTTATTGTTATTGTTAATTGTCACACCATCCCTATAATGCTCTGATTTTCAGATATCATGATTCACACCTTCCACTCCCCTATGTTCAGATTAATTCCAATGCCCCCAGCGTTACCCTGCTCGTGCACTAGCGTGCACTAGGAAAAAAAGATTCAACTGTTATGAGAGCTTCATCCTCTAGTCAATCATCTCCATATCTTTTTGGAAATATGGATTGGTTGTTCAAACCCTGGATGTCCAGAGATTGTTCTGCACTCTTATATTCATGAGGAATGATATGGTGGACATCCCTTGTTTCTCGCATCGGGGTCGACCCATGTGAACTTAAGGACTGATCGGTAGATAATCCTTGAATATAACAAAATTTAAATAAACCAAATGAATAACATAAATCCTTCATTCCTCTAGCATAAATAGTCAAGGAATGAAATTATGTTCAAAGGTTGTTGACATCAAATTACCTGAGGATTAACACATCTCATGGAAGGGTTATCCCCGTCAAAAGAACGCTATAGCTCTGATGTTTGGGGATTTCAGTCGCTTTACCCTACTCAATTAAATTCTTATTTTCCTAAGAGTGTACCATAGTGGCACAACCTAGGGTCGATCACAAGGAGGCCGCTTATACGCACTATATTTTTAATTGTCACTTTTTAATTTAACTAATATAAAACTAACATATATAATATATATGGGGGATTTTGATTATAAAAATTAAATCAAAATTAAATATTAAATCTACATTATCAATTAAAATACCAAAGAAAATCGAACTGGAAAGAACAAGTTAAAGGTAGCAGCGGTGGACAAACGTTGATCGTTGGATACTCCCTTTATCATTGTTTACGAATATATTTTCATTAAATTATCCAATGTATACCTTAATACCTCAAGGTATACACCTAAATAATCCAGATACCATATTGAAACCTCATACATGGGTGCCGATCTTCTAATGAAAGTGTTCTGATTACCCGAAGACCTTCGAGTAACCAAAACAGGATGAACTCATCGTGCTCAGAAGCGAGACCTCACCAAAGAAATTTAAACCATGAGTAAAACCACTTTAAATTCATTAGAATATAAGCAATCTAGAATATTTTATAAGAAATTGAAAACACGAGAGAACAAGACCTCATTCATTCATGTAAACATGTTCCAGGATAGTTTAAAAGAAAATATTTTACAATGAAAGCACAAACTCAAAAAGGGAAATGTCTTCGGATCTCCGTTGCCCACCACCACTTGGATTTAGCCCTTCATGGCTTGATTACATCATGTAATACTCCTATACTCTTGCTCTCTCAAGCCAAACCCCTTTGTGACGGATGGTGTGGTGAAGAATGGAATATCTTGAGAGGTAGGAGCTCCCCTCCTTTTATAGGCAGATTTTATCTTCACAAAGTTGTCGTGTTTTAGGCCCAATAATGGCCGATTCACGCGTTTCCCTCTTCATAAATATTGTTAATCAATGTCTTGTCCGTCCACCCTCAAAATGTCAGATTCATTGGACGCGTATTGAAGTCTTTATGATTTTTCTATTGAAAATAGATTTCTCTGGATGAAGCTTCCTGGAAACTTCCTTCAAAACTCTATCACTAAACGTCCATCATAGAGGATTCCAAACGGGTTGAAATTTATTGAGGAGACGCGCCTTGGAGTCCTCTGTCATATCCAGGTATAATCGCATCATTTGGAGTAGTTTAGGCCGCAATTTGCTTCCATTAATATGGTGGAGTCAATGCAGTCCGCCCGGAAAAAATTGCCAACTTCATTGATTTTTTTGAGCACCATGAATATCGATTCAGCCACTGGTCCTGAAGACAAAGTTGTAGGAAATAAAATAAGGGTTCCAACAAAATTCGAATCACAAAAGTTGGAAATATATTTTATAAGAAATGACCAAAATACCCCTGTGATAAAAATCTGTTAAAAATCCAGAATTAGGCCATTTTTGCATTTAGGCTCAAAATAAAACCAAAACCTAAATATGTAACAATTGCCCATTAAATAACACTATTGTGGGTTAATAAACATTAAATTACAGTATAAAATATGTGAAAATATTAGCTTCATCAATCCCCCACACTTAAGCATTGCACTCCTGAGCAATTATCATATATTCAAATCAAAATTCACACAACAATCAAAAATGAGAAAACATCCATGATCTTATTAAAAACCAAATTTCATCATGACTCTTCTATGAAAAACAATTTCCTTTTATTTTCATTCCAAAAATTTAAATTTGTTCAACCTCATAAATCCATCCATGGATCAATCACAACCTACCTCACATTGAATTTTATGTCACTCTTCACTCAAGAGAAATAAATTCTGTAGTTATGCTCATACTTGGAAATTGCATGTATCACCATAGGCTTGTGACAATTCTTATTTCTACACAGCGTGAAACATAAAAATGAATTAAATCATGAGGGCTTTCATCAACGGTTCAAATGACTCTGTGGCTTTGGGTTGGTGGTTAAATGATTTAAAAGATCAAGGCTAGAAAGAGAAGGTTTGACTCTAAGGTACAATGCATGAATAATC
This sequence comes from Viscum album, assembly GCA_963277665.1. Lineage (NCBI taxonomy): Eukaryota > Viridiplantae > Streptophyta > Magnoliopsida > Santalales > Viscaceae > Viscum > Viscum album. The sequence goes on along the minus strand of OY728143.1, from coordinate 934,746,223 downwards.
AAGTGAAAACCCAAAAATTTCCTCACTCAATCCACCTTGAGAATGTGAAACAAAACACCACCCCCATTTATTTTAAATGGTACATGATCCAATTAATGATTTCAAGGTATTAAATCATCCAAGTTCTCCCCATTTTTTTTAAAGCTCCAGAAAGGCACAACTTTATTTTCCTTTTTTATATATATATTTTTTAAGCTCCAGAAAGGCACATCTTTATTTTCATTTTTTTTGAAGGAGAACTGAATGAAACAAGATGAAGCATAATAAGATTATGACTCATTCCCAATTATTTCATTGCCCAAAATGTTGATGCATACCACACAATACCCATCAATAAAACAAATCCCAATGAACGCACATGAATGGCCCTTCCCCCACACTCAAACTTGAAATATCCATGCAACAATACCAAGAGAATGGGTAGGTAAGGATAAATTAGCTTGTATTGTGTCTTAAACCTATAAGGCAATTCATGGCATCTAAGGGATAACGAAGGATAAATGTAATGGTAAGTCTCAGGATAATATGTGGCTAGCCAAAGTAGTGCCTCAATCATATTAAAAACATTAAATGAAATCCAAAGCTTCGAAAGAGAAAAATCACAAATTCTGGTTCTCACAAAAAATCCAGGTTTCCCTCAAGAAAGTGTAGGCATTAGAAAGAATATGTAAAAGTGTTTTAGAATACCTCACAGGACGAGAAAAATATTTTGAGTCAGTGTTTCATGGCCATGGATTTCAAAAATCAGTTAAACTCATAAAAATGATTGAAAATCCAATTTAAGGAAAAAAAATTCACATAAACAATCATTTAAGATCTTTTTTTTCAAAAATCATTTCAATTTTATCAAAATAAATTATTGTGTGAAATGTGATCAGAATTATCATTAAAGCTCAAGGTTCCTAAAAAATGGAAAAAATGAAAGCACACAAAAACAAATAAGCAGGTCGACACTCCCCCCACAATTAAATTTCAGTACCCTTCATTTTGTCTTGATAAAATATTAATAAGGGAAGAGAAAAAAACTAAATATAAGGAAAGATACAACCTGACATTATTTTTCTAGAAGTACCATTGAGTTAAGCTCCTAGTTGGCACCACTTCTTCCTATAAAGCAATAAATAAAAATAAATAAATTAGAAAAAAAATAGAAAGGTGAAAGGGAAGGGATAATGCTTGGTTTGACCCCCAAGCGGGTGCTAGGCTTTTACTACCCCTAGTCAGGCAGTTGCAGTAAGTTAACCCCAATCCGAAGGTGGATGGGGTTTCTTGCTTAGAAACCACCACAAATTATTTCTCCCGATATCCATATGTGGATGCCAAAAGTGAGAACCCCCAAAGATAAGAAAAATATCCCCAACCCCTAGAAGAGATGGAAAATAGATTTTGAGATTAAGAGGGGGAGGGAAAAGGATGTAGGGGTGCTCCCTGTTTTTGTAATCTAGAAGAGTGGTGTCCACCGGTGTTGAAAATAGAAGAATAGGAAGTGGCTTATCTTCTGGTTCATGTTCGTAAATTGGTTCTTCAATTATTTCTTCTTTTTTTCCATCATCCTAAAATGCACCAATGCATAACTCAACAGGCACCTCCATTCTCTCCTCAACAAGAGGACCTTCTTCTTCTTCTTCATCCAGATCCTGTAGTAGTGATGCTGAATCTAGAAATTCAGAATAAGGGATATTAGATTTAAATTCAAAATTAATGAAAATTGAATGAAATGAATGCTCAGAATTTAAAACTCCCTCAGAAATTTCGGCTTTAGAACCCTTTTCCTCAAGCAAGGCAGCTGAGAACTCATTTGTTGGCGAGGGAAGTGGGTCCTTAAGATTTTCTTCAACCTCATCAATATCTTCATTAAATGTAGGTGGATCAAGTATTTCATTCTCCTCAAATTTTATTTTTTGTCGTTCCATCCATAAGACTTTAACATCTTCAACTTGGGCGACCAGCGATGACATCATCTTGCTTGCTTTTTCCATATTTCTGCAATTCTCTTGAATTATCAAGTCATTTTCTTTCAATTGTTGGGAATTTTCAATAATTTGAATACTCAATGTATCTTCCCTACTATGATTATCATAAAATTTATCCACATGCCAATAATTATAATAATTTCCATAAAAATCCATATTGGCTGATGAAATAAATGATATGCAACAAGGCTTTTTTTTTGTTTTTTTTCTTTGAAAAATAGTGTGTGTAAGTACTTGGCCTCCCCAGCAACGGCGCCAAATTGATGTTTGGGGATTTCAGTCGCTTTACCCTACTCAATTAAATTCTTATTTTCCTAAGAGTGTACCATAGTGGCACAACCTAGGGTCGATCACAAGGAGGCCGCTTATACGCACTATATTTTCAATTGTCACTTTTTAATTTAACTAATATAAAACTAACATATATAATATATATGGGGGATTTTTATTATGAAAATTAAATCAAAATGAAATATTAAATCTACATTATCAATTAAAATACCAAAGAAAATCGAACTGGAAAGAACAAGTTAAAGGTAGCAGCGGTGGACAAACGTTGATCGTTGGATACTCCCTTTATCATTGTTTACGAATATATTTTCATTAAATTATCCAATGTATACCTTAATACCTCAAGTTATACACCTAAATAATCCAGATACCATATTGAAACCTCATACATGGGTGCCGATCTTCTAATGAAAGTGTTCTGATTACCCGAAGACCTTCGAGTAACCAAAACAGGATGAACTCATCGTGCTCAGAAGCGAGACCTCGCCAAAGAAATTTAAACCATGAGTAAAACCACTTTAAATTCATTAGAATATAAGAAATCTAGAATATTTTATAAGAAATTGAAAACACGAGAGAACAAGACCTCATTCATTCATGTAAACAAGTTCCAGGATAGTTTAAAAGAAAATATTTTACAATGAAAGCACAAACTCAAAAAGGGAAATGTCTTCGGATCTCCGTTGCCCACCACCACTTGGATTTAGCCCTTCATGGCTTGATTACATCATGTAATACTCCTATACTCATGCTCTCTCAAGCCAAACCCCTTTGTGACGGATGGTGTGGTGAAGAATGGAATATCTTGAGAGGTAGGAGCTCCCCTCCTTTTATAGGCAGATTTTATCTTCACAAAGTTGTCGCGTTTTAGGCCCAATAATGGCCGATTCACGCGTTTCCCTATTCATCAATATTGTTAATCAATGTCTTTTCCGTCCACCCTCAAAATGTCAGATTCATTGGACGCGTATTGAAGTCTTTATGATTTTTCTATTGAAAATAGATTTCTCTGGATGAAGCTTCCTGGAAACTTCCTTCAAAACTCTATCACTAAACGGCAATCATAGAGGATTCCAAACGGGTTGAAATTTATTGAGGAGACGCGCATTGGAGTCCTCTGTCATATCCAGGTAGAATCGCATCATTTGGAGTAGTTTAGGCCGCAATTTGCTTCCATTAATATGGTGGAGTCAATGCAGTCCGCCCGGAAAACATTGTAATCTTCATTGATTTATTTGGGCACCATGCATATCGATTCGGCCACTGGTCCTGAAGGCAAAGTTGTAGGAAATAAAATAAGGGTTCCAACAAAATTCGAATCACAAAATTTGGAAATATATTTTATAAGAAATGACCAAAATACCCCTATGATAAAAATCTGTTAAAAATCCAGAATTAGGCCATTTTTGCATTTAGGCTCAAAATAAAACCAAAACCTAAATATGTAACAATTGCCCATTAAATAACACTATTGTGGGTTAATAAACATTAAATTACAGTATAAAATATGTGAAAATATTAGCTTCATCAAGCTCCGCCACCCTCTGGAATGTAGTGTCTAGGATCTATTGATTCATGTTCAGTTCCTAGACTTCTTCGGCAGCAATGGGGTGCAATTCGTCAGCCGCCACTTAGGCCCACTCCTCGTCATTCCTGACAAAATCCATCTCCGCAGAAGCTTGTTTCATCAGCTCTCTAGCCTCTGTTATCTAGTCCGTAAACCGCGATATAAACCTTGACTGCGTGTTGAGGATTGTAGAGAGTTCATATGCCTGAACTTGCAGCCGCTGAATCACATTTTCTGTCTCCTGTAGCCTCTTGATTTTCACTGATTTTCTCTGCTACCACGGCCATAGTAATACTCCTGAATCTTCTCCACCATGATATCTCAGACGAGCATGTGAGGACACTGGGCATCTACTCCCCCAGTGCACTGATCGCGCATAAATGAATGAAGTCTCTCCATCTAGTATATCAATTGTGCTTGATGGGTGTCATCGATAAAGCACTTGATCTACTTCCATGACCGGAGACGAACTATCTTACTATCCTCTTCATCAGAATCCATTTCATCCCAGTCTATGGGGTTGGTAGGCTTGTATGCTGATAACACCCCCATGAACTCATCAGCATGGTCTTCATCAGGTGTTTGATCTGGCATGGCAGGACATGGTATGTCTGAATGAACTTTATCATCAGATCCCACTTCAACAATTTCTGGCACATGCTTGGCAAAGGTCCCACAAGTGATCTGGAGCGCCGCAGCTTGGTCGGTATGGATATTCGCCTCCACGACCACCGGAATTCTCCTAGGAAAGGCACCACCAAGAGTACCAATCAACCTCACCAAGACAGCCCACACTATTTGAATTACTACACATACCAAAAGGGAATATATGTTGTTAGCCTAGTCAATGAGTGGAAGTCATGAATTTTGTGAAGGAGACTTAGAGAGGTCAAACTCTTTGTCTTATTCCTAGTATGTTGTTGTGGTGACCCTATGACATGGACCTGTGTATATTATAGGGAAATAAGAAACCTTTGGGAGAGAAATCTCGGATGTCATGGTTCTTCCAAATGCACTAAGTTTCAATGTCACGGGCATGGATACCGAAGGCCCTGCGTCTGTACCCATTGAGGGACGGGAATGAGTTCTGTGAATGAGGCTCTCATGTATTATTTAAAAATTGGTGAGGGGTCCAAAATTACCTAGAAGAAAACCCTGAGTAAGGGGCTTGTGATTATACCTCAAGGGACTCTAAAATGTCTTCATGATCCAGGTCATGATCAAAAAATTCACCCTCCTCTAATGGGCTCATTCTACCAGCCTCCTCCCCCTAAGAGGACTCATCTGATTCTCTAGGCAGAGGGAAGTGCTCCATCAGTTCAGCCACTGATAACTATGGAGGGTATGTTCGATCTAGAAACACCTTCACCCGGTCCATCATTGGACACGGGGCACCCCGAGAGTGCACAAAGTCTTACAGATCTACTAGAAATTGCTCCATCTCCACCTTGGACACTAAAAATATGGCCCTGATAGGGCCTATGCCTAGAAAATTCATCCTGAGATGGTTCTAGTGCTGCCACATCTCAGACGGGCCATGGAATTTCTTGTTGACTTCCCAGATGTCCCATGCCTCCAGAAAGACAACGTTATTTAGCATGTCTATGAGCTATAACTGCTTCCATGGATCATGAGTGGATATTCTATAGAATTCTCTCGGTGGACTCCCCTATAGATAACTCTGTTCTTCTAGAAACACCGAGTCTGCTGCCATTGTTGGATCTGCTGCCACTGCCTCTTCCACAACAGGCGTAGGCTTCACCGCCTCGGTATCACCACCACTGTGGAATGTCCTTATCTCCTTCTAGCCCTAGCCTCGAGGTTGGGAAGCACACCAACACCAGCACGAATAGTTGGTCACTTTAGCATTTCCCCTGAACAGGCCATCTCCAAGTTTTTGGCGTACTACTTCACCAACCCAAATATGGAAGTGGGTGGAGGCAGCTCATTCTATATCTTTCCAAATTCCAATGTGAACATGTGCCATATCTGCCTCATCACATAGGGATGTTCCCCATGGTGCACCCTAGAATAGACCCTTGTTTTCAGTCGCTGCATACACGAAATTGCCTGGAGAATCGGTGCGGCGAGTATGGATCACAGAGAGGCTCACGGTCCACTCTAGCCACTAGGACTCCACATAGAAACTCCAAGAGACACTACAACAAAACTAGCCCCTAGCGGCGGTTTTTTTTTCATTTGGCGGTGGTTTAAACCGCCTCTATAGGGTGTGGCGGCGGTTTACAAAAACCGCCGTGAAATTGGGTGTCGGCAATCTATTAGCGGCGGTTTTTACTATTTCATGGCGGTTTAAGAAAAGCGTCGTAGATGCCTCTTTTCGGGACGGTTTTTGACCATTTAACGGAGGTTTTATGCGTAGATGACACTTTTTTTTCGCGGTGGTTAAAACCGCCGCTATATTCTGGCCTTTGATGCGCCTATGTCGTGGCGGTGCAAACCGCCGCTAAATTTAAACATAATACATTTAGCGGCGGTTATAACTGCCTCTAAATGCTGACCAGTAGGGCATTAGCGACGATTATAAACGCCGCTAAATGCTGACCAGTAAGGCATTAGAGGCGGTTAAAACTGCCGATAAATGCTGACATGGAAAAAAAAATTCTGCTCCTACCACACCACTGCCCTGAAAAACAAATCAAACCAGAATATTGAACAGGAGACACCATACAAACAAATAACATTGTAGTATTCATTGAAAAATCTGATATGAGAAAATGTTGCATGTTATGGAGTACAACCTAAGGAAAGGTATGTATCACAATTTGGTGAGTAACCAATCCATGTGACCCCCAAGATGTATATGTGTTTTTAGCTTCTTTAATTTCTTATGTGTTTTAAGAAGGGTTGATTTATATTATATGGATACTAATACTCTATATAATAAATGTTTATGAATTTTGATACAATTTATGTGATCATTCTAACCATGGTGATGTGTAATGATATGTAATTGGTTATTCTCTAAGTTGACCGATATAACATTCATGGGTGGATTGTGATATGGGTTGAGTTTTTTTAACAATGGATTTGTGTTATGGGATATAACAAATTATGTTTATATGGGTATAGAACTTGTTCCAAAGATGGATGTTTGAGTAGTTATAGAATGTATGTTATGGTATGGTTTGTTTTGTTTTTTGGGTTGGTTGTTAATGCCTACTATAGAAAATGGGTAATTTGTGAATTGGCGTGTGTTTTAGGTTGGACAACACGCTAACCGTGCATGGTGCTTGAGAGAGTATGGTTTATGATCTTGTAGGTTATACATGATTCCTATTGAGGATTTGAGTTATGTCATTGGATATGAGATAAGAGTTTCATGTATACATCCCAAGATGGTCATCATGTTGCAGGTTGGATGGGATGCATCATGATATAGTTTTTATTGACTTCGTTAAAGAAAATAGGTTTGAGTTTTTTAAAATTTCAACAACTTATCTAATGTTTTCATAAATACTTTATTGGTGGAATTATACTTAACCAAACCAAATGATATTGATTTTTCACAATAGTTATTATCATAAGATAATGTCATTAATATATATGTGCATGTATGTGATCTTTATCCTTCAGGGGAAGTATGGTGTGTCGATTTCTAGTTAGGATTAGTAACCTAGATTTCATAGTTGGATTGGGTATGGGATTTGTGATATGCATGAGAACCCTTGAGTGGGTATATTGGCCTATGATTTTCCTTGTGATATTTGAGATGGGTTCATAGATGCTTCTCCATGAGTTGTATCCTATATAGGATGTGACATGTGAACTAGGGTTGAGAGAGACTAGTAATATTGATATGTATCTTGGGATATTGGTGATTGGAGTGTTCTAATCAAGTGAAATAACGATTCTCATTTCCACCTGATGAGGGTTTTCTTCTATGTATGTAATCCAAGAGAGGAATTATCCTAGGTCTATGAGTTCATTAAAAAAATGAAAGTAAGTTTAGACACATTTTTCTATAGTGATGGTATATAGGTGGATTGTGGTTTGGTATTCAGTTAGTAATATCATTGTATTTGGTATTGTGAATGTAAAATCATGGGTAGTGCTTGTGTTTTGTTAAGTCTAACATGAATAATTGACATGGTTATTTGGGGGATAAGTTAAGTTAAACTATGATTATTTGGATGTTATTGTAATTATGCATATTAGGTGTTCTAATAGAGTGTATACATGCTTAGATTCATGTTATACTGATAATGGTTAACGTTAGGTATTGTGGGAGGGTTCCAAGATACACTCTTTCCATGTCAGTAAGAGCATGAGTTCTTTATCAGCATAATTGGTATGTTGGTTGTATAGTCTAAGATTAGCCTGTCAGGTGGGAATTTGATCATGCCTGTGTAATGTGTTGTGGCTCATTGGGCCTTGATAGTGATGGTATGAATTGGGCATACACAGCTAGGATACCCAGGTGCTGCTATGGAGAAACAATGATATGAATGGGACTTACACAGTTGGACTGCCTAGGTACTTCTATGAATCAGTTATGGTATGAATCGAGCTTACACAATGGGGCTACCCGAATGCTGCTATATAGTAGAAATGGTATGAATATGGGTTACATATATGGTATTCTCATTGGATGTGGTACCAATTCAAACACAGGCCTAAATGGAATGATGTATACCACACTCGAGAAATCAAGACATAAAATGAAACAGCATAAATAAATAAAATGCATAGAAGTAAACATGAGAAATCAAAAAAATGTTAGGACATGGAAATGTTTGGTGGCAACTATGTGCCATATACATGTTACATATACAAACCAACCGTTCTCATACTTGTTCAACACATCGACAACACTACTACTCATCATCCGATGGTGCATCGTCACCCTCTCCACCTTCATCTCCACTACCTGCTGCCACCTATTTGAACATTATATTGAAAATTAAATATTGTTGCATATTTATAATTAAACTTAAAACCAATAAAAGTGTGAAAACTAAATGATTTTGATTTTTTTTGTGATTTACCTGCTCACCACTAGCCGATGCACTACCACCGGGGGCATATCTGCTCATATGCTGACATATTTCAAGAAACTCTTTCTACAAAGCCGATATCTGATCCCCCTGCTGGTGAACTATGTTTCGTAGAGAAGACATCTCCCTCTGAGTATCTTCTGGTATGAAATGACCAGAACCAGGAGTAGATGTAGCTGAAATCCCTGATGGCCTGCCAAATACCTTAGATGGTACGGGTCCAAAACCCATCCCGCGCACTCTACCAGGATGCTCCTTCCCAAGGTCTTTACCCACCGGGTCATCCTGGGAGACTGAGTAGGATTGTTCAGGATTGACATCCCATATTTCTTTAATTTTTACCTATAAATCAAATATCAATATATATTAACACAGTAAAAACTGATAATAAGTTATTATAATAAATAATTGACTTCATACCCCAACTTCTCTGGCAGGTTCATTAACAAAACTTCCATCTGTTTTTTTATGAACATCCAGCCACAGTTCTGTTCGGGATGCTTCATGACCTAAACTCTGTGACTGCATTAAACAAAGATAAATCAACAATTAAATATGTTAAATAGATAATTTAGTCTTATAAATATTTAAACGAATTAAAAGATTACCAATGACATTCGGCTTCTAGAAAAGCTTTTTGAGCCTGCAGTGTGCGGGATGACTTGTTTTTCCCGGTTTGATGCATTCTGTCTTGAGAGATCCTGAAATAAATAAAGTTCAATTTAACAGTAATGTATTCAATATCTATCTCCTCTTCATGTACATGTATAAATTTAAAATGAGGATAATATAATAATATATATTTCAATACCATCTGCTTCTCATCATGATGGCTATTGAAAAAAACATTCCACTCTTCTTTCGGTACCCCACTGGGTAGCCTCTCATACATCTGCTACACGGTCAATGAAGTATCATTGGCATCAAACCACACCCTCAATTTGAAATCTTTCCATTTTTTTCCAAGATTCTTCAATGTCCACTTCCATGCTATCACATCAGCAACGGTAAAGTGGAAGAACAACTGTATACAGAAATTCATTTTGAATATATTAGTAACGTGGCATTCAATTAAACCATAAAGTAATAAAATTACCTTTATCTGAGAATCAAAAACTTCATTTTTCTAGTTTGGAGGAATATGCCTCCAATCATCATATGAAATAGGCAGGGAAATGGGCTCCGCTGCCAGCTGACCTATAATCTGACCAAGTAAACCTGCGGCGTCATCCGTCGGGACCCCATAAGAATCAAATGGCACCACTATCTTCTCTCCATTCATGTTCCAAACATCAGAACTTTTTAAGAATTTTTCCACGGTTTCATTTTTTTCATCTACAATTAGCAAACAATTACTATAATCAAAATGAAATAAAATAATTTAATTAAAATTTGTACCTATGACTGTGACCCTCCAGAATGTTCGTGATGAACTGGAAGGGGTGTGTCGCTGCCCCGCTGCTGAGGCTCCTGTAGGGGTAGGCGATGACGCATCCTCTAATGAGACATCCACTGATGGTGTCAGAGATGGTGCATGGGGAGATGATGCAGGGATATAGGCAGCTGCTGCCTCAGATGCCGTGGGGACAGACGGATCGTCATCTGTCGCAGAAGTAGATGAAATGGTGTACCGCTTCTTCCTTGGCATTCCTGTCATTTAATCAAATAAAATTAAGTTCAGAATATATATTTCAAAAAATTTATATAGAAAAAAAAAATTAAAACTGATAATAGATGCCCAGTACTAATAAACAAAATATATATAACAATGATAATGAATGACTACAAAAATGAAACAAGTGGTTGCTGAATGAATACATAATTGTACATACAATCATTTTCCCCTTCAATCATGTCAGTTTCCTGCTCCATTGCTTCATCCACTTCATTCATCTTTGCTAGACTAATATTTTCAATATCATGATGGACAAATAATTCTGCTTCCTGTTGTTGATGGAATTCAATTGCAGAGGTCAAATCTTCCACTTCATCACCCATATCATACAAATCTCTTTGTATTACGTGAGTAACTACACTCCAACCTTCATCCACAACATCATTCACATAATATAACATTTTTTCCTGTGATGCTAAGATATATGGATCATGCAGTTCACGATCACCAACATCCATCAAGCGAGAGAAGTTTACGGAAGTAAATTGCATGGAATCTCTTTTAACACCTCTGATAATATCGACCCATTTTCATTTGAATAAAACAACAGAAAAATTCCCATGGTAGTTTAACTCAATAATATCATGCAACATTCCATAGTATTCCACTTCAGCAAATGTAAATATACCACTATTCTGTGTTTTCAAACCCATTTCTCGATCGACTGTACGAAATCTAAAACCATTCACATTATAAGCGTCGAACTTTCTAACTTGTTTTATAGGACCTCTAGCAAGAAACTTCAAATCTTCTGACAAGTCTGCTCGTGTATCAGTATTCATGATCTGAAAAATAAAAATATAATTTAATAGATTTGCAAATTGTATGTGTCAAACTAATATTCGTATTTATTGTAATATTTATAAACTTACACGTCGTGCAAACCATTCTACCAGCTCTTTATTCACAGGTTTCGTTATATCTTTTTCATTTCATGTTTGGCCTCTCATTCGTCTCTTTGTTTGTATCCTCAACTCTTCAATAAATGGATCTGCAATTTCACTATTCAGTATCACATATCTATGTGCCTGTAATAACTCCAATTCTGTCAGTGTCGCGTATGAGGTCCTCCCAACTGATCGGCAAATAGCAGGAAATATTTTTGATTTCTGATGCATTTGAGATTGAGTTGATGTGTCGTCAACACGTCTAACTCGATTAAATCTTGTCTCAATATCATCCAAATATCTGGAACAAAAGGTGAGACACTCCTCGGCCAAATAGCCTTCAGCAATAGAGCCTTCTGGTTGAGCTTTATTTCTCACATATGCTTTCAAATGCCCAAGATATCTGTGAAAAATAATAATAATATTATGCATTTATTTAAATTCCAAATATTTTTTACTTAACTGGAAACATATAAATAAAATACCTCTCAATTGGATACATCCATAGATAATGAACGGGGCCTCCTAATTTAGCTTCATCAACCAAATGCACAGTTAAATGCATCATGACAGTAAAAAACGATGGAGGAAAGATCATTTCCATTGCACAAAGGGTCAATACAAACCTCTCCTGTAGGTTGTCAAGCTGTAAAGGATGTAGAGTTTTCGCACATAATTGCCTGAAAAATGTGGATAATTGCAGTACAACAGCAGTAACATTTTCAGGTAATAATGTACGCAATGCCAATGGTAGTAACTATTGTAACAAAACATGTGAATCGTGAATTTTCAATCCATATAACTTACAATTCTTCAAATCAACACACCTCGAGATGTTACTCGAATACCCATCAGATACTTTCACATTCTTTAGAATTCTAAGGAACGCGTCTTTATCCCTATTTTTCATTGAAAAAATGGCAGGAGCATACTTTTCATTCTCATCCGGCGAGAGATCACGTTTTATGATCATTACTTGTAAGTCTTTGTGAGCATTGAGATGATCCTTCGACTTTACATGCTCATTAGGTAATGTGAAAATCAAATTATCACATACATTCTTCTCAATATGCATCACATCAAGATTGTGGCGCAATGAATTAAATTCCCAATACGGAAGTTTGAAGAATATACTTTTTTTCTTCCATTGTTGCATTGTGATTTCACTTGACGATGCACTTCGCACTCGTTTTCCGCTATCAGTCAAATGATGAACCTTCCCAAATTCTGTTTTAACATTTTCAAGCTGTGTCAATATTTCAGAACTGGTTAACAACTTTGGAGGTGGTCTACGAGCAATGGAACCATTTAATTTTGATTTGTTCAACCGAAATATATGAGATGCATCAAGAAATCTTCGATGACAAAATAAGCACCATTTTCTACTATGAGGTAGCCATTTGGGCTCGAAATCAAAGTTACAAATAGGACAAGCCAAACCAATATAAGTGTTCCAACCAGATAAATTCCCAAGCCCAGGGAAGTCACTAATGGTCCACATTAAAGCAGCATGCATTTTGAACATTGTTTTAGAAGAAACATCAAATGTATCAACACCGTTGCTCCATAACTCCTGCAATTCTTCAATCAAAGGCTGTAGGTATACATCAATATCATTTCCAGGAATTTTTTTTCCCGGAATAATCATCGAAATGATAAAAGATGTTTGTTGCATACACATCCACGGAGGCAGATTATAAGGGATCAAAACAACTGGCCAAATGCTATAACTCGTACTCAAAGTCCCAAATGGGTTGAATCCATCGGCAGCCAATCCCAATCAAACATTCCTAGGATCAGTTGAGAAATCTGGATGTAATGAATCAAATGTCTTCCATGATTGGGAATCTCGTGGATGTCTCATTAACCCATCATTGTTATTATCTACAGAATGCCACTTCATGTGTTCGGCGGTTTTTGATGACCTGAATAATCTTTGCAATCGAGGCTTCAAAGGAAAGTAACGCAAAACTTTTGTAGGTGTGTTCCTTTTCTTCTTCTCCATGAAATTATGTTCAGTCATACTTCCAACATCACCTTTTTACTGCCATCTAGAAGAAGAACATTTCTTACAATTCTGTCTACTTGAATCCTCTCCCCAGTAAAGCATACAATCATTGGGACACACATGTATTTTTGTATAATTCAGACCAAGCTTGTTTACAATTTTTTTCATCTCATAAAACGATTCTGGGATTTTTGCTTCAGGAAATGCATCACGAATCAATTCCAATAACATGGACATTGCCTTATTTGTAATTACACGTAGACATTTGATATGGTACAACTTCAGCAGAAATGAAAGCTTTGAATATTTCAAACACCCACTATACAACTCTTGTTTTCCATCGTCAAATAAATCATGAAACACATTTTCCTCACTGAAGTTTTCCCTTACATTTGGCTCCACAAAATCAAGAGGAGGATCCAATGATATGTTACAATCTTGATCTGCTTGTGTTACAGTCTCAAAAACATCACTTGTCACGTTGCAATTTGTACCACCCTCTTCTGGTTGTTCTGATAGGTTTTGATTCTCATAGTGGTGTCTTGCAGTGCCGAATGCATCATTTATGAGGTTTTGCATTTCATTTTCCATTGGCGACAAACTTGGGACCTCATTCTGTGGATTAACATCAGTCCTCAATCTTTCTGTATTGTTTGATTCTCTATGCCAAATCCAACACAAATATTGATCAGGGAATTGCTTCAGAATTAAATGTTCATAAACTTCATCTCTCTTCAACCATGTTCTAAATTTACATTTAGGACATGTACATCTTATTCTCCCTTCAACAGATCGATTAGAAATTGCAAAATCTAAAAACTCCTTCAAACCCTTAACATATTGAGGTGTGTTCCTCGGTAATGTGATCCAGCTTTTATCCATGTATATCACAATGTGCCTACACAAAATATACGATAGTGTAAGATTACAGAAACATAATATAATAAAGATGAACCATTGATCATAAAGTATGCATAATATAATAAATATGGTTCATTGATCACATTTACCACTTCAGACCAACCAAACAATTCTGGTCCATAAGAGACAGCGTCAACACCTCATTGAGGAGAAAAGAGAATATCGGGTTACACACTTATCATAACACTATCTACCCAACTATTTTTTATGGTTTCCAATGGGATATGTTTAAAGAACATGAAGCACCTAATTAATTCATTATCCATGATAAGACATGTCGTTATGGACCAAATTTACACGGGAGAGAAGTCACATGGATTATTGTAAAATAAACCATTGGAATTGAAATTGGTCTATAGGATGGGATTTAATCTATTGAACATATCTATATTCTTGGAAAGAGTTGAGGTGTAAATAATATTAAGTGATATCCCAAAGGATCCAACTGCTCAATATAAATTCCATGAAATTACTCAAATTGTGGATGGATATTCTCACTTTTAGTAATGAATACATGAATAAATGTAGGAGAAATATATAAACCACAAAAATAAATAATCCACAATTACTATGCATGACTTATCCATCATTTATGAGAATAAATCAAAGAATCAAGGAAGAACTAAAAATTACCAAAGTCGAAAGGGGTCGCGGGGGGCGCCGGGGGGTGCGGGGGTCGCCGGAGGCCACGGGGGGCGTGGGGGGTGTCAGGGTCAGTAAAAAAATTACACCCATGAAAATACAATAGAGAATTCTCACTAAGCATATACCTAGGTATGAAATCCATACTATAAATCCATTCATGCAAAACCCAATACACATAATATGAAATCATACCTTCTTTAAATAAAAAAATAAAGATAAAGTGATGGTCAAGGTTTCTATAATGACATGAACTTTATTATAAGTTTAAAGAACCATTTACTAAAACTCATTCCTCCATATCAACATAAATCTTAACATCACATTGGAGGCCTCATTATTAACCTTATAATTCATCCTTGGCTTTGGTCAAATAAGAATAGGTGTAGATGTCAATATATTTTTTAGCTCATAAAATGAATCTTTTTATTTATCATCCCACTAAAAATTTACTCCATTCCAAGTCAATACTATATTTTTAATGAATATGTGAGAAAACTCCAAGATAATGCAAGAATAAGAAACCACATAACCAATGCAAATATGAATCTCAGCAATATTAGTATGAATCTATTAATAAATTATAGATTCTACTTTCTCAATATCCCCTAATATCCTAGATTTAGAGAACTCACGACCAAAAAATGTCACCTATTGATTATAGAAATAACATTTCAATATATTGGCTTATAAATGATGATATCTCAATGTGTCTAAGAACATAACCAACTATTCTTCATGCTCTTCATAGGATCATGATCATACCGATATATCATTGATAAATATAGTCCTGAATGAAAAAAAGGGATAAAAAATGGTTTATCAAAGTTATAAATACATATGGTTTCTCCATTACCCTAAATAGAATTACCAAAAACACAAAATTACTATATTGTGTTTGAAATTCTATCTTGGACACACCTTTAGCTCAAACCTTTAACCGCTGATAACCTAATCGATCAACAATCTTCAAAATCCATAAAGAATCTCTTAACTGATTGAATAAATCATAAATTCATAGAAAAGGATACCAATTATTAAGAGTAAAATGATTTAATTTATAATAGATAATATAAAATCAATAACTCACTCTTGCAATATTGGTAAAAAGAAATGGACAACCCTATATAGACACACTCAGATTAATAAATCCATTGGATTAAAGATCTCCCAACTAAATATTTATCTATCTAATAAATAACCCAAATAGAACCTCCATGTTTCCCCTAAAAAATCCAAGATCCAACCAACCACCGGATAGCTACACCTCCATTATAGCTCCACATATGAGACTATGATTCACAACATGTAAAGAAGGAGGTATTTTATTTACATTTTTGTGTTTTACATAATCTAAATGTTGACCAATATGGGAATATAGGGGATATTAAAGGAAAAAAGTAGGATATCCCTCAAAAATATCATGTACCCCATATAAATGACAAACCAAAAACATTAAATTCATTTTATAAAACATTACCTAAACCCATGGGATTTTCCTAAAACAAAATATAGATATTAAAAATTAAATAAATAATTAATATTTTCCATTAACTGTTTCCAAATATATAAACATTTCCATTTTTATAAAAAAACACCATAAAAACCCTTTTATTTTTAAAAAAGACTAAGGGATCCCTTATAAAATGATTTCAACCATGAGTACTTATTACCCTTGAGTAGACCAACTACCCAACCATTTCTATAAACCCTACCAAATGAGATGACGCACCAATGGTTAATCTAGATTTATGTCATCCTAGTCTAACCAAATAAGGATCCCACACTAAAGTTTGAATCTTAAATAATGTCTAAGACCTCACCCAAAATCATCACATCAATATTATCAACCATATAAAACTTCATAGAAATCTATAAATTCAACTTTTTATGAAAATAAAATAATAAAAACATATAATGGAAAAATCAGGGGGGTATAAAGAAGTATATCCCAAGTGAATGAGAAAGATCTCATGGGGATCCCCCCACACCTTCCTATCATTTTATTACATCTATATATATAATCTATAATTACTATACAAATATCAAATGGGATCTTGGTACATAATATCTCTTAATTACCTAGGCTGTAACACTATTTTTTTCTTGAACCAACTTTGGGTCACCAATTACCTGTGCACTAGAGTTGTCCCATGACATACCCAAGGAACACTCTTAATATCATTAGTCTAGATACTAGTTCTAAGGAATCATAGAGGAACTCATGGGAATTGGTTTTCAAAATAAATAAAATTAAGACTTAAGACTTCCACACAAAAATATAAAATAACCACTCAATAAATCATAGGTCCATGTTTCCGTGGAATGAGACAAAAAAACAAATATGCAGTACCTAATTAAGCATGATGAATACACAGGGAAACTAGATCAATGGTTAAGAATTAAAATAAAAACAATAATATATATTCGAGGGGTCACCGGTGGTCGAGGGGGGAACAGGGGGGTGCGGGTTTCACCGGAGGGCTTCGCCGGAGGGCGCTGGGAGTGCGGGTTTCGCCGGAGGGCTTCGTCGGAGGGCGCGGGGAGTGCAGGGGTCGCCGGAGGGTGCGCGGGGCGCAGTGGTCGCCGAGGACGGGGGGGGATCGGGGAGGGTTTGGGGAACATGGTCGGGGAGGGGAAAAGGGTCGCGGTGTTTCTGAAAAAATTTGGGTTTCGCAGTGGTTTATTAAAAACTGCCGCGAAACCTTCACCGAAAATTTTTAGCGGCGGTTTTGTGAACCGCCGCTAAACCCAGTTTTTTTTGTAGTGAGATAGGAAATGTGCTCTTTCATTCCTTTTCCACCATTAGTGAAAGAAACTGTTGGAAGCAGGAACAGATGAGAGTTGAACTCTTCTACCTTCCAGACACAGTTCAGGACCGCTTGTATGGCCAGATTGGCTGGAAATCTCTCTTCAGAGTTCGGGATGGATGGGTGTAGGTTTTATTATAGATGGGATATGGGGTATGTATATTCATAGACCCCCCAAACGTGGGCCTATATCCACCCATACAAGAGGTGGAATGGAATGCATATTATCTATGGACTCTTCCCTGCAATGATATGACACAGTATCTTGTATAGCTTTTCAAGCATCGTGATTCTGAGGTTGACCTGCCCTTCTATTTCCAACATGGATGCCATGATAAATGTGTTTGGTCTCACACCCATGTATGTATCCCTCACCAGGATGATCCAACCGCAGATGAGAGCTTCAATGAATGTGGGCATCCTGACTTCTGATTGTTACCTGGTACTGATACTGAATCCCTTGGTTTTCCACTGGCTTTCCTCCAAGAGCCATCAGTATGTGGTATCCTCGCCCCGTTGAGCCCCATTTGGGCATGTTGGAGGCCTCACCGGAAACTGCCCGTCTTCTGGGAAGTTCAAGTACTACTTGAACCACAGTATGAAGTGGACATCTCTCACTGCTTCTTTGTCCTCTCCCAGCACAAGCTCCATCAACGCCATCTCCATTGGTTAAATTTGCATTGGATCCTCCAATGCAACCATAATGGGGAGTAATTCATCATATATCTTCCCAGTATGAGGACACCTGAGATCTATTTCACATTCCATAAAATGATGCCATCCTCCCCATGGTATAAGTGGAAGGTATTGGTCCTCAATGACAACCTGCTCAAAAACTATAACATCAACGGCTTCAGTTGATAAATATGGAATTAGGAGTCCTAAGCCACCTCATATAGGACCACTCTCCTTAAAACTGCCCCAAAAGTTTCACACGAAGAACCTACCTAGTAGACCCAGGCATAATCATCTGTAAAGTTGCCACCCTGGCGTAGATCTCACTCATCAGTCCATTCCTTCCTTAGGTTCCTTAGGCTGCCTTCAAGATTGTCTAGTACAAAGGGGGATGTATATAACTAAAATTCATTCCCATCAACATTGCTCAGATCATTGTATTGACAATCAGCAATAACAGGCATGAAGTCCTCCCGGGCATGGCCGTCAGCCAACCTGATCCACTGGAACTGGCACAGCTTGCTCCTGAACCAGTAAGTTGGATCATCCCTAACTACTTTAGGGATGAAGATGTCATCCCTCATCCCAAATCCAGATAGAGGCAGCCTCTTACAGAGTGGATAGTTCCTTTGGCTTTCTGACAGTAGCTCCACCAATGAACCATGGTCAATGTGGTTTTGTACCAACTCCCCTAGACCCAAGATATTTTCTATCTCCTCCCTTTAGGCAGCATCCACAAGTCTCCCCTAGAATCCTCTTATTGATCCATTTAATTTTTAATATTCGGACACTTTTTCATCTGGTTTGTGAAGACCTTTCATAGAGCTTGTTCACGGAGACCGTTCACAAAGCTCAATCCCATCAACAGAGTCACAAATCCTTGTACTGACCCTCAAATAAAATTCGTAGACTGCACCATCGCAGTCTCAAAGACTCATTATGCACTACGAAGTAGAAGGCCATATTCGCAGAATTTAAACACAGAGTTTCATGAATCAAGATTGGTAAATGCCAAAAACATGGAGTATAGAAAGGAAAAAAGAGAGTTCAAATCCCCTATTTATAAATAAGGACACATGGCGCTTCGCATCACATCCATCCATGATGATATTCATGGTGTTCTCGGACTGCCCGTCACCTCTCCACTTCAAGAGCCTCCTCCATGAGTCAGCTTTGTTATTGGTCGATGGATTTTGGCGATTGACCCTCAGACTTTGACCCTAGATTTTTCCTTAGCTCCATGTTTGGGGGGGGCATTTGTTGATGCAATAATTTGTGATGAAGAAAAAATCAAATAGGAATCCCTTTGGTTCTTCCTCGTGAAGGTGGTTTGCAAATCCCCGTAGCACAACGGCAAGCGCAAATCATCTCCTTCATGAGGCCGCCACCAAGTAAGGAGACATGATACTCCACGAACCCCAATGACGTTCACGAACACACCACATAGCGAGGGGTGGGATGCTCCGCGAACCACTATAATTTTCTCAAACTCACATCGGAGTAAGGAAGTGTGATCCTCCATGAACCCTGGTGACGTTTGCGAACCTCCCATGGAGTGACGGGTTGGATTCTCTGTGAACCCCTCTAACATTAGAGAATCTTTCTTGGAGAGAGCTTTGTCTTTGTTCTGAGTGAGATCTGCTTTGTCTCGCCTCTTTCTTATAAGTATTGGGATCCCCTTGAGCCCAAAGGACGAATCCTCTGACCTTTCACCTTCCGATCTCCCATATCATGAATCAATTTATGCTCTGTGAACCTTGATCTTTTCAAGGTAATTTTGAATCGCAAAGTGCATTCCCCTTTGAATGATTTCTTCCCCTCTTCAAAGTGGGATTCCCTTCTCTAAGCCCATGGTCCTTTGCGATGGAAGGAGATCCCCAAAGGGTCTCAGGTCTTCATAGAGAACTTATCCTTCATGAAGTACCCTTCATGCACATGTGACCTGCATGCTAAGGCAAGGTAACTATGCTTCATAAACCACATTACTTGACACTACTACTATTTGAAAGGAACCCTTTATTCGCAAAAAAGTGCCCCAAAAATGCATTTCCACTTCGCGATGCACCTTCCATATGCACATATTCCCTATTCCTAGGCTTGGAAACTTCACTTCGCAATGAACAAACCTTCATAAAGCCCCTCCACTATATGGAGCACCAGATATTCACAGGGATTCTACTAATGAACCCATCTTCTCTATAACTCTTTTTACCATGTGGGCCTTTAGGTTTTAATGAATCAATTTCATGGTCCCTTGGGTGGTGGTTCCCATTTCATTACTTCGCTTCATGATTTTTACCATAGGCACGCTAATGACTATTTATTCTTCGCATAGCCACACTAATGTGGACCCCTCAAAGGATTTCTCCTGAACACCCCCTCTCCATGACATTGTCGATGCATTCCCTTCCCCAAGGGGTGGGGGATATCATTTATGTATGTCCTAGGGTTGTGGAGTGAACCCACCTCATCTGAGATAGAGGATGTTAAACTGCCAAGCACCATTGTCCTCAGTAGATGACATTAAACTGTAGCCTTGGCTCATGCATTACACGTAGAGTGCTTTGTCTCAGACATTATCTACACCCACTGGTCTCCATGGGAGTGATATCATTCCTCACATGGAATGAGATCCTCTTTATCGAAGTGATGTCTATCCATAGAGAATGTGGTACCTCTTTGGTGTAAGTCCCCTAGATTTTTTTTATAGGAGGTAGCATCCCTGCTCCTCCTCTCTACCTCGGTGCCAAATCCCTTTGGGATTTGTTAATACGTGGGACTCCAATCTGGAGTAAGTCCCAATCTCAATCACCTCAGGCTGCAGACCACACATAAGCCCTATTTCCTATTTGGGTTGTGGACCACGTGTAAGCCTTTGTTTCCTCTTTGGGCGGTTAACCACATGTATGCCACTATTCCACTTCCCAAGGATTCCCCTTCTGTGACATGATCATCAGGACATTACAGCCTCTTGTTTCTCAAACTGATCATGAATCACATTGTCTTTTAGTAGGAATTTATAATGACATCCTCTCTGGAAATTCTAGAGTATATACCCCAAACCCCATCCTGAACTATGTGCTATTTGATCCTTACTAAGGTTATGTACGTAGGAAGCCTCCCTAAGGTTCAATCCCACCAACCATTGCTCCTAAAAATCTTCACATTGGCTCACCAAAACCCATCATGATCTACAGGGCCTTTGATCCTTTCCAAGGTAAGGTACGTAGAATGCTTCTCTGAGGTTTAACCCCACAATCAACTGGTCCCATATATATTCACATTGGGTCACCAAAACACATCCTGATCTACATGGTCTTTGATCCTTGCCAAGGTAAGGTACGTAGGAAGCCTCTATGAGGTTCAATCCCACCAACCATTGGTCCCGAAAATCTTCACGTCGGATCATAAAAACCCATCTTGAACTACGTGGACTTTGATCCTTGCCAAGCCAAGGTGTGTAGGAAGCCACCATGAGGTTCAAGTCCATCATCCATTGGTTCCGACCCCCTTCATGTCGGTTCCCAGTCCACCTGTACTATGTGGACTTTGATCTATTCCAAAGAAAGAAATTTAGAAATCATCCCTGAGGTTAAATCCCAACACCCATTGGTCCCAACCACTTCACACATGTTGACCTCGGTCCTGCATGATGTAAAATTGTACACCCCATTTTCGTCCTGTGAGATATTAAACTATACTCATTCAAACTACGTGGTATATGACCCTTGTATCCAGAACAAGGTATGTAGGAAGCCCCTCTGAGGTTCAACCCCATCAAGCAGTAAGCCATTGTGACCCCCATCTAGCGGTAAGACGTTGCAACCCCTATCCAGCGGTAAGTCATTCCAACCTCATCTAGAAGTAAGTCATTGCAACCCCATACAGCGGTAAGCCGTTGCGACCTTCACCCAGAAGTAAGATGTACTCCGCCATATTTGGTGGTAAGCCATTGAAGACCCCAATCTATGGTAATCCATCTTCATATGAACTATGTGGAAATTTATTCCATGTCATAGGGATATGTAGGAATCCTCCCTGAGGTTGAATCCCATCAGTTATGTCTCGTACGTATCTCTCCCCCGAGCCCATGTGTTTCATGAATGTCATGACCCAACGAAGAGGTTCGATATACTCCGGATCCCTTCCATGAGTCCATTCTCATGGGTCGCCTCCTTAGGTGTTCCATTATCCAAAACTATGTGGACTTTGATTCCTTTCCATGGAGATACATAGGAGATCTCTTCGAAGCTCTAGCCCAACATCACTAACCCAATCTAGTCGACTCCATCTCATTTTGCAGAGGCTTCACTTAACTCTCAATCATCCATCTGGATTCACACTCAGGACACCACATCCTGGTGAGACCATGCAACCTCATTCCACATTCCCTTTATCAACAATCGGGTAACTAGCGACGGATTAGCCCTAAAATTAGTGTTCCCCACCTGGGATGCACCCATCTTACCCACTCTAGTCAGTGTTCCAATCAGTCTGATCCATCATCGCTAGACTTTAATCTCCTGACATACCCTATGTAAAACATAGGAAGATGAGGAAAACCTCACATCCAGTCATATTGTATATAATTACATTCATTCGACGTGGGATGCCTCGAGATTCTGCGACCTTGAAAAGCCTTATAATAAGGGGAAAAACACAGATGCACTAGTGTTCCAGCGTCCAAACTTTCCAGTGATGTCCAACATGACTACTCCCCCGAGCGAAGGTTACTACCCAGAACGGACCCCTTGGAATGTCCCAATAGAGGCAGCGTAATTAACCAGCATCCATGAAGACATGGCACCAGGAAGAGTTTCATGAACATCATATTAATCTATAAGTGATACCGAGACTAGGTAATCAGTTATGAGGAGAAATCAATGGAAGGAAGAACTAACATCCCTTCATCTTGTTTTGATCAAGGGGCATACATACCTTAATAATAGACGGATGTCTCTCACCTTTGTAAATTTGTAATGTGGGGAAACAGTTGTGTGCCCTCCACAGACGGACGTGCGTGTCCTAGAGAAAGTGTCGGAAGCAGCGATGAAAATACCTATGGTGTGACGAATTTAACATCTCATAATTTTAATGTAATTTTATTTATATGGATTTAATTTTAGAATGTGAAATTAGATGGCACATGATTTAGAGGGTTTGATAGCCCAGAAAAGAATTTTGAACTTTTTTAAGGTATGTTATGTAAACGGGCAAGCAGATTTTTCTATCTTTTGAACTGTTTCTCGGATAAAAAATCCAAGGGAACCATTGAATTCAGAACATTTGGATTGACATAGGAAAGACATTACTATAGATAGCAAGGGATGAATATAGCCAAAAAGGGATGAGCGGAAAGGATATTTTTCAGAAATCTTGAGAAAAATAATAAAATAATTTAAAAAAGATAATTTATTTTCTTTCTCACTTTTGAAAGGTGGATTGGGATGTTGCAGGGCAGCGACAGGGTGTCACCGATGTGCATCAATGATGCTCATTAATTGTTTGTTAACATCACAGTGTAACAATTCTTTAATGACACCTCAAAACAACATTATATCTTAAATAAAACAGTGTAACAATGCAACATCGCATCATAATGAGAACGTTGTGGTGATATCCTATTTGTAATTTGACACACTAGTGAAATATGTATTAAAATTTTGGATTCATCTCTGGAAAAGTCTGATGGAATTCCACGCAATTAAGCAATGATGAACTTTGATGGAACTTCATCATCTACAATTCCTTTCGAAGATTGGAGCCGGTAAGTGACGTTGACTTCTTAAATCCCTCTAGGACGTACACCATGACATCAGAAGTCATAAGAGGTAGGGGTTGTCTGATTTTAAAGATTCTGAGTTCTTATTTCAAAATAACGATCATAGATTAACCCATGAATAGTTTAATCAGCAGACTGTGGGTTCTTATGGGAGGGTGTCTTCTTTGGGATTTCATTATCTAGGATTTAATTATAGTTGTTGTTCTAATTAAAATCTTCAGACCTCCCTTATTGTAAACATCTAACGCGGAGGGCATAGGCTAACACGAACAAAGCCGGAACCCCTCCATCATGGGTGTTCTTCATGGCCAAACAATCGAATTGAAATAAATGCATATTTGATACCTTCATTGTTTTGAGAATGTTCCTTGGAGAATTTAGGAGAAAGATGCACGAGGAACGAACCAGAGGTGTAGATCTAGTTGTCTTTGGAAGAGTCCGCCAATGCACCGACGTCAGTAGTGGTACCAGAAACTGCGAATGATGGACCATGGAGGTGGATGTGTATAGAAGGCATCACACTGTGGAGGCACACCAGAATAAGGGTTGTGGTGAAGTAGAAGAAGCCTCCGGCAGTGCTGGTGCCTGGAGGAGGCAGACACTGTTGCTTGACCGCGTCGGAGGGCCACTGACGTAGTATTGAGCTGTGTCTCGCCCGAAGGGCCACAGTCACTAAACTATAGAAGAGGAGGCACAAAACAAGGACCCACAGGGTGATGGTGGTGGATGGGCATGGCATCTGGCTGCATCTAGCATGGTGGACTGGGTGGGGTGCAAATCTCCCTTCGGGTCGGACTTGCACTATGTGTTGGACCCACAAATCACCTGGCCGAACCCACGCTAGTGGGACGAACCTACACCCAACGGGCCAAACTCACACCATCAAGCCCGTCCTGCACCATCTTCGGGTAAAGATGGACTAGAACAGGTCTCCGGTCAACCCAGTGGGTGGCCGGGTCTAGCGAGGCTTATTGGGCCTGGCCCACTAGCCAGGCCAGAATAGACCGACCTCGACATGAACCAGGTCGAGTCGTGTCCATCTTAATGAACCGGGTATGTGGGGCCCCTAGGTTAGGTCGGTCGAGTCGTTCTGACCAGGTCAGACCTAGCCCCAACACAACCAGTCCCCTTGTTACTAAAACAAATGTATCTTGCAAACTGCACGTTCGATTGATGAGTCGTTTACGGTGTTGGTACCCTCTCGATAAGGTAGATTTTTGGAATTATATATAGTGAATTTCATGATATTTGATATGTGAAGAGGGGTGTGAGGAGTGGTTATCCCATGTGCACTACATACAAAACCCTGTGACAAGATGAGATGTGAAGACTGTTGTCTTTTGGACCAGTGGGAAGAACCACTCTGTGAATTGGTTGGCCCACAGTGGAAAAACCTCTCTATGACATTGTAGGAAATCTAAACATGATTAAGATGAGTACCTAGGTTGTCCATGACTAGTGGGAACCACCTCTCTGTGAATTTATAGCTCCATAGTATATGATGGTGGAGGAGTACCTACGTAGTTCGAGGTTAGTGGGAAACACCTCTTCGTGACTTGGAAGGCCCACTATACTCTTTTGAGGAGGAGTTCTCCAACAGTAGAGGTGTTCGATGATGTGACAAATAATTGTACTGTTACTACCCATGAATATACCTCATGTGAGCTGTCTTATGTTTCATGCTTTACTTTGAGAATTTTTTTTGTCGTTTTCACTTTTGGTTTGGTTGTCCCTACTGAGTACTGGGTTTCTCACCCCTGCATGGTCTTTTCCCGCACATGTTGTGTCTAGTGAAGAAGACTGACAATTCAACAGGGGTTCTCAGGTTGATGGGACTGATAGACACAACGATGGTGGACATGGTAGCCTAGGACCAGGAGGGGCCCAGTAGGACTGGGTGGTCAGGACGTACTACTTCAGCTTCTAGTAGCTTCACTACTCTCATGATCAGGTGGGCTTTCATACAGATGTCCATCAGAGTTTCCTTTTTGTATTTACTATTTTTAATTCCTTATTGGGTTTTAATTCTACCCAACTTATATTCATTTGTTCTCGCACTTCACTTTGTTTTAGTGGAACTTGTTTCACCTTTTATGTGTGTTGGGATGTGGTTGGGCATGTGTGTGCGTACAAGTACTCAAGAAAATGCCTCCCACGTTCAGGTTTATGCCTCCGGAACGAGTATATAGCCCCTAGAATTCAGAAGGTGAGCTTGGAGTATTCATGAAACCGTCTCTGGGGGATATGTCATGACACATACATTTTTTCAATTAATATTCTTTATCTTTATGTGTATAGTATTTCTTGGAACGAAATTTAAAAACAACTTTTATTTCTTTCTCTGGTCAAAAATGTGTTTTTCTTCCAAGGCCCTATTTTTTATTTTTTAAGAAATGTTTTTAACATTATTAAAATGATTTATTAAATAAATTATTATTGATTTTTTATGTTGTACATAATCCTTTTAAAGGAATCATCATGATGTTTTCCAAACAATGCTCTTTTGGTATTTACCTATGTGGTGGAAGAAATCATCATTTTAACATCTAAGACATGAATGGAATTTTACACCATCAAGGAAAATATTTTATTTTAATATTTATTCATAATATTTTAATTTTATTTTCAAAGAAAAATATTTTCAAAATAAATTCAGAATTTTTAGTTTTAAAAATTGTGTTTGAAAGAAAATTTATTTTCCTCAAGAAATGTTCCTTGTGTCTTTTCAAAATAACATTCCATCTAAGATAACCACTATTTATGTTATAATTTTTTTTATTTGGGATATAATCCATGCATAAAATTCTTATTATTTCTTGAATTATTAATGACTATGATAAAAAGATGATTATGAAACTCATTTCTCTTCCACAGGTTGTAAGATGATAAAATTCTTATGAAACCCACATCTTTCCATGGGGTATGCTATAATGAAATGATGAAATAATTATAAAACTTATCTATTTTACACACATATTTATATGATGAAATCTATTTGAAACCAATTCCATTTTATTCTTTATGATATTATTAATTTTTTATGATCTTGTGACATACATACATATGATTTTCATTATATGATAGGCAGGGACTATTTCTCCCTCTAATTAAATGGGTAATGATTTGTATATCATGAGAGAGACAGTACAAGAATGAGGATTGAACATGGTCTGGTAAGTTTCTTTGTCTTCTATGGTTGTCTTAGAAGTGAAAAATGACATCTATTAAGGTTAAGGGATTTAACCCACTAAACTATGATAGCATTATTAGTGATCTTCACAAGTATGGAAATTCTTTTCTATACTTATATGTATTTCATTAATGTATGTTTTATGCCAATGTCAAGATATAATTTAACATGATATTAGATTATATTATGATTTATGTCTTATGAAATTACAATATTTATCCCATGAATCAATATTATGATCTTTGGTATAAAGGGTATGGTTCTCAAATTTTATACTCTTGTTCATATACATTTATGTTCCTGTTATGCTTATGTATCTCTCTTTTTTACCCTTAATGAGAAACTGAGATAACCATTTCTAATTTTTTTCTTTCTCCAGGATATGAATAATTAGATTATATATGAGTTTTCTATAAATCTTGATAGTAATCAAGAACAATGTGAGAGATGTTGAAGTTTACTTTTGAACCAGTTTTTTGTGTTTCAATGTTTCTAAAGGCTCTATACCATTATGATCCTAAGACATGTGTTTGTGTATAGTAGTAAATGTTCATTAAAAATATAATATCACTGTATAATAATCCTAAGTCTCTATATTGAAATAAAATTTTAATTTTACATATTTTCAATCACATCTAGTAAAAATAAGGATATTAAAATAATAATAAGTGTGATGTAGATATAGTTTCAGTGGGTGAAAAATATAATATTTTTTCATAATGGAACTGGTTTTTAGTGTCATAAAAAAGGCTTCATGAGAAAAATATATAACATAGGGGAAATAGAATCACTTTTTTAATACCTTTCAAGTTCATAAATTTTCCATGTGATGTCACAATGATTTGAATAGAGAGATGGGTTTATTATAATAGAGTGTCAATAATATTAAAGAAAAATATATAGAAAACAAAATGAGAAAGGGTATCAAAAATTAATTCCAATGATATGGTAATAAATAACTTATGATAGTCCATTATAATGATGTGGTTATGTTCCTATAACATATAGTCAAAGAAATGTATTTCCTTTATAGCTAAGAAGATCTTGTATTTGATCAATATATTATGGATGATACCATCCTAAAATTTAGAGATGATGATGTCTAGTAGGGGTGATTTTAAGATAAATGACTAATTTAATTAAATTGGAAATTAAATTTCATAATGAAATGTGGTGGAAAACCTAAAATTTAGTCAAGTTAGCTTTCTTGGGGTTGAAGAAAATATGATAATTTCCTATAATTGGGGAAATAGCAGTGCCCATGATAAATTCCTCAACCAAACTCAATGGGTCCTTTAATATGAAATTTAATAATCAATATATACATAATTTCACTAAATATACATATACCATTAAAAACTATAGAGAGATTTGAGATAATTACTAGTGGATACATATAAAGTATGATATGTGAGACTACACTGAATGATACTTAGTTTTCAAAAAATAGATGGAATGAATATAATTTCAAATGGGGGTTATCTAGACAACAACATCACTAGTTTTAAAGTGAGATAATAATATTGCCTTATTTTTCACTAGGCAACCTAATATATCCAAGTATAATTATGGTTTATCGTAGATCTTTTTACAAATTCATATCATATCATAGTTCTATTAAAAAGTATTCTCTTGGTTTCTTTTTTGGGTTATATATACGAGGATTTTTTTATAACCTATGGTATACCTTGGTAAATATTAAATGATCGTATTCTAATGGTCACATTAAAATTATAATAGAGTCTTGCAAAATATTTAAAAATAAAACATAATCATTTTCATAACCCGACCCATCGGGAACCCTCTTAAGAGGCAATAATATTAGTTGTCCACCCCAATCACACCTCCAATTTTCTTATTGAGAGTGAATATCATGGAGTAGGAATATTAAACATAATATAATTTCTTATAATTATATATCTACACATAGAACACATCTCTAAAAAGGAAAATAAAATATATGATATACAAATTAAATTAATTATAGAATATACTACATGTGAAAACACTATGATCTTCAATGGAGAATACAACACACAATCCATAATCAAATAGGAAAAATACACTCCTGATAACCCATGGTAAAAGTAAAACATAAACATATTAGGTGAGGGTATCCCTATTACAAGCATTTTACACACATGATCATCTTATGCTACAATCACATATGGGTACCACAACACTCCCCCGACATTTTTCCACCAAGGTCATTATCATATTGTCTATAATCAACGTAATTCCTAAAATTTATAGAAAAATACACCCATGAATGGGTAAGTATATGAAAACCTATTTGGATTCATTATTAACAGAAAAAAAATATTAATAAATAATAAGGAAATCAAAACTATGAAGGCATGATATAAATTAAATCCGATTATTAAAAAAAGAACAAAAAATGAAAAATAAAATAAAATATATTTCGGCCTTCAGATGCAATATAAGGAAATTTTTTCAAAAATTGAAACAAAGAATAATTATGGTACAGTTTCCTGATTGGAAAATATTATATATTAAGGAAGAAAATACCACATCAATGATAGATTAAATTAATCCATGAAAAATAATGTTAATGGAATAAAGATAGATTAAATAGAAAAATAAATATAGGAAATCAATAATAGTATTGTTCTGAATGAATAAATATATAAAGAAAACTTTTAAAAAGATAAAAACATGTTGGATACACTCTTAAAAAATTAATCACATGGGTACTAGGATTAATGGAGTTCTTTAAAATGAAATAGAAAGTTCCATTTACATAAAGTTTTTAAAAAACAATTATTGAAAAGGATTTTCCATATAAAAGGAAATTTGACCATGATTATAATAAATAAATGATCATATGTCCATTAAAATCAGAAAAGGATACAATGCATGAGAAAGAAAAAAAGTGATAGTGTTTATTTATAGATAATTATAACATTCTAATTCTATTTTAGAGGGAAAAATGAAAGGAAAGAGAAAACTTTTACCCCTGAATTATCATGCTATGGAAATATGTCGAGAAATTGGAAAGAAGTGTCCTCATATATCAGAATTAATAAATAACTGGGATTATCAGTTGAGATATAAATTCCATACATTTTTTCTTATTATGAATCTATGGATAAATCACAATATTCCAAGATTTTTTTGGTGTGTTTTTGTAAAGTTTTGTTAAGGGGATTCATATAGAAAGATAATTTTGTCAATTATTTAATAAATATAATTCATGAAGAGTAATTCATCGTTGAATGATTTTACTTTTCTTGTGATTCCTCTAGGAAAAATTCAAAGTTATATCAAATGGATATGTTTGGTGTTCATTTTGAAGAAGAACCATCATGATAGTGATTTTTTGGGTACATACATTGAGGGAGAGCTAAAAAGATGAGAAAATTTCTATATGATATTATATAAAAATATAAAATTTAAAAAATACTAAATGAGCTATGTTTACAGAATGAAAACCACTTTTTTCCCTTATATTTTTTTAATCAAAACTCATTATTAAAGGTTTTGTGTTTGTTGATATTAAAGGAAAATTCATGTGGGTGGTATAAACATCTATATCAATTCATTAGATGTGACTATTAAGGCTAGTATAAGTTATAAATTACTTGGAAATACGTCTGAACATCCCTTGGAAATATGTTTTTAAGATGTTATCACATACTGGACATTTTTATGGACATATTTATAGTCTAGTGTAATAGCTCATGTTTTCTACCCTGATATTTCTCACTTATAATTAGATTTTATTAATTTATGTTATAAGTTAAATTTTATTTCAAACTTCTCTCATGTGTATCGGTTTTTTAAAATTATGTGGATGATGGTTTTCTATAATATGTGGTTGAATAATGAAATGAAGTGTTATTTCCCTCTACCATACACCTTTTAAATTAATATAAATAAGGGGGATAATAATAATGTCATTAAAATTTAAGTTGATATAATTGAAATTGGTATTGGATACAATTCCAAAAGGGAAAGATTTACGTGCCCAAATGGATTGTTATGAAGATATTTTTTACCATTTTTCATTTCTAACATGTCAATAAAGATTAAAGATAATACATGAAGAAGATTATTTATAATGAATAGCATAATGAATGAAGATTTGTGGGGATTAGATATGCTTCTTGTAATTTCTACAGATCAACTGAATAAAACATTCATTCTATTTGATATTTTATGAAAGATCAATTCCTAGGCTATCAAAGTTAACTGAATCATGAATTTTTATATGGTTCTATTATAAATATTGATTATGATGTTATCATTATCTCTTAATGTCTAAAATAAAAAATCCCAGGAATGTGACATTCTGCAAAAATTAATTTTTTTAGAATTCAAACATTAATAGATTCATGACCTTTGTAGAAAGGATTATTGATGTTATTATATTATATTGTAGTTTTCAAATGATTTATAAAAGAAAAATTTATAAGATAATAATCAATCTAGAAGAAGATTATGAGGTTGCAACCATATATTATCAATAATAATGGTTATTTAAATATAGATATAGTATATCTTGGATAATGGATTGATGAAGACTGAGCATAAAGATTGGGGCATTGAGATAGTGATGTTTCATTAAAAATATCAAAAAAAAATTATACAACAAAGTTATTTTTTAATTTTGAAGAAAATTCTTTTGAATGTTTTATAAATTCATAAAGTCATTTGAGGTGTTTTATTAGATTTGGAGTATCTAGAGAAGCATTGATATTTTCTTAAAATATTCCTTTATTATTTGAATAGATTCTATAAATTTGATCTAAATATGAAAAATTATCAAAGTGATTTCTAAAAAATGGTTAATTTTTCTTGTATATAAGCGTTCAAATATGGAAAAGCAAAAAAATAAGGTATTCCCTATGGAAAATAGAGTACATAATGCTTGCCATATGGAATAGGTAATATGTAAGGGTTCCGAAGAGGATACACATGGGGGCATATATGGCTATTTTTTTCTAAAATTATTGGGTCACACTATGATATGTAAGGGTAGGTTTCTTAATATTTAATGAATATCATAGGAAATATATAAAGGAACTCCGAATGAAATGTATATAATAAATTAGAAATGTTGTTCAGTTATATCAAACAGTTTCTAGAGAAGATGTAATCTTCAAAATTTTATATTTAATAGCTATCTTCACATAAATAAGTGTGGCACTGGAGTTAGTAAAAATAAATAAGGATGCATATAAAGGGATAATGTACTGTGCATGGAGAATATATAAGAGTTATTAAAGACATTAATTATTATACAAAAGGTTTATTTTTTTTGATATTTTTGAGATATTATATAAGATTATATTTGGAAATTGGAGTCAAATGATGTTTTTTGGACTTCAAATACTATATATATTGATATTAATAAAGAGTCTACAATGTTGAAAGATTACATTGGTGGATTATTAAATGATAAAAAATTGAAAATATTACCCCTCAAATAATCGAGAATTTTCAAATATATAAATTTAGAAATCATTAACAGTGATCAAATCTAGAGGATTTATTAATATTATTATCATCCACTATTAAATAAGAAGATGGAAATTTTTTTGAATGGATGTTGAGAAAAGTATAAATTCACTCCAAGATCATGGAGAGAATTGCAAAATATTTTTTTAATATTATTTAATGAGAAAATTGTGAATGTTTCTGTGATGATTATCCTTTAATTTTTATTATTGAAAATTTAAAAACTATACACATCTGAATAATTGAATATATATATATATATGATAATAATAATTGATTGATATTGTGAATAGTGAAAATATAACGAATAAAGCAGCATCACTTATGATTTTTGGTATCAAGGAGAAGAAGAATAAGTAATTCGATAAGGTTCATCAACTGGATACCCTATCTTTATTGAAAATACGAGAGAAAAAAGATTTAAAAATATATGTTTGAGAGAAATCTTGCACTATGATATCTCTCTATCATATAATATTTTGAAAACTTATAAGAATTAAATAGATTAATTCCAATACTACCAATTCCTTATTAAGGATCTGTTTATTGAGGCTATTGAAAATGAAGAAGAAGATTCAGTGATGAAGACATATGATCCTAACCATTTATAATGTCTTGATATTATAAAACTTGAGACAAAAAGGTAGATGTGAATTATTTAATATACTAAAATAGATTTTAATTAGATGACATATTACTGAGGTAAAAGACCTAATTTTTAAGATAGAGGAATATATCACTATAAAAGGAGGATATTGTTCATTAGGAAGTTTGAGAAGAACCAATGTACATTGGTGTGAGATATTATACATAAACTATTTGGGAGATAATAAAATATTTAGATATAGTGTAAATAACTGGTTAGGATTATGTAACACCAATCAGGTGATAGCCTACTTGTATTTAACTATTGTATATAGTGCATATCTTCATCTTTGATTTTACATATTTCATCAAGGATTAAGTAAGCACATTGGGATCGAATATTATACAACTGTTGATGGTTTCTATCTTATTTATTTACATTTCTTATTGTTTTGTGGTGTGTTTGGATATCTTATCCAAATATATTTATCTAAACCAATATAGATGTGTTGGGAAGAAACCACCTCATAGAGGTCTATAATTCTAAAACCACTAAAAATCCTTGACCCCCTGAAACATTGCATGATGGAGGCTCTACATGGATAAAAAGAGACATATGACTTTTTACCATTCCTAGAATAAGTGTAACAAAATTTGGTTTACTTATCACCCTACTCACTATACATTTTTATCATTTTCCCATAGATAAAAATTCACAAACATTTGAGGAAATAAAAAAACATTCAACATAAATATAAAATGAATAAAATAGAGTCTAGCATGTTGTAGAGAATGATTTCAATAATCTTGTGGAATAACATCTTCCCACTTATTTTATTAAAGTATACAAGATTTTAGAAAACAATATTACTATGTTCAAGTAATCTATACATTCTTCTATATTCCCAAGGAAAATTTTCTTTTTGGTGTTCAAGGCTTAATCTCATATCAAGATCTACTTAGTATTAAGTTCCCAAACACTTATATACTAAGTTTCATCCATTTACCAGTTTAAACATGATTCCCTAAAATTATATAAACTGTTTCATAAGAAAATCAGATAGATTACTATCCAGGTAAACCATAATCCTTATATAAAATCATGTATTTTTGTGCATCATCATATCACCATCAGAATAAGTGAACTTATAATGGTATTAATGAAACTGGAGAGACTATGTTTTTGTTTTCTAGACACTATTTTTCATTAGCTTCCACTACAAAAATTCTGATAAATAATTTTTATGAAAATGACCATCCATTGAACAGAAGTGTCTTTACATTCCAAAAATTCCCACTTTAATACATTCTTTAGGGAACCTCATAAAATCTATATTACTTTGTAAAATAAATATTCTTATATATTAAGATAAGTTTCCCTATTTTACTTCATCCATTCATATAATCCTCAATGAATAAGATGTGTTTGTTTCAACATAATATTAGATATATTGAACCCCTGGATCACATTTTTTATATATACCTTTTAAGATAAAACCAGTGTTTCCTATCTATTATCTCTATCAATATTTATCCCCAAATATCTACTCGGATTGTATCATATCATTCATCATTAATCTTCTATAAAATTCTTATTTTAGCTTCTGCATTCTTCTATTATATGGTTTAACTATCAATATTTCATTAATATATAAAATCAATACATTTAATTCCCAATCATCTTATAACATCTTCAACTAACTATAGATTTTTTTTACTATATCAATTTTTATTATGATATAAATTGAATTAATTTATGATTCCATTTCAATGACACCTGCTTTGGACCCTATGGACACTTCTTCGGCATAAAAACAAAATTATGTTTCTCAAAATCCACTAAACCAACTTTTTTACCCATGTATATTTATTACTTAAACTCAATGTAAAGTAAATCATTTCTTACTTTTGTTCTAGATATAAATACTTCAATGTAACCATACACATCAACATCTATATAGTTATGTGTCTAACAGCTAGAAATAATATTTTTGAGAAATCAATTCATTCCTTCATTTGGAATCCACTTTCCACCATCCACTCCCTATACCAGTTATTTCTATAATACTCTTATTTCAATATGAGAAACCACTTAATTTATTTCTATATATTCTATTCATAGATTTCAATCATCTCATATGAACAATTAAAATTGAATGAAAATATATCTCTATCAATCAGTGAATTACATATTTTTTTATCATTATATTTCACGGCATGTTCTAGTATTTCTTGCTCTCTAGAATCCATTAGAATAAAAAAGTTCATTCCAACACCAAAACAATGAACTATATTTATGAGAATCATTATTATCCTCAACTCATTTAAGTTCTCACTACTAATTGGACATACTGTAACTCTTAGGGATCGAACATATGGTTCTCTCAATCAATCATCAATTATCCTTGAAATTTTTTACACATCATCCACTAGTCACAGCTCTATATGTTTGGTGCTTTAATTAGTGATGTCCATTATTTTTGTTAATAAAATTTTATTACTAATATTATCTTGAAAATAGATAGTAACAATATTTCCCTCAACTTTTATATTCCCCACAATTTGGTCCTTCCATAAAACCCTTTCATTAAAGTGATTATCTCTAAATCTGAGGACTTACCACCTATCATCATCCCACTATAGTTATATAATGTTATAAATACTATTACAAATAAAAAAAATATTGTTTGGTTATTTACACATGTTTTTTATGATCTATGACACCAATAAGAACATATTCCAAACATCAAAATATTTAAAAATGTTAAACTTTTGATCTGTTAGGG
This sequence comes from Viscum album, assembly GCA_963277665.1. Lineage (NCBI taxonomy): Eukaryota > Viridiplantae > Streptophyta > Magnoliopsida > Santalales > Viscaceae > Viscum > Viscum album. The sequence continues at coordinate 934,709,935 of OY728143.1, read as the reverse complement.
AACCATAACTCCCCCATAAGTTTCTAATTGACTACTGATGATAGAATTATATTGAAAAGGTATCTAATTTTTGAGTTCCTCTATACAAATTACCTTAAATATTGAAGATTGAAATATTATCTTCATTACTTATATTCCATTGTCTGATTGATTCATTATGATTCTCTATTATGTTGTGGAGTTTTGGAAATAATATTATCATTTTTTGCTCCATTATTCTTGAAAATGATATATAAATTATATTAATTTTACTCAATATCATCTTCATAATGTATAAATTTTATCTTCCAACCAGTTTTCCATTCTAAAATATCTTTTCAATTACAAAAATCCTAAAACGCATAAAACTTATGTTGTTGCAGGTAGGTTCGTTATTTCATCATACCATAATAAATAAATGTTACAATGTAATGTAAACATATAAGCGAATAGAGAGGTGAAGTTCCCGAAACATCAGTATAATATTTTTTAAAATATCTGTCTCTGAAGTTCCATCATAAAAATTGAAGTAAACACTTATTTTTTTTCCCAATATCATAACATTCACGTATTATGATGAACACATTTTCAAGATTCAATGTACCTCTAATTATTAGAAAATCAATGTTATTCTACAAAAGATAACCAATATTGGGACTCTAAAATATTGAATTTCTTATTTATTAGCATTCAATCACTGAAATTTTATTTTCCAACCAATCGAATATTGTGTACCATCATCTACAACTTTTGAAAATGCTCTAAAACCTTGAGTAAATTTTCTTAATCAATTTGATAAAGTAATACCATACCCTTCCATGTAATGTTTTCCAAAATAAAAAATGTTATTTTTTGGACTAAGTATATGTATAACCAATTTTTTCTTCAATACAAAACCATTATTCATCTAGATATTCACATCTCATTTTCCAATGATCTCTAGAGCTTCATCATCCAAAACAACACTTTGTATATTTTTTCAGATATATATTCCTCCATATCTATTTATAATTTTATTGAATTGAATAAATCACATGAATAAATCATTCCCTATTCATCTAAAATATTCACAACCATCAATAATTCATTACCTCTTTCCATCAAAAAATATAATTCTTTCTTCTTAAATTAGATGTTATTTCTATGATTTGATAATGAATCCTACAGTCTTTCTTGATATATAATTTCTTCACACATTTGCAATAGTTAGGAAAAATTCCATCTATCATTCCTCATCTCTTCACCCATAGATTATATTCTTATGGTTTCCTCTTATGGATTGTATTTTACTGTGGTGATTTTTTTCTTCCATCAAAATTAAGAAACTCCGTGGATGATATTTTCACTTATGTATACCTGGGATACTCATTTACGATTAGGTTTTTCATTTCATAAAATAAAAATATATCTTTCAAATTTAATTACTTGAAAAACTCACCATTGTGTACCATCTCTCCATATGTTAAGATATTAAAAATATTACCCTCTCATAACCTATAAAAGTAAAATTAACCACTTGAGTTCCCCAAAAATCATATTTAATCCATTTACATGATATTCTATTTCCATTACCTTCAAAACCCATTTGTTGATCGAAAACCACATCATGATATCATTGTTCATTATCTTATATTTTTCAAACATGTATATCTATTCCTTAATTGATTCCACTATAGTTTTATTTTCCAATATGTTAAAATCTATATTCATTTCAATATAAATCCCCACCAATGTTTGTTCATTATTAACTATCTATTCCCATTTTTCTTTCTCTATTTTTCATCAGTCATATGATAGAAATGGATGATTCAAAGTCATTTTAAATAACAATATATTCCATATAATTAATCCAAAATCAAAAATTGATCACATAAAACATTTATATTTTGTCCATTATATAATATAATTTCTAAAAATAAATTTAGAGTATCTACCATTAAAAACATTTTATTCTTATGGAAACGTATGACATGTTATTCTTTAACCATGTTCCCTAATATAATGCTTTAAGAATAATCCTCCCAAATAACACCCATAATTATAATGAAAGCGTAAGAAAATGTATCCCAAGCACCCTTAAAATGATCACACTAGTGTCCCTTCATAGTTATAAGGATAACTATAGATGTTTTCTTTGACTCTACTAAGTGTACCTAATGTATGTAAATGTTGAAGCCGAATCGCGAAAAAAAACATCTATTCCCCACACAAGAAAAATCACATATATTAAATGAAATGAAAAAACATTCATCCAAAATACTTAATGAATAATTTAACACGAGAGACTAATGTGCTTCTAACATTGAATCTTATGTTTATGGGAGAAACACTATTCGAATCTTTATTTCCCTAAATATGAGATTACAAAATAATAATACATAGAATTAAACATTATAAGCTTCTAGATTCCCAAAGTAAAGTTTTCTCTTGATATTTAAGCCTTAAAATTTTATTTAGATATACTCATCACTATAGAATCAAAAACTTTTTTAAAAAATTAATATATTCAATAGGTTAAAACTACTTCCATGAAATTATGATCTAAAGAGCGTGAAGTCTTCAACTAGAGTACCGGACTGGTAACCTTTCAACCCTATTGAAGTTCTGTTCATCCTACATCTCATTGTTACTCTATTGAAATATTAGAAAATTTTGATGATCTACCTACCCCAATAGATATCCTTCTATCTCTATGTTTATACCTTATGGACCAACCTTCTCCAAACCAATTTATAGGGAATAATGTTCTAGTTCACTTCCCAATAATAATTTCTAATAATATCATAGCAAATTAAAATAGAACATAATTTTATAATATATGGTCATATTGATTCACCCCACCCCTGTCGCTTAGAGTGACTACAAGATCATGTGGTGGTGTTATATCATTAGATCAAGTATTATGCCATTTTTTTATGTTGAGTAGTTGAAATTAATTTTTTTTGGTTCAATAGGTATTTGTCATCACAACTAATTGATTTAGTCATACCATAAATATGGAATGCACATGAGTTTATATATTTTATACCATCTATTCATAAAAATTTATTATATTCCCATACATATACTTTGTACATTCTTGTCTTTTTAGAAGAATGGCTTGTAATGATTTAATATGTGCCTTGAGAAAGTTCCATGGTACTTAACAATAATTAAAAAAAATTGGAAATATTTTATGGAAAATAAATCTTGGATTTTTTGGTAAAACATATGATCGAAAGGGTAGTAAATTGGGTGATCAGTATACCCCTTCATTCTCTATATTAATTATTTCTGGATGACATGATCAATTACTTTTAAATATTAGTGATGAGGTACCATTGAACCTGATCATTATATAAATAATAAAATATAATCTTCAAGCATTCAATGTCACTGAACATTATCTGTTTTCTATCAGTGTTAGTATCTCTTTCTTCTTTCCATATATTCATTATGTAGAATGGTTCTTTTTTACGATATCTTATATTTTTTGGAAATTGATACTTCCCATAAATAAGTATTTAAAAAATTTAGATGAATATTCAATACAATTTATATAAAACACGCTTATATACTATAGAATATTATTGTATTTTGAAACTCGGATATATAAAAATATAATACATAAAATATCAAAATAATTTCTAATAATATTATTCATAACTATCACCCATCATATATGTATATAATATTTAAAATTGTTATTTCTAACATATGTATAAGAAACATAAGAAATGATGAGCTTAGATGATCTATGTGGGTATACATAAGATATAACAATAAATGATCATAGCAGAGAATAAGATAAGAATAAGAGTGTCATAACCTGATCATGACTTAAAATAATCATACCCAATTTTTCAAATATCATTAATCATGAATCATATGAAGATGTTTTTTATTCAAATGACATAATACATAAAAGTGGGTAATAATTAATCATGAGCCCTAAAACATATCCAAATCATAATAAATATGTTTTTTGAATATTTATAAGCATAGAAATCATTTCATTAGTTAAGGATCACTTCCAAGACTATCATAATGGATTGGGTCCATTCCCCATTCCATTATTTTGTACTAAAGGTTCACTCCCAAGAAATAATTATTAAAACATTTCCCTCACTTAATTGGGTTAACTTACCATTCAATTCCTTATTAAATAAAAAGATATCCTTCTTTATCCAATGATTTATAGGGATATATAATTTTTGTCCCACCAATCAAATAATTAAAATAATTCATATGTGTTCCATAAAATAATAAAACCTTCAACATATCTTGGTATCATAACCCATTGAAAGGATATGATTTTCACAAACATATCATCATCATAATCATAATATATCATAATAAAGAAAATATATGGTGACATTGAATCATACCCCAATAAAAATATATGAACCATAAAAGGATGTTGTTATATATAAAAACACTTTAAAAATATATCTAGAACATTTCTTGAGAAAAATGAACTTTTTTAATCTATAATTTGTAATAAATAGATTTCAAAATTATTAAGGAAAAATATTTATGAAATCAAAAAATGGAACTTATAATGGACTATTAAATGTAAATAATATTCATGATGGTATGGAAATTTATTCATACAGTTTATTTTAAAATAAAAAATCCTTTCACATTTACAGTAAATAGACAAAATTAACATATTTAGAAAATGATATAAATGTTCCTTTTAGGTATATCTAATGGAATTACAGAATAGTAAAAAATGAATTTAAATAATATTTTGATAGTATTTAGAATAACTATTAAGGCAATTTAAATAAAAATATGTACATGGATGAAAATATTCCCAACCAATGGAAAAAAAACATGGTTGATTTTCTATAAAAACATTATTTCAGTCACTTGAGTACATAATGAGATGAAAATGAAAAGAAAATATTTAAATACTAAAAATTAACATGAGGATAATGAAATTAATGATATTTGGGAGATATAGATCAAAAAAATTCATCATTGTAAAATTTAATTACAAATAATACCCATAAAAATGATATTTTACATAAATCCATTACCTTAAGTCCATATCTATTCATGATCACTATATCCTCCTATATAATAATTTATAATTTAATATAAATATAATATGGGAATAATAATACCAATAATATCATCCATGGTTTTCTTATTACATTTTTCACCCATTCAATAACATTATTTCATTACCATCCTTATTTCGGGTGTTACCTGCTTTTTTTTTCATATGTGATTTAGTTCAGTGGTTAGGTTCCCATAATATTGATCATGTTAATTTCATATACAAAATTATTAACATGATATAAATATCATACGTATTAATTATATAAATATTTATGACCATTCATATAAATCTGTGCTGAAAAATGAATTACATCACTGCATGGTGATAGTGGTTTATACGTATTCCCGACTAACATTTTGATTTTTCAATGAATGGAACAAAATAAAGATAAATATCAATTTAAATTTAAATAATATCTATTCTAACATAAATAAAATATATTAAAATAAATTTATCATAATTTCTCACCATGAATGATGGTGGTGGAAAATAAGTCGTATCATTAAATGGACGCGCTAGTCCACACATATGCACAAGAAATACTTTCATATCTTGTTAGATTACGAAGAGGTGGTATATGATTTTGAAATAATAATAATAACATATCAATATTTTTTTATATAATATTCCTCATCATTTATGAATATTAAAATTTTATAGGAAGTATAAGAATACAAAAAAATTGAAAGAGGTTGGTTAAGATCTATATCTCTAGTTTCAGAGACCTCCAATGGATTTCTCATTAAGCCTCAAAGGATTGGTCTTAAGAGAATAATAAAACTTATAGGATTAAGAGAATATTTTTAGGAATGTTTTTTATTTAGGATTTTATGTTCATGAAGGTTAAATAATTTGAATAATGCAAGAGAATGGGTTGACATTTATAATTGATTGGAGGGACAGACATGGAATTCATTAAAATAATTCACACATATATGAGAAATTGGATCCAAATATAAAAGTATTTGAAATTAAAACAAGGAATGGTTTAAATATATTCAAAAAATATTAAATTTTATGGTTTTGGGGAAAATATACCCAAATCCCATGGTTAAACCCCCAGTAAACATGTTTTAACATTAACTATGGTAACAAAATTTTACAATTTTAGTATTTACAAAGACAAAAAATTATGTTGAACATATTAAATTATAATATAAATTTTTATAGAAAATATGGACAGAATTTTACCAAATTCAGCTTCTATAACTTGATTAATTTAATTTTATTTAAGATATAAAGTCATAACGAAAACCCATTTTTGAAAAATAAATTTTTAAGTGTCAAACTTCATTAACTTATATTCCTTTCCTTGTAAAAAATAGTAAAATGAATTTATAAATATTCTACTTTATATATAATCTATAAATTTAATGTAAACCACAACTCAATAGATATTACTATATTTTTTTACAAAAAAAAAGAATTTAACAAAAAGTTTTTAAGCCTAAAAAAATAAATAATAATGATTGTACCTATATAATTTAAATTTTATAATGGTTTAAAATATTGAGGTTCTTATAAAATCAGTGATGTTTGTAACGAAATTTATCAAACACTTTGAGATTTATTTTAAGTAAATGCATATAAAATAATGAGGTGTTACATTATACCCCCATTAAATGATTTTACCCATTTAAATTAATTCACTATAGAATACAAAAAGAGGATATATATATGCTACATCACATCCTTTGGTTCCCTTGTAGCTTCCTCAAATTTATGTTTCCTCCAAAAACCATTAACCATGGGATTATACTTATTTTTTGTTTTTTTATGTTCCCATATTCTTTTTTAAGTTTTGTAGGTGCTTTGTAACATCAATAGTCTTTTAACGTTATATAGAAACCCCTTTTTATTTTATTTATATGTCATTTAAACAAAAGAAATTAATAATTTGAATTTCAATTTGTAGTCTTATATATGTACTAAGTCCAACATAAAGATAAAATTTATTTTTTCTACAAGAAAGAGGGTTTTATGTAGTTGTGTACGGGTAGGTGGAAGAAACATTCATTGTGTGTAGATAGAGATGGAATCTTGTATGTTATGGGTTTTTCCCAAAAAACATAAGAGTAAACCTATAGTAATGTAAGGCAAAACAGTGATATCTATTACCCATGTAAATTTTATAAAGGCTCGCGTAATTTTTATTGAGAAAACCAAGGAACTGTATATTAGAAATTAGGTTATTTTAAATGTTTTATAAGGGTAAGTTCTCACGACATAAGGGTATCATATCCCATACAAAATGGTCAATCTTTATTTTCTAGGGATTTTTAAGGGTACAGATCGGTTTTTAAGGGTATATCTTTAATTTCAAGGATTTTATAAGGTTAAACATTTTCCAATATGTTACATCATTGAGATTCATAAAGTTTAACACATGTTACCCCTACATAGCCCCCTTTAGGTGAAAAATGGTTTTAAACCCATTCTTCATTTATTCTTCCCTAACACACCTTTGTAAGTTGTTTTTATGATATTAAATTCATAATATCAAAAGATTATTTATTATCACTAAATAGAATTTCATAACTCATATTTTGGAAGGATTTAAAGTCTATGCATTCAAGATTTATTTTAAAGATTTAATATTTTTTTTTATTTCGGAGTTTAAAGGTAAGAACTCAATCCTCCTCTGTATTTAAAATACCTAAATCATTATTGTATTTGACTTTCTGCATCCTTTTTAGGTGAGTGTTGGGAATACTTCTCTAGAAAAAGGTGATCTAGTTTCTTTAGCTCAGTTCCTTTTCTTTATCACTAAAAAATTATCGGAATGCTTTTGGAGATTTCTCATTATTTGAAATTTTTCATGGACCTTATTTTGTTGGTGTAGGTTCCTCTAACTCATTGGATGTTGGGTCCATGTCAATGGATAATTGGTATTATTTTATTTTTGTGACTCGATACATTGGTGTTACCTCATAATTTACTTAATGTTCTTGAAAATAACTTTTGATTGTTTGTAAAAAATAATAATATATTCTTATTGTTTATAGTATTGGTTTTTAAGGGGGTATGGGTACTTTAAAAAAATATTTTTTGCATTACATATGTATGATGAGATCCCAAAATTACATATTCTTCTAAAATCAATTTCCAAGAAAACTAGAATTGATTCTCCAACATGAAAATGTTTTATAAATGATATTTAAGGAAGGGGTCACTATAAAATGGTTCTACCATTATATACCATGTGTTCTTGTGAAATCCATCAATACGGTTTATTAAATTCTATAATTATACTATTTGTCTGAAATTATCTAAAATTCTATATAGGGTGTTTTGATAAAATTATTTAATAGTATTTTTAATTTAAAATTAATTTATTCGATTCATGTATTACTGTACATCTTAAAATATTTATTTTATTTGAAATTATATTTTCCAAGAATGGGAGTGGTGATACATTACATGTGAAAATGATTATCAAAATTGTGAGTATGGTATATATTTTATTTTATTTATTTAAAACAAACATCTTGGGATAATTTGGGAACCATGCACCTCAATATATGTAAACCATAATTTCTGTGAAACCCCTATGGATTAGAAATATGTTCTCCTGAGGTTGTGGAAAGAAATGGGTAGGTTGATACTAATAGATTTTGGTAGGACTTGGTATCATTGGATATATGTCAATTAATTTTATTATTCCACATTTACATTAATTTTTTATTCTCATGTTTTAGAGCCTAATTATTTTTCTAGAATGATGACTTCACTTATATATCATGTTTTATATGAACACATTGTCATATTTGTTTATATGAATACTTTGATTAATTACCTCTATATTCTCATTTAGGTTACCACTCATGTTCTTAGGGATTTTAAAATTGATTTATTTTATTGAAACCCAATGAATTAATTAATAAATGTTTTAAATTTGAAATTATTTTACAAAATTGATTCATTTTAAATTAAAAACTAAAAGTTTCATGGTGTTAGAATTTATATATATATTTGTTGGTGTCCTGTTGAGTTTTATCTCTCTCACCATACTTTTTATTTCAAGAATTTATAACATTGGTTTTTAAGACTCAGGTAAAGGTAAGGAAATAATATTTTATGATATCATATCTTTTTTTATATATCCTTAATAGTATATAGTAATTATGGAAAAGTTTTGTACCAATGAGACTTTCATTTATTCATTTTTTGTTATTATTTCAAGTTTTTTCATTTTGGATTATCCTTATTTGTCTCTTTGATCTGTACAATTCATGCATATTGGATTTTTATTTTTTATCTTATTTTTGGTAAAAATAAGTCATGTTTTAATATCTTGTAGGAAAAATTATTTCCATAAATTTATATGGGGATACACATGTGATTGTCGCCCGCCCATGGAGATTGAAAATACACTTCAGGTAATCTGTCAGGACAACTCTAGTAACCATTCAGGTTGACCCTGGATAGTTCACTACAAAATGATATTAGCACATACCCATTTATAAGTATTATAACACTACATAGGATTGTTTAGGGTTTTTTAATATTATATATAGGAACTTTTGGATTAACTACTATAAGAAGATTATGTTATTGATAACTATATTTTGTGATATCATGGGAGTTATTATGATAATTGGGATTTAATTTTTTTTGATTATTTCAATAAGTTTTGGTTTCGTGTGGTTTCTTATGATCATAATTATTATGTGTTGTAATCCATGGGGGGTACACTGGTTATTGGGTTTCAAGTGAAAAATGAATCAGGTTCTAAAGTCCATCTGGATGGCTAGACAAACCATTTAGTGATTGGCACTTGGTTTTGAAAACATGGTTGTGGAATTCATAGTGCATGGTAATCAAACACATCACTTGGTAAAACATGAATCATCACCCCCATGTTTTCTATTTATATTCCATTATTCTTATATTCATTAAGTTTCTCTCATTTATAGGAAGATAATCAATGGTATTATTGGGTTTTGTGGATATTAAGAATCAATTTGACTAAAATTATGGCATGATTGTTTTGTGAAGATATGAAAGCATGTTATATATTGTGAAATTGGATTTCATGAAAATAATATTTTTTTCAAAAGAAAAAATTTATTTCTTTACTAGGTATGTCTTCTTGATTTCTAGCTCATATTTTTAAACATGGTGTTTTATTCATGAAAATCTAGAAGAAAACATTGGTTTTCAAGTCAGTTGAAATTTTTTACATAAAAAAATTTCAAATCCTTAAAGAATATTTTCAATAAGTTTTATAATTTTTGAATAAAACTATTGTTTTCTAGGAAGTTTTAAATGGTTGTTTATTAGTTTCATGGACAAATATTTTGATTTATAACTTTCAATTTTAAAGAGTAAATGGATTCTGAAATTGGAATGATAAATTATATAAATGTTCTTTATTGAAAGGAAAACCAATATTATAACTTCAATGGAGGTTCATTTTTAGAAGAAAACCATACTCGAATAATGTAATTCAATGTGGAAATGAATCTTATTTAATTTTATGGTTTTAAAATGGTATTAGTATTAATCTCGTAATTTTGGATTTGTGTGATTTTTTTATTTCAGAATCCTTTTATAATGAAAGGAACAATGGTTTTCTATGATACTTCTTTTTTAAACATAATTTTCAAATGGAATTTGTTGGTGATCAAAAAAATAGTGTTTCATATATTTTTTTAATAATTGAATAAATTTGTATTAAAACCTATTTGAAATGTATTACCTACAACAAATCCAAGTATATTTTCCCTAAAAATTTATTATGTATAAGTTTTAACTAATTATCAACAATGAAAATAAACTGATGGATTTTACATCTTATGTGGTTTGAGTTAGTCTTTTAGGGAGATCTGGATTTTGAGTATGATTCATTCCAGATATGATTCTATTTACCATGTATCTTTTGAATTTCCCAGTATCTTAATAGAGTTGAATAGGTTTTCTTCTCACTAGTTGTTATAATGAAGGATGTTTTTAAGGTAAGTCAGGATGATTTTGTTATGTGGATTAAGAAAAATATTCTATTTGTTCGGTTGGGTTAATGGGACTTTAATGAAAAGTTTTATTAATTTTATTATGTTCCATAAGAAATGTGGGGCCTTAGGTGAATCATCTAATTTGTGGCCCTGTCGCTTCAATTTATAACACTCTAGATTCATAGTGGTTTTCATATTTGGGTAGCCATGTCAAGGTGTCATCTTTTATATCATCCATAGACTTCTTTATTGAGAGAATTAGTTATATATTTTTTTCTCCATGCCTTGTGGTTTCATTTCATTCTATGAAATTTTCTTGATGAGCTATATTATTTGTGAATGATATACCATGGTTATATGATTTTTTCCTTATACTTGGTGAACCTTTTATATTTTTATGGGTAATAGAAATTAGTTTCATAAATGCATAAGTTGAAATTTCCATTGGTGATATATTATTATTAGTTAGATAGTGGGGACTACCGGGTTGATATTTCTAAACTTGAGTTATCAATGATTTAGTTTCATAACGCAACACTAAATAAATGGAGTATCTTGTATATTCTTGTATTTTTTTAAACCATATCTTAGTTATGATAGATGAGGTGGATCTAATGGTATATCTTTTTCATTCCTGATGATCATTTGGGATTTATGATCTAGGTATATTTTTATTATTTCTTGGGTATGGTTCTATTTCATATGCTTGAACTAGTTCATTCTTAATTGGTTGAAACATGTGAGAGCTTGTTGGTTTCCCTGGGTTATGGGTGGACGTCCTAAGGATTTCTTTTGGATAAAATTCGAAGCCTCAATTTCCATTTTAATGATATCTTGTATCCATGTAGTTCCATGATGATTCACCATTTTGGATAAAATCTAATTTGTTTGGGGAACTATGCTTAGTCTCTATTTTCCTTTGAGCCTCGTGTTGGATAGTCTAGAACCCAAGAGTCCTTTAAAAATATGGAAGTCTAGTAACTTTATATCTAAATTGTTTTCATGAAATTTCATGTTTGGTCATGAAAATATCATTGTAATACCCCATGCATTATAATGTGATATGTCTTGATATCCTAAAAAATGAGAGATGGATTAAGTCTAACACAAATTTTATCATAAATAAAATAATATATCTGATTTTTAATTTGAGTTGATAATAGTTTTACATTCCCACATAACCTGGTGATACAAAAACCATGGAGACAAGTTAATGAAATATTTGGGTCATAGAATCCTAAAGTGTACATTTTCCGACGTGAATCTAAAAAAAATATGGAAATACTAGGATAGGTGATTTTAAATATTTGATATTGAATTTTTTTAGTCATTCACTATAAGAGGTATGGTCATATACACCATGATCATCATTTAAACTATAGGAGTGATTTGTATCAAAATTTAATGGTTCCTTAGGAAACATTTTTTCAAAAATACACAAGGTTTTGTTTGAGGCTCTAATGTAATCATGTAATAATCTTCTAAAAAATAAAGTTCTTCCTTGTGTAATGAAATTAAATATTAGAATATAGTGTATACCAATTGGAAGTGCTATAATGTATCTTTATATGGTGGGGGACCTTGGGGAATCTCTCCTCATCCTATAATGGTTTCTTATGTATTTGGAGGTATTTGATATTTTTGTTTCTTTTAGATAGGGGTATACAAATTGTTAACCAATATCTATATATATGTGCACTCTAAGTATATCAAGATCTTACATGATTTGAGATATCAATTTTGGTGTCTAGAGAGAAAAAGTGAATTTTATAAATTATGTTATGATTCACATCGTTATAGATTGGGGAATATGGAACACCACATACCTACATGTTTAATATTACCTTTTATCTTTAATATTTATGGGGGTAATTCCATTATGATATTGAGAATTATAAAACCCAAAACATTTATTTCACGTTTTTCATTGGTTTTCTATGTTTCTTTTGGTTTTCATAGTATAGGAAGTTTATTTTAACTTATATGTTTTAAAAAAAATCATTATATTTCCCTTTACATTTAATTTTTATGTTATTTGTATGAAAATTTTATAATTTCCCTGATTATTTTTACCCTTACATATGGAGTAGGTCCTGTGTAAAGGTAAAATATCTACTACCTATATACATGATGGTTTTATGGTGTTTTCTAAGGGTTGGTGTAAGATGAAACCACAACATAGGGGTGGAAATAAAATCTCATGCAATATGAATAGGACATTCACAGTTCTCAAAAGTGTAACTCCACATCAATGAAAGGGTAATTTATGATTTCTTATAACTATTTAAATGTAAAAGGGGATCATATAAGGGTTATCCAAATAACCTAATGGTGATTAATGGTTTACTAGATTTAAAAAAGGTTATGTAAGGGTAACTCGTACTCCATAAGGGTAACCTAGCCCATGGGTAAGGGTAATTTGATGTTTTCAATGGATGTTTAGTGGTAGAACCTTGGTTTTTTAAAAGTTATCTTCCCTCATTTCAAAAGTTTTTTAAGGGTAACCTTGTGCCATTATAAGATAGTTATGTACTATGGAAGGTTCAACCATTTTACCCTTATAAAATTCTCATTTTTAGGAACAATGTTTCAAAAACCTATTCTTAGTTTCTTCTTCCATAACCCACATATATAACATTGTTTTAAAATTTTAAATGTCTAAAATCCTGGAATTAGGTATTTTAACTCGTTTGATGTTTTGAAATCATTTTTTGGATGGATTTAAATTATCTGCATTCAAGATATTTTTTAATGATGTATCAATTATTTATTTTAAATTAGGAGATTGAGTGTTGTGAATTAGAATTCCTTATATTTTTAAAAATACAAAAACAACTAATATAATTTTTTTTGTATCATACTGAGGATATTTTGGGGAATCAATCTACTGTATAATGTTATTTGGTTCCTTTTTCTTGTTTAATTTTCTTCCTTACTAAAAAACCAATGGAAGGGTGTTGAATTTTAAACTTCCTTCAATGTTTTACGTGGACCATATCCTTTTTTAGGCTCATATACCACCCAAATTTTTGGGTTCAATGACAATATATCATTGATCTTGTTTTACATATTTTTCTTTGTACATTGATGTTACACCATGATTTTTAAAAAATTCCTTAAAATTTTCATTGTATTTTTTTTGTGAAAATTATTGATATATAACTCCTTTATAGTGAAGAGTTGTATAAAGGGGGTTTTCTTCAAAAAAATATTTCAGATTTACATGTGTTATATGAAATTCCTAAATTAAATCTTTATTTAAAAAATGGTTTTTTCAAGCATGGAACTTGTGATGATTCATAGTGAAAATATTTTATCAAGACTATTTTTTTGGAGGCGTCTCTATGAAATGGAATTTTCCCTTGTTTAAATTTTGTTATTGAGAAATAATTTTTGATTGTTTATTAAATTATTTAATTTGAAATATGTGAGGGTAGTTTTCTACAATTCCTTCTTGGGTTCTTTGAAAAAATTTCATTAAAGAGATTTTACATTAAAAACAAATTTATTTAGTTCAAGTGTTGATGGATTACATAATAGATGGTGATTATTCTAAATTTTATTTTAATAGTTTGAGAGTGTTGATACTTCACTTTTGAATATATTTAACAAAACTATGAGTATGGTTTATATCTTGTTTTGTGAAAACATGTAACATGGTAACATTTGGGAACCTTATGAAACAAAATGTACAGACCTTAGTGTGTGTGAAACCAATAGGGCTTATAAATAGTTTTTTATGAGAATGTGGATGAAAATATATATCTTGACATTGACATACTATGGAAGGATTTTTTATCATTGGATTCATGTTCTGTCATCTTAGTGTTCCATATTTGTTTTAGTTATCAATTCCCATAGACTAGAACCTGTTTATGTTTCTTTTAGGATTCTTTTAGTTATGTATAATTTTTTATATAATCACAGGGTTATTTGTTATTATATGTATAATTTCATTAATTTAATCTATATTTTTATTAATTTTGACACTCTATTATTGAAAAATTGAATATGGTTTGTTTTTATTGAAAATTATATAATTATATAAAAAATAATAAAAATTTACAATTTCATTAAAAATTTGTTTTTTTAATCCTAGTACTAAAGGTTTTATAGTGTTATACCATTTATGGATTCTTTGGGGGTATCCTACAATGTTTTATTGAACACACCATATTTTTTATTTTGTTTTTATAGCCTTGGTTTTCAAGGGCTATGTTAATAGGATGGTAATATAGTGTTTGGTGGTATCTCTTCATTGACATAAACATTGTAATGGATTGGGATGGTCGTGATTATTTATCCAAATGAGTCTTGGTATTTTTCTTTTTTCTTTTAGGTTCTTCTTTTTTTGGATTTCCCTTATATGTCTCATGGGTGTGTACATAACTAAATTATTTTACTCTAATTTTTAAATTTTGTTTTGTATACATGAGACATTTTATATAATATTATAGGGTAAAAGCATTCCCATGGTTTTATATATGCATACTCAGGTTCTTGTCAGCAGACAAGGGATATCAAGGATGCCCTTTGGCTCTTATGTTGAGTCAACTCAGTTGATTTTTCAAGTTTACCCATGTTTGGTTGATATATTAATACCTCGTGTACATCATAATAAATATCATGCTCCAGTTTTATAACATGTGAGTTCAGTACATGTGAATGATTATGTACGTACTTCCTCAAGAGATATATAATGAATGAATCATGAACCTGGAAGAGGACTTGACGGAGTCTCAAGAAATAAGATATTCTCCAAACTTGATCTAGAATCTCAAAGGAACAAATATACCAAGGACTTTACTTTTACTTATTTATAAGTCTCATAACCCTAAAAATTGATAAATTCATGCTAAAACCCTATTCCCAAATTTTAATTCCAAATCTCACTAATGATTTTTTCGCATAACACTTCTTTCAAATCTGAGCTTCTGTGATGTGCTGCAAAATTGATCTAACTTACTCTTTCGTTTCCTCTATTAACTCGGGTCCTAATAGATTTCTTATAAGATCTTCTTAATATGTAATAGTTTTGAACTTTTATCCATATAGAGATTAATAAGGAACCACGTTGTTTCTTGAGTAAAATATATTTTGGTAAGAACATTCTACTAGAGGAAAGTGTTGATTGCAATAACCTTTCAATTATAGAGAGAAAGGTCTCAAATATCTTCTAGGTTTTGAATATTCGTCTCAGACTAAAATTTTTTCTACGGATGATAATAAATACATAATAACAACTCCATGTATAGATAATATTCAGCACTTCTCTAAAAATCAATGTAAAACTTATTTCCTAATGAAATACAATACAATTTGGTACCCCATGTAACCCTAAAACATCTTTAATGTATATTCTAGATATTTGATCAATAAAAAAACTTCTCTAATAGTATATAAGTTTTATGAAATATAAATGAGATTGATTACAACACTAATATAATTATGTCCTTTTGATGTTTTGGGGAATGCAATGATGAAATATAGGGTGTGGTTTTCCTATTTCTATTTTGGTATAGGTAATGGTTATAGAATACCCTTACACTTCATTCTCTCTACCATAACATGTTGACATAACAAGAACCGAGATACATTCTTCGTAATATATCTCTTAATGTTTTCCCTCTAGAAATATTATTTTGAATCTCTGAAATCTTTATACATCTATTATGAATAGAGGATTATGGTATATTAGATTCATATAATTTTTTTTCATGTATTAGGAAATTAATGGGACACATACTTGGTTCCTAAACATTATAATTCCTTAAAAATAATATTTAAAATCCGGAACATTTCTCTCCTTATTTAGTATCACTCAATCCTCCTTTCTACCTATTTAATTTTTACATGGAGAGATTGTTGAACACTAATTTTATAAATATATAATTTCTACCCTTCATTCATTATTTCAAGGTCCATAAAATTGAAATATATAAATATTTTATCATTATTGATCCTTATTATTGATATTATAACAAGAATTTGTTGACTCAAAGCATCAGCCACATTGTTTGATTGCCCAAGTTTGGCAGTGTATAGATTATTCATAATATTTAATAAATGCTAACCCTTTTCCTTAATGCTTATTAAACTCTTTCTAAGTTAATATATTATTTAAATTTTTATGACATGTAAATTTTTCACACCTTTCTCCATAAATATAACGACCCCATATCATTTTTGGAAAGATAACCGTTGTTGTCTCTAAATCATGAGTCGGTTAATTATTCTCATGAACATTAAATTGGTGGAGAGAGAAACTATCACAAAATAATTTGGCATATAAAATCATCCCATATACTTTTTAGTGCATCACTATAAATTAAAAACCATTCTCCACTATAGGAATGTGTGGTCATAGGTTCACTAACCATCATTCTCATCAGTTCTTGTTAATTTTCTTTAACTTCATCAGTATAGATTAATTTATCTCTCTTCTGATTTAACATCATGAGTGGATTATATGGTTATGATAAATGCTTCACAAAACACTGATAATGTCTTGTAAATACCAGAAAACTATGAATATTAGTCACATTGGTTGATATGGTCCAATGTTCAATTACTTTAATCTTTGATGGATCCACCAATATACCCTCTGTTTAGATTATATAACCCAAAAATGAATCTTTTTTTCCAAAATTTTCAAATGGTATTTTTCTTATACAAATTATATTTTCATAGGGTCTTCAAGTAAACAATAATTTAATAATCATGTTCATCCTTACTCTTTTGATATATAATAATATTATTTATAAAGATTTCCACAATCTATTCAATCTATCCTCAATATACACGATTCATTAAATTCATAAAAATAGTTAAGGGATTAGAAAGTCCAAATTGAATTTCTAAAAATTCAAAATTTTCATACCTTAAGAAGAAGTTTGTCTTGGGTATGCCATTAATTTGGACACTGAATTTATAATATCTAGATATAAAATAAATCTTGGAAATATAGAAAATATGGGAAAAATGTTACTTAATTTTAACCATTATATAATTATGTTGTCAATAATCAATGAAGATTCATATTTAACCGACATTTATCATAAATAAAGTACAGGTTCACCCCATGGTGATGTACTGGGATGAATAAATCCCTTATCAAGATTTTCCAATACATGTTTCTTCAATTATTCCAACTCAAGTGGGTCCATTCTATAGGGTTTCATTAAATTGGAGTATCACCAGGTACGGCTTCAATTAAATAATATACATAAAAATTTGGAGTAATAATATTAATCACTTTTAAAAATTCATTAAAAATGAACATACAATATGAATTTCATTGATGTTGAAATTATCCCCAACTATACAATATATATACCCCTTTGAATAGGAATAAAAACGCATTCAATGGATATAATTTCCATTACATTTTCATATTCCTTATCGCATCAATAGAAAATAAATCGTTGTTTCATGATTTAAAATTTGGTTTAACTTTTCTAGAAATTTATATGGAAACTATTAAGAGAGATATAACAATTTTCATAATGACATCAAGTTCAACTAAATAAAGTGTAATAATATTTTTAAAGGACACATTACTATAAATATTAACAAGATACACCTATCTATCGAGTAGAGGATGAGTGCTCCTTAAAAATCATGATCCAATTCAGAAATGGACATAGCATAGACCCTTCAACGGTATAAATGTAATCCACTGAAAAAATTAATTAGCTCGTAAAGTTCCCATGTTCCCAGAATATAAGACAATAAAATCTATATCAATTCATTAATCAATTCCCTGTTTTTACATTGATAATATCTTCCTCTTACTTTCAGAAATTATCCAAGCTTATTTTCCCCACATTATCGATATACATGAAAATTATACATTCATTCCTCTATGATCATCACTACCTAGACATCCAAAAAATTCCATTTTTCTCCTATTTTACATGTTAGGAAACTCACCTATGTCTATATGATAAATTATAAATCATGGTAGATTATTAGGTATGGTAATAAGGTTCAATATCCCAGTCCCAATATTAATTAGTTTCTCCATTGAAAAATTATTTCATTATTCCTCACATTTATCATTATCATAGTTCCTTCACATTCCATCCATTTAATAGAAAAACATAGCGTGAAAATCAATAATCATAGTGGGAAATAAAATAATTATTGAAAATCATTAATTTTATATCAAAATCATTAAATATTGTTTTAAATCAATGACACCTTAGGTTTCACCAAGGTCATCCATGGTAATTATCTATCCAAATCCATCATAATGGTTCACAAAAAAATGTGAGTTAACTTAAGAATGTACCCTAAGATTGTTAAACAAGGTGAGCATTAGAGGCTCATTTACCATGAGATAAACTCAACCAAATCTATTTTGTGTCATAAACCCTATATGAATCTATTCAAAAACCACATAAACTTGTATAATCTAGAAAAGGCTATATTTTCTTAAGGAAACTTACCCATTATTTAAAATAAATTTAGTTTTTCTCCAATAATAAATTTGATCCAATGGAATATAACAAAAATTACTTTATCATATATTCTAAAAGTTACTAAACCTTCCTATGAAACCAACTATGGTGACCGATATTTCTCATACATAAATATTAAATCATTTAATTAATATTCATTATAGTTCACAGTAATATATATCTCAAGACCTGTTAGGTTTTGTTCCTTTGTAAACATTGATATATGAACAACTGGTTCATAAAATATCTACATCATTTATGGTTAATTTCATCAAATATAGAACCCATCGTAGACATAACTAACATAAAATCATTCTTTATAAACCATAAAAAAGTTAAAAGAAATATTGAGATTGGATTCTAAATATAAGAAAACATAAGAGATATAATTTAATGATAATAAGTGAGCATAAGATAATAATAAGGGTATGAACAAATGAAAAAAACATTCAATAATCATACCCAATCAATCAATGTTATTTAATATTGAAACATGTTTCATGTTTCTTCAAACAAATTAAACAAGAAATAAGAGTTTGGAGTCCTCAATAATAAATCATCAGCCATTAAATCATATTATATGTATAATACATAAGTTTTTCATATAAATTATTATATAAAATCATTTCCTTTTTCATGTCTCACCACCAAGACTATTATATTATATTTTAATCACATTATATTTTATGATTATGTAGTCATGGTTCACTTACAAGAGTATATTATTTGAAAATATTCCTTATTAAACCTAGTTCACTACCCATTACATTCCATATTATCCAATGATATTTTTATATTTACCTACTATGTTGGAGGTAAATATAATTCTATGCCCACTTATTAAATAATAAATCCATACATATGTGTGCTAGAAGATCATAAAACATTCATCATATCATCAAATCATAACTCTTGGAAAGGATACCAGTTTCATAAATATATCATAATAATAATAATAAACTATCTAGAGAAAAAATTAATATATTAATATTTTAACATATCAAAATTATTTCATAAGTAGAACCATAAGATGTTTTTATTGATAAAAATAAATTTAAAATATCTATAGAACATTTTTTTGAAAATAAATACCCTCTTTTTTTGAAATCACTTATTCATTATTAAAAAATTTACCAAATATTAAGTAATAATTTTATTTTCAAATAAAAAGAGGAATATTTTAAATCCTACTTCAAATAATATAGTATCCATGATGATGGTAAGTATTATTCATATGGTTTATGTCAAAATAAAAAATCCATTCAACCTTTTGTTAAAAAGAAAAAAAAATACTATGTTTGGAAAATGATAAAAATATTCCTTTTGAAACATGGTATGAAATGTACAATATTGTGAAAAAAAAAATAAGTAATCCTTAGAAAATATTAAAAAATTATTTAAAAAACATTAAATAAAAATATTGACATGGATGAAAAGATTTCTGACTAATGG
The DNA here is from genome assembly GCA_963277665.1 of Viscum album. NCBI lineage: Eukaryota > Viridiplantae > Streptophyta > Magnoliopsida > Santalales > Viscaceae > Viscum > Viscum album. The sequence continues at coordinate 934,689,038 of OY728143.1, read as the reverse complement.
GAAAAACAATGTTGGGTTTTCTTAAGAACATTATTTCAATATCATAAGTACATAAATAGAGGAATATTAATGTAAAATAAGAAATATACAATAATAAAGTTATTATAATTAATTTAATAATATTTTTAGATAGAGTTCATAAAATTTCATGATCATAAAATTTCTGCAGAAAAAAACATGATAGAATTAAATTGTAACATAAAACCCTTAGCTTAAGTAGATTTTTCTTCATAAGCAATATAACCTATTATATATTAATTAAAAATTTATTATAATTATATAAAAACCCATAATAATACCTATATTAACATATATGATTTAGTTATATCATATTTTTAAAAACTCATTGACAATATTTCATCATCATTACCGTCATTTTGGTTGTTAACTTCTTCATTTTTCATGTATATTTTTTTGTGGTTATACTCATCAAACATTGATCTTCAATAATTAATCTACATAATTTAAATAATGATATATATTATATACGGTTTCATAACAATTAATTTAAATTGGTGATGAATATTGAATTACATCAATATGTGGGTAAAGTAGTATGTAAGTACGCATTAGTGACATTTGAATTTTTCAGTGGATGGAACAAAAGAAATGTTAATATTAATTTATATTTTAATAATTATTATTAAAAAATAAATATATTATGTAAACCATAAATCTATCATAATAACAAACCAATAAAGATAGTGGTGGAAACTAAGGTGTATCGCTACATGGATGTAGTAGTCAACACATACACATGAGAGATATTTTCATCTCCTATTAGAAAGAGAATATATGGAAAATGATTGAGAAATATACATAATAACAACTTATTATATTTATGATAATTTATTAATAATGAATTCATAGATAGAAAAATATTATATTATTGAGAAGAATAAATAAAATTTAAAGATCATGATTAAGTTCTATACATTTTCTTTGAGATAACTCCTTTAGTATACTTTTTATGACTTGAAATATTAATATTAGGAGAAGGAATAAACAAATAAGATTAATTTAATAATTATAGGAAGGTTTTGGATTACATATATTTAAATATATCAGGTTCAAATTGTGTAAACATGGGAGAAAAGGAGTTTCTCTTTTATAAGGTCCGGGAGACACCAAGAAATTTATAAAAGATTTCAATGATTTAAGGTCACTTTCATTAGAAAGTGACTCCAAATGGATATGGATTGGAAATTAGGATAATATGTGGTTGAAATATATCAAAACAATATTAATTTTACATATTTTTGTGTAAATTCAACCCTTATATCATGGTTTGCCATCCCCCCCCCCCAGTTATACCTATTTTAAACTTGATAATGGTACAAACTTTTTCAAATTTTTTCTATTAAATATGAAAAAAATTAAGTTTGACAAAATAAATTATATTAATTATTTAAATTTAAAATATCGAATCATTTTACAAAACTAAATTTCTATGATTTTAAAGATTTAAATTTAATTAAGTGCACAAACTCCAATGAAAACCCTTTGTCAAAAAATAAATTCTTATGCATAAAACATTATTTACTAACATTATTTGACATATAAAATTCATAAGATTAATATTAAAAAATAATATTGAATTTATAAACTATAAACTTAATTATAAAATAAATTAGTAAATATTATACTAATTAATGTAAATATCAAAACATTTTACAAAAAAACAGTTTTTAGATAAATATTTATTCAAGATTAAAAAATTAACTTATACTAAGATCAAGTATAATGATAATTCCAATGTATTAACAAATTTATTTAAAATTAAATGGTTTTTTGGTTAATTTGTTATCATATTCAATACAAAATGTCTAATTTATTTGAAAAAATTTAATATAATTTCAAAAAATAGGATTTTTCACTATTCACTAAAAAATATTTTTTTAAACAAATATTTAAAATTTAAAATAAGTGAATATTAAAATTAGTATTTTAAATAATATAATTTAATCAATTAATATTCATAATAAAAATTATAATTTAATTAAAATTATTACATGATGAAATGAGATAAAACACATTTTGAAGAAAATGTATTTTTGAAGCTTCAAATGAATTTAATGAAAATTATGAACCTATTTATCATAAATTAATAAATATAGTGGAATTATTAGAAAAAAATTAGTAATATTTTTCATACAGTATTCATTACTATTCACATGTTCTAATTTAATGTTTAGATTATAGTGGTTTACTATATCACATAACAAATGGACTGGGGTTGTGTGTAAGGTAAAGAATTAAATACTTTATGTTTATTTTAAGGCAAATACATATAAAATAAAAGGGAATTAAACCATGTATCATAACATACTGTCCTCTATACCTTGGGGTATAGTCTCAAACTCTCAGAACCCACCCAAGTACTTTAGGTGGATGAGTGTAGTTGAAAACACATCCTATGTTTTATCTTCAAAAATATATTATTATTGTTTTTAGGGAAGACTTATTTATAGGGAAAATTTAAACACTTATAAACTACATTGAAATACATAATTATAAAATTATAAAATTACATTGAATCTTATATGTCATGTATTTTTTTTCTCAATGAAATGATTAATTTGTGGAGTAATTTCTAATGGAAATCTTCCAATATTGAAATAGACACAACTGAAAGGTTAATATAACAAATAATTGGTAAAAATTATAATGTGGTAATTAAGAATATTTTTTTATATACTTATTAATGTATTTTGGATCAAAACATTGGGTCCCCTAAAGAATTAAAATGGGTGATATGCTTATTTGGATATCTCATTCCATTGATTGTTAAAAACATAGGACAAAAATAAGTTAGGTGGAGTCGGATTCAAGACCATCCACTCATTATATGTATTTTTTTTATAACTATAAAAAGTGTATGTCAGACATTTATACCCTCTATATGAGTGGTAACATCATTTTGAAATTCCTTATAAATTATCACCTATCCTTACAATAAATTCATAATACATTTTTTTGAATGTTATTGTTTTCTTATTTGAACTAGTGATCAATGCCTTACTTGAGCTAGACTATGATGAATTTTTATACATACTAATAAATGTTTCTCAATTAAAGATAAATAATAATAATCAATTGTTAATATAGTAAAATGGGTCAAAAAATTCATATTGAAGTATATTAGGTGGATGAATCCTAACTTTTGTGTTGATAAATCTCCACCTGTTAAAGAGGGTTAATTATAGGCGGTAATTATGGATTCATACTAGAGATCATATTTAATGGATATGTTTCCCTAAATAAATTCTTCATTCATTAACTAAATATTATATTCTATAATCATGTAGTAATCATTTTATTATTATATTGTGGTTGTCTCATCGTCATTCGGTGCTAGGTGAGATGTGTAAGTAACCACTCCTTTTCTATTTTTAGTAGCCTTTTCCCACCATGTGTCCAATGGTGAAATATTTAGATGTAATCCCAAAAAAATTATTATATTTGATTTTATTCATGTTCACATTCCTTTTGTTTACCTATGTAAATGTATTTATATAAATATACGTAATATTTTTTATTTTCGGCAATCTTATCATGTTTTATAGCATCAGTTTTGTAAATAGTGATTATATTTACTGATATAAAACCTATTATATAAAATATAATTTTTCTCATAAGAGTTATTTCAATAATAATGGCATATTTATTCAAAATAGATGATATCATTATAGAATTTTAGGTGGGGGGAATTCCCCATCATTGTAGGATGGGTTTTCCCTTATAATGTTATAGATATAACTATACATATCATTGATACATTAGAATGTATTCATTTTGGTTCTTGATGTAGTGGGAAACCACAAAAAGGACTTCCATGTGTCTTAATGATCTCCCTCATTGATTTTCGGTCAATTGAAGAAATCCTCATGGCCCAACTTGATGATGTAAGAATATTTTTCATAATTTTGATATGATAATGTCACATGTTCACTGGTGGGATATACTTATGGACCTTATTATTGTAGAATATAGTGTCTGTGTGCACAATATCTTGATTTATACTGTTTAGTTACCCTTAGAAATCTCTCTTATGGGGTTCCCAAGTCAAGATAACTAGGGCTGACACAACACCCACTATAGTTTCTTGTTGTATTTTAGTTATTTTGCAATAGAAATGGAATCCCCAATTTATTCAATCCCTCTAATTAATCATTGAGGTAACAATTTGGATAAAAGATACTTCCTCCACACTCTCTTCCATGTATGAAAGGTAATAACCACCATTCATTAGGGATAGACTCCCACTGCATTTTGATGATGATATGGGGGCCTCATACCTGATTCTAATTTTTTTATATTGTTTTACATCAAGGATCCAACCCATATAAATTATCATTAGTGATTTTTATCATCGTAATGAAACCCAAATTGATGTACATATGCCCCCATTTCATTCACCATATAGAATTGTAGAAACTAGGATGATGGTAGATTAAATATTTGTCCTTTGATATTTGGTTCAATTTTTAATGATGTTAGAAAGGTATTAAAGTAAAATCGACTTCCAATTCCTGGAACCCTTCTTTTAAAGGTAGTTTTTTCAATAATGGGAAGAGATCCATATATCTCAATTTATTTTTATCATGTATTTCATTTGGACTATATTTGATTGAATAAGAAACTTCTTAGGGAAGTATATAAAATGAGAATGAATGGTTACTAAAATTCTATCATTTTAAGGGACTTCAAATCAATTTAACCATTCATTTTTTGATGGAACTCAATATCTTATGGGATTATTTGGTATGTTTTTTTTATCATGTGATGCTTTTCCCTTTCAATGGTTGGTGGTCTCTTGATCACTTTGGGTTGTGATGACGGAACCTTTTTGATATGAGAATATCGGAGGTCAAACTGTCTCTAAATGCATATTATTACATAGTCCTAGAATATTATACATATTTAATGCATGTACATGAAATCCATTCTTATAATTGTACTAGTTTCCCTTTTTTAAATTAACCAACTACAAAATTTATATAATAGTACATTGGACATGGGAATATTACTATATCTCTCCATTGATCCAAATTGTTTGTTTCTCTGTAGTTTATAGCCCTATAAAACAAGCATTTGGAATTTTTCTCCATACATTAAGGAATTGGAATCCTATGAAAGGATTGAAGAGGCATTGTGGAGTATGGAAAGATACCAAAATGTGGATTCCTAAATATTCCTCTAAAGGGAATTAGAATCTACATAGATTAGTGTAATGTAACATTATATGTCATACCTTTTATGTTCATGTGACAAGGACTATAATATTAATTTTTAAAATAATTCCTCAATTATTTCTTACATGTAGTTAAACATATTGTGAAGTGGACTACAAGGTTAATAGTTCTTATTAATGGAAATGTTTGAAACTAACACATGGTGTATACTATATAGGATTAACTTAATATAAGAGTCATGAGAATGAATTTTATTAACAATGAGGATAATTTCTCCTCAAGGAATTTTAAAAAAATCAAGAGAAGAATATCAACTAAATGAATTTAAAGAAACCAATAAGAGTATCTCAAGTCAATTAAAATGACAAATCCCTTATGAGAATTTTAAATCAAGTCATATTAGGAAACCAAGAGAATTATCATGACCCAATGAATTTTGGGGGGCAAAGAGATTCTCCTAAATCTAGCAGTTACGGGGAAACAAAGTGGAGTATCACAATACAATGTGTTCTATGGGATAAAAGTTGGGATTTTAGGTTTCAAAATCCATATCATCATTAATGTTTCTCTAATATTTCATATCATGAATCTTTATTTTTTATGTGGTTTAGTTATGGAAGTGGTCAGATTAGGCTGATGACCTGAGACCACATCCCATCCTTGATCTCAATAAGGGATGTAGGCACTGTTCCCCTATAGTATCAACCTTTAGGAACCCAGGTAGTTATCCTTGGTGAATGGATTTGTATGTAGGTGACATCGGTGATGTGGGAGCCCATTTATGTGATCCCAACAAAGTAAAAACTATGTAGATAACTTGGGAGGAAGGTAAACTAGGTTGGCGGCATGGGAAGATAGTCATCAAGGTGGGTGATCTGGGTAATGGGGTTCTTAGAGTTGTGTTTTAGGAAAATTAATTCCAATGTACGACCTTATAGGTTAATTTAAATTCAATTTTAATTGAAATCCTTTCCATGATTATTTTTCCTCGTGAGGCCTTCAGTTCTAGAAACTAATCCATTTTTAATGAGGTTAGAAACAATAATATAGAACCATAGTTAAGACATAATGGATGGTATGTGTCAACAAAGATGTTTCCCTTCCATCAAAATGATTTCCCCATTTATTTTATCTAATCTACTTAGTATTAAATTCATAAATCACATGTGGGATTCAATGATATACCTAGTCACATACACAAGATTTGCATACATTCAGGTGCACTTGATCAATCTTTTTTCAGGATATCGGATATTAGCATTTTATTTATAGAAAAACTATAGAATAGGTGTATGCATATGGTAGGTAACCACAAAAAATTTCTTAGGGTTCCTAGGTATTCTATATAGAATATAGGAAAATTGGTGGAGTTTAATTAGACATGTGTGATAAGGTATGTTCCACCTCACTTCGTGATGTTAGGCGAGATCCACCTAAAAAAATATGGGTGATCAAAGTATAGTATGGGCATGAAGTAGATAATGTTTTTTTACTCTATATTTTCATTGATATGGTGTATGTTAAAACACCATCATATAATTACAATATAAAATGGTTTTAATTTTTATATTTATGTCTGTTCTAGATCATTCTTCTTTCAAATCAAATCCTATGAAATGAGAGATGACAATAGAAAATTAATTCATCCATTAATTTTATTTCAAAATTAAAAATTATGGCTTTAAAGAATTAAAAAAATTATTGGATTAATTGCACATACTTTTTTACTAAAAATTAAATCCATGTTCTACTCCATGTGTGAGGTTCTCACCACTACATCACCCAACATGTATTTTTTTAAAGGAAATTCATCCCTTGAGATGTGGGTAACCATAATATGAATGTGTATCACTTTTATATCATGTTCATTGAATTTTTCATCAATATTCAATCCAATTAATATCATTCTAAATTGATTACATGGTGGAAGACACTTACTATTACAAGGTTATCCACTCTTAGAAGTTCACTCTTTCCTATACACTCTCTTCTAAGTCTTATATATTCCATGTTGGGATTTATGGGCCTTACCACCCTAGATATATGCATCTTCACATTGAACATAGCTCACATATAAGATATTGAGTTAGTGGATGGATCATCACATAATTAGTTTCTCATGAACCTATCATAGGTCTTCCATGACTTCATTTTCTTATTGCATGATAAATAGTGACCTCATAATCACTCTATTATTTGAATATTTAACAAACTCTTGGCTAGTCAATGGGATTATGCATAATCAAATCAACATGTCAAAGGGCCTTTATAAAAACATGTTTGGGAGTCAATGTGTGAGCAACACACCTATCTAATTGGATTTCTCATGATTGAGGAATATATTTCAGGGGGCTTCATGAGATGAAGCTGGCCTATCAGGGGGCATTTACAGGATCAAAAAACTGATCATGCAAAGAACATAAATCCCTTAGCATAACTCTCCTTCACATAAGTGTACCATCTTTGTTTGATTTTATTTTATAAATCTAATGGAGCTCTAATATAGGTTGTTTATTTGGGTGTCACATGATCGAATGTACATGTATGAATTCATTCACATAATGAAGGTTACATTTCAAAATTCCATCGTATGAGAAGGCCGACATTTCTCTAGTGATTTCACATGTTCTGTGGATTGACCATCAAGCAATCATCATCACTTCACATGAAAATATGCATAACATCCTTCACGTAAAGCATCTTATTTTTCAAGATTTAATTTTATAAATGTGATTGTGTTTACCTATATTTTTTCCAATGATGAATCACATAATCACATGGAAATATCTAAAATCCATTGAATTAATATGGTGACATATTCAGTGGCCTTCACATGTCAAACCTGACATATACATATGTATTTTGAGTGATCAATGAACTGGACACATGGAATGAATCTTCCCTTATCATGAATACTAGTATATCTTCATTTCTCATGAAGCTTCTATATCTTATATGTTTTATTTTACAATGGCCTTGGGTGATATTAAAGTGTCTATCGACCAAAATATCACATGATTGGGGGAACCCAACTAGAATTATTCACATGATCAGCATCAAGAGTTTTGAATATTTCATTAGATCATGAAGTCTAGTTAGAGGGGCTTCATATAGTCATAGAAAATCACAAGAAACGCATGACCCATCCTCATTATGTCCATTAGGTTATACGATTTATGTGATCCAAGTGCCTAATCTACATGTAGTCATGTCTCTTCTTTCTTCCCTTTGAAAAGAAACTAATATCAATTATTTGGGGATTTATCAATTATTACAATTAATGATGCTCATTTACGAAGATTCAAAAAATACCCCCCCCCCCACTAAGATGTGAGATCCACATAGGCAATGACTTGGTTATCATGAATGTAAATTCCCACCTGGGTCCAATGGGATTCCACTGGTATATGTTCTTAGTGGAGTTTAGTCTTTTGGGTGACCATTCACATTCTATCGGATGCCCTATAATTGGGGAATAATGATTTGTTCATTTCACTCCTGTCTAAAAATTCAATATCTCTCATTATTTTTTCTCCCACATGACTACATATAAAAAAACCTTATATGACCACACATCAAGAACAATTCACATCACCCAATAACATGATCTCACTATGTTATTTCTTGGCATGGCCACCTTGTGTTATAAATTCATTCAAAAAACATGCAACCTAATCAATGGTAATATAGTAGAACCATGCTACACATTCTTGGCTGATGGGCAAATTCTCATGATTTTTGTGATCTCAGAGGGGGTTGTCATTTGATCAATTAATCTCTAGGATATTCATGTAAGATTTGCATGTCCATGCAATAAAAAGTCTTAAAATGGGTCATTTCATCGTGAGATGTCAGATGGGTTACGTGATTTGTGTAATTCTGCCCAATCTATGTACTTAATTTATTCGTTTTGAGATGGGTATTATCCTATATGACATATTTTTCCATCTCAATATATATATATATTCCATAAATGAGGCCATATAAGTAACGGAACATCATAATTATATGGTTTTAAATGTGGATGTCGACTAACATATAGTTTTCTAATCACCTCAAGTGCTGCAGTCAAAATTAATATGGCAGAACCTCCTAGAATATCATTATTTAGATTCATTTCCTCTATATAGGTTCATCCTGAAAGATTGTTCTCATATTATAGAAACTTGTAATATGATAGTTCCTTCTTAATAGATATTAAAAAATCATAACACCTTTAGAGAAAATATCTCTCATTCAGTTTATTTTATTTCCATGGAAAAACACTATAATTGTTACATGTTAATGTTTATTCCAATAAACAATGATGAGGTCCATCCTAAATCTGATTTTGGATTTCATATGTACTAATAAATAACGTTTAAATATTTTATATACTGTATTTTTGGATGGTTCCCCCACTATGACCCTTAGTCAGGAGGGATCTTTAGAATAGATTGGGGTTTCCATTTATGAGATAACATATTTCCACAATATTCACTACAGAGCAGAGAAAAATAGGCATGTATGAGGCCAAGTGGATTTAAAAAACCCTCAATTATTGTAGACAGTTCTAAATGATATGGTTAGTCAGCTGATAAAGTCAACACACAAATATAATTTATCTAACACATGGAGAGTTGGGCATTAGTATCTGGAATGTAGAGAATATTTGATGCGAATGAATTTTAAGATACATTTATGTTCAATTTTCCCCCATAATCTATAGGGAATGATATATTGAATACCCAACCCATTAACAGGGAGTTGATCAAGTTATTTTAGATGGCTCTAGGTATGTCCACACTTACTAGGAAGACATACCATTTAATAAATAGGATTGATTATTTATTAAAAAGTCTCATTAGGAACCCAAATCCAAGAAGTCAATTGCCTTCCCATCATAAAAGTATCATGGGGATTAAGTTTACTAATATCCAATGGTTTAAAAAGGATCACTCAACAACTAGGGGTGGGAGGTCATCCTAGATGTTTTCAACCCATTTAATTGTCCGGCTTTCTTGCAATGTACTTGAGAGGTTACCTACTCCCGACCAAGTAAATTGGTGGAGTCATGGCTTCAACTTTTTTTTATAGTGGTGTATGTTGTAATAGTAATGCTTATTGGTTGTTATATTTTTTTTATTCTCAAACAATATCACCTAATACACCATATTTATAGGGGTAATTCTCTATACAGAATCTTCACCACTTTCCAAGTACAGTGGGGTTGGATGGGGATCACCTAGGAGGATACAAGTATCTAAGAACCCAAAATATATCAGTGATTGTTTTAATAATTTTTTTTGTATATTAGTGGGGTTAATCCCACCACATTATAGGTCTGGGATATTAAGGATCACCTGAATAACTATGAACACTTCACTTTCAGGCCTTATGAAGTGCCCACTGGCAATATAATCAACAATGGTGAAGGTATCTATGAATGTTGGGGAAACATGATTAAAATTCATGAGGGTTACCTTTGTACTCCAATTTATTGAAATATTTTTTGTTATCATTATATGACCTTTCCATTTGAATGATTATTTTTCATCATTCTAATGATGTGTCATACATCTCTATACATCAGATTTGAATGGAACCCAATTTTTGTTGTCCAATTTTGGATGATTTTTTCAAGGGAGGAGACTCAGACAGAAGTAGACTTCCCTCCAACTTATGTTCGGATTGGTTTTTCCTGGTATTATTATAAGGCATGGATTAAATCATATCCTATTGGGTAATTATCTACATCAGTTTATAAAGACACAAAGATACTACAAATTATCAAATTCATTCTAATACCCACCAAAAATCACACTTCCAGTATTCCAATAACATTATATATTACTCATAAAGAAGTTAAGAATCTAGAATAATATTTTCTACCTATTAAGGCCCCATTTCTAATAACTATTATAATATAAGTTCATGTAAGAAAAGTCTGGACAAATTTTTTATTTCCCATTATATTTTATCAATTGAAAATATGGACATAGAATAACTCCTTCACTGAAATATGGGGTACCTTTGTCATTGGACAGTAGTCTTGACGAGTTTTAAGAAAATCAATGACCCCATATACATCACCTTTAAATACCAACTATATATAGTAAAGGTATTCCGTGAATATATTGATGCAGCAATACAAAGATTGAATGGTCATTTCAACTATTCTCCTTAAGTGAAACAAATGATGGTCCCCTGAATAGTTGTATTTATCGTGGATGAGTAAAACTAGATTATCCCAAAATAAATGTAATGTGTGAATATATATCCATACATAAATAAAAACATTACTACCAATTCTATGTTTTATATTTCATGTATCTTTGTTGGTATAGCAGGGAACCGGAGGAGTCTAGTTACTACCATCATATCTAATATACTCTCAAATGGTTTTGGATAATAGAGATAACTTGGGAGATGAATAATGGATAGATGATGGGTGATCCTATATTCAAATAGAGATAATGATGGAAAAATTTTACATTCCATGTAATTATAATCAAAACCTCTATTTTCAATATCCTTGTTTCCTTTCGCATCAACTACTTTTTCGAAACCTTCATCAAAAAATAAAGGAAAATGAAATCACTTCATGTCATCAAATTTTTTCCACTGAGAATTATTGAGTAAGGGTCACACATTATTTATCATTCACTCTAAGACATTTCATAATATCATTATAATCCTTCAAAAGTTGAATGACTCTGAAAATATCATATGGTGGAATAGACATATGTTCCTATGAAAAATGAAGGGATTTCTGCTGCTCTAAATGATATTACATTACAAGGCCTGGCCCTTCAAGGAGTGGAAATCATAGAGGTTCCATCCTAGTCAGATCTGTTTCATTCCACTAATGATACCTTACTTGTTATATTAGACCTGACACAAGAAAATGAACTTTTAGGGGAGGTTCATACTAGTAGATATTTTTCTACTGATTTCTCCTAGATGGATGAGTATCTAGGAAAAGGTTATCACTTCTATAAAGATGAAAAATATTATCCAAATTTTATAATTTTTCCTCAAATTTATTTTCACTTATATCCCTTAAAGTCTTGTTAAATATATACTAATTTATAAAACATCAGTAGTGACACCAAGAGGTTGATCGTGAGAGGAAATTGCATCTTCCCCTGAAGTTAGGATCAGTGTGAAAAATGATTATAGTGGTTAAAGTTAAAAAGTAAAGTTTAGAATATTGATGAAATATAGTTAATACATAATAGAATTATACCATTTACCAAACGATTGATAATCCTTTAATCTCATCTTTACGTGGCCTTCAACTCATTGTTCTAAAATTCACATCCCTTCATTTTCAGAAATTCCTCTAATCGATTCGACTAACAGAGAGGCTAAATTTATACCCAACTCCTTGAAGGTCATGAGTATGAATACCTCTCTCAATTACATAGTAATGAAATATATTCCTATACTATGATTAGTTTTTAGTCGATTCTCAGAGTTTTTGACACATCATAAACTAATTTAGTAAAATGTATGAGAGGATATTTAGACCCAAATCTCGGAGGGCACTTTTGAAGTGATGAAAGACATACTGAGTCATAATAGTTATATGTTTACCACACACTACAAAGGTGGATTTGACTATATGGATATCCATGACCTGGTGAATGAATTAATTTCTCTGAGGGAGTAGATTAGGTCCCATGAATTGAAGGTGGTAGTGGTGGAGGCATCATCATCAGTAAAATAAAGTCAGGATAAGGCCCTAAATGATTCTTCATAATGTGCGGTGGGGGAAAATCTCACCAACACATTATAAACACTAGGAGTTACATGATTGGATTAATAGAGTCTGAAATTAGTCATCTTTATCAAGTTATATTTCATTTATAAAATCATCTATTATCCTTTTATAAAAAAATATAGTGAAACATGATATCTTTAACATTCTGGAAGAAGGTCATACATGATATTTTTTCTTGGGAAGAAGAATTGAATTTTATTGTAGAGTTGAAAATTGAATCAATTGACCAATTGTTCTAATACATGTCCCATCTAGAGCATAATTTTTGAGATCCCAAGGAATACACTAACAAAATATTGTATTGGGTCCTTATTTTTACCATCATTTGTTTGTTTGGGTATTTGTGGAAGAGAAATTTTTATATAGATATACATCCCACATTTTTTCATTATAAATGAATCAAACATTATAATATTTTTATTTTATTATCAAGTTTTCTTTTACTCATGATGTCCATGTAATTTTAATTTCTTGACATAATACATATCGTCATAAAAAATCCATAATTTTCATAACACCATGTAAACCAAAACACTTAGATTTTAATACTTGAATAAAAACAAATTTCTCTTAATAATTTCCCATGATTGTTCATTGAAAAAAGAATACTCATTGATTTTTATTATTATGAAATATGAGGATCACTTGATTTAAGATGATACTTTTTGTGAATATTACCAAGTGGAAAAGTGCTCTAACATTTTTCTATATCTTTTCACTTAGTTAATATTGATTTATTTTTTTCTTAGTATTGATAATGATTCCAATGATATTTGTATCTTATTTATATTTTCATAAATTTTTCATAATTTTCATATGGGGAAATCCTATAAAACATGGAATTTTATTTATCTTGGGTTGACCCTTTGTAGGTTTCCATCCTAATATGTTTTATAACTTTTACATTTTATAAGTGTTTAATATTTCCCAGATAAAAAAAAGTGCATGCCCAGCAAGCTGTGAATCGGATTTTTCCCAGTGTTCCTTTTTTATTTTTCTATTTAGAGATAATTGTTTCATTTTTAATGGGATTTTTATATCATTCTAGACAAGACAACTACTCTATTTTATGATGTTCTGTATAAAACAACTAGATACTGTAGTTTAGGTTCTTCTATATCTGGTTAATTTTTTTATTGTTTCAGGGTCTTCTATCTTGAATTTATTATTACTATAGTTTAGGGTCTTTTGTTTTGTATTTTCTTTTCTTGTGTTTTAGGATCCTTTAAAATGGACCGTCTGTTGTTAGTATTTATCGATGGGTATTCATTAAGGTTTTTTTAACCCTTCATCCTAGATGGGATTCTAAAGAATGTGTATCTATGAAGGGTTCTAAGACCCATCATTCTCGATAGATATTCTATTGAATTAATGTTCATGAAGTGTTATGAAACCTTATGTTCTTGCAGCAATTTGGAAGTATAAGTATCCATGATGGGTTATGACACCCTACATCCTTGATGAGGTCTGGTTTTCTATACACTATTGTAGTATTAGGGAAAAATACACTCAGATAGTCTAAATATGGTTTTTTTAGTTATAACCTAATAGCTTGAACTGAATGTGATGAGATTGGGACGACATGTCAGGGATGATCATGAAATACATTTATACCTTTTGTTCCATTGTAATGTTTTTAGGGCTCATGGGGATAAGAGGTATTTTAATATATGATGAGAAACCTTTAGGTTATGGCTCAAAGGACCTTATGAATGATCCCATATTTAATGCAATCATGGTCAAGCAGAGGGGTCCTCTCTCCTTTATGAGGATATGAATGATTTTTTAAGATTCAAACATTTGGATGATGAAGTGATGTATAGAGAAAATTGATATCCATCATGGGGTTTTGAAACATAGTATTGTTTAGATTATGGTTATGAATCAATGGACCTACATCACTTAGTTTTTGGTCACATGGTTTTGATAATAAAAAGGTATGAGAATTGAATATTTCATTTTATCTTTGAGAAAGGGTACATTACCTTGTGATGTAATATCGTTGATACCAAATTTGATTAAATATTCTAGTTTTAGGTATTGTAAATAATATTATTTGAATATCTACATTAAAATGGTCTATTGGATACACTTAAACCATTATAAATTATAGAAATTAGTATCAAATGTATCCATGAAAATATCTCATGTATTTAAGGGGGAACATTCCTTTAAGACCCAAACAGCCACTAGGTACAATATTTGAAGTGTTATGATATTCACTAACATATCCTTTTAGAGAAACTTTAGATTAGTTAGTACCTATTACAAATACACTATAAAGAAGAACCAATATAAGTAAATCATGTCCATGGGGTTCTAGGATAAGTTATTAACTCATGGAATTGTTGAGAGTTAGCTCAAACATTTGAGAAATGAATCTAATTTTTGGAAAATATAATACTCAATAAGGATTTGGTCTTGCTATAAGTATTTTTCATACCTAGTGAACACATTATCATGGTGAGAAGATATGAAATTTCATTACTATAATTTTTTCCTACACCAGTGGGTCGAATGAGAATGTGTCAAATTTTACTAAGACCGCAATGTGGGCCCCACTAGATGTATGCCTTTTTTATTTAGGCTTTAAAGTTTTCTAAAGCACTAGAGATGAAGAGTTTAATAAGAGGTGGCATGAATTTTTCTTGCACTACTGTTTTTGGGATTTCATCCTAAGTAGTTTTTTGTATATTTTTTTATTATTTTATGGTCTTTATTTAAAACATCATTGAATAATGTTTTAAGGACATGCAGTTTTCACAAAAGTGTTTAAAGATTATGCTTATCATGTATATGAACCTAATATGATGGGAGAGTCACACAATATCCCAATTGGGATTTCAAAACATGGAAGTACCCCAAAACCATCCTGGGTGGTGGAGGAAAATATTCTAAATCAAGGATAAAGGTATTCAAATCAAGAGTAATGTTATGGGAAAATCATGTCAAGGATGATCGTGAACCACTCTAAAATGATGAGCTCCACTACGATGATGTACAATCTCACTAGAAAAAAATTCCATTTTTTTTAGAAAAGAAATCGTCAATAGAATATATGAAGGATCCATGGGTAGAGACACATAGTTAAAAAAAGGGTCCCTTAAAGTCGTATGTCCTTTCAAAAAATCCTTAGATGATTTGTGGTAATTAATAAAAACTCAAGGCACTACGTATGGATAATGAATTGAGGTGATTGCAAAGATTATGCAGGTACCCAAAACATTGTTTTTCTAGGTTTAGGCTCTTATTTTCCTTTGATAATATGTGATGATGGATGAAGGTCTGATTAATTTTGTTTCACACAGAGGGATTCATGCGTTGTGTAGTTTAACATCATGTGACAAGGACATCTTCCTTACAGATTAATTTCATATTGAAAGGATGTATAAATATGAGGAATTAAAAACTTGTGTAAATTGGGTCATTATAAAAAATCATACCTCAAGATGAATGGAAAAACGATGATATTATAATCTTTCATTGAAAATTGGAATTATTAAAAGATGTGTAACACTGAGGGTATCTGAATCCAATTGAATAATTAGGTTATGGGAAATGTATATCATGACCCAAAAATTTATAATTTAACTAGAGATGGAAACTTGTTGATACATATAACAACCCTAATCTTTATTACAAACTTAATCATAATTCATTACATAAAATCTTTACTTGATTCAATATAGAATATCGATATGTCTAGTTTGTTTGTTATTAGGAAAATTACATAACAACTTAAAACATGAAATAAACAGATTTATTGAATACTTCTTTTACATGACCACACACATTCCTTCGTACATAGTATGGCATTGGGTAACATAAGGACATGAATAAGAAAAGGGTGAGCTATAAATACGAGTAAGGGAGTAAACAAGGAATAACATTTAAAATATAGTACATGTATGGAAATAATAATATCAATGAATCATAAGAGAAAAATGAACATAAAAGAATGATATAGCATGATTATCACAACATGGAAATGTGGCATCAACATTTAACATGATATTAGTATGATCCAAGGCTTATTTCACATGCAGCATGATTAAAACCACATTGAACATGAATTATCATGAGTAAACCCTCATTGGACTTGAATTATTGTCATAATAATATTTACCGAACGCATTGGAGTATTATTAGGTCGCACCCTTCTTAATCATTTCATTTCATGCATTTGTGTGCCATATGGATAATAAAACATGGATTCATTAAACATAAAAATTTATTCCATGATAATGGCATGTGGAATTCATACATGAATATCAGTAATAAATAAGTAAATTTGAATAATGGTGAATACTGTTGATAGAGAAATGGGCATGATATTCACTACATGTAGGCTTTGTCTTGGAAAATCGAGGTACAATTTCGGCTACATAACGGTGTGACATAAGAATTCATAAAAATGGTTATTGAGAGTGTAATGGGTGTCTCATCATATATACATGAAATTTTCAGTACGGGGGTCATAAAGATACAGGCCCCAAAATATGTAATAGAATATATATTCATAAAACAAATGAATTTCTTGAATGTAAATGAAGAGAGAGAAATTTGTTAAAGAATTTCGGCAGGGTAACCGGTGTACATGGGAGGAATTAATGACAAGTAAAGGAGTATCTAATTATTAATACATAAAGATCGAATTATAGGGGATGGTAAAAATCATACCCCAACATTTTTAATTGAAAATAAAAGGCCATAACAACATAATGAAATTTGGACAAGAATGAGAAAGGAAGAAATCCCTTACATGGAAGTGTGATCCCAATGGATTTGGTGGGGCTTGAGATAGGCATATTGGGAGATAGGGCGCCATGAGAGGATGATACAAATATGTTTAAAGAGTAATAAATTTCTACAAGGGTTTTTGGTGAATATAAGTGGAATATTGGGTGGGTTTATATAGAAAAAGAGATGAAATTCATTATTATTTAGGTTTTGGACACTGCACATAAAACTAATCAAAACCCCAAACCAAACCATGGTTTTTTCCAAAGGGGGGAGGAAAAAATTATTTTATAATTCCAATGGACTAAATTCTTAAAATATTGGGTTATCTTATGTGGAGGTGAGTCACTCTCTCGAGGACATCATTTTAAAAAGTTAGAATGTTTTATAAGTCTTGCAGGGTCCACTAAGGCTTTGTAAAATAAATCAAAAAAAATAAAATCACATTATATTAAAGGTAAAACAAATATTATCCTAAAAAACCATTTATAGTATTTTATTACATCACTATTTGGTCATTATGATGTCATAAAACACCTTGTATATTAAAACGGTATTTAATTTTTACCCAAAAATTTGATTATCTCATAAAATTAGGAAAAATATACCATTGAATAATTCAGACATCCTCAATCCAAAAATAATATTCATTTTATCTAAATAATTTTCTAAATATTTTAATTTTTAATTTAAAAATAAAAACCTCCATTTATCGAAAATTCATCAGTTTGGACAAAAACGGCTTTCAAACCGTAATACAAATTACAATTGTATTCATAAAAATCATATGATCATTTATATTTAATAAAAATTAATTTATAAATAATAATATTTTATTCAAATATAATTTAAATCCAAAAATCCTTTAATTTATCAAAATAGATTTTTTAATTGAATATTTACAAGGAATATTATTTGACCTTTAAAACTATTTACAATGTAACAATAACAAAATGAATGTATATTATTTATTCTATACAAAACTAATTCAAAAACAATAGTGTTAGGGTCTTGTTACATAACCCCGTATAACAGTCACATAAGACCTAACGGTATGGTGTGCAATTGGGACATACTCTTAGGGTGGCTCGGATAACATCACTCAGGTTGTAATCACTATAAATTTTCTCTTCTCATGTAGGTAGTTTAGTACAATTTTAATGTGTTGAATCTCATCTTCGGCTTGGTCAAGATAGAAACCCGGTGATGCTACCTCCTTTCTGATCTCTGACAAATGGGCTTCGTATGAAGCGATAAAATTGGATGAGGTCATTAGTTACTTTGTCTGAGTAAATTGGATTTGTTAAATCCCTATATTTATACTAATCAATGTATCATTGTTCAACTGGTATATTTTCAACAGTAACAATTCATAATGGTTTTTTGAATTCCAAAATCATAAAACCAATGAATTGAATATGTTATATAACCATTTCAGATAATAATACATTTAATAATATCAAGAGGAATCTATATTGATAAATGTTTAGGATGTTAAAATCTTCCCCCCTTAATAAATTTTTCCCTCAAAATTTCTTTTTCAAACACTAAAACATATTGGGGTAACTCAACATCATTACTTCTTCTGATTCCCATTTTTCCTCTTTAAACATGTGGTTTCTCCAGAACACCTTGATGAGGGGAATTGTATTATTTTGTAGAGATTTTTTCCTATGATCTAAGATCTTCACCAAATTCTCTTAATCGGAGTGTTCTTTCTCCAATTGTACAAACTCTGGAATGAGTACATGCGATGGGTAAGGTATTTACTTCCCTAAGAGTGATACATGGATTATATCATGTACTTGAGATAGGTTCATTGGGAGTTCAAGTCGATAGGCCACTACCCCAATGCGATTAAAGATCTCAAAATAGAAGATGTACTTTGTACTAACATTTTCCCTTCTTCAAAAATATCATAATAGACTTTCACGGTGATATGTGTATGAATACCATGTCTCTCACATCGTACTCTTGGTCTTGTTGATGATTATAATCATAACACATTTGTCAACTCTAAGCAGCTTTAATGTGTTGTGGGATGGTCATAACGTTCACCACCATTTCATTGAACATTTCAGAACCTAGGAGTTTTCACTCCCCAAATTCATCCCAACATGTCAATGTTCGACACCTCTTCCCATAAAGGGCTTCATAACGATCCATTGAGATGCTTGAGTGGAAACTATTGTTGTAAGATAATTCAGCAAGAGGAATATTTTGATCACATCCTCCTATTAAGTTTATTAAGAATTCTCTCAACTTGTTTTCTAGTGTTTGGACAGTCCACATAGATTGGCGATCAGTTTAATGGTGATAAGTTGAACTGATGTTCGACTCAGTATTTCGAGAGTGTTGGAGACTCCTCCCAAATATAAAGGTGAATCTTGGATATCAATCAGATACAATAGATAGTGGTACTCCTTGAAACCTTTCCACTTATCTGATATATATTTGTGATAGTTGATCCAATGATAAATCCTCTCAAGTTGTAATGAAGTGTGAATCCTTTGTAATATGAACCCCAACAACCCAAAAATAATTTATTACTTTTGTTGTCTTGGGATGTCTGGTGACAAAGTCCATGGTGATGTTCTCCCATTTCCATGCTGGTATGGGCAACTTTTTCATCATCCCCTCATACTTCAACCTCTCAACCTTCACTAACTGACATACCAAGCACATTGATATATACTCAGTGATCTCCTTCTTCATGTTACCCCACCAATAATTCTCTTGGAGATATCAATACATATTTTTGTTTCCAGGGGTAATGGAGAAATTTGAACTATCTACATCATCCAAAAGTTAATTCATTATCTCAAGATTTTATGGAACACATATTCTTTCCCCAAATCTCACAATTCCTTCTTCTTTAACATTGACCTTTGAAGACATCCCTTTTCTGACAGTTTCCACTTTCTTATAAATTCCCACATCATCCACTTAAGGATCCTTTAACCTTTCCAAAAGACACAATTCAGTAATAATTTTTGAAAGGATTGATGACATTCCATTCCTTATGATATTCATTTTCGTATTTATCAAATATAAGAAGATTTGATCCTTTTCAATTCTCATCAATGATAGAATCTCTAGGTCCTTTCTACTTTGATCCTTGGCCACCATATTCAATTTCCCAGGGAGGTAATTGATTGAGCAGTTATAGTCTTTGATTCGCTAAAACCATCTTCATTGGCACATGTTTAACTATTTATATTTGAATATATACTTGAGGCTTTTGTGAGCCATATATATTTTAAAACGTCTCCCCAAAGAGGTAATGTCTCCAAATTATTAAAGAAAAGATTACTGCATCCAACTCCTGATCAGGTGTTGGATATTTTTTGTAATTGACATTCAATATCCTTGATGCACAGGAAATGACATTTTCATTTTTCATCAAAACATAGCCTAGGACCTTCGTCGAAGCATTACTGAATACCACAAAAAGTTCTCCACTTGTGGGAAATGTGAGCATGAGAACAGTGACAAGAATACTTTTCAACTCCATGAAGCTCTATTTGCAATCATCACTCCCAGCAAACTTTTCTCCCTTCTGAGTAATCTTGGTAAGAGGGTTCAACGATCATGAGAAATTTATCAAAAATCAACGATAATATCTAGCTAACCGTAGGAAGCTACAGATATCTGTTACAAATGTAGTCCTCATATATCCCTCTATTTCATCTATCTTGGAGGGATCCATAGATATCCAATTTCTTATGTTGATATGACCCATGAAAGATTATTCCTTCATCTATAACTCACACTTATTGTGCTTTCCATAGAGGTTATCCCTTTGCAAGGTCTCTAGTACAGTGATTAGATACTCCTAATGATCCCCCTTGGTTTTTGAGTATATAATAATATCTTCTCTAAAGAAAACCAAATTTTTTTTGAAGTAATCTCTAAAGACTCTATTTGTTAATTCCATGAATATTTTTTGAGTATTAGTGTGTCCTAAAGGCATTACTATGAATTCAAAGTGCATGTATCTTGCATGAAAATTGTTCTTGGAGATATCATCCTTCGTCACCATAACATGGAAATATCCCAACCCCAAATCCACCTTGTAGAAATATTCTGCTCCACATAGTTGATTGATCAATTCATCAATTCTTGGAAGAGGAATTTGATCTTTATCATGATTTTGTTGATCTCATGATAATCGGTGCAAAGGCGCATTAACCCACCATTCTTCTTGACAAAGAGGACTGGTGCACCCCATGTTGAACCACTTGGGCATATAAACCTTCTATCTAGATTCACTTATAGTACTTTCTTCAACTCCTCAAGCTCTATAACATCTATTATATTTGGAGTCTTGGGTATTGGCAACTCCCTAGGTATAATATCAATTGAGAATTGAACATCTCTTCTTGAAGGAAGACCAGGAAATTCCTCGGGAAACACAATAATGAATTACCACACAATAGTTATGACTTCAAGGATTTTTTCATCCTTAGACTTAATAATATGATCTATGTATGCATGCTCATAGGGTAGTAATATACACGCTTGATATAATGGTGCTAAAGATGATTAATCCTTCTTATTGCAGTTGTACAGATTAGAGGGTCGATTCTCCTTATGGAGAGTAATTTCCCTCTATTGGAAATTAATATTGGCTCTATATAGGTAAATCCAATCCATGCCATGAATTGCATAAAATTCCACCATAGGGACTATGGCAAGGTTTTATGGGATGTTCAATCTAAAAATTATGATAGAGGAGGAGTTATATTCATGGTATGCAATGATTGCCCCATTTTTAGTTCTCACTATCATCTTTACATCCATGATTAGTAGTGGTGCTGAGATTGTTCTAAAAAACATTACGGATATAAAAAAATGCAGAAAACTATAAAAATAAATTATGTTCTCTATTATTTATTTAATAAGTAGCATACATGTCACCACTTCATTGTCGGGGTTCACTTCAGTGGTAGTGATGGAAATATTTTGCCCTCGCTACCTTAGAGGTTGTTGGTTGCTTCAGAAAACCCTTTTCTTTGGGAACTGGTTTTGAAAGTGCCCTGGTTTTGCAGTTGAAGCATTGAACAACATGTTGAGGAACTAACGGAGTGTTCCTCTCCTCTGTTGCAGCTGCGGGTTTTTCTTATCGGCAGTTAATAGCCAGGTGCCCCACACATCCACACTTAAAGCATTTCCTCATCCCCTTGAGGCAATTTCTGGGGTTCTTCTTTCATCACCTTGGGAATGTGGGGTGCTCAATTTTTATAGCACTATTGGATTTATCTATTAGACTGCCAAAATTTATGTCCACCTTACACTTTTTAACCACATGATACCCCCTGAGATTTTCTGATCTCTATTTCAACTTTGAAGTCACATCGTAAAATGTTCTTCATTGCTCTCAAAGACATGGATCGACAGGGATTTTCATAAGCTAGGATTTATCCAACCAAAGAATCTGTAAACCTTGCATTCGAGGGTAATGAAAAATCCTGAGTCATATAATGCAATCCTTGTGAATTTTTTATCATACACTCTGATGGATTCATTGTCATTTTTCTTGAGGAAAAAGGAAGTATCTTTCCATCTAAATATAGAGGGTGCGAGGAAAATATTTTTTGAAAAACATTTTTTGAAAATCCTTCCTTTACAATGCCTCGATCACCTCGTCAGGCTTTGTATTTTTGATCAATTTTCACCATTGATCAGCTTCACCATCCATACAATAAGCTTCCAAAATAACTTTCTCTTGTTCATAACATTGAAGGATGGAGAAGAACATTTCAATGGAGTTGATACATTTTTCAGAAATTGTGGGATTGGATGATCCACTAAATTTAAAAGGCCTTTGTCTCTTGAAGATATTGATTGCGACATGTTATTTCATCAGGGGGTTTAACATTCCTCTTGACCAATATTTCTATTCAAAACATGAGTTAACTGAAAGATTATCATGACAATGTTTGCGATTCCCGCTCCCATTAGATAGGGCATCACATTAGAACATTCTTCACATTGATATTTGCATCATTGTTTAGCTCGAGTCCTCCTATTACTGGCCATTGGGTGGAATAAATGGTATGTTAGGGGTAAAACATAAAGGGTGATCAAAAGGAAAACATGGATGACTTATAAATTACTTTTATTTCATAAACTTACAAATTTATAGGCTTAAATATGTGTTATCAATGATCTACTTCCAAACATATATTCATAGGTGAATTGTTTTATTCCCTCAATAACGGTTCATACTATGATTATGAATTAACCCAATCATATCCATCGGGTTCATCATAACCAAGATTTTAGCAAGGCATGTGGTCGTGCACTAGTTCACATTTGAGTCTAGTTCAAAGTGGTGTTTTTAGGTTTTACCCTTATATACATATGGGCCAGAGACACCTCTACTTGATCTTATCTAGATAGGGATTTATTTTCTTGATAAACCACTTTATCAATACTTACCAAAATTTAGGGATGTTTTTATTATACATAGTCTTATCCCTAAGGCTTTTACTGGGGTTTTCTGGTCCTAATCCCAATAATAACTAACCATATCCTCAAATTCCATCTATAACAATCAAGCTCTTTATTATGCTCTTAAACATAATTTATTAGATAAAATACTCACTTAATACCACAAATAATACTGATAGGTCATGTTTGGTTTGGATTAGGAACATTACATAATAACTCAAAACATGAAATACACATCTTTATAGGAAACTTCTTTTACATAACCATGCACAATCAATTATACTTAGCATTGCATGGGATTACCTGACGAAATTCTTAAGAAAAAGGTGAGATATAAAGCCCAATAAAGGATTAACCAAGGCATAACATGGGGAATAAAGTACATGTAAGTACATAAGAATATCAAATGAACATAAGATAAATATGAACCTAAACGCTTGATATAGCATGATTTTCATTACATGGAAATGTGGCATCAACATTTAACATTATATTAGCATGAGCTAAGGAACATTGAACATGGAGGATGATTAAACCCTAATTTCAACTAAATTATCATTATTAAACACTCATTGAACATGATGTATCATGATAATAATCATTACCCAATGCATTGGAGCGCTATTAGGGAGAATCTTCTTAATCATTTCATTTCATGCAAATGTGTGCCACATGGATCATATAACATGGATTCATTAAACATAATTATTTATAACATGATAAAGGAATGTGTAATTCATAAATGAAACTAAATAATCAATAAGTAATTGAACATAAAGTTGAATTCCATTGATAGAGAAATGGGCATGGTATTCACTACACAATGACATTAGCTTTGAAAAATCATGGTGCAACTTCAGCATCATAAGGGCATTAAATAAGTATTCATAAAAATAGTTGATGAGAGTGGAAGAGGTGTCTAATAATATTTAAATTAAATGGAATCTAAGGGAGTTATATAGATATATTTCCAGACATATATAATTGAATATAGATTCATAAAACAAAAGAACTGCTTGAAGGTGAATGAGGAGAGAGAAATCCCTAAAGAATGTTTGGCATGGTAACAAGTGTAAAAGGGAGGAATTTATAATAGAGAAAGGGTTATATCATCATTAAAACATAATAAGGGATGTATAGGTGTGTTTTGATAGCATACCCCAACATTTGTAAAAGAAAACAAAAGGGTATAACAACATAATGAAATTTATAAAACAATGAGAAAGGAAGAAATCCCTTACATGGAAATGTGATCCCAAAGGCTTGGGTGGGGCTTGAGAGAGGCTTATTGGAAACATGGGGTGCCTTTATAGGATACTGGAGAGAGTAGGGTAGAGTAGGGACGTTCTACAATGGTTTTGAGTGAAGAGAAGTTGGTTCATGGGTGGGTTTATATAGAAAGAGAGATTGAGTTATTTATTATTTAGGTTTTGGACACCACACATTATACTAATCAAAACCACAAACCAACTCATGGTTTTTGCCTATGGTTTTCATAAAAGGGGAGTGGAAAACACTATTTTTTAAGTCCAATGACCTAGATTCTTAAAATTTTAGGCTTTCTTATTTGAAGGTGAGACACTCTCTCAAGGAAATCATTTTAAAATGTTAAAATCATTTATTAGTCTTAGTGGGTCCACTAAGGCTTTGTAAAATAAAACCAACAAACGTAAAATGACATTATTTTAAAGGAAAATACATATATTGATCTAAAATCCCATTTATAGTATTTTATAACCTCACTATTAGGTAATTATTATGTTATAAAACACATTTATATTTAAACGGTATTTAATTTTTTCCAAAAAAAATCTATTGTCTCAAAAAAATTATGAAAAATTCATCGTATAATAATTTTGATATCCTGAATTCGAAAATAATATACATTTTTACAAAATAATTTTCTAAATATTTTATTTTTTTACTTTAAAATAAAAACCTATATTTTTCAAAAATTCATGGGTTTTGAAAAAAATGGCTCTCAAACCTTAATAAAAATTAAAATTGAATTCATAAAAATTTTATGATGTTTTATATTTAATAAAAAGTAATTTAGTAAAAATAATTTTTTATTAAAATATTATTTATTTCCAAAAATTCATTGATTCCTCATAATAGATTTCTTAATTGAATATTAACTAAGAATATTATTTGTGCTTTAAAAACTATTTACAAAGTAACAATGAAAAATTGAATGTATATTTTTTATTATATACAAAAATGATGCACATAATCATAGTGCTAGGGTCTAGATACATAACCCATTATAACACTCGCATATTACCTAACGTTAAGTTTTATGATAGTGAAAAACTCTTGAGGTGGTTCGGATAACATCGCTTGGGTGGTAATATCTATCAACTTTCACTTCTCCTATAGGCAGTTCCGATCAAGATTAATGTATATAAGCTCAGTCTGGGCTTTGTCAAGATGGAAGCCTAGTCATGGAAACTCTTTTATAAGCTTTGAAAAATAGGCTTCGTATAGAGAAATTCTACTTGATGAGGCCATCACTTCTTTTTTCTGAGTAAATTGAATTTTTTAAATCCCTAGATTTATACAAATAAATTAATCATTAGTCATCTGATATATTAGAAATGGTAACAATTCTTAACGGCATTTTGACATCCAAAAACATAAAAACAAAGAAGTGCATTGTAATGACCCGAAAAACCGTGTTTTGAGTTATGAAAAGTTCGTTTTACAATTCCACCCGTTAAGTGAATAAACAGTCAACTTATAAGATAATAAAAATAATAAAATAGAAAAATGTATCTAATGAATGAAAGATCCTTTTATTCAAATGACTAACATCACGGTGGCTAAAACTCACACTAATCGAACAAAAATATAAGCTAACCGAAAATCCCAATTAAAAACCCAATTACAATAATTGGGAGACTGCTTAAAACCACCAGGACCCCAAGAAGGCAGTAAGGGTTTCTGGCATCCATCAGAATAAACATGAGGATGGCCGAAGCCAGTGCAACCGTGCTGAGCACCAAAGGAATCACACGAACCATCTCTTCCTTTCTCCTTCAGTCACCTGGAGTGAGGGACACCCCAAGACCAGACTCTTTATAAACACACTAATTCGACCATTGAACCCAAATGGCTATAAATATAACCGTTGGATTGTCTTATCCACTAATGTTTTATTTTGAATGGTTTACCCTCGAAAAATTCAAAAAAAGTTAATTATGTTATTTTCTTTAATATTTAAAGAATGACGTCAATGACAATTTAATTAATTTATTTCTTGTTTTCACAAAATGAGAATTATATTTTATGTTTCAAAACGGTGAAAATCAATATTATTTTTCCACTATTCACTATACATATTTTCTTAATTTGAGCAATGAAACTGTTATGTTGTAATTATATTAAATCTGATGGGTTTTTATTTTGTCTAAGAAAATACGTACTCAAACTCTTGAGTTATATATATATATATATCAAAATTTAAATTAAATGAATTATTCTTATCTCTAAATTACATATATGTAATAAAAATAATGTAAATATTTATAATTTGACCTTTTATTAACTGTTTTGAAACTTTGTCAAATTATGGTTTTTTTACATTACAAATTTTGTATATTTATGTTAATGCTTACACAAATACTCTTATTAATTTAAAAACAATGAAGATAATAGAATGATTGTAAAACCTTAAAAAATAATTGATAATGTTATATGAATTTATGTTTTTGAAATTATGTTGAATATGGGATTAAGAAACTAACTTTTTTTTATTTACATGTAATTATAAATTAAGATAATTTATATGTAATTCAACAAATGAAAATAAATAAATATTTAATTAAATAAATAAATAAAAATATTTTTTGATAAGGGTGATTTAATTAATTAAATGAACCATTGGCTTTTCAAAATATAATAATAAGTGACCAATAATTGTTGTTTAATAATAATAAAGTTATTATAATAAGGTTAATAAAATTGTTGTTGTTTTAAAAGAAAAATATAATATATATATATATGTATATGTATATATATCAGAAACCGTGGGAGATTTTTTTCATTCCTTTTTACACCGCATCCCCGCCGAAGCCATTCGATCCAGCATCCTCAAATCGCGGTCGTCCGATTTTTTTAAGCCATGCGGCTTCTTAGTCGTTTGATCACCTTCTGTGTAATCCCGGACGTCCACTATTTATCGGTTTTTCTTCTTCCCCGCGTCCCACTTCTTCTTCTTCTTCGTCGCGCCGTTGTACCAGTAGATTAGGGTGGCTTGTTTTCTTCTCGTAGGATGGCTAGTAGACCCGGATCTACTCCCTCTTTTCCACGGGTGGGCACCGGTACAACCTTGTTTACCTCGTCTGTTTTTCCACGTAAGGAGAGGCCTTGTCCTTAAGTTTCGGTTTGCACATATGGCCAGACTGTTTTTGCACCGAGCTTCTTTGATCTCTCCGACCACTGGACCGGTTTCACTTGCCTCGTTTCCACCTCTTGCTCACCTCCTCTCCAAGATAAAGTAAGGGACAAGTTTCATTTGGTTTTGGTTAAGTTTCAGAATATATATATACATGTGTTATATATATATATATTCTCTGTGTGTATAAACCCAGTGAAAACCTAGACCGTGAGGATCCCCTTTCAGCCTATAGATTCAAATAGAGCTAGAGGAAACTCCACTACTTCGTTTTTTCTAGTTTCAATAAGCTATACATATTTATATACACTTTTAAATAAATATATATAGATATATGTACAAGACCATATGAAGATATTTTACCTCTTCCTAGGACAGAACCTAAGTGGGGAGGTCTCCTTGTTTTAATTTTTCATCTACTTCAGCAAATATACATAGTTATATATAGGTATGTACACTTAACTCATTTGTGCACATATATTTTTATTCAAACATATATATATATATACAATGATACATGCATGTGTACATTTTTTTTATATGTTTATAACCCTGGTTTTACTCTGCCCTATGAAAAAAGGAGTTTGCGGGTAATTTTATCAACATATAAGATGATGCAAATATATAGAGCATATAGATATATGTGTACATGTGATTATATAAGATGTACATGTACATCTATGTGAAAATATGATGACAAGATTATTTATTTATTTTAAAATTTACCACTTTATCTCATAATGATTTATTGCAAATTATATGTACCCCTTTAAGATTATTATTATTTCAAGAATTGTACCCAAAACTATTTGTGTACATGTTTATATATATATTATGAAGCTTAAGGATTGGTTTAATATAAAAATGACTCTTCTGATGGAAAATTTTCATTTATCAGCATTTAGACAATTCATGCACTTTTTGTAAAAATGTGTGGCGTGAACCCCCTTAGGAATTTATATGTGTCCAGGTGAATGTGTTTTCATAAGTTCAGTTTCCAAAACCCTTTTTCAATTAATTATTATTCCGGACATGGTTTATGACTTTGACACATGTATGTTTCTAATAATTTTTATTCGATGCTAAGCCAACATGTATGTTGCACTGGTGGACCGGCTTAACCTACAAAGTTACGTACCCTCGATTAAATTTTATACTTGTAAAGAATGAGTTCTTGCATGTTTTAAAGAGATAAACTTAGAAATTTATGGGTTTTATTCAATGAACATGATGTAATTTTACATGACAACCCATTATGTTCAGTGTTCCAGTTATTTTTTCATGTATAAGAGTAAGTTGACTTAGTTTATTTACACCACTTCTTAATCTGAAGCCAAAAGCCTAGTTTTTTTTTACATTTACGATATGATCCATCTCAAATTATGAGTATGTTTGTAAAAGGGGGTTTTGATTATGAATGTATGAATGAAACCCTATGAAGGAAAGACCATGTCAAGATCTGTGAGGGATGTTTTGAACTTAAATGTTTATGGATGGGTGCGCCCGGAATTACATCACTCCAATGCATTGGGTAAAGTAAGAGTCTCATGAGACGTTATGTGCGACGGTCTTGGCAGTTAGCCTTGGATTGTGCTTTCATGTGCGACAGTCTTGGCAGTTAGCCTTGGCTTGTGCTTTCATGTGCGACGGTCTTGGCAGTTAGCCTTGGCTTTTTCTTTCTTGTGCGACGGTCTTGGCAGTTGGCCTTGGCTTGTGCTACTATGGGAAACGGGATTGGCAGTGTGCCTTGACCCGTACTAAGTTATGTTTACAAGATCATGAAACAAGGTCTTGGGAAAAGCCACACATTTTACTTTCCCTCTACATGTAATGATAATTGGTCAACCAGGGGTTAGTCCAACTAACAAGACATCCCCTAGTTGAAATTTCCCTTGACTTTGAGAATGAAATCACGAGATAAGAATTTCAATTCTTGTGATAAGTTGTTATAAGACCTTTATGTGCCCATGAATCTTGTTATGAATATTTTCCCTGCTTACTCATAGTTTTTTTTAAGAACTGAAGTAATCTTGGTTGTAAATTATGCATCTTTTATTCTTCACATGCTTGTGCTCTCTGATTTATGTCTTCTTTAAAGCTTCTTTTAAGTATGTACTTCTTCACCATACATGTGGTTTTTAAAAATGTAGGATTTACATGTTTTAAGAAAAGATAATGCTTTGTTTTAGTAAAGTGTTTTGTTTTATTAAAAATGAATGCATTGAGAAAGAGTTTTCTTAAAATGTTTTTAAAAAAAATCCCTTACTGCGCATATTTTCTCACCCTACATTTTTGTTTAAAAATTTTCAGGCATGGTATGAACTGATGAAGTTTATCAGAGCAGCTGGTTTCCCAGAATCCTGAACCTCACGATCTTCTGTAGTAATGGGACATGATATATTATTTGTAAATTTTGTAATGAAATGTTAGTATATCATGTCTCATGAGGCACCCGGGGATCGAGGTCTCTACATGCCTATGTTATATAACCATTTACATAATAATACATTTAATTAGATGAATATGAGTTTCCGTTGATAAATTTTTGGTTCATTACAGCATAGGTAAACCACACAATATAGTTGAGTACTATATTTAAAATTGTTGGTGAAAGGACTCTTGTGATTAATGGGGCCTCTAATCTTAGACTAAAATTTTCACAATGAAAAATCTATTAGGGATTTTTTAATTCATGATCAAATCCTAGTGGTATCCATTTGGAATAACTAGACCATTTTACCAACTTCCTATAGAGAAGGACCAAGACTAGGGGAGCTTAAGGTCCATGGAGTTCCAAGATAATTTTATTAGCTCAATTAATTAGTTGGTATCAATTTAGATATTGATTATCTGATGTTGGTTCATGGAGAACATATGATTCAATAAGTGTTCAATAACCCTAAATACTATGATATTGTGTTTCAAACACTTTTCCTAGATAATGAATAAAACATATGATTCTTGAGTACAAAATAATTAGAGGGAATGATCTATTCAATGATAAGAATATATGTTGTGTATTTTAACATCATGTAACTATGAAACAATCAGGCAGTATAACATCTCGTGGATATAGTGTTTTCATTTAGTTTAACGTCATGTGAATAGAACTTTATTCCCTATCTAGATCATTTCTTGATTGCTCTAGCTAGAGTGTTTTGTCAGGTTCTCTCATCTCACATTATTCATGCTCAGTGTGATAAACCACTTATATCTAGGTAGTCATATAAGCTATGTGAGAGTTCATAATAGGAAATTCATGGGTTGGTATTCAACTTTTTTTATGATAGGGAACCCCAACAAAAAACTGTTTCTCATCAATGGACATAGTTGGGACTAATAATAATATTTGATTAGGCCTAAAACGGATGATCCCAATGTCACTACATATCCCATAGTATGGGAATAAAGCCCCGCATAGTTCGTAGAATGTTCCCAGAATAGGACTAAACCATATATTGATATAGGGGTGTATTTTTTATATTTTATGGTTGGGACCATGATTTAAATCTAGGAATCTCTAAATATTCTGTGATAATCAGGTATCCAGCCATATATTTTTTTATATGTAAATTTCCTTATGCAGGTCTAACCCATATGTCAGGAGTTGGAATTTTTTATTCCATTATGGCCCAGAATTTGGGATCTGAGTGTCATTGTGTATTTTATGGGAATAGGAATCATGCCACATATTGTTCTTAAATGGAAATTACTAGCACGGGTTTGAACCATATGCCTTGGAAGAATGTTTTTCATTTATATATTACCTGGACTCGAGATTGGAGATCCATGTTTTATTGCATATCTAGTGAAAATAGTAATCAAGCAACACGTATTTATTTTTTGAAGGTTCCATTCATAGTTATAAATATTACATGTGGAGGATAGTAATTTTTATAATGTATATAGACCAAGGATTAAATATTTAGGCATCACAATGTATCTTATGTAACTAGGAATCATTCCACACATAGTTCTCTAATAGAAAATTCCTTGCACAGATCTAAACTATATATAGGGGAAATAGTTTTCATTTTTATTATGGATGGACTCAATAATGTTTATCCAAAAATAACTTTATATCCATTATGAATAGGACTCAACCTACTTGTAGTTATTATAGGGTAAAAATACCTAGACATATCCAACTCACACATAGGTACTACGGTACTTCATTTTTCATTTACACATATCAATATTACGTGTAGTGAATAATTTGTGAAATAATGTTCTATGTGTAGTTTATAATCATGAAGTAAGGAAGCCGTATGTACTATTTGACATCATCTGGTAAGAATATCTTCTACGCAGTTTTAACGTCATGTTGTAAGGATTCCATACACATAGTTTTATGCCTTGCAGTAGGTACATAATATGATACTTAGTTTAAATTATTTCTTCCATGAAATGGAATCCCTATTTGTAGATATACAATGTAATACTTGTGAAAACTCACATTGGTGGGGTGTGTAACATGTTCCCAACCCATTATGACCAATGAGTAATCTCTATTACAATATAGCTTATATATAAAGTAAGGCCCTTTCCAATTGGGTTACAACATTGGAGTTTTCCTTCCTAATATCATTGGGGTTTGAGAACCAACACTATTACTCCTTGAAGGATAAAGTAGGGGAAAACCTCTTTATTGAAGGCTCAAGAAATCTAATTTTGATGATCTTTAAGTTTCGGCTGTGTATACCACCATTTCTCATTAATACATTATAACTCATCCATCTTCTTTCATGGTTTATTTTCATATCATATTTTTCAACAAAAAGGTTGTTTGGAATGAGGGTAAATGGTTATTTATTGGAAACAATTCTTCTCCCCCATAGAAAAATGAATATTTTATCTCTTCTATAGTATTGATTAGTGGTAAAATTGGAAAATAAATCATGAAGAATCTTTTCCTGTCATGAAATATTTTCCATATTCACCATTATCTATAGTATATTTTTATAGATTTTTTTGAAGTCCTCTATCAATTCATTTTCCACTACATTATGGTATAATGAATTACAATACTTGATTCATTAATCCAAGTATTATTTATTTATCTCAGAAGAGTAAAAGTGGGTGTCAATATCCATTAGTATCATGTCAGGGAAACTGAATCTAGTGATGATATTGGACTTTATGAAGTTGACGATATTTTTCATCCCGACTTCCTTGAGTGGTATTATCTAGTCCCATTTAAAAAATAATTATATATTAGTAAGGATATACTGAAACTTCTTATCTATTGTTGGAGTATATATCCTCACAACATCTATTACATATATGAAAACGGTGAGGATATGTAGTTGTACATTGCAACTCACAAGGTTGATCGGTGATGTTTACATGAATCTGACATGCATGTAATTCCCTGGTGAATTCCACATGGTCATGCATCATTGTTTTCCAATAGTTATGAAGCCTCCAAATTTGGAGGGAGAGTATAGTCCAACACTGATTATCCCCACAGAAACCTATATGGACTCATTCATGAGAGATTAAATCTCTCCTTCTACAATTCATCTATGTAAGACTCCATTGAAGCCTCATTTATATAGGTCCTTCCACTCATTTGGACTATCCAAATGATTGAAGTTTACTACTTGGTGTTGAGTCTATTGCCTATTGTCTCAATCTGATAGGAGGGTCCTATTTTGGAGGCAATATATGATTGAATCCATTCATCAAAGGGAGATCATTAGTTCATCACACATTTAGGTAACTATGACATAATTTATTTCTTATATACCACAGAAAATCCATAATGAGACCACCCTTTGGTGGATGACATAGAAAACCAATTCATCAATTATTAATCAAGGGAATTTTGTGATCAAGGTGTATGATACAATGTTGGTTAAAAAGGAAACTCAATCATCAATCATTTTATATAACTGATGATAGGGTAAAATTATTCCTTCTTGATTGAATACTAATCATTTATTTTTTTGATCGGTAACTTATAGCCCATGTGATAATTAGGTATGCAATCTAGAATTATTGTGATAGATCTAAGCCCACAATGTGATCATTTGATTCAATATCATTATTAATGAAACCTACATAAAGTAAGAAATAGTAGGGTATAAGTGATTTTTCTGGAGAAGTAACTACAATCCCTAGAATAACCCCATTGAGTTTTGGGTTGTCCATCCTATTACCAATAATTCTTTGAGAGGCACCATCAATGTACAACTACAAAATTTGGGGAGTGTCATGGGAATATAAAACCTCTTCATATGGAAGATTTTTGTCTACATGTGAGCATTCCAATGAGGTATGTTCTATAAGGAAATCAACTTGGGTTTTCCCATTAGTCGCCTTTTGTGACCTAAACATGATATCATACTATTTTAGGATAACATCCCATTGGTCCAAATTACCAGTCAATATAATGAGGACACAAATATAAATTATTAGGTTGAAAAAAGGGACAAGTGGAATTTCATTATTCAAGTGATGCCTAATTTTTTTAAATTGTAAATATTAGTATGAAGTAGTTCTATAATTACATTGAATTTCCATGTAATTTTTTTAAATAAATGTGAATTTTACGAGTCCACAAAAATTAACAGCACGTGATTCCGTCGCTCGGAGTGCCCAGAATTATTTTCTGAACGTTTTTTCGGGTACATTTAGTAAATTTGCGAGTGGGTTTTTTTAACTATTGAACCAGTGCTCGGAATTAAAATCCAAGGTAACCGTTGAACTCGCAATTCTGGTACTTGCTTAAAAATACTTTCACCTCAACGGCCTTTGGTCGAGGGTGGAAGTTAGTTTTTGGGTTTTTCGTGAATGAATAAAATATATATAAAGTTGTTTAGCTTTTATTTTTATTTTATATTTTAAAACCCCCATGAGGAATTTGAGAAGAGGGGACCACGAGACCATAACCTACCATGAGAGGTTATGGTGGTGGGGACCACATGAGGACTAAACCTCTCAACTCCATTATTAAATGTGGGAAAACCTCTTCAACTCCTACAATATTAATTGTGCCAACCCTCCTCTACAATAATTAATCCAACGCACAATTTTAATTGTGCCAATCTATGAGATTAATTTACCCAATTTGAATTATATGCCAAAAAAAAGATCACATAATATATTATTTTGGGGCTACCATTTCATTTTGGGGGAATTTGGAGAGGAGGAGCTTTGGGAGGAAATCTCTCCAATGAAGAATGCATCTCCTATGAAGATTTCTTCTCCAAACTCTGTCGAAGGATCTCCAATGACGTACGAACCGTAAATCGGGGAAAACGCTGACGACACTGACGTTCATCTTTTCCCAACGATTCTTCTTCTTCCTTACGACCGCGTCAACATTATCAAGGGAACGAGGTAAGGGTTTCTTTGCATGTGAATATTTTTTTCCATATTCTTACCTTAGATTATTTTGCAGATGGGAATGATATTTTTTGGGAGGTTGTAAAGCTTGATGTTCTTCATTCATGTTTTTGTTCAGCCATATGCTACCAGCTTAACATGGAGGGTACGGGCCAAACCAACATTGCCCGACACTTCTGAAAATCTTGTGGTATTCTCCACAATAGAGGACGACAGAAAACAACCATGGTTGGGGAATAAGAATGGCGGCCGGCACCACCGCCGGCTGCGACGAATGTGATGATGAACCGGTGCTGCCCCGAGGCCACCACCGCTGCCCCACAGTCACGGTACCACCTCGTGGCCGGACACCCGCCCCATGGCCAGACCACCACCCCGCAGTCGAAGCGTTTCTCTGTGGCCGGACCCCCACCATGGATGGTCGGACCACTGCCCCAAGGCCAGACCGCCGCCCAACACGGTCGGACCCCCGCCCCGTAGCCGGACCCCCACCCCGCTATCGGACCGCTGCCCCACGGCCAGACCGCTGCCCCGTGGGTGCACCGTCATCCCCAGCCGAGTTGCCCCGCAGCCTCGTGCCCTCGCGGCACTCTTTGCTGCCCCCTGAGGCCTGACGGGTTGGACCCAGTGCGTCGGGCCGGACCAAGCGGGCTGGGGTGAACCCAATGGGTCGGGTCGCACTGTGGACTAGGTCAGTCTAACCATGTTGGACTGGGCCCATGCCCGCTATGACCGATTTACTTTCTTTTGGTCATCACATTGGCACCATACATCTGTTTGGCGAACCTTCTGCGTCGTTGGAAATCATGGAGTGAGACAGTCCCTTTAAGTATACCCCATGGGAGTTTTGGATTGAGATGGGGTATGGTCAGGTTACATCGAGCATGAATCCAACCGGGCCTCTAGGACAAAAAGACTAATAACCCACAAACTGGGCGTCTGATTGATTCATCGTCTATTACGTTGAGACCCCTATGAAGTGGCGGACCTTTGATATACTTCTTTGTGGGACTTCGCAGTAGTTGGAGTATCAAACAGTAGCTTATGGTGAAGATCCTCTCGAAGACAAGCGATCTTAGTGAGGAAACACAGTGGCTGGATGAGACTTGACGACTGCTGACCGTTTCGACATGGAGTGACTTGACAGGCCTAGTGGGAGCGCTTTGGTGACGTGGAAGACCCACGGTGGGGATATCCTTGGTGACGGAAATACCCATGGTGTCGAGTGCCTTGGTGACATAGCGGACCCACGATACTCGATAGGAGGAGTACCTTAGCAATCCAATGTTAGTGGGAAGCACCTCTGTGTGACGTCGCAGGCCCACTGTACTCGATAGAGGATGAGTCCTCTAATAGCCTTGGTGTTCGACGTTGTGACTGAGAATGTTACTTGATACTACCCCTTGAATAAATCCTGGTGTAAGATGAGTTAGAACCTAAGTTTTGTTTCTCATGATTGAGATGGATTACTTGATAACATAGGTATATGTAAGGTCATATACTTAAGTATGGTTATCGTTGGATTTCACACCTTTTTTTTATCCTTGATGGATTTTGTGAGACCTAGGGTGCTCGGGGTCCCTACTGAGTATCGTTATACTCACCCCTGCATAGGCTATGACTGCACATTGTTGTGTTGGATTAAATCGACGGACAGAGCTTACTGAGGCTTAGTGTACAAGGACTGGACGATACCTGGAGGTGGACCATACAGTGTGTCGGTACGCAGAGGAGATGGGTGGATGTGGAGTACCGAGGAGGCGATCTGTACCTACCCTTCAGGTATGAACCTTAGAGGATGATCCAGTAGTTGTCTCTTCTCTTTCCTCGGTTTTACTTGTACCTTTATTGTTGGGCTTGTATTCCAGTCCCTTTTACTTACTACACTCACTCTGTATACAGTTCAGTTTACTTGTGTTCCTATCTTTTTGTGTGCTTGGTTACTTGTGCTTACAATTTTTAAAGTAAATTCCTTCCCAGGTTTAGGGAATATTCCTTCGGTGGTAGTCATCAGTCCCTTGCCTATGAAAGGAGACCATGGTGTACTCATGACATGGGCCCTGGGGGACGGGTCGTGACAAATTGGTATCAAAAGGATGTTGTTCTACTGAAGATGTTGGAATCTGATATTTTCTATCAAGCAATAGTAATAAGTGTAATGAGTGCGGTTTTTAGTTCATAGATTCTAGATTTTGTGCGGTGGCCAACGTATCCATACAAAAGGACCCTGGCTTCTAATTTCGTACCTAGTGCATGAAAGCACTGATTGCGAGTGTGTTTTTAAAAAATTTCTTTGTGAAATTTTGAGTCAGATCATCAAGTATAACTTTTTAACTATGGCACACCTGTTTCTTTTTAGGATTCCTCCACGAAGATATCCAACTAGAGTTTCGACAGTTGTACACACTGATAGCCCACCGAGTGATGAGGCCTCGGTGCAAGGCGCTCTTCCAATAGAGCCACCAGCGGAGGAACCAGTGGCACCATTCCCCATTGGGCCACCGATGCCACCATCCCTAGCAGTAGATGGTGCATGACACTTGAGAACATTGCACAAGTTCCAGCTTCAATGGCCACCCAGGTTCAGGGGAGAGACTGACCCACAGGCGTTTGAGGATTGGCTGGAGGTTGTAGTGAGAGTCTTCCAACTTGTAGGACACTAGCTGATCTCATGGTGATCCTTGATTCTAGACTTCTACAAGTAGTAGCAGGAATATGGTGGATTTTGATGCTCCACGTTCATGATGAGGTGACACTTCTATAGGTGGACTCTGAGAAGCTGTTTCGGGCATAGTTTGTTCTAGTGACTCTTCACGCAGTGCGTATACAGGAGCTATTTCATCTGCAGCTTGGTAGTATGACTGTAGCTCAATACTCAGTTAGGTTCACTGACCTCTCGCACTACTCCATTGAAATGGTACGGGGCCCATTCTTCAGGGCCCAGACCTTCAAGAAGCAGCTCGGGCAAGGGATCAGGGCTTCGATGATCTCACTCAGCATTTCGACGCAGACAAGGTTGTTAAAGAGAGCCCTCTTTGGGGAGAGATTCCTTACCGAGCAGTCACCAATGGCGAGACCCACTACCAGTCGTCATGTACCATAGTATTCTATAGCTGGAAGTAGATAGATGTCATAGAGTTCCAAGAGGACCAGACCTACAGGTGGATGACCACATGACCCAGGATCCGCTGTGTGGGGCAACTAAGGTTGAGCCAGTTATGCCAGGAGTGGGCAATGTTACACATGCGGTGGGCAGGGTCACATGGATCGTGACTATCCGACCCAACATACGGATGATCAGAAGATGGTCAAAGGACTTCCTAGGCAGAGACAGATATTTGATCGAGGAGGTGCATAGGGAGCAGGCGGACATGGAAGAGGAGATAGTCGAGCAGTTGGCATTGGGTGATGATTTGAGATGTTACTACCACCACCACCATGAGGTCCACCCTGACCATAGGGAGTAGGAAGACAGGGGCAAGATCAGCTCCAGGGAGTTTAGGCCTACGATCTTAGTGCTCCGGAGATGATACTAGGTATGATCTGTGTCTACTCCACCTTAGCTGCAGTAGATATAGACATAGGTGTAAGTCACTATTTTATTTCCACTACCCTCGTTTAGTGCTAGGAGATTCTGATGGAGTCGTTGGCTCGATTCTTATGTCTAGAGACTCCTACGGGAGAGGATTCAATGATTATGCACCGGTGTCAACAATGTGAGCTTACTCTAGGAGGCGAGAGCTTCGACAGAGATCTCCTAGTAGCAGCATTGAGGCCTTACGACGTCATCTTGGGTATGGACTAGTTATCTACAATCCATGCTCAGATAGACTGTATTTGGTGCAATGTGCGTTGTGGCCACATGGATGGGACTAGGTTTACCTTCACCAGTGAGAACGGAGACTTTGCAGAGTAGGATTAACTTACCCGAAGGTGGGTGCAGCCAATTACACATTAGTTGGCTATCCTTACCCTTAGAGCAGTTGATGTGGAGAGTCTGAGCTATCCTGTAGTGGTGGACCAGTACGCGGATGTCATCCATGATGATGTCTGGGGTCTATCTCATCCCAGAGAGGTGGACTTTTACATTGACTTGTACCCCGGGAGGACACAGATATCTACACCAGCATATCGGATGGCTCCTGAAAATCTTTGTGAGTTGTGGGTATAGTTAGAGGACTTACAGGGGAAGGGATTCATCCAGCCTAGTGTTTATCTTTGGGAAGCCCCAATTATTTTCGCCAAGAAGGTGGATGGGATCTTGTGGATTTCTGTTGACTATCGGTGACTAAACATGGTGATCGTGAAGAACAAGTACCCACTTTTTAAGATTGAAGGCCTCTTCGATTAGCTGAAGGGAGCGCGGTGGTTCTCAAAGATAGACCTCCGATCATGCTATCACCAGCTCATAGTACGAGATGAGGATCTACAGAAGATGGCCTTTAGGTGTCGGTATTTCCACTATGAGTTCTTGGTTATGAAATTCGGTGTGACCAACACTCCAACAGTGTTAATGGGACTCATGAACATGATCTTTCAGTCGTACCTTGATCGCTTAGTAGTAGTCTTCATCGACAACATTCTGATCTACTCAACTACTGAGAAGGAGCATGCCTATCATTTATATGTAGTACTGGACAGACTCCGAAAACACTAAATTTATGGTAAGCTATCGAAGTTCTAGTTTTGGATTTGAGAGGTTCACTTTATAGACATGTAATATCAAAGACTATAGTTGTAGTGGATCCAGCAAGACTAAGGTAGTACTTGCTTCAGAGCCACCCAAGAGTGTGACGGAGGTATGATGTTTACTGGGATTCGCTGGATACTTCAAGAGGATTGAGCCAGACTTCTCTAGAGTTGCAGCACGACTATAAGCCTTGAAAAAGAATGGGAAACACTTTGTGTGTTCGGAGAGATGCCAGCAGAGTTTTCAGGAGTTTAGGTAGAGGCTGACTAGTGCCCCCATCTTGAGGCATCCAGAGGAGGGCGTAGGGTATGTAGTTTACTGTGATGCATCAGGGACCGGGCTCAGATGTTTCTTGATGCAGGAGCAAGTAGTGATCACATATGGTTATTGATAGCTAATATAACATGATCAGAACTACGCTACACATGACGTGGAGTTAGTAGTAGTGGTATTCTCCTTGAAGATGTGGTAGCACTATCTAATGGGAGATCATTTTACCATGCACTCTGATCACAAGAGTCATAGGCATATCTTCTCTCAGAAAGACATGAACATAATAAAACAACATTGGCTTGAGTTCCTCCCATACAATGACATTGATATAGTATATACTTTTAGAAAGGGTAATGTTGTAGTATATTCACTCAGTATGAGGATTGTTATATAGCTACTAGGTGAGGCAACTAAATAGCTAGCTACATTTCATATATCCTTCATTGAATGTAATGGAGTAGCTTTCCTTCATTCTCTTACAGTCACTCCTCAACTTCTTTTGCGAGTTAGGGAGGCACAGTGTGGGGACACTGACTACAAGACAAGACGTGCCCAAATATCCACAGGACAAAAACCTAATGGATTTATTAAAGGTGGGGAGCATGTCATCCTCTTTAGAGGACATACCATGTTACTAGTGTCACTTCAGGAGGAAGTGTTGTGGTAGTTCCACCCTTCCCGTCTAGTGGTACATCCAGGAGGGGAAAATAAGTACCAGTATCTCTAATGACAGCACTGGTGGTCAGGAATAATGAAATTGGTTTCAGAGTTTCTTTCTTAGTGCCTCACATTTCAGCAAGTGAAGGCGGAGCATCATGTACCAGAAGGCTTGGTTCATCCTTTAGAGGTCTCAGAGTGGAAGTGGGATGGGATATCCATGGACTTTTTTACAGGACTTCTACATACATCCAGGGTACATGACTCGATTTGGGTGATCTTCGACAGACTCACAAAGTTGGCCCACATCCTACAGATTAGAGAGAAGGGTTCAGAAGAGATCATGGGAGGCCTCTATGTGCATGAGATTTTATGGTTACATAGAGTAACCTTGATTATTATCTCTGATCATGATGCATGTTTTACTTCCCGACTATGGAAGGGGTTTCCAGAGGCTTTCGGGATGCAGCTTCATTTGAGCACCTCCTTCCAACCTCAGATGGATGGCCAGACTGAGCAGACCATTCAGACCCTTGAGGACATGTTGTGTGCATGTGTCCTTGACCTCGGTCAAAGTAGGGAGGATCACTTTCCTTTTGTGTAGTTTGCATACAAAAAAAGCTATCACTCCACCATTGGGATGGAACCTTTCGAGGTGTTGTACGGGCGACCTTGCAGATCACCATTGTGCTGAACTGACCCAGAAGAGTCTGCACTAGTGGAACTAGAAATGGTATGGTATACCACAAAAAAGGTGTAGATCATCTAGAAGTGGATGAAGTTTTCATAGAGCTGGCAGAAGTCATATGTCTATAGGAGATGGAGACCTCTAGAGATCAAGGATAGTGACACACATTTTTCTAAAGCTCTCACCTCGATGAAGTTTGGGTGATTTGGCCGAGGTGGAAAGTTATCTCTGAGATTCATCGGACATTTTCTGTTCCTCTATAGATTTGGTGATGTTTCATACCGCTTAGCTCTTCCATCTCAGTTGAACCGAGTGCACGATGTCTTCCATGCATCCCAGCTTAGGAGATACGTGCATGACCCTTCTCACATCATCGACCACGGAGAGCTGGAAATCGACGATGGGGTGAAGTTTTCAAAGGTTCCAGTTGACATTAAGGATCAACAAAAGTGGTTCCTTCCTGGGCGGTCAATACCTCTGGAGTGCGTTCGCTGGCAGCACATGAACCTCTAAGAGAACACATGGGAGCGGAAGTCTCTGATTCGTGCTCAGTACACCCACTTGTTTTCCTAGTTTATTCTAATGTGCCTTTTAGGGACACAAAGCCCTAAGGTGGGGAGAATTCAAAGACCCGGAATTTCCATTTAATTTATTTTAAAATAAATGAGAATTTTACAAGTCTGTGAAATTTAACGGCACGTGATTCTAAGTCCCGGAGTACCTGGAATGAATTTCTGAACTTTGGTTCTGGTATATTCATAAAATGTGCGAGCGAGTTTTTCTAACTTTTGAACTGGTGCTCAAAATTGAAATCTGAGGGCATTG
This sequence comes from Viscum album, assembly GCA_963277665.1. Classification (NCBI taxonomy): domain Eukaryota; kingdom Viridiplantae; phylum Streptophyta; class Magnoliopsida; order Santalales; family Viscaceae; genus Viscum; species Viscum album. Next base: position 934,646,003 of record OY728143.1, on the reverse strand, counting down.
TTGAACTCGTAGCACCAGTATTCTTTTAAATATACCTTCACCTCGATGGTAGTTGGTCGGGGGTAGATGATAGTTTCTGGGTTTTTTGTGAATGAGTAAAATAAATATAATGTTTTTTAGATTTTATTTTTATTTTATTTGATAAAACCTCAATGTGGAAGTTGAGATTTGGGGACCACCAGACCATAACCTCCCATGAGAGGTTATGGTGGTAGGGACCACCCAAGCCTAACCTCAAATGAGAGGTTATGGTGGTGTGGACCATCCGAGGCATAAACCTCTCAAATCCCTCATTAAATGTGGGAGAGCCTCTTCAAATCCTCCAATATTAATTGTGCCAACCCTCCTCCACAATAATTTAGCCGACGCGGCACTTTAATTGTGCCAACCTAGGAGATTAATTAACCCAATTTGAATTATAAGCCAACAAGAATAATAGATCACATAATCGATTATTTTTCAGCTACCATTTCATTTGGGTGTAATTGGGAGAGGAGGAGATTTGGGTGAAAAGATCTCCAAAGAAGATCGCCAATGAAGAATTCCTCTCCTTCGATGATTTCTTCTCCAAACTCTGTCAAAGGATCTCCAACAATGCACGAATTGACAATCGGGGAAAATGCTGATGACACTGATGACCCTTTTTTCCAATGATTTGTCTTCTTCCTTGCCACTTCGTAGACATCATCACGAAAACGAGGTAGAGGTTTATTGGCGTGTGAATATTTTTTCCCATATTATTACCTTGGTTTCTTTTGAAGATGCAAATGAAAAATTATGGGAGGTTGTAAAGCTTGATGTTCTTCTTTCATGTTCATGTTGAGCCATATGAAACAACCCTAACATAGAGGGTATGAGCCAAACCAACATGGCCCGACTCTTCCTTAAATGTTGTGGTGTTGTTTGCAATGGAGGAGGACAGAAACCATCCATGTTTAGGGCATGAGAACGGCAGCCAGAACCACCATTAGCTACGATGAAGGCGATGGCGCAATGGTGCCTCCCCGCGGCCACTGCCACCGCCCCACAGTCGAGGTGCCACCCCACGGACGAACTTACACCCCGTTGTTGAACCGCCACCCCGTGGCCGGACCACCGCCCCACAGTTGATGCGCCGCCCCTCGGCTGGACCACCACCCAGTGGCCAGAACACTGCCCCGCAGTCGAGGCACTGCCACATGGCCAGACCGACACCGCCCCGCAGCTGGACCGCTGCCCCGTGGCCGAATCGCCACCCCCCCAGCCGGACTGCCACCCCACGGCCGAACCACCATCCCCGGTCGAGCCGCCCCAGGGCCTCGCGCCCTCGCTGCACTCTCCATGGCCCCTCGTGGCCTGTCGGACTAGGCCAAAACCAATGGGTCGGGCAACACTGTGGGTTGGGTCGACCCAAACCAGGTCGGCTCAGGTCGAGTCGGTTCAACCAGGTCGGGCTAGATCCAGGCCCACGACGGCCCATTTACTTTCTTTTGGCCATAACATTGGCACCAGATGTCCTTTTGATAAACCATCGGTGGTTTTGGAAATCATGGAGCGAGGCAGTCCCTTAGAGTATACCCCACTAGAGTTTTGGATTGAGATGCGGTACAGTCAGGTTGGATCTTACAAGAATCCAACTAGGCCCCTGGGGAAAAAAGCTAATAACTCATAGACTGGGCGTGTGATTGACGCGTGGTCTATTATGTTGAGACCCCTTTGACGTGGAAAACCTTTTAGATACTTCTTTATGGGACTTCGCGGATGTTCGCGTATCAACCAGTAGCTTGTAAAGAGGATCCTCCTGGAGATGAGCGAACATAGTGTGGGAACCTTGTGGTTGGCTGAGACTTGATGATTGTTGACCGTTTCGACTCGGGGTGACTTGACAGGCCCAGTGGGGAGTGCCTTCGTGATGTGTGAGACCCACGGTACTCAACAAGAGGAGTAACTCAGCATGCCTAAAGAGCGAGAACCTTGGTTACGTGACAGACCCACGGTAGGGAGAACCTTGATGACGTAGCAGACCCACGATACTCGATAGGAGGAGTACCTCAACAGTCCAAGGTTAGTGGGAAGTGCCTTTTTGTGATGAGACAAACCCATTGTACTCAATAGAGGAGGAGTTCTCTAATAGGTGAGGTGTTCGACATTGTGACTAGGAATGTTACTTGATACTACCCCTAGAATAAATCCTCGTGTAAGCTGAGTCAGTACCTCTGTGTTTTTTCTCATGATTAAGATGGATTACTTGATAACTTTGGTATATGTATGGGAATATACCTATGTAAGGTTATATGTTGATTTCAAACTTTTTTTGGATATTTTGAGACCTAGAGGGTCTCGAGGCCCCTAATGAGTATCGTTATACTCACCCATGCACGAGCTATGGCGGCACCTTTTTTGTTGGATGCAGATGATGGCCAGTGCTGAATGAGGCTGAGAGTACCAGGACTGGACAGTACCTGGAGGTGGCCCATACAGTGTTTTAGGACATAGAGGAGACGGGTGGATGAGGAGTGCAGAGGAGTTGATCTGTACCTTCCATTCAGGTATGAACCTCAGAGGACGATCCAGTAGTTTTCTCTTCTCTTTCTTCAGTTGTACTTGTACCTTTACTATCGGGCTTGTATTCCGACCTGCTTTTACTTACTGCACTCACTATGTTTACAAATCAATTTACTTGTGTTCCTATCTTTCTGTGTTCTTGGTTATGTGTGCATATAGTTTTTAAAGGGAATGCCTTCCCGGTTTTAGGGATTACACCTTCGGTGCTAGTCACCAGCCCCAGGCCTATGGAAGGTGGGTTTGGGGTAGTCACGGCACGGGCCCTGCGGGATGGGTCATGACATGTTCATCTCAATATCAGAATACCATATATTAGTATCTATAATTTTTTAACATAGATAGTAGATGTTGGACTTAATCACTGTATCATTTTTCTTGTGGGGAGAGCAACAAGTAATCACTCCATGGTGGCCACATATGGGATAAGTGTTCATCATTCAAATATAGGTATCAAGATAGGTGGGTGTAGTAGGTACTACTTGAGATTTTTGAAAAATTCATGGAAGTCCTCATCCCATTTTTAAGTGATTCTCATATTCATTAACATAGGGAATGTGAGGTATTTTCCAAACAAGTTTTCCATAAATGATGAATATAAGAGAGTTTACCCTAGTTCCCATTATGTTATTTAAGATTATGATGGAGTGGAATTACTTGGATTTCACTAGTCATTTCTAGATCAACATCAATTCCACGATGGAATACCTCATATCCAAGGAATTTTTCTAATGATACTATTAAATTTTCACTTCTCAATATTCATACTAAAATCTTGTTGTTTCAACATATTGAGATTTTATTGATGATCAATGAGTTCATCACATCAATGTAAAGATTTAACAACTGGGTAATCAACATAACATTCTATGTTTTTTCCAATAAGTGTCCAAAAATATGATGCATGGAACGCTACTAATCATTTCCATAGTTCTTTAATCAAAATGGCATGACCTGATAGAAAAATATCGCATGGGGTGGTATGAAGGCAGTTGCTTCCTCACCTATAGAGACTATTCTTATCTAACTATAACCTCAATACCTATCCATAAATAAAACGTTTTGGTTGTTGATAGTGTCATTTATTAAAATATATATGATTAGAAATTTAAAATTGACCTTTAGGAAGTGTCTATTAATGTTTCTAAAATAACGGAGAACTCTGATCTACCAATTATTTTTCTTGAAGGGAATCATGTTAGTGAGATATTTTTGGTACTACATCTATCAGATAAAGCTTTCTTTGGTAAATTTTTCTACTTAAGATTCTATATTGGTATTATGATAGGGTTTATTTGCTAGTATTCATATATTAAATCTCTATGGTCATCTGGTAAGCCTAGGTGATGAGTATCCATGACATCATTTGTCCAAAACATCTCTATATAATTCTAATCGAACACATATCGATTCTTTTTATAAATTTTATATACATATCATTATATTTGATAAGGTATGGAAGAACTGATAAATGTAAGCCACATGGATTCTTCTTCTTTCTAAAGTCACCTTCATATTCTCATCAATGGTGGCAGACATTCCCCCATGAAATGTGGGAGATGCATTCTTATTATCATCCACTTATTCATACACTTCTGTGTTCGGGGGGGGGGGGGGGATTTTAGAAATGGAGGCTAATATGAGGGAATATTTTTTAATTTTGTGATAATTGAATCCATGATAAGTATAATGGAAAATATAAACTTTCAAAGTAATCATATATTGATTCTAGTAGTTCTTGTTTTACTTTATGTTTCCATCGATGGAAGGATAATATGTTACCTTATGAGTTTTAGAGAATGTATTAGGGGTATCATAAAATTCTTCTAATGGAGTAATAAAATTTAAAAATCCTAATAAATCATTGATATAAATGTGCATTGGAATATGCATTTTATATAACATGATTTATATCACATAGACATGATGCAGTAATGTTTTTGGTTCATGATAGCCAACTGGGATTAAATCTGTTACCTCAATTAAGCTTATAATCTAGACATAATTGTTTTCGAGCGTGCTCCAGTGGTTTATTGGGGTGGACCCTAATCCATTGGGTGCTTCAACCTATATATTATCATCTATTATTGGATATTTTACTCACCACTTCTATAGACTTTATTCAATGTATATGGTTTTACCAGACTCAAAGAGGGAACTTTCACCATGTAGTATGTCGACCTTTATATTGAGGAATTATTTTATGATTTGATAAAATGTTTAATGTACTACAATATAGTTATGGATACAATGTATTCCAAATAGGAAATTATATTTCAGGTATTTCCTGATAATAATGTACTCAAAATTAGATGTGAGATCCCCAAATTGATCCTTTATATTGAGCTTCTTCAGAGGACATTGTCGTCTATTTTCATACCATTGAATGTTTATCTTCATCAGAGATATGTCACCCTCAATATATCCCCAATATTTAAGGGTTTAAATAAGTATGAAGATAATACAAGAACCATTGTAAATGTAATCCCTATATATTTTAACATTATATTTCTTTCTGGAAATATAAATGTGTCTGATATGACACAATATGACCTCTTGTAGATCATATCTTATGAATGAGATAGTAGTATGAAATTATTCTAGCATAGTTTCCACTTGATAACCCTTGAGTTAAGAGACTTCTATCAAAAACTCTTGTGTTCTCTGGATGGACTTGATGGGTTCCTCTATAAGTTATTTTGAAATATTGAGAGAATCCATGATTTAGATTTTGTATGGGACAACCACCAACTGTTTCAAAATTTCATATTTTTTCAAGATGTTTGTGCTTCTCTAGGTGGGGATTCTATTATTATGTGATTTAGGAGATGATTTATTTTATGTGTATTATCTTGTTACACAATCATGGGGTCTATGTAGAATCTTATATAAGTGTTTTAGGTTACACCAGCCTTCCCTATTGTTTGTGCTGCTTGGATAATCGCAACCCTCCCAACTAGTCATGTAAAATTACAAGGATTAACTGACTGGTGGAGGGATCTGATGAATATCCACATTTCTATATGTATTATTTAATCACTTAACCATGGGTCTCAACCATTTATATGGATTCTGCAGGGATGTGACAAAAGTATTGGTTTTTTCATGCCTTCTACATCCCATGAATCCACATGTTCTACATCCTCGGCCTCCAGTTCCATTTTCAAGTATGGGAGACTTGTATTTAGGGTTCTATTCATCATCAGAGAAGGTCTCTATTAAGTGAATTATGTTTACATAACCAGAAATGAGCTTTTAACCCAAGGACAGTTCTATTTGATGGGATAACACCCATTATCTGGATATTGAAGAAAAGAAATTAGTAAGCATCATATCTTGTATAAGATTTGGATATGACTCTTTCTTTTATGCCTTTTCCTATGTTTAATGATTATATATTCTTCAAGGTTTCTTATTCAATTAATACATTATAGTTATCAATTTTTTACTACTTTGGGATGTTATTCTCTTTGGATGGCTTGATTTTGGTCAACTATATTTTTATTCATCCAATTATCAATATTCTTTCCATAATAGGCCAGAACTTCTTTCTATTCACCCTACTATTATAAAAAAGTGATGATTAAATAGGTAAATTGTGTAGGGAATTCTCTAGTATCACCTATCAATAATCATCCATGATTTAGAGGTCATCTTTGAAGATAAAGCATTCTTGGATTGTTTTACCTAGTCCCCTATGGAAATGGAAGAAGCCATGATATTTATGAGGTAGATTTCATTGGATATCCTATATTCTAGTAGCTTGAGTATGTTATTTTCCATGTATATAAGGAAATAAATTATAAATAGCTCATTTTATAAGGAATACACATTATTTACATGTTCCTCGAATCATGCGTGGCCCAGGTATATTTCCTATTCTTATCAAGGGTGATTTTTTTTTGTCGCTCGACAGGAGGTTCCAAATGATTTGAGGCCTTCCACGGTTCTTAAATATAAATTTATACTATTTTAAAGGTAATAGAAATAGTTTTATACTTATTGGATCTTTTTACCTATGTTGTTGGTACTGGCTACAATATATCTGGGTAGATAAAGGGAATCCTCTAGGAATTGTTTCATCTCTGAGTACTCATAGAATCTGCATGGAAACTTTATCAGGATCGAATGTATTTTAAGTTCTTCCTCGTGATTCTTATCACAAATTTCCATCAATTAATCTTTTAATTTATGGATATTAAGTGAGTAGTTTAAGACCATCCATCATTAAATAAATCTATAAGCTGTCTAATTTTTTAATTTTATTCAATTTGTTAGGTAAAAAACCATTGTATTCCTAAAAAGGGAGATAAAATGATAATGTAATTGATGATGAAGGTCTACCCATCCCCCAATGGATTTTGTTGGAAGGCTTTTATACCAATAAAATGTTATAATTACCATAGTATGTATAAAACATCTTATATTGGTTGCCTCTCGCTAATCACAATCACCCATCATCATGCCACATCAAGACATGAAATGTGTGAGAAGATGTTTGTGATCTTCTACAAGAACAATGTTTGAGAATATAGGATTAGGAAAATTATCCAAGGTAAAAGATTCATCCACCCATTCAGGATATGACTTCTTTTTTAGATACTAGTGTGTGCTCCACCATTTCATGGATTCTATTCAAGAGTCCAATGATTTAATGGATTTGTTAAGTTATTTAGTTATCACTTTTTAGACCACATCCCTTATGTATGGATTAGTTGTGGATTTTTGATGTGCCACGTTTTCATATCTTGTTTATTCTTGAATAATCCAACACCTAATTATATAATTGAAAGGGGAGAGGCTATCATCATAATGGTGTAAAATCACAATGATCCAAAACATCCTAATTTATGAAAACTAGTTTCTAGGATCCACTTTTATCCTAATTCACAAATTGTACACTTTCATGTTGATTGTCTTTTTAATATTGTACGGGATGTGGGATATTCATTTCTGATTGAAGATGATACCTAGTGGGAATGTTTCCTTTGAGTATTACTTATTTAGATATATGTTATTCTTTATCTCATTATCTTGTTGTTCCAGACATTCCTCTATGGAGGAAATTTTTTATCCTCTGGGCAGTGAGTGGAATTTCTCCACACCATTCACTTTATCATCAGTAGAGTCCCATCAAGGAGGTGGAAATTCATTATTTATAAGTTCATGGTTCTAGTTCATTATTTGACTCTATATTTGTATAGATTCAGTTTGTGAAACCATATTTCCCACCTCTCAAGGTGTGGTTTCTATGTTTCATCCCTCAACATTTATTTATTGTTATACATCATTTTTACATTTATAGATTTTACTTTAATAGTGGTGTATTAGGAACAGGTAATTACCCTATCATTCTATATAAAATATGGTGATTATGCACTACTTTATCCTCCTTCATGGGTCGTATCAAGGTCATTTACCTAACCCATGGTCATAGTAGTCCATTTTGGATTACAGTACTTAGGGGGTTTGACTACCTTTATCATATATTCACCCTATCTTGAACTTTAAATAATGAAAATAAGGGAGTTTTCATTCATTCTTTTCAAGAGGGACTTGAATAAAATATACGTGTCTCTCAGTGAGAGGAATAGATGGTATTCTTGTTCTTAGTATTTACCTCCTATCATGAATAATAACAACTCCTTTCTAGGAGATGAAAATGATAAAAAAATCCTCCAAAACTATAATATGTGGATGATTTAGGGACACTGTTGGTAGTTTATGATACTATTTCCAAGTATCTAAGGACTCCAATTGAGGATCTAATGGATCTTGGGATGGGAATCGAGATATTAATACCCCCAACTATACATGATGGGTTTGATCTAGAACTGGTTTTATTTTGTTTTGGACCCTCTTGGGGTGTGATGAACCTAGCGGTGGTGATTGAGATAAAACTTTTCCCATCCCTCTGAGTTGGGGTGCCTTCTCATCTTCCACTAATATATCTATGATCCTATTAGGGTTTGATGACCCATTATATAGACATAGTGGTCAAAACTCTCTTCTCTATATTGGATGGGTTCTCTCCTAGATGGATTCTATGAAATATTCTTTTATAATCTATTTTATTGGGCGCAATTATGTTCATGATAGATCTGGTTGTATGGTTTCTTATGATGGGATTCACTTCATACAGGATGTACTTTGTTAGTCGTCAAATTCAATTTTTTTTAAGATATGTTCCCATTTTTTTCATTCTATAATATTAAGACTATAAAATAATCCCCTCCCTCCATTTATTACATCATTACGTACAAAAAGTATTGGAGTCTCATTATATTCACCAACTAGGTCACGCGTTTCATGGTCCCCAAATTTCTACCAGGAATATTACCTTACCGAATATCATATAGAGAGAGTTTTCCATTTCAGAAAACCTAGTGAGGTTCAAATATCCCTGATTTACACATCCCCAAAAAATATTGTTTTACAGAGATATATAAATCAATTAACGAAGAGTTATTGTGATATATAGACAGACACTCCCAAGGTAATTTTCAAAATCTTCATGCCTGGATTCACAAAATATTAATTTTTTTTAATTTTGATAATAATTTTTTAAAGGTTTTAGGTGAAACATATTTACATAGTTTGTATACCTATAGACATTAATCCTTAATACATGACCATTTTATGTCCAAAAACCAGACACCCAACATCAATCCCCACCTAGAGGATGCTAATTTTTTCTCTAAAGAGAACGACCCATAAATATAATTTGTAAGAAATCCATATAAATGACTATATGGACTCGATACCAATGGAAAATCCATACCCTCTCAATCATCCAAGTCTGAGAGCCTTATTGGTGGGTGCTCTTTTATTTGACCTCATCTAGGACAACATCTATTTATCTGACCCGAATTTGTTATTTTATTCATAAGTAAGGAATGAAATTCCTCTATATCTCATTTATAATCTCATTGTCAAATGTGGTTATGGATTAGAACATGGTTGGGATGTTTATGACTATTATTCCTCTCGGTATATCCATCTCAACCTCTTCTTCATCAGAAGTATGTGCCTCCAACTGGTCATACCATAGAGGTTGCTTCTCTGGGCCACTTGTTGACCATGGAAGAGTGCTATTGATAACTGATGTGGTGAAATATATGGTCAACCATGATGTTTTGAGAACCTATATATATGAAGTTGTCTGTGAAAGTGGAGGATTTCTTTATCCAGGAGACATATTACAACAGGGAGGTTTTCCATGGGGAACATTAGGAGTAGTGACCCTCTGATCCATATTTTCACTACCGTGAGGAGGACTATCGAGGTAATGATCTCCTTGTTATTTTTTAAGATTAAATAAACCCATGAGGTTTTTAGATATGTGTCATATAACATCATGGATACTATAATTTGTATATTAGGGATTTCATTTTCATTTTTCATTGTGCCGAAAATATATCGACACACATTTTAGGGTTGAGCAATATTATGAGTCTAATGCATGAGGGTTGTCAGAATATGTTGATCATTTTCGGGTGGTATGGGGATATAATCCTCAAACTAAGAATCATTAGGAGTATTCTGATGATCTTATGCAACATCGTCAAGGATAAGATCCGCCTAATGGGTGGTTTCTATAATAATCCATTCAATCCCAAATTAAAGGGGTGAATGATATTGTAGTATATGTTCATTCTTAAAGAGGATATGTTGATGGACCTCTAGTATGGGATAAAGGATATGATCCTCATCCTATATATTCCCTAAAGGATGTTGATATAATCATACATCAATGGAAATAGGGGTAACATATTGGCATCTATATGCGAATGGAATATGATGAATATATTTATTGGAAGGAAGATGATCCATCCTTGAGATAATTACTATATTATATTGATGAACCTTAGTTTTATTAGGGATATGAGACTGGTCTTTTTCCGTGGGAGTATGTCACTATATTTCTTCAATGACAATGCTCACCTGTCCTAAGGCATATGCCAAACTGATTTGGTGATCTCTAGTTAGAACGGGGATACAATCATGATCATGTGCCTCTTTCTTTACCGAAATATACTGATAATCATCTTAGATGGAATAAAGAATGTTTCATTTATTTGGAATATCCACCTTTTTATATTGATCATGGTGGTATGTTTCTCTGACTATTTTTATAGGAATATATAACTTCCCCTATTTCAATGACAGTGACAGAATTTGTAAGTGGATCTCTTTTGATGTTTCTTGAATGTGATGATGCTACAGAAAAGTGTGTTCAAGAATATAGGCTTACATATTCTAAATCACTAAGATATATTGGTTGATGTATTTAATTTATGTGGGGTTATAAACCCAGTCATGTCCTACTTATACCATCAAAATATTGTGATCAGCTTCATGTGTGGGGGATGGGATATGTGCCTCTCCCACAGTTGTTGTGGGAATATGTGTGATGTCATAATCCAAGTCTGCAAGAATATGATACTACTAGCTGGCCACCATCATAATATTCTATTGTTCTTCATTAGTGGAAGCAACTATATGATCCCACTCACATTGTCCACATCTTTCTAGTCCCCAAATACCTCCTTGATAACCATGGATGTGTATCCTGTGTATAAATCTATTAGGTGGTTCCCTTAATATGAAAATGAAGGAAACTAGTGGGGTGATGCTTGTAATAATTATTGACAGGAGCCCTTCTAGACATCTCTTCAACTGGGATGGAGTCTTAGTCAAATCCAAGGTTCACCTTCCTAAGGTATGGAATGTACTAATTCCGGTTCCCTATGGATAAGTTTACAAAGACTTTAGTGATGGTGACTAGTTCTAATATTTTTATTACAACATTTCTTTAATGAGATGGACTTACCACCTTTGGAATCTATATTCCTCTACATGCAGGCTCAAGGTTCATGACCATAACAAGTCAATGGTATTCCCATAACATCACATTCACCACCCACTGCTGAATGTGTCAAGTGGGTGTTGTTGTTTTGAAACCCACATAGTTTTCTATCTTTGTTGGGGTTCTAATACATTTACATGATAGAGATAGGATCCTTGATCATGATGATATTTTTGATAGTATTATCTATGGTCACAAAGACAACACCAAAATGGCTCACTGATTAGTTCATCATCGTAAGTGTGAAACATTCTTAATTAGTATTGCACGTGTAACAAAATTATTCATTCTTGTTATCGGTTTTTCCATTTAGCTCACATGGAACTTGTACAGTGATAATGGTCAATTTCGTTGGAACCCTATTATATTATTAAAGTATTTCACATTAATCATTTCATATTTTTACATGGGAGACATAAATCAAAATTCCAGGGTTCATGTCTAATCGATCATTTTAATGATTTGAGGTATTCACATTGGGTTCACCATTTTTCTTTCATTGGGAGGTAGAATGGTGTGGTTCTCTAGGTTTGTGAAATAATATTCCTAGCACAAATAATGATTCATTTATTTGGTCGTTACTTGATTTATCCCCAGGTTCACCATTTCAATTTTAGTTGAAAAATGTGGAATGTTGATTGATTGTGGGGTGTATTGATTTGGATTCACAATCGTTTATATCAGGTTTAATATTTTCATATCTCAGGGAAACTCTGAATGGGTTACACATCCATTATAGGGAATAGACCTGGTTTCCAAAGGCTGGTAGTCATTTGGTGTTTCAAACCTAATAATTATTAAAAACTCACATTTTTTGAGAGGATGGTAGGTCAACCTCAATGCACCCTTTTAGGTGGGGGGATTACTGCATACTTTGGGAGACTGATATATATTTAAGATATATTCATGATTCACTTACTAATATCAATATGATTTTGGTTACCCTTATACAATTATTAGGAATTGAATCCATCTTTATGAAAAGGGGGTTCTATCAATGAGACCATATTTATGTGTCTGGGGTCCACCATCTATTTCCCATTATTTATCAATAATGGGTAGTTTCTCATGTTATAACTCCAAATAACGAGGCATTCTAGTGTTAAATTCCATCTAGGCAGGTGATTGGTTCTTCAATGATGGGACTGAGTCTCCAAAAATAATCCTACATATTCTATTTGAATATTAATAAAAATACATGTATATCATTATTCTCTAAAACTACTATTTGGAGTGATAGATAAGTAGTACCCTTGGGGGTTATTTCCCCAATGTTTAGTAATATGGGAATGCCTCTGGCACTTACACCCAGGTGGATTCCCATGCATGTAGAAATTTCTATCATGTCACTGAATTGGCCTTACACGATAAGTTACCTCTGATTGGGGGGAATATTATGATTCTAATGATATGATTACTGAAAATACCTAATCTTATGTGATTTGTGATTGGTATGAGAAACAAGGGTTGTAATGTAATAAAAATAACAAGATCTGGTAACAAGAATTATGCATTCGGGTGGCCCCTAATGGAGTGTGTTGAATAGATCTTGATCCTTAGGACGACATCTTACAAACCCTGCTTATAGTAGGAATCAAATCACTCATAGTTCCACGAGTTTCTTGATCCACAGAGGGAGGGAATTAAACCAAGGATCATTCTCATTAGAAAATATCCAACCCTTATCCTATAATAGATAGATGGTATATATTATGAGTGGAATGAAAATATCTTATTTATCATATATCCTTAGTCCATTATTGATACTTCCTATATGAAGGGGGGATTCTTGGAAAAAGGTTCATTCTTTGGGGTTCACAAATTTTTAGGACACATGACTGGGTATTTTTTATGGACAATATTGAAATGTTAGGTTTTTTAACCTAACATGGTTGGGGTTTCTTCCTAACATATTTAGAGGTGTCTTCTTGATAGGCCTGAAGTCTTCTTGACATTTCCTAAGAGTATTCACATGATTGAAATAGAAATGTCTAGGTTATTTTTCTATCAAGATGACATGTTTAGAGTAACTCATGTGATTTGGATAGCATTTCCAAATTACTACCACATTAACCAACTTATTTTACCAAGAGTATTTCGCAAGATCTGTCTAACATGTATGGGGACCATCACATGATCTAGATGACATGTTCAGAGGAGTTGAGCTATTTGACATGTCTGGATGTCCTCAAGTGGTAAATATAACATTTCCATAGGGATTCTCATGGACATGTTACATGTTTTAGAACTTTTCATGATTTTATTAAAGTTCTTGGAGGGAATCGTGTGACTTGGATGACATGCGGAGAGGGATTTCCATGATTTACAAAACATTTCTAGAGGTCATCACATCATTCCGTAGACATGTCTATAAATCATCACTTGATCGGCGAATAAAACACATGAATCACATATATTTCTCACATTAAAATTATAATATCCATATTTATAAGAATGTAACATCTTTTTCATCCTTTATTCCATAAATGCCTCAATTTTCATCACACATCAGCCAGTTGAGGCCTCACATGACAACATCAACACTAAAAAGCCTCTTTCTATGAACCTATTTCTATGGTACTTCTTGTGATCAATGTAGTGATAATGAAATGTTTATAAAACTATTGAATAATCCCTTAAGTAATTCACTGAGTTTTACCTAGTGGAAGACTCTTTTAATTGCATGTTTCTCAACTCCAAGCTGTCTATACGAGCATCTATGCTCCTCACTATTTGTATTTTATTCTGAGGGGGTGGAATTTATAGCCTTATACATACTAGACATACCCAACTATATATGTTTCGTAAAAAATATATGGTCTTGAGTCACTTGAGGGGACATCACATCCTATGTTTCACATTAACCCACCTCGAGTCATCCATGACATCATCCTCCTATCGCTTGATAGAAAGATATGGAATAATCACTCTGTCATTGGAATATTTATCAAACCCATGGATTTTTTAACATATTAAACATAGAAAAATTTACATTTTTAAGGGCCTTTGAAAAATTTGGGAAACATTTCTATGTGTATCCGAGAGATTAATACACCTATCAAAGAGTCTTTTACAAGATCGAGGAGGACCTATCTATGGGCGTTTGAGAGATTATGTTGGAATGTTAGAGGGCCTTTTCATGAATATTAAAATAATAATGTGACATGAATAACCAATTATAATAAAAAATAGTGTAACTACCCTTCCCATAGGGGTACCACATTTTTTAAATTTTATTTTATAAATCCAATGGTGCTCACCCATCAGTTATCTATCAGGGAAATTCATGATCAAATGGACATTCCTGAAGTCCAAAAATTGATGAAGATGACATGTCTAGAATCCTTTAAGTGAAAAGGACATCATTTACCACGGTATTTCATGTGATCCATGGATTTATCATAGGGGAATCATCATCCCTTAACATGAAAATATATATAACTTTATTTGAGTGAATATTCCACATTTTCCCACATTTATTTTATAATGATTTTGGAATTATCCTTTCCTTTATCCATTAAAGAGTTGAACGATCAAAGAAAAATGTATGAGATACTTCACATGAATAAGGGGACATTTCCAGTTTCTTTATCTTGGAAAAGACAACATGTCCTTTGTGCTTTCACATGATCAATGTATTGGTCACACAGAGTACAATAGCCCTACGCATGAAAATCATTGTAACTTTCTTTCACATGAATCTTGTTACTTTTATATATTTTATTTTATAGTGGGATTGGGTGACTATTAGGCATATGATGACTAACACATCACGTGATTGGAGGAATTCATCTAGAAGTCGTAGATTGATCATCAGTGCTTGTTTGGAAGCATTCATAGAATAAAGAAGGCCAGTAAGAGGGACTTCATGTGATCATGAACAAATCATGTGAAGAGAATGACCCATCTATGTTATGTCGTTATGGTTATGAAATTAATGTGACCTGGGTTCCAAATATCCATGTATCCATGGTGATCCTTTCTTCCCATTATGTTGAAAATAATACCTAAGTGTCGGATATATCTCTGATTTTAAAATTTTTGTTGATCATTTGGAGAGGATAAATAATCACCTATATCCATGTCTTGGGATATTCCCCTTAAATGATTACATGTGATATATAGTTATAATAAACTATATGATAATTTAATTCTATCAAAAACTACCTTACATGAAGCCAAGCCTACCACAACCAAAATATAGAGAATATTGAGTGATAGTAAATTGTATAATAGAATTATTAATATTTCACAGTAATCAAGGAGATATTAAACCTTCAATGTGTGATTGATAATATCCCACTAATCACCAATATATTTTATTTCCTTCAACTTCTAAAGAAATGGGTATCAATTAAGGGACTACTTAAATCCATTAGGGAAAGACCCACAACCCTATCATTGGGGGAGTACTAAATTCATTATTATTATACATACACCCCCTTCATCGGTGGAGTACAATACTAAAAGGTAGAGGTACCACACCCTTATCACTGGTGTTAACAGAAATAATAACAGAGGACCCACACACTTGTTATTAATGGAGTACCAACTCTATAGACAGAGGACCCAGACCCCTATATTTGGGGGAATAGAAACTATACTGATATAGGATACACACCCCTCTCATTGAATTTATACCAACCATATTTTCTCTATAGAGGTATTCATACATGGAAATGATGTTTCAACTAGGGGAATACATTAACATATAAAATATAAAGGGCCCCCTACCTTATCAATGATAAAACAATAGGGGATTACCTAAACACATTCTTAATTTGATTAATCATGGATTCTAAAAACTTTGTGATAATACTAAGGATATTCTTGGAGAATTATGTAGGTGAAAATTTACTAAATTATCAAGAAAATATTCACCATGAATCTAAAACTATCATGTAATTTGGTTTGTGCCACTCATCACGATCTATGACAATAACCTAACATAATAACCTCCACCTTATATATCAGGATACCTTTTCATTCCCAATGTAAACCCTATGAAGCACGTCATCAGCCACAATGAGGGTTGATAAAGCTTTTTTGGTCCACCATATGATAGGGAAGATGGTTGAAAAAACATGGAGAGGGAGATACCAGTTGTCAAACTCTCTATCCACCCTTCTTGAGAAACCACTAACATAAGTTAAATGAATCAATCCTTGTTAGGCGGAACATCGTGAGGTGAGGTTGGATATTAGTGTTCAGTGATAATCAGTTCATCGGACTTATCCAATGATTCTATTACATTAGTTAAAAAATATGATCTAGAAAATATTAAAATATTAATTAGTGAATAAATTTTCACCATTATTCACCAAAAAATTTCAAATAAATAGTTTGAAATACTTTTCGATGAATGGGGTGTAGACACTCATAATCAATATTATCTTAGAAGTGTTAATCATCACCTAGAGATCAATCATTTTTTAAGAAATGAATTTATCTATTTGATAAATGGATATGTAACATATTCCCTTATAAGGTATATTTTATTGGTGTTTAATACAAAAATCAATGAATTATTTTTTCATATATAGCATAGAGTACAAGCTAACATAATATTTTTTTATGTCCTCAAACAAACCCCTTTTGGGGCCTAAAACCAAGACACAAATTATATCACTCATTACTAAAATCCATTACCCTAATCAAAATTACCCTGAAAATTTTACATCTAGAGATTTATATAAGAGATATCAATTATTAATCTCACCCATATGTTTAGTAATAAGTAATATTTTGATTAATTATTAACTACTCCCTCAAAATTGAATCGACTTGAGATTTTAATGATCTTTCGCTCAATGGTAAACACTATACTCTAATACCAATTGTACCCTAAGATAAATTTCCAAATAAAATTTACTATGTTGAATTTACCATTTTATCCTATTGGGGAAACAGACCCTAAAAATCAAAAAATTAACTAAGTAAATATCTAATTAAAACGTTGGACACTATATTTTCCCCACCATTAAATTTTTCTTACCCAAAAAGAAAACATTAGAGTACATAATCTAAGATGAATATAAATTAACCCCATGAAAAATGATCATATTCCATCACACATGAATTATCCAATTTCATAGAACTAAATATCATCATAGATCTAAGTAATAATCAACAATATCATCATTCTATCATTTAAATTTGAATATATATTTCCATGAACACCATTATCATAAACCAGTAATCTAAACATAATTTATTGATGAAAAATCATCAACATACACAGAATATTTCATTCCATGAACATTGACGTAAACCATTTACCCAATGCCTTTCCCATATAATATTCAGTTATTTTAATGGATTGAATTTAAAAGAAATCCATAAAAATATAAATTTAAATGGAATGGAAAAAAAAATAACTTCATAGTAATGGAATTATCATACCCACCATTATTCTATGACATAAAATACTCCCACAACATTATGTATTTAACAACATAATGATCTTCCTTAATTGCATAAACTACATCATGAAATCACCTACACAAGATATTTAATCGTTTTTATTCAAGGATATTTTCAATTATTGTGTTTCAGCTATAAAAAAATTTATACATACCAATAACAAAATATCACAATATGAGGAAAACCATAATCTCCTCATTTCTTCATTCTTTTTTTGTTTAGAAGGAAAACACTTATATATCATCAAACATAGTCATATTATCATCCTCTATCACAGAAACCCATGTTTAGTTAGGTTATATAAGTTAAAATATCCATTATTGAGTATATCAAGTAGTGAATAATCATTCTCAAACCCCCATGCATCAAGATCATAGATCTTTAATTACCCATTCCATAATAATATGAAGCTGAAAATACTAACTGATTTAAATGGACCTTACCAGTAGAATATAAACATTAGGATGAGAACTACCAAAATTGGAGTAACTGTGATGACAACCCAAACAAGGTCATAACTTATATATTTACCCTACATAAAATATATTCTTCATAGTTCTTTAAATGAATAATGATGACCATAATAATTTTTACTCCTAATGTTTTGTTATTCCATATTAAACTTATCAAAATGATATGTAAACCAAATCCATAACATCTCCCCACTATGTATCTAAAGATTCTTAATAACAAAGATGAAGGAATACTTATTTCAATTCATACCACTGTAGACCGATTTTTTTTTTGAGTTGATCTGAGGTCAAATGATCATTCTTAATTCTCCAATATGAATAGTAATGTAATATCGCTACTTAACCTCCCTCTTTAAGAGATAAAATCATAATTAATATCCCCCAATTTCCCATCACTATTCTTATCATATGAAACCAAATCATCCAATACATTAAAATATTAGGATTCCCAAAAAAAAATTGATAATACAATGATAACAAAATAAAAAAGATTATGGAAAGAAGTCTGAATAAATTATAGAAACCACAACTAAAACACCATGGGAATAAATAAGTTTCATCGTACTCAATATTGTTAAAGCCTTATACTAAACTTCTTAGTGAATTTTAATCATGGAATATATATCAAGATTAATTAAACCTCATTCATCAATGTATAAACACTAAAATAATTTTTTCATTATTTTATAATTTATTATATAATGAGATTTTAGAAAATAGTTTTCGCAGGCATTACTAATTTAAAATATCAAATAAATATCATTTTTCCAAGTCTCCTCTACTAAGCATCAAAAATTTCAGGAAAAATTTTAATTTGATAATATATCATAATATGATAAATATTTGAGTAAAATGGAATTATTATAACTATGACATTATTCTTTAAAAATTAAAGAATTATTGCATGTTGGGTAAGATATCAGAAATAATTGAGAAATGGAGGAGGGAATGTGTGTCATTGAGAATAATAGGCAACATCCATTACAGTACACAATCCCAATGGTGGGGTAAACACACCATAGTGATTGGCGAGTTACTAACTCCATTGATGGAGGAATAAAAACACATTACTTAGGGAGGTACCCAATCCACTAAAGTTGGATCCCCCCCCCAATTATTGAGGGATCACCAACTCTAAAGGTAGAATAAATATACCATAGTCATCAGAGGAGTACATACCCCCATCCATCATAAAAGGGATCAAGGAATTATCAATGATATGATGACTAAGGGGGTACTTAAACCAATCATGATTATAGGGGACTCTTACCTAATTGATGAAATCTCAAGAAGAGAGGGTCTGACCCAATTTATGTAACAAAAATTTATAGGCACAAGGGTGTTAATTCTGATGACGATGTTATGATATGAGAATTATCTAATAAATGTTTTATTATAATTTTTTGAAAATAAACCAACCAGAAAAAATTTCCCTATCTTGGGCGGTTCTTACAATTATGTTTTTTCTAGATGGTATTTACTATCATTTAAATGAATAGATTTTCACGATAAATACTACATCCATGTAGAATAGTGACATCACCACTATTATGATCCCACATCATAAAACCGAATATGATCATACCGCTATATAATGTATCAATAACCATAATTATACTAGGAATACAGTGCTCTAAATACTCAGATAATCTAGTATATTATCATATTCATTTAAAAAAAATTATTCAGACACTATACACTATATTTCATTTCTGGTGAATGTTAAATTGACTAAAATTCCAAAAGCACTATTTCCATATCTTTCCAATCTATAGTCTCGCATGAATTGTATATTTGATCTTCAATACATGAAGTGAAAACCCTATTTGACACCACTCTAAAATTACTCAACCCACCAATTCCACCACCTTGACCTCTAGATAGGCTGAGTGTTCCACCCTAATAATTTATTTAGTAGGTCAGTGATGGTGACTAGATCCAATTAGTCCTGAAATTCATTAGAGGCCATAACTAAAGAAATTACACAAAAAAATATCTCTCTATCTTAATTGAAACAAACCATCCACAATGATATAAAAAATTCAACTACTAACAATAAAATACATTTACTATAAATGAAATCAGTCCATATTAATTTCATATGTACAAAATATGAATTTAAAGTCAAATACAAAAGAAAAATATATTAAAGTAAATAATGAACTTGAACATGATAGAAGATGAATCGAGGGAGAAACAAATTCTAACACAAAATCTCCAATAATTAATTGTTGTTCAAAAATACTATGTGTTGTCTCCATTAAATCCATATCTTCCAAAATTTTCCCTGACTTTTGCTTCATTTTCAAGGAAGATTCCATGTTTGGGTATGAATAACCCTAAAATCTGAGTACAAAAATACTATGTACAAAGCCTAAAAATCAATTTATGGAATTAATGATAAGTTGGTTCAAAATAAAATAAATTTTAGAGATGAAGATAACAAAACAGAGTTATTTAATGTGAGAATGAAAAGAATTTAACACTTAATTTTCTAATACAACCATATATATTCCAATAAAGGATTGTAAAAACCTTGAAAAACCAAAAACCACATTATAGAAAGTACTACAATACTAATCCTAAAAAATAATGGGAATAAGTAACCCTCTCTTATAAATCTAGATAATTATAAGCAATGAATCTATTCAACCACATAATGTAAACTACTTCCAAAACATTAGTGTTTATCCTAGGAAAAATAGAAGAAAAAAATCCAATGCAGGAAAGCTCACTGATCTACGAAAATTTTCTCCCTCACCCATGTCACTCATATCATATTGGTAATATCAATGATCCAGATTAAAAAATTCACTATTATAATGAGAATATAATCTAATAGAAGAAGATCCTATATAAGTAATCTAAAAATAAGTATCCCACACTAAATTTTCAATGGTAGTAGAGGAGTCATGTATTTCTAAGGGGAAGTATTTCATTAATGGATTACCAACCCCTTACTTAGGGGACCGCACCCTATCATATGGAATATTTTCCTGTCATATTTTATATTATAGAGAACTTGTTCCTTATCATAGGGTAATGATTAAGAAGGGAATAGGAAATCAACTCATATCATGGAAAACCTACAACCCAATCATTGAGGAAGTTCCAATAATACCACATGATGAGAAAAGGTGCCTCAATGATAAGGTCACAACTTTATAGAGCCCAAAATATATGTTATGAATTATAATAAATAACAATGTACATATTTCCTAATGTAATGATATAGCTTCATTAATATTATAATATGAAGCAAACCCTGATATACCGATATATTCTATGGGGATAATGTAACAAGAACATATGAAAATACATGTTTTCATAACATGACTCCATAAAGATCATTTAGTATATGTAAATAGGGTTTCATATGAATTCATTTAACCAAGAACACCCATACATTTCATATTCATGTAAACTCTTACCTTTCCATGTAAATTAGGTCAATCATGGGAGTACCAACATCAAGGATGAGGAATATTTTTATTGTATTATGGGAGAGTTACTTACCCTATTAGTCATGTGGGGGGCCCAACACCTTCTTACAGAAGTTGTGATAAATTGAGTACCCAAACTCATGTTCAAAATAGAGAAATCATTAATGGATTACTAAACTCTATAAAATCATTTTGTGGACATAATCCATAACACTAGTACATCTCAAGGTAATTACAAAAAATCATTTCCAAACTGAATTCCTTTTGATATCTTATTAGTTTTCCATGTGGATGTAAAAAAAATTAACTCACACAAACATGTTCAAATAGACTCTAATGGGAGATAATTTTATCCACCATGATCTACATGGAAAAATGTTTGAAATGCTAAATTAAATTTTAGATTCAAACATTCGGGTAAAATGATATGAAAAACACAAGATACAAGGTTGGGAATAGTGTCTACCATGAGCTCATAGAATGTTACAGTCAGCTATACACATTGTGTATCATATGTAGTAGTTGGGAATGTACATTAATGAAACTAGTCATGTTGTTTAGAATAAATAATGTAATCTTATTAAATACATTCCATGTTCTTCAGATAGGTACCTGAGCATATACTCATATGGAAAATGTCACACATCTTCATAGACAGATCATGTGCTTATCATATTAACATTGTAAGTACAAGAGTGAAATTTGGGAGTATACTTCCAAGTGCAACCTCATCTTTCCACATGGATGACATATGATTCCAAACTATATATCATGCATCAAAACTAAATACACCTTCTAGATCTAAATTCTAGGATAAACCCCCAATAATTTTCTCCTCCACTAGTAACCCCAGAAACCATTGAGTTGATTTTCTGACAACTTAATGGACCTTAATCTTCCCATAAATCCACTATAGACCTCACTAATCCAACAATTTTAGCAATCACAATTTTGATATTCTTCCCTATTAACACTGCTTCATCTCCACTACTATAGTCATCACTATTTGATTCAATTTCATATGAACACCACTTCCACTTTCTATGTTAATCCCCCATATTATTCTTATTGTTCCACCACCAAATCCCTATGTAGATCATTGTAAAGGTCATTAGGAATTTTTTGGACCACTGTGAGATAGGTAAGAGAGTGAATGAGATCTATTAGAGTAATATTGAAGTGTTTAGATTGTCTCAACCTCCCTTCGTAACTTTCTTCTACCCTAATTTGGAAACACAACACTTAACATGGGTCCTATGACATGAGGTGGGGAGGGTGATGGTCGTTGGTTCTATTTTTTTCATATAAATCCTCCTATGATTCGGTTCTTCAAACAAAAAAATAAAATCCAAAAAAAATAAATTTAAATTTTTATATTTAAAATTTCTAATATTCTCCATCATAAAAACAGGAAAATGGATTTCAAAAAATTTCTTCAAGAACAAACCTACCGAATCATAAATATTATTTTTAAAATTTCTATAATCACCTGTAGATCCACCCTTATTTATAGATCAATCATTATATCCTTAATGAATGGATCCAAACCACAATTTATTCTAGGGTATTTAGTTCTTAAGACTAATACTATAATTTAAAAAAATAGATAAATATTTTAAAACATGCTATTTAGTTCAACTATATATATTTAATTACACTAAGTAATCTTTATTTAGAGGAACAAAAATATAATAAATTTTACATCTCATTCAACTAAACCCTTCATCCTAATAAAACAGCTATTGAAAGATTTACTATATTGGGATCCATTTAAAAGATATCAATTTTTCATCTTTCTCATTAATAAAATTAATTCTTTTATATTTATATATTAAATAATCAATTAAAATTAAACACCTTTAAAAAATTTGTAAACATTAACCCGTGTACAGAACAAATTCTTTGAGATCAATAGAACCTTCTGAAGAGTTTTCTAAGACTATTTATTAAGTTGATTTTACTATTATACCCTCTAGGATCCCACTAATCTAAAACATAATAATTAAATAATTCATTCTCTTGGAACAAGATATGCCTCAAATCTATAATATAGGATGAAAAATTATTATAGTTTTATATAAATATATTATTGTACATCCTACTTTTATAATTTCTGTATATTTTGACTATAGAAGCCCTATATCGCTATTTATAAAATAATAATAATATATTAGTGTTCATAACGTATAATTAATATAGTGAACAGATTTTTATCACTAGATAATAGATTGAATGTTGTCATAAAATCCCATATTCATTATAAACAAATATATCATTTCAAGTAAAAAATACAATTGGCACAAAATAATTACTATAAAATATAAATTAATACCATTACATATAACCTAATCCAATCATGATATTGGGAGGTTACCCTGATACTATTAGCATTCTATGTTATTAATTGTTTTAGTAAATCTATGTAAATCCTTTTAGTTCACACTATTCATAGAATTATTATTTTCAGCCAATTTTTCAATTATAATTATTATAAATTCTATCTATAATCATATCATTTTCTTATGCTAACACTGTATGTTTTTTAGTGATTTAATATTTTTCATTAATTTCATTTATGGATTCTTTTATTATGGAACAATATTATTATTATAACTATATTTATGTAATTAATTAATTGTTATTTTTATTATATGAAAATATTTAAATTGAATAAAATGGATGATCATAATATGATACTGTAAATCATAGGTCATAACATCTCTATTTTCCATTGTAATGATTTGTGATAATTTTAATAATATTTTTAAAGAAAGGTACTTAGTTAACATGGGATTCCAAGGCCCAGGGATTTTCGATACTGATATGATAAATATATTAAATATATTATATCATACACATGAAATTCTTTTACATAATGAAATAACTCCCAAATGGATCCTTAGGTCAAAAAATTGAGCTCACTATTAAATCTGACACATGGGTTTTATCCTAGGTACAAAATAACCTTCATGTATGTTAGGTGTTTTGATTTATCACTATAGTGGGAGGAATAAGCATTAAAAAAAATATTTAATTGTTTAAATTATTATTATTTGGTCAATCCCTAATCTCCTCTATAAATTCCACTAAGGTATGATCAATATGGTAGCCAAAAAACCTAAGGATTGATAGAGAATCTATTAGAGGTCACTTCTTGGATGATCAACAAAAGATTGTGGCATAAAAATCAGTGTTATAAAAGGATTTTTGGATATCCCCCCACAACATCAATGTGTGATCAATATTCATCAATGATCGATCCTAAGTAAAGTCATGGAGTTTATTGTTTAACTGCCCATTTAACTATCCCAGGAAGAAAGAAAATTATTTCCATAGATAGATTAATTATTGGTTCAATCATGATATACAGGTGTGGTTATATCGTCATATACTATGGGAATTTATTTTATTTGATGATCATTCTTTTTTTGAAAATATAATGGTAATAAATTGAGGATAACCATATTAGTGTCCAAGGTTCATTACGCTTGTTATATTTTTTTTGAGTTTCTTCTATCATTCATCATATATTCATCATTAGTATTTTCTTTGGAAGGGATTTCAAAAAATACTTTTCCATCAATCATTGTAAAATAATTATTTTACACAAAGGTTCAATTCATAACATTAGGGTTTGGGATTGATGGAACGATTGGGGTATAGATTTGATTATGGGAGATTAGGAATGGATATAGATTTATATATTGTGATTTCTCATTGTGGTAGTGGTGTGAGGTGATGGAGGACAATTCTGAAGAAGAGTAGGTAGAAATAATATGAAAAACATTGATATAACAACACAATAAATCCCATGACCATAATTATCAGTGGATTTTGTGGAATAATTGAAGGTTGAACTAGTTCAATTGGAATCTCTAAAAGAACCATTAAGTTCTAGAAAAATAAAGCTGACATACCATCTAGTTAGAAAAAAACATTTCATGTGGGACCCTTACTGTAATTGCTAGGTTTTAGGAGAAAATAAAATATCACATGTCATATAGTACCCACCACACATCACATGACCCATTCAAGGAGTCTTGTGATATACCCTTACGGTACATAGTAATATACATGGCCTAGTACATAGGCACATAGAGAGTACACAAAATAGAGGTGGAACTCAGACACGACTAGAGTTCCCTGACATGGCTTGGTATAAAAGAATAACTATCGTACACTGGCACAGACAGAAGTACACAAGAATGATCTGAATTAAAAAGGCAGTCCCAGGGTAGAGAAGACACACCATATACTCCCAGCACATATCATCAAATCCCTATATATGATATATATTTTCTTTAGGTTAGGTTGAATCCCTAGTTCTCTTCGGTATGGACCTACTTATATAGGGTGTGCTACCATGGTCTATCCATATAACAGTATAGGCTAGGATTCTCTAATGATCACTATCAATGCTATTTGGAACATTGAGTGATTCCACCTGAAATAGCATTACCATGAATCCTTGACCATGATCCAATGGATAGAAGAAGTGTTATTACCTCTTTGAAAAATAGTGTTTATCATGAATATATTTAGGTTATTATTGTGATAAATCATATCTAAATCACCATGCCTTTATGATGATGATCTGAATACTCTCTTGATGCTTTATTTTTGCTGATTTTTGGATGACATGTTGGGTATGTATATAATCACACCCTACTGTATCATCCTATACATATTGTGTCTTATACAGATGATCTTCCTTTTAATGTAGTACTAGGATTAAGTGGAGACGGAAAGGATGATTTTATCAAGACATATTGGGGTTCTTATAGTTCATTCATTTGATATAGGTCTCCTCCATTCTTAGAGGGTTGGTCTCTTTTCATAGACTTGGTTGAATTATATATTGTCCTTTATTCATTTTAATACATTTTCATACATTGTTTGTGAGATATAGATTACTGTATGAATTTAGGTATCAATTTTATTTTTCCTATTGGAAATTTGTTGTTGGTTTGTATAAATGTGTTTGTGTACAGGTACCTTATTCTATGTCCTCCCATGTGTGTTTGATATGTCTACTTATCACCAGTCATCATTCCCTAAATATGGTGGTGGGATTGGGGTGTCAAACCTGACATACCACTAGTTAGGAAGGCCCTAATGGGTCATGTCATGATAGGGTGTTATTAGAATGGCTTTATGATAGGACCTTAGTTTAGAGATCTACTAATTATGATGTTGGTTTAGAAATTTAGGCAATAATGTTAAAGTATTTTTATTTCATCTCTCAGGAAAGGGAATTGGTTTTTGTTGCATCAACTGACATATCAATTCATCGAGAATCTTATAATCTACTTTTTGAGTATGTACATATAGTAAATGGTTTCCTGGAAAACATTGGTACATGCATCATATAATAATTGGTTGTTGTTTCTATTTTTTTCTTGAGTCAAATCCACAAATTTATGTTGAATATGGTAAATCTTGTTTATTTTATGATGTATCCATGATGATTTAAATCCATGAATCCACTATAGTATCTTGAAAATGATCCTCTTAGTGATGAGGATTTATTATAGGGACATGTACAGGAGGTTCTACCTTCAGGTTGTTTTCCAGGTTTTCCGGCATCCATTGTGAATAATGTTGTACCATAAGTAGTAAATGAGTGTGTCTGTTGGAAAAGTCAAATATTTTTCTTTTAGAGGAATTGAACCCTTAGTTTTTGGGGTGAGATAGACCACCAGGTATATGGAGACTAGATTGAGGTAGTTATTTGATTTTTCCAACCCATAAGGACACTGTTAAATAAGATGGTTGTCCTAGGAACGAGTCTTCTTCTTGGATCCATTAGGTGATGGCAGATTCTAGTGACCCAAACATGTGATATGATATCCCTCTCATAGATAGTGTTTGATCATCCCATTATGGATGAGTTATATCCTATGATATTTTGAATGGTGATTATGTTGGTGATTATACAACTTCAATAATTCATTATGACCATGGAAGAGTATTTTTCAACGTTCACTAACCTCTCATGATACTCTATAGATATGGATCATGAAAAACTATTCCAATAAAAAACATTGATTGGGGAATAAACTGAGATGTCAATTATAGTGTGATATCTATTTTCATTCTTAAATATATTATGGTACATTAGTGATCATTAGTAGTGGATCACTCTCTGGTCAAGAGGACAATGAAAGTTGGAATCTGTAATGGGAACTCAGGAGTTGACACTTGAGAATATGGTAGCTTACGATGGACATAGTGGTCTGTTGGCATCAGATACTTCACAAGAGGTTCTCGAGATAAATTTTTTTCATATAAGTACCCTCGGGATGAAACAAGTCAGTTGAGGGATAGGTGATGCTTCACTTATGATTTTCAGGGATATCTCATTTGGAAGTGTCCAACCCGCCATGCAGTTGAAATATAGACATTCAATATACTACCTACAAATAGACAACATGTATATCGGGGAGTTATATAGTGTGGATGATATGGAAAATTAATGGGGAGAGAGAAATTATGTGGTAAATGGTTTGATCTATTTCCACCATCATCCCTAGGAGGACCACATCAGGTAGAGGGAGCGGGTGGTTGAGGATGATGATAGTTATAGGAACTAGACGAATAAACCCAAAAAAGAACTAGTGACAATTAGTGGTACAATATATGTCATATACACTTTAGAAAATGAACTAATAGGCATAGGTCTATTCCATGTTTTTCTTACCACTTACCTTCATAGGGATTTGGAGATTCTAGTAAAGCCTTAAGATCGACCTTTAATGTTGTAAACTCTTACCAGAGGGGATTCTGTGATCACAAGCTTCTACTAAAAGTGTTACCTAACTCTTATAGTAGATATATTCTTGTTTGATCACTTTGTTAGAGTGATGTGGCCTTCTGATCTCATCATTTTATGGATTATATATCCATATTTAATACCCAGGATGACTTCTTTAGGCATAGGATATTGTGGTTCCATAATAATGGGATGATTTTTTCCATTGTGGGTGAGAAGGGATACCAATAAGAGAAGGAGGAGATTATACATAGGAGGATATATCCAATTGAATTTTAGTTTTCAAGTATGACCATTAGATAAATTGATTCTATGGATATCAGTTTCCAATGTATGAGGATTTCTTCCCAAGGGACATGTTGGGATTACCTCAACACTGAGAGATAGAATTATCAATATACTTTCACCTATAGACTACCCCAATATCCATGACATCATATCATATAGATCTTGTGGAGATTCACAAGCTAATGTTTCTATTCATGTATTTTTATAGGGAGGTCATTGACAAACCTAGTGTGTCACCCTGGGTTGCCCTGGTTTTGTTCACTGAGAAGGTGAATGAGATATTGAGGTTGTTTAGGGACTATCTTCACCCAAACTAAGAAATTTGGAAGAATAAGAATCAAAAACCAAGGATCAATGACCTCTTAAACGAAATTAAAGAGGTGATATGGTTCTGAATATTTGACTTTAGATCTAGCTATCACTAGCTCTGTGTTCGACAGGATGATATATCGAAGATGCAAATATGTTTTAATTATGGTCACTATGAGTACCTAGTGACACTGTTTGTCATTACCAATTCCCTAGTTGTGTTCATGGTACACATGATCAAGGTCATTAATCAATTTATATATTGGTTCTTGTTATTCTTCCTCGATGAAATCCTAGTCCACTCAACATTATAGGAGGATAATGTGAGAAACTTGAAGATTTTCCTAGACATACTCTAAGGGAACCACCTTTATGGGAAGCTCTTGAAGTGTCAGTTGTGGATTTGAAAGTTCCAATTTCTAGGAAAAGACATCTTAGAAGTGGGGGTAATGGTAGACCAGATGAAGGTTGATACTATGAAAGATTGGGATGCCCACAATAGATTGAATGAGGTATGGAGCATTCATGGCTAGGTAGACTACGATTAAAGGTTCTTGACTAATTTCTCATAGATATTGGAACCCTTTACATATTTAAATTATAAAGGTAAATCATTTTTATGGATGGAGAGGTGCCTATAGGATTTCCAAAATCTATGGAAGATATTGATGAGTGCCCCCATGTTGAGACGGTGGTGTTTTGTATGTGGTATTATGAAATGTATCTAGGACTTAACATGGATTCCTTATGATACAAAGGCATGTGGTCAATTCTTATGGGGCTATATTATTGATTACCCGTTGATAATAACTATGTGACCCATGATCTTGAGCTGGAAGCAATAGTATTTTCCCTAAGGATATGTCTATACTATTTTATGGCTGATAAATTTATCATCTACATCATCAACAAGAGTCTCAAGTACATTTTTTCATATAAGGATATTAACATTAGATAGAGGACAATGGCAAGAGTTCCTCAAAGATTATGACTTTTAAATATTCTATCTCCATGGAAGGGGAACATGGTGGTAGATCCCCCCAGTAGGAGATCTTATTTATATTTGGTGTGCAAGGAATTAGAGAAGTTGGCCTCATTGAACTTTTCCTTAGTGGAGATGTTTGTTATGGATTAGCATCTATCGATTATTTTTACTCATAAACTTCTACACAATTTAAGGGAATATTATATATGAGATGTAAATTATCAAAACTTGTGTATTTAGATGTTCACTAGATGTTCTCCTGATGGAATTACTGATATTAGAGAGAATTTCATCCATTTTAGAGGGAATACTATGGTCCCAATAATGTTGAGAGAGGAGGTTTTAAGGGATTTTCTTTCATCCCCCATAGAGGTATATCCATGCATAGAAAAATTATATCAGGAACATTGATGTCATTATTGGTGTCCATGAATGATGAAGTGTGTAGCTAAGTCTGTCACTTGATTCCTCACTTTTCAGTTGGAAAATGATGAGCATCAGTTTCTAGTAGGCTTAGATCAACCCCTTCAGGTGATATAGTGGAAGTGGTTTGGTATATCTAAGAAATACGTGATAGGGTTACCATTATATTTTAGATGAAAAAAATTCCATATAGGAGATTATAGACTAACTCAGAAACTCATCTCACATCCAAGAAAACTGATAATATAGTTAAGTAAATATATTGGGACCTATTTAGGTGCCAGAGATACTATGGCTTCATGGAGTTCCCTTGGAGATCATTTCAGACTATCATTTCCACTTTGTTTAATGATTATGTAGAGGATTTTATAAGTTCCTTGGGGCTTCGTTTCATTTTATCATGTTGCTTTATCCCTAGAAAGAGTATTCCATTCATGTTATGGGGGATATGATGTGGTCATGAATTTTTGACTTTGGCTGTAATTGGGAGGATTACCAAACCTTGATAGATTTTTCATAAAACAACATTTTTCATTCAACAATAAATGTGGAACAATTTTAGTCTTTATAAAGGATACCTAATAGGTCACCAACACATTGGACTAATCCCGATGATTCTACACACATGGACCTAAATTTGGTGTGAGTGATGATTGGGATGGTATAGATCATCTAGGAGTGGATATATACTTCCCAATTCCACGATAAGTCATATAAGAACTAAGAATGGAAGCCTTTACAGTTTGAAGTGTCAGAACATGTGTTCTAGATTGCCTCACCATGAAAAGTATTGTGGAGTTTCATTCAGGGGTTCAGTTATCTCCAAGGTTCATTTTCCATTTTTAGACATTGCATAATATTAATGATGTTGTTCGCCAATTGTCCCTACCATCACAGTTTGATTTTGAACATGATGGTTTCCATGTATTTCTATTGAGGTGGTATGTGCATGACCTATCAAATGATATCAAATTGGGTGAGCTAGACAACAAGGATCATGAAACCATTTCAAAGTACCAAGTATAGATCAAGGATCGGTAGGAGAAGATATTTCTTGGGAAAGAGATTCCCTTGGTGCATATCTAGTAGCAAGACAAGAATCATCAGAAGATCACCTAAGGGTAGAAGAACCATGTTCTATTCTATTACCCTATTCATTTGTATTTGTATTTTTTCTTTCAAGGATGAAATTCCCAATGTTGGGGAAATTTTAATGGCACTTTTCTCCTTTAAAATATTTGTGATATTAAAATAGTATTTTTAAAAGAAGGAACTATGTTAGTACACGATTTTTGGGCTGAGGAGGCTCATTATTGATTTGATAAAAATATTTAATATCTTATATAATGGTTATACAGATTTTCTAAAATAATGGAATAACTATGAAATGGAATATTGTGCCAAAAATAAAAGATCACCATTAAAATAACGGAATAACTATGAAATGGGAATTACATAGTTTTTATGATTAGTATAAACCAAACACTTCTATATAAAATCCTACCTATGTAAAATTCCAAGGGTTCACCACAAAACACTAAGGATTTTGAGATGATCTATTGGATGATACTTCTTAGATGATGGTCTAGATATTGTGTCTTAGTGATCGGTCTGCCAAAAGAGTGTATGGATCATGCCAATGACATCGACATAAAACTTCCCATCATCAGTGGTTGATCTGAACTATAGGTAAGGTGTTGTTTTATTTCCTTAATTCTATATTTAATAATCCCACGATGAATTTTAATTAATTCCACTAACTGATTAATCATTGGTCGATCATGTAATTTGAGATTGGATTTAACTTTGTTGAATTTGTGAATTGATGTTAATTCATTATCAATATTAATTGATAATTATAATATAAATAGAGTTAAGTATTCCTAGAATAATGGTTGATGATCATTCCTATTTTTTGTATTTATTCCACAATTCATCACATGATCATATATTATATTTTCCCGGGTTAGGGGTTAAAAAATTAAACCGAAATTAGTCATTCTGAAACTAGTATTCAGCCAAATGAATCAATACCATGGGTTTGGGTTTGAGATAAATGGAATGATAGTGGTGTGAAAGTAATGAAGGAAGATTAGTAACAAATTGGTAATAGTGGTTAAAAGTTTTCCATTGTGGCAGTGGTGTGAGGTGATGGCAGATGATTCTCAAGCAAATTGGGTCACTAGAATCTGGCCACTGGCAATGGACCATCTTAGTAAACTCCATATATGGGATTATAGATGAATTTATTAGTGGAATAAAAGTAAAATGTTCCGTGATTGGAACCACATAAATAAATGATGGGTTCTGCAAAAATCCAAACATCATAGTAGGTAGTCTAAAGAACACACAACATGAGGGACCCTTACTCTAGTAGAATGGATTTGGGAGAACATTAAATATAAAATGTCATGTGGTACAAACCACACATCGTGTGACCTATTCTAGGTGACTCTAAGTGATCCCTTAGGGTACATGGGTATGGATGCAGCTAGGTACATGGGAACAGCTAGAGGGCACGGGCATGGCCTGATACCCAGACATGACCAGAGTTCATGGAAACACCTTGGTATATGGCCCAGACCGGAGTACATGGGTATGTCCAGAAGTATACTAGAATGAGATAAAGTACATAGGAAGACCCAGTGTAGATAATAAATGATGTGTACTCTTAGTACACACTATTTTCATTCTCCACAAAAGTTTGAGTCCATCATTCTCTTCTGTTTGGACCTGTTACTCTATGGTACATTCCCTTGGTCCATCCACATGATGCTATAGTGAACCATCATGCCTTTTTCAAAGGATATTATCACATATATGATTTAATTTTTGGATAGAGTCTAGGAATCCCCCTGTGTGACACAAGGTATGATCCTCCATCATTTATTCTTCTACATTGGATGGGGATTAAGAAATCATTGTGACCAAAGAAATTAGGCACACATTCCCCTACATAATGGGATATTATATATAGGGTATGTTATACCATTGGTAGGGTCTTTTATACCCCTAGTGACTAATTCTCGATGGAAATACTGACGTGAAAGACTTCTTCGTTGAGCTCCATTAGTGCTATCAGGATTGCAGAGTGAGTTATTCAAGATGAGTGTTACCTAGTATCCCCTAGAAGGATCCTTTGGATAACAGTAGAATTGTGACCTCCTTATGAATTATGTTCTATTATTAGAATATTAGGGTAATTATTTTAATGTATCATATCCCGATATATATATATATATATATATATATATATATGAGGATGAGAATAGTACTCTTTTGATGATTTAGGTTTGGTGATTTTGTGGTGTGCTACTGGGTAAGTATATACTGACCCCTTTAAGGGATCATCCACCACATGTCTTGTATTATAAATATTACAACCCTTTTTATGGAGTTCAAGGAATACCAATAGTAGGAGGATTATCGTTGTGTTGGAAAGACCATGGTTTTACTAGCAATCTCGTTTGAAAAAAATTCCGTCTTTTATTAGAAGTTTGGACTCTTTTTACAGTTATGGTGGGATTTTATTTGGCCCTTTATTCTATCCAGTAATTTTTTCATGCATTAATTATGGGATATATATATATATATATATATATGAATTTGGGTATAAGTTTTATTTTACCATTTATTATGGTGTTGGTGGTTTCTATATGTGTGTGTATATATCCCATGTGTCTGTGATATGCCTACTAAGCATTGGTCTTCATCCCCTGGACTATTAGATATAGGCTAGGGATGTCTCTCTCAGATTACCACCAATTAAGAGGTCCCCAGTGGGTCGGTTTCTAACATAGGTTTTCATTAAAATAAATTTCTTCACGGTCACTATGATTCAAGTCACTAGCGATATATTTTGAGTCTCTTTATGTTATAGCATTAATTGATTTCATCCAAAAAATATCATTTAATTATTTTTGAAGAATTTTAACTTTGGTATTTCCTCTTTGATGTTTCATTTCTTCTTATACTAATATGTATTGACCTCAGTGAATTTTATATTTTCCTTTCCCTATTCTCTTAATCTACTGAAATTTTCATCAAAGTTAATTTATATTTCAATTGGAATTTTTTTCTTATAAATCATCTCAAATGTTTTATATTGATAAAAAATATTTATCAGCCTTATAATTATTATAAATAATACTTGACTCAAAATCATATTTATTTAATTTCAAATTATTTTTTAATTTATTTTTTCATGATTAGATTTTATTTCATTTTTATACATCATAATTATTCCAACTCCCTACTTTACTATATTTTTATTAATGTCAAAATATTGTCTTCTAATTACATCATTAATAATATATATATTTAAAATATCATCACATAATGATTTTGTTTCATTGTATGCCCTATAAAATCCTTGTTTTCGTTAATATATTAAGACCTACATTACCTTTTATATATAAAAGATTCCTAATGTGTTATATATCTACTTAATATCAACACCTTCACATTTTTTATTCCATTATGCGAAATTTTTTTGATCCCAATATTTCAAATAGTGTAAGAAGAAGATAATTAATTATATCTAGATTCTATTAAATCATACATAATAGTATTCATTGATTTAATGTTATGATCATAATTAGTTCTGGTGTCATAACTTCAATCTTTCATGGGGAACATGGGATGCTCAGACCTATCTTCAATGCCACACTAGATATCAATGTTGAAGATTTGTATATGAATTTTAAATATTAAGTTTCATTGATAATAGTTTGTGAGATTAAAATATTTCAGTTTGGTTGTTTCATGATCTTCTAGTATTGAAGAAATTATATTTATTTGAAAATCATATTTCAATTATATTACTTGATTGTGATCTAAAAAAAATTACAAAAAGAATAATTAATTGTAATTAATTATATGGAAGCAATCATTATTAAAAATTGGACCAAGGGGGAGTGATTTGATCATAAATGATATTAAAATAGTCTAAATAAATCATTAATTCACTTTTGAATTCCTTATATTTTAAAACAAATTAAATTTCAAAAAATAAAAATGCCAATATTTAAATATTTTATAAAAATATAAAATGAAAAATCAATAATCATAAATTTAATTTGATAAATATAAATATTTTTAATCTCTTTTAATCAAACTAGAAACACAAACAATATATTGACAAATAGATAAACAAAATTAAAATAAATAAAATAAAAAAGTGTTTAAAAAAATTTTTAATTAAAAACTATATAGTTTAAAATAGGAATAAAACAATGTATTTTGAATAATTAAAAACCAAAAACCTATAGGTTTTGGGAGAAATAAAAGAACATTTGGTGGGTGTAAAGTTAAAATTTTTCTTAATTTACAATTTCCCAAAACCCTGTGAGAGGTTATTTCATGGTAAATTTATAATTAATTTATTTATGAGTGGAATAAATTATTACCTCATCTTATGATCATTTATTTTATGATGTCTTTAATCTTCCAAAAACACTTTCAGATTACCATCATTACACTGTAATGATTCAAGTGTAGAATAACTCTAAAAGTTATCCACACATGATCCATTGATCTCTAAGAAAATATGATTGATTTATAGGTGCTATCATAGAGAATCAATTTTATTTTAATTATTCCTCTTTATCAACACCAGATCCTTTAGGCATAAATGATTTCATCTCATTCTCAAGGGTAAGAGGGGGGGTTTGAGATAGATATAGAGAGGGGAAGATACAAGTCTCTAGGGCACAATAATTATCTATTTTCAATTTTAGATTAACCCTACACAATAGACATAACCATATATTTATAGAGCAAGGTTTTATGTAAAAATATTATTTAATTACATGCCAAACCTCAAATAATGTTATAATGTTTATTAAACCCCATACCAAATAATAAAAATATTATTATTATTTTATGGAAGGTGTCCTAAATTATGAAATAATAAATTTTATATATCCAGATTGTAAATTAATATAGATAGTTGAACCTGCTCTCAGTATGTTTGAACTCCTAATCATTTATTTAATAACCAAATAAATATTTAATTTGATATTTCATCCATCAATATGTATTTTTTATTGATAAAACATGAATAAAATTATTCCTCGACATTGAGAATAAAATTTAATCTTATAATTAAATTGAAATAAAATTCATTCAATAACCACAGACACACTTCCTGGGTGACCTTATAGGATTCTATATCAGTGGAATTAAGTAGGACTTCCTAAATTTCAAGATTATTGTTTAGAAAATGGTCAAGGTACCCAAAATAATGAATTTATTTCACTACATTGACAACCATATATGGGTGCTCACTGTATAATGTAATCTCTTTGTCTAAATATCTCATCAAGAATGTAATACATACTTTTAATCAACCTATGTTATTGATACTTATTTCTTTTAATATTTGAAAAAAAAATGTTTTTGAACCATGGTCATGGAATTTAATGTGATGATTCTATTCTAAAAAAAGGCCAGGATATAATCTTACATAAAGATAAAAGGGACAAATCCTTCCTCTAATTATCCATTAATAACATGTCATTTATGATGAAACCAATGTACCATACTTATGGATAATATATGTCATGATGGTTTTGGTAAGTAAATATATGTGTGTGATTCATTATATGAATCAATGATAATGATAAATTATATGGACCCTGACACATGTTGGTATATCTGAATATGTGATGACAGTAAAACATGTCAAATTCCTACTAACATGTATGTTCCCATCATCTCCCATCTTGGATACTTCCCTGTGAAAACATCATTAGATGAAGCCTCGTCCAGTTATAAGTACTCACACTTGATAGACTTCATACTATATGTCTGATCATTGTATATTATCGAACCGTAGAACTATATTTAAAAATATTGTTAGAGTACATATAGTTTCTCATCATAGTGGGGAACTTCTATGACCTTATCAATGAGATAGATACCTAATTACATTATTATAATAATTTCATGTAGACCAATAAAAAATATGAAATAATATATTTTATTAATATTAGGTTTGTTGAATATTACTATAATTAAAGTACACTTAGTTGGTCCCGGTATACCAACTCCAACAAACTCCCACTTTCACTAAAGAAAATAGCATATGGTTATCAGTCCACTAGACCTCACATGAAAAATATATTTTTCTAAGTCAAGTATTTTGTAAAGGGGTCTTCCACATTTTCTTACATGGAAATGCTACTCACTACAACTTCACCTATTTATGAAAAATACATCAATATATTATTCTTTCAAACTATATTCTACATCCACTGATGTGACTTTAGATCCTTGGAGAGGTCCACCACTATATTATTATCAAAATAAAGTGTAAAATTATATGTACTATTAGGTACACCATCGGCCTCTTGGATGAAGTTTCATATTGAAACTACTTCTTTAGATTCCTTAGAACCCACAATATACTAATAATCTATTGTATAATATACAACCACAACCTACATTGACCTATTTCAGGTCACTATACCTCCATTTAAAATGAATATGTATCACATTTTTTATTTCATGTCATCAATATCTATTTATAAACTAGTATCTTCATTACCTTTTATGACTAGTACTTCATCTCCTCCATAGACCAATAAAATATCCTTAGTATACCTTAGATACTTAAGGATATTGTTGAAATCCTTCCAATAGAGGTATCCTAGGGCATATTTATATCTTCCTACCACACTTAATGTGTAGGAAACTTCTATCCTAGTATATAACATATCATATATGAAAAATCCAATCACCGATGCAAATGGAATCCCTAACACAGATTTTGGTTTTTTCATGTGTCTGAAGAATTGTTTTTCAAAAAATAAAACTTCCATGTGACATTAAAAAAAATTCCATATGAGATTTTTCCTATATTGATACACTTTAACATATTTTTAACACATGCACCTTAACATTGTCTGAGTAGTCTATTACATCTATCATGATGGATTGGGATCCAAAGAATATACACATCCTCATATTTCTTTCATGGAGAAGTATTTATTCTACCACGGATTGATATATTGTAGGACAAGTATTTTATAAAATAATTAATATTTCATTGACACATACTATTAAGAAAAAGACTACACTCCAACAAAACCACGTGTAGACACAAGGATCACATTCATTATATATTTATCTGAATTCAGTTACGACCTCATAAAATGTAATATCGGGTGGCATAGATTCTTGATTTAATATATAAATGTATTTATTTTTAAATCAATTCTTTTTCAATCTATTGGAGTCAGAAACCCTTTAGGTTCTATCATATTGACATATTCCAAAATTTTACCATTAGGAAAGGTATTTTTGACCCATATTTTACCAATCCGATGGTCATGGATTGTTCTAATGTAAAGCATAATTCTAATGGACATCAGCAATGAATCCACTTAAAATTATTCCCCATACTAAATTCCATGATGTTATTTAAACATTTTTCTAATCTATTCATGCATTATAAGTACTAACCTTCCCATCCATGTCCAATTTCTTCTTGAATATCCATTTATAAACAAAAATGATTACATCAACCAGAGGGTCTACCAAAATCAATACATTGTTTTGGTTCATGGAATCCATTTCAAAATACATGAATTCTTGAGCCATGGAAACATATGTTCCACATACTACTTTCATGTATGTTAGTGGGTCGTTATTATAAACAATTAATGAGACACCATCTTTAATGACTATAAAACCATACCATTATAGTTCTCTAGCCTCTACCATATACCTATGCAATACATGTTTCTCTAAAACTTCTTCTTCATCCAAGGGGCTCTACGAATCTATTCTTATTATAAATCATCTGTACCATGAGACTCAACATCATCTAATTACATATCACTCCTACTATCTCATTTAGATATGTTCTACCTATGAAGAAAACTGTTTTTTATTTCACTATTATATTTATTTCTGGTTTTTTATATGTAACTCCACCTCATTTCCTTGGGGTAACCTATAAAGGTACACTTTGTTCATTAGGGTGAATGTTTGTTACCTGATTAGGCCTTAACAATTCTACCACAACCTTAAACATGTAATTATTACAACATAGATTTATAAAAATTTTATAATTTTTATAAGATACCATCTATCTCTTTAGTTCGAACTTGGATTAGTATTTTTACATTTGTTTTGTAATGAGTATCCCTAACAGGATAATGAAAAAATTTCCTAACTCATTATTGATCTCACCTTTTCCAGCAAGGTTTGATTCCTCCTTTCTATAACAAAATTCCATTTAGGTATATAAGGGAGGTTAATATGGGATAATATCTAAAACTCCCATAAGTAATAAATAACGAATTGATTATGATATTCTCTACCATGTTCTGAGTGGTTTTTTTTAATATTCTTACCAAGCTAGTTTTAAACATCATTTTTGTATTACATTAATATCTCAAAAGAATCCTACTAATAGCTCATCAAGTATATATATCAATATCTACAAAAATCATCTATAAATGATATGATGTATGAGAATCCATCCATTAATTCAATAGGAAATGGCCCACACACATCTATATGAACTAATTCAGGGTTTTTTGCCTTTTATCTTCCTCACAAATGATGATTTGATCATTTTACCATACAAACAAGCATGAAATACATAATGTGGATTATGTTTAAAATAATATTAATATCCATTTTAGTAAAATTTAGTCAAATTATTTTCATTAAAATAACCTAGATGGGGATTCCATAGTTGGATGTGGTATGAGTTTTGTAAAGTAGTTTCATTTTTTATATCCAATACTTGGTGAATGCAGTCCAACGCATACGTAAAATTATTTCCATATTCCTTACCATAAAAATGCTATATTTATAAAATTGGAATCATTTATTCCAAAAATAGAAAATAAATACATATATGTCACATTTAGATACATAAATTAGGTTTTTAGATATATATGAAACAAAATAATAATCATGAAAAACCAAGATCATTCTCTTTAAAAACAGGATGTGGTAGTCCCATATATAAAAAATAGAAATTTTAGTCCATTGGACACTCATAGATCTACCTCCCCTAATTCAATATTACAGAATCTAATCTGTTTCTATATTTAAATACACATGTGATAAATACATCGTGTATTTAATACTCAGATAAAATAAATAGATAAATTTCAATTGATAAAAATGAACAATGTATTTCCTATTATTTCATAGGCTGGGTGAAATTCTTCTTCTATTATCCCTTCTTTCCACATCTAAAATAAACAACATCCTGCTCCTTTGAATGTCCCCTGATCTTTTCCTTCTTGAAATGGAATGAATAATATTTGTGATTTGAGATATTATATTTTGCTTTTTTTTAACATAAGTAATAAGATATTATCAAGCTTCCTATCCCTGTATACTTAGTGAAGAATACTGAGAATATCTGGAAGAGACGTCTCAATATTGTGGAAATTAAAATTTTCAAAAAAAATGTGGAGAATATTTGAATGATTTATGAATAAATAAGACTAATTTGTAGTCAATCAGGTATTTTAAAACCTAGATCAATTTGGAGCTCAATGTATAAAATGGGCACGAATACGTGAGTCCAAACTAGCATACCCTCCAAACCTATACTCTAGAAGACATCATTTTATATCTCAAATTCCTCATATATTAATCTCTCTAGTTATAGATCGTAGAGACTCTCAAGAATTCTATAAATATCCATGTTTTTATGAGATTTCAAAAGTTTAGTATACATAGACGAGTTAATCAATCACTGAACATCAACTATGTCATTCAATTATTTTTATATACTAGGTACTCTTCATCACTTGCTTCATTGGTATTTAGATTAGGAATTTAGGATCTAGCATGTAAGATTTCTATTCATGGTACTACACAACCCAATGGCATCTAAACCATGACTGCATGGTATAGAATGTGAGGGCATATTTTTTTAAAATATAGATCATAGAGATAGAGTGTGGAATGAACTTTTAATTTTCAATGATTATAAGATATAATATTGTTATACCTTTCATGGTTATAAGTTATATGAGAAATAAAAAAAATATGTTTATTAAGTCTCCCACTAATTTTATTAGGATTCAATATACCTCTCCATTGAAATATAAATTTTTAGTTTCTTGAAAATTCTAGTGTAATGGGTCTATATTCCTACTATAATAACCCAAAGAAGGGTTTTTAAGCTATTTATAGGTGTTTAGGTTGGTATGTCTATTCCAACTACAAGCTTTTAGTGCCATCATCTGTTGAGTAAAATCCCCAATCCTAAAATCCTAACTTGAATTTCCTCAA
This sequence comes from Viscum album, assembly GCA_963277665.1. Classification (NCBI taxonomy): domain Eukaryota; kingdom Viridiplantae; phylum Streptophyta; class Magnoliopsida; order Santalales; family Viscaceae; genus Viscum; species Viscum album. The sequence continues at coordinate 934,604,206 of OY728143.1, read as the reverse complement.
CACTTTCCTCAAAGTTACATCAAGTCTATCTTGCGATACTTCCCCTTTTGTAAGATAGTTAAGTCAATCCATAATATTTATAGTAAATCTATGATAAATGTAAGCGTCTCAAAAATGGTTGGTAAAATAATTAGTTCTAGGAATTTTATTTTAAGAAATATAATTAAAGGAAAAGCCTTACCTAATACTTAGTTGAGTGATTTTAATTTAATATGAAAATATTTTATCTTCTATTAGTGTATTTTACATAACTAATTAACCATGTTGGATAAAAATTTTACACAAAATTAGTTTATTTAAAATATATTTTTGAACATTAATTTATTTATTAAATTTATCATGATCTTTCTTCTATAAATTTTATGCAACATAGACAAAAATAAATAAATTTCATTATCTTGGTCTTATCTAATACATGATTTATTAAAGGATAAAAAATTAACATATGACCAAGGGGAAAAATCGTTGTACCGAAAATGTCATGAGTTACTACATTCCACATGTCCACCTATTTATCACATGGATTAGAGTAATTTATGGTTTCTTTTTGAACCACCTCCAGGTACGTTGGGATACTCCATTAATTGAAAAAATTTATAAATCATACACAAGAGTGGGGAACCAAAGGATTGGTAAATGGGGATTACAATAATTACAATTGACGCAGAGGACCAGAAAAATAATGGAGGGATGGATGACACGTCAGTGATCAAATTTAATTTAATCTTAAATAATTGAAAATCCATGGAATAAATTAAAATAAAAACAACCAACATATACACACGTCTTTCTCAAGAGCATGAATTTTCATACATGAAACGTATAAAAAAAAGTAAACATGATATTTTTCATTTATATTTGTGCTTTATTATTAAGACAAAAATGCTTTCATTAAATAAATAATTAATTCACTTTCATCAAAATTCATTTAGAGATACCCATCATAAATGTATCCATAGAAAATAAACAAAATTACCAATAGTTATATATTATTATAATACATTAATTGATCATTCAAAAATAATTTAAACAAATTATTAAATTGTCACACACAAATGATGTCAATCAATATAACAAGGATTCGATGATATAATTAAAAATTTAACGAAATTAAATTATTTTATTTACTTGGAGACTATGATGTTTATACTTCTAAGATATATGTCGTGTATCTCAATTTCTATATACTTGGATTATATGTCTAGTGATTTGGATGGTAAATTGTTCATACTACTTGTCATATTCTACCATCTACATTTTGTGTCTTCTACCAGTCGTATTTCCTGGAAACCCATCAAATGACTCATCATTTTCCTCAAATGTGGTAATACACGATGTTTATATTCCAACTACATGATGTGTATATTTCACTTTTTGTTCCTTATGGCATTTTTTAAGGGCTCTCCATATACTTCATATGTAGGAATTAATTATTCAAATGTTAAGGATGTCATATAAACATTGTGTACTCTATGAATGCCACATGATTCCAATCTCACTTAGGTTTTGACAATATATAATGAACACACTAATTTCATAAATTTTGTCACAACCCCATGTAGACTATATGGATTTCACACCAGGTTTACACAATGTAATATGACATGTCATGTTCATGCTTGGGCTAGTATACATGTGGTATTCAAAAAATGCATCACATGTAATAACTGCCCAATGTGTCATGTATCCAACAACACAGATAGATGCAATGCACTTGGGTACACAATGTGTACTCTCAATACACACTGTGTAAACCCATGATATTTGGATACATTCCTTGACACATCCTGATGAGTTCTCTATTATTTCATCATCATTTCTTGGAATTAACAAATTTTTAATCTTGAACGAACAAATTAAAGTTTCGAAATATTTTAAATTTAAACTATTAGATTAAAGAATAGATATCACAAAATGAAATAAATCAACCATGATTGCAGATATTGACCCAAAAAAATTTAAAATGTGACACCTCTAAAACCACATATAGGTTCCAAGTGTAAGGGAAGATCATTTGGTTGGTGTGATTTGTTTTCTAATTTATAGTTCTCTGAAACACCAATAGAGGACACTTCATGTTAAAATTATTATTAATTTAATTTCTATTAGAATATGTATTACCTAATCTATGGAACCTTTCATTAATGGAATTTTTTATCTTCAAAACTCTTTTATTGATTATCTCCATTTCACTATAAGGATTCATCTATAGAATCCCTATATCACGGAACCGCAAATTCTCCTTTGATCTCTGAGAAATACTAATTGATTTCAAAGTACTAGAACAGTGAATCAATTGTATTTCAATGCCCATCATGATCACTCCATTATTATTATATATTAAAGGATTTATTACCATTCTTGAGAGAAATAAATGAGTACTTTTAGAGAGATAGAGTGAGAAGATTGTTGTGTGAAGCAATTATCCATTCACATTCTCAAATTAACCATAAAAAATATATATAACCATATATTCATCGAGTTAGGGTCTATGTTAAAATATTATTTAATTTCACATCGGCCCTTAAATAATATTATAATCATTATTAAACCCCATGATAAAAATAGTATTATTATCTTTATTATTTTACGAAACCCATGCTAACTTCCACAATAAAAAATATTATTTTGTAGGATAGTTAATTAATATTTATCACCTGTTGTTTTCTTATTCCTTCAAAACTCATGAAAATTTATTTAATACCCAAATAAATATTCCATTAGATATTTTATTCATAAATAATTATTTACGATCGATAAATCTTAAATAAATTTAATCCTTGGTCTTTTAGAAATAATTATTATAATTACAAATATTCAAATAGAATTTAATCAAGATCAACAGACACACATTGTATGTGAACCTCTAGGATTATATATAATTTCTATTAGGTTATCTTTCCTAAAGTAAGAGATTACTATCTATAAAGGATTCAAGTAACTCGTGAGAAATAACTTAATGTCACAAAAATGAAAACTACAAACAAATGCTCATTGTGTTCTATAATCTCATTGTCTCAATAACTAATCAATGAGGTTTCACATCTATGTCATCATCATATGTGATCAATACATCTTCCATTTAATATCTGAAACAAACATATCATTGAATCAAGTACATTGAATTTAATGCGACAATTCTATTCCAATCAATAATTTTTGATATAAGATTATCTAAATAAGAAAGGGACAAATCCTTCCTCATGTTATGCATTAATAACATGTCATTCATGATGTACCCAACTAACTATACCTCCCACTAATATATGGTGTTATGGTTTTGGATAGTAAATATAATTGGGTGAGTCATGACATACATTAAAGATAGTATCATAGTATAAGGAACATTACACACGCTCGTAGATAGGAATATCTGATGACATCAAAACATATGGAATCCTAATATAAAGGTATGTTCTTAGGATCTAACATCTTGGAGATGACAAAGTGTGAACTTAAAAAGAAGAACCCTCATTTACAAATGCGTTATCTCATCTGGTTGTCTACATTCAATGTTTCCTATCCTAGTTTGTTATCTAACCAGAGAACTATATTTAAGGACATAATTATATAATTTAATGGTTCTCATTATCACATAGAACTGATAGGACCTTGTCAATGTGACATATATATAAGGACATTATTACAATAAGATAATCTATACCAATGAACAATATATAATAAAATGTTTTATTGATATTCAATTCATTTAATATACATATAATCAAATTAAAATCCATTGTTCCTAGAACACTAATTCTAATTACTCACAAAAATTTTAAAGATGGAATTTCACAATTAAATTTAATAACAAGATCAAATATAAGGATGAACCCATTCCCTTATACCCATTTGAATTCCAAACCATGAAAACACTACGAAAATAGTTATTGTATACTTTTTAGGTGATTGTACAACATGTACTGGGTATAATAAAATATTTCGTATTACATATTCTAGTTTTTAACAAAAGGAAAACTTCCAAAATGTACCATAGAAAAGGAAAATAAAAAAATAAGTCTTTTAAAAGATTGAAAAATATTTATAACATCACAGAGAGAGTAATGATAGATAAATAACTAAAGTAAATGAAAGTGTTATATAAAATAAATAGAAATATATGAGATTCGACATATTGTCATGTTTTTTAATTTATTTATAAGTATATGGTTTGATGTAATGCATCTTATTTTTATTTATAATCACTAAGATTAATATTCAAGTAAGGAAACTATATATGGATTCATTCTTAAGGGAGTCTAAAATGAATTTTATAAATCAAAATACCTGAGAGTATACTATAATGTGAAATCTAAATCTATAAAACGTTTTATTCTCAGAAGATACAATAAATTATTTTTATGATATATAAAAAATATGAACCATGGAAAATTATTCATCAAAATATATTAATATCACACTTTTTTATAAAATTCTAATGAAAAATCACACAAAAAATAAAATATTTAGACTTATATGATCAAATAGAAATATCCCTTGTAATTATTCACAGTGAATATTGCAATTAATGATCTTAAAGAGAGTAGTAACGAACACAGGAAGTGATTAATTTAAACTAGGGAGAAAATATTCTCAATCACATAAATATACTTAGAAATTTAAATGGTATCTAATTATTGACCACTTTCATGCTTCGTTTACTTTATATCATGAAATATTTATGGAAAACTATTAAGACATACAATTTTATCAATGGAATTTACCTTCTTATAATTATGTCATAAAAAAATAAATCACATATTGAAACTAATAAATAAAATTATCATAAAGGATGAATGATGAATAATCCAAAACAATAAACAAATAATAATTTCAAATATTACAATGGGAGAATAAATTAGATTAAGATATCATGAATGGGAAAATTTGGATCTTTTGAATGCACTAAAATAACTGAACTCGCAAACAAAGATTTAGAAATAAAACATTATGGTAGTAATATAATATTAATTTTTAATATGAAGTTATATATAACATCAAGAAAAAATATAAGTGAATAAATAAGGAATTAAACAAGTTATATTTATATAAATTAAGGAACCTATGAAGATAGAGTAATAACATGACCATTGGAATTGTAATCTTATAGAAAAGAATAATGATATGGCTATTATAAGAGTAATATATCCTATAAAACTATAATTAAAATTTAGATATATTATAAATGAAAATATGATATATTTATGTCAGAGTATAATTAAATTAATGTATAAAAATGATAAATAAAATGTTGGTATTTTTATGAAATTTAAGTGTTTATTTAAAATTTTATAATTAAATAATTTATTTAAAAGGAAATTATTTTTTATAAAATAGATTCAAAAATTAATATTAGGTTTAACTATAATTATAATATTATTTTATGAGACTTTAATTAATTTTTCAAATGGTCATATTATAGATTATGACATTAAAATTTGTATTTTTTTAATAAATGATGATTTTATTTAAAAATTAAATTTCTTCAATTTAGAAAATTATTTTAAAGAATTGGATTTAATTTCTAAAATATACATGTTAAAAAATGGTTAGGGTGGATTTTTATTATTTTTCGAAAATAGTAAATTTTTTTGGATAGTGAAATAAAGTCATTTGAAATATTTGACCTTATATTCCAAATACATGAATTTTGTGTAATGGATGAGTCGTGGATTATGTATGTAAACCATACATTAAAATCTCATGATCTAGTTACTATAATTATTCATAATAACCAACAAAATTGATAGTCATGAGCCAAAATATTTAACTAATGAATATAATAATCCGAAACATGCCACTTCTCCCCTTATAAATATCACCCCCACTACCCTTTATCCTTGCACCATATAAGCATTGTAGAATTCTTATATTCTACCAAATTAACTTCCTAAGCCTCTTCCCCATGTCCAAGAGCAGTTGGTTTCAATAAAATACCAAACTCAGGTACCTTAATGAGGTTCTCAAGGAGACGATCTTCAAGAGGTAAAATCCTCCTTATCTTTTAAATTCTTTCATTATTCTACCTTATCATCAACTAACCTATCTAAAATAGCATGAAAAATCAATTATCATATATATATTAGAATTTTATTTTGTTAATGTAATGTCCATATTAAAATCCATTCTCTCCTTTTTTATCCTAAAGATGAAAACATCGTCCGTCATATGATGATTCACTGCCTTCCTGGATGATGATTTTTGGTTTCCCATTACCACCTTCAAGATTGATAATAAAACCATTATTAGGGTTAAATACGATTATAATATTTAAATTATAACTTTTTTCATTTTCTTTAACCAATATAAAAAAAATATTAATCAATGAAACAAAACTAGTTAATGATAATCGAAAAAAACATCCAAATAAACTCAATGTATATCATTAATGTTTTATCAAACGAATCATAATCATGTAAAAAATGATATATGGTACTATTTAAACTTATTTAATTGAATTAATATAATATAATTTCAATTTTTTAGAATTAAATAAATTTTACAAGAACTTCCATAATTATGCACAAGTTAATTGACTATGTAACTCTGAAACGAAAGCTCCCAGAATAACATAATTAAACATTATAAATCATAAAAATATCCATAAATGAAATTATACAATATATAATAAATAAAATATTTGTTTCATAGGTTATTAATTAAATTATTAATTAATATAAATTTATTATCTAGGAAATTAAATTCAAGTGGAGAACACATTCAGACATAAGGTAATGCATCTCTCCAAACTTCCAAATTTACTATCAGGTTATGTTTTCTCTCTCTCTACACACATTTATTTAACAATTACTTTTATATACTTCTTATAAATTATATTTATATTTTATAATATTATATATATATATATCAAATCATCTTTCTTTGATGGGGTAATAAATGTTTAAAAAGGTTACATTCTCAATTCCCCTGATAAGAAATAATGATTAAAGGGAACTCCTTGATTTCGTAACCATTTTTAGTAACACTCCATAATCTATTATAAGCCACCATTATTTTTATAAAATCAATAATTTTTAATGAAAAAGAACCTTAGTTCAATTTGCATTTTATATAGATAGGTATGTATTTTCCCTATTTAGAGACTCTTTAATATTTTCCCCTAAACTGCATTAAAGTGGCTCATTCCAAAATTTTCGAAAATACCCTTTTTTTACTTTCTTTCACATAAGTTGTACATAATTTTTCATGATATTTGTGTATTTTACCTTATTAATTTTCATATATTATTGAAATATATTTTAATGTATTCCACTTTTATATTCCCTTTGGTTATTCCTTAGCACATGATTATGATACTCATTTATTTCCATGGGTTACCCTTATATGTAATCCTTATGATTGATTCTTTATATGGCACACATATTCATGAACATGTTATGATTACTACAGCCAGATAGTGCTCCAATGAATTTGTTAATGTATAGTCTCATCATATTTCATGTTTGGGATTAGGGAGTAAACCTAATCCATTATGGGACTTTTTCCACCATGTGATATAGTCTTTGATGTTTTCCTTGACACTTGATTATGTATTGTTGTATATTACTTCCACATTACAATATTTACTTGATAATATGATTCCATGTTCTATATGTTATTCTTCCTTATGTTTACTCATTATCAATGCATTTTATTTTATCTTGTAATTGTTTTCTAACTCATGTGATATGATTTATTCCCATGTTTATTCCCTTACTAAGATTTCTAGCTCATCCCATTTGTCTGTGTATTTCCTAGGTTATAATATGTAGATATAGGAGCTCAATGTAAGTTAGATCATATTATAGAAGATTAATATAAATATGTTTTATTCTATTTTCAGGCTTTCAATTTTATGTAACTAATCTTACTAAGACACTAGATTTACAGTCCTTGATTTTTATTTGATGGTTAATTATAATTATAATCATGTAATATTATGTTAAAATGGATTGGGTCACTATAGTTGGTATTTGAGTATTTACTATTTATTTTTTGAGATTAGGAGAGAAATATTGTTAAGAACATTGGGATAATTTTATCACCATGGAAAACATACATTTAAACATAATGAATAAAAAATTGGGATATAATTTCCATTTACATGATTATCATTATATATTAAAAGTATACTTTTTATATACTTATTAGCTAAGTATTTAGTACAACCTAATTTTATTTTATTTTTATTAGTTAGTGGATAGAAATAGGAGAACTTGAGCCAGTAATCAATGTGAATATTAATGTTAGTATTTTCCTAATGAAATTCCAAATCTGATAGGAACTTGAGCTCAAAACTCCATGAATGTACTAACACAATTGGATCATTTTGTGAATAATAAATTGAATCATGTGGAACTCCATCCTTCTCCTAAGAATGAGAAATTTTTGGTTTAATCCTTTATGATACAAAGACCTCATATATTTAGTGGGGCTTTTAATCCCCTCCTCATATAATAATGGATTAACTTTATTGAGAAGATATTCAATATCCTTAAATGATTATATTAAGATAAAGTCGTATGAACAGTCTATCATTTTGATGGGGAAGCATATTTGTGGTGTACACTAATCAAAAACAAAATTTATAAGGAAGAGATTGATTCCATGGATTGGGAAGGATTCAAGGAAATATTTTTTAATAAATATTTTCCCCTATCTATCCATCTTAAGAAGGATAGGGAGTTACTAAAACAAAACCAAAAGTAAGATGAATCTATTAGAGAGTAAGAAGGAAACATTTTGAGGATTGATCAATATGCCAATTTCATTGTCTTGAAAACAAAAAAGTAATGTGGATCACTTATTTAGTAGATTAAAGCCTAGTCTATGAATACCCTTGGTGACTTGAGACATTGATATCTATGAGGAGATCATCTATTGTTTATTAAAGATTGATATGGAAAATGGATAGTCTTTGTGTTCTAATGGTCTTGGAGATAAAAAGTAAAAAATAGAGTTTAATATGGGAGGATCACCAGATAAATTCCATGATGGAAAGAAAACTCAACACCCCACATCTCAATAGTGTGGGATGAAGCATCCAAGTAACTATTTAAAGGTAAACAAGATATTATTCAAATGTGTAAGAGGGGAATCAAGAAAATTGTTGTTGAAGGTATTTGAAGAAGCCTACTAATACAGAAGACGAAAATAATGTGTTGATCAAGATTCATCATGTAGTATAGTGTTTCAACTACAAAGAACATGAGAATTAAGCCAGCTAATTCCCTTATCCTATGGTTATCAGAGCCAATTGATAATAAAAACCTCTGAGGTATCAAGGAAAAGCATATTTTATCACCACTACTGATGTGGATCCCAATAATGACGTGGTTAAAGGTACACTAGTTTCTCCTTCATGAATACCAAACATAATAATTAATTCTGGTTCTATGAATTCTTTCCTATCTTTCATGTTTATAAGAAATTTTCAAATACCACATCAAAATTCAAAGGTTGAGTTATCTATGAGAATATAAAATTGGGAAATTATTATATCAAAAGTAAAAAACTCATCCCTGGATAATGATTGTATACTAAACCTACTAGATTATATCATCTAACATCCTTTGGTGGAGTTCGAAGCTATATTGGGAACTGATTTTATATATTTAGATAAATCCAACCTTAACAGTCCGGAAAGGGATATCACTCTCCACATCTCCTGGTATCCTCCAATTCTTCACAAGTGTAAGGAGGAGGATAAACCTCATTCATAATCATTGTCTCAATTATGGATATTATTTCTTTATGGGAAATCTTATCTAGCTCAAATGATTGAGACAATAGATAATATCATTTTTTGAAGACATGACCACTGTGAGGGACTACACTGATGCATTCCTCGAATAATTTTCAAGTATTCCTCCAAACTGAGAGGTTGATTTCTCAACTGAAATTATTCTTAGATCTCTGCATATATCAAATACTCCATACAAAATGGCCACCATTAAGTTGTATAAATAGAAGAAACTACAAGAAAACAGTGCTTGAGCAGAGATTTTAAAAAATACTACTGATTTTTTTTAAAAATATTTTTTAATATTTTTAAACAAAATCTTCAAAAAATATTATTTTTAATGGTGGTTTTAAAATAAACTTCGACGAAATAGAGACGGGTTTTAAAAAACAACCGCAAAATTTGAGATAAAATAATTTAATAAAATTTAAAAAAAAATATCAATTATTTATTTAATTATTATTAATTTTGATTTATTTATTATTTATAATAAAATATAGTTTATTATTTATAATTTTATATATTTATATTGTTTCAATTAATTAATATTTATAATTACTAGTAAATAATATTTTTAAACAAAAAAAAATCTTCAATAATTAGAAGAACAGACTTCGACATCAAATGACAATAACTTCTTATCAGAGAGTCCATTTCAGCTCCCAAATAAATCAAATCAAAGTGTATCAAATGAGAAAAAAACCAACTGAGATTTAAATCATCTGGTAATCAAAAGAAAAATATATATTCAAAATTCAAAAGTTGAAAATCGAACACGAACTTCAAAATTCCATAACTTTTAATTAGGTTGTCCATTTGGGCTCTACCACATATCACATCAAAGCCTGTGATAAGCTCTACAGCCATTTTTATTCTACCAGAAAGGCCCATAAGGCCTCTTAAATAGAGGTTTTTGTTGCGGACACCAATTTCTTAAAAATCCAACAGTTATAACTTTCGATCCAAGTGCTCGTTCAGAATGTACCACATATCATATCATACTCATTTCACGATCTTCGATTTGACTGGTTGTGGCACTGGAAAATGAGTCTTTGATCCGATTTTAGGTTCATTTCTGTGTTTTTAGGGTTTTTAGAGGTTCTTAACGTTTTATGATTTATTTAAATAAATTTTTATTTATTTATTTATTTATTTAATATTATTTATTTAATTATTAATTCATTCTTAATTAATTAATTGTTAATTAATTAATTAATTATTAGTTAATTATTATTTAACTAATTAATTAATTATTTCTTTCTTTCTTTAAATATTATTTTTTATTATTTATTTATTTATTTATTATTTAGTTATCATGTACACATTAATAATTTATTTATTTTTTATTAATTTATCAATTAATTATTAATTATTAATTATTATTTTATTATTCAGTTTTTATTTATTTATTTATTATTTCTTTATTTATTCATTATTCAGTATTTATTAATTAATTACTAATTATTAATTAAATATTATTATTTAATAGATTTAAATTAAAAATTATTAGTTATTAGTTATTATTAATTGTTAATTATTTATTATTTATTTGTCAATTTATTTATTTCTTATTTCTTATTTACTTCTAATTTTTAATTATTTATTATTTCTTATTTATTTATTTGTTATTTATTATTTAAATATTAATGAATTATTAAATATTTATTAAATATTAAATATTGAGTATTGCATATTAAATATTAAAATTAAAATATTAATTATTAATTACTAATTATTAAATTTATAATTATCAATTATTAGTTATTAGTTATTATTAGTTATTATTTATTTAAGAATTTTTTGTGTATTTATTTAGTTATTTATTATTTATTTATTTATTTTCCCTTTTTTCTTTTTTATTATTTATTATTGATTATTGATTATTTATTATTTGTTATTTTATTTTTAATTTACTAAATATTAATTTATTATTAGTTTATTATTATTTTATTATTTTATTTATTTAATTTTATAATTTTCAATATTCATTATATATTTATTAATTATTTATTAATTATTTTTTAATAATTTATTATTAATTTATTAATTATTTATAAATTTTTAAATATAAATAATTAATTAAGATTTATTTATTATTTATTTTTTATCATTTAATATTTATTATTTATTATTCATAATTTATTATTTATTAGTTACTATTTATTAGTTATTATTCATTTATTTGTCTATAAATAAATTGTAAATTATAAATTATAAATAATAAATAATTTATATTATCTATTATCTATTATCTATTATCTATTACATATTATCTATTATCTATTATATATTAGGTATTATATATAATGTATTATATATTATATGTTATATATTATATTTTATATATTATATGTTATACATTATAAATTATATATTATATATTTTTAATTACTAATTATAAATTATAAATTATAAATTATTAATTATTAATTATTAATTATTAAATTTCAATTATTGATTAATAATTATTGACTAATAATTATTTATTAATAGTTATTTAGTTTGTACATATTTGTTATGTATTACTTATTTTTTCAATTTATTTATATATGTGTTTAATTATATTAAATTCGATTTATTGACCACAAGAAGAGCATGTTGGAGTGGTAAAGACTTTGGATAATAAGAAAGAAGTAAGGGGTTCAAATCTCACCAAATGCAGAATTTATATATATGGGATTGGCATGTGTATGGACATAGACTTAAGCATTGAGATGGGCATGTGCGTGGTCATAATAAATAAATAAATAAATAAATAAATAAATTATGAAAAAAATTACTAATATAAAAATTAAAAATTAAAAAAATTAAAAAAATTAAAAAATAATTAAAAACCATTTAGCGACGGTTTAAGCCGCCGCTAAAAAACTGTCGCTAATTATTTCCCGATGCACGATTTAGCGGCGGTTTTCCGAAACTGCAGTAAATGATTTTGCGGCGGTTTAAACCGCCGCTAAATACAAATTGTGGTATAGTGAGGAGTAGTTACTATAGATTCTTTATATGCGTTTTATGCACCTTAGTGCTTCATCATGGGGTCCAGAAGTCCTCTTCTTCAAGAAGAATGATGTATTAATGATCTTCTACACTGATTATCGTGAACATAGAAAAATAATGATAAAGAACAAGTATGAAATGGCACAAATATATGAATTTTTTGATCAACTATGTGGGTCCAAGTATTTCTTTATGTTGGAACTTTGTTCAGGATATCACAAATTAATGGTGAATAAGGAAGATATTCTCAAGACTACCTTTAGAAAAAACTATATACATTATGAGTTCTTAGTGATTCTCTTCAGACTCACAAATGCTCTATAAATTTTCATGGATTTAATGAATAGAGTCTTTAGATATTACCTGGATTTTTTTTATTCATTAAGATGATATTCTAATATATTCCAAGTGTAAGGAAAATTACAAGGGGAATTTGAATACAATTCTAAAAAAATTGAAAAGAGAATCTATATGTAACGTATAGTAAATGTGAGTTATGGATAGAAGAAGTATCATTCATGTATAATTTTATCATCAATAATGGGATATTAAAAGACCATTCTAAAACAAAGGTAATAGACGAGTGTCAAGAAATCATCTGTAATGAAGATCCATTATTTCCTTGGTCTAGATGAGTATTATCGATGATTGTTGGGGAAAGTCTCATCATTTTTAAACCCATTAACAAAGCTGACTCAGAAAGGAGTAATGTTTTTTTACCAGTGAATGTGAATACTTATTTAGATAGTTTAAAAATAATCTTATCACTACACCAGTACTCACACTAGTGACAATTGGGGAACTCTTTATGATAAACATAGATACTTCAAATAAGTTCTTAGGTTTTGTATTTATGAAAAATGATAAAGTGGTATCATTTCCATAATGGTAGTGAAAATTTCTTGAGCAAAACTATCTCATACCTGATCTGGAATTCACTAGTGTTTTCTTCACATTAAAAATATTGTATAATTATCACTATAGGGAGATGTTTGTGATATATACCTATCAAAAGATCCATAAAAATATATATTCTCACAAAAGAGGTGTAATATGTTCTAGTAAAGATGGTTAGAGCTTATCAAGGACTATGACCTCTCAATCAACTATGATACAAAAAAAAGTAAAGTGGAAGATCATAAAACTATAAAGGATCCAACAAATTTATTAGTGATGAGAATTGAGAAGGATCCAATATTTTTTTAGTAGAATAGGATGGATATGGAAATCATAAATAATGGAACATCTCCATTACTTTCAGGATTAATTTTTTAACCATCCCCTATAATGAAAATAAAGGATTCCCAAAGAAATGATGTTGAAATTCATAAAAATGTGGAAGATATAAAAATAGTTAAATCATTTGAGTTCAAAATTGATTACTACATATTCATAAGATTTCTGTCACGACTGTTTGTAACATCTAGTTTGGAGATAATGAAATAGCATCTAAATGATGCACATAGCTCAACCTTCTCTATTAAACCATGGTGCACAAAAAAGTATTAAGATATCGCAGTGCATTATTGTTGGGATAATATGAATAAATATATCACTATATATAAATCAATGTGACTGGTAAGTAAATAAGTGAGTGATGAAAGATAAAAGGGTAAGGGGTTATGCAACCATTACCCATACTTACAAGGAAATGTGAACACATCACTATAGACATTTCCACTTTAAATATGAATATATCCATAGAAAAAAATGTTATATAAGTTTTTCTAGATCTTATTATATAGAAATATCACTTTATCCCAATTCAAGAGGGATTTCCACTTGACCATGTACAAGGATATACATTAGAGAAGTTATGAGGCTTCATGGAGTACCATTATCGAGTGTATATGATAGATATACAGGATTTACCTCCATGTTCTGGAAGAGTCACCGACATGCTTTAAACATTGAGCTGAACATAAATATGACTTACTATCGTCAAACTGAGGTCCAATATCAGTGGAATATTGAGACGCTAGAAAAAATATATTTAGAGTATTTTATATGGCCTTTAAAGGTGGATGGGTCTAGAATCTAAAAATTGTTGAGTTCTGTTACAAAAATAGTTTCCACTCAAGTATAAAAATGGATAAAAATAAATAAATTTATGGGAAAATATGTATAACACGTTAATGTTGGGATGATTTATGATAATGTAACCTCCCAGGAACTAAAATGGTCAAAGAAATTATTGAAAAGGTAAAAACCATTCAACAACAATAAAGGCGGACCAAATTTGAAAGATGAGCTACATAGTTAATAATTGATGGGATATTTAGTTTTATGTTAGTGACAACGTATTCCTCTAAATAACTCCATGGAATATCATCCTCATCCTTGGGAGGAAAGGAAATCTGACTCTCTAGAACATCGACCACTTTGAGATTCTCAGTCATGTTAAAGTTTCCACCTATCAACTAGTACATTGACTAAACATGACTCAAATACATGATGTGGACCATTTATAACTATTAAGGAACTACATGCTATATCCATCATATATACTTAATTAGAAGGTTGTACAGTTAGAAATGATCTCTCTTATAAGGATCATCCTGTAAATATCTTAGACTGTAGAGATAATGATTTACCCACCACTACTAATAACCATGTGAAAGTACTATGGAGGAGTCATAAATATGAAGAGGTGACATGAGAACTTGAGTAATACGTGAAGAATAAATACCCTCAATTGTTTTAACCATATTATGAAAACTAAAATTTCATGGGATAAATTTCCTAAGGGTAGAGGAATGAAACGACCCATATTTTATCAGTGAAATTTCCATTATTATAATTATTTCAAAAAACACATACATCACAAATATAACCCAATAAAAACATTATTCTCATAAATGATGATTGATATACATAACACCCAAATATTTTGTAAATTTTAATTTTTTAGATATTTTAATCATTAAATGTTTTTTTCTCATGACACACTGAATATATCTTTTTATATACTAAATCACAATGTCTGGATTGTATTATATGCAATACCATGTTAATCTTACTCCACACGCAACACTTAGATTATCTTATTGTACATGTAACAAAAAAATAACTTGTATTAATGATAATACCAAGTCCCTTTGATAACTTTCATATCATGAATGGGTGAGTATTTCTAAACTATAATTTACTGTTAATATTATTATTAAAATATTTTTGTAGCTACCACCTAGCCTTCAGAATGAAAGTCATGAATAAAAGTAATTATATATTAACAATATTATTTATACGTGTATATAAAATAAAATCTTTGGTTGTAAATAATTATAATTGAAATAAATAACTATTTTAAAATAAATAATTAACTTTTCTATGAAAAATATTTTTATATGTAAAAATCAATTTTTTTTCTATAAATTTAGTATCCAAATTTGGATTAATAATTTAATTGAAATTTATATATTTTATAATAAATAAATGTTTTTTATATTCATCAAATTTATTCTATAGGTATAAAATAAGAAAAAAAATCATTTTTATGATTAATAAGATGTAATTTCATACAAGGTAAATTTACCCTCTATTAGTGGAGATCACAATTTAAATATTATTTTTTATAATTTTAAAAAAATAAAAAATAATTATTTATGAAATATTAATGTCAAAATATAATTTGGGATATTTTTTGTATTTTTCTAAAAACGATTCATTTTTTGATGAATAGTGAAAAACATTGAATTTTAATTCAAAAATACAGTTTCACCTAAATTATTTATATAATTAAATTATATATTAGTTTAGTTTTAAAGTTTATTTAGATGAATTATAATTAAATTAATCTAAAATAGTTCTTTATAATAAAATTCATATTGATATTTTATATAAAAACTTAGCAATCTTTTGAAAATTTTTACAATAAAAAACGAATTTGTTGTCCCTTCAACGGGATTATTTTTAAATTATTTTATCCCACATATATGATATAAATTTGGAAAAATGGACTCTATATTTGTAAAAACAATAATTTATAATGTCTAATAAGTTCATCTTTGTTTTTTTCTAAAAAATAGTGAAGGTGATTAAAATTAATTACAACGATTAATAGAAAAATTATCATAACAAAGGAATAAACCTTAAACTTGAGAACCAAAATGACGTAGAAAGATGTCCAAAAAAATTTATGTTCATATATCTAACCAATCCTCTATTTTATAAAATTATTACCATTATTATTTCCACTTTATATGGAAAAACATGGATGTAATCCCTTTTTCAAAAATATAGAAGAATGCCACTCCTCCTCTACTATAAAAAGGCACTCAACCCTCACACTTATTCACACATATAAATCCCTTTTTATCACAAAAACTATGAGAAAATAATATAAAAAATCCATAAATTCATCCTATAATTCTCATTGTGGTAATACATCCATCCAAGGAATCACTTTGGTTCAAGCCAAAAGCAGTTACCCAAAGAATAGGTAACATCCATCTTCAAGCTCCTTTGTTTTATTACCATTATACACCCCCTAAAATATTCATATTAAATGAATATATAATAACCAAAATATCCTTAATATATAAAGATGTTTCAATTCTATGTTTTCTTCCATCACTTTCACACACAACCATATAATGGGTAATGAACTTACCATTGTTGGGTACGATGAACTATTTCTTCACAAAATGATGTTGTTAATTTTTTTCTTTACCACCTCTCATTGTTAGGAATTATGATGGAAACTATATTTTCATATTATATATATTATATTTATAATTTATTTAGGATTATATAATTATTATATAAAATATTCCTTCATTCTTTCAATTTTTTTTGTAAATATGATATCTTCATTTGTAGACATGTGGACTACTGCCTACTAAAAGTAATGTGATTCATTCACACATTACATAGAAAATATTAAAAATGGTTTTTGTAAATTTATATAATATATATGAAATAATAATGTTACGATAATTATAATATATATATATATTTATTTATTTTACATTCTTTCTTTCAATACGATTATAAAATGGAAACATCGTTCATGCGTACCTATGACCTTCCATCTCTGTGAATGGTGTACTCCATTTCACAATTCAACCATTTATATATTATTTTAAATATTTATATAATGACTATTTATGATATTTATGTAAATATATAAATTTTGGAAGGAAGTAAATCATGATATATGAAGGATCATCAACAATAATAAGTCAAAATATGTATGAAAGAAAACCAAATATTACCTGAAACGTAACATTTACATGGATTTGTTAATAAATATTTAACATCAAGACATAACCAAATAATATATGGTATTATATAAAATAGTATATTTATATGGTGGATTTATTATAAAATAATATGAATTAAACAGTAGGTTTGAATGTGTATGAAGAAATTCAAGACATAAGGTAAGATAATTTCACAACACTTTTTGATTTCATGGGATACACGCCATATTCACCACTCACTTATATTTTTTGGTGTATATACTACCCTATGTAATTTTATAACATTAGGTCCATTTTTCTTTATGATATTACAAGTTTCAATTTATTTTGTTTTATCATAGGTATCATATTAAAAAATTTACACAAGTAGTAAGGGTTTTCTCATCTCAATTTTATTTTCCTGGAGACACAAGCCATGTTCTCCTCCTATTATCATATATTTTGTGGGTATAATACCGATGGATGTATTATTTAATTATAATACATAAATATATGTGTATTTATGTAACCATTTTATGATCTATATTCTTTGGAGTTTTACTATTCAAAATATTCCAAGTCAGTGGGGTAGTTTTATCTAAGTTTTCCTTCTCAGAAGAAAATGTTTCTCTATGTTCCTATATTATTTTAAAAGATGTATATAATTATATTTTCCATGTTCAATTAGAAATATAATAATTTAAATGAATTATAATAATCATTTAATTTAATTTTCTTACATGGGTAGTATGATTTAACGTTGCCAAGTGGTAAGAGTTTACTACAAAAATATCATGATTTATCAGGATTTTTTATGATTATTCTTCCATTGATGAAATCGTATGATCCATATATCAGCAAATCTAATTAATTTTAATCCACTAATGTTATTCCTGATACCTTCATGTATTGGTACCCTTTTCGCACTCTTTTTTACTAAATATAGCTAAATTGTTTTATAAAAATACAACTTTGTATCTCCTCAGTCAGAAATCGTTGTTATTTCAAAACTATGTTTTCAAAAAATGTTTTTGAAAAATTATTGATATTATCATCTGATTTTTTTAATGAAATGTTTACCTATTTTTTACCTTTTTTAGAAATATTTTCAAAATTAATCTTCTTATCATTTTCTGATCATGTAACATTTCTAATATTTTTATGGTGAAAAATGAATGTTTGGTATGTATAGACTTGACCTCTATTTTGATCATCATTTCTATAATTATTCCTTTTTAAATTAATAAGGTTAGTTTTAGGAAACATGTTTTTCTAATATTATGAAATGTTTTTTATTTATAATTTAGTTTCAAATAAAAAGGTTTTCAAAAATATTATGTTTAAATAGTGTTTCAAATTATTTTCATGGATTCCTTTATATGTTTTCAAAAGGTATGTTTCAAAGAAAAGGGTTTAAAAAATTCTTTCAAAAACTATTTATATGTTTCAAAATAATTTTCAAAGAAAATGGTTTTCAAAAAATAAATCAATAATTCTTTATAAGTTTAAAATTATTTTTAACTAAAAAACAAAATGCTTTAAATAAATATTTATAAGTTTTCAAAATATTTTCAAATAAAAATGTTTTTAAAATGTTTTGAAGAATTTTTTTTAAACTTTTTTATTGAAATGGTTTTTCATTAAAACAATCATCCATTATAATTTATCAAGGAAAAGTTTTTAATTTTTTTTTCTAGCTTCTATTGTAAGGTATCATGTTTATTTTTAAAAAAATTGTTTTCCAAAGGTTGTATTTCCTAAAATAATCCACGTAGAAAGTATTATTTCCCCAAGAAATTTTTTTAAAAATTTATTTGAAAATTACCTTCCATATAATATTACATCCATTAGTGTAACTCAGGCTTTTTCTCGGGATATGATCAAATGTTTCCATTAAAATTATTTCTATGAATGGATTATTTTTTTATGGAATGATTTTTATGAAACTCATTTCTTTTTCATTGGTTATATGTTTAAGAAACTCATTTCACTTTCATAGTTAATATGTTTATGAAAACCATTTCTGTTACATGGGATATATTTTTATGAAACCATTTATTAATTAATTTGTTATAATATTATGTAACCAACTTCATTTCATGGTTTATTCTTTGATAAAATGATTATGGATCCTATATCTATTCCAAAGGTAATTACATGATTATATGCTTTTGAAACCCATTTAATTTCATAGGTTATGAGTGACGAGTGTTTACGATCCAGTGGCACACATATGTATGATTTCCTTTTGAGATGTGTGTGACCTATATCTCCCTCCAATTAATTGGGTAAATATTTATATCACATGAGATAGATAGGGATGGAATGTAAATGGAACTTGGTTTAGTGAAGAAATTTTTTCCCTTAGATATTCTTCAGAGTATACCGTAACAACTAAGACGGTCTTGTGAGTGAAATTTTAATACCAATATGGTATTTTGAGTGATCTCATACTACAAATATTTTCTTTTTTAGTGATTCATTTACTATGATGGAAATATTTTGATATGATTATTTGTCTACCAAAATTCTATGTCTTCTTTCTATTCTATGATTTTATGGATTATGCTCTTGATTCCCTTCTGATTCCCATCTTATGAACTACCTATATTGATTACAAGAGTTATGTATATGCTATTTGATATGAATGGTATGATTTTAAAATGTTATTATCAGGTTACAATACCCTTATTCTCATGTAATTCTTGTGTATCTTGGTGGTTTACCCTTACTAATCATCTAAGGTCTCAACATCCTTATGTTTCCATTCCTTAGGATATGAAGTATGTTTTTATGTATAATTAAAAAAGGGGAAGATATTTGAGGTAAACTTTGAATATATTTTACTAAGTTGGAATATTTTCTTCCAAGTATCCAGATACACTACAATATTGTAGTCCTCAGACAGGTATTTTTTTAATTTGATGAATATTCATCTAAAATAATATAATATCAACGTATGTTAAGCTAGGCTACTATAGTTTTTATAAAATGATAGGTTTAGTCAACCATTGGAAACTATGATAACGATAGAGTGAATATTGTCATAGAAATACATTCAACCCTACATACAATAAGTGGATATGGATATTGAACATATTTATATACAGGTAACAACCAAAAAACACAATATTGTTCCAGACATGATCCCTAACAATTGCACAATAATGGGTGTTTCTTCACACCTAGTTTGAAAATCCCAGGGGATATGATTTTGGAATTCATTAACACTTTATCAACCAACATGATGGGTCTAAATAAAATATGAATGTGAACAGCCTTGGCCAAACCTAGGGATCCATGGATGAAAGAATTAACTTCTATGATTTAGGAATCCTATAAGTGATTTTTCATGAATTTTAGGTTTTATACAATGATAAATGTTTCTTACAATATGAATGCTGGTTTTAGTCATTGGAAGGAACCATAATGAACTAGTTTCATATAGAATGTAACAAGAACATTTCTGATGAGTAGTCAAATGGTATGATACTTGGGGTGAAGGATGTTGCGATCATGCCTAAATAGTTTTCACAGAACTTGATTAACAATGTATTCCTTAACTGACTCTTAGAACCACTAGGAAAGATAATGAATTTGTTTTTTCAGAGTTAGGGTAATAGATACCATTCTGAACAAAATATTTGGTTTCCTTTTTGTCATGAATTTGGAAAGAAACACCTAAGTGAGTTTCTTAGAAGAATAATAATATGTTTTGACTGTGGGAAAGAGTAACGCAAACAAAGTTATTGCAAATAGAATATCAAGATTTTTCTTAATGAAATATTTGGTAATATTTTCCTTCCTAAGACATAATTAAAGGTTATATTCTTTATGTGTGGAATTTATAGTCATTTTGAAAATATAGTTCCTAATCAGAAAGTTGTCAGATAGAATCAAAAAGGTGGTATGATTAATTATTATATTATCGATGATGGAAATATAATAGGTAAAATGTGAATGGGAAGTGGTATTATGTAATAGGACGAGGTAGCCTTCTTATAGATT
This sequence comes from Viscum album, assembly GCA_963277665.1. Lineage (NCBI taxonomy): Eukaryota > Viridiplantae > Streptophyta > Magnoliopsida > Santalales > Viscaceae > Viscum > Viscum album. The sequence goes on along the minus strand of OY728143.1, from coordinate 934,582,276 downwards.
AAGGATGAAGAGAAATTATCACTGTTTTTATGTATTTTTATTATGAATTATGTTTTTTGAATTTTGAAATATATAAGGATTTTTCATTTTTTGTTTATTCATTAAGTATTTTCAAAATTACATTGAATGGTTTTGATGGACTAGAAAAGTGACTTAATGGAAATGTGATGTTAATTTAAAACACATTATTATGAGAAACATATCCCATAATATTCTCATTATTTTAAGATAATGTTGTTTGGATAAATATATGTTGGATATGAATAAGTAAATTATATGGTACAAATTACCAGGGAACTAATTAAAGAGTTGTTGAAAAGTGGTTTATGCTATCATTGATGAATTTTAAACATTTTTGTATTCATGAAATATATTCAACAAACTTTGGAATAAGGAAACATGCATGTTTTCATTAAATATTTTTGGTAATTTAGGTTAAATCCATATTTCAATAGATTACATGATGAATGTATTTATAAGTTTGGTATGTGACCAATAAGTGCTAATTTATGATATATAGGTGATCAATGCTAATTTATTTTTGAGAAATTTCATGAACTTATTTATAATGTTTTGGAATTCAATAATTTATATGGCTTATAAGTTGAACCATTTATTGAATGGTTTATGTTAAAAATCAAATGATATTTTTTGGATTAAATTATTATCTCTTCATATGAAGATTTATGCATATTAGATAACCTATGTTAAACATTGTGTTGTAAGGTTAACTAAAGATATATTTTTTAGATTATCATATTTTTTATGGATCCCATTATTTATGAACGCATAATAAATGAAAGAAAAAACTTAAATTCTTGGAATAAGAGTTGAAGTGGAAGTTCATCAAGGCACAATAAAGAGTACGTTTTTACTGAAAACATGTATATATATATATATATATTTTCATTTAAATTATTCTAATTTTATAAAAATAGTCTTGAAATAAAAAAATTAGTTATCATCATTTTTAATTATATTAATGACCTCTATTAAGCATCTTTAGGTTATGGCTTTGTGGTTGCTAACAATCTCATAACCATGTTCCATATCACTCTCCATCACAACATAAAAGTTAGGTTTCTCTATTGTTCCCATGTTTTCACTTTCTATCTATGTTTTCACAAGTGGAAACCCATTTTTCATTTACTTTGGGTTACCATCTTGTTTCCTACATTCCCTTTTTAAAGGAAGTATTAGTACCAATTTTTACGATGTGGTTTTCTAAGAAAGGAACTTTAAAGTATTAATCCTATGATAACCCAAATGAATTTCAAGGGTGAAATTCATTTTAAGGGTGTAATTTAACACCATGATATTTTATGATTTTTTTTCAATATATTTTATTCTTTAATATTTTTCATTTCAAGAGACACTAAATATAGTCTTTTTATATATAAAATCATTAGGAATAGATATCATTATATGAAACATAATGTTAATCCTATTCCACACACAACACTTAGATTTTCTTGAGGTAAAGCCAACACTATATTAAGGTTGTATTAAACCCAATATTTTGTTCCTTCTATATCTCTCATAACACGCAAGGCTGAGTTTTACCAAACTACAATATACTATTAATATTACTATTAAAATATTATTATAGCTACCACCTAGCCATTGGAATGGTTGTCACAAATAAGATTAGAAAAATATTAAAAAATATATATATATATGTGTAAATAAAATAAATTTTTTGGTTATAAATTAGTAGAATGTAATGAATGAACTATTTGAAAATAAAGAAATTAATTTTCTTAGAAAACTATTTTATTATGTACAACAACATTTTTATCTCAATAAATAAAAAACGACTTTTGATTAATTCTTTCAAAGAAATATTTATAATTTATATTCATTAAAAAAATTTATACACATCAAATATATTTGATAGGTATATGATAATAATAAATCCAATTTTATAAATAAAATTATTTGTTTTTCTAACAACTTATTTTACCAATTTTTAATAGAAAACCAAATTTAAATATAATTCTTGACACTTTTAATATTATTATTTGAAATAATAAACTTAATTTTTTTAATAATAATCTAAAAATTTACATTTGGTTATATTTTTTTATTTTTATAAAATGTTTCATTTTTTAACGAATAGTGAAAAACACTAAATTTTAATTCAAAACAGCTTTTTGGCCAAATTTATTTATATAGTAAATTTATGTTTTAGTTTGGTTTTAAATTTTAATTATATAATTTTTACATCACTTAACATAATATAGGATATTATATTCAATTTCAAATTTAAATTAGATATAAAAACATTATAATCTTTCGAACATTTTTAAATCAAAAACTCGCTTTGCCATCCTACAAGCTAGATTAATTTTAAATTAATTTATGCTGCCTCTATTTTAAGATTTTATAGAAATGGATTAAATATTTTTAATAAGGTAATTTATAATTTTTAATAAGTTAAAATTAATTTTTTACAAAAATTATAAGTGAATGTGATTAAAATTAATTTCAAAGATTAAGAGAAAAAATAGCTTAGTAAAGGAATAACCCTTAAACTTAAGATCCAAAATGAACCAGAAACACATCCAAAGTTGACGAGTTGTTCATATTTTGACCCTTTCCTCCATTTAATCTAATTTTTACCATTATGGGAGCCATTTTACATGGAAAAAACATGGGATAAATTCCCTTTTATAAAATTTACATGAATGACACTCATCATCCACTATAAAAATATACTCACCCCTACCTCTAATTCACACATCTCAAGACCTTTGGGTTTCCCAAAATACCTCCTTTAATCCTAGAATCCTCCCTTTGGGAATAAAGATATCAAAGTAATCCCTTTGGTGGAAACCAAACGGAGTTACCCAAAAAAGATCTAACATCCTTTCTCAAGCTCCTCTATTTTATTTCCATTATCCAACCCCTCAACTATTCATATTCCATTATTATATAATTTACATTGTATCTTTAATATACTAATATGTTATTATTCTATGTTTTTGGACTACCCTTACACAAACTTTTATTTAATGGGTAACAAACATATAATTCTTGTGTACAACGATGTACTACCTCACAATAACTTGTCATTCATTTTTTCATTATTACTAATCTAATTTTAAAATTATGATGGAAAATATTTTTTTATAAGATATTTTTGATTTATTTAATATTTATTAATTATTATATAAAATATTCCTTCATTTTTTTCATTTTTTGTAAATATAATAACTTCGTTTGTGGATGTGTGGACTACCGCCTCCTCAAAGTGATGTAATTCATTAAAACCTTACATGGAACATATTAATGATTAATTTAGTTAAAATATATTATATGTAATTTCCCAAAACCAAAATCCACTAAACCATTCACCTATCATGGTTTCCACCTGACCTCAAGAGCGTCTCCCTACACACTAAAGGTTTCTGACTAACAGTGAGGGTATAATTAATCACATGGGGGGATTATACACTGATTACCAGATTAAGACAGAAATGAAGAATATAAATAGCTAAAACATAATGTAATCGCCAATAAAAATGCATAAAAAATCATATTCCAAAACAAGTTACATATCAAAAATCAACAATAACCATGTAATGTCATTTCAATAGAGCCAAGAGTGATGGAATCTGAAAATAAATAAAATCAGTTGAATCACCCAAAGGATCCTAAATCCATGTCCAGATCCTAATCCTTGCCTATACCAAGACCAAATAAAATCCCAAATACTAGGTATTGTCCATTATCTAAACTTCCAACAATGAAGTCTACTTGGGTACCCAATGGCAGATTGTGCAATGTGTGAGTACAACTCCATAGAACACTACCAACGGTGCTAAAAAAAATATCCAGTATAAAAAAATTGTGCATGAAAGTTATCAATAATGAAAATAAAACAAATTAAAACTCAGGTTCCATTAGTTAATCATCTTTACTTTAAAATTTTTTTATCTTTATAACCATTTACATTACTTATACCATATTCATTACATGAACCATACTCATAATTTTTTCTATGGTTTAGTTATTTACACTTTCTACACAAGGGTATAATGCAACCAATCACTACACATAGGTGAAATAAATAAACTCTTTTTCTTACTAGTAGTAAACATATCACAACAAATATATTTCCCTCGCCTCAATGGCTTGGTCTGGGAGGTCTCATCAAATGAAACCATTTGGGAAATAGATCCCCCATACCCTTCCCTAAACCACAAATTTTGGGGTGATGTTTAGAAACTCAGTCTAACTAGACCCATGGTCAGAGAGCCTCTAGTCAAAACCCCACACTACCAAGCCATTTGCACATTCTTATTTATACATTCTCCACACACATACCATATAATAACAAATAAACAACCAATATTAATAGAGAACATAATCCATGATAACAAACATGCGAATAAATATTCTCCATAAGCCATTAACATATTTTCCATCTATATTACAAAGTCAGATAGCTTAATTATGATTTCTTATTCTTAAACTCATTAATCATATCAGATAATTCCCACTCATACACCACTTTCTCCTACTCATAAATATCCTACATGTTAACACATTTAACCTATTCATAATTTCATAAGTAATAACCATCTTATGAATTACATCTACAATTCATTATTCATTGGGTTCATTAAAATTAATTAAATTAACCCATTTAGCATATTTAACAATCTCTTTTTATTGTCCATTTAACACTTCCATAAAATCTAAAGCCTTAACCTCTTTAGCCGTTATCATTTAGCCAAATTACCCCCAAATCCTTTATCCAAACCTTGAAACATCAATCAATATTACTCTTTTAACTCAATTTAACATACCAATATTCTCATTATGGCTTTATGTTACCACCTGTCAACTCTACATGTAAGATTAACAATTTCTTGGTATGGGAATGTCGGCGCACCCCATGATTGTCCCTAAATTGTTAAAATCATCCTACATGCATCCCATGGGGTTCATGAGGTGTTAAATTCACCATTTATACAAAAAATTTACCAAATACCTTTAAATTCATCAAACTCACAACAATATATAACCAGTAATGATACCAAACATACACCAATCAACTCAATAGCTATGGAATATTACTTGTAGACCACCTACCTTGAAACCATTGGTGTAATAACTATTAATAATTACTTTAGATTTGGATTCAATAACCCCTTTAAGTATCAACCTATAATACTTAATAGAATGAGGGTTTTTGGGATTTTAAAGTGGATAACCCAAGATTCAATCCCAAATCTGGAAAATAGAAGCAATAGAGACAGTAGACTTACCTAGAACATTAATCTGCAAACAATGGATCACAAAATGGCCAAGAATCAATAGATAAACACCATTGAGAAGATTTGAGAGATTGAGTTCATAACTATGGTTGATAGAGGAATAATGGGAGGAAAATCATATTGAACATAAAAATCCAGATATCGAAAAACTGTAATTTTTTCAAACTTTTAATGGGGTACACAGTTTTTCCAAATATATGCAATCCACTGTCCACAGGTATTGAGGTCGCATTATTGCCCAGGTATATCCAAATGTTTTGACTAATAATTATCTAGCTATCCATACAAACACTGTTCAATGACACATGCTTTTCTTAGAAAGGATGTATAATTTACTTAACCGTGTGTAAGATGTACTCCCTACATTTCTTGGCACGATTTTCCTTCTTTTCAGGTCCCGAACCCCCAGAACACCCACAAGTCCATTTATACACCGAGTGAACATTTAATTAACGAAAATTATGGTATTAAAACAAAAATTTGAATAAGGGCATATCTCCATGGAGCCAGGATCTTAAAACATCCCACCTTATTACAGATCATCCTTGAGCAACTCTTCCAAAGTATCATTGATCTTCCATGGTAAAAATATCTTACAATTAAGATGATACATCCAACTACATCTCCCATGTTTCTTCCTAAAAATAACTATGATACCATAATACTTGAACTAATGGTACAGTCTTACCCCACAAGACTTTCTTACTGTGATCCACAATAGGAACCAGATTCTCCTCAAATGACGCATCTACCTCAAGCTCAAAATCATTAATTCCAATCATGTGAGATAGATCAGGTTGATATTATTAAAGCTGTGACATAGGAAAAACATCATGAATAAAATTATTCCTCTAGTTAATATTCGATTGGTACACCCTCTACTTGATCATCTCCACAATATCGAATGACCCCACGTACATGGGAGTTAACTTCCTTTTTTGTTGAATCTGATAGTGACCTATCCTCAGAGAAACCTGATAGAACACGCGGTCACCCATATAAAACTATTGTGTTATATGATTTCTATATGTGTATTAATTATTCTTACTTTTATCCATTTTCATCTTCTTATAGATCAACTGAAGATTCTTTAATGTCTTTTTCATAAGGCTTGGTCCCAACAACTCTAATTCCTCAACATTCATCCAACATAAAAGAGATCTACACGGTCTATCCTAACGTACCTCAAATAGTGGCATCTGAATTCAATCTTATTAACTATTACTGTATAAAAAATAAATAGGGTATATATTCTTCTCCCATGATTCACCAAAATCTAGGACACAATCCCACAACATGTCCTCTAGTACCCTATTGGTACATTTCATTTTCCCATCATTCTGTGGGTGGAAAGCCAAACTCAAGAACACCTAGGTTCCAATCACCTTCTATAATCCCACCATGAAATTATATGTGAAATGAATATCGCGATTCAAAACTATTGCATGTGGTACCCCATGGAACCACACTACCTCTCGAACATACAATTCACCCAACCGATCCATGGTGAAAGCTACTCGATTCGGAATTAAATGGGCCACCTTAGTGAGACGATCAAAAACAATCCAGATTGTATCATTCTGTTTAGTATTTATTATAAGTCCTGCCAAGAAGTCCATTGTTACATCGCCCCATTTCCATTCCAAAATGGGAAATGGCTGTAATAAATCACTGGGGCATTGATGCTCGGTCGTCACCTACTGAAAGTTAAGGCATCCCGCTACGAATCCTAAATACTTTTTCATTATTCTTGTACACCAATATTGACATCAATGATCATGATACAACTTTTTTAAACCAAGTTATGCATCCCATTTCGATACATGAAACTCATGCATAAAATCTTTTCGCAGAAATGTTGACATAAAAACATGTCCACGATCACAAATGATCCCAACATCGTCAACGGCCCAACCAGAATGTGACTCCCCACCTTTAAGACATCGCCTCAAAGCCACACATTTAGGGTCCTCACATTGTCCCACATTAATATGACTAATATGTAATGTTGGGCAAAAATCCCTCAAGGTATCATTGAAGCCTTTTTGAGGTGATTGTGTTTGTTGACAAAGTGGACATCTGAGTTGTGATTGTTGACAAAGAGGATTTCATGATGGAATGTCGAGTTCAAGAGATGAGGTCAACGATCCATGTTTGATTCAAGAACGTCGATAAAAGGAATGGAAGATCTGGAGGCGGTACAAAAGAACAGATACAAGGTGACGCCGTTTTCCAGTGTTTGCCAAATTTTTGGGCCTGAAAATCGGCAAATGAAGAAAAGTGTTTTTGGAAAAGGGACTTGCGCGCCGTGGACTTGGATTATAGGAAACTTGCGCGCCACATGTTTTTCAAGATCAGAAGATCAAAATATGGCTAAGGAAATAGGTTCGCGCAAGTTTGGGAGTTGGTCGCGCAAGTGTCTAAAGGAGAGGAGACTTGCGCGCAGAAATTGGGTCGCGCAGGTGACTTGCGCGCCGTCGCGCAGGGTGGTCAGATTGCCTATAAATACCGGACCACCCCTCCTCATTTCTCACTGGAGTTCAAGACGAGAGCTCCCGTCGCGCAGGTGTAGTGATCGCGCAAGTGGTGTGTGTGGTCGCGCAGGTGGGACTTGCGTGCCGGTGTTAGAAGTTGCGCGTCGGTTTGCAGTTGCGCACCAATGGTGGTTTGGGCGTAAAGGGAAGAGAGTCGCGCAAGTTTGGAGTTGAGGAAGTTTGTGTCGCGCAAGTTTCAGAGGAGGACTTGCGCGCCCGTTGTGACTTGCGCGCCGATACTTGCGCGCCGAGGTTGACTTGCACGCCAAGTAAGGTTTTGTTCCCGCAGTGATTTTCAGACTGTGTGGAAGCTGGAAGTTTTCCCGATACCTTCGGTGCAAAGAGATATTCATCAACGGGTGAAAGTTAAACTTCAACAGAGCATCTACATACAAGAGAAGATGCATTCTTTCAGGAAAATGAAGAGACCTACAGGTCTATAAACTGTGAGTGGATTCCATCCAAGAGCAGTGAGCTCAGGAAGAGGAAGAAGGTGATCCTCTCAACCGGCAGTGAGCCAGAGAGAGAGAAACAGGGAGTGACCCTTGGGAAAGCAGTGAGCTGACCCTAAACATTGTAAAGGCAGTGAGCCTGGGCATAGAAGTGATCTAGCCCGAACATTGTAATCCACAGCTAGTGAAGATTAGTGGAATTTGGTACGACCGGCAACCTGTCGGCGTATGCTCCTTGGACGTAGACCTTAGCGGTGAACCAAGTAAAATTGCTGTGTCCTGTGCTTGCTTTACATTCTGTTTATATCATGCAGCAGGAAAAAGAGAGAAGAGTGTTTTTCTTAACAGTGAAACAAGATCAGAACGGGCATTAATTTTGAATTACTCATACCCTGATTCACCCCCCCTCTCAGGGTATCCAGCCAAGTGGACCTAACATGTAAAGACTAATCTGTTACGGATGAAAGGTTCATCTCTCCTAGTCCATCCTACACCTCAAGATGCATTTCAACAAACCACGCCATCATCATCCACTCAAAGTTGGACTCCTGAACTGCTTAAATTTGATTTTAACAAAATAAAATAATCTGAAAAACTATTTCAATTTCTTGGAGTGTAAAACAGCTCAAAATCAAAGTATTTCATTTATTCAACCCATCTCAACTACCAAATATTCATATCACGCTAAGATAAGTTGTAAGTAAGACTTTTATTGTCAGTATACATCATAAAATTCAATTCCAACAAGTCATACCACAAAAATTTTAAGGCATGAACTAATACAACCAATTTATGATCACTCATAGGATAATTCCATTACTGATCCCTCAACTATAGAGAACCATATGCAATAAACCCATCATCCTTCGTCAATATTGAACCTAGAATTACACCAGACGCTTCACCAAATAAGGTATACTTCTTACCTTTCTTGGGTAAGATCGGGATCAGTGCTGTAGTCAACTGCTTATTTAACTCTTGGAAATAATTCTCACACGATTCTGACCATTTAAACCTAATGCCTTTATTTTTCAAGAATGAATGTGGCGTCAAAAGTCAGTAAAGTTCTTTGATGAACCTTCTATTTTATACCTCTAAACCCAAAAAACATCATATATCATAAACCTTCTTAGGCTACTTCCAATATACAACTACATGCAAATTCTATTGGTCTATAAACACACCATCCTCAATCAATTACTTGACCCAACAAATGCACCATATTGTTCCATAAGTGACATTTAGATAGCATGGTGAATAGAATAGTCTCAGTTAGTGTACTCCAGACAATTTAAAGATGTTAGGTATTATTATCAAGATTATTTGAGTAAAACAAGATGTCATCCAAAAAGACAAATAGAAACTATTTTAGGTAAGGGTAAATGATAATGATTCATTAGATACATGACTACTTGTGGCACATATTTCAACTAGAATGACATCAAAAATGATAATAAAACATATAATTTCTCCTGAAAGAAGCCTATAGTATGTAGGAAGATCTCACCCTCAGCCGATGACATTCTAACATCAACTAAAACTTGTATAACATTGTCTCCCCTCTCAACTGGTCAAAAATACCATCAATTTGCTTATAAGGTCAACAGTTTTTAACAGTAATCTAATTTAAATTCCTTTAATCGACACATATCATCAACAATAAATAATAATTCATGGAAAACAAAATTGTAGATATATATGGTTATGCACTTGGTTAGATGAACCCATTCCTCTCCAACTCCTCCAATTGATCCTTAATCTCCTCAAGTTATTTTTGTACCATTATATACATTTGTATTTAAACTGGTTTTGCCCATGGATATAACTCAATCATAAACTCAACATCTCTCTAAATTTGTATTCCCAAGAATTCCATAGGAAGCTAATCATGAAATTGATCCAAAACCATAGGAATGTCTAGTTTCTCTATTCCTCCATCATAAAGCATAAGACAAGCCTCTTGGGTAATGAGTTCTCCCAGATGATGTTGAACTAGCATTGCATAACCTACTGGAACATCCCACTCACAACGATGGACATAAGTATCTCCCTCAAGAGATATGAACATTATTAGATTATGGTAACAGTAGATTTAGTATTGGTACAAGGCCATTTATTCCATGCCCAAAATCAATTCAAAACTCAACATCTTGGGGATGAACAAGCCCTAAAGAAAACTTCTCCCATCGGTCTCTAGAGAAACACCCTTATAATCATGGATATACTTATCTTGAACCTCTAATGGGGTATCAATCGACATAACCCCACATACAAGTAAGACTACTAGGCCTAGAAAAACTATAATCTATGTAGGGATAAAAGAATCTGTGGCACCTATTTCAAATAATGCAGTAGAAAGTGTGGAAACTATACGGATTATACCTCAAAGAGTCGATGGACCTGCCTTTCCACCTCCAGGTATAGACGGAACTACGTGAAGTTGACCTACACTTATTCCCTAGGATCCATCCTTGGTCCCTGGTGCTTCATTACTCTACTGATATAGATTCTTTAAACCCATAATACCATGCCCACCACCCAGACCAGTATGACAAGTTAAGATCCAAGTACCTGTCAAATATGGGGTAACTGACACTCTGCATGCAATTAGAATCATTTTCAATCACCCTTATACTCCCAGATATTGAGTATTATTACATATCCTCTATACATATCGCATCCTACTACATGACCAGTACTCAATTGTAGTTCAGGGATACTAACCCTTCATGTTCCCCAGCCTTCCATACTTAGGGTAAAAAACCAGTCACCACCCTGAGAGGATGACCCTCTCTTCTGACTACTGTTCGCACTTCCACCTAGATGTAAACTCCCAAAATTGTGCTTCATTCCCTCCGAAGTTTCACTACTCATCCACTCAACTAGAAAAAAAGTCCATTATTTGAAGCCCACATTAGGGTCCCTTTTGAGATACTGGCATGATCCACCACCGCTAAAAATATATTAAAATGGAATATATTCACCTAGAGTCTGATCTCACGTCTAAGACCATTCTATAAAAAAATTCATAGCTAACTCATCCCCTTCTAATGTTGCAATGAAGCTTTGTAAGTCAGTGAAATGTCTAGCATAATCCACTACTGATGCAGCCCCTTAGGTCACACTTATAAACATGTTAGCATCTCCTACCACACAGTTCTAGGATAGAAGTGTTCTAAAAACATCCCTTGGAAGTCATTCAACGTCATTCCTCCGGCCTGCTATGTCTGAACCATGATGTCTCACCAACGCTTTTCCAAAACTCACAACATATAGGATGCCAGCATGACTTGCTTCTCATAAAGAGTCTTTAAATGATCAAGAATCATCTAGATTGACCCTATCTAGAACATGGTTCTCTCCAGCCCACCCTCTCTAGTAAATTTACGAGGTTACTATTGCAAGAACTCTCTAGTGGGCTCTAACATACTTGGTATAATGCGCAAATAGTCTAGTTCCAAATTCTGCATAGATCAAGTGAAGTTATCATGAAACTGCTCTTCTCAATAACCCAGAATCACCAAGTCTTCATTCAACACTACTAGGGGAGAATTCTTGAAAAAATCATCTTGTCTCCCTTCCAGAATACATCTTTATGGAGCAATTTTACTATAATTACAAACACAATATTTTAACACAAAACATACATCTGTTACAATTTACACACAAGAAGACTCTACACTTGTCCTAACAAACCATTCACATACACTGTCCAAAAGAATATCAGTACACTTAAGAACTACCCTCTACTGTACCTATTGTGGGTCACACATCATGTGGGCCCAATACAAGTCGTGTACCACTTTAGGAGATGTGATGTAAATGTTCCGGGTTGGTATGAAAAAGGGTACCATCTAGTTGGGATGTCCAGTGGTGTTCCTTAAGTATTTAGTAGAGGTACCATTTAGCATGGATAGATAGTGGTTATCCTCGATGATTTCCAAGAAGTACCATCTAGTAGGGATAGCCAGTGTTGTTCTATAAAGCATTCTAAGATGTAAAATCCAGCAGTGATGGCCAAATCAGTTCTGGGATTACCTCCAGTTGGGCAGGGATGTGGTCCCCGATGGAAGTTCGGGTCTTACCTCCATCTGGGCTAGGAAGTGGTCCCAGATGAAATTTCTAGTCTTCCCTCTAGCTAGACTGGGTAATGGGTCTCGTTGACAGCCCATGTCGGGCAGTACCCTCTAGTGGGACTGGTTAGTGGTTCTGCTTCGACTTTAAAGGGAAGATCCCCCTGATGTACTAGGTCAAAGATACCCGATGACTAGAATGGAACCCTCCATATAAGATTGGCATCATTCCCCGATCTTTAGACACGACATCTTGACTATGTGACATAGTGATGAGGTGTGTTATGAAGTGAAATTAGACTCATGAGGAAGAGGGGTGCTTTTCCCAATAAGATGCATCCTTGTGATGTGACCTAAAGACATTGATGGTGAGTTAGTTCTTCCCAAAGTGGATATTATCTAGATTTGGTGATTGATACCCTTTGAATTGTAGTTCAAGGAAGACATTTGGGATGTTGGACCTCAATTGTGGTTACTTCTGGGAATCTTGGGAGTCATATATGGGAATTCAACCCTTTGGTTTAATAATTATTTTAGAAAAAAGGTTTATTTGAAGAATAATTATTTTATATTTTTTGGAAATAATTTAAAATATTTTGATTACCTGAATGTTTAATATGGTCTTCTAAACTTGTAGGGTTAGTTTGAATAAAATGGAAATCATATATTGGAAACATATGGTTTGTGGTATAAATAACTATGGGATTCAAAATTGATTTGGTGACTAATTTATTAATGTTATTCTTGATTAAGTTTACTATATTCGAAGCATTATGTGATTAAGGTATATTTGATTTGAGGTATGGTGATTAAATTAATTTATGGGTTCAGATATGATTTTATTATGGTTTATGGTGATTCATGCCATTTTGGGAAAGGATTAGAATGTTTAAATATAATATATGATCATGGTATTAACATGTTTAGTATGTGATATTATGATATACTTTATATTGCTTTAGATTAAAGATTAGGTTTGATCTTGGAAAGAGTTATGTGATGGAATATTTTATATTTTGGGGTTTGAAATTTGGTCAGAAATATTTTTGAAGATCCCTAAGGTTAACTACTAATGGAATAGTTAAATTTGAACATTGGGTTATATAGGTGGGGCATTAGATATTAATGTATTATATCATAAAATGAATATTTATCCAATTTGGATAACATTTTTGAAACATTTTGGATTTGGTAAATATCAATAGATAGACGTTATGAATTACCATTTTAATACTTATTATGATACATTAAAAGTTAATTTTTGTGATTCAAGTATGAAACAATCAACTTGAATGTTCATTTAATGGATAAAGAGATGAGATAGAAGTGGTAATTGATCAAAGCATAACCAACTGATGAAATTATTCTTATTAAAGGGAAAAAATCAAATAAGAATATTTTAATATGTTCTCAGTATTGATAATAAAATAATCCCTCAGCTATAGTAAAAGTATATCAATATAGAAAAATTATCCTTTTATCTTCATGTCATAATAATTGATTTCATTCTTTATTTCTCACTGATTAATAGTTTTTTGGTCATTGACTTTATCATGATCATATCTTTATCACTCAATATTTTTACTAGAATGATATTTTTATCAACCAATTATACATTTTTTCTTATTGATAATATTCTCCTTATTTGGGAACCTGATTTTTTTAATTTAAGTTATCATTATTGTTTCCCACTTCCCCTTTTCAAATTATGTTTTATTATCCCTTTTTACACTATGAGATTTCAAAAAAACAATTTTAAAATATTAATCATTTCATTATAGAGTTAAAAATTTGGAGAAAACAAATTATTTATAGGGGGATAATTTATCACCTTTAAAATTAGTTTAAAATAATATTATGCTAGATAGGACATCAAACACACACCACCAAGCTTTAAAAGAACATAGATATAGTATAAAAGCGTTATTATTTAGAAGTGACCATTTTAAAAAATCCTTTAAAATTGTGGAATAAATAGAAATGACCACATTATGAAAAATATTTATAAAGATTTTATATAAATAAAATATATTAATTAACTCATAATAAATATGTACTAAATTTCCAATAAACTCATTTTTCCTTAAAAAACATGTTTTATTCAAAAATAGTTTATACAACATTTTATAAAAAAAATTATAATTAATTTCCAAAAAAAAATTTAAAAAAACATCATCAATATAATTTTTAAAATCATTATGTCAATATTTAATTCGGTTGAATTATTTTTATTTTTTATGAGAAATATTTATTTCCTCTAAATAGTGAACAATACATATTTTTGTTAAACTATCATTTATATAATTTAAATAAAATAATTTAAATGGCCCGTTATGTTTTCAAAATTTTTAATTTAAAAAATATCAATTTTATTAAACATAATATAAAAAATTCAATATGTATCAACATTATATTTTATTTCGGTATAAGTTTATTTTTATCATTAAAAACAAAATTTTAATAAAATACGATTTTTCATTTAATTTTTTAAATTTAAAATATAATTATTTTCTTGAAATTCTTTAAATTGTAAACTAAAAAATGGTTTCCATATTTTTAATCAGTATATTCACATTTTTTAAAGTGGTTCCTTTTATTTTTAGTCATTATGAATAGTAATTGTGGGAAATATTTGTGACCTAGATGAGTGTAAAATCGGTAAAACAGTGTTAAAACTTTCAGATAAGGCCTAAAAATCTCTATAACACTTTATTTTATTCTATTAGATAATTATTTCTACAAAATTAATCTCATGTATAAAAAAATATTGCAATTTACATCCAATTTTCTTTGATTATAAAATTTATATTATTATAAAAAAAAATTATGACTGAAAAATGCCACTTTCTTGATTTTAATTTCTCTATTATGTTTTAAAAAATTACAAAGGTATAAATTTAAATAAAAGGTTATTTATAAAATAAAAAAATATATTTTGTGATATTAAATTAATTTAAATTTTACTGATGTAAAATTTACCTTATACACTTTCACATCTCTTATATAGTGTATGTTCAATCCATAAAAAAATTAAGGTCAATGGTTTTAAATAAAAATAAAATTAATATTTTTCGGATAAATTTTTTTATTTAATGTACTTAATAAGTAATTATAAAGTATTAATTATTGTAAATTTGTTTACATTCTATTTATAATTCTTTCTTGATGCCATTGAAGTTAAACTAAATGAATAGTTCCAAAAGTGATTTTAATTATATTTTATATTAAATAATATTTTATTAAATGAGTTAAAAAATATTTAAAAAGGATTATTTTTAAAGAAAATTGTCTAAAATTTCTTCTATAGACTATATCTTTGACACTTGTAATATTATAAGAAAATTTATACCCATTAACTTCTAAATGATTATTTACCATAGTTATGGCATAGTAGAGTTAATGGGGGGGTTAAACCAAAGGATAAGGTTTAGAGTGTCACTTAAAACTGTGTAAATTTTATTAGTTTTAGGTATTTAGATATCACCATGTCACAACATCTAAATAATTTCTTTTTTTTCACTTTATATGATTAAGACCTATATTATATTTAAATCTTTTAACTAATTCTACATGTGTCATTTCCCCACTTATAAATGGGAACATGAAATTATCCATTATTCACAAAGTTTAATAACTTTATATGAACATAAAGTTGATATATAAACATCCTAGATTCTTTAACTTATCCCTATATAATCATTCTTTCTCATCATACCATCTTATGAATGTTTAATGTTAAAGCTAAAGGAGGCCTCTTAGTGAAGATTTATGTATCATACCAGATTCTTCGAAAGTTTACTTCTTATTATATTTCCTATTAATATTTTTCTATCCATCATAATATGATGAAAATAGTCTCATATATATATATATATATATATATATATATATTATAATGTTGAAACCATTTTTTACTTAATTTTCATCAAATGAGAAATGAACGTATTGGTAGTGCATTTGTGTGGACAACAACCCTTCCAAAGCGATGTGATTCACTTTCCATAACAATAATTCATGTTTGGTTATTATGATTGAATTGATGTTAATATATTATATTTGTGAGAATATAATTCTTTATTAATTGTAATAAATTTTTTATCTTCATTACTTACCATCCATTGAAAAATGATAATGTCGCTCATGCATATGTTTGGACTTCCACCTCCACGAACTTGTGTGATTAGTTTTTCATTTTTTTAATAAAATGCTTGGTAATTAGGATAGATAAATTTAATATATATGATATTTATTATATAATAATTATTATATTATGGTGAATTTCCATTTACCTTTATTTTTTCCAGCCATTGAAAATTGGAAACATCACTCATGTGTATATATGGATTATCACCTCCATGAAGTGATGTAATTCATTTTTAATCAGAAATTTGTTCAAACAGTTAAATAATTTTATATAATGATTTAATATTAAAAATATAAATGATTAAAATTAAAGATATTATTGAACCATTATCGATAAAAAGAAGACCAAAATAGTTGAACAAAAAATCATGATAAATAAAATAGTTATAACCCAAAATAATGATTTTAATAAAAATAATTATTAAAAATGTTTGAGAACCTATTACAATAAAATCATATAATGTATGATATGAATTAATATGGTTATTATAGATATTTATCATTAATTTATATATATTGTAAATGAGTTTTTCACCAGTATAAATTAAGAGGATAAATTAGGTAAGGTTTTCAAGTCACCCTTCTATTTCAAAGGGGCATATCCCATATTCACCACTTATTTATTTTTCATTTTGTATATAATTCCAATGGATATTTTTTAATATTTTTTTCATGAAAAATATATCATTTTAAAAATCCATATATTTTCCCCCTTTGATGAGGTTTTGATTCAGATATTTCTAATGCAGTAAGGGTTTATGATATAATCTCATTTCTTTTTGAGACGATCCATTAAATTACCCATGATGGAAATTTTATTGATATAATAATTTCGACTCCATATATATTATTACCCTTTTATTATTCCTATAAATTTATCTATTATTACCATTTTACACTATTTTATTAATTAAATTATCTTGAAAATTATTTTAATGAAAAGTTTACTTCATTTCCTCCTTGGTCAATGAAATTTTTCATCCATTTCAACAGCCAATAAATTTTTATTATGGAAGTTTTTTCTATAAATGAAATGTTTTAAAATGTTATTTTTCATTTAATTTTTCTTTACATAAAATTTTTTAGCATGAATATTTTTAAAGAATACTTTTCAGAACATATCATTATTTACTTTTTCTAGATGTATGAAAAGAATGTAATATTTTTATGCATGAAGTATTAATATATTTTCCCATGGAAATTTACATTTCTTTCTTTTTTTATTATATTACATTTTTCCTTAGTTATTTTACTAGAAAATTTTTTCCCTCATATTTTGGAAATTTAATATTTTGTATAATTGATTCTAAAATGAAAAATATATTTTCCTCAAGAAGTATTCTAGTGATTCTTTAAATAAATTTTACATCTAAGATAACCCCATTTGTTTCTTTTGGATACTTTACTAGGGATATAAACCAATGATAACATATTTATTATGTTTATGGATGGTTTATGATTTTGAGGAAGAAATTCTTACAAAACCTATTTTATCAGGTGTTATTCTACGATAATATGATAAATATTTTAGGATCTTGTTGCACATATATGTTTGGTTTTCATTATGTGATGAGTAGTTATTTTATAAAATAGGGATGGGTTCTTATTTTATAAACCATGGAAATGAGGTTTTATTATATACTAAGGAAGTATTTTTTCTATAATAAACCAACAACCGGTGATTAAATTATAATCTAGAGATGGGTGGGCACATTGTATCCCTACAATACATTGAGTAAATAATGATATCTCATGAGATAATAATGACTATAATGTAGAGTGAACCTAGTTTAGCAAAGGAATATATAAACTATGATGGTATTTGTAGTGATCCTTAATAAGGTAAATTTTTTTCTATGATTATGTTTATACCATGAACATGTTTTATATGCTAATGATATGTTATCGTGGATCATTATTTATAACTGATTATTACATGGTCTTATGTATTATGTCATTTATGAAAATATCTTATGAAATAATTCATGATTAAATACCTTTGAATGATTGGGTATGACTTTCTCAAGTTATGATCATGTTTTTATACTATTATTCTTATTCTCAATTATGATCATTAATTAATATATCATATGTTTACCCTCACTAATAATCTCACCTCACCCTTATTCTATATCATTTTCTTAAGATAAGAGAGAAAAAACTGTAGAATATTTTATAGATAAACTAAAAGTAATAAGCAAGTCGTATCTATAATTTCAAATTGTATTTCATGTTTTCAAATTTAATGATAGAATATTATATATATATATTATTTGTGACACTACTAAAATATTTAATCCTTACAAAAGCAATCACTTTTATATTGAAAAAATTTAGTAAGATGACCACAAGCTCTAGTTTACTGTAGTCGGGTTATTAAATTTTTCCTAATAATGAAACACAAAAATAGAAATCAATTTTTACAAATGTTAATTTTTTACTAGTTTTACCATAATTTCAAGCCTATATATTAATATTATATGTTTTCAATAATTCAACGAATAACAAAAATATTTAATCCATTTTTTATCTCTAAAATCATTGAGATCAATTTCATATTGTATCATTGGATTTAATATTTTATTTTATGTTATAAAATATAAATCATCATTGTTTTCCACCTATTTCTCTTTTATTTGTCCATTTTTTCTATTAAATGTCCTCCATGATTAATAAATTAATTGATATAATCACAATATTCAATTTTATATACAATTATCTTGATCTTATGACATTATCGTGAATAATATCAATAATATTATACATTCTACCACATGTTTTGGACTAAACATTTATTTTCTAAATATTCATGACTTCCCTTTTCATATATCTAATATCATTTTTTATCTATTAAATCATCCTGATCTAGGGTGTAATTATTTTTTCATTTCCTCAAGAATCATTTTTTGCCTATTATGTTCATATAAATCTTCATGGAGGTTGATTTTTACATGTTTTCACTAACATGGAAATAAATTTTACCATTTTTAATAGATACAATATTGATGATCATTTTATATGAACGGATTTTCCAATATATAAAATGCTTGTACTTTCTCTCTAATTCAAAGGATTATAAAAATTACACCTAATATTAATCTCTATAAATTCACATATATTTCTTGTAACACTCCACATGGGTATTTTATTGATATGTTAAAACAATTGTAATATAATACATGTTAGCATGAAGTTATTTAATCAAAAATTTAAAAATATACTTAAATTAATTGAATGTATACTTTTAATAAAATCATATAATTATAAATGAAAATTGTATAATCCAATTTCACATTGAATTGAAATATTTACCAAGACTTTTAACTTTGGGATTATTTTTCTTGGAATAATGATGTAGCAGTCTATATTTAATAATGCCACTCTAAAATATAAAACCATTTCCTTATTGAATTTTAACCCCATATAAATCATTTCATATGTTTTCATTTGATATAATTAATTTACAAAAACTATCCCTTATTTAAAACTAATTAAATATATCTAATAATTTATTATATTGTGCCTCAAATTTACATATTCTATTTCCCACAAGGAATAAAAAAGTTTTTTATATGTATTAACATTGTTCTTATTATTTTTGTTTCAATCCATAATTTCCAAATTTAAATCATATTTATAGATTACTTACTTAGGACTGTCTTTTTATTTTTCATTCTTATCTTAATATGTATTAAAATTGTTATATTGAATAGTTTCTTTACACTATGAATCATTATCAATAATTTTTTCAACATCATAACTTCATAACCATAAATTATTCCCTATGAAAATTGGAATTTTCTGGTTACTTTCTAATTGGTATATCCTAATGTTGAATAGAATTTTTTTTCACATTATATTCTATGTTATAGAGATAATATTGGTGATTACTAAATATAGTATCATGATTTTTCATCTTCTCATGTACTTGAGTAAAAATTGTCTCAAAACATGGGATTTATTTTTTTTATCCTTAATAAAAATATGGTTTCAATTCATGTGTTCCCAGTGGATATAGTTGTTGAATAAAATTTTATTACTCTCTTAAAAGATAGGATTATTGAAAACTAATTCAATCAAATTACTAATTTTAAATAAATCTTAGTGGTCCATGATTCCTGTTGATGTTTTATAAAAAAAATTATTATTTACAACTATAATATGGATTAGTAAACCTTTATTTTTATTATATTTTTTTTATAAAAGTAGTTAGTTATTCACTTATACTATATGTAATAAATCTTTGAGTTTATTTAACCCAAATATATATTAATAGTATTAGAAAATATATACTATTCAACAAAATATGTTATATAAATTATGCTTTGAGTTATAGTGTATTTTTATAAATAAAAAACACATCCTCCAAATATTTTTTTAATTAATTTCAAGTGGGATAAAATATTTTTGTTCTATTTCTCCTAAAAAACATTATCCAATGTGATAATATTTTACCTTTCTAATAGAACAGTTACCCAAAATTTCTTCTAACATCTATAGAGAAACTCTTGATATCTTATTCATCAATACTATATAGTAGAAGAATCAATATTGTTTAGATAATTTTTTTATAAGTAAATGTAAAATATTTTTATTTCACATTAAAGTTTACTCAGAGATATAGTAATTCTTATTGAATCTCTTTTATGATTCCCAGAGAATCCGAAGTGGAATCTCAATTTTTCATCAGATTCAAAATATCATTCTATTTTTTCAAATTTTAAAGGGGGGAGATAATTATCAATAAAATTCATATAAATATTATACAATTTAATTATTAAAAAATATTTTAGTCATTTAATGAAATCAGTAGATTGATCATAAACTGATAAATAAAATTCTATTTTACTTATTTCATAATTTGTATCACTGGTATACTTGATGGTGTAAAAAATAATCAAATTTCTTTGTGCTCACATTAAGTGTAGGATTATAAAACATATTAATGGACTTTAAAAACCAAATATTCAATCATTTTTTGGATAATAGAACTCCAATATTTTTAATTTTTATTACCTGATTATATATAATAATATATTATAGTTATAATATCTACTTGTTTAAATTTATTTTCAACTAATCAATTGGTTTGAGTTCTACTCATTAACATTTGATTTATAAAGAAAAAAATAAACTAAAACTATCTTCAAAGGGACAAAAATGAAAACTAAAACAAAATATATTAAAATAAATTGTCTAATAAAGTAAAAAATACTAAAATTTTCTCACTTATAGAGATTCCCCAGATATAATTCCAAAAACCATACATCCCAAGAGTTACCTTTGTTTTTTTGGGTAATTAATGATTAAAAAATTATTCTATTCATTAAAATAAAAAATTTTAAAACCCTAATAATGTGACGATTCTATTTTGACCTTGTTAGGAAATTTAGATTATAGAGGGTGAAAACTCTTCATCATTAAAATTAACACGAATTTAGATTTCAAATATCAATATAATAATTAAAAATCATTTCTTTAAATTATGAAAAAAGAAGAGAGGATTTGTTTCAAAGGATACACTTTTTAGGAAGATGTTTTTATTTAGTTATATATGAGAATAATCTAGTTAGTTATGAGATTTTATATCAAATAAGTGTCTATTAAATCAAGTTTTATCTATACTAAGTTCACTATTTCAACTATTAATTTTTCAAAGAATCTAATTTATTTCAGAATTATTGTCATATAATTTCATATGTAAAATATGAATCAAAATAATAATTATATCCATGTCAATATCTTCCATATTGGTTTCTTTCCTTTTTTAAAACTTTTTCTCAGATAATTAACAACCAATGAATTACATTATTTATACTCAATATGATAGTTAAATTAAATAAATGCTTTTGAAATGAATTTTTTCATTTAGATGCTCAACATCGTGACCTCAATTATCTATCAATTGAGATAACTACTCCCTCATAACTAATTAAAAATTTATCATCATTGAAAAAATATATCATAAATTAAATAGAAAACATAAATAAGAAATATAAAAAAATATTTACAAAATATTTTTGAATATTATCACTCCAGAAAAACATAATTTCAAGGAGTTGAAGATATTTTTAAACCAATAAAAACATCACAATGTAATAAAAAAAGTGAATAAAATATATTCAAACTCATAAAATATATTTTTTATATACCTCTTATAAAACCATGGTGTGGACAGTTTTTCCATGTCATGTTTATTGTAACTCATCTATAATAAATATTACAATATATATTTATCCTATAAATCTCGTCAAAATAAACATGAAATAAATTTTTATTTCTAATATAATATTTTAAAAAAACATGTTTCAATCTAATATATCATTTTTTGGTGGATTTCATCTCATTAAAATATTTTATATCCTTCAGATATTATATTTATATGGTATTTGGCCTTTGCCAACATGACTTCAATATCTTCTTATCTTTATAATGAACATGAAATGTTTTCAAGTGAATTTCTGTTGTTTTGTATTAAAATATTATTTTCATGCAATCATAATTAAAACTCTAGATGCATCATAGTATATATATATATATAATAATTTTAATTTTTATAGACATCTTTAAATGCCTTTATTTAATCATTTTTTTGATTCCATACTTCAAAATCATTCAAAAATTTCTAATCCCATAATTAGGATATTTTTCCTGGTAAATAATTAAATATACATATAATTAGTAATGAAAGGCTAAGAAATATTGATTTTATACACAAGTTTGGGGTGAGCCTAGTTTAGCAAAGGACTATATAAACTATGATGGTATTTGTAGTGATCCATAATAAGGTGAATTTTTTCTATGATAATGTTTATACCATGAACATGTTTTATATGATAATGATATGCTATCAAGGATCATGATTTATAACTGATTATTACATGGTCTTATGTATTATGTCATTTATGACAATATCTTATAAAATAATTTATGATTAAATACCTTTGAATGATTCGGTATGACTTTCTCAAGTTATCATCTTATTTTTATACTATTATTATTATTCTCAATTATGATCATTGATTAATATATCATTTGTTTACCCTCACTAATAATCTCACCTCACCCTTATTTTATATCATTCCCTTAAGATAAGAGGGAGGAAACTGTAGAATATTTTATAAACAAACTAAAAGTAATAAGGAAGTCGTATCTATAATTTCAAATTGTATTTCATGTTTTCAAATTTAATGGTAGAATATTATATATATATTATTTGTGAAACTACTAAAATATTTAATCCTTAAAGAAGCAATCACTTTTATATTGTAAAAATTTAGTAAGATGACCACTATCCTTAGGTTACTGTAGTCGGGATATCAAATTTTTCCAAAGAATGAAACACAAAAATAGAAATCATTTATAACAAATATTAATTTTTTACTAGTTTTACAATAATTTCAAGCCCATATATTAATATTATATGTTTTCAATAATTCAATGAATAACAAAAATATTTAATCCATTTTGCATCTCAAAAATCATTGAGATCAATTTCATATTGTATCATTGGATTTAATATTTTATTTTATGATATAAAATCTAAATCATCATTGTTTTCCACCTATTTTTCATTTATATGTCAATTTTTGCTATTAAATATCCTCCATGATTAATAAATTAATTGATATAATCAAAATATTCAATTTTACATACAATTATCTTGATCTTATGACATTATCGTGAATAATATCAATAATATTATAATTTCTTCCACATGTTTTGGACTTAATTTTTATTTTCTAAATACTCATGACTTCCATTTTTATATATCTAATATCATTTTTTATCTATTAAATCATCCTGATCTAGGATGTAATTATATTTTCATTCCCTCAAGAATCATCTTTTTCCTCTTATTTTCATATAAATCATCTTGGAGGTTGATTTTTAGATGTTTTCACTAACATGGAAAAAATTTCACCATTTTTAACAAATACAATATTGATGATAATTATGTATGAAAGGATTTTCCAATATATAAAATGCTTGTATTTTCTCTCTCATTCAAAGGATTATAAAAATTACACCCAATATTAATCTCTATGTATTCACCTGTATTTCTTCTAACACTCCACATGGGTATTTTATTGATATGTTAAAACAATTGTAATATAATACACGTTAGCATGAAGTTATTTAATATAAAATTTAAAAATATACATAAATTAATTGAATGTATACATTTAATAAAATCATATAATGATAAATGAAAATTTTATAAAACAATTTCACATTGAATTGAAATATTTACCAAGACTTTTAACTTTGGGATTATTTTTCTTGGAATAATGATTTAGCACTCTATATTTAATAATACCACTCTAAAATATAAAACCATTGACTTATTGAATTTTAACCCCATATATATCATTTCATATGTTTTCATTTGATATAATCAATTTACAAAATATATCCCTTATTTAAAACTAATTAAAAATATCTAATAATTTATTATATTTTTCTTCAAATTTACATATTCTATTACCCACTAGGAAAAAAAGTTTCTTGTATGTATTAACATTGTTCTTATTATTTTTTTTTCAATACATAATTGCCAAATTTAAATCATATTTATAGATTACTTACCTAGGACTGTATTTTTATTTTTCATTCTTATCTTAATATGTATTGAAATTGTTATATTGAATAGTTTCTTTACACTATGAATCATTATCAACAATTTTCTCAACATTATAACTTCATAACCATAAATTTTTCCCTATGAACATTAGAATTTTCTTATTACTTTCTAATTGGTATATCCTAATGTTGAATATAATTTTTTTCACATTATATACTATGTTATAGAGATAATATTGGTGATTACTAAATATAGTATCATGGTTTTTCATCTTCTCTTGTACTTGAGTAAAATTGTCTCAAAAAATGGGATTTATTTTTTTTATCCTTAATAAGAATATGGTTTCAATTCATGTGTTCCCAGTGGATATGGTTGTTGAATAAAATTTTATTACTCTCTTAAAAGTTAGTATTATTAAAAACTAATTCAATCAACTTACTAATTCTAAATAAATCTCAGTGGTCCATGATTCCTGTTGATGTTTTGTAAAATTAATTATTATTTACACCTATAATATGTATTAGTATACCTATATTTTTATTATATATTTTTTATAAATGTAGTTAGTTATTCACATATACTATATGTAATAAATGTTAGAGTTTATTTAACCCAAAAATATATTAATAATATTAGAAAATATATACTATTCTAGAAAATCTGTTATATAAATTATACTTTGAGTTATGGTCTATTTTTTTAAATAAAAAACACATCCTCCAAATATTTTTTTAATTACTTTCACATGGGATAAAATATTTGTATTCTATTTCTCCTAAAAAAAAATTATCCAATGTGATAAAATTTTACCTTTCTAATAGAACAGTTACCCAATATTTCTTCTAACATCTATAGAGAAACTCTTGATATCTTATTCATCAATACTATATAGTAGAAGAATCAATATTGTTTAGATAATTGTTTTATAAGTAAATGTAAAATATTTTTATTTCACATTAATGTTTACTCAGAGATATAGTAATTCTTATTGAATCTCTTTTATGATTCCCAGAGAATCTGAAGTGGAATCTCAATTTTTCATCAGATTCAAAATATCATTCTATTTTTTCAAATTTTAAAGGGGGAAGATAATTATCAATAAAATTCATATAAATATTATACAATTTAATTATTAAAAAATATTATAGTCATTTTAAAGAAATCACTAGATTGATCATTAATTGATAAATAAAATTCTATTTTACTTATTTCATAATTTGTATCCCTGGTATACTTGATGGTGTAAAAAATAATCAAATTTCATTGTGCTCACATTAAGTGTAGGATTATAAAACATATTAATGGACTTTAAAAACCAAATATTCAATCATTTTTTGGATAAAAGAACTCCAATATTTTTAATTATTATTACCTGATTATATATAATAATATATTATAGTTATAATATTTACTTGTTTAAATTTATTTCCAACTAATTGATTGGTTTGAGTTCTACTCATTAACATTTGATTTATAAAGAAAAAAATAAACTAAAACTATCTTGAAAGGGACAAAAATGAAAACTAAAACAAAATATATTAAAACAAATTGTCTAATAAAGTAAAAAATACTAAAATTTTATCACTCATATAGATTCCCCAGATATAATGCCAAAAACCTTACATCCCAAGAGTTACCATTGTTTTTTTGGGTAATTAATGATTAAAAATTATTCTATTCATTAAAATAAAAAAATTTCAAAACCTAATAATGTGACGATTCTATTTTGACCTTGTTAGGAAATTTAGATTATAGAGGGTTAAAACTCTTCATCATTAAAATCAACATGAATTTAGATTTCAAATATCAATATAATAATTAAAAATCATTTCTTTAAATAATGAAAAAAGATGAGAGGATTTGTTTCAAAGGATACACTTTTTAGGAAGATGTTTTTATTTACTTATATATGAGAATAATCTAGTTAGTTATGAGATTTTATATCAAATAAGTGTCTATTAAATCAAGTTTTATCTATACTAAGTTCACTATTTCAACTATTCATTTTTCAAAAAATTTAATTTATTTCAGAGTTATTGTTATTTAATTTCATATGTAAAACATGAATCAACATAATAATTATATCCATGTCAATATCTTCCATATTAGTTTATTTCCTTTATTAACACTTTTCCTCAAATAATTAACAACCAATGAATTACATTATTTATACTCAATATGATAGTTAAATTAAATAAATGCTTTTGAAATGAATTTTTTCATTTAGATGCTCAACATCGTGACCTCAATTATCTATCAATTGAGATAACTACTCCCTCATAACTAATTAAAAATTTATCATCATTGAAAAAATATATCATAAATTAAATAGAAAACATAAATAAGAAATATAACAAAATATTTACAAAATATTTTTGAATATTATCACTCTAGAAAAACATAATTTCAAGGAGTTGAAGATATTGTTAAACCTATAAAAACATCCCAATGTAATAAAAAAAGTGAATAAAATATATTCAAACTCATAAAATATATTTTTTATATACATCTTATAAAACCATGGTGTGGACAGTTTTTCCATGTCATTTTTATTGTAACTCATCTACAATAAATATTACAATATATATTTATCTTATAAATCTCTTCAAAATAAACATGCAATAAATATTTATTTCTAATATAATATTTTAAAAAAACATATTTCATTCTAATATATCATTTTTGGTGGATATAATCTCATTAAAATATTTTATATCCTTCAGATATTATATTTATATGGTATTTGGCCTTTGCCAACATGACTTCAAAATCTTCTTATCTTTATAATGAACATGAAATGTTTTCAAGTGAGTTTCTATTGTTTTGTATTAAAATATTATTTTCATGCAATAATAATTAAAACCTTAGATGCATCATAGTATATATATATATATAATAATTTTAATTTTTAAAGACATCTTGAAATGCCTTTATTTAATCCTTTTTTTAATTCCATACTTCAAAATCATTCAAAAAAATTTAATCCCATAATTAGGATATTTTTCCTGGTAAATAATTAAATATACATATAATTAGTAATGAAAGGCTAAGAAATATTGATTTTATACACAAGTTTGGGGTGAACCTAGTTTAGAAAAGGACTATATAAACTATGATGGTATTTGTAGTGATCTTTAATAAGGTAAATTTTTTCTATAATAATGTTTATACCATGAACATGTTTTATATGCTAATGATATGTTATCATGGACTATGATTTATAACTTATTATTACATGGTCTTATGTATTATGTCATTTATGACAATATCTTATAAAATAATTTATGATTAAATACCTTTGAATGATTCGGTATGACTTTTTCAAGTTATCATCTTATTTTTATACTATTATTATTATTCTCAATTATGATCATTGATTAATATATCATATGTTTACCCTCACTAATAATCTCACCTCACCCTTATTTTATATCATTCCCTCAAGATAAGAGGGAGGAAACTGTAGAATATTGTATAAATAAACTAATAGTAATAAGGAAGTCGTATCTATAATTTCAAATTGTATTTCATGTTTTCAAATTTAATGATAGAATATTATATATATATTTTTTGTGACACTACTAAAATATTTAATCCTTAAAGAAGCAATCACTTTTATATTGTAAAAATTTAGTAAGATGACCACTAGCCTTAGGTTACTGTAGTCGGGGTATTAAATTTGTCCTAAGAATGAAACACAAAAATAGAAATCATTTATAAAAAATATTAATTTTCTACTAGTTTTACTATAATTTCAAGACCATATATTAATATTATATGTTTTCAATAATTCAATGAATAACAAAAATATTTAATCCATTTTAATTCTCAAAAATCATTGAGATCAATTTCATATTGTATGATTGGATTTTATATTTTATTTTATGATATAAAATCTAAATCATCATTGTTTTCCACCTATTTTTCATTTATATGTCCATTTTTTCTATTAAATATCCTCCATGATTAATAAATTAATTGATATAATCAAAATATTCAATTTTACATACAATTATCTTGATCTTATGACATTGTCGTGAATAATATCAATAATATTATAATTTCTTCCACATTTTTTGGACTTAAATTTTATTTTCTAAATACTCATGACTTCCATTTTTATATATCTAATATCATTTTTTATCTATTAAATCATCCTGATCTAGGATGTAATTATATTTTCATTCCCTCAAGAATCATCTTTTTCCTCTTATTTTCATATAAATCATCTTGGAGGTTGATTTTTAGATGTTTTCACTAACATGGAAAAAATTTCACCATTTTTAACAAATACAATATTGATGATCATTATGTATGAAAGGATTTTCCAATATATAAAATGCTTCTATTTTATCTCTAATTCAAAGGATTATAAAAATTACACCCAATATTAATCACTATGTATTCACCTGTATTTATTCTAACACTCCACATGGGTATTTTATTGATATGTTAAAACAATTGTAATATAATACACGTTAGCATGAAGTTATTTAATATAAAATTTAAAAATATACATAAATTAATTGAATGTATACTTTTAATAAAATCATATATTGATAAATTAAAATTGTATAAACCAATTTCACATTGAATTGAAATATTTACCAAGACTTTTAACTTTGGGATTATTTTTCTTGGAATAATGATTTAGCACTCTATATTTAATAATGCCACTCTAAAATATAAAACCATTGACTTATTGAATTTTAACCCCATATATATCATTTCATATATTTTCATTTGATATAATCAATTTACAAAAAATATCCCTTATTTAAAACTAATTAAACATATCTAATAATTTATTATATTTTGCTTCAAATTTACATATTCTATTACCCACTAGGAAAAAAGAGTTTCTTGTATGTATTAACATTGTTCTTATTATTTTTGTTTCAATCCATAATTTCCAAATTTAAATCATATTTATAGATTACTTACCTAGGACTGTCTTTTTATTTTTCATTCTTATCTTAATATGTATTGAAATTGTTATATTGAATAGTTTCTTTACACTATGAATCATTATCAATAATTTTCTCAACATTATAACTTCATAACCATAAATTTTTCCCTATGAACATTAGAATTTTCTTATTACTTTATAATTGGTATATCCTAATGTTGAATATAATTTTTTTCACAGTATATTCTATGTTATAGAGATAATATAGGTGATTACTAAATATAGTATCATGGTTTTTAATCTTCTCCTGTACTTGAGTAAAATTGTCTCAAAACATGGCATTTAATTTTTTTTATCCTTAATAAGAATATGGTTTCAATTCATGTGTTCCCAGTGGATATGGTTGTTGAATAAAATTTTATTACTCTCTTAAAAGTTAGTATTATTAAAAACTAATTCAATCAACTTACTAATTCTAAATAAATCTTAGTGGTCCATGATTCCTGTTGATGTTTTGTAAAATTAATTATTATTTACACCTATAATATGGATTAGTATACCTCTATTTTTATTATATTTTTTTTTATAAATGTAGTTAGTTATTCACATATACTATATGTAATAAATCTTGGAGTTTATTTAACCCAAAAATATATTAATAATATTAGAAAATATATACTATTCTACAAAATCTGTTATATAAATTATACTTTGAGTTATGGTCTATTTTTTTAAATAAAAAACACATCCTCCAATTATTTTTTTAATTACTTTCACATGGGATAAAATATTTGTATTCTATTTCTCCTAAAAAACATCATCCAATGTGATAAAATTTTACCTTTCTAATAGAACAGTTACCCAATATTTCTTCTAACATCTATAGAGAAACTCTTGATATCTTATTCATCAATAATATATAGTAGAAGAATCAATATTGTTTAGATAATTTTTTTATAAGTAAATGTAAAATATTTTTATTTCACATTAATGTTTACTCAGAGATATAGTAATTCTTATTGAATCTCTTTTATGATTCCCAGAGAATCCGAAGTGGAATCTCAATTTTTCATCAGATTCAAAATATCATTCTATTTTTTCAAATTTTAAAGGGCGGAGATAATTATCAATAAAATTAATATAAATATTATACAATTTAATTATTAAAAAATATTATAGTCATTTTAAATAAATCACTATATTGATCATTAATTGATAAATAAAATTCTATTTTACTTATTTCATAATTTGTATCACTGGTATACTTGATGGTGTAAAAAATAATCAAATTTCTTTATGCTCACATTAAGTGTAGGATTATAAAACATATTAATGGACTTTAAAAACCAAATATTAAATCATTTTTTGGATAAAAGAACTCCAATATTTTTAATTATTATTACCTGATTATATATAATAATATATTATAGTTATAATATCTACTTGTTTAAATTTATTTCCAACTAATCGATTGGTTTGAGTTCTACTCATTAACATTTGATTTATAAAGAAAAAATAAACTAAAACTATCTTGAAAGGGACACAAATGAAAACTAAAACAAAATATATTAAAAAAAAATTGTCTAATAAAGTAAAAAATACTAAAATTTTCTCACTCATATAGATTCCCCAGATATAATGCCAAAAACCTTACATCCCAAGAGTTAACTTTGTTTTTTTGGGTAATTAATGATTAAAAATTATTCTATTCATTAAAATAAAAAAAATTCAAAACTTAATAATTTGACGATTCTATTTTGACCTTGTTAGGAAATTTAGATTATAGAAGGTGAAAACTCTTCATCATTAAAATCAACAATAATTTAGATTTCAAATATCAATATAATAATTAAAAATCATTTCTTTAAATAATGAAAAAAGATGAGAGGATTTGTTTCAAAGGATACACTTTTTAGGAAGATGTTTTTATTTACTTATATATGAGAATAATCTAGTTAGTTATGAGATTTTATATCAAATAAGTGTCTATTAAATCAAGTTTTATCTATACTAAGTTCACTATTTCAACTATTCATTTTTCAAAAAATCTAATTTATTTCATAGTTATTGTTATTTAATTTCATATGTAAAACATGAATCAAAATAATAATTATATCCATGTCAATATCTTCCATATTAGTTTATTTCCTTTATTAACACTTTCCTCAAATAATTAACAACCAATGAATTACATTATTTATACTCAATATGATAGTTAAATTAAATAAATGCTTTTGAAATGAATTTTTTCATTTAGATGCTCAACATCGTGACCTCAATTATCTATCAATTGAGATAACTACTCCCTCATAACTAATTAAAAATTTATCATCATTGAAAAAATATATCATAAATTAAATAGAAAACATAAATAAGAAATATAACAAAATATTTACAAAATATTTTTGAATATTATCACTCTAGAAAAACATAATTTCAAGGAGTTGAAGATATTTTTATACCTATAAAAACATCCCAATGTAATAAAAAAAGTGAATAAAATATATTCAAACTCATAAAATATTTTTTTTATATACATCTTATAAAACCATGGTGTGGACAGTTTTTCCATGTCATTTTTATTGTAACTCATCTACAATAAATATTACAATATATATTTATCCTATAAATCTCTTCAAAATAAACATGTAATAAATTTTTATTTCTAATATAATATTTTAAAAAAACATATTTCATTCTAATATATCATTTTTTGGTGGATATAATCTCATTAAAATATTTTATAACCTTCAGATATTTTATTTATATGGTATTTGGCCTTTGCCAACATGACTTCAAAATCTTCTTATCTTTATAATGAACATGAAATGTTTTCAAGTGACTTTCTGTTGTTTTGTATTAAAATATTATTTTCATGCAATAATAATTAAAACCATAGATGCATCATAATATATATATATATATAATTTTAATTTTTAAAGACATCTTGAAATGCCTTTATTTAATCCTTTTTTTGATTCCATACTTCAAAATCATTCAAAAAAATTTAATCCGATAATTAGGATATTTTTCCTGGTAAATAATTAAATATACATATAATTAGTAATGAAAGGCTAAGAAATATTGATTTTATACACAAGTTTGGGGTGAACCTAGTTTAGCAAAGGACTATATAAACTATGATGGTATTTGTAGTGATCTTTAATAAGGTAAATTTTTTCTATGATTATGTTTATACCATGAACATGTTTTATATGCTAATGATATGTTATCATGGATTATGATTTATAAATGATTATTACATGGTCTTATGTATTAAGTCAATTATGACAATATCTTATGAAGTAATTCATGATTAAATACCTTTGAATGATTCGGTATGACTTTCTCAAGTTATGATCTTATTTTTATACTATTATAATTTTTCTCAATTATGATCATTGATTAATATATCATATGTTTACCCTCACTAATAATCTCAACTCACCCTTATTTTATATCATTCCCTTAAGATAAGAGGGAGGAAACTGTAGAATATTTTATAAATAAACTAAAAGTAATAAGGAAGTCGTATCTATAATTTCAAATTGTATTTCATGTTTTCAAATTTAATGATAGAATATTATATATATATTATTTGTGACACTACTAAAATATTTAATCCTTAAAGAAGCAATCACTTTTATATTGTAAAAATTTAGTAAGATGACCACTAGCTTTAGGTTACTTTAGTGGGGGTATTAAATTTTTCCTAAGAATGAAACACAAAAATAGAAATCATTTATAACGAATATTAATTTTTTAATAGTTTTACCATAATTTCAAGCCTATATATTAATATTATATTTTTTCAATAATTCAATGAATAACAAAAATATTTAATCCATTTTTCATCTCTAAAATCATTGAGATCAATTTCATATTGTATCATTGGATTTAATATTTTATTTTATGATATTAAATCTAAATCATCATTTTTTTCCACCAATTTTTCTTTTATATGTCTATTTTTTCTATTAAATATCCTCCATGATTAATAAATTAATTGATATAATCAAAATATTCAATTTTACATACAATTATCTTGATCTTATGACATTATCGTGAATAATATCAATAATATTATAATTTTGAACACATGTTTTGGTCATAACTTTTATTTTCTAAATACTCATGACTTCCATTTTCATATATCTAATATCATTTTTTATTTATTAAATCATCCTGATCTAGGATGTAATTATATTTTCATTCCCTCAAGAATCATCTTTTTCCTCTTATTTTCATATAAATCATCATGGAGGTTGATTTTTACATGTTTTCACTAACATGGAAAAAATTTCACCATTTTTAACAAATACAATATTTATGATCATTATATATGAAAGGATTTTCTAATATATAAAATGCATGTATTTTCTCTCTAATTCAAAGAATTATAAAAATTACACCCAATATTAATATCTATGAATTCACCCGTATTTCTTCTAACACTCCACATGGGTATTTTATTGATATGTTAAAACAATTGTAATATAATACATGTTAGCATGAAGTTATTTAATCTAAAATTTAAAAATATACTTAAATTAATTGAATGTATACTTTTAATAAAATCATATAATTATAAATGAAAATTGTATAAACCAATTTCACATTGAATTGAAATATTTACCAAGACTTTTAACGTTGGTATTATTTTTCTTGGAATAATGATTTAGGACTCTATATTTAATAATGCCACTCTAAAATATAAATACATTGCCTTATTGAATTTTAACCCCATATATAGCATTTCATATGTTTTCATTTGATATAATCAATTTAAAAAAAATATCCCGTATTTAAAACTAATTAAAAATATCTAATAATTTATTATATTGTGCCTCAAATTTACATATTCTATTACCCACTAGGAATAAAAAAGTTTCTTGTATGTATTAACATTGTTCTTATTATTTTTGTTTCAATCCATAATTTCCAAATTTAAATCATATTTATAGATTATTTACTTAGGACTGTCTTATTATTTTTCATTCTTATCTTAATTTGTATTGAAGTTTTTATATTGAATAGTTTCTTTACACTATGAATCATTATCAATAATTTTTTCAACATTATAACTTCATAACCATAAATTTTCCCTATGAACATTGGAATTTTCTTATTACATTCTAATTGGTATATCCTAATGTTGAATAGAATTTTTTTCACATTATATTCTATGTTATAGAGATAATATTGGTGATTACTAAATATAGTATCATGGTTTTTCATCTTCTCTTGTACTTGAGTAAAAATTGTCTCAAAACATGGGATTTATTTTTTTTATCCTTAATAAAAATATGGTTTCAATTCATGTGTTACCAGTGGATATGGTTGTTGAATAAAATTTTATTACTCTCATAAAAGTTAGGATTATTAAAAACTAATTCAATCAACTTACTAATTATAAATAAATCTTAGTGTTCCATGATTCCTGTTGATGTTTTGTAAAATTGATTATTATTTACACCTATAATATGGATTAGTAAACCTCTATTTTTATTATATTTTTTTATAAATGTAGTTAGTTATTCACTTATACTATATGTAACAAATCTTGGAGTTTATTTAACCCAAAAATATATTAATAGTATTAGAAAATATATACTATTCTATAAAATCTGTTATATAAATTATGCTTTGAGTTATGGTCTATTTTTTTAAATAAATAACACATCCTTCAAATATTTTTTTAATTACTTTCACATGGGATAAAATATTTGTGTTCTATTTCTCCTAAAAAACATTATCAAATGTGATAAAATTTTACCTTTCTAATAGAACAGTTACCCAACATTTATTCTAACATCTATAGAGAAACTCTTGATATCTTATTCATTAATACTATATAGTAGAAGAATCAATATTGTTTAGATAATTTTTTTATAAGTAAATGCAAAATATTTTTATTTCACATAAAAGTTTACTCAGAGATATAGTAATTATTATTGAATCTCTTTTATGATTCCCATAGAATCCGAAGTGGAATCTAAATGTTTCATCAGATTCAAAATATCATTATATTTTTTCCAATTTTAAAGGGGGAGATAATTATAAATAAAATTCATATAAATATTATACAATTTAATTATTAAAAAATATTATAGTCATTTAAATAAATCACTATATTGATCAATAATTGATAAATAAAATTATATTTTACTTGTTTCATAATTTGTATCACTGGTATACTTGATGGTGTAAAAAATAATCAAATTTCCTTGTGCTCACATTAATTGTAGGATTATAAAACATATTAATGGACTTTAAAAACCAAATATTCACTCATTTTTTGGATAATATAACTCCAATATTTTTAATTATTATTACCTGATTATATATAATAATATATTATAGTTATAATATCAACTTGTTTAAATTTATCTCCAACTAATCAATTGGTTTGAGTTCTACTCATTAACATTTGATTTATAAAGAAAAAAATAAAATAAAACTATCTTGGACGGGACAAAAATGAAAACTAAAATAAAATATATTAAAATAAATTGTCTAATAAAGTAAAAAATACTAAAATTTTCTCACTCATAGATATTCCCTAGATATAATTCCAAAAACCATACAACCCAGGAGCTACCTTTGTTTTTTTGGGTAATAAATGATTAAAAATTATTCTATTCAGTAAAATAAAAAATTTTCCAAACCTAATAATGTGACAATTCTATTTTGACCTTGTTAGGAAATTTAGATTATAGAGGGTGAAAACTATTCATTATGAAAATCAACATGAATTTAGATTTCAAATATCAATATAATAATTAAAAACATTTCTTTAAAAAATGAAAAAAAGAATAGAGGATTTGTTTCAAAGGATACACTTTTTAGGAAGATGTTTTTATTTACTTATATATGAGAATAATCTAGTCAGTTATGATATTTTCTATCAAATAAGTGTCTATTAAATCAGGTTTTATCTATACTAAGTTCACTATTTCAACTATTCATTTTTCAAAAAATCTAATTTATTTCAGAGTAATTGTCATTTAATTTCATATGTAAAATATGAATCAAAATAATTATTATATCCATGTCAATATCTTTCATATTGGTTTGTTTCTTTTATTAACACATTTTCTCAGATTATTAACAACCAATTAATTACATTATTTATACTTAATATGATATTTAAATTAAAAAAATGCTTTTGAAATGAATTTTTCCATTTTGATGCTCAACATCGTGACCTCAATTATCTATCAATTGAGATAACTACTCCCTCATAACTAATTAAAAATTTATCATCATTGAAAGAATATATCATAAATTAAATAGAAAACATAAATAAGAAATATAACAAAATATTTACAAAATATTTTTGAATATTATCACTCCATAAAAACATAATTTCAAGGAGTTGAAGATATTTTTAAACCTATAAAAACTTCCCAATGTAACAAAAAAAGTGAATAAAATATATTCAAACTCATAAAATATATTTTTTATATACCTATTATAAAACCATGGTGTGGACAGTTTTTCCATGTCATGTTTGTTGTAACTCATCTATAATAAATATTACAATATATATTTATCCTATAAATCTCTTCAAAATAAACATGAAATGAATTTTTATTTCTAATATAATATTTTAAAAGAAGATATTTCATTATAATATATCATTTTTTGGTGGATATAATCTCATTAAAATATTTTATATCCTTCAGATATTATATTTATATGGTATTTGGCCTTTTCCAACATGACTTCAAGATCTTCTTATCTTTATAATGAACATGAAATGTTTTCAAGTAAATTTCTGTTGTTTTGTATTAAAATATTATTTTCCTGTAATCATAATTAAAATTCTAGATGCATCATAGTATATATATATATATAATAATTTTAATTGTTATAGACATCTTAAAATGCCTTTATTTAATCCTTTTTTTTGATTCCATACTTCAAAATCATTCAAAAATTTCAAATCCCATAATTAGGATATTTTTCCTGGTAAATATATAAATATACATATAATTAGTAATGAAAGGCTAAGAAATATTGATTTTATACACAAGTTTGGGGTCAATACCTAATAAATGTAATAATATTGTTAGGGGGTTCCCATGGGCCCCACCATTTTCAAAACCCTTGAACATGTTCGGTTTTCTTTTTGTTTTCTCGTTGGATTGTCTATTTTATTTATTAATTACTAATAAAAAAATTATTTTTAGTCATTTATTAAAACTCTCGATTACAATGATGTATTTATTGATCCGAACATTTCATATAGAATATGTAATCACCCCTCTTGGAAACACCCTCCACAAATAGACTAAAATTACCCATAAATAAGTTTTATCTTTATTCTAATTATCATATATATTCTACCATGCATTCACATGATGATATAATTATCAAGATATGTTACATGGGGACTTTGTAACAAGACATGGTGTGATTATATTGAACATAGCGTGTTACCAATCTATCATGTAATGATTTTTTTAAAAATTAAAATTTACCAAAACGCCATAGGGTAATCTAATTTACCCATCAAACCATTAGAGTACTTGAGTTTTTCGTTATGTTATGTCTCTAATTGAACCATGAAAACAAAAATAGATTTTTTATAAGGTGGTTTTTCCAATATTCATATTCTTCCCCCTTTATCTAAAACTCATTCAATTAACTTGTGAATTTTTTATAGTATTATGATATATAAAGGATGAAAAATTAATTAATTATAAACATACCACTAACATTCACAAATTGTAAGTATTTAAAAAGTGAAAAAGTTTCCAATAAGGTTACAAAATTATCCCCCTTTTTGATTATTACAAATATTTATTGTAATGTTTCCAATTTATCAAGAAGTTTTATATTATACCAAATAATAAGGATATATTTCCCATCAACTATAAGTCAATTTGTGCCATAGTTATTTTTGGTAATAAAATTGTGGGGAATGATTTAAAATCATACAAATTATTCCTTTCATAACTTATAGGAACTTAAATCATACCACTTTTTTTTAAATTGTCTCTTTAACTTATTATTATAAATTTACAACATAAAACTTATTACCAAAATATATAAATATATATATAAGACTTCCCAAGAATAAATACCACTAGAAAAATAATTACACTAAAAAAATACTACCCAAAATTCATATATCCTCTATTTTCATTCTTTATATCTTCTCCTTTAACATAAAACTCGAAGGGTATGTTTTCAAAATTATAACATTTCGTTTATTTACATTTAAAACTAATAGAGATATATGATACTTTAAATACAACTTATAATTTGTTGTATAATTTAATTAATGGATTTAACTAATTTTATTGAAATTTGAGTGTAAATATTGGTTCTGTATGAATATCCTTAACATTCTCATGTCTTTTAATATTCTCTACTAAGATTTATAAGAGTATAGGACTCCTCATTCAAGTATATTGAGTAAGGATATGAAAATTTATTTTTTTGAATATATCTCACTAAATAGGAAGAAATAAATATGAATTCCTTGAGTATAATTGTTTTTGTTAGGGTTAATACTGAAATGGTCCTCTGTAATATCATAATCAAATGAAGTGGCACAAAATTATTTATTTGTTGAATGGATTTTTTATAGATTATTATTTAAGTAGTGAACCATAATTCAATGAAAAAAATTTATTGAAGATATTACTAAAAGAAGCTACAAAAAAATAGTCTCATATTAATTATTGGACCACATACAAAAATTTTCCCAATTCTTTGAAATATTTTTATTTTGATTATGCTTTCCACTAGGGGAAAATTATAAGGATAAGTTCTTATTAAGCAATTTTTCAAATTCTACTTGGACTTAAAATTATATTATATCTCTTAATTAAGGAATATAACCTAGATCTCATACTTAGGTTTTCAGTAATTTTTTAACAATAATTTTTCTAAATAACTTTAGGCAACATCAATTCTATCCATAATCTCTTATTTTATATAATTATGTTAATAAACTCATTCTCAATATTATATAATTGAATATCTTAAATGAAAATAATAATTTTATCCTTAAATTGGGTGATATATGAAATATTATCCCTTATAAATATTTGGAAAAACTAGCCTTGAGAGACCCTGGTTTCAAATAATATAAAAAATCAATATTTTTCCCTGAATAAATTATATGCACAACATCATGATATAAATATAACACTATATAATATAAATTGAATGTTACAAATTGTATAAAGTTTTTCACAATAATTTCTTGGGAAATGTATACAAAAAATACTAATAAACATAATGAGTATAAAATAAAATATATTGTATTAGGGTATCTTTAAATTATTAGAGATAGAAGAACCAATTTGGAATTAAAAAATAATATAATCAAAATTAAAGTACTCGATTGGATGTAATATAATATTTTTACTTTTTTAGAAGTAAATTAAAGATGATTTTAAATGAAATATTATTGGTATAATGATCAGTAGATTACTAATAAAAAAATATTGAAAAGTAATAAATATAATAGTAAATTAAATATAATATGTATCCTTTTAAAAATAGAAAGTATTTTTTTGAGTGTCTATAAATTTTTAATGTACAGTTAAATTTTATTTGCATATTATGACAGAATAAAAATTCATTGAAAATAGTTAGGTAATATATTTTACATTCATGTAGTTCATTATGAGGTATGTACTATTTTATTTGATTAAATAAATTTTTTCAGTGTTATAGTTTTTAATAAATTGATTCCAAATTTTAAATGAAGGAATCCAAATTAAGTAGTGGTGATTTTTTTTAAATTTTTTGAGATGGTTTGCTTTTTGACTAGTAAAATACTCTATTTATACATGATAATTTTAATAATCCAATTTCATTTTAAAATGATACAATAATTAAATAATTAATTTCAATAAAAAATAATAAATTAAA
The DNA here is from genome assembly GCA_963277665.1 of Viscum album. NCBI lineage: Eukaryota > Viridiplantae > Streptophyta > Magnoliopsida > Santalales > Viscaceae > Viscum > Viscum album. Next base: position 934,541,400 of record OY728143.1, on the reverse strand, counting down.
TAATAAATTTCTAATTACTAAAAATAATATATAAACCTAAAAAATAAATTTAAATGATCTAAAATATTTTTAACCATTTAATAATTTTTGGTATTGCTAAATAGATATTTTTAATATAAAAATAAATTAAAATATGGATCTTGTGTATTCATCCTTTGAAAAAAAAATCATGTTCATGATAGAATATACCATTTAAAAAAATAATGTGTAATTATTTTTAACAAACTATTTTTCTAAAATTTATATTAAAAATAATTAATATTTTATCCAAGAAATAATTTAAATTCTCGCCTCTATAATGAATTTATATTCACTCTAAATCTTCTGAGTATGTTTTTCCCCTCATATACATCAATTTTTCCCTTATATAATACAAAAGTCACTTAAATATTTAACTTCATATAGCTAAACTCATGTTTGTAACCTAGGTTATTCATTTCACTCTATTGCATTTTTGAAACCCTTTTTTACTAGCCATATTTCTCAAAATCCAAAAAAGATCACCTTTGAAAAAGGTAAATAAATTAGACTATTGAAGGACCTATAGTGACTTCCTTATCACCTTAGGTTAAAAACATGTTCCATGGTATCAAAAATAACTAGGTGGGAATGATTTTCCCTCAAATAACAAAAAACATCTATTGTACTCCTCAAAAATAATGGGCATGACCCATCAATATGTTAGACGCCCATGAACATAGATAAATAGTTTCAAATAAATGGAAACATCCAAATGGAGTATAAAAAAGAAGCAAAAATAAATATATCTCAAAATATTGACATAGATACTAAACAACAACACATATGGAAATTCACTAAAGAGAGATTCAGGTAGACCTTGAAAAAAAATAAGAATACCAAAATATAAAACCAAGCAAAACCACTACCAACCACTTCTTTATGAACCCTTGGTCATTATTCACATCTAATATTTTCCACTATTATAACATGGGTGAAATTAACCTCTTAAAAATAAACATATTAATGATTAAAATAAGGATCCTTATGCTACTTAAAAAATAAAAAAAAATCCTTAATCGCATGTTAAACTCTTATTGAAAAAAAACAAATGATTCAAAGCCTTTTCCTTTGAAATCACCCATTCAAATTTAAATTTGAAATCAAGTTAGAAAATAAACTAGTTTACAGTAATAAAATATTAATAATGTGTTTGTCACGCAATGAATGAGACAAAAGCCTAAAAACATCGCACAATGGTTCCACATGAGTCAATTTAACTTGTGGAATACAATCAAATATGATATGGTTTTCACTTAATTAATATATTAAAAAAACATGGGATCATGGGAAACTAACTATGTCCTAAGATGAGACTGTACAATACAGAATATAATACATGATCAACTATTGGCCTACGTTCCATTCAAAAGAACACAAGACATCAGAATATCTGATAGTATCATTATCAAGATAACACGTCCCTACTAGTAATCGCATATTAAAACATTAGGATACACTAGTATATTATGTAATAACTAATCTATCATACATCTAGACCTTGGTCATAGCTTAGGTCTCCCATGAAATCAACAAACATGTGGTGAGAAAAAAATGAATGACATGATTACTAAATCAATTAACAATAAATATAATTCTAATATCATATCCAACTCCCTCATAATACAAAAAATAATTAACATTATTTCCATTTCAATAATCACACAACATCCCCCTTTAGGACCTAAGTAAAAATAAATAATAATCAACAAAGAGTAAAACTGAGGGTCTCACAAAAATCATGGAAATATTATTTATAAATTGGAAAGTAGAACTTTATGAAAAAAGGCTCTCGATTCCAAGTGATTTTTGAAAATTTAAAATTCCACAATGAAAAATTCATTGAAATAAAATACATGAAACTATTGAAAATGTTTTCCCTTCGTCATTTAAAACTATTTCATAAATCCAATCACTAACTTACTTTATGAAAATTCTTCAAAAAAACATATTTTCACCCATTTCATAAACCTAATTATTTTAAATACCTTTAAACATCATAATTAATTTATAGAAAACCCTCTAAGAATTTTCTCACATACAAGGAACATATCACCACTTTCAAAACAATGGAAAGAATTTAAATACAATGTTTACCATGTTTGATATCACTTGAAAATGTTGATAGAATTCATTATAGTTATCACATATAGATATTATTTCCAAAAATAATATATATAAAATCATCAATCATTCAATAATATTCACTACTAGAAATTCCATCTTTCCCAACAGTTTAAAACCATTGGGATATCCACTAAAACTATTGGGATAGTTATTCCCAAAGGTTTCACAAACTGTTGGTATGTGAGGTGTGGCAATAGCTCTATACCAACGGTTCTTAGAAAACTGTTGGCATATATGGTCTGAAATTAATTTATACCAAGGGTTCTGCATAAACTGTTGGTATATATATGTACCAAAGGTTGATGAAATATTGGTACTGGTGAGTATACCAACGGTTTTCAGACCATTGGTATATATTTAATTCCATCCCATAGTATACCAATGGTTTCAGAACTGTTGTCATACCTGTATACCAACGGTTTCAGAACCGTTGGTATACTATGTCATGTGTACCAACAGTTTCAGAACCGTTGGCATACTCTCATAACCACAGCTCTGTATGCCAACGATTTGTATAACCATTGGTATACATCTTAAATCCCCAAGTTTTGATAGCCTGCAAGTTCCTGGACAGCCTGCAAGTGTCTGCAAGTAAACAGCCTGTATCATGTATGTGGAAAGCCTGCATCTATTGTGTGTTTTTGGAAATGATAGGCGAGTTTAAAGTTTGATATGTGTCTAACCATTTGGGAGAGTGATCTATAAAAGGGAATCATGTATTTTAGAAAGAGCTTCTAAAGGGGATAATCTGTGAATTCAGTAATGTGTTGGGTTGTCAAAATATGAAATTTGTTTATAGAAAACTAAAAATATGAAATATGTTTAAAAATCAGGAACTTGTGAACGGTTTTTGTAACATGTGAACTGCTCTAAAATTATTTAGAGCATGGTTATAGGAAATATGAAATCGGTTTAAATTATAAAGAACTTCTGACCTATTTTTATAACATGTGAACTGCTCTAAAACTTTTTTGATCATGGCTGCAGAAAATCTAAAATATATTTACAAAATCAAAAAACTTGTTAACAGTTTTTGTAACATGTGAACTGCTCCAAAATTTTTCTAAGCATGGTTGCATGAATATTTCATTTACAGGTTCAATGAGTGATTCTGATGTTGATGAAGTATTTATTCCCTACTCATCTCTCTTGAAATTTCAAAGTGGTATCAAGAGATTCAATGTTTCTGAAGGTATGAATGTAAATCACTATCTTTGAGTGGTGTCGGCCACACCATACTTTAGATTGAGGCGGGGTTAACTTTCACACATCACATATGACCCATATATCATTTTACTAAAGCTCTAATAGAATACGAATGTGTTTGGTCATTTTTACGTATGTTAGTTGTTGTTTTCACTTAAATGATGTCCATTTTAAACAAAAGAGTGATAGTTGGAGTGGTGTCGGCCACACTGTGCCTCGGATTGAGATGGGGTTAACTTGAACACGTCACAAATGACCCATATACTTTTTTAATAAAGTATAAACACAATAAGAATGCATTTGGTCGGTTTTTTGTATGCCAGTTGTTGTTTTCACTTAAAATCTTGTCCATTTCCAATTAAAGTGAGACAGTTTGAGTGGTTCCAACCACACAGTCTCTCGGATTGAGGTGGGGTTGACTCATAAAAGTCACATAAGACCCATGTATCATTTTCCTAATGTTTCAATAGAATCAGAATTCCTTTGGTTGGTTTTCCATATGTTAGTTGTTGTATTCACTTAAAAAGATGTCCTTTTGAAACAAAATAGAAACACTTTTAGTGATTGCAGCCACACCACGCCCCAGATTGAGGCAGGGTTGACTCATACACATCACAGATGACCCATGTATCGTTTTCCTAAATTTTCAATAGAATCCGAATGTGTTTGTTCAGTTTTTCGTATGTCAATTATTGTTTTCACTTAAAATGATTTCATTTTAAACAAATGAGAGACAATTTGAGTGGTGTCATCCACACCATGCTTTGGATTGAGGCAGGGAGGACTCTTACACATCACATATGACCCATGGATCGTTTTCCTAAAGTTCCAATAGATTCCGAATGCGTTTGGTTTTTTTTTCGTATGTCAGTTGTTGTTTTCACTTAAAAGGATGTCTCTTTTAAACAAAACACAGACACTTTGAGTGGTGTCAGTAACACCGCACCTCAGATTGAGGCAAGTTTGACTTTTACACGTCAAAAATGACCCAGGGATTATTTTCCTAAAGTGTCAACACAATATTAATTCATTTGGTCAGTTTTCCATATGTCAGTTGTGGTTTTCACTTAAAATCATGTCCATTTCAAATAAAAGTGAGATAGTTTGAGTGGTGTCGGCCAAACCAACCATCATATTGAGGCGAGGTTGACTCATAGAATTCAAATATGACCCATGGATAGTTTTCCTAATGTTTCAACAGAATCCTAATGCCTTTGGTTAGTTTTCCGTATGTCAGTTGTTGTATTCACTTAAAATGATGTCCTTTTAAAACAGAAGAGAGACACATTGAGTGGTATCGGTCACACCGCACCTCGGATTGAGGCGGGGTTGACTAGTACCCATCACATATTACCCATGGAAGATTGTCCTAAATTTTCAATAGAATCAGAATTTGTTTGGTCAGATTTCGGTATGTCGATTGTTGTTTTCACATAAAATGAAGTTCATTTTAAACAAAAGAGAGACACTTTTAGTTCTGTCATCCACAGCACGCTTCGGATTGAAGTGGGGTTGAATCTTATAGATCACATATGACTCATGGATCATTGTCATAAATTTTAAATAGAATCCAAATGTGTTTTGTTGGTTTTCCTTATGCTAGTTATTGTCTTCACTTAAAATGATGTCCATTTTAAACAAAAGAGAGACACTTTGAGTGGTGTCGGTAAAACCACACCTCTGATTAAGGCGGGGTTGAATTGTACAAGTCACATATGACCAATGGATCGTTTTCCTAATGTTTCAATAGAAACCGAATTCCATTGGTCAGTTTTCCACATGACAGTTGTTGTATTCACTTAAAATGATGTCCTTTTGAAACAAAAGAGAGACACTTTTAGTGGTACGGCCACACCGCACCTTTTATTGAGGCAGGGTTGACACGTAGACATCACATATGACCAATGGATCTCTGTCCTAAATTTTCAATAGAATCTGAATGCATTTGGTCCATTTTTTGTATGTCAATTTTTGTTTTCACTTAAAATGATGGTCATTTTAAAAAAAACATAGACACTTTGAGTTGTGTCGGCCATACCGTGCATCGTATTAAAGTAGGGTTGACTCATACACATCACATATAACCCATGGATAGTTTTATTAATGTTTCAACAGAATCTGAATGTGTTTGGTTGGTTTTCTAAATGTGAGTTTTTGTTTTCACTTAAAATGATGTCCATTTTAAACAAAAAGAGACACTTTGAGTGGTGTCGGCCACCCTACGCCTCGAATTGAGTCAGGGTTGACTTTTACACATTACAAATGACCCATGGATCATTGTCCCGATGTATCAACACAATCTGAATGCGTTTGGTCAGTTTTCTGTATGCCAGTTGTTGTTTTCACTTAAAATCATGTCCATTTGAAATAAAATTGTGACGTTTTGAGTGGTGTTGGCCACAACAACCCTCAGATTGAAGAGGGGATGACTTGTAAAAGTTACATTAGACCCTTGGATAGTTTTCCTATAGTTTGAACTGAATCTGAATGCATGTGTACACTTTTCCGTATGTCAGTAGTTGTATTCACTTAAAATGATGTCCTTTTGAAACAAAAGAGAGACACTTATAGTGGTTCTGGCCACATTGAACCTTGGATTGAGGTAGGGTTCACTTGTACACGTCACATATGACTCATATATCGTTGTCCTAAATTTTCAACCGATTCTGAATGCGTTTGGTCTATTTTCTATATGTCAATTGTTGTTTTCACATAAAATGATGTTCATTTTAAACAAAAGAGAAACACATTGAGTTGTGCTGGCCACACCATGCATCGGATTGAGGTGGGGGTGACTCATAAAAGTCACATATGACCCATGGATCGTTTTCTTAAAGTTTCAATAGAATCCTAATGCGTTTGGTCAGTTTTATGTATGTCTGTTGTTGTATTCACTTAAAATGATGTCCTTCTAAAACAAAAAGAGAGACACTTTTAGTGGTTTCGGCCACACCGCACCTTTCATTGAGGACAATATGACTCATAAACGTCACATATGACCCATGGATAGTTTTCCTAAATTTTCAATAGAATCCGAAAGCGTTTGTTCAGTTTTCCGTATGTCAATTTTTGTTTTCACTTAAAATGATGTTCATTTTAATCAAAAGGGAGACACTTTGAGTGGTATCGGCCACACCATGCTTCGGATTGAGGTGGTGTTGACTCATAAACGTCACATATGACCCATGTATTGTTTTCCTAAAGTTCAAATAGAATCCTAATGTGTTTGGTCATTTTTCCGTATGTCAGTTGTGGTTTTCACTTAAAATGAATTCTATTTTAAACAAAAGAGAGACACTTTGAGTGGTTTCGGCCACACTGTGGATTAGATTGAGGCGAGGTTGACTCAAACACATAAAAAATGGTCCATGGATCATTTTCTTAAATTTTCAACACAATCTGAATGCATTTGGTTGGTTTTTTGTATGATAGTTATTGTTTTCACTTAAAATACTGTCCATTTCAAATAAAAGTGAGACAGTTTGAGTGGTGTTGGCCACACTGGCCCTCGGATTGTGGTGTGGATGACTCTTACAAGTCACATATGACCCGTAGATCATTTTCCTAAAGTTTTAACAGAATCCAAATTTCATTGGTTGGTTTTCTGTTTGTCAGTTGTTGTATTCACATAAAATGATGTCCTTTTGAAACAAAAGAGAGACACATTGAGTGGTGCTGGACACACCACACCTCGGATTGAGGAAGGGTTGACTCATATACATCACATATGACCCATGGATAGTTTTCCAAAATTTCCAACAGAATCTGAATTTGTTTGGTCGGTTTTCCATATGTCGATTATTTTTTCACTTAAAATGATGTTCATTTTAAACAAAAGAGAGACACTTTGGGTGGTTCCAGACACACCGTGCTTCGTATTGAGGCGGGGCTGACTCTTACACATCACACATGACCCATGGATCATTGTCTTGATGTTTCAAAAGAAAATGAAATATTTTGGTCAGTTTTCTGTATGCCAGTTGTTGTGTTCACTTAAAATGATGTCCATTTTAAACAAAAGAGAGACCCTTTGAGTGGTGTCGGCCAAATCGTGCTTTTGATTGAGGCAGGGTTGACTCATACACGTCACAATTGACCCATGGATAATTTTCCTAAAGTATCAACACAATCTGAATGTGTTTGGTCAGTTTTCCATATGCCAGTTGTTGATTTTACTTAAAATCCTGTCAATTTCAAATAAAATCCAGACGGTTTGAGTGGTTCCGGCCACAACGACCCTCGGATTGAGGCGGGGTAGACTCGTAAAAGTCACATATGACCCATGGATCAGTTTTCTAAAGTTTCAACATAATAAGAATGCCTTTGGTAAGTTTTCTGTATGTCATTTATTGTATTCACTTAAAATGATGTCCTTTTGAAACAAAAGAGATACACTTTTAGTGGTTCCAACCACACCGCACCTCGGAATAGTCGGGGTTGACCCGTACATGTCACATATGACCCATGGATTGTTTTCCTAAATTTTCAATAGAATCTGAATGCGTTTGGTTGGTTTCCCATATGTCAATTGTTGTTTTCACTTAAAATGATGTTTTCTTTAAACAAAAGAGAGACACTTTGAGTTTTTTCAGCCACACCGTGCGTCGGATTGAGGCGAGGTTGACTCATACAAGTCACATATGACCCATAGATCATTGTCCTAATGTTTCAACAGTATACGAATGACTTTGGTTGGTTTTCCATATGTTAGTTGTTGTATTCACATAAAATGGTGTCCTTTTGAAACAAAAGAGAGACATTTTTGTGGTTTCGGGAACAAAGTACCTCGGATTGAGGCGGGGTTGAATTGTACACATCAAAAATGACTCATGGATCATTGTGCTAAAGTATCAACACAATCCGAATCCGTTTGGTCGGTTTTCCTTAAGTCAGTTGTTGTTTTCATTTAAAATGTTTTCCATTTCAAATAAAAGTGAAACACTTTTAGTGGTACCGGCCACATCTTGCCTCAGTTTGAGGCGGAGATGACTCATACACGTCACTTGGGAATTTTGAGTGCTGTCAAGTGTGGATTGAAGATCCGAGTGAGTCTAATCCTCATCTTGATTCCTCTTTTCAATTAGGGTTTTCACTTTTCTCTCATATTCTTCTGATGCTCTAAAACCCTCTTTTTCGTGGGGATTTCGAGTGAATCTTGAAGAGATCTTAGATTGGTATCCGGGGTCCAGAGAGGAGGGTTAGGGGTGCTATCCGGGGGGCTCTCCGGGGTCTAGGGATAAGGGTGGGGGGTTGTCTGGGGGGTTGTTCGGGGTCCAGGGAGGAGGGTGGGGGCGGTCTGTGGTCCAGGAAGGAGGGTGGGTAATGTATCTAAAACTCTATCTAGGTATCATACATTGAATTTCGAGAGGACTGTGAACCACTGCGGGGTTTCATCCTTGAGCAGGGCCAAATCACGGCATTACCGTAGCATGACCTCAGCATGACCGGGGCGTGACTGCGGCGTGACCGTGGCCTGACCGTGACATGTTGGCCTGGTCTAGCAACATCCATGGGGCAGCATCTTCCGACCAGGAGAAAATGGGGTGGGAGGAGGCAAGGAAAATGTATTTAAAACTCTAACTAGGTATCATACATCGAATTCCGACATGACTACGAACTATCGCGGGGTGTCGTCCTGGAGTAGGGCCAAATCGCGGCGTGACCATGGCATCACCGCGGCATGACCGCGGCGTGACCGCGGCATGACCAGAGGGTGACCGGGGCATGACCGAGTCGTGACCGCTGCGTGACCACGACGTGACTGCGGCCTGACCGCGGTGTGACCATGGTGTGTTGGCCTAGTCCAGTTACACCTATAGGGAAACACCTTTTATCCAGGAGCGAAGGGAGTGGGAGGAGGTGGGGAAACATGCCAGCCGTCACCTCCCTCAAGGGTGAAACAGTTCCATTTAAGAACCACACCACCCCATGGGTCAAATAATGTTTCTGCAAGAAAGGGGTAAATAGTTCAATTAAATAATCTCTTCATTTTCATTATGTTCTTTATATAGCACATTGTTGGAAACACCATACTAGTACACTTATCCATTTAATATACACATGTGCTATATTAGTTGAGTTGAATATTGTGCACATAACCCTGCTAGAACCCCGCCTTGTGGTACCGTGATCCGATATTAACTACAAAACCATGCCTATATTTATGCCGTCAAACATCACAAAATCCCAAACCAAAATTAAGAAACAATTATAATAGGAGAGGAGGTATTTAAGGAATTAGAGGGCCTTATCTGAAGTTATATGTTATTGGGTTCTTCAGTTCCATCCCATTCTGTAACAAATGGGGCCAATGATTAAAATGGATAGAAAATAATGACATAGAAGAATTTATTTTATAAAATTGTTGTCTAGAATTTTTTTTAATGATGGAATTAAATGATAGATAATGACATCCCAAGTCATCCAATGTCCTATTTCTTTGACAATATAAATTTGGGTTTTAAAAATCCTTGAGTGCTCGCAAGCTAATTGGACTCGCTTGACAAATACTTGAATTAGGTTCAGAATTTTTCAAGCTCAAGATGGGAGTAGTGAATCTGAATTCAGTGTTATAATAACACAATCAAGTCAGTCACAAAGGCTTATAGAACATCTAATATTTTAACATGTTATTTTTATTCAATACATCTGTATTTAATTTCAAGATCGATGTTGATTTCAATCAAGATCTTGTAATTAAAATAATGATAAAACTTCTTAATCAAAACAAGTTGAGCCTAATTGAGTAGCTCGATCAAGCTCGAGGTTGAGCCGGTAAATTGTTGCTCGATCGAGCACTGAGTATAATAAAACCATTTCATTTCACTATAACTCAAACATTCTATTAATTTCCATTCCATTGTATAAAATCTCTTAAACATAAATGAAGGTAAGATGGGAGACATGGAGATGTACCCATAAACAACACTCAACCATCTCTGTGACATGTGAGGCATCTATCCACAGCATCCTTGGTGAGTTTAGAGGTTTCTCTCCCACAAGTAACATTGTTGAGTTTCTATATCATCTTGGAGCTCTTCACACATTATCCCATCTTTAGGGACACCTATCATGGCCTATAATGATCATTGCAGATATAACAGAAATGATATTGGCATATTAAGAAACACTAAAACAACAACAAATTCATTGTTTTATAGCAGAAAAAAATGTAGATACCAAAAATGTAGGGAAAATGTAGACATTGCACACATTACAGTAGTACCAATAGAAGAAGAAGCTCTACAAAGCCAAGGCTGAGACCTCCCAATCAGCTAAAGCTTAAAGCCACCGATATTCGACTCCACAATAGATACTCTAGCTCTTGGGGGGCAGGGGTCGTCCACGACAATATTATTTCCCAGGCGGAAGGAGTGGGAGCCGAGAGAGGGGGACATCCCGGGGGTTGTTCGGCCATGGGGGGTTTCGCGCGTGACTAGATAGGGGGTCGGGGGATGTCGGAGGAGGAGATTGATCTCGGATGTCACCAAGAGAGGGAGACGAGTGGGGAGGGGGGAACATCGTTGGGATCCGAGAGGGGAGGGGGATGTCATCTTTGGAGAAGAAGACAAGAGGGGAAGGGGAACGTCGCTGGAGGTGATGGAGGGTGGTCGGGAGGCGGAGGTGGAGGCGGAGTCCAGGAGGCGGAGGCTGGGAGGTGGAGACCAAAGCTGGGATGAGGTCAAGGTCAGGGATGGGAGGAGCATGTAGGGATGAAATTTATTGAGGGAGGGATCCTTAATTTGGGACTATGTTTTCCCAACGATTAATAAAAACTATTGTTAATACATCTCTTTCTGAATAGTTTTCTTAAATTGTTGGGAAAACCCACCATAAAATAGCATTTTCCAACACTTCGTAAACCATTGGCATGGGTTATTTTTTTCAATAGGTTTTCTAAGACGTTGGGAACAAAGTGTTGGTATATTCTTTATTTATAGTAGTTATTCTAAATACAGAAAGGTCCCAAAAACACCAACCTCAATCCAAGAGAGAACCCCTAAAAACAAATTGAAACACATATCCTCTGATGAAAAATGTAAAACTGAATAAGTTGAATCCATATATGAAACCTAAAAATTATAATCCTAATTATTATATTAACATTGAAGCTTAATTCTATCCCCATAGTGATTTTTTTTACATAGAAGATGTAAATCGAGGGATAAAAGAGGAAGGGAGAATAAAAATGTAAGAATATTAAAAAAAGAGGTACTAACATTGAAAGATTAACTTAAGATCAAAGAGAGAATGCTTGGAAAAAAATTATGCGGAAATATATATCCTTAGGTCACACGCTCCACTTTGATGAATGAATGAGGGATGATAAGTGGTATCAAAAACCATAAAATAGAAGACTAAAATGTATAAATTATCTTTTTAAAATACTTGACGGACTAGGGGGTGGCATAGATCAGACCACCACTTCATATACCATGATCATTTGATCTATTATATAGCATAAACTACGGATCCATGAGATATAACTTACTCTTAAAACCCTGATACAACATGGAATGTAGACCACAGTTCATGGGACCTTGAAATAGAATTGGGGCTACCCCTTTCCAAAACAAATCTCCATAGTACATCCCTTCAATGATTTATCATGGCTCTTCAATGGCAAAAGACCTACACTGTGTATCTTCATCCACTATTCTGTGGTATCCATCCATTCCTAAACCTACAACATAGTTCCACCCATTATCCCATGATCCCCTTAAAACTAAAACAATTATATGAAAACACCACAAAAATCTAAAACAACCTAAAATAAATTAATAAGTAACACAAAAGTGACACTATGGTTATGAAATTATCTCCACTATGACACTATCTATGCCTATTATGTTTACAATAAAAGTGGAATTGTGTATACAGAAACTACAATAGCACTCCATGTCAATAAGTGGTTGATGCTGGAAACAAAAAATGAAGACACCAAGTGATGGAAACAGATAACATAAAACAACTACTTAAAATAATGGTATGGATCTGTAAATTTCAATGAATATCCTAAAGAAAAACTCTTTTAAGATTAAGTAGTACTAGTACTAAAGAGATAATATACATATCATAGTTCATTCCATCAGTAATAATTAATCTAAAATGGTTGAACCAAATAAAACACACTAGTAATAAAACAGAACAAAAACCCAAAGATATGATATAGATCAACCAAAAATGAAATACCACCCAAAGAACTAAATCCACATCCCTAAGAAGAGGAACACCCAGATCAACATCCAAAACACTACAAAGAAACATACAACCACAAAACTACCGATATGTATAAAATAAAATAGAAAATACTTAGCCATGAACAAGCCTATACAGAACATACTAGGTTCCAAAATAAGGACACAACAAAAGAGGGTAAACTAGGAATTCAAGATCGTAACATAATAACATGGTGAATTCATCAATGTACCAAAAAAACTCAAGCTAGTGTAAAACCTAAATAGATAAATCATCCATCCTGGGCAACCAAAATATACACCCAAGTATTTTCCCACTAAAAACCATTAGGAGCCCATCACAAAAATATAAAATTGGAATAAATACACCTAAATCATAATGAAACAAAAATAGAAAATGAAGAATTAAAATGAACTATATACATACTATCCATAAAATTACAATCCACCAAATTACTATTAAAAACCATCAGAATCCCAAACACTCAACCATCTCTAAAACCATCTGTAAATAAACCCAAAACAAAAAATAATCTATCACTTAATCAGACCAAATACTTCTTCCTCTAATGAATTTGTTTATAAAAATATCTAAGGATATCCTAATCGTATACATTGATGATACGATCTCATGGCTTTCACACAAGTTTTCATTGAATTCATAGGAGCTCAACATTGAAAATGCCCAACGTATTTTTTCTCCTTATGAGTGGAAACATCACTCAAAGAATTATAATCCTCATAAACCATCCCATCAAACTCAGTCTTAGTCTCCCACTACTTTAGTTACAATGAAACATACTCATAAATTTTATATTAATTCAAATCACCACACACTACATGATTCCCTGTCTAATCAAATTTCACCACAATGGATCTAATAATGACTTCCTTATATGATGTCGGGCTAAAATAAAAAATAGGTTTTATGAGGTTCCTATGAATACCAAGTTCCAATAAATGATCTTTTAGTGTATTTTTTTATCATGTCAGGTTAGAAGAATATTCACTCTATGAAATGATCATCATAATCCTTCCTGGGATTTTTTCCAAATTAATTTCTAAGGAAATTAATGGTTTCCAACAATTTTTTGTCCTTTGGGTAATGAAATTGAATAAATTTTTTCTTGAAAAATTCCCAAGACATGGCTTCATTCATCTAATAATGAATCCCAGTCTACCACTACACTCAACTGGGTCATTCAAAAAAAATTACAATGGTCTCCACACTTACAACATTAGTGGTCTCTATGGAATTAAATATTCTCTCAATCCTTTCTATCTACTCCATACATAAAAAGGATCTCAATCACTATGAAATGATGGTTGATGATAAATGACAATTTCTTGGTCATGGTATTATAGTAAAGAAGAACATGGCTCCAGTACTCAATCCTGATTCATGGTAAGGTCAATGGGTTAAGGAAAAACTCCCCAGACAATGCAAGGAATAGCCATTTATATCCCCCATATAATAGACTTTTCATTGATCCTCAAAGACTCTCTTGAAGTAATACAATAAACAATGAGAAATAAGAAATCAGTCAATTCACATTTCAAAAATTGAATCACACAACAAAATCATAAACCAAAAATAATATCAAATATATATCACAAAAATAAAACAAGTGAAAAATATCCCTCTAAACCTATAAATCCACTAAATTATTTATAAAACATTATTTAGATAAAATTCTGTCCTTGAAAACTTTTCATCTTTAGAAAACATTCTATTCCATTTGAAATTTTCTAGAAAACCTCATATTCAAAAAAACATATTCATCTAAAAAACAAATAATTAAAATAATATAACACAAATTTAAAATTTATTTTTTATTTAAACCACAGGATCTAGTTTCAAAGGTATAAGACCTCATGAAATTTCCCTTTTCTCAACAAAAACATTATACAAAATTTTCTTATTTTCCACAAAACAACCCTCACAACATATACAATGGAAAAAATAAAACAATGAAACTTCTAGATTTATCAACCAAAAATAATCAACACAATATAAATATCACTTTATTACAAGTAAAATTAATTTTAAACATCATTAAACCTAATTTGAAATCCAAAAGTGACTAAAAAATAAATTATGGGAAAAGAAATATTGTTCACATCTTGGCTAACCACATACCAATCATGTGAAAGTAGATTTTAAAAATCCAAGAACCATGTATATAGGATCCAAATAGTTTTCCATACTATTAAAGTTAAACATAAAACATTATCACCCTATAAATTTCCTCCATAAGTCCTAGGAAAATATTATTACAATTTATTAAACACCCATAAAGGTGAAAAAATTATAATTAATTCTAAAATGAAATCAAATCAAAACTAAAATCCTTACTACATAAGTAAAATAATGTCTCATCATGATATGTTCTGATAAAGAACCTACAAATGATCTAATTCTTGAGTTATAATGGAAATCCAAATTTATATAATAACAAGACACAGCTCAAATAACAAAAGGGTACTCTGATGCCATTTCGGCTACAAACAATCCAGGTCGCCCCATAACCAGACACCTAAACTAGTCTGTTGTAAGGACCAAGGGTTTTTTTAGAATGCCTTGAGATTCCAAGGAGTTTAAGGGAATTAGAAAATTTTATATAAATGATATAACTCTAAAATAACAATTAACATCAGAAAAATTCCACCCAAGAAACTCGGATGACTATCTATATTTTAGATTCCCATGCACAAAAATAAATATTTTCAAATTAACATAGCTAAAAAGTTTTAAATAGTTAGAAACAAACAAATATATTATAATATAGGAGGTAAAATAAATATATCTCAAAATATGAATATATATATTAAATAACACCACATATACAAAATAAACTAAAGATAGATCTAGAAATACATGGTTAGTACATAAGTATCCTAAAATTTAAACCAAAACCAAAATGTCACCAACCACCACTATGTAACTCCTCATTCACTCTCCACATATCATAACATCCACTATCAGTACAATTTGAACCTAAAAAAATGAAAATATCATAGTATGGGATACCTAAAAGGAAAACATAAAAGTTCTATTCAATGGTTGATATGTGAAGGATTTGAGAAATCTGAATCCTTGTATGATTCGACTAAAGATTTTATAAAATTAATTTCAATTGAAATTCTATTCATGATTGTTTGAACTACAACTAGAAATATGTTTTTGAAATAAAAGTTAAAAAAACATGTAACATTCCATGTTTAATTTCATAAAACCGCCCACAATTTTTTAATTTAAAACAATGGTTGTTTCAACTACTTAAAATTGAAAACATTAAGGATTTAAAATAGACCCTTTATTCTTTTACAAAATATCAAACTAATTATTTGTCACATATTAAATTCTTCTAAAAACACACCCAGGAATCAAAATCTCTTACTTTGAAATTACCCCTTCAAATATATATTTAAATATTTTGAATAACTTCAAAAAAATAATCCAAGTTAAAATAATAATAAAAATAATAAAGGTAGATATACATAATCTATGAGAAAAAGTATACATACATTAGAAAATAATTACACATAATTAAATTGGACTAGGGGAACACAATAGAATAATAAATGGGATTCCACTATTTAATATCAACAATAGAACTAGGTATCTTGAGAAAATCACTTGGTATTATGGTCAAATAGTCTGAGATAGAATAAAAATCAGACCCATTTTTTTGTTATGTTCTAAATAATAAAATCCTTGTGACTAACCCAAACTAGCATCGTTGAGATGGAACTTCCAAACAAGACCTTGAATATCGCATAATAAGGGGGCACTATAAGTCTGTGTACTAACTAGTGTAGAATAAATCAAGATTTATCTAATATCTAAGGGGTCCTATGGCTTAAAATATATAGATTTTATAGAAAATCTGAATATTTAAATAAAAACACCAATTGGTTATAATTAAAAAAAAATCTCAACTCTAACTCCCTCAAAAACAAAAACCCCTTCCATATTATTCACATTTTAATAATAATATAACATCCCCCTTTCGTTCCATAGTGAAAATCATGCACAATAAAATTAAGGGCATAATTGGGGGTCTCACACAAATCATGGAAATATTATTTATAACAATTTAAATGGCCCTTTTTGAAAAATATAATCTAGATTCCATGTCATTTTCTATTATTTAAAATCTTATTTTATAACATTCTTTAAAATCAACCACTTGAACCCAATTATATGATATTACTTTGATCATTAAAAACAATTTATTAAATCTAATATTTTTATTACCTTTTCCAAATTTCTTGAAAACTGAACATTTCTATCCATTTTATGACCTAAATTAGGTCACATAACATTAAACATCTTAATTCAATTAAAAACCCCCTTTAAGAATTTTTTAACCCACTCAAAACAAAACACCACTTTTAAAACTAGGAAACCCATTTAAATAAACTTTATACCATGTTTGTAATCACTTCATAACATTCCTAAACTCACTAATAGTTATAACATTGTGCTATAACATCAAAAGAATATTTAAAATATTTAGTAATTTATATTCCTAATAAATAAATTGTATAAAAATCTATATCAATCAAAGAAACAATCCCTCACAATAAGATGCAACATGTCTCATGTGATAGTGATTGTAAAACCAAACAAGTAAAATCCCTCTGTGATCCTTATATATAAATATAATTTACTAGATTCATCATAAACCTAAATTAAAACCCTCAAATATTTCAATGTTCCTTTGAGGAAGGAAATAAATTGAAGATATAAGACGGTAGAAAAAGAAAAAAATATGGGTAAATGAGGGACATACCATAAAATATCAACTGGACATTAAGTATAGATGGCTAGCAACAAAATTATAGGAGAGAGAGAGATCCTTATGTCATGAAACCCACTCAGATAAATGAAAGAGGAAGGATAAAAGAGGTTTATTCCCTTAAAATCAAAGAGGAAAAATCATAAATTCTCTTTCAAAATAAACTAGTCAGATTGGGATGCAGTTTGTTTAGAATCATCATGGAACATCATTCTCTCACCAGACGCCCTTCCTAGGGAAACAAAGTACACTATAATGTATAGGGGTCTTAAAAGGCCCTTCTATAGTGTGTTCCTTTGACCACAGCATACGACCCCCTGAAATGACATTGGGAATTCCCCATTCCCCAAAAAACCTCAAAACTATATAGCTCTTTTATATTTTTGTGTGCCTTTTCCAGTACACAACCTCCATGGTATAACTCACAAAATTATTTCATATTATCTATCCACACCCCAACAATAGTGAACTATACTTTTCATAAATACATATTTAATCTTTTAAAATCAATATTCATAACATTATATAATGACATGTGCCAGAATCTTATAGGTCTAGTGCCTTTGGAAACATGACACATAAACGGCTGGTTCATAAATGATCTACATCATCTCCTACAATGTTCTTCTTCACTATCAACCATATTATAAATATCCTAAAAATTTCCTTTTAACATAACATAGAGAAAGAAAACATAAGAAATGGAATGATGAGAAGCTCAATAAGGGAAAATAGGGGAGATATCAATGATCACTTGAGGATAAAATGATTATAAGGGTTTCCTAAAATGATCATAACATATAAAAATAATACCCTACATATCCTATATAATAATCTAGAGTCATGGAATAAATCTTGGTAGTTTATAAGAACTGAATAATAAAAGAACAAAAGAACATAATCCATGGAAACATGTCATCAGCATAAGACAAAGAATTCTGGCATACACAAAAGCATTGAAAATCATTTCCATTATAATAAAGTCTCATTACTAATACTACCATAATGGAATGGGTTTTCTCCTCAAACCATTGTATTAGTTATGTTTCACTAACAATACTATCATAATGGAAAAATTACTTTACCAAATTCTGCTCAGTCCCCATTTCAGTCATATTTATTATGTGAGATATCAATATTTACCCAATAAATTGGAGGGAGATTTAGGCCCCACTCATCCTTGAATATAACATAACCACTATACTTGGTTTTAACATAACCATTGTCCTTGGATTTAGTGTATACACCATATTTGGTTAAAATGTAACCACCATCATTCGTTATAATATACCCATCGCCCTTCGTTATAATGTAACTACTATCCTTGTGTATAACATAACCACCCAAACATAATCAAAACTATACATATGTTTTCCTAAATATCATTAAACAATCATCGTATAATCATAAAATAAAAACTAAAAATAAAAAGGATTTAATAAACATTTCATCAATTCACTAAATCACAACCCAGAAAAAAAATAAATGGGCTTTGTAAACATATAATCAACATAAATATAAACCATCCAGAGAAAGAGTAAGAATTTTATCAATGGATCTTATCCCCAGTAAATCCAAATTAACATCAAATCATTTTATTGACTTTGAAAATTATTTTAAATATCCTTGAAATATTTCTAAAAAAATTAAAATTTCAAATTTTGAAACTTTTTAAAAAAATTCCAAAATATTAAGGAAGTTTTTTTAAAAAGAACCTTTCAAACCTGTAAATAAAGCTTCACAAATTTTATTTGTCCGAATGGTATGAAATTCTATTCAAGCCATATAATTTAATAGAAAGTGTTCCTTTCACATTTTCTAATAAAAAGTCAAAAGGTACCTCTTTTTGAAACTGAAATAATGATTTCATTAAAACTATTTTTTAAAAACTAAATCATGTGAAAATGAATTTAAAAATTAATAGGATAATTTTAAAAACATTATTTAAAACACATATAAATACATGGATATGGAAAAAAATCAATTGAAGAGATAAATAAATTAAATTTTTCTAAAAACATATTTTTTACCTCCTAAGTAATTAAAGTGAGAGAAATAAAAATAAATAATTTATTATAAATCAATAACCACAAGATAATAAAATACGTCAGTTTATTGGGATATAGATCATAATATTTCATCATTATATTTTATCCATAAACAATCTTGTTAAACAAAGATATTGAAACATAAATCCCTTACCATTTTGGAAACATTTATGTCACAATCCCCATAAAAGGAATAACTTTTGATGGACTTTTAAATCCCCATAAATTTCATAATAAGAATAATAAAATAAAATAATGATACTATATACACCGCACAAAATAAAGAAGTTGTTAATGTGGAATGTATCTCACTTAAGGATAAATAAGATGAGAATCCATTACCTTAAGTTTGAATTCCTCCATACATGTTGAAACCCTCTATATAATCAATATAGATTTATTAATAATATGTCCTAAAACCATAATCATATATTTTATAACATATATAATTTAATTATAACCTTTTATCACCTTTTTTAATAATTCAATATTAATATCTTGTTCTGTGTAATATCTGCTTCATTTTTCACGTATGCTCGAGTTTAGTAGTTTTGGCCTTTATATTTTGATCATACTTACATCATATCCATAATTTTAATAATGTGATAAATATTATAAATATTAATTACATACATTTTTATAGTCATTCATAAAATATAGATATAGAAAAATTAATTTCGCCATTCATGGATAAGGTCAGCCCTACATACGCATGAATGTTTTTTATTTGTGAATGGAATGAAATAAAGGTAAATAATAAAACAAATTTCTAGAATAATTATTATATCATAGTTTTCAAATATATTCATTATATATATCCTTATTACCATCAAAATAAAATAGAAATGAAAAATGAATCATATTACTTCATGGAGGTGGTAGTCCACATGTACACATGATTCATTATCATTTTACAACAGTTTGGATGGTAAGAATATAGATATGGTATTATCATTATAGAAGTATAATTTTTTCATAACTATAATAAATGAAATGTAAACCAATAATAATACTAATCTATAAAATATGGTACTGAAAAATGAATTGTATCTCAAGATAGACATGCAAAGCCGTACATTGGCTCAACTAGTATTTTAACTATCCATTTGATTGAATAGGGTGTATAAAGGTGTTTTCCTAACCATAATAAAATATCATTATATTCAGATTAATTAATTAGTTATTTTATAAAGAATATAATAGTATTATAGAAGGTAAAATAATGATTAAAAATAAAGTGATCGATTAAGGTGATTACCACTTCTTTGAAATACCTCCTTTTTATATCCTCTTAAGGGCTCTATGATTTGTTTTTTGGGAAGAAAAAATCATATATAATGTTGATATTAGAGTGGAGAATATAACTGTTTATATTTTGGTGGATCTCAAAAGCTCAATGTGGTGTGAATAAGTGAAATTATATATTTCCATTTATAATTGTGTAGAGGGTCACTCTTTGAATTTTTGGAAGATTAAAATATATTAATGTCATTATCAAGAAAAATGGTTCCAATAGCCAAAAAATAAAAAATGGGTGAACCTTTATATTATATCTTATCCCCTTATCTTATTTTTGTATTTTTATGGTATTTAGGTTGTTTAGTAATATATTATTTTCATAAAATATCATTTTTAACAATTTAGATACTTTTCATTTATTCTTGACATAAAATATATAAATAAAAAACAATAACAATAATATAATTCTTTAAAAAAATACAATTTTTCATATTAATATATAAAGTTATTTGAAAAAGATAAATTACTCAAATTATATTTCCGTTAATATTTTTAAAATCATTTATTATATTGTTTTTTTTATTGGAGAAATATTGCATTGGTGATATATAAGAATTTTTAATAATTATATAGTTACTAAAAATTATAAATAAGTTTATATATTTAAAATAATTTCATTATTCTAAAAATATAAACTTATATAAATTAATGAGATTAATTTTCCCTATGTGGACACAACAAATATATTTAAAGCTGAGAGAGTACCATTTTGTAACTTTCGATACATTAGATATTATATATTCCATTTTAATAGAACATTTTCCCTTAACTAACTCAATTTTAATCCAAAGGTGATACGGGTAAAATTATTCTAATCCAATAAGAATTTGGTTGATAATCATGGTCGTTTCACTTAGTTTTAACCTAAATTGTGCCAATTTACCTTTTACCGAGCTGACAAATTTTACCACAGTTATGATTCATATTGACTAAAAAAGAGAATATTTAAAAATTTAGAACCTTCAAATTCAAAATATGGAACCCAAATTAGAATATTCAATACCTATAGGTGGATGAAATTAATTTTGATATAATATTGACAAATTTGATAAAATCATTTTTTAGAAAAATTATTTATTTCTCATAAAACTAGATTTTTTCTTTTAGCATTCATAGTAAAAATATTATATGAAGGATAATTAAATTTGATTGAATATAATATATATAAAATTAAAATAAATTACCAATAGTTATTTACTAGCTTTTCTAAGATAAATATACATTCCACACATATAAACATCTTTTCATAAAAATTTCATTTTATAATAAAAGTTACTTTTATAATAAATTAAAACTTTAAATAGATTCTAATGAACTAAATATGATTATTTAAAACAGAAAAGTATAACTTTTACTGTAAACCCATTTTAAAACAAATGGATCTTTTTTACATATTTAAAACAAAAATAAAGTTCATAATAAAAAACAGAATTTTTCATTATACAATGGTAAATCAATCATTTTTGAAAAATCCCCAAAATTCCCCTAAAGATAATTTGGATATGATGATTCAAAAAATTAGATATTCTTATGAAACAAATTTTTTAAAATTTTCAAAAAATAAATATAATATTTTTTTCACAAAATACATTAAAAATTATTTTAAAAAAATAAACTTTTTAAGCTTAATATAACCCTTCTAAAAGAAATTGAATGTCATTTCGTAAGAATTAATCAATACATTTATTTTGAGTGGTGTTTTTATATATCTTGTAATTTATTTTATTTTATTCATACATGAATATTTTTTAGTTAGGTCATAACAGTCATAGAATTATATTTTAAAAACATATCATGGTTCATTTAAAATAATTGACATATATAATGCATTCTATCAAAGAAATTAAATTTATTTGAAAGAAATATTTCTTAAAATCCAAGGTTGATTCATTCTACCACAATAAAATGAATGTATCCCTTTAAAATATTTACTCTAACACAAAAAAATAATGATATCTTTGTTTCATTTCTTCCTTAGGTTCCAAGGTAGCTTCTTTAAATTTGTAATTTCTCTAGATAACTTTCACCATGTGGTTAATCTTGTTTAATTTCACTTTATCTATATGATACTAGAATTATACTAGTATTTTCTCATGATAAAGAACATCTTATCATGGAATGGACCCTAATTTTAATAAATTTAATGGATCACGTATATATTTCCTCATGAGAGATACATGGGAGACATCAGGAACTTGGGAGACGTTTGGTGGAAGCGCCAAGCGATGAGCTATCATCCCGTTTCTTTAAAGAATATCGACATGGAAAATATATCTAGGGATTATATTTAACTTATTTCTAAATATCATATACATATTCCGTATATAAATTAACAAAAAACATTCTTAGCAACTTTAAATTCTAGGTCACACAAATTATTATCATCAAAACATTTCTATAAAATCTGAGCTGCATTGGTGAGTTGCTGAAAAACTCTAATTTTCTTCATCATTTCTTCATTTAGTTTATATCCCAAGATATTTCATAATTTAATCACATATTTTGGTTGTACATGGATTAGTTTACAGATAATCTATTACTCCAAGAAATGAATATTCAGGATTAATATTTTTTGCATGTAGCACTGAGATTATTTTCTAAATAATCATAAGTTCTATAAAGCATTAATAATGACACTAAATATTTACCAAAAACAGAATGGACAGAACAATTTCAATAATAAAATTAAAGGTTAAACGTAATCCACACAATAAATACATGACCTTAAGTATCCTTAAATATACAACAGACTAAAATTGAATCCCAAAGATTGGAATGATTTGATCAGATATCCTTTCTTGATCAACTTAATGATCAGGTTGAAATAATTTTAATCACTCATAAATTATTATACCAGAATTTATATACCCCAATTTTTAACAAAAATTAATTCAAAATTAAATAATACATGCTTCCAAAATATAATTATCCATTGATTCTTTAAATAGTCTCCTTTATTAAATAAAAACAATTCTATTGGTATTCTAGTTTCATCATTTCACCAATAGATGATCATAAGTTGATTCATAATATAATGTGAGATTTATTTATTCCAAAATATATGTAGAGAGTTATAATAAATGTTCACAATAATATCATATTTTACCAAAGTTTTAACAATAATATTTTCATAGGGTTTATTCATACAACATTTAACCATAAATTCCAAACCCTGGAGTGGAGGATACTTGTTCATTGATTATCATGATTCACATTCGTTATTTTGATCACATATGATTTCCTTATACCCCGTGACATAAAATATTTTTATGGATTATTATCCTTATTATCCCTTGGATTAGGTAATATATTATTGTAATTCCCAAACTCCATTCATTTATATAACATGAGTGTGAGTGTTGAATTTGGTGAAGCTTTCGATCTATTCACATCATTATCTAAATTTTTCTCATCACATTAGTATTTGATTTCATAATGAACTTCCCTACCACACTCAAAATATTCTCCAGTTCCCTAATAATAATTTCAACCTTGTTTCGTTCCACACTAATTTCATAAATTAGGGATTTTATTCTTCTATCCATCGTTTTTAGAATTTAAGTTTAATTTTATATTTAATTTCATTTCAAAACCATATGATTTATGGTTATCTCAAATATCTATCTCCACAATGATGGTACATTAATAGATTTATTCATAGTTGTTTAATTCATTTATAAATAATACCCTTTAGAAAATTTTAATTAATTCATTGAATAATTAATCAACCTGAATTTTAGTTTGACTAATAATACCTGAAACATACCTTATAAGTATTGTAATATTTTACTCATAGGTACCAATGGATACATCAACTTTCAATTATACCTCACGAAATTCCTTCTCTATTTTATTTTGAAGAATATAGGAGAGTACTTATTTAGAAATGGTATCTTAATTTAGTCCTAGATTATTTAGACAATTTCATTCTACTACCTCGTATTCTTGATAAGTGTCCACTATTGATCTACATATACTTTCAAATGATTGACATAAAAAATTAATTTTTCATGTTTTGAACACTAGAGATTAGAAAATATCAATTCAATGTTATTGATCCATTTCCTAGAAGCTGGTGGATTAGCATAACCACAAAAATATGGTAATCATTTCCTCATGAAGGAATCAACAAAATGTTGTTCCTTTTTTTCTTGTTCATAAGTACTGTATTATTCATAGCTTAAAAAAGTTGAGTGATCATAGAAATGATATTTTTCATCCCCAATCCCATAACATTTTCTTTCCTGGGAGTAATATCAATGGATTATCCGTCGCATTCTTCATTAACCTGATTCCTTCATTTTCTTGATATAGACAAAAAAATGCCTCGTGTGAACAATAATCACAGTGGAAAACTACATAATCCTGAAAAAGTAGTTATATAATCTCTAATAATCGCACCTAATTTTATGAAACTGTAGTTTTAACCAACCTCATTCATGATCATTAAAAAAACATTATAATTTTATATCATACATATACATATCCCTAGAGTTATCACTAAATTATTTTCAAACTATTTTTCAAACATAAATAAAATATTACTCTAATACCAACTATAGAATCCCAGACATTTCATACATAGGTATTTTATCTTTTTAGATGAATATTCATTACATTACATAACAAAACATGCCGTATTTTTATCAGTATAGTTCTTTTGAAAACCAAAAAAAATAAACAAATGGCTCATAAAATATCGACATCATATCCCACTAAGTACATCATAATTATATCCCTTATAATAAATATCACACTTAGTACCTCTCATAAAAACCTATGTAAAGGAAACATAAGAATAGATAAGCTCAGATTCTTAATAAGTATAAACAAGGGAGATATCCATGATCAAATGACCATAACATGACTATAAGGATATAATAATGTGATCATATAATTTTAAAATCATACCTTGTATATCATAAATTCTGATCAAGTCATGGTATAAATCCAGTAAATCTATAAGACATGAATCATAAATGAATCAAAGAACATAATCCATTAAACCATAATTTTGGCATAACACATGTAATTTTCATATACACATAATCATAACAAAATCATTTTCTTTGTATTCAGGACTAGTTTACAATACTATTAATGTGGAATGGTCTTACTCCTTAAACCATTATTGTATTGAAGTTTTACTCCAAATACTATAATAGCATAAAAGTCCCTTATTGAACATGATTCACTCCTCATTCAAGTACTTCTTATCTTGTGATATTACAATATTTACCCAATGCGTTGGATGGAGATATAAATATCTCCTTCCTTGGTTATAATGTTACCTTCTCCCTTTGTTATAATGTAAACACTATCCTTTTTAGAACACATACTTGGTTTTAACATAACCACGATTCGTGGTTACGACATAACCACCCTCCTTAGATATAACTTAGTAAACATCCTTGGTTATATTTAACAACATTAACATAATAAAAACCATACAAATGTGTTCCATAAAGTCATAAATAATTCATCATATCATCACATCATAACTCATTAAAATAAAATGAGTTCAATAAATATTCATCAATTCACCATAGCATAACCCGTGTAAAATAAATTGGTTTTATTAATGTCCCATAAACATGATAATTAACCATATAGAGAAATAGTAATAATATCATGAAAGGATCACATACTTAGTAATAATTAATTATGATGTTATCATATATCAAAATTCTTTTAAATTATTATTCAAATATTTCTTGGGGAAAAAACATTCCATTTTGAAATCAATTTAAAAATGATAATACTTCTGCAATATTAATGAAAACATTTTCATTCAAATAAATAAGGAATCTTGTAAGAAATTTTTCAAAACATTTATCATTAATGATATTGGTAAATCTCATTCAGTTAATATAAGTTAAAATAATACATTCCTTTCAGGTTTTTTGGTAAAAAGTCAAAAAGGACCACTTTAAGAAAACCACAAGAACCTTCATTTTAAATAATTTTTAAAAAATTAAAGCATGGATAAAAAAAATTTTAAAATTAATATTACAATATTAAAAACATTCTTCATAACATTTTATAAAAACATGAAATTGTATGAAAATAGTTCTCAACCGATGTTTAATAAAGTAAATTTTCGTTTAAAATATATTTTTCTTATCTTGAGAAATTATAGTAGGAAAATGAAAATAAAACATGTAATATCAATATATTAATATAGGGGAATAAAATTACTAATTTTATTGGGGGATATATAATAATATTTCATCATCAAAACTTTACCACAATCTTTCCCAATAAATAATTAGATTGCAACATAAAGCCCATACAGATTTGAAAGCTTTTGAATCATAAGACCCATGAAATAAATAACCTTATATAGATTTTTAAATCCCAATAAAATTCATATTAATCATAATAAAATACATTAATGAGATTATATACACCATAAAAATATACTTGTGGTGAATGTGGTATGTATCCCACTAGAGTAAAAGTGAGATGAAAATCTCTTACCTTGGGTCTGACTTCCTTAATAAGTGTTGGAATGCCATTATAATAAATATATATTTATTAATAATATATTAAAGAAACAAAATAATATGTTTCATAACATATATGATTTAATTATAACCTTTTATCATAATTTTTTAATACTAATTTATTAAAATCAATGTTTTGGGTGATATCTAATTCGTTTTCATGTATGTTCTTGTTCGATAGTTTGTGTCCTTATATTTTCATCATGGTTCAGTCATATCAGTAATTTTAACTATGATATAAATTTAATATATGTTCATTATAATATTAAATCATAAAATATATAGATATAAATATGAATTACATCATTCATAGTGATGGTAGGTTATACATATGCGTAAACATTATATTAATTTTTTTATGGATGAGATGAAAGAATGTTAATTTAAAAATCACCATTCAAAAATAATTATTGTTTCATATACATTCATTTAATCCGTCCTTATCACCATAAACCTAAAATATAAATCAAAAATAAATCACATTTCTTTGTGGATTTGGTAGTCCACACGTATATATGTTTGATGTTATGGTTTTCCAATAGTTTCAAAGGTAAGTAGGTAGATATGATATTATCATTAGAGAAATAATATTATTAAATATTTATCATATATAACAATTAATCCAATCATCATACTTATCCATTAAATATGGTAATTAAAAATTAATTGCATCGGTATGTGGAAACTATAAGTCCTACGTCTACAAGAGAGATATTCTCACATTCCATTTGACGGAAAAAGAGTGAGTAATGGTAGTTTCATAATAATAATAACATATCAATATATTTAGTATATTAAATTTATCATTTTATAAAGAATATAATGTATTTATATAAGGTTAAAGAATAAATAAAAAGGAAATTAATCAATTAAGGAGATTACCTCTTTTTTAAATAACTACTTCAGATCTCATATTATGGGATATAGGTTTGGTATTTTGGGAAGTCCAACACCTAAGAAATTCGTCTAATGGATTGGATAATAGAAACTATTAGATTTTAGTCAATATATAAGTCTCAAAGTGTTATGAATAAGAGGGAGTAGGGTTTCCCTTTTAAAATTTAGGAAAGGGACACTGTTGGAATTTCTTATAAGATTAAATTATATTAAATCAATTCGCAAGAAAAATTATTCCATATAGCCTAAAATGTAAAATGTATAAAAGTTTAGACTATACCATATCCCCCTTTAATATTTTTATAGTTTTATTATTTTTATGTTATTTAATAAAATAATATTTTCTTAAAAGTATTTATCTACAATTAAGATATTATTCATTTCATTCGACTTAAAAGATAGAAATACAAAATTGGAATTGAAATTTAATTCTTTTACATAATAATGGAATTTAGTATTCATCTAAAAAATTCTTGTCACTCCTCAAATCACTAAAATTATATTACTTTTATTAATTTTAAAATCATTTCTTATACTTTTTTATTAATTTTAGAAATACTACATCACTGTTTTATAAGAATTTGAGGTCCATATAAAATCACTAATAATTGTAAATAAATTTATTCCCTGAAAATAATTTTGTTTTTCATTAAATAGATAATTATATTCATTAATAAATTTATTTTTTTCCTATGTGGTCACATTATTGATATTTAAACTTTAGAGACTGATATCTTGAAACATTATTTGATTTAAATATAATATGAGTCATTTTCTTGGAAATGTGGCCATTAAATAACTCAATTTTTAGAATTGGGTGATAAGGTTATAATTATATTTATAAACTAATAATTAGGATGAAATATTGTGTCATCATCACTTTGTTATAAAACAGATTAGCCTTATTTACCCTTTATTAAGGTGAAAAATTTTACCACAATTCCCATTCATATTGACTAATTATAAAAGGTGAATAATTTTCAAATTCAAACCACCTAATTAAAAATAGGGTAAAAATTTTATCAAATTCAATAATGATAATTCAAATTAATTAATTTTAAAATAATTACACACAACATGACAAAAACTTCTTATAGAGAATATTTTTTTAAGCATAGAAGTGAATTTATTCTTATTCCATGCAGATTAAAAATGTTATAAGAATATTTAAGACATTTTATTGAATAAATAACATATATATTTAAATAAAATAATTTAAAAATAGTTTTTAATTTTATTTATTATGATTAAAAAACAATGCGCACATAGAAAGGGTTTTGAGGAAAATTCTTTTTACTTATAAAATTGTTTTTTGATACAAAATTAAAACATAAAATTGATTCAAAAAAATTCTGTTGGATAACATAAAATAAAATTAAATTAAATTTACTCTAAATAAATTTTTTGAAAAAAATTTAAATTTTTAAAAACTTGATATAAAAATATAATATTCAATAAAAATGGTATTTTTCACTATTCACATTAAATTCAAAATTAATAGAAAAAACCCAAAAATTAACCCGAAAATAATTCTTATATAATTATATGAATAAAAATTTATTATTCCAGATAGATTTTCAAATTTTAAAATATTAAATATAATATTTTCTCATTAGAATAAAGAATCATATTTAAGAAAATCTATTTTTTTAGCAAAATATGAATTTTTTAAAACATATTGAATATTTATTTCTTAATATTTACTAAATAAATTTATATTGAGTAGAGTCTTTTTATATATCTCATAAAGTAGTAAATATTATTCATACATTAGAATTCAATGTCTAGGTTATAATATTCACATAAAAATATTTTAATAATATATCACAGTTCATTAAAATTCAGTGTTGCATGTAATAAAAGCTATCGAAGAAATTAACTTTGTTTGAGAAAATATTTCATAAATATCATGGTGGGAGACTATCACTATAGTGAAGCACAACTCACTAAATCATAGTCTTCTTTAAAGTTAAAAAAGACCTATAAAACTCCTAAAAATATTAAAATAAAACAAAACCAATTAATAAATAAAAAAACAATGGATCATGGGTGTTACACTATAAATATTCAAAAAAATATTATATGTTATCATTTTAATATTAGTAAAATATACTAATAAAATTATATTATCAGTACCTCCTTTTAAACATTGTTTATAATTTCATAAAGATGCTATAATAATTCTAAATAATTCTTGAAAAAATTTATTCAAGTATTTTTATCGAAATCAATAAGATTGTCAAATATCATTAGTATTTTTCATATAAAATTTATGAGAGACTGGAAATGTTCTATTTGAATAAATATATTTTTTTTCATCCCCTACCATGAACCAAGTCAATTACTCTTAGTGTGTGAAATTTTTAATATTTGATATTTATGGTGTTTATACAAGAATTTTTCTCCTTAAAAAATTTTATATCCCCATTAAAAATGAAATGTTTGAGACAAATTTTGCTAGTTTTATGGAAAATTTCCATACACCAACTAGTAATCATGTACTTGAAAACCCATTTAAATAAGAATACATTAAATTACTACAACGTTAACTCCGTAAAACGAATCATTCAAAATTCACGGGTTCATTGATTTGATCATATCAAAGACAATTCAATGTGAATATGTTAATAAGAATTTTATTGAATAGTATTCATATAATTATCCATAAGGTATATGTCACAAAACAACCCAGAAACCCAGGTAACCTAATAACTAAGCTGGTCCTAATATTGCCTGAAGAGCGTTCGTGATACCCATGGGTTGGCGACTAACACTTGGAATCATTCAATAAAAAAGTGGGAACATATTTTCTATAAACACAATGCGAGCAAGATGAACATGTTAGTTTTTATACGATAAACACTCCATAGTTGGAGCCTTACCCTTGCTCGAAACTTGAGGAATATAATCTACAAACACACAATGGAACTGGTAGGTTGTGAGGTAAAATCAAAGTAGGGTCTCACCAAGGATTCCATATTAAGATGCCAACATTTAATTAAACAAAAAGCTTCACATTTTAAATTGAAAATCATGGATGTTCAATATCATATTTAAAAAAATCATTATTTATTTTTAATATTATGTAAATATTTAAAAAATGGATTAATAATTATTTAATATAAAACTATTTACATTAATTCGGAAGGAATATATAAAATATTTTTACAACTAGTGTAATATTTTTAAAAAATAAAAAATCAAGAAAAATGGTCATCTTCCTCAAAGTATTATTGTTCCAGTCTATGAGACTCCCTCACACTCAATTAGTTATCATGATAATATGTGTATATGCTTCCCTCTCACACTTATCAAAGAGGACCCATCACCATCCCATTAGATATGTGACCTACTGCATTTGTATTGTTACTGTTGTAAAGCAATGGAGTTTTTTCTTGAATAACTCACTAACTACCTAGGCATTCATGTGGTCAATTAAAAATCAATGATTGGAAATTTATTTTAAAAACTATATAAAATAAAATTCATCCCATTATCCCATTTTAATTTTCCATTTTCCATTTAAAAATCAAAAAGGATTTTTAGTTAAATTAAGAATTTTACAATTTAAAAAAAATGGGTTCCCCTCAAAAAAATTATCCATATTAAAAAAATCAATTCCATAATTCAATTTCACAATTTAAATTCTACAATTAAATTACATAATTTAATTTTCAAAATTATCCATTTAACTATCACAAACACACCTCAATTCAATTGAACTAGTGTTTTTTTTAAAATTTCATACCAAAAAAAATCCCAATCTACAATTAAATGTAAATGGGTTATTAACAAACCAATTTAATGAAATTCAATTGATATAAATAAATTTAATTTAAGTCAAACGATTTAATTTAAATCATGTAATTTCGGGTTAATCAAATTGTCCATCATAAACGGTACCACCTTCCTCGAGATCACTGGACCCCAAAACAAAAAGACCTAATTGGGAAACTCCAATGATGAAAGTTGGCGACAATGATCCTAAAATAAAATCAAGATTCATGATATAAAATTAAGTGGATTATATATTCCAACAACACAATGATCTATAAAACCCTATGGAGGATAGAGGAGAGAGTGTTAGAAAGATAATTAGAAGTGGAATCTTACCTGGAAGAGATCAAACTTCATACTACAAGATTTAATTTTCTTCTAGAGGGGTATAGAGGACACAAAATATCATATTAGGATTCTCTAAGGAAGAAGAAAACATGATAGGTTGATTTAGGAAAAATCAATTAATTAAAAATAGGGTATTGGTGTTTTAAAATAAATTTTTAGACTAATTAAAAGTCGTTCATTATTTCCTAAGTAGCCCCGCACAATTATATAAATAGTGTGCCCTGGACGAGCGGCCCTTATAATAGGGTTTTGGTGGTTTCTCATAGGCAGGTGCACTTATTCTCTAACTATGAACTATCTTTGAAAACCCCCACTTTTTGTTTTTTCACGGTTCCATTAAGAGGGTTCACGGTTTGGGAAAATCATGCGCTAACGATGCACAACTTTGAAACCTCCATAAACTTTTAAAATCTCACCTAAAACATCCTTGAATGAAAACCAAACAATGAATGAATAAAATAGTGGTTTAGGAATACCTAAAAATAGTAAGAGGATGTTACAACCTCTCCACTAAAGAAAATTTTTGTCTCCATAAGGCCATTTAATAAGCTTCCATGTCAACAAGATGAGACCACTACTCTCTAATCAATTCCTCCCTCTCCCACGTATCTTGATAATAAAAAATGTGTTGTTATAGCACTTGAAAAAAAATAACATCCTCTTACTAATCCCCTTTGTTTTCGAAACTACTAACCTGACTGGATACTCAATCATGGAAAAATCAGTTTCGACATCACGAATGCTTCAACAAAAAACAAAAGATTGATGTGATAAAAACTTTCAAATATGTAATACATGGAACTCATTATGTATCAACATAAACTATAGGGGATGTGATAAATGGTAGTAAAATTTCCCCACCTGGTCAACAACCTCAAAAGGTCCTAAAAATGAGGGAAAACATTACCTTTACTTCCTAGTCGTCGATGACCCGTGGAGGTGAAACATTAAAGAACACCCGGTCACCAGCTGAGAATTCCAAAGATCTATGATAACAATTACTATAACATTTATTCTAGCTTTATTCCATCAACATTCTATAATGAATTAACCAAATCATATATTTTATCTCTTGAACCAAGATAGGTCCAACCAAGGAACATTCCCCAATCTTTGACCAAACAAATAGAGATCTATAAGGGTGGTCATACATGGCCCCAATAGGATCCATTCTAATCTCTGACTAGTGACTTCTATTTTAAGAAAAATTAACCAGCCTCAAATTATAATGCCAAAATCCAAAAAATATTGGGACACAAGCGCAAAACATATCCTCAATAATCTGTATATATCATTCTTTCTGTCCATCCGGCTATGAATGGTTTTCCATACTCAAATGGACAAGAGATTCCAATGCATCTTGAAGGCCTCTACAAAATTGAGAATTCAAATGAGGATCCCTATCGAATAATATAACAGATATAAATTCATGAAAATGGATCATATCTTTCACTTAGAGATCTCCCAACTCCTCAACTATGGTTTTATCATGAATGGATATAAAGTGAGACTACTTGGTTATCATATCAATCACAACCTGTATTACATTATTCTTTCTCTTGGTATGTGGAAACCCAACAACAAACTCCATTGAGATATCATCCCACATCCAAGTGGGTACTAAAAGTGGCTGAATCAAACCCAGAGGTTTTTGGTGCTCAGCCTTAACCTATTTTCGTGTATAAGAACAAGACACAAATTCATTAATACCTCATCTCATACATGAACACAAGAATAATCATCTCATGTTATATAACAAATTTATAGTTCTAGGATGCACTACCCACTAGGATTTACAGAAATCCAACATCACATAATTCGATAATTATAACATCACAAAAAATGATTTTGATAACATAGAATGACCTCCATGGATAATGAACAATCAACAATGGTCCCATTACCATAAATAGAGTCTCGAATACTATGAAACTCTTCATGAATATATTGTTCTAGAAGAATCATCTTGATAAGAGTGGATTTCAAATAAATTATGTCCAAGGAAACCTTAACCCATTATTTCTAGTCTCCAATCTGTAACTATGAAAAAATATCCATCAAGGTCAACTCTTCTGAAGACTATTTCATGGATTTGGTCAAAAAATTCCAAATAAAATCATCTGGGATGACATTAATTTTCTCAAGTTAAAGGCATTGTCAAAGTAAAATATTGCACGTATTCCACTCATTTTCTCTAGGGGAGACTCAAATATTTTTAAGAGAATATATAACTCAATATTTTGTGATCTAAAAAAATAAAATTTTATCTAAAAATTTAATTATACCAACTCTTATGTGTGTGGATCATAGTTGTGATTTCAAGTTCATAGATCAGGTAATTATTCTTGTGTTTCCTATGCTAATGAGATCTATAATAAACAACACGATCACCCATAATAAGAACGAACCTCAAACATAAACCTCATGCATCAATAAATACCGCATAGTCCTCCCCAACCTCTGGATGAGTCAACATCGTCATAGTAGTCAAAAGCAATTTGATCTCAAAAAAGAACACAAAGATTTTTCATCCAATGTAAACTTTACACCCCTTTTTAGTTAGATCAATCATCAGAGAATCCAACATTGATAATTACTTAATAAACTATTGATAATACCCAATTAATCTCTAGAAGCCCCAAATCTTGAAAACATTTCATGTTTACTCCCATTTCATATCATCTTTCACATTATCAGGGTTAATTGAAATACCATGTTCTAAAACCAAATGTCCTAAGAACATCACTTCCTGAATCAAGAAATCACATTTTGAAACTTTTTCATAAAGTTAGTGATTTTTAAAAAAATTAAAAAACATCTCTCAGTTGGTTGAAATGATCCTCCTTTTACTATGTGTATAAAAGGATGTCATACCCAAATACCAAAATGAATTTATCAAGATACTCGTGGAAAACCATGTTCATTAAATCCATAAAGACTAAAATATAACTAGTTAAACCAAAATTCATGAAAAGGAACTCATAATGGTCGTACCAACTCCAAACTTTTGTTTTTGGAATTTCAAATTATTTTATCTTCAGCAGATGGTAACTAGATTGAAGATCAATATTTTAGATTCACCACTCCCATTTCAACAGTTAAAATTGATCCCCAGTCTATGGTAGTGGATATTTATTCTTTAACATAACTCAATTGAGTTTTCAGTAATCCAAATAATATAGAAGTGAGCCATCATATTTCTTAGAAATGAGAATATGCTCTTCCTAAGGTAACTCACTCGAGAGTATAAATAATTTCTCCAGAAGATCATCCAAATGAGACTTAAACTCTTTATTTTCAACTGGTTTCAAGTGGTAAGCATATACAGACACTGGTTGAGTAAAATTTTAGAAATTGATATAAAAATCTACCTCTCTTACTAGTGGAAAAGAAGAGAATCCTAAAAGAAAACTACTAGGAAACATGATGACAACAGAAGGGATACCACTAATCAAAAAAAATTACATATCAAAAGAAAACACATATATCACTTTCCCCAAATCTAGATAAGAAGTCATAGCTCTACTTGAATTTGGGACCCATTATCATTGAAATACTAAACATACCACATTAGGTTTAGTAAAGGATTACCATCAAAGATAAAAATCAATCCAAGATTTATTGGCAACGATCCAATCCATCATGAATGTAATGAAAATTAGTTTCATGCTAAGAACCAAAAAACATCAACCAATATCCACATCTAATAGAGATAAGACACAAGCGGGGCTATGGAGATCGTTCTCTCTCTTCGTTCTAAGGTGTGTAGTAATATTCATCACATGAGATAAAAAAATTGTGTTGGATGATTAAAAAGATTGAAAACATGTGTTGAAATAAATTAAAGAGACTCACCTATATAAAAACTCAATCACTAATGATGAATATATAGTGATATTACCTCTCACAGTCATTTTACCCATGTCCTCTTCCTCTGGGAACAATTCCATTGGCTGAAGAAGCTTTGTTCTAAGTGACTGCAGTGGCAACCCCTTTTTCTGTGAAGTATATGATTTCACTATAGTTTTAGAAGGAACTTATGATCATATGCCACTACACAATGTAGAATAAACATGGAATAACTTCTAAAAATGAACTGATCATCTATAGGAGCCACATATTTTGGGTTCCTCCATAAAAACCCAATTATAATGCCCAGCCTTTCCAAAATGGTAGAAAATAAAAGGGCCTCTACCCAGAACTACAGTAGGTCAAGGGAAACCCTTTTTTAGAACCACCATGATTATAATCACACTTCATTTTCCCCTTATACAAATTAACACTACCACTGGGAGAAAAAGGAACACCCTTCAACCCTGACAATCTAGCTTGGTATATTTATAAGATCAATGCTATATCTAGAACATAAACATAACAATGAATATTCAATATGAAAACCATAGAATAGTTATTAGATCGAAGTCCAAAACCTAAACCATTGAGATATTATATTCTCATTTTATACTATCTTAGGTCTAAATTGTAAAATCTCAGCAAAGTGACTTTAAAACTTTTTTACGGTCTTGTTATCATAATCGAGTTTGAAAAACTCAATCTCCTTTTCCAATACCAACAGATCTGGATAGAACTAGTCAATAAAAATATCCTTTAATTCATTCCAATCTAATCCCTAATTCTTATTTTCCATCATCATCATGCCCCTCTATCACTTTCTTAGTCCTTCCAACATAAAGGTGGAAGACTTCACCTTTATTTTATCAAGTGCCTCTAAGAACTAAAACTAGTGCTCAATATTACTCAACCATTCCTTAGCATCTTCCTATTCATTCAAGCCTTTTAGTGATGGTGTATTTTGGTGAAGGAACACATGAGCACAATTTTGTAAAATTTCCCTCTAAGGTTCCACAGCTGGAACCTCAACAGGAGCATGTAAATGTGTTTTTTCTAGAGCATGGGTAGTACGGAAAATCATCTCAACAATGATTTGGACCATTATGGGGTTTAATCAATGTGGCTCATTATCAACTCCCTCCTAGATGCAATTTTAAATTCATATCAAAGGCGTGGTTCTACACAACGTCAACAGAAAACATCGAAGACATCAAATTAGTACTCAAATATAGAAATGATGAGAATTAATCACAATAGATATACAAAAAATACTATGATTTCACTCTAACCAAATAAAAAATTAGAAAATATTTTAACAAATCCACAACATGTCTACCTCAGAACTACCCCTAGAGAATTAAGGATCATTGTAGGGATATATGTCAAGGCACTCAATTATAGCTAATCCCTATGTCTAGAAAATATTTACAAAATTGAATACTAACATCAAGATAAGCTACACAACCTCAACCTTTGATACCACTTTGTCATGAAAAAACCTAGATACTTTTGTAACCTAATAACAGATATGGTCCTAACATAGCCTGAATGGAGTTCCTGGTCCCCACGTGCTAGAGACTAGCACCTAGAATCACACAATATGAAAGTGGGAAGAAACGTTCGACAAACACAACAGAAGAAAGATAAATAAGTCAATATTCATACAAGAAAAACTCCATATGGAGAAGTGTTCCAAAGGTCAAATAGGTAAGAAAAAACAAAGTCTATCCACAAATACAACAAAAAAAAGATAAAAATTAAAGTCCCAATAGACACAACTCTCCTATACCAAGGATAAATAGCTACTACCACCTCTATGTCCCACATTACCCTTGAACCAACATTGAATAAGATAATATACAAACATTCAAAGGAATATGTAGGGTGTCAGAAGAAAACCCAGTAGGGTATCACCAAGGATTCCATATTAAGATCAAAACATTTAACTAACCAAACAAAAATTTAAATTTTAAATAAATAGGCATTGTCGTTCAAAATATTATTTTAAACAAATCAAGATTTACATTTAAATGGATGTAAATAATTTAAAAATGTATTAATAATTATTTTATATAAAACAATTTATATAAATTCAGAAAGAATGTATAAAATATTTTTGCAACCAATAGAAAATATTTCAAATATAAACAAGAAATATGCATGTTCACATTCCTAAAAGTATGACTGTTTCAATCTATGTGACTCCCTCACAATTAAATAGTGATCATGGAAATATGTATACACATGTCCCTCGTACACTGATCAAAGAGGAC
Organism: Viscum album; assembly: GCA_963277665.1. NCBI lineage: Eukaryota > Viridiplantae > Streptophyta > Magnoliopsida > Santalales > Viscaceae > Viscum > Viscum album. The sequence continues at coordinate 934,503,047 of OY728143.1, read as the reverse complement.
CCATCACTATCCTATCAGGGATGCGACCCACTACATATGAATCATTAGTATAGTAAACTGATAGAGTGCTTTCATGAATAACTCACTAACAACCTAGTATTTCATGTGCTAAATTAAAATTAAATGATGGTGAATTTATTTTATAAACTCTGTAACATACAATTCATCGTGTTCTCCAATTTCAACATGATAATTTACATTTAAAAAACAAATAGATTTTTTCATCAAATAATACTTTTTCCCAAATAAAACCTATAGGTTTCAATCAAAACAATTTAATACATATTCATAAAAAACAAATTTTATATCAATTCTAAAAATCAATTTCACAATTTCAATTCCAAAATTAAATTAAATAATTAAATTTTTACAATTCTATATCCAAATTTCACAAACACATCCCAATTCAATGGAATTGGGAGTTTTTTTTCCAATTTTATGCAAAACTAAATCCAAATGTCCAATTCAATGGATTTTTTATTTTAATAAACAAATTTATATGAATTGTTTTGATATCAAGAAAATGAATTTAAATTAAATAATTTAATTTAAATCAACACATTTAGGGTTAATCTAATTGGAAATCATAAATGGAACAACCAAACCTCAGGATCATGGTATCTAAAAAACCATTACCTAATTGGGAAACATAAATGTAGTTTATCAGCAATGAAGATATAAGAATTAATCCTAGATTCAAGATCTAAAATAGTAGGGATTAGATCCTCCAAGAACATAGAGATCTATAAAACCATGTGGAGGAAAGAGGATAGAACTGGAGAAACAGAATGAGAAGAGTAATTTTATAGGGAAGAGATCAAATTTCATTCTCCTAGCCTTAATTTGCTTATGGAGTGGTCTTGAGGTTCCAAAATCAACTCTTGGGAGATCCAAGGAAGAAGAAAATTAAATAGGTCGAGTTAGGCCTCTTGGGAACATAAAATAAGGGCTTTGGAGTTTTCAAAATTTTATTTCAAATTAATTAAAAGTCGATCATCGTTTTCTGGGTATGGCCTCACAGTTAGACAAACCATGCACCCTAGTTATTCTCCCCTGTTAATGGGTTTGAATGGTTTTGTTCTAGATGGGAACACATTTTTTCGAACTGTTCCCTCCCCGTACAAACAACCACTATTTGGGTTTGCATGGTTTCCACTGAGAGGGTGCATGGTTTGGGAAAACCATGTTCCAACCATGCACATCCCAAAAACATCCAAAATTTTCCAAATTTTCATCTGAAACTTCACGAAATGAAACAAAACCAAAGAATTATTAAAATAGTGTTTTAGGAATACCTAAAAATAGTAGCATAATGTTGCAGTATATTTATTTGGGATCACTAGGATTTATTTCACTTCCCCGTGAGTTAATTATAATTATAAGAAATACATTATTAATGGTTTATATTACAATGTATGCTTTTATTTTAAACATTGAGTTAATATTGTGTAAAATTGATGGGTTGTCTAAGAATTACATAGTCCACCAATAAATTGTGTGATGATAAACCTCTAAAGATTATAAAATTTCACAGTAGTTACCAATAACTATCTATTACACAAAATATGAGGCTTGGTAACATGAATATGATATCTTAGTGATGATCCATTAAAATATGTTTATGATATCATGATTTTTATATTACATAATTTTTTTATTACTTTTTATTATTCCATGTTCTTTGGTTATATAATCTGACTTAAAGATATATTGACTGCTGAGAAATGGGTGAATCGATAATTAATTTTATAATTCAAACACATTTCCTTTTTAACCAATGTTCTCCCATTTCAAATTAGTCCATGGATATAAACCCAATATTAATTTATTATAAAATAATATGTAAATAAATAATGGGAACAAAAAAAATTCAAGTATTTTAAACACTTAGTGATCTCTTAGGCCATGGTGATCAATGGGTGTTATCCTTAATCTCAAGGACTTTATCTTTTTATCAATAAGAGATAAAATGAGATAGTAATATTGTTCCCGAACCACCAATATTGATGTTTCCTATAACATTATTCACATCCAACAATGACAAAACTTTAAGAAAAAAAGGACAATTAGTAATCTATATAATGGAACAGTCACATAGTAATGATCTTCGCATCTTATTCCTAATGAGTATATATTGATATTCTTTTATTATAAAATACTCTCATAAGATCATCCCCCACGATATTTCTTCAATCAATTAAATATGTCAAGGTTATTCACAAATAATCATCCCATTATCATCCATCGATATCCATATAGTATCTCGTCAAATATTTATAATATTCTTCATGTTGAGATATTTATATTCTTAGAATCTCCATGCTATCTTATTAAAACATAGTCTCACTATTTTCTCCTCTATTTCGAATAACATAATTTTCATAAACATATAGATATATTTTATCCCTCTATATTTCCATCAATGGTTGTTATTTTCCAATGAGGCAAAAAAGGACTCATCTTGATCTAGGTATCATTTACATATATACCCCATCAAAATTCATCAGAATATATAATATTGAATATTAATTAAATCAATCAATATTATCATAATTTTTATGATACTAAAATCTATATATATTAAATGATATTAAATATTATGGACCAATTTTCTATACCATAATATGGTTTTCTTTAGTCAACTATAGTACTAAAAAACAAAATTCATATCTCATCCCTCTATAAAATCAACAACCTAATTTTTTATTTTAGCTGTTGTCTTTGATTAAATCAATAACATAATTTCTCCCTAGAAAAAAATTCACAATAACATAAAAAGATATCTCTAGAACAATAATCACTAAACCATGAATGTATTATCCAATCAATTACAACATCAATTAAAATATGAATAAGTATTCCCTCATTTCATCAGAGTAATTATTTATTTAGGTCAAGGAAACGTGATTGGATGTATTTCTATTTTCTCTAACATCATCACAATCCATTTATCCCATGGATATATCATCAAATGGATAAACCCCTATTATTTTACAGTTTTCGTTAAATTTATTTACTCTAATTTTCTCTATTGTATACCTATTTAAAATTTGTAATTTTTTAAATCCCATAAAAGTTTCACTCTTCATCTTGATTTATTTAGATAAAATTGAACATTGATTTCTTCTTTATTCTCTAACATCTTATTCTCTTATCCATCATCCTTGTGGATGTTTTTATGTTATCGTGATCTCAATGGAACCCACAAATATAATACCTAATGAGAATCTAAAATGAAGAACTATTATATGTGTGAGTGTGTGTTTGAGTTAAACATTGTCATGTTATTTAATCTAATAAAATTGGTGAATCCATAACCAACTCATATTTAGAAAAAAATGACATTGAACATTTCTATTGGATATTTTTTTGATTAATCTCCATTATTTTTTAATAAAAAATTATATTGTCCAATGAAAACTCTTTTTTCCTTCTCATGGAGTTCTTATATCAATATTTATATTAATATTCTAATTAAAACTTTCTAAACTCCACGTTATATTCCTTTTATTCAATATCTAGTAAATAATATGAATAATGACATTATATACCATTATTTATAGTTCAATTGGAATATTTTTTCATCCATAGTTACCATATTTAAAAATATGAAACTTATTTAATGTTTATTTATATATCATATTCTCATAAAGTATTGATACTACTCCAATATTATAGAATCATTTAACTAAATTCATCACCTCTTGGATCTATTTGTATTACATTTACATTATATATCATTACCTAGGATCTTATTTTTTATATTAAAAAAATCAATATTAAATTCAATGTAGAATGTAGGGTATCATTAATTTTTTCCAAAATATGTACCCTAAAATCAATCATTCCCTTTTTATTTATTAAAAATATTTTATTATAACAAATCTAAATATGATGTGACATACCTTATAAAAAAATAAAATCGAATAATTAAATTAATTTTATCAATTTACATTCTAATTAAAATTAACATAACTAACATTATTTTAATAAATTAATGAAAAAATTAGATCTATGTTCCTTTTCTACCAATTTTATAACATAATATGAAAACAGTAATTAGACTATGAGATATTGGGTATTTCATCCTATTCACTCCGCCATAATGGGATTGAGATATTTTTTCCCTTCAGATTGAGAATTTTTTATCCTTTTACAGATGGATACTTGTTTATCCCCTATAAAGTTTTTTTCCACTTTTAAAAATTCCTTCCACTTTTTCAACATGAAAAAATTAATCAAAGTGGGAAGAAATAGTTTTTTAACCTAAATTCAAAGGAATGTCTTTCAAATAACTCATAGTTATCATTCAAAAAATTTATTTATATGCTAGTCCATAGAAACCAACTCATAGAATCTTTAAATTTAATCCATCATAAGATTATTATTAAGTAATAACTCTAAATATATGATAGAAGTCTCACTATAGGAAAAGTTTTTAATCAATCAATATTATAATGTAAAGTATTAGGTATTCTGAAAAAAACTCCCATGATCCATAAATAAAAAATTCCAAAATAAGTATGACTACCATTTACAAAACTACTGTAATCCACTGGTAATTAAAAACTAATATGAAACCTCCCTATTAAATTCATCATTTCAGAACTCAACTTTTTATATAAAATCATCACTAAATTTTGTGAAGAATAAAGGAATTTATATAAGGAATTAGACTCTAAAACTCAAAACTATAAATTCACAATGAAGTTTATCCTTTAGAAAAAACCTTGTATTTTTTTCATATAACAAATTTTATTCAAACCATTTATTCAACATTTTTCATCCATAATTACTATTTAGATACACTCTAGATTTTGTTGGTTCTATTACAGGAATGGTGGTATGCTCCAACATTTATAATAGTCACAACAGTCTATAAATGAATGCCCTTTAATTTTTTGAGAGATAATCTTGGTTCTCTTTATGTGTGGAGTATATCCACAATTTCATAGACTATATTCCACATGAAACATAATTTATAAAATTTTCTAGAGTGTATTGAAAATTTTGTAATGTACTAAAAAAATTTCTCTCGTTGAATGACTAGTTCCATTTTCATCTAATGATCTATCAACTTTTTTTATTTTGTGGAAATATCCACATAAAACTTTTGTCAAGTAAACTTGAAAATATTTCTTCTCCTTGATACATTATTCTATTCTTTGGTCTTTATTATAGTAATGTTGTGAAAATTTCTCCTCAACATGTTTCCAAAGCACCCAAAAATTTTAAATCATTTTTTGACACATAGTTTATTCCTACTAGTATGTATTTTTTCTTGAATTATAACCTTTTTCTTAATAAATTATCAATAGCATCACAATTTTTTCTGAGGACCACTTGGTAAAAACATGAGTAACCATAATTTGATTAAACACACCCAAATGTGAAATTACCCAAAAAATACACTATACATACTACTTTATGGTTTCAGAAGCACATAACATTTTAAAATTTTACCTCTAAATCCACATTGATCTAATTCCCTATAAGACCACACCAACGTCACCCGTGTCATAAGATCATATCTAAATCCAAAATGCTCTATTAAGTAATTTTTATCATTTATAACTAATTTATATTTAAAACCCATAATTAAATTAAATAACATGATCCATGAAAACAAATCAATAAGTTTGAAAACATTGATACTTTAAGAAATGGTGTGAAAATAGTCTATGGTGTTCCCATGGTATGCCAATGAGAATAATATCTGTGAATAAAAACTTTATTGGATTAAAATTTAATATAGGAATAGATAAAATTATTTTGAAAAGTCACTAAAAACATACCATCATAAAAATTGTGGAATATTGTGTTTGTTACTTATGTGTCAACCTTCTCTAGACACCACACACAAAATATCCTTTGTAAATGATAAATTTCACCATTATATAGTGAATTATATTTCAAATACCTATTTGAAACTAAAATATCATACGGTAAAAACAATAGTAAATATGATGAGATGTGAGAGGAAAATCCTACAAAAATGGATGAGACCACACCTAGTAAACTACCTTGGATCAGAAAAAGAAAAGATATGAGAGAGGAAAAAGAGAGATCACATCTCACCCTTTTGAATGTCTCAAGACAATGATTCTCTATGTGATGGTTATTTAAATATCTATAAAAGAATAAAAGTCCCCATTGTAAAGGGAGTTTAATTTCCACTAATGAACTACCTATGTACATCAACTATATATCATGTAAGCAATCAAGAACTCAATATATTTTCAATAGTTACCCAATGTTAGAGGTAGGAGAATAACTACCCTACCCATCTGAAAAAATTGTATGTGGAAATTTACTTGTATTTTATATCCTTTTATATAGTCCAATTATGATCAAACACTTATATAGAATACAATATTTCTCTTAGAATAATTTATATTTATATATTAACCACCTAAACCAGGTCTTTAATCTCAAAAACATGACCAAAACTCATTTCCTCATATCTAAACTCCCTAAATTCAAACATACATAGATTCTTAACATCTAATACCAATCATTTTCCCAATCATATAGATATATAAAAACATGAGTTCTTATAAACTCCCTAACATAATACATTCTATAATATAGAATCCTCCTTATGAACCGTTAATGAACCTATCTAGAAAATGTGACATGAGGTGTGACTTTCACCTCTATATCCCCACTAGATATAGCCATGTTACCACTATTTCAATACTAGAAAAACAATATTTCATACAAAATCATTTTGATATAATCTATAAAATATATCAATCATGATTTAAATTACATTTTCATATCAAATTTCATATCACCCAACCTGATCAAGCACATTATGATCTAATTAATACTCCACCAATAAAATGTATTCTAAAATCCTATTATCCATACACTATTGATCCAATCGCTAATGTTTACATAATTATAGAAATAAATAATTTAGATACCTCCTTCTAATCATTATTTCAATAACAATAACCTCTATATATAAATATCATTTTATTCTGTAATGTTACTTCCTAATATTTGTAGTCTAAATACTGCATACTGTTTAGATGAACCAGACCTACGATCCTCCTATAGAGATTTGTTCAACTATAGGGAATAAAATTTAAATTGGGTCTTTATCATAGTCCCATCCTAGGTGGATCATACTCTATTCCATATAACATTAATATTGATAATAAAAATATACCAGCATCAGTTACCACAAGCATTGACTATTCGTAGTGGCTTGGGTCAATTTCTATTGGGTTTTATTATCTGGAACAATATATAATTTACAAACCATATTTTAGTGTCTTTCATGGTTTTTTTATTACCAACATCTATATTATTCATAAAAATAATTTTATTTGATTAATAATCAGTTAGTGGGTTTTCTAATGCATCCCTTATAGACTTCTTCCATAATAAACCCATGTTACCCATCTCGTAAAAGTACACATCCAAAACATAAAAAAAAATTCTATTGAAAAATAAAACATTAATGATCCATTAAACTCATTTTAAATCCTATGTTAAAATGTTCCAAAAACTATTTTACATCACTCTGACCGATAGGAAACTCCCCATAAGGAAATAGCCTATAAAATCATCCAAATAACGTCCAATTATCTAAATTCTAACAACTCTCTAACAACATTAATCATAATATCTTCTAAAAGAACTCATTAATCCCGACCTAGGATCCATAATCCTAGGTATAAAGATATAAATATATTCCAAATATCCAAAATCAAAAAAAACTAACCATTGGTTATCCCCATCAACCTTTACTGTGCTCAGTTCCCTAAGGACAAGTCTTGAATCACCGATTGATCAAATTCAAAAAAATAAGTGATCTCTAGTAACTATATCTTGATCTGAATATAAAATATGATTCAATATTTTCTAATATCTTATGGAATGTTTTAAATATCATCATTGACCTTCCAAGAAATTATAGATAAAATATTCCTTTAGCTTTCCCTTTTAGTTAAATAATCTGCTACCAAATATAAGTCCCACTATATTTTTTAAAATAGCCTACAAAATTTTAATTTGTACTATTGAAACAAATTTATCTACCATGAATTATAAATTACAATCCATTCATAAGAATATTTTTATCTTAATAAATATTTTATAGTATTTTTCTAGATATTTGACAAAATCCAGCCAATATCACTCCCCAAATACGAGAAATGTTTAAATTAATTTATGTATTTATGGAATGATCACTCTTCAGGTAATTTCATTACATTACTACCCATTTTATAATATCCTAAGTCCCACTAAATGTTAAATTAGTGATTAACCCTGATAAATAAATATTTAACACCCAAATACTCACTTAATAGTAATTTCAGAATGATTAATCCATCATAAATCTTCCAAACCTATTTCTAAAATAATTCCCATTTAAACCATGGTCAATCAACATGTATATCACTTTCCTCTCATTTAAAAATTACACAAACCCCGCTCCTCTAGATTATCATTATTTTCAACAAATTTACATGCTCTATAATTCAACCCACTATACCTCAAATGGATTCATCACATCAAACCACCATTTTGTATTCGTAATAAATTGAAATCCAAACTAATATTCTTAATTCTTATCAATGTTTCAATAAAAAATAATCTTCTACCTCCCCTAATTTTCATATCCAATTATAATCACATAGCACACTATCACATGGCCTTTATCACTATAAATTGTATCACATACATTGTAAATCACAAAACCACACACAAGCCCTTACCTATTAGTGAAGAATGATATTACACATTCCATTCTAAAAAATCCACTTTTTCATTATCATACCTTATAAGATATTGGGGTATCCTCCCAATTTTCACTAAAATAAGGGAGATCCAACTATCTTATACCAACATTAATACATTATGTTTTCATGTTCAAGTGATCAAGTTATTTTGTACCACCCAAAATCAACACCCAACCCATTCTACCATGAGTTTTATCACATTATAAAAATAATAACCCACCAAATATTTCATGTTATAATAAAATAATTCCATCATATCACTTAACTCATATAATTCAAATGATGTATAAATATTTCAATTATTCTTATACAAACCAAATGCATGCTATATATATCCCTCTACCCTAAAAAGGGGTCACAACCCACCAAGAATATAATTCAACCATAAAATATTATATTTTGATTCTTATTCATACATCATTAAACATCTTAAACAAAATATTTCAAAAACCAATTGAACCCATCAGATCAATCATAAAAATAAAAAAACATTTAATTATAAAAAAAAATTATGAAATTCCATTACAAATACATCACAGGATTCATCCAAACCATTATCAAGGATTATAATTCCTTTACAACTATTATTGGTTCTTCACCACACAATATACACATACATACAATCATCACAATGTTGTAACATACATAAAACAAACCCATATAGTTGATTTCATTAACAATTCCCCAATAATTTATTTTAAAAAATACTAAAAAATTATTTTTGAATAATTAATTAACCAAAAATTACTTTCCAAAAAATTATACAAAATATATTTCAAAATAATTTTCCTAAAAACCATTTTCTAATGTTGTTTTCAAAATAAAATATGCAAAGTATCAGGTAATGTGAACTTCTATGTTATGTATAATGAAAAAACACATTTCCCATTTCCACCCAAGCACCAAATAAAAAAATCAAGATATAAAAATTATACATTAATAAAACAACACAACCAATATAGATAAATGTAATAACCACATCCTATGACCTTATAAACTTCAACTCCCACTGTAAATATGTTCATTATACATAATAATAAAGTTAATTAAATGTTGTAACTAGTATTGTCTCTATATAACATGTCTTAGATCATAAAAATTTTAAAATAAAGTTCTCTGATACCATTTGTGAGAACCAAAATATAATTCTGATGAATAATAACCAAGATATATCACCATATCCCCCCAAGGGTATGTAAAATCTTAGGTAAATGAAGAATAAGATATATTTCTTATTTATTAATATTTTTTGAATTAAATATTAATTTTACATTAAAAGTGTTGTTATGTTCGATAGCGTACCTGATACGCAACAACAGGTTTCTTTGAAATCTTTTGTTTCACACTAATAATATAATATTATTATTTTAAATGGTAGTTAACTCCTAGACATTGTACTGACAGGAATGAACGAAACTAACTACAATATGATTATAAATGTTTTTCAAATTTATTTACTTTTATCCAATAAAAATTTGGCAGCTTAAAATAAGAATGAATCTAATTTTAAGTATAATTTACATGAAAAGGCCGATTTACCGCCTTTTAATGGAGAACCCTCTTTAAATCTAGTTTTGGTCATTTTTACATGTTATAATTGACAAAATAAAATCCTTCTTTATAAGGGGTACACCAAATTTTACTTTGGGTAATTTTTTGGGATTTTTCCGATAAATTTCATTATTTAAATGAATAGTGAAAAATATTGTATTTTAATTCAAAAGTAACTTTTTATATAATTTATTTATATGGTTAGATTATATTTTTAGTTGGTTTTAAAGTGAAATTAAAATATATTTTTACCATTTAATCCAATGTTGGTCATTAAAATTAAATTCACTTTGAAATTATACATTAATAAGTGTCAATCTTTTGATAGTTATTGTTTTTTAAAAACACTCTATTTGTTTTGATAACGGGAATTAATTTTAAAAATAATTAATTCCAATTCTATGTTTTGAATTTGAAAAAATAGACATAATTTTTGAATTCGTAATATAAAATATATCTTGGGCTGAATTTTTGGTATTTTTCTGAAAAACATAAATTTTTGATGAATAGTGAAACCACTTAGTGGTAGTTAAAAAACTGACATTTTCATTTAAATGAAATTTTACCTCTTCTGTGAATTGAATTTCCAAAATCTGACATACATGTCTATTATCAAGAAATAAATTTGGTTTAATAAGATGAAAACAAATTTGGTGAATAGTAACTTTTGACTTTTATTTATCGCGGTTAAAGTTATATAGGGTAATTCAAGGTAAAAAGAATATTATAATAATTCAAAATTACCTTAAAATTTTTCCAAAACATATTTGTTGAGTCATTAATGACCATGGTAATCTTTGGGTCGATTTTGGGACCCCATTGAGCCACTTGGAAGTGATACTGACAATTTAGATTAATTAACTTAAAGTAAAGGGAAAAATGACAAAAGCAAATATCTTTTAGTAAATTAATTTTTAGAAGGGGTTATATAATTTATCATTTTGTTTATAAATATTCATTGGAAATCTAAATAAATTTCCAAAATGATAGTATTTTTTTATAATTTTTATACAAAAAATAAATTAAATTACTTATGACACAATAATGATGCAGTATTTACCTCACTAATAAATGATTTAAATAAATAAGATTATAATGATTAAAATATTATCCAAAACATATCCAATTCTGATTGGATGATTTTATATATAATATGAGTCATCTTATCTTCTACATTAATTATTTTTGGACAATTAGAAACCAAATATCATTATATAACAAAATAATGTTTTCACACTTTCCTAAAGAACCCATTTTCCCCCTTATAAAAGGAGTCCATTTCTAACAAATTCCTTACACCTATAAAGCCTTTTGTATTGTCCAAAATCTTCCCAATTAATCTCCTTACATCCCTCTCCTCCTCCTAGAAGCCTTACCTTAGGTAGAAGGCACTTCAGGAAGTCCTTTGGTTCAAACCAAAGGGATTACCCAAATTAAGGGTAATAGTTTCTCTTAAATTGTTTTCGTTTATATTACTTCTCTAACCCTTAAACTTATTATATTCATTTCTTTTGTAACAACACCAGTATAATAAATATACTAGGATGTTGTTATGAGAAGTATTCCAACTACACTTATACACACCTCCATCTAATGGATGAAGAACGTAATGTTTCTGTGGATGGAAAACTAACGCCTCACGAAACAATGATTATTCGATTTTCTCCTACCGCCTCTCATGGTGGAAATTATGATGGCACTGCATTTATATATGATATATATTATGTTTATTATTTCCTTATTTTTCTGTACTTCCAAATTATATCATGCCTTTATGGTTTCCATAGTGGGTAAATACGATAATCTCATTTGAGGAAGTGCAGACTACCACCCCCTCAAAGTGATGTGATACGTTAATGCATTATTTGGGATGTATAAATGTTGGATTTAAGGATATTATATATGTTATTATACTGGAATTATATTATACATATGTATCATTATGTTTTATTTCCTTTAAAATATGAAATAGAAATGAAAGTAGCGTTCATGCGTACGTACAGATTACCGTCTCCATAAAGGGTGCATTTAATTTCTTACCTCTAAATGTTATGTACTATTATAAAAAAATTTATATACTGGATATATATTATATATATGATATCAAAATAATGAATATCATTCTGGATATAATGGGATATTGACTACATGGACAACTTGTAATATAAGGTGTTCATTTTTTACTCAAGTACCGAATATTGACAAAATGGACGTTATTAACATTAATGATTACATAATGTTTATAACATTATAATAAGTGATATAAAAGGAATAATAAACTTGAAAAAGGTTCTTAAGCAAGTAAAATTTAACATTAATTTATTATTCAGGATATTAAACAACGGTCATGTCTAGTCAGACATGAGGTAAGGGACTTCATCTCAATCTCCTTTTATTGAGGCATATTTTGTTTTAATACATAACTTTCTTTTATACACAGTATAAACACCCTTGAAATTTCAAAGGGAATCTTTTTTCTACAAATAGGTTTACTAAATGGAAAAAATGATTGTTTCTTTTAATATAAGCAGTGATAATGACATTTTCCTCCACCGCAAGTATTATTTGATCTTTGGCTTCCTCAACAAGCCGTAATGTTTTTAAGAGAAAATAAATACCATATAATATTTTATGTATTTTGGTATTGAAAATGGTTTTTATAATGGATTTTTAATGTCAATATTTTTAAGTGATATGTTGTGGTTAAAATTTGGAGATGTTTTCAATCCTTTATATTTGTTGTATGTGTTATGATTTTATATTGGTACTTGGACATTTGATGGGTGGTTACGTGATAAACCAAATGATGGGTGGTATCGTGAATACCAGGATGGGTGGTTACGTTATAACCTCCAATGCATTGGGTATGGAAGTCGGTTGTATGGCTATTCCATTTAGTGATATGTGTGGAAGTCGACCATATGGTTATTCCATTTAAGTATGTTTATGTCCAAGGGTACCTTTATGTGTTAAGTGTTCTTTATATGGGTTTTATGGTAATATTTTGGTTACAAAAGGGTAAGTAATGATATTTTATTCAGTTAAGAGTATTTACTACTTTATAAAGTTGAAAAGTATTACTTATGTTAAAGTATTCAGGGTTTACATGTTTTTTTTATAAACTAATTGTTTTCCTTCTTTGTGTATCCTATACTGAGATTTTAATGCTCATCCCAAGTTTTTGAAATGATTTTCACAGGACATAATGTGGAATAGGGTCAAGGATGGGATCAAGGAAAAGTCATGCTAGCTTAAACATTGAACTAGACATGACTCTTTTTTTTCAATATTTTTTATTTTATGAAAAAAATGGAAATTGTGTAGAAGGGTCTAATCTGTAATATTTTGAAATGTAATATTTATGTCCTAACTCTATAAAAGTATAATCCTAAAAAGATCCTCAATGTGAATTTTTCATTTAATTCAAGATTATGTAATGTTTTAAGGCTGGGTCCTTATAGTTGGTATCAGAGTTTGGTTTAGACAACTTTTGGAGTTAGGGTATTGTTAAATAAATGTCCATAATTTAATTTAGGTTAATATTGAAATCGTATAGCATTTACAGATTTCCATGTTGCTTTGCCAAAGATATTTCAATTTTTGGAATGGTTTTCCGCAAAGGAAACATGGAATCTTTGTTAGGACGACATCAGGAGGAAGACAACCTTTCAAATCAGCAACCTGAGATGGTCGGAATTGGAACTGAACAATATGTTGCAGTGAGGGCATAGTTGACTTAAGATATAAATGGTGGTGGTATTCACGCATGAGATCAGCCAAATAAACCATAGAGCAACATGTCAGTAGTGGAGCATTTCATGAGGAAACATCCCTCATCATTCAGAGGATCATCTAATCTGGTACTAGCAGAAGGGTGGATTAAAGCACTGGAAATGATTTTTGATTTCATGGGTTGTTCAAGAACATCAAAAGGTTAGTCTTGTTGTTTACTGTTTTGAAGGTGAAGGTGATTAGTGGTGGTCGATGGTGAAAGATATCATGGATAGTGAGGAGATTGAAGCTCTTGATTGGGATGAATTAGGTGAAAGGAAGCTGATGGGATCAGAATTTTTAGAAGAGATGGCAGAGAAAGTTTGGTTGATTAAGAAGCACATTAGAATAGCTCAGAGCAGACAAAAAAGGTATGCAGATAACTGGAGTAAGGATCTTTCTATTGAGGTAGGTGATCATGTCTTTCTCCAAGTTTCACCCTGGAAAAGTGTGATTTATTTTGGTAAGAAGGGGAAGTTGAGTCCGAGGTTCATTGGACCTTTTGAAATTCTGGAGAAATTTGGATCAGTTGTGTACAGAGTGGTTTTAACTCCAAGTTTATCCCAGGTACACAATTTTTTTCATTTTTTGATGTTGAGAAAGTATATGCCAGATCCATCTCATGTTTTGAGCCCAGAGGTAGTTTAGTTGGAAGAGAATCTCTCTTATGAAAAACAACCCGTCCAGATTCTGGACCGTAGAGAGCAAGTGTTGCGTAATAAGGGAATTCACCAGTTAAATGTTTTGTGGAAAACCCATGTGGTTGAAGAGGCAACGTGGGAATCTGAAAATTCTATGAAGGATAAATACCCCAACTAATTTCGATAAGTGAATAAAAATTACAAGGATGCAATTTCCAAAAGGGGGAAGGATGTAACATCCCAGGTAAATGAAGAATAAGACATATTACATATTTATTAATATTTGTGAATTAAATATTAATTTTAATTTCAAAGGGTTTCTATGTTCGATAGCGTACCCGATATGAAATAACAGGTTTCTTTGAAATCTTACGTTGCACACTAATAATATAATATTATTATTTTAAATGATAGTTAAATCCTAGCCGTTGTATTGGAAAGAATAAATGAAACTGACTATAATATGATTATACATGTTTGTTAAATGTATTTACATTTATCCAATTCAAATTTAGAGGCTTAAAATATGAATGAATCTAATTTTAAGCATAATTTACATTAAAAAGCCGATTTACCAACTATTAATGGTGAACCCTCTTTAAATATAGTTTTTTTCATTTTTATATGTTCTAATTGGCCAAATAAAATCCTTCATTAGAATGGGGACATCAAATTTTACTTTGGGTAATTTTTTGGGATTTTTTCGATAAAGTTAATTTTTATAATGAATTGTGAATAATATTGTATTTTAATTCAAATGTCCCTTTTAATCTAATTTATTTATTCGGATAGATTAACTTTTTAGTTTTTTTAAAGTGAAATTAAAATATATTTTAACCATTTAATCCAATTTTGGTCATTGTAATTAATTTCACTTTGAAATTTGACATAAACAAGTGTTAATCTTTTGATAGTTATTGTTTTTGAAAAACACGCTATTTGTTTTGATAACGAAAATTAATTTTAAAATTAATTAATTCCAATTATATTTTTTGAAATTGGAAAAATAGACATCATTTTTGAATTCGTAATATCAAATATAGGTTAGTCTGATTTTTTTGTATTTTTTCTGAAAAACTTAAATTTTCGATGAATAGTGAAACCACTTAGTGGTAGTTAAAAAAACTAGATTTTTCATTTAAATGAAATTTTACCACTTCAGAGAATTGAATTTCAAAAATCCAACATACATGGTTGTTATTAAGAAGTAAAATTTGGTTTATTAAGATGAAAATAATTTTTTTTGAATAGTAACTTTAGACTTTTATTTACCGCGGTTAAAGGTAAACAGTGTAATTCAAGGTAAAAAGAATATTATAATAATTTCAAATTACCTTAACACTTGTCCAAACCTTATTGGGTGAGTCATTAACGACCATGGGAATCTTGGGGTCTATTTTGGGACCCCATTGAGCCACTTGGGAGTGATAATGACAATTTAGATTAATTAACTTAAAGTAAAGGCAAAAATGACAAAAGTAAATATCTTTTAGTAAATTAATTTTTAGAAGAGTTTATTTAAATTATTGTTTTATATATAAATATTCATTGGAAATCTAAAATGATTTTATATATGATATTATTTTTTTATAATTTTTAAACATCTAAAAATTATATTATTTATGACACAATAATGATGCAGTATTTACCGCATTAATAAATGATTTAAATAAATAAGATTACAATGATTAAAATATTATCCAAAACATGTCCAATTCGGATTGGAATATTTTATATCGAATATGAGTCATCTTATCTTAGACCTTAAGGATTTCTGGACCATTATGAACTGAATAGAATTATATAATAAAATAATGTTTTCACACTTTCTTAAAGATCCCCTCCTCTCCCTTATAAAAGGAGACCATTTCTAACCAATTACTCACACCTCTCAAGACTTTTGGCTCGTACAAACTCTTCCAAATTAAGCTCCCTACATCACTATCCTCGTCCTAGAAGCCTTACCTTTGGCATAAGGCACTTCAAGAAGTCCATTGGTTCAAACCTGAGGGAGTTATCCAAATTAAAGGTAACGGTTTCTCTTAAATTGTTTTCGTTTATTTTACTTATCCTACCCCTAAACTCTTTTTATTACTTTATTTTGTAACAATACCAGTATCCTCAATATTCTAGGATTTTGTTATGATAAGGATTCAAACTACACATACACACACCTCCATCTAATGGATGAAAAACATAATGTTTCTGTGGTTGGAAAACTAGCATCTCACGATACGATGATTGTTCAATATTCTCCTTCTGCCTCTCATGGTGGCCATTATGATGCAAATATTTTTATATATGATATATATTATGTTTATTATTTCCTTAATCTTCTGTACCTCCCATTTATATCAAGCCTTTATGGTTTCCATAGTGGGTAAATACGATAATTTCATTTGAGGAAGTGTGGACTACCGCCCCCTCAAAGTGATGTGATTCGTTAATGCCTTATGTGGGATGTATAAAAGATGGAGTTAATGATATTATATATTATATTATACTAGAATTATAATATACCTATGTATCATTTTGTTTATTTCCATTAAAATAAGAAATCGAATTCAAAGTAGCGTTCATGCGTACGTACGGCTTACCGTCTCCATGAACGGTGCATTTCATTTATTACCTCTAAATGTTATGTACTATTACAAATACATGTATATACTAGATATATATGATATATATTATATCTAAATAATTAATATTATTCTAGATATAATGTACTATTGACCACATGGACAACTTTTAATATAAGGTGTTCATTTTTTACTCAAGTACCAAAAATTGACAAAACGGACATTATTAACTTAAATGATTACATAATGTTTATAACATGGTAATAAGTGATATAAAATAAATTATAAACTTGAAAAAGGTTCTTAATAAATTATAAATTAACTTTAGTTTATTATTTAGGAGATTAAATAACGATCGAGTCATGTCAGACATGAGGTAAGGGACTTTTTCTCAATCTCCTTTCATTGAGGCATATTTTGTTTTAATACACGACTTTCTTTTATACGCTGTATAAACACCCTTGAATTTTCAAAGGGAATATTTTTCTACAAAGTGTTTTACTAAATGACAAAAGTGATTATTTCTTTTAATGTAAGCATTGACAACATCATTTTCTACCGCCATGATTATCATGTTATCTTTTGTCTTCCTCAACAAGCCGTAATGTTTTTAAAAGAAAATAAATACCATATACTCATTTATGTATTTTGGTTTTGAAAATGGTTTTAATAATAGATTTTTTATGTCAATATATTTAAGTGTCATATTGTGATTGAAATGTGGAGTTTTTTTCTTTCCTTTATGTTTGTTGTATGTGTTATGACTTTATATTGGTACTTGGACATTTGACAGGTGGTTACGTGATAAACAAAATAATGGGTGGTGTCATGAATACGAGGATGGGTGGTTACGTTATAACCTCCAATTCATTGGGTATGGAAGTCGGCTGTATGGCTATTCCATTTAGTGATATGTGTGGAAGTCGATCGTATGGTTATTCCATTTAAGTATGTTTATGTACCAAGTTACCTTTATGTGTTATGTGTTCTTTATATGAGTTTATAGTAATATTTTGGTTAAAAAGGGTAATTAATGATATTTTATTTAGTAAAGCATATTTACTACTTCATAAAGGTGAAAATTATTACTTATGTTAAAGTATTCATGGTTTACTAGTTGTTTTGAAAAAAACTAACTTTTTTCCTTCTTTGTGAATCCCTTACTGAGATTGTTATGCTCACACCAATTTTTTGAAATGTTTTTCATATGACATAATGTGGAATAGGGTCAAGTATGGGATCAAGGGAAAGTCATGATACCTTAAACATGGAACTAGAATTGACTCTTTTTTCAAGAGTTTTTATTTTATGAAAAAAATGGAAATTGTGTACAAGTGTCTACATTGTAATATTTTGAAATGTAATAGTTATGGACTAAATCTATAAAACTCTAAACCTGAAAATATCCATAATGTGAATTATTCATTTAATTAAAATTTATGAAATGTTTTAGGGCTGGGTCCTTATAGGTTAACACCCCATATATTATATGTTTTTGTCTATAATTGAGATTCAAATCGAGAAAGGATATATTATTCCATTTTTTCCTAAACAAAAAACCACAATAATAATAAAAACAATAAATAATACATCAATTCATAATATATATTTATAGTGGTAAGAAGACCATCATAAATAATATAACATAAATTGAATTAAAATGGAACACATGTAATATGTATATATATATATTTCAATCACATAACAAATAATTTATCTCTATGAATCTAAAATATATACAATAAAATTAATAATAAATAAAAATTAAAATTCTTAATGTAACAAAAATAACTTCCTCTACCTCACATATAAACCCACTCCACTTCCATGTTTATACTTAAACGTTAATCTTTACCTCTAGTCCCTCTCTGAAACATTTAACCCGAAATGATAGTTTCATGTCCACTGAGGTGAAAAACTAGTGTATGCATTTGAAACAATATAAGACACCACCAAAGGATCCCCTAATGTATACCATAATATATGTATGTGAGTGAATGAGAGTTTTAAAACATAAAACTGCATCATAATACATGCAATATATAAGGTGATTTACCATGTGCTAATCAATACAGCAAGACTTTAAAACCTACCTTCTTTGGCCCAATCCATATGAATCCTGTATTTCCTAGGATAATGAATTCTATGTGGTAATCCCGCATTAAAACTATCTAGATATTGGTAATATCATAATCAAGAAGAACCATCTCATTATCATCCTTTAAATTGGACTTTTATTATGACTTATCTCACTTTCATCCATGATAAGGTACCGTATGAAGAACATGGTACAATGTTATACTCAAAAGTGAATATTTTCCTAGTTATTCCCTTATAATTTATTTTTTATCTCCCCCAAAATGTCATATTACAATTTAATGTACTATGTTTTAATTTTTTTTGTCAAATAAGGGTCTTGTTATAAATATATCTCAAAATAACTTTCTGTTTTTTTTGTTATATATTTAATTTAAACTACTATAATAATACTCAAATTTTTTTATATTGATAATTTTTTAGAGTTATGGATGAATATTACAGAAATTATATAGTAATTTAAATATTAAAATAGATTTTACACACTATATATGATTAAACATGTAATTAGGCATGTTTTATATGAAGATACAAGAATATAATTTTCCGAATAAGAATAACATGGGGAGAAGACCATGTAATATTAAACAAATAATATATATGATTAAATGGAACCTATGTAAGAATTTTCTCAAATATCAACTAGCTACATCAGGTTTTATACTTTTTAGAGAAAATATTTAAATGAGATATCATGTGTAAGAATAAATGGATAATATTGTAGGTTATATATAATTATCCAAAATATATGTATGAATATTTAGGATCCCAACACACTTACATAAGAGTGAAAGAAACTTCAAATAGGCTATGTAATATACCTTTTGAACCCATATAAGAAATTATTTTAAGACACAATGGTGTAAGATATTTACCTTCATCTAGTATGTGTGGTTGTAGAAGCATAATGAAGAATTTTGAGGCACATTAAAAATAGTTGTTGTGATTAAATTCTATATGCCTTGTACGCTACTAAATAGAAGTATATAGATATTCCTTATGCAATTTACCAAACTAAATTGATTAACCTATCAAGAGTAATCACCATTGAAGAAAATGGTGGAGAGAGGATATGGAATGGGATCATGTAATTTGAAACCTAAACTCACTCTAATATTCATATATAAGGAAGAAAGAATCAATAACCACATTGAGATTTCACTTTGAATACCTCAATCCCTTATGGTACTGATCCCAGTACCCAAACCAATTTGTTTTAACCTATAAATTTAATAAGGGGGGATGGTGAATGGATATTTAGATATTATAAAAATAATATAACTGTAATCTTTGGTTTATTCATTATTTTATTTCATTACAATTATGTGTTCTATATTCCAAAACTATATTTTCTCACATAGTATTTTATAGAGAAATAACCTTATTGCTGTCCTGAGGGATAATAAACCAATTATGTTTTATTCATTTTAACATGTGTATCTTCTCTTATTCTTCTGATTTTTTGGGTTTTAATACTTTATTGTTAAATTATTTGGATGTAAACATGGTATGACTTATCCTATATTCTATAATTTTTATCAACATTTCATATTCTTTTAAATCCTACCTCATAGTGTTAAACATTATATTATGGATTTTTAATGTGTATTTAGAAGTATTCATGTGATCATAGTCAATTTATAATGGTTCATGTAACTAACCAGGGCATTAAGGGTTGTGAAATTCATAGGAAATTCGAATTTTTTTAAAGAAAAGTCAGAGTGACCTTATTTAGGATATTTGGTATGACAAAAATCTTACCATGACTTGAATGGTGGTCATAATTACATGACAATGAATTGATGTTAAATCATGATTTATCTAATATGGGAACCACATTGTAAAGTAAGTAGTTCACATTCTATCTAGAGAGTGTTATGTATAGGTATATTATTGTGTGTTTTTAGAGAATGAAAGAAACATTATATATTATTTTATCCATAAGGGGTATGGAAATCATTTCCTAGAAAGGGTATTACACCATATTATCAAAAATTTTGTAATAAATTTTGGAAAAGTCCATTACATATAGTCACTTTATGGAATTTGGGTGACACATTGTGATGGTGACTATTATTTATTGATATAAGGAAACCTTATGTGTCTCCTACAAGTTTTTTGGTATGAATTTTCAAAATTTCTTGAGAAAGGTTTGCCAATCACATAAGAGTGGAGGCCAAAACATAAAGGACTAGGCCACAATATTTTGGTTCTATCTTGGTAATGTGTTCTATATCGTGACTAGAGGGTCATTTCATTAGGGTTTCGAGTATAGGGAATCACATCAAGAGCCTTATAGGTCACTGCATGATGTTTCCATGTTCTATTTTTAAAAAATCAAAGTACAATCAAATTTTCTAGGTTGGCCTCGTAGTAATTTATGTGAAATTGGGTATCAAGAGTGACATTTCATCTTTCACTTCCCCTCCTCCTTCCCCAATTCACCCCCACCGCTGGATAAAAGGGTTTTTTGGGTTATTTTATATGTAAATTTAGTTTAATATTTTCTCCTCCCTCCCCAATTCTTCTCCTCTATTATTATTTGTAGAACTTAATGCCCCAATGCTAGGATTTGATATTGATTCCCCTATAAAATGGGTAAATCGATCCAACATGATATAGGTTTTCTTAATATTTTCTAGAGTTCATTTGGTAGGATTAATACAAAATGATACATGTAGTTTTAGTGATGTTGAATTTCTTGATGAGTCTATAGGTTATTGTGCCACATTGGATAAATTGTATGATTAATTATAAATTTTTTATAATTATATTTCATGATTTGGGGTGACTTGATATAGATTCTGGAGAATTTTAGAGCTTGAACAAGGTAAGTAAAACCATGATTATGGATAAGAGAAGCATGGAATGTCGGTATATTTTTAAATTAGGTTGGTTTCTTGGACAATATTGATTCTATTTCTTATTTGGTAATTTCATTTGGGTACATTATCACAATAATTAACTCTAGTGTAATACATTACTTATGTGATATAAATTTAAATATAAGGAAGAAATCACATGTAACTACTAGTAAAAGAGGCTTGAATATCTTAATAAATGGTTCATAGGTGGAACCATGGTAGAATGAGTGTTTATGTCCTTCATTAGGGATTGTTTGGGGGTGAGTTGGCACTTCAAGGGAAATTAGCTTTTCTTATTGACTATGGATATAAAAAGGGGTAACTATGAAAAAATGGATTTCTAAATGGATTGATTTAATGTTACAGCATTTCAATAAGTATTTTAAAACAAATGTGTAGTTTTTAAAGAATTATTTCAATTTTATTTTATCCAAGGTCCTGTAAAGAGAATGATTGAATGTGTTTCCTTTTCTAAATTATTGTAATGACTTTTTTTAAAAGTAAATACCAAAAGGATTTTTTAGATTTATTTAGATCTATTTAAAATCATGTGGGTGATTCCATGTTTTCTAAATCATGGTTTCTTTTGAATTTTATTCCATTTTATGATTTCCTAATGGATTGTTTATTACATTATAATGTATTATTGTGTTTGTGGGGTAATAGTGTTCTAATTTTAGTATCAAGGTGACTAGGTTGGTCTGCATTGATGTAATTGACCTAATATAGGGTATATAATAAGAAATTAAATTATGCTTCATTAGCTAATAAAAACACATATTTTGATTACATTTTGATGATATTAAATGTTTATTTTTTATCTTATGGGCCTGAGTTAGTGGATTTTAATTTTGAACATCCATTCTCAGCATGTTTTGCACTTCATGCCTAATATGCGCCAATTTAGGCCCAATGTTTCATCTGATTTCAAAGAATGTAATTATCCATATTTTAATTTGATAATTTTGGAAATGGATATAAAATTAAATATGAACATTTTTCATTTAGGGATCAATGGAGGATTCATAAAGGATGATGAGTATTTTTGGTGAAAAAGGAAACAATTCTGGAGTAGGCAGATTTGATATCATCCCACTGATCGGATTTTGGGGACCCCAATACACGTCCAATAAAGCCCAAAATTTATAGGAGACTAGAGGACATATAGGGTAACAAATCATGCATCTGGATCTAGTGCTAATTCATCGTCAATGGTGGTGATTAAGGTGGACCAATTTGAAGATTTAATTTTGTGCCAGATTCTGTGGCCCAGAACAACAGTCTACTATTTCAATCATATCTCCCGAACCACAAAGTCTTTCGAGATGAAATTTTAAAGGCTATTATAGGAAATTAGGGGATTCATTTAATTATTCTTGGGCCCACTAAAATTATGCCTTCTAAAAGGTCATTTAGGCGCGTCTTTCCGGTGGATGCAAGCTGGCTGCAACTTCGGGGAAAGAAGTGGAAAAGTCTCTTATCATTAATGTTCCACCCACCATTCCCCAACATTATTAATT
Organism: Viscum album; assembly: GCA_963277665.1. Lineage (NCBI taxonomy): Eukaryota > Viridiplantae > Streptophyta > Magnoliopsida > Santalales > Viscaceae > Viscum > Viscum album. The sequence continues at coordinate 934,479,268 of OY728143.1, read as the reverse complement.
AAAGGCACATGGAATGTGGGGGGCTCGGCCAAGGATTCATTTTTTATTATTTAAAGAAGTAGTGGTGGTGGATTTAGAGATCTGGGATTCTTGTTTCATTGTAAGGTTTTGCTGTCCATTTGATGTTGTAATCAGTCTTCATTCTCATGTAAGTTATTTGAATCACATTAGTTCTTAATAAAAGTTCATCATTTCATCTTTTTCTTTTATTCTTCTTATCACTTTGATACCGTTGATTTAAGGTGTGAATTTATTCACACCATCACTTGTGAATTTATTCACACAATGGTGGAGTGATCGTTTCATTGTTTTATTTTTCTTCTCCAATTCCGCTTCTTTAAGTCGACTTCCCGCTTAAATTTATTTAATAGCATAAATGGAGGACTAACCCCTTATGGGATGGTCCTAGGTAGTTGCATGGGGATTATTGGACGTTATTTTATGATTTAAAATTCTGTAATCATTTCATTAATTTAATATTTCCATTTGATGATTAATTTCTTCTTCATCTTCGCCAACTTTAACAATGACCCATTTCAAGTGCTAGTACAATCCAATTCCTAGGAGTGATCATTAAATTGATCCTCTAAGTGAATTGTTGATTAGACTTGAAATGGTTTAGGGATTAAATTGGTGAATTATGTTGAGGAATTATATCATTTTTTTGGATACATCTTGAATTAGTGAAATGAATGTTATAAGAAAATAAATACATCCAATCTAACCCTAGTAACAACTTAGGATCAACACGTCTCCATTAATTGTTTTAGACTAAGTAATTGTATGTTTTAATTTATTCTCTTTATATTAAATCAGTAGTTATTAAAATCAAATCAATCCAAATAGTTGGCCACTCCATAGCCAAATCCGTCCAAAATCAGAGTGTCTCTCAGTTTCTTCTTTGGTCCCTGTGGATTCGACCCCTACATGTACTACAAAGACTGCATACCTGTAGGGTATATTTGGGTGCAACAAAATTTTGGCACCATTGCCGGGGACCCAAGTAAGTTACCTTAGACACTATCATACTTTTCTCACCCCACTTTCTCTATTCTCACCCCCATCCCTCATATCTTTTCCCCTTTTTCTGTTTGTGTGTATCCTAAGAATCTAGAATCCAACGTTATGTCTTATCCAATGGAGTATCTTCCAAATTACTATGTCACAAACTCATGTTGGAATCAAATGGAATATCAATATTGGGAAGCCCATAAATAAGAAAATTTCTTTGATCAACCCTTGAATGATTACCCCGCACCCGATGAGACGTACAATCAATGGGATAATGAATGTTTAAATGATCGACATCCTTCCCTCTCAAGGATGATTGAGTTGTCCAATCTTAGTGAAGTACATAATGTTCAACATCCCATACAATCTTTTCCTCAATCATTTCTTGAGAAATTGTGTAATCAAATGGAGATAATGAATTCTGAGGTTACATCTTTGAGGTTAGAACTACAAAACATTAAAACTTGTGAAGAACCCACATTAGAGTCTGGGAAATCAGAGTTAGATAATGAAGTGAATTGGTCAAGTAATGTTTAAAATCAAGCTAAAGAGTGTTTGAATCATGATGAAATTGATTTTTTGAATTAAAATGATAATAACTTGACATCATGGATTGAGTTTCCTAAACATGGCTCCATTAGTGATTTTTTAGGACCACCGATCACTGAACCACTTGAAGAAATCCAAAACATTGAGCACATACCCACTCCTAGAATTCAAATGGACACTTTTGGGGATGAATCATATTTTTATAAGGAACCAATTCATTCTAAAAACTTTGTAGAAGAAACTGGGTTTGATTTAAATTACCAATCTTCTTTAAGAAAATTCAATTAACCCAATCTCAAAATCATTTTCCTTCCTTCCCCACTCGAGTACCCTATCATTTGTGTTAAGCAAGAGCTTGGGGGTTTAATTAATTCATCTCATGAAACCCAAAAAGTGGAGTTGATCTTTGATTTATTAAGAATGACTAAAAAAGAAAAAAGATCAACCATTTCTAATATTCCTTGGATTTTCCCATTCATTTTAGAAAATAGGATTTTTTATGAATCAAATTCCAAATATTCTTACCAACCACAAGGGATGTGCATTCTCAATCATGTTGAAGTGGTGAAATATGAGGTCATTAAAATTTTCAATGTCGTAATTGGCTAAGTTTTGGGGTTCAATTCGAGCTAAAGACGTTAAATTAAGCGATGCACGGGAGGCAACTCGTGGTCTTTATGATTCTAATCTTTGTGAATAATTTTTTCCTTCTTCTTCATTTTTTTATTTAAATATATATATATAGACTGTTGACCTGTTCTTATTTTATGAGTAAGGATGGGTATGAAAGGGGAGCACTGTATTCATCTGTGTCACGCGGTGTGATCCCTGAGTAATACCTTACCCAGAAAATATAAAGAAGACAATGTATCATCAGTTTATTTTATTTTATTTTATATTTTTGTAGGTATTTTTTAAAAAAAAATAGATTGTTGACCTATTCTTCTTTTCTGAGTAAGGATGGGTATGAAAGGGGAGCACCATATTCATCTGTGTCACGCGGTGTGATCCCTGAGTAATACCTTACCCAGAAATTTAAGAGAAGACAATGTATCATCAGTTTATGTTATTTGTATATTTTTTAGGTTAAAAAAATAATATATATATATATATTTTAAAAAAATTAAAGGCATGTCATAGGTCATTGGGAAAAGCTGGTCACAACCATCTAAGCCATTTGGAGACAAACCAGAACTGAAGGGAGACATGGGAATTAATTTTCAACATCAACCACCAGGTGACTTCATTCTATAATTTTCATTTTCAATGTCTTCGTTGAACTTCTATCCTACCCCTTCTATGTTTGAATTATTTAAACACTGGGGACAATGTTATTCTAAGTTAGGGGGAGATGAAAATGTGTGGAAGGAAAAATTTCATTAACCATGAACATGATAACACACATTCCAAACTCTGAAATTGGATATCAAAAAATTTTGCATGCCTTGATTCTGATTTTAATGCATGTTTATGTTCATGTGCATAGATATTGGAAAGTGCGGTTGTCCGATGTGATTCTTCACTGTTATATTTTCATCCATTTAATAAAAAAACAAAATGCACGTCCTCTAGATTGTGGGTTCTTAGTCTGAGTTCTTGGGGACCCATAATAAATAGCATAGGATTGGCGATCATTTTAATTTTAACATGAGTATTCTAAAAAAAATTGCGCGTAGAGCAATGAATTGACCTAATGTGTGGCTTTTGGCACTTGGGGATCGTGACTCCATAGTTTCTTGGCACAGATTTGGGCATTTTATCTATATTTATGGTAATTTGAATTTTTTTTTGAATGAGTAAACTCGAGATGATGCCCGAGTATGTGATCTTTACTTGGTTCCCTAAGGCCTTTGAGCCTGGGAGTCATCGGCAAAGTCTTTCTACATGGGTTGACTCGATAGAGTTCAATTTCAATTACCATGGAAAATTGCAAAAATAAAAAAAATAAAAAAATAATAAAATAAAAAAATGAGTACCCATCTTATTATTAAAATTTGATTTCTCCTAGAGCTTTCATCTTTTCTCCCTCGAATGAAAATGAACACCCATGTCTATTGTGACACACAACACTTCATCATGCTTAATTGAATTTGGATGAAATATGGAAATTAATTTAAACAAAGGAATGGGATTGGGCTTGAGATATGCCTGTGTACATAGCTTGTTTTAAATTATTTTGATGGGTTTCATAATTGTTTGGTATGTGATCTTTGGGTGAGAATGTGTATTAAAATGTTTCTGGAAAAGGTCATTCGAATGTCATTTTTGTGAGATATATTTTGCTCGGGACTAGAAAAACTCAAGTTGGGGGGTGTGATTAGCCAATAAAAACACATATTTTGATTAAATTTTAAAGGTATTAAATGTTTATTTTTGATCTTATGGGCCTGAGTTAGTGGATCTTAATTTTGAACATCCATTCTCAGCATTTTTTTCACTTCATGCCTAATATGCCCCAATTTAGGCTCAATGTTTCATCTGATTTCAAAGAATGTAATTATCCATATTTTAATTTGATATTTTTGTAAATGGATATAAACATAAATATGAACATTTTTCATTCTAGGATCAATGGAGGATTCATAAAGGATGATGGGGATTTTTGGTGAAAAATGGAAACAATTTTGGAGTAGGCAGATTGGATATCATCCCACTAATCGGATTGTGGGGACCACAATACAAGCCCAATGAAGCCCAGAATTTATAGGAGACTAGAAGACATATATAGGAACAAATCATGATTCTGGATCTAGTGCTAATTCGTCCTAAATTGTGGTGATTAAGGTGGCCCAAGTTGAAGATTTAATTTTGGGCCAGATTCTGCGGCCCAGAAAAACATCCCACTATTTCAATCATATCTCCCGAACCACAAAGTATTTTGGGCAGATATTTTATAGTCTGTTATAGGACATCCGGTGATTCATTTACGTCATCTAGGGCACACTCAAATTCGGCCTTCTAGAAGGTCTTTTAGGCGCGTCTTTCCGGTGGATGTAAGCTGGCTGCAACTTCAGAACAAGAAGTGAAATAGTTGCTCATCATAAATGTTCCACCCACCATTCCCCAACATAATTTATTAAATGCACATGGGATGTTGGGGGCTCGGCCAAGGATTCATTTTTTCCTATTTAAGTTAGTATTGGTGGTGGATTTAGGGATCTTGGATGCTTTGTTTCGTTGTAATGTTTTTCTGTCCATTTGATGTTGTAATCGTTCTTCATTCTCATGTAAGTTATTTGAATCACATTAGTTCTTAATAAAAGTTCTTCATTTCATATTTTTCATTTCTTCTTCTTATCACTTTGATACCGTTGCTTTAAGGTGTGAATTTATTGACACCATCACTTGTGAATTTATTCACACAACGGTGGAGTGATCGTTTCATTGTTTTATTTTTCTTCTCCAATTCTGCTTCTTTAAGTCGAATTCCCGCTTCCATTTATTTAATAGCATAAATGGAGGGCTAAAACCTTATGGGTTGGTCCTAAGGAGTTTCATGGGAATTATTGGATGTTATTTTATGATTTAAAATTCTATAATCATTTCATAAATTTAATATTTCCATTTGATGATTAATTTCTTCTTCATCTTCGCCAACTTTAACAATGACACATTTCAAGTGCTAGTACAATCCAATTCCTTGGAGTGATAATTAAATTGATCCTCTAAGTGCATTGTTTATTAGCCTTGTAATGGTGTAGGGATTAAATTGGTGAATAATGTTGAGGATTTATATCATTTTTTTGGATACATCTTGAATTAGTGAAACGAATGTTATAAGAAAATAAATACATCCAATGTAACCCTAGTAACAACTTAGGATCAACTCGTCTCCATTAATTTTTTTAGACTAAGTAATTGTATATTTTAATTTATTCTCTTTAGATTAAATCAGTAGTTATTAAAATCAAATCAATCCAAATAGTTGGCCACTCCATAGCCAAATCCATCCAAAATCAGAGTGTCTCTCAGTTTCTTCTTCGGTCCCTGTGGATTCGACCCCTACCTATACTACAACGCCCGCATACCTGTAGGGTAAATTTGGGCACAACCAATGTTTCATGAAACAATTTAATGTTATATAAAGTGATAAGGGTTTAATCAATTGGGTATAGTGTGCCTAAACCAATCTATTTAAGCTCAGTTAAGGCCCAAGGGACATAGGGGTCTGGGAAAAAGACAATAGTAATGGGTACCTATATTTTTAAAGGTTATGGTTAAATGTGTAACACCCTGATATTTTATTATACATTTTTCTTTAATTAAATACTATGTTAAATAGCTTCATCAACATGAAAAACAAATAAAAAAATAAACGATAATACATTTTTTTGATATAATTATTATTAAAATTTGATAGCTATAATATAGAAATTAATATTAAATATATAGATAGTGGTAACCATACTATTAAATATATTTGGAAGTAAAAATAAGTTTCATTTTCAATATTAATTAATTGATAAAATTCAATTAGAAAAATAATTTTAGGCATTAAAATATATATATCAAAAAAATGCATTTTCGTGCGTTATGTGTGAGAATGTTAAAAATATAATTTACACCCAATGAAAAATTACATTTTTATCAGTGAATTAAAATTTGGTAATATTTCCATTCTAATTTTTTTTCATAGAAATAATTTACTTAAATAGATATTATTTAAGATCATAAAAAATTATTTTTTAAAAAAAAATTTACAAGTGATTTTATAATTCTTATCAAAGTATAATAAGTTAATATATTATAAATAATTACACTAATGTAATGCTTATATATATTTAAAATATTTTAACACTCATTTAATGATTAATTTATATGAAATTAAACTATAAACACTCAATCTTTCGAAAATAAATTTTCCTACAAAAAACTGTTTTCCCTATGTATTATTTGTTTAGATTTATAAGTTAATTATATATATTTTTATAATTTATTAGTTTAAATAAAATTAAAATTCATAATAAAAAGTTAAAAATTATTAATAAGTTTTATACTATATTTTTACAAAATTAATTAATTTCTCTGGAAACGTTTAACCCAGATTATTAAAGGTTACAAATTTGTAACCTAAGTGGCTCAAATTGTATAGGTTTTACATAAAATATATATATATTATAGAAGAAATTAATTAGGGTGTAATATCATTCATTAATTTCTCACCAAAACTTACCCAAATAAACTATCTTTCACTCATGAAATTTCATTCATTCCTCTTACCCGCCACTAAATTCGAAGGAAACATACATATTTTCTCCTAAAAAAGGTGGCCAATTCCAACCACATTTAGTCACACTCCAAGTTAGAAACTAATTTAAAATCATACCATTATAAATCTAATATAATAACTCTGAATTTTTAAATCATTTTTTTACATTAAATTTGCCAAATTCATCCAATTTCAATAATTCTTTCAAGAGAAGACAAAAATCATCAAAGGGAGTATAGTCCAACCCCTACTCTCTTCTTAATCATATTTCTCATAAATTATATAATAAAAATACATTGGTCAATATAATATAATGAAACTATATTTCTTAATATAGATAAATGTACTGATGATAATTGAATAATCATTCATTAATTTGACACCTCATCTTAGAAAATGAAAATGTCGCTCTTGCGTGCTTGCGAACAACGGCCTCCCTGAGTGAGATGTTATGTTTTTTATAAATTAATTACATTGATATTTTAAAGGGTGTATTTAATAATTAAATATTATATTTATAAAAAAAATTAATATTCTAAAAGTATAAACCATTGTATACCTTTTCCCTTCTTTAGGAAAAATAAAAATATCATCTGTGTGTAGGTGCAGACTTCTACCTCTATGGAATGATGTATTGAATTTTTCATAACCACCTTAAAAAATTGGTTATAAAACATATCTAATGAAAAAAATTATATCAATTCGTAATATATAAAATAACATTGTTATAAAGGTATTATAAAAAATATTTAATGATTGTTTTGTTGTAATCTGTTGACATAGATAATTACTCAAAACAAACACATCATGTATCTAGTTTCAGTGAATTATGCATATAGTTTAGATAAATTTAATATTGAAATATATAATTAATTTAAAAATGATTTATATATCATTTATCATATTTTAATGAGGAAAATTGTATCAACAAATGTTTTTTACATCACAATTGTGAAACATGTGTGAAACAATCGAATTTACTAACATCCGATGTTGGAAATAATCATTAACTAATTAATACATATATATTAAATGATTATAATGATTTAATATATATATATATTTGTAAATAGTTTTTAATAAGCTATAAATATTATTTTTTATTATATTTTATTTTAAATTTGTTTTTTGAAAGTTATGAGTTAAGGGAAGGGTTTTTTCATTTCAATTATTTTCTATGAGACCTATGTCACATCCACAACTTATTTATTTTTGTGTGGTGTATATACTTTATATTTTTATAATAATTTCATAATAATAATTAAATTAAAGGTATTTTAAAATCCATATAACGTCTTCTAATTCATAATTTTTTGATTCAAAAGTTACAAAATCCATAAGGTTTTCTTTCAAATCCCATTTTCAAATAAATATTGTTATAAATAAATTTCCATTTATGAAAAAATATTGTGTACTCTTTATCTCAAATAACCTAACCATTTTCTTCTACTCTAGTTATTTTAAATTTTTTACATGTTCTATCTAAATTTTATTTCTGATGGTACATAATTAATCCAATGTGACACTTGTATGTAAATCTGAACCCACCTATTCTTTACTCTCAGGATTCCCCAACCTCTATATAGAAATTCATTGTATGGATGTCCTTATAAATGATAAAATAATTTATTATATTTATTTTATACTATTATACTTTTAATAAATATAGTTTGAAAAAAAAAGTTATAACATTCTCTATATGTTACATTTTCACAAAATAATCCTTTTTAACTACTTCTATCTGAATATATTTTGTCACTGTTTAGAGAATTCTTCTTTTCAAGTCATAATCTTCATTTTTTTAAATGGTTTTCCTAAGGATTTTAATCCATAATAACTTCAAAAAAAATTAACATGGTTTCATTTTTTAAAATTAAATGGTTTATTTTAAAAAATTTATTATCATTTTTTAAAATATATTCTTAAGTCTTTATTATTCACGAATATTTTGAAAACTAAATATTTTCAAAAAAAATTAACTCAACCTTTATAAAACCTATATTTATTATTCATGGATGTATTATTATTGATTATTTTTAAAACTAATAGTTTTAAAAGTTTCCAATTATACTTTTTGAAACCATTATGTCTTTTAAAGGATCCATTATTCAATAATTATTAAAAAGTAAATGTTTTGAAAAAAATTCATGCCACCACTTGGGAAAAAATATTTTCTTTAAGGCTCCATTATTGAGGATTTGTTTTTAATGTAATAGTTTTAAAAAATTTTACTTATCTAATTAATCATTATCTTATTTTTTAAGGATCTATTAATGAATATTATTTTTAAAAGTTATAATCTTAAAAAAAATTCAATGCACATTGTTTAATCCCTTATATCTTTTTAATTTATCTATTATTAAATATTATTTTAAAAAGTAAATGTTTTCAAAAATCCTTCAATTCAAATATTCTAATACTTTATATATTTTTATAGGAACTATTATTGAAAATTATTATTAAATTTAGTAGTTTTAAAAAAAATACCCTTCACCTTTCTCAAAAATTATTTTTTTCAAGTAATAATTATAATAGATTGTTTTTAAAAGAAAATGTTTCCAAAATCCTTCACCTTATTATCATAAAAATAAAATTTAAATTTGACTCATACTTTCAACATTTATGACTATGGTAAAAATTATTTTTAAATACTGTTTCATAATTTCTCTTCAATTTTGTTATTCATATCAGAAGAAATTTATATACTGGGGGTTATGTTTCCTAAATTAACCTCTAGATTATCTCATTCTATTTCTTTATTTCAGGTTATTAAACTCACAAAATCAAACAATATAACTCTTTAACCCTTATAATTTTATTCTATTTGAAGTTTTCATATTATGAAATCATTTTACATCTATAGAAACGACTTTTTTTCATTCCTTATGTTATAATTGAGATGTCATCTTATGATACCATCTACAATCTTTCTCTTCATAGATAATGAAATATTATATAAGTGTCTTCATGAAACCTTTCTCTTTTCCATATGATTATTAAGTGATATTTTATATATGAATTTTTTCATATTATCGTGGAAAAAATATGTATGATTATAATTATTTGATCAGTGGGCCCATTATTATATTGAAATATAATGTATTGGTTAAATTTATATCTCATATGATAAATGGGAATGGGGAGTGAACCCAAACCCATATGGGACTATATCTATTATGTGATGGGTTGGATCAGAATTTTATAGTCCAATAATTCATAGGTTAAAACATATATCTCATTAGATAAATTTTAGATATTTTTTAGTGAATCCTATCAACTATGGGACACTTTTGACTATGTTCATGGGATTGGGGAGTGAAACCAATCCATTATGTTACTCTGTCCACTATATGATGACGGACCTCATAGTGATCCTTAATAAAGGAAATGTTTTTCAATAATTATATTTGTAAAATAATCTTGTATTTTGAAATATTCCAATGTTATTATGACTTAATTCGTATATTATTCTTAGTTCTTTATGCCTTGATTTATTTTTGATGACCCGTGTTTATTTAGGCTTGATTTTTAAATGTAATATTTATGGACATTGACTATGTCCTGATACCCACATGTTTATATTAAGCTAAACTATGATCATCAACTGTTATATATTATATTTACCCTTATTGGTCATCTAAGTTCACCCATTTCTTCTCTTTTAATTCTCTAGGTTATTAAGATCAGTATAATCTAGGAGACGTAGAAAAGGGTATCTCATATGGTGAGATTGTAGAGAAATGTTCACAATAATATTTTTATTCTGATAACCTCTAAAGTCACTAAACCATTGACACATTTGATTGTGTAATTATTATGAGATGTAATGTTTAAATTACTAAAATATATATATAAGTTGGGATAGACTCATCTCACTTGGTAATAATGGTGGTATTTTTAAAATGTTTTTTTAGAACCAGGTCTGAATGTGTGAGTTTGGGGTGCCTTAGTTGCTATCAGAGTAACTTTTATTCATTTTTAATTATTATTTTACTTATTTATTAGATATTATTATATGATAGATTTATTTATACCCTTAGTGATAATTATAAGAATAGGTTTTCATTCTTAAGTTTTGGTAAAGTGTAGAATGGTTGGCTTCTAAGAAATGGATTCCATGTTTAGATATAATAAGTGGATGAAACATATATAATGTTTATAACCAGTTTTACTGACCCTAAAAGGGTTGTATTAAGTATTAACTCGTTTTTCACTCAGTGGGAAAAAAGGAGGCGAAACTGCAAAGTTATTTTTACAATCTCGTGGGATATTATTTTGATTAATTCTCATTCTCTTTCTGAACCATTGTAATGGATTTCAATAAATTTAGGTTAGAAATACTAATAGTAAATGACCATGGATATCCTATATTGAAACATAGATATTCATGTGTTAGGTTATTTTCAAGAATTATGAGTTACCTCTTCAAAGCCTATAGTTTCCATTTTACACATCTATTATATTATGTAATTTATTACATATACTTTATTTTATTTATATAATGGATGAATCCCAGAGGAACCATGTGAAAAATGGGTACCATGGAAAACTTAGTGATAATCCTAATAAATAATCAATCTAGATAAAATATGAAGTGAGAAATCAAATGATTATGCCCAACCAACTATCTAGACTTATTACTAACCATTATAACGTAGTTAAATTTAAAAATGTACTAAATAAGAAAAAAATGGAGTTTCATGGAAGTTCATATTATAAATACAATAGAGGAAAAAATATTCAGCTTCCTTTATATCAAGATTATGGTAATAATCACCCTAGAGAATGTCTCAATGAAATTTGAAAATTTTTCAAGTATGGAAAGATGGGACCCCATCTCATTATTATCAAAAAATGATGGAAATTTCTTCCAAAAATGGTATGTATAAATTTCCCAACTAATATATCACTCATACTTCAATAAGTTAAATGCATGGAGTTTGGGCATTATGAAAATTGATCCCCTAAACCAATTCATGACATAGATAAATAGTTTGATCAACCAACAAGGCAAAATGGAGGAAAATATGAAATAACTACCACTAAAGTGGATTATTATAATTAATGTGCATTTATCATCCACTTAATATTTTTGGATGTCTTATTTGATTCTAGTTCTAAACATTCCATTATATAATAAATGTTTTCCAATACATAAAATCACCACCCCAATGATATAATTATTTAGTAAAATATCTAGTTGTATGATTATTTCATCCAATGGTGATGTTTATATGATTTTTCTTCATATAAATATTTTAAATTCTACCTTTATCGTAATTTTATGATATTTTTTACATTTATTTCCTCTCTCTACATAGATACAACATCAATTATAAGAATAATGAATACATTTTTTCTTAACCTAAAAATCATATGATCATATATCGGTTTGAGCATAAAAATAAACTCTTTATCGATATAACTCTCATTATATAGGTCTTAATACTCAATCATGATATTATTTTCTTAGTTTTACACAATTTTGTGAGGTTTATATTTCATTATAAATTATATATCAAATCATAACTTCTCTAAGAATACCAATATTTATTCTCATTGATACGAGAAATTAACATCACGAGAATATAATTTATATATGGGTTGTAGAATTTAACACCATGATATTTTAGTATATATTTTATTTCGACTAAAAATTATTTTTAATAGCTTCCTCTACATGAAACACCAAACTAAAATTAAGTATGATAAATTTTAATTTTAGAAAATTATAAATACTAAAATGTGACAATTATAATATAGTCATTAAGTTAAAAGATACAAGGAGAGGTAACTACATTATGAAATATATGTATATAAAAAAATAATGGTTATTATTAATATTAATACTCTGATAAAATTCAATTACTGAAACCATTTTAGTCATAAAAACATAGTTTCCAAAATATTAACTTTTTATGCCATATATGTGAATATATTAAAAATAGTATTTGAGTCTAATAAAATTATTTTCAAATTTTAATTAAAATATCAATATTTTTTAATAATTTCATTTTTATTTTTTACGTAAAAATATATTACGAATGTAGAAATTATTTACCATAAGAATACAATTATTTTTTTAAAAATTATTTTTACAACTGTGTATAAAATTATTATAAAATAAATTAAGGTAATATTTTTAAAATAATTAATATAATATAATTATTATAAAAATATATATTAACAATCATTTAAAAAGTAAATGAGTTTTAATATTATTAAGAATAGTTAATCTTATAAAAATACTTTTTACTAAAAAATAATTTCTTCTATATATTATATGATTTACTTTTAATGTTAATTTTTATATATTTATAGATTTAATAATATTAAATTGAGTTCAATTTGGTAATCATAAATTTAAAATTTTTCCTTAAGGGTCACCTAATATTTCTAGTAAAATAATCTATTACCCTGGTTAATTTCTAATCAAGGTTAGTGGCTCAAATTTTATTATGTTTACATAAAACATATATCTTTTATAAAAGTTGTGATCATTTTAAAAACAATACTTACATGTTTGAACAAACCTTTCCCAATAAAATCCCACGCAATTACATTCTTAACTCTTACCCGCCAATCAATTCTGAGGAAAAATTCATTTTTTCACCTATACATGGAGGCCACTGAAACCTACTTTAAGACACGCTCTTATTTTGAAATTTAATTGAAAATATATCCATTATTCATATCCTATAATACGTATCCATGTTTTATATCCCTTGGTGAAATTAAATTTCTCTAAGTACTATAATTATGAGAACTCTTTTAAGAGATGGCTTAAATTCTCAACATGAGTATTATCTAACCCGAAGTATTTAGTTCATTATAATTATTATTCATTATTATTAAATATATATTATACATTATAGAATAATGATGATAATATTATCAATATAATGAATTTTTATTATGATATTTTAATAAAAAAATTATCTTTTTCCCCTTTGAAAGGCTAAAACGACATTTTTGTTGACATACGGACTACTACCTCCATGAGTGATGTGTTTGTTTTTTCAAAACCACCTTAAATAGACAATATAAAAGGGATATTTAATAATAATAAATGTAATTTAGAAACTTTTTAATCTTCTAAAAATTTAAACCATTTGATATATTCCTCATGTTTTATGAAAAATGAAAATTTTCATTAGTGTGCACGTGTGGACTACCCCCTCCATAAAATGATGTATTTAATTATTCATCACCTCAGTACATTGATGTTTTTGAAATATATTTGATAACTAAATATTTTATAATTTTATAATATGTATAATTAATATGGATTGGAAGGTACAACCCAAAAACTAATGATCATTATAAAGTAATCTGTTTGTATCGGTAAATTACCTGAAACCAGTTCACCGTGAACCTAATTCCTATAAAATGTGACCATATTTTTCTCAAAAGAAAAATTGGATATATAAATAATTTAATCAAAATTATGTCAATTTATTTTCTAATATATTAATGATGAACTTGGAATCAAAAAGGGGGTTTGATATTTAAATAATAAAACTTGCATGAAAAAATAAAAATTAATAACATTCATTTATAAAAATAATCATTAACTAAATTATACTAGTGTTGTGAAAGATTATAATTAATAAATATATATATATATAGATAAGATTCTAAAATAAGTAATTTTTTTTTTATTATATATAAATTTAGTGTTCTTTCCTCAGATTCAAGTGTTAAGGTATTGGTTTTTCTCATCTAAATTTCTTTTCTTTCAGAATTATGCCACATCCAGCACTTATATTATTATTTTTTTGTATATATTTACCATGTATGATTGTATATTATAATTATAATGTAATTAAAAGTATTTAATGATCAATATAATATTTTATCATTCAATTTATTTTAATTTAATAGTTATTAAAGCAGTAAGGGTTTCCTTCCTATCTAATTTTCAAATCAAGAATATTTCGAATGTATTTATATATAGGTAAAATTTATTGAATTTTATCTCAAAAGAAACTAACCATTTTATTATACTCTCATTATTATTTAGTTTTTTCATTTCCCAACTCAATTTTCGCATGGTTAATAATTAAACTGATGTGATGCTTGTATATAAATTGACCCCACCTCTTATTTATAGTTGGGATTCCTCATATTATATGACCACATTCATTTTATAAACATCATTATATATGATTAAATAATTTATTATGGTAATTTTATACAATTTTAAATTCTTTACAATAGTTTGACAATAATGTTTTAACATTTTACACAATTTTAATTTTGATAAAGGAAATATTATTTTTATTTTTTCCATATGTATATAATATATCATTATTATGATCATTATTTTTTATAAAGCATCATTTTGTAGTTTTAAAATGGTTTGCCAAATGATCTTTATTATTAAACATTTTTCTATGAAAATAAAATAATGATATATTTTATAAAATTTAATTTCTAGTTTTTTAAAGGAGATATTGATTTTAAAAATTCTATTTTAAAGGCTCTATTTGTCAAGATTCTTTTTAAAATTAAAATTTTTTAGAAATCCTATACATTACCAATTTTAGACTAATATTTATTTTACTGATATAAATTATTAAAGAGTATTTTTATGAATAATGGTTTTTAAAAATTTCCACTCTACCATTTTGAATCCTTCTTTCATTTTTAAAGACTCTATTATTCAAGATTTTTAATAAAGTCAAAGTTTTAAAATAGTTCTCACTTCTCCTTTTTGAAACATTTATAACCTTTTCAAGGCTATATTATTGAATAATCATTTTAAAAGTAATTACTATAAAAAATTCACTTCACTTTTTTAAACCATTATATACTTTTCAAGCCATAATTTTTAAAGATAATTTTCAAAAGTAATAGTTCATAAAATATTTAACATCACATTTTTTAAACTATTATGCCTATTTTAAGGAACTATTATAGAAGATTATTTTTAAAAGTTAAAATTTATAAAATAATTAAAGTAAAATTCTTTAAACCTTTTTTTCTTTTTAAAGGATGCACTATTAAAGATTATATTAAAAATTAATAGTTTATAAAGTTCACCTCTCCTTTTAAAAAAATATTTTTTTTCAAGGAACAGTTATTTAAGATACTTTTTAATAGAAAATGTTTTCAAAATTCATTACTTTATCATTTTAAAAATGTATTTTGAATGTGATCAATAACTTCATCAATTAAAATAATGGTAATAATGAATCTGAAGGACTATTATGATTCTTCTAAAACATTATTCTTTATGTAAAAAGTATTTTAACACATTAGGAGGTATTTTCCATGAATTAACCTCTAAATGATCACATGCAATATCTTTTTTTTGGGATTGACTCTCAATATATAAAATATATAATTATTTATCCCTTATTTTTTGATACCATTTCTAGTGTTCCAATAATGAAGAAATTTTACATATATATCAACATCCTTAAATATTCCTTATATGACACCTAGGATATATTATTATGATACCACCCAGTATATATATTTGGATTAATTATGAAATGTTCTATGAGTTTCATCATAAAACCCTTCTCTTTTCCATCAATTTATTTTTGAAATATGAATGTTATCATGTTCTCTTGGAACATATATATATTATTTTCATTTTTTTATGGGGGTCTTAGAATTATATATAACTCCAGTGAAATGGTTATTATTATATATCATGATATTAATGGGAATGGGTAGTGAACCGAAACCCTTATAGGACTATGTACATTATGTAATGGGTTGCTAGATTTGTAAAAACCTCCAATACATTGGGTAAAAACTTCTTCAGATGACATGTCGTGGATTGGGGAATAAACCCAATAAACTATTAGACTGTTCACATTATGTTATTGGATTTTGTAGTGAACCCAATTTACTATGGGACTCTATCCACTATATAATGATGGCCTTGGTAGTGAGACTAGATAAGGGAAATTATTTCTGATGCTTATATGTGTGCTATAATATTATTTTTGGTGATTTTATCACGTTATTATGACTCATGCCTTATGTTATTCTTAGAACCATCTATAGTGATTTATTATTTATAATCCATGTTTCTTTGAGTATAGATTTATAATGGTATTTTCATGGACCTTGACTCTGCTCTCATACTTACATATGTATATTATGTTCACTTATTCACATTACCTGACCCACTATAGCCCATATTACTGGTAGTAAATAGAGTGTCCCGCCTCAATACCACCTCCAATAAAAAAAGGGTATGTTGACTAGAACTGAATAAACATATGACACATATGGTATTCTTTATTCTAATGCACATATACACTTGCACACGCATATTCAAGCATACCAGATTAATATAAAAGGGTAAATAATGAGAAAAATAAACACATGAACAAGATCTATCATTCCACAACATGAAAACACAATACATAAAAAAATTAAAGAGGAAAAAATTAAAACCTAATAACCAGAAGGTAGGTCCAACCAAAAAAGGTTGAAGAAATAGCCTTACCACTCCATCAGTAGTCTCACAAAAAATATACTAACACAACTTATAAATACTTCAAAACAACCCCCCAACACCCCCCCCCCCAAAACTAGGCCCACTAAGATATATTTCAAATAGTCTATAAACAACATAAGAAATGACACATGTGTATAGATCTCATGCAGGGGTGAGTATATAATTACCTAGTAAGACAAGATAAAATCCCCAATAAGTAAATCACTATAATAGAGTCAGTTAGAAGCATAAAAATATGGTGAAGAAATAATAATGGACTAGATATATTCATAGGAGGGTCTCAAGACATAAACTCTTATTTCAATCTCCGTAGTAATACCAAGGATTGTCAATGTCTACCAATACCTATGTATCATCTAATCCTACAAAACATTTAACCTATATGCGCATGCAATGGTGGTTCTCATACCCCAAATAATGTAGGTGGAATAACTAACCCAAGTAACGTATGACATACCCTACAAAAGATCACTATGTTGGGGGAATAACCAAAACCAAATATAGAGGATCTCCTACCCAAAAAAGGAGGAGGAATAACCACCCCAATCCAATCCATAGGCATATGCTCACTTATCCAATCCCTTAGGGGGGTTATAACCCTACCTAAGTATGGAAAGAGTATATTTCACTTTGACTCATCTATATGGTTAGATTTCCAACAAAAATTAGAATCCAAAATCAAATACCAATCTCTGTGACCCTAATGTGAGAGATCATACTCATTCATTTTTGATTCACAGAATAGCATCATCTCTAATCATGGGGGGAACTAATGCATCCTAATACAAACTAATGGTAAATACAATATGTTTCAAAAGGGTACAAGGGTTGTTACTCCAAGTGGAAAACCTAGTTGTTCGCTCTACAATGTATGTGAAAAAACCAACAAAATTATATTTAGTGTTATCTACACATCATGTATATCTGGTTTTATCCTTATAGTTAGCCACCCTAATCAATTTATGCTACACATAGGAGTTCAAAAGGGTTTATCCTAGGTATACACATTAGTGTATGATACATGGGTTCCATGGGTGTGTGAACTTTGTATATACCAAAATGGTCATATATAGTCACACGGCATGTGGACCTAGCCACATATCCAGGGGATATTTTTCACATAATGAAACCATAATACTATATAAATGGGACACATGGTGTGTGTTATTACAAAATATACATTTTTTACTCATATATTTTTCCATAAAGTTAGTTTACTCAATAATTTTCATCATTAATACCTTCTTCTTTGAAATCCTCACTATATTTTCCTTTAGAATTTTGAAAGACACTAATTCCATTCTAGACATCATATTTCATCTACCCTTTTCTCGAAAAATTAATCTTCACAACCTTTAACAACAAAAATTATTAACATGTATGCCTCTTCTGGTGAATAATGGAAATCATCATTCTCATCCCCCTCTTAAAACAATTCATTCAACATCGATACTTCAAAAATCATTGTCAATGCCAACTTTCCAAAAAATCAATGCGAATAGAGGGTTTAATTTTAATTTGGATCCAATTCATGGTAGAATCATCAGCCTATCATAGGCTAAGGATGAGAAAAAATAATATTGGGGAAAAAGAACATACAAGAAATAAGAGTTTATTAAGGTTCATTGCGAACCCGAACACTGAGCACAATTCTAAAAATCACAAAATTAGGTTAATAATTTTAGTGCTTAAAATAATTCAAAACCAAATGAATTATATTTTCTTGATTTGAGGAAAATAATAAATTTATTGATATATGATTTGGTAATTATTGGATTAATTTATATGGATAATTTGTCTATGAACACAATATTATCAAAATAAAGTAATGAATTAATAGAAAAAAATCCCTACATCAATATCATATTCAACGATAATGTATGATGATTTGGGACTAAGCTGATGATGAAGATGATGAAGGCTTTAATAAAATTATTTGTTGTCAATATTGGTTTGAAGACAAGAAATCACTTCACTTTGTTTCGAAACAATTTATTTGAGATTTTATTTATAAAATAATTGATTGGTTTTAGAAAGAATTGGTTTCATAGATGAATGTATCATGTTTGAAGTTAATTTTCATTGGTTTCCCACTAGAACCGAAGTGAAACTTGTGTTTCAATTATGATGTTGCTTTTTGGATTTTTATTTTTTATAAATCATGAGTTTTATTGAGAAATTTTGATGTAATCTGGATCGAAGAAAGAGGGTGTGAAAGAGATGCTACTAATAAAAAATATTCGTATTCTTATTTTTTCAAAATAATCAGAAAATAATCATATTCAGAATGTTTTTAAAAATAATCATAAAAACATCATATTCTGATTTATCATATCCTTATGGGAGAGAAAAAAAAGTGGTACTTATTGTGATTTGAAAACAATTAGAAACCAATCGTATGCAGATTAAAGAGATGGTGCCAATTGGATTTCAAAACAATCATATCCAAATTTAAAAAGTAGTTCTGATGAAAGTGGTATAGAGGGAAAGTTGGTGCTAATAAAGGTTGTGATGAAGGAAAAGGTGGTTTCGATATGAAGGGTGATGCTAGTGGGAAAGGTGATGCTGATGTAAAGTGGTGTTGATCGAAGTGGAGCTGATGGAAGATGAGACAACGATTGTATTTCAAAACAATTGTATTCAGGTAGAAGAAATGGAAAGATATTGTATTGATTGAGAATGAATCATATTCATATTGTAATTTATCAGATCTGAGTATAATATAAGCGGTGATACCATTCAAAAATGAATCATTTTCAAAATGTATTGTATCATATTAGGTCATATCATTGTTTTTGGATTGTATGGTATCTGGGATGATATTTGTTTGGATTGTATTGTATCTAAGGGATAATTGGTTTTATATTTTATCTGATCATACCCAGCAATCGTAACTAGAATAATCATAAACAGAAAGATCCTACCCAGTAATTGTAACCAGAATGATCATCACCAGCAATTGTAACCGGAAAAAATATAACTAGTAATCGTAACCCAAATGATTGTAACCAGAAATGATCGTATCCAGAATGATCATATTCATTATAATCATATCTAGACCATTTGTATTCAGAAAATATCATGCATGGTTTGAGATGAAAAAACAAGGAAGCAAAAATGAATGGAAAGTGACAATAATTTCTAATTGAAGTAAGACGATGAAAAATCAAGTCCTCCATGTATTTCAAATTCATGAAGAGAGGCATGATTCAATTATTTGTTTTTGAATGAATTTTTTTTCGCAATTGGTTCAAGAGAAAATAAAAACAAAAAAATTTGATTAATTATTTGTCGAGGGGGATCTGAACTTTAAAATACAGGATGGTGATTCAAATTAGTTCTAAGAATCGTATTTGGTAATCAGCATGAGTAATTAGACTATATTGATCAGACCCATGTATTCCTAAAAAATTCAATTGGTCATAGAAATTTAAATCAGAGTTTGAAGAAAAAGAGTTGAAAATTATGGATGTTTTGAGAAGAATCGAGAAAAATTGGAAAATTCATGTTTACTCTGAGATTTCAAGATAAATTCTATTTTGGGTGAATTTAACAAAGTGGGAAAGTGTTTTGGGATTCCTGCCTAGAATTATTTTCCGTCACCAATAAAAGCGAAAAAAGTACATTTTACTTGGTGGTGGTTTTCACTGTTCACTACAGAAGAGAGATAATCTTCGGGTTTCTTGAGATAAAAAAAGATAAATTCCATTCAGATTTACAATTGTCTTGGGTGTTATTGATTCATTCGTATAATTTTTAGCTAGAAAATTATATTCTGGAATTAAAGTGGTGATGATTCTTCTTTATTATTTTCTATCACAAAAATAAGAAAAGGAATATTGTCTTTTAAGAATCAAACTCGAAGGAATCAGAGTCAGAAAAGATCGAACTCAGTGTTTCATAACAAATTCCATGTGGTTTTATCTATCTTCTGGGTAAGTAATTGATGCATTATATTACAATTTGAATACATTTGATTAAATTAAAAGAATACCATGTAACATGAATTGTTACAAAATAATTTTATTACCTTATTGTGCTAAGATAATGCACATGCAATAGTTATATTGTCTCATAGTGCTACAGGAGTGTAAGGGTACTTCCTACTCATTGTAATCCAAGGATTGTTTTCTTAGTGGATTTTATAGTATTGGATCATTTCCAAAACATACCTAAGACTTAGCTATTCTTATTGAATACTTAAACTTATAAATATTTTTGATCCTATAGATGTGTGTTGAGTTGTCTTTCAATGGGGAATTCAAATATTTAATGGGAGGCAAAGGTTGTTTCAATTGAAAAGAAGCATAAAAGAAAAGAGTAACACCGATTCACCCCCTCCCTCTCTCAGTGATATATTACTTCGACTGGCACTTTCAAGGGGTATCAAAGGCTAGTTCCCTTCATTATTCTTGGCTAATGGAGAATATGAACTTTGTGAACAATAAAGGTATTCCCATATTTGATGGAAATATCAATCAAATATGAAAATATTTAATGCTCGCATATCTTATGTCTAGGGGTTTTAATGTTCTTGAAGCTACAATAGTTGGGTTTTCTCCCATTGATGACAGTGCTCCACTTACACCTATTTACAAGAAGTTTCTTGAGAATTATGGAAGGGACAGTAATGTTATATTGTTATCACTTTCTGAAAGACAATTCTTGATAGTGAAAGGTGTTCCCACATCTAAAGGTATATAAGATAAATTGAAAAACATATACGAAGGAAATAAAAAAGTAAAAAAGTAAAATTCACAAATATGTATATTAAAGAATTAATATTTGAAGATGGGTGAGCAATGATCTATTGGGTAATTCATTACCTGGGAGAATAAAATTTTGAGTACTATCAAATGTCTTCATGAAAATATGAAGGAATCTATACTTTTTGAAAGGATCATGAGAATCCAACCAGATAAATTCGATGAAAAAGTTTCTTCTTTGGAAGATAGAGATCCTGAAACATTATCTAATGATGATTTACATATCACTCTTATCACTTATGAAATGAGAAGAGAGAATGCAATTTATATAAAAACAAAGGTTGATAGAGAAGTGTCTTTAAAATCTATGAAGAAATAAAATTCAAAGAAGATTATTATTGAAGATTAAGTTGGTGGTTCTGACTCTGAAAATGAGGTATGTAAAAATCTCAATGAAATATTATCCGTGTTTTCTAACAACGTGAAAATAGGTACACAAAAATAAAAATGGAAACTTCCCTTGAAATGGTTTGAATGTGGATGTGTTGGTCACTTTGCATCTAATTATCCTTGAAGAAAGAAAGAAAATAATAGTGATATTGAAGAAATAAAGACAAGAAGGTCGTGGAAGAAAAAGGGAGAAAAATGAAAAGAAAAGAAATTATTCCAATTAAGAAGAAGAATTTTCTTGTCCAAAGATGAGAAAGATTTCAGAATCAATAGTTTTAAACAAGAATAAAATTATCTTGAATGTCATTTTAAATAAGATTTTATAGAATTAATTATAATGGTTAAAATATGTGAAAAGAAAAACAAAAAATTAGAAGATGAATGACCAAGAAACCCAAATTGTTTTTCTGGAGAGAAACAAAAGCTAGTTAAAGAGATTGATGATTGGAATAATTCATTTTAAGATTAAAAAAATTCATAATGAGCATTTGAAAGTGAAGGTTAAGAAAAAATAAGAAGATTTGGTACTTTCTCAATAAAAACTCTTTAAAGATGAAAATAAAATCTACATTTCCAAAACTCTATCACTAATATTTGTGAAAGTTCTCAAAATGAGATATTTGAGAACATTCAACAAAAGATACCTTCAAAGGGTTATAAGAAGAATAGAACTATGTCTGAAAATAAGAATGCTGAGAAAGTTATGTTTGTGGTCAAAGTGAAGAATTTTGAAGTTACAAAACATCCTAAATCCAAAAAGGTTTTATCTAGATCTTAAAAAGATTCCAATAATTCCGATCCTATAAAGGCGTAAAAGAATAAGAGTATTCTAATTGAAAGTGAAAAGAAGATGGTTGAAAAAAGTTTTCACAGTTATGATTATTCTACAGGGTATAGAGGCAAATACTCTTTCTATGAGTATGGCTGGTATTGTGGGGGATTTGGGCACATAGTAAGTATCTGTTAGTTTAATCAACAAAATTATTATTATCTAATAGTTTATGAAAGGATTATATTGAGGGAGATTCAATATCTTCAATGAAAAAAATGATAAGGTTATCTTGAAAAATTTTGAAAATAATATAGTAAAGATTTAGAATAGGTTTCAACCCTTAGAAACTATTTGTAAAAGATGTGAAAAACCAAGACACCTTTCAAAATGATGTCTTGTTTTGTTACTGGATTAGCAAAAGATTCTCAATTCTGAAAAGAAGAAGGTATAGAATGAAAATAATGTAGAAAAGTAAGTAGTTGTTGAAACTGCAATAGAAACCGTGAAATGAGAATAACCCTAGATACTTGATAGTGTCTATTCTTCTCACATGATAGGAGACATGAAATTTTTGATGGATTTGAATGATTATAAAGAAGGCATAGTAAAATTTGGAAATGATGAATCGTTAAAAATAAAAGGAGTTGGGTTATCCATTATTGGAAAAGAAAAGATGATAATCAACGAAAAAACTATATGTTGATTGGCTAAAACACAACCTTCTAACTATTTCACAGTTGTGTGATGAGGGCAATAAGGTTATCTTCAAGTAAGATGGATTTTTTTAAGAGTTATGAAGATTGAAAGACTGTTACAAGAGGACAATGTATAAAATGAATTTTTTTCAGGTTGGTGATTCACAAAACACTTGTAACATGAGTATGGTGGAAGATAATAAGTTATGTCCTAAAAGACTTGGACATGTGTGTGACAGAAACATGATCAAGATATCTAAAATAGATAGTGTTCGAGACATTCTTGATTTCCAAAGAATAAGAGATCGGTTTTTTCATTATCTTCCAGAGAGGAAAGATTAAAAATGATGTGCATAAGAAAGTTGATATTTGTTCAAAACAACCCCTCAATATGATCCATTATGATATATGTGTGCCAATGAGAAAACAATCAACACATGGAGATAAGTACTTAATTACTTTTATTGATTATTTTACTCACATTACTTGTGTTATGTATATGAAACACAAATTAGATGATTTGATAATGTTTAAAAGTTTTAGAAGAAAATGTGAGAAAAAATGTGATTATTCTGTGAAGAATTTGAGAACTTATAATGGTGGTGAATATAGAAGTGAATAGTTTGAAGACTATATTGAGAGACAAGTAATTAGGCATGAGTATATCTCTCTATACAATCCCCAACAAAATGGGGTTGCTGAATGAAAGAATAGAATCCTGGTGGAAATGGGTAGAACCATTTTACTTGAGCATGGACATTCTCATTAATTTTGGAGGAAATCAATGAGTACTGTTATTTATATTCAGATCCATTTTTTCTACGGGACTCAATCAGGTATGACTTCATTTGAATAGTTTTATGAGAAAACTTCATGTTTGAAGTACTTTATATTTTTTGGGAGTCCTTGTATGATAACGAATAAAGGTGGAAACATTGGTAAGTTTTAGTAGAAAGGTGAGAATGGAATCTTTCTAAGCTATACTCCTGAATCCAGAGGATATAGATTCCTCAACAAATAAATAGAAGAATTTTTTATACAATTGATGTACGAGTTATTAAAAGATCTGATAATGATAAACATGTCCAAGAAGAAAAAGTAGTTGAGAAAGTTGAAGAAGATAATACTGATAATAATACAAATGATTGTAATCCTAAGAA
Organism: Viscum album; assembly: GCA_963277665.1. Classification (NCBI taxonomy): domain Eukaryota; kingdom Viridiplantae; phylum Streptophyta; class Magnoliopsida; order Santalales; family Viscaceae; genus Viscum; species Viscum album. The sequence continues at coordinate 934,454,233 of OY728143.1, read as the reverse complement.
AGGTGAAGAATCTCACTCAGCTATTTCTAGTGATGAAGAAGACAATTGAAATTTTTATCCAAGTTTGAGAAAACAAGTGGAAGAATAGAATATAATTGGGGATCAACATCATAAGATTCAAACAAGAAGAACAACTAATTCCACTACACACACTTCTTTGTAGTCAAATGTGTAACTGAATGATGTGAAAAAATCTTTGGAGCATCCAGAGTGGGTTAAAGACATGAATGAAGAATTGGATCATATTAAAAAGAATAACACATCAGAACTGAAACCCAATCCTGAAAACAAAACAAAATCATTGGCACAAAATGGGTTTTCCCAAACAAGATGAATGAAAAACGGTGAATTTATAAGAAACAGAGCAATATTGGTTCACAATGGTTATTCAAATATTGAGGTAATTGATTTTGATGAAACCTTTTCTCCAGTGGAAATACTTGAAATAATCAAAATGTTTCTTTCTATTTTTACACAAAGAGGATACAAGGTTGTTCAAATGGATGTTAAATCTTTATTCCTAAATGGTGATCTATATGAAGATGTTTAATTGAACAACCAAGTGGCTTTTTTATTAGAAAATGTGAAATTTATGTGTGTATATTGAAAAAGGAATTATATTTCCTAAAATATTCTCTAAGGTCATGGTATTCCAAATTGGATACATGCTTAAGAAAGATTAAATTTAACAAAGGAAGAGTGGATAGCGAACTTTTCATCATAGAAAGTCAAGAGTATTTCTAAATTTGAATTGTTTATGTTGATAATATTATCTTTGTTGGGATTGAAGAAATTTTCTCTAAAAGATTTCCTGAAGAAAAGATAAATGTATTCTAAATTTCTATAATGGGATAAATGAAATACTTTCTTAGGTTACAAATCAAACAAAATAAATAATAGATTTTCCTCTCCCAAGAAAAGTATACAAAAGAACTTCTCAAGAACTTTGGCATGAAAAATTCAAAACCTATTTCAACACTAATTTTAGTAGAAACAAAGCTAAGTAAAGATTGAGATGGAAGATAAGTTGATCAAAAAGAGTATCCAAATTTTATTGGAAGTCTATTGTATTTGGCTACCTCAATAACTGACATTGTTTATTCTGTTGCCTTATGTGAAAGATTTCAGAGTGCTCCAAGAGAATCACATCTTATTGCTAGAAAAATATTTCTCAGATATATCAGAGACATAATAGAATTCAGAATCAGGTATTGCAGTTTAAGTAGTGTTGATTAATTTGTGTATTCTAATGAAAATTATTCATGAAATGTTGATGATAGAAGATCCACATCTGTTGGGGTATTCTTTCTAAGAACTAATTGAGTTAGTTGGCATTTAAATAAAAAATTAGGTAACTCTAAATATAGCTGAAGCTGAGTTTGTTTTTGCTACTCAAGCCGCTACTCAACTTATGTGGATGAAAACACAATTGAAATATTTACTTGAAGAAGTGAAGTTTTCTCTTGGGTTGTGACAATCAGATTACAATCAATCTCACTTAGAAACTAGGGAAAAATATTAGTTCAAAAAATATTGATATCAAATATCATTTCATCAAAGAGTATGTGGAGAAGAATGAATTAAAGATGGAGTATGTTCCAACATCGAAACAAGTTATTTATATTTTCAAACAACCATTATTGAAGGAATCATTATCAAACATGAGGTTAAACATAATTTTCCAGCCTCATTCTCTTTATGATTGAGGTATGTGTATTTGTCTCTTCTCTCATATTACCTTTGGATTGTTTTGTCAAGGGGGAGAATTGTATTGTTTCATAAATTTATTACACCAAAAAATAGAGTTGTGGGTAATCAATGAATTCAGCAATTTTTAGTTCATGAACAATTATTATTGTTTATTGGAGTGGTAGTAGCAAATAAATTGAATTTTTTTCTAAGGATAATAAAGAAAAGAAAGGGAAAATAAATAGGTTATTTTGATCATTTTTTTGAGATAGCGTGATTTAACTATTAATTATTATTGTTTACTATAATGTGTTAGCTCATGTAGGATTAGAATTTTTGATATGTAATCCATTTTATAAGGTTGCAAAGTTCAGTGATTTATGAAATTTGGTTGAAAATAAAATCTAAATGAGAAGATTGTAGGGACCAAGATGATTATGAAGGTGATGAAGGTTTCAAGAGTTGTCTTTTGTTTTCATGATTGGTTTTGAAGAAAATAAATCACTTCACTTTGTTTTGGAAACAATTGTTTTGAGATTTTGTTTTATAAATGAATAGATCGTTTTTAGGAAGAATCTGTTTCAAAAGAAAATGTATCATGTTTGTAGTGAATTATAATAGATTTCATACTCGAACTAGTGAAAAACTAATGTTTCAAATTTGATGATTATTTGCTGATTGGTATTTCATGTAAATCATGAGTTGTATTGAGAACATCTGATGCAAGATTTATAGAAGAAAGGGGGAGTAGAAGACATGCATCCCATCAAAAAAGAATTGTATTTAGATTGTTTTTCAAAACAATCATAAAATAATTGTATTATGATTGTTTTTTAAAACAATCATGAAATAATCATATTCATATTTATCGTATCCAGATGGCAGAGAGAAAGAGGTGGTATCGATTGTTTTTTAAAACAATCAGAAAAGAATTGTATCGAGATTGAAGAGGTGAAGCCGATATGTTTTTAAAATGATCATATCTAGATTTAAAACGTGGTTCCTATGAAAGTGGTAATGATGGAAAGGTAGTTTTGATGAAGGTGGTGCCAAAGGAAATAAAGGTGCCGATGAAAATGGTGATGCTGATAGGAAACATGATGTCGATGGAAAGGTGTTCCGATTGAAGTGGTGTCGATGGAAGTGGTGTTGATAGATGATGAGACACCAATTTTTATTCAAAACAATTGTATTTGGGTAGATGAAATGTAAATAGATCAATTTGATTTAGAATAAATCATATTCACATTGTAATTGATCGGATCTGGGTAAAAGAGAAGTGGTGATGTCGTTCAAAAAGGAATTTTATTCAGAATGTATTGTATTGTATCTAGGCAGATCATTGTTTTTTTATTTTATTATATCTAGATAAGTCATTATATTCAGATTGTATCATATCCAGGCAGATCATCGTTTTAATTTTTTATTTTATTGTACCTAGAAATAGTAACAAGAATGATCATAACTATGAATCATAAATAGAATGATCATAACAAGTAATCGTAACCAGAATGAACGTAACTAAAAATAATTGAATCTAGAATGATATTATTCAACAGGATCATATCCAGTCCATTTTTATTCAGAAAAGGTCATGCTTTGGATGAGATGAAAAAGAAAGAAGTGGGAATGTATGGAAAGTTACAATACATTCCAACTATATTCAAACTATACTAAACCAAATCATCAAAGTATTTCAAAGTCATCAATGGATAAATTATTCAATAATTGGTTTTTGAATGATTTTTTTTTAATAGAATCAATAGAAAAGCAAAGAAAAGAATATTGTGTAATTATTTGTCAAGGGCAGATGAACATTCAAATACCAAAGGTTGATTCAAATCGCTCCTCAGAATCATATTCAGTAATTGACATGAGGAATCAGACTCCATTGATCAGAACCATGTATTCCTGACAATTGAAATCAGTCTTAGTAATTTAAATGGGAGTCTGAAGAGTAAGAGATAATTATTGTGGATGTTTTGATAAGAATAAAGAAGAATTGACGAATTCATAATTGCTCTGACTTTTCAGGATAAATTTAGATTTGTGTGAATTTAAATGAGCAGGAAAGTGTTTGGGATTCCCGCCTAAACTTTTTTTGGGTCACCTATAAAAGGGAAATAGCTACATTACACTTTGTAGTGGATTTCACTATTAATTTTAGAATATATAGAAGCTTAATGTTTCTAGAGAGAATAAGAGATCAATTCCATTCAGATTGAAAATTTTCTAGGGTGGTGTCGATTCATTCATATTCTTTTCGGCTTGATAGTTATATATGGGAATTGAAGTGATGATGATTAAACTCTATTGTTTTCTATTATAAAAATATGAATGGTATTATTGTTTTGTAATAAACAGACTTGAAGGAATCGGACTTAGAAAAGATCAGACTCAGTGTTTCATAACAAAGTCCAAGTGGTTCTTACCTTTATTCCCGGTAAGGAATTGATGAATTGTATTACAATTTGAGTACATTTTTTTTAAATTAAAACAAATCGCAGGAAACATGAGTTGTTACAACACAATTTTATTACCTTATTATGTTAAGATGATGTACATGCACTAGTTTTATTGTTTCATAGTGCAACATCAGTGTAAGGGTACATCCTACTCGTTTTAATCCTAGGATTGTTTTCTTAGTGGGTTGTATAGTATTGGATAATACCAAGGATGTAGTTATTCTTATTGAATAGTTAAACTTGTAAATCATTGTGTTCCTATGAATGTGTGTTGAGTTTGTTTTCAACTGGGAATTCAAATTTATAATAGTAGGTGGAGGTTGTTTTAATTGAAAAGAAACATAACAGAAAATAGTATCACTAATTCACCTCCTCCCCCTCTAAATGATACATTACATAGACTGGGCACTTTCAAGTGGTATCAAAGGTAGGTTCCCTTCGCTATTCTTTTCTGATGGAGAATGTGAACATTGTGAATAGTAAAGTTATTTTGGTCTTTGATGGAAATAACTATCATATCTTGAAAAACAGAGTGATTCCATATCTTATGTCTATCAGTTGTGATGTTCTTGAAGCTACAACAATTGGGTTTCTTCACATTGATGATAGTTCCCCACCTACACATGTTAATAAGAAGTTTCTTGATAATGATGGAAGGGACAAAAATTCTATCTTATCATCACTTTTTTAAATTTTATTATTGAGGTTGAATGGTGTTTCCACAGCAAAAGGTATATGGGATAAATTGAAAATCATATACGAAGGAAATACAATATTAAAGAATGAAAATATACAAGTGTAGATATTAATGTATACATATTTGAAGATGGGTGAGAATGAATCTATTGGTTAATTCTTTACCATGGTGAATAACAATGTGATTTCTATCAGAGGCCTTGTTTAAAATCTAAAGGACTCTATAGTTGTTGAAAATATCTTAATAATCTTACCAAAAAATTTTGATGCAAAAGTTTCTTCTTTAGAAGATTGATATCCCAAAACAATATCTCTTGATGATTTTCATATCACTCTAATCACTTATAAAATGCGAAGAGAGAATTCTATTAATATCAAAAATAATATTTGATAGATAAATTTATTTCATAGATATGAAGAATAAAAATTCAAATGATATTTCTTTTGAAGATGAAGCTGGTGATTCTGACTTTGAAAATGAGGTATGTAAAAATATCAATGAAATCTTATCCTAGTTTTTTAACAATGTGAAAAGAGGTATAGGGAAATTAAAAAGGAAACATACCTTGAAATTATTTGAATGTGGAGGTGTTGGTCAATTTGTAGCTAATTTTCCTTAAATAAAGAAAGAATTTGATGGTGATATTGAAGAAACAAATACAAGAAGGTTGTGGAAGGAAAAGGGAGAAAAAGGAAAAGAAAATAAATTCTTCAAATCAAAAAGAAGAATTTTCCTTTCCAATGTTTATGAAGAAGAAGAGAGTGATGTTGAATCCAAAATATCCATTCAGTATGATAATGAAAATACTTTCATTTATACAATAAATGATGAAGAATTCGGAAGCAATATTTCAGAAGAGGAAGAAACTCAACATGAAATGGATATGAAAGAAAAGTTGAAAGAATGTCTGAGAAAGATTAGAAGACATGAAAATAAAAAAAATGTAGATGAATGCTCAAGAAACCAATACTGTTTTTCTAGTGAGAAAGAAAATCTTGTTAATGAGACTGATGATATGAATAAGTCTTTTGAAGATCAAAAGAATCATAATGAGAATTTTTTAGTGAAGATGAAGGAAAAACAAGAAGAGATGGAACTTTCCAAACAAAAAATCTTTGCATATGAAAATGAAAATCTATGTTTCCAAAACTCTATCATTGAATTTGGTGAAAGTTCTCGTAATGAGAAACTTCATAAATATCAACAAAAGAAACATTCAAAGGGTGATAAGAAGAATAAATTTGTGTCTGAAAATAATAATGATGAGAAACTTATGAATGTGGTCAAAGTGAAGAATTGAGAAGTTACAAAACATCCTGATTCCAAAAGTGTTTTATCAATATCCTTAAAAGTTTCAAATACATCTGATCCTATCAAGGATGAAAAAAAGGAAGAATACAATTGGAATTCAAAAGAAGTTGGTTGAGAAATTTTTTCACAATTCTGGTCGGGATTGGGGGTTCAAAGGAAAATACTCTTTCTATGGGTATTGTTGGTACAGTGGGGGATTTGGTCCCCCAGTGAGAATGTTTTGGTTCATTCAATAGCATTACTATTACCCATCAGGTTATGAATGGAATATATTGAGGGGGAGTCAGTATCCTCAAAGAAAGAAAAATAAGAAGGTTGTTTTGAATAAATTTGAAAAGAATGATGTGAAGATTAAAAATAGGTTCCAACCCTTGGAAACTATTTTTCAAAGATGTGAACAACCTATACACCATGAAAAGGGATATCTTTATTTGTTACTAGCTCCGGAAAAGATTCTCAATTCTCAAAATCCGAAGGTGAAGAATGAAAAAAATGGAGAAAAGGCCCTTGTTCTTGAAACATAATTAAATGCCATGAAAGGAGAACAACCCTAGATACTTTATAGTGGGTGTTCTTCTCACATAATACAAAAAATAAAATTTCTGAAGGATATGAAAGATTACAAAGAAGGCCCAATGACTTTTTGAAATGATGAATCATTGAAGATGAAAGGTGTTGGGTCATCCATTTTTAGAAAATAAAAGATTAAATCTAGGAAAACAAATTACGTTGATGGGATGAAACACAACCTAATAAGTTTCTCACAATATATTGATGAGGTTAATAAGGATATCTTTAAGAATGGTGGATTTTTTTTTTCAAGAGTTAAGAAGATTGAGAAATTATTACAACAGGATAAGAACCTATTTTCTCAGTGTGAGAGATCACCATATGAGCCTCATCAAACTGCTTTCACTGCCTAACCATGTAGACAATAGCCCACGGAATTCTTCCCCTGCCCTGCAATGCATTATACCGCACTTGGGAATCTGTCTCTGCCCGATCCAGATGAAAATGACTAATTACACACATATGCAGACCTCTAGCGAAGGCCAAGTCTTTATCCTACAACGCATCACCTCTCTCGAGCCACCCAGCGAAAGTAGCAGAAGGAGACCTTGCCCGGTCACGGAAGACCCCCCCCCCCCACTGCGCATCTCCCCTTGGATCACCAACCCATTCGTGTTAAGATTTAGCCCCATGCTCGGAGGACTCCAAAAAATCCATCAACCCTGCCTTGGAGAGCCATTCCAAAACGCACCAGCGATAATGGAGGTGATGGAATGCAAAGATGGCACATCGCAGCACTCAGGACACAGCCTGATCAAATCCAAAAAGGTGTTCTTCATTTTGAACAGAATGCTGGCCAGCGATCCTGAAGCATTGCTGGGTTGGAGATCATTCCTAGCTTTCAAAATCCTCCAGCAACCTTCAAGTAAAATGATGTCCCTTTCTTTTATTTCAGCTCCATGACTCCCAACTCCATTAAACCAGTCACAGAAAAAATCCTCATTCCTCCCATCAAAACCTCTCCACCCAAAGAAGGACCCAAAGGATTGCCAGAAACTCCTAGCCCATTAACTCTCAAAAAATAAATGTCCCACTGACTCCTAATTTGAGGCCCTGCAACACCAGCATTTAGAGGCCATTTTAATTGAAATTCTCTGTAAGTTCTTATCTGTAGGTAAGGCCCTGTACCTCAGGCTCTATAATATAAAATTAAATTTGGAGGGTACTTCCTTGCACCACAACACCTCCCCCCAAAGATAATTACTTAAGGAGACCCTTGAAAATCTAATATAATCCTTGATGTAAAAATCACCCATCGCAGAACCATTGAACACAAGTTTATCATCCTCTTCATTAGCAACAATATTGTTGAAAACCTCCAATTTTCCGTCATCCAAAACAGCCTACACAAAATTTGAATGAATACTTGACTCTCTAAAGGTTATATCCGGGGTAGGGCAGCCCAGAAACCACAGCTTACCCACCCCCCACTCTTTTTGACAAAAGTTAATATTACCCTTTCCCACGATCCAGCGAGAATGGTGTTGAATATCCTCAAGGTATGGGTGAATCATCTTCCAAATTCTAGAAGACCGATTCCATTGATCATTCAAATTTATACCATAAATCCCCTATATTGTTCTTCCCCAAAGAGACCTGACTTCCGAAGCTTCCCAAGCCATCTTCGCATATAACCCTTGAACAGTTGAGGAAACACTTCTCATATTAATACACCCTTCCGATAGAGGCCTGGCCAACCAATTACCTAAAGCCCAGTGATGTCTACCTTTCAATTTACCATCCCATATGAATGAAAACATAATCCTCTCCAATTTGACCACCACACTCTTGGGAACCTTGAGAGTTGAGAGGATATGAATATTAATGGAAACCAGAACACTATTCACCAAATTGATGTGACCTCCAAAGGATAAGAACCTATTTTCTCAGTTATAAATGTGACCCGAGATTCTGACTATGAGTTTATCAAAATGGGGAACCCGATGAGCAAAGGGACTGACAGGTGATCCTAGATACTCCATAAGAAAAGAACCCATGCTCATGCCCAAACAGTCACCTTTGGCCTTTGCCCTTCTCTCAGTGATTGTCCTGGAAGAAAAGAAGAGACTCTTCTCCTTATTCACCACCTGACCACTCCACTTTCAATATTCCCATATGATTTCATTCCACCCCCATACAGACCGCCTGCTACCATTAGTAAAAATAATAGTGTCATCTGCGAACATCACGTGAGTAGTCCCCCTTATGCCATGTCTAACGTGATAAGGCAGGACTGTACCTCTACCAAGAGCCTAATTAATATAAAGGCTAAAATCATTTTGGGAAATAATGAATAAAGTGGGGGATAAAGGGTCTCCCTTCCTGAGGCCCCTACAAGACTTGAAGAAACCAAACTATTTTCCCATGATGGAAGTAGAGATCCAAGCCGAGATGAAGCAGCGAAAGAGGAGATCCCTAGACCAATTAGAGAATTCCATACTAGCCATAACATTTAGGAAAAATCCCCACTCCAACCTGTCATAGGATTTTTTCATGTCAAGTTTGACCACAAAATAACCCCAAAGGTTTTATTATGTATGTCACTGATCATATCTTGGGCCACTCCAATAACCCCCTAAATCGATCTCCCTCTGATAAAACCAAGCTGTTTAGAGTTCATCCAAGAATTCAGATGTTCAGCCAGACGCTTGTTAAGAATTCTATCCAAAACCTTATATGGAAGATTGCACATACAAATGGGATGGTATTGATCAATAGACTGGGGGTTATTAACCTTGGGAATGAGTACCATCTTTGTTGCATAGGATATATGTAGTAAGTTCCCTCCTTGAAAATAGTCTTGCATAGCACCAACCAGATCCCCTTTGATGATGTCCCAGGTCACCCTATAGAAAGAACTAGGGAAACCATCAGACCCTGGTGCACTATCCGGACTCAGAGTCCAAATAGCCACTTGGAATTCAGCCTCCTCTGGTTCCCTCCTAAGGCCCTCATCAATGACCTTAGTAAAGATATTTGTAATGCCCTCAATGATCTTAGAAACACTGCTTGGATATCCCCCTACCAGCACAGGATTGGGAGCCTTTAGAAGAGCCTGAAGGGATCTATTTACCATGTCCCCCACCTCCTCTCTATCTGAGGAGAAGGAACCATCCTCCCTTCGAATATTCGGACATTGAACATGTTGACGTTCTCTGATGCAAGCAAAGAAGTACCCCGTGTTATGATCTCCTTCACAAAGCCATTTCACCCGAGATACTTCCTGTGTAATACTCTCCTGACTCCAAAGGAAATCAGTTAAATTATCCTTCTTAATTCATAGATCTGAAAACAAATTGTCATCCCAGCCTAGTTCCAGACAACCCTCCAAACGATCCACCTCTATGCTAAGCTCAGACACTTCCTGATCCCCGGCAGGAATCACCCTCCACCAAGCCTAAATATGGGAAGCATGGAATTCTCCATGATTATATATCTCGATACACTCCCTAATAAAATGGGGATTTTGAAAGAAATAAATGAATCTAGGTGGAAATGGGAAGAACCATATTACTTGAGCATGGAATTTCTCATTAATTTTGGAGGAAATCCATGAGTAATGACGTTTATATTTAGGACCATGGTTTCAATAAGCCTCAATCAAGAATAAATCTATTTCAATTCTTTTATGGAAAAACTCCTAGCTTGAAGCCCTTTAGATTTTTTAGGAGTCCCTGTATTATAAAGAAGAAAGGTGGAAACTATGGTAAGTTTGAGAAGAAAGGTAAGGATGGAATCTTTCTTGGCTACCCTCCAGAAGGAATAGGATATTGATTCTGTAACAAATAAACATGAAGAATTTTTTATACAGTTGATGTACAAGTTATTGAAAGTTATGAGAAATATGAACATGTCCAAGCAGACAAAAAAGTTGAGGAAGTTGTAGAATATATTACTGATAAGGATACAATGGTTTATAATCCAAATAAAGGTGAATAATCAGACACATCAATTTCTATTAGTGAGGAATAAAGTCGAAAATATTATCCAAGGATGAGGAAATAAGTGGAATAATAGAATATAATTGGTGATCAACATCATAAGGTTCAAATAAGAAGAACAACCAATTACATTACACACACTTCTTCGTATTCAATAGTGGAATCGAATGATGTGAAAGAAGACTTTGATCATACAAAATGGGTTCAAGACATGAATGAATAATTGGATCATATTGAAAAGAATAACACGTGGGAACACATACCCAAGCCTGAAAACAAAAACATCATTGGCACAAAATGGGTTTTCTAGAAAAATATGAACGAAAAAGGTTAACTTATAACTAAAAAAGAAATATTAGATTGAAAAGTTTATTCACAGATTGAGGGTATTTATTTTGATAAACCTTTTCTTAGTGGAAATATTTGAAAAAATCATAATATTTCTTGATATTGTCGCATAATGAGGATACAAGATCTTTCAAATGGATGATAAATCTTCATTACTAAATGGTGATCTTGAAGAAGATTTTTATATTGAACATCCTTTGGAATTTGTTATTGGAAAAGATGATGGTTATGTGTGTATATTGAAAAAGTAATTGTATGGATTAAAACAATCTCTGAGGGAACGGTATTCGAAATTGGATACATGCTTAAGAAAGATGAATTTTAACAAAGGAAGAATGGATAGAAATATATTACATCACATAAAGTCATAATTATTCCCTCATTATAACTGTTTATATTGATGATATTATCCTTTCGGAGAGTGATGAAGGATACTCTGAAAGATTTTCTAATGAAATGAAGAATATATTTTAAATTTCCATACTGGGATAAATGAAATGCGTTCTTGGGTTATAAATCCAACAAAATAGAGAATACATCTTCCTCTCCCAAGAAAATTATCAAAAGGAAATTATCAAGAGGTTTGGAATGGAAAATTCCAAACCAGTTTTCACACCCATTTCAGAAAGAAAAAAGCGAAGTAAATGTGGAGATGAAAAAGAAGGGGGTTAAAACATGTTTTGAAAGATAATTGGAAGTCTATTGTATTTGACTGCCTCATGACCTGATATTCTTTATTTTGTTACCTTATGTTTTAGATTTCAGATTTCTCTAAGAGAATCACTTGTAAGTTGGAAAAATACTTATTAGATATATCATTGTTATAATAGAATTAGGAATCAGGTATTGTAGCTTAGATAGTATTGATTTATTTGGGTATTATGATGCTGATTGGTTAGGAAATGTTGACGATGGAATATCCTCATCAGGTGGTGCATTCTTTCTAGCAATGAATTCGGTTAGTTGGTATTCAAAGAAAAAATTTATTAAATATCGGTACGACCAAATCTGAAAATGTAACTTCTAATAAAGATACTACTAAACTTATGTGGATTAAAACACAATTGGAATATCTTCTTATAGAAGTGAAGTTTCCCTTTCTCTTGGGTTGTGACAATCAAAGTACAATTAGTCTCACCAGAAATCTAGTGAAACATTCTCATTAAAAACATATTGATGTCAAATATCATTTCATCTAAGAGAATGTGGTGGAGAATTAATTGAATTTAAAGTATGTTCCAACATCAGAACAAGTTGTTGATATTTTCACAAAAAATTTATCGAAGTAATCATTCTCAAAAATGAGGTTGAACATGGGTTTCCAATATGTTTCTCTTAAAGGTTTAGGTTTGTATATATTTCCCCTCTCTCATATTACCATTGTATTATTTTGTAAAGGGGATGCTTTTTATGATTCATAAATCTATTGCAAAAAATATGGAGTCATGGTTAAGCTGTGAATTTAGCATTGTTTTGTGTGTGAACTATTCTAACTATTTGTTGGAGTGGTTTTAGGAAAGAAATTCTATAGTTTTTCAAGGATATTAAATAAAAGAAATAGGTTTCCATGATCACAATTTTTAGGATAGCATGATTTTTCTATTAATGATTCTTATTTCCTATAAATAGTTAGCTCACATAGGCATAGAATTTTTTATATGTAATCCATTACTTGAGGTTACAAAGTTCAGTGAAATATGAATCAATGTTGAGAAAAAAATCCATAGAGGGATAGTTGGGACCAAACTAATGATGAATGTGTTGATAGTTTAAAGAGATTTTTTTTTGTTTTTAAGATTGGTTTTGAAGAAAAGAAATAACATCACTTTGTTTTAGAAATAATTTTTTTGATATTTTGTTTTATAAGTGAATTGATTGGTTTCAAGAATAATCCATTTTACCAGAGAATGTATCATGTAGGAAGTGAACTTTCATCAGTTTCACACTAGAACTAATTTGAAGCCCGTGTTTCAATTGTGATGATGCTTTTCGGATTTGTATGTCATATAAATTATGAGTTTTATTGTGAACATGTGATTCAAGATTTATAGAAAAAAGGTGGAGTGAAAGAGATGTAGCCAATCTGAAAAGTATCATATTCATATTTTTTTCAAATAATCAGAAAAGAATCATATTCAGATAATTTTTCAAAACAATCCGAAAAGAACCGTATTTAGATTTATCATATCTGGATGGTAGAGAGAAAAAAGTGGTACTGGTTTTTTTTCAAAACAATCAGAACATAATCACATCCAGATTAAAGAGGCGATGACAATTGTTTTAAAAAAAAATAACATCTAAATTGAAAAAAGTGATTCCGATTAAATTGGTATCGATGAAATGGTGGTGGAGATGAAGGTGGTGTCGAAGGAAAAAGATGTCCATTGTAATGGGTGATGCCAACGTGATTGGTGATTTTGATGGAAAGGGGTTATGATCAAAGTTGTACTGATGGAAGATGAGACACTGATTATTATTCAAAACAATTTTATTCATGTATAACTAATAGAAAGTGATGGTATCGATTCAGAATAATTCATATTCATATTTTAATTTATCAGATCTGGGTAAAATTGATGCGGTGAAACCATTTAAAAACGAATCATATTTGGAATATATTTTATCATATCTGGGTAGATCATTGTTTTCGGATTGTTTTATATCTAGACATGTCATTGTTTTTAGATTTTATTGTATCCGGGAACATCATCGTTTTAAGATTTTATTTGATTGTACCCCAAAATTGTAACCAAAATTATTTTAAATAGAAATAGTAACCAGAATGATCATAACCAATAATCGTAACTAGAATGATAATAACCAGAAACGACCATATACAAAATGATCATATTCAGGATGATCATATCCATACCATTTGTATTCATAAAATATCATGATTGGGTTGAGATGTAAAAGAAAGAAGCAAGAATGATTGTAAAGTTACAACACATTCCAATTGAAGTCAGACAATTATAAATCTAATACACAATGTATTTCAAAGTCATGAAGGGATTCATGATTCAAGTGTTAGGTTTTGAAAGAAGTTTATTTTCTCATGAGGGACAAGAGAAAATAATATTAAATAATATTTATAAATTATTTTCAAGGGGGAGTTAAACTTCCAAATACAAGATGTTGATTCAAATCTATTTTGAGAATTGTATTCAACAATCGAAACGAGGAAGCAGTCTCAATTAATCGAAACCACGTATTCATAACAATTGAAATCTGTCTTATTAGTTGAAATATAATTATGAAGAAGAATATGTGAATATTGTGGAAGTTTCACAAAGAATTTATAAGCATTGACGATGTCATGATTGCTCTGACATTTCAAGAGAAATTCTGATTTGGGTGAATTTATGTAAGCTTGAAATTGTTTTGGGATTCTTGGCTAAACTTGTTTTGGGTCACCGATAAAAGGGAAACATGTACATTGTACTTTTTGGTGGCTTTCATTGCTCACTACAGAATAGTGAGAAGCTCTAGGTTTCTAGAGAGAATAAGAGATGAATTCCATTCGGATTGAAACTTTTGTAGAACTGATTCATTCGTATTCTTTTTAGATTAACAATTGTATTAGGGAATTGAAGTGGTGCCGATTATTCATTGTTTATTTCTATCATAAAAATAAGATAGAGATCATTTTTTGTAATAATCAAACTTGGAGGAATCAGACTTAGAAAAGATCAGACTAAATGTTTCATAACAAATTCTAGGTGGTTCATAACTTTTATTTGGGAAATATATTGATGAATTGTATTACAATTTGAATATATTTGTTTAATTTAATAAAGCACAGGTAACATGAGTTTTTACAAAACAATTTTATTACCTTATTGTGCTAAGTGGATGCACATGCATGAGTTGTAATGTTTAATAGTTCTACACAAGTTTATGGGTAATTCTTACTTGTTGTAATCCAAGTATTGTTTTCTTAGTTGATTGTTTGGTATTTGTTCATTTTCAAACCAAACCAAGGCTGTAGATATTATTACATAATAGTGAACCCTGTAAATCTTTTTGTTTATCTGGATTTTTGTTGAGTTTTCTTTTAGGACGGAATTGAAATCTATAACAAGTGGTGAAGGTTGTTTTAATTAAAAAGAAACATAAATGAAAATAGTATCATTGATTCACCCCCTCCCCCTCTCTGTGATATGTTACTTCAACTGGGAACTTTTCTAATGAAACTATTATTTTTGTCTTTAAATACATGGTTGAAATTTGATGTGTTCAAGATTGATCCTTGATTCCAAGTTTACCACAAACATTATCCACTAAGGATCTCCCCTCAAGACCTCTATAGGTAATGAATCCAATCCTAAAGAAGTTTTTAATGAGATATTTTATGGATCCTTGTGAGGATAAAATGTTTAATTAGACAAATAAATTAATTTATTTAATTAATTAATTTTATTTAATATAATATTCTCTATGAAATACACAAAATCACTAGGTTTGATGAAATCAGGAGTTAAGATGCACCTAGGGTAAAACCCAAATTCTAGATTCAACGGTGGTCTCAGTTTCCCTATATAGGATTATTTTTAGGGTTAATCAATTATTTTAGTATTTATATGACTTTTTGTGTTAATATATTAAATATTTTTAATATTTCTACACTAGAGTTATACAATTTTCAAAACACTATGTCAAATCATTAACTAGTTCTGAGAATGTTATTTAAAATATCCAAAGGTCCAGTCACAAAAACTAGATTCATTATTCTTATATTTATCGATTTTTGTTTCTTATGCCTACCGTTACTAAGTATATAAGATCACCCATTTCTTATATTTCCATTCCTTAGGTCTCGAGATGATAGTAACCTATATATGTCTAAAAGGGGATCTATTATTGTGTGATTATAGAGAAATGTTCAAAATAAAATTCGTATGTAACTAATATCCAAAGAAACTAAACCTTAAGATCCTAGGATTATGTTATAATTATGAAATATAATTTTTAAATTAAGGAACTATATGTAACATTGGATTAATTCATCTCACATGATATCATAGCTGGAATGTATAGAATGTGTTTTTATTAACAAACTCATGAGTATGGGTCTCTGATCTATCATAATGCATATTTTTAATATGACCACCCTTTATGGGTTGTTAAGGGGGAATCCAAGGGATACCCTTGTGATGTATATATGTGAGTATGGGATGCTTTTGTTGGGTAAGTGGTTAGTCATTGACATTTCTGATTGTGAGAGGTTCTTGCTACTTGTTTTTAGAAGGTGTTACATTATGTGATATGGTTGATGGCTGCTTTGCCACACCTTGGGTGAGAAGGTCATGGAAGTACCCTATCTTGATTGAGAATGTATTGGTTAGTGTGATATCATAACTCACATTATTTAAGGGATGGCTTCACCGTGACTGAGAAGGTTCTATAAAACACATCCTTAAGTTGGAAGTTTGTGGTAAATGTCATATAAGTGATAATGTGATGTGATTTATGGACTCACCTTATGTGAGAAGGTTTTGTAAAGAACCTAACTTGGGTGATAAGGTAGTGGTTAGTGTGATCTTATTGAGGATGAAATGTGATGGATGTCCTAGCCTAGAGTCAAAGGTTGAGGTCAAAACCCAATATTTATTTTGAAGTTAGTGGTATGTGTGATGTTATTAGTGATGTGACATTGTATTTAGATGCACTTTTAGTGAGAAGGTATTGTTAGGAAAATAATGACTAAGAAGGGATTGGTTTGGGATATGTTTCCGTGTAACATGATGAGTGAATTATCCTGAATTATAGGGGAGTAGTTGAGGTGATACAACATGGGAATTGATAAGCTACCATACTGGGAGTGAGAATGATCTAGCAGAACACCAAGTGTGAGAGGGTATTGGTATATCTATGGTTGAGATGTAGAACCCTACCCTATAAGAGTGGGTAGAGGTAGAGAAATGGTATGACACCCTATAGGTAATCTTCTGTTATGGTTCAAGATTAGTTTATCACTCTACCAGTATCCTTTTAGTATTAGTCCGGATATGTGGAATGGGAGACTCCCTTCTAATGACATTGGTCAAAGTCGATATGGACGATTATTGGAATAGATTGGTTAGAACATTGTGACCCTATTCATATATTTGTTTATGAATTATATGTTATGCTTCTAAGTGGTTTTATTTCACAAGAACTACATCCACTTTTACGTATATGTATTTCATGAACATACATTAGATCACAGTAGAATACTATATTTTTTAAGGAAATGGGGATTCTTACTGGTCCATTATAATCACCCATACCCTCATACTCATCATGTGTTTTGATGTGGGGGGGGGTAATTTTATTTTTTCACTTTGGAATATATATTTAATGAAGTTGGACATGTGGTTTTTGTAAAGAATGAAATGGAGTTTGAGGATTCATTATGGATAATTATATCAGTTTGGTAGAAGGCCATTATAGTTTATTTTCTAGATATTATTAAACACATGCACAAGATGGTGTGTCACAGTTGTATTTATATGATGAGGATTTTTAAATGTATCTAATGCTACTCTGTTATGTTTTAATACATTTCATAGACTCCATAACTACTTTTTATTCTGGACTATCAGGGCCATCATGTGTCTTTGTTTCATTCCTATAGTTTTTTTTTCCATTATATATGAGGAACATGGTGAATTTTCAATATACTTTGGAATGACCTTATAGATTTATTTTATATTTAATAATATCCCCATTATTATTTTAGGTTATTTCATGTTTCCCACTACCTATAGCATAGGGGGAGATGTGCCTGATGCTAGGAAGTATCCTTGCCCAGGTTCTATTCAGTTGATCCAAGTTATGGAATTAAAAAATGGTATCACAACATGTTTTGTAAAGGGGTACTTTCAATTAGAGGTGTTTTTGGTTTTAAAGACTCAGGTGGTGGACCATTAGAAGACCCTAACAACATGGATTCAGTTGAAACCCAATTTTTTTAATGAAGTAAAGTGTAGGGATAGGTAACTCTAGGATGAGTGATTTCTTGGACTAAAAATACCAATGTTGGATTGGTGATAAACGGGATGAGTTATAGATTTCATCCAAGAGTAAAGGATTTGTTCATGATTCATGGTAGTGGCACATTTAGGTATGATGCACACACCTATGGATGACATTTTTTGACATGTCACCTTTTCAAATTTATAATTAATTGATATTTAAAATAATATAATATATAGTGGGTTAGATAATTATGGATTTGAAGGGATTTTATGAATGATTTTATATTTTTTTCATTTTATTTCATAATGGAAATGATTTTTTTGAGGGTTCATTTTTGAGCAAAATACTATTAAAAAGTGAACTCATGTGGTGGAACAAAGTGAGTTTAAAATGGTGTTATAATTTTGTATTACATGGTAGAGCTAGTAATTTTTAAATGATTGTATTTTTTCGAAAATATAAACCAAAATTTTTTTAAAGTAAGTTTTTAAGTGTAATTTAAAAATGAAATTAATTTTGGGGGGAAAGTATGGATATGATATGGATTTTTATTGTTTTGGTTTTTGATGAAAACCCTTGGATTACAATGAGTGTTATGAAAACATTGGTGAGTTTGTTTAAGTGTAATGTTGTTTGAATTGTTTTAAAAAATGATGTACCTTTGTATATTGGGTAACATGGATTTTTTTTGGAAAGAAGCAATCCATATTTTAAAATTTTTTGATCTGCTGGACTATTTTTTTTTATTTAGAAATTTCTAAGTAAGGTTACTAGTTATGGACTAGTATAATGTGATGTTCAAAAAATTAATGGGTTACAATATAGACTATGTTTTATTTATTTTTTTTGTTTTAATGGGAGTGACTTTGAAGTCTTATTTTTTAATTTATCATGTATTTGATAGTTATTTCATGAGGTATGTGTGTTTCAGCTCATAGGATGGATGATTGAGGTTTTAATTAAGTTTCTATATGTAATTTTATATAGTTTTATGGATTATATTAGTTCATTTGAGTTTTGATAAATGATTTATATTATGTGGAAGACTATTTTCTATAATGATCCTTTATGACTGAAGTGATATGGTAGGAAGCACCATAATCACTAAGATAGATTGACTATTAATGTTTTAGTCTTTTTGAACTAATTAGGTAACTCCCGACCTTCAAAACATAGTAATAAATTATTATATTTTCATGAAAATATACTAAAATTATTATTTTAATATTTCATTTCGAAAAAAATATAATTTTATATGAATAATATCAATTTTTAACTTATTATATCAAAATACAACCAGAATGAATTTTTGATATTTTACCTTAGAAATACAATTTTATGAAAAATACACAATTTATTTTTTAAATATTTATCCTTTTAATAATAATAAATTTTATAATAATTATAATTAATCATTTATTGATTCTTCATTTGATATAAATAAAAACATGATCATTTTAATGGAATAGATTTATTTTTCATTAAACTATTTTGAAGTGCATAATGTTTTTCCATTTTAATTAAAGAAAATAATATCCGATAATAAATGATTTAAATTAAATTATTACTATATATATATATAAATTAATATAATGATGATTACTAGACATATAGTTAATGTAAGATCATCTTATGTATGAACCTAAACTAGGCTGTGAGAAGAAAGAATATGGTTCCCCATTTTCTCGACCCCTCTCTTTTCTATCATTTCTTCTCCAAGGGTTTCAGAATATCTCCTCGTGGTGAGGCATATTCCCCAATTCTCCATCGATTTCACCCTTCCTTCATTCCAACCTTCTTATTCTTTATCATTATTTCCTTATCATCGTTTTCCCTTTCTTTTATTCTCTCTAGTGCTCGCTGCAAGGGGATTTCCCCCACGGATCATTCGATCATCCCAATATTAGTGGTTTTGAGGAATTTTGCATCCATTCAAACCCCAATATAACCTCATGTTTCCCAGGAGATATCTATGTCATAGACAGTGTGTCTATTCAAATAGGTTTTGGGTCATGTGTTTTGGCAGTCAAAGGGATCTCAGGAAATTTCAGTGTTGGACTAATTTCCTAATGGCAGCTACTAGTTTTTTGATATTTAGTTTATGGAATCATTTATTGTCCCCAGTCACTCGACCCTAATCTAACCAAGAGTTCCAGGGAGAAACTTATAGCCATATTTGGAGTAGTGGAATTTCTAAGTTTCTAGGATGTGTGGTTTGGTGGCCATCAGGGCCCCAAATGTCTCATGAGTCATAATTGGTTAATATTTTTCATTCTTATTTGAGTGGGTTCATTCTGTTTGATAACTGTTTGGTTTTGAAGTCGGTTTTTATTTCTTTTGTCATTGATGTTTGTTTCTGGGTGAATTCAGATGCTGGTGTTGATGGTGACGATGATGGTGAGAGGAATCATGGAGGATATGGTTTAGGTCTTTAGTAAAATTCGAAGGTCCCCCTTCCATTCCAATGGTTTTTATATTTCTACATATGAAACGATGTTCTATTCCAATAGTTTCTTATTTTTTTGATGATATGATTACACTATGTTGATTATGATTCAATGGACATGGCTCATGGTAGATCATTCCCCTATGTCCTGTTGATGTGTTCTGTTTATGGAATTTGAAATTGGAATTTTAATTTTTTATGTTTTGTGGTGAATTTTGAAGATTTTATGATGTTAATGTCTATGGTTTTTGAAATTTGTTTTCTATATTGTGATGTTCCAACTCATCCATAAATTGTTTTATTCGAAAAATTAAAAAAAAAGACACGAATGATATTATTCTTGAAAAAGTTTGTTTTTATTAAAACTCATTTTTCTTCAATTTTTGTAGGCTTATTTTTATTAATTTTTAACACATAAAGGAATAGAAATTGATAAAATGGTTTCAATATTTTTAGTAACTTTTCTAAATTTTTGATGATGCCACTTTAGTTTATTGTCATTATGGGTAATAAAAATGGTGAAAATTGGATACCATCATCATTATCATCATATAGATTTTTATTGAAAATAGTACAGATCTGAAAAAAAAATCATGGGAAAACAAATATATGGGGGTCTAAAGTATTGGATACCACAGTTAAGGGTATAATGGGTTTAAAGGGTTAACAATAAATGTGTGTGGATTTAATATAAAATGAAACACTTAATTAAAACTCATTGGTTGTCTTCATTTCAACTAAAACCATTAAATATATGAATATCAGCCATTTTATAACCATTTTGATTGAGTAATACATTAATATATTTTACTCATTGAAAACTTCCATGTGTGTTTTCCCCCTCACTTATAAAAGGGAACCTCCTCCCCTCACTTTCTCACAACTCATGTGGAATTTATCTCAAAAAAAATCCTATCAAAATTTCTCCATGTCATCCTTATCATTCTTTTAGTGGTTTATTTCTTCTCAAAATACCAACATAGGGTCCTTGAGAGGAGATACAATGGATCTCTTTCAAAGAATAGGCAGTCATCTTAACTGAACGCTTTTATATTTTTATTTAACAAAATTATGTTATTTCCTCGCCATTAAAATATAATAACTCCAATAACTGACATATAATGATATTTTATTATGTTTGTGTCATAATATTTATCCATATCTTTTTCCATCAAATGGAAAATAAAACCATCTCTTGTGTATACAGAGGACTATCGAGCCGATAGAATTTTTTTCATCACCACCTCACATGGATAGTAATAAGGATAAAATTTTGGATTGAATATGAATCTTATTAAAATATTATGATTATATAAATTTAATATATCATTTACTTACATACTCTTATACCAATTGAATATGATTGTGTCATTCGTGCATAAGTGTAAACTCTTATCACCACAAAGTAATGTGATTCATTTTTCATGTATATTTTTCAAGTATGATTCTACAAATTTATATAATGAATATATATATATGATATTAATAACATGAATAAAATTCTAGAGATTATGAAACTATAACTTATTCATAAGAATCAAAATTTAGTAGATGAAATATATGTGAGAAATATCAAAAGTTAACTCTCAAAATGATGATAATAATGAAATATTGTTAATAAACGGGGTATAAGATATTATAAGTGGATCTTTTATAATATTATGGATATTTATATGGTTATATGTTTTAATAATAATAAATAAAAACTTATTATACATGATTTTAAAGACGTTTCAACTAAGTGGGAGTGTGAGGTAAGAGATTTTATCTCAATTTCGAGTCCATTTAGACATCTTTTATTTTATGAACCAGTATAATTTTATGTGGTTTATATACAACCCATTTTATGTATACAAAATGAAAAAAATATTTATTGAAGGTAATGAAATTTTCAATTAACTTTTACTCTTTCAAGGTGTTATAATTTAAAAGTTACCAAAGAGGAAATAACTTATTTTACAGCCATAATTTTTGTAGGATTACATATATTTTCATTGAAGGAATGTTATTGTATTTCATCTATAAACTACATATATTTTCATATAATATAGATATAAAATGGGTTAAAATTATTCTTATAACTTTTACTCTATTTGAAAATTGAATCAAGGAAATAAATTTTTAAAATACAAGTTAATTGTATTTCTTTTTTTGATCAGGTATATTTTTCTTTTATGTCTATATTATTCAAAATTATTTTTAGAAAGTCATTTAATTTAATCAAATTATTTATAAAGGAAAAAATATTTTATCTTTGAATTTATAAATTTTTTTAATTCAATATTTATAATGTATTATTAAATGTTCATTTTCACCTATCTTTATAAAATATCAAAATAAATGTGTATTTTTAACGTATACACTGTTAACAGATTTTCCTGTCATCGTAAAATTTTTATGATATTTAGATTATTTTATAATATTTTAATTTTTTTGAAAGAAAATTATTTTATATAATTTTTTAATTTTTTTTCCATATTATTATTTTTCTCTAAAATACTTGATATTATTAAAAAAACGTATATTTTTAATGAATTGATAGTCATGTTTTGTCACTTATTTATTTTTTGGTAGTTTATTTTTTCATGAGACATTCAAATTATTATGATCATATTTCATCAAAAATTACATTTCTCCTTTATATCAATGTTCTTTGTATTATATATATGCTTAATTTGTAAATCGTATACCATTTATACATACCGTGTTTTACTAATAACGATAATTGATTGACTGGGGAATTATTTTTGTATTATAAACTAAATATGGATATTTTCTTAGAATGAATATTTTTTTGAATTAAATTTTTTATTAAATAAATGATGGATGCATTGAAAAAAAATTTATGGGGGTGTACCTATAAGAGAAACCCCTTGATGCATTGAAAGGTTTCATGATACATCCCAGTAAAGTAGACATATTAAATGGGATTTTGTGTATACCAACCCATATTTGAAAATATATTACCACCAAGACTACATCAAGATATCTTGTAATCTTTATTTCTTTTTGGGAATTTAGTAATTATTATCTATGATATTATTACACTGATATTATTCATGGATGCATTTTTTCCTATCTTATTGATTAATTGGAATGTGTTTATTTTTATTTACCCTACTATATTGATTATATCTTCTTTACTCTTGACAGCTTCTCTTATAATCGAACCAAACTGAGCATTTGAGCTCACCTTTATTTTTTACCATTCCCTGATATATGAAGAAGGAATATTAAAATGATTTTCAATGGTGAATAATTTTTTTATTTTGTTATGTTTTGAATTTTAATTCGGATTAAATATATAAATCATGAATGTATCTGATTCTTTAATACTAGAAAATTGATTGGTCCTTATTGATTTGATCCCATGTATCTTATTCTAATGCATTAATGTAGACACTAGCTTTGGGATACTGGAGTCCCATTTTTACAGTTGGTATTGGATAATTTTTTGAATAAACCTTGTGATCTCGATTCAAAAAAACATTTATTACAGAATATAACACGCTAAAAGACTCTAAATATAAGTCTAAATATGTAATAATATCAAAAAAAATTATAAGTACAGATTATGTTAGTTTTATAAAAAATACAACACTATTTGTTTTGTGCAAGTGGATGTAGTTTTTATATGGATTCCTCTAGGGTTAATAACCCTAAAAAGAGTTGGTTAATTATATATTTTCCATTATTTTCATGTACAATGAGTGGTACCATATTGTGTACCAATTTGGAAATTCCCTAGATATAAACCTTGGTTGATTCTCATACTGTTTATGAACTTTTATAAAATATTTGAAAATATTTTTATGATTTGAGGATGTTCCAAAATAAATCATGTTTTTGATTCTAAGATTATATAAATATATTCAATTTTTGTAGAGAGTTGAAACAAATATATACTGTGATTTTAAATTAAGGATGTTATAAGATATATCAATTTATACCATTGTTTAAAAATGACACCTGGGAAAAATAATGGTATCAATACTCATGGATAATGTACATATTTCTCTATTAATCAAACCAATAAAAAATTATTGGAGATGATAAAATAAGTTCCTTATTATGGAAATTATCATAGGTTATTACTAATAACCTTACACATATAGTGTAACATGAAGTTCCATGGAATGATACACCTATATCAAATCATTTAATGCTATAGAAGAATCTATAATTTAGTGAAACTACTAATCCAATGGTAGCTGAGTAAGGGATTAAGTCCCCTGGAAAGATATTTATGTCCTTAGATTTCTATGAAAGGGAAGAGGTTATATTTAGATTGTATTGTCTTAAAAGTGATTTTGATTAATAGTGTTCATTGATCTAGAATACTTTGAAGGAAAAATAAAGAGGACAGCTGGAGTGGAGATTTATAAATTCATATTCTTCAACATGTATTTCTATTAAGAAAAATGATTCTAAATTAAGATAAAGTAACTTGTCTTTAAAAAACGAAAAGTAAAGTGTTTTAGAGTATTATTATACCTTTATAAGAATAGATTTGTGTACTACATATTAAATATATAATCTAGACTTAGAAATCATCCATTTCTTTGAACGAATTATGTTAAGCACCCGGAAGGCATCGGTTTCTCAAAACAATTTTTCATATGATTATATAGTATTATGTGAAAAAAAATAGAGAAATAATTTTCTAAATCCTATAAATGTAATGGAAATTAAGAAATAAATATATTTTCCATACCCTATGAAAAAGGGAGTGTTTCAAATAAGAAGAAGGGAATGAATCAATTTACATCACGTAAAAATTGAGGAAAGAATCAACCCAGAAATGCATCAAGAAAATTGAAGAATGTTGCAAGTTCAGAGATATAGGTTATATTTATTAACAATTTTTATGATGTATGATTTTATATAATTAGTTCATAACTATTAAATAACAAATCCATATATTAAAAAGTGGAAACTTCGACTTCATATCAATTTTTTAAATAATATAAAATATCAAAAATGTAACATGTTTTAATTTAATAACTAATATTCATGAATATAAAATTTATTTATCCTTTGTTTTTACTCATCCTAAAACCAATTAAAAAATTTAAAAATGTGGGATGAGCACAAAAATATTATTAAGGGGCGTAAAATTCAAAAATTTGTTAGCCTAGTGAAAACATAGAAAACCCATAAAATTTTTACCATTATCACAATATTCTTTGAGCTTATGAAATAAATCATAAACATGGATGAAAACCACACTTTTTCCTTAAATAAAATGTATAAAAAACATATAAAATAAATATTAACCCTTTTGGAAACATGGAGCATTATATTCATAACCCATGTTGGAAATAACTAGATCCCAGTTAATTTTAGTGGAATAAATCCCCGTTTAAACTGATTATTCTTACCTTTTAAGATATAGAACATTACCCAATGCATTTTATAGCTTTGTTGGGAACACCCATCATATAAGATTTATCTATATCACCCATTATATAAGATACACTAAGATAACCCATCAAAAAGTCGTATCATGTTCACCCATCATTATCTATAATGTTCAAGTACCATTTCATAAAAAAATATACTTTCACTTTTTAATCTTACAACTCTTAAAAAATCATTTGAACACATAGGAAAAACAATTTTTCATATAAACATAATATTTATTCAAAACACTATTTCAAAAATAAAATACCCAAAATAATGTAAAAGGGGGTTTTATTTGAAAAAATACAGATTCTTATAAAGGATGTAAAATATAAAATAATGATTATAGTAATGGGAAAAGTCATTTACACCGTAGACATTAAAATAAAAATTTCCTTTTAACTTTTCTTAATAAATTAAAAAAAATATTCATAAAATAAATAAAACTACTACTTATGAAAACATTTTAAATAAATAAATAATAGACACAAAATAAAAAGAAATTTAAGAATATGGACCTGGAAGAAAAAAAATTAGAAAATAAATCTTTAAAACATTTAAATTTAGGTTTTAAGTTATAGTGACCCTTACATTAAGTCTGAATCATCAAGTACATTATTTATCTTCCACAAATTTGTAAAACCACCTTTTAATACACAATAATCCTTCTATATTAGTCTTCTAAAGAAACTAGATCATTTAGGTCTGCGATAGGAATATTTGGTAGAGACTTGGGAAGGTCTTGGATAAACTAGACAGCTAAAAAAGTGTGAGGAGGATAGTATATGAGGGTAATTTTATATGTGAGGGTGTAACATGGTGAGATTATATGAAATATTTTCTTTCAAATAAATTTAATTTATTTGATATCTTTTGTGACCCGCAACACCGAGTTTATATTGGGTTGCACATGACACTGAGTTTTAACAACCAATGAGATATTATTAAAATTATTATTTAAACATGACCATTATAACCATTCCATTAAACTTAGATGTGTAAATTAGAAAAAATAATTATAAATTATCAAATATAATTTTTTTATATAAGGAAAATATTTTGGATAAAAAGTACATAACTTTTAGACAGCTTATTAAATGTATCGAAATACTATTTTCTCAAAAAAATTAGATTTTTGTTAAAAAAGTTTAAAATTAATTTTTACTATCTTTAGAAAATGTTTTTTAAAATTTAAAATTTCTTTTTTAAAATATATATATCAAAATTATCTTTGAGTGTATTTTTGATAATTTTCTAAAAATATAAATTTTTCTATGAACAGAGAAAAATATTAGTTTCTATTAAAAATTGTCTTTTGTTTAAAACATTTTAAAACTTCTAAATTATTTTAAGATTATTTTAAAAGTTAAATAACTTCCATTATAAATTTATCAATTCAATTTAGTTATTTTTAATCAATTGCATGTTTAATTGATATATTAAAACCTCTTATACTTAAGTGAACTTTTTCTTTAGAAAACAGTTTTTTCATCACGTCATCGAGTTTGATTTTAAATTAAATTTGTTCAAAATTATGAGTTTAATATATAAATATGGATTAAATATTTGTAATAAGAATAATTTATATTTTATAATATGGTAAAAATAATTTTTTACCCTTATAAATAGTAGAAGTGGAAAAAAGTAATTACCACAGTTAAGGTGAAATGGGATTACTAGTGATTAAACTAAACGATAATGGATTAAATGAGCTATAAAATTTTCAAAAAACCCATTATTTGTACATATTTAGACCTTATATCTTATATTATCTATAATGGTCCATTTGGAGGCCTTTGTAATGATAAAACATAGTTAAACGTATTTCTTGTAAAAAATTACAAGTGTGCCACTCGCCTCATTTATAAAAATTCGTCCACTCTCCTCTTCTCTTCACACTTCCAAAACCCTTTTAGTTTTTAGATTTTTGCCTGAAATACTTCCTTAAGTCCATACAATTAATCCTTATTTTTGAAATAAATACAACCTAGTAATTATTTTGGTGAGAACTAAAATAAGTTTCCTGGATAAGAGGTAATGTCCTGAACCAGGCGTTTTATATTATATATTCCACCAACTCCTTCAATTTTTATTGAAACAAACAGATATAAAAAATTAATTAAATTATATATACTAATATTTTTATATTTTAATTTAATGAACTACAACCTTTTCATATTCCCTCAAATTGGAAATAATAATGTCGCTTTTGTGCATGACAGACTATCACCTCGCGAATAGATGTGACTTGTTTTCCATACACACCATTAATGGTTGGGTATATTGATATATATAATTTATATATATTATATAATTATAAAATAAACATACTTACTTAAATATATTATCAGATATGAATTTTTACTTTCCATTCTGTGGGTGATATGATAATATCGATCATGTGTACGGTGGACTATCGCATCATGTAGTGATGTCATTCATTTTCAAATACTTTTTACATTGAAGATAATAAAGAGTAAATTTAAAGAATATATTTGATATATAATAAATCATAATTATTTTTAAAATGTAATTATAATTTACCTTCATTTTCTTTCTTCCATCGAGAAAATAGAAACAATATTTATGCATACGTATGGAATACCATCTCTATAAATAGTGTGATTCATTTTATATATCTAACTTTAATTGATTACAAAAAATACATATATAATTAATATATATGATATTTATATAATGGTTAAAATTATTTTAATTATATAACAATGATCAATGTAAAATGAAAAAGAAAATTCGAAACAAAACATGTGTGAAAATAAATCAATTGTAAACAAGAATGTAATTTTAACAAGGAATTATTAATAAACAGGTAATAAAATGTTATTAGTAAATTATATATGATATTATAGAAAATGTTAATGTCCAAAAAAGTATTTATAATAAATTTATATTCATATTATAGTGGTATATAGTGCTTTCAATGTAATATTAACTTAAGGTAAGGGATTTTTCTCTCAATTTTTACTTTTGTAAGACTCATACCATATTCACCACCTATTTATTTTATGTAGTTTATATACTACAAATAAATGTATTTTATAATAATATTCCTAATAAATATGTTAATTTACATGTCCATTTTATGATTTCTCTTTGAGGGGACTTGCCATTGAACGTTACAAAATTGGTAATGGTTTATAGTACAATCTCGTCGTTTATCAGGATTATCTATGTCGATTCTTCTAGTGATGAATTATTATGATTGATGTTTCAAGAAACAAATTAATTTTATTATACTCAGTTATTTAATGAGAATACATGTTTCCCCATATTTTTTATCTCTTATATTAATAAAAACACCAAAAGAATGTTTTTTTGAAAAAATATTATTTATTTCTCTCTTCGCTCAAAAATCCTTTATCTCCCAAAATCATGTTTTATAAAAAAAATTAAATTATTAAAATTATTTATTAAAGGAATATTACCAATGATTTATTTTTTAAGAAAAGTTAATGAAATATTCATATCAAATTCTAAACCAATCATATTTAGATTTTAATAAAAACATGAAAGCAATCCTTATTTAACATGTACAATATTTTCTACCATCATAGACACTAATTATTTTAATGATTCCTTTATAAATTTCCAAGGTTTTATTTAAAAAAAATTATTTAAAAAAATTATGTTTAAAAAAATTAAATTCGAACGGCTTTTTGCCTAAATAAATTTTCTAAGGGATTATTCAAAATATTTTTTCCTCTAAGATGAAATATTTAAATGTTACATAAGATTTAATGGGGATATGATCTAGGGATAGGATCTTTATTTTTTATCAATATAGTTTATGATTATGATGAAAATATGTTTATGAAACCCATTTCTTTTTATGGTTTATATAATAATACACTTTTTCTGTAACTATACTCTTTTTCATGGGTTATTAAATGAAGATTTTTTTATCTTATGATACACAAATTTAGGAAAAATGTGATGGTTTTTAATCAAATCTCCCTCAAATTTATTTGGTAACGATGGATCACAAAAGAGTGAATATGATAGGTGTGAACCATATTACATGTTCACAATGTTATGTGTGAACATTATGACAGATTCATAATGATATGAACAAAACTAATTACAAGTTAATAGTTCTTTTAATAGAAATGGATTTAATGTCTATAAGGTTATGTGTGGACCTAGTTTCATGTCCTTAAGTTTATATAGGGGATTGATTTTATTTTCTTAACTTATTGAGTGAACATATTTCAATTTATACTTGTTCACAATGTATAAAAACATAATTTTATTATTGAAAATATATTTCATATAAAATTTTTATGTTCTAATGAATCATTTTTTATGATTCCATTATGATTTATTTCTTATTAACGGTCAATATTTTTTCCATGAGACAAGATTTTGATCTTTGATATGTAGTGTAAGGTTTTCACATGTTGTGCACATGTTCTCATACTCTTATCCATATATTATTTTTATGTATTTCCCATGTTTAACCTTACTAATCATCTAATGTCTCCATTTATTATGTTTCGTTTCATAGGTTAGGAAGAATGTTTTTAAGTAGGACATGTTTTGAAGAGAAAAAATAGGGAAGGAATTTATGGGAGATGTTAAAAATATTTCACTAAATAAGAATATTTTGTACCTAGTCTCCAAATGAACTAAACCATTATTGTCTACGGTCATGTATTTTTATAATTTAATTAATATTAATATATTAATATGTGATATCTATATGTGAGAAGTATGGGTCTCTATAGAGGGGAGGGGCAATCTTGGTATTTTTTAAAACATTAAAATTTTAAAATGTCACATTCAGGGAAATGTGGTTCCAAATTGCATTAATTTAGAATTAAAGATGGTTTAGTATTAAAATAAAATCATCAAATAGGATTCAGATATGTTTTTTGGTCATTTTAGTATTTATCTCTTTAGTTTAACCTCTTTTTATCCTTAACCACAAAAAACCTTTTTCAATCATTAAGAGATATAAATTTACTTATAAGGTAATAATTGGTTCATAAATGTTAAATAGATGAAATTGTTTTACCATTTCCCATTCTAATTATCATTTTTCAATATTTTTATGATTTTTAAATAATTCAATAAAATATTATATGATATAAAAAGTCAAAAATGTAATTTTAAGAACTAGTCGAAAATTTTGATTTTAAAAACATCAATACAACTAAAATATGTGAATATAAACTCCTTAAAAATGATACATCATTATTAACACAAAAAAAAATTTACATCCTAACAATTTGATGAAATATTACTTTTGATGTTTTAAAAAATTTTACTTTGATTTTAATATTTTTTTCACAAACATTATCTCAACGTTGTGTAAGGATTTAAAGTATTATAAAAATACTATTAATTAATAATAGATTAAATTTATAATAACAAATTAATTAATTAAAAAATAAAATACTTAAATACTTAAATATATATATATATATTTACTCACATCTAAGACATGAAAACAAATTTAATATGTTTTTTTCCCTTTTACATTCCTTGTACAAGCACTACATAAGAAATTGGATAATTTTATTGTAATATAACTCCAAAATTCATAAATATAAGTCACTTTAATCTATTAACCATTAAATAAATTAATAATTTTTAGAAAATACTTTTTTATTCTCAAATATTATATTTAGGACAAGAAATTTGACTTTTAATGAGTTGCACAATCAGTGCATCATCACTGGAAATGATTTAAATATTTATCATGATATAAATTCTAATTTTTATATTTTCAATTATTTTTTTATTTGTATATTATCATACATAATTCATTACATTATTTTAATAAATTTATATCATATATATGTCTTGTGATATCATCAAAGATATGGAATTTAATAAAAACTTTATTTTTTTATTATTCACCAAAAAATAAACTTCTTCAAAAAAATCTCACAAAATCTTTCAAGTATATATTTGAATTTAAGAATAACAAAAGTTATTCCATTTAATCAAATTAAATTCCAATAATTTTTTTAAATTAATTTTAATAAAAATTAATAAAAAATGAAAATTTCTTTTATAAAAATCCATTTTTATGCCCAAAATGAACTTATACCAGAATAAAGTATAAAGATTATCCATATGTAATTAATATTATTGTTTAGAAATTATGGTTTTTAATCTTAATTTGAGTTTAAATTTATAAAATAATTGGACTTTTTAATGAAAATAAATTATAATTTTTCAAAAAATCAGTATTTTCCACTATTAACTGAAAAAACAATCTTTTAAGAAAATACGGAAAATTTTACCCAATACAAATTTTTGATGTGATTATTTAAAAAATTATTTCCTTTTATAAAATAAAATTTTATATATTCAAATAAATTTTAATATTTACTATTGAGATGAAATGAAAATAATTTTTGAAGGATGCGTATTTTAGAAGAATAAAATGACATTACCAAAAATTGAGTATAGATTTTCAAATAATTAATCAATAAATTTGTCTAGAGTAGTACCTCTATATAACTTTTATAATTTTGTTATTCATATTCATACCCCCCCCCATTCAATGTCTAGTTTAAAATGGTAACATTTAAATAATGATATATCCTTGTTCGTTTAAGCTCGGTGTTGCGTGTTGTATACACTATCGAACATAGTGTTATTTTACAATCTATGGGATTTAAATTATCCCCCCCCCCCCCCATAACCCTTTAATGAATTAAATACTTTATATTTTAAATAGAAATCAATAATAAAGAATTTGGATTTTAAAAATACCTTTTTTGAAAACCTGCATTATAAAAAGGGATAATAAAAATTTCTCTTGAAAAGATGGAATGGAGAATATTAAAGTTATTTGTAATAACACATAACTATGTTTTTAAATATTATAACATTAGTAGTAATTAATAATATATTCATGGAGGGGAAAATTATTTTACAAATGATGGAATATGACAGATAATGTGGTCACAATAAGGTTAATGGCCACAAAACCCCAAATCAATAAGTGATTAAGAATACCATAAATTCATCAAAAATTAATATAGTATAATAAAAGTTTTATTTATAAATTCATTTCCCTAGTTTTTAGCAATTATTAACAATATATACAAGTAAAATAAGTAAATATACATAATTAACCAGTATAAATTCATTTTTAATCGATTTTAACCATAACCTCATTATTTCCTCCAAACAATAAGTATAAATATAAATTTTTCATGCTTAAAGAATTAAATTAAATTATAACAGACTGCATAATATACAAATGGATAACAAGATATTCCTCCTATACTTATATATTACCCAAAACTAAAATGGTTATCACATGGTAATATAATATCCAGATTTTATAGACCTTCATATGAAAAAAAAGATAGAATTAATATCCAAATCCTTAATAATAACACAAAGGTTTCAATGATAACCATTATTTAAATAAATAAACTTATATCCTAATTAACATTAATATCCTTAAAATTAAATAATTTTTTGACCCTAAAGTTTATATCATACCTTTCATCTTACACAACCAATAATTTAACATCATTTTTCAAAAAAAAATCATTCATATTAAATAATGTGTTAAACCAAAGGGTTACATATACCTCATCAGGATGAAAAATATCCCAAAATATCCTTAATGACTGGATAAATCACTATATAATATTATAATTTACTAAACTTTTAAAAATATCACAAATAAAATTTAGATAATAACCTTAACACAAATCATTAAAATGACTATAAATATCTCTGAAAATTTCACATTCTTAATCAATAACTTTTCAAAAATAAATATTATATATATCCCACTATCAAATAGACCATAATTACCTTAACATAAAATGATATACTAACCCATAGGGTTATTTAATCCTCAATGTAGTATTCTTCTTAAAACACAATAAAAGTTTCAAATCACCTCAATATATAATAACTTATGGCTTTAAAAGTGGTATTTTCTTGCATTGGAAGAGTGATTAATCTAACTATATCATCCCATGATAGATCTATAACTCTAAAGTTAACCTCACCTGAAATATCCAGACATCGTTTGTTATCTAAACTTTTCTGTTGATACCAACTATAATGTCTCATCTTTAAAACATTACATAATCTAGAATTTTTATTCAATAATTCACTTTCTTACATTTATAGGATCTTTATGGTTTAGAGTTTTAGATATTTAGGTCATAACTCTTACATATATAATTATATTAAAAATTGGACACTTCTACTCAGTATACATTATACTCAGAATATAAAACTTTTAAAATTAAACATGTTCATTCTCATGAATAATCTTTATGACTTTCAACTTTACTTATTACTCATTCTTACTCATACTTAAATAGTTTGAAACACAATAAACATGGGGGATGATCACAAAAAATTAATTAAGAAGCATAAAATTAATAAATCTATTAATCGAGTGAAAAACATGAAAATCCTTAAAAAACATACCAATAACACAATATTTTTTGTGCATTTGATATAAATATTTAAAACATGATAAACATGGGGTTTTTCTCAAATGAAATATTTAAATCCCATAGAATGAGAATTAAAACCATTTTAGGGTCTTAGATAATTAATTAATAACCAATGTCAACAATAATTGGATCCTAGTTGAATCCATAGGAGAAAACTCCCTAGTTAACTTCATTTTTCTTATAGTTAAATAAAAGGAACATTACCCCATACATTGTAGAGTTATATTAGTCACATATATTATATGAGATGCATTAGGCTCACCCATTATATAAGATATATCAGGCTCACCTATCATCATTTATAATGATAAGGTACCAAATAACAAACAAAACATTTTTATTATTTCACCCTTTAATATTTAAGTACTCAAAGAAACTATTTGAAAACCATATGTAAAGTATTCTAATTTATAAATATATTTTTTCCTTTTAAAATCCCATTTTCAAAACAAAAATTCCCTAAACCAGGGGAAGAAGTTTTTTTTATAAAAACATCAAAAATTGTAAAGTAATGGAAATATAAGAAATGGTTATGGTGGTGGTAAAAGAATTTAATTTCACATATGTTTAAATAGAACATTACTTTTCCTTTTCTAAAAAAATTCTATATATTCCATATAAAATACGTAAAAATATTACTTTTGAAAATATTTATATGTAACTAAAAAAAGACATAGAATTTACATCATCATTTATTTATATCCATATAAATAATTAGATAAAATAATTATAAGAATATGGATATAGAATAAAATTATTTACAAAATAAATATTTAAAAATATTAAATCACTCTTTTAAGTTAAAGTTTCCTTTACAATGAGTGTGGATCATCACGTATGTTCTATATCTTCCTATTAATTAGAAAATAAACTTTGTCATACATATTAATACATTAGGTTGACTTCTTATGATAATGAATAATCTAGGTCATAGAGAATGATTTTTAGGATATACTTGGGTAGGTATTACCCAAACTAGAGTTCTCTAAAGGTATGTGTAAGATAGGAGATGAGGTTTCCTTTTATAATTGAGGGTGTGGGACCTCATGTAATTTTTCAAAATTTAAAATATTATAAAGTCACATTGATTTCCAACTGGTTATAAATTTGATTAATTTTTTATTTAATATAATATATTATTGAAAATAAATCATCCAATAGTATTTAAACAAGTTTTAAGGTCACTTAAACTCTTATCGCTTTAATTTAACACCCACTCTTAACCCCTTTTTATCATTAACCATGGTAACATGTTTTTCAATTATTAATGGTTATAAATTTAAATAATTTCTAAAAAAATATTCATAAATTTTCTTTGAATTAACTTTTTTTCCATTTCTCATTCCACTTATCCTTTTTAAATATTTTATAATTTTTAAATAATTTAATAAAATATTATATAACATAAAATAATATTAGTTTCAGTTTAATAACTACTCAAATATTTTGACTTTAAAAAAATAGTATTAAATTCAAATATAAACTTATTAAATATAAATTATATTATTATTAATCTTAAAATTTACATGAAGCAATAAGTTATCAAAAATAATATTTCATTTTTTGTTTTTAAAATCATTTATTTTGATTTTTCTATGGTTTCCACAGGCATTGTGTCAGTATTGTGTAAGAATTTGAGGTAATTATTTCACAAATAAATATAGAAATTAAATTAATATCATATAAATTAATTAATTATGTTCAAAATAAACTTTTACATTCATTTAATATGTATATTTACTCACATATATGTGAAGAAAAAAAAATTAGTACATTATTTTGAATTTTTCTTGTCTTCCGCAAGCACTACACATTTGTTAAGTTTCTTGTCATATAACTCCAAATATCATAAATTATATTAATTTTAATATATTAAATATTATATTAATTACTAAACTCAATTAAATGGTTATTACTTCACTTATAGTATCATTAGGACATCAAATTTGACATTTTCAGTGTTGTGTAAGCACTGTGTCGGCACTGAAAATGATTTTAAATTTTTCCATTATATAAATTCTAATTTATATGTGTTGAATTATTTTATATTATAGTTTTATTATATTATCATAAATTAATTTAGTTTTATAAAATTAAATTCTTATAGTTCAAAAAAATTTAATTTAAATTTAAATTTGTAAAACCAAACAAAAAAAGAGTTTTTAGAAAAATGTGTTTTTTATAATAAAAAATTAACTTCTATCATTATCAAGTTTAAAAAATATTCCTATATAATAAATTAAATAATTTCTAACCAACTTATTCTTATATTAATATATATTCAAATTTAAATCATAATTTTACTTTTAAATGAAAATAAATGATTGTTTTTCAAAAATCGGTATTTTTTACTATTCACTAAAAAATCAATCTTTCCAAAAAAATCATAAAATTTAACTCTATGATATATTTTATTTCATAGTTTTAAAATTGATAAAAATTTTATAAATTAAAATTTCAAAAATTGGCTAATTTTAATAAGAATATTAACGCATAAAAGGCAATAAACCCCATTTTTGAAGAAAATGTGTATTTGAAGAATAAAATAACTTTACTAAAAACTGAGTACTTATTTCCTAAGAATTAATCAATATATTTTTTTTATTATGACCTTTATATATATATATATATATATATTATAATATGGTTAATCTTATTCATACCCTCCAATTCCATGGATATGTTATAATTGTATCATTTAAATAATAATAAATAGTGTTTCATTTATGCTTGGTGTTGTGTGTCGTAAATTCTGTCGAACATAGTTTTCTTTTAAAATATGTGGGTGTTACAATATCAATAATTAATGTAAGGTAAAAAATAAACCACTGGTAACTAATGCTTAAATTTTAAAGAAATGGTCCAATATTCAAACCAATGTCCCGTGTGTTAAGGTAACCAGCCATAGAATAGTCTAGGGGTTAATTCCAAGATTATGTGGTCACTTTAGATAAGGTTGAAGATCCCAATGATCTAGGGGTAGGTACATTAATCACAAACTAAATAAAAAAATTAGTTATTTAATTATTGATTTTATCACTCTTTTATATCTTAAATGAGTTATAAGAAAAATATATATTTCTCGAGCACCAAAGAAAGGTAGTTATGAGTCTAGACTCATAGTGAAAAACTTATTGAAACATGGATGTGTTATCCAGTTCCCATTATGACACATAAACATACCATATTTACATACTTTATTTTTATACCTATAGTTAACTCTGTAATAACCCTTGGTATGTCTGTATTTCAAAATATAATGAAAAAAATTATATCCAATATATAGAAAATAAATCATGATAAAGATGTGGAATTGCTTATCTTTAGAGGGTACACTTCATCATTTAGGTTATGATTAGATACACTATTAGTATCTCTTATAAATAAGATTCATGGAAAATAATAGAAAATACATTCTACATATGTGAATGGTATTCTTAAAATTTTTGATGTACCTATTATATTAATGTATTTCCTAAGGAATTATTTGGACATCCACTAGAGTATAAAGTAGAGTTTTCCATTGATTTAATCCCAAATTTAGGGCCAATATTAAATAATCCCTATATAATGGACACTATGTAATTAGTGGATTTAAATAAATAACTACACAAGTTATGTGATAAGGGATTTATAAACCCAAGTGCTTCACCAAGGGGAGCCCAGGTTCTTTTAATTGGGAATATATATATATATATGTGTTTGTGCATTGATTATAGGTAAATCAGTGTTATTATTATAAAGAAAAATTGCCATTTTCCTTACATTGATGACTTCTTTGGACGACTTCACGGATCAAAATATTTTACAAAGATTGAACTTAATTTAGGGTATTATCAATTGTGTGTAAATAATAAATATATGCTAAAGAGATAGTTTCACATTAGGTATGAAAAATATGAGTATATAGTAATTCCCTTTGGATTGACTAATTCACCCTCTGTTTTTATAGATTTGAGGAATAGATTATCCAAATAATATCTTGATAATTTTTTAGATGTATTTATTGATGACATATTATAGTAATCTAAAATATATTATCACCATGAGAATCAAATGTTGATCATTATTTAGATTTTTAGTGAAAAATATTTATATAGTAAATTTAGAAAGTGTGAATTTTTTATTTAAAAATTTTCTTATATTTATTATTTTTTCTCTAAATATGTAATCTTAATTGACTCTTTGAGGACAAATTTAGTAAAAGAGTGGCCCGTACTGATGAACATAGTCAAGTTATGTAGTTTCCTAGGATGGGAAGGTTATTATCGGTGATTTGTTCAAAAATGTCATGATTTGGTAACTCTTTTATGAATTTTACATCTAAACGTGTTATTTTTATATGTAAAAAAGGAATGTGAATAATTTTTTGAATAATTTAATAATAGATTAGTCAATTCCTTGATATTTACTATACCATCGGGAAATGATGGATTTTTTATATATATTGATGCATCAAACAAGGGACTCGGTTTTTTTCATATACATAATTATAATATTATTGAAAATGCATTAATGGTGTTAAATATTCATGAAAATAACTTTCCAACCCATGATCCTAAGTTGGTAATTTTAATATTTTATCTGAAGATGTGATGAAGTTATCTATATGGTGAAAAATATGATATATACCTCAATCCTAAAGGAATTAAATACATCTTTTCACTAAAATATTTCAAAAAGAAGAAATGTTGATGGATCAAGCTACTCAAGGATTATGATTTATCAATTCACTACCACCTCTAAAAGGAAAATAAGTTAGTATTTTCATTGAGTAGGAAATATCATGGAGTCCTATAAAAAATTATGATTGAAATAAATCCAACGTTTTATGATTTAATAAATATTGATATGGTAATTAATAAGGAAGAGGAATCATCGATCCCCTTTCAAATTATTTCCAAACCATAATTATTATAAATTATAAAAAATTTCTCATCTAGATGAGGATAATCTCAAAAAAAATTAAATACATGAATGACTGGAATTTGACGAACTTTTTTTATAAAGTTGGTGTTTTGAAATTTGGAAATTGGATATTAGTTCAATCTATATATGATACGAAAAATGAATTATTATATGATTCTATTTTATTGAATTTCTCTATACCCAAGGGTAGTACCAAGATTTATAAGTATTTAAATGAATATTTTGGTGGTTTAATATATAGTGTGAAATTTATAATTACGTATCAAGACACTAGAATTATCAATAAGTTAAGGCTGGGAGAAAACATCCATGATGAGTCATATAACCTCAACTTATTCATATATAGAGATAGTAGGAAATTACAACTAGATTTTTCAATAGATTATTAAAGACTCTAATAAATAGTAATTTTATATAGGTTATTTTTTATCTTCTTAGAAAATCCACACATCTCTTTATTATAAGAAAATTTTTACCTCTCAAGAATCTCTCATAGCTCAATATTAATTATGTTTAAATGATTTATAGTGTATATATTTAAATTTTTTAAAATCATGATTCATAATTCATATCAATGTTCTATAAAATTATTTAAAATTCCCTTGATATTGAGCTTAGTTTGAGTACTACTTGTCACTCCAAAATGATGGAAACTACAAAAGTACTATTTATAAATTAGTAGAAATTATGAGGTCATAATCAGTTGAAAATCAAGGTATGTGCGACTATTATTTACCTTTAGTGTAGTTTTTTTATGACAATATCTTCCATTCAAGCAGTGAAATGGGATGTTATAAAGCATTATATAGAAAAATATTTCTTACTCCAACTTGTTGTGATAAATTTGGTGAAATGAAGATTAGAAGCCTAAAATGTGTAGGGGAGGCAATAAATAATTTAAAGACTATTCATATCCATATTAAAGAATCTAAAAGTTATAAAAATATTTATACTAATAACAAAATTTAGTGTTCATAATTTTAAGTGGGAGATCAAGTTTTCTTAAAAGTATCTCCCTGGATGGGTGGTATAATGTTTGAAAAGAATGGTAAAAAGAGCCCTAGGTACGTCAAAAATTTTAAATTCTAGAAAGTATTGGAGCCATAGAATATTATATGGAAATGTCACTAAGCCTATATAAACTAAATTATTTTTTCAATGTTTCAATGTTTATAAATTATATCCCAGACCCAATTCATGAAATTGCCTCTAAAGAAATAGAATTAGAACCTGATTTATATTTTTATAAAGTTCATGTCCTAATTCATGAAACTAGAGAGAATTTCTTATAGAATTGGATGATTAATCTAGTAAATTTACTTCAGATAAATCATAAAAGAGAAGAAATGGCATGGGAAATTATCAATTTCAAAAATAAGAAACACCCTCATTTGTTTAGAATGTAATATCTAGGAAAATATTGAGGTTGAAATTTTTGAAAGAGGGGTGAATGTAAAACCTGAGATCCAAATTTTATTAAGAGGAAATATTATTTTCATGATAAAATGTTATAATTCACTTATAAATATTTCATGGAATTAAAATATTAAATTTATATGGGGAATATAGATTTTGAACAAAATAAGTTAAAATTAGCCTTGATGAAAAAATATTTTATGAATAATTGAAAATGTATTATTTATGTAATCCTACATTTATTTACCATAATTTATCATAATAAGTAAAATTGATAATTTATTGATCATTAATTTGATAGAAATAAATACAAGATCATTTTAACGTGAAAAAGAGCTATTTTAAATAAAACTCATTGCATGTATAATGCTTTTCAATTTTAATTAATTAAAATAATCTCTAATAATGAAAATTTTAAATGAAATTTATATATTATATATAAAACTATATTAATTTAAATTTATAAAATGAAAATTACTATTTATAGTGTGAATATAAGATTATCTTATGCTTGAAAAATGATTTCTTAGGAAAAATCATTTTTGTCACGTTTTTTGGGTTCATTGTAAAATTATTTTCTTCCACTTATAGAAATGGAATTTTATGAAATAGTTTCCATATTTTTAATTAACCCCACAAAAATTTCGATAAACAATAGCTTCATTTTTTCATTATGAATAGTAAAATGGTAAAAAAAAATACCACAGTTATAGGTAAAATGGGTTAAAAGGGTTAAAAATAAAGGCATAATGCTTCAATATAACACAAAAAACATTATTCATCCTATTTGGTTGGTTTAATTTATACCATAACCTTATTAACTTTTAATTAAGAGTAATGTTTTCTCAATTTTCCTTAAAAAAATAATTTATTTTAATCTTTGGAAAAATTCCAAGTTTTTCATGTTGCTCACTTATAAAAGGGAACCCCATATGTTCACTTCTTCATGCCTATTGATCCATTTATCTTGAACAAAACTTGATAAAATATATCCTTAATATCCTTATAAAAGTTTTATGGGTAATTTTCTTCCCAATAGTCCAACCTTACATTCCTCAAGAGAATATCTAAAAGATCACATTTAAAGAGGTATTCATCATAGCATAAATCTTTAATTTTTCTTCTTATTTTACCACCTTAAATTTTGTA
Organism: Viscum album; assembly: GCA_963277665.1. Lineage (NCBI taxonomy): Eukaryota > Viridiplantae > Streptophyta > Magnoliopsida > Santalales > Viscaceae > Viscum > Viscum album. The sequence continues at coordinate 934,412,441 of OY728143.1, read as the reverse complement.
CTAACTATTAAAATATAATAACATCATTGAATTGAATATAATTTAATTTTATTATGTTTAGGTAATAATATTCATCAATCTCTCTCTCCATCAAATTGGAAACAAAACCATCACTCGTGTGTATAGAATAATACCAAACCAATGTAATTTTTTCCCATCACCAACTCACATGGATATCCATATTGATGGAAATAATGAATATATATGATAATTATGAAATAAATATGATTATATAAGTTTAATATATCATCTAATTCCTTACTCCCCCACCAATTAAAAAATAATAATGTTCCTCTTGTGTACAAGTGAACTACCACCTCCACGAAGGGATGTGATTCATTTTTAATGTCTTGTTTTCATGGATGATTCTTGATATGAATACAATGAATATATATATATATATTATTTATAAATTTAATTTAATTATATGTATTATGAAACCAAAATCAATTCATAATAACCATAACTTTCATGATGAAACAAGCATTCGAAAACTAAACAATTAACACCTCCAATGATGACAGTAACGAATGATTATTAATGAATGCATGGTAAGTTGTTATATGTGGATAATATATTTCATTGTAGATATTTATAAGGTTAATTAATTAATATATTATAAATCAATATTTATTTATTAGGTGGTTAAATCATGGTCAACTAAGTGGAGCTGTGAGGTGGCGGATTTCATCCGAAATTCCACTCCATTGAGACAAATTTGGTATTGTGAACTAATTTCATTTTATATGATGTATACAAAATCCCATTTATATATATATAACATGAATCCCTATATATTTATGATAATTAAATTTTACACTTTCTAGGTAATTCAATTTAAATGTTAACAAATAGTAAAGAATTTATTTTATAATCTTATTTTTTTATTACTTATATTTTCAATAAAGGAATATTATATTATATCTTTCATAAAATATATATATTCATATAAAATATATATTTAATTTTTTTACTTGTTTTCTTAACACTTTTTATCATTTTTCCATTTGGATAAATCAATGAAACATTTACAAGAAATTATGATCTTATTTCTCTTTTGGAATGATTATATTTTTATTCCATGATGAAATTTTTCTAAACTATTTTAAAAATGTCCTTTTATTTAATCAAATTATTTATAAAGGAAATTTTATATTATCCTTGAAATTTTAAATTATTTTAAAGGAATATTTATAATTTATTTACATAGGATCATTTTTTAATTTTTTATAAAAATTCAAATTGAATGTTTCTATTTAAATTATATGGTGTTAATGAATTTTCTCAACACGATAACAATTTTATGCTATTTATCTTCTTTTAAAAGTTTATAATTTTTTTAAAAATAAAATTATTTAATGAAATTTTAAATTAAATGTTTTTCTCCCATTTTATTTTGTTGACCAAAATACTTGATTTATTACCAAACATATATTTCTAATGAATCTATGGTTATATTTTTTTTGCTTGTCAATTTTGTGTAAATTAACTTTCTATTGAATGATCTACTTTCATTTGATCATATTTCATCAAATATTACATTTCTCTTCCATATACATATTCTTTGTATCGTGGATATTCTTATAGACTAAACCATATACTATTTCAAGAAATAGTGTTTTACTATGAATATTATTTGATTAACTGGGGAAACATTTATTTTTCATTTTATTTACCCAATATAAGTATTTATTAAAAAGTAATTTTGTTTATGAATTAAATTGATAATTCAAAATATGAGGAATTAAATTGATATATAGTTATAGTTGGGACTTATTATAGATATCCACTTAATGCATTGACATGCCTTATGAGACAAATTAATTGGATAACGAAATTAAATGGTTTTTGGTGTATATACACGCATATTTGAAAATACATTGGAATAATGCCTCAGTAAATATTTATAGTATTATTCATTTCTTTTATTGAGAAATAAATTTCTTAATTCAGGAGATTATTATATTTATATGATCTATTTATCCATTTCGTGATCAATTTATTAATTAAATGGCATGTGTTTTTTAGTTATTTACCATTGCATAAGGATTATTCTTTATTTATTCATGATTTCTTCAAAAATATGTATCCATTACTAATAATTGTATCTCACCATTATTATTTTTTGCATCTCCCTGTGATATGAAGAAATAATCTTTGAATGAGTTTCATGGATGTTGAATATTTTCTTTTGTTATGTTTTATATTAACTTCTACTCTAATATGAGAATCATATATTTATCAGGTTCTTCATGATAAGTAAACTAACCAATCCTTGGTTATGTGATCCCCATTATCTTATGAAAATGTATTAATATGGACACTGAATTTAGGTTACCAAATTTAGGGTTGATCAAAATTTGGCATTGTTTGTGTTCTTAGTGGTATGTAATGGAAATGAGTAGGTTCTCTGGTGAGCATAATTGGGTTCTGAGAGAATTTATTAATAGATAATATTGAAAATATTCTTTATAATTGATTCCAGTCATGGACTGAGATGTGGGAGTCATTAAGAGTGGGTATATCTAATCTTTGTGAATAATTTAATGGGTATCTTTAGTTATATAGTGGATGTTTATTTGGGTTTTGGAAATAGAATATATATATTAAGTAGGAAATTATTGATTTTTTAGATGTAGATTTACAATTGGAGAACCACAATATATTCTTGAGGATTAAAATAATTATATTATGGATTTTGAACCAAAAATATCTTTAAATGTTATGAAATTCAATTTCAATTTAAATTTTATTTGTAGTAGTATTGGGTTAACCCTGTTGCTCATATTTTTTACTACAGAAGGATCATCAAACTGTGATGGGTGTGGATTAAGATATTATTAGGAGTTGATAAGAAATCACATTGTATCCATGAGGGGCTCCACGGCATTAAAAAATCAGGAAGCTTCATGTTTGGTGGGTTTCACAATGTGGATTTTTTATAGGGTTTTTTGACTAAGGAAATGAACCTTATATATTGGGTTAACTCTATGGGGTTTGTGGATCACATCATGTCCTGGTAATCCCACCATGGTGATGAACCTAAAAAATTAAAATTGTAAAATTCAATAACACTTAGATATAATCACTTCCGAGAAGTATGGAACCACACCATTATAGTGAATAATGGTTAACTCTTGTATATTCTTGTGTTAAATTACAAGAGATAGGTTGTCCATGTTTTGATGAGAGGAGGCACATTGTGAAGACTTGGGCCGTGGGATTTTGGTTCTTACAAGGGGAGGTGGGACATGTCATGACCTGAAATGCTTTTTTATAAGGTGTGTCTCGAAGAAAGGACTATTTTGTGAGCTCAATGGGTCACTCTTTGATAACTCTATGATATAGTTTTTAAAAACAATGTTATAACTACCTTTTATAGGAATCCCCGTAGATATTTATGGGGTATAGTTTCTAATTAGAGGGAATTTCTATCCATATATTCCCCTTCTCTTTCTTCCATTTATCCCCTCTTTATTAGGGGTGGTTCATGAGAGTTTTCCAAAATGATTTTTTGTAAGCTTTTATCATATTTCCTCAGTTCTCCTCCTGATTTTTGGGTAACTAACCTCAGTGTCTCTTGGAAAGGGTTTGATTTTGATTACAAAAGAACAAATTTCATTTAGTCTTGTATGATGGGTCTTTCATTTGGATTTGATAAAGGAAACCTAGTCAGATAAATGTAAAATGTTGTGTGTTGATCCAGTGATGTGGTGTTACCCATTGAGGATCTAGGATATTGTTACTCATTAGATAAATTATATTATTTATTATAAAATGATTATAATTAATTATTGGGAGTTTTGGTGAATTTATATAGAGTATCAAGCCTTGGTGAACAAAAATTATGCATTAACATGCTTTCATGAGGATGAGTGAAGAATATAGAGGGGTAGCTCTATGAATAAGGTAAATTTCATTGAAATTCATGATTCTATTACTCATTTAGTATGTTTACATTCATATTTTATCATTATGGTTATTAAAATCATATATCATTAATTTTTGGATCTCTCCGCTTAGATTATTAGCATCCCCCATTATCCTAATGGTCAAAATGGATTGAATAGATTTATAAAAAAATTGGTGGTGTCTTGGTCGAACAAATATTTTTGGACCTCTCTATGGATTGCTTGGTGGTGTCATTTTATCTGTTAAGAAATTTGATATTTAGTATTTAAATGGGCACATAAAAAGTTTTTTTGCACAAAAATGGATTTTTAAGTCAAATTATTTCATGTCCTAAGTTTTGAAATAGGTTTATTAAACAAAAGTGGGGTTTCTAATAACATGTTTAACATGATATTAAACAAGGGCCTGGCATGAATAAAATAGGACATAATTCCATTACTAAATAGTTGTAAATAGGATTTTTAAATGTTTATTAATAAAAATCATTAAGGAATTTGTTGATATTGTTTTTCTTCAACTTTAACTCATATAAGTGACACCCTATTTTCTAAAGCATGGTTTCTTTTGAATTTGATTCTTAATTTTGATTTCTTAGTGGAGTTCTTATTTCATAATGGTTCATGATTTCATGTATTAGTGGTTGTTGTTCTATTTTTGGTATCGATGTATATAGGTTGGTTTACATTGATATAACTTACCCCTTAGATGGTATATATTGATGAATTAGTTTATATTCAATAAAACAATGTCTATTTCTATGATTTGAGAAGGGATAAATCCAAATATAAAGTTTTATTCTAAAAATCTATGTAATCCTGTTAAATAATTTGGGTGACCAACAAGTTTTTAATATGGAGATTTGTGATGGGTCCATTAATTTTTTATGGTGAAGGGTGACTAGATATTTTTAATGTGACATACCTTGTAGGTTTAGTATGGGTAAAGTAAACTATAATACCTATGAAGTGTGTGGTTGTGTCTGTTTGGTATGATCAATTGGGTTAGTTATTGGAAATTGAAAAGATTGATTGTATGATGTTCTTGCCTCCTATTTCTTTCATAAGTGATGCAATTGGATATAATTGACGGATTCAAAGCCTCACTATGTGAGTGAATGTGGTAAATGGACCTCGAATTTAGTGAGAAGGTAGTGGTTGGTGTGATTTGATTAATGAAATTATGTGATAGATGGACTCACCTTGAGTGAGAAGGCACTGGAAGGTCCCTACTTTGAATGAGAATGCAGTTCTTATAGTGATTTGATCACTAACAAGATGTTATGGATGGACTCACCAAGAGTGATAAGGTATAAATGGACCATTCCTTTATTGAGAGTTTTTTTGCTGGTGTAATTTGATTGGGGATATGAATTGATGGATGGCCTCACCTTGACTGGTAGCATGGTGGTACGATCCGTCATTGAGTAAGAATGTAGTGTTAAAAATGATATAGTTTATGTTGTGATGTGATGTTTGGCCTAATCGTTTTGGAGATCATTTCTATATAATTTACTTGAGGGAGAAGTTTCTATTCATTGATGTATTTAAACGTGATTTAGTGAGTGAAACACCTTGAGAGAGAGGGGATTAGTAGACTAAATTTAACATGAGACATTATATGTGGACTCTCCTTGAGTGAAAATATGCTAGAGGAACACCATGGGTGATAGGATACTGGTTTAGTTATGGTTTGTATGCAATATCCTACCTATAGAGAGAGGGTAGTGGTTGAGACGTGGAAATATTCCCTACCTAACATCTTCAGGTATGGTTCAATCTTTGTAAAACACCCTAACATGAGTCTTCAACTATGTGTTAGGATATATGGTAGGATGTGACTCTCTTCTACTAGAATTGGTTGAATAAGTAATGGTTCAGTTATATAGTGTCCCGGTTAGAACTCTATGACATAACACATATACTTGTATGTGCATTTAGTCTTATGTATCTGGGTGGGTGTATTTCATGAGAATAAATTCAATGTATATGTATATGTATCGCATGAACATTTATTATATAAAATAAGAATTCAATATATTTTATTCATTGAGGATTCCTTCTGGATATTTAAACTCACCTAATACCCCTGTACATAACATTGGTTTTAAAGTGGGTTGGTAGACCATCTTGTTTTCTCTAAGTTATGGGTCTTTCTTAGGGATAGATAGATGGTATTGGTCTAATGTATTATGATGTCTTATGATTATGGAAGGATTATTATGTGAGTTTTTTCCGAATCAATTTTAGTTTATTTTCAAGTTATTATTCTTTACATGTACCATATAGTGTGCACAATTGTATTTATTTGATTATTATTTACTTGTGCATCACATGCTACTCTGTTACGTTTCGATACACCATATAGATTTATATTTTTGACTCTAGGGAAAATTTTGGGTCTATTTTTCTTATACATAGGTTCTAAGATTTCCCATTATAAAAATGATTCATACTGAATTTTTTTAGACTGGGGCTTGACCATATAATTTTATATTTAATAGAATAATCTAGTCATGATTATTTTTGGTCCTCACTGCTAGTCAGGGGCCTTTTTTAAATGGGTATGAACATGTTAGTTCATTCAAAATCCCTACTCATGCATCATTTAAGAAGTCTAGGTTTGGGAATTATAGGGTTGTCTCCAAAATTAGGTATGACTGATTGGAGTTTTTATAGATTAATACACTCAATTGATGTGTGATGAAAACCACTAAACTATGATTAAAACATAAAAGAAAATATTTTATTTTGGTATGTTGGTATAAAAAATAAGGAAATACATAAGTTTGAGTGGGGAATCTATTAAAACATCAATATGGTGAGAATAATATAATGGTAAAATATTTTTGAAAAACTATAATTAGATTCCACAAGTAAATCATTCAATGGTTAAAAACAATATTTATCAATTTTCATATACACTTACATGACACTATGCTAAATCTTACGCCCTCTAATTTATAATTATATATTCTATTAAAAATATAAAACCATTAAAATAGAAAATTAAAAAAATCATATTGGGAAAGAATAAATACTCATTAAGAGAAAAACCTGATATCATATAATATTGTTTACTCTTATTAGAAAATAAATATTTTTTATAATACCTACGACAAGCCTCAATCAAAATTTCACACTCACATCTAGGTAGATTTGGGTGTTGAGTTTATTGTGTTACTCAAATATTTTTTTCATTATTTTTTATTTATTTTTATTAATTTAATCCCAACATCCAATCAAAAACATTAATGAAAATAAAGAATTTAGGTAGATCAATTATTCATTGGTGGATGAAGAGTTTTGTGATGAAATAAATGAAGAAATTGGTAACTTATAAATTAAATACAGGATATACACTTTTAGTTGAAACAATTATATACCCTTCGACATGAATAATAGTATTAATAAATAGAGAACCATATTGAACCTATACATGAATAAAAATTTTCTCCAACCATTATTTATGGGGGGGCTAAAGAAAAAGTGATCCAAATGCCCTTTTATCTTGAGAATAGGGAGGTGGAACTTAAAGAAAGGATGTGAGATGATATTTTTCTACCCCTTAATCCAATAACTCATCACATAGTGGAATTTTTTATGGAGGAATAGATATTATTTAACACACATAAGGAATATAAATTAATTTCAAAATAATCATGGTTTGAATTTATAAAATCAAAATTCAAAAAAGTCATCCCATGTTATAAAGTGGAAAAATCAGCTCTTTATTGGATCATTTTGAATATTGGAGGTCATTAAAAATAAATAATGAAGAATAAAGTTGTTTATTTTGAATAATTATACCTAGAACATATTGAGAGACATAAGTAAAGGTTTTCATTGATAATTCATATAGACAAATAATTACAATAACATATCTATGATGGAGATAACTCCATCAATGATTTATTTTATTCACATTTTATTGAAACTAAATAAGATAAAGAATTTCCCTATGACGAAATTTAATATCAAACTTATATAATGTTTGACCTAAATAGTGAATATGGGGATAAAGTACCTGAAATTGAGTAGAATATGATGTAATAAATTAAAGAAAAATATTTTTTTTGTGGTCTCCTATTAGGAAATGTACATTCAAAATGATAATATTGAAGGGGAGAATTTGAATCCAAACCCATATTTTTTCTAATTTAATTAAAATTAAATTGTTTATTGATTCTCTTTATTATATAAATTTAAATTTGTTGGCATTTTTTGTAAAAATGTAGGAAACTAAAGAAGTTTAAATAAAAAATGTGGTAAAAGAATATAGGATGGAGGATCCTTTAGTATTATCCACTGTGATATATATAGAAATTGGAATAGATCTAGAACCAATTAAAGATAAAAAATTTCAAACTGATCTAGAAGAAAACACACTAACTATGACTATAAAAATATACTCAATGCATTATATATCCCTTCAATAAGATATAAAAAGAAATCCCTCATACATTCTCTAACCACCTCTATATTGGAAGAGATAATTAATTGGCTATGGGGTTGGTATAATGTTTAAAATTCCAAAGGAACTGGATAATAATATATTAATGAAAAAATTAGAACCAAAAAGATTTGTTTGTTCTAATAAAAGAAGATAAATACCCCTTCATATTAAGGATAATAATAAGTTTTATATGGATGGAGTCAGTATAAAATTATTAACTCTAGGTAGGTTAATTCTTTATTCTATTCCATTTATCTTTAATTTAGTTTTTATTTTATTTCTTAAAAAAATATTTTGATTCTTTGTTTTACTCAGAGGATTATAGAAATAATCTAGATATGACATAACTCAATCTTGTCTTCTAAAAAATAACTACTTTGTGTCGACCATTCTCATTTTTTTAATTCCCTGTTATTTGGATTTTTCATGAAATTAAATGATTTGTAGTAAAATCTAAGTGTACAAGAGAGAGGAGTTACCAAATTAATATATTAATTATATGATTTTATTCATTTAAATGTTTTTTGAAAGACCTATGGAGATGAATTTATGAAAGTAAATCATTTTTTTCTACTCAAAACACATTGATATCATGATATTTATCATTCAAAACTAAGCAGTGGGGTTTAATTTTTATGAACTGTTATAGATTTAATTTATGAATGAAATTATTATATTAATTAACTTAATTTTGGGTGAATTCTTTATTTCATAATTATAACACTTTAGGTATCCATATAAAATAAAAAAAACATGAGAATTGGATTACTATCAGTAGTTTATAACCAAACTAAAATCTCTTATGATATCCATACATAAGGTGAGTGAGTGGAAAACAATCAATGTTATAAATATATTTAATGATAAATCTTAGATCATGTTTTCCAAACATTCTATAATTCCCTATTTATTATAATTAACTTTAAGTGGTTCTTGATTTTTAGAATGAATCATTTCCATGTTATATATCCCAATTTAAAAAGTGATATACACATGAAATAAATTATAAATAATATGTTTTTGAAAAGTGTAAGATATTAAGGGAGATGGGAGTACAGGTTAATAATAAACTCAAATGAACAAGGGGAAAACATTGTATAAGATGGAAAGTCATGATGTATGAAAAATTTTTGAAATTTTATAATCTAAAAAATATCTTGAGAGAAATATATTTATGAATGTGTTGACTAAAAATTTAAATTAATCCAATATCTATTCATTTAAAGATCAATGACTTGGGTATTGAATATGATATAAAGTATAATCTTTCTGAAACATGGGGGTGGAGCTAGTTTTTTATATTCCCAATAAAGAAAATATATAATTGTAGGGGAGTGGTAAAGAATTTATTTTCATAATTTTCCCTATATAATTTAATATTTGTACTGAGAAAAAATGAGCAACGTGGTAATTATCTATATTTTCAATATATTAGTTTTATAAAAAATATGCAATAAATATGTAAAAAATAGTAATTTTAATTTTAAAATTATATATTTTTTATTAAAATATTATATTCTAATCTTAATTTTTTTTCATTTTTAGATTTTTATGTGTTGAGTATGAATAATATGGTAATTATATAGTTCATAGATGATTATAATAGATTTTAGTCAATTAAAAATGATTAGATTAGGAATCAGGCTTGCTATATAGCCAAATAAGGGAATTTCTAATGTCATAAACGAATAACTAAGTAAACCCAAATGAAAATTTTGATCATTCTAATTTGATATGAGATTAAATGGGATCTATATAAAAATAATCCAAAGATAAATCATATATGTAAGGTTTTAATTTAGATGATAAAATTGGAAGATGGTCATGCCTATGTAAAACTAAATAGAGAATATTGAGGACTATGTATGATTAAACAAAATAAAAATATCATTCACACAGATCTATTAACACTTACATATGAGTAGAAGGAGATAAAAATATGATATGTTAGATTATTTCAGCGATTTTATAAGAATATTTTCTAGGACACACTCATGTAAGATATTGGACTCCATCATTCACTTGTGGTTATAGAACCACGAGGTAGGTTTGTGATACTAATTAGGAATTTTTTATGAGATTGTTACATAGGGCACACATGCAACATGAGTGGACAATTAGAGATTCCCAATATAATTTTTCTAACTAAATTGGGAAACATATCGAGTATTGTCAAAATGGAAGTGGATGGGGGTAGAAAATAATAAGAAAAATCATGGTCATTGAATCCTAAACATTTCAAAGTCTTTTTAAAGAAGTAAGAAAATTGAACTATCTACATGGAGAAATAAAGTTGAAGAAAAAAATCCCATGTGATAGTGATCACAATACCTAAACTAATTGTGTTAAAGATATAACAAGATGAATAGGACCTACTCCATTGTGATTTGAAAAATCTATAAATTCTAAAACATCTATCATTATTTATTTCATTTCATTATTCAATTAACATTCTTTGAGATTATCATCCAAAACTATTAATTAATTCAATACATAGTGCATAATCTATACTAGTGTGTGGGAATAAACGTAACTAGCTAGAGTGGGATCTTAAACTAGCCCATCCTAATTACTATGTAATAAAAACAATGGGGATTATCTAGGCATTCTATAATATCACTTAGTGGTATTCTTATTAATAAACTCCTTCCTAAGTATATAAATCTCCCATGATGTTTTTTACTATCAATAGAACTTAAATCATATAAATATAGAAAATAAAACCAGAATTTTCTTGCTATCCATAACCCATTCTTCAAACATAGTCATATATGTGAAATTCAAAAAAGAAATTATCATTCAATATAATTTGGTAAAATAGCTAATTATAACATCATTAAACTGAGAACCATTTTGACTAAGAAAATATCCTAGGATTAAATATCCATAATTATTTATAAAATATATTAAATAATCTAATAAAATCACTTACATTGAATTCAATATAGAACCATATTTTATATTTCAATGAATATGTTGTTGTCACTATTTTATCAGAAAATATTTTACATTTTTTATATAATAAATTGTATATGTTAATTTAAAAACATTAATAATGCATGATATATTTAAAAAAGCAAATATAGATAGTGATTATATATATTATATCATTCATAAAATCAATTAAAAATATTCCATCACATATTTTTAATGTCAAAAAAGGAATTTACATGGATCCACCTACTGTAATTTGATAAACCTACTAACGATTGGTGTTATTCCATAAATAGATATGGTTGTGAGTACATAATTTATTTCTACAATCCATATCATCCTATACCCTTATTTATAAAACCATATATACTAAGCCTTAGGTTTCAATGGAACTACTATGGTGTAAATATAAGATTAAATAATTATAAATGAATATGATAAGATTATTATAATTACATTCCCTTTGAAATATTTCTTACTGATTGAAAATATATAAGGTAGATGTATGTAATGGAATATGAATTCAATAGGAATTCATTTGCAGAGTAATAGAATGTATGTGAGGAAAATGTCTGTCCCTTGTAATTAAATATATATTAGAAAAAATATAAAATTATATTTTTAGGGGATTCATGGTCTGGTCACATGGTTACCCGAATAAGGGAACAAACTATTTGTACCTCATTGGTTTTTGAACTTTTAGGCACATGATCTATAAAACTATGAGAATAACTACACACCCTAACTGTGTAGTATTTAATTCTCTCAAAAAATTCAAAATGTTACTTTAAACCAATAAATGATATATAAAACTAATAAATAATATATTACATGCATATTTGTGGTTTCATGATTATAGAAATCATCCCCAACCAATCACTATCAACAACAAAACATTTCAAATAAAGATCATTGATCAGAGAATATCTAGGTCTATTCACCACCGACATGTGATTCTCATTCCCTTGTTCTGTGAGATTTATTAATATATTACTATAATACATGGACTATATGAATTTACATTCTCCATGAAACTTTATATTAACAATTTGGAATCCATACTAGTTTTTCAACCAAGTAAACATCTGGTTTAAACTCCAAATCTTCCCAATTTAAAATATAAGAGATATCCATATAATTAATTATCAATTAAGAGACAAGAATAATATTATGAATCGAATACATTTGATGTGGTTATAGTAATTATTATGTATCATTTCTAATCCTTTAAAATCATAAAAATGTCTTATATATCTTATTAGTAGTTTACCTTATTCTCATAGTCATTAGTAAACTATTAGGGTGATAATTTTAAGAAAACCAAATCACCTATTAAAAATTACAATGATCTATGACATTAATCATTAAATAGATTCTACATAATTCGATCTATAATCAAAAACTTTTGAATAAGATGAATTTTATTCTTCATTTATTGAATTATATTAAGTCACACTAGATATTTTTTTAACCCAGTTTGTGTTGGGTTGAATTTTTTGTTAATTAATATCAAGTTAAAATATATAATTTCAATATGTGTTGAAGAAGAATAACATGGATTAAATTAAGATTTTCCCAATAATTTTAAGATAGGACGATGGTTCTCAAGCCATGTCCCATATATACACTATGATGAGAGGTTTGTAAAACACTTTGATGTCTCGTATTGAAATAATAAACATAGGTACTTTCATTATTAATATCATAATGTAATAAACAAATATTATTGAGCTGTTGAGATTCATATATTTTTTATTTGTAATAGAGAGTGAGTTTAGTTTCATTAATTATATGAAAATGGATGTAAGATGTTTCAATTAGATATTCTCAGAGAAACATTAACATATGAAAAAGGTTGAAAGGTTATTTTAGTTATTTATAATATTTATATTACTTGAATAATGTTTAGTTGGAAATATGTTTTTAAGATAATGTTGCTTGATATTTTATATGCATAATTTGTTCCAAGAAAATTTAATGAAAAAGAGGAATCTTCCATGTAGTGTCCATAATACTGAATATTATATATTTCTAAATAATTTAGAAAAAATTGAGTTAAACAAAGGATATAAAATATTTTCATAAATTTTTATACTAGTATTTATCAAGCTTCAAGAGTCATGTATCATTTATAAGTATACTTGGACGGTGTTTTAAAAATAACTGATGTTGAGGTAATGAAGTTCCATTGAAATACTCCAAGGAGTATATATATAATGCATAGTCTTTTGAATATATTTTGGTAATTATTGAATTTGATATAAAGTTATTCTAAGTTGTTTTTATGTGTTTTGAATAAGTTTAGTGGTGTTTGGGAATTCTGTTTTTTAGGTTGAGGGTGTAATGTATTTCTTAGAATCCAAAACATTGTAATTTTGTGAGATTTTAATATGATACATAATAATTTTCACTAAACAGAAGAATAAAATCAATAAATTCCTTTTTCTCACACACTCATATACATAACATATTGAATATGATACATACCACTTCCAAAATTTAATGAAGTTAAGTCTTCAGAGACCTCTAAGATACACGATATAAAAATTATATTATTTTATCTTTTAACCTCTAAGAGAACTACTAGAATTCAGTAAAAGTATAAATAATCCGGAAATGTGTGAAATATTTAATATGTTATGTATGATATTTTTCTTTGACATAAGTGAAAATGTGTGAAAACAATATTTTACACTATGATTCATAATATATTTATTATATTAAGAATGATTTATGAGTAAACAAAATTTTAATGATGAATACATCTAGATATTAACTGAAAAATTTGAAATCTAGCATTCTATAAAGTGAACATGAAATAACAATTTATTTTAGACTATATTGAGTATTTACTAAATGATATTAATACCTTGATTAATTTTATTATCATGATTCAAACCATTTCTCAAACTATTAAAGTATAAAGATGAATTTATTAGGCATAAAGAAGAAGAAATCCATGCTAGTAAAATTACTTTGGAAATAAATAATATGAATTTTTTCTATAATTTTAGATATAGTTGCACCGTAAATAAATTCTCATGCCAATGTGTATAAGGAACTGAGTTATTGGGAGAGATATTAGTATTTCAACTGATTCAACCTCAAAGTGATGATAAAAAATCATCTCTTCTAGAAGATATGGATTTTAATTTTCCTGTGATATTTATAGAAAAATTGAAGAAAAATAATACCATGATAAATTATAATTATAGTGAGGAGTTACAAGCCTAGTATTTAAAATAATAAAGAAAGAATAAATATGAAAAGTTTTTTATGAGACTTGATGACTGATGTTACTAGACATTTAAAGGCTGATATTTTAATATATTTAAAGTTATTAATGTTGTGGAAATAATATTCAAGAGAATTAGAAATATATATTCTAAGAAAAAAGAAAATTATTTGATATTACATTGTTAATATCTAATATATTATCTGACTAAAAGCAAGGTAAATCTAGTGGTATTAAGAAAGGGGTTTATACTTGGGATATGAAGACGAATAAAAAAATAGAATGATCAAACTTTCAACTACTACTTATTATTCTTGTGGATGAAGAATGCTCAATAAGCTAGCCAGTGATATTACTATGTCACAAGTACTGAGTTATATGATATTCTTATATCATATATATGGATAAATACCAAAAAAATTGTGAGTAAAATGGGATCACCAAAAACTAGAGAAGGTTATCAAATTAATTTTTTCATGAAATAACAGTGTTTAATTTCTAATAAAAAAAGAGTAGATTAAATATATTATTTTCTAGAGAGGGTATGGTTATTTATGATGCCTAAAATTACTATAATTAAGTGATTGCATTACACCTAGTTGACTTTAGGACTATGGGCCAAAGTATATACCCTTGAACAAGATTCATCTTGATAATAAAAGTGGATATTTGTTAACATGTGATAAAAACCACAGCACACTGAGGATATAGTCATCCGTCTTGGTAAAAAACCTTGATAAAAATTTATAGTGTCATTTGCTGCTTTTTCATTCATGTTTATTCTATATATGTTCTAACTAAATGTGTGTAAGAGAGAGAGAGAGTGATCTATTATTTGAATAAGTGAAGAGTTAAAAATCATAAAAGTTTTAATTGGATAATAAATTACCAATAAAAATTAATCCCCTCCCCCAAATAGTGTCATTCAAACCCTAAATGATTATAACCAGTGTTATCGAAGCATATCCTCCCCCTCGAATTTAGTTCTTGACATTCAAAAAATTTGAACACTTTTTAGTTTTATATTTCTCATTATAAATTCATGATATTTTATAAACATTTATAGAATGTATTTAGTTTAGAGAAAACTCTAACTCATATAAGACTCAGATGAAAGAGTTGAAAAATAATATAAATAATAACTCTCATTTATTCAAATAGGAAGAATAATTAGTTTTTCTCACTCTTCGATATTGATAAAGGTAGATAAATCATTGAATATGAATAAATGGTGTTTTAAAATAGTTCTAAGGAGTTTTAAAACTTTTCTTCATAATAAGTCTCAAATATTTCATAATTAAATGATATAAAAGATATTTTTTCCAAAAAAAATCCTCTGGATGAACCGATATTAAGTGAGGAAAATCAAATTTCTGGGTTTTCACAAGATGAAAAAATTATTTCTTTAAAAAACATCATATATATTTGTCCCTATAAGATAATAACATCAGTTTATATCTCTTTTAGAATATTGAAAGTGAAGATCACCCATATTGAAGAAGAATAAAGAAATAGAGAGACTCAAAAAGAAAAAAAGGTGATGTTGAGTATAGAACTCACTAAGAAATGTAATGGTAAAAGTGCATGATTTATGAAGGTAAAAGATAATTGTTCTAAACATAGAAGGGGTTAGATTGATGAAATCCTAAAAAATATTTTTTAATAGAGAGACTTGAACTGAATTTCCAATCATTATATAAAAAACAAAACTATTTCATTGATTTCAAGAATGATTAATTATCAGTAAAATAAAATATGATTAATGATTTTGGTGGTATTAAAAAACAGAATAATAATATTAATGGGGAAAATGTTTTGAAAAAAATTACAAATATTAAGTATAAGGTGAGATCGATTGGGGACTTGAAAAATATCATCAACATGAAGAGCCTATAATTATAGGTCAAACATGAAAATCTAAATGTGACACATGTTGAGTCCTCACAGAAAAATAATAAATGAAATGCTTCCAAAAATAACTATAATGGGTATTCGTATAATAATATACCTCCATCATATGGAAATAAAAATCATAGACCATCTAATCAATATATATCATGCTCTAATCAAAATTTATTATCCATGTAAGAAAATAACAATTACATTAAACTTGTTTTCTTATGTAGTCCAGGTTCTAAAAAATCGATATAAAATGCATAAAAATTTGATTAGTAACATATCACCACATATATGGTGGATAGAAATAATTGTTTTAAAATTTTCTCCCCATTGTAAGACTAAAAAAAGAATAAAACATTAAAAAATAACAACAATTCAATTATAGATAGACTATAGTTATAAAGAATAAATCATTATTGATTGGATGATGTTTCTTTTATGATAGATTTAGGCACTAGGTTTTGGATTATTTTCAAAATATATCAACTTCTAATGTGAAAATAAATCCTACATCAATAAGAGAACAAATTATATGTTTCAAAGGGCACAAGAACTGAAATAATTTGTCTATCTCGATAAAATTTGGAAGTCTTGAAGATATATATGGAACTTAAAATAAAATTCTTTAAAGTAGTGGATAATTTATATCCAAATCATTTATGGATATCCGATGTCTAAAAGGAAGATAAGACCAAAAAAGATAAAGAATAATGATACTTCATGGGGAATGAAGTAGGAAAATTAGGTTGAAAAAAATATGCCCAATAAATTATTAAAGAAGATAGGTGACTTATCTTAGGGGAATTAAAAAGGACATGTTCCTCAAAATAAACCTAATAATTCATGTAATAGTTCTTCAAAAAAATAATATGACACTTATATTGTGGTATAAGGGGAAACACCATGGATTTTTATAAGCATACCATGTATTTTGGTATTAATATATGTAATTAAAAATTGATGGGATAATCAGCCTAAAATAAAAAACAATGGAGTATTTAAGTGAAATACTTTCCAAAAAATCCATGCAAATGATCCAACCAAATTGAAATGGTTTCTAATGGATTATTTATAATTTTTATGTTCTAATTATAAATAGAAAAGATTTATATGAAGCATAAGTGAAGTAAAGTGTTTAAGGATAAAAACTAATTTTACATGAAGAAATTAAATTTCATGAAAGTTTGTCAAAAGATGAAAACTTAAGGCCTTGAGAGGAACTATGTGGAAGGTACATGCTAGCTTGACACATTTCAATGAACTATTTAACTATATTAAAATCTTAAAAATAAATACATATAAAAATATATGAATCACCAAAAGACTCTTATGCCTTTAATTATAACATAATGTTAAAAAATTCAGACAAAGAAGTTGTTGAAAAATCAAGGAATATAATGATTTACAAGAATTTACCTAACTGAAAAAATATAAAAGTAAACATCAAGTTTTCTCAAAATTTTAGAACATGAAAGAATTGACTATCTTTAATAATACGTGATTCTCATCCTTTCTTAAGGTTCCCCTAGAATAACTTATAAATATATTTCATCATTTCAGATTAATATTAAACACATATTGCAATATTAATATCCCTAAAACAATAATTTTTTTGTTTATTTGGAGACTAGATATATAATTATATTATTTCATGAAATATCTCAAATGTCTCCTATAATGTACTCCTCACATAGTACCCTTATTATAAATTTCGTACTTGAAATATTTCTTTATAACCAAGGGTGTTAGAAACATACAATAGGGTATTATTAAATGATTAGTGATGGTAAAAATGGTATTTATCAATTGATGATCAAAAGTGAGCATAAGACAAGCTTAAGGTTATGGGAACATGATCACAGATCATGAAATCATACCCAATAAGTCATAAACTAGAAAATATGACTAATATATTTATCATAATAATATAGATGATTTATAAAAGTGTGGAATCATTGGTAATCAATCGCAATCATTGAGATAAAATCATAAGAATGAGATATAAGTATATGAATAAATAGTTTGGCATAAATATAAGCATAGAAAATCATTTACTTAGTTGAGGATCATTTTAAAGACTGTCATACTGGAAAGAATCCCCTAGTGGATAGGGCTCACTCCCCATTCCCATAACATATAAATAATATTTTAAGGCCAATCAACATGAAATTAATAATATAATTGGCTTAGGATGACAACTCAGGTATCTTATTGAGCTTGGTCCATCCACCTGTGTACCCTCTTGGGTTTGGGATAACCACTCATATACCCTTGGTCTTGGGACTAACTCTTTCATAACATTTTGAGATCATGAGATATAAAACATTTCTCCTTTAATTAAAGGGATATAGAAGACCCAACCCTAACATAATAATAAATTGTTCATATATATACCATAGAATAATATATCATTTAGTATTCAACTATAGTTTAATTAAACTAGGAGAAATAAATTAGTTTCATGAGACATCATTCAAAATATCATCATATGACATCTTGAAAAAGGAATTGTATTGAATCATATTATCATATTCCCAATGAATAATAACGATCCTCAAATAATTTTGATATACATGAGAGATGAATTTATGAAATAATTATAAGTATGCTTCAAAAAATAATAAGAAATGTCGGTTTATTTTTAGAACTTTTAATAAACATAAACATTCCTCGAAAATGGGAATTGGATATACTTTTTTAAACCATGGGATCTAATAAGGAAATAAAAATTGTGAATAAATTACATGAATGTTTAAAAATCTATCTATTTTTTATATGTTTAAGAAAAACATTCTTTTATCACATTTGTAATGAAAGTCAAAAGTGAGTTGTGTGAAAAATATTTGAAACGATCCCATTAAATTATTTGTAAATAAAGTCAAAATTTGTATAAAAATATTCATCAAAAATATAAGTTTATATAAAATAATAAATAAATAAAATTAACGAACATGTATATATAGTAAAAAAATTCTTTGACCTAACAGAATAGATAAGGTCAACTTTTCTTAAAATCATTCTTTTGATCCTCTTGAGTACCAAAGTGGGTGAAAACTGAAAGAATACTAGAAAAATATAAAAAAACAGCATTGGAGTAAGAAATATATGAGGTTTAAAAAAGAAATAACATATAATTCCTCCAAAGTAGATTGAATCACAAACCATCCTCATTGAAAGTAGGATTGGAAAACAAACTTTTACCTCACATCCTGACTTTCTTTACATGCACTCAAACCTTGAGTATAATAAATTTAGGCTGATTATACATCAATACAAGAACAATATTCTAACTTATATTTTTACACAACATTCCCTTATAATTTCTTTATAATTTCCAATTACCTACACTGCACTAGAAAATGATAGTTAGCGATATTGTTTTGGGTGTTTAGTAGTAGTTTTTCAAAACCGTTATGTATTCCGGTGTCATGACATATTTAATAGTTCTTTATAAAATAAATGCAGAACATTAAGCTTTAGTTTATTAATTTTTTCCAATTTATTTATATGTTTAATTATTTTATTATTTATTTATTTTCCTAAAATATATATATATTTTTATTCTATAAATTTTTTATTTTTATTTATTTTTTCCAATATTATTTTTTTTAGTTTTTTCTAAAATTTAATTATTCATTTGTGTATTTGTTATTTATTATTTATTATTTACTATATATTGTATATTATTTATTATTTATTACTTATTAATTATTCTGATTTATTAATTCTTCTATAAATGAATTTAGCATATATATTTTTAGGGTGGTATTTGAACCGCTTATCTCTTCGTTATACTGTAAAATCATAACCTCCCTAGAAAACTCTTCATGTGGAGACTAAATTGACTTTAATATACATATATATATATATATAAGAATGTATGAAAACATATATTTATTTTTTCTATATAAATAATAAACATTAAATTGTAAATTGTAAGTAATGAATAAATTAATAATTAATAATTAATTAATAAAAAATAAAAAATAATAATTGAAATATATATATATATATATATTCAATAAATAATAAATAATGAATCAATCAATGATAACTAAATAATAAATAATATTTAATAAATAAATAATATTTAGTATTAAATATAAAATAACAAAAATTGGATTTCTATGGGGAAAGATATGAAATCCCTCATTTTTGATACAAGGCTTTTATAAGATTCAATAACAAAAAAATACATTAATAGCCTTAATTGATCTTTTTAGGTCTATTATCCTGGAAACTATATATATTATACTTGAATTACAAAAGGAAAACATAAACATAAATTTTATTTAATCCTTTTGGAAGGCTCCTTTGTTAATTCTTCCTAGCTCACCTCACTATAAGTAATTTCCTGGGGTGATACATCAATAGAAAAGAGGGATCATAAAGCTTAGTAAGGGATAACAAAGGAAATTTAAAATGAACGATCATCTTGGAAAAACAAAACAAATATAATGATAAAATAATCAAAATGTACTTGATAAGTCACGTGGAAATGTAAAAAAAACTTAAAAATTATACATACATAATAATATAATCTAGATTTGTCACCAAGGTTTTGTAATTCATAATTAATAAGTTTATTTACCCAAGGAATCGAAAAACATGTAATCTATAAATATTGATTCTTTATGTAATGCATTGGTATGAAATCAGCACGCACCATTGATATGTCATAATTCATGTGAAAAACTTTGATCCCAATAAATCATTTCATCAATAACTGAAGGACAATAATGAATGGGTTTCAAATAAAAACATTGAGTACATAAGTTCCTAATGACATTAACATTACAAAATTTTTTACCAATGAAAGTGAATTTTGGTTTCATAAATGTAAATCCATGAGTAATAAATTATGTTTACATAAATCTGAATTCCCATTGATCAAGAATGGGTTTGGGTATTCACAATATTAGAATATTTCATGTGAAAGTGGTAAATTCAAGAAATTAATTTTCTAGTATGACGATATACAACAAGGATTGAGGAAAGGAAAAAAATGGAATAGAATAAAGGTATACCATTGAATAATTCTGTTCTAGAAGTAATGGTATAATAAGAAAGTGTATTAAAATAAATCAGTTCAACACTTATAAATCATACTGAAAAGGTGGTACTTAAATGGGAAATAGGAAGTGGAGAATTCCCTTACTTGAGAAGTTTCTTCCTATAACTAAAGTATGGAACCTTAAGACCTTCAAGATAGCTTGGAGGTACTATTTGGTATGATAAATGACCATAAGTTTATGGATAATGGATTTTTACTGGAGGGGAATGATGGGATTGGTGGGTATTTATAGTAAAAGAGGAAAAATAGTTCAATAATTTCAAAATAAAGGTCTTGGAATTTTAGGTTGTGTAAAATGAAAAACCATTGGCTTACCCATGATTTTTGTTCTTTTTTTAGACATAAGAGTCATGTTTTATAATATTTTAATCCACTAGAACCAAAAACCATTTTTTTGTGTTACTTTGGATAAAGAAAAATATATTTTCCAAAAAATATATTTTTTCAAATCATAATTTCTATTTTAGACTTTGGAAAGTAACTTACAGGTTTAAAAATTAATTTAAACCCTTTAACACATAATTTTAATAAAATAATATATATTTTTTCAGGGATTATATTTAACTATTTATTATTACATATATATATTCATAAAATATACTGTAAACAGAAAATTATATTTTTACTATTCACTGAAAAATAATGTATTTTAGAATATTGGTACAAATTTATCCACACCAAATTTTGATGTAAATATTCCAAATATAATTTTTATTTTATCAAAATAATTTCAAAAATATTATAATTTTAACTTTTAAAAACACGTAATTTATTTAAAATAGCAGTTTTGAAGAAATAACCAACTTTCTAACACTTATAAAAATTTACTAGGACATAATAAAATTATATTATTATTTATATTTCAATAAATATAGTTTTAATATACTATTTCCTAAAAATAAATTTTTATTTAGATTAATGTATTTCATTATAAAAGTGTATATATTTTCTCAAAATATAATTATGTAATATATATACCCAAAAATATATCTTTCAAATTATTCTAATATTCTTGTGTATTTAATTAAATTAAATAATAATGAATATGGATTTTAGAAAATAAATATTACATTTTTAAAAATTAAATTACACTTTTATGATACAAAGGACTATATTTATAACCCCTTATTACACCATCATACACCCTATGGGTAAGGTTTATGATTGTGGTGATTTCATTGGGTGGATCCTCTAAAATTGACCAAGTGGTGATCTCTACTAATTTGAACTTCTCCCACATGTGATTTCATTTAAGACTATCGTTTTGAAGATTATATTAGTCTAGGTTAATTAAAACCCCTAGTGACACTACCTCCCTCCCAAGTTATGAAAATGGGCTTCAAAATTTATCAATAAACTCACTGAGTCCATCATTTATCCTTTCTAAATCAGTTGTAATTATTCATTACACATTATAAACACTAATTATAATGTTAACATTATCACTAATTTCTATTTTACTCACCAATCATATTGACCAACAATCATATAGACCAATGGTTGTATAGACTAATGGTAAACTAACAAAATAATTCCAATGGTCTCTTTTCCCTTTATTCTTTATATAAACATACTCTACCATTCTTTAACTTTTACTACATGATTTGAAAGGTTTTTTACATTTATTTTAAAATGTAAGTTATATTATTAATATATAATTTTTTTAACTATTTTCATGGAAGGTTAAATATTCTTTCTAAAGTTCAAACCTATGAGTATACCATTGTCTCGTTGGTATTCTTTGGATTTTATATCATTGTACTATTCTTTGTGGTAGTATTGGGTATTATTATATGAAATTTAATATATTTTTTTCGTATATCTTTGTACTTCTATTTTGAAATATATGAAAATAGTCATTACAAGAAAATAGATCTCCTTTATTAATGACAAAATATATTTTTAGGTTATTACATTATCCCACCTTAAGAAATTTCATCCCCAAAATTTGACTCTATCCTCTAAAAAATAGTTGTATTTATCCTTCATTAATTCCTCAGGTTCCTAATTATCCACTTAAAACTTATGATTTCTCCATATGAAATTCACAAGTTGTGTTTTCTTTCTCATTATTTTTCCCTTCTTTCAAGGATCTAGATTGGTTCATATTAATATGAAAAGTTATCTTCCAACTCTACACCACTGGTATAAAGTACATGTGTTGGGTTAAAAATATACTTTATTAATAGGTACATGTAAAAGAAATCATATAATTTAGAAATATTTTTTGGTAGTGGAAATAAATAATAAACTACTTCAACAATCATGATAATCTTAATTGGTCCAATGTAACTTGGACTCAGTTTCCCCTTCTTTCTAACTATCATAATTCCCCTCCACTTTAATAACTAGAGAAAAATGATATCCCCAATATGAAATTAATTTGCATTTCAAGTGTTTTATTATAAATTTTCTATCAATTATAGGCATCCTTGATGTATTCTAAATAACATGTATCTTCTTTGTGGTATCCTTCACTAGTATTGGTCCCAAAAATTTCCTTTTCTAACTTCATCCAAACATATTGGAGTTCAACACATTTTTCGATAGATATCAGCAAAAGGTTCAATTTGAATTCTCAAGTGGAAACTATTATTAAAATAATATTAAAAAGTTGAAGATATTGGTCCCAACTCCCTTTAAAAGTAAGGGAGTTAGACTGTAACATGCCTTAAAATGTTTTTATAATCTTCATAGACCTCCCATCAGTTTAAGGGTGATAGGTAGTGATCATGTTTACTTCTGTATTCATATACATTTGAAGGATCCTCCAAAACATTTAAGTAAATAATGTATCTAGAATAGAAATAATTGACAGGGTTCTCCATGGAGTCTTCCTACCTCAGGAATATAGAGGTGAGCAAGGAGTTCTAGGGAGAAATCACCACTTATGGATATGAAATGGTTTGTGCTTATCAATCTATCAATGATTAACCCTATAGAATTTCACCCTTGGATATTCTTGGAAGGCTAGGGAAAATTCAATAGTGAGGTTACCCCACATCTATATAGGTATGGGTATATGTCATAATACCCCTTTAGGAAGTCTTCTATCTACCTTCACTTGTTGACACATTAAGAACCTTGGGGTGTAATTACAAATATATCATTTATTATTTTCTAACCAATAACGATTATGAAGGTACCTATAAATTTTAGTGCCTTCAGCATTTATAGATAATGTAAAGTTATAAGAATCATCCATCATCTCGTTTTTTATATTTGTAAAAGATGAGATACATATCCGTGTACCAGATTTCAGTACACTTTATTAATCAATATTGAATTACTGAAACGCCCATTTTTCATATCCTCTATCTTCTTTTTCTTCAAAGGATAATTAATTTGATATTTCTTCATCTTCTCAAGTAATTAAGATTGAGAAATCATATGGGATAAGATTTATTATGTCTCTTACCTTTTATATCACTTATTTCCATGTTATAAACATTTTGTAACCATTTATGTTAATAATGTTTGTTTTGTCAATATTTGGTTCTTAAGTCGAAAGTGGACTTCTTACAATTACATGTTGTTCGTGTGGTCAAAATTTCTTTATATCTAGAATGAAATTACTGATTTGGATATCATATATATCATATATATCCAGAATATACATGTATTTATAATATTACATAATCATTTAGAGGTAAGAAATGAAATGCACCGTTCATGGAGACGGTAAGCCGTACGTACGCATGAACGCTACTTTCATTTCTTTGTCATATTAATGGAATTAAAACTAAATGAGAGGTATGTATATTTTAATTCCTGAATTATATTCATCATTTAGATATATCATTAATTATATATATCCATTATATACATGTACTTTTAATAGTACATTACATTTGGGGATAAGAAATGAAATGCACCGTTCATGGAGATGGTAAGCCATACGTACGCATGAACGCTACTTTCATTTCTATCTCATACTTTAATGGAAAGAAATAATAATGACATATAGGTATATTATACTTATAGTATAACATCATATATAATAACTTTAAATCCATCCTTTACGCGTCCCACATATGGCATTAACGAATCACATCACTTTGAGGGGGCGGTAGTCCGCACTTCCTTAAATGAAGATATCGTGTTTACCCATAATGGAAACCATAAAGGTATGCCCAAAATGAAAAATACATAATATTAAATAAAAAATAAACATATTATATATCATATATAAAAATAGTGACATCATAATGGTCACCTTTGAAGGTGTTAAATGAGTATTGAACAATCATCGTTTCGGGAGGCAGAATTTCACCATCCACGGAAACCGTATGTTCATTAACCATTTGATGTAGTTGTGTGAGAGTGTATCTCTAACAACATCCTAGTATATTTAAGATACTGGTGTTGTTACAAAAGAAGTAAATAAAAATAGTTTATATGGTTGGAGAAGCAAAATAAAATAAATGAACAAGAGAGAATTAATTACCTTTAAAAGTGTAACTCCTTTTGATTTGAGCCTAAAGGCTTCCTTTGAAAGGATTCTGCCTAACAGGAATCCTCTAGGATTAGGAGAGAGATGTGGAGAGAGTAAATGGGCAGGTTTTGGCCGAGCCAAAGGCCTGAGGAGTGTGTGAAATGAGGTAGAGGTGGGGGCCTTTTATAAGAGGAGAGGAGGGGCACTTTTGGAATGTAAAGAAATATTACTTTATTTGAAAATGTGTTTCGGTTTTAAAAGGTCCTACATTGATATAATTCATGGATAAGGTGATAAGGGTTAGAAATCCACCCATCCAATAAGTTTTTGACATGTTTAGTTCATAGATTTTACATGATCTTTCCATTTTATTTAAATCATCAAATAATGATGTCATCGTTGCATCATTATTTTGTCATAAATAATTTAATTTATTTAATGTCTAAAAATAATAAAAAAATACTATGATGTAGGAAATATTTTTAGCTTTCCAATGACTATTTATAATCAAATATCTGATCTTTATAACCACATGTAAAAATTGTTTTCGTAAAACATATCATGTTTGTGTCATTTTTTCTTTTACATTAAATAAAAAGTTATTTATGTCATTTCCCAACAAAAGTGGATCCATGGGGTCCCCAAGTTGACCCATGGCTTTTCTTGGTCGGCCATGACACAAACAATAAGGTTGGGACATGTGTCTAGGTCATTTCATATTATTAAAGCATTATTTATACCTTAAACTACCCTAATTACCACTAATCGCGATTAAAAACTTAATAAGTTACTATTCACCAAAAAATTATTTTAATCTCATTGAACCACATTTTACTTCTTAATGAAAACCATGTATGTCGGATTTTTGAAATTCAAAACACAATGATGGAAAAATTTCATTCAAACGGAAAATCAGTCTTTATAAGTACCACTTAGTGGTTTCACTATTCATCAAAAATTGAAGTTTTTCAGAAAATTACCAAAAATTCACCCTAAGCTATATTTGATATTACTAATTCAAAAATGAAGTCTATTTTACAAAATTTAAAACATATAAGTCACATTAATTAATTTAATAATTAATTCCCGCTGTCAGAGCCAATAGCGTGTTTTTATGAAACAATAAGTATCAAAAGATTGACACTAGTTTAAGTCCGATTTCAAAGTAAAATTAATTCCAACGACCACTACTGGATTTAATGGTAAAAATATTTTCTAATTTCACTTTAAAACCAATTCAAAAGATAATCTAATCATATAAATAAATTAGATTAAAAAGAGGTTTTGAATTAAAATACAACATTTTACACTATTCATTAAAAAAATGAACTTTATCAGAAAGGTACCAAAAATTTACACAAAGTAAATTTTGATGTCCCGATTCTAAAGAAGAGTTATATTTGGTCCAATAGAATTTTTAAGATCGATCAAAACTATATTTAATGACGGTTCTCCGTCAAAAGGTGATAAGTGGACCTTTGTGAAAATTAGGGTATAAATGCCTAAAATTGAACTCTTTCCGTATTTTAAGCCTTTATCTTTTATTGGGTAATTGTAAAAACATTTAAAAACATATATAATCATATTTTAGTTATTTCTATCCATTCCCGCTAGTCCAACGGCTACTCGTTAACTAACATTTAAAATAATATTATTTTATTACTTGTGTGCAACGTAAGTTTTCAAAGAAACTCATCGTTGCGAACCGAGTACGCTATCGAACGTAGAAACCCCTTTTAATTAAAATTAATATTTAATTCGTAAATATTAATAAATATGAAAATTCTTTATTCTTTATTTACCTGGGATGTTACATCCTTCCCCCCTTTTTGGGAATTGCGTCCTCGCAATTTTATTCACTTATCAAAATAAGTGGGGGTATTTATCCCTCATAGCATTTTCAGATTCCCACATTGCCTCTTCAATCACATGGTTTTTCCACAAATCCTTTACCTGATGAATCACCTTATTCTGTAACACCTGCTCCCTGTGGTCAAGAATCTGGAACGGTTGTTCCTCATAAGATAGGTTCTCTTCCAGCTGAACTACCTCTGGACTCAAAACATGAGATGGATCTGGCATATACTTCCTCAACATTGAAACATGAAAAACATTGTGTACCTGAGATAAACTCAGAGGTAAAGCCACCCGGTATGCAACTGATCCAACTCTCTCCAGAATTTCATATGGTCCAATGAACCTTGGACTCAACTTTCCTTTCTTACCAAATCTCATCACACTTTTCCAAGGAGAAACCTTGAGAAAAACATGATCACCTACCTCGAAAGAGAGATCCTTCCTCCGGTTATCCGCATAACTCTTCTGCCTGCTCTGAGCTGTTCTCATGTGCTTCTGAATCAACTGAACTTTTTCTGCCATCTCTTCTACCAATTCTGGTCCCATCAGCTTCCTTTCACCCACTTCATCCCAAAATGTTGTAGTTCGACACCGCTTCCCATATAATGCCTCAAATGGTGCCATCTGTATACTGGAATGAAAACTGTTATTATAAGAAAACTCAACCAAAGAAAGATGGTGGTCCCAACTTCCCTGATAATCCATTGAACAAGCTCGTAGCATATCCTCCAAGGTCTGAATTGTTCGTTCTGACTGCCCATCTGATTGAGGATGAAAAGTTATACTAAAATTTAATTCAGTACCCAACGACTTCTGAAGGCCTTTCCAAAAGTTAGAAGTAAACCTGGGATCACGATCCGATACAATGGAGAGAGGAACTCCATGTAACCTGACTATCTCTTTAAGATACAAACGGGAAAGTTGATCAATAGAGAAAGTATCTCGTATAGTAAGGAAATGAGCAGATTTGGTCAAGCGATCAACAATAACCCAGATTTCATTAATTACCTCGAGATGTCTTCGGTAATCCAACAACAAAGTCCATGGATATGTTTTCACATTTCCACTCTGGCATTGGTAAAGGTTGAAGCATCCCTTTCGGTAACTGCCGCTCTGCTTTAACCTGTTGACATGTCAAACACTTCACAGTAAAATCAGCAATGTCTCTTTTCATTCCATCCCACCAGTAATACTCCCGCAGATCTCTATACATCTTAGTACTGCCAGGATGAACTGAAAACGGGGAACTATGAGCCTCACATAACAACTCATTCTTCAACTGTGAATCACAAGGCACACATAACCTCTTCCCAGACCTCAAAACACAAACACAAACTTATCCAAGAACTCTTGGAAAATTTTATTCATAAGTTCCTTGAATACAGAAGGTTCATTGGTTAACCCAAAAGGCATAACTACAAATTCATAATGGCCATATCTAGTATGAAACGCAGTCTTCGGAACGTCTGCTTATTTTACTTTCAACTGATGGTACCCCGACCTCAAGTCAATCTTCGAAAAATACTGAGCTCCCTAGAGCTGATACCACTTCATTCGCTGGCCCAACATCTGCTGAAGTTGTTGCAAAGGATTTCACCACCCCTTTCTGCTTGTATTCTGGCTGCATTCCCCCAGTTGAGTTCTTCGTTGGACACTCATTTTCATAATGACCCATTTCATTAGACATAAAACATCTTACTATTTGCTTTTCATTTCCTGCTTGATCATCTTCCTTACAGTTACGAGCAATATGACCAGACTTACCACACCGAAAGCACTTACCAGACTTGGATAAACATTCTCCAGGATGCATTTTACCACACTTCTCACAGGATGGATATTTGGTTTTCTTACCTCCTTGCTTCTTTGATGAATTCTTCCCCTTTGCCTGCCAACTAGACCTCTTATTCTGTTGTTTGTCATAGAACACCTGATCATCGGCAAACTCCATTTCTACCTTCTCGGCACATCGAACAAGTTTTTCATAACTTTTGAACTCACGAGAATCTAAATCCCTTAGATACTTTGGCTTTAACCTTGAGTAAAAATGGTTTATTTTACTATCAAGATCTCGTATGAAGTTTGGAGCATACCTTGACAATCGAGTGAACTTTTATTCATAAGCAGCCATTGAATCATCCTCCTGCCTCAATTCTAGGAACTGTTTTTCCATCCTAAGACGAACCACCTTAGGAAAATATTTATCAAGAAACATAGCTTTGAATTCGTCCCAGTGAAGATCCTCAATCTCATCATTATCCCTTATATTTTTCACCATCGACCACCACTGATCAGCTTCACCTTCAAAACGGTAAACAGCAAGACTAACCTTTTGATGTTCTGAACACCCCATGACATCAAAAATCTTCTCCAGTGCTTTAATCCACCCTTCAGCTTACACAGGGTCAGATGATCCTCTGAATGATGGGGGATGTTTCCTCATGAAATGTTACACCACTGACATGTTACTCTGCGGTTGATATGGCTGATCTCGTGCATGGATACCACCACCATTTATAGCCTGAGTCAACTGTGCCATCACTGCAACAAACTATTCAGTTCCGATTCCAACCATCTCAGGTTGCTGATTTGGAAGGTTATCTTCCTCCTGATGTCGTCCCAACATAGCTGCTTTGTTTCCTCTGTGGAAAACCATTCTGAACACAGATATATCTTAGGCGAAGCAACATGGTAATCCGTTAATGCTATATCATTTCAATCATATTTTAATTTAACACTTTTCTAACTCCTAAAGTTGTCTAAACCGACCTCTGATACCAACTATAAGGCCCCAGCCTTAAACCTTACTTAATCTTGAGTTATCACAAGATTACACATTGAGGATCTTTTTAGGTTTAGAGTTTTAGAGAATTAGAACATAACTATTACATCTCAAAAGATTACAAAGTAGTCACTTCTACTAAGTTTCCATAAATAAATAAAAAACTATTAAAAGAAACATGTCTAGTTCCATGTTTTATATAGCATGACATTCCCTTGATCCTATCCTTGACCTTATTCCACATTAAGTCCTGTGAAAAACATTTCAAAAAAACTTGGGATGAGTATAAAAAGCTCAGTAAGGGATACATAAATAATGAAAACTGTTAGTTTTTCAAAATCAAGTAAACCATGTATACTCTATCAAAGTAATACCTTCATCTTCATGAAGTTGTAAAAACTCTTCACTAGATAAAGTATCATTACTTACCTTTTTATAACCAAAGGATTACCATAAAATCCATAAAAAGAACACATAACATTTATAAAGGTAACTTGGGACATAAACATACTTAAGTGGAATAACCATACGGTCCACTTCCACACATATCACTTAATGGAATAGCCATACGGCCAATTTCCATACATACTTAATGGAATATCCATACGGCCGACTTCCATACCCAATGCATTGGAGGTTATAACGTAACCACCCGTCCTGATATTCACGGCACCACCTGTCATATGGTTTATAACGTAACCACCCGTTAAAATGTCCAAGTACCAATATAAAATCATAAAACATAAAACCAATATAAAGGAATGATAACATTTCCACATTTCAATCACAATATATCATAAATATATTGACATAATATAATCCTTTTTCAAAACCATTTTCAATACCAAAATACATAAAAGAGTATATGGTATTTTTTTATTCTAAAAACATTACGGCTTGTTGAGAAAGCCAATGACCAAATAATACTCGCGGCGGCGGAAAAGGTCGTTGTCACCGCGTACGTTAAAAGAAACATTCCTTTTTGTCGTTTTGTAAAACGCTTCATAGAAAAATATTCCTTTTGTATAAAAGTAAAAGTCAAAGGGGTTTATACACCGTATAAAAGAAAGTTGTGTATAAAAT
Source organism: Viscum album (assembly GCA_963277665.1). Lineage (NCBI taxonomy): Eukaryota > Viridiplantae > Streptophyta > Magnoliopsida > Santalales > Viscaceae > Viscum > Viscum album. The sequence goes on along the minus strand of OY728143.1, from coordinate 934,380,778 downwards.
GAAATATGCCTCAATGAAAGGAGATTGAGACGAAGTCCCTTACAAAGATTTTTTTTTTAAATAAAATAGATCTATTATGTGTATTCACTATAAGTACACATAAAGAAAGTAAAAATACAAGATAGGACATAATAATATCATGACATAATTTTAAAGTAGGAGATTAACCCAAATAATGGTAATTGGGTTAAGAAGTTCCCTTACCTCGGGTCCGACTTGACTCGATCATTCTTTAACGTCCTGAATAATAAACTTGAGTTAAATTATACTTGATTAAGAACCTTTTTAAAGTTCATTATTCCTTTTATATCACTTATTTCCATGTTATAAACATTATGTAACCATTTAAGTTAATAATGTTTGTTTTGTCAATATTTGGTTCTTAAGTCGAAAGTGGACTTCTTACAATTACATGTTATTCGTGTGGTCAAAAGTTCTTTATATATAGAATGAAATTCCTGATTTGGATATCATATATATCATATATATCCAGCATATACATGTATTTATAATATTACATAATCATTTAGAGGTAAGAAAAGAAATGCATTGTTCATGGAGACGGTAAGCCGTACGTACGCATGAACGCTACTTTCATTTCTTTGTCATATTAATGGAATTAAAACTAAATGAGAGGTATGTATATTTTAATTCCAGAATTATATTCATCATTTATATATATCATTAATTATATATATCCATTATATACATGTACTTTTAATAGTACATTACATTTGGGGATAAGAAATGAAATGCACCGTTCATGGAGACGGTAAGCCGTACGTACACATGAACGCTACTTTCATTTCTATCTCATACTTTAATGGAAAGAAATAATAATTATATAGAGGTATATTATACTTATAGTATAACATCATATATAATAACTTTAAATCCATCCTTTACACGTCCCACATATGGCATTAACGAATCACATCACTTTGAGGGGGCGGTAGTCCGCACTTCCTTAAATGAAGATATCGTGTTTACCCATAATGGAAACCATAAAGGTATGCCCAAAATGAAAAATACATAAGCTTAAAGAAAAAATAAACATATTATATATCATATATAAAAATAGTGAAATCATAATGGCCACCATTGAAGGTGTTAAATGAGTATTGAACAATCATCGTTTCGGGAGGCAGAATTTCACCGTCCACGGAAACCGTATGTTCATTAACCATTTGATGTAGTTGTGTGAGAGTGTAGCTCTAAAAACATTCTAGTATATTGAAGATACTGGTGTTGTTACAAAAGAAGTAAATAAAAATAGTTTAGAGGGTTGGAGAAGGAAAATAAAACAAATGAACAAGAGAGAATAAATTACCTTTAAAAGTGTAACTCATTTTGATATGAGACTAAAGGCTTCCTTTGAAAGGATTCTGCCTAACTGGAATCCTCTAGGATGAGGAGAGAGATGTGGAGAGAGTAAATGTGCAGGGTTTGGCCGAGCCAAAGGCTTGAGGAGTTTGTGAAATGAGGTAGAGGTGGGGGCCTTTTATAAGAGGAGAGGAGGGGCACTTTTGGAAAGTAAAGAAATATTACTTTATTTGAAAATGTGTTTCGGTTTTAAAAGGTCCCACATTGATATAATTCGTGGATAAGGTGATAAGGGTTCGAAATCCACCCATCCAATAAGTTTTTTACATGTGTAGTTCATAGATTTTACATGATCTTTCCATTTTATTTAAATCATCAAATAATGATGTCATCGCTGCATCATTATTATGTCATAAATAATTTAATTTATTTAATGTCTAAAAATAATAAAAAAAATACTATGATGTAGGAAATCTTTTTAGCTTTCCAATGGCTATTTATAATCAAATATTTAATCTTTATAACCATATGTAAAAATTGTTTTCGTAAAACATATCATGTTTGTGTCATTTTTGCTTTTACATTAAATAAAAAGTTATTTATGTCATTTCCCAAAAAAAGTGGATCCATGGGGTCCCCAAGTTGACCCATGGCTTTTCTTGGTCGTCCATGACACAACCAATAAGGTTGGGACATGTGTCTAGGTAATTTCATATTATTAAAGCATTATTTATACCTTAAACTACCCTAATTACCACTAATCGCGATTAAAAACTTAATAAGTTACTATTCACCAAAAAATTATTTTAATCTCATTGAACCACATTTTACTTCTTAATGACAACCATGTATGTCAGATTTTTGAAATTCAAAACACAATGATGGAATAATTTTATTCAAACGGAAAATCAGTCTTTATAAGTACCACTTAGTGGTTTCACTATTCATCAAAAATTGAAGTTTTTCAGAAAATTACCAAAAATTCACCCTAAGCTATATTTGATATTACGAATTCAAAAATGAAGTCTATTTTACAAAAATTTAAAACATATAAGTCACATTAATTAATTTAATAACTAATTCCCGCTGTCAGAGCCAATAGCGTGTTTTTATGAAATAATAAGTATCAAAAGATTGACACTAGTTTAAGTCCGATTTCAAAGTGAAATTAATTCCAACGACCACTACTGGATTTAACGGTAAAAATATTTTCTAATTTCACTTTAAAAACAATTAAAAAGATAATCTAATCATATAAATAAATTAGATTAAAAAGAGGTTTTGAATTAAAATACAACATTTTACACTATTCATTAAAAAAATGAACTTTATCAGAAAGGTACCAAAAATTTACACAATGTAAATTTTGATGTCCCGATTCTAAAGAAGAGTTATATTTGGTCCAATAGAATTTATAAGATCGATAAAAACTATATTTAATGACGGTTCTCCGTCAAAAGGTGATAAGTTGACCTTTCGTGAAAATTAGGGTATAAATGCCTAAAATTGAACTCTTTCCGTATTTTAAGCCTTTATCTTTTATTGGGTAAATGTAAAAACATTTAAAAAAATATATTATCATATTTTAGTTATTTCTATCCATTCCCACTACTACAACGGCTACTCGTTAACTAACATTTAAAATAATATTATTTTATTACTTGTGTGCAACGTAAGTTTTCAAAGAAACTCATCGTTGCGTACCGAGTACACTATCTAACGTAGAAACCCCTTTTAATTAAAATTAATATTTAATTCGTAAATATAAATAAATATGAAAATTCTTTATTCTTTATTTACCTGGGATGTTACACCATTGGTCAGGAAAAGAGGTATAAAAATAAACACTTAATGACCATGTCTTATTCAAAACACATTTTTGGGATATCTTCTTTATTCCCCTTGAACTCATGATACCCCAAACAGAGGTCAAACTTGAAGAATAATTGATCCCCATGAAGATGGTCAAAAAATCAATCCTTGGAAGATGATATTTTTTCTTCATTATGATCCCATTAATTTATCTATAATCAATTCATAGCCACATAGATCCTTATTTATTCTTCAAAAATAGAAAAGGTTCACAAAAATAGAGGTATTTGGTCAAATAAATCCCTTCTATAAGAGATTTTAGAGTTGCTTCTTTAATTAATATAACTCAACATGTGTCATTTTGTATGGGATAATTGATATTTTTTTGATACAGGAATGAGTTTAATGAAGAATTATACATATTTTTCTAGGGGGTCTAGGTAACTCTTCAAGGAATACATTAATGTACTCCAAAATAATGGGTACATCCCCAATCATAAAAGTTTCTCATTCTTCTCAATCATCACCAATACTTTCCATAAGAAAAAATTTTGGTTGTGGTTATTTGAATGACTCAGACTAAGATATCTATCCAATAAAGATAACTATAGGTTGTCCATTTAAGATGATAGATATCTCCTTAATTATACAGCAGATCATGGAATTATACTTTGATAACCAATCCATCACAAATATGATGTTTAATTACACCATTGGAGGAACCACTATGTTTTAGTGATATTACAATTTCCAAAGTTAATAAGGTTATCCCTATATACCTTTAATGCTTAAAAATTTACAATTTGTATTTTAATTGATAACACTACAACTAGTAGTCTAGTTTGTAACTTTATATTCTATAAAAACTTGAATTAAATAAAAGAATTTGTAGAACCATAATCAAACAATGAAATTTCAATCTTTGAGTATATAATGAGAGTACCTTCCTTGATATAATTTGTATCCTCTACTTCATCCATCATTATTATGAATGTAGGGCCTTTCTCCCTTGGCCTATGCTAATTTCAATGATGGTTACCCCCCATTATATTCAGATTTGAAAATTGGTTAATGAAATGTCTATGTCCCCAAACATAAATAATTACATAGAAGGTTTTTCTTGCACCATATTGCATTTTTCATTATCATTGAAATAATAAGGCTCAAAATTTTCATAATAGTTTGAGCTAAATTTCCTTCACTTCCCCAGTTTTTTCCCATTACACTTCCCTGAAAAAAATTCCCATAATGTATCTTCTCACATTTTTTTCCCATGAGATGTAGTTCTTTATTACCGTATATATTTTGTTTTCAAAATAGCTCTATCCTTATCCACTTATCAATATATAAATTATTCAAATGGGAATATATAAAAACTTTTTCAACATTTAGATCAAATCATTCTATCTCTTCATAACTCTTTAAAATATCATATTTCCAATTATTCTCATTGATGGGGTATCAGTTCACTGAAAAATCGGTTGATCTCACCATAAAAATTGATGAAAAATATTGCATCATGTTATGAAATACTTGAAACATTCAACTCATAATTTCAAACTAGTTCATTTTTTTCTTTTTTCAACTCATTTAATTCCCTCTCCATCTTGGGACAGAGGGTATAAGGAAAATAATTTGTTGAAGTCTTCACATTCCATGAATTACACCTCATCACTTGGATTTAAGTTCTTGATTAGTGTCGACCACTTATCATACTCTCCCTATATAAAATATACTGCCAACGTAACTTTATATTGGTGAAAAAAATAGAGTATATAAAATAAATTTTTTATAGTATTGATTCATTTTCCAGTGGTCAGTAGATTAGAATTTCACCTAAAAATAGGTGGTCGTTGATGCAAGAAGGAATAAAAAGCCATTTATTCCTTCCTTGGATAATATAGATTCTCCACATTTTTTATGTAGTTATTCAGGACTCAAGTTAATTTATTCATCATAATAATGATGTTTTCAACTCTATCGATCCCCGTTTTGATATGGCCATCATCGCATTGTCCCTTAAATCTATTTTTTACCTATTCCTTCTTTTCTAGTCCTTTTTCTAAAAGAAGAATACCTATGTGATAAATTTGTTAATATATGTAATATTATAATAAAAATTACAAAGGAAATAATAATCCTAAAATTTTCTAATATCATGATTATGGGATGATATACATCAATCTTAAAATGTTTACATGATCTGTATATCATTCTTAATATCTTTTAAAAAACATTGTGATTACCAAAAGAATATCACAAGGGAGTGTCAAACTAGTCATGCAGAAAGGAATAGTTATATTGAACTAGGTGATGGTCAATTCAAATCCCAATGTTCCATTTTTGGTGTTATTACCCCTAGGTACAGCTGTGTAAGATCCATATCCACATGTAGTATCCAGAATAATATTTCATTATCTAGAAACCACTCGCTTAATACTATACCAAAATTTCAAGATGAATTTCTATATATGGAATTATTTCTAGATTTCATATTGATATTTTATAATTTTTATTCCAAAAAATAACTAAAATTTACCATTGATACCAACTATAGAACCCAAAATTTTTAATAAAAGACTTTTAACCTGATTCCTTCAAAAAAATTAATAACCTAAAAGGGTATTTTTTTTGTTTTAGAGTCTTAAAAACTAGGTAAATAATACATAAATTAAATAGGGAAAAACTAACATTATTTTATCCTTTGAAATAGTCATTTTTGAATCGTTCCTTGGTCACCTCTCTACATGTGATTTTATGGGGATATTCATTTATAGAAAAGGGAGAGAATAAAACCTAGTAATGGATATAAAATGAAATAGAACATGAATGATTATCATGGATAATTCAAGAGTCATAATATGAGAGAATAATTATAATTACTCTATACATAACATGGAAATTTATCTACAACCTAAAATTGAGACATTCTTTAATAATATCACTAAATTTTTACCCCCATGGTGTCATAATTCATAATTACCATGGATATTTACAAATATATCACAACACATTTCATCTCTAGAGATTAATTCATTACCAAATAAAAAGGATCAAACTCACCAAGCACCCTTTATATTTTCTAATTAATTTTAGCCACATTTATCATAAAAAATAATTTCATCAATAAGCCAAGGATAATAATGAATTAATTTCATATAAAAACATTGATTAAAAAAGTTGTTAAAGACATTAACATTAAATCATTTCAACCCCCATAAAAAGAAAATGTGGGATGACATATGTAAAACCCCAAATAAATAAATATTTTTTAAATAATGGTTAATACCAATAGATAAATAATGGGTTTTGATATTCACATTATATGAATATTTCATGTAAAGGAGGGAAACATAAGAAATGAATTTGGAAACATAATAGTATAAAAATGATTAAGTAAAAAAATTAATATAACGGAATGAAGGTATCCAATTATTCAAACACTATTTTAGTATTAACTGGATAATAATAAAAAGGTTATAAAAATAAATTACTTCATCACTTAGAAACCATATCACAAAAGATGTACTAAAATGGTAAGGAGGAATCAGAGAATTCACATAACTTAAAGAGTTTCTTCCTTGAACATAAGGATGGCACCTTAAGGCCCAGAAGATTACTTGGAGGGAATATTTGAAATAAAAAATGACCATAACTTCATGAATAATTCATTTAGAATGTAGTGAAATTGAGGTATTGAGGGGTATTTATAGTAAAATATGAGTAATTGTTTCATAATTTCTAAATATAGGCATTGGCATTCTAGGTTGTGGGAAATGAAAAACCATTGGCCTAACCAAGTTTTTTCTAATATTATTAGAAATTTGAGTCATGTTTTACAATAATTTAACCTATTAGAACCAAAACACATTTTTTAAATTAAATTTAGACATGGAAAATTATATTTTCAGAAAAATATATTTTATAAAATCAAAATATTTAGTTAAGACTTTGGAAAGTAATTTCTAGGTTTCAAAATAAATATAAATAGTAAAATACATAATATTAATAAAAATGAAATATCTGTTATTTTGGATTATATATAATTAATAATTGAATCCTTATTACACATATATATATATATGAGGTCATAAAACATACTAAAAGCACAAAACTATATTTTTAATATTCACTGAAAAATAAAGTATTTTATAAAATTTTCATTATTTAACCCAAGACTAATTTCATCGTACTAATTCACAATTTAATTTTTTTTTTCAAAATAATTTCAAAAATATGATAATTTTAATATTTAAATAAAAATAATACTTATTTATTGAAAATAATTGTTTTTATGACATAGTAAACTTTCTGCGGTTGGTAAAAATTTCTTAGGACATTATAGAATTATGCTTTCATTTATATTTAAATAAGTAGTGTTTCAAAAGACTACTTCATGAAAATAAATTTTTATTTACAATACTTTATTTTATTAAAAAACTATGTATATAGTTTCTTAAAGTAAAATAATGTTTTATTTTTATTCAAAATTATAATTTTGAAATTCATATTATATTCATGGGTATTTTATAAAAAAATAATACCAAAAATGGTATTGATGAAATAAATATTTCACTTGAAGGTGGGAAATAAAAAATTTATGTTACTAAAGTCTAGATACATATCCCTTGTTATATTGATATGTACCCTATGGGATAAGTGTTTGATCGTGGTAGCTTCACATGGTGGTTAAGATAATATTTACCCAGTGGTAATCTCCATTAATTTGAACTTCTCCCAAAAGAAATTTCAATCAACACTCCCTTGTTGAATCTTTTCTTGGGATTGTTTTAATGAACTAACCTAAAACATTACATATTATATTTATTTTAAACTATTTTTCACTTTCTAAAAATTCCAAATATATATTTAGTCGGTAGTTTTAGAGAATTAGGAAAAACTATTAAATAGTAAACCCATATATTACAAATGTACACCAATACTCTAAATATATTTCTTCCACTGATTTTTTTTGAAATAAATCATTGTTTTCTTTCAACATAAATCATCATAATTTTAATCTAGACCTCATAATTATAAAAAACTCTTCTTTAAACCACGTGAATTTTTAAAAAAAAATATAGGATGAGCACAAAAAAATCAGTTAGGGAAGTAAGAGAAATAAAAATGTTAGTCTAGTAAAGTCCTATAAAAATATTTTATTAAAAACATTTCTTTTTATCGAAAAAAGGAATCATCATTTTCAAAAAGGTCATAATCATACCCTTTTCATAAGTAAATTGATTTTCCCGAAAACTCATTAACAAGAATATAAAATTTATGTAGGTATCTTGGGAGAAGATTTTCAATATCAAACTTACAAATGGAATAACAAATATAGTCAAATTCTTTCTTTATAGTACCCAATTCATTGGAGGTTATAACATAACCATCTATCCTTAGTTTATCATAGAACCGCATGCCATTATTTAATAGTGTAACCAACCATACATAATTTAACAAAGACCCACCCCTCATTGGTTAACAATGTAACTTCCTATAATTATAAACAATTCATATGAATCCTATCATAATCATGAAAATGAATTCTTCTACCATAAAAACATTCTTTATAAAAATAACCCTTCCATTAGGAAATCACTTATTTTTAGAAAAACTTATCTCATAAAAAAGAAAAATATTTTCATTGAAATTAACCAGGTAAACATATAAAGGATGTTTAAAACACTAAGGGGTCATAAATGTTTTAAATTCTATTAATTACATATATATAAAAAACATTCATTTTCTCCTTGGTAAAAATAGTTGAAAATGGAATGTTAAAACATAATTTTTAGAAGTCCCTTTCAAAAATCATATCATTAAAGTGAGTGATAATCAAATGATTCTATTTTTTATATCACATGTAAATCAACATAAAAAATTTAAATAAAATATAATATAATAAAAATTCATTTCACACATAATCTTATCATGACATAACCATTGAATTATAACTTTAACCCAAAGAAAGGAACTTGAGTTAATAATTCCCCTATATTAAGTACAAATAATCATGTGAATTCTTTATATTCCTAAATAGTAAACATAGGTTAATTTTTTAATTTATTAATTACCTTTTTATTTTTATTATTCTTTTTTTCACTTATTACCATGTTAATTACACAGTCATCCAAATTCACATCGGGTGTTTGGAAGATATTTAGTTCTTAAGTTCAAAATGACTTTTAGAATTTGACTATGGTTAAAAAGTTCAAAATTCCATCATATCTATAACAATATTAATGAAATAGTTACAACTTTTATATATCAATTTTAATTTTAAATCCATCTATTAAATTTTTTTATGAAAAATGAACTACATTACAATCATAGAGTTAGTAGGTCGTACGCACGCATGAGTAACATTTTCATTTTCCAAAAATAATTATAAAAAGAAGTTAAGTGTTATTTATCTTTCTAGAATTATAATAATATCATAAATATAATATTTATTCTCTTAATATACTTATATAAATCATTCTTATGATGTGGTCATTAAAAATGAATCGCATCGCTTCATGGAGTTCGTAGTCCACACATATGCATGAATGTAATTATTTTTCTATGCATGGAAAGGTAAGAATGAAAGTGATATATTATATATAGAAAAATATAAATATTTCATTAACAACATATATAATAATTAATTTAGTTATTATAATCATTATTTAGATATTGTGCTGGAAAATGAATTACATCGGTTCATGAGGCGGTACTTAGTCGAACACACTGATGACAAATTAATTTCTCATTTGATGGAAAAGGAGATGGATATGGTTAATGTGACAAAAATAATAATATTTAAATATATTTTGGATACTCTAGTTATTATATTACCATTTATGAGGAAGTTTAGATAAATATGTAAGAATAAAATAAACTAAAATATGTCCATAAAAACTACCTCTTTCTTGGAAGTCCACTTTTGATTAACACAGTAAGCCTTCTAACATTTGTATTATGCCTAAAAACATACCTATATTCTGAGTTAAGGGATTATATAAAGTTATTTGGGAATTTAATCTCAAAACAAAAATATTTTTTAAGTGTTAATAAAAGAGATAAATAGGTTCTCTTTTATAAGAGAGGAGACGGGCACTCATTGCATTTCTCAAAATATTAAATTAAAATAAATTAATTTAAAATTAAAAGTGAATATAAATGAAGTTATTTCAGATATAATATGATTATCGGTCAAAATATGCCCATAAAATAAAAATTAGATATGTTTGGACTAAATTTATACCCTTATCTTGTGGTTTTAGCCCTTACTTAACCCCTTTAACTCTTACCATCACAACATGGATTTTTACAATTTTGGAGTTATTATAGTTACGATAAAATGAAAAAAGACCCATAAGTAGATCATGGATATAATTTTAACCCTTCTAATAATAATTATTTGGAATTAACTATTTTTTTAAATTTAATTTTATTTAATAAAATAGTATTTATTAAAAAAGATCCATAACGTCAATTTTGAGAACTATTAATTCTTTGACTTTTATAATATCATGATAACACTTATAATTAAATCCAATTATTTTTAAATATAACTAAAACTTAAAATTAATGTATAAAATTATTTTATATCATTATATTTCACAATTTATATTTATTACAACATTTTTATTATCATTTATTTTATTTTTACGTTAATGAAATAATTGTTGCATCAACGTTGTACTAGAATCTAAGGTAATTATTTACAAATTAAAAATAAAAAAATAAATTACCATGATGAAAATAAATATTAAATATTTTCAAATAATACTTATAGTTTAACATATTTTCTATATAACACCATATAAAAAAACATTATACTTATTAAAATAAGAGTGTGACATGTTTGACTTTTCATTAAATAAAATAGTATATAAGTCATAATCTAATCCAAGTGGCCCCAAAAGGTAATAAATAAATTAATATCACAAAAAAAGTTTTCTATGATAAAAATATACCTTTAAATTTCTTCAATATTTATTTTAACTCAAATCTATAGCAAGCCAGCATATTTAATGTGTTTTCTGGACTTTGTTGGCCTTACGCAAGCATTGCAGAAGCATTTGGATAAGCTACTTGTTATATAAGTCTAAAATTCATATATAACCATAAAAATAATCAATTATACATAATATTCTATATAAAATTATATCAATAACCTATATAACCATAATTAATTTTTTTAGGATACCAACTTTCATTTTTCTAATATTGTGCAAGCTCTGTGTCAGCACTGAAAATAAATTCCATATTTATTAGGGTATAAATTCTAATCATTTTGTTTTAAACTATTTTGAATGAAATTTATATTATTATATCATACTTTATTCTTGCCATAATTTTCATAAATTCTTATATTATGTCTATGTCTTGGAGATATCATAAAAAATATTGTATTTCAAAAATAGTATAGTTTACTATTCATTAAAAATTTAATTTCATTAGAAAAATGTAAAAAAAATCATCCAAGGATAAATTGAAATTACTCATTCAAAAAATAAATTAAATTTTATTAAATTAATTTCCTATAATTGATATAAATTAATTTATTTAAAAACATGCAAAACGCGATAGAAACAAATTTTTAGAAATAAAAAAATATTTTTCTTAAAAATGCCAATTTATGTATAAAAATGATTTCATAACAAATTCAATTATAAAATTGAACATTATTTAATAATTCATAATATAATATAAAAAATTGTTTTAATCATTTTAAAATAAAATGGAACTTCAAAAATGGTTGAATCAAAAATATATTTTACAATAAAAATTGGTATTTTTTCACTATTCATTAGAAAACAAAAAATATTTTTAGAAAATTATCAAAATTTCATCTAAGCATAAATTTTTCATTATATATTGAAAAATTAAATTTATTTTTTGAAATTAAAATTCTATAACATGAAAGTTTAACATGTAAATAAAATCTTATAAGAAAAAGAACCTTTTTCATTCTGATTTTAACAATTACTTAATATATTTATAATGAATATAACTACATAATTCAAGAATACTAATAAATATAAAAATAATTTATTCAATCATTACCTTGGTTGTCACATCCCCCTCCCCCCCCCCCCCCATTTTTGTAATTTTGTCCCTATAATTTTTAACTCGGGCTCGGTAACTATGATTCGAGTTTTTAAAATGCCTTTATTGATATCTCATATCATAAAAAGAATTAATAAAACTTCTTTCTGAAATGATACAGAGGAAATTATGAAGTTCACATTGAGTAAGGAATTAACTTTGTCTATATATTAGAGTATAAGTTGGAAGTGAAAACATAAATACGGAAGAGAAACCTTTCTCCCAAGGACCAATAGAGAGTAATATAGAACATGGTCATGAGAAAGTTAACCACCATAAAACCATAAATCTATTATGGGTTAAGAGTCTATTGATTTATCGGTAAGAAAATTAAATAGATAACATTTTTATTTCAGGTTCATTTTCCTTGAGTTGAGTAATTGTTTTATAATATTTAAGAAAAAATAATGAAACATACATACTTGAAAAGTAGACTTTCATCCGTTAATCAGTTTCCACCATAATCTCATCTTTTTTTCTAAAAAATGAGTATTCAAGATGAATTTTTCATTCCTAAAACATCATTATAAATATATTTGGATCAAAAAATAAAAAATAACTATAACTATTTATTCATCTTGTCTTTAGTAATTAACCAAAACCAAAATGGCTACTACAAGATAATAAAATTCTATAAAAATGATAAACCTTTCTATGAAGAAAAACTACTTTAATCTGCAAAATTCAAAAGTAATACCCAAAGTTAAACATAAATCATTCAACTGATAAATAAATTTTAAATTCCCAAAAATATTATAAGCTAATATTGAGACGTAATAAAACATATGTAATTGATCCCAAAGTCTTCCAAGATAAATTTTACCATCCATTTCCAAATAACATAAATCACTCTTAATGTCTTATACAAAATATCTATTTCCCAAATCACATAATATCCAAGATATTTTAGTCATTTCTATAAATCACCAAAATAGCCATAAAGCCACATTTTGTTTATATATGTTTACAAAATATAATTCATCATTTATTCCTCAAATAAAATCCCCTAGTATTACGTTTAACTTAAACATATGGGGTTCCAAAAATAGTGAATTCTTTCTTGAATAACCTTGATCACTTAATCACCAAATAAATTTCCAATCTCATGGTTATCAGTATGATAAAAAAAATTTCCCTATAATGAACTTAACTTTTATAGATCAGATATTTTAAATAAAGAAAAACAATTTTTTACTAACCAGGATATCATGAAAGTCATTGGTAGGAAACTCACCCATATCCCCCTTCAGTTTTGGATGTAATCCTTAAAACATTTATAGTCATGACAGGTTCTCAACCATCCTACAGGTTTTATTTTTTATAAAATGATATTAATATAATAATTTTAAATTTAAAAATGTATGAGAAACATCCTTAAAAATAACCAAAATATATTCAACATTTAATAAAGGTTATAACCTCAAAGGTTATTTCACACGTTTCATTTATTATCCTAATATGTAATAGCACATAATTACCTTGAAAATAAATGTCTCTAAAAATATCATTATTCATCTTAAAAAGTCATAATTTAATGCCTCAGGAGGGGTTTATAAGGAATTGAATGTATGATCAACCTTAAAATTATAAAAATATTATGATATCCATAACTCTTCAGAGAAACTACCAAGAAAATATAGAAATTTATAAAGTTATCTAAATCCTCTATATAATAACTCTTAAGACCAATACTTAAATATTCCATATTCTAGTGATTTTAAACATGAATTCTCATTCTTTAAATTACAAGGATATTTTTTATTTATGTTATTAGAGAATTATTAAAAACTCTTATATAGTAAACCAATATATTATAAGTGGAAACCTATACTCAATGTCCTTTTTTCCATTGAAAAATACATTTTAAAAAAACATGGTTTCTTTTGAAGATAAATATTCATAATTTTCATCATTGCCTCATCCTTATAACTACTATTACATAATCCATATGAAAAAACATTTTAAAAATGGGGTATGAGCAAAATAAGATGAGTATGGGACATATAAGAATGAAAATTGGTTATCTGGTGAAAATTTATGAAAACGTTTTCTTAAAAACACACCTTTTCATCTCAAAAAGGCATTATATGTTTCAAAAAAAAATTTATCATAAAAAATTTTTGAATAAAACAATTTCCATGAAAGCTCATTAACAAAAATATAAAAATAATATAGGTATCTTGGGAAATAATTTTCCATATCACACTTACAAATGGAATAACTGATATGGTCAACTTCCATCTTCAGAGTACCCAATATATTAAAGGTTATAACATAACCACATTTCCTTGGTTGATCACAGAACCACATGTAAATAGTTTACAATGTAACCCATCTTACTTAGTTTATCATGTGACCAAAAATAATTGGTTTATAATGTAGCCACCCATAATCATAAACAATTACTAATAGGCATATCATAATCATAAAACCTGAATAATTTAATCATAAAAACATTCTCAAGAAAAATAACCTTTTTCATTTTGAAATCACTTATTTTTAAAAAAACTTCACACATAAAAAGTAAAACATTCTATTTGAAAATAAACATTTAAATATATAATGAGTTTTTCAAAACATTAATACATCATCATGCTGGTAAATTTTGTTCATGATGCATATGTAAAAAACATTCCTTCTGACCTTTATAAAAAGATTTGAAAATTGAAATTGAAAATATTACTTTTAAAAGAATGTACCTTAAAAATATTATGTAATTTAGGTGAGAGTAAATAAAATAAATCAATTTTGTGTATCATCTATAAATCCACATTAAAAAATTAAAATAAAATTAAATATAAATAAAAGTAATTTCACACATAATCTTAGCCTGAAATAATCAATGAAGTAGAAGTTTAACCCTCCTCCAATGGCCTGAAGGCCTTTATTTTTTATTTATTTTTGATAATCCACCTTTCAAGGGGTGACGTGGAACCCTTAAAAGGCTTGTAGGCGTAAGTATTACTTTGCCCGTAGGCCTTGGAGGAATTCATTGCATGTGGGCTTCATTGCCCGTGGGCATAAAAATTCCCTTACCATAAGTCTAAATCATCATGTACATTCTTTATCTTCCTAAATATAATACTAAGGTTAATTATTTACATTATTAAGGATTTTTTTTAATTTAATTATTCCTTTTATATCACTTATTACCTTGTAAATTACTTAATCATTTTAATTCACATTGGGTGTTTTAATGATATTCGGTACTTAAGTTCAAAATGACATCAAAAATTTGACTATGGTAAAAAAATCATAATTAAATAATCTAAGTAATAATACTCCCATAATAATTATCACTTTAAATAAATTATAATTTTAATTCCATCTATTTAATTATTTTATTAAAAATGAACCATGTTATACTCATGGAGATGATAAGTCGTATGAACATATGAGTAACGTTTTCATTTTTCAGTGATCATAATGTAAAGAAGTTAATTAATATTTCATATTTAAATACTAATAATATCACAAATAAAATATTAATTATTTAAAATTAATTATATACATCATTCATGTGATGTGGGGATTAAAAATGAATCACATCATTTTGTGGATACGGTAGTCCACTTATACACACGAACGATGTTATCATTTTTCTATGCATTGAAATGTAAGAATGTAAGTGGTTTATTATCTTAAAATAATGATAAATAAGTAATTATTATCATATATAAACATTAATTCCATCATTATAATTTTTCTTGAGAGATGATGATGGAAAGTGAATTGAATCGGTCTGCGAGGCGGAAGTCAACCGTACACACAAACGATGAATTATTTTCTCATTTGATAGAAGAGGAGATGGATATAGGTATTGAAAAATAAAATAGCATCTCAATATATGGATGATATTGGATTTATTATTTTATTATGTTTTAATATGTTTTTATGGATGTTGAAGAAGAAATAAAACTAAAACATACAGATAACAATTATTCCTCTTTTTTGTTTAAACCGCCATTTATAAACACAATAAGCCTTCTTAGGTTGGTTTTATACCTAAAATAAAGATTTTAGAATAATAGGAGGGATTGTAGTAAGGTATTTGGTTATTTATTGGATAAACCAGAATTGTTTTTATGTTTTAAGAAAAGTGATGAAGAGATGCCCTTTTATGAAAGAGTGGAGGGGAACCCTTCGCATTTCTAAAAATAATAATTAATAAAAATTAGTTTTTAATTAAAAATTTATAAAAATTAAATAATTTATAATTTAATATTATTATAGGTCAAAATGACCTGGTAAAATAAAATTATATATGTTTTAAATAAATTTATACCCATATATTTTGATTTTAACCCTCATTTAACCATTTTAACTCTTAACATTACAATATGGATTTTTACTCTTTGAGGTGTAATGTAGTTATTATAAAATGAAAAACAAACCATAAATGGATAATGGATGATATTTTAAACCTTATCCAAATATTTTTTTGGACGTTAAGATTTACATGAATTTTAAAACATTTTTTAAATTATTATTTACAATAAAGTATCCATAATGTCAATTTTAAGAACTATTCATTCATTGTATTTGATAATACAATGATAACACATAAAATGTGAAAACAATATTTCAACATATCTATAAAATGTTAAAGTAATCTATAAAATTATTTTAGACCATTACTTATCTCAATTTGTTTATTTATAATATATTTTTTATATTTTATTTTATTTTTCCATTAATAAAATAATTACTATTTCAGCATTTTTCAAGCATCTAAGGTAATTATTTATTTAGTAAAAATTAAAAATAAATTATTATAATGAATATAAATATTTTATATTGATAAATAATATTTATAGTCATCCATATATTCTGTATAAAATCATATTAAAAATATTATACTTATTAAAACAACAGTGTGACATGTTTGACATTTCATTAAATAAAATAGTATAAAAGTCATAACCTTATCCAAGTTGCCCCAATAGTTCAAAAATATATATATATACAAAAAAAATGTTTAATATGTTCCAAATATTATTTTATATTCATAAAATATTTACATTAACTCATATTTATATCATGAAAACATATTTAATATGTTATTTTGATTTTAATGGCCTTATGTAAGAATTATACAACCAATTGGATAAGATATTTGTTATATAACTAAAAAATCCTTTCAAGACATAAAATCATAATTAATACATAATAGTTAATATAAAACTCAATCAAGGCCTTATCTTATCCAGATTATTATTTTTAGGATACCAAATTTTACATTTTTTGTGCTACGCAGGCTCATCGTCGGCACTGATAATGATTTTCATATATATAATAGAATAAATTATAATCAATATTCTTTAAATTAGATTTTAATTATATATATTAACATACAAAAATAGTGAATTTTAATAATTTTCCTAAATTTTTAAATTCTGTTTTTTCTTGGAGATATCATAAATGATATCATCTTTCCTAAAAACAGTATCTTTTACTGTTCACTAAAAATTTAATTTCTTTAGAAAAATGTAAAAAAATACAAGGGTAAATTAAGATTTGTGATTCCAAAAAAATAAAATTTAATTTTATAAAATTCAATTCCTATAAGTGATATACATAAATTTTAAAAAAAATGAGCTAATTGTAATGAAAACTGCTTTTTAGAAAGAAAAAAATACGTTTTTCTTAAAAATACCTACTCGTGTATAAAAATGATTTTACACCAAATTAAATTTTAAAATTGAACAAATTTTAATTAATCATAATATAATATAAATAAATTTTCTTTGAAACTATTTTAAAATGAAATAGAACTTCGTAAATGGTTGAAACAAAAATACAGTTTTTAATAAAAATCGGTATTTGTTAACTATTCATTGGAAAATAAATGTTTTCATAAAATTATATAAAATTCATCTTAAGATAATTTTTACATTGTGGATTAAAAAATTAAATTCATTTTTTAAAATGTAAATTCAATAATTTTAAAATTTTACTTTTAAATATGATCTTATAAATATTAAAACCATTTCCTTTTTTTATTTTAAGAATTACTTAATATATTTCTGTTGAATATAACAACATAATTCAAGAATACTAATAAATATTAAAATGATTTATTGTATCATTGCCTAGGTTGTTACATATGGTCAAGGGAGAACCTCAGTGACACTACCTCCCTCTCAATATCTGAAAAATGGGATTCAAAAGGAATGACGCTACTAGTTGAGGCCATCATTTCACTTTTCTACCTCAATTATAATTTTTCTTTACCCAATATAAATACCAATTAGACTGATAACATTATTACCAACCATCATAATAAAAAATGGTATTACTTACCAATGGTCATGTTATACAACAGTCGCATTGGTCAATGGTTAGGTAACAGCCAAATCCCAATTGTCACATTTCCCTTTATACTCTATATATATACTCCACCATTCTTCAACATTTACTACTTGATTCCAAGAGGTTTTTGAAAATTTCCATGATAATGTTAATTATATTCCTAATACTTTTTTTCTTTTAATTATTTGAAAGGGAGGTTTAATCTTATTTCTATAGTTTCAAACTACGGAGTATACCATTGCATGGTTGATGTTATTTGGTTTGTATATACCTATATTATTCATAGATATCGTAATTGGAATTATTACATGAGATGTAATATTTTTTGTAATTTTATTTAAATATTCTTCCACTGGGAAATATAATAAAATATTCTTTATGAAAAAAAATAGCTTCTTTATAAATCATAGAATAAATTTTTAGTCCATTACAAAAAGACCCCAAGGTAAGAGATTTAAAAACATGAAGGTAAAGAGTTTTAAAAGTTTCAAGTCATAATAATTCCATAATTTATTCTTGCATTATATATGAGAGATAAGAGCCCCTAGAACCTACTCAAATGTTAGCCATGATGCCTGAGATTTTATTGCCCACCCAGAAGTCTTGGGAGACCACAAAGTCAATTGACTTGAAATACTACATGAATTATTCCCACTTAGTAGTGATCCGCTAAGACGGACAAGTGGATTTAGTCATTATTGATTTATAGATGAGGATGGAGTCTACTTTAAACCAAAATTTTCTCTGATTTTTGTATCTATAAATATGGATAACAAATATTACCCCATCTATCTCAACTTCAAGTGCCACTTCAATGCCAAATTCTTTGAAGAAACTATCCAGATCCCACCATGTGAGTCTCTATAAATTTCAATGTATCTAGTAAAGTGTGGGAACCCCTTTAGAGTTCCATAGGAATTGATCATATCTCATCCAACACAAGGAAGAATCCAAAGACTGGGATAGAGCCTACACTCCTCTTATAATATCCTTACACACCCATCTTGTTATAGAGAGAGAGTTCCCTGATAAAGTTACTAAAAACACCAGACTACGAGTAGTTATCCTACCTTACACAAACAAGAATCCTTATCATGCCCAATTGGATTATAAGATCCTAATTCTTATGCACAACCATGTTCCTATTCCACCATATCAAGTGGAAAGTCTCATCATATTCTACTATGAAGTGATTTTTCACCCGTAGAGCAGCAAGTAAGGAGTGAAAGCCATATAGGAGGTCAAGAAAAGTGACATCCTTGAAGTCTTTAACTTGAAAAAGATTAAACATGATTGAGAACCATAAATAACTAATAATAAATAATTAATTAATAATTAATAATTAATAATTAATTAATAAAAATATATAATAAAAAATAAGTAATAAAAAATGAAAAAATAATAATATATGAGTAATAAATAAATAATAAATAGATAATAAATAAATAGTCAATAAATAGTAAATAATAAAAAATATGTAAATAAAAAAGAAATAAATAATTATTATAATTTAGTAGTAATAATAAATAACAAATCAATAATAAAAATCATCAACTAAAATTAACTAATAAATAATAAATAAAATAATAATAAATATATAAAAGTAAATAACAACTATATAATAAATAATTAACAATAAATAAATAATTAATAAGTGCTAAATAATAAATAAATGTATTTATTTATAATAAATAAATAAATAAATAATGAATAATGAATAATTAAAAATAATTGAAGAATTAATAATTAATAATTAATAATTAATAATTAATAATTAATATTAAATAAAAAATATATAATAAATAAGAAATTAATAATAAATAAATTATAAATTATAATCAAATTATAAATATATAACGAATAATAAATTACTAATAGATTATAAATAATAAATGGAAAAAATAGAATAATAAATAATAAATAATAAATAATACATAAATACATAAATACATAAATATAATTACATAAAAATTTATTTAAATACAGTTAGATATATCTTATAAAAATATATAAATATAAATAAATTTACATAAATGTATATAAATACAAACACATTTATGAATATATTTATATATATACCAACATAATATAAATTAATGTGTAAAAATGTATATAAATATACATAAATTGATATAAAAATCTTTAAATATATATACATATAAGTAAATTTTGATAAATATATATGAACACACATATATATATTATATAAATATGTTAAAATACACACATATACAAAATTAAATATAATTTCATATATATATATATACAATTGTAAATATAAATTAATATAACTATACATAAATACAAATATATGTATATATATATATTCCCACAAAACATATATTGACATATAAAAAATTAAATGCATATAAATATTTAAAAATATGTATAAATCTAGACTAATATATATAGGAATAAATATATATACCTATACATAAATACATATATATATATATATAATATATAAATATATAAATACATAAATACTTAAAAATATTTATAAATATATATAAATAAATAAAAATAGACATAAATATATGCAATTATATATAATTATAAATAAATATACGAATATATATACAAAAGACACATGTATATAAGAAATAATGAATCGCTAAATGATGGAAGACTAATAAAATTGTAACCTCGTAATATAAACAGTAATGTAAACCTCTTAAATAAAATCAATTAAGATCCAACAATCATAAATTGATTCTCTTAAACCAAGATGAAATTCCATCAATTGTTCTAAAAATGAGGTATCCAAAATAAAACATGATTTTTTGGGAAATATAAGCCATTTTATCAAATAAAAAATAAGGATCATGGTCTCTCATAATTAAAATGATGTAGCTCTCACCAAAGTCTTCAATTTGACTTCTCATTGAGCCCAAACTTACACCCATATCAAAAGTTATGACTTTGCAGATTTCACATTTAATTTTTAATTACTTTATGAACAATAATGAATTTGTAAATATTAGATATTAAAAAATAGCTATATAGTTTCATTTGATTTCTTTTTATAAGATTTTATTTGATAGGTTATAGAGAATAGGTGTACACCGAGATCAAAAGTTATAGTCAGATGATATTGAAGTCCAATTTTCAATTTCTATTGGAACATTAATAAGAAATACTTAATAGTTAAAAAATAATAATACATTTAGCATGGGTTTATAAATAAATCTATAGAATAAAACAATTAGATATGGTTTTAAAAAACAACTACAAAATTTAAATAAAAAAATGTTATTTATCAAAGATTTAGTGGAGGTTTATGGAAAATGGCCAAAAAAATTATTAACCAATACCATTTCATGGAACTTATAAAAACCACCACTAAATGAATTTTTTCTTATATTCCCATTTATTAACAATTCTTCATTAAAATCAATATTCATGGGCCCATGATTATGTTCTACATGTATTTTTTTGTTCAAAAATTCTAGTATTTTAACTTTGTTCGTGGTTTAATCATCTCCAAAATATTAAGTATGTCCTAAATATCATATTTTTCATTATATAAATTCTATAACCTTCCATGTAATACAATGATGAAAAATGAGTTATATCTCTTCGTGGATACAATAGTCCATACATATGCAGGAGTGATGCTTTCATTTTTAAATTGGTGAAAATAAAAGAATGTAAATTATAATTTAACATCCAAAACTCATTATTTAGTTATATAAGCATCCATGAGAGGTGTTGATCGAAAATAAATTACATCACTTTATAGAGGTGGTAGTCTATAGGTATGCGTGAGTGACACTTTAAGTTTCCATTTAGTGGAAAGTATATTAAAAATGGTTATACTATTAACAAAAAAACATTTAATTATATTAAATATACTTATATAATTATATAAATGTGGTCATGGAATATTTTTAGGAGGTTTAAGAAGAAATAAACATGAAAATGGTATGTTAGGACATATACCTCTTCCATGGATAATCCCCTTTTATAAACACATTAAGGACTCTTGGATCAATATTTTAATAACAATGGAACCCCTAATTCATGGATAAGGATGTTGGGAAGGTATTTGGATAGATCCCAGTTAACATTTAGTGCTTTAGTGGTGTGGATATGTGAGAAGATGAGGTTCCTATTTATAAGTGAGGGGAGTGATGCCCTTATAAATATTAAGAACTTTTAAATATAATAAATGTATTTCTCAAGGATATTGGATCCAAAATGTATAAATTGTTAGGATAAATT
The DNA here is from genome assembly GCA_963277665.1 of Viscum album. Classification (NCBI taxonomy): domain Eukaryota; kingdom Viridiplantae; phylum Streptophyta; class Magnoliopsida; order Santalales; family Viscaceae; genus Viscum; species Viscum album. The sequence continues at coordinate 934,358,008 of OY728143.1, read as the reverse complement.
GAGTGTGTTAAAAAATAACCCAAAATGAAATGAAGATAAGTTTTCGTTATATCTTAAATCCTTATCCCTTAATTTTAATACTTTTAATGAATTTTTATCTTTACTAGAATAGTGCAGACCATGGAGAAGCTCTATAGCCCCAAAATTTCATTAACAAAATCAGAAAGTACACATAGGAAGTTTGGGGTAAAATGTAAAAACCAAAACTAGTACAAAATATAGATTAGAAAGCTCATCTTTTATTTCTACAACATCGTCCAAGGAATCCTTCTTAGTATTTGGATGCCTTCCCCTTCACCAATGGTTCAGGGTCTTCCACACACCATCTTGAGCATTAGTGTCCACCATTTTTCCAACCACGTCAATATTTTGATCAATAATTTGATCATCCACCAGATTCATGATATTAGAAACGTCACTTTTATCACCATCAAAGAGTTTCCTATCATCCAGAATTTCGTCAGATAAGGCTTGAAGTGTCTACATTTCCTTGGATAAAACCTTCTTGAAAATAGAGGAATTAGTCATAGAGGTGGTAAATATTTTTTACTATTCTTTCCCTACTCTCCCCTTATAACTCATTGAAATATGGAGAGTTAAAAGCCTACATTATGGTAAAGAAACTATTATTCACATCACCAATATTGAAAGAAACCACATGCAAGGGGGCTTGCATAGTCATTATAAGATAAGTGGAAGAAGCATTAGTAGGAAGTACTACAACTTGCATAGAATTCCATGAGGAAGTAGCAGCATGGAAGGGGTATTTCATAGGTGTTGTGATATCAGTGGAAGAAACATGTGCATGTGGCACATCTAAGGCCTATATATAATTCCCAAAGGTAATATCATCACAAGGAATAGTGGGGGAATGAACTTAAACATGTTCTTAATGATTATCCAAAATAGAAGTAGTCAAAATTTTCATTATTCCTTCTGGTAAAGGACCAACCTATACCCCCTTGTGAGGAACATGTTTCTCAAGGACATTATGACCATAAGTCCATTGAACATTACTGTCTAGATTCCCTTAAGAGAGAAATTTCTCCTCCAATAGAACAACAGGATCTAATTCAGTATCACCATCAAGACTAGCATGACAATCATCACCCCACTTATAGTTCTTCCCATGAGACAAGGGATCAGATTTGATAAAAGTATCACTGAGGAGTATCCAATCACCTAGAGGGCCAGGCTGCACACCCCCACAACAATCACCATCATAAGGACTGCCAGAATATTCCTTCCCCTACATAAAATTTAAAAAGAATACAAACACCCCATTACATGGACTCAAAATCTCATTAGTTGGTGGAGGTATAACCTCGTTCACACCATCAGGGGTAACCTTTTCCCACACATAGGCATTTTTACCTTTACCTTGGTGAAAAACATTTTAACATGGTAATGTATATTTATAACCAAAAACAATAATTGACCTAATAAAAAAATTTAGACATATGTATTATAAATATGGAATTAATTTTATTTGATTGAATTTCTAAATAAGTTGGATACTAATTCTAATTTTGGCACAAAAAATGTGTAAAATGCATTTTTAGAAAAAATAAAATATTTTAAAATATAAAAATAATTTTATCCTTAATATTTTTCTAGTAAAAAAATTATATAGATTCCAATTTAATTGATTCAATATATTATCTATAAATTTAATTCAATTAATTAATTATGTGTGATTAATTTAATTTATTAAGATAAAATACATTATGCACAAATAAATGGTAATTTGAAAAATATCTCTTTTTACATTCCATTAATTTTATCTTCACTTATAGCCAATACATAAAAAATGTATGAATGATAATTCAGTTTTTAACATGAATAAAAAATACTATTACATAGTTTTAATACTCAAAATAAAAAAATTATCTTTTAAATAAATATATATAAAATAATTTTTTGAACTAAACATTTTTATTTAACTAGTAATTATTAGGCTGGTATTCCTTATCAATACTTAATAATTTAATGGATATATTGAATTAATTTTATTAATTATTATTTCATTCAAACAATAAGATCTATTTATACAATCCTCAAAATTTTTAAATTTATAAAAAATGCACAATTTAACTAAATAATTTAAAAATAGTTTCCCAATAATTAACAGTATTTTCTTAAGTGGATCTAAAACATTATAAAAAGTCATTTATTTTATAAATTTAATTTCACTACCAAATAATTTATTTCAATTGATATTTTAATAAAACATTATTCACTAAATTTTAGGGTTGTGTTCATCACAAGATATTGAACACATCACATTCATTAAAAATAATAAATTATAAAATATTGGGGTGTCAGATTCTACCCCCTTAAAAGAGTCTCAGCAAGAAATTTTGTTATTATAATAGAAACAGATGAGTATAATTCTATCCCATTACATTGTATTCCATGTTTATTTATTAAATCTATGGTTGTTTCCACAAAACATTAACAAGGATGGTGGTCTTGTTCCACAGCACTTTATCTCTTCGATCCAGAATCCCCACTGGTTTTTCATTATATTAAAGTGCACGCTCAAAATATAAAGCATGGGACTTTATTTAATGTAAAGGATAAAGTATTCACTTACTCAAAATAGGTATATGTAATACATCATGAGCTTTTGAGATGTTTTTTATAAGTGATAAGTTATAATCTATCATCCTGATCTAATCAAGAATATCATAAGGACTGATATATCTAGGGCCCAGGTTCCCCTTTTTCCAATTCTCTTAACCTTCAAAAAAGGACAAGTTCATAAAAATACATTTTAACCCATATTTTACTCTATATATTATCAAAAAAATCATCATTACTTTTCTGTTGAATCTCATACACCCTAATGTGCTACAAAATAGTTCCAACATTATTTTCCATTTCTTCAGTAACCTCAAGTCCAAATAGATTACATTTTCCAACTTCATCCCATCATGATATAGTTTTACACATCCTTATATATATAGTTCATAATAATCTATCTAAAATCTCAAGTGGAAGATATTTTTATAAGAAAATTAAATAAGATTAAAGTGTTGATCCCAACCACTATTGAATTATATTGATAAAACTCTTACCATTTCATCTCGGGATTGAATGGCTCTCTTAAACTAAACATCTTTCTAAGGATGATATGGATTTCTAAAGTTTAACTCTATAATGAATTATTACTAAATAATTCCCCAGAACATTGATATAAATCTCATAAATCAATTAGATATGATTAAAAGTGTTAATAAATATATACTTACCAATTCCTTAATGTAAATCATGGAAAGTTGATTAAGTGAGAAATATTCTCGATTAGAAATGAATTTTTTTATCATCATAAGAATGTAAACCACAATAAAAAATTAATTATGGCCATTAATGACTTGATAATCACTATGAAAAAATCAGTGGTGATGTTTTCCCATTTACATATAGTTAAGGGGTAATGGTTGCAACATTCCTTAAGACTTCCGACAATCATCCTTAACTTGCTTACATATCAAGAATCAAGATACCTTCTTCACAATATTCCTAATCACGTTATCCCATCATAAATTTTCTTTTATATCTCCATAAATCATCTTAATTCCATGATTTATGGAGAATTATGAGTTTTTCCCTCATATGATAGCCCCTCATTCAATTATATTATTAAATTGACGCTTATTCGGTTCGAGAATCGTATCATTCCATTATAGTCATTATTTCACTCAAGAAAATTCCATACATTATTTTTTTTTATTCAAAATACTCATTTTTAACCTCTTTAATCTTCACATATATTGATGGTCGAAAATTCGTTTGATAAAAATAGGATTTAACCCCTCCCCACAATATTTCAAGGTCCATCCTTTTCAAATCAATAAGTAATAGATCTTTCTCAACCTCACTATAGAAAAACTAGCATGATTTTCTTTACTAAAAGTATCAATCATCTTTCTTTCATTATTAGAGTGGTAACATATTGAAAATACATAATAATTAGTCAAATACAACCATATACATTTATACATATTCATCTATTTTGGTTTGAATATATACATCATTCTTTTATGATCTGTGTATATATCAAACCTTTCACCATAATGATAATTCCTACATATTTTCAATTAAATAATTTTCAATACCATCTATAAATCATTTGGTCGCTAATTTTTTCAATAAACCTTTAATTTTAATGAGGTATACACTACAACCATGTCATTGTATATAAGTCATTATATATAAGAACATATCTTAGTCCCTTCTTTGATGCATCATTATATATTGAAAACCCTTTTCCAACATTCAAATTAGCTCTATGAGATTTTATTCACATCCATTTTTTCGGAGAAACTTTGAAATATTTTGTGTACACTTTATTAGTGTATTTTATAGCTATGATAAATTTATCAAAAAGGATTGATACTATACATCCAATCAAAGAAAACTATTGATCTTAGGCAGAGTGGGTGTTCTTAAATGTGGGTCAATAATTTCTATCATTGAAATATTAACTGATATAACCAATATTATAATTATGTAACCCAAGAAATAATCGTTATGTATCCAGAATTCACATATAATAAATTTGGAAAATAACTTCTCCTTTCTCAATGTCTTCAAACCCACCCGAAAATGATCTGAATTATTTTCATTACTCTTGGAATATATAATAATACCAACTATAAAAACTACCAAAAATGATCAAGGTAATCTTTAAGGAATCTTTTGATTATATTCATAAAGATAGTGGAGTCATTGGTAAGTATAAATGGAATCGTTATAAATTCATAGTGTTCATACCTCAAATGGAAGGATGTCTTGGGAATATCCTCCATTTTTTAACTGTACTAGTGAAATCCATATTAAATATAAATCATTGAAATTTTTTTATCTTGATGTATCTAATCAAATAGGTCATAAATATAGGGTAGGGGATACCTATCATTCATAGTGATATTGTTAAGTTTCAGATAATCAATTCAAAGATTCACTAACCCATCTATCTTCTTAAAAAAATAACTAGGTCACCCTATGTTGATATTCTGTGGTGTATAAATCCATTTTTTAGATTACCTTGGATTTTCTTATTCATTTCTTGTAATTCAATTTAATACATTCTAAAATGAGTCTTTGAAATGATTATAGCACTAGGTTTGAGTTATATTGAAAACACAAATTCATGATTCAGGGGAATATTAGGTAACTCTTCTAGAAATACATCAGAATATACCAAAAAATTAGTCATATCATCAATTTTATGTTTTTACCTAACCATTTTAGATCAATATCTCTAATTAATAAGTTGTGAGACCTATATAATGGAAGTAATTTCCATTGCAAGTCTATCTTCATCCCCGCACTGATATATTATCATAGGGTTATTCACAATATCAAATGTGAGTTCCCATCCCCGGAAATTGATATAGCATCTATATAGAGAGATCCAATAAATTCCAAAAATTGAATCAAATATATATATAGTAAGAATAATAATATTTCCTAAAATAACATTCCAACAAACTTCTATCAAACGGGAGTTATATAATTGAGATGAAATAATGGTATCATTATATTTTTTTCATTGATAAATCATTATCTAACCATTGAGGTGGTGATTTGATACTCTTATTAGATTATTTAGATATTAAAGGGTAGGTATAATCCAAATTGAATAATAAATTTTTAGTTCTAGAGTGGATAATAACTATACCTTTCACCACTTCATTCTTGTGTACCACATTATTAGTTCTGACTGTACAAGCCTTCCAATAATTGTTTTGATTAGGTTTTTATTGAAATTTATTTTCATTATTGACCCTTGGATTAATTCACTGGTTTGAGTAAATTCTATACTTATTATAATGATAGTATTGTATTTTTTATGGAACATTCATTTTATCATTCTCTCTATTAATTTTCTTGTTATACCACTTGAAATCACTTTAGAATATATATATATACTTGATAAAGTTATTTTACACACTTAAATCATTTACCTATCCCTTGGATAAAATTTTCTATATGCTTCTTCTGAAATTTTTGGAATATTTAATAATTAATTTTATTTCTTAAATGTATTTTATTGATTAAATCTCTAAGATAAGGTATTTTTCTATTATTATCCTATGAACTAGGAAAAACAATAATATTTCACACTATCGATTTCTATCTTGATAGAACATCGAAAAAATTATTCATATCTATCAAAGTCTTTTATAGATAATTCCTTTCAGAGATTTGGTGTGAAGTCTCTAAAGAATCAATCAATTTACTGTTTATGATCGATGATAAAACCTAAATTATACCTTTATGGTCTTGTAAAATATTTTCATAGTTATTGATGGATTCATAATCCTTCTACTTTAGTTCCAGTAATTCCTTAAAAACTTAGTGTGAAGAGTTATAGGAAAATTCTAATTGAAAATTTTCATCTTAAATACTTTCCATGTCGTGGATTCAATTTCTTCATCTTTCTTTCTATTCTTGATAAGAGTCTAACATTTATCATTTTCATCTTCCAAATGATAAATAACCAAAACAACCTTCCCATGGTCTTAGCACTAGATGTTAAAGAACATATATTTTATATTATTTATCCATTGTTCAATAATAAGTGGATTAGAAGACCCATTAAAGGAAGATATATTTTTATATATATAAGAATAAATAGTGATTGTCCCTTTGTACATTTATAAGTTTATCATGATTCATGTCGACACAACCTATCCCACTGGGCCCAGACGTGACTACCCCAAGGTCACCTTCTATAGGCCAGAGGTTGGTGACTAAAACCTAAAGTCTTATCCCAAAAGGGAAGGCATTTCATTAGAAATCTATACACATTAAAAAAGGGAAACTTAAGTAAAAAACTAAAATAAGTAAGGTATAACCACTAGAGTAAAGTACAACCTAAAGTATAACTATAGATTGAAAACATGGGGTCAGCATACAAGCCCTATAAACTGAATTGAAAGTAAAAAATTGTCGCATTTTCCTGGGAACTCTACCTAGAGGGTAGTAGCTGTAAGTCTGAATTCAAAGAAGATGATCTCGATTGCTCCTATCGCACCAAGCTCCACCAAGTCCTGAACCTCCAAAATCTGCCTCAGAGCATTGGTAGTCTGTACCAGACACACATGTGCAGGCAAAACCCATGCAGGGGAGAGTATAACAACTCAATAGGGGACCCCAAGACCCCTGAAGGTCTCTCAGTAATCCAAAAAAAAATATCACAAGAAATACCACAATGTTAATATCACAATCATGATCTAAATCCTGAAGCACAGATAAAAGAGATAGATCACTCTAAAAGTATAAATTCAATGTTACTGTGATATAGATGACTAGCCGTTGGGCCAAATCATCATATCCATAGTAACTCTACTGCTGAAATGTATAGGTCACTGTATGTGGACCTATATTTGTCGCTAGATGCTGACCTATATTGGTCGCTGGTGTTGACTCTTATCGGTCGCTGGTGCTGACCCGTATTGGTTGTTGGTGCTGACCCGTATTAGTCACAGGTGTTGGCCTATATTCTTCACTAGTAAAGAGGTAGGGAAGATTAGTTGTACATCTAGATCATCCCACTCATGGGTTACTGATAATGACCTATATTGGTCGCTCTTCTTCTTCATGTCACAGCCAGCCACTGGATTCCCACTCATAGCACTCTGGATTCTGTGAGAAATTATTCTCAAGCCGTCATTCATATTTATACAAGAAAAAGGTCCCAACAATAAGTAATCCAATGATCTGTAACTTCATAAGGGTCCCAACACAACTGACGGCACGTCAATAGGACGCTTGGTCTGTAAGTTATTAGTGTTTTAGTGTCGAGGGCCCGGTTGGATTTAGAGTCGATCAAACCCGGCTATACTCCAAATTTCTTCAAAACTCTCGTGGAGTATCTCAAAAGTACCATATCACTCCAAGGATCCCAGTGCCAAAAATAGTTTGTCAAACGGATATCTATTTTGCAAGAAACTGTCACTTATGCGTATTTGGGCATGAGAGAGGTCTGGGTATGGTCCCACCCGACCCGGTCTGGGCTAGCCCAACATGGTTCGGGTCGACCTAACTCGGTCTGGGTCAGAACCAGCCCAGCCTGAACTATCCAGGGCTAACCCAGCTGAATTGGTCCATTGTGGGCTCAGCCCCCCGGGCCATAGACCGGCCCAGCCCATGGAGCGACGCTGCCTAGCCTGCTCGCATGCCCCGTACTGGGCGCACAGTCCACCTACAAAATTTCTAAAAGGAGCCGTTAGGCCCATTCAACCAGCAAAGCCAAATGGCACCATCACATGGTCTGTGGGACTTAGGTCCCCCTCCCTTTTCTGATGCTTTGAACGATGGCTTCTTCAATGTGGCATGCGACTTTGCGCCGCCTCGGCCTCCACGGTCAGCCGCTACCTGCTGCCAGTCTGATAACTGTGGCACAGATCGGTGTCACTCATCCACTGAGGCTAGTGATTGTCGGCCTCCACCCTCATCCGATGGAGCTGGTTGCTGGTGCTTCTTCCTCGAGCCACCGGGTGAGCCCTCGTGATACGTTTTCTCTTCTGGAAGCACCTCCGGTCCTCTAAGGATGATTTCTTCATTTCACGGCTCTTAAAAGAGCATTATCGCCATGTTCATTATTCCTCCATGAAGAACACACCAAGAAAAAGTTTATCGGAGGGTCCGAGCCTTTTTGGTTTCATCTCATGCCCTCTGTGTTATCATTTTAAACATGAGTAAAAATTAATAATAAACAAAAGTAAGAATAATCGCCGAATTTATGATCCTACAACAACCACCTGAATGATTTGATGAGACGTGGATCAGCCTTTTAGTCGGTTGGTCCGCGTTCATTATATTTTTCAGGAACAGTATGAGAGGAAACACCAAAGCACTTAAACCCCTACCTTATGATCTGTTGGAGACGTCCCAAATGGTGGTACTTCCACATTCAAGGGTATTGTGGAGAAAGGAGAAGGTTCATGTGCATTGGCGTTCATCATCTGTCGACCTTCGGATCGATCCTACAATGGCCATCATCAATCCCCCATTCTACATTGGTGAAATTAGTGGCGTCACTTTGTCAGGAGTTCCCCACTTGATGAATCCATACCAAGAACTAAACCCAAACTCTATATAAATAGGATGAGGAAATTTGAGTACTTCCTTGAGGAATTGATGAGGTTCATTAATTGATATAATTAATGTGCCTCATTAATTGACATAATTAATGTGCCTCACTAATTAACGTAATTAATTTTCCTCATTAGTTAACATAATTAAATTGTCTCATTAATTATGTGAGGGGAGGTTACACAACCAAAGTGTAACCATCCAATTAGCACCCCATAATTTATCATCTGACAACCTGTGTGGTCCCTGCCATATCCTCTCAATAAGTAGTAAAAAGAAAAAGAAATAAAATAACAATTACATGTTATTTTACATTTCTTTAAAAATTCCAAAATTTACCTTTTTCTTCTGACCTACTATGGTTGAAGTGAAGCTTCCCTTAAGCGAATCTTCGAGCTACTGATTCAATGGTGACCTTAGATTTTTAATCTGAGTACCAGTTCAAAACTAAGCAAATGTTTCCCACGTGTTTACTGAACGTACCTTAAAAAAAGTTTAGAAATTCATTCTGGGCACACCAGGTCTCGGAATCACGCACCGTCAATTTTCACATACTCATAAAAATACCAAGTAAATAAAAAAACTACATGGAATTTCCAGGGTCATTACATTCTCCCCACCTTAGGGATTTACGTCCCCGAAATCCAAACAGGGAACACAAACAAAGAGGTGGATTGTTCACGCATATGGGTATCTCCCTCCCAAGTACTCTCCTTGAGATTCTCATTCTACCATAGAACGTGCACCAGAGCTATCAACTTCCCACAAATGATCTGCTCCAGTCGATCCTCTATCTCCATCGGGTACTCTGCAAAAGTCACCTCATCATCAATCTCCATCTTGCTAGGTTCGATGATGTGAGATGGGTCACGTACATATCTCATTAGCTGGGATTCATGGAAAACATCGTACAACCTCTCAAACTTCGGTTGTAGTTACAAGCGGTACGCCACCTCGCCAATCCTCTTAAATATCAGGAATGGTCGAATAAACCTCGGTGAGAGTTTGCTGCCTCAGCCAAATCACCATAGTCCCCACTAAGGGGGGACTCTCAAGAATACATGGTCCCCTCCTAGAACTCAAATGGTCTTTGTAACCTATCAATATAGGACTTATGTCAGCTCTGTGCAATCTTCATCCATCCTCATATGACCAACACCTTCTCAGTGGTATCCTATACTATCTCTGGGCCCACGAGTGATGGCTCTCCTGGATCTGTCTAGTATAAGGGTGATCTACATAGTCATCCATAAAACTCCTAAAAAGTGGTCATACCAGTGGTGGAGTGATGTCTGTTGTTGTTCGTGAACTCCACCAAGGTTAGGTGGTCCTCTAAAATGTGGCCAAAATCTTGTACACATGCATGAAGCATGTCCTCCGTGGTCTGGATGGTCTGCACATTCTGACCATATGTCTGTGGGTGAAAAGGTGTTCTCAAACAAAGCTAAGTCCTAAAAGCCTCCTGCAATCCATTCCACAACTGGGATGTGAATCATGCATCATGTTATGAGACAATCATCGAAGGCACCCCGTGATGTTTCACAATCTCTTGAACATATATACATCCCAAGCTCTCTACCGAGCCCTTCTCTCGAATAGCAAGGAGGTGGGCCGACTTGGTGAGTCGGTCAACGATCACTCAGATGGTATATTTCTCTCTAGATGTACATGGTAACCCCGTCATGAAGTCCATCGATATCCCTTCCCACTTCCACTCTGGTATCTCGAGGGGTTGGGTCAAGCATGCTGGTACCTGGTGCTCGGTCGTCACTTACTGGAAAGTGTGGCATCTAGAAACAAAATTTATCACATATTTCTTCATGCCTAGCCACCAGTATGGATGTCGGTGGTCATGATACATCTTCAACATGCCTGGATGTACTACCAAAGGGGATATATGGAACTCCCTCAGAACCTCATCTTGTAGTGCCTTTAGTATAAATGTACATCCTATTATTGGGATAGTGTGCTCCCAACCTTCAGAATATCTATTAGGTGCATGGCTTGAGGATATCTAAGCACGTGTAGTCTCTCAACTACTATCTCCAGATTGTTCCTCCATGACGCGTTAATGGAGTGGAGGAGAAACTACCATTGACTAGAGGTAGACTGTCTCATCTCCATCCATGTAGGATATCTGAAGTGATGCTAACTACTCTGAATCCTCCTTCAGTAGCCGCAAACTCAATATCTGGCTAAGTGCATATGCCACTACAATCCCCTTCCTAGGAGTATAGACTATCTCAAAGTCATAGTCCTGGAGGAACTCTATCCCACATCGTTGTCTTAGATTCATATCTTTTTGTGTGAAGATATACCTGAGACTCTTGTGATCTGAGAAAAAAATGAACCGCCCACCCATCAAGTACTATCGGTACATCTTCAGTGCAAATACTACTGATGATAACTCTTGGTCATGAGTTGCATAATTCTAATAACGACACCTCAGCTATCATGAGATATAGGCAATCACTGCATCATCCTGCAATAAGATGCAACCGAGTCTGGTCCCTGATGCATCACAGTAAACCACATAGTCAGTGGCCTCCTCCAAAAAAATCAAAATGGGAGTGCTGGTCAACCTCTACCTCAGAAATTGAAAGCTCTGTTGGCATGTCTCCGATCACAGGAATGGTTTCTCTTTATTCTTCAAGAAATTCATTGGTGCTTCTACTATGTAGAAATCAGTTATGAACCTCCAATAGTAACATGTTAATCCAAGGAATCTATACACCTTAATAACACTCCTCAGTGGCTCCCAAGAAAGTACTGCCACGGTCATCACTGGAACCACTGCAACACCAGCCTCTAAGATGACGTGTCCCAATAAGTATACCTTTCATATCTAGAACTCACACTTTGAGAGCTCCCCATATAACTGGTGCTCCCGAAGTGTGTCTATAACAATACTCAAGTGTACAGCATGCTCTTCCTCAGACACGGAGTACACCAAGATGTTGTCGATGAATACCACTACAAACTAGTATATGAAGGTCTAGAAGATCTTATTCATGAGACCCATGAACACTACAAGGGATTTCATCATCCCAAACTGCATCACTATGTATGCATAATGTCCCTACCGACACCTGAAGGTTGTCTTTGGGATGTCCTCATCCCGCACATGAATTTGGTGATCACCTGATCTGAGGTCTATCTTTGAGAACCAATTTTCTCCTTTCAACTGATAAAAAATATCATCAATCCTTGGAAGAGGATAATTTTTATTCATGGTCACCTAGTTTAGGAACTGTAAGTCCACTCATAGCCTCAAACATCCATCTACCTTCTTGTCAAACAACATCAGGGATGCCCATAGAGAAAAACTAGTCCATACAAATCCATTCCTCTATAAGTTCTCCAACTAAACCCTCAACTCCCGAAGCACCACAGGGTCCATCTGATATGTGGTTCTTGCGTACAATTAAATGTGAAGTTCTACCTCTCTATGAGAAGGTAGTCCAGGGACACCTTCTAGAAAGGCATCATCATACTAATCCACCTCCACTGGGAACTGCGGACTCGTCTCTTGCACCGTGTAGAAGGTCATGCAAGCCATCTGATATGTAATTGGATGCACCCTCCTGAGCGCTAGTCCATCTCATAATGCTATATTTTCCTTCTCACCAACAAAGAAAAACTGGCCTCCATCTCTGTGCATACATCGCATAGTACCTCTCATGCAGTTAATCTGTTCATGAACTGTTGATACCCAGTCCATGACTAGAATGATGTCTTAGGGTTTCAATGACACTACTAGAAGATTCAATCTGAAACACGCTCTTCTAAGAGTAAGATCACACTGTCGGCACCATTGTGTGACTCTTTAATATCCTCTCATAGGAGTATCCAAATGCAAAGGTTGAGATAAAATTTTATTCAGAATCTATGAGTCTCGAACTAAGTCCACGGTAATGAAGGAATGGTTACCATATGTGTTGATAAGCACTACTGCTAAAGTAGAGAAGATACAGATCATCCCTCATATCATTCTAGGGACGTCAGGATCATGAGCCTCTACTACCAGTAGCTAGTCCTTTCCCCATCCACTTACACCCTGAGCTTGTGGTGGACCACCTAGGGGTGGGGGTGGTAGTTCTTGGTGATCCCGACCACCTCCCACTACATGTCCTTCTCCCCAACCTCGTCTACCGCCTGGATGACACTCTTTCTCCTACCACTATTGCTGCCTTCGGGACCCCTCTAATGTTTTCTGATCATTCACATGGGGATTTGGATAGTCACATGCTTTTTGACCTCATCCACCATAGAAAACACATATCATGCCTTTCTGGTGGCTCCTTTGGGTGCTCGAGCCTCGCACCTCTGACCCTGCATCCCCAGGTCACCCTCGGGAAGGTCTCACCTGCTTGGGAATCTACGTCGTCTATCTACTTCCAGCTACAGATAAATCTGATACATGTCATCTGGTAGGGGCTCTCACTGTTGGTGCCTTCTCAGAAAGGAAGATCTCCATCAGCAAAGCTCTCTCTATCACCCCATCCTACATCGGGATGCTTATAGACACTATCACTGATCTAATCTCTCGTTGGATCCCATTCTCAAAGGTTTGGGTCCAAAATTAAGGGTCTCATACCATGTCAGTGGATTATTGGGAGACATCAGTAATCTCACCGAGTATTGAGCCATAGTTTGGCTTCCCTACTGTAGATGCAGAAGATCTTGAATATGCACAGAGCATAGTGTCAATAGTACGAACTCCACCATGAAAAGACTCTCAATTTCTAGCCAGGTGAGGGTCGCATTCTCATGCAATTGGTTCATCGAGATCCACCATCGTCCTACCGAGCCCTGAAGAAGGCTAGCGACCAAGATTGACATATGCTCGGCGCGTGTATCTACTAAGCGAAAGACTCGCGAAACCACCTCAAGCCATCCCTATGCTGCCTAGGGGTTTGTCTCACCTAGAAAACTCAGAGGCCTCTATCTCTGGAACTCTTGAAATGAACTCCTCCAGAGTGCATGATTGACTGGTAGCATCTAATTCTCAACAGGTGGTGGTGTTACTAGTACACCACCCAAAGGTTCCATCACTATGAGTTGTCCCTATACCGACACATCATCACTTGGTGGGCCACTGTCACGATCTCTAATCATAATCCTAAATAGATTTCTTTGAGGATGCATCAAATAAGAAACAAATGTTCCATGGTCAATCAGTTATACCTGGTTAGTTGGCTCAAGAAATATGAAGAAAACTTCTCAAAACACTAGACACTGGTGTATTCATGTACCGAGTCAGGAAACAGAATTTAGGGTCTTGTTGTATGGATATGTCAGTCGCCACACCAACATTCGGCTCCCCAAACTAAAAACTAGAATCAAGAAACATTAAATCATTTACTAATTAAAATTATTCCTTTATTTCTTCTAGTAGAACCAACCCCTCTTTGATACCACTTTGACATAACCCATCCTACGGGGCCCGGACGGGACTACCCCAAGCTCACCTTTCATAGGCCAGGGTTTGGTGACTATAACCTGAAGGATTTTCCTAAATAGGGAATGCATTGCCTTAGAGAATTTTACACACTAAAAAAGGGAAAATGATGTAAACAACCAAAAAAGTAAGGTATAACCATGAGAGTAAAGTACAACCACAAGTACAACTGAAAACTAAAAACAGTGGTCCAGAATACAATCCCTCGAAACTGAAAAAAAAAATTAAACAACTATCACATCTTACCTGGAGCTCTACCTGGTGGGTAGTAGCTGTAAGTTTGAAGTCGAATAGGAGGATCTTGAATCCTCACATCACCCCAATCTCCACCAAGTTCCGAGCTTCAAAATACTACCTCAAATCATCAGTAGTCTGCACCGGACACACACGTGCGAGAAGAGCCCATGCAGAGGTGAGTATAAAAACTCAGTAGAGGAACCCGAGAACCCCGAAGGTCTCTCAGTAATACAAAAAAAACAACACAAGAAATACCACAAAGGTAAAATCACAAGAATGATCTGAATCATGAAGCAGAAAGCAAAGAGATAGCTCACTCTAATGGTATAAATTCAAGGTTACTGGGATAGGGATGACTAGTCATAGGTCCAGATCATCTTATCCATAGTAACTCTACTTCTAACCCATATAGGTCACTGTATGTGGACCCGTATTTGTCTTTACATGTGGACATATATTGTCCACTTTTGCTGACCCATATTGGTCGCTGGTGGGGACCTGTATTGGTCGCTGGTGCTGACTTGTATTGGTCCTTGGTGTTGACCCGTATTGGTCGCGGGTGCGGACCCGTATTGGTCGCTGGTGCAGACCCGTATTCATTGTTGGAATAGATGTAACACCCCAAGCTTCCACTGTACGTTACCCTTCGAATAATGCAATAGCGTGTGTTGTACGCAACCTCGAGATCTAACACACACCACAACAAATTAAACTAGCCGTTGTGAATAGTAATACCTACTTTTTGAAATTTTATAAATTTTATTTATCAAAATGGACTTCATTTTTGGATTCGGAATATTGAAATTAGCCTATGGTGAATTTTTGGTATTTTTCTGAGAACTTCTAAATTTTTATGAATAGTGAAAAATACTTAAAAACAACTTTTTTAATCAAAATAATTTATAGTGATAAATTATAATATTTAGTGGTTTTAAAGTATAATTAGAATATATTTTTACCATTTTATCCAATGGTGGTCATTAGAATTAATTTAACATTGAAATTGGACATAAACAATTGCCAAACTTTTGATATAAATTGTTTCTTAAAAACACGCTATTTGTTGTAACAGCGGGAATTAATTATAAAATTAATTAATACAACTTATATGTTTGGGATTTTGTAAAATAGACATCATTTTTGAATTCGTAATATCAATTATAGCTTAGGGTGAAATTTTGGCCTTATTCTGAAAAACTTCAATTTTTGATGAATAGTGAAACCACTAAGTGGTTGTTAAAAACTGATTTTTCGTTAAAATGAAATATTACCACTTCTGTGTTTTGATTTTCAAAAATCCGACATACATGGTTGTCATTAAGAAGTAAAATGTGGTTCAATGAGATTAAAATAATTTTTTGGTGAATAGTAACTTTTAAGTTCTTAATCGCGATTAGAGGTAATTAGTGAAGTTTAAGGTACAAATAATGTTTTAATAATATGAGATGAGCATGACACTTGTCCTACTCCTATTGGATGAGTCATGGACGACCAAGACAACCCATGGGTCAACTTGGGGACCCCATGGAG
Source organism: Viscum album (assembly GCA_963277665.1). Classification (NCBI taxonomy): domain Eukaryota; kingdom Viridiplantae; phylum Streptophyta; class Magnoliopsida; order Santalales; family Viscaceae; genus Viscum; species Viscum album. Next base: position 934,341,669 of record OY728143.1, on the reverse strand, counting down.
CCACTTTAGTTGGAAAATGACATTAATATATAATTATTTAATGTTAAAATTAAATTGACACAAACATGAGTTCTTTTACTAAAACAGTTTTTAAGTGGGGTTACACAAGTCCATATTTTGACCCTAAATATTCATTAGAAAGCTAAGAAGATTTCCTACATCATAGTATTTTTTGTATAATTTTTATAAATTAAATAAATTAAATTATTTATGACATCATTATGATGCAGCGATGACCTCATTATTTAACGATTTAAATAAAATGAGAAGATAATGCAAAATCCAAGGCTTACACTTGTCCAAAGCCTATTGGATGAGGATATTTAGAAACCTTATCACCTTATCCTCGAATTATATAAGTTTGGGACCTTTGGAATCCGAAAAGCATTGTGAAATAATGTAACATTTCAATCTTTCCAAAAGTGCCCCTCCTCTCCTCTTATAAAAGGCCCCCACCTCTACCACGTTATTCACACTTAAAAGCCTTTTGGTTCGGCCAACACCTGCCCAAATACTCTCCCAAATTCTCTCCCTTCATCCTAGAAGCTTTACTTTATTCATAAAGCCATCCTACGGAGTCCTTTTGATCAAATCAAAAGGAAGAACCCGAAGAAGAGGTAACATTTTCATCACCCTCTTTCAAGTTTCTTTCTTCTTCCACTCCCTCTTTGTTTATTATTTCAATTCTAAAATTATAACTCCAGTATCTTCTATATACTGTGATGTTATTATAAATATGGAACAACCATATTCAGTATTCTACCCATCATTTGAGTGACATGTCACCATACGTGCGTACGTACGGCTTACCGTCTCCACGTCGTGGTGTAATTGTTATTCAATATATTATTATTTAGATGGGTATAATAATGATATGTAATTCATGTAAATAATAAATATAACATAATAATGATTCTGTATATATGATATACTATCCAATTATATATTATTTTAATATCAAAATAAGGATATTGTCGCTCGTGCGTACGTACGGACTACCGTCTCCATGAACGCGATGAGATTCATTCTCCGTCGTATCCATTCAAGTATAATTATCATTTGATGATTTAAAAATAATGTTTAAGGACATGATATCATTCTGGATATGAATAAGATACAACCTATCCATGAAAAACACGACTTACGTAACAAAACATATAAAATAAAATGAGTAAGTTAACACCCGAAACAACGATAAATCGAAGATATTGTTAACAAAGCAATGTTAAAAGATCATATATGATATCATATGAATGTATATGATTCTTGTATAATTTAATAACAATTATTTCACCATTATACAGGAGGTTAACCTACCCCAACCAAGGAAAAGTACAAGGTAAGGGTTTACTTCACAACCTCTTCATTATCCAAGGTTGTTTATACATAATTATCTACTGCGACCTCGTTATCATCCACATCCATGTTTCTTCAAAAATGTATTTCAAAACATTTTTATTATTTACAAGAATATGGGTCTTTCGAGACTTGATCTTTTGTGATCATGCCAATGTTACGAAGTAATGCACCGACTCTGGGTAGCTGGGGTCGGGGCGTTAAAGTTGGTATCAGAGGAAGTTTAGTACAAACCTTGGAAGCTAGATTTAGATAAACTCTGATTAGAGCACATAGACCTAAGATGAACTTTGAGGATTAGTATAGAAGAACTTCCTAGAATTTTGGTATTGTAGAGATTTTGTGAGTTTTCCGAGCAATACATCCCTGTCTGGATACGAGCAGGTAGAGGTGGCTCTGGCACAGATGTTCCTAGGGGTAAAACCCGAAAACACCGCTTTGAGCTAGACTCGAACGGGAACTGGTGCACGACAACGGGCCTTGCTGCACTCTTGGTTACGACACTCCCGGGGGATATGCTTAGGATAACTCTCATTTTCTTTACAAATCATTATGAAGGGTTTATGAGTATATACTTCCTCAAAGAAAACATTTTTATGATTATGGATTATATCCATATATAGTTCAATTTATGTTAAGTGTTTTATAAGAATGGGATTATGTATTTTGATTTATAAACTAATCTAGTTTATGCCATTGTTTAGAAATGGAGCCTAGTGGAAGGAATGGAAACCGTATCAATGCATGCACTCCATGTATGGATTTCCCTCCTGCTCAAGATAATTATAGTGGGGATGGTGATGCAACTGGTGCCGATCAGCTAATCACCATACTGGGACAACTTACTCAGGTTATGAATAACAACCTTACCCGTATGGAGCACCCTGATCCACAGCGTGGAGGATCAATGTTAGATCGATTCATGAGGCAACAACCACCAACGTTCAATGGGAATACAAATCCCTTAGTAGCCGAGCAATGGATAAATTCCCTAGAGAAAATATTTCAGGCTTTGGGGAGCAGTGAAAGGGAAAAAGTTATCATGGAAGTTTACCGCCTCACTGGAGATGCCGATCACTGGTGGTCACTAATTCAAAACACAAAGGAAGATGATGAATTAACAAACATGGAATGGCAGGAGTTCAAAGAGTTGTTATTAGAAAAATACTTTCCTCGAGACCATCGAGCGGATATGGAAAGGCAATTTCTGAGTCTGAGGCAGAAGGAGGATGAGAATGTCGCAAAGTATGAGGCTAAATTTACAAGGTTAGCAAGGTATGCTGCAGATTACATACGTAACCCAAGAAGTAAGACTGATCGTTTCTTTGATGGGTTGAAACCATTTCTCCGTCGAGCTTTAGTATCACAAACCTTCTCTTCATACGAAGGTATTGTCTCGTGCGCTATTAAGACGGAAAAGGAATTCTCTAAGTCTTATGACTTTAAAGCAAAGCAAGAGAAGAAGAGACCTGCTGATCAATCTGGGAATGGAAATAAAGGGAAGAAGGGAAAGGTTTAATATCCATCTTGTGGAAAATGCGGGAAGAAACATCCTGGTACTTTCTTGAAGGTAATGGGAGTCTGTTACAAGTGTGGTGAAAAAGGCCACCAAGCTCATGATTGCAAGGGGAAGAAGGAAGCTACCAACGTTCGGTGCTACAATTGCAGGGAGATGGGGAATTATGCAAATGAATGTCCTAAGCGTCAGGAGAACTTACCTCAGACAAGGCCAAGGGATCAAGGCCAGGCTTATGCTATCACTACTGCTGAGGTAGAAGCTCCGAAAGACGTGGTGGCAGGTAATTTAATGGTTTCCTCAAGTTTAGCAAATTCATTATTTGATTCTGGATCATCGCATTGCTTCATATCTTCCCAGTTTGCTAAGAAAATTAGATATTTCCAATTTGATTTAACAAGGGAGTTGTCGGTCAAAACCCCTAACGGAAGTATTGTTGCAACAAAGTTTTGTCGATTAGTTCCCATTAGGGCACCTAAATGTTCTTTACCTGCTGACCTCATCGTCATACCCATGATTGAATTTGATATAATCCTCGGTATGTATTGGCTTTCGGACCATGATGCAAAAATTTATTGTAAGAGGAAAGAGGTTACGATTCGTGATGATGATGATAAGGAACACCTTATCTTTAGAGCCGAATCGTCACCACATAGTTCTTATCTAGATCCACCCCCAGTAGCTCAAATAAATTCAATTATTGGGGAGGAAGAGAAGGAAATTACTGAGGATGAGGAAAGGAATATTCAAATAGAGGATGTACCTATTGTGAGAGAATATGTTGATGTGTTTCCGGAAGATTTACCTGGACATCCTCTAGAACGAGAAGTTGAGTTTTCCATTGATTTAATTCCTGGATCAAGTCCCATATCGAAGACCCCTTATAGAATGGCCATTGTGGAATTAGTTGAACTAAAGAAACAACTAGAGGAATTGAGTAATAAGGGATTTATTCGCCCTAGTGTTTCTCCTTGGGGAGCCCCTGTTCTTTTTGTTAAGAAGAAAGATGGATCTATGAGGTTGTGCATTGATTATAGGGAGATCAATGCTATAACAATAAAGAATAAGTATCCCCTACCTCGCATTGATGATTTGTTTGACCAACTGCATGGAGCTCAATACTTTTCAAAGATTGACCTTCGGTCTGGATACCATCAGTTGTGTGTGAAGAAGGAAGACGTTCCAAAGACCGCATTTCGAACAAGGTACGGGCATTACGAGTTTACAGTAATGCCTTTTGGATTGACTAATGCACCCTCTTTTTTCATGGATCTAATGAATAGAGTTTTCAAGGAATATCTTGATGACTTTGTAGTGGTATTTTTTGATGATATCTTGGTATACTCCAAAAGCCACGAAGATCATGAAAATCACTTACACATTATCCTGAAGACTCTTAGAAGACATGAATTATATGGGAAATTTAGCAAGTGTGAATTCTGGCTTCATGAGATTTCTTTTCTTGGCCATATTGTCTCTAAGGGTGGAATTTCCGTTGATCCTTCTAAAACCAAGGCAATCCAAGAATGGCCAGCACCGACAAGTATAACTGAGGTACGCAGTTTTATAGGTTTAGCAGGTTATTATCAACGTTTCGTCCAGAATTTTGCCAGATTGGCTAACCCATTGACAAAGCTCACACGTAAAGGGATTAAATTTGTCTGGACAAAAGAGTGAGAAGAATGTTTTGAAGAACTAAAGAGAATATTAGTCAATGCCCCTGTATTGACTCTACCATTGGGGAATGATGGGTTTGTTATTTATAGTGATGCATCGAAGAAAGGACTCGGTTGTGTCCTTATGCAGAATGATAAGGTCATTGCCTATGCATCACGACAGCTAAAAATTCATGAGCAAAACTATCCTACTCAGGATCTTGAGTTAGCAGCTGTGATCTTTGCTTTAAAGATATGGAGACATTACCTCTATGGTGAAAAATGTGAGATTTATACTGATCACAAGAGTTTGAAGTATATTTTCACACAAAAAGAACTCAACATGAGGCAAAGGCGATGGCTTGAACTACTCAAGGATTATGATTGCACGATACATTACCACCCGGGGAAGGCAAACAAGGTAGCAGATTCTTTGAGTAGAAAAGACCATGGAGTTTTGAATGTGATGAGAATTGAAAGAGATCCAATTTTCTTGGATCTAGTGAAGATGGACATGGGAATATCTAGGGAAGGTGAAACATCAATTATTTTTCAGATGGTTGCCAAACCATCATTACTAGAAAGGATTAAGAGTTCTCAGACCAATGATGAAGAATTTCAGAAGAAGATTAAAGGTGTGAATGATGGAAGATTGAGGGACTTTGTGTATAAGGATGGAATTTTGAAATTCGGGAAGAGACTTTGTGTTCCCGATATACCTGATCTAAAAAGGGAATTGCTGGATGATGCTCATAGTTCCAACTTCTCTATACACCCTGGGAGCACCAAAATGTATAGAGATTTGAAGGAACATTTTTGGTGGGACAATATGAAGAGGGAGATTGCTGATTTTGTGTCGAGGTGTATGGTTTGTCAACAAGTGAAAGCTGGAAGGCAACATCCTGGTGGAGTATTGCAACCTCTTCCCATACCTGAGTGGAAATGGGATAATATTACGATGGACTTTGTCACGGGACTACCAAAGACTCCTAGAAGGAATGATGAAATATGGGTCATTGTTGATCAACTTACTAAGTCAGCACATTTTCTGGCTATACGGGAGGATCTACCACTTGAACGTCTAGCAAGACTATATATTAATGAAGTTGTAAGACTTCATGGAGTACCCCTATCGATTGTTTCTGATCGTGATCCTCATTTTACTTCAAGATTCTGGAAAAGTCTTCAAAAGGCCTTGGATACTAAACTTCGTTTGAGCACAGCCTATCACCCTCAAACAGATGGAAAATCAGAACGGACTATTCAAACCTTAGAAGACATGTTGAGATCATGCTCTCTTGACTTTCAGGGTATGTGGGATCAATATTTACCACTGGTAGAATTTTCCTATAACAATAGCTTCCATTCAAGCATTCAGATGGCACCTTATGAAGCGTTATACGGAAAGAGATGTCGTACACCAACCTGTTGGGATGACGTTGGTGAAAGAAAACTTGTGGGACCAGAACTGGTGGAAGAAACAATGGAAAAGGTGAAGGTAATCCAAAACCACATCAAATCAGCTCAAAGTAGGCAGAAGAGCTATGCCGATAACAGAAGAAAGGTTTTGGAATTTCAGGTGGGAGATCATTTTTTCCTAAAGGTATCTCCATGGAAGGGAGTTATACATTTTGGTAAGAAGGGTAAGTTGAGTCCAAGATACATCGGACCCTTCAAAATTCTAGATCGTATTGGGGCTGTAGCTTATCGTTTCGCGATGCCGCCAAATCTCTCCAAAGTTCACGATGTTTTCCGCGTATCTCTATTGAGGAAATACATGCCTGACCCAACTCATGTACTCACCTATGAGGAATTAGAACTGGAACCCGATCTTTCCTATTGTGAAGAGCCCGTCAGGATTCTTGATGTGAGGGAGCAGGTGCTGAGAAACCGGACGACTCGTCTAGTGAAGGTTTTGTGGAGAAATCATAAAATAGAAGAGGCAACGTGGGAACCTGAGAAATTTATGATGAAAAACCACCCGAGTCTTTTTATGCAGTAATACCCTAGAAATTGCGAGGACGCAATTATTTGAAGGAGGGGAGAATGTAACACCCCAAGCTTCCACTGTACGTTACCCTTCGAATAATGCAATAGCGTGTGTTGTACGCAACCTCAAGCTCTAACACACACCACAACTAATTAAACTAGCCATTGTGAATAGTAATACCTGCTTTATGAAATTTTATAAATTTTATTTATCAAAATGGACTTCATTTTTTGATTCGGAATATTGAAATTAGCCTATGGTGAATTTTTGGTATTTTTCTGAGAACTTCTAAATTTTTATGAATAGTGAAAAATACTTAAAAACAACTTTTTTAATAAAAATAATTTATAGTGATAAATTATAATATTTAGTGGTTTTAATGTATAATTAGAATATATTTTTACCATTATATCCAATGGGGGTCATTAGAATTAATTTAACATTGAAATTGGACATAAACAATTGCCAAACTTTTGATATAAATTGTTTCTTAAAAACACGCTATTTGTTGTAACAGCGGGAATTAATTATAAAATTAATTAATACAACTTATATTTTTGGAATTTTGTAAAATAGACATCATTTTTGAATTCGGAATATCAATTATATCTTAGGGTGAAATTTTGGCCTTATTCTGAAAAACTTCAATTTTTGATGAATAGTGAAACCACTAAGTGGTTGTTAAAAACTGATTTTTTGTTAAAATGAAATATTACCACTTCTGTGTTTTGATTTTAAAAAATCTGAAATACATGGTTGTCATTAAGAAGTAAAATGTGGTTCAATGAGATTAAAATAATTTTTTGTTGAATAGTAACTTTTAAGTTCTTAATCGCGATTAGAGGTAATTAGTGAAGTTTAAGGTACAAATAATGTTTTAATAATATGAGATGAGCATGACACTTGTCCTACTCCTATTGGATGAGTCATTGCCGACCAAGACAACCCATGGGTCAACTTGGGTACCCCATGGAGCCACTTTAGTTGGAAAATGACATTAATATATATTTATTTAATGTTAAAATTAAATTGACACAAACATGAGTTCGTTTACTAAAACAGTTTTTAAGTGGGGTTACACAAGTCCAAATTTTGACAATAAATATTCATTAGAAAGCTAAAAAGATTTCCTACATCATAGTATTTTTTTTATAATTTTTAGACATTAAATAAATTAAATTATTTATGACATCATTATGATGCAGCGATGACCTCATTATTTAACGATTTAAATAAATTGAGAAGATAATGAAAAATCCAAGGCTTACACTTGTCCAAAGCCTATTGGATGAGGATATTTAGAAACCTTATCACCTTAGCCTCGAATTATATAAGTTTGGGACCTTTGGAATCCGAAAAGCATTGTGAAATAATGTAACATTTCAATCTTTCCAAAAGTGCCCCTCCTCTCCTCTTATAAAAGGCCCCCACCTCTACCACCTTATTCACACTTCCAAGCCTTTTGGTTCAGCCAACCCCTGCCCAAATACTCTCCCAACTTCTCTCCCTTAATCCTAGAAGCTTTACTTTATTCAGAAAGCCATCCTAAGGAGTCCTTTTGATCAAATCAAAAGGAAGAACCCGAAGAAGAGGTAACATTTTCATCACCCTCTTTCAAGTTTCTTTCTTCTTCCACTCCCTCTTTGTTTATTATTTCAATTCTAAAATTATAACTCCAGTATATTCTATATACTTTGATGTTATTATAAATATGGAACAACCATATTCAGTATTCTACCCATCATTTGAGTGACATGTCACCATACGTGCGTACGTACGGCTTACCGTCTCCACGTCGTGGTGTAATTGTTATTCAACATATTATTATTTAGATGGGTATAATAATGATATGTAATTCATGTAAATAATAAATATAAAATGATAGTTATTCTGTATATATGATATACTATCCAATTATATATTATTTTAATATCAAAATAATGTTATTGTCGCTCGTGCGTACGTACGGACTACCGTCTCCACGAACGCGATGAGATTCATTCTCTGTCGTATCCATTCAAGTATAATTATCATTTGATGATTTAAAAATAATGTTTAAGGACATGATATCATTATGGATATGAATAAGATACAACCTATCCATGAAAAACACGACTTACATAACAAAACATATAAAAGAAAACGAGTAAGTTAACACCCGAAACAACGATAAATCTAAGATATTGTTAACAAAGCAATGTTAAAAGATCATATATGATATCATATGAATGTATATGATTCTTGTATAATTTAATAACAATTATTTCACCATTATACAGGAGGTTAACCTACCCCAACCAAGGAAAAGTACAAGGTAAGGGTTTACTTCACAACCTCTTCATTATCCAAGGTTGTTTATACATAATTATCTACTGGGACCTCGTTATCATCCACATCCATGTTTCTTCAAAATGTATTTCAAAACATTTTTATTATTTACAAGAATATGGGTTAAAGTCATTTATACCCTTTTTGACTTTTTATAAGAGGGATCTTTCCGCCCTTATAAAATCTTCAAAGCTTTCCTTACAAGCTTATAAGAATATTTTCAAGAAAATGTTTTGTTTTATATGGCTCTTAAATGATTTCAAAAATAGAAAGAAATATTTCTCTAAAAAGTGTTTTGATTTCATCTATGTCAACATCCTTTGATGGATTTTACGCTTATTTGAAGTTGATTTATTATAATACAAAACTTCTATATTTTATTGAAGGTTTTGTGATATGTTTGACTGTGGATGTGCTATTTTATACCATTCATAGTTTATGGTGAAATTATTGACATTTTGTATGCTAGTTTTAATACGAATGTTTATGTTATGTTTAAACCTTTTCATATGGGAATGCATTGGACTTAATATGTGACGGGTGGAGCCCGCTATAGCTCCTCGATGCATCGGTAGGTCTCATGAGACAAACTAGTGTCTTGGCACAAGGCCTTGACAAAATCTTATTTGGGGTCTTGGCACGAGGCCTTGGCTACGTGGTTATGATAGTCTGACATTATGCATTCCAACATTATTAAAGTGGTTAGTGATTTTGCATGTGATTATTCGATTAGTAGAATATCCATGTGAATGAGTATATGGCATTATTTCATTTTACTTTTGCCTTATTATGTTGATGTTCAAGTTTAAAAGGCTTTTGTTTTAGTTATACATTGTCTTAAATGATTATGTTTTCTTATAAAAGCTTCCGCAATATTGTTATCCTTACTGAGCATCTGAGCTCACCCCTTTATCGGTCTTTCGAGACTTGATCTTTTGTGATCATGCCAATGTTACGAAGTAATGCACCGACTCTGGGTAGCTGGGGTCGGGGCGTTACAATAGTGGTAGGGATGATTAGTCATACAGCTAGATCATCCCACTCTGGAGTTTCTGATGTTGGCCAGTATTGGTCACTCTTCTTCTTCATGTCACATCTAGCCACTCAATTACTGCTCAAAGCACGCTTGATTCTGGGAGAACCACTCCACAAGCCATCGGTCGTATTTCAACTGGCAAAAATTCCCACTAAGAAGCAACCTCGTGATCTTTTATTTCATAAGGGTCCCAATTCAAAGGACAATGTGTCAACCAGATGCTTGGTCTGTAAGTTATAGGCATTATTGTGCCAAGGGCCCAGTTGGATTCAGAGTCAATCCATCCCAGCCATACTCCAAATTTCTCAAAAACTCTCAAGGAGTATCTCAAATGGACCACCTTTCTCCAAGGATCCCAGTTCCATAGAAGGTTCATCAAACAGACCTCCAGTTCACAATATACGGTCACTTATGCGTATTTGGGCCTGATAGGTGTCTGGGTCCGGTCTGACCCAGTCTCGGCTGACCAGACCCCATCTAGGTCGGACATAGCTCGGTTGGGTTGGGATATGGTGGGCTCGGCCCGCTAGGCCATGGACCGGTCAGGCCCACCCTGGTCGGTCTAGGTCGCGACGGGCATGGTCCGATGGTCCGTGGACCGGACCGGCCTGCCGGGCGATGGGGCCTAGCCTGCTGACGTGCCCCAAGCGTGTCACTCCGTCTTCCTGCCAAACGACTCAAAGAGGTTATTCTTCCCCATTAATCAACGATTCCATATGAAACCTACTACGGGTCTCCGGGATGAGGGTCCCTCTACCTTTGTCGCGGCTTCGAGTCGCGGCTACATCAATATGGTACGCGATGGCACGCAACCTTCACCTCTATGGCCAGATGTTGTCGGTCAACCATCCGACCACCACAGAGCCACTCTTCCATCATGGCTAGCGGTTTCTGGTCACCTCTCTCATCTTCCGGTTCCGGTCTTCGGTGCCGGCATTTCTTCTGCGGGCCACTGGGTGAGCCATGGTGGTCCGTTCTTCCTTCCAGACGCGCCTACGGTTCTCTCAGGATGCTGCCGTCATTTTGAGGCCCTCAAAAGTGCCTTTCCACCGCGTTTGTTATTATGCTGTGAAGAAATAACAAAGGACAAGATTATTGGAGGGTCTAGGCCTTGTTTGTTTCATCCTGCACCCTCTGTGTTAGCGTTTTAAACACGAGGAAATTTTAATAATAAACAAAAGGAAGAATAATCCCAGAATTTAAGATCATTAAACAACCACCTGCATGATTTTACGAGATATAGATCAACACATTATTTTTTTGGTTCACATTCATTGTATTTTTCAAGAACAGTAAGAGAGGAAACATCAAATCACGTAAACTGCCAACATTGAGATCCATTGGAGACGTCACAGATGGTGATACTTCCATGTTTGAGGGTATTGTGGATGAAGGAGATGGTTCATGTGCATTGGCATCCTTCATCCATTGACCTTCAGATAGATCCCACAATGAGCATCATCAATCCTCTGTTCTCCATCGGTGGAAGGCATGGTGTCACTTTGTCATGGGTTCCTCGCTTAATGAAGTCGTTCAAAAAACTAAACCCAAGCTCTATATAAATAGGGGTGGGAAAGGTGAGAAACTCCTTGAGGAATTAACAAGGTTTATTAATTGACGTAATTAATGTTCCTCATTAATTTATGTAATTAATGTGCCTCACCAGTTGAAGTAATTAATGTGCCTCATTAATTGATGTAATTAAAGTGTCTCATTAATTATAGGATGTGTGGTTACGCAACCAAAGTGTAAACATGCAATTAACACACCATAATTTAAGGTCTAACCACATTTGTGGTCCCCACCACTTTCACTAAACATGTGGTAGGAAAAATAAAAATAAATAAAATAACAATTACATGTTATGTTACTTTTCCTTAAAAAGTCCAAAATTTAACTTTTTCTCCTGACCTATTGTGGTTGAAGTGAAGCTTCCCTTCTGCAGATTCAACTATGCTATTAGATTTTATATCTAAGAACAGGTTCACAGATAAAAAATGTTTCACATGCATTTACTGAACATACTCGAAAAAAAGTTCAGAAATTCATTTCGGGCACATCGGGCCTCAGAATCACGTGCCGTCAATTTTCACAGACTCGTAAAAATATCAAGTAAATAAAAACAAATTTATATGGAATTTTTCAAGTCTTTACACATTTTATTTTTCATATCTTGAGAGATTAGGTTGAGCATAGACACAATTTTTTTATCTAATATCCCATTAAATTTGGTTTCTCATGATGATTTTCATTTCATTGGTCATCGTATTTTTATTTGACACTATTCCTACAAGTTTCACCCATTGACTAAAACTAAAAAAACACAAAGTTATAAGAAATAATAAGAGTGATAAATCATATAATAATGAAAATAATTATTGATACTTTATAAATTATGACACCTTTTTATCAAAATATGACACATTAGGTTTATTCTACATGGATTTGGTTTATTATAGGTTTTCATAGGATTTATCCCCGCTTTTCTCCTAACCTAATCTCCAAAAATAACTGAACCCTTCTCTAATACCAACTGAGGTGACATGAGAATCACATATAAAAATGTTACTACATTTTAGGTAAATATTCAATACATATTATAATAAAACATTCCCCAAAACCATAAGGTATCATGTCTTTGGAGACTAAATACATAATCCACAAATTTAATGAAATCCATTCAATTTCTCTCATAAAGTTCTCCAAACATAGTCCCCTTAATAGAAATATCCTATATAAATCCTTTCTTCACAACCTGGGGAACTAGAAACATAAGAAAGGGTAAGCTAAGATAATTAGTCTGGGTAAAAATTGGTGATATCAATCTATGATCATAAGTGAGAATAAAATATAATAATATGATCATAACATACAAGATCATACCCAACAAGTCACAAATCATAAAACCCGATTCATAGAAAAAGGATTTTTCATCATAACATACATTATCCATAAGAGTTTGGAATCATAAATATTTATTGGGTGGTTTATTAAAGGTTGGAGAGGAGGAAGGGTTAGTTTGTGGGATAACCAATAGACTCAATGGGGGGAAAGGGCGAAGATGGAACCCTAAGTGCGGATAAGCGATGATGGGTCCCCCCCTCCCCCTTCCCGGTGGTAGGAGGGGGTGGATGGATCATTGTTGCCTCCCCATGTTCAGTGGAAGCCCTTTATCTGTTTCTCTAACCCCAGTTTTCTCCACGTGTTCCCGAAGATTTTGTTACGCCTGAAGGTTCAAAATCATTACTATGGGGATCCTCAGCTCTAAATCTTGATGTCAGAGTTCTCTGAAGCCTCGTGTCTTCTAAATATGACCCTGGTGGCTCGTTTTAGCCATCACAGGTCCCTGGTTGATGAGTTTGACAACTTCGTTTTTTGGAAATTGGGACTTGAAAGATCGTACAGTTTTTGGTCTTTTGGATAAAATCCACCTGATGATCTATTTTTCCTCGGAAGAAGATCTGATTTTTGGATGGTCTAAGGCTCCCCAAAGATGAAATGGTTGCAAGATCGTTCTTCTCCGCTAGTCTTTCAATTTCTTTATGAACAGGGTATCACCCTTCATCGCGACTTGGGTTAGTATCCCGCACCTCCCCATACCCTTTCAAAATATAGATATCATTTGTATACTAGGTAATCTTGTTGGTCTATTCCTCTGCTCTGATGATCGCACTGCTATGGTGAGCCACCCAATCAATCCGCGAGTCTGCGTGGAGGTGGATGTCTCAAATCCATCAGTTGATTGGGTGTTTATTATGGTTGGAGAGGAGTTTAGGTGGAAGAAAGATATGGTTTATGAGTCATGGATTTATTTCTACTCAATTTTCAGTCAGTTGGGTCATTCGGCCTCAAACTTCCATGATGGAGTCATGAACAAGAGGCCCTCATGTCCGGGAGAGATGTCTACCAAAGCCTCTGGTCTACAGCGGAGGGTTGATGTGGAAGACAGGGCGGGAAATGACTCAGGACTGGAGGGATTGGGTGAACTAGTGTTGACAAACTCTGCATGGGTGTCCTCTGAGTTGATAGGCATAACTGTGGATGGGTAGACCAGCGGTGAAGCTCTGGTTGCTGTGAAGGCTGCTAAGGCTAAGGCACTAGATCCACTGGTTGTGGATGTCCTAGCCCGCCTAAGGTATGATCTGGGAATTAACCCAGTGAAGGTGAGTGGAGTGTAAGTAGTGCTTGTGTATGGATCAGATAATAAGGATTCCTTGGAGGTGGTCATGATGGAATAATTGCTAAATTTGGACATCTCAAAGGAAGTTGTAACGAGCTCGCTAGTGAGTGATATCCAAGGCTCTGGGGACCCCCAAGGCCAGATATGGGAGGATACAAAATTTTAACCTCAATTTATGGGTTGTGGGAATGATCAGTCCATAGTTCCAACCTTGTCAGTACCCCTATGTAGTGATGCTTCAGTGGTAAGCATGGAGGCCTAGAAAACTAGAATGTCACTACTGGGGAAGTCTTTTCTACATGCACCAACTGATTATCTTTGTGTAAAAGGGGGAAAAGAGGGGGTTAGTGTCTTGGGATCTTTGGACCCAAACACTCTTGTACCAATTTAATCATTCCTTCATAAGGCTATGAGTATAAGGAAGAAGATTGGTTTGGATAACAAAGAAGTCAAGGCGTATTCTTTGTGTAGGTCGATGCCCCTCAAAGAAAGCTCAATGTTTGAATTAAAAAAACAGATTTGAAGGCTTGGTGGAGCAAGTTGAACCATTAAATAATGAGGATGATTATTCAAGAGAAGATAGTCACAGCCAATTCTTAGTGGATATCTCAGACAGTTTCCAAGGGGAAGGTCCTCACAGCCCAAGAAGAAAGAAGGGGGAAAAGGGGAAGCGGGACCCACGAAAATGCATTGTGGTCCAGGGGAAAAGTCCCAAGGGATGCAAAGACTATTCTCATTTTCCTAAACCAATGGAAAAAATGTTGGACAACAAGGGGGGAATCAAGGAAAGAAAATACCTATAAGACGGGGAAAATGGATATCCAAGGATTGATCTATGTGGGATGGAAGGAGAGGAAGGGGAGTGTTTGAAACTCATACTCCACTCCAAGGAAGAAATGAATGAAAGGTTCCTTAAGCCCATCGCATAAAATGATGAGATTTTAAGAATATATGAAATGAAGTTTCATGTTTCTACCACCGAGGAGAAGGAAGCATGGATAGACAAGCAAGACTGAATCATAGCTCGAGGCTTCAACCAAGGAAAAAACACCCTGGAGGAATTTGTTTAGACATTGGACAAGATGGTTACTCACCTCGAAGAACTTATCAGCAAGGATCTAGACACATAAGTTGGTAATCGGCACTGGGAATTATTTAGAGTGGATAACTCAAATAATCTTAGTATTGTGTTTAATATCTTTGGGACCTTATTCAACACGTAGTGGTATTGATAAATAAGGTTTTCCACTTTCCCTTAAGGTGGTGTGGTGATAAATATATAATTTGGGTGTGGGTTAAAAAATTAATCATGATCCATGACATCATATAATAATCAAGATATATAAGTTTTTTTCATAAATGTGTCATATAAATATAAGCACAGAAAATCATTTCCTTAGTCAAGGCTTGTCACCAATATTATCATATTCGGAAGAGATGCATAGTGGATTTGGTTCACTCCCAGTTCCCATAAACATAGAAATCATATATCTAGGATAGTCACCATGACATTCAATACATATTAGGATTGGGCCAACTACTTGTGTACCTTCTTGGTCTCAGTCTAACTACTTGTGTACCATCTTGGGTGTAGTACAACCACTTATATACCCTTGATCTTAGAAGAACTTATCATATACCATTGTTCTCTCATGTGATATAAAATATTAACCCAATCATTATATCCATATAACTAAACCACCCATTACATAATAATAAAACATTCGTATATATTCCACAATAAATAAGATCATTCATCATTCTTTCATTGTTTAATTAACCTTTGAGAAAGGAACCAATTTCATGAGAGGTCATTTAAATCATCATCATCATAATACAACCAGATAAAGGAAGTGGAGGGTATCATAATATCATATTCAAAGTGAAAAATAAAAAACCTTAAATTATGATCAAAAATATGAAAAAAAAAACTTCTATAAAATATTTAAAAATATGGTATGAAAAACAAGAAGAAATATCCTTCTCTTATTTTAACTATTTAAAAAACAAAAAATACAAAAATGGGAATAGTATTTTCAATATAAAACCATAGGAAATTATAGTTGAATTTAAATTATGAAGAAATTACATAAATTTGGTAAAGTATGTTCATTTCATACATGTTAAAAAAATATTATTTTTACACTTTTATAAGGAAATAAAAAAGATAGTCGTATAGAAAACATTGGAAAAAATTCATTTTAATAATTTTTAAATAAATTAAAAGGCATTAGAGAATTATTTTATAATTAATCAAATTTTAGAAAAAAATCCATATAATAATTTTAAAGAACATTTATATGTAGGAAAATGATTTCCAACCTAACAGAAAAGATAAGGTCAACTTTTCATAAAAATATTCTTTCATCCATTTTGACTTATAAAGTTTGGAAAATGGTAATAATACTTGAAAAATAAATAAAAAAATAACCATATGAGAATAAATTGTATTATTTTTTAATTTAAATAGTGTATAATTACTCTAAATGAGATTGAATCACAAACAAACTCAATTCAAAGTGATATTGGAACATAAACCCTCACCTCAATTCTAGACTTGCTTAAAATAAAATCTACCCCCCAGTATAATAAATTTTAAACAATTATAAAACTATAATAGAATAATATTCATAATAATATACCTATATATCATTCCATTATAATTTTTATTTACTCTTTTGATAACAATTATTCATTAAAATCAACCTTTTGGAGTGAATGTCTCTATTTTCCATGTATGTTTCGATTTAATGATTATAGTCCTTAAAATTTTGTGAGGGTTTCATCATATTTATAAACTTCATAATTTTTGGAATATTTTATTTATTCGTTATATTCACTATCTTATCTATCCATGGAAGGAAGTGATGAAAAATGAATTGCATTACTTTGTAGAGACAGTACTTTGTATATACACATGAGTGATGTTTTCATTTTTCAATGGATTTAATGAAATAAATTTAAATAATAATTTATATTTCCAAAATCAAAATTCAGATAATAATATAATATTTATTCATTAATTCAATCTATATAACCAGACTTTATAGGTGGTGGTGAAAAATGAATTAAAGTACTTTTTTAAGGTGGTAATCTCCATGTACACATGAGCATTGATTTCATTTTCCATTTTATGGAAATGATATAGAAAATGTATATTAAATTGATATACATAAATCAGTATTTTATAAATACTGATTTCATTTTGTAAATATTTTTATGGACGATTTTTATGTGGTTTAAGTATAAAGAAACTTGAAATGGTTAGGTAAGAACATATTCATCTTCATTGTATAATATTATTTGAAAATTTCCACAAGGATTTTGGTATGGTTCATTTCAGAATACCATAACCTCAGGGTTTTGTAATGTTGTTCTCTTTTATAGGTGAGGGGAGTGACACCCTTGTATATTATAGAAATTTAAATTTGATAAATGTATTTCTCAAGGGGAGTGGATAAAAAAATGAAATTATAGAATATAAGATGAGAGATTAAAAATACCATCAACCAATAAAATTAAATATAATTTTTATTGATATTTTTACACCTTATCCCTTTATTTTAAATCATTTTTTCCATTAGTGTAGTGAAAAACTTCTTACCAAGGTTGATTATTTTTATAGAAAAAAAATAAAATTTATCTTCTAAAAAAAATTTAAATGTTGATTCCAAGTATTTAAACTATTTTATCAGATTCAATTTCAAAATTTACTAGAAATTAAATCTAATATTTCAAGAACAATAAGTAAAAGACATTTTAAAAAAATGTATCTTTAAAAATAAAAATGTTTTTATTATCATTACGGGTCTATTAATAACCATTATATGAATTTTTATTTCTTATTGGATATATCTTATACACATTTCATTAAAATCATTTAAAAATAGTGATTAATATAATTTTTTAAGATAAAATACACTATGAACATAAAAAACAATTTTTAAAAAAATATCTTATTTTACCTTTAAATGGTTTTATCATCACTTGAATCCAATATATATTAAATATATTAATGATAATTAATTATTATACATGTAAAAACAATGAAATTATATAGTTTTAGTACTAAAAATAAGATAAATTGTCTTTTAAATAAATATATTTGAAACAATGCCTTTAAATAAAAAATATCCATTTATCAAATATTTATTATACTTATATTCCTTATCATTAATTAATCATTTCAAAGATATCATAAATTGATTTTATTAATTTTTACTTTAACTTATCAATAAAATTTAATAATATAACTCCAAAAAGTATTAAATTTTAAAAAATGAATATTTTAACAAAATTGTTGAAAACAGTTTCTCAAGAATTGATGATATTTCCTTAAGTGAATATGGCCCTTTAAAAAATCTTTCATTTTATCAATTTAATTTAAATATATAATAATTTATTCTTATTTTTATTTTAATAAATAATTATTCACTTATGTTTTGTGTTGCATGAATCACAGGATATCGAACACATCAAAATTGTTAAAGAAAAAATACTCAAACATTTTATGGTGTTGCCTGATTTCTTTAAATAAATAGAAAAAAGTAATATACCTTATTCAAATATATTTTTATATAAATTTATTCCTGGAATTTAAGGTGAAAAAGTTATTAAGGGGAATAATTGATAAAGAATTTAACCTTTTTCATATCTTGATAGAAGATTGTGTAATTTTGAATATCTATTCAAAACCTGATTAATGTTATCATCTTGGAAGTGATCCCAAATGTGAAACCCTTAAGTATATTTAATGAAAATTATCTACCTTTATAAAATGAGGGTGTATTTTTTCCATTAATGGGGGGTGGGAGTTTTATTATCTTTAATAATTATTTATTCTAAGATTCTGGACTTTTTCTTGAAATATATCATTGAAAAGGAATATTTTTATATTATCTTATCATTGTGTTGAAAGATTAAATTATACTGTTTAGGGGTATAAATTTTTTTAACCTAGTATGTGAAAATGGGAAGATATTCCAAGTATAATTTCTGAATATAAGTCCTTCTACTTATGATTTAATAATTTTAATCAGTGTGTTAATAAGAGTGTGTGAATTTCATTTTTTTGACTTCCAACTAATATAATTAGATACTTGTATCAATTATTTCAGCCTGAAAATATTTTAATAGTTGTTAAGAACAATACCAAGTGGTTTCATATCCACTATTATCATATTTTAATTAAATAATAGGCAATATAAGTTTTGAATTAAACCATCTTCTTTTCTATATCAAGCATGGATCAAGTAGAATTAGAGAGGGAATAATTGATGAATCTTTTCTTTAAGATAGTTAATACCATTATCTATCTAGTGTATTTTTATGTATTTTCATCAAGGGGGTAGAAAAATAAAATTAAAAACATTTTGAAGTGTATTTATTATATTAGTATTGAGAAATAATATAATAGGGGAGATTGTAGTACACACTTTGTATGGGTTGTACTTGGTTTCAATAAAGAAAAATGTAATATGGATGATGTTAATATTTCATAGAGTAGAGCATATTATATGTAATTTTGACTTACCCAATCCTGTTATGAAGAAATGAAGGATCCTTATCAAGTATATCTACGTGCACTGTATTGAGAAACTTAGATAAAACCATATGGTATGGTGTAGAATAAGTAACTCAGGTACTATCACTATTCAGTTGACAAAGAAACAATAGAATATGATTGACTAGTTTATTTATTTCCAATGTTTATTTGGAATATATAGTGAGTTTATTTTCATTGAATATATTAAAAAATATGTGATGTAATTCCCTTAGATATACATTGATATCCATTCACATATGAAAATTCCTAAAGGGTAATTTAAGATTTCAGAAAAAATTATATTATATAATGAATATCAATTTGGAAAAAATGAAGTTTTCACTGATATATATTTTATATACTTGATTGATTCAAGAAGATTTGATAAAATGGTAAACTTTTCCAAGGAGTGTTCTTAATTCTGAATATTATGTCTCTCTAAAGAATTAGAATAAAAATCTAGTTAAAAAAAGGCTATATTGTATTATAATGAAGTCACATACTTGTGTTTATTGAACTTGAGGAGTGATATATTATATTTCAGTATACATAGATGATATTCTAATAATAACTAATATTGATCTAATAATGGTTCTTTAAAATAATCTAAGTAGTATTTATATGATGCATGGTCTTTGGAATATATTTTGGTAATGATTAAATATTATTTGAAGTTACTTTAAGGAATTATTATGTGTCTTGAATAATTTTAGAGTAATATAGAAATTCTAATTTGCAGGCTCAAACATGTGTAATCTAATTCTATGAATTCAGAGATTTGGTAGAGTCATAGAGCTATTAGTGAGATACCTATGATGTATCTTTGAATTGAAGTAGAAAGTTGTAACTTCCCGGGGCTGACATATTGAGACACATAACATATTAATCCTGATATATAAAATTTAGAGAAGTTATAGAAATTAGAAAGACCTTAGAGCCTATTGACATATATAATTTGACTAATATATTACATAATCTTTTTTAATCGAAGGAAACTACTAGAATTCATTAGAGGGAAGAGTCATCCAGTGATATATAGTATATTTGTTATATTATATATAATGTTTTTCTTCTAGAGAAGTTAAAATACATTACAGGGTCATTTTACAATGTCATAAATAATGTATTTGTTATATTTATTATCATTTATTAGTTAATTATTTTTTAATAGGAATCCATATATAAATTATAAGAAAAATTCAGAGTTTAAAATCCACAAAATATAACTTGGAAGAACTATTTAATTAATAAGATTTTTATATTTTCCTAAATGATTTAAAAATCGTGATTTATGTTATTATCATGATTTATTCTACTGGTCTTAGGAATAAAGAATAAAGATTTTTTTCCATACACCATGAAAGGAAACACATGAAATGAATCTAAGTGTGGATAGAAATAAGATAATGATGAATTTGGAATATTCATATATAGTTACACTATAAGGAAAGGACCATCTCACTATGTTTGATAAAGAGAGTGATTATGAGAGATATTAATTCCACAATTGATGCTCTCAAGTTGTGATAATAAAATTGCATGACATCATACAGTTATTAATTTTAATAAACATTTTTTAATTATGGAGAAATTTATAGGTGATAATCCCATTATAAATTTTGATTGTCATGATAAGTTATATGCCGAGTATTCAGGATAATGAAATTAACAAATATGACTAGTTTTAAATGAGACATGAACACTAATGTTTCTTGTTATTTTAAGTTTGATTTTTGAGGAGAATTAAAGAGCTAAATATTGTGGAAATTCTATTAATGTATTTTTTTTAATATATATATATATATATAAAGGAAAATGATGATATTATAAATTGTAACTACTTGAGATATGTTTTGGGTCAAAACCATATAAATCTAGTGTTATTGAGAATGGTGTTTATCCTTTTTTTCTAAAGAATAATAAGAAAATATATTGACGAAACTTTCTATTTCTACTTATTATTATTGTTTAGGAATAAGGTTGATGAATTTTTTTGTGATATTCCTATATCATAAAGACTGAGGCCTGTGATATTCACATATCTGAAGGATTGAGATAGCCCACTGAATTTTGTGTAAGAAATCCTTGAGATTGTTATGCACTGAGAAAGTTGTTCATATGTTTTATATCTGGAAATACTATTTCTTTATTTTTTATCACATTAAAAAGAAATATTTTGAATCCTATATTTTTTAAGGGAATGATTGGTTCCATAGCCTAAAATTACTACATGTTAGTGATGTCATTGTACCTAGTTAGTTTTAGGATTATGGGTCCAATGATAAAACATTGTATGTGATTTATCCTGATAATAAAAAGTAGATATGTGTATATGGGATGAAAAATACAATGTATTGGAGACATTTTCCATAATATTGGAGGTTAACCTTGCTCACAAATCTAAGTTTACTTAATTACATTTTCCCCACTTATTTTACATGATTATTAACCAATTTTAATAAGAAAGGGTAATCAAGGGAGATATAAAGAGATCCATTTATTGAAGAAGTGCAAATGTAAATAAGGGTAAACATTTAGAAAATAAGTTATCGGCAATGAAGCACCCCCACCCCTCATTACTATTGGACAGGCATGAACTATTCTAAACAAGATGTTTTACCAATCTCATCCCAACAAGGAGGATATTTTCATGGATGAATATACAATGATATAAAGGTATCCATATTAATTAACGATTCATAGAAATTATTATATAAAAATTAATCCAATGAAATATAAAAAACCCAATATTCCTATAAATCTATCACAGATTGATAAATCATATATTCTGAAATCATGATTCCCTTCTTTGTTTTTAAATATTTTTTAGGATTTTAGTTCATGATGTCATTTATCAATATTTATATATTTTATTAATTGGAATTCTTAAATTAAGAGGTGAACTAAGGAACTCTATTAGAGATGAGTATTGAGTAAACCCCATAAAATTTCATGATTTCATTGAAATATATATTTCTAAGGTCCTCTACCTTTTTCCTATCTTTGATTGAAAGAAAACAGGATGATTTGGTCAGCCAATAAGTGATCAAAAAGATAAAATTATTACCATTTGGGGTATAAGGTAATATAATAATGAAATATATATATATATATATATATAATCCCACTTCAAAGAACGAATAGGTCAAGGATGAATTATTTAATGTGTTTTTTGTGCTCCATCTTTACATACTTGAAAATAAATCATTGAGATGCATATTCAACTATATCCCTTATCAGGCCTGACTACAAATATTGTTTTGTTAAATCATAATACATTTATATAGAACATACATAAACCACCAATTTAGTGATTGAAATAATTCATCAATTATTTTCTAATATAAATAAGGAACACATATGAATTTGGAAATAGATACTACCATTATAAAATAGATTTAAATCACTAGCGGTCTCACTATTACTTAAAAATGATCTAATATACTAACATTAATTATCCACTAGTTATTCTTTAATGGTATTCTCAATATGATAATTTGAATTTCAAACATTATCAAAAAACCATATCCTCCTAATCTTGCTTCATATTAAGATGTACTTAAATAAAAAATCATATAATTATATTTAGCATTGGATTCTTTCAATACATGTGACGGAAAATTTCAGTTAAGTTCATCAGTGACCATATTTCCCTAGTATTGGTAAGGATCAATTCAAACAATATAAAATACTCTACCCATCACCTTTTTATGATTATTAAATAAAATTCCAAAAATATATATCTCAAAATTTTTTGGTTATTTTAAATGATAAGCTTTTCACAAAAAATATAATCTTAAAAACTTTTCAAGGAATGAAAGATCACTACTAACTCAAGGTTATAGATCAGGTAGTTCCTTTAATATAGGAGAAGTTTACAAAAATCATAAACTACCAAATATCCCGTATTTATATAAACAAAACCAAATCATATGCCTATGTCATCAAAATAAACAATATATATTTCTCTACGATTTGGAAAAATTAGAACCGGATTGAATATAATCCTTTTTCATCTCACTAAATAATGATTAATATTAGGGAATCCATTCATACTTCAATCCTTTATGAGTGAGGACCATCAAAGGAGATAAATAAATTTATAAATCCTTTATGAACCATTTAAATAATACCTATAAATATATGAATCAATGTGTGTGAAATATTATATTTTGTACATTCTAAGACATAACAACTATAACATTTTTAGGATCAATTAGTATTCCTTGTTTTGATACCATGTGTCCTAAAACCTATAAGATGAAGATGAGACACTGGTATAGTTTTATATATATTAAGTGGTATTGAAAAATTCCCAAAACAATATTCAACTGATTCTTATTCTCCCTTTATGATATTTAATAGATTAATATTTCATAAACACAACACACAGTGAAGGAATCAAGGTATTGGAGGAAGATTTAATTCATAAGGTATATAAAAACTACTGGAGTTTTATTCAGTCTAGATGGCATGCCTATGAACTCAAAGTGACCATATCCCCTTAGAAAATAATGTATGGGTATATTATACTCATTTCAATTGATTTGGTGATACCATAACATGAGGTCAATTTTAGAGAACAACATTTCTTCATTTAGTTATTATAAAATGTGATCAATATGAGGTAGAGGGTATTTATTCTTTATACACACTCAATTTATATTATTATATCCTATTAAATAGTGTAAAATGTTTTTAGAATTCTTTAAAAAAAATCTTATCTTCCAATGGAAACACATCTGGATGAATAAACCTCATAGCTTCAATTTCATTAATTTGAGTCTTTAACTCCTTTAGTTCATGTGGAGACATTCCATACGAAGGTAGTGATATAGGTTCATCAAAGGGTTAATATTAATGAATAACTCAACTTACTAATCTAGAGGTAACCTAGAGAAATTATTAATAAATACTTAAAGGAAGCCACACATGATGGTAGGATACTCTATCTCTAAATCGTAATCATTTTATTCCATTAAAATAGAATATATATAACATTTAAATAATGTATTATTAGGAAAAGAAGGTGCATACCAACATGATCTAGGATCCCAATCAACATAAAATAAATGATTAGTCTCAATGAAGGAGATAAAACCCACCATTTGATGATGAGATTAGATTGAACCATTGAATAGAATCATCCAATATACCATGATGATAATATTAAGAATGTCCATTTCTAGGAAAATAAAATCAAAGGATAATTAAAATTTTAAGGTAGATATTAGATATGACCGGAATTTAAATCCCCACTACTCTATTTTTTCAAGAGGGGTTGATATATCATAATATATGTTAAAGGGTCAAATGGAAGGTTACAAAAATAAACAGTTCATGTAGATATAATTGAAAATAAGAAACCTATACCAAGTAGATAAATATTTATAAAAAAAATAAATAAGTAAAACAATATACACCGTTATAGGTCCAACATTATATTTTTTAGGGGATTGCTCCAATAGTATATGAATTACTAGTTTACAGCTAAGAATGTAATCTCCCACTAAATTAAGGTTTAATATTATATTTTATTTCACCATAATAATAAATTTATCTACCTTAATTCTTCTAAGGATGATATCTTCATACCATATATGCATCTAATTTCACTTGGGGTCCCTTTATTGCTAATAAACCTAGACCATTTTTATACAAAAAAATATCTTGGTAGAATATATATAGAGGTACCCAATACAACCATAAGTATTAAAATATTTGGGTTCTTTATGGAATGAATATTTTGGTTTAACCCGTTTAAAACTTTGATAACATTAGAGGGGTGTATTTTAAAAGTCTAGAGTGCAATGAAAGAGTGTGGTGGGAAATGTGGTAATTAAAATTTCTTTTAATTTCAATTTCCTAGAATACTAATAGAGGATATTGAACATTATGTTTATAATTAATTTATTTATATTAAAAGATATGAAATACCTCAAATTAGTTTTTTTCTTCATAGTCAATTTTGATCATCCAAAAAGACCCTTTCAGATTTCCTTTATTGCGCTTGTGAGGATCCTAGGGTTGAATCCCTCTAGCAGTGATTCATATATCCTCCAATGATCATTGAGAAACGTCTCTCATCTCTGAGTTTTAATAGGTAAAATAAAATGTATTACATTTTTTCTTCTTGATCTCTCATTCTTCAACATTAACAAAATATCTCTTATATTCTTATTCTTGAGATGAAGAGTCAAAGGAGTGGTCAACAGATAATACGATGTGCGCAACAATTCTCTATTCTCAATTTTTGGATACCCAACTCAATAGACATAACATTATATATATTGAGATAGGGTTTAGGTTAAAAAAAATATTTAATTACATTCCAGTCACTAAATAATATTATAACCAATAATAAACTCCATGATATATAAAAATAATATAGTTATTATTTTGTGGTGTGTGTTATCTTCCGCAAACAATAAGTAATATTTACTGGCTTGTAATTTGTTATTTATCATCAAACATGGTCTTGGTCCATTTGAACTCCTCGTTATTTATTGAACACCCAAATAAATATTTCTTTTTTGTAAATAAAAATTTCATTCCCATATCGACCAATAAATATTTATTACATATTCAATATAATAAATAAATATATTTTGATTCACATGTCGGTGAATAAATATTTATTTAATTTATGAGATAAATATAACTTTAATAATATAATTCTTTAGTCTTGAGAATAATGTTTATTCCATTAATTAAATTCAAATATAATTTAATCGAGATCATCGGAAACACTTAGTGTGTTACCCTATAGGATTCTTTCTCATTGGCATTAGGCGTACTTGCATAAATTCAGTGATTATTGTCCAGCAATGGGTCTATGCACCCAAGAGAAAGAACTTAATTGAGTAACATCAACAACTACATATGAATACTCCCTGTGTAATATAATCCCCTTATCAAAATATTTCATAAAAAAAGTTTCACATCTATGTCACAAAACCTTACGCTCAATATATTTTTCTTTGACTATCTGAAATAAACATGTTGTTACACCATGGTCATGGAATTTAATGTTATAGTTCTATTCCAATCAAAAGGCTGAGATATCGTCTTCCATAAATATTTTAGGGAAAAATAATTCCTCGAATTATCCATTAATGACATATTAATCATGACACACCCAATGTATCCAACATCACAATAAACTATTATCATCAACGTTTACAAAATACATCTAAGTAAGTTAGTTGAAACATTCATTAATAATAATATGAAAGACTAAGGATCATAACACAACAACATAGATATAAATAGCTGATGAAAAAAAAATATGGAATTCATACTAGTGGTTCTCTTCTCATAATCTCCCATATTAGAGATTAATAAGTGTAAACTTTATGAGAAGAAGGCTCATCTACTTATGAGTCCTTTCACCTAACAGTCTATGTAGTATGTGTCCCATTATAGTACGATATCCAACCATAGAACATTATTTAAGAATATCGTCACATCACATAAAGGTTCTCATCATAGTGGGTAACTACTATGACCTTATCACTAAAACAAATACTCTATGACATTATTACATTGGAGTCATTAAGAAATATAAATATATGAAATAATAAGTTTTAATAATCCATATATTGAAAAAACATATAATCAAAGTATAAACTATTGGTCCTAGGACACCAACTCCAATAAACTACCACATGGACTAGAGCCAACTGCCTATGACCTTAAATTCTCTAGACATCACATGATATTCATGTTCCTGCTGAGTCAAAGGGTACTCTATATTGTCTTCTGGGGAGATACTAATAACTAGAACTTTACCTCTCTTAAAAAAATCCCTCAAGAGATGATACTTCAAAAGTATGTGCTTCCAACAATGATGTTACGTTAGATCTTTTCTAAGAGCCAATACTGAAGTGTTATGACAATAAAGTGTGATATGATCTTTACTAATAAGTACTGAATCAATCCCTTGGATGATGTTTTACATCCATACTTCTTCTTTAGCAGCCTTAGAAGCCATAATATACTCAAATTCTTCTGTATAACATGTGACCACATAATGCTTTGAGCTCTTCCAACTCACAACACCCCCATTAAAACTTAATATGCATCTCATTTGTGACTTCATGTAATCTTGATTAGTTTGGAAACTAGTATCATCATATCTCAATATAATAAAAAACCAATTTAGTGGTGGTTTTTTTTTGCAGTGGTCTTCAAAACTGCCGATAATTTTTTGTTGAGAAAAATCTAACGGAGTTTTTTAGCAGCAGTTTTATAAATCACTGCTAAATTTTTTTTAAATATATTTTATTTATTTTAATTGTTAAATTTTTTCTTGAAAAAAAAATTATTTATTTTTAGTGGTGCTTTTTTAAAAACCATTG